>CM046879.1:27828551-32628551 GCA_025667525.1 Glebionis coronaria | reverse complement strand
TCATGTATCACATGTTATGACCATTTTATTGCAACCCACGTTTTCAGATAATTTCAATATAAATTTGTTTTTGTATTTTAGCGATTGTGTTTGGTAATCTATTTCTTGATAGCTCTCAATTTTAATAGAATAAAATATGGAATCAAATATTTCAGAGTCATATAATACATAAGCAAGTTGATCCTATACTTGTCCTTCTTTTGCATATTATTCACATATGTAGGCTTCCCAAGGTTAAACAATATCATTTTTAGGTCAAATAACATGACGTTTTGTTAGAGCACACTCATGTCTTCACCTTTATACTATAATGTGCCGTCGAGATGCTCTTTGTCTACTACATTCACAACTACCTCAAATACTAGCTGACCAACTTTTACACCAATAAAACACAACCAAAACTAAACAGAGCAAACATATAGATGTGTTTTATCCATCAAGAATCCGGGCAAATACATTATGCCCGGATTCTATGTGGTCTATATGGACTGGAAATAATTTTAGAGGTTTTTTCTTAGGTTTGGATGATTTGAGCCGGTTACGGCATTTTTAGCTGTTCTTGGTAGGTTTTTATCAGTTTTTGATCGGGTTTAGTCGCTTTTGACCAATGCTTGCCTGGATAAAAGTACTCCTTTTTTCAAGCATCCATTTTCTTAGTTGTGGTCTTAAAACGGAGTCATGTATCACATGTTATGACCATTTTATTGCAACCCACGTTTTCAGATAATTTCAATATAAATTTGCTTTTGTATGTTAGCGATTGTGTTTGGTAATCTATTTCTTGATAGCTCTCAATTTGAATAGAATAAAACCTGGAATCAAATATTTCAGAGTCATATAATACATAAGCAAGTTGATCCTACATGAAATGTCAAAAAATACTTGTCCTTCTTTTGCATATTATTCACCTATGTAGGCTTCCCAATGTTAAACAATATCATTTTTAGGTCAAATAACATGACGTTTTGTTAGAGCACACTCATGTCTTGACCTTTATACTATAATGTGCCGTCGAGATGTTCTTTGTCTACTACATTCACAACTACCTCAAATACTAGCTGACCAACTTTTACACCAATAAAACACAACCAAAACTAAACAAAGCAAACATATAGATGTGTTTTATCCATCAAGAATCCGGGCAAATATATTATGCCCGGATTCTATGTGGTCTATATGGACTGGAAATAATTTTAGAGGTTTTTTCTTAGGTTTGGATGATTTGAGCCGGTTACGGCATTTTTAGCTGTTCTTGGTAGGTTTTTATCAGTTTTTGATCGGGTTTAGTCACTTTTGACCAATGCTTGCCTGGATAAAAGTACTCCTTTTTTCAAGCATCCATTTTCTTAGTTGTGGTCTTGAAACGGAGTCATGTATCACATGTTATGACCATTTTATTGCAACCCACGTTTTCAGATAATTTCAATATAAATTTGTTTTTGTATGTTAGCGATTGTGTTTGGTAATCTATTTCTTGATAGCTCTCAATTTTAATAGAATAAAACATGGAATCAAATATTTCAGAGTCATATAATACATAAGCAAGTTGATCCTACATGAAATGTCAAAAAATACTTGTCCTTCTTTTGCATATTATTCACATATGTAGGCTTCCCAAGGTTAAACAATATCATTTTTAGGTCAAATAACATGACGTTTTGTTAGAGCACACTCATGTCTTCACCTTTATACTATAATGTGCCGTCGAGATGCTCTTTGTCTACTACATTCACAACTACCTCAAATACTAGCTGACCAACTTTTACACCAATAAAACACAACCAAAACTAAACAGAGCAACATATAGATGTGTTTTATCCATCAAGAATCCGGGCAAATACATTATGCCCGGATTCTATGTGGTCTATATGGACTGGAAATAATTTTAGAGGTTTTTTCTTAGGTTTGGATGATTTGAGCCGGTTACGGTATTTTTAGCTGTTCTTGGTAGGTTTTTATCAGTTTTTTATCGGGTTTAGTCGCTTTTGACCAATGCTTGCCTGGATAAAAGTACTCCTTTTTTCAAGCATCCATTTTCTTAGTTGTGGTCTTAAAACGGAGTCATGTATCACATGTTATGACCATTTTATTGCAACCCACGTTTTCAGATAATTTCAATATAAATTTGTTTTTGTATGTTAGCGATTGTGTTTGGTAATCTATTTCTTGATAGCTCTCAATTTTAATAGAATAAAACATGGAATCAAATATTTCAGAGTCATATAATACATAAGCAAGTTGATCCTACATGAAATGTCAAAAAATACTTGTCCTTCTTTTGCATATTATTCACATATGTAGGCTTCCCAAGGTTAAACAATATCATTTTTAGGTCAAATAACATGACGTTTTGTTAGAGCACACTCATGTCTTCACCTTTATACTATGATGTGCCGTCGAGATGCTCTTTGTCTACTACATTCACAACTACATCAAATACTAGCTGACCAACTTTTACACCAATAAAACACAACCAAAACTAAACAGAGCAAACATATAGATGTGTTTTATCCATCAAGAATCCGGGCAAATACATTATGCCCGGATTCTATGTGGTCTATATGGACTGGGAATAATTTTAGAGGTTTTTTCTTAGGTTTGGATGATTTGAGCCGGTTACGGTATTTTTAGCTGTTCTTGGTAGGTTTTTATCAGTTTTTTATCGGGTTTAGTCGCTTTTGACAAATGCTTGCCTGGATAAAAGCACTCCTTTTTTCAAGCATCCATTTTCTTAGTTGTGGTCTTGAAACGGAGTCATGTATCACATGTTATGACCATTTTATTGCAACCCACGTTTTCAGATAATTTCAATATAAATTTGTTTTTGTATGTTAGCGATTGTGTTTGGTAATCTATTTCTTGATAGCTCTCAATTTTAATAGAATAAAACATGGAATCAAATATTTCAGAGTCATATAATACATAAGCAAGTTGATCCTACATGAAATGTCAAAAAATACTTGTCCTTCTTTTGCATATTATTCACATATGTAGGCTTCCCAAGGTTAAACAATATCATTTTTAGGTCAAATAACATGACGTTTTGTTAGAGCACACTCATGTCTTCACCTTTATACTATAATGTGCCGTCGAGATGCTCTTTGTCTACTACATTCACAACTACCTCAAATACTAGCTGACCAACTTTTACACCAATAAAACACAACCAAAACTAAACAGAGCAAACATATAGATGTGTTTTATCCATCAAGAATCTGGGCAAATACATTATGCCCGGATTCTATGTGGTCTATATGGACTGGAAATAATTTTAGAGGTTTTTTCTTAGGTTTGGATGATTTGAGCCGGTTACGGCATTTTTAGCTGTTCTTGGTAGGTTTTTATCAGTTTTTGATCGGGTTTAGTCGCTTTTGACCAATGCTTGCCTGGATAAAAGTATTCCTTTTTTCAAGCATCCATTTTCTTAGTTGTGGTCTTAAAACGGAGTCATGTATCACATGTTATGACCATTTTATTGCAACCCACGTTTTCAGATAATTTCAATATAAATTTGTTTTTGTATGTTAGCGATTGTGTTTGGTAATCTATTTCTTGATAGCTCTCAATTTGAATAGAATAAAACCTGGAATCAAATATTTCAGAGTCATATAATACATAAGCAAGTTGATCCTACATGAAATGTCAAAAAATACTTGTCCTTCTTTTGCATATTATTCACCTATGTAGGCTTCCCAATGTTAAACAATATCATTTTTAGGTCAAATAACATGACGTTTTGTTAGAGCACACTCATGTCTTGACCTTTATACTATAATGTGCCGTCGAGATGTTCTTTGTCTACTACATTCACAACTACCTCAAATACTAGCTGACCAAGTTTTACACCAAAAAAACACAACCAAAACTAAACAGAGCAAACATATAGATGTGTTTTATCCATCAAGAATCCGGGCAAATACATTATGCCCGGATTCTATGTGGTCTATATGGACTGGAAATAATTTTAGAGGTTTTTTCTTAGGTTTGGATGATTTGAGCCGGTTACGGCATTTTTTAGCTGTTCTTGGTAGGTTTTTATCAGTTTTTGATCGGGTTTAGTCACTTTTGACCAATGCTTGCCTGGATAAAAGTACTCCTTTTTTCAAGCATCCATTTTCTTAGTTGTGGTCTTGAAACGGAGTCATGTATCACATGTTATGACCATTTTATTGCAACCCACGTTTTCAGATAATTTCAATATAAATTTGTTTTTGTATGTTAGCGATTGTGTTTGGTAATCTATTTCTTGATAGCTCTCAATTTTAATAGAATAAAACATGGAATCAAATATTTCAGAGTCATATAATACATAAGCAAGTTGATCCTACATGAAATGTCAAAAAATACTTGTCCTTCTTTTGCATATTATTCACATATGTAGGCTTCCCAAGGTTAAACAATATCATTTTTAGGTCAAATAACATGACGTTTTGTTAGAGCACACTCATGTCTTCACCTTTATACTATAATGTGCCGTCGAGATGCTCTTTGTCTACTACATTCACAACTACCTCAAATACTAGCTGACCAACTTTTAAACCAATAAAACACAACCAAAACTAAACAGAGCAAACATATAGATGTGTTTTATCCATCAAGAATCCGGGCAAATACATTATGCCCAGATTCTATGTGGTCTATATGGACTGGAAATAATTTTAGATGTTTTTTCTTAGGTTTGGATGATTTGAGCCGGTTACGGTATTTTTAGCTGTTCTTGGTAGGTTTTTATCAGTTTTTTATTGGGTTTAGTCGCTTTTGACCAATGCTTGCCTGGATAAAAGTACTCCTTTTTTCAAGCATCCATTTTCTTAGTTGTGGTCTTAAAACGGAGTCATGTATCACATGTTATGACCATTTTATTGCAACCCACGTTTTCAGATAATTTCAATATAAATTTGTTTTTGTATGTTAGCGATTGTGTTTGGTAATCTATTTCTTGATAGCTCTCAATTTTAATAGAATAAAACATGGAATCAAATATTTCAGAGTCATATAATACATAAGCAAGTTGATCCTACATGAAATGTCAAAAAATACTTGTCCTTCTTTTGCATATTATTCACATATGTAGGCTTCCCAAGGTTAAACAATATCATTTTTAGGTCAAATAACATGACGTTTTGTTAGAGCACACTCATGTCTTCACCTTTATACTATGATGTGCCGTCGAGATGCTCTTTGTCTACTACATTCACAACTACATCAAATACTAGCTGACCAACTTTTACACCAATAAAACACAACCAAAACTAAACTGATCAAACATATAGATGTGTTTTATCCATCAAGAATCCGGGCAAATACATTATGCCCGGATTCTATGTGGTCTATATGGACTGGAAATAATTTTAGAGGTTTTTTCTTAGGTTTGGATGATTTGAGCCGGTTACGGCATTTTTAGCTGTTCTTGGTAGGTTTTTATCAGTTTTTGATCGGGTTTAGTCGCTTTTGACCAATGCTTGCCTGGATAAAAGTACTCCTTTTTTCAAGCATCCATTTTCTTAGTTGTGGTCTTAAAACGGAGTCATGTATCACATGTTATGACCATTTTATTGCAACCCACGTTTTAAGATAATTTCAATATAAATTTGTTTTTGTATGTTAGCGATTGTGTTTGGTAATCTATTTCTTGATAGATCTCAATTTTAATAGAATAAAACATGGAATCAAATATTTCAGAGTCATATAATACATAAGCAAGTTGATCCTACATGAAATGTCATAAAATACTTGTCCTTCTTTTCCATATTATTCACCTATGTAGGCTTCCCAATGTTAAACAATATCATTTTTAGGTCAAATAACATGACGTTTTGTTAGAGCACACTCATGTCTTGACCTTTATACTATAATGTGCCGTCGAGATGTTCTTTGTCTACTACATTCACAACTAACTCAAATACTAGCTGACCAACTTTTACACCAATAAAACACAACCAAAACTAAACAGAGCAAACATATAGATGTGTTTTATCCATCAAGAATCCGGGCAAATACATTATGCCCGGATTCTATGCGGTCTATATGGACTAGAAATAATTTTAGAGGTTTTTTCTTAGGTTTGGATGATTTGAGCCGGTTACGGCATTTTTAGCTGTTCTTGGTAGGTTTTTATCAGTTTTTGATCGGGTTTAGTCACTTTTGACCAATGCTTGCCTGGATAAAAGTACTCCTTTTTTCAAGCATCCATTTTCTTAGTTGTGGTCTTGAAACGGAGTCATGTATCACATGTTATGACCATTTTATTGCAACCCACGTTTTCAGATAATTTCAATATAAATTTTTTTTGTATGTTAGCGATTGTGTTTGGTAATCTATTTCTTGATAGCTCTCAATTTTAATAGAATAAAACATGGAATCAAATATTTCAGAGTCATATAATACATAAGCAAGTTGATCCTACAAGAAATGTCAAAAAATACTTGTCCTTCTTTTACATATTATTCACCTATGTAGGCTTCCCAAGGTTAAACAATATCATTTTTAGGTCAAATAACATGACGTTTTGTTAGAGGACACTCATGTCTTGACCTTTATACTATAATGTGCCGTCGAGATGTTCTTTGTCTACTACATTCACAACTACCTCAAATACTAGCTGACCAACTTTTACAGAAATAAAACACAACCAAAACTAAACAGAGCAAACATATAGATGTGTTTTATCCATCAAGAATCCGGGCAAATACATTATGCCCGAATTATATGTGGTCTATATGGACTGGAAATAATTTTAGAGGTTTTTTCTTAGGTTTGGATGATTTGAGCCGGTTACGGCATTTTTAGCTGTTCTTGGTAGGTTTTTATCAGTTTTTGATCGGGTTTAGTCACTTTTGACCAATGATTGCCTGGATAAAAGTACTCCTTTTTTCAAGCATCCATTTTCTTAGTTGTGGTCTTGAAACGGAGTCATGTATCACATGTTATTACCATTTTATTGCAACCCACGTTTCCAGATAATTTCAATATAAATTTTTTTTTGTATGTTAGCGATTGTGTTTGGTAATCTATTTCTTGATAGCTCTCAATTTTAATAGAATAAAACATGGAATCGAATATTTCCTAGTCATATAATATATAAACAAGTTGATCCTACAAGAAATGTCAAAAAATACTTGTCCTTCTTTTGCATATTATTCACCTATGTAGGCTTCCCAAGGTTAAACAATATCATTTTTAGGTTAAATAACATGACATTTTGTTAGAGCACACTCATGTCTTGACCTTTATACTATAATGTGCCGTCGAGATACTCTTTGTCTACTACATTCACAACTACCTCAAATACTAGCTGACCAAGTTTTACACCAAAAAAACACAACCAAAACTAAACAGAGCAAACATATAGATGTGTTTTATCCATCAAGAATCCGGGAAAATACATTATGCCCGTATTCTATGTGGTCTATATGGACTGGAAATAACTTTAGAGGTTTTTTCTTAGGTTTGGATGATTTGAGCCGGTTACGGCATTTTTAGCTGTTCTTGGTAGGTTTTTATCAGTTTTTGATCGGGTTTAGTCGCTTTTGACCAATGCTTGCCTGGATAAAAGTACTCCTTTTTTCAAGCATCCATTTTCTTAGTTGTGGTCTTAAAACGGAGTCATGTATCACATGTTATGACCATTTTATTGCAACCCACGTTTTCAGATAATTTCAATATAAATTTGTTTTTGTATGTTAGCGATTGTGTTTGGTAATCTATTTCTTGATAGCTCTCAATTTTAATAGAATAAAACATGGAATCAAATATTTCAGAGTCATATAATACATAAGCAAGTTGATCCTACATGAAATGTCAAAAAATACTTGTCCTTCTTTTGCATATTATTCACATATGTAGGCTTCCCAAGGTTAAACAATATCATTTTTAGGTCAAATAACATGACGTTTTGTTAGAGCACACTCATGTCTTCACCTTTATACTATAATGTGCCGTCGAGATGCTCTTTGTCTACTACATTCACAACTACCTCAAATACTAGCTGACCAACTTTTACACCAATAAAACACAACCAAAACTAAACAGAGCAAACATATAGATGTGTTTTATCCATCAAGAATCTGGGCGAATACATTATGCCCGGATTCTATGTGGTCTATATGGACTGGAAATAATTTTAGAGGTTTTTTCTTAGGTTTGGATGATTTGAGCCGGTTACGGCATTTTTAGCTGTTCTTGGTAGGTTTTTATCAGTTTTTGATCGGGTTTAGTCGCTTTTGACCAATGCTTGCCTGGATAAAAGTATTCCTTTTTTCAAGCATCCATTTTCTTAGTTGTGGTCTTAAAACGGAGTCATGTATCACATGTTATGACCATTTTATTGCAACCCACGTTTTCAGATAATTTCAATATAAATTTGTTTTTGTATGTTAGCGATTGTGTTTGGTAATCTATTTCTTGATAGCTCTCAATTTGAATAGAATAAAACCTGGAATCAAATATTTCAGAGTCATATAATACATAAGCAAGTTGATCCTACATGAAATGTCAAAAAATACTTGTCCTTCTTTTGCATATTATTCACCTATGTAGGCTTCCCAATGTTAAACAATATCATTTTTAGGTCAAATAACATGACGTTTTGTTAGAGCACACTCATGTCTTGACCTTTATACTATAATGTGCCGTCGAGATGTTCTTTGTCTACTACATTCACAACTACCTCAAATACTAGCTGACCAAGTTTTACACCAAAAAAACACAACCAAAACTAAACAGAGCAAACATATAGATGTGTTTTATCCATCAAGAATCCGGGCAAATACATTATGCCCGGATTCTATGTGGTCTATATGGACTGGAAATAATTTTAGAGGTTTTTTCTTAGGTTTGGATGATTTGAGCCGGTTACGGCATTTTTTAGCTGTTCTTGGTAGGTTTTTATCAGTTTTTGATCGGGTTTAGTCACTTTTGACCAATGCTTGCCTGGATAAAAGTACTCCTTTTTTCAAGCATCCATTTTCTTAGTTGTGGTCTTGAAACGGAGTCATGTATCACATGTTATGACCATTTTATTGCAACCCACGTTTTCAGATAATTTCAATATAAATTTGTTTTTGTATGTTAGCGATTGTGTTTGGTAATCTATTTCTTGATAGCTCTCAATTTTAATAGAATAAAACATGGAATCAAATATTTCAGAGTCATATAATACATAAGCAAGTTGATCCTACATGAAATGTCAAAAAATACTTGTCCTTCTTTTGCATATTATTCACATATGTAGGCTTCCCAAGGTTAAACAATATCATTTTTAGGTCAAATAACATGACGTTTTGTTAGAGCACACTCATGTCTTCACCTTTATACTATAATGTGCCGTCGAGATGCTCTTTGTCTACTACATTCACAACTACCTCAAATACTAGCTGACCAACTTTTAAACCAATAAAACACAACCAAAACTAAACAGAGCAAACATATAGATGTGTTTTATCCATCAAGAATCCGGGCAAATACATTATGCCCAGATTCTATGTGGTCTATATGGACTGGAAATAATTTTAGATGTTTTTTCTTAGGTTTGGATGATTTGAGCCGGTTACGGTATTTTTAGCTGTTCTTGGTAGGTTTTTATCAGTTTTTTATTGGGTTTAGTCGCTTTTGACCAATGCTTGCCTGGATAAAAGTACTCCTTTTTTCAAGCATCCATTTTCTTAGTTGTGGTCTTAAAACGGAGTCATGTATCACATGTTATGACCATTTTATTGCAACCCACGTTTTCAGATAATTTCAATATAAATTTGTTTTTGTATGTTAGCGATTGTGTTTGGTAATCTATTTCTTGATAGCTCTCAATTTTAATAGAATAAAACATGGAATCAAATATTTCAGAGTCATATAATACATAAGCAAGTTGATCCTACATGAAATGTCAAAAAATACTTGTCCTTCTTTTGCATATTATTCACATATGTAGGCTTCCCAAGGTTAAACAATATCATTTTTAGGTCAAATAACATGACGTTTTGTTAGAGCACACTCATGTCTTCACCTTTATACTATGATGTGCCGTCGAGATGCTCTTTGTCTACTACATTCACAACTACATCAAATACTAGCTGACCAACTTTTACACCAATAAAACACAACCAAAACTAAACTGATCAAACATATAGATGTGTTTTATCCATCAAGAATCCGGGCAAATACATTATGCCCGGATTCTATGTGGTCTATATGGACTGGAAATAATTTTAGAGGTTTTTTCTTAGGTTTGGATGATTTGAGCCGGTTACGGCATTTTTAGCTGTTCTTGGTAGGTTTTTATCAGTTTTTGATCGGGTTTAGTCGCTTTTGACCAATGCTTGCCTGGATAAAAGTACTCCTTTTTTCAAGCATCCATTTTCTTAGTTGTGGTCTTAAAACGGAGTCATGTATCACATGTTATGACCATTTTATTGCAACCCACGTTTTAAGATAATTTCAATATAAATTTGTTTTTGTATGTTAGCTATTGTGTTTGGTAATCTATTTCTTGATAGATCTCAATTTTAATAGAATAAAACATGGAATCAAATATTTCAGAGTCATATAATACATAAGCAAGTTGATCCTACATGAAATGTCATAAAATACTTGTCCTTCTTTTGCATATTATTCACCTATGTAGGCTTCCCAATGTTAAACAATATCATTTTTAGGTCAAATAACATGACGTTTTGTTAGAGCACACTCATGTCTTGACCTTTATACTATAATGTGCCGTCGAGATGTTCTTTGTCTACTACATTCACAACTACCTCAAATACTAGCTGACCAACTTTTACACCAATAAAACACAACCAAAACTAAACAGAGCAAACATATAGATGTGTTTTATCCATCAAGAATCCGGGCAAATACATTATGCCCGGATTCTATGCGGTCTATATGGACTGGAAATAATTTTAGAGGTTTTTTCTTAGGTTTGGATGATTTGAGCCGGTTACGGCATTTTTAGCTGTTCTTGGTAGGTTTTTATCAGTTTTTGATCGGGTTTAGTCACTTTTGACCAATGCTTGCCTGGATAAAAGTACTCCTTTTTTCAAGCATCCATTTTCTTAGTTGTGGTCTTGAAACGGAGTCATGTATCACATGTTATGACCATTTTATTGCAACCCACGTTTTCAGATAATTTCAATATAAATTTTTTTTGTATGTTAGCGATTGTGTTTGGTAATCTATTTCTTGATAGCTCTCAATTTTAATAGAATAAAACATGGAATCAAATATTTCAGAGTCATATAATACATAAGCAAGTTGATCCTACAAGAAATGTCAAAAAATACTTGTCCTTCTTTTGCATATTATTCACCTATGTAGGCTTCCCAAGGTTAAACAATATCATTTTTAGGTCAAATAACATGACGTTTTGTTAGAGGACACTCATGTCTTGACCTTTATACTATAATGTGCCGTCGAGATGTTCTTTGTCTACTACATTCACAACTACCTCAAATACTAGCTGACCAACTTTTACAGAAATAAAACACAACCAAAACTAAACAGAGCAAACATATAGATGTGTTTTATCCATCAAGAATCCGGGCAAATACATTATGCCCGAATTATATGTGGTCTATATGGACTGGAAATAATTTTAGAGGTTTTTTCTTAGGTTTGGATGATTTGAGCCGGTTACGGCATTTTTAGCTGTTCTTGGTAGGTTTTTATCAGTTTTTGATCGGGTTTAGTCGCTTTTGACCAATGCTTGCCTGGATAAAAGTACTCCTTTTTTCAAGCATCCATTTTCTTAGTTGTGGTCTTAAAACGGAGTCATGTATCACATGTTATGACCATTTTATTGCAACCCACGTTTTCAGATAATTTCAATATAAATTTGTTTTTGTATGTTAGCGATTGTGTTTGGTAATCTATTTCTTGATAGCTCTCAATTTTAATAGAATAAAACATGGAATCAAATATTTCAGAGTCATATAATACATAAGCAAGTTGATCCTACATGAAATGTCAAAAAATACTTGTCCTTCTTTTGCATATTATTCACATATGTAGGCTTCCCAAGGTTAAACAATATCATTTTTAGGTCAAATAACATGACGTTTTGTTAGAGCACACTCATGTCTTCACCTTTATACTATGATGTGCCGTCGAGATGCTCTTTGTCTACTACATTCACAACTACATCAAATACTAGCTGACCAACTTTTACACCAATAAAACACAACCAAAACTAAACTGATCAAACATATAGATGTGTTTTATCCATCAAGAATCCGGGCAAATACATTATGCCCGGATTCTATGTGGTCTATATGGACTGGAAATAATTTTAGAGGTTTTTTCTTAGGTTTGGATGATTTGAGCCGGTTACGGCATTTTTAGCTGTTCTTGGTAGGTTTTTATCAGTTTTTGATCGGGTTTAGTCGCTTTTGACCAATGCTTGCCTGGATAAAAGTACTCCTTTTTTCAAGCATCCATTTTCTTAGTTGTGGTCTTAAAACGGAGTCATGTATCACATGTTATGACCATTTTATTGCAACCCACGTTTTAAGATAATTTCAATATAAATTTGTTTTTGTATGTTAGCTATTGTGTTTGGTAATCTATTTCTTGATAGATCTCAATTTTAATAGAATAAAACATGGAATCAAATATTTCAGAGTCATATAATACATAAGCAAGTTGATCCTACATGAAATGTCATAAAATACTTGTCCTTCTTTTGCATATTATTCACCTATGTAGGCTTCCCAATGTTAAACAATATCATTTTTAGGTCAAATAACATGACGTTTTGTTAGAGCACACTCATGTCTTGACCTTTATACTATAATGTGCCGTCGAGATGTTCTTTGTCTACTACATTCACAACTACCTCAAATACTAGCTGACAAACTTTTACACCAATAAAACACAACCAAAACTAAACAGAGCAAACATATAGATGTGTTTTATCCATCAAGAATCCGGGCAAATACATTATGCCCGGATTCTATGCGGTCTATATGGACTGGAAATAATTTTAGAGGTTTTTTCTTAGGTTTGGATGATTTGAGCCGGTTACGGCATTTTTAGCTGTTCTTGGTAGGTTTTTATCAGTTTTTGATCGGGTTTAGTCACTTTTGACCAATGCTTGCCTGGATAAAAGTACTCCTTTTTTCAAGCATCCATTTTCTTAGTTGTGGTCTTGAAACGGAGTCATGTATCACATGTTATGACCATTTTATTGCAACCCACGTTTTCAGATAATTTCAATATAAATTTTTTTTGTATGTTAGCGATTGTGTTTGGTAATCTATTTCTTGATAGCTCTCAATTTTAATAGAACAAAACATGGAATCAAATATTTCAGAGTCATATAATACATAAGCAAGTTGATCCTACAAGAAATGTCAAAAAATACTTGTCCTTCTTTTGCATATTATTCACCTATGTAGGCTTCCCAAGGTTAAACAATATCATTTTTAGGTCAAATAACATGACGTTTTGTTAGAGGACACTCATGTCTTGACCTTTATACTATAATGTGCCGTCGAGATGTTCTTTGTCTACTACATTCACAACTACCTCAAATACTAGCTGACCAACTTTTACAGAAATAAAACACAACCAAAACTAAACAGAGCAAACATATAGATGTGTTTTATCCATCAAGAATCCGGGCAAATACATTATGCCCGAATTATATGTGGTCTATATGGACTGGAAATAATTTTAGAGGTTTTTTCTTAGGTTTGGATGATTTGAGCCGGTTACGGCATTTTTAGCTGTTCTTGGTAGGTTTTTATCAGTTTTTGATCGGGTTTAGTCACTTTTGACCAATGATTGCCTGGATAAAAGTACTCCTTTTTTCAAGCATCCATTTTCTTAGTTGTGGTCTTGAAACGGAGTCATGTATCACATGTTATGACCATTTTATTGCAACCCACGTTTCCAGATAATTTCAATATAAATTTTTTTTTGTATGTTAGCGATTGTGTTTGGTAATCTATTTCTTGATAGCTCTCAATTTTAATAGAATAAAACATGGAATCGAATATTTCCTAGTCATATAATATATAAACAAGTTGATCCTACAAGAAATGTCAAAAAATACTTGTCCTTCTTTTGCATATTATTCACCTATGTAGGCTTCCCAAGGTTAAACAATATCATTTTTAGGTTAAATAACATGACGTTTTGTTAGAGCACACTCATGTCTTGACCTTTATACTATAATGTGCCGTCGAGATACTCTTTGTCTACTACATTCACAACTACCTCAAATACTAGCTGACCAAGTTTTACACCAAAAAAACACAACCAAAACTAAATAGAGCAAACATATAGATGTGTTTTATCCATCAAGAATCCGGGAAAATACATTATGCCCGTATTCTATGTGGTCTATATGGACTGGAAATAACTTTAGAGGTTTTTTCTTAGGTTTGGATGATTTGAGCCGGTTACGGCATTTTTAGCTGTTCTTGGTAGGTTTTTATCAGTTTTTGATCGGGTTTAGTCGCTTTTGACCAATGCTTGCCTGGATAAAAGTACTCCTTTTTTCAAGCATCCATTTTCTTAGTTGTGGTCTTAAAACGGAGTCATGTATCACATGTTATGACCATTTTATTGCAACCCACGTTTTCAGATAATTTCAATATAAATTTGTTTTTGTATGTTAGCGATTGTGTTTGGTAATCTATTTCTTGATAGCTCTCAATTTTAATATAATAAAACATGGAATCAAATATTTCAGAGTCATATAATACATAAGCAAGTTGATCCTACATGAAATGTCAAAAAATACTTGTCCTTCTTTTGCATATTATTCACCTATGTAGGCTTCCCAATGGTAAACAATATCATTTTTAGGTCATATAACATGACGTTTTGTTAGAGCACACTCATGTCTTGACCTTTATACTATAATGTGCCGTCGAGATGTTCTTTGTCTACTAAATTCACAACTACCTCAAATACTAGCTGACCAACTTTTACACCAATAAAACACAACCAAAACTAAACTGAGCAAACATATAGATGTGTTTTATCCATCAAGAATCCGGGCAAATACATTATGCCCAGATTCTATGTGGTCTATATTGATTGGAAAAAATTTTAGAGGTTTTTTCTTAGGTTTGGATGATTTGAGCCGGTTAAGGCATTTTTAGCTGTTCTTGGTAGGTTTTTATCAGTTTTTGATCGGGTTTAGTCGCTTTTGACCAATGCTTGCCTGGATAAAAGTACTCCTTTTTTCAAGCATCCATTTTCTTAGTTGTGGTCTTAAAACGTAGTCATGTATCACATGTTATGACCATTTTATTGCAACCCACGTTTTCAGATAATTTCAATATAAATTTGTTTTTGTATGTTAGCGATTGTGTTTGGTAATCTATTTCTTGATAGCTCTCAATTTTAATAGAATAAAACATGAATCAAATATTTCAGAGTCATATAATACATAAGCAAGTTGATCCTACATGAAATGTCATAAAATACTTGTCCTTCTTTTGCATATTATTCACCTATGTAGGCTTCCCAATGTTAAACAATATCATTTTTAGGTCAAATAACATGAGGTTTTGTTAGAGCACACTCATGTCTTGACCTTTATACTATAATGTGCCGTCGAGATGTTCTTTGTCTACTACATTCACAACTACCTCAAATACTAGCTGACCAACTTTTACACCAATAAAACACAACCAAAACTAAACAGAGCAAACATATAGATGTGTTTTATCCATCAAGAATCCGGGCAAATACATTATGCCCGGATTCTATGCGGTCTATATGGACTGGAAATAATTTTAGAGGTTTTTTCTTAGGTTTGGATGATTTGAGCCGGTTACGGCATTTTTAGCTGTTCTTGGTAGGTTTTTATCAGTTTTTGATCGGGTTTAGTCACTTTTGACCAATGCTTGCCTGGATAAAAGTACTCCTTTTTTCAAGCATCCATTTTCTTAGTTGTGGTCTTGAAACGGAGTCATGTATCACATGTTATGACCATTTTATTGCAACCCACGTTTTCAGATAATTTCAATATAAATTTTTTTTGTATGTTAGCGATTGTGTTTGGTAATCTATTTCTTGATAGCTCTCAATTTTAATAGAATAAAACATGGAATCAAATATTTCAGAGTCATATAATACATAAGCAAGTTGATCCTACAAGAAATGTCAAAAAATACTTGTCCTTCTTTTGCATATTATTCACCTATGTAGGCTTCCCAAGGTTAAACAATATCATTTTTAGGTCAAATAACATGACGTTTTGTTAGAGGACACTCATGTCTTGACCTTTATACTATAATGTGCCGTCGAGATGTTCTTTGTCTACTACATTCACAACTACCTCAAATACTAGCTGACCAACTTTTACAGAAATAAAACACAACCAAAACTAAACAGAGCAAACATATAGATGTGTTTTATCCATCAAGAATCCGGGCAAATACATTATGCCCGGATTCTATGTGGTCTATATGGACTGGAAATAATTTTAGAGGTTTTTTCTTAGGTTTGGATGATTTGAGCCGGTTACGGCATTTTTAGCTGTTCTTGGTAGGTTTTTATCAGTTTTTGATCGGGTTTAGTCGCTTTTGACCAATGCTTGCCTGGATAAAAGTACTCCTTTTTTCAAGCATCCATTTTCTTAGTTGTGGTCTTAAAACGGAGTCATGTATCACATGTTATGACCATTTTATTGCAACCCACGTTTTAAGATAATTTCAATATAAATTTGTTTTTGTATGTTAGCGATTGTGTTTGGTAATCTATTTCTTGATAGATCTCAATTTTAATAGAATAAAACATGGAATCAAATATTTCAGAGTCATATAATACATAAGCAAGTTGATCCTACATGAAATGTCATAAAATACTTGTCCTTCTTTTGCATATTATTCACCTATGTAGGCTTCCCAATGTTAAACAATATCATTTTTAGGTCAAATAACATGACGTTTTGTTAGAGCACACTCATGTCTTGACCTTTATACTATAATGTGCCGTCGAGATGTTCTTTGTCTACTACATTCACAACTACCTCAAATACTAGCTGACCAACTTTTACACCAATAAAACACAACCAAAACTAAACAGAGCAAACATATAGATGTGTTTTATCCATCAAGAATCCGGGCAAATACATTATGCCCGGATTCTATGCGGTCTATATGGACTGGAAATAATTTTAGAGGTTTTTTCTTAGGTTTGGATGATTTGAGCCGGTTACGGCATTTTTAGCTGTTCTTGGTAGGTTTTTATCAGTTTTTGATCGGGTTTAGTCACTTTTGACCAATGCTTGCCTGGATAAAAGTACTCCTTTTTTCAAGCATCCATTTTCTTAGTTGTGGTCTTGAAACGGAGTCATGTATCACATGTTATGACCATTTTATTGCAACCCACGTTTTCAGATAATTTCAATATAAATTTTTTTTGTATGTTAGCGATTGTGTTTGGTAATCTATTTCTTGATAGCTCTCAATTTTAATAGAATAAAACATGGAATCAAATATTTCAGAGTCATATAATACATAAGCAAGTTGATCCTACAAGAAATGTCAAAAAATACTTGTCCTTCTTTTGCATATTATTCACCTATGTAGGCTTCCCAAGGTTAAACAATATCATTTTTAGGTCAAATAACATGACGTTTTGTTAGAGGACACTCATGTCTTGACCTTTATACTATAATGTGCCGTCGAGATGTTCTTTGTCTACTACATTCACAACTACCTCAAATACTAGCTGACCAACTTTTACAGAAATAAAACACAACCAAAACTAAACAGAGCAAACATATAGATGTGTTTTATCCATCAAGAATCCGGGCAAATACATTATGCCCGAATTCTATGTGGTCTATATGGACTGGAAATAATTTTAGAGGTTTTTTCTTAGGTTTGGATGATTTGAGCCGGTTACGGCATTTTTAGCTGTTCTTGGTAGGTTTTTATCAGTTTTTGATCGGGTTTAGTCACTTTTGACCAATGCTTGCCTGGATAAAAGTACTCCTTTTTTCAAGCATCCATTTTCTTAGTTGTGGTCATGAAACGGAGTCATGTATCACATGTTATGACCATTTTATTGCAACCCACGTTTTCAGATAATTTCAATATAATTTTTTTTTTGTATGTTAGCGATTGTGTTTGGTAATCTATTTCTTGATAGCTCTCAATTTTAATAGAATAAAACATGGAATCGAATATTTCCTAGTCATATAATATATAAACAAGTTGATCCTACAAGAAATGTCAAAAAATACTTGTCCTTCTTTTGCATATTATTCACCTATGTAGGCTTCCCAAGGTTAAACAATATCATTTTTAGGTTAAATAACATGACGTTTTGTTAGAGCACACTCATGTCTTGACCTTTATACTATAATGTGCCGTCGAGATACTCTTTGTCTACTACATTCACAACTACCTCAAATACTAGCTGACCAAGTTTTACACCAAAAAAACACAACCAAAACTAAACAGAGCAAACATATAGATGTGTTTTATCCATCAAGAATCCGGGAAAATACATTATGCCCGGATTCTATGTGGTCTATATGGACTGGAAATAACTTTAGAGGTTTTTTCTTAGGTTTGGATGATTTGAGCCGGTTACGGCATTTTTAGCTGTTCTTGGTAGGTTTTTATCAGTTTTTGATCGGGTTTAGTCGCTTTTGACCAATGCTTGCCTGGATAAAAGTACTCCTTTTTTCAAGCATCCATTTTCTTAGTTGTGGTCTTAAAACGGAGTCATGTATCACATGTTATGACCATTTTATTGCAACCCACGTTTTCAGATAATTTCAATATAAATTTGTTTTTGTATGTTAGCGATTGTGTTTGGTAATCTATTTCTTGATAGCTCTCAATTTTAATATAATAAAACATGGAATCAAATATTTCAGAGTCATATAATACATAAGCAAGTTGATCCTACATGAAATGTCAAAAAATACTTGTCCTTCTTTTGCATATTATTCACCTATGTGGGCTTCCCAATGGTAAACAATATCATTTTTAGGTCATATAACATGACGTTTTGTTAGAGCACACTCATGTCTTGACCTTTATACTATAATGTGCCGTCGAGATGTTCTTTGTCTACTAAATTCACAACTACCTCAAATACTAGCTGACCAACTTTTACACCAATAAAACACAACCAAAACTAAACTGAGCAAACATATAGATGTGTTTTATCCATCAAGAATCCGGGCAAATACATTATGCCCAGATTCTATGTGGTCTATAAGGACTGGAAAAAATTTTAGAGGTTTTTTCTTAGGTTTGGATGATTTGAGCCGGTTAAGGCATTTTTAGCTGTTCTTGGTAGGTTTTTATCAGTTTTTGATCGGGTTTAGTCGCTTTTGACCAATGCTTGCCTGGATAAAAGTACTCCTTTTTTCAAGCATCCATTTTCTTAGTTGTGGTCTTAAAACGTAGTCATGTATCACATGTTATGACCATTTTATTGCAACCCACGTTTTCAGATAATTTCAATATAAATTTGTTTTTGTATGTTAGCGATTGTGTTTGGTAATCTATTTCTTGATAGCTCTCAATTTTAATAGAATAAAACATGAATCAAATATTTCAGAGTCATATAATACATAAGCAAGTTGATCCTACATGAAATGTCATAAAATACTTGTCCTTCTTTTGCATATTATTCACCTATGTAGGCTTCCCAATGTTAAACAATATCATTTTTAGGTCAAATAACATGACGTTTTGTTAGAGCACACTCATGTCTTGACCTTTATACTATAATGTGCCGTCGAGATGTTCTTTGTCTACTACATTCACAACTACCTCAAATACTAGCTGACCAACTTTTACACCAATAAAATACAACCAAAACTAAACAGAGCAAACATATAGATGTGTTTTATCCATCAAGAATCCGGGCAAATACATTATGCCCGGATTCTATGCGGTCTATATGGACTGGAAATAATTTTAGAGATTTTTTCTTAGGTTTGGATGATTTGAGCCGGTTACGGCATTTTTAGCTGTTCTTGGTAGGTTTTTATCAGTTTTTGATCGGGTTTAGTCACTTTTGACCAATGCTTGCCTGGATAAAAGTACTCCTTTTTTCAAGCATCCATTTTCTTAGTTGTGGTCTTGAAACGGAGTCATGTATCACATGTTATGACCATTTTATTGCAACCCACGTTTTCAGATAATTTCAATATAAATTTTTTTTGTATGTTAGCGATTGTGTTTGGTAATCTATTTCTTGATAGCTCTCAGTTTTAATAGAATAAAACATGGAATCAAATATTTCAGAGTCATATAATACATAAGCAAGTTGATCCTACAAGAAATGTCAAAAAATACTTGTCCTTCTTTTGCATATTATTCACCTATGTAGGCTTCCCAAGGTTAAACAATATCATTTTTAGGTCAAATAACATGATGTTTTGTTAGAGGACACTCATGTCTTGACCTTTATACTATAATGTGCCGTCGAGATGTTCTTTGTCTACTACATTCACAACTACCTCAAATACTAGCTGACCAACTTTTACAGAAATAAAACACAACCAAAACTAAACAGAGCAAACATATAGATGTGTTTTATCCATCAAGAATCCGGGCAAATACATTATGCCCGAATTCTATGTGGTCTATATGGACTGGAAATAATTTTAGAGGTTTTTTCTTAGGTTTGGATGATTTGAGCCGGTTACTGCATTTTTAGCTGTTCTTGGTAGGTTTTTATCAGTTTTTGATCGGTTTAGTCACTTTTGACCAATGCTTGCCTGGATAAAAGTACTCCTTTTTTCAAGCATCCATTTTCTTAGTTGTGGTCTTGAAACGGAGTCATGTATCACATGTTATGACCATTTTATTACAACCCACGTTTTCAGATAATTTCAATATAAATTTTTTTTTGTATGTTAGCGATTGTGTTTGGTAATCTATTTCTTGATAGCTCTCAATTTTAATAGAATAAAACATGGAATCGAATATTTCCTAGTCATATAATATATAAACAAGTTGATCCTACAAGAAATGTCAAAAAATACTTGTCCTTCTTTTGCATATTATTCACCTATGTAGGCTTCCCAAGGTTAAACAATATCATTTTTAGGTTAAATAACATGACGTTTTGTTAGAGCACACTCATGTCTTGACCTTTATACTATAATGTGCCGTCGAGATACTCTTTGTCTACTACATTCACAACTACCTCAAATACTAGCTGACCAAGTTTTACACCAAAAAAACACAACCAAAACTAAACAGAGCAAACATATAGATGTGTTTTATCCATCAAGAATCCGGGCAAATACATTATGCCCGGATTCTATGTGGTCTATATGGACTGGAAATAACTTTAGAGGTTTTTTCTTAGGTTTGGATGATTTGAGCCGGTTACGGCATTTTTAGCTGTTCTTGGTAGGTTTTTATCAGTTTTTGATCGGGTTTAGTCGCTTTTGACCAATGCTTGCCTGGATAAAAGTACTCCTTTTTTCAAGCATCCATTTTCTTAGTTGTGGTCTTAAAACGGAGTCATGTATCACATGTTATGACCATTTTATTGCAACCCACGTTTTCAGATAATTTCAATATAAATTTGTTTTTGTATGTTAGCGATTGTGTTTGGTAATCTATTTCTTGATAGCTCTCAATTTTAATAGAATAAAACATGGAATCAAATATTTCAGAGTCATATAATACATAAGCAAGTTGATCCTACATGAAATGTCAAAAAATACTTGTCCTTCTTTTGCATATTATTCACCTATGTAGGCTTCCCAATGGTAAACAATATCATTTTTAGGTCATATAACATGACGTTTTGTTAGAGCACACTCATGTCTTGACCTTTATACTATAATGTGCCGTCGAGATGTTCTTTGTCTACTAAATTCACAACTACCTCAAATACTAGCTGACCAACTTTTACACCAATAAAACACAACCAAAACTAAACTGAGCAAACATATAGATGTGTTTTATCCATCAAGAATCCGGGCAAATACATTATGCCCAGATTCTATGTGGTCTATATGGACTGGAAAAAATTTTAGAGGTTTTTTCTTAGGTTTGGATGATTTGAGCCGGTTAAGGCATTTTTAGCTGTTCTTGGTAGGTTTTTATCAGTTTTTGATCGGGTTTAGTCGCTTTTGACCAATGCTTGCCTGGATAGAAGTACTCCTTTTTTCAAGCATCCATTTTCTTAGTTGTGGTCTTAAAACGTAGTCATGTATCACAGGTTATGACCATTTTATTGCAACCCACGTTTTCAGATAATTTCAATATAAATTTGTTTTTGTATGTTAGCGATTGTGTTTGGTAATCTATTTCTTGATAGCTCTCAATTTTAATAGAATAAAACATGGAATCAAATATTTCAGAGTCATATAATACATAAGCAAGTTGATCCTACATGAAATGTCATAAAATACTTGTCCTTCTTTTGCATATTATTCACCTATGTAGGCTTCCCAATGTTAAACAATATCATTTTTAGGTCAAATAACATGACGTTTTGTTAGAGCACACTCATGTCTTGACCTTTATACTATAATGTGCCGTCGAGATGTTCTTTGTCTACTACATTCACAACTACCTCAAATACTAGCTGACCAACTTTTACACCAATAAAACACAACCAAAACTAAACAGAGCAAACATATAGATGTGTTTTATCCATCAAGAATCCAGGCAAATACATTATGCCCGGATTATATGCGGTCTATATGGACTGGAAATAATTTTAGAGGTTTTTTCTTAGGTTTGGATGATTTGAGCCGGTTACGGCATTTTTAGCTGTTCTTGGTAGGTTTTTATCAGTTTTTGATCGGGTTTAGTCACTTTTGACCAATGCTTGCCTGGATAAAAGTACTCCTTTTTTCAAGCATCCATTTTCTTAGTTGTGGTCTTGAAACGGAGTCATGTATCACATGTTATGACCATTTTATTGCAACCCACGTTTTCAGATAATTTCAATATAAATTTTTTTTGTATGTTAGCGATTGTGTTTGGTAATCTATTTCTTGATAGCTCTCAATTTTAATAGAATAAAACATGGAATCAAATATTTCAGAGTCATATAATACATAAGCAAGTTGATCCTACAAGAAATGTCAAAAAATACTTGTCCTTCTTTTGCATATTATTCACCTATGTAGGCTTCCCAAGGTTAAACAATATCATTTTTAGGTCAAATAACATGATGTTTTGTTAGAGGACACTCATGTCTTGACCTTTATACTATAATGTGCCGTCGAGATGTTCTTTGTCTACTACATTCACAACTACCTCAAATACTAGCTGACCAACTTTTACAGAAATAAAACACAACCAAAACTAAACAGAGCAAACATATAGATGTGTTTTATCCATCAAGAATCCGGGCAAATACATTATGCCCGAATTCTATGTGGTCTATATGGACTGGAAATAATTTTAGAGGTTTTTTCTTAGGTTTGGATGATTTGAGCCGGTTACGGCATTTTTAGCTGTTCTTGGTAGGTTTTTATCAGTTTTTGATCGGGTTTAGTCACTTTTGACCAATGCTTGCCTGGATAAAAGTAATCCTTTTTTCAAGCATCCATTTTCTTAGTTGTGGTCTTGAAACGGAGTCATGTATCACATGTTATGACCATTTTATTGCAACCCACGTTTTCAGATAATTTCAATATAAATTTTTTTTTGTATGTTAGCGATTGTGTTTGGTAATCTATTTCTTGATAGCTCTCAATTTTAATAGAATAAAACATGGAATCAAATATTTCCTAGTCATATAATATATAAACAAGTTGATCCTACAAGAAATGTCAAAAAATACTTGTCGTTCTTTTGCATATTATTCACCTATGTAGGCTTCCCAAGGTTAAACAATATCATTTTTAGGTTAAATAACATGACGTTTTGTTAGAGCACACTCATGTCTTGACCTTTATACTATAATGTGCCGTCGAGATGCTCTTTGTCTACTACATTCACAACTACCTCAAATACTAGCTGACCAAGTTTTACACCAAAAAAACACAACCAAAACTAAACAGAGCAAACATATAGATGTGTTTTATCCATCAAGAATCCGGGCAAATACATTATGCCCGGATTCTATGTGGTCTATATGGACTGGAAATAACTTTAGAGGTTTTTTCTTAGGTTTGGATGATTTGAGCCGGTTACGGCATTTTTAGCTGTTCTTGGTAGGTTTTTATCAGTTTTTGATCGGGTTTAGTCGCTTTTGACCAATGCTTGCCTGGATAAAAGTACTCCTTTTTTCAAGCATCCATTTTCTTAGTTGTGGTCTTAAAACGGAGTCATGTATCACATGTTATGACCATTTTATTGCAACCCACGTTTTCAGATAATTTCAATATAAATTTGTTTTTGTATGTTAGCGATTGTGTTTGGTAATCTATTTCTTGATAGCTCTCAATTTTAATAGAATAAAACATGGAATCAAATATTTCAGAGTCATATAATACATAAGCAAGTTGATCCTACATGAAATGTCAAAAAATACTTGTCCTTCTTTTGCATATTATTCACCTATGTAGGCTTCCCAATGGTAAACAATATCATTTTTAGGTCAAATAACATGACGTTTTGTTAGAGCACACTCATGTCTTGACCTTTATACTATAATGTGCCGTCGAGATGTTCTTTGTCTACTAAATTCACAACTACCTCAAATACTAGCTGACCAACTTTTACACCAATAAAACACAACCAAAACTAAACTGAGCAAACATATAGATGTGTTTTATCCATCAAGTATCCGGGCAAATACATTATGCCCAGATTCAATGTGGTCTATATGGACTGGAAATATTTTTAGAGGTTTTTTCTTATGTTTGGATGATTTGAGCCGGTTACGGCATTTTTAGCTGTTCTTGGTAGGTTTTTATCAGTTTTTGATCGGGTTTATTCGCTTTTGACCAATGCTTGCCTGGATAAAAGTACTCCTTTTTTCAAACATCCATTTTCTTAGTTGTGGTCTTAAAACGGAGTCATGTATCACATGTTATGACCATTTTATTGCAACCCACGTTTTCAGATAATTTCAATATAAATTTGTTTTTGTATGTTAGCGATTGTGTTTGGTAATCTATTTCTTGATAGCTCTCAATTTTAATAGAATAAAACATGGAATCAAATATTTCAGAGTCATATAATACATAAGCAAGTTGATCCTACATGAAATGTCATAAAATACTTGTCCTTCTTTTACATATTATTCACCTATGTAGGCTTCCCAATGTTAAACAATATCATTTTTAGGTCAAATAACATGACGTTTTATTAGAGCACACTCATGTCTTGACCTTTATACTATAATGTGTCGTCAAGATGTTCTTTGTCTACTACATTCACAACTACCTCAAATACTAGCTGACCAACTTTTACACCAATAAAACACAACCAAAACTAAACAGAGCAAACATATAGATGTGTTTTATCCATCAAGAATCCGGGCAAATACATTATGCCCGGATTCTATGTGGTCTATATGGACTGGAAATAATTTTAGAGGTTTTTTCTTAGGTTTGGATGATTTCAGCCGGTTACGGCATTTTTAGCTGTTCTTGGTAGGTTTTTATCAGTTTTTGATCGGGTTTAGTCACTTTTGACCAATGCTTGCCTGGATAAAAGTACTCCTTTTTTCAAGCATTCATTTTCTTAGTTGTGGTCTTAAAACGGAGTCATGTATCACATGTTATGACCATTTTATTGCAACCCCCGTTTTCAGATAATTTCAATATAAATTTTTTTTTGTATGTTAGCGATTGTGTTTGGTAATCTATTTCTTGATAGCTCTCAATTTTAATAGAATAAAACATGGAATCAAATATTTCAGAGTCATATAATACATAAGCAAGTTGATCCTACAAGAAATGTCAAAAAATACTTGTCCTTCTTTTGCATATTATTCACCTATGTAGGCTTCCCAAGGTTAAACAATATCATTTTTAGGTCAAATAACATGACGTTTTGTTAGAGCACACTCATGTCTTGACCTTTATACTATAATGTGTCGTCGAGATGCTCTTTGTCTACTACATTCACAACTACCTCAAATACTAGCTGACCAACTTTTTCACCAATAAAACACAACCAAAACTAAACAGAGCAAACATATAGATGTGTTTTATCCATCAAGAATCCGGGCAAATACATTATGCCCGGATTCTATGTGGTCTATATGGACTGGAAATAATTTTAGAGATTTTTTCTTAGGTTTGGATGATTTGAGCCGGTTACGGCATTTTTAGCTGTTCTTGGTAGGTTTTTATCAGTTTTTGATCGGGTTTAGTCGCTTTTGACCAATGCTTGCCTGGATAAAAGTACTCCTTTTTTCAAGCATCCATTTTCTTAGTTGTGGTCTTAAAACGTAGTCATGTATCACATGTTATGACCATTTTATTGCAACCCACGTTTTCAGATAATTTCAATATAAATTTGTTTTTGTATGTTAGCGATTGTGTTTGGTAATCTATTTCTTGATAGCTCTCAATTTTAATAGAATAAAACATGGAATCAAATATTTCAGAGTCATATAATACATAAGCAAGTTGATCCTACATGAAATGTCAAAAAATACTTGTCCTTCTTTTACATATTATTCACCTATGTAGGCTTCCTAATGTTAAACAATATCATTTTTAGGTCAAATAACATAACGTTTTGTTAGAGCACACTCATGTCTTGACCTTTATACTATAATATGCCGTCGAGATGTTCTTTGTCTACTACATTCACAACTACCTCAAATACTAGCTGACCAACTTTTACACCAATAAAACACAAGCAAAACTAAACTGAGCAAACATATTGATGTGTTTTATCCATCAAGAATCCGGGCAAATACATTATGCCCGGATTCTATGTTGTCTATATGGACTGGAAAAAATTTTAGAGGTTTTTTCTTAGGTTTGGATGATTTGAGCCGGTTACGGCATTTTTAGCTGTTCTTGGTAGGTTTTTATCAGTTTTTGATCGGGTTTAGTCGCTTTTGACCAATGCTTGCCTGGATAAAAGTACTCCTTTTTTCAAGCATCCATTTTCTTAGTTGTGGTCTTAAAACGGAGTCATGTATCACATGTTATGACCATTTTATTGCAACCCACGTTTTCAGATAATTTCGATATAAATTTGTTTTTGTATGTTAGCGATTGTGTTTGGTAGTCTATTTTTTGATAGCTCTCAATTTTAATAGAATAAAACATGGAACCAAATATTTCAGAGTCATATAATACATAAGCAAGTTGATCCTACATGAAATGTCATAAAATACTTGTCCTTCTTTTGCATATTATTCACCTATGTAGGCTTCCCAATGTTAAACAATATCATTTTTAGGTCAAATAACATGACGTTTTGTTAGAGCACACTCATGTCTTGACCTTTATACTATAATGTGCCGTCGAGATGTTCTTTGTCTACTACATTCACAACTACCTCAAATACTAGCTGACCAACTTTTACACCAATAAAACACAACCAAAACTAAACAGAGCAAACATATAGATGTGTTTTATCCATCAAGAATCCGGGAAAATACATTATGCCCGAATTCTATGTGGTCTATATGGACTGGAAATAATTTTAGAGGTTTTTTCTTAGGTTTGGATGATTTGAGCCGGTTACGGCATTTTTAGCTGTTCTTGGTAGGTTTTTATCAGTTTTTGATCGGGTTTAGTCACTTTTGACCAATGCTTGCCTGGATAAAAGTACTCCTTTTTTCAAGCATCCATTTTCTTAGTTGTGGTCTTGAAACGGAGTCATGTATCACATGTTATGACCATTTTATTGCAACCCACGTTTTCAGATAATTTCAATATAAATTTTTTTTTGTATGTTAGCGATTGTGTTTGGTAATCTATTTCTTGATAGCTCTCAATTTTAATAGAATAAAACATGGAATCGAATATTTCCTAGTCATATAATATATAAACAAGTTGATCCTACAAGAAATGTCAAAAAATACTTGTCCTTCTTTTGCATATTATTCACCTATGTAGGCTTCCCAAGGTTAAACAATATCATTTTTAGGTTAAATAACATGACGTTTTGTTAGAGCACACTCATGTCTTGACCTTTATACTATAATGTGTCGTCGAGATACTCTTTGTCTACTACATTCACAACTACCTCAAATACTAGCTGACCAAGTTTTACACCAAAAAAACACAACCAAAACTAAACAGAGCAAACATATAGATGTGTTTTATCCATCAAGAATCCGGGCAAATACATTATGCCCGGATTCTATGTGGTCTATATGGACTGGAAATAACTTTAGAGGTTTTTTCTTAGGTTTGGATGATTTGAGCCGGTTACGGCATTTTTAGCTGTTCTTGGTAGGTTTTTATCAGTTTTTGATCGGGTTTAGTCGCTTTTGACCAATGCTTGCCTGGATAAAAGTACTCCTTTTTTCAAGCATCCATTTTCTTAGTTGTGGTCTTAAAACGGAGTCATGTATCACATGTTATGACCATTTTATTGTAACCCACGTTTTCAGATAATTTCAATATAAATTTGTTTTTGTATGTTAGCGATTGTGTTTGGTAATCTATTTCTTGATAGCTCTCAATTTTAATAGAATAAAACATGGAATAAAATATTTCAGAGTCATATAATACATAAGCAAGTTGATCATACATGAAATGTCAAAAAATACTTGTCCTTCTTTTGCATATTATTCACCTATGTAGGCTTCCCAATGGTAAACAATATCATTTTTAGGTCATATAACATGACGTTTTGTTAGAGCACACTCATGTCTTGACCTTTATACTATAATGTGCCATCGAGATGTTCTTTGTCTACTAAATTCACAACTACCTCAAATACTAGCTGACCAACTTTTACACCAATAAAACACAACCAAAACTAAACTGAGCAAACATATAGATGTGTTTTATCCATCAAGAATCCGGGCAAATACATTATGCCCAGATTCTATGTGGTCTATATGGACTGGAAAAATTTTTAGAGGTTTTTTCTTAGGTTTGGATGATTTGAGCCGGTTAAGGCATTTTTAGCTGTTCTTGGTAGGTTTTTATCAGTTTTTGATCGGGTTTAGTCGCTTTTGACCAATGCTTGCCTGGATAAAAGTACTCCTTTTTTCAAGCATCCATTTTCTTAGTTGTGGTCTTAAAACGTAGTCATGTATCACATGTTATGACCATTTTATTGCAACCCACGTTTTCAGATAATTTCAATATAAATTTGTTTTTGTATGTTAGCGATTGTGTTTGGTAATCTATTTCTTGATAGCTCTCAATTTTAATAGAATAAAACATGGAATCAAATATTTCAGAGTCATATAATACATAAGCAAGTTGATCCTACATGAAATGTCATAAAATACTTTTCCTTCTTTTGCATATTATTCACCTATGTAGGCTTCCCAATGTTAAACAATATCATTTTTAGGTCAAATAACATGACGTTTTGTTAGAGCACACTCATGTCTTGACCTTTATACTATAATGTGCCGTCGAGATGTTCTTTGTCTACTACATTCACAACTACCTCAAATACTAGCTGACCAACTTTTACACCAATAAAACACAACCAAAACTAAACAGAGCAAACATATAGATGTGTTTTATCCATCAAGAATCCGGGCAAATACATTATGCCCGGATTCTATGCGGTCTATATGGACTGGAAATAATTTTAGAGGTTTTTTCTTAGGTTTGGATGATTTGAGCCGGTTACGGCATTTTTAGCTGTTCTTGGTAGGTTTTTATCAGTTTTTGATCGGGTTTAGTCACTTTTGACCAATGCTTGCGTGGATAAAAGTACTCCTTTTTTCAAGCATCCATTTTCTTAGTTGTGGTATTGAAACGGAGTCATGTATCACATGTTATGACCATTTTATTGCAACCCACGTTTTCAGATAATTTCAATATAAATTTTTTTTGTATGTTAGCGATTGTGTTTGGTAATCTATTTCTTGATAGCTCTCAATTTTAATAGAATAAAACATGGAATCAAATATTTCAGAGTCATATAATACATAAGCAAGTTGATCCTACAAGAAATGTCAAAAAATACTTGTCCTTCTTTTGCATATTATTCACCTATGTAGGCTTCCCAAGGTTAAACAATATCATTTTTAGGTCAAATAACATGATGTTTTGTTAGAGGACACTCATGTCTTGACCTTTATACTATAATGTGCCGTCGAGATGTTCTTTGTCTACTACATTCACAACTACCTCAAATACTAGCTGACCAACTTTTACAGAAATAAAACACAACCAAAACTAAACAGAGCAAACATATAGATGTGTTTTATCCATCAAGAATCCGGGCAAATACATTATGCCCGAATTCTATGTGGTCTATATGGACTGGAAATAATTTTAGAGGTTTTTTCTTAGGTTTGGATGATTTGAGCCGGTTACGGCATTTTTAGCTGTTCTTGGTAGGTTTTTATCAGTTTTTGATCGGGTTTAGTCACTTTTGACCAATGCTTGCCTGGATAAAAGTACTCCTTTTTTCAAGCATCCATTTTCTTAGTTGTGGTCTTGAAACGGAGTCATGTATCACATGTTATGACCATTTTATTGCAACCCACGTTTTCAGATAATTTCAATATAAATTTTTTTTTGTATGTTAGCGATTGTGTTTGGTAATCTATTTCTTGATAGCTCTCAATTTTAATAGAATAAAACATGGAATCAAATATTTCCTAGTCATATAATATATAAACAAGTTGATCCTACAAGAAATGTCAAAAAATACTTGTCCTTCTTTTGCATATTATTCACCTATGTAGGCTTCCCAAGGTTAAACAATATCATTTTTAGGTTAAATAACATGACGTTTTGTTAGAGCACACTCATGTCTTGACCTTTATACTATAATGTGCCGTCGAGATGCTCTTTGTCTACTACATTCACAACTACCTCAAATACTAGCTGACCAAGTTTTACACCAAAAAAACACAACCAAAACTAAACAGAGCAAACATATAGATGTGTTTTATCCATCAAGAATCCGGGCAAATACATTATGCCCAGATTCTATGTGGTCTATATGGACTGGAAATAACTTTATAGGTTTTTTCTTAGGTTTGGATGATTTGAGCCGGTTACGGCATTTTTAGCTGTTCTTGGTAGGTTTTTATCAGTTTTTGATCGGGTTTAGTCGCTTTTGACCAATGCTTGCCTGGATAAAAGTACTCCTTTTTTCAAGCATCCATTTTCTTAGTTGTGGTCTTAAAACGGAGTCATGTATCACATGTTATGACCATTTTATTGCAACCCACGTTTTCAGATAATTTCAATATAAATTTGTTTTTGTATGTTAGCGATTGTGTTTGGTAATCTATTTCTTGATAGCTCTCAATTTTAATAGAATAAAACATGGAATCAAATATTTCAGAGTCATATAATACATAAGCAAGTTGATCCTACATGAAATGTCAAAAAATACTTGTCCTTCTTTTGCATATTATTCACCTATGTAGGCTTCCCAATGGTAAACAATATCATTTTTAGGTCAAATAACATGACGTTTTGTTAGAGCACACTCATGTCTTGACCTTTATACTATAATGTGCCGTCGAGATGTTCTTTGTCTACTAAATTCACAACTACCTCAAATACTAGCTGACCAACTTTTACACCAATAAAACACAACCAAAACTAAACTGAGCAAACATATAGATGTGTTTTATCCATCAAGTATCCGGGCAAATACATTATGCCCAGATTCTATGTGGTCTATATGGACTGGAAAAATTTTTAGAGGTTTTTTCTTATGTTTGGATGATTTGAGCCGGTTACGGCATTTTTAGCTGTTCTTGGTAGGTTTTTATCAGTTTTTGATCGGGTTTATTCGCTTTTGACCAATTCTTGCCTGGATAAAAGTACTCCTTTTTTCAAGCATCCATTTTCTTAGTTGTGGTCTTAAAACAGAGTCATGTATCACATGTTATGACCATTTTATTGCAACCCACGTTTTCAGATAATTTCAATATAAATTTGTTTTTGTATGTTAGCGATTGTGTTTGGTAATCTATTTCTTGATAGCTCTCAATTTTAATAGAATAAAACATGGAATCAAATATTTCAGAGTCATATAATACATAAGCAAGTTGATCCTACATGAAATGTCATAAAATACTTGTCCTTCTTTTGCATATTATTCACCTATGTAGGCTTCCCAATGTTAAACAATATCATTTTAGGTCAAATAACATGACGTTTTATTAGAGCACACTCATGTCTTGACCTTTATACTATAATGTGTCGTCGAGATGTTCTTTGTCTACTACATTCACAACTACCTCAAATACTAGCTGACCAACTTTTACACCAATAAAACACAACCAAAACTAAACAGAGCAAACATATAGATGTGTTTTATCCATCAAGAATCCGGGCTAATACATTATGCCCGGATTCTATGTGGTCTATATGGACTGGAAATAATTTTTGAGGTTTTTTCTTAGGTTTGGATGATTTCAGCCGGTTACGGCATTTTTAGCTGTTCTTGGTAGGTTTTTATCAGTTTTTGATCGGGTTTAGTCACTTTTGACCAATGCTTGCCTGGATAAAAGTACTCCTTTTTTCAAGCATCCATTTTCTTAGTTGTGGTCTTAAAACGGAGTCATGTATCACATGTTATGACCATTTTATTGCAACCCACGTTTTCAGATAATTTCAATATAAATTTTTTTTGTATGTTAGCGATTGTGTTTGGTAATCTATTTCTTGATAGCTCTCAATTTTAATAGAATAAAACATGGAATCAAATATTTCAGAGTCATATAATACATAAGCAAGTTGATCCTACAAGAAATGTCAAAAAATACTTGTCCTTCTTTTGCATATTATTCACCTATGAAGGCTTCCCAAGGTTAAACAATATCATTTTTAGGTCAAATAACATGACGTTTTGTTAGAGCACACTCATGTCTTGACCTTTATACTATAATGTGTCGTCGAGATGCTCTTTGTGTTGATCCCAAACTTAGATCGATTAAGCTTTGTGTATACGAGATTAGATCAAGTACTACACGTAGAGAAACCTTTGCTTATGAGTAAAGTAACAAAGTGTTATGCGGAATTAACACTTGATCTAAAACACAATGATGTTAAACAAACTTTCACTTGTATTAGAATAATCGTGTTGATTACAATGAAAGGTTTAACTTGCGAATACTATGAAAACTGATATTAAACATTAACCTAAAAGATCTTCTTTTATAGAACAAGAAGTCTTGTACAATAAGCTACGAATCAACTATTCTAGGTAAAGATAAACATAGAAAATACATTGTCGTTTCTATCCTTACTAGAAGTAATCTAGAATATAATAAACGTGTAGCTCACATCTTCCATCAGTGCTTGTCTTCAATCTGTCAACGCTTGACTTTAACTTGTTAACGCTTATGCTGTCAGCGCTCACTTTGCTCTTGTCAACGCTTAAGTTGTTCTTGTCAGCGTTCAAGTGTTCTGGCCTAAATTTATTCCCAACAATCCTCCCCTAAACTTGATATCCACTCTTATGATCAAGTTTCTAAATAAACATTAAGAACTTGGAGGAGTCTGACAAACCTTATCATATTGGTAATAAATAAATCTGATCAAATTCTTTGCCACGTCACTTGTATAGTCTATCTCCAACTGGGTGTCCTTCATCTTCTCCAAAACAGCCTTGGATATGAAATACTGAGCATCTACAAGTAAATACTCAGCAAACTTTGTAGAACTCAAATGGTATACACCAGCAGCTGAATATAACCTCCATTGAAGACCACTGAGGTCATCTTCAAGATCCTTCCATATTTCAGGATCTTCTTCTTTTGTCCCACACATTCTTTTGAATGTGGTCCAAAGTTTTATTCCATTGGCTGAAGTTGGTGCTTCAGCCTCATACTTGGTCTCTAGCAACCTCCAAAGGTCTACCAAGTCTTCTCTGTCACAACTTGCAAATAAAGATATGAGAGTGGTAAAAGTGTGTACCTCCTTGCCAAATCTTCCAATTTTCCAGAATCCACATTCATCTTCCTCATAACTCACAATTACCCTTACCCTTATCTGTTGGTTCAATTGTTGGTAGGGTAGATGATAATACCTGAGTAGGAACATCTTTGATGATAGATGATGACTGGAATACATCACCTCCATATGCAGATCTGTCAACGCCCAAATTTCCTCTATCAGCGCCCAAAATACTTCTGTCAGCGTCCAAACTTGTCTTGTCAACGCTCAAATATTTTCCCTCAGCGCCTTGTGTAACCTCCCTCAACATATCTGTAAATGATAAATTTAAATTTGTTGGAGAGATTAAGGACGTATCAAAACCTTTTTGTTCCTTCAATGTAGTAAGAGCTTCAGCAATATCCAATGATTGACCATCTTGACTGCTCTTATCACTCAGATTTCTTGCTTCCTCCCCTTTGGAAGACTCCTCCATACCTCCCCTTGAATGAGCACTCTCCAAAACAACAATCCTCTCCCTCAATTCTTTGAGTTCAAGGCCTTGGTTACTGACAATTTGTACCAAGTCTGCATTTTGCTTTTGCAAGCTAATGCAGACAGCCGTCAATTCTAAAAGCGTCATTGGTTCCAGTCTGCCCTCTTCCAAAATGGGGATTTGACCTCCCAAGTCAGATTCATTGGGCATGGATGAGGACTTAATTATGTTGGGACTGTCTTGACCAGCATCTAAGCCTGTATCAATAGCCTCAGCCTCATCCAGGTCACCAGCCACACTTGTGGTGGTGGTTCTCTCTGCTACATGGCTAGGACCACCAGAGGAGAACACTCCAGCAGTCCTTTGGCGTTTAATCAACCTATATTCTGGTGGTGTGGAAGATGGTGTAGAAGAAGGTGTAGATGTAGGTTGGTTAAGGGGTGTTTGGGATTGTGATGGGTGGGTGTCAGCGGTGGAAATAGGCATATCAACGCCCACATTAGATGTGTCAGCGTCGAAGGGATTTTGGTCTATTTGCATCTGGTCAGGTGAGGGTAAAGGTTCAGGGATAGGTTCAAGTTGTGGTTGAGGGTCAATATGAGGTTGGGGGTCTGGTTGGGGTTGTGCTGCTGCAATAACAGCAAGCATGGCTTGGGTTAATGGTAGGTCTCTATGAGGTGGGGAATTCATCTTGGTAAAAATAGCCTTCTTTTGTGCAGGGATCTTATAAAAATCATTGTGGTCCCTGGAACAATATCTTTGAGCATCAAAAACCATTTGAAGAAAACGGGGATAAGCCAAAGTCATTTTTGTCCCCTTGTTTTTACACATTCCTTCAAAAATCATTTTAGACCAATTATAATTTTGCCCTGTTGCAATACACACAATAGCAGTTGCAATGGATCTATTGATCTCATTGTGTGCAGTACATTTGGGACTCAAACATTGAAGGAGAATGTGAATTAGGTACTTCCAGGCTGGGGGAAATTCCTGCTTATGGTACTTATTAAGAGTACCTTCATCAGGAATAGGGTATCCCAAAGCCCTAAGCCCTTGTTCTATTTCAGATATGGGAAGCATGGTTATACCATCAGCATCATTAAGATGCAAGGCCTGGCGTACCAAGGCCTCAGTAACCACCCAAGGTCTCCCATGTACAATAGAATTCAATGTTGTCACTCCATTAACTGTTGAGGAACTGACAGTGTTCCAAAACTGTTTAATGTGTGTGACTGGAATGAGTGGTGCATGAGAAAGAGCATACCTTAATGGGGATGCATTCAAATACTCCACCATCTGAGTGTATTGAGGGAACAAAGTATTATCAGCAACAAGATAAGCAATCATGTTGTGTTGAGACTTGAACCCCAAATCCAATTCTGCTGAGTTAAATCTTGGTGCCATTGATGAAAGTTGTTAATTTGATGTATAAAAGATGAAGGTTGATAAGAGAAAAGTGTTAGACAAGAATTATAGATACCCTGTTTAAAATAGGAGCCAAATTTATAGGAGTGGATGAATGCACGTGATTGGCCCAAAAATAGGCAAAGATTTTCAAAAATCAATCATGAAAATATTGAAAAAGTTTATAAGTTATCTCATGCATTTAATGAAAGTAACAACTCCTAAAATTACGGCTTGAAAATATGTCAAAAAGTTACAACTGGGTAGGTCCCATTGTTTGTCAACGGTCAAATATAACCCATCAACGCCCAACGGCTATAATCTTGTCAACGTTCGCCTAAAGCCATGTCAGCGTCCATTTTGGTCACAACAACGCTTGGAAAAATCTTGTCAGCGTCCAAAAAGAAAATTGTTTTAAAAAGTGAAAAATGACCTTAACAAGTAATTTATCCTAGAGAAGATAACCAAAAGCTGATAATTATCATAGGGCGGCAAGCACTGTCCAGTTATGCACACTTGCATAAGCAAGATAGACATAACAGTCCTCTAGTGTCCCTTGCTAACCAAAATTATTAACAACCAAGTTACCTCATAAAATCCTTGTTACTCCCAGGTAAAACCCATATCAAAAGGATTCCCAAGCCTCCCAACAGACCACAACCAATTCTAGGCCAAAAATGTCTTGGCAGCATGCAAAGTTGATATACTATGCATGCTACAGTGCCTCATGGTTTAGTAAAACTAACCCATACTCACCAGTGGACACAATCTAGAATTGTGATGAGAGTATTCTAAGAATACCCAAGAGTCCTAAAGGTTCCTTAAACCTCCCCTCAAACTATGATACATGAGTTCTCAAAATATATATATGAACAATAAAAATTTATGTCAAGATAGGAATATAAATATTCCAACCATCATTCATAAACAAAACATGTCCAAATAGCTCTTCAAAGATCCATAAGCAACTCTGTATCCAATGGTATAAAGCTACCATTACCTGCACATTTAGATGAAAACCACAAAACTAACATTTGTTGCTAACAGCGTCCCGACAACACTTATCAGCGTTGAAGGAACTCTTGTCAGCGTTAGACAATAATATCTCCAACAACGACAAAATAACACTTGACAGCGTTTCATTTACCTTTGTCAGTGTTAGAAAAATAATGTGGAAAATCTAAATCATCACAAAGACCAATAACAATGCATTATCCTGTACATACTTTTACAAAAAGGTTCCAAAACACATATTAAGTGAGATTAACCATTCCAATATTTGTTACCAAATATTGAAATCTTCCAGCATCAAAAGATTTAGTTAATAAATCAGCTACATTATCTTCAGTATCTACCCTATCTGGTTGTATTAAACCTTTCTCAAAGCAATCTCTTATAAAATGATGTCTAATTTCTATGTGTTTGGTTTTAGAATGATGTACAGGATTTTTAATAATGCATAAAGTACTGTTATTGTCTACAAAAATCTTGGTATGCATAAAATTATACCCATAATCCAACAGCTGGTTCTGAATCCATAAGACTTGCCCACAACAAGCAGCTGCAGCCACATATTCTGCTTCAGTTGTAGAGTTTGCCACCACTGTTTGTTTCTTGCATTGCCAAGATATTAATCTGCTCCCAAGAAATTGGCATCCACCAGTTGTGGATTTCCTATCAAACTTGTCACCACCATAGTCACTGTCTGAATATGCAATAAGGTCCAATGGAGAATCTTTTGGGTACCATAATCCAAGATCTGGATAACACCTTAGGTACCTAAAAATTCTCTTCACAGCAAAAAGGTGACATTCTTTGGGAGTCACTTGATGGCGTGCACATGCACACACAGCAAACATGATGTCAGGTCTTGAGGCTGTAAGATACATCAATGATCCAATCATTGATCTATAGTGCCTAACATCCACATCCTTTCCAGCTCCAATTTTTCCCCAAGGGTATTGCCTATCCATAGGAGTGGAAGCCTCCTTTTCATGTGGAGAAAAACCATATTTCTTCAAGATTTCAGCTACATACTTGTCTTGGGAGATGAAGATACCATCTTCTTTCTGCTGAACTTGTAAACCTAGAAAGAAGTTCATCTCACCCATTGCACTCATCTTGAATTTATCTGTCATGAGCTTGGAAAAGTCCTCACTCATCTTTGGATCAGTAGACCCAAAAATGATATCATCAACATAGACCTGTACCAGCAACACATGTTTTCCTTTCTTCTTTGTAAACAAGGTCTGATCTATGGTGCCCCTCTTGAAACCATTTTCCACCAAGTAAGTGGACAATGTACCATACCATGCTCTTGGGGCTTGATGAAGTCCATACATTGCTTTCTTCACTGTATAAACCTTGTCTGGATTTTCAGGATCTTCAAAACCAGGAGGTTGCATGACATATACTTCCTCAACAATTGTCCCATAGAGGAAAGCACTCTTCACATCCATTTGGTAAACAGTAAAATTCATACAAGAGGCATAAGCTAGAAAAATTCTTATAGCTTCAATTCTTGCAACTGGTGCAAAAACTTCTTCATAATCAATTCCTTCCTCTTGTGTATATCCCTGGGCTACCAAACGTGCCTTGTTTCTGACCACAATGCCTCTTTCATCTTTCTTGTTCCTTAGAACCCATCTTGTCCCAATTGGTCTCACATACCTAGGACAATCAACCAGCTCCCAAACATCCTGTATAGCAAATTGGTGAAGCTCATCCTGCATTGCTTCCACCCAACTTGGTTCCTTGAGAGCATCAAAAATTTTCTTGGGTTCTTCCTGTGACAGAAAACAGGCAAACAAACATGCTTGTACAAGAGGGGTATCAACCTTCTTGTGTATATTGGCAATAAATCCACCAAGACCTTGATGGGATCTTCTTGTCTGAACTGGAGCCATAACATCACCAATGATTTGAGATGTAGGGTGATCCTTAGCTGTGGAAGTGAGAACTCCTCCTTCAAAAAGTCTGGTGTCCTCAACTTCACGCTCCATGTTGCCAATATCTTCTTCTGATTCTTCTTGATCAACAGGAATCTCTTCATGGACATTAGAAGGTCCACCTTGTTCAAAATGAGAAGAGAAAAGCTGTGTAAAGGTGTCTCCAAAGTCTGATCCTTGTTTATCAGCGTTTGGGCTAACAACGCTTGAACTGGTGTTGTCAGCGTTGGAGCCATCAGTGTCTGAATTGGTCGTGTCAGCGCTTGATTTCCCTTTGTCAGCGCCTGAAGAATCATGCATGTTTGTATTTGGTGGTATTTGAACACCACCATTATCTTTCCTTGCAGCAGTAGCAGCAGCATAATACTCATCTGTCCATATAGGAAGTGTAACAAATTCTTGTGTGGGAGATGATTCAACTGCTGGTGGTCCATCCTCCTTAGCAACCTGTATACCTGAAACATTACCAATTCTCTTTTCCAAAACACTTGAAGTTACCTTCACAATGTCTGGATCAGTAACAGGCATATAATTTAAAGCTCTAGACAAAGGTTCTAAGTCAAACAACCAATTTGGACCACTCTCAGGATCACTAGGTTTACTCTCTAAAAACCTAACATGTACTTTTTCAAGTATACGTTTTTCCTTTTTAATGTAAACCCTATATCCTTTACTCTGAACTGAATAACCCATGAAGTAGCCTTCATCACCTTTTGAATCAAATTTACCTAGGGCCTCACTAGTTTCTAGAACAACTACATGACATCCAAAAGGCTTTAGAAAACCAATATTTGGCTTCCTTCCCCAAAGTAATTCATAAGGTGTCTTATTATGTATCTTGTTGACCAATGCCCTATTTTGAACATAACAAGCTGTGTTAACAGCTTCAGCCCAAAAGGCTATAGGAAAGTGGGCATCAGCCAACATGGTTCTGGCTGCTTCAATAAGGGTCCTATTCTTCCTTTCAGCAACCCCATTTTGCTGTGGGGTTCTAGCTATGCTAAACTGCCTAGTAATCCCTTTCTTGGCACAAAAATCATCCAACAACTGATTTCTAAACTCACCCCCATTGTCACTTCTAATAATTTTGACCTCATTACCATTCTTCTTTTCAATCTGGGTAATGAAATTAATCAAACTTAGGGCAGTTTCACTTTTCTTGGCTAAAAAGAAAGTCCATGTAAACCTGGAGTAATCATCAGTAATGACAAAACAATATGATTTACCCTTCAAACTTTCTATATTAGTTGGACCAAAGAGGTCCATATGCAATAAGTGAAGTGGTTTAGAACTAGAGTGCACCTGTTTAGACCTGAATGAGACCTTGTGCTGCTTGCCCTTAAGGCATGCAACACAAGAGTGGTCATTGTGGAAAGCCTTTTCAGGCAAACCATCAACTAAACCAAGTCTCACAAGCCTATTAATATTCTTAAAGTTTATGTGCCCTAATCTCCTGTGCCAAAGATTACTTTCATCTACTGAGGCTTTAGCATACAGACATGACATTTTATTATTTACCTTAATTCCATTAAGATTCACATTATATATGTCTTTATGCCTTGGTGTTCTAAAATCTATGTATTTCTCCTCAGGGAGCTTATAATCTTTGCTTAACACCAAGCACTCAGTATCTGTGAAAAGAACCTTATTTTTGTTATCACACACTTGTGATACACTAAACAAATTATAATCCAGATCTTTCACCAAGAAGACATTATCAAACCTTAGATTGTTGGTGACAAGGGTTCCTTTTCCTGTGATTGTTCCATAGCCCCCTCCAAAGTATACCTTATCACCATCTTGAATAGGAGAGAAATTGGTCAGATAGTCTTCCTTTCCTGTCATGTGCCTTGAGCATCCACTATCCCAGTATCCATAATCATTGATCTTCTTCTGAATGCCCTGCACATAAAGAAAACACATTAGTTTTCTTTGGGAACCCAAGCCTTGGAAGACTTGGATTCATTTGGTTGTTCAACAAGAACAGACTTGGTTCTCATAACAACCCCATTTTCATCCCTGTTTGAATGAAACTCCCAGTTAACCCCAATTGGTGTTGACAATGCCTTTGAAATATAGTGAAACCTGTTGCATGTCATAGAAATACCAGTAGCATTAGGGTTTTGGTCTTGTTTTGGTCTCCATGTTAAGCTAGTAGAAGCTTTAGACCTATTTCCCTGTGGTTGCAAATACCTAGGTTTAGCAGTGTTTCTATCAGCGCTGAAATTTCTCTTGTCAGCGCCCCGATTACTCTTATCAGCGTTGAACCTAGGGTTTGCTACAGGAACCCATTGCCTATTTGACCAAGTATTTGACTTTTGAAAAGGTCTTAGGCCTTGTGTGTTAGACCCTCTAGAAAAGAATGGGGCTGGTCTAACAACTTGTGAACTTTTGTTCACAAAGGTATTGGGTCTGACAGTGTTTGACCTATGTTGACTTTTGTCAGCGCTGAAATGGTTCCTATCAGCGTTAACATTGGAAGCATTGACACATTTGTAGGCCAAATGTGAGAAGCTACCACATGTGTAACAAGCTTTTCTAGACATAGTCTTAGGTCTAGAAGCAAAGAAGCCTGTTCCATGATCACTAACTTGGTTTTTTGGTGACCTAGTATTCCTATACATCTCTGCATACTTAACACTAGGTTTTCTAACAGCTTGTGGGCCAAGGTCAACAGCTTTGCCAGTGGTAGGGTGTGTGATCTTAATAGGTTTAGGATCATCAATTGGTTTTGTGATTGGTGTGGGCTCATTTGGACTTTCACACAACAACCCTCCCTTAACAAACAAAGTGTGGTTAGCTTTCTTCCACTCTTCTAGGTCAGTCAGCTTTTGCTGATATTCCTCAACTGGGGAAGTCACTCTAGGTGGAGGAATAAACTCCTCCTCTTGGCATTCTGGCAAGCCAGTCCAAGATAAGTCCTTTGATTGGACACCATAGAAATCCCCAGCTGGTGGTGGAACAACAGTATAATTATTCATCCCAATCCCACTCATATCCTTAGAGTCTCTTTGTTTACTAACACACTCTCCTAGGGATTGTGTGGCCTTATCAAATCTCTGGATTTTAAGACTCACATTATCTTTATTTTTGTTAGCCTCCTCTAACTGAGCTATTAAATCAAGATTAACCCTATTTACTATATCTTGAACATCCTTACTCTGATGTAACTCATGTTTTAAGATATTTATTTGATCCTTTAAATCAAACTCCATTTTCTTATACTCAGATACTGTCTTTTCTGTTTGGGTAAGAGCAACTTGATAGTTAGATACTTTGCATCTTTCAGTACTTGCCTCATCTAATAATTTAACTATCTCTTGTTTTAATTTTTCAGTATTTAAACGACAACCCTTAGAACAGAAAGCATCATCATATACCTCATTATCTGATGAAGAGGAGGAGTGTGCCATGAGAGCATATTCAACATGCTCTTCTTTAACTTCAGCAACCAAAGCTCTGTCCTCTTCTTCATTCTTGGCCATCCAGCTCCAATCCCATTCTCCAACACCATCAATTTGTTGAACAGCAACCATAGCCTTGGGATCTGGGCTCTTAATCATTTGGCTAGAAGGCTTCCCAGCATCAGATCTCCTTGGAGATCTACATTTCCTCATAAAGTTCCCCATCCTATGACAGTTGTAGCACTCCACCTTGGATTTATCAAATCCAGCAACATCCTTAGCATTAAAGGTCATCTTCTTCTTGAACCTTTTATTGAACCTGTTTGCTCTTAAACTTACAAGAGCCATAGTCCACTTGATGTCCATCTCTTCCAATTGTTCATCACTTATCTGCTCAAGATCTTCATATGTAATCCTTGAATCACTGGGCAAAGAAGCAATGAATGCACACACAGTATCAAGATCAAAACCAGCAGGTTTAATTCTATCAGCGCCATGATTGTGTGTGTCAGCGCTTGAGTACAAAGCGTTGACAGGATATGATCCAGCGCTGACAGATTGACATCCAGCGCTGACACCTTGAGATCCAGTTGCTGAATGTCCATAGAAGTTCATGGAATCAAATTGGCCTTCACTTTGTGAAAAGAAGGCCATGTTGCTGCTGGAAGATTTGTTATCACTTTCCAATTGCCATTCATTCTCCAATAGTCTTAACTTGTTGAAGATGTCATCAAACCTGGAAGTCTTGTGGGTATTATTGACAAGAATAGATCTTGTCTCAATCTTCCATACATCACCAAGGCTTTTGAGAAAAGTAGCATTCAATTCAGGATCATCAATCTGTTTTCCCATGAAGGAAAGTTGACTTGTGATATCAAGAAGTCTACTTCTCACACTGCTGAGATTCTCATTAGGTTGAGCTTTAAAGACAGCATACTCATGCAATAGTTGCTTCTTCTTTTCTTCTTTTGTGTCAGCATTGCCACCATGTGCTACTTCAAGAGCTTCCCAAAGCTCTTTTGCAGACTCAAATCGTTTGTACTTGTGCTGATTCTCATGACCTAGGGCATGTTTCAAGATATTCAAGATTTTCATGTCCACCCTCTTCTTGGCTATATCTTCAACAGCAACAGCTCTCCCATCTTCAGGCTTTTCCACCTTATCAGATTCAGGACAATTAGGAACAGCTGTCCTTGTGGCAATAGCAGCAGTAATCTTTGCTGCTTTATCGAATGTGTTCCCATATTCGATAATTTCCCAAAGAGTGTAGTCATGAATAGCTATGTATTGCTCAAAATTGGACTTCCAAAGCTCAAAGTTTCTGGCATCAAACATGGGAATTTTGATACTAGGGTTTGAGAAGTTGTTTTGTAGCAAAGCAGGAGGTTGATTTGTGCCAGACATGATGTTTTTAGGGTTTTGAGAATTTAGGGTTTTTAGGGTTTGGTGTTTTAGGGTTCTTGCGTTACTTAAAGATCAAAAGTTTCTCAACAAGCTCTGATACCACTTGTTGATCCCAAACTTAGATCGATTAAGCTTTGTGTCTACGAGATTAGATCAAGTACTACACGTAGAGAAACCTTTGCTTATGAGTAAAGTAACAAAGTGTTATGCGGAATTAACACTTGATCTAAAACACAATGATGTTAAACAAACTTTCACTTGTATTAGAATAATCGTGTTGATTACAATGAAAGGTTTAACTTGCGAATACTATGAAAACTGATATTAAACATTAACCTAAAAGATCTTCTTTTATAGAACAAGAAGTCTTGTACAATAAGCTACGAATCAACTATTCTAGGTAAAGATAAACATAGAAAATACATTGTCGTTTCTATCCTTACTAGAAGTAATCTAGAATATAATAAACGTGTAGCTCACATCTTCCATCAGTGCTTGTCTTCAATCTGTCAACGCTTGACTTTAACTTGTCAACGCTTATGCTGACAGCGCTCACTTTGCTCTTGTCAACGCTTAAGTTGTTCTTGTCAGCGTTCAAGTGTTCTGGCCTAAATTTATTCCCAACACTTTGTCTACTACATTCACAACTACCTCAAATACTAGCTGACCAACTTTTTCACCAATAAAACACAACCAAAACTAAACAGAGCAAACATATAGATGTGTTTTATCCATCAAGAATCCGGGCAAATACATTATGCCCGGATTCTATGTGGTCTATATGGACTGGAAATAATTTTAGAGATTTTTTCTTAGGTTTGGATGATTTGAGCCGGTTACGGCATTTTTAGCTGTTCTTGGTAGGTTTTTATCAGTTTTTGATCGGGTTTAGTCGCTTTTGACCAATGCTTGCCTGGATAAAAGTACTCCTTTTTTCAAGCATCTATTTTCTTAGTTGTGGTCTTAAAACGTAGTCATGTATCACATGTTATGACCATTTTATTGCAACCCACGTTTTCAGATAATTTCAATATAAATTTGTTTTTGTATGTTAGCGATTGTGTTTGGTAATCTATTTCTTGATAGCTCTCAATTTTAATAGAATAAAACATGGAATCAAATATTTCAGAGTCATATAATACATAAGCAAGTTGATCCTACATGAAATGTCAAAAAATACTTGTCCTTCTTTTACATATTATTCACCTATGTAGGCTTCCTAATGTTAAACAATATCATTTTTAGGTCAAATAACATGAAGTTTTGTTAGAGCACACTCATGTCTTGACCTTTATACTATAATGTGCCGTCGAGATGTTCTTTGTCTACTACATTCACAACTACCTCAAATACTAGCTGACCAACTTTTACACCAATAAAACACAAGCAAAACTAAACTGAGCAAACATATTGATGTGTTTTATCCATCAAGAATCCGGGCAAATACATTATGCCCGGATTCTATGTTGTCTATATGGACTGGAAAAAATTTTAGAGGTTTTTTCTTAGGTTTGGATGATTTGAGCCGGTTACGGCATTTTTAGCTGTTCTTGGTAGGTTTTTATCAGTTTTTGATCGGGTTTAGTCGCTTTTGACCAATGCTTGCCTGGATAAAAGTACTCCTTTTTTCAAGCATCCATTTTCTTAGTTGTGGTCTTAAAACGGAGTCATGTATCACATGTTATGACCATTTTATTGCAACCCACGTTTTCAGATAATTTCAATATAAATTTGTTTTTGTATGTTAGCGATTGTGTTTGGTAATCTATTTTTTGATAGCTCTCAATTTTAATAGAATAAAACATGGAACCAAATATTTCAGAGTCATATAATACATAAGCAAGTTGATCCTACATGAAATGTCATAAAATACTTGTCCTTCTTTTGCATATTATTCACCTATGTAGGCTTCCCAATGTTAAACAATATCATTTTTAGGTCAAATAACATGACGTTTTGTTAGAGCACACTCATGTCTTGACCTTTATACTATAATGTGCCGTCGAGATGTTCTTTGTCTACTACATTCACAACTACCTCAAATACTAGCTGACCAACTTTTACACCAATAAAACACAACCAAAACTAAACAGAGCAAACATATAGATGTGTTTTATCCATCAAGAATCCGGGCAAATACATTATGCCCAGATTCTATGTGGTCTATATGGACTGGAAATAATTTTAGAGGTTTTTTCTTAGGTTTGGATGATTTGAGCCGGTTACGACATTTTTAGCTATTCTTGGTAGGTTTTTATCAGTTTTTGATCGGGTTTAGTCACTTTTGACCAATGCTTGCCTGGATAAAAGTACTCCTTTTTTCAAGCATCCATTTTCTTAGTTGTGGTCTTGAAACGGAGTCATGTATCACATGTTATGACCATTTTATTGCAACCCACGTTTTCAGATAATTTCAATATAAATTTTTTTTGTATGTTAGCGATTGTGTTTGGTAATCTATTTCTTGATAGCTCTCAATTTTAATAGAATAAAACATGGAATCGAATATTTCAGAGTCATATAATACATAAGCAAGTTGATCCTACAAGAAATGTCAAAAAATACTTGTCCTTCTTTTGCATATTATTCACCTATGTAGGCTTCCCAAGGTTAAACAATATCATTTTTAGGTCAAATAACATGATGTTTTGTTAGAGCACACTCATGTCTTGACCTTTATACTATAATGTGCCGTCGGGATGCTCTTTGTCTACTACATTCACAACTACCTCAAATACTAGATGACCAACTTTTACACCAATAAAACACAACCAAAACTAAACAGAGCAAACATATAGATGTGTTTTATCCATCAAGAATCCGGGCAAATACATTATGCCCGGATTCTATGTGGTCTATATGGACTGGAAATAATTTTAGAGGTTTTTTCTTAGGTTTGGATGATTTGAGCCGGTTACGGCATTTTTAGCTGTTCTTGGTAGGTTTTTATCAGTTTTTGATCGGGTTTAGTCGCTTTTGACCAATGCTTGCCTGGATAAAAGTACTCTTTTTTTCAAGCATCCATTTTCTTAGTTGTGGTCTTAAAACGGAGTCATGTATCACATGTTATGACCATTTTATTGCAACCCACGTTTTCAGATAATTTCAATATAAATTTGTTTTTGTATGTTAGCGATTGTGTTTGGTAATCTACTTCTTGATAGCTCTCAATTTTAATAGAATAAAACATGGAATCAGATATTTCAGAGTCATATAATACATAAGCAAGTTGATCCTACATGAAATGTCAAAAAATACTTGTCCTTCTTTTGCATATTATTCACCTATGTAGGCTTCCCAATGTTAAACAATATCATTTTTAGGTCAAATAACATGACGTTTTGTTAGAGCACACTCATGTCTTGACCTTTATACTATAATGTGCCGTCGAGATGTTCTTTGTCTACTAAATTCACAACTACCTCAAATACTAGCTGACCATCTTTTACACCAATAAAACACAACCAAAACTAAACTGAGCAAACATATAGTTGTGTTTTATCCATCAAGAATCCGGGCAAATACATTATGCCCGGATTCTATGTGGTCTATATGGACTGGAAAAAATTTTATAGGTTTTTTCTTAGGTTTGGATGATTTGAGCCGGTTACAACATTTTTAGCTGTTCTTGGTAGGTTTTTATCAGTTTTTGATCAGGTTTAGTCGCTTTTGACCAATGCTTGCCTGGATAAAAGTACTACTTTTTTCAAGCATCCATTTTCTTAGTTGTGGTCTTAAAACGGAGTCATGTATATCATGTTATGACCATTTTATTGCAACCCACGTTTTCAAATAATTTCAATATAAATTTGTTTTTGTATGTTAGCGATTGTGTTTGGTAATCTATTTCTTGATAGCTCTCAATTTTAATAGAATAAAACATGGAATCAAATATTTCAGAGTCATATAATACATAAGCAAGTTGATCCTACATGAAATGTCAAAAAATACTTGTCCTTCTTTTGCATATTATTCACCTATGTAGGCTTCCCAATGTTAAACAATATCATTTTTAGGTCAAATAACATGACGTTTTGTTAGAGCACACTCATGTCTTGACCTTTATACTATAATGTGCCGTCGAGATGTTCTTTGTCTACTAAATTCACAACTACCTCAAATACTAGCTGACCAACTTTTACACCAATAAAACACAACCAAAACTAAACTGAGCAAACATATAGATGTGTTTTATCCATCAAGAATCCGGGCAAATACATTATGCCCGGATTCTATGTTGTCTATATGGACTGGAAAAAATTTTAGAGGTTTTTTCTTAGGTTTGGATGATTTGAGCCGGTTACGGCATTTTTAGCTGTTCTTGGTAGGTTTTTATCAATTTTTGATCGGGTTTAGTCGCTTTTGACCAATGCTTGCCTGGATAAAAGTACTCCTTTTTTCAAGCATCCATTTTCTTAGTTGTGGTCTTAAAACGGAGTCATGTATCACATGTTATGACCATTTTATTGCAACCCACGTTTTCAGATAATTTCAATATAAATTTGTTTTTGTATGTTAGCGATTGTGTTTGGTAATCTATTTCTTGATAGCTCTCAATTTTAATAGAATAAAACATGGAATCAAATATTTCAGAGTCATATAATACATAAGCAAGTTGATCCTACATGAAATGTCATAAAATATTTGTCCTTCTTTTGCATATTATTCACCTATGTAGGCTTCCCAATGTTAAACAATATCATTTTTAGGTCAAATAACATGACGTTTTGTTAGAGCACACTCATGTCTTGACCTTTATACTATAATGTGTCGTCGAGATGCTCTTTGTCTACGACATTCACAACTACCTCAAATACTAGCTGACCAACTTTTACACCAATAAAACACAACCAAAACTAAACAGAGCAAACATATAGATGTGTTATATCCATCAAGAATCCGGGCAAATACATTATGCCCGGATTCTATGTGGTCTATGTGGACTGGAAATAACTTTAGAGGTTTTTTCTTAGGTTTGGATGATTTGAGCCGGTTACGGCATTTTTATCTGTTCTTGGTAGGTTTTTATCAATTTTTGATCGGGTTTAGTCGCTTTTGACCAATGCTTGCCTGGATAAAAGTACTCCTTTTTTCAAGCATCCATTTTCTTAGTTGTGGTCTTAAAACGGAGTCATGTATCACATGTTATGACCATTTTATTGCAACCCACGTTTTCAGATAATTTCAATATAAATTTGTTTTTGTATGTTAGCGATTGTGTTTGGTAATCTATTTCTTGATAGCTCTCAATTTTAATAGAATAAAACATGGAATCAGATATTTTAGAGTCATATAATACATAAGCAAGTTGATCCTACATGAAATGTCAAAAAATACTTGTCCTTCTTTTGCATATTATTCACCTATGAAGGCTTCCCAGTGTTAAACAATATCATTTTTAGGTCAAATAACATGACGTTTTGTTAGAGCACACTCATGTCTTGACCTTTATACTATAATGTGCCGTCGAGATGTTCTTTGTCTACTAAATTCACAACTACCTCAAATACTAGCTGACCAACTTTTACACCAATAAAACACAACCAAAACTAAACTGAGCAAACATATAGATGTGTTTTATCCATCAAGAATCCGGGCAAATACATTATGCCCGGATTCTATGTGGTCTATATGGACTGGAAAAAATTTTAGAGGTTTTTTCTTAGGTTTGGATGATTTGAGCCGGTTACGGCATTTTTAGTTGTTCTTGGTAGGTTTTTATCAGTTTTTGATCGGGTTTAGTCGCTTTTGACCAATGCTTGCCTGGATAAAAGTACTCCTTTTTTCAAGCATCCATTTTCTTAGTTGTGGTCTTAAAACGGAGTCATGTATCACATGTTATGACCATTTTATTGCAACCCACGTTTTCAGATAATTTCAATATAAATTTGTTTTTGTATGTTAGCGATTGTGTTTGGTAATCTATTTCTTGATAGCTCTCAATTTTAATAGAATAAAACATGGAATCAAATATTTCAGAGTCATATAATACATAAGCAAGTTGATCCTACATGAAATGTCATAAAATACTTGTCCTTCTTTTGCATATTATTCACCTATGTAGGCTTCCCAATGTTAAACAATATCATTTTTAGGTCAAATAACATGACGTTTTGTTAGAGCACACTCATGTCTTGACCTTTATACTATAATGTGCCGTCGAGATGTTCTTTGTCTACTACATTCACAACTACCTCAAATACTAGCTGACCAACTTTTACACCAATAAAACATAACCAAAACTAAACAGAGCAAACATATAGATGTGTTTTATCCATCAAGAATCCGGGCAAATACATTATTCCCGGATTCTATGTGGTCTATATGGACTGGAAATAATTTTAGAGGTTTTTTCTTAGGTTTGGATGATTTGAGCCGGTTAAGGCATTTTTAGCTGTTCTTGGTAGGTTTTTATCAGTTTTTGATCGGGTTTAGTCGCTTTTGACCAATGCTTGCCTGGATAAAAGTACTCCTTTTTTCAAGCATCCATTTTCTTAGTTGTGGTCTTAAAACGGAGTCATGTATCACATGTTATGACCATTTTATTGCAACCCACGTTTTCAGATAATTTCAATATAAATTTGTTTTTGTATGTTAGCGATTGTGTTTGGTAATCTATTTCTTGATAGCTCTCAATTTTAATAGAATAAAACATGGAATCAGATATTTTAGAGTCATATAATACATAAGCAAGTTGATCCTACATGAAATGTCAAAAAATACTTGTCCTTCTTTTGCATATTATTCACCTATGAAGGCTTCCCAATGTTAAACAATATCATTTTTAGGTCAAATAACATGACGTTTTGTTAGAGCACACTCATGTCTTGACCTTTATACTATAATGTGCCGTCGAGATGTTCTTTGTCTACTAAATTCACAACTACCTCAAATACTAGCTGACCAACTTTTACACCAATAAAACACAACCAAAACTAAACTGAGCAAACATATAGATGTGTTTTATCCATCAAGAATCCGGGCAAATACATTATGCCCGGATTCTATGTGGTCTATATGGACTGGAAAAAATTTTAGAGGTTTTTTCTTAGGTTTGGATGATTTGAGCCGGTTACGGCATTTTTAGCTGTTCTTGGTAGGTTTTTATCAGTTTTTGATCGGGTTTAGTCGCTTTTGACCAATGCTTGCCTGGATAAAAGTACTCCTTTTTTCAAGCATCCATTTTCTTAGTTGTGGTCTTAAAAAGGAGTCATGTATCACATGTTATGACCATTTTATTGCAACCCACGTTTTCAGATAATTTCAATATAAATTTGTTTTTGTATGTTAGCGATTGTGTTTGGTAATCTATTTCTTGATAGCTCTCAATTTTAATAGAATAAAACATGGAATCAAATATTTCAGAGTCATATAATACATAAGCAAGTTGATCCTACATGAAATGTCATAAAATACTTGTCCTTCTTTTGCATATTATTCACCTATGTAGGCTTCCCAATGTTAAACAATATCATTTTTAGGTCAAATAACATGACGTTTTGTTAGAGCACACTCATGTCTTGACCTTTATACTATAATGTGCCGTCGAGATGTTCTTTGTCTACTACATTCACAACTACCTCAAATACTAGCTGACCAACTTTTACACCAATAAAACATAACCAAAACTAAACAGAGCAAACATATAGATGTGTTTTATCCATCAAGAATCCGGGCAAATACATTATGCCCGGATTCTATGTGGTCTATATGGACTGGAAATAATTTTAGAGGTTTTTTCTTAGGTTTGGATGATTTGAGCCGGTTACGGCATTTTTAGCTGTTCTTGGTAGGTTTTTATCAGTTTTTGATCGGGTTTAGTCACTTTTGACCAATGCTTGCCTGGATAAAAGTACTCCTTTTTTCAAGCATCCATTTTCTTAGTTATGGTCTTGAAACGGAGTCATGTATCACATGTTATGACCATTTTATTGCAACCCACGTTTTCAGATAATTTCAATATAAATTTTTTTTTGTATGTTAGCGATTGTGTTTGGTAATCTATTTCTTGATAGCTCTCAATTTTAATAGAATAAAACATGGAATCAAATATTTCAGAGTCATATAATACATAAGCAAGTTGATCCTACAAGAAATGTCAAAAAATACTTGTCCTTCTTTTGCATATTATTCACCTTTGTAGGCTTCCCAAGGTTAAACAATATCATTTTTAGGTCAAATAACATGACGTTTTGTTAGAGCACACTCATGTCTTGACCTTTATACTATAATGTGCCGTCGAGATGTTCTTTGTCTAATACATTCACAACTACCTCAAATACTAGCTGACCAACTTTTACACCAATAAAACATAACCAAAACTAAACAGAGCAAACATATAGATGTGTTTTATCCATCAAGAATCCGGGCAAATACATTATGCCCGGATTCTATGTGGTCTATATGGACTGGAAATAATTTTAGAGGTTTTTTCTTAGGTTTGGATGATTTGAGCCGGTTACGCATTTTTAGCTGTTCTTGGTAGGTTTTTATCAGTTTTTGATCGGGTTTAGTCACTTTTGACCAATGCTTGCCTGGATAAAAGTACTCCTTTTTTCAAGCATCCATTTTCTTAGTTGTGGTCTTGACGGAGTCATGTATCACATGTTATGACCATTTTATTGCAACCCACGTTTTCAGATAATTTCAATATAAATTTTTTTTTGTATGTTAGCGATTGTGTTTGGTAATCTATTTCTTGATAGCTCTCAATTTTAATAGAATAAAACATGGAATCAAATATTTCAGAGTCATATAATACATAAGCAAGTTGATCCTACATGAAATGTCATAAAATACTTGTCCTTCTTTTGCATATTATTCACCTATGTAGGCTTCCCAATGTTAAACAATATCATTTTTAGGTCAAATAACATGACGTTTTGTTAGAGCACACTCATGTCTTGACCTTTATACTATAATGTGCCGTCGAGATGTTCTTTGTCTACTACATTCACAACTACCTCAAATACTAGCTGACCAACTTTTACACCAATAAAACATAACCAAAACTAAACAGAGCAAACATATAGATGTGTTTTATCCATCAAGAATCCGGGCAAGAACATTATGCCCGGATTCTATGTGGTCTATATGGACTGGAAATAATTTTAGAGGTTTTTTCTTAGGTTTGGATGATTTGAGCCGGTTACGGCATTTTTAGCTGTTCTTGGTAGGTTTTTATCAGTTTTTGATCGGGTTTAGTCACTTTTGACCAATGCTTTCCTGGATAAAAGTACTCCTTTTTTCAAGCATCCATTTTCTAAGTTATGGTCTTGAAACGGAGTCATGTATCACATGTTATGACCATTTTATTGCAACCCACGTTTTCAGATAATTTCAATATAAATTTTTTTTTGTATGTTAGCGATTGTGTTTGGTAATCTATTTCTTGATAGCTCTCAATTTTAATAGAATAAAACATGGAATCAAATATTTCAGAGTCATATAATACATAAGCAAGTTGATCCTACATGAAATGTCATAAAATACTTGTCCTTCTTTTGCATATTATTCACCTATGTAGGCTTCCCAATGTTAAACAATATCATTTTTAGGTCAAATAACATGACGTTTTGTTAGAGCACACTCATGTCTTGACCTTTATACTATAATGTGCCGTCGAGATGTTCTTTGTCTACTAGATTCACAACTACCTCAAATACTAGCTGACCAACTTTTACACCAATAAAACACAACCAAAACTAAACAGAGCAAACATATAGATGTGTTTTATCCATCAAGAATCCGGGCAAATACATTATGCCCGGATTCTATGTGGTCTATATGGACTGGAAATAATTTTAGAGGTTTTTTCTTAGGTTTGGATAATTTGAGCCGGTTACGACATTTTTAGCTGTTCTTGGTAGGTTTTTATCAGTTTTTGATCGGGTTTAGTCGCTTTTGACCAATGCTTGCCTGGATAAAAGTACTCCTTTTTTTAAGCATCCATTTTCTTAGTTGTGGTCTTAAAACGGAGTCATGTATCACATGTTATGACCATTTTATTGCAACCCACGTTTTCAGATAATTTCAATATAAATTTGTTTTTGTATGTTAGCGATTGTGTTTGGTAATCTATTTCTTGATAGCTCTCAATTTTAATAGAATAAAACATGGAATCGAATATTTCAGAGTCATGTAATACATAAGCAAGTTGATCCTACATGAAATGTCATAAAATACTTGTCCTTCTTTTGCATATTATTCACCTATGTAGGCTTCCCAATGTTAAACAATATCATTTTTAGGTCAAATAACATGACGTTTTGTTAGAGCACACTCATGTCTTGACCTTTATACTATAATGTGCCGTCGAGATGTTCTTTGTCTACTACATTCACAACTACCTCAAATACTAGCTGACCAACTTTTACACCAATAAAACATAACCAAAACTAAACAGAGCAAACATATAGATGTGTTTTATCCATCAAGAATCCGGGCAAATACATTATGCCCGGATTCTATGTGGTCTATATGGACTGGAAATAATTTTAGAGGTTTTTTCTTAGGTTTGGATGATTTGAGCCGGTTACGGCATTTTTAGCTGTTCTTGGTAGGTTTTTATCAGTTTTTGATCGGGTTTAGTCACTTTTGACCAATGCTTGCCTGGATAAAAGTACTCCTTTTTTCAAGCATCCATTTTCTTAGTTATGGTCTTGAAACGGAGTCATGTATCACATGTTATGACCATTTTATTGCAACCCACGTTTTCATATAATTTCAATATAAATTTTTTTTTGTATGTTAGCGATTGTGTTTGGTAATCTATTTCTTGATAGCTCTCAATTTTAATAGAATAAAACATGGAATCAAATATTTCAGAGTCATATAATACATAAGCAAGTTGATCCTACATGAAATGTCATAAAATACTTGTCCTTCTTTTGCATATTATTCACCTATGTAGGCTTCCCAATGTTAAACAATATCATTTTTAGGTCAAATAACATGACGTTTTGTTAGAGCACACTCATGTCTTGACCTTTATACTATAATGTGCCGTCGAGATGTTCTTTGTCTACTAGATTCACAACTACCTCAAATACTAGCTGACCAACTTTTACACCAATAAAACACAACCAAAACTAAACAGAGCAAACATATAGATGTGTTTTATCCATCAAGAATCCGGGCAAATACATTATGCCCGGATTCTATGTGGTCTATATGGACTGGAAATAATTTTAGAGGTTTTTTCTTAGGTTTGGATAATTTGAGCCGGTTACGACATTTTTAGCTGTTCTTGGTAGGTTTTTATCAGTTTTTGATCGGGTTTAGTCGCTTTTGACCAATGCTTGCCTGGATAAAAGTACTCCTTTTTTTAAGCATCCATTTTCTTAGTTGTGGTCTTAAAACGGAGTCATGTATCACATGTTATGACCATTTTATTGCAACCCACGTTTTCAGATAATTTCAATATAAATTTGTTTTTGTATGTTAGCGATTGTGTTTGGTAATCTATTTCTTGATAGCTCTCAATTTTAATAGAATAAAACATGGAATCAAATATTTCAGAGTCATGTAATACATAAGCAAGTTGATCCTACATGAAATGTCATAAAATACTTGTCCTTCTTTTGCATATTATTCACCTATGTAGGCTTCCCAATGTTAAACAATATCATTTTTAGGTCAAATAACATGACGTTTTGTTAGAGCACACTCATGTCTTGACCTTTATACTATAATGTGCCGTCGAGATGTTCTTTGTCTACTACATTCACAACTACCTCAAATACTAGCTGACCAACTTTTACACCAATAAAACATAACCAAAACTAAACAGAGCAAACATATAGATGTGTTTTATCCATCAAGAATCCGGGCAAATACATTATGCCCGGATTCTATGTGGTCTATATGGACTGGAAATAATTTTAGAGGTTTTTTCTTAGGTTTGGATGATTTGAGCCGGTTACGGCATTTTTAGCTGTTCTTGGTAGGTTTTTATCTGTTTTTGATCGGGTTTAGTCACTTTTAACCAATGCTTGCCTGGATAAAAGTACTCCTTTTTTCAAGCATCCATTTTCTTAGTTATGGTCTTGAAACGGAGTCATGTATCACATGTTATGACCATTTTATTGCAACCCACGTTTTCAGATAATTATGCCCATATAAATTTTTTTTTGTATGTTAGCGATTGTGTTTGGTAATCTATTACTTGATAGCTCTCAATTTTAATAGAATAAAACATGGAATCAAATATTTCAGAGTCATATAATACATAAGCAAGTTGATCCTACATGAAATGTCATAAAATACTTGTCCTTCTTTTGCATATTATTCACCTATGTAGGCTTCCCAATGTTAAACAATATCATTTTTAGGTCAAATAACATGACGTTTTGTTAGAGCACACTCATGTCTTGACCTTTATACTATAATGTGCCGTCGAGATGTTCTTTGTCTACTAGATTCACAACTACCTCAAATACTAGCTGACCAACTTTTACACCAATAAAACACAACCAAAACTAAACAGAGCAAACATATAGATGTGTTTTATCCATCAAGAATCCGGGCAAATACATTATGCCCGGATTCTATGTGGTCTATATGGACTGGAAATAATTTTAGAGGTTTTTTCTTAGGTTTGGATAATTTGAGCCGGTTACGACATTTTTAGCTGTTCTTGGTAGGTTTTTATCAGTTTTTGATCGGGTTTAGTCGCTTTTGACCAATGCTTGCCTGGATAAAAGTACTCCTTTTTTTAAGCATCCATTTTCTTAGTTGTGGCCTTAAAACGGAGTCATGTATCACATGTTATGACCATTTTATTGCAACCCACGTTTTCAGATAATTTCAATATAAATTTGTTTTTGTATGTTAGCGATTGTGTTTGGTAATCTATTTCTTGATAGCTCTCAATTTTAATAGAATAAAACATGGAATCAAATATTTCAGAGTCATGTAATACATAAGCAAGTTGATCCTACATGAAATGTCATAAAATACTTGTCCTTCTTTTGCATATTATTCACCTATGTAGGCTTCCCAATGTTAAACAATATCATTTTTAGGTCAAATAACATGACGTTTTGTTAGAGCACACTCATGTCTTGACCTTTATACTATAATGTGCCGTCGAGATGTTCTTTGTCTACTACATTCACAACTACCTCAAATACTAGCTGACCAACTTTTACACCAATAAAACATAACCAAAACTAAACAGAGCAAACATATAGATGTGTTTTATCCATCAAGAATCCGGGCAAATACATTATGCCCGGATTCTATGTGGTCTATATGGACTGGAAATAATTTTAGAGGTTTTTTCTTAGGTTTGGATAATTTGAGCCGGTTACGACATTTTTAGCTGTTCTTGGTAGGTTTTTATCAGTTTTTGATCGGGTTTAGTCGCTTTTGACCAATGCTTGCCTGGATAAAAGTACTCCTTTTTTTAAGCATCCATTTTCTTAGTTGTGGTCTTAAAACGGAGTCATGTATCACATGTTATGACCATTTTATTGCAACCCACGTTTTCAGATAATTTCAATATAAATTTGTTTTTGTATGTTAGCGATTGTGTTTGGTAATCTATTTCTTGATAGCTCTCAATTTTAATAGAATAAAACATGGAATCAAATATTTCAGAGTCATGTAATACATAAGCAAGTTGATCCTACATGAAATGTCATAAAATACTTGTCCTTCTTTTGCATATTATTCACCTATGTAGGCTTCCCAATGTTAAACAATATCATTTTTAGGTCAAATAACATGACGTTTTGTTAGAGCACACTCATGTCTTGACCTTTATACTATAATGTGCCGTCGAGATGTTCTTTGTCTACTACATTCACAACTACCTCAAATACTAGCTGACCAACTTTTACACCAATAAAACATAACCAAAACTAAACAGAGCAAACATATAGATGTGTTTTATCCATCAAGAATCCGGGCAAATACATTATGCCCGGATTCTATGTGGTCTATATGGACTGGAAATAATTTTAGAGGTTTTTTCTTAGGTTTGGATGATTTGAGCCGGTTACGGCATTTTTAGCTGTTCTTGGTAGGTTTTTATCTGTTTTTGATCGGGTTTAGTCACTTTTAACCAATGCTTGCCTGGATAAAAGTACTCCTTTTTTCAAGCATCCATTTTCTTAGTTATGGTCTTGAAACGGAGTCATGTATCACATGTTATGACCATTTTATTGCAACCCACGTTTTCAGATAATTATGCCCATATAAATTTTTTTTTGTATGTTAGCGATTGTGTTTGGTAATCTATTTCTTGATAGCTCTCAATTTTAATAGAATAAAACATGGAATCAAATATTTCAGAGTCATATAATACATAAGCAAGTTGATCCTACATGAAATGTCATAAAATACTTGTCCTTCTTTTGCATATTATTCACCTATGTAGGCTTCCCAATGTTAAACAATATCATTTTTAGGTCAAATAACATGACGTTTTGTTAGAGCACACTCATGTCTTGACCTTTATACTATAATGTGCCGTCGAGATGTTCTTTGTCTACTAGATTCACAACTACCTCAAATACTAGCTGACCAACTTTTACACCAATAAAACACAACCAAAACTAAACAGAGCAAACATATAGATGTGTTTTATCCATCAAGAATCCGGGCAAATACATTATGCCCGGATTCTATGTGGTCTATATGGACTGGAAATAATTTTAGAGGTTTTTTCTTAGGTTTGGATAATTTGAGCCGGTTACGACATTTTTAGCTGTTCTTGGTAGGTTTTTATCAGTTTTTGATCGGGTTTAGTCGCTTTTGACCAATGCTTGCCTGGATAAAAGTACTCCTTTTTTTAAGCATCCATTTTCTTAGTTGTGGCCTTAAAACGGAGTCATGTATCACATGTTATGACCATTTTATTGCAACCCACGTTTTCAGATAATTTCAATATAAATTTGTTTTTGTATGTTAGCGATTGTGTTTGGTAATCTATTTCTTGATAGCTCTCAATTTTAATAGAATAAAACATGGAATCAAATATTTCAGAGTCATGTAATACATAAGCAAGTTGATCCTACATGAAATGTCATAAAATACTTGTCCTTCTTTTGCATATTATTCACCTATGTAGGCTTCCCAATGTTAAACAATATCATTTTTAGGTCAAATAACATGACGTTTTGTTAGAGCACACTCATGTCTTGACCTTTATACTATAATGTGCCGTCGAGATGTTCTTTGTCTACTACATTCACAACTACCTCAAATACTAGCTGACCAACTTTTACACCAATAAAACATAACCAAAACTAAACCGAGCAAACATATAGATGTGTTTTATCCATCAAGAATCTGGGCAAATACATTATGCCCGGATTCTATGTGGTCTATATGGACTGGAAATAATTTTAGAGGTTTTTTCTTAGGTTTGGATAATTTGAGCCGGTTACGACATTTTTAGCTGTTCTTGGTAGGTTTTTATCAGTTTTTGATCGGGTTTAGTCGCTTTTGACCAATGCTTGCCTGGATAAAAGTACTCCTTTTTTTAAGCATCCATTTTCTTAGTTGTGGTCTTAAAACGGAGTCATGTATCACATGTTATGACCATTTTATTGCAACCCACGTTTTCAGATAATTTCAATATAAATTTGTTTTTGTATGTTAGCGATTGTGTTTGGTAATCTATTTCTTGATAGCTCTCAATTTTAATAGAATAAAACATGGAATCAAATATTTCAGAGTCATGTAATACATAAGCAAGTTGATCCTACATGAAATGTCATAAAATACTTGTCCTTCTTTTGCATATTATTCACCTATGTAGGCTTCCCAATGTTAAACAATATCATTTTTAGGTCAAATAACATGACGTTTTGTTAGAGCACACTCATGTCTTGACCTTTATACTATAATGTGCCGTCGAGATGTTCTTTGTCTACTACATTCACAACTACCTCAAATACTAGCTGACCAACTTTTACACCAATAAAACATAACCAAAACTAAACAGAGCAAACATATAGATGTGTTTTATCCATCAAGAATCCGGGCAAATACATTATGCCCGGATTCTATGTGGTCTATATGGACTGGAAATAATTTTAGAGGTTTTTTCTTAGGTTTGGATGATTTGAGCCGGTTACGGCATTTTTAGCTGTTCTTGGTAGGTTTTTATCTGTTTTTGATCGGGTTTAGTCACTTTTAACCAATGCTTGCCTGGATAAAAGTACTCCTTTTTTCAAGCATCCATTTTCTTAGTTATGGTCTTGAAACGGAGTCATGTATCACATGTTATGACCATTTTATTGCAACCCACGTTTTCAGATAATTATGCCCATATAAATTTTTTTTTGTATGTTAGCGATTGTGTTTGGTAATCTATTTCTTGATAGCTCTCAATTTTAATAGAATAAAACATGGAATCAAATATTTCAGAGTCATATAATACATAAGCAAGTTGATCCTACATGAAATGTCATAAAATACTTGTCCTTCTTTTGCATATTATTCACCTATGTAGGCTTCCCAATGTTAAACAATATCATTTTTAGGTCAAATAACATGACGTTTTGTTAGAGCACACTCATGTCTTGACCTTTATACTATAATGTGCCGTCGAGATGTTCTTTGTCTACTAGATTCACAACTACCTCAAATACTAGCTGACCAACTTTTACACCAATAAAACACAACCAAAACTAAACAGAGCAAACATATAGATGTGTTTTATCCATCAAGAATCCGGGCAAATACATTATGCCCGGATTCTATGTGGTCTATATGGACTGGAAATAATTTTAGAGGTTTTTTCTTAGGTTTGGATAATTTGAGCCGGTTACGACATTTTTAGCTGTTCTTGGTAGGTTTTTATCAGTTTTTGATCGGGTTTAGTCGCTTTTGACCAATGCTTGCCTGGATAAAAGTACTCCTTTTTTTAAGCATCCATTTTCTTAGTTGTGGCCTTAAAACGGAGTCATGTATCACATGTTATGACCATTTTATTGCAACCCACGTTTTCAGATAATTTCAATATAAATTTGTTTTTGTATGTTAGCGATTGTGTTTGGTAATCTATTTCTTGATAGCTCTCAATTTTAATAGAATAAAACATGGAATCAAATATTTCAGAGTCATGTAATACATAAGCAAGTTGATCCTACATGAAATGTCATAAAATACTTGTCCTTCTTTTGCATATTATTCACCTATGTAGGCTTCCCAATGTTAAACAATATCATTTTTAGGTCAAATAACATGACGTTTTGTTAGAGCACACTCATGTCTTGACCTTTATACTATAATGTGCCGTCGAGATGTTCTTTGTCTACTACATTCACAACTACCTCAAATACTAGCTGACCAACTTTTACACCAATAAAACATAACCAAAACTAAACAGAGCAAACATATAGATGTGTTTTATCCATCAAGAATCCGGGCAAATACATTATGCCCGGATTCTATGTGGTCTATATGGACTGGAAATAATTTTAGAGGTTTTTTCTTAGGTTTGGATAATTTGAGCCGGTTACGACATTTTTAGCTGTTCTTGGTAGGTTTTTATCAGTTTTTGATCGGGTTTAGTCGCTTTTGACCAATGCTTGCCTGGATAAAAGTACTCCTTTTTTTAAGCATCCATTTTCTTAGTTGTGGTCTTAAAACGGAGTCATGTATCACATGTTATGACCATTTTATTGCAACCCACGTTTTCAGATAATTTCAATATAAATTTATTTTTGTATGTTAGCGATTGTGTTTGGTAATCTATTTCTTGATAGCTCTCAATTTTAATAGAATAAAACATGGAATCAAATATTTCAGAGTCATGTAATACATAAGCAAGTTGATCCTACATGAAATGTCATAAAATACTTGTCCTTCTTTTGCATATTATTCACCTATGTAGGCTTCCCAATGTTAAACAATATCATTTTTAGGTCAAATAACATGACGTTTTGTTAGAGCACACTCATGTCTTGACCTTTATACTATAATGTGCCGTCGAGATGTTCTTTGTCTACTACATTCACAACTACCTCAAATACTAGCTGACCAACTTTTACACCAATAAAACATAACCAAAACTAAACAGAGCAAACATATAGATGTGTTTTATCCATCAAGAATCTGGGCAAATACATTATACCCGGATTCTATGTGGTCTATATGGACTGGAAATAATTTTAGAGGTTTTTTCTTAGGTTTGGATGATTTGAGCCGGTTACGGAATTTTTAGCTGTTCTTGGTAGGTTTTTATCAGTTTTTGATCGGGTTTAGTCACTTTTGACCAATGCTTGCCTGGATAAAAGTACTCCTTTTTTCAAGCATCCATTTTCTTAGTTATGGTCTTGAAACGGAGTCATGTATCACATGTTATGACCATTTTATTGCAACCCACGTTTTCAGATAATTTCAATATAAATTTTTTTTTGTATGTTAGCGATTGTGTTTGGTAATCAATTTCTTGATAGCTCTCAATTTTAATAGAATAAAACATGGAATCAAATATTTCAGAGTCATATAATACATAAGCAAGTTGATCCTACAAGAAATGTCAAAAAATACTTGTCCTTCTTTTGCATATTATTCACCTTTGTAGGCTTCCCAAGGTTAAACAATATCATTTTTAGGTCAAATAACATGACGTTTTGTTAGAGCACACTCATGTCTTGACCTTTATACTATAATGTGCCGTCGAGATGCTCTTTGTCTACTACATTCACAACTACCTCAAATACTAGCTGACCAACTTTTACACCAATAAAACACAACCAAAACTAAACAGAGCAAACATATAGATGTGTTTTATCCATCAAGAATCCGGGCAAATACATTATGCCCGGATTCTATGTGGTCTATATGGACTGGAAATAATTTTAGAGGTTTTTTCTTAGGTTTGGATAATTTGAGCCGGTTACGACATTTTTAGTGTTCTTGGTAGGTTTTTATCAGTTTTTGATCGGGTTTAGTCGCTTTTGACCAATGCTTGCCTGGATAAAAGTACTCCTTTTTTTAAGCATCCATTTTCTTAGTTGTGGTCTTAAAACGGAGTCATGTATCACATGTTATGACCATTTTATTGCAACCCACGTTTTCAGATAATTTCAATATAAATTTGTTTTTGTATGTTAGCGATTGTGTTTGGTAATCTATTTCTTGATAGCTCTCAATTTTAATAGAATAAAACATGGAATCAAATATTTCAGAGTCATATAATACATAAGCAAGTTGATCCTACATGAAATGTCATAAAATACTTGTCCTTCTTTTGCATATTATTCACCTATGTAGGCTTCCCAATGTTAAACAACATCATTTTTAGGTCAAATAACATGACGTTTTGTTAGATCACACTCATGTCTTGACCTTTATACTATAATGTGCCGTCGAGATGTTCTTTGTCTACTACATTCACAACTACCTCAAATACTAGCTGACCAACTTTTACACCAATAAAACATAACCAAAACTAAACAGAGCAAACATATAGATGTGTTTTATCCATCAAGAATCCGGGCAAATACATTATGCCCGGATTCTATGTGGTCTATATGGACTGGAAATAATTTTAGAGGTTTTTTCTTAGGTTTGGATGATTTGAGCCGGTTACGGCATTTTTAGCTGTTCTTGGTAGGTTTTTATCAGTTTTTGATCGGGTTTAGTCACTTTTGACCAATGCTTGCCTGGATAAAAGTACTTCTTTTTTCAAGCATCCATTTTCTTAGTTATGGTCTTGAAACGGAGTCATGTATCACATGTTATGACCATTTTATTGCAACCTACGTTTTCAGATAATTTCAATATAAATTTTTTTTTGTATGTTAGCGATTGTGTTTGGTAATCTATTTCTTGATAGCTCTCAATTTTAATAGAATAAAACATGGAATCAAATATTTAAGAGTCATATAATACATAAGCAAGTTGATCCTACAAGAAATGTCAAAAAATACTTGTCCTTCTTTTGCATATTATTCACCTTTGTAGGCTTCCCAAGGTTAAACAATATCATTTTTAGGTCAAATAACATGACGTTTTGTTAGAGCACACTCATGTCTTGACCTTTATACTATAATGTGCCGTCGAGATGCTCTTTGTCTACTACATTCACAACTACCTCAAATACTAGCTGACCAACTTTTACACCAATAAAACAAAACCAAAACTAAACAGAGCAAACATATAGATGTGTTTTATCCATCAAGAATCCGGGCAAATACATTATGCCCGGATTCTATGTGGTCTATATGGACTGGAAATAATTTTAGAGGTTTTTTCTTAGGTTTGGATAATTTGAGCCGGTTACGACATTTTTAGCTGTTCTTGGTAGGTTTTTATCAGTTTTTGATCGGGTTTAGTCGCTTTTGTCCAATGCTTGCCTGGATAAAAGTACTCCTTTTTTCAAGCATCCATTTTCTTAGTTGTGGTCTTAAAACGGAGTCATGTATCACATGTTATGACCATTTTATTGCAACCCACGTTTTCAGATAATTTCAATATAAATTTGTTTTTGTATGTTAGCGATTGTGTTTGGTAATCTATTTCTTGATAGCTCTCAATTTTAATAGAATAAAACATGGAATCAAATATTTCAGAGTCATATAATACATAAGCAAGTTGATCCTACATGAAATGTCATAAAATACTTGTCCTTCTTTTGCATATTATTCACCTATGTATGCTTCCCAATGTTAAACAATATCATTTTTAGGTCAAATAACATGACGTTTTGTTAGAGCACACTCATGTCTTGACCTTTATACTATAATGTGCCGTCGAGATGTTCTTTGTCTACTACATTCACAACTACCTCAAATACTAGCTGACCAACTTTTACATCAATAAAACATAACCAAAACAAAACAGAGCAAACATATAGATGTGTTTTATCCATCAAGAATCCGGGAAAATACATTATGCCCGGATTCTATGTGGTCTATATGGACTGGAAAAAATTTTAGAGGTTTTTTCTTAGGTTTGGATGATTTGAGCCGGTGACGGCATTTTTAGCTGTTCTTGGTAGGTTTTTATCAGTTTTTGATCGGGTTTAGTCACTTTTGACCAATGCTTGCCTGGATAAAAGTACTCCTTTTTTCAAGCATCCATTTTCTTAGTTGTGTTCTTGAAACGGAGTCATGTATCACATGTTATGACCATTTTATTGCAACCCACGTTTTCAGATAATTTCAATATAAATTTTTTTTTGTATGTTATCGATTGTGTTTGGTAATCTATTTCTTGATAGCTCTCAATTTTAATAGAATAAAACATGGAATCAAATATTTCAGAGTCATATAATACATAAGCAAGTTGATCCTACAAGAAATGTTTCCAGTCCATATAGACCACATAGAATCCGGGCATAATGTATTTGCCCGGATTCTTGATGGATAAAACACATCTATATGTTTGCTCAGTTTAGTTTTGGTTGTGTTTTATTGGTGTAAAAGTTGGTCAGCTAGTATTTGAGGTAGTTGTGAATTTAGTAGACAAAGAGCATCTCGACGGCACATTATAGTATAAAGGTCAAGACATGAGTGTGCTCTAACAAAACGTCATGTTATTTGACCTAAAAATGATATTGTTTAACATTGGGAAGCCTACATAGGTGAATAATATGCAAAAGAAGGACAAGTATTTTTTGACATTTCATGTAGGATCAACTTGCTTATGTATTATATGACTCTGAAATATTTGATTCCATGTTTTATTCTATTAAAATTGAGAGCTATCAAGAAATAGATTACCAAACACAATCGCTAACATACAAAAACAAATTTATATTGAAATTATCTGAAAACGTGGGTTGCAATAAAATGGTCATAACATGTGATACATGACTCCGTTTTAAGACCACAACTAAGAAAATGGATGCTTGAAAAAAGGAGTACTTTTATCCAGGCAAGCATTGGTCAAAAGCGACTAAACCCAATCAAAAACTGATAAAAACCTACCAAGAACAGCTAAAAATGCCGTATCCGGCTCAAATCATCCAAACCTAAGAAAAAACCTCTAAAATTATTTCCAGTCCATATAGACCACATAGAATCCGGGCATAATGTATTTGCCCGGATTCTTGATGGATAAAACACATCTATATGTTTGCGCTGTTTAGTTTTGATTGTTTTTTATTGGTGTAAAAGTTGGTCAGCTAGTATTTGAGGTAGTTGTGAATGTAGTAGACAAAGAGCATCTCGACGGTACATTATAGTATAAAGGTGAAGACATGAGTGTGCTCTAACAAAACGTCATGTTATTTGACCTAAAAATGATATTGTTTAACCTTGGGAAGCCTACATATGTGAATAATATGCAAAAGAAGGACAAGTATTTTTTGACATTTCATGTAGGATCAACTTGCTTATGTATTATATGACTCTGAAATATTTGATTCCATGTTTTATTCTATTAAAATTGAGAGCTATCAAGAAATAGATTACCAAACACAATCGCTAACATACAAAAACAAATTTATATTGAAATTATCTGAAAACGTGGGTTGCAATAAAATGGTCATAACATGTGATACATGACTCCGTTTCAAGACCACAACTAAGAAAATGGATGCTTGAAAAAAGGAGTACTTTTATCCAGGCAAGCATTGGTCGAAAGTGACTAAACCCGATCAAAAACTGATAAAAACCTACCAAGAACAGCTATAAATGCCGTAACCGGCTCAAATCATCCAAACCTAAGAAAAAACCTCTAAATTATTTCCAGTCCATATAGACCACATAGAATCCGGGCATAATGTATTTGCCCGGATTCTTGATGGATAAAACACATCTATATGTTTGCTCTGTTTAGTTTTGGTTGTGTTTTATTGGTGTAAAAGTTGGTCAGCTAGTATTTGAGGTAGTTGTGAATGTAGTAGACAAAGAGCATCTCGACGGCACATTATAATATAAAGGTCAAGACATGAGTGTGCTCTAACAAAATGTCATGTTATTTGACCTAAAAATGATATTGTTTAACATTGGGAAGCCTACATAGGTGAATAATATGCAAAAGAAGGACAAGTATTTTTTGACATTTCATGTAGGATCAACTTGCTTATGTATTATATGACTCTGAAATATTTGATTCCATGTTTTATTCTATTAAAATTGAGAGCTATCAAGAAATAGATTACCAAACACAATCGCTAACATACAAAAACAAATTTATATTGAAATTATCTGAAAACGTGGGTTGCAATAAAATGGTCATAACATGTGATACATGACTCCGTTTTAAGACCACAACTAAGAAAATGGATGCTTGAAAAAATGAGTACTTTTATCCAGGCAAGCATTGGTCAAAAGCGACTAAACCCGATCAAAAACTGATAAAAACCTACCAAGAACAGCTAAAAATGCCGTAACCGGCTCAAATCATCCAAACCTAAGAAAAAACCTCTAAAATTATTTCCAGTCCATATAGACCACATAGAATCCGGGCATAATGTATTTGGCCAGATTCTTGATGGATAAAACACATCTATATGTTTGCTCTGTTTAGTTTTGGTTGTGTTTTATTGGTGTAAAAGTTGGTCAGCTAGTATTTGAGGTAGTTGTGAATGTAGTAGACAAAGAGCATCTCGACGGCACATTATAGTATAAAGGTGAAGACATGAGTGTGCTCTAACAAAACGTCATGTTATTTGACCTATAAATGATATTGTTTAACCTTGGGAAGCCTACATATGTGAATAATATGCAAAAGAAGGACAAGTATTTTTTGACATTTCATGTAGGATCAACTTGCTTATGTATTATATGACTCTGAAATATTTGATTCCATGTTTTATTCTATTAAAATTGAGAGCTATCAAGAAATAGATTACCAAACACAATCGCTAACATACAAAAACAAATTTATATTGAAATTATCTGAAAACGTGGGTTGCAATAAAATGGTCATAACATGTGATACATGACTCCGTTTCAAGACCACAACTAAGAAAATGGATGCTTGAAAAAAGGAGTACTTTTATCCAGGCAAGCATTGGTCGAAAGTGACTAAACCCGATCAAAAACTGATAAAAACCTACCAAGAACAGCTATAAATGCCGTAACCGGCTCAAATCATCCAAACTTAAGAAAAACCTCTAAAATTATTTCCAGTCCATATAGACCACATAGAATCCGGGCATAATGTATTTGGCCAGATTCTTGATGGATAAAACACATCTATATGTTTGCTCTGTTTAGTTTTGGTTGTGTTTTATTGGTGTAAAAGTTGGTCAGCTAGTATTTGAGGTAGTTGTGAATGTAGTAGACAAAGAGCATCTCGACGGCACATTATAGTATAAAGGTGAAGACATGAGTGTTCTCTAACAAAACGTCATGTTATTTGACCTATAAATGATATTGTTTAACCTTGGGAAGCCTACATATGTGAATAATATGCAAAAGAAGGACAAGTATTTTTTGACATTTCATGTAGGATCAACTTGCTTATGTATTATATGACTCTGAAATATTTGATTCCATGTTTTATTCTATTAAAATTGAGAGCTATCAAGAAATAGATTACCAAACACAATCGCTAACATACAAAAACAAATTTATATTGAAATTATCTGAAAACGTGGGTTGCAATAAAATGGTCATAACATGTGATACATGACTCCGTTTCAAGACCACAACTAAGAAAATGGATGCTTGAAAAAAGGAGTACTTTTATCCAGGCAAGCATTGGTCAAAAGTGACTAAACCCGATCAAAAACTGATAAAAACCTACCAAGAACAGCTATAAATGCCGTAACCGGCTCAATTCATCCAAACCTAAGAAAAAACCTCTAAAATTATTTCCAGTCCATATAGACCACATAGAATCCGGGCATAATGTATTTGCCCGGATTCTTGATGGATAAAACACATCTATATGTTTGCTCTATTTAGTTTTGGTTGTGTTTTATTGGTGTAAAAGTTGGTCAGCTAGTATTTGAGGTAGTTGTGAATGTAGTAGACAAAGAGCATCTCGACGGCACATTATAATATAAAGGTCAAGACATGAGTGTGCTCTAACAAAATGTCATGTTATTTGACCTAAAAATGATATTGTTTAACAATGGGAAGCCTACATAGGTGAATAATATGCAAAAGAAGGACAAGTATTTTTTGACATTTCATGTAGGATCAACTTGCTTATGTATTATATGACTCTGAAATATTTGATTCCATGTTTTATTCTATTAAAATTGAGAGCTATCAAGAAATAGATTACCAAACACAATCGCTAACATACAAAAACAAATTTATATTGAAATTATCTGAAAACGTGGGTTGCAATAAAATGGTCATAACATGTGATACATGACTCCGTTTTAAGACCACAACTAAGAAAATGGATGCTTGAAAAAATGAGTACTTTTATCCAGGCAAGCATTGGTCAAAAGCGACTAAACCCGATCAAAAACTGATAAAAACCTACCAAGAACAGCTAAAAATGCCGTAACCGGCTCAAATCATCCAAACCTAAGAAAAAACCTCTAAAATTATTTCCAGTCCATATAGACCACATAGAATCCGGGCATAATGTATTTGGCCAGATTCTTGATGGATAAAACACATCTATATGTTTGCTCTGTTTAGTTTTGGTTGTGTTTTATTGGTGTAAAAGTTGGTCAGCTAGTATTTGAGGTAGTTGTGAATGTAGTAGACAAAGAGCATCTCGACGGCACATTATAGTATAAAGGTGAAGACATGAGTGTGCTCTAACAAAACATCATGTTATTTGACCTATAAATGATATTGTTTAACCTTGGGAAGCCTACATATGTGAATAATATGCAAAAGAAGGACAAGTATTTTTTGACATTTCCTGTAGGATCAACTTGCTTATGTATTATATGACTCTGAAATATTTGATTCCATGTTTTATTCTATTAAAATTGAGAGCTATCAAGAAATAGATTACCAAACACAATCGCTAACATACAAAAACAAATTTATATTGAAATTATCTGAAAACGTGGGTTGCAATAAAATGGTCATAACATGTGATACATGACTCCGTTTCAAGACCACAACTAAGAAAATGGATGCTTGAAAAAAGGAGTACTTTTATCCAGGCAAGCATTGGTCGAAAGTGACTAAACCCGATCAAAAACTGATAAAAACCTACCAAGAACAGCTATAAATGCCGTAACCGGCTCAAATCATCCAAACTTAAGAAAAAACCTCTAAAATTATTTCCAGTCCATATAGACCACATAGAATCCGGGCATAATGTATTTGGCCAGATTCTTGATGGATAAAACACATCTATATGTTTGCTCTGTTTAGTTTTGGTTGTGTTTTATTGGTGTAAAAGTTGGTCAGCTAGTATTTGAGGTAGTTGTGAATGTAGTAGACAAAGAGCATCTCGACGGCACATTATAGTATAAAGGTGAAGACATGAGTGTGCTCTAACAAAACGTCATGTTATTTGACCTATAAATGATATTGTTTAACCTTGGGAAGCCTACATATGTGAATAATATGCAAAAGAAGGACAAGTATTTTTTGACATTTCATGTAGGATCAACTTGCTTATGTATTATATGACTCTGAAATATTTGATTCCATGTTTTATTCTATTAAAATTGAGAGCTATCAAGAAATAGATTACCAAACACAATCGCTAACATACAAAAACAAATTTATATTGAAATTATCTGAAAACGTGGGTTGCAATAAAATGGTCATAACATGTGATACATGACTCCGTTTCAAGACCACAACTAAGAAAATGGATGCTTGAAAAAAGGAGTACTTTTATCCAGGCAAGCATTGGTCGAAAGTGACTAAACCCGATCAAAAACTGATAAAAACCTACCAAGAACAGCTATAAATGCCGTAACCGGCTCAAATCATCCAAACTTAAGAAAAAACCTCTAAAATTATTTCCAGTCCATATAGACCACATAGAATCCGGGCATAATGTATTTGGCCAGATTCTTGATGGATAAAACACATCTATATGTTTGCTCTGTTTAGTTTTGGTTGTGTTTTATTGGTGTAAAAGTTGGTCAGCTAGTATTTGAGGTAGTTGTGAATGTAGTAGACAAAGAGCATCTCGACGGCACATTATAGTATAAAGGTGAAGACATGAGTGTTCTCTAACAAAACGTCATGTTATTTGACCTATAAATGATATTGTTTAACCTTGGGAAGCCTACATATGTGAATAATATGCAAAAGAAGGACAAGTATTTTTTGACATTTCATGTAGGATCAACTTGCTTATGTATTATATGACTCTGAAATATTTGATTCCATGTTTTATTCTATTAAAATTGAGAGCTATCAAGAAATAGATTACCAAACACAATCGCTAACATACAAAAACAAATTTATATTGAAATTATCTGAAAACGTGGGTTGCAATAAAATGGTCATAACATGTGATACATGACTCCGTTTCAAGACCACAACTAAGAAAATGGATGCTTGAAAAAAGGAGTACTTTTATCCAGGCAAGCATTGGTCAAAAGTGACTAAACCCGATCAAAAACTGATAAAAACCTACCAAGAACAGCTATAAATGCCGTAACCGGCTCAAATCATCCAAACCTAAGAAAAAACCTCTAAAATTATTTCAAGTCCATATAGACCACATAGAATCCGGGCATAATGTATTTGCCCGGATTCTTGATGGATAAAACACATCTATATGTTTGCTCTATTTAGTTTTGGTTGTGTTTTATTGGTGTAAAAGTTGGTCAGCTAGTATTTGAGGTAGTTGTGAATGTAGTAGACAAAGAGCATCTCGACGGCACATTATAGTATAAAGGTGAAGACATGAGTGTGCTCTAACAAAACGTCATGTTATTTGACCTATAAATGATATTGTTTAACCTTGGGAAGCCTACATATGTGAATAATATGCAAAAGAAGGACAAGTATTTTTTGACATTTCATGTAGGATCAACTTGCTTATGTATTATATGACTCTGAAATATTTGATTCCATGTTTTATTCTATTAAAATTGAGAGCTATCAAGAAATAGATTACCAAACACAATCGCTAACATACAAAAACAAATTTATATTGAAATTATCTGAAAACGTGGGTTGCAATAAAATGGTCATAACATGTGATACATGACTCCGTTTCAAGACCACAACTAAGAAAATGGATGCTTGAAAAAAGGAGTACTTTTATCCAGGCAAGCATTGGTCGAAAGTGACTAAACCCGATCAAAAACTGATAAAAACCTACCAAGAACAGCTATAAATGCCGTAACCGGCTCAAATCATCCAAACTTAAGAAAAAACCTCTAAAATTATTTCCAGTCCATATAGACCACATAGAATCCGGGCATAATGTATTTGGCCAGATTCTTGATGGATAAAACACATCTATATGTTTGCTCTGTTTAGTTTTGGTTGTGTTTTATTGGTGTAAAAGTTGGTCAGCTAGTATTTGAGGTAGTTGTGAATGTAGTAGACAAAGAGCATCTCGACGGCACATTATAGTATAAAGGTGAAGACATGAGTGTTCTCTAACAAAACGTCATGTTATTTGACCTATAAATGATATTGTTTAACCTTGGGAAGCCTACATATGTGAATAATATGCAAAAGAAGGACAAGTATTTTTTGACATTTCATGTAGGATCAACTTGCTTATGTATTATATGACTCTGAAATATTTGATTCCATGTTTTATTCTATTAAAATTGAGAGCTATCAAGAAATAGATTACCAAACACAATCGCTAACATACAAAAACAAATTTATATTGAAATTATCTGAAAACGTGGGTTGCAATAAAATGGTCATAACATGTGATACATGACTCCGTTTCAAGACCACAACTAAGAAAATGGATGCTTGAAAAAAGGAGTACTTTTATCCAGGCAAGCATTGGTCAAAAGTGACTAAACCCGATCAAAAACTGATAAAAACCTACCAAGAACAGCTATAAATGCCGTAACCGGCTCAAATCATCCAAACCTAAGAAAAAACCTCTAAAATTATTTCAAGTCCATATAGACCACATAGAATCCGGGCATAATGTATTTGCCCGGATTCTTGATGGATAAAACACATCTATATGTTTGCTCTATTTAGTTTTGGTTGTGTTTTATTGGTGTAAAAGTTGGTCAGCTAGTATTTGAGGTAGTTGTGAATGTAGTAGACAAAGAGCATCTCGACGGCACATTATAATATAAAGGTCAAGACATGAGTGTGCTCTAACAAAATGTCATGTTATTTGACCTAAAAATGATATTGTTTAACATTGGGAAGCCTACATAGGTGAATAATATGCAAAAGAAGGACAAGTATTTTTTGACATTTCATGTAGGATCAACTTGCTTATGTATTATATGACTCTGAAATATTTGATTCCATGTTTTATTCTATTAAAATTGAGAGCTATCAAGAAATAGATTACCAAACACAATCGCTAACATACAAAAACAAATTTATATTGAAATTATCTGAAAACGTGGGTTGCAATAAAATGGTCATAACATGTGATACATGACTCCGTTTTAAGACCAAAACTAAGAAAATGGATGCTTGAAAAAATGAGTACTTTTATCCAGGCAAGCATTGGTCAAAAGCGACTAAACCCGATCAAAAACTGATAAAAACCTACCAAGAACAGCTAAAAATGCCGTAACCGGCTCAAATCATCCAAACCTAAGAAAAAACCTCTAAAATTATTTCCAGTCCATATAGACCACATAGAATCCGGGCATAATGTATTTGGCCAGATTCTTGATGGATAAAACACATCTATATGTTTGCTCTGTTTAGTTTTGGTTGTGTTTTATTGGTGTAAAAGTTGGTCAGCTAGTATTTGAGGTAGTTGTGAATGTAGTAGACAAAGAGCATCTCGACGGCACATTATAGTATAAAGGTGAAGACATGAGTGTGCTCTAACAAAACGTCATGTTATTTGACCTATAAATGATATTGTTTAACCTTGGGAAGCATACATATGTGAATAATATGCAAAAGAAGGACAAGTATTTTTTGACATTTCATGTAGGATCAACTTGCTTATGTATTATATGACTCTGAAATATTTGATTCCATGTTTTATTCTTTTAAAATTAAGAGCTATCAAGAAATAGATTACCAAACACAATCGCTAACATACAAAAACAAATTTATATTGAAATTATCTGAAAACGTGGGTTGCAATAAAATGGTCATAACATGTGATACATGACTCCGTTTTAAGACCACAACTAAGAAAATGGATGCTTGAAAAAAGGAGTACTTTTATCCAGGCAAGCATTGGTCAAAAGCGACTAAACCCGATAAAAAACTGATAAAAACCTACCAAGAACAGCTAAAAATGCCGTAACCAGCTCAAATCATCCAAACCTAAGAAAAAACCTCTAAAATTATTTCCAGTCCATATAGACCACATAGAATCCGGGCATAATGTATTTGCCCGGATTCTTGATGGATAAAACACATCTATATGTTTGCTCTGTTTAGTTTTGGTTGTGTTTTATTGGTGTAAAAGTTGGTCAGCTAGTATTTGAGGTAGTTGTGAATGTAGTAGACAAAGAGCATCTCGACGGCACATTATAGTATAAAGGTCAAGACATGAGTGTGCTCTAACAAAACGTCATGTTATTTGACCTAAAAATGATATTGTTTAACATTAGGAAGCCTACATAGGTGAATAATATGCAAAAGAAGGACAAGTATTTTTTGACATTTCATGTAGGATCAACTTGCTTATGTATTATATGATTCTGAAATATTTGATTCCATGTTTTATTCTATTAAAATTGAGAGCTATCAAGAAATAGATTACCAAACACAATCGCTAACATACAAAACAAATTTATATTGAAATTATCTGAAAACGTGGGTTGCAATAAAATGGTCATAACATGTGATACATGACTCCGTTTTAAGACCACAACTAAGAAAATGGATGCTTGAAAAAAGGAGTACTTTTATCCAGGCAAGCATTGGTCAAAAGCGACTAAACCCGATCAAAAACTGATAAATACCTACCAAGAACAGCAAAAAATGCCGTAACCGGCTCAAATCATCCAAACCTAAGAAAAAACCTCTAAAATTATTTCCAGTCCATATAGACCATATAGAATCTGGGCATAATGTATTTGCCCGGATTCTTGATGGATAAAACACATCTATATGTTTGCTCTGTTTAGTTTTGGTTGTGTTTTATTGGTGTAAAAGTTGGTCAGCTAGTATTTGAGGTAGTTGTGAATGTAGTAGACAAAGAGCATCTCGACGGCACATTATAGTATAAAGGTGAAGACATGAGTGTGCTCTAACAAAACGTCATGTTATTTGACCTAAAAATGATATTGTTTAACCTTGGGAAGCCTACATATGTGAATAATATGCAAAAGAAGGACAAGTATTTTTTGACATTTCATGTAGGATCAACTTGCTTATGTATTATATGACTCTGAAATATTTGATTCCATGTTTTATTCTATTAAAATTGAGAGCTATCAAGAAATAGATTACCAAACACAATCGCTAACATACAAAAACAAATTTATATTGAAATTATCTGAAAACGTGGGTTGCAATAAAATGGTCATAACATGTGATACATGACTCCGTTTTAAGACCACAACTAAGAAAATGGATGCTTGAAAAAAGGAGTACTTTTATCCAGGCAAGCATTGGTCAAAAGCGACTAAACCCGATCAAAAACTGATAAAAACCTACCAAGAACAGCTAAAAATGCCGTAACCGGCTCAAATCATCCAAACCTAAGAAAAAACCTCTAAAATTATTTCCAGTCCATATAGACCACATAGAATCCGGGCATAATGTATTTGCCCGGATTCTTGATGGATAAAACACATCTATATGTTTGCTCTGTTTAGTTTTGGTTGTGTTTTATTGGTGTAAAAGTTGGTCAGCTAGTATTTGAGGTAGTTGTGAATGTAGTAGACAAAGAGCATCTCGACGGCACATTATAGTATAAAGGTCAAGACATGAGTGTGCTCTAACAAAACGTCATGTTATTTGACCTAAAAATGATATTGTTTAACATTAGGAAGCCTACATAGGTGAATAATATGCAAAAGAAGGACAAGTATTTTTTGACATTTCATGTAGGATCAACTTGCTTATGTATTATATGACTCTGAAATATTTGATTCCATGTTTTATTCTATTAAAATTGAGAGCTATCAAGAAATAGATTACCAAACACAATCGCTAACATACAAAAACAAATTTATATTGAAATTATCTGAAAACGTGGGTTGCAATAAAATGGTCATAACATGTGATACATGACTCCGTTTCAAGACCACAACTAAGAAAATGGATGCTTGAAAAAAGGAGTACTTTTATCCAGGCAAGCATTGGTCAAAAGTGACTAAACCCGATCAAAAACTGATAAAAACCTACCAAGAACAGCTAAAAATGCCGTAACCGGCTCAAATCATCCAAACCTAAGAAAAAACCTCTAAAATTATTTCCAGTCCATATAGACCACATAGAATCCGGGCATAATGTATCTGCCCGGATTCTTGATGGATAAAACACATCTATATGTTTGCTCTATTTAGTTTTGGTTGTGTTTTATTGGTGTAAAAGTTGGTCAGCTAGTATTTGAGGTAGTTGTGAATGTAGTAGACAAAGAGCATCTCGACGGCACATTATAATATAAAGGTCAAGACATGAGTGTGCTCTAACAAAATGGCCTGTTATTTGACCTAAAAATGATATTGTTTAACATTGGGAAGCCTACATAGGTGAATAATATGCAAAAGAAGGACAAGTATTTTTTGACATTTCATGTAGGATCAACTTGCTTATGTATTATATGACTCTGAAATATTTGATTCCATGTTTTATTCTATTAAATTGAGAGCTATCAAGAAATAGATTACCAAACACAATCGCTAACATACAAAAACAAATTTATATTGAAATTATCTGAAAACGTGGGTTGCAATAAAATGGTCATAACATGTGATACATGACTCCGTTTTAAGACCACAACTAAGAAAATGGATGCTTGAAAAAAGGAGTACTTTTATCCAGGCAAGCATTGGTCAAAAGCGACTAAACCCGATCAAAAACTGATAAAAACCTACCAAGAACAGCTAAAAATGCCGTAACCGGCTCAAATCATCCAAACCTAAGAAAAAACCTCTAAAATTATTTCTAGTCCATATAGACCACATAGAATCCGGGCATAATGTATTTGCCCGGATTCTTGATGGATAAAACACATCTATATGTTTGCTCTGTTTAGTTTTGGTTGTGTTTTATTGGTGTAAAAGTTGGTCAGCTAGTATTTGAGGTAGTTGTGAATGTAGTAGACAAAGAACATCTCGACGGCACATTATAGTATAAAGGTCAAGACATGAGTGTGCTCTAACAAAACGTCATGTTCTTTGACCTAAAAATGATATGTTTAACATTGGGAAGCCTACATAGGTGAATAATATGCAAAAGAAGGACAAGTATTTTTTGACATTTCATGTAGGATCAACTTGCTTATGTATTATATGACTCTGAAATATTTGATTCCATGTTTTATTCTATTAAAATTGAGAGCTATCAAGAAATAGATTACCAAACACAATCGCTAACATACAAAAACAAATTTATATTGAAATTATCTGAAAACGTGGGTTGCAATAAAATGGTCATAACATGTGATACATGACTCCGTTTCAAGACCACAACTAAGAAAATGGATGCTTGAAAAAAGGAGTACTTTTATCCAGGCAAGCATTGGTCAAAAGTGACTAAACCCGATCAAAAACTGATAAAAACCTACCAAGAACAGCTAAAAATGCCGTAACCGGCTCAAATCATCCAAACCTAAGAAAAAACCTCTAAAATTATTTCCAGTCCATATAGACCACATAGAATCCGGGCATAATGTATCTGCCCGGATTCTTGATGGATAAAACACATCTATATGTTTGCTCTATTTAGTTTTGGTTGTGTTTTATTGGTGTAAAAGTTGGTCAGCTAGTATTTGAGGTAGTTGTGAATGTAGTAGACAAAGAGCATCTCGACGGCACATTATAATATAAAGGTCAAGACATGAGTGTGCTCTAACAAAATGGCCTGTTATTTGACCTAAAAATGATATTGTTTAACATTGGGAAGCCTACATAGGTGAATAATATGCAAAAGAAGGACAAGTATTTTTTGACATTTCATGTAGGATCAACTTGCTTATGTATTATATGACTCTGAAATATTTGATTCCATGTTTTATTCTATTAAATTGAGAGCTATCAAGAAATAGATTACCAAACACAATCGCTAACATACAAAAACAAATTTATATTGAAATTATCTGAAAACGTGGGTTGCAATAAAATGGTCATAACATGTGATACATGACTCCGTTTTAAGACCACAACTAAGAAAATGGATGCTTGAAAAAAGGAGTACTTTTATCCAGGCAAGCATTGGTCAAAAGCGACTAAACCCGATCAAAAACTGATAAAAACCTACCAAGAACAGCTAAAAATGCCGTAACCGGCTCAAATCATCCAAACCTAAGAAAAAACCTCTAAAATTATTTCTAGTCCATATAGACCACATAGAATCCGGGCATAATGTATTTGCCCGGATTCTTGATGGATAAAACACATCTATATGTTTGCTCTGTTTAGTTTTGGTTGTGTTTTATTGGTGTAAAAGTTGGTCAGCTAGTATTTGAGGTAGTTGTGAATGTAGTAGACAAAGAACATCTCGACGGCACATTATAGTATAAAGGTCAAGACATGAGTGTGCTCTAACAAAACGTCATGTTCTTTGACCTAAAAATGATATGTTTAACATTGGGAAGCCTACATAGGTGAATAATATGCAAAAGAAGGACAAGTATTTTTTGACATTTCATGTAGGATCAACTTGCTTATGTATTATATGACTGAAATATTTGATTCCATGTTTTATTCTATTAAAATTGAGAGGTATCAAGAAATAGATTACCAAACACAATCGCTAACATACAAAAACAAATTTATATTGAAATTATCTGAAAACGTGGGTTGCAATAAAATGGTCATAACATGTGATACATGACTCCGTTTTAAGACCACAACTAAGAAAATGGATGCTTGAAAAAAGGAGTACTTTTATCCAGGCAAGCATTGGTCAAAAGCGACTAAACCCGATCAAAAACTGATAAAAACCTACCAAGAACAGCTAAAAATGCCGTAACCGGCTCAAATCATCCAAACCTAAGAAAAAACCTCTAAAATTATTTCCAGTCCATATAGACCACATGGAATCCGGGCATAATGTATTTGCCCGGATTCTTGATGGATAAAACACATCTATATGTTTGCTCTGTTTAGTTTTGGTTGTGTTTTATTGGTGTAAAAGTTGGTCAGCTAGTATTTGAGGTAGTTGTGAATGTAGTAGACAAAGAGCATCTCGACGGCACATTATAATATAAAGGTCAAGACATGAGTGTGCTCTAACAAAATGTCATGTTATTTGACCTAAAAATGATATTGTTTAACATTGGGAAGCCTACATAGGTGAATAATATGCAAAAGAAGGACAAGTATTTTTTTACATTTCATGTAGGATCAACTTGCTTATGTATTATATGACTCTGAAATATTTGATTCCATGTTTTATTCTATTAAAATTGAGAGCTATCAAGAAATAGATTACCAAACACAATCGCTAACATACAAAAACAAATTTATATTGAAATTATCTGAAAACGTGGGTTGCAATAAAATGGTCATAACATGTGATACATGACTCCGTTTTAAGACCACAACTAAGAAAATGGATGCTTGAAAAAAGGAGTACTTTTATCCAGGCAAGCATTGGTCAAAAGCGACTAAACCCGATCAAAAACTGATAAAAACCTACCAAGAACAGCTAAAAATGCCGTAACCGGCTCAAATCATCCAAACCTAAGAAAAAACCTCTAAAATTATTTCCAGTCCATATAGACCACATAGAATCCGGGCATAATGTATTTGCCCGGATTCTTGATGGATAAAACACATCTATATGTTTGCTCTGTTTAGTTTTGGTTGTGTTTTATTGGTGTAAAAGTTGGTCAGCTAGTATTTGAGGTAGTTGTGAATGTAGTAGACAAAGAACATCTCGACGGCACATTATAGTATAAAGGTCAAGACATGAGTGTGCTCTAACAAAACGTCATGTTATTTGACCTAAAAATGATATTGTTTAACATTGGGAAGCCTACATAGGTGAATAATATGCAAAAGAAGGACAAGTATTTTTTGACATTTCATGTAGGATCAACTTGCTTATGTATTATATGACTCTGAAATATTTGATTCCATGTTTTATTCTAGTAAAATTGAGAGGTATCAAGAAATAGATTACCAAACACAATCGCTAACATACAAAAACAAATTTATATTGAAATTATCTGAAAACGTGGGTTGCAATAAAATGGTCATAACATGTGATACATGACTCCGTTTTAAGACCACAACTAAGAAAATGGATGCTTGAAAAAAGGAGTACTTTTATCCAGGCAAGCATTGGTCAAAAGCGACTAAACCCGATCAAAAACTGATAAAAACCTACCAAGAACAGCTAAAAATGCCGTAACCGGCTCAAATCATCCAAACCTAAGAAAAAACCTCTAAAATTATTTCTAGTCCATATAGACCACATAGAATCCGGGCATAATGTATTTGCCCGGATTCTTGATGGATAAAACACATCTATATGTTTGCTCTGTTTAGTTTTGGTTGTGTTTTATTGGTGTAAAAGTTGGTCAGCTAGTATTTGAGGTAGTTGTGAATGTAGTAGACAAAGAACATCTCGACGGCACATTATAGTATAAAGGTCAAGACATGAGTGTGCTCTAACAAAACGTCATGTTCTTTGACCTAAAAATGATATGTTTAACATTGGGAAGCCTACATAGGTGAATAATATGCAAAAGAAGGACAAGTATTTTTTGACATTTCATGTAGGATCAACTTGCTTATGTATTATATGACTGAAATATTTGATTCCATGTTTTATTCTATTAAAATTGAGAGGTATCAAGAAATAGATTACCAAACACAATCGCTAACATACAAAAACAAATTTATATTGAAATTATCTGAAAACGTGGGTTGCAATAAAATGGTCATAACATGTGATACATGACTCCGTTTTAAGACCACAACTAAGAAAATGGATGCTTGAAAAAAGGAGTACTTTTATCCAGGCAAGCATTGGTCAAAAGCGACTAAACCCGATCAAAAACTGATAAAAACCTACCAAGAACAGCAAAAAATGCCGTAACCGGCTCAAATCATCCAAACCTAAGAAAAAACCTCTAAAATTATTTCCAGTCCATATAGACCACATAGAATCCGGGCATAATGTATTTGCCCGGATTCTTGATGGATAAAACACATCTATATGTTTGCTCTGTTTAGTTTTGGTTGTGTTTTATTGGTGTAAAAGTTGGTCAGCTAGTATTTGAGGTAGTTGTGAATGTAGTAGACAAAGAGCATCTCGACGGCACATTATAATATAAAGGTCAAGACATGAGTGTGCTCTAACAAAATGTCATGTTATTTGACCTAAAAATGATATTGTTTAACATTGGGAAGCCTACATAGGTGAATAATATGCAAAAGAAGGACAAGTATTTTTTTACATTTCATGTAGGATCAACTTGCTTATGTATTATATGACTCTGAAATATTTGATTCCATGTTTTATTCTATTAAAATTGAGAGCTATCAAGAAATAGATTACCAAACACAATCGCTAACATACAAAAACAAATTTATATTGAAATTATCTGAAAACGTGGGTTGCAATAAAATGGTCATAACATGTGATACATGACTCCGTTTTAAGACCACAACTAAGAAAATGGATGCTTGAAAAAAGGAGTACTTTTATCCAGGCAAGCATTGGTCAAAAGCGACTAAACCCGATCAAAAACTGATAAAAACCTACCAAGAACAGCTAAAAATGCCGTAACCGGCTCAAATCATCCAAACCTAAGAAAAAACCTCTAAAATTATTTCCAGTCCATATAGACCACATAGAATCCGGGCATAATGTATTTGCCCGGATTCTTGATGGATAAAACACATCTATATGTTTGCGCTGTTTAGTTTTGGTTGTGTTTTATTGGTGTAAAAGTTGGTCAGCTAGTATTTGAGGTAGTTGTGAATGTAGTAGACAAAGAACATCTCGACGGCACATTATAGTATAAAGGTCAAGACATGAGTGTGCTCTAACAAAACGTCATGTTATTTGACCTAAAAATGATATTGTTTAACATTGGGAAGCCTACATAGGTGAATAATATGCAAAAGAAGGACAAGTATTTTTTGACATTTCATGTAGGATCAACTTGCTTATGTATTATATGACTCTGAAATATTTGATTCCATGTTTTATTCTAGTAAAATTGAGAGGTATCAAGAAATAGATTACCAAACACAATCGCTAACATACAAAAACAAATTTATATTGAAATTATCTGAAAACGTGGGTTGCAATAAAATGGTCATAACATGTGATACATGACTCCGTTTTAAGACCACAACTAAGAAAATGGATGCTTGAAAAAAGGAGTACTTTTATCCAGGCAAGCATTGGTCAAAAGCGACTAAACCCGATCAAAAACTGATAAAAACCTACCAAGAACAGCAAAAAATGCCGTAACCGGCTCAAATCATCCAAACCTAAGAAAAAACCTCTAAAATTATTTCCAGTCCATATAAACCATATAGAATCCGGGCATAATGTATTTGCCCGGATTCTTGATGGATAAAACACATCTATAAGTTTGCTCTGTTTAGTTTTGGTTGTGTTTTATTGGTGTAAAAGTTGGTCAGCTAGTATTTGAGGTAGTTGTGAATGTAGTAGACAAAGAGCATCTCGACGGCACATTATAGTATAAAGGTGAAGACATGAGTGTGCTCTAACAAAACTTCATGTTATTTGACCTAAAAATGATATTGTTTAACCTTGGGAAGCCTACATATGTGAATAATATGCAAAAGAAGGACAAGTATTTTTTGACATTTCATGTAGGATCAACTTGCTTATGTATTATATGACTCTGAAATATTTGATTCCATGTTTTATTCTATTAAAATTGAGAGCTATCAAGAAATAGATTACCAAACACAATCGTTAACATACTAAAACAAATTTATATTGAAATTATCTGAAAACGTGGGTTGCAATAAAATGGTCATAACATGTGATACATGACTCCGTTTTAAGACGACAACTAAGAAAATGGATGCTTGAAAAAAGGAGTACTTTTATCCAGGCAAGCATTGGTCAAAAGCGACTAAACCCGATCAAAAACTGATAAAAACCTACCAAGAACAGCTAAAAATGCCGTAACCGGCTCAAATCATCCAAACCTAAGAAAAAACCTCTAAAATTATTTCCAGTCCATATAGACCACATAGAATCCGGGCATAATGTATGTGCCCGGATTCTTGATGGATAAAACACATCTATATGTTTGCTCTGTTTAGTTTTGGTTGTGTTTTATTGGTGTAAAAGTTGGTCAGCTATTATTTGAGGTAGTTGTGAATGTAGTAGACAAAGAGCATCTCGACGGCACATTATAGTATAAAGGTCAAGACATGAGTGTGCTCTAACAAAACGTCATGTTATTTGACCTAAAAATGATATTGTTTAACATTAGGAAGCCTACATAGGTGAATAATATGCAAAAGAAGGACAAGTATTTTTTGACATTTCATGTAGGATCAACTTGCTTATGTATTATATGACTCTGAAATATTTGATTCCATGTTTTATTCTATTAAAATTGAGAGGTATCAAGAAATAGATTACCAAACACAATCGCTAACATACAAAAACAAATTTATATTGAAATTATCTGAAAACGTGGGTTGCAATAAAATGGTCATAACATCTGATACATGACTCCGTTTTAAGACCACAACTAAGAAAATGGATGCTTGAAAAAAGGAGTACTTTTATCCAGGCAAGCATTGGTCAAAAGCGACTAAACCCGATCAAAAACTGATAAAAACCTACCAAGAACAGCAAAAAATGCCGTAACCGGCTCAAATCATCCAAACCTAAGAAAAAACCTCTAAAATTATTTCCAGTCCATATAGACCATATAGAATCCGGGCATAATGTATTTGCCCGGATTCTTGATGGATAAAACACATCTATAAGTTTGCTCTGTTTAGTTTTGGTTGTGTTTTATTGGTGTAAAAGTTGGTCAGCTAGTATTTGAGGTAGTTGTGAATGTAGTAGACAAAGAGCATCTCGACGGCACATTATAGTATAAAGGTGAAGACATGAGTGTGCTCTAACAAAACTTCATGTTATTTGACCTAAAAATGATATTGTTTAACCTTGGGAAGCCTACATATGTGAATAATATGCAAAAGAAGGACAAGTATTTTTTGACATTTCATGTAGGATCAACTTGCTTATGTATTATATGACTCTGAAATATTTGATTCCATGTTTTATTCTATTAAAATTGAGAGCTATCAAGAAATAGATTACCAAACACAATCGTTAACATACTAAAACAAATTTATATTGAAATTATCTGAAAACGTGGGTTGCAATAAAATGGTCATAACATGTGATACATGACTCCGTTTTAAGACGACAACTAAGAAAATGGATGCTTGAAAAAAGGAGTACTTTTATCCAGGCAAGCATTGGTCAAAAGCGACTAAACCCGATCAAAAACTGATAAAAACCTACCAAGAACAGCTAAAAATGCCGTAACCGGCTCAAATCATCCAAACCTAAGAAAAAACCTCTAAAATTATTTCCAGTCCATATAGACCACATAGAATCCGGGCATAATGTATGTGCCCGGATTCTTGATGGATAAAACACATCTATATGTTTGCTCTGTTTAGTTTTGGTTGTGTTTTATTGGTGTAAAAGTTGGTCAGCTAGTATTTGAGGTAGTTGTGAATGTAGTAGACAAAGAGCATCTCGACGGCACATTATAGTATAAAGGTCAAGACATGAGTGTGCTCTAACAAAATGTCATGTTATTTGCCCTAAAAATGATATTGTTTAACATTAGGAAGCCTACATAGGTGAATAATATGCAAAAGAAGGACAAGTATTTTTTGACATTTCATGTAGGATCAACTTGCTTATGTATTATATGACTCTGAAATATTTGATTCCATGTTTTATTCTATTAAAATTGAGAGCTATCAAGAAATAGATTACCAAACACAATCGCTAACATACAAAAACAAATTTATATTGAAATTATCTGAAAACGTGGGTTGCAATAAAATGGTCATAACATGTGATACATGACTCCGTTTTAAGACCACAACTAAGAAAATGGATGCTTGAAAAAAGGAGTACTTTTATCCAGGCAAGCATTGGTCAAAAGCGACTAAACCCGATCAAAAACTGATAAAAACCTACCAAGAACAGCAAAAAATGCCGTAACTGGCTCAAATCATCCAAACCTAAGAAAAAACCTCTAAAATTATTTCCAGTCCATATAGACCATATAGAATCCGGGCATAATGTATTTGCCCGGATTCTTGATGGATAAAACACATCTATAAGTTTGCTCTGTTTAGTTTTGGTTGTGTTTTATTGGTGTAAAAGTTGGTCAGCTAGTATTTGAGGTAGTTGTGAATGTAGTAGACAAAGAGCATCTCGACGGCACATTATAGTATAAAGGTGAAGACATGAGTGTGCTCTAACAAAACTTCATGTTATTTGACCTAAAAATGATATTGTTTAACCTTGGGAAGCCTACATATGTGAATAATATGCAAAAGAAGGACAAGTATTTTTTGACATTTCATGTAGGATCAACTTGCTTATGTATTATATGACTCTGAAATATTTGATTCCATGTTTTATTCTATTAAAATTGAGAGCTATCAAGAAATAGATTACCAAACACAATCGTTAACATACTAAAACAAATTTATATTGAAATTATCTGAAAACGTGGGTTGCAATAAAATGGTCATAACATGTGATACATGACTCCGTTTTAAGACGACAACTAAGAAAATGGATGCTTGAAAAAAGGAGTACTTTTATCCAGGCAAGCATTGGTCAAAAGCGACTAAACCCGATCAAAAACTGATAAAAACCTACCAAGAACAGCTAAAAATGCCGTAACCGGCTCAAATCATCCAAACCTAAGAAAAAACCTCTAAAATTATTTCCAGTCCATATAGACCACATAGAATCCGGGCATAATGTATGTGCCCGGATTCTTGATGGATAAAACACATCTATATGTTTGCTCTGTTTAGTTTTGGTTGTGTTTTATTGGTGTAAAAGTTGGTCAGCTAGTATTTGAGGTAGTTGTGAATGTAGTAGACAAAGAGCATCTCGACGGCACATTATAGTATAAAGGTCAAGACATGAGTGTGCTCTAACAAAACGTCATGTTATTTGACCTAAAAATGATATTGTTTAACATTAGGAAGCCTACATAGGTGAATAATATGCAAAAGAAGGACAAGTATTTTTTGACATTTCATGTAGGATCAACTTGCTTATGTATTATATGACTCTGAAATATTTGATTCCATGTTTTATTCTATTAAAATTGAGAGCTATCAAGAAATAGATTACCAAACACAATCGCTAACATACAAAAACAAATTTATATTGAAATTATCTGAAAACGTGGGTTGCAATAAAATGGTCATAACATGTGATACATGACTCCGTTTTAAGACCACAACTAAGAAAATGGATGCTTGAAAAAAGGAGTACTTTTATCCTGGCAAGCATTGGTCAAAAGCGACTAAACCCGATCAAAAACTGATAAAAACCTACCAAGAACAGCTAAAAATGCCGTAACCGGCTCAAATCATCCAAACCTAAGAAAAAACCTCTAAAATTATTTCCAGTCCATATAGACCACATAGAATCCGGGCATAATGTATTTGCCCGGATTCTTGATGGATAAAACACATCTATATGTTTGCTCTGTTTAGTTTTGGTTGTGTTTTATTGGTGTAAAAGTTGGTCAGCTAGTATTTGAGGTAGTTGTGAATGTAGTAGACAAAGAACATCTCGACGGCATATTATAGTATAAAGGTCAAGACATGAGGGTGCTCTAACAAAACGTCATGTTATTTGACCTAAAAATGATATTGTTTAACATTGGGAAGCCTACATAGGTGAATAATATGCAAAAGAAGGACAAGTATTTTTTGACATTTCATGTAGGATCAACTTGCTTATGTATTATATGACTCTGAAATATTTGATTCCATGTTTTATTCTATTAAAATTGAGAGGTATCAAGAAATAGATTACCAAACACAATCGCTAACATACAAAAACAAATTTATATTGAAATTATCTGAAAACGTGGATTGCAATAAAATGGTCATAACATGTGATACATGACTCCGTTTTAAGACCACAACTAAGAAAATGGATGCTTGAAAAAAGGAGTACTTTTATCCAGGCAAGCATTGGTCAAAAGCGACTAAACCCGATCAAAAACTGATAAAAACCTACCAAGAACAGCAAAAAATGCCGTAACCGGCTCAAATCATCCAAACCTAAGAAAAAACCTCTAAAATTATTTCCAGCCCATATAGACCACATAGAATCTGGGCATAATGTATTTGCCCGGATTCTTGATGGATAAAACACATCTATATGTTTGCTCTGTTTAGTTTTGGTTGTGTTTTATTGGTGTAAAAGTTGGTCAGCTAGTATTTGAGGTAGTTGTGAATGTAGTAGACAAAGAGCATCTCGACGGCACATTATAGTATAAAGGTGAAGACATGAGTGTGCTCTAACAAAACGTCATGTTATTTGACCTAAAAATGATATTGTTTAACCTTGGGAAGCCTACATATGTGAATAATATGCAAAAGAAGGACAAGTATTTTTTGACATTTCATGTAGGATCAACTTGCTTATGTATTATATGACTCTGAAATATTTGATTCCATGTTTTATTCTATTAAAATTGAGAGCTATCAAGAAATAGATTACCAAACACAATCGCTAACATACAAAAACAAATTTATATTGAAATTATCTGAAAACGTGGGTTGCAATAAAATGGTCATAACATGTGATACATGACTCCGTTTTAAGACCACAACTAAGAAAATGGATGCTTGAAAAAAGGAGTACTTTTATCCAGGCAAGCATTGGTCAAAAGCGACTAAACCCGATCAAAAACTGATAAAAACCTACCAAGAACAGCTAAAAATGCCGTAACCGGCTCAAATCATCCAAACCTAAGAAAAAACCTCTAAAATTATTTCCAGTCCATATAGACCACATAGAATCCGGGCATAATGTATTTGCCCGGATTCTTGATGGATAAAACACATCTATATGTTTGCTCTGTTTAGTTTTGGTTGTGTTTTATTGGTGTAAAAGTTGGTCAGCTAGTATTTGAGGTAGTTGTGAATGTAGTAGACAAAGAGCATCTCGACGGCACATTATAATATAAAGGTCAAGACATGAGTGTGCTCTAACAAAATGTCATGTTATTTGACCTAAAAATGATATTGTTTAACATTGGGAAGCCTACATAGGTGAATAATATGCAAAAGAAGGACAAGTATTTTTTGACATTTCATGTAGGATCAACTTGCTTATGTATTATATGACTCTGAAATATTTGATTCCATGTTTTATTCTATTAAAATTGAGAGCTATCAAGAAATAGATTACCACGCTAACATACAAAAACAAATTTATATTGAAATTATCTGAAAACGTGGGTTACAATAAAATGGTCATAACATGTGATACATGACTCCGTTTTAAGACCACAACTAAGAAAATGGATGCTTGAAAAAAGGAGTACTTTTATCCAGGCAAGCATTGGTCAAAAGCGACTAAACCCGATCAAAAACTGATAAAAACCTACCAAGAACAGCTAAAAATGCCGTAACCGGCTCAAATCATCCAAACCTAAGAAAAAACCTCTAAAATTATTTCCAGTCCATATAGACCACATAAAATCCGGGCATAATGTATTTGCCCGGATTCTTGATGGATAAAACACATCTATATGTTTGCTCTGTTTAGTTTTGGTTGTGTTTTATTGGTGTAAAAGTTGGTCAGCTAGTATTTGAGGTAGTTGTGAATGTAGTAGACAAAGAACATCTCGACGGCACATTATAGTATAAAGGTCAAGACATGAGTGTGCTCTAACAAAACGTCATGTTATTTGACCTAAAAATGATATTGTTTAACATTGGGAAGCCTACATAGGTGAATAATATGCAAAAGAAGGACAAGTATTTTTTGACATTTCATGTAGGATCAACTTGCTTATGTATTATATGACTCTGAAATATTTGATTCCATGTTTTATTCTATTAAAATTGAGAGGTATCAAGAAATAGATTACCAAACACAATTGCTAACATACAAAAACAAATTTATATTGAAATTATCTGAAAACGTGGGTTGCAATAAAATGGTCATAACATGTGATACATGACTCCGTTTTATGACCACAACTAAGAAAATGGATGCTTGAAAAAAGGAGTACTTTTATCCAGGCAAGCATTGGTCAAAAGCGACTAAACCCGATCAAAAACTGATAAAAACCTACCAAGAACAGCAAAAAATGCCGTAACCGGCTCAAATCATCCAAACCTAAGAAAAAACCTCTAAAATTATTTCCAGTCCATATAGACCACATAGAATCCGGGAATAATGTATTTGCCCGGATTCTTGATGGATAAAACACATCTATATGTTTGCTCTGTTTAGTTTTGGTTGTGTTTTATTGGTGTAAAAGTTGGTCAGCTAGTATTTGAGGTAGTTGTGAATGTAGTAGACAAAGAACATCTCGACGGCACATTATAGTATAAAGGTCAAGACATGAGTGTGCTCTAACAAAACGTCATGTTATTTGACCTAAAAATGATATTGTTTAACATTGGGAAGCCTACATAGGTGAATAATATGCAAAAGAAGGACAAGTATTTTTTGACATTTCATGTAGGATCAACTTGCTTATGTATTATATGACTCTGAAATATTTGATTCCATGTTTTATTCTATTAAAATTGAGAGGTATCAAGAAATAGATTACCAAACACAATTGCTAACATACAAAAACAAATTTATATTGAAATTATCTGAAAACGTGGGTTGCAATAAAATGGTCATAACATGTGATACATGACTCCATTTTAAGACCACAACTAAGAAAATGGATGCTTGAAAAAAGGAGTACTTTTATCCAGGCAAGCATTGGTCAAAAGCGACTAAACCCGATCAAAAACTGATAAAAACCTACCAAGAACATCAAAAAATGCCGTAACCGGCTCAAATCATCCAAACCTAAGAAAAAACCTCTAAAATTATTTCCAGTCCATATAGACCACATAGAATCCGGGAATAATGTATTTGCCCGGATTCTTGATGGATAAAACACATCTATATGTTTGCTCTGTTTAGTTTTGGTTGTGTTTTATTGGTGTAAAAGTTAGTCAGCTAGTATTTGAGGTAGTTGTGAATGTAGTAGACAAAGAGCATCTCGACGGCACATTATAGTATAAAGGTGAAGACATGAGTGTGCTCTAACAAAACGTCATGTTATTTGACCTAAAAATGATATTGTTTAACCTTGGGAAGCCTACATATGTGAATAATATGCAAAAGAAGGACAAGTATTTTTTGACATTTCATGTAGGATCAACTTGCTTATGTATTATATGACTCTGAAATATTTGATTCCATGTTTTATTCTATTAAAATTGAGAGCTATCAAGAAATAGATTACCAAACACAATCGCTAACATACAAAAACAAATTTATATTGAAATTATCTGAAAACGTGGGTTGCAATTAAATGGTCATAACATGTGATACATGACTCCGTTTTAAGACCACAACTAAGAAAATGGATGCTTGAAAAAAGGAGTACTTTTATCCAGGCAAGCATTGGTCAAAAGCGACTAAACCCGATCAAAAACTGATAAAAACCTACCAAAACAGCTAAAAATGCCGTAACCGGCTCAAATCATCCAAACCTAAGAAAAAACCTCTAAAATTATTTCCAGTCCATATAGACCACATAGAATCCGGGCATAATGTATTTGCCCGGATTCTTGATGGATAAAACACATCTATATGTTTGCTCTGTTTTGTTTTGGTTGTGTTTTATTGGTGTAAAAGTTGGTCAGCTAGTATTTGAGGTAGTTGTGAATGTAGTAGACAAAGAGCATCTCGACGACACATTATAGTATAAAGGTCAAGACATGAGTGTGCTCTAACAAAACGTCATGTTATTTGACCTAAAAATGATATTGTTTAACATTAGGAAGCCTACATAGGTGAATAATATGCAAAAGAAGGACAAGTATTTTTTGACATTTCATGTAGGATCAACTTGCTTATGTATTATATGACTCTGAAATATTTGATTCCATGTTTTATTCTATTAAAATTGAGAGCTATCAAGAAATAGATTACCAAACACAATCGCTAACATACAAAAACAAATTTATATTGAAATTATCTGAAAACGTGGGTTGCAATAAAATGGTCATAACATGTGATACATGACTCCGTTTTAAGACCACAACTAAGAAAATGGATGCTTGAAAAAAGGAGTACTTTTATCCAGGCAAGCATTGGTCAAAAGCGACTAAACCCGATCAAAAACTGATAAAAACCTACCAAGAACAGCTAAAAATGCGGTAACCGGCTCAAATCATCCAAACCTAAGAAAAAACCTCTAAAATTATTTCCAGTCCATATAGACCACATAGAATCCGGGCATAATGTATTTGCCCGGATTCTTGATGGATAAAACACATCTATATGTTTGCTCTGTTTAGTTTTGGTTGTGTTTTATTGGTGTAAAAGTTGGTCAGCTAGTATTTGAGGTAGTTGTGAATGTAGTAGACAAAGAACATCTCGACGGCACATTATAGTATAAAGGTCAAGACATGAGTGTGCTTTTACAAAACGTCATGTTATTTGACCTAAAAATGATATTGTTTAACATTGGGAAGCCTACATAGGTGAATAATATGCAAAAGAAGGACAAGTATTTTTTGACATTTCATGTAAGATCAACTTGCTTATGTATTATATGACTCTGAAATATTTGATTCCATGTTTTATTCTATTAAAATTGAGAGGTATCAAGAAATAGATTACCAAACACAATCGCTAACATACAAAAACAAATTTATATTGAAATTATCTGAAAATGTGGGTTGCAATAAAATGGTCATAACATGTGATACATGACTCCGTTTTAAGACCACAACTAAGAAAATGGATGCTTGAAAAAAGGAGTACTTTTATCCAGGCAAGCATTGGTCAAAAGCGACTAAACCCGATCAAAAACTGATAAAAACCTACCAAGAACAGCAAAAAATGCCGTAACCGGCTCAAATCATCCAAACCTAAGAAAAAACCTCTAAAATTATTTCCAGACCATATAGACCACATAGAATCTGGGCATAATGTATTTGCCCGGATTCTTGATGGATAAAACACATCTATATGTTTGCTCTGTTTAGTTTTGGTTGTGTTTTATTGGTGTAAAAGTTGGTCAGCTAGTATTTGAGGTAGTTGTGAATGTAGTAGACAAAGAGCATCTCGACGGCACATTATAGTATAAAGGTGAAGACATGAGTGTGCTCTAACAAAACGTCATGTTATTTGACCTAAAAATGATATTGTTTAACCTTGGGAAGCCTACATATGTGAATAATATGCAAAAGAAGGACAAGTATTTTTTGACATTTCATGTAGGATCAACTTGCTTATGTATTATATGACTCTGAAATATTTGATTCCATGTTTTATTCTATTAAAATTTAGAGCTATCAAGAAATAGATTACCAAACACAATCGCTAACATACAAAAACAAATTTATATTGAAATTATCTGAAAACGTGGGTTGCAATAAAATGGTCATAACATGTGATACATGACTCCGTTTTAAGACCACAACTAAGAAAATGGATGCTTGAAAAAAGGAGTACTTTTATCCAGGCAAGCATTGGTCAAAAGCGACTAAACCCGATCAAAAACTGATAAAAACCTACCAAGAACAGCTAAAAATGCCGTAACCGGCTCAAATCATCCAAACCTAAGAAAAAACCTCTAAAATTATTTCCAGTCCATATAGACCACATAGAATCCGGGCATAATGTATTTGCCTGGATTCTTGATGGATAAAACACATATATATGTTTGCTCTGTTTAGTTTTGGTTGTGTTTTATTGGTGTAAAAGTTGGTCAGCTAGTATTTGAGGTAGTTGTGAATGTAGTAGACAAAGAGCATCTCGACGGCACATTATAGTATAAAGGTCAAGACATGAGTGTGCTCTAACAAAACGTCATGTTATTTGACCTAAAAATGATATTGTTTAACATTAGGAAGCCTACATAGGTGAATAATATGCAAAAGAAGGACAAGTATTTTTTGACATTTCATGTAGGATCAACTTGCTTATTTATTATATGACTCTGAAATATATGATTCCATGTTTTATTCTATTAAAATTGAGAGCTATCAAGAAATAGATTACCAAACACAATCGCTAACATACAAAAACAAATTTATATTGAAATTATCTGAAAACGTGGGTTGCAATAAAATGGTCATAACATGTGATACATGACTCCGTTTCAAGACCACAACTAAGAAAATGGATGCTTGAAAAAAGGAGTACTTTTATCCAGGCAAGCATTGGTCAAAAGTGACTAAACCCGATCAAAAACTGATAAAAACCTACCAAGAACAGCTAAAAATGCCGTAACCGGCTCAAATCATCCAAACCTAAGAAACAACCTCTAAAATTATTTCCACTCCATATAGACCACATAGAATCCGGGCATAATGTATTTGCCCGGATTCTTGATGGATAAAACACATCTATAGGTTTGCTCTGTTTAGTTTTGGTTGTGTTTTATTGGTGTAAAAGTTGGTCAGCTAGTATTTGAGGTAGTTGTGAATGTAGTAGACAAAGAGCATCTCGACGGCACATTATAGTATAAAGGTCAAGACATGAGTGTGCTCTAACAAAACGTCATGTTATTTGACCTAAAAATGATATTGTTTAACATTAGGAAGCCTACATAGGTGAATAATATGCAAAAGAAGGACAATTATTTTTTGACATTTCATGTAGGATCAACTTGCTTATTTATTATATGACTCTGAAATATTTGATTCCATGTTTTATTCTATTAAAATTGAGAGCTATCAAGAAATAGATTACCAAACACAATCGCTAACATACAAAAACAAATTTATATTGAAATTATCTAAAAACGTGGGTTGCAATAAAATGGTCATAACATGTGATACATGACTCCGTTTCAAGACCATAACTAAGAAAATGGATGCTTGAAAAAAGGAGTACTTTTATCCAGGCAAGCATTGGTCAAAAGCGACTAAACCCGATCAAAAACTGATAAAACCCTACCAAAAACAGCAAAAAATGCCGTAACCGGCTCAAATCATCCAAACCTAAGAAAAAACCTCTAAAATTATTTCCAGTCCATATAGACCACATAGAATCTGGGCATAATGTATTTGCCCGGATTCTTGATGGATAAAACACATCTATATGTTTGCTCTGTTTAGTTTTGGTTGTGTTTTATTGGTGTAAAAGTTGGTCAGCTAGTATTTGAGGTAGTTGTGAATGTAGTAGACAAAGAGCATCTCGACGACACATTATAGTATAAAGGTGAAGACATGAGTGTGCTCTAACAAAACGTCATGTTATTTGACCTAAAAATGATATTGTTTAACCTTGGGAAGCCTACATATGTGAATAATATGCAAAAGAAGGACAAGTATTTTTTGACATTTCATGTAGGATCAACTTGCTTATGTATTATATGACTCTGAAATATTTGATTCCATGTTTTATTCTATTAAAATTGAGAGCTATCAAGAAATAGATTACCAAACACAATCGCTAACATACAAAAACAAATTTATATTGAAATTATCTGAAAACGTGGGTTGCAATAAAATGGTCATAACATGTGATACATGACTCCGTTTTAAGACCACAACTAAGAAAATGGATGCTTGAAAAAAGGAATACTTTTATCCAGGCAAGCATTGGTCAAAAGCGACTAAACCCGATCAAAAACTGATAAAAACCTACCAAGAACAGCTAAAAATGCCGTAACCGGCTCAAATCATCCAAACCTAAGAAAAAACCTCTAAAATTATTTCCAGTCCATATAGACCACGTAGAATCCGGGCATAATGTATTTGCCCGGATTCTTGATGGATAAAACACATCTATATGTTTGCTCTGTTTAGTTTTGGTTGTGTTTTATTGGTGTAAAAGTTGGTCAGCTAGTATTTGAGGTAGTTGTGAATGTAGTAGACAAAGAGCATCTCGACGGCACATTATAGTATAAAGGTCAAGACATGAGTGTGCTCTAACAAAACGTCATGTTATTTGACCTAAAAATGATATTGTTTAACATTAGGAAGCCTACATAGGTGAATAATATGCAAAAGAAGGACAAGTATTTTTTGACATTTCATGTAGGATCAACTTGCTTATTTATTATATGACTCTGAAATATATGATTCCATGTTTTATTCTATTAAAATTGAGAGCTATCAAGAAATATATTACCAAACACAATCGCTAACATACAAAAACAAATTTATATTGAAATTATCTGAAAACGTGGGTTGCAATAAAATGGTCATAACATGTGATACATGACTCCGTTTCAAGACCACAACTAAGAAAATGGATGCTTGAAAAAAGGAGTACTTTTATCCAGGCAAGCATTGGTCAAAAGTGACTAAACCCGATCAAAAACTGATAAAAACCTACCAAGAACAGCTAAAAATGCCGTAACCGGCTCAAATCATCCAAACCTAAGAAACAACCTCTAAAATTATTTCCACTCCATATAGACCACATAGAATCCGGGCATAATGTATTTGCCCGGATTCTTGATGGATAAAACACATCTATATGTTTGCTCTGTTTAGTTTTGGTTGTGTTTTATTGGTGTAAAAGTTGGTCAGCTAGTATTTGAGGTAGTTGTGAATGTAGTAGACAAAGAGCATCTCGACGGCACATTATAGTATAAAGGTCAAGACATGAGTGTGCTCTAACAAAACGTCATGTTATTTGACCTAAAAATGATATTGTTTAACATTAGGAAGCCTACATAGGTGAATAATATGCAAAAGAAGGACAAGTATTTTTTGACATTTCATGTAGGATCAACTTGCTTATTTATTATATGACTCTGAAATATTTGATTCCATGTTTTATTCTATTAAAATTGAGAGCTATCAAGAAATAGATTACCAAACACAATCGCTAACATACAAAAACAAATTTATATTGAAATTATCTAAAAACGTGGGTTGCAATAAAATGGTCATAACATGTGATACATGACTCCGTTTCAAGACCATAACTAAGAAAATGGATGCTTGAAAAAAGGAGTACTTTTATCCAGGCAAGCATTGGTCAAAAGTGACTAAACCCGATCAAAAACTGATAAAAACCTACCAAGAACAGCTAAAAATGCCGTAACCGGCTCAAATCATCCAAACCTAAGAAAAAACCTCTAAAATTATTTCCAGTCCATATAGACCACATAGAATCCGGGCATAATGTATTTGCCCGGATTCTTGATGGATAAAACACATCTATATGTTTGCTCTGTTTAGTTTTGGTTGTGTTTTATTGGTGTAAAAGTTGGTCAGCTAGTATTTGAGGTAGTTGTGAATGTAGTAGACAAAGAGCATCTCGACGGCACATTATAATATAAAGGTCAAGACATGAGTGTGCTCTAACAAAATGTCATGTTATTTGACCTAAAAATGATATTGTTTAACATTGGGAAGCCTACATAGGTGAATAATATGCAAAAGAAGGACAAGTATTTTTTGACATTTCATGTAGGATCAACTTGCTTATGTATTATATGACTCTGAAATATTTGATTCCATGTTTTATTCTATTAAAATTGAGAGCTATCAAGAAATGGATTACCAAACACAATCGCTAACATACAAAAACAAATTTATATTGAAATTATCTGAAAACGTGGGTTGCAATAAAATGGTCATAACATGTGATACATGACTCCGTTTTAAGACCACAACTAAGAAAATGGATGCTTGAAAAAAGGAGTACTTTTATCCAGGCAAGCATTGGTCAAAAGCGACTAAACCCGATCAAAAACTGATAAAAACCTACCAAGAACAGCTAAAAATGCCGTAACCGGCTCAAATCATCCAAACCTAAGAAAAAACCTCTAAAATTATTTCCAGTCCATATAGACCACATAGAATCCGGGCATAATGTATTTGCCTGGATTCTTGATGGATAAAACACATCTATATGTTTGCTCTGTTTAGTTTTGGTTGTGTTTTATTGGTGTAAAAGTTGGTCAGCTAGTATTTGAGGTAGTTGTGAATGTAGTAGACAAAGAACATCTCGACGACACATTATAGTATAAAGGTCAAGACATGAGTGTGCTCTAACAAAACGTCATGTTATTTGACCTAAAAATGATATTGTTTAACATTGGGAAGCCTACATAGGTGAATAATATGCAAAAGAAGGACAAGTATTTTTTGACATTTCATGTAGGATCAACTTGCTTATGTATTATATGACTCTGAAATATTTGATTCCATGTTTTATTCTATTAAAATTGAGAGGTATCAAGAAATAGATTACCAAACACAATCGCTAACATACAAAAACAAATTTATATTGAAATTATCTGAAAACGTGGGTTGCAATAAAATGGTCATAACATGTGATACATGACTCCGTTTTAAGACCACAACTAAGAAAATGGATGCTTGAAAAAAGGAGTACTTTTATCCAGGCAAGCATTGGTCAAAAGCGACTAAACCCGATCAAAAACTGATAAAAACCTACCAAGAACAGTAAAAAATGCCGTAACCGGCTCAAATCATCCAAAACTAAGAAAAAACCTCTAAAATTATTTCCAGTCCATATAGACCACATAGAATCTGGGCATAATGTATTTGCCCGGATTCTTGATGGGTAAAACACATCTATATGTTTGCTCTGTTTAGTTTTGGTTGTGTTTTATTGGTGTAAAAGTTGGTCAGCTAGTATTTGAGGTAGTTGTGAATGTAGTAGACAAAGAGCATCTCGACGGCACATTATAGTATAAAGGTGAAGACATGAGTGTGCTCTAACAAAACGTCATGTTATTTGACCTAAAAATGATATTGTTTAACCTTGGGAAGCCTACATATGTGAATAATATGCAAAAGAAGGACAAGTATTTTTTGACATTTCATGTAGGATCAACTTGCTTATGTATTATATGACTCTGAAATATTTGATTCCATGTTTTATTCTATTAAAATTGAGAGCTATCAAGAAATAGATTACCAAACACAATCGTTAACATACAAAAACAAATTTATATTGAAATTATCTGAAAACGTGGGTTGCAATAAAATGGTCATAACATGTGATACATGACTCCGTTTTAAGACCACAACTAAGAAAATGGATGCTTGAAAAAAGGAGTACTTTTATCCAGGCAAGCATTGGTCAAAAGCGACTAAACCCGATCAAAAACTGATAAAAACCTACCAAGAACAGCTAAAAATGCCGTAACCGGCTCAAATCATCCAAACCTAAGAAAAAACCTCTAAAATTATTTCCAGTCCATATAGACCACATAGAATCCGGGCATAATGTATTTGCCCGGATTCTTGATGGATAAAACACATCTATATGTTTGCTCTGTTTAGTTTTGGTTGTGTTTTATTGGTGTAAAAGTTGGTCAGCTAGTATTTGAGGTAGTTGTGAATGTAGTAGACAAAGAGCATCTCGACGGCAATTATAGTATAAAGGTCAAGACATGAGTGTGCTCTAACAAAACGTCATGTTATTTGACCTAAAAATGATATTGTTTAACATTAGGAAGCCTACATAGGTGAATAATATGCAAAAGAAGGACAAGTATTTTTTGACATTTCATGTAGGATCAACTTGCTTATTTATTATATGACTCTGAAATATTTGATTCCATGTTTTATTCTATTAAAATTGAGAACTATCAAGAAATAGATTACCAAACACAATCGCTAACATACAAAAACAAATTTATATTGAAATTATCTGAAAACGTGGATTGCAATAAAATGGTCATAACATGTGATACATGACTCCGTTTCAAGACCACAACTAAGAAAATGGATGCTTGAAAAAAGGAGTACTTTTATCCAGGCAAGCATTGGTCAAAAGTGACTAAACCCGATCAAAAACTGATAAAAACCTACCAAGAACAGCTAAAAATGCCGTAACCGGCTCAAATCATCCAAACCTAAGAAAAAACCTCTAAAATTATTTCCAGTCCATATAGACCACATAGAATCCGGGCATAATGTATTTGCCCGGATTCTTGATGGATAAAACACATCTATATGTTTGCTCTGTTTAGTTTTGGTTGTGTTTTATTGGTGTAAAAGTTGGTCAGGTAGTATTTGAGGTAGTTGTGAATGTAGTAGACAAAGAGCATCTCGACGGCACATTATAGTATAAAGGTCAAGACATGAGTGTGCTCTAACAAAACGTCATGTTATTTGACCTAAAAATGATATTGTTTAACATTAAGAAGCCTACATAGGTGAATAATATGCAAAAGAAGGACAAGTATTTTTTGACATTTCATGTAGGATCAACTTGCTTATTTATTATATGACTCTGAAATATTTGATTCCATGTTTTATTCTATTAAAATTGAGAGCTATCAAGAAATAGATTACCAAACACAATCGCTAACATACAAAAACAAATTTATATTGAAATTATCTAAAAACGTGGGTTGCAATAAAATGGTCATAACATGTGATACATGACTCCGTTTCAAGACCACAACTAAGAAAATGGATGCTTGAAAAAAGGAGTACTTTTATCCAGGCAAGCATTGGTCAAAAGTGACTAAACCCGATCAAAAACTGATAAAAACCTACCAAGAATAGCTAAAAATGCCGTAACCGGCTCAAATCATCCAAACCTAAGAAAAAACCTCTAAAATTATTTCCAATCCATATAGACCACATAGAATCCGGGCATAATGTATTTGCCCGGATTCTTGATGGATAAAACACATCTATATGTTTGCTCTGTTTAGTTTTGGTTGTGTTTTATTGGTGTAAAAGTTGGTCAGCTAGTATTTGAGGTAGTTGTAAATGTAGTAGACAAAGAGCATCTCGACGGCACATTATAATATAAAGGTCAAGACATGAGTGTGCTCTAACAAAATGTCATGTTATTTGACCTAAAAATGATATTGTTTAACATTGGGAAGCCTACATAGGTGAATAATATGCAAAAGAAGGACAAGTATTTTTTGACATTTCATGTAGGATCAACTTGCTTATGTATTATATGACTCTGAAATATTTGATTCCATGTTTTATTCTATTAAAATTGAGAGCTATCAAGAAATAGATTACCAAACACAATCGCTAACATACAAAAACAAATTTATATTGAAATTATCTGAAAACGTGGGTTGCAATAAAATGGTCATAACATGTGATACATGACTCCGTTTTAAGACCACAACTAAGAAAATGGATGCTTGAAAAAAGGAGTACTTTTATCCAGGCAAGCATTGGTCAAAAGCGACTAAACCCGATCAAAAACTGATAAAAACCTACCAAGAACAGCTAAAAATGCCGTCACCGGCTCAAATCATCCAAACCTAAGAAAAAACCTCTAAAATTATTTCCAGTCCATATAGACCACATAGAATCCGGGCATAATGTATTTGCCCGGATTCTTGATGGATAAAACACATCTATATGTTTGCTCTGTTTAGTTTTGGTTGTGTTTTATTGGTGTAAAAGTTGGTCAGCTAGTATTTGAGGTAGTTGTGAATGTGGTAGACAAAGAACATCTCGACGGCACATTATAGTATAAAGGTCAAGACATGAGTGTGCTCTAACAAAACGTCATGTTATTTGACCTAAAAATGATATTGTTTAACATTGGGAAGCCTACATAGGTGAATAATATGCAAAAGAAGGACAAGTATTTTTTGACATTTCATGTAGGATCAACTTGCTTATGTATTATATGACTCTGAAATATTTGATTCCATGTTTTATTCTATTAAAATTGAGAGGTATCAAGAAATAGATTACCAAACACAATTGCTAACATACAAAAACAAATTTATATTGAAATTATCTGAAAACGTGGGTTGCAATAAAATGGTCATAACATGTGATACATGACTCCGTTTTAAGACCACAACTAAGAAAATGGATGCTTGAAAAAAGGAGTACTTTTATCCAGGCAAGCATTGGTCAAAAGCGACTAAACCCGATCAAAAACTGATAAAAACCTACCAAGAACAGCAAAAAATGCCGTAACCGGCTCAAATCATCCAAACCTAAGAAAAAACCTCTAAAATTATTTCCAGTCCATATAGACCACATAGAATCCGGGCATAATGTATTTGCCCGGATTCTTGATGGATGAAACACATCTATATGTTTGCTCTGTTTAGTTTTGGTTGTGTTTTATTGGTGTAAAAGTTGGTCAGCTAGTATTTGAGGTAGTTGTGAATGTAGTAGACAAAGAGCATCTCGACGGCACATTATAGTATAAAGGTGAAGACATGAGTGTGCTCTAACAAAACGTCATGTTATTTGACCTAAAAATGATATTGTTTAACCTTGGGAAGCCTACATATGTGAATAATATGCAAAAGAAGGACAAGTATTTTTTGACATTTCATGTAGGATCAACTTGCTTATGTATTATATGACTCTGAAATATTTGATTCCATGTTTTATTCTATTAAAATTGAGAGCTATCAAGAAATAGATTACCAAACACAATTGCTAACATACAAAAACAAATTTATATTGAAATTATCTGAAAACGTGGGTTGCAATAAAATGGTCATAACATGTGATACATGACTCCGTTTTAAGACCACAACTAAGAAAATGGATGCTTGAAAAAAGGAGTACTTTTATCCAGGCAAGCATTGGTCAAAAGCGACTAAACCCGATCAAAAACTGATAAAAACCTACCAAGAACAGCAAAAAATGCCGTAACCGTCTCAAATCATCCAAACCTAAGAAAAAACCTCTAAAATTATTTCCAGTCCATATAGACCACATAGAATCCGGGCATAATGTATTTGCCCGGATTCTTGATGGATGAAACACATCTATATGTTTGCTCTGTTTAGTTTTGGTTGTGTTTTATTGGTGTAAAAGTTGGTCAGCTAGTATTTGAGGTAGTTGTGAATGTAGTAGACAAAGAGCATCTCGACGGCACATTATAGTATAAAGGTGAAGACATAAGTGTGCTCTAACAAAACGTCATGTTATTTGACCTAAAAATGATATTGTTTAACCTTGGGAAGCCTACATATGTGAATAATATGCAAAAGAAGGACAAGTATTTTTTGACATTTCATGTAGGATCAACTTGCTTATGTATTATATGACTCTGAAATATTTGATTCCATGTTTTATTCTATTAAAATTGAGAGCTATCAAGAAATAGATTACCAAACACAATCGCTAACATACAAAAACAAATTTATATTGAAATTATCTGAAAACGTGAGTTGCAATAAAATGGTCATAACATGTGATACATGACTCCGTTTTAAGAACACAACTAAGAAAGTGGATGCTTGAAAAAAGGAGTACTTTTATCCAGGCAAGCATTGGTCAAAAGCGACTAAACCCGATCAAAAACTGATAAAAACCTACCAAGAACAGCAAAAAATGCCGTAACCGGCTCAAATCATCCAAACCTAAGAAAAAACCTCTAAAATTATTTCCAGTCCATATAGACCACATAGAATCCGGGCATAATGTATTTGCCCGGATTCTTGATGGATGAAACACATCTATATGTTTGCTCTGTTTAGTTTTGGTTGTGTTTTATTGGTGTAAAAGTTGGTCAGCTAGTATTTAAGGTAGTTGTGAATGTAGTAGACAAAGAGCATCTCGACGGCACATTATAGTATAAAGGTGAAGACATGAGTGTGCTCTAACAAAACGTCATGTTATTTAACCTAAAAAAGATATTGTTTAACCTTGGGAAGCCTACATATGTGAATAATATGCAAAAGAAGGACAAGTATTTTTTGACATTTCATGTAGGATCAACTTGCTTATGTATTATATGACTCTGAAATATTTGATTCCATGTTTTATTCTATTAAAATTGAGAGCTATCAAGAAATAGATTACCAAACACAATCGCTAACATACAAAAACAAATTTATATTGAAATTATCTGAAAACGTGGGTTGCAATAAAATGGTCATAACATGTGATACATGACTCCGTTTTAAGACCACAACTAAGAAAATGGATGCTTGAAAAAAGGAGTACTTTTATCCAGGCAAGCATTGGTCAAAAGCGACTAAACCCGATCAAAAACTGATAAAAACCTACCAAGAACAGCAAAAAATGCCGTAACCGGCTCAAATCATCCAAACCTAAGAAAAAACCTCTAAAATTATTTCCAGTCCATATAGACCACATAGAATCCGGGCATAATGAATTTGCCCGGATTCTTGATGGATGAAACACATCTATATGTTTGCTCTGTTTAGTTTTGGTTGTGTTTTATTGGTGTAAAAGTTGGTCAGCTAGTATTTGAGGTAGTTGTGAATGTAGTAGACAAAGAGCATCTCGACGACACATTATAGTATAAAGGTGAAGACATGAGTGTGCTCTAACAAAACGTCATGTTATTTGACCTAAAAATGATATTGTTTAACCTTGGGAAGCCTACATATGTGAATAATATGCAAAAGAAGGACAAGTATTTTTTGACATTTCATGTAGGATCAACTTGCTTATGTATTATATGACTCTGAAATATTTGATTCCATGTTTTATTCTATTAAAATTGAGAGCTATCAAGAAATAGATTACCAAACACAATCGCTAACATACAAAAACAAATTTATATTGAAATTATCTGAAAACGTGGGTTGCAATAAAATGGTCATAACATGTGATACATGACTCCGTTTTAAGACCACAACTAAGAAAATGGATGCTTGAAAAAAGGAGTACTTTTATCCAGGCAAGCATTGGTCAAAAGCGACTAAACCCGATCAAAAACTGATAAAAACCTACCAAGAACAGCTAAAAATGCCGTAACCGGCTCAAATCATCCAAACCTAAGAAAAAACCTCTAAAATTATTTCCAGTCCATATAGACCACATAGAATCCGGGCATAATGTATTTGCCCGAATTCATGATGGATAAAACACATATATATGTTTGCTCTGTTTAGTTTTGGTTGTGTTTTATTGGTGTAAAAGTTGGTCAGCTAGTATTTGAGGTAGTTGTGAATGTAGTAGACAAAGAGCATCTCGACGGCACATTATAGTATAAAGGTCAAGACATGAGTGTGCTCTAACAAAACGTCATGTTATTTGACCTAAAAATGATATTGTTTAACATTAGGAAGCCTACATAGGTGAATAATATGCAAAAGAAGGACAAGTATTTTTTGACATTTCATGTAGGATCAACTTGCTTATGTATTATATGACTCTGAAATATTTGATTCCATGTTTTATTCTATTTAAATTGAGAGCTATCAAGAAATAGATTACCAAACACAATCGCTAACATACAAAAACAAATTTATATTGAAATTATCTGAAAACGTGGGTTGCAATAAAATGGTCATAACATGTGATACATGACTCCGTTTTAAGACCACAACTAAGAAAATGGATGCTTGAAAAAAGGAGTACTTTTATCCAGGCAAGCATTGGTCAAAAGCGACTAAACCCGATCAAAAACTGATAAAAACCTACCAAGAACAGCAAAAAATGCCGTAACCGGCTCAAATCATCCAAACCTAAGAAAAAACCTCTAAAATTATTTCCAGTCCATATAGACCACATAGAATCTGGGCATAATGTATTTGCCCGGATTCTTGATGGATAAAACATATCTATATGTTTGCTCTGTTTAGTTTTGGTTGTGTTTTATTGGTGTAAAAGTTGGTCAGCTAGTATTTGAGGTAGTTGTGAATGTAGTAGACAAAGAGCATCTCGACGGCACATTATAGTATAAAGGTGAAGACATGAGTGTGCTCTAACAAAACGTCATGTTATTTGACCTAAAAATGATATTGTTTAACCTTGGGAAGCCTACATATGTGAATAATATGCAAAAGAAGGACAAGTATTTTTTGACATTTCATGTAGGATCAACTTGCTTATGTATTATATGACTCTGAAATATTTGATTCCATGTTTTATTCTATTAAAATTGAGAGCTATCAAGAAATAGATTACCAAACACAATCGCTAACATACAAAAATAAATTTATATTGAAATTATCTGAAAACGTGGGTTGCAATAAAATGGTCATAACATGTGATACATGACTCCGTTTTAAGACCACAACTAAGAAAATGGATGCTTGAAAAAAGGAGTACTTTTATCCAGGCAAGTATTGGTCAAAAGCGACTAAACCCGATCAAAAACTGATAAAAACCTACCAAGAACAGCTAAAAATGCCGTAACCGGCTCAAATCATCCAAACCTAAGAAAAAACCTCTAAAATTATTTCCAGTCCATATAGACCACATAGAATCCGGGCATAATGTATTTGCCCGGATTCTGATGGATAAAACACATCTATATGTTTGCTCTGTTTAGTTTTGGTTGTGTTTTATTGGTGTAAAAGTTGGTCAGCTAGTATTTGAGGTAGTTGTGAATGTAGTAGACAAAGAACATCTCGACGGCACATTATAGTATAAAGGTCAAGACATGAGTGTGCTCTAACAAAACGTCATGTTATTTGAACTAAAAATGATATTGTTTAACATTGGGAAGCCTACATAGGTGAATAATATGCAAAAGAAGGACAAGTATTTTTTGACATTTCATGTAGGATCAACTTGCTTATGTATTATATGACTCTGAAATATTTGATTCCATGTTTTATTCTATTAAAATTGAGAGGTATCAAGAAATAGATTACCAAACACAGTCGCTAACATACAAAAACAAATTTATATTGAAATTATCTGAAAACGTGGGTTGCAATAAAATGGTCATAACATGTGATACATGACTCCGTTTTAAGACCACAACTAAGAAAATGGATGCTTGAAAAAAGGAGTACTTTTATCCAGGCAAGCATTGGTCAAAAGCGACTAAACCCGATCAAAAACTGATAAAAATCTACCAAGAACAGCAAAAAATGCCGTAACCGGCTCAAATCATCCAAACCTAAGAAAAAACCTCTAAAATTATTTCCAGTCCATATAGACCACATTGAATCCGGGCATAATGTATTTTCCCGGATTCTTGATGGATAAAACGCATCTATATGTTTGCTTTGTTTAGTTTTGGTTGTGTTTTATTGGTGTAAAAGTTGGTCAGCTAGTATTTGAGGTAGTTGTGAATGTAGTAGACAAAGAGCATCTCGACGGCACATTATAGTATAAAGGTGAAGACATGAGTGTGCTCTAACAAAACGTCATGTTATTTGACCTAAAAATGATATTTTTTAACCTTGGGAAGCCTACATATGTGAATAATATGCAAAAGAAGGACAAGTATTTTTTGACGTTTCATGTAGGATCAACTTGCTTATGTATTATATGACTTTGAAATATTTGATTCCATGTTTTATTCTATTAAAATTGAGAGCTATCAAGAAATAGATTACCAAACACAATCGCTAACATACAAAAACAAATTTATATTGAAATTATCTGAAAACGTGGGTTGCAATAAAATGGTCATAACATGTGATACATGACTCCGTTTTAAGACCACAACTAAGAAAATGGATGCTTGAAAAAAGGAGTACTTTTATCCAGGCAAGCATTGGTCAAAAGCGACTAAACCCGATCAAAAACTGATAAAAACCTACCAAGAACAGCTAAAAATGCCGTAACCGGCTCAAATCATCCAAACCTAAGAAAAAACCTCTAAAATTATTTCCAGTCCATATAGACCACATAGAATCCGGGCATAATGTATTTGCCCGGATTCTTGATGGATAAAACACATCTATATGTTTGCTCTGTTTAGTTTTGGTTGTGTTTTATTGGTGTAAAAGTTGGTCAGCTAGTATTTGAGGTAGTTGTGAATGTAGTAGACAAAGAGCATCTCGACGGCACATTATAGTATAAAGGTCAAGACATGAGTGTGCTCTAACAAAACGTCATGTTATTTGACCTAAAAATGATATTGTTTAACATTAGGAAGCCTACATAGGTGAATAATATGCAAAAGAAGGACAAGTATTTTTTGACATTTCATGTAGGATCAACTTGCTTATGTATTATATGACTCTGAAATATTTGATTCCATGTTTTATTCTATTAAAATTGAGAGCTATCAAGAAATAGATTACCAAACACAATCGCTAACATACAAAAACAAATTTATATTGAAATTATCTGAAAACGTGGGTTGCAATAAAATGGTCATAACATGTGATACATGACTCCGTTTTAAGACCACAACTAAGAAAATGGATGCTTGAAAAAAGGAGTACTTTTATCCAGGCAAGCATTGGTCAAAAGCGACTAAACCCGATCAAAAACTGATAAAAACCTACCAAGAACAGCAAAAAATGCCGTAACCGGCTCAAATCATCCAAACCTAAGAAAAAACCTCTAAAATTATTTCCAGTCCATATAGACCACATAGAATCTAGGCATAATGTATTTGCCCGGATTCTTGATGGATAAAACACATCTATATATTTGCTCTGTTTAGTTTTGGTTGTGTTTTATTGGTGTAAAAGTTGGTCAGCTAGTATTTGAGGTAGTTGTGAATGTAGTAGACAAAGAGCATCTCGACGGCACATTATAGTATAAAGGTGAAGACATGAGTGTGCTCTAACAAAACGTCATGTTATTTGACCTAAAAATGATATTGTTTAACCTTGGGAAGCCTACATATGTGAATAATATGCAAAAGAAGGACAAGTATTTTTTGACATTTCATGTAGGATCAACTTGCTTATGTATTATATGACTCTGAAATATTTGATTCCATGTTTTATTCTATTAAAATTGAGAGCTATCAAGAAATAGATTACCAAACACAATCGCTAACATACAAAAACAATTTTATATTGAAATTATCTGAAAACGTGGGTTGCAATAAAATGGTCATAACATGTGATACATGACTCCGTTTTAAGACCACAACTAAGAAAATGGATGCTTGAAAAAAGGAGTACTTTAATCGAGGCAAGCATTGGTCAAAAGCGACTAAACCCGATCAAAAACTGATAAAAACCTACCAAGAACAGCTAAAAATGCCGTAACCGGCTCAAATCATCCAAACCTAAGAAAAAACCTCTAAAATTATTTCCAGTCCATATAGACCACATAGAATCCGGGCATAATGTATTTGCCCGGATTCTTGATGGATAAAACACATCTATATGTTTGCTCTGTTTAGTGTTGGTTGTGTTTTATTGGTGTAAAAGTTGGTCAGCTAGTATTTGAGGTAGTTGTGAATGTAGTAGACAAAGAACATCTCGACGGCACATTATAGTATAAAGGTCAAGACATGAGTGTGCTCTAACAAAACGTCATGTTATTTGACCTAAAAATGATATTGTTTAATATTGGGAAGCCTACATAGGTGAATAATATGCAAAAGAAGGACAAGTATTTTTTGACATTTCATGTAGGATCAACTTGCTTATGTATTATATGACTCTGAAATATTTGATTCCATGTTTTATTCTATTAAAATTGAGAGCTATCAAGAAATAGATTACCAAACACAATCGCTAACATACAAAAACAAATTTATATTGAAATTATCTGAAAATGTGGGTTGCAATAAAATGGTCATAACATGTGATACATGACTCCGTTTTACGACCACAACTAAGAAAATGGATGCTTGAAAAAAGGAGTACTTTTATCCAGGCAAGCATTGGTCAAAAGCGACTAAACCCGATCAAAAACTGATAAAAACCTACCAAGAACAGCTAAAAATGCCGTAACCGGCTCAAATCATCCAAACCTAAGAAAAAACCTCTAAAATTATTTCCAGTCCATATAGACCACATAGAATCCGGGCATAATGTATTTGCCCGGATGCTTGATGGATAAAACACATCTATATGTTTGCTCTGTTTAGTTTTGGTTGTGTTTTATTGGTGTAAAAGTTGGTCAGCTAGTATTTGAGGTAGTTGTGAATGTAGTAGACAAAGAACATCTCGACGGCACATTATAGTATAAAGGTCAAGACATGAGTGTGCTCTAACAAAACGTCATGTTATTTGACCTAAAGATGATATTGTTTAATATTGGGAAGCCTACATAGGTGAATAATATGCAAAAGAAGGACAAGTATTTTTTGACATTTCATGTAGGATCAACTTGCTTATGTATTATATGACTCTGAAATATTTGATTCCATGTTTTATTCTATTAAAATCGAGAGGTATCAAGAAATAGATTACCAAACACAATCGCTAACATACAAAAACAAATTTATATTGAAATTTTCTGAAAACGTGGGTTGCAATAAAATGGTCATAACATGTGATACATGACTCCGTTTTAAGACCACAACTAAGAAAATGGATGCTTGAAAAAAGGAGTACTTTTATCCAGGCAAGCATTGGTCAAAAGCGACTAAACCCGATCAAAAACTGATAAAAACCTACCAAGAACAGCAAAAAATGCCGTAACCGGCTCAAATCATCCAAACCTAAGAAAAAACCTCTAAAATTATTTCCAGTCCATATAGACCACATAGAATCTAGGCATAATGTATTTGCCCGGATTCTTGATGGATAAAACACATCTATATATTTGCTCTGTTTAGTTTTGGTTGTGTTTTATTGGTGTAAAAGTTGGTCAGCTAGTATTTGAGGTAGTTGTGAACGTAGTAGACAAAGAGCATCTCGACGGCACATTATAGTATAAAGGTGAAGACATGAGTGTGCTCTAACAAAACGTCATGTTATTTGACCTAAAAATGATATTGTTTAACCTTGGGAAGCCTACATATGTGAATAATATGCAAAAGAAGGACAAGTATTTTTTGACATTTCATGTAGGATCAACTTGCTTATGTATTATATGACTCTGAAATATTTGATTCCATGTTTTATTCTATTAAAATTGAGAGATATCAAGAAATAGATTACCAAACACAATCGCTAACATACAAAAACAATTTTATATTGAAATTATCTGAAAACGTGGGTTGCAATAAAATGGTCATAACATGTGATACATGACTCCGTTTTAAGACCACAACTAAGAAAATGGATGCTTGAAAAAGGGAGTACTTTTATCCAGGCAAGCATTGGTCAAAAGCGACTAAACCCGATCAAAAACTGATAAAAACCTACCAAGAACAGCTAAAAATGCCGTAACCGGCTCAAATCATCCAAACCTAAGAAAAAACCTCTAAAATTATTTCCAGTCCATATAGACCACATAGAATCCGGGCATAATGTATTTGCCCGGATGCTTGATGGATAAAACACATCTATATGTTTGCTCTGTTTAGTTTTGGTTGTGTTTTATTGGTGTAAAAGTTGGTCAGCTAGTATTTGAGGTAGTTGTGAATGTAGTAGACAAAGAACATCTCGACGGCACATTATAGTATAAAGGTCAAGACATGAGTGTGCTCTAACAAAACGTCATGTTATTTGACCTAAAGATGATATTGTTTAATATTGGGAAGCCTACATAGGTGAATAATATGCAAAAGAAGGACAAGTATTTTTTGACATTTCATGTAGGATCAACTTGCTTATGTATTATATGACTCTGAAATATTTGATTCCATGTTTTATTCTATTAAAATTGAGAGGTATCAAGAAATAGATTACCAAACACAATCGCTAACATACAAAAACAAATTTATATTGAAATTTTCTGAAAACGTGGGTTGCAATAAAATGGTCATAACATGTGATACATGACTCCGTTTTAAGACCACAACTAAGAAAATGGATGCTTGAAAAAAGGATTACTTTTATCCAGGCAAGCATTGGTCAAAAGCGACTAAACCCGATCAAAAACTGATAAAAACCTACCAAGAACAGCAAAAAATGCCGTAACCGGCTCAAATCATCCAAACCTAAGAAAAAACCTCTAAAATTATTTCCAGTCCATATAGACCACATAGAATCTAGGCATAATGTATTTGCCCGGATTCTTGATGGATAAAACACATCTATATATTTGCTCTGTTTAGTTTTGGTTGTGTTTTATTGGTGTAAAAGTTGGTCAGCTAGTATTTGAGGTAGTTGTGAACGTAGTAGACAAAGAGCATCTCGACGGCACATTATAGTATAAAGGTGAAGACATGAGTGTGCTCTAACAAAACGTCATGTTATTTGACCTAAAAATGATATTGTTTAACCTTGGGAAGCCTACATATGTGAATAATATGCAAAAGAAGGACAAGTATTTTTTGACATTTCATGTAGGATCAACTTGCTTATGTATTATATGACTCTGAAATATTTGATTCCATGTTTTATTCTATTAAAATTGAGAGCTATCAAGAAATAGATTACCAAACACAATCGCTAACATACAAAAACAATTTTATATTGAAATTATCTGAAAACGTGGGTTGCAATAAAATGGTCATAACATGTGATACATGACTCCGTTTTAAGACCACAACTAAGAAAATGGATGCTTGAAAAAAGGAGTACTTTTATCCAGGCAAGCATTGGTCAAAAGTGACTAAACCCGATCAAAAACTGATAAAAACCTACCAAGAATAGCTAAAAATGCCGTAACCGGCTCAAATCATCCAAACCTAAGAAAAAACCTCTAAAATTATTTCCAGTCCATATAGACCACATAGAATCCGGGCATAATGTATTTGCCCGGATTCTTGATGGATAAAACACATCTATATGTTTGCTCTGTTTAGTGTTGGTTGTGTTTTATTGGTGTAAAAGTTGGTCAGCTAGTATTTGAGGTAGTTGTGAACGTAGTAGACAAAGAGCATCTCGACGGCACATTATAGTATAAAGGTGAAGACATGAGTGTGCTCTAACAAAACGTCATGTTATTTGACCTAAAAATGATATTGTTTAACCTTGGGAAGCCTACATATGTGAATAATATGCAAAAGAAGGACAAGTATTTTTTGACATTTCATGTAGGATCAACTTGCTTATGTATTATATGACTCTGAAATATTTGATTCCATGTTTTATTCTATTAAAATTGAGAGATATCAAGAAATAGATTACCAAACACAATCGCTAACATACAAAAACAATTTTATATTGAAATTATCTGAAAACGTGGGTTGCAATAAAATGGTCATAACATGTGATACATGACTCCGTTTTAAGACCACAACTAAGAAAATGGATGCTTGAAAAAGGGAGTACTTTTATCCAGGCAAGCATTGGTCAAAAGCGACTAAACCCGATCAAAAACTGATAAAAACCTACCAAGAACAGCTAAAAATGCCGTAACCGGCTCAAATCATCCAAACCTAAGAAAAAACCTCTAAAATTATTTCCAGTCCATATAGACCACATAGAATCCGGGCATAATGTATTTGCCCGGATGCTTGATGGATAAAACACATCTATATGTTTGCTCTGTTTAGTTTTGGTTGTGTTTTATTGGTGTAAAAGTTGGTCAGCTAGTATTTGAGGTAGTTGTGAATGTAGTAGACAAAGAACATCTCGACGGCACATTATAGTATAAAGGTCAAGACATGAGTGTGCTCTAACAAAACGTCATGTTATTTGACCTAAAGATGATATTGTTTAATATTGGGAAGCCTACATAGGTGAATAATATGCAAAAGAAGGACAAGTATTTTTTGACATTTCATGTAGGATCAACTTGCTTATGTATTATATGACTCTGAAATATTTGATTCCATGTTTTATTCTATTAAAATTGAGAGGTATCAAGAAATAGATTACCAAACACAATCGCTAACATACAAAAACAAATTTATATTGAAATTTTCTGAAAACGTGGGTTGCAATAAAATGGTCATAACATGTGATACATGACTCCGTTTTAAGACCACAACTAAGAAAATGGATGCTTGAAAAAAGGAGTACTTTTATCCAGGCAAGCATTGGTCAAAAGCGACTAAACCCGATCAAAAACTGATAAAAACCTACCAAGAACAGCAAAAAATGCCGTAACCGGCTCAAATCATCCAAACCTAAGAAAAAACCTCTAAAATTATTTCCAGTCCATATAGACCACATAGAATCTAGGCATAATGTATTTGCCCGGATTCTTGATGGATAAAACACATCTATATATTTGCTCTGTTTAGTTTTGGTTGTGTTTTATTGGTGTAAAAGTTGGTCAGCTAGTATTTGAGGTAGTTGTGAACGTAGTAGACAAAGAGCATCTCGACGGCACATTATAGTATAAAGGTGAAGACATGAGTGTGCTCTAACAAAACGTCATGTTATTTGACCTAAAAATGATATTGTTTAACCTTGGGAAGCCTACATATGTGAATAATATGCAAAAGAAGGACAAGTATTTTTTGACATTTCATGTAGGATCAACTTGCTTATGTATTATATGACTCTGAAATATTTGATTCCATGTTTTATTCTATTAAAATTGAGAGCTATCAAGAAATAGATTACCAAACACAATCGCTAACATACAAAAACAATTTTATATTGAAATTATCTGAAAACGTGGGTTGCAATAAAATGGTCATAACATGTGATACATGACTCCGTTTTAAGACCACAACTAAGAAAATGGATGCTTGAAAAAAGGAGTACTTTTATCCAGGCAAGCATTGGTCAAAAGCGACTAAACCCGATCAAAAACTGATAAAAACCTACCAAGAATAGCTAAAAATGCCGTAACCGGCTCAAATCATCCAAACCTAAGAAAAAACCTCTAAAATTATTTCCAGTCCATATAGACCACATAGAATCCGGGCATAATGTATTTGCCCGGATTCTTGATGGATAAAACACATCTATATGTTTGCTCTGTTTAGTGTTGGTTGTGTTTTATTAGTGTAAAAGTTGGTCAGCTAGTATTTGAGGTAGTTGTGAATGTAGTAGACAAAGAACATCTCGACGGCACATTATAGTATAAAGGTCAAGACATGAGTGTGGTCTAACAAAACGTCATGTTATTTGACCTAAAAATGATATTGTTTAATATTGGGAAGCCTACATAGGTGAATAATATGCAAAAGAAGGACAAGTATTTTTTGACATTTCATGTAGGATCAACTTGCTTATGTATTATATGACTCTGAAATATTTGATTCCATGTTATATTCTATTAAAATTGAGAGGTATCAAGAAATAGATTACCAAACACAATCGCTAACATACAAAAACAAATTTATATTGAAATTATCTGAAAACGTGGGTTGCAATAAAATGGTCATAACATGTGATACATGACTCCGTTTTAAGACCACAACTAAGAAAATGGATGCTTGAAAAAAGGAGTACTTTTATCCAGGCAAGCATTGGTCAAAAGCGACTAAACCCGGTCAAAAACTGATAAAAACCTACCAAGAACAGCAAAAAATGCCGTAACCGGCTCAAATCATCCAAACCTAAGAAAAAACCTCTAAAATTATTTCCAGTCCATATAGACCACATAGAATCCGGGCATAATGTATTTGCCCGGATTCTTGATGGATAAAACACATCTATATGTTTGCTCTGTTTAGTTTTGGTTGTGTTTTATTGGTGTAAAAGTTGGTCAGCTAGTATTTGAGGTAGTTGTGAATGTAGTAGACAAAGAGCATCTCGACGGCACATTATAGTATAAAGGTGAAGACATGAGTGTGCTCTAACAAAACGTCATGTTATTTGACCTAAAAATGATATTGTTTAACCTGGGGAAGCCTACATATGTGAATAATATGCAAAAGAAGGACAAGTATTTTTTGACATTTCATGTAGGATCAACTTGCTTATGTATTATATGACTCTGAAATATTTGATTCCATGTTTTATTCTATTAAAATTGAGAGCTATCAAGAAATAGATTACCAAACACAATCGCTAACATACAAAAACAAATTTATATTGAAATTATCTGAAAACGTGGGTTGCAATAAAATGGTCATAACATGTGATACATGACTCCGTTTTAAGACCACAACTAAGAAAATGGATGCTTGAAAAAAGGAGTACTTTTATCCAGGCAAGCATTGGTCAAAAGCGACTAAACCCGATCAAAAACTGATAAAAACCTACCAAGAACAGCAAAAAATGCCGTAACCGGCTCAAATCATCCAAACCTAAGAAAAAACCTCTAAAATTATTTCCAGTCCATATAGACCACATAGAATCCGGGCATAATGTATTTGCCCGGATTCTTGATGGATAAAACACATCTATATGTTTGCTCTGTTTAGTTTTGGTTGTGTTTTATTGGTGTAAAAGTTGGTCAGCTAGTATTTGAGGTAGTTGTGAATGTAGTAGACAAAGAGCATCTCGACGGCACATTATAGTATAAAGGTGAAGACATGAGTGTGCTCTAACAAAACGTCATGTTATTTGACCTAAAAATGATATTGTTTAACCTTGGGAAGCCTACATATGTGAATAATATGCAAAAGAAGGACAAGTATTTTTTGACATTTCATGTAGGATCAACTTGCTTATGTATTATATGACTCTGAAATATTTGATTCCATGTTTTATTCTATTAAAATTGAGAGCTATCAAGAAATAGATTACCAAACACAATCGCTAACATACAAAAACAAATTTATATTGAAATTATCTGAAAACGTGGGTTGTAATAAAATGGTCATAACATGTGATACATGACTCCGTTTCAAGACCAAAACTAAGAAAATGGATGCTTGAAAAAATGAGTACTTTTATCCAGGCAAGCATTGATCAAAAGCGACTAAACCCGATCAAAAACTGATAAAACCCTACCAAGAACAGCTAAAAATGCCCTAACCGGATCAAATCATCCAAACCTAAGAAAAAACCTCTAAAAGTATTTCCAGTCCATATAGACCACATAGAATCCGGGCATAATGTATTTGCCCGGATTCTTGATGGATAAAACACATCTATATGTTTGCTTTGTTTAGTTTTGGTTGTGTTTTATTGGTGTAAAAGTTGGTCAGCTAGTATTTGAGGTAGTTGTGAATGTAGTAGACAAAGAACATATCGACAGCACATTATAGTATAAAGGTCAAGAAATGAGTGTGCTCTAACAAAACGTCATGTTATTTGACCTAAAAATGATATTGTTTAACATTGGGAAGCCTACATAGGTGAATAATATGCAAAAGAAGGACAAGTATTTTTTGACATTTCATGTAGGATCAACTTGCTTATGTATTATATGACTCTGAAATATTTGATTCCATGTTTTATTCTATTAAAATTGAGAGGTATCAAGAAATAGATTACCAAACACAATCGCTAACATACAAAAACAAATTTATATTGAAATTATCTGAAAACGTGGGTTGCAATAAAATGGTCATAACATGTGATACATGACTCCGTTTTAAGACCACAACTAAGAAAATGGATGCTTGAAAAAAGGAGTACTTTTATCCAGGCAAGCATTGGTCAAAAGCGACTAAACCCGATCAAAAACTGATAAAAACCTACCAAGAACAGCAAAAAATGCCGTAACCGGCTCAAATCATCCAAACCAAAGAAAAAACCTCTAAAATTATTTCCAGTGCATATAGACCACATAGAATCCGGGCATAATGTATTTTCCCGGATTCTTGATGGATAAAACACATCTATATGTTTGCTCTGTTTAGTTTTGGTTGTGTTTTATTGGTGTAAAAGTTGGTCAGCTAGTATTTGAGGTAGTTGTGAATGTAGTAGACAAAGAGCATCTCGACGGCACATTATAGTATAAAGGTGAAGACATGAGTGTGCTCTAACAAAACGTCATGTTATTTGACCTAAAAATGATATTGTTTAACCTGGGGAAGCCTACATATGTGAATAATATGCAAAAGAAGGACAAGTATTTTTTGACATTTCATGTAGGATCAACTTGCTTATGTATTATATGACTCTGAAATATTTGATTCCATGTTTTATTCTATTAAAATTGAGAGCTATCAATAAATAGATTACCAAACACAATCGCTAACATACAAAAACAAATTTATATTGAAATTATCTGAAAACGTGGGTTGCAATAAAATGGTCATAACATGTGATACATGACTCCGTTTTAAGACCACAACTAAGAAAATGGATGCTTGAAAAAAGGAGTACTTTTATCCAGGCAAGCATTGGTCAAAAGCGACTAAACCCGATCAAAAACTGATAAAAACCTACCAAGAACAGCTAATAATGCCGTAACCGGCTCAAATCATCCAAACCTAAGAAAAAACCTCTAAAATTATTTCCAGTCCATATAGACCACATAGAATCCGGGCATAATGTATTTGCCCGGATTCTTGATGGATAAAACACATCTATATGTTTGCTCTGTTTAGTTTTGGTTGTGTTTTATTGGTGTAAAAGTTGGTCAGCTAGTATTTGAGGTAGTTGTGAATGTAGTAGACAAAGAACATCTCGACGGCACATTATAGTATAAAGGTCAAGACATGAGTGTGCTCTAACAAAACGTCATGTTATTTGACCTAAAAATGATATTGTTTAATATTGGGAAGCCTACATAGGTGAATAATATGCAAAAGAAGGACAAGTATTTTTTGACATTTCATGTAGGATCAACTTGCTTATGTATTATATGACTCTGAAATATTTGATTCCATGTTTTATTCTATTAAAATTGAGAGGTATCAAGAAATAGATTACCAAACACAATCGCTAACATACAAAAACAAATTTATATTGAAATTATCTGAAAACGTGGGTTGCAATAAAATGGTCATAACATGTGATACATGACTCCGTTTTAAGACCACAACTAAGAAAATGGATGCTTGAAAAAAGGAGTACTTTTATCCAGGCAAGCATTGGTCAAAAGCGACTAAACCCGATCAAAAACTGATAAAAACCTACCAAGAACAGCTAATAATGCCGTAACCGGCTCAAATCATCCAAACCTAAGAAAAAACCTCTAAAATTATTTCCAGTCCATATAGACCACATAGAATCCGGGCATAATGTATTTGCCCGGATTCTTGATGGATAAAACACATCTATATGTTTGCTCTGTTTAGTTTTGGTTGTGTTTTATTGGTGTAAAAGTTGGTCAGCTAGTATTTGAGGTAGTTGTGAATGTAGTAGACAAAGAGCATCTCGACGACACATTATAGTATAAAGGTGAAGACATGAGTGTGCTCTAACAAAACGTCATGTTATTTGACCTAAAAATGATATTGTTTAACCTGGGGAAGCCTACATATGTGAATAATATGCAAAAGAAGGACAAGTATTTTTTGACATTTCATGTAGGATCAACTTGCTTATGTATTATATGACTCTGAAATATTTGATTCCATGTTTTATTCTATTAAAATTGAGAGCTATCAAGAAATAGATTACCAAACACAATCGCTAACATACAAAAACAAATTTATATTGAAATTATCTGAAAACGTGGGTTGCAATAAAATGGTCATAACATGTGATACATGACTCCGTTTTAAGACCACAACTAAGAAAATGGATGCTTGAAAAAAGGAGTACTTTTATCCAGGCAAGCATTGGTCAAAAGCGACTAAACCCGATCAAAAACTGATAAAAACCTACCAAGAACAGCAAAAAATGCCGTAACCGGCTCAAATCATCCAAACCTAAGAAAAAACCTCTAAAATTATTTCCAGTCCATATAGACCACATAGAATCCGGGCATAATGTATTTGCCCGGATTCTTGATGGATAAAACACATCTATATGTTTGCTCTGTTTAGTTTTGGTTGTGTTTTATTGGTGTAAAAGTTGGTCAGCTAGTATTTGAGGTAGTTGTGAATGTAGTAGACAAAGAGCATCTCGACGGCACATTATAGTATAAAGGTGAAGACATGAGTGTGCTCTAACAAAACGTCATGTTATTTGACCTAAAAATGATATTGTTTAACCTTGGGAAGCCTACATATGTGAATAATATGCAAAAGAAGGACAAGTATTTTTTGACATTTCATGTAGGATCAACTTGCTTATGTATTATATGACTCTGAAATATTTGATTCCATGTTTTATTCTATTAAAATTGAGAGCTATCAAGAAATAGATTACCAAACACAATCGCTAACATACAAAAACAAATTTATATTGAAATTATCTGAAAACGTGGGTTGTAATAAAATGGTCATAACATGTGATACATGACTCCGTTTCAAGACCAAAACTAAGAAAATGGATGCTTGAAAAAATGAGTACTTTTATCCAGGCAAGCATTGATCAAAAGCGACTAAACCCGATCAAAAACTGATAAAACCCTACCAAGAACAGCTAAAAATGCCCTAACCGGATCAAATCATCCAAACCTAAGAAAAAACCTCTAAAATTATTTCCAGTCCATATAGACCACATAGAATCCGGGCATAATGTATTTGCCCGGATTCTTGATGGATAAAACACATCTATATGTTTGCTTTGTTTAGTTTTGGTTGTGTTTTATTGGTGTAAAAGTTGGTCAGCTAGTATTTGAGGTAGTTGTGAATGTAGTAGACAAAGAACATCTCGACAGCACATTATAGTATAAAGGTCAAGACATGAGTGTGCTCTAACAAAACGTCATGTTATTTGACCTAAAAATAATATTGTTTAACATTGGGAAGCCTACATAGGTGAATAATATGCAAAAGAAGGACAAGTATTTTTTGACATTTCATGTAGGATCAACTTGCTTATGTATTATATGACTCTGAAATATTTGATTCCATGTTTTATTCTATTAAAATTGAGAGGTATCAAGAAATAGATTACCAAACACAATCGCTAACATACAAAAACAAATTTATATTGAAATTATCTGAAAACGTGGGTTGCAATAAAATGGTCATAACATGTGATACATGACTCCGTTTTAAGACCACAACTAAGAAAATGGATGCTTGAAAAAAGGAGTACTTTTATCCAGGCAAGCATTGGTCAAAAGCGACTAAACCCGATCAAAAACTGATAAAAACCTACCAAGAACAGCAAAAAATGCCGTAACCGGCTCAAATCATCCAAACCAAAGAAAAAACCTCTAAAATTATTTCCAGTCCATATAGACCACATAGAATCCGGGCATAATGTATTTGCCCGGATTCTTGATGGATAAAACACATCTATATGTTTGCTCTGTTTAGTTTTGGTTGTGTTTTATTGGTGTAAAAGTTGGTCAGCTAGTATTTGAGGTAGTTGTGAATGTAGTAGACAAAGAGCATCTCGACGGCACATTATAGTATAAAGGTGAAGACATGAGTGTGCTCTAACAAAACGTCATGTTATTTGACCTAAAAATGATATTGTTTAACCTGGGGAAGCCTACATATGTGAATAATATGCAAAAGAAGGACAAGTATTTTTTGACATTTCATGTAGGATCAACTTGCTTATGTAATATATGACTCTGAAATATTTGATTCCATGTTTTATTCTATTAAAATTGAGAGCTATCAATAAATAGATTACCAAACACAATCGCTAACATACAAAAACAAATTTATATTGAAATTATCTGAAAACGTGGGTTGCAATAAAATGGTCATAACATGTGATACATGACTCCGTTTTAAGACCACAACTAAGAAAATGGATGCTTGAAAAAAGGAGTACTTTTATCCAGGCAAGCATTGGTCAAAAGCGACTAAACCCGATCAAAAACTGATAAAAACCTACCAAGAACAGCTAAAAATGCCGTAACCGGCTCAAATCATCCAAACCTAAGAAAAAACCTCTAAAATTATTTCCAGTCCAAATAGACCACATAGAATCCGGGCATAATGTATTTGCCCGGATTCTTGATGGATAAAACACATCTATATGTTTGCTCTGTTTAGTTTTGGTTGTGTTTTATTGGTGTAAAAGTTGGTCAGCTAGTATTTGAGGTAGTTGTGAATGTAGTAGACAAAGAACATCTCGACGGCACATTATAGTATAAAGGTCAAGACATGAGTGTGCTCTAACAAAACGTCATGTTATTTGACCTAAAAATGATATTGTTTAACATTGGGAAGCCTACATAGGTGAATAATATGCAAAAGAAGGACAAGTATTTTTTGACATTTCATGTAGGATCAACTTGCTTATGTATTATATGACTCTGAAATATTTGATTCCATGTTTTATTCTATTAAAATTGAGAGCTATCAAGAAATAGATTACCAAACACAATCGCTAACATACAAAAACAAATTTATATTGAAATTATCTGAAAACGTGGGTTGCAATAAAATGGTCATAACATGTGATACATGACTCCGTTTTAAGACCACAACTAAGAAAATGGATGCTTGAAAAAAGGAGTACTTTTATCATGGAAAGCATTGGTCAAAAGCGACTAAACCCGATCAAAAACTGATAAAAACCTACCAAGAACAGCTAAAAATGCCGTAATCGGCTCAAATCATCTAAACCAAAGAAAAAACCTCTAAAATTATTTCCAGTCCATATAGACCACATAGAATCCGGGCATAATGTATTTGCCCGGATTCTTGATGGATAAAACACATCTATATGTTTGCTCTGTTTAGTTTTGGTTGTGTTTTATTGGTGTAAAAGTTGGTCAGCTAGTATTTGAGGTAGTTGTGAATGTAGTAGACAAAGAGCATCTCGACGGCACATTATAGTATAAAGGTGAAGACATGAGTGTGCTCTAACAAAACGTCATGTTATTTGACCTAAAAATGATATTGTTTAACCTGGGGAAGCCTACATATGTGAATAATATGCAAAAGAAGGACAAGTATTTTTTGACATTTCATGTAGGATCAACTTGCTTATGTATTATATGACTCTGAAATATTTGATTCCATGTTTTATTCTATTAAAATTGAGAGCTATCAATAAATAGATTACCAAACACAATCGCTAACATACAAAAACAAATTTATATTGAAATTATCTGAAAACGTGGGTTGCAATAAAATGGTCATAACATGTGATACATGACTCCGTTTTAAGACCACAACTAAGAAAATGGATGCTTGAAAAAAGGAGTACTTTTATCCAGGCAAGCATTGGTCAAAAGCGACTAAACCCGATCAAAAACTGATAAAAACCTACCAAGAACAGCTAAAAATGCCGTAACCGGCTCAAATCATCCAAACCTAAGAAAAAACCTCTAAAATTATTTCCAGTCCAAATAGACCACATAGAATCCGGGCATAATGTATTTGCCCGGATTCTTGATGGATAAAACACATCTATATGTTTCCTCTGTTTAGTTTTGGTTGTGTTTTATTGGTGTAAAAGTTGGTCAGCTAGTATTTGAGGTAGTTGTGAATGTAGTAGACAAAGAACATCTCGACGGCACATTATAGTATAAAGGTCAAGACATGAGTGTGCTCTAACAAAACGTCATGTTATTTGACCTAAAAATGATATTGTTTAACATTGGGAAGCCTACATAGGTGAATAATATGCAAAAGAAGGACAAGTATTTTTTGACATTTCATGTAGGCTCAACTTGCTTATGTATTATATGACTCTGAAATATTTGATTCCATGTTTTATTCTATTAAAATTGAGAGCTATCAAGAAATAGATTACCAAACACAATCGCTAACATACAAAAACAAATTTATATTGAAATTATCTGAAAACGTGGGTTGCAATAAAATGGTCATAACATGTGATACATGACTCCGTTTTAAGACCACAACTAAGAAAATGGATGCTTGAAAAAAGGAGTACTTTTATCCAGGCAAGCATTGGTCAAAAGCGACTAAACCCGATCAAAAACTGATAAAAACCTACCAAGAACAGCAAAAAATGCCGTAACCGGCTCAAATCATCCAAACCAAAGAAAAAACCTCTAAAATTATTTCCAGTCCATATAGACCACATAGAATCCGGGCATAATGTATTTGCCCGGATTCTTGATGGATAAAACACATCTATATGTTTCCTCTGTTTAGTTTTGGTTGTGTTTTATTGGTGTAAAAGTTGGTCAGCTAGTATTTGAGGTAGTTGTGAATGTAGTAGACAAAGAACATCTCGACGGCACATTATAGTATAAAGGTCAAGACATGAGTGTGCTCTAACAAAACGTCATGTTATTTGACCTAAAAATGATATTGTTTAACATTGGGAAGCCTACATAGGTGAATAATATGCAAAAGAAGGACAAGTATTTTTTGACATTTCATGTAGGCTCAACTTGCTTATGTATTATATGACTCTGAAATATTTGATTCCATGTTTTATTCTATTAAAATTGAGAGCTATCAAGAAATAGATTACCAAACACAATCGCTAACATACAAAAACAAATTTATATTGAAATTATCTGAAAACGTGGGTTGCAATAAAATGGTCATAACATGTGATACATGACTCCGTTTTAAGACCACAACTAAGAAAATGGATGCTTGAAAAAAGGAGTACTTTTATCCAGGCAAGCATTGGTCAAAAGCGACTAAACCCGATCAAAAACTGATAAAAACCTACCAAGAACAGCAAAAAATGCCGTAACCGGCTCAAATCATCCAAACCAAAGAAAAAACCTCTAAAATTATTTCCAGTCCATATAGACCACATAGAATCCGGGCATAATGTATTTGCCCGGATTCTTGATGGATAAAACACATCTATATGTTTGCTCTGTTTAGTTTTGGTTGTGTTTTATTGGTGTAAAAGTTGGTCAGCTAGTATTTGAGGTAGTTGTGAATGTAGTAGACAAAGAGCATCTCGACGGCACATTATAGTATAAAGGTGAAGACATGAGTGTGCTCTAACAAAACGTCATGTTATTTGACCTAAAAATGATATTGTTTAACCTGGGGAAGCCTACATATGTGAATAATATGCAAAAGAAGGACAAGTATTTTTTGACATTTCATGTAGGATCAACTTGCTTATGTATTATATGACTCTGAAATATTTGATTCCATGTTTTATTCTATTAAAATTGAGAGCTATCAATAAATAGATTACCAAACACAATCGCTAACATACAAAAACAAATTTATATTGAAATTATCTGAAAACGTGGGTTGCAATAAAATGGTCATAACATGTGATACATGACTCCGTTTTAAGACCACAACTAAGAAAATGGATGCTTGAAAAATGGAGTACTTTTATCCAGGCAAGCATTGGTCAAAAGCGACAAAACCCGATCAAAAACTGATAAAAACCTACCAAGAACAGCTAAAAATGCCGTAACCGGCTCAAATCATCCAAACCTAAGAAAAAACCTCTAAAATTATTTCCAGTCCAAATAGACCACATAGAATCCGGGCATAATGTATTTGCCCGGATTCTTGATGGATAAAACACATCTATATGTTTGCTCTGTTTAGTTTTGGTTGTGTTTTATTGGTGTAAAAGTTGGTCAGCTAGTATTTGAGGTAGTTGTGAATGTAGTAGACAAAGAACATCTCGACGGCACATTATAGTATAAAGGTCAAGACATGAGTGTGCTCTAACAAAACGTCATGTTATTTGACCTAAAAATGATATTGTTTAACATTGGGAAGCCTACATAGGTGAATAATATGCAAAAGAAGGACAAGTATTTTTTGACATTTCATGTAGGATCAACTTGCTTATGTATTATATGACTCTGAAATATTTGATTCCATGTTTTATTCTATTAAAATTGAGAGCTATCAAGAAATAGATTACCAAACACAATCGCTAACATACAAAAACAAATTTATATTGAAATTATCTGAAAACGTGGGTTGCAATAAAATGGTCATAACATGTGATACATGACTCCGTTTTAAGACCACAACTAAGAAAATGGATGCTTGAAAAAAGGAGTACTTTTATCCAGGCAAGCATTGGTCAAAAGCGACTAAACCCGATCAAAAACTGATAAAAACCTACCAAGAACAGCAAAAAATGCCGTAACCGGCTCAAATCATCCAAACCAAAGAAAAAACCTCTAAAATTATTTCCAGTCCATATAGACCACATAGAATCCGGGCATAATGTATTTGCCCGGATTCTTGATGGATAAAACACATCTATATGTTTGCTCTGTTTAGTTTTGGTTGTGTTTTATTGGTGTAAAAGTTGGTCAGCTAGTATTTGAGGTAGTTGTGAATGTAGTAGACAAAGAGCATCTCGACGGCACATTATAGTATAAAGGTGAAGACATGAGTGTGCTCTAACAAAACGTCATGTTATTTGACCTAAAATGATATTGTTTAACCTGGGGAAGCCTACATATGTGAATAATATGCAAAAGAAGGACAAGTATTTTTTGACATTTCATGTAGGATCAACTTGCTTATGTATTATATGACTCTGAAATATTTGATTCCATGTTTTATTCTATTAAAATTGAGAGCTATCAATAAATAGATTACCAAACACAATCGCTAACATACAAAAACAAATTTATATTGAAATTATCTGAAAACGTGGGTTGCAATAAAATGGTCATAACATGTGATACATGACTCCGTTTTAAGACCACAACTAAGAAAATGGATGCTTGAAAAAAGGAGTACTTTTATCCAGGCAAGCATTGGTCAAAAGCGACTAAACCCGATCAAAAACTGATAAAAACCTACCAAGAACAGCTAAAAATGCCGTAACCGGCTCAAATCATCCAAACCTAAGAAAAAACCTCTAAAATTATTTCCAGTCCAAATAGACCACATAGAATCCGGGCATAATGTATTTGCCCGGATTCTTGATGGATAAAACACATCTATATGTTTGCTCTGTTTAGTTTTGGTTGTGTTTTATTGGTGTAAAAGTTGGTCAGCTAGTATTTGAGGTAGTTGTGAATGTAGTAGACAAAGAACATCTCGACGGCACATTATAGTATAAAGGTCAAGACATGAGTGTGCTCTAACAAAACGTCATGTTATTTGACCTAAAAATGATATTGTTTAACATTGGGAAGCCTACATAGGTGAATAATATGCAAAAGAAGGACAAGTATTTTTTGACATTTCATGTAGGATCAACTTGCTTATGTATTATATGACTCTGAAATATTTGATTCCATGTTTTATTCTATTAAAATTGAGAGCTATCAAGAAATAGATTACCAAACACAATCGCTAACATACAAAAACAAATTTATATTGAAATTATCTGAAAACGTGGGTTGCAATAAAATGGTCATAACATGTGATACATGACTCCGTTTTAAGACCACAACTAAGAAAATGGATGCTTGAAAAAAGGAGTACTTTTATCCAGGCAAGCATTGGTCAAAAGCGACTAAACCCGATCAAAAACTGATAAAAACCTACCAAGAACAGCAAAAAATGCCGTAACCGGCTCAAATCATCCAAACCAAAGAAAAAACCTCTAAAATTATTTCCAGTCCATATAGACCACATAGAATCCGGGCATAATGTATTTGCCCGGATTCTTGATGGATAAAACACATCTATATGTTTGCTCTGTTTAGTTTTGGTTGTGTTTTATTGGTGTAAAAGTTGGTCAGCTAGTATTTGAGGTAGTTGTGAATGTAGTAGACAAAGAGCATCTCGACGGCACATTATAGTATAAAGGTGAAGACATGAGTGTGCTCTAACAAAACGTCATGTTATTTGACCTAAAATGATATTGTTTAACCTGGGGAAGCCTACATATGTGAATAATATGCAAAAGAAGGACAAGTATTTTTTGACATTTCATGTAGGATCAACTTGCTTATGTATTATATGACTCTGAAATATTTGATTCCATGTTTTATTCTATTAAAATTGAGAGCTATCAATAAATAGATTACCAAACACAATCGCTAACATACAAAAACAAATTTATATTGAAATTATCTGAAAACGTGGGTTGCAATAAAATGGTCATAACATGTGATACATGACTCCGTTTTAAGACCACAACTAAGAAAATGGATGCTTGAAAAAAGGAGTACTTTTATCCAGGCAAGCATTGGTCAAAAGCGACTAAACCCGATCAAAAACTGATAAAAACCTACCAAGAACAGCTAAAAATGCCGTAACCGGCTCAAATCATCCAAACCTAAGAAAAAACCTCTAAAATTATTTCCAGTCCAAATAGACCACATAGAATCCGGGCATAATGTATTTGCCCGGATTCTTGATGGATAAAACACATCTATATGTTTGCTCTGTTTAGTTTTGGTTGTGTTTTATTGGTGTAAAAGTTGGTCAGCTAGTATTTGAGGTAGTTGTGAATGTAGTAGACAAAGAACATCTCGACGGCACATTATAGTATAAAGGTCAAGACATGAGTGTGCTCTAACAAAACGTCATGTTATTTGACCTAAAAATGATATTGTTTAACATTGGGAAGCCTACATAGGTGAATAATATGCAAAAGAAGGACAAGTATTTTTTGACATTTCATGTAGGATCAACTTGCTTATGTATTATATGACTCTGAAATATTTGATTCCATGTTTTATTCTATTAAAATTGAGAGCTATCAAGAAATAGATTACCAAACACAATCGCTAACATACAAAAACAAATTTATATTGAAATTATCTGAAAACGTGGGTTGCAATAAAATGGTCATAACATGTGATACATGACTCCGTTTTAAGACCACAACTAAGAAAATGGATGCTTGAAAAAAGGAGTACTTTTATCCAGGCAAGCATTGGTCAAAAGCGACTAAACCCGATCAAAAACTGATAAAAACCTACCAAGAACAGCAAAAAATGCCGTAACCGGCTCAAATCATCCAAACCAAAGAAAAAACCTCTAAAATTATTTCCAGTCCATATAGACCACATAGAATCCGGGCATAATGTATTTGCCCGGATTCTTGATGGATAAAACACATCTATATGTTTGCTCTGTTTAGTTTTGGTTGTGTTTTATTGGTGTAAAAGTTGGTCAGCTAGTATTTGAGGTAGTTGTGAATGTAGTAGACAAAGAGCATCTCGACGGCACATTATAGTATAAAGGTGAAGACATGAGTGTGCTCTAACAAAACGTCATGTTATTTGACCTAAAAATGATATTGTTTAACCTGGGGAAGCCTACATATGTGAATAATATGCAAAAGAAGGACAAGTATTTTTTGACATTTCATGTAGGATCAACTTGCTTATGTATTATATGACTCTGAAATATTTGATTCCATGTTTTATTCTATTAAAATTGAGAGCTATCAATAAATAGATTACCAAACACAATCGCTAACATACAAAAACAAATTTATATTGAAATTATCTGAAAACGTGGGTTGCAATAAAATGGTCATAACATGTGATACATGACTCCGTTTTAAGACCACAACTAAGAAAATGGATGCTTGAAAAAAGGAGTACTTTTATCCAGGCAAGCATTGGTCAAAAGCGACTAAACCCGATCAAAAACTGATAAAAACCTACCAAGAACAGCAAAAAATGCCGTAACCGGCTCAAATCATCCAAACCAAAGAAAAAACCTCTAAAATTATTTCCAGTCCATATAGACCACATAGAATCCGGGCATAATGTATTTGCCCGGATTCTTGATGGATAAAACACATCTATATGTTTGCTCTGTTTAGTTTTGGTTGTGTTTTATTGGTGTAAAAGTTGGTCAGCTAGTATTTGAGGTAGTTGTGAATGTAGTAGACAAAGAGCATCTCGACGGCACATTATAGTATAAAGGTGAAGACATGAGTGTGCTCTAACAAAACGTCATGTTATTTGACCTAAAAATGATATTGTTTAACCTGGGGAAGCCTACATATGTGAATAATATGCAAAAGAAGGACAAGTATTTTTTGACATTTCATGTAGGATCAACTTGCTTATGTATTATATGACTCTGAAATATTTGATTCCATGTTTTATTCTATTAAAATTGAGAGCTATCAATAAATAGATTACCAAACACAATCGCTAACATACAAAAACAAATTTATATTGAAATTATCTGAAAACGTGGGTTGCAATAAAATGGTCATAACATGTGATACATGACTCCGTTTTAAGACCACAACTAAGAAAATGGATGCTTGAAAAAAGGAGTACTTTTATCCAGGCAAGCATTGGTCAAAAGCGACTAAACCCGATCAAAAACTGATAAAAACCTACCAAGAACAGCTAAAAATGCCGTAACCGGCTCAAATCATCCAAACCTAAGAAAAAACCTCTAAAATTATTTCCAGTCCAAATAGACCACATAGAATCCGGGCATAATGTATTTGCCCGGATTCTTGATGGATAAAACACATCTATATGTTTGCTCTGTTTAGTTTTGGTTGTGTTTTATTGGTGTAAAAGTTGGTCATCTAGTATTTGAGGTAGTTGTGAATGTAGTAGACAAAGAACATCTCGACGGCACATTATAGTATAAAGGTCAAGACATGAGTGTGCTCTAACAAAACCTCATTATATTTGACCTAAAAATGATATTGTTTAACATTGGGAAGCCTACATAGGTGAATAATATGCAAAAGAAGGACAAGTATTTTTTGACATTTCATGTAGGATCAACTTGCTTATGTATTATATGACTCTGAAATATTTGATTCCATGTTTTATTCTATTAAAATTGAGAGCTATCAAGAAATAGATTACCAAACACAATCGCTAACATACAAAAACAAATTTATATTGAAATTATCTGAAAACGTGGGTTGCAATAAAATGGTCATAACATGTGATACATGACTCCGTTTCAAGACCACAACTAAGAAAATGGATGCTTGAAAAAAGGAGTACTTTTATCCAGGCAAGCATTGGTCAAAAGCGACTAAACCCGATCAAAAACTGATAAAAACCTACCAAGAACAGCTAAAAATGCCGTAACCGGCTCAAATCATCCAAACCTAAGAAAAAACCTCTAAAATTATTTCCAGACCATATAGAATCCGGGCATAATGTATTTGCCCGGATTCTTGATGGATAAAACACATCTATATGTTTGTTCTGTTTAGTTTTGGTTGTGTTTTATTGGTGTAAAAGTTGGTCATCTAGTATTTGAGGTAGTTGTGAATGTAGTAGACAAAGAACATCTCGACGGCACATTATAGTATAAAGGTCAAGACATGAGTGTGCTCTAACAAAACGTCATGTTATTTGACCTAAAAATGATATTGTTTAACATTGGGAAGCCTACATAGGTGAATAATATGCAAAAGAAGGACAAGTATTTTTTGACATTTCATGTAGGATCAACTTGCTTATGTATTATATGACTCTGAAATATTTGATTCCATGTTTTATTCTATTAAAATTGAGAGCTATCAATAAATAGATTACCAAACACAATCGCTAACATACAAAAACAAATTTATATTGAAATTATCTGAAAACGTGGGTTGCAATAAAATGGTCATAACATGTGATACATGACTCCGTTTTAAGACCACAACTAAGAAAATGGATGCTTGAAAAAAGGAGTACTTTTATCCAGGCAAGCATTGGTCAAAAGCGACTAAACCTGATCAAAAACTGATAAAAACCTACCAAGAACAGCTAAAAATGCCGTAACCGGCTCAAATCATCCAAACCTAAGAAAAAACCTCTAAAATTATTTCCAGTCCATATAGACCACATAGAATCCGGGCATAATGTATTTTCCCGGATTCTTGATGGATAAAACACATCTATATGTTTGCTCTGTTTAGTTTTGGTTGTGTTTTATTGGTGTAAAAGTTGGTCAGCTAGTATTTGAGGTAGTTGTGAATGTAGTAGACAAAGAGCATCTCGACGGCACATTATAGTATAAAGGTCAAGACATGAGTGTGCTCTAACAAAACGTCATGTTATTTGACCTAAAAATGATATTGTTTAACCTTGGGAAGCCTACATAGGTGAATAATATGCAAAAGAAGGACAAGTATTTTTTGACATTTCTTGTAGGATCAACTTGCTTATGTATTATATGACTCTGAAATATTTGATTCCATGTTTTATTCTATTAAAATTGAGAGCTATCAAGAAATAGATTACCAAACACAATCGCTAACATACAAAAACAAATTTATATTGAAATTATCTGAAAACGTGGGTTGCAATAAAATGGTCATAACATGTGATACATGACTCCGTTTTAAGACCACAACTAAGAAAATGGATGCTTGAAAAAAGGAGTACTTTTATCCAGGCAAGCATTGGTCAAAAGCGACTAAACCCGATCAAAAACTGATAAAAACCTACCAAGAACAGCTAAAAATGCCGTAACCGGCTCAAATCATCCAAACCTAAGAAAAAACCTCTAAAATTATTTCCAGTCCATATAGACCACATAGAATCCGGGCATAATGTATTTGCCCGGATTCTTGATGGATAAAACACATCTATATGTTTGCTCAGTTTAGTTTTGGTTGTGTTTTATTTGTGTAAAAGTTGGTCAGCTAGTATTTGAGGTAGTTGAGAATGTAGTAGACAAAGAACATCTCGACGGCACATTATAGTATAAAGGTCAAGACATGAGTGTGCTCTAACAAAAAGTCATGTTATTTGACCTAAAAATGATATTGTTTAACATTGGGAAGCCTACATAGGTGAATAATATGCAAAAGAAGGACAAGTATTTTTTGACATTTCATGTAGGATCAACTTGCTTATGGATTATATGACTCTGAAATATTTGATTCCATGTTTTATTCTATTAAAATTGAGAGCTATCAAGAAATAGATTACCAAACACAATCGCTAACATACAAAAACAATTTTATATTGAAATTATCTGAAAACGTGGGTTGCAATAAAATGGTCATAACATGTGATACATGACTCCGTTTTAAGACCACAACTAAGAAAATGGATGCTTGAAAAAAGGAGTACTTTTATCCAGGCAAGCATTGGTCAAAAGCGACTAAACCTGATCAAAAACTGATAAAAACCTACCAAGAACAGCTAAAAATGCCGTAACCGGCTCAAATCATCCAAACCTAAGAAAAAACCTCTAAAATTATTTCCAGTCCATATAGACCACATAGAATCCGGGCATAATGTATTTGCCCGGATTCTTGATGGATAAAACACATCTATATGTTTGCTCTGTTTAGTTTTGGTTGTGTTTTATTGGTGTAAAAGTTGGTCAGCTAGTATTTGAGGTAGTTGTGAATGTAGTAGACAAAGAGCATCTCGACGGCACATTATAGTATAAAGGTCAAGACATGAGTGTGCTCTAACAAAACGTCATGTTATTTGACCTAAAAATGATATTGTTTAACCTTGGGAAGCCTACATAGGTGAATAATATGCAAAAGAAGGACAAGTATTTTTTGACATTTCTTGTAGGATCAAGTTGATTATGTATTATATGACTCTGAAATATTTGATTCCATGTTTTATTCTATTAAAATTGAGAGCTATCAAGAAATAGATTACCAAACACAATCGCTAACATACAAAAAAAAATTTATATTGAAATTATCTGAAAACGTGGGTTGCAATAAAATGGTCATAACATGTGATACATGACTCCGTTTCAAGACCACAACTAAGAAAATGGATGCTTGAAAAAAGGAGTACTTTTATCCAGGCAAGCATTGGTCAAAAGCGACTAAACCCGATCAAAAACTGATAAAAACCTACCAAGAACAGCTAAAAATGCCGTAACCGGCTCAAATCATCCAAACCTAAGAAAAAACCTCTAAAGTTATTTCCAGTCCATATAGACCACATAGAACTCGGGCATAATGTATTTGCCCGGATTCTTGATGGATAAAACACATCTATATGTTTGCTCTGTTTAGTTTTGGTTGTGTTTTATTGGTGTAAAAGTTGGTCAGCTAGTATTTGAGGTAGTTGTGAATGTAGTAGACAAAGAGCATCTCGACGGCACATTATAGTATAAAGGTCAAGACATGAGTGTGCTCTAACAAAACGTCATGTTATTTTACCTAAAAATGATATTGTTTAACCTTGGGAAGCCTACATATGTGAATAATATGCAAAAGAAGGACAAGTATTTTTTGACATTTCATGTAGGATCAACTTGCTTATGTATTATATGACTCTGAAATATTTGATTCCATGTTTTATTCTATTAAAACTGAGGGCTATCAAGAAATAGATTACCAAACACAATCGCTAACATACAAAAACAAATTTATATTGAAATTATCTGAAAACGTGGGTTGCAATAAAAAGGTCATAACATGTGATACATGACTCCGTTTTAAGACCACAACTAAGAAAATGGATGCTTGAAAAAAGGAGTACTTTTATCCAGGCAAGCATTGGTCAAAAGCGACTAAACCCGATCAAAAACTGATAAAAACCTACCAAGAACAGCTAAAAATGCCGTAACCGGCTCAAATCATCCAAACCTAAGAAAAAACCTCTAAAATTATTTCCAGTCCATATAGACCACATAGAATTCAGGCATAATGTATTTGCCCGGATTCTTGATGGATAAAACACATCTATATGTTTGCTCTGTTTAGTTTTGGTTGTGTTTTATTGGTGTAAAAGTTGGTCAGCTAGTATTTGAGGTAGTTGTGAATGTAGTAGACAAAGAACATCTCGACGGCACATTATAGTATAAAGGTCAAGACATGAGTGTGCTCTAACAAAACGTCATGTTATTTGACCTAAAAATGATATTGTTTAACATTGGGAAGCCTACATAGGTGAATAATATGCAAAAGAAGGACAAGTATTTTTTGACATTTCTTGTAGGATCAACTTGATTATGTATTATATGACTCTGAAATATTTGATTCCATGTTTTATTCTATTAAAATTGAGAGCTATCAAGAAATAGATTACCAAACACAATCGCTAACATACAAAAAAAAATTTATATTGAAATTATCTGAAAACGTGGGTTGCAATAAAATGGTCATAACATGTGATACATGACTCCGTTTCAAGACCACAACTAAGAAAATGGATGCTTGAAAAAAGGAGTACTTTTATCCAGGCAAGCATTGGTCAAAAGTGACTAAACCCGATCAAAAACTGATAAAAACCTACCAAGAACAGCTAAAAATGCCGTAACCGGCTCAAATCATCCAAACCTAAGAAAAAACCTCTAAAGTTATTTCCAGTCCATATAGACCACATAGAACTCGGGCATAATGTATTTGCCCGGATTCTTGATGGATAAAACACATCTATATGTTTGCTCAGTTTAGTTTTGGTTGTGTTTTATTGGTGTAAAAGTTGGTCAGCTAGTATTTGAGGTAGTTGTGAATGTAGTAGACAAAGAGCATCTCGACGGCACATTATAGTATAAAGGTCAAGACATGAGTGTGCTCTAACAAAACGTCATGTTATTTGACCTAAAAATGATATTGTTTAACCTTGGGAAGCCTACATAGGTGAATAATATGCAAAAGAAGGACAAGTATTTTTTGACATTTCATGTAGGATCAACTTGCTTATGTATTATATGACTCTGAAATATTTGATTCCATGTTTTATTCTATTAAAATTGAGAGCTATCAAGAAATAGATTACCAAACACAATCGCTAACATACAAAAACAAATTTATATTGAAATTATCTGAAAACGTGGGTTGCAATAAAAAGGTCATAACATGTGATACATGACTCCGTTTTAAGACCACAACTAAGAAAATGGATGCTTGAAAAAAGGAGTACTTTTATCCAGGCAAGCATTGGTCAAAAGCGACTAAACCCGATCAAAAACTGATAAAAACCTACCAAGAACAGCTAAAAATGCCGTAACCGGCTCAAATCATCCAAACCTAAGAAAAAACCTCTAAAATTATTTCCAGTCCATATAGACCACATAGAATTCAGGCATAATGTATTTGCCCGGATTCTTGATGGATAAAACACATCTATATGTTTGCTCTGTTTAGTTTTGGTTGTGTTTTATTGGTGTAAAAGTTGGACAACTAGTATTTGAGGTAGTTGTGAATGTAGTAGACAAAGAACATCTCGACGGCACATTATAGTATAAAGGTCAAGACATGAGTGTGCTCTAACAAAACGTCATGTTATTTGACCTAAAAATGATATTGTTTAACATTGGGAAGCCTACATAGGTGAATAATATGCAAAAGAAGGACAAGTACTTTTTGACATTTCATGTAGGATCAACTTGCTTATGTATTATATGACTCTGAAATATTTGATTCCATTTTTTATTCTATTAAAATTGAGAGCTATCAAGAAATAGATTACCAAACACAATCGCTAACATACAAAAACAAATTTATATTGAAATTATCTGAAAACGTGGGTTGCAATAAAATGGTCATAACATGTGATACATGACTTCGTTTTAAGACCACAACTAAGAAAATGGATGCTTGAAAAAAGGAGTACTTTTATCCAGGCAAGCATTGGTCAAAAGCGACTAAACCCGATCAAAAACTGATAAAAACCTACCAAGAACAGCTAAAAATGCCGTAACCGGCTCAAATCATCCAAACCTAAGAAAAAACCTCTAAAATTATTTCCAGTCCATATAGACCACATAGAATCCGGGCATAATGTATTTGCCCGGATTCTTGATGGATAAAACACATCTATATGTTTGCTCTGTTTAGTTTTGGTTGTGTTTTATTGGTGTAAAAGTTGGTCAGCTAGTATTTGAGGTAGTTGTGAATGTAGTAGACAAAGAGCATCTCGACGGCACATTATAGTATAAAGGTCAAGACATGAGTGTGCTCTAACAAAACGTCATGTTATTTGACCTAAAAATGATATTGTTTAACCTTGGGAAGCCTACATAGGTGAATAATATGCAAAAGAAGGACAAGTATTTTTTGACATTGCTTGTAGGATCAACTTGCTTATGTATTATATGACTCTGAAATATTTGATTCCATGTTTTATTCTATTAAAATTGAGAGCTATCAAGAAATAGATTACCAAACACAATCGCTAACATACAAAAAAAATTTATATTGAAATTATCTGAAAACGTGGGTTGCAATAAAATGGTCATAACATGTGATACATGACTCCGTTTAAAGACCACAACTAAGAAAATGGATGCTTGAAAAAAGGAGTACTTTTATCCAGGCAAGCATTGGTCAAAAGTGACTAAACCCGATCAAAAACTGATAAAAACCTACCAAGAACAGCTAAAAATGCCGTAACCGGCTCAAATCATCCAAACCTAAGAAAAAACCTCTAAAGTTATTTCCAGTCCATATAGACCACATCGAACTCGGGCATAATGTATTTGCCCGGATTCTTGATGGATAAAACACATCTATATGTTTGCTCAGTTTAGTTTTGGTTGTGTTTTATTGGTGTAAAAGTTGGTCAGCTAGTATTTGAGGTAGTTGTGAATGTAGTAGACAAAGAGCATCTCGACGGCACATTATAGTATAAAGGTCAAGACATGAGTGTGCTCTAACAAAACGTCATGTTATTTGACCTAAAAATGATATTGTTTAACCTTGGGAAGCCTACATAGGTGAATAATATGCAAAAGAAGGACAAGTATTTTTTGACATTTCATGTAGGATCAACTTGCTTATGTATTATATGACTCTGAAATATTTGATTCCATGTTTTATTCTATTAAAATTGAGAGCTATCAAGAAATAGATTACCAAACACAATCGCTAACATACAAAAACAAATTTATATTGAAATTATCTGAAAACGTGGGTTGCAATAAAAAGGTCATAACATGTGATACATGACTCCGTTTTAAGACCACAACTAAGAAAATGGATGCTTGAAAAAAGGAGTACTTTTATCCAGGCAAGCATTGGTCAAAAGCGACTAAACCCGATCAAAAACTGATAAAAACCTACCAAGAACAGCTAAAAATGCCGTAACCGGCTCAAATCATCCAAACCTAAGAAAAAACCTCTAAAATTATTTCCAGTCCATATAGACCACATAGAATTCAGGCATAATGTATTTGCCCGGATTCTTGATGGATAAAACACATCTATATGTTTGCTCTGTTTAGTTTTGGTTGTGTTTTATTGGTGTAAAAGTTGGACAACTAGTATTTGAGGTAGTTGTGAATGTAGTAGACAAAGAGCATCTCGACGGCACATTATAGTATAAAGGTCAAGACATGAGTGTGCTCTAACAAAACGTCATGTTATTTGACCTAAAAATGATATTGTTTAACATTGGGAAGCCTACATAGGTGAATAATATGCAAAAGAAGGACAAGTACTTTTTGACATTTCATGTAGGATCAACTTGCTTATGTATTATATGACTCTGAAATATTTGATTCCATTTTTTATTCTATTAAAATTGAGAGCTATCAAGAAATAGATTACCAAACACAATCGCTAACATACAAAAAAAATTTATATTGAAATTATCTGAAAACGTGGGTTGCAATAAAATGGTCATAACATGTGATACATGACTCCGTTTAAAGACCACAACTAAGAAAATGGATGCTTGAAAAAAGGAGTACTTTTATCCAGGCAAGCATTGGTCAAAAGCGACTAAACCCGATCAAAAACTGATAAAAACCTACCAAGAACAGCTAAAAATGCCGTAACCGGCTCAAATCATCCAAACCTAAGAAAAAACCTCTAAAATTATTTCCAGTCCATATAGACCACATAGAATTCAGGCATAATGTATTTGCCCGGATTCTTGATGGATAAAACACATCTATATGTTTGCTCTGTTTAGTTTTGGTTGTGTTTTATTGGTGTAAAAGTTGGACAACTAGTATTTGAGGTAGTTGTGAATGTAGTAGACAAAGAACATCTCGACGGCACATTATAGTATAAAGGTCAAGACATGAGTGTGCTCTAACAAAACGTCATGTTATTTGACCTAAAAATGATATTGTTTAACATTGGGAAGCCTACATAGGTGAATAATATGCAAAAGAAGGACAAGTATTTTTTGACATTGCTTGTAGGATCAACTTGCTTATGTATTATATGACTCTGAAATATTTGATTCCATGTTTTATTCTATTAAAATTGAGAGCTATCAAGAAATAGATTACCAAACACAATCGCTAACATACAAAAAAAATTTATATTGAAATTATCTGAAAACGTGGGTTGCAATAAAATGGTCATAACATGTGATACATGACTCCGTTTAAAGACCACAACTAAGAAAATGGATGCTTGAAAAAAGGAGTACTTTTATCCAGGCAAGCATTGGTCAAAAGTGACTAAACCCGATCAAAAACTGATAAAAACCTACCAAGAACAGCTAAAAATGCCGTAACCGGCTCAAATCATCCAAACCTAAGAAAAAACCTCTAAAGTTATTTCCAGTCCATATAGACCACATCGAACTCGGGCATAATGTATTTGCCCGGATTCTTGATGGATAAAACACATCTATATGTTTGCTCAGTTTAGTTTTGGTTGTGTTTTATTGGTGTAAAAGTTGGTCAGCTAGTATTTGAGGTAGTTGTGAATGTAGTAGACAAAGAGCATCTCGACGGCACATTATAGTATAAAGGTCAAGACATGAGTGTGCTCTAACAAAACGTCATGTTATTTGACCTAAAAATGATATTGTTTAACCTTGGGAAGCCTACATAGGTGAATAATATGCAAAAGAAGGACAAGTATTTTTTGACATTTCATGTAGGATCAACTTGCTTATGTATTATATGACTCTGAAATATTTGATTCCATGTTTTATTCTATTAAAATTGAGAGCTATCAAGAAATAGATTACCAAACACAATCGCTAACATACAAAAACAAATTTATATTGAAATTATCTGAAAACGTGGGTTGCAATAAAAAGGTCATAACATGTGATACATGACTCCGTTTTAAGACCACAACTAAGAAAATGGATGCTTGAAAAAAGGAGTACTTTTATCCAGGCAAGCATTGGTCAAAAGCGACTAAACCCGATCAAAAACTGATAAAAACCTACCAAGAACAGCTAAAAATGCCGTAACCGGCTCAAATCATCCAAACCTAAGAAAAAACCTCTAAAATTATTTCCAGTCCATATAGACCACATAGAATTCAGGCATAATGTATTTGCCCGGATTCTTGATGGATAAAACACATCTATATGTTTGCTCTGTTTAGTTTTGGTTGTGTTTTATTGGTGTAAAAGTTGGACAACTAGTATTTGAGGTAGTTGTGAATGTAGTAGACAAAGAACATCTCGACGGCACATTATAGTATAAAGGTCAAGACATGAGTGTGCTCTAACAAAACGTCATGTTATTTGACCTAAAAATGATATTGTTTAACATTGGGAAGCCTACATAGGTGAATAATATGCAAAAGAAGGACAAGTACTTTTTGACATTTCATGTAGGATCAACTTGCTTATGTATTATATGACTCTGAAATATTTGATTCCATTTTTTATTCTATTAAAATTGAGAGCTATCAAGAAATAGATTACCAAACACAATCGCTAACATACAAAAACAAATTTATATTGAAATTATCTGAAAACGTGGGTTGCAATAAAATGGTCATAACATGTGATACATGACTTCGTTTTAAGACCACAACTAAGAAAATGGATGCTTGAAAAAAGGAGTACTTTTATCCAGGCAAGCATTGGTCAAAAGCGACTAAACCCGATCAAAAACTGATAAAAACCTACCAAGAACAGCTAAAAATGCCGTAACCGGCTCAAATCATCCAAACCTAAGAAAAAACCTCTAAAATTATTTCCAGTCCATATAGACCACATAGAATCCGGGCATAATGTATTTGCCCGGATTCTTGATGGATAAAACACATCTATATGTTTGCTCTGTTTAGTTTTGGTTGTGTTTTATTGGTGTAAAAGTTGGTCAGCTAGTATTTGAGGTAGTTGTGAATGTAGTAGACAAAGAGCATCTCGACGGCACATTATAGTATAAAGGTCAAGACATGAGTGTGCTCTAACAAAACGTCATGTTATTTGACCTAAAAATGATATTGTTTAACCTTGGGAAGCCTACATAGGTGAATAATATGCAAAAGAAGGACAAGTATTTTTTGACATTGCTTGTAGGATCAACTTGCTTATGTATTATATGACTCTGAAATATTTGATTCCATGTTTTATTCTATTAAAATTGAGAGCTATCAAGAAATAGATTACCAAACACAATCGCTAACATACAAAAAAAATTTATATTGAAATTATCTGAAAACGTGGGTTGCAATAAAATGGTCATAACATGTGATACATGACTCCGTTTAAAGACCACAACTAAGAAAATGGATGCTTGAAAAAAGGAGTACTTTTATCCAGGCAAGCATTGGTCAAAAGTGACTAAACCCGATCAAAAACTGATAAAAACCTACCAAGAACAGCTAAAAATGCCGTAACCGGCTCAAATCATCCAAACCTAAGAAAAAACCTCTAAAGTTATTTCCAGTCCATATAGACCACATCGAACTCGGGCATAATGTATTTGCCCGGATTCTTGATGGATAAAACACATCTATATGTTTGCTCAGTTTAGTTTTGGTTGTGTTTTATTGGTGTAAAAGTTGGTCAGCTAGTATTTGAGGTAGTTGTGAATGTAGTAGACAAAGAGCATCTCGACGGCACATTATAGTATAAAGGTCAAGACATGAGTGTGCTCTAACAAAACGTCATGTTATTTGACCTAAAAATGATATTGTTTAACCTTGGGAAGCCTACATAGGTGAATAATATGCAAAAGAAGGACAAGTATTTTTTGACATTTCATGTAGGATCAACTTGCTTATGTATTATATGACTCTGAAATATTTGATTCCATGTTTTATTCTATTAAAATTGAGAGCTATCAAGAAATAGATTACCAAACACAATCGCTAACATACAAAAACAAATTTATATTGAAATTATCTGAAAACGTGGGTTGCAATAAAAAGGTCATAACATGTGATACATGACTCCGTTTTAAGACCACAACTAAGAAAATGGATGCTTGAAAAAAGGAGTACTTTTATCCAGGCAAGCATTGGTCAAAAGCGACTAAACCCGATCAAAAACTGATAAAAACCTACCAAGAACAGCTAAAAATGCCGTAACCGGCTCAAATCATCCAAACCTAAGAAAAAACCTCTAAAATTATTTCCAGTCCATATAGACCACATAGAATTCAGGCATAATGTATTTGCCCGGATTCTTGATGGATAAAACACATCTATATGTTTGCTCTGTTTAGTTTTGGTTGTGTTTTATTGGTGTAAAAGTTGGTCAGCTAGTATTTGAGGTAGTTGTGAATGTAGTAGACAAAGAGCATCTCGACGGCACATTATAGTATAAAGGTCAAGACATGAGTGTGCTCTAACAAAACGTCATGTTATTTGACCTAAAAATGATATTGTTTAACCTTGGGAAGCCTACATAGGTGAATAATATGCAAAAGAAGGACAAGTATTTTTTGACATTGCTTGTAGGATCAACTTGCTTATGTATTATATGACTCTGAAATATTTGATTCCATGTTTTATTCTATTAAAATTGAGAGCTATCAAGAAATAGATTACCAAACACAATCGCTAACATACAAAAAAAATTTATATTGAATTTATCTGAAAACGTGGGTTGCAATAAAATGGTCATAACATGTGATACATGACTCCGTTTAAAGACCACAACTAAGAAAATGGATGCTTGAAAAAAGGAGTACTTTTATCCAGGCAAGCATTGGTCAAAAGTGACTAAACCCGATCAAAAACTGATAAAAACCTACCAAGAACAGCTAAAAATGCCGTAACCGGCTCAAATCATCCAAACCTAAGAAAAAACCTCTAAAATTATTTCCAGTCCATATAGACCACATAGAATTCGGGCATAATGTATTTTCCCGGATTCTTGATGGATAAAACACATCTATATGTTTGCTCTATTTAGTTTTGGTTGTGTTTTATTGGTGTAAAAGTTGGTCAGCTAGTATTTGAGATAGTTGTGAATGTAGTAGACAAAGAGCATCTCGACGGCACATTATAGTATAAAGGTGAAGACATGAGTGTGCTCTAACAAAACGTCATGTTATTTGACCTAAAAATGATATTGTTTAACCTTGGGAAGCCTACATATGTGAATAATATGCAAAAGAAGGACAAGTATTTTTTGAAATTTCATGTAGGATCAACTTGCTTATGTATTATATGACTCTGAAATATTTGATTCCATGTTTTATTCTATTAAAACTGAGAGCTATCAAGAAATAGATTACCAAACACAATCGCTAACATACAAAAACAAATTTATATTGAAATTATCTGAAAACGTGGGTTGCAATAAAAAGGTCATAACATGTGATACATGACTCCGTTTTAAGACCACAACTAAGAAAATGGATGCTTGAAAAAAGGAGTACTTTTATCCAGGCAAGCATTGGTCAAAAGCGACTAAACCCGATCAAAAACTGATAAAAACCTACCAAGAACAGCTAAAAATGCCGTAACCGGCTCAAATCATCCAAACCTAAGAAAAAACCTCTAAAATTATTTCCAGTCCATATAGACCACATAGAATTCAGGCATAATGTATTTGCCCGGATTCTTGATGGATAAAACACATCTATATGTTTGCTCTGTTTAGTTTTGGTTGTGTTTTATTGGTGTAAAAGTTGGTCAGCTAGTATTTGAGGTAGTTGTGAATGTAGTAGACAAAGAACATCTCGACGGCACATTATAGTATAAAGATCAAGACATGAGTGTGCTCTAACAAAACGTCATGTTATTTGACCTAAAAATGATATTGTTTAACATTGGGAAGCCTACATAGGTGAATAATATGCAAAAGAAGGACAAGTATTTTTTGACATTTCATGTAGGATCAACTTGCTTATGAATTATATGACTCTGAAATATTTGATTCCATGTTTTATTCTATTAAAATTGAGAGCTATCAAGAAATAGATTACCAAACACAATCGCTAACATACAAAAACAAATTTATATTGAAATTATCTGAAAACGTGGGTTGCAATAAAATGGTCATAACATGTGATACATGACTCCGTTTTAAGACCACAACTAAGAAAATGGATGCTTGAAAAAAGGAGTACTTTTATCCAGGCAAGCATTGGTCAAAAGCGACTAAACCCGATCAAAAACTGATAAAAACCTACCAAGAACAGCTAAAAATGCCGTAACCGGCTCAAATCATCCAAACCTAAGAAAAAACCTCTAAAATTATTTCCAGTCCATATAGACCACATAGAATCCGGGCATAATGTATTTGCCCGGATTCTTGATGGATAAAACACATCTATATGTTTGCTCTGTTTAGTTTTGGTTGTGTTTTATTGGTGTAAAAGTTGGTCAGCTAGTATTTGAGGTAGTTGTGAATGTAGTAGACAAAGAGCATCTCGACGGCACATTATAGTATAAAGGTGAAGACATGAGTGTGCTCTAACAAAACGTCATGTTATTTGACCTAAAAATGATATTGTTTAACCTTGGGAAGCCTACATATGTGAATAATATGCAAAAGAAGGACAAGTATTTTTTGACATTTCATGTAGGATCAACTTGCTTATGTATTATATGACTCTGAAATATTTGATTCCATGGTTTATTCTATTAAAATTGAGAGCTATCAAGAAATAGATTACCAAACACAATCGCTAACATACAAAAACAAATTTATATTGAAATTATCTGAAAACGTGGGTTGCAATAAAATGGTCGTAACATGTGATACATGACTCCGTTTTAAGACCACAACTAAGAAAATGGATGCTTGAAAAAAGGAGTACTTTTATCCAGGCAAGCATTGGTCAAAAGCGACTAAACCCGATCAAAAACTGATAAAAACCTACCAAGAACAGCTAAAAATGCCGTAACCGGCTCAAATCATCCAAACCTAAGAAAAAACCTCTAAAATTATTTCCAGTCCATATAGACCACATAGAATCCGGGCATAATGTATTTGCCCGGATTCTTGATGGATAAAACACATCTATATGTTTGCTCTGTTTAGTTTTGGTTGTGTTTTATTGGTGTAAAAGTTGGTCAGCTAGTATTTGAGGTAGTTGTGAATGTAGTAGACAAAGAGCATCTCGACGGCACATTATAGTATAAAGGTGAAGACATGAGTGTGCTCTAACAAAATGTCATGTTATTTGACCTAAAAATGATATTGTTTAACCTTGGGAAGCCTACATATGTGAATAATATGCAAAAGATGGACAAGTATTTTTTGACATTTCATGTAGGATCAACTTGCTTATGTATTATATGACTCTGAAATATTTGATTCCATGTTTTATTCTATTAAAATTGAGAGCTATCAAGAAATAGATTACCAAACACAATCGCTAACATACAAAAACAAATTTATATTGAAATTATCTGAAAACGTGGGTTGCAATAAAATCGTCATAACATGTGATACATGACTCCGTTTTAAGACCACAACTAAGAAAATGGATGCTTGAAAAAAGGAGTACTTTTATCCAGGCAAGCATTGGTCAAAAGCGACTAAACCCGATCAAAAACTGATAAAAACCTACCAAGAACAGCTAAAAATGCCGTAACCGGCTCAAATCATCCAAACCTAAGAAAAAACCTCTAAAATTATTTCCAGTCCATATAGACCACATAGAATCCGGGCATAATGTATTTGCCCGGATTCTTGATGGATAAAACACATCTATATGTTTGCTCTGTTTAGTTTTGGTTGTGTTTTATTGGTGTAAAAGTTGGTCAGCTAGTATTTGAGGTAGTTGTGAATGTAGTAGACAAAGAGCATCTCGACGGCACATTATAGTATAAAGGTGAAGACATGAGTGTGCTCTAACAAAATGTCATGTTATTTGACCTAAAAATGATATTGTTTAACCTTGGGAAGCCTACATATGTGAATAATATGCAAAAGAAGGACAAGTATTTTTTGACATTTCATGTAGGATCAACTTGCTTATGTATTATATGACTCTGAAATATTTGATTCAATGTTTTATTCTATTAAAATTGAGAGCTATCAAGAAATAGATTACCAAACACAATCGCTAACATACAAAAACAAATTTATATTGAAATTATCTGAAAACGTGGGTTGCAATAAAATGGTCATAACATGTGATACATGACTCGGTTTTAAGACCACAACTAAGAAAATGGATGCTTGAAAAAAGGAGTACTTTTATCCAGACAAGCATTGGTCAAAAGCGACTAAACCCGATCAAAAACTGATAAAAACCTACCAAGAACAGCTAAAAATGCCGTAACCGGCTCAAATCATCCAAACCTGAGAAAAAACCTCTAAAGTTATTTCCAGTCCATATAGACCACATAGAATCCGGGCATAATGTATTTGCCCGGATTCTTGATGGATAAAACACATCTATATGTTTGCTCTTTTTAGTTTTGGTTGTGTTTTATTGGTGTAAAAGTTGGTCAGCTAGTATTTGAGGTAGTTGTGAATGTAGTAGACAAAGAGCATCTCGACGGCACATTATAGTATAAAGGTGAAGACATGAGTGTGCTCTAACAAAACGTCATGTTATTTGACCTAAAAATGATATTGTTTAACCTTGGGAAGCCTACATATGTGAATAATATGCAAAAGAAGGACAAGTATTTTTTGACATTTCATGTAGGATCAACTTGCTTATGTATTATATGACTCTGAAATATTTGATTCCATGTTTTATTCTATTAAAATTGAGAGCTATCAAGAAATAGATTACCAAACACAATCGCTAACATACAAAAACAAATTTATATTGAAATTATCTGAAAACGTGGGTTGCAATAAAATGGTCATAACATGTGATACATGACTCCGTTTTAAGACCACAACTAAGAAAATGGATGCTTGAAAAAAGGAGTACTTTTATCCAGGCAAGTATTGGTCAAAAGCGACTAAACCCGATCAAAAACTGATAAAAACCTACCAAGAACAGCTAAAAATGCCGTAACCGGCTCAAATCATCCAAAACTAAGAAAAAACCTCTAAAATTATTTCCAGTCCATATAGACCACATAGAATCCGGGCATAATGTATTTGCCCGGATTCTTGATGGATAAAACACATCTATATGTTTGCTCTTTTTAGTTTTGGTTGTGTTTTATTGGTGTAAAAGTTGGCCAGCTAGTATTTGAGGTAGTTGTGAATGTAGTAGACAAAGAGCATCTCGACGGCACATTATAGTATAAAGGTGAAGACATGAGTGTGCTCTAACAAAACGTCATGTTATTTGACCTAAAAATGATATTGTTTAACCTTGGGAAGCCTACATATGTGAATAATATGCAAAAGAAGGACAAGTATTTTTTGACATTTCATGTAGGATCAACTTGCTTATGTATTATATGACTCTGAAATATTTGATTCCATGTTTTATTCTATTAAAATTGAGAGCTATCAAGAAATAGATTACCAAACACAATCGCTAACATACAAAAACAAATTTATATTGAAATTATCTGAAAACGTGGGTTGCAATAAAATGGTCATAACATGTGATACATGACTCCGTTTTAAGACCACAACTAAGAAAATGGATGCTTGAAAAAAGGAGTACTTTTATCCAGGCAAGTATTGGTCAAAAGCGACTAAACCCGATCAAAAACTGATAAAAACCTACCAAGAACAGCTAAAAATGCCGTAACCGGCTCAAATCATCCAAACCTAAGAAAAAACCTCTAAAATTATTTCCAGTCCATATAGACCACATAGAATCCGGGCATAATGTATTTGCCCGGATTCTTGATGGATAAAACACATCTATATGTTTGCTCTCTTTAGTTTTGGTTGTGTTTTATTGGTGTAAAAGTTGGTCAGCTAGTATTTGAGGTAGTTGTGAATGTAGTAGACAAAGAACATCTCGACGACACATTATAGTATAAAGGTCAAGACATGAGTGTGCTCTAACAAAACGTCATGTTATTTGACCTAAAAATGATATTGTTTAACATTGGGAAGCCTACATAGGTGAATAATATGCAAAAGAAGGACAAGTATTTTTTGACATTTCATGTAGGATCAACTTGCTTATGTATTATATGACTCTGAAATATTTGATTCCATGTTTTATTCTATTAAAATTGAGAGCTATCAAGAAATAGATTACCAAACACAATCGCTAACATACAAAAACAAATTTATATTGAAACTATCTGAAAACGTGGGTTGCAATAAAATGGTCATAACATGTGATACATGACTCGGTTTTAAGACCACAACTAAGAAAATGGATGCTTGAAAAAAGGAGTACTTTTATCCAGACAAGCATTGGTCAAAAGCGACTAAACCCGATCAAAAATTGATAAAAACCTACCAAGAACAGCTAAAAATGCCGTAACCGGCTCAAATCATCCAAACCTAAGAAAAAACCTCTAAAATTATTTCCAGTCCATATAGACCACATAGAATCCGGGCATAATGTATTTGCCCGGATTCTTGATGGATAAAACACATCTATATGTTTGCTCTTTTTAGTTTTGGTTGTGTTTTATTGGTGTAAAAGTTGGTCAGCTAGTATTTGAGGTAGTTGTGAATGTAGTAGACAAAGAGCATCACGACGGCACATTATAGTATAAAGGTGAAGACATGAGTGTGCTCTAACAAAACGTCATGTTATTTGACCTAAAAATGATATTGTTTAACCTTGGGAAGCCTACATATGTGAATAATATGCAAAAGAAGGACAAGTATTTTTTGACATTTCATGTAGGATCAACTTGCTTATGTATTATATGACTCTGAAATATTTGATTCCATGTTTTATTCTATTAAAATTTAGAGCTATCAAGAAATAGATTACCAAACACAATCGCTAACATACAAAAACAAATTTATATTGAAATTATCTGAAAACGTGGGTTGCAATAAAATGGTCATAACATGTGATACATGACTCCGTTTTAAGACCACAACTAAGAAAATGGATGCTTGAAAAAAGGAGTACTTTTATCCAGGCAAGTATTGGTCAAAAGCGACTAAACCCGATCAAAAACTGATAAAAACCTACCAAGAACAGCTAAAAATGCCGTAACCGGCTCAAATCATCCAAACCTAAGAAAAAACCTCTAAAATTATTTCCAGTCCATATAGACCACATAGAATCCGGGCATAATGTATTTGCCCGGATTCTTGATGGATAAAACACATCTATATGTTTGCTCTGTTTAGTTTTGGTTGTGTTTTATTGGTGTAAAAGTTGGTCAGCTAGTATTTGAGGTAGTTGTGAATGTAGTAGACAAAGAACATCTCGACGACACATTATAGTATAAAGGTCAAGACATGAGTGTGCTCTAACAAAACGTCATGTTATTTGACCTAAAAATGATATTGTTTAACATTGGGAAGCCTACATAGGTGAATAATATGCAAAAGAAGGACATGTATTTTTTGACATTTCATGTAGGATCAACTTGCTTATGTATTATATGACTCTGAAATATTTGATTCCATGTTTTATTCTATTAAAATTGAGAGCTATCAAGAAATAGATTACCAAACACAATCGCTAACATACAAAAACAAATTTATATTGAAATTATCTGAAAACGTGGGTTGCAATAAAATGGTCATAACATGTGATACATGACTCGGTTTTAAGACCACAACTAAGAAAATGGATGCTTGAAAAAAGGAGTACTTTTATCCAGACAAGCATTGGTCAAAAGCGACTAAACCCGATCAAAAACTGATAAAAACCTACCAAGAACAGCTAAAAATGCCGTAACCGGCTCAAATCATCCAAACCTAAGAAAAAACCTCTAAAATTATTTCCAGTCCATATAGACCACATAGAATTCGGGCATAATGTATTTGCCCGGATTCTTGATGGATAAAACACATCTATATGTTTGCTCTGTTTAGTTTTGGTTGTGTTTTATTGGTGTAAAAGTTGGTCAGCTAGTATTTGAGGTAGTTGTGAATGTAGTAGACAAAGAGCATCTCGACGGCACATTATAGTATAAAGGTGAAGACATGAGTGTGCTCTAACAAAACGTCATGTTATTTGACCTAAAAATGATATTGTTTAACCTTGGGAAGCCTACATATGTGAATATTATGCAAAAGAAGGACAAGTATTTTTTGACATTTCATGTAGGATCAACTTGCTTATTTATTATATGACTCTGAAATATTTGATTCCTTGTTTTATTCTATTAAAACTGAGAGCTATCAAGAAATAGATTACCAAACACAATCGCTAACATACAAAAACAAATTTATATTGAAATTATCTAAAAACGTGGGTTGCAATAAAATCGTCATAACATGTGATACATGACTCCGTTTCAAGACCACAACTAAGAAAATGGATGCTTGAAAAAAGGAGTACTTTTATCCAGGCAAGCATTGGTCAAAAGTGACTAAACCCGATCAAAAACTGATAAAAACCTACCAAGAACAGCTAAAAATGCCGTAACCGGCTCAAATCATCCAAACCTAAGAAAAAACCTCTAAAATTATTTCCAGTCCATATAGACCACATAGAATTCGGGCATAATGTATTTGCCCGGATTCTTGATGGATAAAACACATCTATATGTTTGCTCTGTTTAGTTTTGGTTGTGTTTTATTGGTGTAAAAGTTGGTCAGCTAGTATTTGAGGTAGTTGTGAATGTAGTAGACAAAGAGCATCTCGACGGCACATTATAGTATAAAGGTGAAGACATGAGTGTGCTCTAACAAAACGTCATGTTATTTGACCTAAAAATGATATTGTTTAACCTTGGGAAGCCTACATATGTGAATAATATGCAAAAGAAGGACAAGTATTTTTTGACATTTCATGTAGGATCAACTTGCTTATGTATTATATGACTCTGAAATATTTGATTCCATGTTTTATTCTATTAAAACTGAGAGCTATCAAGAAATAGATTACCAAACATAATCGCTAACATACAAAAACAAATTTATATTGAAATTATCTGAAAACGTGGGTTGCAATAAAAAGGTCATAACATGTGATACATGACTCCGTTTTAAGACCACAACTAAGAAAATGGATGCTTGAAAAAAGGAGTACTTTTATCCAGGCAAGCATTGGTCAAAAGCGACTAAACCCGATCAAAAACTGATAAAAACCTACCAAGAACAGCTAAAAATGCCGTAACCGGCTCAAATCATACAAACCTAAGAAAAAACCTCTAAAATTATTTCCAGTCCATATAGACCACATAGAATCCGGGCATAATGTATTTGCCCGGATTCTTGATGGATAAAACACATCTATATGTTTGCTCTTTTTAGTTTTGGTTGTGTTTTATTGGTGTAAAAGTTGGTCATCTAGTATTTGAGGTAGTTGTGAATGTAGTAGACAAAGAGCATCTCGACGGCACATTATAGTATAAAGGTCAAGACATGAGTGTGCTCTAACAAAACGTCATGTTATTTGACCTAAAAATGATATTGTTTAACCTTGGGAAGCCTACATAGGTGAATAATATGCAAAAGAAGGACAAGTATTTTTTGACATTTCTTGTAGGATCAACTTGCTTATGTATTATATGACTCTGAAATATTTGATTCCATGTTTTATTCTATTAAAATTGAGAGCTATCAAGAAATAGATTACCAAACACAATCGCTAACATACAAAAAAAAAAATTATATTGAAATTATCTGAAAACGTGGGTTGCAATAATATGGTCATAACATGTGATACATGACTCCGTTTCAAGAACACAACTAAGAAAATGGATGCTTGAAAAAAGGAGTACTTTTATCCAGGAAAGCATTGGTCAAAAGTGACTAAACCCGATCAAAAACTGATAAAAACCTACCAAGAACAGCTAAAAATGCCGTAACCGGCTCAAATCATCCAAACCTAAGAAAAAACCTCTAAAATTATTTCCAGTCCATATAGACCACATAGAATTCAGGCATAATGTATTTGCCCGGATTCTTGATGGATAAAACACATCTATATGTTTGCTCTGTTTAGTTTTGGTTGTGTTTTATTGGTGTAAAAGTTGGTCAGCTAGTATTTGAGGTAGTTGTGAATGTAGTAGACAAAGAGCATCTCGACGGCACATTATAGTATAAAGGTGAAGACATGAGTGTGCTCTAACAAAACGTCATGTTATTTGACCTAAAAATGATATTGTTTAACCTTGGGAAGCCTACATATGTGAATAATATGCAAAAGAAGGACAAGTATTTTTTGACATTTCATGTATGATCAACTTGCTTATGTATTATATGACTCTGAAATATTTGATTCCATGTTTTATTCTATTAAAACTGAGAGCTATCAAGAAATAGATTACCAAACACAATCGCTAACATACAAAAACAAATTTATATTGAAATTATCTGAAAACGTGTGTTGCAATAAAAAGGTCATAACATGTGATACATGACTCCGTTTTAAGACCACAACTAAGAAAATGGATGCTTGAAAAAAGGAGTACTTTTATCCAGGCAAGCATTGGTCAAAAGCGACTAAACCCGATCAAAAACTGATAAAAACCTACCAAGAACAGCTAAAAATGCCGTAACCGGCTCAAATCATCCAAACCTAAGAAAAAACCTCTAAAATTATTTCCAGTCCATATAGACCACATAGAATTCAGGCATAATGTATTTGCCCGGATTCTTGATGGATAAAACACATCTATATGTTTGCTCTGTTTAGTTTTGGTTGTGTTTTATTGGTGTAAAAGTTGGTCAGCTAGTATTTGAGGTAGTTGTGAATGTAGTAGACAAAGAACATCTCGACGGCACATTATAGTATAAAGGTCAAGACATGAGTGTGCTCTAACAAAACGTCATGTTATTTGACCTAAAAATGATATTGTTTAACATTGGGAAGCCTACATAGGTGAATAATATGCAAAAGAAGGACAAGTATTTTTTGACATTTCATGTAGGATCAACTTGCTTATGTATTATATGACTCTGAAATATTTGATTCCATTTTTTATTCTATTAAAATTGAGAGCTATCAAGAAATAGATTACCAAAAACAATCGCTAACATACAAAAACAAATTTATATTGAAATTATCTGAAAACGTGGGTTGCAATAAAATGGTCATAACATGTGATACATGACTCCGTTTTAAGACCACAACTAAGAAAATGGATGCTTGAAAAAAGGAGTACTTTTATCCCGGCAAGCATTGGTCAAAAGCGACTAAACCCGATCAAAAACTGATAAAAACCTACCAAGAACAGCTAAAAATGCCGTAACCGGCTCAAATCATCCAAACCTAAGAAAAAACCTCTAAAATTATTTCCAGTCCATATAGACCACATAGAATCCGGGCATAATGTATTTGCCCAGATTCTTGATGGATAAAACACATCTATATGTTTCCTCTGTTTAGTTTTTGTTGTGTTTTATTGGTGTAAAAGTTGGTCAGCTAGTATTTGAGGTAGTTGTAAATGTAGTAGACAAAGAGCATCTCGACGGCACATTATAGTATAAAGGTCAAGACATGAGTGTGCTCTAACAAAACGTCATGTTATTTGACCTAAAAATGATATTGTTTAACCTTGGGAAGCCTACATAGGTGAATAATATGCAAAAGAAGGACAAGTATTTTTTGACATTTCTTGTAGGATCAACTTGCCTATGTATTATATGACTCTGAAATATTTGATTCCATTTTTTATTCTATTAAAATTGAGAGCTATCAAGAAATAGATTACCAAACACAATCGCTAACATACAAAAAAAATTTATATTGAAATTATCTGAAAACGTGGGTTGCAATAAAATCGTCATAACATGTGATACATGACTCCGTTTCAAGACCACAACTAAGAAAATGGATGCTTGAAAAAAGGAGTACTTTTATCCAGGCAAGCATTGGTCAAAAGTGACTAAACCCGATCAAAAATTGATAAAAACCTACCAAGAACAGCTAAAAATGCCGTAACCGGCTCAAATCATCCATACCTAAGAAAAAACCTCTAAAATTATTTCCAGCCCATATAGACCACATAGAATTCGGGCATAATGTATTTGCCCGGATTCTTGATGGATAAAACACATCTATATGTTTGCTCTGTTTAGTTTTGGTTGTGTTTTATTGGTGTAAAAGTTGGTCAGCTAGTATTTGAGGTAGTTGTGAATGTAGTAGACAAAGAGCATCTCGACGGCACATTATAGTATAAAGGTGAAGACATGAGTGTGCTCTAACAAAACGTCATGTTATTTGACCTAAAAATGATATTGTTTAACCTTGGGAAGCCTACATATGTGAATAATATGCAAAAGAAGGACAAGTATTTTTTGACATTTCATGTAGGATCAACTTGCTTATGTATTATATGACTCTGAAATATTTGATTCCATGTTTTATTCTATTAAAACTGAGAGCTATCAAGAAATAGATTACCAATCATAATCGCTAACATACAAAAACAAATTTATATTGAAATTATCTGAAAACGTGGGTTGCAATAAAAAGGTCATAACATGTGATACATGACTCCGTTTTAAGACCACAACTAAGAAAATGGATGCTTGAAAAAAGGAGTACTTTTATCCAGGCAAGCATTGGTCAAAAGCGACTAAACCCGATCAAAAACTGATAAAAACCTACCAAGAACAGCTAAAAATGCCGTAACCGGCTCAAATCATACAAACCTAAGAAAAAACCTCTAAAATTATTTCCAGTCCATATAGACCACATAGAATCCGGGCATAATGTATTTGACCGGATTCTTGATGGATAAAACACATCTATATGTTTGCTCTTTTTAGTTTTGGTTGTGTTTTATTGGTGTAAAAGTTGGTCAGCTAGTATTTGAGGTAGTTGTGAATGTAGTAGACAAAGAGCATCTCGACGGCACATTATAGTATAAAGGTCAAGACATGAGTGTGCTCTAACAAAACGTCATGTTATTTGACCTAAAAATGATATTGTTTAACCTTGGGAAGCCTACATAGGTGAATAATATGCAAAAGAAGGACAAGTATTTTTTGACATTTCTTGTAGGATCAACTTGCTTATGTATTATATGACTCTGAAATATTTGATTCCATGTTTTATTCTATTAAAATTGAGAGCTATCAAGAAATAGATTACCAAACACAATCGCTAACATACAAAAAAAAATTTATATTGAAATTATCTGAAAACGTGGGTTGCAATAAAATGGTCATAACATGTGATACATGACTCCGTTTCAAGACCACAACTAAGAAAATGGATGCTTGAAAAAAGGAGTACTTTTATCCAGGAAAGCATTGGTCAAAAGTGACTAAACCCGATCAAAAACTGATAAAAACCTACCAAGAACAGCTAAAAATGCCGTAACCGGCTCAAATCATCCAAACCTAAGAAAAAACCTCTAAAATTATTTCCAGTCCATATAGACCACATAGAATTCGGGCATAATGTATTTGCCCGGATTCTTGATGGATAAAACACATCTATATGTTTGCTCTGTTTAGTTTTGGTTGTGTTTTATTGGTGTAAAAGTTGGTCAGCTAGTATTTGAGGTAGTTGTGAATGTAGTAGACAAAGAGCATCTCGACGACACATTATAGTATAAAGGTGAAGACATGAGTGTGCTCTAACAAAACGTCATGTTATTTGACCTAAAAATGATATTGTTTAACCTTGGGAAGCCTACATATGTGAATAATATGCAAAAGAAGGACAAGTATTTTTTGACATTTCATGTATGATTAACTTGCTTATGTATTATATGACTCTGAAATATTTGATTCCATGTTTTATTCTATTAAAACTGAGAGCTATCAAGAAATAGATTACCAAACACAATCGCTAACATACAAAAACAAATTTATATTGAAATTATCTGAAAACGTGGGTTGCAATAAAAAGGTCATAACATGTGATACATGACTCCGTTTTAAGACCACAACTAAGAAAATGGATGCTTGAAAAAAGGAGTACTTTTATCCAGGCAAGCATTGGTCAAAAGCGACTAAACCCGATCAAAAACTGATAAAAACCTACCAAGAACAGCTAAAAATGCCGTAACCGGCTCAAATCATCCAAACCTAAGAAAAAACCTCTAAAATTATTTCCAGTCCATATAGACCACATAGAATTCAGGCATAATGTATTTGCCCGGATTCTTGATGGATAAAACACATCTATATGTTTGCTCTGTTTAGTTTTGGTTGTGTTTTATTGGTGTAAAAGTTGGTCAGCTAGTATTTGAGGTAGTTGTGAATGTAGTAGACAAAGAACATCTCGACGGCACATTATAGTATAAAGGTCAAGACATGAGTGTGCTCTAACAAAACGTCATGTTATTTGACCTAAAAATGATATTGTTTAACATTGGGAAGCCTACATAGGTGAATAATATGCAAAAGAAGGACAAGTATTTTTTGACATTTCATGTAGGATCAACTTGCTTATGTATTATATGACTCTGAAATATTTGATTCCATTTTTTATTCTATTAAAATTGAGAGCTATCAAGAAATAGATTACCAAAAACAATCGCTAACATACAAAAACAAATTTATATTGAAATTATCTGAAAACGTGGGTTGCAATAAAATGGTCATAACATGTGATGCATGACTCCGTTTTAAGACCACAACTAAGAAAATGGATGCTTGAAAAAAGGAGTACTTTTATCCCGGCAAGCATTGGTCAAAAGCGACTAAACCCGATCAAAAACTGATAAAAACCTACCAAGAACAGCTAAAAATGCCGTAACCGGCTCAAATCATCCAAACCTAAGAAAAAACCTCTAAAATTATTTCCAGTCCATATAGACCACATAGAATCCGGGCATAATGTATTTGCCCAGATTCTTGATGGATAAAACACATCTATATGTTTCCTCTGTTTAGTTTTTGTTGTGTTTTATTGGTGTAAAAGTTGGTCAGCTAGTATTTGAGGTAGTTGTAAATGTAGTAGACAAAGAGCATCTCGACGGCACATTATAGTATAAAGGTCAATACATGAGTGTGCTCTAACAAAACGTCATGTTATTTGACCTAAAAATGATATTGTTTAACCTTGGGAAGCCTACATAGGTGAATAATATGCAAAAGAAGGACAAGTATTTTTTGACATTTCTTGTAGGATCAACTTGTTTATGTATTATATGACTCTGAAATATTTGATTCCATTTTTTATTCTATTAAAATTGAGAGCTATCAAGAAATAGATTACCAAACACAATCACTAACATACAAAAAAAATTTATATTGAAATTATCTGAAAACGTGGGTTGCAATAAAATCGTCATAACATGTGATACATGACTCCGTTTCAAGACCACAACTAAGAAAATGGATGCTTGAAAAAAGGAGTACTTTTATCCAGGCAAGCATTGGTCAAAAGTGACTAAACCCGATCAAAAATTGATAAAAACCTACCAAGAACAGCTAAAAATGCCGTAACCGGCTCAAATCATCCATACCTAAGAAAAAACCTCTAAAATTATTTCCAGTCCATATAGACCACATAGAATTCGGGCATAATGTATTTGCCCGGATTCTTGATGGATAAAACACATCTATATGTTTGCTCTGTTTAGTTTTGGTTGTGTTTTATTGGTGTAAAAGTTGGTCAGCTAGTATTTGAGGTAGTTGTCAATGTAGTAGACAAAGAGCATCTCGACGACACATTATAGTATAAAGGTGAAGACATGAGTGTGCTCTAACAAAACGTCATGTTATTTGACCTAAAAATGATATTGTTTAACCTTGGGAAGCCTACATATGTGAATAATATGGAAAAGAAGGACAAGTATTTTTTGACATTTCATGTAGGATCAACTTGCTTATGTATTATATGACTCTGAAATATTTGATTCCATGTTTTATTCTATTAAAACTGAGAGCTATCAAGAAATAGATTACCAAACACAATCGCTAACATACAAAAACAAATTTATATTGAAATTATCTGAAAACGTGGGTTGCAATAAAAAGGTCATAACATGTGATACATGACTCCGTTTTAAGACCACAACTAAGAAAATGGATGCTTGAAAAAAGGAGTACTTTTATCCAGGCAAGCATTGGTCAAAAGCGACTAAACCCGATCAAAAACTGATAAAAACCTACCAAGAACAGCTAAAAATGCCGTAACCGGCTCAAATCATCCAAACCTAAGAAAAAACCTCTAAATTTATTTCCAGTCCATATAGACCACATAGAATTCAGGCATATTGTATTTGCCCGGATTCTTGATGGATAAAACACATCTATATGTTTGCTCTGTTTAGTTTTGGTTGTGTTTTATTGGTGTAAAAGTTGGTCAGCTAGTATTTGAGGTAATTGTGAATGTAGTAGACAAAGAACATCTCGACGGCACATTATAGTATAAAGGTCAAGACATGAGTGTGCTCTAACAAAACGTCATGTTATTTGACCTAAAAATGATATTGTTTAACATTGGGAAGCCTACATAGGTGAATAATATGCAAAAGAAGGACAAGTACTTTTTGACATTTCATGTAGGATCAACTTGCTTATGTATTATATGACTCTGAAATATTTGATTCCATGTTTTATTCTATTAAAATTGAGAGCTATCAAGAAATAGATTACCAAACACAATCGCTAACATACAAAAACAAATTTATATTGAAATTATCTGAAAACGTGGGTTGCAATAAAATGGTCATAACATGTGATACATGACTCCGTTTTAAGACCACAACTAAGAAAATGGATGCTTGAAAAAAGGAGTACTTTTATCCAGGCAAGCATTGGTCAAAAGCGACTAAACCCGATCAAAAACTGATAAAAACCTACCAAGAACAGCTAAAAATGCCGTAACCGGCTCAAATCATCCAAACCTAAGAAAAAACCTCTAAATTTATTTCCAGTCCATATAGACCACATAGAATCCGGGCATAATGTATTTGCCCGGATTCTTGATGGATAAAACACATCTATATGTTTGCTCTGTTTAGTTTTGGTTGTGTTTTATTGGTGTAAAAGTTGGTCAGCTAGTATTTGAGGTAGTTGTGAATGTAGTAGACAAAGAGCATCTCGACGGCACATTATAGTATAAAGGTGAAGACATGAGTGTGCTCTAACAAAACGTCATGTTATTTGACCTAAAAATGATATTGTTTAACCTTGGGAAGCCTACATATGTGAATAATATGCAAAAGAAGGACAAGTATTTTTTGACATTTCATGTAGGATCAACTTGCTTATGTATTATATGACTCTGAAATATTTGATTCCATGTTTTATTCTATTAAAATTGAGAGCTATCAAGAAATAGATTACCAAACACAATCGCTAACATACAAAAACAAATTTATATTGAAATTATTTGAAAACGTGGGTTGCAATAAAATGGTCATAACATGTGATACATGACTCCGTTTTAAGACCACAACTAAGAAAATGGATGCTTGAAAAAAGGAGTACTTTTATCCAGGCAAGCATTGGTCAAAAGCGACTAAACCCGATCAAAAACTGATAAAAACCTACCAAGAACAGCTAAAAATGCCGTAACCGGCTCAAATCATCCAAACCTAAGAAAAAAACCTGTAAAATTATTTCCAGTCCATATAGACCACATAGAATCCGGGCATAATGTATTTGCCCGAATTCTTGATGGATAAAACACATCTATATGTTTGCTCTGTTTAGTTTTGGTTGTGTTTTATTAGTGTAAAAGTTGGTCAGCTAGTATTTGAGGTAGTTGTGAATGTAGTAGACAAAGAACATCTCGACGGCACATTATAGTATAAAGGTCAAGACATGAGTGTGCTCTAACAAAACGTCATGTTATTTGACCTAAAAATGATATTGTTTAACATTGGGAAGCCTACATAGGTGAATAATATGCAAAAGAAGGACAAGTATTTTTTGACATTTCATGTAGGATCAACTTGCTTATGTATTATATGACTCTGAAATATTTGATTCCATGTTTTATTCTATTAAAATTGAGAGCTATCAAGAAATAGATTACCAAACACAATCGCTAACATACAAAAACAAATTTATATTGAAATTATCTGAAAACGTGGGTTGCAATAAAATGGTCATAACATGTGATACATGACTCCGTTTTAAGACCACAACTAAGAAAATGGATTCTTGAAAAAAGGAGTACTTTTATCCAGGCAAGGATTGGTCAAAAGCGACTAAACCCGATCAAAAACTGATAAAAACCTACCAAGAACAACAAAAAATGCCGTAACCGGCTCAAATCATCCAAACCTAAGAAAAAACCTCTAAAATTATTTCCAGTCCATATAGACCACATAGAATCCGGGCATAATGTATTTGCCCGTACTTGATGGATAAAACACATCTATATGTTTGCTCTGTTTAGTTTTGGTTGTGTTTTATTGGTGTAAAAGTTGGTCAGCTAGTATTTGAGGTAGTTGTGAATGTAGTAGACAAAGAGCATCTCGACGACACATTATAGTATAAAGGTGAAGACATGAGTGTGCTCTAACAAAACGTCATGTTATTTGACCTAAAAATGATATTGTTTAACCTTGGGAAGCCTACATATGTGAATAATATGCAAAAGAAGGACAAGTATTTTTTGACATTTCATGTAGGATCAACTTGCTTATGTATTATATGACTCATAAATATTTGATTCCATGTTTTATTCTATTAAAATTGAGAGCTATCAAGAAATAGATTACCAAACACAATCGCTAACATACAAAAACAAATTTATATTGAAATTATCTGAAAACGTGGGTTGCAATAAAATGGTCATAATATGTGATACATGACTCCGTTTTAAGACCACAACTAAGAAAATGGATGTTTGAAAAAAGGAGTACTTTTATCCAGGCGAGCATTGGTCAAAAGCGACTAAAACCGATCAAAAACTGATAAAAACCTACCAAGAACAGCTAAAAATGCCGTAACCGGCTCAAATCATCCAAACCTAAGAAAAAACCTCTAAAATTATTTCCAGTCCATATAGACCACATAGAATCCGGGCATAATGTATTTGCCCGGATTCTTGATGGATAAAACACATCTATATGTTTGCTCTGTTTAGTTTTGGTTGTGTTTTATTGGTGTAAAAGTTGGTCAGCTAGTATTTGAGGTAGTTGTGAATGTAGTAGACAAAGAACATCTCGACGGCACATTATATTATAAAGGTCAAGACATGAGTGTGCTCTAACAAAACGTCATGTTATTTGACCTAAAAATGATATTGTTTAACATTGGGAAGCCTACATAGGTGAATAATATGCAAAAGAAGGACAAGTATTTTTTGACATTTCATGTAGGATCAACTTGCTTATGTATTATATGACTCTGAAATATTTGATTCCATGTTTTATTCTATTAAAATTGAGAGCTATCAAGAAATAGATTACCAAACACAATCGCTAACATACAAAAACAAATTTATATTGAAATTATCTGAAAACGTGGGTTGCAATAAAATGGTCATAACATGTGATACATGACTCCGTTTTAAGACCACAACTAAGAAAATGGATGCTTGAAAAAAGGAGTACTTTTATCCAGGCAAGCATTGGTCAAAAGCGACTAAACCCGATCAAAAACAGATAAAAACCTACCAAGAACAGCTAAAAATGCCGTAACCGGCTCAAATCATCCAAACCTAAGAAAAAACCTCGAAAATTATTTCCAGTCCATATAGACCACATAGAATCCGGGCATAATGTATTTGCCCGGATTCTTGATGGATAAAACACATCTATATGTTTGCTCTGTTTAGTTTTGGTTGTGTTTTATTGGTGTAAAAGTTGGTCAGCTAGTATTTGAGGTAGTTGTGAATGTAGTAGACAAAGAGCATCTCGACGGCACATTATAGTATAAAGGTGAAGACATGAGTGTGCTCTAACAAAACGTCATGTTATTTGACCTAAAAATGATATTGTTTAACCTTGGGAGGCCTACATATGTGAATAATATGCAAAAGAAGGACAAGTATTTTTTGACATTTCATGTAGGATCAACTTGCTTATGTATTATATGACTCTGAAATATTTGATTCCATGTTTTATTCTATTAAAATTGAGAGCTATCAAGAAATAGATTACCAAACACAATCGCTAACATACAAAAACAAATTTATATTGAAATTATCTGAAAACGTGGGTTGCAATAAAATGGTCATAACATGTGATACATGACTCCGTTTTAAGACCACAACTAAGAAAATGGATGCTTGAAAAAAGGAGTACTTTTATCCAGGCAAGCATTGGTCAAAAGCGACTAAACCCGATCAAAAACTGATAAAAACCTACCAAGAACAGCTAAAAATGCCGTAACCGGCTCAAATCATCCAAACCTAAGAAAAAACCTCTAAAATTATTTCCAGTCCATATAGACCACATAGAATCCGGGCATAATGTATTTGCCCGGATTCTTGATGGATAAAACACATCTATATGTTTGCTCTGTTTAGTTTTGGTTGTGTTTTATTGGTGTAAAAGTTGGTCAGCTAGTATTTGAGGTAGTTGTGAATGTAGTAGACAAAGAGCATCTCGACGGCACATTATAGTATAAAGGTGAAGACATGAGTGTGCTCTAACAAAACATCATGTTATTTGACCTAAAAATGATATTGTTTAACCTTGGGAAGCCTACATATGTGAATAATATGCAAAAGAAGGACAAGTATTTTTTGACATTTCATGTAGGATCAACTTGCTTATGTATTATATGACTCTGAAATATTTGATTCCATGTTTTATTCTATTAAAAGTGAGAGCTATCAAGAAATAGATTACCAAACACAATCGCTAACATACAAAAACAAATTTATATTAAAATTATCTGAAAACATGGGTTGCAATAAAATGGTCATAACATGTGATACATGACTCCGTTTTAAGACCACAACTAAGAAAATGGATGCTTGAAAAAAGGAATACTTTTATCCAGGCAAGCATTGGTCAAAAGCGACTAAACCCGATCAAAAACTGATAAAAACCTACCAAGAACAGCTAAAAATGCCGTAACCGGCTCAAATCATCCAAACCTAAGAAAAAACCTCTAAAATTATTTCCAGTCCATATAGACCACATAGAATCCGGGCATAATGTATTTGCCCGGATTCTTGATGGATAAAACACATCTATATGTTTGCTCTGTTTAGTTTTGGTTGTGTTTTATTGGTGTAAAAGTTGGTCAGCTAGTATTTGAGGTAGTTGTGAATGTAGTAGACAAAGAGCATCTCGACGGCACATTATAGTATAAAGGTGAAGACATGAGTGTGCTCTAACAAAACATCATGATATTTGACCTAAAAATGATATTGTTTAACCGTGGGAAGCCTACATATGTGAATAATATGCAAAAGAAGGACAAGTATTTTTTGACATTTCATGTAGGATCAACTTGCTTATGTATTATATGACTCTGAAATATTTGATTCCATGTTTTATTCTATTAAAAGTGAGAGCTATCAAGAAATAGATTACCAAACACAATCGCTAACATACAAAAACAAATTTATATTAAAATTATCTGAAAACATGGGTTGCAATAAAATGGTCATAACATGTGATACATGACTCCGTTTTAAGACCACAACTAAGAAAATGGATGCTTGAAAAAAGGAGTACTTTTATCCAGGCAAGCATTGGTCAAAAGCGACTAAACCCGATCAAAAACTGATAAAAACCTACCAAGAACAGCTAAAAATGCCGTAACCGGCTCAAATCATCCAAACCTAAGAAAAAACCTCTAAAATTATTTCCAGTCCATATAGACCACATAGAATCCGGGCATAATGTATTTGCCCGGATTCTTGATGGATAAAACACATCTATATGTTTGCTCTGTTTAGTTTTGGTTGTGTTTTATTGGTGTAAAAGTTGGTCAGCTAGTATTTGAGGTAGTTGTGAATGTAGTAGACAAAGAACATCTCGACGGCACATTATAGTATAAAGGTCAAGACATGAGTGTGCTCTAACAAAACATCATGTTATTTGACCTAAAAATGATATTGTTTAACATTGGGAAGCCTACATAGGTGAATAATATGCAAAAGAAGGACAAGTATTTTTTGACATTTCATGTAGGATCAACTTGCTTATGTATTATATGACTCTGAAATATTTGATTCCATGTTTTATTCTATTAAAATTGAGAGCTATCAAGAAATAGATTACCAAACACAATCGCTAACATACAAAAACAAATTTATATTGAAATTATCTGAAAACGTGGGTTGCAATAAAATGGTCATAACATGTGATACATGACTCCGTTTTAAGACCACAACTAAGAAAATGGATGCTTGAAAAAAGGAGTACTTTTATCCAGGCAAGCATTGGTCAAAAGCGACTAAACCCGATCAAAAACTGATAAAAACCTACCAAGAACAGCAAAAAATGCCGTAACCGGCTCAAATCATCCAAACCTAAGAAAAAACCTCTAAAATTATTTCCAGTCCATATAGACCACATAGAATCCGGGCATAATGTATTTGCCCGAATTCTTGATGGATAAAACATATCTATATGTTTGCTCTGTTTAGTTTTGGTTGTGTTTTATTGGTGTAAAAGTTGGTCAGCTAGTATTTGAGGTAGTTGTGAATGTAGTAGACAAAGAGCATCTCGACGACACATTATAGTATAAAGGTGAAGACATGAGTGTGCTCTAACAAAATGTTATGTTATTTGACCTAAAAATGATATTGTTTAACCTTGTGAAGCCTACATATGTGAATAATATGCAAAAGAAGGACAAGTATTTTTTGACATTTCATGTAGGATCAACTTGCTTATGTATTATATGACTCTGAAATATTTGATTCCATGTTTTATTCTATTAAAATTGAGAGCTATCAAGAAATAGATTACCAAACACAATCGCTAACATACAAAAACAAATTTATATTGAAATTATCTGAAAACGTGGGTTGCAATAAAATTGTCATAACATGTGATACATGACTCCGTTTTAAGACCACACCTAAGAAAAGGGATGCTTGAAAAAAGGAGTACTTTTATCCAGGCAAGCATTGGTCAAAAGCGACTAAACCCGATCAAAAACTGATAAAAACCTACCAAGAACAGCTAAAAATGCCTTAACCGGCTCAAATCATCCAAACCTAAGAAAAAACCTCTAAAATTATTTCCAGTCCATATAGACCACATAGAATCCGGGCATAATGTATTTGCCCGGATTCTTGATGGATAAAACACATCTATATGTTTGCTCTGTTTAGTTTTGGTTGTGTTTTATTTGTGTAAAAGTTGGTCAACTAGTATTTGAGGTAGTTGTGAATGTAGTAGACAAAGAACATCTCGACGGCACATTATAGTATAAAGGTGAAGACATGAGTGTGCTCTAACAAAACATCATGATATTTGACCTAAAAATGATATTGTTTAACCGTGGGAAGCCTACATATGTGAATAATATGCAAAAGAAGGACAAGTATTTTTTGACATTTCATGTAGGATCAACTTGCTTATGTATTATATGACTCTGAAATATTTGATTCCATGTTTTATTCTATTAAAAGTGAGAGCTATCAAGAAATAGATTACCAAACACAATCGCTAACATACAAAAACAAATTTATATTAAAATTATCTGAAAACATGGGTTGCAATAAAATGGTCATAACATGTGATACATGACTCCGTTTTAAGACCACAACTAAGAAAATGGATGCTTGAAAAAAGGAGTACTTTTATCCAGGCAAGCATTGGTCAAAAGCGACTAAACCCGATCAAAAACTGATAAAAACCTACCAAGAACAGCTAAAAATGCCGTAACCGGCTCAAATCATCCAAACCTAAGAAAAAACCTCTAAAATTATTTCTAGTCCATATAGACCACATAGAATCCGGGCATAATGTATTTGCCCGGATTCTTGATGGATAAAACACATCTATATGTTTGCTCTGTTTAGTTTTGGTTGTGTTTTATTGGTGTAAAAGTTGGTCAGCTAGTATTTGAGGTAGTTGTGAATGTAGTAGACAAAGAACATCTCGACGGCACATTATAGTATAAAGGTCAAGACATGAGTGTGCTCTAACAAAACATCATGTTATTTGACCTAAAAATGATATTGTTTAACATTGGGAAGCCTACATAGGTGAATAATATGCAAAAGAAGGACAAGTATTTTTTGACATTTCATGTAGGATCAACTTGCTTATGTATTATATGACTCTGAAATATTTGATTCCATGTTTTATTCTATTAAAATTGAGAGCTATCAAGAAATAGATTACCAAACACAATCGCTAACATACAAAAACAAATTTATATTGAAATTATCTGAAAACGTGGGTTGCAATAAAATGGTCATAACATGTGATACATGACTCCGTTTTAAGACCACAACTAAGAAAATGGATGCTTGAAAAAAGGAGTACTTTTATCCAGGCAAGCATTGGTCAAAAGCGACTAAACCCGATCAAAAACTGATAAAAACCTACCAAGAACAGCAAAAAATGCCGTAACCGGCTCAAATCATCCAAACCTAAGAAAAAACCTCTAAAATTATTTCCAGTCCATATAGACCACATAGAATCCGGGCATAATGTATTTGCCCGAATTCTTGATGGATAAAACATATCTATATGTTTGCTCTGTTTAGTTTTGGTTGTGTTTTATTGGTGTAAAAGTTGGTCAGCTAGTATTTGAGGTAGTTGTGAATGTAGTAGACAAAGAGCATCTCGACGACACATTATAGTATAAAGGTGAAGACATGAGTGTGCTCTAACAAAATGTTATGTTATTTGACCTAAAAATGATATTGTTTAACCTTGGGAAGCCTACATATGTGAATAATATGCAAAAGAAGGACAAGTATTTTTTGACATTTCATGTAGGATCAACTTGCTTATGTATTATATGACTCTGAAATATTTGATTCCATGTTTTATTCTATTAAAATTGAGAGCTATCAAGAAATAGATTACCAAACACAATCGCTAACATACAAAAACAAATTTATATTGAAATTATCTGAAAACGTGGGTTGCAATAAAATTGTCATAACATGTGATACATGACTCCGTTTTAAGACCACACCTAAGAAAAGGGATGCTTGAAAAAAGGAGTACTTTTATCCAGGCAAGCATTGGTCAAAAGCGACTAAACCCGATCAAAAACTGATAAAAACCTACCAAGAACAGCTAAAAATGCCTTAACCGGCTCAAATCATCCAAACCTAAGAAAAAACCTCTAAAATTATTTCCAGTCCATATAGACCACATAGAATCCGGGCATAATGTATTTGCCCGGATTCTTGATGGATAAAACACATCTATATGTTTGCTCTGTTTAGTTTTGGTTGTGTTTTATTTGTGTAAAAGTTGGTCAACTAGTATTTGAGGTAGTTGTGAATGTAGTAGACAAAGAACATCTCGACGGCACATTATAGTATAAAGGTCAAGACATGAGTGTGCTCTAACAAAACGTCATGTTATTTGACCTAAAAATGATATTGTTTAACATTGGGAAGCCTACATAGGTGAATAATATGCAAAAGAAGGACAAGTATTTTTTGACATTTCATGTAGGATCAACTTGCTTATGTATTATATGACTCTGAAATATTTGATTCCATGTTTTATTCTATTAAAATTGAGAGCTATCAAGAAATAGATTACCAAACACAATCGCTAACATACAAAAACAAATTTATATTGAAATTATCTGAAAACGTGGGTTGCAATAAAATGGTCATAACATGTGATACATGACTCCGTTTTAAGACCACAACTAAGAAAATGGATGCTTGAAAAAAGGAGTACTTTTATCCAGGCAAGCATTGGTCAAAAGCGACTAAACCCGATCAAAAACTGATAAAAACCTACCAAGAACAGCAAAAAATGCCGTAACCGACTTAAATCATCCAAACCTAAGAAAAAACCTCTAAAATTATTTCCAGTCCATATAGACCACATAGAATCCGGGCATAATGTATTTGCCCGGATTCTTGATGGATAAAACACATCTATATGTTTGCTCTGTTTAGTTTTGGTTGTGTTTTATTGGTGTAAAAGTTGGTCAGCTAGTATTTGAGGTAGTTGTGAATGTAGTAGACAAAGAGCATCTCGACGGCACATTATAGTATAAAGGTGAAGACATGAGTGTGCTCTAACAAAACGTTATGTTATTTGACCTAAAAATGATATTGTTTAACCTTGGGAAGCCTACATATGTGAATAATATGCAAAAGAAGGACAAGTATTTTTTGACATTTCATGTAGGATCAACTTGCTTATGTATTATATGACTCTGAAATATTTGATTCCATGTTTTATTCTATTAAAATTGAGAGCTATCAAGAAATAGATTACCAAACACAATCGCTAACATACAAAAACAAATTTATATTGAAATTATCTGAAAACGTGGGTTGCAATAAAATGGTCATAACATGTGATACATGACTCCGTTTTAAGACCACAACTAAGAAAAGGGATGCTTGAAAAAAGGAGTACTTTTATCCAGGCAAGCATTGGTCAAAAGCGACTAAACCCGATCAAAAACTGATAAAAACCTACCAAGAACAGCTAAAAATGCCTTAACCGGCTCAAATCATCCAAACCTAAGAAAAAACTTCTAAAATTATTTCCAGTCCATATAGACCACATAGAATCCGGGCATAATGTATTTGCCTGGATTCTTGATGGATAAAACACATCTATATGTTTGCTCTGTTTAGTTTTGGTTGTGTTTTATTGGTGTAAAAGTTGGTCAGCTAGTATTTGAGGTAGTTGTGAATGTAGTAGACAAAGAACATCTCGACGGCACATTATAGTATAAAGGTCAAGACATGAGTGTGCTCTAAGAAAACGTCATGTTATTTGACCTAAAAATGATATTGTTTAACATTGGGAAGCCTACATAGGTGAATAATATGCAAAAGAAGGACAAGTATTTTTTGACATTTCATGTAGGATCAACTTGCTTATGTATTATATGACTCTGAAATATTTGATTCCATGTTTTATTCTATTAAAATTGAGAGCTATCAAGAAATAGATTACCAAACACAATCGCTAACATACAAAAACAAATTTATATTGAAATTATCTGAAAACGTGGGTTGCAATAAAATGGTCATAACATGTGATACATGACTCCGTTTTAAGACCACAACTAAGAAAATGGATGCTTGAAAAAAGGAGTACTTTTATCCAGGCAAGCATTGGTCAAAAGCGACTAAACCCGATCAAAAACTGATAAAAACCTACCAAGAACAGCAAAAAATGCCGTAACCGGCTCAAATCATCCAAACCTAAGAAAAAACCTCTAAAATTATTTCCAGTCCATATAGACCACATACAATCCGGGCATAATGTATTTGCCCGGATTCTTGATGGATAAAACACATCTATATGTTTGCTCTGTTTAGTTTTGGTTGTGTTTTATTGGTATAAAAGTTGGTCAGCTAGTATTTGAGGTAGTTGTGAATGTAGTAGACAAAGAGCATCTCGACGGCACATTATAGTATAAAGGTGAAGACATGAGTGTGCTCTAACAAAACGTCATGTTATTTGACCTAAAAATTATATTGTTTAACCTTGGGAAGCCTACATATGTGAATAATATGCAAAAGAAGGACAAGTATTTTTTGACATTTCATGTAGGATCAACTTGCTTATGTATTATATGACTCTGAAATATTTGATTCCATGTTTTATTCTATTAAAATTGAGAGCTATCAAGAAATAGATTACCAAACACAATCGCTAACATACAAAAACAAATTTATATTGAAATTATCTGAAAACGTGGGTTGCAATAAAATGGTCATAACATGTGATACATGACTCCGTTTTAAGACCGCAACTAAGAAAATGGATGCTTGAAAAAAGGAGTACTTTTATCCAGGAAAGCATTGGTCAAAAGCGACTAAACCCGATCAAAAACTGATAAAAACCTACCAAGAACAGCTAAAAATGCTGTAACCGGCTCAAATCATCCAAACCTAAGAAAAAACCTCTAAAATTATTTCCAGTCCATATAGACCACATAGAATCCGGGCATAATGTATTTGCCCGGATTCTTGATGGATAAAACACATCTATATGTTTGCTCTGTTTAGTTTTGGTTGTGTTTTATTGGTGTAAAAGTTGGTCAACTAGTATTTGAGGTAGTTGTGAATGTAGTAGACAAAGAACATCTCGACGGCACATTATAGTATAAAGGTCAAGACATGAGTGTGCTCTAACAAAACGTCATGTTATTTGACCTAAAAATGATATTGTTTAACATTGGGAAGCCTACATAGGTGAATAATATGCAAAAGAAGGACAAGTATTTTTTGACATTTCATGTAGGATCAACTTGCTTATATATTATATGACTCTGAAATATTTGATTCCATGTTTTATTCTATTAAAATTGAGAGCTATCAAGAAATAGATTACCAAACAAAGTCGCTAACATACAAAAACAAATTTATATTGAAATTATCTGAAAACGTGGGTTGCAATAAAATGGTCATAACATGTGATACATGACTCCGTTTTAAGACCACAACTAAGAAAATGGATTCTTGAAAAAAGGAGTACTTTTATCCAAGCAAGCATTGGTCAAAAGCGACTAAACCCGATCAAAAACTGATAAAAACCTACCAAGAACAGCTAAAAATGCCTTAACTGGCTCAAATCATCCAAACCTAAGAAAAAACCTCTAAAATTATTTCCAGTCCATATAGACCACATAGAATCCGGGCATAATGTATTTGCCCGGATTCTTGATGGATAAAACACATCTATATGTTTGCTCTGTTTAGTTTTGGTTGTGTTTTATTGGTGTAAAAGTTGGTCAGCTAGTATTTGAGGTAGTTGTGAATGTAGTAGACAAAGAACATCTCGACGGCACATTATAGTATAAAGGTCAAGACATGAGTGTGCTCTAAGAAAACGTCATGTTATTTGACCTAAAAATGATATTGTTTAACATTGGGAAGCCTACATAGGTGAATAATATGCAAAAGAAGGACAAGTATTTTTTGACATTTCATGTAGGATCAACTTGCTTATGTATTATATGACTCTGAAATATTTGATTCCATGTTTTATTCTATTAAAATTGAGAGCTATCAAGAAATAGATTACCAAACACAATCGCTAACATACAAAAACAAATTTATATTGAAATTATCTGAAAACGTGGGTTGCAATAAAATGGTCATAACATGTGATACATTACTCCGTTTTAAGACCACAACTAAGAAAATGGATGCTTGAAAAAAGTAGTACTTTTATCCAGGCAAGCATTGGTCAAAAGCGACTAAACCCGATCAAAAACTGATAAAAACCTACCAAGAACAGCAAAAAATGCCGTAACCGGCTCAAATCATCCAAACCTAAGAAAAAACCTCTAAAATTATTTCCAGTCCATATAGACCACATAGAATCCGGGCATAATGTATTTGCCCGGATTCTTGATGGATAAAACACATCTATATGTTTGCTCTGTTTAGTTTTGGTTGTGTTTTATTGGTATAAAAGTTGGTCAACTAGTATTTGAGGTAGTTGTGAATGTAGTAGACAAAGAGCATCTCGACGACACATTATAGTATAAAGGTGAAGACATGAGTGTGCTCTAACAAAACGTCATGTTATTTGACCTAAAAATGATATTGTTTAACCTTCGGAAGCCTACATATGTGAATAATATGCAAAAGAAGGACAAGTATTTTTTGACATTTCATGTAGGATCAACTTGCTTATGTATTATATGACTCTGAAATATTTGATTCCATGTTTTATTCTATTAAAATTGAGAGCTATCAAGAAATAGATTACCAAACACAATCGCTAACATACAAAAACAAATTTATATTGAAATTATCTGAAAATGTGGGTTGCAATAAAATGGTCATAACATGTGATACATGACTCCGTTTTAAGACCGCAACTAAGAAAATGGATGCTTGAAAAAAGGAGTACTTTTATCATGGAAAGCATTGGTCAAAAGCGACTAAACCCGATCAAAAACTGATAAAAACCTACCAAGAACAGCTAAAAATGCTGTAACCGGCTCAAATCATCCAAACCTAAGAAAAAACCTCTAAAATTATTTCCAGTCCATATAGACCACATAGAATCCGGGCATAATGTATTTGCCCGGATTCTTGATGGATAAAACACATCTATATGTTTGCTCTGTTTAGTTTTGGTTGTGTTTTATTGGTGTAAAAGTTGGTCAGCTAGTATTTGAGGTAGTTGTGAATGTAGTAGACGAAGAACATCTCGACGGCACATTATAGTATAAAGGTCAAGACATGAGTGTGCTCTAACAAAACGTCATGTTATTTGACCTAAAAATGATATTGTTTAACATTGGGAAGCCTACATAGGTGAATAATATGCAAAAGAAGGACAAGTATTTTTTGACATTTCATGTAGGATCAACTTGCTTATGTATTATATGACTCTGAAATATTTGATTCCATGTTTTATTCTATTAAAATTGAGAGCTATCAAGAAATAGATTACCAAACACAGTCGCTAACATACAAAAACAAATTTATATTGAAATTATCTGAAAACGTGGGTTGCAATAAAATGGTCATAACATGTGATACATGCCTCCGTTTTAAGACCACAACTAAGAAAATGGATTCTTGAAAAAAAGAGTACTTTTATCCAGGCAAGCATTGGTCAAAAGCGACTAAACCCGATCAAAAACTGATAAAAACCTACCAAGAACAGCTAAAAATGCCGTAACCGGCTCAAATCATCCAAACCTAAGAAAAAACCTCTAAAATTATTTCCAGTCCATATAGACCACATAGAATCCGGGCATAATGTATTTGCCCGGATTCTTGATGGATAAAACACATCTATATGTTTGCTCTGTTTAGTTTTGGTTGTGTTTTATTGGTGTAAAAGTTGGTCAGCTAGTATTTGAGGTAGTTGTGAATGTAGTAGACAAAGAGCATCTCGACGGCACATTATAGTATAAAGGTTAAGACATGAGTGTGCTCTAACAAAACGTCATGTTATTTGACCTAAAAATGATATTGTTTAACCTTGGGAAGCCTACATATGTGAATAATATGCAAAAGAAGGACAAGTATTTTTTGACATTTCATGTAGGATCAACTTGCTTATGTATTATATGACTCTGAAATATTTGATTCCATGTTTTATTCTATAAAAATTGAGAGCTATCAAGAAATAGATTACCAAACACAATCGCTAACATACAAAAACAAATTTATATTGAAATTATCTGAAAACGTGGGTTGCAATAAAATGGTCATAACATGTGATACATGACTCCGTTTTAAGACCACAACTAAGAAAATGGATGCTTGAAAAAAGGATTACTTTTATCCAGGCAAGCATTGGTCAAAAGCGACTAAACCCGATCAAAAACTGATAAAAACCTACCAAGAACAGCTAAAAATGCCGTAACCGGCTCAAATCATCCAAACCTAAGAAAAAACCTCTAAAATTATTTCCAGTCCATATAGACCACATAGAATCCGGGCATAATGTAGCTAAAACACATCTATATGTTTGCTCTGTTTAGTTTTGGTTGTGTTTTATTGGTGTAAAAGTTGGTCAGCTAGTATTTGAGGTAGTTGTGAATGTAGTAGACAAAGAACATCTCGACGGCACATTATAGTATAAAGGTCAAGACATGAGTGTGCTCTAACAAAACGTCATGTTATTTGACCTAAAAATGATATTGTTTAACATTGGGAAGCCTACATAGGTGAATAATATGCAAAAGAAGGACAAGTATTTTTTGACATTTCATGTAGGATCAACTTGCTTATGTATTATATGACTCTGAAATATTTGATTCCATGTTTTATTCTATTAAAATTGAGAGCTATCAAGAAATAGATTACCAAACACAATCGCTAACATACAAAAACAAATTTATATTGAAATTATCTGAAAACGTGGGTTGCAATAAAATGGTCATAACATGTGATACATGACTCCGTTTTAAGACCACAAATAAGAAAATGGATGCTTGAAAAAAGGAGTACTTTTATCCAGGCAAGCATTGGTTAAAAGCGACTAAACCCGATCAAAAACTGATAAAAACCTACCATTAACAGCTAAAAATGCCGTAACCGGCTCAAATCATCCAAACCTAAGAAAAAACCTCTAAAATTATTTCAAGTCCATATAGACCACATAGAATCCGGGCATAATGTATTTGCCCGGATTCTTGATGGATAAAACACATCTATATGTTTGCTCTGTTTAGTTTTGGTTGTGTTTTATTGGTGTAAAAGTTGGTCAGCTAGTATTTGAGGTAGTTGTGAATGTAGTAGACAAAGAGCATCTCGACGGCACATTATAGTATAAAGGTCAAGACATGAGTGTGCTCTAACAAAACGTCATGTTATTTGACCTAAAAATGATATTGTTTAACCTTGGGAAGCCTACATATGTGAATAATATGCAAAAGAAGGACAAGTATTTTTTGACATTTCATGTAGGATCAACTTGCTTATGTATTATATGACTCTGAAATATTTGATTCCATGTTTTATTCTATTAAAATTGAGAGCTATCAAGAAATACATTACCAAACACAATCGCTAACATACAAAAACAAATTTATATTGAAATTATCTGAAAACGTGGGTTGCAATAAAATGGTCATAACATGTGATACATGACTCCGTTTTAAGACCACAACTAAGAAAATGGATGCTTGAAAAAAGGAGTACTTTTATCCAGGCAAGCATTGGTCAAAAGCGACTAAACCCGATCAAAAACTGATAAAAACCTACCAAGAACAGCTAAAAATGCCGTAACCGGCTCAACTCATCCAAACCTAAGAAAAAACCTCTAAAATTATTTCCAGTCCATATAGACCACATAGAATCCGGGCATAATGTAGATAAAACACATCTATATGTTTGCTCTGTTTAGTTTTGGTTGTGTTTTATTGGTGTAAAAGTTGGTCAGCTAGTATTTGAGGTAGTTGTGAATGTAGTAGACAAAGAACATCTCGACAGCACATTATAGTATAAAGGTCAAGACATGAGTGTGCTCTAACAAAACGTCATGTTATTTGACCTAAAAATGATATTTTTTAACATTGGGAAGCCTACATAGTTGAATAATATGTAAAAGAAGGACAAGTATTTTTTGACATTTCATGTAGGATCAACTTGCTTATGTATTATATGACTCTGAAATATTTGATTCCATGTTTTATTCTATTAAAATTGAGAGCTATCAAGAAATAGATTACCAAACACAATCGCTAACATACAAAAACAAATTTATATTGAAATTATCTAAAAACGTGGGTTGCAATAAAATGGTCATAACATGTGATACATGACTCCGTTTTAAGACCACAAATAAGAAAATGGATGCTTGAAAAAAGGAGTACTTTTATCCAGGCAAGCATTGGTCAAAAGCGACTAAACCCGATCAAAAACTGATAAAAACCTACCAAGAACAGCTAAAAATGCCGTAACCGGCTCAAATCATCCAAACCTAAGAAAAAACCTCTAAAATTATTTTAAGTCCATATAGACCACATAGAATCCGGGCATAATGTATTTGCCCGGATTCTTGATGGATAAAACACATCTATATGTTTGCTCTGTTTAGTTTTGGTTGTGTTTTATTGGTGTAAAAGTTGGTCAGCTAGTATTTGAGGTAGTTGTGAATGTAGTAGACAAAGAGCATCTCGACGGCACATTATAGTATAAAGGTCAAGACATGAGTGTGCTCTAACAAAACGTCATGTTATTTGACCTAAAAATGATATTGTTTAACCTTGGGAAGCCTACATATGTGAATAATATGCAAAAGAAGGACAAGTATTTTTTGACATTTCATGTAGGATCAACTTGCTTATGTATTATATGACTCTGAAATATTTGATTCCATGTTTTATTCTATTAAAATTGAGAGCTATCAAGAAATACATTACCAAACACAATCGCTAACATACAAAAACAAATTTATATTGAAATTATCTGAAAACGTGGGTTGCAATAAAATGGTCATAACATGTGATACATGACTCCGTTTTAAGACCACAACTAAGAAAATGGATGCTTGAAAAAAGGAGTACTTTTATCCAGGCAAGCATTGGTCAAAAGCGACTAAACCCGATCAAAAACTGATAAAAACCTACCAAGAACAGCTAAAAATGCCGTAACCGGCTCAAATCATCCAAACCTAAGAAAAAACCTCTAAAATTATTTCCAGTCCATATAGACCACATAGAATCCGGGCATAATGTATTTGCCCGAATTCTTGATGGATAAAACACATCTATATGTTTGCTCTGTTTAGTTTTGGTTGTGTTTTATTGGTGTAAAAGTTGGTCAGCTAGTATTTGAGGTAGTTGTGAATGTAGTAGACAAAGAACATCTCGACGACACATTATAGTATAAAGGTCAAGACATGAGTGTGCTCTAACAAAACGTCATGTTATTTGACCTAAAAATGATATTGTTTAACATTGGGAAGCCTACATAGGTGAATAATATGCAAAAGAAGGACAAGTATTTTTTGACATTTCATGTAGGATCAACTTGCTTATGTATTATATGACTCTGAAATATTTGATTCCATGTTTTATTCTATTAAAATTGAGAGCTATCAAGAAATAGATTACCAAACACAGTCGCTAACATACAAAAACAAATTTATATTGAAATTATCTGAAAACGTGGGTTGCAATAAAATGGTCATAACATGTGATACATGACTCCGTTTTAAGACCACAACTAAGAAAATGGATTCTTGAAAAAAGGAGTACTTTTATCCAGGCAAGCATTGGTCAAAAGCGACTAAACCTGATCAAAAACTGATAAAAACCTACCAAGAACAGCTAAAAATGCCGTAACCGGCTCAAATCATCCAAACCTAAGAAAAAACCTCTAAAATTATTTCCAGTCCATATAGACCACATAGAATCCGGGCATAATGTATTTGCCCGGATTCTTGATGGATAAAACACATCTATATGTTTGCTCTGTTTAGTTTTGGTTGTGTTTTATTGGTGTAAAAGTTGGTCAGCTAGTATTTGAGGTAGTTGTGAATGTAGTAGACAAAGAGCATCTCGACGGCACATTATAGTATAAAGGTGAAGACATGAGTGTGCTCTAACAAAACGTCATGTTATTTGACCTAAAAATGATATTGTTTAACCTTGGGAAGCCTACATATGTGAATAATATGCAAAAGAAGGACAAGTATTTTTTGACATTTCATGTAGGATCAACTTGCTTATGTATTATATGACTCTGAAATATTTGATTCCATGTTTTATTCTATAAAAATTGAGAGCTATCAAGAAATAGATTACCAAACACAATCGCTAACATACAAAAACAAATTTATATTGAAATTATCTGAAAACGTGGGTTGCAATAAAATGGTCATAACATGTGATACATGACTCCGTTTTAAGACCACAACTAAGAAAATGGATGCTTGAAAAAAGGAGTACTTTTATCCAGGCAAGCATTGGTCAAAAGCGACTAAACCCGATCAAAAACTGATAAAAACCTAACAAGAACAGCTAAAAATGCCGTAACCGGCTCAAATCATCCAAACCTAAGAAAAAACCTCTAAAATTATTTCCAGTCCATATAGACCACATAGAATCCGGGCATAATGTAGATAAAACACATCTATATGTTTGCTCGGTTTAGTTTTGGTTGTGTTTTATTGGTGTAAAAGTTGGTCAGCTAGTATTTGAGGTAGTTGTGAATGTAGTAGACAAAGAACATCTCGACGGCACATTATAGTATAAAGGTCAAGACATGAGTGTGCTCTAACAAAACGTCATGTTATTTGACCTAAAAATGATATTGTTTAACATTGGGAAGCCTACATAGGTGAATAATATGCAAAAGAAGGACAAGTATTTTTTGACATTTCATGTAGGATCAACTTGCTTATGTATTATATGACTCTATAATATTTGATTCCATGTTTTATTCTATTAAAATTGAGAGCTATCAAGAAATAGATTACCAAACACAATCGCTAACATACAAAAACAAATTTATATTGAAATTATCTGAAAACGTGGGTTGCAATAAAATGGTCATAACATGTGATACATGACTCCGTTTTAAGACCACAAATAAGAAAATGGATGCTTGAAAAAAGGAGTACTTTTATCCAGGCAAGCATTGGTCAAAAGCGACTAAACCCGATCAAAAACTGATAAAAACCTACCATTAACAGCTGAAAATGCTGTAACCGGCTCAAATCATCCAAACCTAAGAAAAAACCTCTAAAATTATTTCAAGTCCATATAGACCACATAGAATCCAGGCATAATGTATTTGCCCGGATTCTTGATGGATAAAACACATCTATATGTTTGCTCTGTTTAGTTTTGGTTGTGTTTTATTGGTGTAAAAGTTGGTCAGCTAGTATTTGAGGTAGTTGTGAATGTAGTAGACAAAGAGCATCTCGACGGCACATTATAGTATAAAGGTCAAGACATGAGTGTGCTCTAACAAAACGTCATGTTATTTGACCTAAAAATGATATTGTTTAACCTTGGGAAGCCTACATATGTGAATAATATGCAAAAGAAGGACAAGTATTTTTTGACATTTCATGTAGGATCAACTTGCTTATGTATTATATGACTCTGAAATATTTGATTCCATGTTTTATTCTATTAAAATTGAGAGCTATCAAGAAATACATTACCAAACACAATCGCTAACATACAAAAACAAATTTATATTGAAATTATCTGAAAACGTGGGTTGCAATAAAATGGTCATAACATGTGATACATGACTCCGTTTTAAGACCACAACTAAGAAAATGGATGCTTGAAAAAAGGAGTACTTTTATCCAGGCAAGCATTGGTCAAAAGCGACTAAACCCGATCAAAAACTGATAAAAACCTACCAAGAACAGCTAAAAATGCCGTAACCGGCTCAAATCATCCAAACCTAAGAAAAAACCTCTAAAATTATTTCCAGTCCATATAGACCACATAGAATCCGGGCATAATGTATTTGCCCGGATTCTTGATGGATAAAACACATCTATATGTTTGCTCTGTTTAGTTTTGGTTGTGTTTTATTGGTGTAAAAGTTGGTCAGCTAGTATTTGAGGTAGTTGTGAATGTAGTAGACAAAGAACATCTCGACGGCACATTATAGTATAAAGGTCAAGACATGAGTGTGCTCTAAGAAAACGTCATGTTATTTGACCTAAAAATGATATTGTTTAACATTGGGAAGCCTACATAGGTGAATAATATGCAAAAGAAGGACAAGTATTTTTTGACATTTCATGTAGGATCAACTTGCTTATGTATTATATGACTCTGAAATATTTGATTCCATGTTTTATTCTATTAAAATTGAGAGCTATCAAGAAATAGATTACCAAACACAATCGCTAACATACAAAAACAAATTTATATTGAAATTATCTGAAAACGTGGGTTGCAATAAAATGGTCATAACATGTGATACATGACTCTGTTTTAAGACCACAACTAAGAAAATGGATGCTTGAAAAAAGGAGTACTTTTATCCAGGCAAGCATTGGTCAAAAGCGACTAAACCCGATCAAAAGCTGATAAAAACCTACCAAGAACAGCTAAAAATGCCGTAACCGGCTCAAATCATCCAAACCTAAGAAAAAACCTCTAAAATTATTTTAAGTCCATATAGACCACATAGAATCCGGGCATAATGTATTTGCCCGGATTCTTGATGGATAAAACACATCTATATGTTTGCTCTGTTTAGTTTTGGTTGTGTTTTATTGGTGTAAAAGTTGGTCAGCTAGTATTTGAGGTAGTTGTGAATGTAGTAGACAAAGAGCATCTCGACGGCACATTATAGTATAAAGGTCAAGACATGAGTGTGCTCTAACAAAACGTCATGTTATTTGACCTAAAAATGATATTGTTTAACCTTGGGAAGCCTACATATGTGAATAATATGCAAAAGAAGGACAAGTATTTTTTGACATTTCATGTAGGATCAACTTGCTTATGTATTATATGACTCTGAAATATTTAATTCCATGTTTTATTCTATTAAAATTGAGAGCTATCAAGAAATACATTACTAAACACAATCGCTAACATACAAAAACAAATTTATATTGAAATTATCTGAAAACGTGGGTTGCAATAAAATGGTCATAACATGTGATACATGACTCCGTTTTAAGACCACAACTAAGAAAATGGATGCTTGAAAAAAGGAGTACTTTTATCCAGGCAAGCATTGGTCAAAAGCGACTAAACCCGATCAAAAACTGATAAAAACCTACCAAGAACAGCTAAAAATGCCGTAACCGGCTCAAATCATCCAAACCTAAGAAAAAACCTCTAAAATTATTTCCAGTCCATATAGACCACATAGAATCCGGGCATAATGTATTTGCCCGGATTCTTGATGGATAAAACACATCTATATGTTTGCTCTGTTTAGTTTTGGTTGTGTTTTATTGGTGTAAAAGTTGGTCAGCTAGTATTTGAGGTAGTTGTGAATGTAGTAGACAAAGAACATCTCGACGGCACATTATAGTATAAAGGTCAAGACATGAGTGTGCTCTAAGAAAACGTCATGTTATTTGACCTAAAAATGATATTGTTTAACATTGGGAAGCCTACATAGGTGAATAATATGCAAAAGAAGGACAAGTATTTTTTGACATTTCATGTAGGATCAACTTGCTTATGTATTATATGACTCTGAAATATTTGATTCCATATTTTATTCTATTAAAATTGAGAGCTATCAAGAAATAGATTACCAAACACAATCGCTAACATACAAAAACAAATTTATATTGAAATTATCTGAAAACGTGGGTTGCAATAAAATGGTCATAACATGTGATACATGACTCCGTTTTAAGACCACAACTAAGAAAATGGATGCTTGAAAAAAGGAGTACTTTTATCCAGGCAAGCATTGGTCAAAAGCGACTAAACCCGATCAAAAACTGATAAAAACCTACCAAGAACAGCAAAAAATGCCGTAACCGTCTCAAATCATCCAAACCTAAGAAAAAACCTCTAAAATTATTTCCAGTCCATATAGACCACATAGAATCCGGGCATAATGTATTTGCCCGGATTCTTGATGGATAAAACACATCTATATGTTTGCTCTGTTTAGTTTTGGTTGTGTTTTATTGGTGTAAAAGTTGGTCAGCTAGTATTTGAGGTTTTTTTGAATGTAGTAGACAAAGAGCATCTCGACGGCACATTATAGTATAAAGGTGAAGACATGAGTGTGCTCTAACAAAACGTCATGTTATTTGACCTAAAAATGATATTGTTTAACCTTGGGAAGCCTACATATGTGAATAATATGCAAAAGAAGGACAAGTATTTTTTGACATTTCATGTAGGATCAACTTGCTTATGTATTATATGACTCTGAAATATTTGATTCCATGTTTTATTCTATTAAAATTGAGAGCTATCAAGAAATACATTACCAAACACAATCGCTAACATACAAAAACAAATTTATATTGAAATTATCTGAAAACGTGGGTTGCAATAAAATGGTCATAACATGTGATACATGACTCCGTTTTAAGACCACAACTAAGAAAATGGATGCTTGAAAAAAGGAGTACTTTTATCCAGGCAAGCATTGGTCAAAAGCGACTAAACCCGATCAAAAACTGATAAAAACCTACCAAGAACAGCTAAAAATGCCGTAACCGGCTCAAATCATCCAAACCTAAGAAAAAACCTCTAAAATTATTTTAAGTCCATATAGACCACATAGAATCCGGGCATAATGTATTTGCCCGGATTCTTGATGGATAAAACACATCTATATGTTTGCTCTGTTTAGTTTTGGTTGTGTTTTATTGGTGTAAAAGTTGGTCAGCTAGTATTTGAGGTAGTTGTGAATGTAGTAGACAAAGAGCATCTCGACGGCACATTATAGTATAAAGGTCAAGACATGAGTGTGCTCTAACAAAACGTCATGTTATTTGACCTAAAAATGATATTGTTTAACCTTGGGAAGCCTACATATGTGAATAATATGCAAAAGAAGGACAAGTATTTTTTGACATTTCATGTAGGATCAACTTGCTTATGTATTATATGACTCTGAAATATTTGATTCCATGTTTTATTCTATTAAAATTGAGAGCTATCAAGAAATAGATTACCAAACACAATCGCTAACATACAAAAACAAATTTATATTGAAATTATCTGAAAACGTGGGTTGCAATAAAATGGTCATAACATGTGATACATGACTCCGTTTTAAGACCACAACTAAGAAAATGGATGCTTGAAAAAAGGAGTACTTTTATCCAGGCAAGCATTGGTCAAAAGCGACTAAACCCGATCAAAAACTGATAAAAACCTACCAAGAACAGCAAAAAATGCCGTAACCGTCTCAAATCATCCAAACCTAAGAAAAAACCTCTAAAATTATTTCCAGTCCATATAGACCACATAGAATCCGGGCATAATGTATTTGCCCGGATTCTTGATGGATAAAACACATCTATATGTTTGCTCTGTTTAGTTTTGGTTGTGTTTTATTGGTGTAAAAGTTGGTCAGCTAGTATTTGAGGTTTTTTTGAATGTAGTAGACAAAGAGCATCTCGACGGCACATTATAGTATAAAGGTGAAGACATGAGTGTGCTCTAACAAAACGTCATGTTATTTGACCTAAAAATGATATTGTTTAACCTTGGGAAGCCTACATATGTGAATAATATGCAAAAGAAGGACAAGTATTTTTTGACATTTCATGTAGGATCAACTTGCTTATGTATTATATGACTCTGAAATATTTGATTCCATGTTTTATTCTATTAAAATTGAGAGCTATCAAGAAATACATTACCAAACACAATCGCTAACATACAAAAACAAATTTATATTGAAATTATCTGAAAACGTGGGTTGCAATAAAATGGTCATAACATGTGATACATGACTCCGTTTTAAGACCACAACTAAGAAAATGGATGCTTGAAAAAAGGAGTACTTTTATCCAGGCAAGCATTGGTCAAAAGCGACTAAACCCGATCAAAAACTGATAAAAACCTACCAAGAACAGCTAAAAATGCCGTAACCGGCTCAAATCATCCAAACCTAAGAAAAAACCTCTAAAATTATTTTAAGTCCATATAGACCACATAGAATCCGGGCATAATGTATTTGCCCGGATTCTTGATGGATAAAACACATCTATATGTTTGCTCTGTTTAGTTTTGGTTGTGTTTTATTGGTGTAAAAGTTGGTCAGCTAGTATTTGAGGTAGTTGTGAATGTAGTAGACAAAGAGCATCTCGACGGCACATTATAGTATAAAGGTCAAGACATGAGTGTGCTCTAACAAAACGTCATGTTATTTGACCTAAAAATGATATTGTTTAACCTTGGGAAGCCTACATATGTGAATAATATGCAAAAGAAGGACAAGTATTTTTTGACATTTCATGTAGGATCAACTTGCTTATGTATTATATGACTCTGAAATATTTGATTCCATGTTTTATTCTATTAAAATTGAGAGCTATCAAGAAATACATTACCAAACACAATCGCTAACATACAAAAACAAATTTATATTGAAATTATCTGAAAACGTGGGTTGCAATAAAATGGTCATAACATGTGATACATGACCCCGTTTTAAGACCACAACTAAGAAAATGGATGCTTGAAAAAAGGAGTACTTTTATCTAGGCAAGCATTGGTCAAAAGCGACTAAACCCGATCAAAAACTGATAAAAACCTACCAAGAACAGCTAAAAATGCCGTAACCGGCTCAAATCATCCAAACCTAAGAAAAAACCTCTAAAATTATTTCCAGTCCATATAGACCACATAGAATCCGGGCATAATGTATTTGCCCGGATTCTTGATGGATAAAACACATCTATATGTTTGCTCTGTTTAGTTTTGGTTGTGTTTTATTGGTGTAAAAGTTGGTCAGCTAGTATTTGAGGTAGTTGTGAATGTAGTAGACAAAGAACATCTCGACGGCACATTATAGTATAAAGGTCAAGACATGAGTGTGCTCTAAGAAAACGTCATGTTATTTGACCTAAAAATGATATTGTTTAACATTGGGAAGCCTACATAGGTGAATAATATGCAAAAGAAGGACAAGTATTTTTTGACATTTCATGTAGGATCAACTTGCTTATGTATTATATGACTCTAAAATATTTGATTCCATGTTTTATTCTATTAAAATTGAGAGCTATCAAGAAATAGATTACCAAACACAATCGCTAACATACAAAAACAAATTTATATTGAAATTATCTGAAAACGTGGGTTGCAATAAAATGGTCATAACATGTGATACATGACTCCGTTTTAAGACCACAACTAAGAAAATGGATGCTTGAAAAAAGGAGTACTTTTATCCAGGCAAGCATTGATCAAAAGCGACTAAACCCGATAAAAAACTGATAAAAACCTACCAAGAACAGCAAAAAATGCCGTAACCGTCTCAAATCATCCAAACCTAAGAAAAAACCTCTAAAATTATTTCCAGTCCATATAGACCACATAGAATCCGGGCATAATGTATTTGCCCGGATTCTTGATGGATAAAACACATCTATATGTTTGCTCTGTTTAGTTTTGGTTGTGTTTTATTGGTGTAAAAGTTGGTCAGCTAGTATTTGAGGTAGTTGTGAATGTAGTAGACAAAGAGCATCTCGACGGCACATTATAGTATAAAGGTGAAGACATGAGTGTGCTCTAACAAAACGTCATGTTATTTGACCTAAAAATGATATTTTTTAACCTTGGGAAGCCTACATATGTGAATAATATGCAAAAGAAGGACAAGTATTTTTTGACATTTCATGTAGGATCAACTTGCTTATGTATTATATGACTCTGAAATATTTGATTCCATGTTTTATTCTATTAAAATTGAGAGCTATCAAGAAATACATTACCAAACACAATCGCTAACATACAAAAACAAATTTATATTGAAATTATCTGAAAACGTGGGTTGCAATAAAATTGTCATAACATGTGATACATGACTCCGTTTTAAGACCACAACTAAGAAAATGGATGCTTGAAAAAAGGAGTACTTTTATCCAGGCAAGCATTGGTCAAAAGCGACTAAACCCGATCAAAAACTGATAAAAACCTACCAAGAACAGCTAAAAATGCCGTAACCGGCTCAAATCATCCAAACCTAAGAAAAAACCTCTAAAATTATTTCCAGTCCATATAGACCACATAGAATCTGGGCATAATGTATTTGCCCGGATTCTTGATGGATAAAACACATCTATATGTTTGCTCTGTTTAGTTTTGGTTGTGTTTTATTGGTGTAAAAGTTGGTCAGCTAGTATTTGAGGTAGTTGTGAATGTAGTAGACAAAGAACATCTCGACGGCACATTATAGTATAAAGGTCAAGACATGAGTGTGCTCTTACAAAACGTCATGTTATTTGACCTAAAAATGATATTGTTTAACATTGGGAAGCCTACATAGGTGAATAATATGCAAAAGAAGGACAAGTATTTTTTGACATGTCATGTAGGATCAACTTGCTTGTGTATTATATGACTCTGAAATATTTTATTCCATATTTTATTCTATTAAAATTGAGAGCTATCAAGAAATAGATTACCAAACACAGTCGCTAACATACAAAAACAAATTTATATTGAAATTATCTGAAAACGTGGGTTGCAATAAAATGGTCATAACATGTGATACATGACTCCGTTTTAAGACCACAACTAAGAAAATGGATGCTTGAAAAAAGGAGTACTTTTATCCAGGCAAGCATTGGTCAAAAGCGACTAAACCCGATCAAAAACTAATAAAAACCTACCAAGAACAACTAAAAATGCCGTAACCGGCTCAAATCATCCAAACCTAAGAAAAAACCTCTAAAATTATTTCCAGTCCATATAGACCGCATAGAATCCGGGCATAATGTATTTGCCCGGATTCTTGATGGATAAAACACATCTATATGTTTGCTCTGTTTAGTTTTGGTTGTGTTTTATTGGTGTAAAAGTTGGTCAGCTAGTATTTGAGGTAGTTGTGAATGTAGTAGACAAAGAACATCTCGACGGCACATTATAGTATAAAGGTCAAGACATGAGTGTGCTCTTACAAAACGTCATGTTATTTGACCTAAAAATGATATTGTTTAACATTGGGAAGCCTACATAGGTGAATAATATGCAAAAGAAGGACAAGTATTTTTTGACATTTCATGTAGGATCAACTTGCTTATGTATTATATGACTCTGAAATATTTTATTCCATGTTTTATTCTATTAAAATTGAGAGCTATCAAGAAATAGATTACCAAACACAGTCGCTAACATACAAAAACAAATTTATATTGAAATTATCTGAAAACGTGGGTTGCAATAAAATGGTCATAACATGTGATACATGACTCCGTTTTAAGACCACAACTAAGAAAATGGATGCTTGAAAAAAGGAGTACTTTTATCCAGGCAAGCATTGGTCAAAAGCGACTAAACCCGATCAAAAACTGATAAAAACCTACCAAGAACAGCTAAAAATGCCGTAACCGGCTCAAATCATCCAAACCTAAGAAAAAACCTCTAAAGTTATTTCCAGTCCATATAGACCACATAGAATCCGGGCATAATGTATTTGCCCGGATTCTTGATGGATAAAACACATCTATATGTTTGCCCTGTTTAGTTTTGGTTGTGTTTTATTGGTGTAAAAGTTGGTCAGCTAGTATTTGAGGTAGTTGTGAATGTAGTAGACAAAGAACATCTCGACGGCACATTATAGTATAAAGGTCAAGACATGAGTGTGCTCTTACAAAACGTCATGTTATTTGACCTAAAAATGATATTGTTTAACATTGGGAAGCCTACATAGGTGAATAATATGCAAAAGAAGGACAAGTATTTTTTGACATTTCATGTAGGATCAACTTGCTTATGTATTATATGACTCTGAAATATTTTATTCCATGTTTTATTCTATTAAAATTGAGAGCTATCAAGAAATAGATTACCAAACACAGTCGCTAACATACAAAAACAAATTTATATTGAAATTATCTGAAAACGTGGGTTGCAATAAAATGGTCATAACATGTGATACATGACTCCGTTTTAAGACCACAACTAAGAAAATGAATGCTTGAAAAAAGGAGTACTTTTATCCAGGCAAGCATTGGTCAAAAGCGACTAAACCCGATCAAAAACTGATAAAAACCTACCAAGAACAGCTAAAAATGCCGTAACCGGCTCAAATCATCCAAACCTAAGAAAAAACCTCTAAAATTATTTCCATTCCATATAGACCACATAGAATCCGGGCATAATGTATTTGCCCGGATTCTTGATGGATAAAACACATCTATATGTTTGCTCTGTTTAGTTTTGGTTGTGTTTTATTGGTGTAAAAGTTGGTCAGCTAGTATTTGAGGTAGTTGTGAATGTAGTAGACAAAGAGCATCTCGACGGCACATTATAGTATAAAGGTGAAGACATGAGTGTGCTCTAACAAAACGTCATGTTATTTGACCTAAAAATGATATTGTTTAACCTTGGGAAGCCTACATATGTGAATAATATGCAAAAGAAGGACAAGTATTTTTTGACATTTCATGTAGGATCAACTTGCTTATGTATTATATGACTCTGAAATATTTGATTCCATGTTTTATTCTATTAAAATTGAGAGCTATCAAGAAATAGATTACCAAACACAATCGCTAACATACAAAAACAAATTTATATTGAAATTATCTGAAAACGTGGGTTGCAATAAAATGGTCATAACATGTGATACATGACTCTGTTTTAAGACCACAACTAAGAAAATGGATGCTTGAAAAAAGGAGTACTTTTATCCAGGCAAGCATTGGTCAAAAGCGACGAAACCCGATCAAAAACTGATAAAAACCTACCAAGAACAGCTAAAAATGCCGTAACCGGCTCAAATCATCCAAACCTAAGAAAAAACCTCTAAAATTATTTTAAGTCCATATAGACCACATAGAATCCGGGCATAATGTAATTGCTCGGATTCTTGATGGATAAAACACATCTATATGTTTGCTCTGTTTAGTTTTGGTTGTGTTTTATTGGTGTAAAAGTTGGTCAGCTAGTATTTGAGGTAGTTGTGAATGTAGTAGACAAAGAGCATCTCGACGGCACATTATAGTATAAAGGTCAAGACATGAGTGTGCTCTAACAAAACGTCATGTTATTTGACCTAAAAATGATATTGTTTAACCTTGGGAAAGCCTACATATGTGAATAATATGCAAAAGAAGGACAAGTATTTTTTGACATTTCATGTAGGATCAACTTGCTTATGTATTATATGACTCTGAAATATTTGATTCCATGTTTTATTCTATTAAAATTGAGAGCTATCAAGAAATACATTACCAAACACAATCGCTAACATACAAAAACAAATTTATATTGAAATTATCTGAAAACGTGGGTTGCAATAAAATGGTCATAACATGTGATACATGACTCCGTTTTAAGACCACAACTAAGAAAATGGATGCTTGAAAAAAGGAGTACTTTTATCCAGGAAAGCATTGGTCAAAAGCGACTAAACCCGATCAAAAACTGATAAAAACCTACCAAGAACAGCTAAAAATGCCGTAACCGGCTCAAATCATCCAAACCTAAGAAAAAACCTCTAAAATTATTTCCGGTCCATAGAGACCACATAGAATCCGGGCATAATGTATTTGCCCGGATTCTTGATGGATAAAACACATCTATATGTTTGCTCTGTTTAGTTTTGGTTGTGTTTTATTGGTGTAAAAGTTGGTCAGCTAGTATTTGAGGTAGTTGTGAATGTAGTAGACAAAGAACATCTCGACGGCACATTATAGTATAAAGGTCAAGACATGAGTGTGCTCTAAGAAAACGTCATGTTATTTGACCTAAAAATGATATTGTTTAACATTGGGAAGCCTACATAGGTGAATAATATGCAAAAGAAGGACAAGTATTTTTTGACATTTCATGTAGGATCAACTTGCTTATGTATTATATGACTCTGAAATATTTGATTCCATGTTTTATTCTATTAAAATTGAGAGCTATCAAGAAATAGATTACCAAACACAATCGCTAACATACAAAAACAAATTTATATTGAAATTATCTGAAAACGTGGGTTGCAATAAAATGGTCATAACATGTGATACATGACTCCGTTTTAAGACCACAACTAAGAAAATGGATGCTTGAAAAAAGGAGTACTTTTATCCAGGCAAGCATTGGTCAAAAGCGACTAAACCCGATCAAAAACTGATAAAAACCTACCAAGAACAGCAAAAAATGCCGTAACCGTCTCAAATCATCCAAACCTAAGAAAAAAGCTCTAAAATTATTTCCAGTCCATATAGACCACATAGAATCCGGGCATAATGTATTTGCCCGGATTCTTGATGGATAAAACACATCTATATGTTTGCTCTGTTTAGTTTTGGTTGTGTTTTATTGGTGTAAAAGTTGGTCATCTAGTATTTGAGGTAGTTGTGAATGTAGTAGACAAAGAGCATCTCGACGTCACATTATAGTATAAAGGTGAAGACATGAGTGTGCTCTAACAAAACGTCATGTTATTTGACCTAAAAATGATATTGTTTAACCTTGGGAAGCCTACATATGTGAATAATATGCAAAAGAAGGACAAGTATTTTTTGACATTTCATGTAGGATCAACTTGCTTATGTATTATATGACTCTGAAATATTTGATTCCATGTTTTATTCTATTAAAATTTAGAGCTATCAAGAAATACATTACCAAACACAATCGCTAACATACAAAAACAAATTTATATTGAAATTATCTGAAAACGTGGGTTGCAATAAAATGGTCATAACATGTGATACATGACTCCGTTTTTTGACCACAACTAAGAAAATGGATGCTTGAAAAAAGGAGTACTTTTATCCAGGCAAGCATTGGTCAAAAGCGACTAAACCCGATCAAAAACTGATAAAAACCTACCAAGAACAGCTAAAAATGCCGTAACCGGCTCAAATCATCCAAACCTAAGAAAAAACCTCTAAAATTATTTCCAGTCCATATAGACCACATAGAATCCGGGCATAATGTATTTGCCCGGATTCTTGATGGATAAAACACATCTATATGTTTGCTCTGTTTAGTTTTGGTTGTGTTTTATTGGTGTAAAAGTTGGTCAGCTAGTATTTGAGGTAGTTGTGAATGTAGTAGACAAAGAACATCTCGACGGCACATTATAGTATAAAGGTCAAGACATGAGTGTGCTCTTACAAAACGTCATGTTATTTGACCTAAAAATGATATTGTTTAACATTGGGAAGCCTACATAGGTGAATAATATGCAAAAGAAGGACAAGTATTTTTTGACATGTCATGTAGGATCAACTTGCTTATGTATTATATGACTCTGAAATATTTTATTCCATATTTTATTCTATTAAAATTGAGAGCTATCAAGAAATAGATTACCAAACACAGTCGCTAACATACAAAAACAAATTTATATTGAAATTATCTGAAAACGTGGGTTGCAATAAAATGGTCATAACATGTGATACATGACTCTGTTTTAAGACCACAACTAAGAAAATGGATGCTTGAAAAAAGGAGTACTTTTATCCAGGCAAGCATTGGTCAAAAGCGACTAAACCCGATCAAAAACTAATAAAAACCTACCAAGAACAGCTAAAAATGCTGTAACCGGCTCAAATCATCCAAACCTAAGAAAAAACCTCTAAAATTATTTCCAGTCCATATAGACCACATAGAATCCGGGCATAATGTATTTGCCCGGATTCTTGATGGATAAAACACATCTATATGTTTGCTCTGTTTAGTTTTGGTTGTGTTTTATTGGTGTAAAAGTTGGTCAGCTAGTATTTGAGGTAGTTGTGAATGTAGTAGACAAAGAACATCTCGACGGCACATTATAGTATAAAGGTCAAGACATGAGTGTGCTCTTACAAAACGTCATGTTATTTGACCTAAAAATGATATTGTTTAACATTGGGAAGCCTACATAGGTGAATAATATGCAAAAGAAGGACAAGTATTTTTTGACATTTCATGTAGGATCAACTTGCTTATGTATTATATGACTCTGAAATATTTTATTCCATGTTTTATTCTATTAAAATTGAGAGCTATCAAGAAATAGATTACCAAACACAGTCGCTAACATACAAAAACAAATTTATATTGAAATTATCTGAAAACGTGGGTTGCAATAAAATGGTCATAACATGTGATACATGACTCCGTTTTAATACCACAACTAAGAAAATGGATGCTTGAAAAAAGGAGTACTTTTATCCAGGCAAGCATTGGTCAAAAGCGACTAAACCCGATCAAAAACTGATAAAAACCTACCAAGAACAGCTAAAAATGCCGTAAACGGCTCAAATCATCCAAACCTAAGAAAAAACCTCTAAAATTATTTCCAGTCCATATAGACCACATAGAATCCGGGCATAATGTATTTGCCCGGATTCTTGATGGATAAAACACATCTATATGTTTGCCCTGTTTAGTTTTGGTTGTGTTTTATTGGTGTAAAAGTTGGTCAGCTAGTATTTGAGGTAGTTGTGAATGTAGTAGACAAAGAACATCTCGACGGCACATTATAGTATAAAGGTCAAGACATGAGTGTGCTCTTACAAAACGTCATGTTATTTGACCTAAAAATGATATTGTTTAACATTGGGAAGCCTACATAGGTGAATAATATGCAAAAGAAGGACAAGTATTTTTTGACATTTCATGTAGGATCAACTTGCTTATGTATTATATGACTCTGAAATATTTTATTCCATGTTTTATTCTATTAAAATTGAGAGCTATCAAGAAATAGATTACCAAACACAGTCGCTAACATACAAAAACAAATTTATATTGAAATTATCTGAAAATGTGGGTTGCAATAAAATGGTCATAACATGTGATACATGACTCCGTTTTAAGACCACAACTAAGAAAATGGATGCTTGAAAAAAGGAGTACTTTTATCCAGGCAAGCATTGGTCAAAAGCGACTAAACCCGATCAAAAACTGATAAAAACCTACCAAGAACAGCTAAAAATGCCGTAAACGGCTCAAATCATCCAAACCTAAGAAAAAACCTCTAAAATTATTTCCAGTCCATATAGACCACATAGAATCCGGGCATAATGTATTTGCCCGGATTCTTGATGGATAAAACACATCTATATGTTTGCCCTGTTTAGTTTTGGTTGTGTTTTATTGGTGTAAAAGTTGGTCAGCTAGTATTTGAGGTAGTTGTGAATGTAGTAGACAAAGAACATCTCGACGGCACATTATAGTATAAAGGTCAAGACATGAGTGTGCTCTTACAAAACGTCATGTTATTTGACCTAAAAATGATATTGTTTAACATTGGGAAGCCTACATAGGTGAATAATATGCAAAAGAAGGACAAGTATTTTTTGACATTTCATGTAGGATCAACTTGCTTATGTATTATATGACTCTGATATATTTTATTCCATGTTTTATTCTATTAAAATTGAGAGCTATCAAGAAATAGATTACCAAACACAGTCGCTAACATACAAAAACAAATTTATATTGAAATTATCTGAAAACGTGGGTTGCAATAAAATGGTCATAACATGTGATACATGACTCCGTTTTAAGACCACAACTAAGAAAATGGATGCTTGAAAAAAGGAGTACTTTTATCCAGGCAAGCATTGGTCAAAAGCGACTAAACCCGATCAAAAACTGATAAAAACCTACCAAGAACAGCTAAAAATGCCGTAACCGGCTCAAATCATCCAAACCTAAGAAAAAACCTCTAAAATTATTTCCAGTCCATATAGACCACATAGAATCCGGGCATAATGTATTTGCCCGGATTCTTGATGGATAAAACACATCTATATGTTTGCTCTGTTTAGTTTTGGTTGTGTTTTATTGGTGTAAAAGTTGGTCAGCTAGTATTTGAGGTAGTTGTGAATGTAGTAGACAAAGAGCATCTCGACGGCACATTATAATATAAAGGTGAAGACATGAGTGTGCTCTAACAAAACGTCATGTTATTTGACCTAAAAATGATATTGTTTAACCTTGGGAAGCCTACATATGTGAATAATATGCAAAAGAAGGACAAGTATTTTTTGATATTTCATGTAGGATCAACTTGCTTATGTATTATATGACTCTGAAATATTTGATTCCATGTTTTATTCTATTAAAATTGAGAGCTATCAAGAAATAGATTACCAAACACAATCGCTAACAAACAAAAACAAATTTATATTGAAATTATCTGAAAACGTGGGTTGCAATAAAATGGTCATAACATGTGATACATGACTCTGTTTTAAGACCACAACTAAGAAAATGGATGCTTGAAAAAAGGAGTACTTTTATCCAGGCAAGCATTGGTCAAAAGCGACTAAACCCGATCAAAAACTGATAAAAACCTACCAAGAACAGCTAAAAATGCCGTAACCGGCTCAAATCATCCAAACCTAAGAAAAAACCTCTAAAATTATTTTAAGTCCATATAGACCACATAGAATCCGGGCATAATGTATTTTCTCGGATTCTTGATGGATAAAACACATCTATATGTTTGCTCTGTTTAGTTTTGGTTGTGTTTTATTGGTGTAAAAGTTGGTCAGCTAGTATTTGAGGTAGTTGTGAATGTAGTAGACAAAGAGCATCTCGACGGCACATTATAGTATAAAGGTCAAGACATGAGTGTGCTCTAACAAAACGTCATGTTATTTGACCTAAAAATGATATTGTTTAACCTTGGGAAGCCTACATATGTGAATAATATGCAAAAGAAGGACAAGTATTTTTTGACATTTCATGTAGGATCAACTTACTTATGTATTATATGACTCTGAAATATTTGATTCCATGTTTTATTCTATTAAAATTGAGAACTATCAAGAAATACATTACCAAACACAATCGCTAACATACAAAAACAAATTTATACTGAAATTATCTGAAAACGTGGGTTGCAATAAAATGGGCATAACATGTGATACATGACTCCGTTTTAAGACCACAACTAAGAAAATGGATGCTTGAAAAAAGGAGTACTTTTATCCAGGCAAGCATTGGTCAAAAGCGACTAAACCCGATCAAAAACTGATAAAAACCTACCAAGAACAGCTAAAAATGCCGTAACCGGCTCAAATCATCCAAACCTAAGAAAAAACCTCTAAAATTATTTCCAGTCCATATAGACCACATAGAATCCGGGCATAATGTATTTGCCCGGATTCTTGATGGATAAAACACATCTATATGTTTGCTCTGTTTAGTTTTGGTTGTGTTTTATTGGTGTAAAAGTTGGTCAGCTAGTATTTGAGGTAGTTGTGAATGTAGTAGACAAAGAACATCTCGACGGCACATTATAGTATAAAGGTCAAGACATGAGTGTGCTCTTACAAAACGTCATGTTATTTGACCTAAAAATGATATTGTTTAACATTGGGAAGCCTACATAGGTGAATAATATGCAAAAGAAGGACAAGTATTTTTTGACATGTCATGTAGGATCAACTTGCTTATGTATTATATGACTCTGAAATATTTTATTCCATATTTTATTCTATTAAAATTGAGAGCTATCAAGAAATAGATTACCAAACACAGTCGCTAACATACAAAAACAAATTTATATTGAAATTATCTGAAAACGTGGGTTGCAATAAAATGGTCATAACATGTGATACATGACTCTGTTTTAAGACCACAACTAAGAAAATGGATGCTTGAAAAAAGGAGTACTTTTATCCAGGCAAGCATTGGTCAAAAGCGACTAAACCCGATCAAAAACTAATAAAAACCTACCAAGAACAGCTAAAAATGCTGTAACCGGCTCAAATCATCCAAACCTAAGAAAAAACCTCTAAAATTATTTCCAGTCCATATAGACCACATAGAATCCGGGCATAATGTATTTGCCCGGATTCTTGATGGATAAAACACATCTATATGTTTGCTCTGTTTAGTTTTGGTTGTGTTTTATTGGTGTAAAAGTTGGTCAGCTAGTATTTGAGGTAGTTGTGAATGTAGTAGACAAAGAACATCTCGACGGCACATTATAGTATAAAGGTCAAGACATGAGTGTGCTCTTACAAAACGTCATGTTATTTGACCTAAAAATGATATTGTTTAACATTGGGAAGCCTACATAGGTGAATAATATGCAAAAGAAGGACAAGTATTTTTTGACATTTCATGTAGGATCAACTTGCTTATGTATTATATGACTCTGAAATATTTTATTCCATGTTTTATTCTATTAAAATTGAGAGCTATCAAGAAATAGATTACCAAACACAGTCGCTAACATACAAAAACAAATTTATATTGAAATTATCTGAAAACGTGGGTTGCAATAAAATGGTCATAACATGTGATACATGACTCCGTTTTAAGACCACAACTAAGAAAATGGATGCTTGAAAAAAGGAGTACTTTTATCCAGGCAAGCATTGGTCAAAAGCGACTAAACCCGATCAAAAACTGATAAAAACCTACCAAGAACAGCTAAAAATGCCGTAAACGGCTCAAATCATCCAAACCTAAGAAAAAACCTCTAAAATTATTTCCAGTCCATATAGACCACATAGAATCCGGGCATAATGTATTTGCCCGGATTCTTGATGGATAAAACACATCTATATGTTTGCCCTGTTTAGTTTTGGTTGTGTTTTATTGGTGTAAAAGTTGGTCAGCTAGTATTTGAGGTAGTTGTGAATGTAGTAGACAAAGAACATCTCGACGGCACATTATAGTATAAAGGTCAAGACATGAGTGTGCTCTTACAAAACGTCATGTTATTTGACCTAAAAATGATATTGTTTAACATTGGGAAGCCTACATAGGTGAATAATATGCAAAAGAAGGACAAGTATTTTTTGACATTTCATGTAGGATCAACTTGCTTATGTATTATATGACTCTGAAATATTTTATTCCATGTTTTATTCTATTAAAATTGAGAGCTATCAAGAAATAGATTACCAAACACAGTCGCTAACATACAAAAACAAATTTATATTGAAATTATCTGAAAACGTGGGTTGCAATAAAATGGTCATAACATGTGATACATGACTCCGTTTTAAGACCACAACTAAGAAAATGGATGCTTGAAAAAAGGAGTACTTTTATCCAGGCAAGCATTGGTCAAAAGCGACTAAACCCGATCAAAAACTGATAAAAACCTACCAAGAACAGCTAAAAATGCCGTAACCGGCTCAAATCATCCAAACCTAAGAAAAAACCTCTAAAATTATTTCCAGTCCATATAGACCACATAGAATCCGGGCATAATGTATTTGCCCGGATTCTTGATGGATAAAACACATCTATATGTTTGCTCTGTTTAGTTTTGGTTGTGTTTTATTGGTGTAAAAGTTGGTCAGCTAGTATTTGAGGTAGTTGTGAATGTAGTAGACAAAGAGCATCTCGACGGCACATTATAATATAAAGGTGAAGACATGAGTGTGCTCTAACAAAACGTCATGTTATTTGACCTAAAAATGATATTGTTTAACCTTGGGAAGCCTACATATGTGAATAATATGCAAAAGAAGGACAAGTATTTTTTGACATTTCATGTAGGATCAACTTGCTTATGTATTATATGACTCTGAAATATTTGATTCCATGTTTTATTCTATTAAAATTGAGAGCTATCAAGAAATAGATTACCAAACACAATCGCTAACATACAAAAACAAATTTATATTGAAATTATCTGAAAACGTGGGTTGCAATAAAATGGTCATAACATGTGATACATGACTCTGTTTTAAGACCACAACTAAGAAAATGGATGCTTGAAAAAAGGAGTACTTTTATCCAGGCAAGCATTGGTCAAAAGCGACTAAACCCGATCAAAAACTGATAAAAACCTACCAAGAACAGCTAAAAATGCCGTAACCGGCTCAAATCATCCAAACCTAAGAAAAAACCTCTAAAATTATTTTAAGTCCATATAGACCACATAGAATCCGGGCATAATGTATTTTCTCGGATTCTTGATGGATAAAACACATCTATATGTTTGCTCTGTTTAGTTTTGGTTGTGTTTTATTGGTGTAAAAGTTGGTCAGCTAGTATTTGAGGTAGTTGTGAATGTAGTAGACAAAGAGCATCTCGACGGCACATTATAGTATAAAGGTCAAGACATGAGTGTGCTCTAACAAAACGTCATGTTATTTGACCTAAAAATGATATTGTTTAACCTTGGGAAGCCTACATATGTGAATAATATGCAAAAGAAGGACAAGTATTTTTTGACATTTCATGTAGGATCAACTTACTTATGTATTATATGACTCTGAAATATTTGATTCCATGTTTTATTCTATTAAAATTGAGAACTATCAAGAAATACATTACCAAACACAATCGCTAACATACAAAAACAAATTTATACTGAAATTATCTGAAAACGTGGGTTGCAATAAAATGGGCATAACATGTGATACATGACTCCGTTTTAAGACCACAACTAAGAAAATGGATGCTTGAAAAAAGGAGTACTTTTATCCAGGCAAGCATTGGTCAAAAGCGACTAAACCCGATCAAAAACTGATAAAAACCTACCAAGAACAGCTAAAAATGCCGTAACCGGCTCAAATCATCCAAACCTAAGAAAAAACCTCTAAAATTATTTCCAGTCCATATAGACCACATAGAATCCGGGCATAATGTATTTGCCCGGATTCTTGATGGATAAAAAACATCTATATGTTTGCTCTGTTTAGTTTTGGTTGTGTTTTATTGGTGTAAAAGTTGGTCAGCTAGTATTTGAGGTAGTTGTGAATGTAGTAGACAAAGAACATCTCGACGGCACATTATAGTATAAAGGTCAAGACATGAGTGTGCTCTAAGAAAACGTCATGTTATTTGACCTAAAAATGATATTGTTTAACATTGGGAAGCCTACATAGGTGAATAATATGCAAAAGAAGGACAAGTATTTTTTGACATTTCATGTAGGATCAACTTGCTTATGTATTATATGACTCTGAAATATTTGATTCCATGTTTTATTCTATTAAAATTGAGAGCTATCAAGAAATAGATTACCAAACACAATCGCTAACATACAAAAACAAATTTATATTGAAATTATCTGAAAACGTGGGTTGCAATAAAATGGTCATAACATGTGATACATGACTCCGTTTTAAGACCACAACTAAGAAAATGGATGCTTGAGAAAAGGAGTACTTTTATCCAGGCAAGCATTGGTCAAAAGCGACTAAACCCGATCAAAAACTGATAAAAACCTACCAAGAACAGCAAAAAATGCCGTAACCGTCTCAAATCATCCAAACCTAAGAAAAAACCTCTAATATTATTTCCAGTCCATATAGACCACATAGAATCCGGGCATAATGTATTTGCCCGGATTCTTGATGGATAAAACACATCTATATGTTTGCTCTGTTTAGTTTTGGTTGTGTTTTATTGGTGTAAAAGTTGGTCAGCTAGTATTTGAGGTAGTTGTGAATGTAGTAGACAAAGAGCATCTCGACGGCACATTATAGTATAAAGGTGAAGACATGAGTGTGCTCTAACAAAACGTCATGTTATTTGACCTAAAAATGATATTGTTTAACCTTGGGAAGCCTACATATGTGAATAATATGCAAAAGAAGGACAAGTATTTTTTGACATTTCATGTAGGATCAACTTGCTTATGTATTATATGACTCTGAAATATTTGATTCCATGTTTTATTCTATTAAAATTGAGAGCTATCAAGAAATACATTACCAAACACAATCGCTAACATACAAAAATAAATTTATATTGAAATTATCTGAAAACGTGGGTTGCAATAAAATGGTCATAACATGTGATACATGACTCCGTTTTAAGACCACAACTAAGAAAATGGATGCTTGAAAAAAGGAGTACTTTTATCCAGGCAAGCATTGGTCAAAAGCGACTAAACCCGATCAAAAACTGATAAAAACCTACCAAGAACAGCTAAAAATGCCGTAACCGGCTCAAATCATCCAAACCTAAGAAAAAACCTCTAAAATTATTTCCAGTCCATATAGAACACATAGAATCCGGGCATAATGTATTTGCCCGGATTCTTGATGGATAAAACACATCTATATGTTTGCTCTGTTTAGTTTTGGTTGTGTTTTATTGGTGTAAAAGTTGGTCAGCTAGTATTTGAGGTAGTTGTGAATGTAGTAGACAAAGAACATCTCGACGGCACATTATAGTATAAAGGTCAAGACATGAGTGTGCTCTTACAAAACGTCATGTTATTTGACCTAAAAATGATATTGTTTAACATTGGGAAGCCTACATAGGTGAATAATATGCAAAAGAAGGACAAGTATTTTTTGACATGTCATGTAGGATCAACTTGCTTATGTATTATATGACTCTGAAATATTTTATTCCATATTTTATTCTATTAAAATTGAGAGCTATCAAGAAATAGATTACCAAACACAGTCGCTAACATACAAAAATAAATTTATATTGAAATTATCTGAAAACGTGGGTTGCAATAAAATGGTCATAACATGTGATACATGACTCCGTTTTAAGACCACAACTAAGAAAATGGATGCTTGAAAAAAGGAGTACTTTTATCCAGGCAAGCATTGGTCAAAAGCGACTAAACCCGATCAAAAACTAATAAAAACCTACCAAGAACAGCTAAAAATGCCGTAACCGGCTCAAATCATCCAAACCTAAGAAAAAACCTCTAAAATTATTTCCAGTCCATATAGACCACATAGAATCCGGGCATAATGTATTTGCCCGGATTCTTGATGGATAAAACACATCTATATGTTTGCTCTGTTTAGTTTTGGTTGTGTTTTATTGGTGTAAAAGTTGGTCAGCTAGTATTTGAGGTAGTTGTGAATGTAGTAGACAAAGAACATCTCGACGGCACATTATAGTATAAAGGTCAAGACATGAGTGTGCTCTTACAAAACGTCATGTTATTTGACCTAAAAATGATATTGTTTAACATTGGGAAGCCTACATAGGTGAATAATATGCAAAAGAAGGACAAGTATTTTTTGACATTTCATGTAGGATCAACTTGCTTATGTATTATATGACTCTGAAATATTTTATTCCATGTTTTATTCTATTAAAATTGAGAGCTATCAAGAAATAGATTACCAAACACAGTCGCTAACATACAAAAACAAATTTATATTGAAATTATCTGAAAACGTGGGTTGCAATAAAATGGTCATAACATGTGATACATGACTCCGTTTTAAGACCACAACTAAGAAAATAGATGCTTGAAAAAAGGAGTACTTTTATCCAGGCAAGCATTGGTCAAAAACGACTAAACCCGATCAAAAACTGATAAAAACCTACCAAGAACAGCTAAAAATGCCGTAACCGGCTCAAATCATCCAAACCTAAGAAAAAACCTCTAAAATTATTTCCAGTCCATATAGACCACATAGAATCCGGGCATAATGTATTTGCCCGGATTCTTGATGGATAAAACACATCTATATGTTTGCTCTGTTTAGTTTTGGTTGTGTTTTATTGGTGTAAAAGTTGGTCAGCTAGTATTTGAGGTAGTTGTGAATGTAGTAGACAAAGAGCATCTCGACGGCACATTATAGTATAAAGGTGAAGACATGAGTGTGCTCTAACAAAACGTCATGTTATTTGACCTAAAAATGATATTGTTTAACCTTGGGAAGCCTACATATGTGAATAATATGCAAAAGAAGGACAAGTATTTTTTGACATTTCATGTAGGTCAACTTGCTTATGTATTATATGACTCTGAAATATTTGATTCCATATTTTATTCTATTAAAATTGAGAGCTATCAAGAAATAGATTACCAAACACAATCGCTAACATACAAAAACAAATTTATATTGAAATTATCTGAAAACGTGGGTTGCAATAAAATTGTCATAACATGTGATACATGACTCCGTTTTAAGACCACAACTAAGAAAATGGATGCTTGAAAAAAGGAGTACTTTTATCCAGGCAAGCATTGGTCAAAAGCGACTAAACCCGATCAAAAACTGATAAAAACCTACCAAGAACAGCTAAAAATGCCGTAACCGGCTCAAATCATCCAAACCTAAGAAAAAACCTCTAAAATTATTTCCAGTCCATATAGACCACATAGAATCCGGGCATAATGTATTTGCCCGGATTCTTGATGGATAAAATACATCTATATGTTTGCTCAGTTTAGTTTTGGTTGTGTTTTATTGGTGTAAAAGTTGGTCAGGTAGTATTTGAGGTAGTTGTGAATTTAGTAGACAAAGAACATCTCGACGGCACATTATAGTATAAAGGTCAAGACATGAGTGTGCTCTAACAAAACGTCATGTTATTTGACCTAAAAATGATATTGTTTAACATTGGGAAGCCTACATAGGTGAATAATATGCAAAAGAAGGACAAGTATTTTTTGACATTTCATGTAGGATCAACTTTCTTATGTATTATATGACTCTGAAATATTTGATTCCATGTTTTATTCTATTAAAAGTGAGAGCTATCAAGAAATAGATTACCAAACACAATCGCTAACATACAAAAACAAATTTATATTGAAATTATCTGAAAACGTGGGTTGCAATAAAATGGTCATAACATGTGATACATGACTCCGTTTTAAGACCACAAATAAGAAAATGGATGCTTGAAAAAAGGAGTACTTTTATCCAGGCAAGCATTGGTCAAAAGCGACTAAACCCGATCAAAAACTGATAAAAACCTACCAAGAACAGCTAAAAATGCCGTAACCGGCTCAAATCATCCAAACCTAAGAAAAAACCTCTAAAATTATTTCAAGTCCATATAGACCACATAGAATCCGGGCATAATGTATTTGCCCGAATTCTTGATGGATAAAACACATCTATATGTTTGCTCTGTTTAGTTTTGGTTGTGTTTTATTGGTGTAAAAGTTGGTCAGCTAGTATTTGAGGTAGTTGTGAATGTAGTAGACAAAGAACATCTCGACGGCACATTATAGTATAAAGGTCAAGACATGAGTGTGCTCTAACAAAACGTCATGTTATTTGACCTAAAAATGATATTGTTTAACATTGGGAAGCCTACATAGGTGAATAATATGCAAAAGAAGGACAAGTATTTTTTGACATTTCATGTAGGATCAACTTGCTTATGTATTATATGACTCTGAAATATTTGATTCCATGTTTTATTCTATTAAAATTGAGAGCTATCAAGAAATAGATTACCAAACACAGTCGCTAACATACAATAACAAATTTATATTGAAATTATCTGAAAACGTGGGTTGCAATAAAATGGTCATAACATGTGATACATGACTCCGTTTTAAGACCACAACTAAGAAAATGGATGCTTGAAAAAAGGAGTACTTTTATCCAGGCAAGCATTGGTCAAAAGCGACTAAACCCGATCAAAAACTGATAAAAACCTACCAAGAACATCTAAAAATGCCGTAACCGGCTCAAATCATCCAAACCTAAGAAAAAACCTCTAAAATTATTTCCAGTCCATATAGACCACATAGGATCCGGGCATAATGTATTTGCCCGGATTCTTGATGGATAAAACACATCTATATGTTTGCTCTGTTTAGTTTTGGTTGTGTTTTATTGGTGTAAAAGTTGGTCAGCTAGTATTTGAGGTAGTTGTGAATGTAGTAGACAAAGAGCATCTCGACGGCACATTATAGTATAAAGGTGAAGACATGAGTGTGCTCTAACAAAACGTCATGTTATTTGACCTAAAAATGATATTGTTTAACCTTGGGAAGCCTACATATGTGAATAATATGCAAAAGATGGACAAGTATTTTTTGACATTTCATGTAGGATCAACTTGCTTATGTATTATATGACTCTAAAATATTTGATTCCATGTTTTATTCTATTAAAAGTGAGAGCTATCAAGAAATAGATTACCAAACACAATCGCTAACATACAAAAACAAATTTATATTGAAATTATCTGAAAACGTGGGTTGCAATAAAATGGTCATAACATGTGATACATGACTCCGTTTTAAGACCACAAATAAGAAAATGGATGCTTGAAAAAAGGAGTACTTTTATCCAGGCAAGCATTGGTCAAAAGCGACTAAACCCGATCAAAAACTGATAAAAACCTACCAAGAACAGCTAAAAATGCCGTAACCGGCTCAAATCATCCAAACCTAAGAAAAAACCTCTAAAATTATTTCAAGTCCATATAGACCACATAGAATCCGGGCATAATGTATTTGCCCGAATTCTTGATGGATAAAACACATCTATATGTTTGCTCTGTTTAGTTTTGGTTGTGTTTTATTGGTGTAAAAGTTGGTCAGCTAGTATTTGAGGTAGTTGTGAATGTAGTAGACAAAGAGCATCTCGACGGCACATTATAGTATAAAGGTGAAGACATGAGTGTGCTCTAACAAAACGTCATGTTATTTGACCTAAAAATGATATTGTTTAACCTTGGGAAGCCTACATATGTGAATAATATGCAAAAGATGGACAAGTATTTTTTGACATTTCATGTAGGATCAACTTGCTTATGTATTATATGACTCTGAAATATTTGATTCCATGTTTTATTCTATTAAAATTGAGAGCTATCAAGAAATAGATTACCAAACACAGTCGCTAACATACAAAAACAAATTTATATTGAAATTATCTGAAAACGTGGGTTGCAATAAAATGGTCATAACATGTGATACATGACTCCGTTTTAAGACCACAACTAAGAAAATGGATGCTTGAAAAAAGGAGTACTTTTATCCAGGCAAGCATTGGTCAAAAGCGACTAAACCCGATCAAAAACTGATAAAAACCTACCAAGAACATCTAAAAATGCCGTAACCGGCTCAAATCATCCAAACCTAAGAAAAAACCTCTAAAATTATTTCCAGTCCATATAGACCACATAGGATCCGGGCATAATGTATTTGCCCGGATTCTTGATGGATAAAACACATCTATATGTTTGCTCTGTTTAGTTTTGGTTGTGTTTTATTGGTGTAAAAGTTGGTCAGCTAGTATTTGAGGTAGTTGTGAATGTAGTAGACAAAGAGCATCTCGACGGCACATTATAGTATAAAGGTGAAGACATGAGTGTGCTCTAACAAAACGTCATGTTATTTGACCTAAAAATGATATTGTTTAACCTTGGGAAGCCTACATATGTGAATAATATGCAAAAGATGGACAAGTATTTTTTGACATTTCATGTAGGATCAACTTGCTTATGTATTATATGACTCTGAAATATTTGATTCCATGTTTTATTCTATTAAAAGTGAGAGCTATCAAGAAATAGATTACCAAACACAATCGCTAACATACAAAAACAAATTTATATTGAAATTATCTGAAAACGTGGGTTGCAATAAAATGGTCATAACATGTGATACATGACTCCGTTTTAAGACCACAAATAAGAAAATGGATGCTTGAAAAAAGGAGTACTTTTATCCAGGCAAGCATTGGTCAAAAGCGACTAAACCCGATCAAAAACTGATAAAAACCTACCAAGAACAGCTAAAAATGCCGTAACCGGCTCAAATCATCCAAACCTAAGAAAAAACCTCTAAAATTATTTCAAGTCCATATAGACCACATAGAATCCGGGCATAATGTATTTTCCCGAATTCTTGATGGATAAAACACATCTATATGTTTGCTCTGTTTAGTTTTGGTTGTGTTTTATTGGTGTAAAAGTTGGTCAGCTAGTATTTGAGGTAGTTGTGAATGTAGTAGACAAAGAACATCTCGACGGCACATTATAGTATAAAGGTCAAGACATGAGTGTGCTCTAACAAAACGTCATGTTATTTGACCTAAAAATGATATTGTTTAACATTGGGAAGCCTACATAGGTGAATAATATGCAAAAGAAGGACAAGTGTTTTTTGACATTTCATGTAGGATCAACTTGCTTATGTATTATATGACTCTGAAATATTTGATTCCATGTTTTATTCTATTAAAATTGAGAGCTATCAAGAAATAGATTACCAAACACAGTCGCTAACATACAAAAACAAATTTATATTGAAATTATCTGAAAACGTGGGTTGCAATAAAATGGTCATAACATGTGATACATGACTCCGTTTTAAGACCACAACTAAGAAAATGGATGCTTGAAAAAAGGAGTACTTTTATCCAGGCAAGCATTGGTCAAAAGCGACTAAACCCGATCAAAAACTGATAAAAACCTACCAAGAACATCTAAAAATGCCGTAACCGGCTCAAATCATCCAAACCTAAGAAAAAACCTCTAAAATTATTTCCAGTCCATATAGACCACATAGGATCCGGGCATAATGTATTTGCCCGGATTCTTGATGGATAAAACACATCTATATGTTTGCTCTGTTTAGTTTTGGTTGTGTTTTATTGGTGTAAAAGTTGGTCAGCTAGTATTTGAGGTAGTTGTGAATGTAGTAGACAAAGAGCATCTCGACGGCACATTATAGTATAAAGGTGAAGACATGAGTGTGCTCTAACAAAACGTCATGTTATTTGACCTAAAAATGATATTGTTTAACCTTGGGAAGCCTACATATGTGAATAATATGCAAAAGAAGGACAAGTATTTTTTGACATTTCATGTAGGATCAACTTGCTTATGTATTATATGACTCTGAAATATTTGATTCCATGTTTTATTCTATTAAAATTGAGAGCTATCAAGAAATAGATTACCAAACACAATCGCTAACATACAAAAAAAAATTTATATTGAAATTATCTGAAAACGTGGGTTGCAATAAAATGGTCATAACATGTGATACATGACTCCGTTTTAAGACCACAACTAAGAAAATGGATGCTTGAAAAAAGGAGTACTTTTATCCAGGCAAGCATTGGTCAAAAGCGACTAAACCCGATCAAAAACTGATAAAAACCTACCAAGAACAGCTAAAAATGCCGTAACCGGCTCAAATCATCCAAACCTAAGAAAAAACCTCTAAAATTATTTCAAGTCCATATAGACCACATAGAATCCGGGCATAATGTAGATAAAACACATCTATATGTTTGCTCTGTTTAGTTTTGGTTGTGTTTTATTGGTGTAGAAGTTGGTCAGCTAGTATTTGAGGTAGTTGTGAATGTAGTAGACAAAGAACATCTCGACGGCACATTATAGTATAAAGGTCAAGACATGAGTGTGCTCTAACAAAACGTCATGTTATTTGACCTAAAACTGATATTGTTTAACATTGGGAAGCCTACATAGGTGAATAATATGCAAAAGAAGGACAAGTATTTTTTGACATTTCATGTAGGATCAACTTGCTTATGTATTATATGACTCTGAAATATTTGATTCCATGTTTTATTCTATTAAAATTGAGAGCTATCAAGAAATAGATTACCAAACACAATCGCTAACATACAAAAACAAATTTATATTGAAATTATCTGAAAACGTGGGTTGCAATAAAATGGTCATAACATGTGATACATGACTCCGTTTTAAGACCACAACTAAGAAAATGGATGCTTGAAAAAAGGAGTACTTTTATCCAGGCAAGCATTGGTCAAAAGCGACTAAACCCGATCAAAAACTGATAAAAACCTACCAAGAATAGCTAAAAATGCCGTAACCGGCTCAAATCATCCAAACCTAAGAAAAAACCTCTAAAATTATTTCCAGTCCATATAGACCACATAGAATCCGGGCATAATGTAGATAAAACACATCTATATGTTTGCTCTGTTTAGTTTTGGTTGTGTTTTATTGGTGTAAAAGTTGGTCAGCTAGTATTTGAGGTAGTTGTGAATGTAGTAGACAAAGAACATCTCGACGGCACATTATAGTATAAAGGTCAAGACATGAGTGTGCTCTAACAAAACGTCATGTTATTTGACCTAAAAATGATATTGTTTAACATTGGGAAGCCTACATAGGTGAATAATATGCAAAAGAAGGACAAGTATTTTTTGACATTTCATGTAGGATCAACTTGCTTATGTATTATATGACTCTGAAATATTTGATTCCATGTTTTATTCTATTAAAATTAAGAGCTATCAAGAAATAGATTACCAAACACAATCGCTAACATACAAAAACAAATTTATATTGAAATTATCTGAAAACGTGGGTTGCAATAAAATGGTCATAACATGTGATACATGACTCCGTTTTAAGACCACAACTAAGAAAATGGATGCTTGAAAAAAGGAGTACTTTTATCCAGGCAAGCATTGGTCAAAAGCGACTAAACCCGATCAAAAACTGATAAAAACCTACCAAGAACAACTAAAAATGCCTTAACCGGCTCAAATCATCCAAACCTAAGAAAAAACCTCTAAAATTATTTCCAGTCCATATAGACCACATAGAATCCGGGCATAATGTATTTGCCCGGATTCTTGATGGATAAAACACATCTATATGTTTGCTCTGTTTAGTTTTGGTTGTGTTTTATTGGTGTAAAAGTTGGTCAGCTAGTATTTGAGGTAGTTGTGAATGTAGTAGACAAAGAGCATCTCGACGGCACATTATAGTATAAAGGTGAAGACATGAGTGTGCTCTAACAAAACGTCATGTTATTTGACCTAAAAATGATATTGTTTAACCTTGGGAAGCCTACATATGTGAATAATATGCAAAAGAAGGACAAGTATTTTTTGACATTTCATGTAGGATCAACTTGCTTATGTATTATATGACTCTGAAATATTTGATTCCATGTTTTATTCTATTAAAATTGAGAGCTATCAAGAAATAGATTACCAAACACAATCGCTAACATACAAAAACAAATTTATATTGAAATTATCTGAAAACGTGGGTTGCAATAAAATGGTCATAACATGTGATACATGACTCCGTTTTAAGACCACAACTAAGAAAATGGATGCTTGAAAAAAGGAGTACTTTTATCCAGGAAAGCATTGGTCAAAAGCGACTAAACCCGATCAAAAACTGATAAAAACCTACCAAGAACAGCTAAAAATGCCGTAACCGGCTCAAATCATCCAAACCTAAGAAAAAACCTCTAAAATTATTTCCAGTCCATATAGACCACATAGAATCCGGGCATAATGTGTTTTCCCGGATTCTTGATGGATAAAACACATCTATATGTTTGCTCTGTTTAGTTTTGGTTGTGTTTTATTGGTGTAAAAGTTGGTCAGCTAGTATTTGAGGTAGTTGTGAATTTAGTAGACAAAGAGCATCTCGACGGCACATTATAGTATAAAGGTCAAGACATGAGTGTGCTCTAACAAAACGTCATTTTATTTGACCTAAAAATGATATTGTTTAACTTTGGGAAGCCTACATAGGTGAATAATATGCAAAAGAAGGACAAGTATTTTTTGACATTTCATGTAGGATCAACATGCTTATGTATTATATGACTCTGAAATATTTGATTCCATGTTTTATTCTATTAAAATTGAGAGCTATCAAGAAATAGATTACCAAACACAATCGCTAACATACAAAAACAAATTTATATTGAAATTATCTGAAAACGTGGGTTGCAATAAAATGGTCATAACATGTGATACATGACTCCGTTTTAAGACCACAACTAAGAAAATGGATGCTTGAAAAAAGGAGTACTTTTATCCAGGCAAGCATTGGTCAAAAGCGACTAAACCCGATCAAAAACTGATAAAAACCTACCAAGAACAGCTAAAAATGCCGTAACCGGCTCAAATCATCCAAACCTAAGAAAAAACCTCTAAAATTATTTCCAGTCCATATAGACCACATAGAATCCGGGCATAATGTAGATAAAACACATCTATATGTTTGCTCTGTTTAGTTTTGGTTGTGTTTTATTGGTGTAAAAGTTGGTCAGCTAGTATTTGAGGTAGTTGTGAATGTAGTAGACAAAGAACATCTCGACGGCACATTATAGTATAAAGGTCAAGACATGAGTGTTCTCTAACAAAACGTCATGTTATTTGAACTAAAAATGATATTGTTTAACATTGGGAAGCCTACATAGGTGAATAATATGCAAAAGAAGGACAAGTATTTTTTGACATTTCATGTAGGATCAACTTGCTTATGTATTATATGACTCTGAAATATTTGATTCCATGTTTTATTCTATTAAAATTGAGAGCTATCAAGAAATACATTACCAAACACAATCGCTAACATACAAAAACAAATTTATATTGAAATTATCTGAAAACGTGGGTTGCAATAAAATGGTCATAACATGTGATACATGACTCCGTTTTAAGACCACAAATAAGAAAATGGATGCTTGAAAAAAGGAGTACTTTTATCCAGGCAAGCATTGGTCAAAAGCGACTAAACCCGATCAAAAACTGATAAAAACCTACCAAGAACAGCTAAAAATGCCGTAACCGGCTCAAATCATCCAAACCTAAGAAAAAACCTCTAAAATTATTTCCAGTCCATATAGACCACATAGAATCCGGGCATAATGTATTTGCCCGGATTCTTGATGGATAAAACACATCTATATGTTTGCTCTGTTTAGTTTTGGTTGTGTTTTATTGGTGTAAAAGTTGGTCAGCTAGTATTTGAGGTAGTTGTGAATGTAGTAGACAAAGAACATCTCGACGACACATTATAGTATAAAGGTCAAGACATGAGTGTGCTCTAACAAAACGTCATGTTATTTGACCTAAAAATGATATTGTTTAACATTGGGAAGCCTACATAGGTGAATAATATGCAAAAGAAGGACAAGTATTTTTTGACATTTCATGTAGGATCAACTTGCTTATGTATTATATGACTCTGAAATATTTGATTCCATGTTTTATTCTATTAAAATTGAGAGCTATCAAGAAATAGATTACCAAACACAATCGCTAACATACAAAAACAAATTTATATTGAAATTATCTGAAAACGTGGGTTGCAATAAAATGGTCATAACATGTGATACATGACTCTGTTTTAAGACCACAACTAAGAAAATGGATGCTTGAAAAAAGGAGTACTTTTATCCAGGCAAGCATTGGTCAAAAGCGACTAAACCCGATCAAAAACTGATAAAAACCTACCAAGAACAGCTAAAAATGCCGTAACCGGCTCAAATCATCCAAACCTAAGAAAAAACCTCTAAAATTATTTCCAGTCCATATAGACCACATAGAATCCGGGAATAATGTATTTGCCCGGATTCTTGATGGATAAAACACATCTATATGTTTGCTCTGTTTAGTTTTGGTTGTGTTTTATTGGTGTAAAAGTTGGTCAGCTAGTATTTGAGGTAGTTGTGAATGTAGTAGACAAAGAGCATCTCGACGGCACATTATAGTATAAAGGTGAAGACATGAGTGTGCTCTAACAAAACGTCATGTTATTTGACCTAAAAATGATATTGTTTAACCTTGGGAAGCCTACATATGTGAATAATATGCAAAAGAAGGACAAGTATTTTTTGACATTTCATGTAGGATCAACTTGCTTATGTATTATATGACTCTGAAATATTTGATTCCATGTTTTATTCTATTAAAATTGAGAGCTATCAAGAAATAGATTACCAAACACAATCGCTAACATACAAAAACAAATTTATATTGAAATTATCTGAAAACGTGGGTTGCAATAAAATGGTCATAACATGTGATACATGACTCTGTTTTAAGACCACAACTAAGAAAATGGATGCTTGAAAAAAGGAGTACTTTTATCCAGGCAAGCATTGGTCAAAAGCGACTAAACCCGATCAAAAACTAATAAAAACCTACCAAGAACAGCTAAAAATGCCGTAACCGGCTCAAATCATCCAAACCTAAGAAAAAACCTCTAAAATTATTTCCAGTCCATATAGACCACATAGAATCCGGGCATAATGTAGATAAAACACATCTATATGTTTGCTCTGTTTAGTTTTGGTTGTGTTTTATTGGTGTAAAAGTTGGTCAGCTAGTATTTGAGGTAGTTGTGAATGTAGTAGACAAAGAACATCTCGACGGCACATTATAGTATAAAGGTCAAGACATGAGTGTGCTCTAACAAAACGTCATGTTATTTGACCTAAAAATGATATTGTTTAACATTGGGAAGCCTACATAGGTGAATAATATGCAAAAGAAGGACAAGTATTTTTTGATATTTCATGTAGGGTCAACTTGCTTATGTATTATATGACTCTGAAATATTTGATTCCATGTTTTATTCTATTAATATTAAGAGCTATCAAGAAATAGATTACCAAACACAATCGCTAACATACAAAAACAAATTTATATTGAAATTATCTGAAAACGTGGGTTGCAATAAAATGGTCATAACATGTGATACATGACTCCGTTTTAAGACCACAACTAAGAAAATGGATGCTTGAAAAAAGGAGTACTTTTATCCAGGCAAGCATTGGTCAAAAGCGACTAAACCCGATCAAAAACTGATAAAAACCTACCAAGAACAACTAAAAATGCCTTAACCGGCTCAAATCATCCAAACCTAAGAAAAAACCTCTAAAATTATTTCCAGTCCATATAGACCACATAGAATCCGGGCATAATGTATTTGCCCGGATTCTTGATGGATAAAACACATCTATATGTTTGCTCTGTTTAGTTTTGGTTGTGTTTTATTGGTGTAAAAGTTGGTCAGCTAGTATTTGAGGTAGTTGTAAATGTAGTAGACAAAGAGCATCTCGACGGCACATTATAGTATAAAGGTGAAGACATGATTGTGCTCTAACAAAACGTCATGTTATTTGACCTAAAAATGATATTGTTTAACCTTGGGAAGCCTACATATGTGAATAATATGCAAAAGAAGGACAAGTATTTTTTGACATTTCATGTAGGATCAACTTGCTTATGTATTATATGACTCTGAAATATTTGATTCCATGTTTTATTCTATTAAAATTGAGAGCTATCAAGAAATAGATTACCAAACACAATTGCTAACATACAAAAACAAATTTATATTGAAATTATCTGAAAACGTGGGTTGCAATAAAATGGTCATAACATGTGATACATGACTCCGTTTTAAGACCACAACTAAGAAAATGGATGCTTGTAAAAAGGAGTACTTTTATCCAGGAAAGCATTGGTCAAAAGCGACTAAACCCGATCAAAAACTGATAAAAACCTACCAAGAACAGCTAAAAATGCCGTAACCGGCTCAAATCATCCAAACCTAAGAAAAAACCTCTAAAATTATTTCCAGTCCATATAGACCACATAGAATCCGGGCATAATGTGTTTTCCCGGATTCTTGATGGATAAAACACATCTATATGTTTGCTCTGTTTAGTTTTGGTTGTGTTTTATTGGTGTAAAAGTTGGTCAGCTAGTATTTGAGGTAGTTGTGAATTTAGTAGACAAAGAGCATCTCGACGGCATATTATAGTATAAAGGTCAAGACATGAGTGTGCTCTAACAAAACGTCATTTTATTTGACCTAAAAATGATATTGTTTAACTTTGGGAAGCCTACATAGGTGAATAATATGCAAAAGAAGGACAAGTATTTTTTGACATTTCTTGTAGGATCAACTTGCTTATGTATTATATGACTCTGAAATATTTGATTCCATGTTTTATTCTATTAAAATTGAGAGCTATCAAGAAATAGATTACTAAACACAATCGCTAACATACAAAAACAAATTTATATTGAAATTATCTGAAAACGTAGGTTGTAATAAAATGGTCATAACATGTGATACATGACTCCGTTTCAAGACCACAACTAAGAAAATGGATGCTTGAAAAAATGAGTACTTTTATCCAGGCAAGCATTGATCAAAAGTGACTAAACCCGATCAAAAACTGATAAAACCCTACCAAGAACAGCTAAAAATGCCCTAACCGGATCAAATCATCCAAACATAAGAAAAAACCTCTAAAATTATTTCCAGTCCATATAGACCACATAGAATCCGGGCATAATGTATTTGCCCGGATTCTTGATGGATAAAACACATCTATATGTTTGCTCTGTTAAGTTTTGGTTGTGTTTTATTGGTGTAAAAGTTGGTCAGCTAGTATTTGAGGTAGTTGTGAATGTAGTAGACAAAGAACATCTCGACGGCACATTATAGTATAAAGGTCAATACATGAGTGTGCTCTAACAAAACGTCATGTTATTTGACCAAAAATGATATTGTTTAACATTGGGAAGCCTACATAGGTGAATAATATGCAAAAGAAGGACAAGTATTTTTTGACATTTCATGTAGGATCAACTTGCTTATGTATTATATGACTCTGAAATATTTGATTCCATGTTTTATTCTATTAAAATTGAGAGCTATCAAGAAATAGATTACCAAACACAATCGCTAACATACAAAAACAAATTTATATTGAAATTATCTGAAAACGTGGGTTGCAATAAAATGGTCATAACATGTGATACATGACTCCGTTTTAAGACCACAACTAAGAAAATGGATGCTTGAAAAAAGGAGTACTTTTATCCAGGCAAGCATTGGTCAAAAGCGACTAAACCCGATCAAAAACTGATAAAAACCTACCAAGAACAGCTAAAAATGCCGTAACCGGCTCAAATCATCCAAACCTAAGAAAAAACCTCTAAAATTATTTCCAGTCCATATAGACCACATAGAATCCGGGCATAATGTATTTGCCCGGATTCTTGATGGATAAAACACATCTATATGTTTGCTCTGTTTAGTTTTGGTTGTGTTTTATTGGTGTAAAAGTTGGTCAGCTAGTATTTGAGGTAGTTGTGAATGTAGTAGACAAAGAGCATCTCGACGGCACATTATAGTATAAAGGTCAAGACATGAGTGTGCTCTAACAAAACGTCATTTTATTTGACCTAAAAATGATATTGTTTAACCTTGGGAAGCCTACATAGGTGAATAATATGCAAAAGAAGGACAAGTGATTTTTGACATTTCTTGTAGGATCAACTTGCTTATGTATTATATGACTCTGAAATATTTGATTCCATGTTTTATTCTATTAAAATTGAGAGCTATCAAGAAATAGATTACCAAACACAATCGCTAACATACAAAAACAAATTTATATTGAAATTATCTGAAAACGTGGGTTGTAATAAAATGGTCATAACATGTGATACATGACTCCGTTTCAAGACCACAACTAAGAAAACGGATGCTTGAAAAAATGAGTACTTTTATCCAGGCAAGCATTGATCAAAAGTGACTAAACCCGATCAAAAACTGATAAAACCCTACCAAGAACAGCTAAAAATGCCCTAACCGGATCAAATCATCCAAACCTAAGAAAAAACCTCTAAAATTATTTCCAGTCCATATAGACCACATAGAATCCGGGCATAATGTATTTTCCCGGATTCTTGATGGATAAAACACATCTATATGTTTGCTCTGTTTAGTTTTGGTTGTGTTTTATTGGTGTAAAAGTTGGTCAGCTAGTATTTGAGGTAGTTGTGAATGTAGTAGACAAAGAACATCTCGACGGCACAGTATAGTATAAAGGTCAAGACATGAGTGTGCTCTAACAAAACGTCATGTCATTTGACCTAAAAATGATATTGTTTAACATTGGGAAGCCTACATAGGTGAATAATATGCAAAAGAAAGACAAGTATTTTTTGACATTTCATGTAGGATCAACTTGCTTATGTATTATATGACTCTGAAATATTTGATTCCATGTTTTATTCTATTAAAATTGAGAGCTATCAAGAAATAGATTACCAAAAACAATCGATAACATACAAAAACAAATTTATATTGAAATTATCTGAAAACGTGGGTTGCAATAAAATGGTCATAACATGTGATACATGCCTCCGTTTTAAGACCACAACTAAGAAAATGGATGCTTGAAAAAAGGAGTACTTTTATCCAGGCAAGCATTGGTCAAAAGCGACTAAACCCGATCAAAAACTGATAAAAACCTACCAAGAACAGCTAAAAATGCCGTAACCGGCTCAAATCATCCAAACCTAAGAAAAAACCTCTAAAATTATTTCCAGTCCATATAGACCACATAGAATCCGGGCATAATGTATTTGCCCGGATTCTTGATGGATAAAACACATCTATATGTTTGCTCAGTTTAGTTTTGGTTGTGTTTTATTGGTGTAAAAGTTGGTCAGCTAGTATTTGAGGTAGTTGTGAATGTAGTAGACAAAGAACATCTCGACGGCAAATTATAGTATAAAGGTCAAGACATGAGTGTGCTCTAACAAAACGTCATGTTATTTGACCTAAAAATGATATTGTTTAACATTGGGAAGCCTACATAGGTGAATAATATGCAAAAGAAAGACAAGTATTTTTTGACATTTCATGTAGGATCAACTTGCTTATGTATTATATGACTATGAAATATTTGATTCCATGTTTTATTCTATTAAAATTGAGAGCTATTAAGAAATAGATTACCAAACACAATCGCTAACATACAAAAACAAATTTATATTGAAATTATCTGAAAACGTGAGTTGCAATAAAATGGTCATAACATGTGATACATGACTCCGTTTTAAGACCACAACTAAGAAAATGGATGCTTGAAAAAAGGAGTACTTTTATCCAGGCAAGCATTGGTCAAAAGCGACTAAACCCGATCAAAAACTGATAAAAACCTACCAAGAACAGCTAAAAATGCCGTAACCGGCTCAAATCATCCAAACCTAAGAAAAAACCTCTAAAATTATTTCCAGTCCATATAGACCACATAGAATCCGGGCATAATGTATTTTCCCGGATTCTTGATGGATAAAACACATCTATATGTTTGCTCGGTTTAGTTTTGGTTGTGTTTTATTGGTGTAAAAGTTGGTCAGCTAGTATTTGAGGTAGTTGTGAATGTAGTAGACAAAGAACATCTCGACGGCACATTATAGTATAAAGGTCAAGACATGAGTGTGCTCTAACAAAACGTCATGTTATTTGACCTAAAAATGATATTGTTTAACATTGGGAAGCCTACATAGGTGAATAATATGCAAAAGAAGGACAAGTATTTTTTGACATTTCATGTAGGATCAACTTGCTTATGTATTATATGACTCTGAAATATTTGATTCCATGTTTTATTCTATTAAAATTGAGAGCTATCAAGAAATAGATTACCAAACACAATCGCTAACATACAAAAAAAAATTATATTGAAATTATCTGAAAACGTGGGTTGCAATAAAATGGTCATAACATGTGATACATGACTCCGTTTCAAGACCACAACTAAGAAAATGGATGCTTGAAAAAAGGAGTACTTTTATCCAGGCAAGCATTGGTCAAAAGCGACTAAACCCGATCAAAAACTGATAAAAACCTACCAAGAACAGCTAAAAATGCCGTAACCGGCTCAAATCATCCAAACCTAAGAAAAAACCTCTAAAATTATTTCCAGTCCATATAGACCACATAGAATCCGGGCATAATGTATTTGCCCGGATTCTTGATGGATAAAACACATCTATATGTTTGCTCTGTTTAGTTTTGGTTGTGGTTTATTGGTGTAAAAGTTGGTCAGCTAGTATTTGAGGTAGTTGTGAATGTAGTAGACAAAGAACATCTCGACGGCACATTATAGTATAAAGGTCATGACATGAGTGTGCTCTATCAAAACGTCATGTTATTTGACCTAAAAATGATATTGTTTAACATTGGGAAGCCTACATAGGTGAATAATATGCAAAAGAAGGACAAGTATTTTTTGACATTTCATGTAGGATCAACTTGCTTATGTATTATATGACTCTGAAATATTTGATTCCATGTTTTATTCTATTAAAATTGAGAGCTATCAAGAAATAGATTACCAAACACAATCGCTAACATACAAAAAAAAATTATATTGAAATTATCTGAAAACGTGGGTTGCAATAAAATGGTCATAACATGTGATACATGACTCCGTTTCAAGACCACAACTAAGAAAATGGATGCTTGAAAAAAGGAGTACTTTTATCCAGGCAAGCATTGGTCAAAAGCGACTAAACCCGATGAAAAACTGATAAAAACCTACCAAGAACAGCTAAAAATGCCGTAACCGGCTCAAATCATCCAAACCTAAGAAAAAACCTCTAAAATTATTTCCAGTCCATATAGACCACATAGAATCCAGGCATAATGTATTTGCCCGGATTCTTGATGGATAAAACACATCTATATGTTTGCTCTGTTTAGTTTTGGTTGTGTTTTATTGGTGTAAAAGTTGGTCAGCTAGTATTTGAGGTAGTTGTGAATGTAGTAGACAAAGAACATCTCGACGGCACATTATAGTATAAAGGTCATGACATGAGTGTGCTCTAACAAAACGTCATGTTATTTGACCTAAAAATGATATTGTTTAACATTGGGAAGCCTACATAGGTGAATAATATGCAAAAGAAGGACAAGTATTTTTTGACATTTCATGTAGGATCAACTTGCTTATGTATTATATGACTCTGAAATATTTGATTCCATGTTTTATTCTATTAAAATTGAGAGCTATCAAGAAATAGATTACCAAACACAATTGCTAACATACAAAAACAAATTTATATTGAAATTATCTGAAAACGTGGGTTGCAATAAAATGGTCATAACATGTGATACATGACTCCGTTTTAAGACCACAACTAAGAAAATGGATGCTTGAAAAAAGGAGTACTTTTATCCAGGCAAGCATATAAAAACCTACCAAGAACAGCTAAAAATGCCGTAACCGGCTCAAATCATCCAAACCTAAGAAAAAACCTCTAAAATTATTTCCAGTCCATATAGACCACATAGAATCCGGGCATAATGTATTTGCCCGGATTCTTGATGGATAAAACACATCTATATGTTTGCTCTGTTTAGTTTTGGTTGTGGTTTATTGGTGTAAAAGTTGGTCAGCTAGTATTTGAGGTAGTTGTGAATGTAGTAGACAAAGAACATCTCGACGGCACATTATAGTATAAAGGTCATGACATGAGTGTGCTCTAACAAAACGTCATGTTATTTGACCTAAAAATGATATTGTTTAACATTGGGAAGCCTACATAGGTGAATAATATGCAAAAGAAGGACAAGTATTTTTTGACATTTCATGTAGGATCAACTTGCTTATGTATTATATGACTCTGAAATATTTGATTCCATGTTTTATTCTATTAAAATTGAGAGCTATCAAGAAATAGATTACCAAACACAATCGCTAACATACAAAAAAAAATTATATTGAAATTATCTGAAAACGTGGGTTGCAATAAAATGGTCATAACATGTGATACATGACTCCGTTTCAAGACCACAACTAAGAAAATGGATGCTTGAAAAAAGGAGTACTTTTATCCAGGCAAGCATTGGTCAAAAGCGACTAAACCCGATGAAAAACTGATAAAAACCTACCAAGAACAGCTAAAAATGCCGTAACCGGCTCAAATCATCCAAACCTAAGAAAAAACCTCTAAAATTATTTCCAGTCCATATAGACCACATAGAATCCAGGCATAATGTATTTGCCCGGATTCTTGATGGATAAAACACATCTATATGTTTGCTCTGTTTAGTTTTGGTTGTGTTTTATTGGTGTAAAAGTTGGTCAGCTAGTATTTGAGGTAGTTGTGAATGTAGTAGACAAAGAACATCTCGACGGCACATTATAGTATAAAGGTCATGACATGAGTGTGCTCTAACAAAACGTCATGTTATTTGACCTAAAAATGATATTGTTTAACATTGGGAAGCCTACATAGGTGAATAATATGCAAAAGAAGGACAAGTATTTTTTGACATTTCATGTAGGATCAACTTGCTTATGTATTATATGACTCTGAAATATTTGATTCCATGTTTTATTCTATTAAAATTGAGAGCTATCAAGAAATAGATTACCAAACACAATTGCTAACATACAAAAACAAATTTATATTGAAATTATCTGAAAACGTGGGTTGCAATAAAATGGTCATAACATGTGATACATGACTCCGTTTTAAGACCACAACTAAGAAAATGGATGCTTGAAAAAAGGAGTACTTTTATCCAGGCAAGCATATAAAAACCTACCAAGAACAGCTAAAAATGCCGTAACCGGCTCAAATCATCCAAACCTAAGAAAAAACCTCTAAAATTATTTCCAGTCCATATAGACCACATAGAATCCAGGCATAATGTATTTGCCCGGATTCTTGATGGATAAAACACATCTATATGTTTGCTCTGTTTAGTTTTGGTTGTGTTTTATTGGTGTAAAAGTTGGTCAGCTAGTATTTGAGGTAGTTGTGAATGTAGTAGACAAAGAACATCTCGACGGCACATTATAGTATAAAGGTCATGACATGAGTGTGCTCTAACAAAACGTCATGTTATTTGACCTAAAAATGATATTGTTTAACATTGGGAAGCCTACATAGGTGAATAATATGCAAAAGAAGGACAAGTATTTTTTGACATTTCATGTAGGATCAACTTGCTTATGTATTATATGACTCTGAAATATTTGATTCCATGTTTTATTCTATTAAAATTGAGAGCTATCAAGAAATAGATTACCAAACACAATTGCTAACATACAAAAACAAATTTATATTGAAATTATCTGAAAACGTGGGTTGCAATAAAATGGTCATAACATGTGATACATGACTCCGTTTTAAGACCACAACTAAGAAAATGGATGCTTGAAAAAAGGAGTACTTTTATCCAGGCAAGCATATAAAAACCTACCAAGAACAGCTAAAAATGCCGTAACCGGCTCAAATCATCCAAACCTAAGAAAAAACCTCTAAAATTATTTCCAGTCCATATAGACCACATAGAATCCGGGCATAATGTATTTGCCCGGATTCTTGATGGATAAAACACATCTATATGTTTGCTCTGTTTAGTTTTGGTTGTGGTTTATTGGTGTAAAAGTTGGTCAGCTAGTATTTGAGGTAGTTGTGAATGTAGTAGACAAAGAACATCTCGACGGCACATTATAGTATAAAGGTCATGACATGAGTGTGCTCTAACAAAACGTCATGTTATTTGACCTAAAAATGATATTGTTTAACATTGGGAAGCCTACATAGGTGAATAATATGCAAAAGAAGGACAAGTATTTTTTGACATTTCATGTAGGATCAACTTGCTTATGTATTATATGACTCTGAAATATTTGATTCCATGTTTTATTCTATTAAAATTGAGAGCTATCAAGAAATAGATTACCAAACACAATCGCTAACATACAAAAAAAAATTATATTGAAATTATCTGAAAACGTGGGTTGCAATAAAATGGTCATAACATGTGATACATGACTCCGTTTCAAGACCACAACTAAGAAAATGGATGCTTGAAAAAAGGAGTACTTTTATCCAGGCAAGCATTGGTCAAAAGCGACTAAACCCGATGAAAAACTGATAAAAACCTACCAAGAACAGCTAAAAATGCCGTAACCGGCTCAAATCATCCAAACCTAAGAAAAAACCTCTAAAATTATTTCCAGTCCATATAGACCACATAGAATCCAGGCATAATGTATTTGCCCGGATTCTTGATGGATAAAACACATCTATATGTTTGCTCTGTTTAGTTTTGGTTGTGTTTTATTGGTGTAAAAGTTGGTCAGCTAGTATTTGAGGTAGTTGTGAATGTAGTAGACAAAGAACATCTCGACGGCACATTATAGTATAAAGGTCATGACATGAGTGTGCTCTAACAAAACGTCATGTTATTTGACCTAAAAATGATATTGTTTAACATTGGGAAGCCTACATAGGTGAATAATATGCAAAAGAAGGACAAGTATTTTTTGACATTTCATGTAGGATCAACTTGCTTATGTATTATATGACTCTGAAATATTTGATTCCATGTTTTATTCTATTAAAATTGAGAGCTATCAAGAAATAGATTACCAAACACAATCGCTAACATACAAAAAAAAATTATATTGAAATTATCTGAAAACGTGGGTTGCAATAAAATGGTCATAACATGTGATACATGACTCCGTTTCAAGACCACAACTAAGAAAATGGATGCTTGAAAAAAGGAGTACTTTTATCCAGGCAAGCATTGGTCAAAAGCGACTAAACCCGATGAAAAACTGATAAAAACCTACCAAGAACAGCTAAAAATGCCGTAACCGGCTCAAATCATCCAAACCTAAGAAAAAACCTCTAAAATTATTTCCAGTCCATATAGACCACATAGAATCCAGGCATAATGTATTTGCCCGGATTCTTGATGGATAAAACACATCTATATGTTTGCTCTGTTTAGTTTTGGTTGTGTTTTATTGGTGTAAAAGTTGGTCAGCTAGTATTTGAGGTAGTTGTGAATGTAGTAGACAAAGAACATCTCGACGGCACATTATAGTATAAAGGTCATGACATGAGTGTGCTCTAACAAAACGTCATGTTATTTGACCTAAAAATGATATTGTTTAACATTGGGAAGCCTACATAGGTGAATAATATGCAAAAGAAGGACAAGTATTTTTTGACATTTCATGTAGGATCAACTTGCTTATGTATTATATGACTCTGAAATATTTGATTCCATGTTTTATTCTATTAAAATTGAGAGCTATCAAGAAATAGATTACCAAACACAATCGCTAACATACAAAAAAAAATTATATTGAAATTATCTGAAAACGTGGGTTGCAATAAAATGGTCATAACATGTGATACATGACTCCGTTTCAAGACCACAACTAAGAAAATGGATGCTTGAAAAAAGGAGTACTTTTATCCAGGCAAGCATTGGTCAAAAGCGACTAAACCCGATGAAAAACTGATAAAAACCTACCAAGAACAGCTAAAAATGCCGTAACCGGCTCAAATCATCCAAACCTAAGAAAAAATCTCTAAAATTATTTCCAGTCCATATAGACCACATAGAATCCAGGCATAATGTATTTGCCCGGATTCTTGATGAATAAAACACATCTATATGTTTGCTCTGTTTAGTTTTGGTTGTGTTTTATTGGTGTAAAAGTTGGTCAGCTAGTATTTGAGGTAGTTGTGAATGTAGTAGACAAAGAACATCTCGACGACACATTATAGTATAAAGGTCATGACATGAGTGTGCTCTAACAAAACGTCATGTTATTTGACCTAAAAATGATATTGTTTAACATTGGGAAGCCTACATAGGTGAATAATATGCAAAAGAAGGACAAGTATTTTTTGACATTTCATGTAGGATCAACTTGCTTATGTATTATATGACTCTGAAATATTTGATTCCATGTTTTATACTATTAAAATTGAGAGCTATCAAGAAATAGATTACCAAACACAATCGCTAACATACAAAAAAAAATTATATTGAAATTATCTGAAAACGTGGGTTGCAATAAAATGGTTATAACATGTGATACATGACTCCGTTTCAAGACCACAACTAAGAAAATGGATGCTTGAAAAAAGGAGTACTTTTATCCAGGCAAGCATTGGTTAAAAGCGACTAAACCCGATCAAAAACTGATAAAAACCTACCATGAACAGCTAAAAATGCCGTAACCGGCTCAAATCATCCAAACCTAAGAAAAAACCTCTAAAATTATTTCCAGTCCATATAGACCACATAGAATCCAGGCATAATGTATTTCCCCGGATTCTTGATGGATAAAACACATCTATATGTTTGCTCTGTTTAGTTTTGGTTGTGTTTTATTGGTGTAAAAGTTGGTCAGCTAGTATTTGAGGTAGTTGTGAATGTAGTAGACAAAGAACATCTCGACGGCACATTATAGTATAAAGGTCAAGACATGAGTGTGCTCTAACAAAACGTCATGTTATTTGACCTAAAAATGATATTGTTTAACATTGGGAAGCCTACATAGGTGAATAATATGCAAAAGAAGGACAAGTATTTTTTGACATTTCATGTAGGATCAACTTGCTTATGTATTATATGACTCTGAAATATTTGATTCCATGTTTTATTCTATTAAAATTGAGAGCTATCAAGAAATAGATTACCAAACACAATCGCTAACATACAAAAAAAAAATTATATTGAAATTATCTGAAAACGTGGGTTGCAATAAAATGGTCATAACATGTGATACATGACTCCGTTTCAAGACCACAACTAAGAAAATGGATGCTTGAAAAAAGGAGTACTTTTATCCAGGCAAGCATTGGTCAAAAGCGACTAAACCCGATGAAAAACTGATAAAAACCTACCAAGAACAGCTAAAAATGCCGTAACCGGCTCAAATCATCCAAACCTAAGAAAAAACCTCTAAAATTATTTCCAGTCCATATAGACCACATAGAGTCCGGGCACAATGTATTTGCCCGGATTCTTGATGGATAAAACACATCTATATGTTTCCTCTGTTTAGTTTTGGTTGTGTTTTATTTGTGTAAAAGTTGGTCAGCTAGTATTTGAGGTAGTTGTGAATGTAGTAGACAAAGAACATCTCGACGACACATTATAGTATAAAGGTCATGACATGAGTGTGCTCTAACAAAACGTCATGTTATTTGACCTAAAAATGATATTGTTTAACATTGGGAAGCCTACATAGGTGAATAATATGCAAAAGAAGGACAAGTATTTTTTGACATTTCATGTAGGATCAACTTGCTTATGTATTATATGACTCTGAAATATTTGATTCCATGTTTTATTCAATTAAAATTGAGAGCTATCAAGAAATAGATTACCAAACACAATCGCTAACATACAAAAAAAATTATATTGAAATTATCTGAAAACGTGGGTTGCAATAAAATGGTCATAACATGTGATTCATGACTCCGTTTCAAGACCACAACTAAGAAAATGGATGCTTGAAAAAAGGAGTACTTTTATCCAGGCAAGCATTGGTCAAAAGCGACTAAACCCGATGAAAAACTGATAAAAACCTACCAAGAACAGCTAAAAATGCCGTAACCGGCTCAAATCATCCAAACCTAAGAAAAAACCTCTAAAATTATTTCCAGTCCATATAGACCACATAGAATCCAGACATAATGTATTTGCCCGGATTCTTGATGGATAAAACACATCTATATGTTTGCTCTGTTTAGTTTTGGTTGTGTTTTATTGGTGTAAAAGTTGGTCAGCTAGTATTTGAGGTAGTTGTGAATGTAGTAGACAAAGAACATCTCGACGGCACATTATAGTATAAAGGTCATGACATGAGTGTGCTCTAACAAAACGTCATGTTATTTGACCTAAAAATGATATTGTTTAACATTGGGAAGCCTACATAGGTGAATATTATGCAAAAGAAGGACAAGTATTTTTTGACATTTCATGTAGGATCAACTTGCTTATGTATTATATGACTCTGAAATATTTGATTCCATGTTTTATTCTATTAAAATTGAGAGCTATCAAGAAATAGATTACCAAACACAATCGCTAACATACAAAAAAAAATTATATTGAAATTATCTGAAAACGTGGGTTGCAATAAAATGGTCATAACATGTGATACATGACTCCGTTTCAAGACCACAACTAAGAAAATGGATGCTTGAAAAAAGGAGTACTTTTATCCAGGCAAGCATTGGTCAAAAGCGACTAAACCCGATGAAAAACTGATAAAAACCTACCAAGAACAGCTAAAAATGCCGTAACCGGCTCAAATCATCCAAACCTAAGAAAAAACCTCTAAAATTATTTCCAGTCCATATAGACCACATAGAATCCAGGCATAATGTATTTGCCCGGATTCTTGATGGATAAAACACATCTATATGTTTGCTCTGTTTAGTTTTGGTTGTGTTTTATTGGTGTAAAAGTTGGTCAGCTAGTATTTGAGGTAGTTGTGAATGTAGTAGACAAAGAACATCTCGACGGCACATTATAGTATAAAGGTCAAGACATGGGTGTGCTCTAACAAAACGTCATGTTATTTGACCTAAAAATGATATTGTTTAACATTGGGAAGCCTACATAGGTGAATAATATGCAAAAGAAGGACAAGTATTTTTTGACATTTCATGTAGGATCAACTTGCTTATGTATTATATGACTCTGAAATATTTGATTCCATGTTTTATTCTATTAAAATTGAGAGCTATCAAGAAATAGATTACCAAACACAATCGCTAACATACAAAAACAAATTTATATTGAAATTATCTGAAAAAACGTGGGTTGCAATAAAATGGTCATAACATGTGATACATGACTCCGTTTTAAGACCACAACTAAGAAAATGGATGCTTGAAAAAAGGAGTACTTTTATCCAGGCAAGCATTGGTCAAAAGCGACTAAACCCGATCAAAAACTGATAAAAACCTACCAAGAACAGCTAAAAATGCCGTAACCGGCTCAAATCATCCAAACCTAAGAAAAAACCTCTAAAATTATTTCCAGTCCATATAGACCACATAGAATCCGGGCATAATGTATTTGCCCAGATTCTTGATGGATAAAACACATCTATATGTTTGCTCTGTTTAGTTTTGGTTGTGTTTTATTGGTGTAAAAGTTGGTCAGCTAGTATTTGAGGTAGTTGTGAATGTAGTAGACAAAGAACATCTCGACGGCACATTATAGTATAAAGGTCAAGACATGAGTGTGCTCTAACAAAACGTCATGTTATTTGACCTAAAAATGATATTGTTTAACTTTGGGAAGCCAACATAGGTGAATAATATGCAAAAGAAGGACAAGTATTTTTTGACATTTCATGTAGGATCAACTTGCTTATGTATTATATGACTCTGAAATATTTGATTCCATGTTTTATTCTATTAAAATTGAGAGCTATCAAAAAATAGATTACCAAACACAATCGCTAACATACAAAAAAAAATTATATTGAAATTATCTGAAAACGTGGGTTGCAATAAAATGGTCATAACATGTAATACATGACTCCGTTTCAAGACCACAACTAAGAAAATGGATGCTTGAAAAAAGGAGTACTTTTATCCAGGCAAGCATTGGTCAAAAGTGACTAAACCCGATCAAAAACTGATAAAAACCTACCAAGAACAGCTAAAAATGCCGTAACCGGCTCAAATCATCCAAACCTAAGAAAAAACCTCTAAAATTATTTCCAGTCCATATAGACCACATAGAATCCAGGCATAATGTATTTGCCCGGATTCTTGATGGATAAAACACATCTATATGTTTGCTCTGTTTAGTTTTGGTTGTGTTTTATTGGTGTAAAAGTTGGTCAGCTAGTATTTGAGGTAGTTGTGAATGTAGTAGACAAAGAACATCTCGACGGAACATTATAGTATAAAGGTCAAGACATGAGTGTGCTCTAACAAAACGTCATGTTATTTGACCTAAAAATGATATTGTTTAACATTGGGAAGTCTACATAGGTGAATAATATGCAAAAGAAGGACAAGTATTTTTGACATTTCATGTAGGATCAACTTGCTTATGTATTATATGACTCTAAAATATTTGATTCCATGTTTTATTCTATTAAAATTGAGAGCTATCAAGAAATAGATTACCAAACACAATCGCTAACATACAAAAACAAATTTATATTGAAATTATCTGAAAACGTGGGTTGCAATAAAATGGTCATAACATGTGATACATGACTCCGTTTTAAGACCACAACTAAGAAAATGGATGCTTGAAAAAAGGAGTACTTTTATCCAGGCAAGCATTGGTCAAAAGCGACTAAACCCGATCAAAAACTGATAAAAACCTACCAAGAACAGCTAAAAATGCCGTAACCGACTCAAATCATCTAAACCTAAGAAAAAACCTCTAAAATTATTTCCAGTCCATATAGACCACATAGAATCCGGGCATAATGTATTTGCCCGGATTCTTGATGGATAAAACACATCTATATGTTTGCTCAGTTTAGTTTTGGTTGTGTTTTATTGGTGTAAAAGTTGGTCAGCTAGTATTTGAGGTAGTTGTGAATGTAGTAGACAAAGAACATCTCGACGGCACATTATAGTATAAAGGTCAAGACATGAGTGTGCTCTAACAAAACGTCTTGTTATTTGACCTAAAAATGATATTGTTTAACATTGGGAAGCCTACATAGGTGAATAATATGCAAAAGAAGGACAAGTATTTTTTGACATTTCATGTAGGATCAACTTGCTTATGTATTATATGACTCTGAAATATTTGATTCCATTTTTTATTCTATTAAAATTGAGAGCTATCAAGAAATAGATTACCAAACACAATCGCTAACATACAAAAACAAATTTATATTGAAATTGTCTGAAAACGTGGGTTGCAATAAAATGGTCATAACATGTGATACATGACTCCGTTTTAAGACCACAACTAAGAAAATGGATGCTTGAAAAAAGGAGTACTTTTATCCAGGCAAGCATTGGTCAAAAGCGACTAAACCCGATCAAAAACTGATAAAAACCTACCAAGAACAGCTAAAAATGCCGTAACCGGCTCAAATCATCCAAACCTAAGAAAAAACCTCTAAAATTATTTCCAGTCCATATAGACCACATAGAATCCGGGCATAATGTATTTGCCCGGATTCTTGATGGATAAAAAACATCTATATGTTTGCTCTGTTTAGTTTTGGTTGTGTTTTATTGGTGTAAAAGTTGGTCAGCTAGTATTTGAGGTAGTTGTGAATGTAGTAGACAAAGAACATCTCGACGGCACATTATAGTATAAAGGTCAAGACATGAGTGTGCTCTAACAAAACGTCATGTTATTTGACCTAAAAATGATATTGTTTAACTTTGGGAAGCCTACATAGGTGAATAATATGCAAAAGAAGGACAAGTATTTTTTGACATTTCATGTAGGATCAACTTGCTTATGTATTATATGACTCTGAAATATTTGATTCCATGTTTTATTCTATTAAAATTGAGAGCTATCAAGAAATAGATTACCAAACACAATCGCTAACATACAAAAAAAAATTATATTGAAATTATCTGAAAACGTGGGTTGCAATAAAATGGTCATAACATGTGATACATGACTCCGTTTCAAGACCACAACTAAGAAAATGGATGCTTGAAAAAAGGAGTACTTTTATCCAGGCAAGCATTGGTCAAAAGTGACTAAACCCGATCAAAAACTGATAAAAACCTACCAAGAACAGCTAAAAATGCCGTAACCGGCTCAAATCATCCAAACCTAAGAAAAAACATCTAAAATTATTTCCAGTCCATATAGACCACATAGAATCCAGGCATAATGTATTTGCCCGGATTCTTGATAGATAAAACACATCTATATGTTTGCTCTGTTTAGTTTTTGTTGTGTTTTATTGGTGTAAAAGTTGGTCAGCTAGTATTTGAGGTAGTTGTGAATGTAGTAGACAAAGAACATCTCGACGGCACATTATAGTATAAAGGTCAAGACATGAGTGTGCTCTAACAAAACGTCATGTTATTTGACCTAAAAATGATATTGTTTAACATTGGGAAGCCTACATAGGTGAATAATATGCAAAAGAAGGACAAGTATTTTTTGGCATTTCATGTAGGATCAACTTGCTTATGTATTATATGACTCTGAAATATTTGATTCCATGTTTTATTCTATTAAAATTGAGAGCTATCAAGAAATAGATTACCAAACACAATCGCTAACATACAAAAACAAATTTATATTGAAATTATCTGAAAACGTGGGTTGCAATAAAATGGTCATAACATGTGATGCATGACTCCGTTTTAAGACCACAACTAAGAAAATGGATGCTTGAAAAAAGGAGTACTTTTATCCAGGCAAGCATTGGTCAAAAGCGACTAAACCCGATCAAAAACTGATAAAAACCTACCAAGAACAGCTAAAAATGCCGTAACCGACTCAAATCATCCAAACCTAAGAAAAAACCTCTAAAATTATTTCCAGTCCATATAGACCACATAGAATCCGGGCATAATGTATTTGCCCGGATTCTTGATGGATAAAACACATCTATATGTTTGCTCAGTTTAGTTTTGGTTGTGTTTTATTGGTGTAAAAGTTGGTCAGCTAGTATTTGAGGTAGTTGTGAATGTAGTAGACAAAGAACATCTCGACGGCACATTATAGTATAAAGGTCAAGACATGAGTGTGCTCTAACAAAACGTCATGTTATTTGACCTAAAATGATATTGTTTAACATTGGGAAGCCTACATAGGTGAATAATATGCAAAAGAAGGACAAGTATTTTTTGACATTTCATGTAGGATCAACTTGCTTATGTATTATATGACTCTGAAATATTTGATTCCATTTTTTATTCTATTAAAATTGAGAGCTATCAAGAAATAGATTACCAAACACAATCGCTAACATACAAAAACAAATTTATATTGCTGAAAACGTGGGTTGCAATAAAATGGTCATAACATGTGATACATGACTCCGTTTTAAGACCACAACTAAGAAAATGGATGCTTGAAAAAAGGAGTACTTTTATCCAGGCAAGCATTGGTCAAAAGCGACTAAACCCGATCAAAAACTGATAAAAACCTACCAAGAACAGCTAAAAATGCCGTAACCGGCTCAAATCATCCAAACCTAAGAAAAAACCTCTAAAATTATTTCCAGTCCATATAGACCACATAGAATCCGGGCATAATGTATTTGCCCGGATTCTTGATGGATAAAACACATCTATATGTTTGCTCTGTTTAGTTTTGGTTGTGTTTTATTGGTGTAAAAGTTGGTCAGCTAGTATTTGAGGTAGTTGTGAATGTAGTAGACAAAGAACATCTCGACGGCACATTATAGTGTAAAGGTCAAGACATGAGTGTGCTCTAACAAAACGTCATGTTATTTGACCTAAAAATGATATTGTTTAACATTGGGAAGCCTACATAGGTGAATAATATGCAAAAGAAGGACAAGTATTTTTTGACATTTCATGTAGGATCAACTTGCTTATGTATTATATGACTCTGAAATATTTGATTCCATTTTTTATTCTATTAAAATTGAGAGATATTAAGAAATAGATTACCAAACACAATCGCTAACATACAAAAACAAATTTATATTGAAATTATCTGAAAACGTGGGTTGCAATAAAATGGTCATAACATGTGATACATGACTCCGTTTTAAGACCACAACTAAGAAAATGGATGCTTGAAAAAAGGATTACTTTTATCCAGGCAAGCATTGGTCAAAAGCGACTAAACCCGATCAAAAACTGATAAAAACCTACCAAGAACAGCTAAAAATGCCGTAACCGACTCAAATCATCCAAACCTAAGAAAAAACCTCTAAAATTATTTCCAGTCCATATAGACCATATAGAATCCGGGCATAATGTATTTGCCCGGATTCTTGATGGATAAAACACATCTATATGTTTGCTCAGTTTAGTTTTGGTTGTGTTTTATTGGTGTAAAAGTTGGTCAGCTAGTATTTGAGGTAGTTGTGAATGTAGTAGACAAAGAACATCTCGACGGCACATTATAGTATAAAGGTCAAGACATGAGTGTGCTCTAACAAAACGTCATGTTATTTGACCTAAAAATGATATTGTTTAACATTGGGAAGCCTACATAGGTGAATAATATGCAAAAGAAGGACATGTATTTTTTGACATTTCATGTAGGATCAACTTGCTTATGTATTATATGACTCTGAAATATTTGATTCCATGTTTTATTCTATTAAAATTGAGAGCTATCAAGAAATAGATTACCAAACACAATCGCTAACATACAAAAACAAATTTATATTGAAATTATCTGAAAACGTGGGTTGCAATAAAATGGTCATAACATGTGATACATGACTCCGTTTTAAGACCACAACTAAGAAAATGGATGCTTGAAAAAAGGATTACTTTTATCCAGGCAAGCATTGGTCAAAAGCGACTAAACCCGATCAAAAACTGATAAAAACCTACCAAGAACAGCTAAAAATGCCGTAACCGACTCAAATCATCCAAACCTAAGAAAAAACCTCTAAAATTATTTCCAGTCCATATAGACCATATAGAATCCGTGCATAATGTATTTGCCCGGATTCTTGATGGATAAAACACATCTATATGTTTGCTCAGTTTAGTTTTGGTTGTGTTTTATTGGTGTAAAAGTTGGTCAGCTAGTATTTGAGGTAGTTGTGAATGTAGTAGACAAAGAACATCTCGACGGCACATTATAGTATAAAGGTCAAGAAATGAGTGTGCTCTAACAAAACGTCATGTTATTTGACCTAAAAATGATATTGTTTAACATTGAGAAGCCTACATAGGTGAATAATATGCAAAAGAAGGACAAGTATTTTTTGACATTTCATGTAGGATCAACTTGCTTATGTATTATATGACTCTGAAATATTTGATTCCATGTTTTATTCTATTAAAATTGAGAGCTATCAAGAAATAGATTACCAAACACAATCGCTAACATACAAAAAAAAAATTTATATTGAAATTATCTGAAAACGTGGGTTGCAATAAAATGGTCATAACATGTGATACATGACTCCGTTTCAAGACCACAACTAAGAAAATGGATGCTTGAAAAAAGGAGTACTTTTATCCAGGCAAGCATTGGTCAAAAGTGACTAAACCCGATCAAAAACTGATAAAAACCTACCAAGAACAGCTAAAAATGCCGTAACCGGCTCAAATCATCCAAACTTAAGAAAAAACCTTTAAATTATTTCCAGTCCATATAGACCACATAGAATCCAGGCATAATGTATTTACCCAGATTCTTGATGGATAAAACACATCTATATGTTTGCTCTGTTTAGTTTTGGTTGTGTTTTATTGGTGTAAAAGTTGGTCAGCTAGTATTTGAGGTAGTTGTGAATGTAGTAGACAAAGAACATCTCGACGGCACATTATAGTATAAAGGTCAAGACATGAGTGTGCTCTAACAAAACGTCATGTTATTTGACCTAAAAATGATATTGTTCAACATTGGGAAGCCTACATAGGTGAATAATATGCAAAAGAAGGACAAGTATTTTTTGACATTTCATGTTGGATCAACTTGCTTATGTATTATATGACTCTGAAATATTTGTTTCCATGTTTTATTCTATTAAAATTGAGAGCTATCAAGAAATAGATTACCAAACACAATCGCTAACATACAAAAACAAATTTATATTGAAATTATCTGAAAACATGGGTTGCAATAAAATGGTCATAACATGTGATACATGACTCCGTTTTAAGACCACAACTAAGAAAATGGATGCTTGAAAAAAGGATTACTTTTATCCAGGCAAGCATTGGTCAAAAGCGACTAAACCCGATCAAAAACTGATAAAAACCTACCAAGAACAGCTAAAAATGCCGTAACCGACTCAAATCATCCAAACCTAAGAAAAAACCTCTAAAATTATTTCCAGTCCATATAGACCATATAGAATCCGGGCATAATGTATTTGCCCGGATTCTTGATGGATAAAACACATCTATATGTTTGCTCAGTTTAGTTTTGGTTGTGTTTTATTGGTGTAAAAGTTGGTCAGCTAGTATTTGAGGTAGTTGTGAATGTAGTAGACAAAGAACATCTCGACGGCACATTATAGTATAAAGGTCAAGAAATGAGTGTGCTCTAACAAAACGTCATGTTATTTGACCTAAAAATGATATTGTTTAACATTGAGAAGCCTACATAGGTGAATAATATGCAAAAGAAGGACAAGTATTTTTTGACATTTCATGTAGGATCAACTTGCTTATGTATTATATGACTCTGAAATATTTGATTCCATTTTTTATTCTATTAAAATTGAGAGATATTAAGAAATAGATTACCAAACACAATCGCTAACATACAAAAACAAATTTATATTGAAATTATCTGAAAACGTGGGTTGCAATAAAATGGTCATAACATGTGATACATGACTCCGTTTTAAGACCACAACTAAGAAAATGGATGCTTAAAAAAAGGAATACTTTTATCCAGGCAAGCATTGGTCAAAAGCGACTAAACCCGATCAAAAACTGATAAAAACCTACCAATAACAGCTAAAAATGCCGTAACCGGCTCAAATCATCCAAACCTAAGAAAAAACCTCTAAAATTATTTCCAGTCCATATAGACCACATATAATCCGGGCATAATGTATTTGCCCGGATTCTTGATGGATAAAACACATCTATATGTTTGCTCTGTTTAGTTTTGGTTGTGTTTTATTGGTGTAAAACTTGGTCAACTAGTATTTGAGGTAGTTGTGAATGTAGTAGACAAAGAACATCTCGACGGCACATTATAGTATAAAGGTCAAGACATGAGTGTGCTCTAACAAAACGTCATGTTATTTGACCTAAAAATGATATTGTTTAACATTGGGAAGCCTACATAGGTGAATAATATGCAAAAGAAGGACAAGTATTTTTTGACATTTCATGTAGGATCAACTTGCTTATTTATTATATGACTCTGAAATATTTGATTCCATGTTTTATTCTATTAAAATTGAGAGCTATCAAGAAATAGATTACCAAACACAATCGCTAACATACAAAAAAAAATTTATATTGAAATTATCTGAAAACGTGGGTTGCAATAAAATGGTCATAACATGTGATACATGACTCCGTTTCAAGACCACAACTAAGAAAATGGATGCTTGAAAAAAGGAGTACTTTTATCCAGGCAAGCATTGGTCAAAAGTGACTAAACCCGATCAAAAACTGATAAAAACCTACCAAGAACAGCTAAAAATACCGTAACCGGCTCAAATCATCCAAACTTAAGAAAAAACCTTTAAATTATTTCCAGTCCATATAGACCACATAGAATCCAGGCATAATGTATTTACCCGGATTCTTGATGGATAAAACACATCTATATGTTTGCTCTGTTTAGTTTTGGTTGTGTTTTATTGGTGTAAAAGTTGGTCAGCTAGTATTTGAGGTAGTTGTGAATGTAGTAGACAAAGAACATCTCGACGGCACATTATAGTATAAAGGTCAAGACATGAGTGTGCTCTAACAAAACGTCATGTTATTTGACCTAAAAATGATATTGTTTAACATTGGGAAGCCTACATAGGTGAATAATATGCAAAAGAAGGACAAGTATTTTTTGACATTTCATGTAGGATCAACTTGCTTATGTATTATATGACTCTGAAATATTTGATTCCATGTTTTATTCTATTAAAATTGAGAGCTATCAAGAAATAGATTACCAAACACAATCGCTAACATACAAAAACAAATTTATATTGAAATTATCTGAAAACGTGGGTTGCAATAAAATGGTCATAACATGTGATACATGACTCCGTTTTAAGACCACAACTAAGAAAATGGATGCTTGAAAAAAGGAGTACTTTTATCCAGGCAAGCATTGGTCAAAAGCGACTAAACCTGATAAAAAACTGATAAAAACCTACCAAGAACAGCTAAAAATGCCGTAACCGGCTCAAATCATCCAAACCTAAGAAAAAACCTCTAAAATCATTTCCAGTCCATATAGACCACATAGAATCCGGGCATAATGTATTTGCCCGGATTCTTGATGGATAAAACACATCTATATGTTTGCTCTTTTAGTTTTGGTTGTGTTTTATTGGTGTAAAAGTTGGTCAGCTAGTATTTGAGGTAGTTGTGAATGTAGTAGACAAAGAGCATCTCGACGGCACATTATAGTATAAAGGTGAAGACATCAGTGTGCTCTAACAAAACGTCATGTTATTTGACCTAAAAATGATATTGTTTAACCTTGGGAAGCCTACATATGTGGATAATATGCAAAAGAAGGACAAGTATTTTTTAACATTTCATGTAGGATCAACTTGCTTATGTATTATATGACTCTGAAATATTTGATTCCATGTTTTATTCTATTAAAATTGAGAGCTATCAAGAAATAGATTACCAAACACAATCGCTAACGTACAAAAACAAATTTATATTGAAATTATCTGAAAACGTGGGTTGCAATAAAATGGTCATAACATGTGATACATGACTCCGTTTTAAGACCACAACTAAGAAAATGGATGCTTGAAAAAAGGAGTACTTTTATCCAGGCAAGCATTGGTCAAAAGCGACTAAACCCGATCAAAAACTGATAAAAACCTACCAAGAACAGCTAAAAATGCCGTAATCGGCTCAAATCATCCAAACCTAAGAAAAAACCTCTAAAATTATTTCCAGTCCATATAGGCCACATAGAATCCGGGCATAATGTATTTGCCCGGATTCTTGATGGATAAAACACATCTATATGTTTGCTCTGTTTAGTTTTGGTTGTGTTTTATTGGTGTAAAAGTTGGTCAGCTAGTATTTGAGGTAGTTGTGAATGTAGTAGACAAAGAACATCTCGACGGCACATTATAGTATAAAGGTCAAGACATGAGTGTGCTTTAACAAAACGTCATGTTATTTGACCTAAAAATGATATTGTTTTACATTGGGAAGCCTACATAGGTGAATAATATGCAAAAGAAGGACAAGTATTTTTTGACATTTCATGTAGGATCAACTTGCTTATGTATTATATGACTCTGAAATATTTGATTCCATGTTTTATTCTATTAAAATTGAGAGCTATCAAGAAATAGATTACCAAACACAATCGCTAACATACAAAAAAAAATTTATATTGAAATTATCTAAAAACGTGGGTTGCAATAAAATGGTCATAACATGTGATACATGACTCCGTTTCAAGACCACAACTAAGAAAATGGATGCTTGAAAAAAGGAGTACTTTTATCCAGGCAAGCATTGGTCAAAAGTGACTAAACCCGATAAAAAAACTGATAAAAACCTACCAAGAACAGCTAAAAATGCCGTAACCGGCTCAAATCATCCAAACCTAAGAAAAAACCTCTAAAATTATTTCCAGTCCATATAGACCACATAGAATCCAGGCATAATGTATTTGCCCGGATTCTTGATGGATAAAACACATCTATATGTTTGCTCTGTTTAGTTTTGGTTGTGTTTTATTGGTGTAAAAGTTGGTCAGCTAGTATTTGAGGTAGTTGTGAATGTAGTAGACAAAGAACATCTCGACGGCACATTATAGTATAAAGGTCAAGACATGAGTGTGCTCTAACAAAACGTCATGTTATTTGACCTAAAAACGATATTGTTTAACATTGGGAAGCCTACATAGGTGAATAATATGCAAAAGAAGGACAAGTATTTTTTGACATTTCATGTAGGATCAACTTGCTTATGTATTATATGACTCTGAAATATTTGATTCCATGTTTTATTCTATTAAAATTGAGAGCTATCAAGAAATAGATTACCAAACACAATCGCTAACATACAAAAAAAAATTTATATTGAAATTATCTGAAAACGTGGGTTGCAATAAACTGGTCATAACATGTGATACATGACTCCGTTTTAAGACCACAACTAAGAAAATGGATGCTTGAAAAAAAGGAGTAATTTTATCCAGGCAAGCATTGGTCAAAAGCGACTAAACCCGATCAAAAACTGATAAAAACCTACCAAGAACAGCTAAAAATGCCGTAACCGGCTCAAATCATCCAAACCTAAGAAAAAACCTCTAAAATTATTCCCAGTCCATATAGACCACATAGAATCCGGGCATAATGTATTTGCCCGGATTCTTGATGGATAAAACACATCTATATGTTTGCTCTGTTTAGTTTTGGTTGTGTTTTATTGGTGTAAAAGTTGGTCAGCTAGTATTTGAGGTAGTTGTGAATGTAGTAGACAAAGAGCATCTCGACGGCACATTATATTATAAAGGTGAATACATGAGTGTGATCTAAAAAAACGTCATGTTATTTGACCTAAAAATGATATTGTTTAACCTTGGGAAGCCTACATATGTGAATAATATGCAAAAGAAGGACAAGTATTTTTTGACATTTCATGTAGGATCAACTTGCTTATGTATTATATGACTCTGAAATATTTGATTCCATGTTTTATTCTATTAAAATTGAGAGCTATCAAGAAATACATTACCAAACACAATCGCTAACATAAAAAAACAAATTTATATTGAAATTATCTGAAAACGTGGGTTGCAATAAAATGGTCATAACATGTGATACATGACTCCGTTTTAAGACCACAACTAAGAAAATGGATGCTTGAAAAAAGGAGTACTTTTATCCAGGCAAGCATTGGTCAAAAGCGACTAAACCCGATCAAAAACTGATAAAAACCTACCAAGAACAGCTAAAAATGCCGTAACCGGCTCAAATCATCCAAACCTAAGAAAAAACCTCTAAAATTGTTTCCAGTCCATATAGACCACATAGAATCCGGGCATAATGTATTTGCCCGGATTCTTGATGGATAAAACACATCTATATGTTTGCTCTGTTTAGTTTTGGTTGTGTTTTATTGGTGTAAAAGTTGGTCAGCTAGTATTTGAGGTAGTTGTGAATGTAGTAGACAAAGAACATCTCGACGGCACATTATAGTATAAAGGTCAAGACATGAGTGTGCTCTAACAAAACGTCATGTTATTTGACCTAAAAATGATATTGTTTAACATTGGGAAGCCTACATAGGTGAATAATATGCAAAAGAAGGACAAGTATTTTTTGACATTTCATGTAGGATCAACTTGCTTATGTATTATATGACTCTGAAATATTTGATTCCATGTTTTATTCTATTAAAATTGAGAGCTATCAAGAAATAGATTACCAAACACAATCGCTAACATACAAAAACAAATTTATATTGAAATTATCTGAAAACGTGGGTTGCAATAAAATGGTCATAACATGTGATACATGACTCCGTTTTAAGACCACAACTAAGAAAATGGATGCTTGAAAAAAAGGAGTACTTTTATCCAGGCAAGCATTGGTCAAAAGAGACTAAACCCGATAAAAAACTGATAAAAACCTACCAAGAACAGCTAAAAATGCCGTAACCGGCTCAAATCATCCAAACCTAAGAAAAAACCTCTAAAATTATTTCCAGTCCATATAGACCACATAGAATCCGGGCATAATGTATTTGCCCGGATTCTTGATGGATAAAACACATCTATATGTTTGCTCTGTTTAGTTTTGGTTGTGTTTTATTGGTGTAAAAGTTGGTCAGCTAGTATTTGAGGTAGTTGTGAATGTAGTAGACAAAGAGCATCTCGACGGCACATTATAGTATAAAGGTGAAGACATGAGTGTGCTCTAACAAAACGTCATGTTATTTGACCTAAAAATGATATTGTTTAACCTTGGGAAGCCTACATATGTGAATAATATGCAAAAGAAGGACAAGTATTTTTTAACATTTCATGTAGGATCAACTTGCTTATGTATTATATGACTCTGAAATATTTGATTCCATGTTTTATTCTATTAAAATTGAGAGCTATCAAGAAATAGATTACCAAACACAATCGCTAACATACAAAAACAAATTTATATTGAAATTATCTGAAAACGTGGGTTGCAATAAAATGGTCATAACATGTGATACATGACTCCGTTTTAAGACCACAACTAAGAAAATGGATGCTTGAAAAAAGGAGTACTTTTATCCAGGCAAGCATTGGTCAAAAGCGACTAAACCCGATCAAAAACTGATAAAAACCTACCAAGAACAGCTAAAAATGCCGTAACCGGCTCAAATCATCCAAACCTAAGAAAAAACCTCTAAAATTATTTCCAGTCCATATAGGCCACATAGAATCCGGGCATAATGTATTTGCCCGGATTCTTGATGGATAAAACACATCTATATGTTTGCTCTGTTTAGTTTTGGTTGTGTTTTATTGGTGTAAAAGTTGGTCAGCTAGTATTTGAGGTAGTTGTGAATGTAGTAGACAAAGAACATCTCGACGGCACATTATAGTATAAAGGTCAAGACATGAGTGTGCTCTAACAAAACGTCATGTTATTTGACCTAAAAATTATATTGTTTAACATTGGGAAGCCTACATAGGTGAATAATATGCAAAAGAAGGACAAGTATTTTTTGACATTTCATGTAGGATCAACTTGCTTATGTATTATATGACTCTGAAATATTTGATTCCATGTTTTATTCTATTAAAATTGAGAGCTATCAAGAAATAGATTACCAAACACAATCGCTAACATACAAAAAAAAATTTATATTGAAATTATCTGAAAACGTGGGTTGCAATAAAATGGTCATAACATGTGATACATGACTCCGTTTCAAGACCACAACTAAGAAAATGGATGCTTGAAAAAAGGAGTACTTTTATCCAGGCAAGCATTGGTCAAAAGTGACTAAACCCGATAAAAAACTGATAAAAACCTACCAAGAACAGCTAAAAATGCCGTAACCGGCTCAAATCATCCAAACCTAATAAAAAACCTCTAAAATTATTTCCAGTCCATATAGACCACATAGAATCCAGGCATAATGTATTTGCCCGGATTCTTGATGGATAAAACACATCTATATGTTTGCTCTGTTTAGTTTTGGTTGTGTTTTATTGGTGTAAAAGTTGGTCAGCTAGTATTTGAGGTAGTTGTGAATGTAGTAGACAAAGAACATCTCGAAGGCACATTATAGTATAAAGGTCAAGACATGAGTGTGCTCTAACAAAACGTCATGTTATTTGACCTAAAAACGATATTGTTTAACATTGGGAAGCCTACATAGGTGAATAATATGCAAAAGAAGGACAAGTATTTTTTGACATTTCATGTAGGATCAACTTGCTTATGTATTATATGACTCTGAAATATTTGATTCCATGTTTTATTCTATTAAAATTGAGAGCTATCAAGAAATAGATTACCAAACACAATCGCTAACATACAAAAAAAAATTTATATTGAAATTATCTGAAAATGTGGGTTGCAATAAAATGGTCATAACATGTGATACATGACTCCGTTTTAAGACCACAACTAAGAAAATGGATGCTTGAAAAAAGGAGTAATTTTATCCAGGCAAGCATTGGTCAAAAGCGACTAAACACGATCAAAAACTGATAAAAACCTACCAAGAACAGCTAAAAATACCGTAACCGGCTCAAATCATCCAAACCTAAGAAAAAACCTCTAAAATTATTCCCAGTCCATATAGACCACATAGAATCCGGGCATAATGTATTTGCCCGGATTCTTGATGGATAAAACACATCTATATGTTTGCTCTGTTTAGTTTTGGTTGTGTTTTATTGGTGTAAAAGTTGGTCAGCTAGTATTTGAGGTAGTGGTGAATGTAGTAGACAAAGAGCATCTCGACGGCACATTATAGTATAAAGGTGAAGACATGAGTGTGCTCTAACAAAACGTCATGTTATTTGACCTAAAAATGATATTGTTTAACCTTGGGAAGCCTACATATGTGAATAATATGCAAAAGAAGGACAAGTATTTTTTAACATTTCATGTAGGATCAACTTGCTTATGTATTATATGACTCTGAAATATTTGATTCCATGTTTTATTCTATTAAAATTGAGAGCTATCAAGAAATAAATTACCAAACACAATCGCTAACATACAAAAACAAATTTATATTGAAATTATCTGAAAACGTGGGTTGCAATAAAATGGTCATAACATGTGATACATGACTCCGTTTTAAGACCACAACTAAGAAAATGGATGCTTGAAAAAAGGAGTACTTTTATCCAGGCAAGCATTGGTCAAAAGCGACTAAACCCGATCAAAAACTGATAAAAACCTACCAAGAACAGCTAAAAATGCCGTAACCGGCTCAAATCATCCAAACCTAAGAAAAAACCTCTAAAATTGTTTCCAGTCCATATAGACCACATAGAATCCGGGCATAATGTATTTGCCCGGATTCTTGATGGATAAAACACATCTATATGTTTGCTCTGTTTAGTTTTGGTTGTGTTTTATTGGTGTAAAAGTTGGTCAGCTAGTATTTGAGGTAGTTGTGAATGTAGTAGACAAAGAACATCTCGACGGCACATTATAGTATAAAGGTCAAGACATGAGTGTGCTCTAACAAAACGTCATGTTATTTGACCTAAAAATGATATTGTTTAACATTGGGAAGCCTACATAGGTGAATAATATGCAAAAGAAGGACAAGTATTTTTTGACATTTCATGTAGGATCAACTTGCTTATGTATTATATGACTCTGAAATATTTGATTCCATGTTTTATTCTATTAAAATTGAGAGCTATCAAGAAATAGATTACCAAACACAATCGCTAACATACAAAAACAAATTTATATTGAAATTATCTGAAAACGTGGGTTGCAATAAAATGGTCATAACATGTGATACATGACTCCGTTTTAAGACCACAACTAAGAAAATGGATGCTTGAAAAAAAGGAGTACTTTTATCCAGGCAAGCATTGGTCAAAAGAGACTAAACCCGATCAAAAACTGATAAAAACCTACCAAGAACAACTAAAAATGCCGTAACCGGCTCAAATCATCCAAACCTAAGAAAAAACCTCTAAAATTATTTCCAGTCCATATAGACCACATAGAATCCGGGCATAATGTATTTGCCCGGATTCTTGATGGATAAAACACATCTATATGTTTGCTCTGTTTAGTTTTGGTTGTGTTTTATTGGTGTAAAAGTTGGTCAGCTAGTATTTGAGGTAGTTGTGAATGTAGTAGACAAAGAGCATCTCGACGGCACATTATAGTATAAAGGTGAAGACATGAGTGTGCTCTAACAAAACGTCATGTTATTTGACCTAAAAATGATATTGTTTAACCTTGGGAAGCCTACATATGTGAATAATATGAAAAAGAAGGACAAGTATTTTTTAACATTTCATGTAGGATCAACTTGCTTATGTATTATATGACTCTGAAATATTTGATTCCATGTTTTATTCTATTAAAATTGAGAGCTATCAAGAAATAGATTACCAAACACAATCGCTAACATACAAAAACAAATTTATATTGAAATTATCTGAAAACGTGGGTTGCAATAAAATGGTCATAACATGTGATACATGACTCCGTTTTAAGACCACAACTAAGAAAATGGATGCTTGAAAAAAGGAGTACTTTTATCCAGGCAAGCATTGGTCAAAAGCGACTAAACCCGATCAAAAACTGATAAAAACCTACCAAGAACAGCTAAAAATGCCGTAACCGGCTCAAATCATCCAAACCTAAGAAAAAACCTCTAAAATTATTTCCAGTCCATATAGGCCACATAGAATCCGGGCATAATGTATTTGCCCGGATTCTTGATGGATAAAACACATCTATATGTTTGCTCTGTTTAGTTTTGGTTGTGTTTTATTGGTGTAAAAGTTGGTCAGCTAGTATTTGAGGTAGTTGTGAATGTAGTAGACAAAGAACATCTCGACGGCACATTATAGTATAAAGGTCAAGACATGAGTGTGCTCTAACAAAACGTCATGTTATTTGACCTAAAAATTATATTGTTTAACATTGGGAAGCCTACATAGGTGAATAATATGCAAAAGAAGGACAAGTATTTTTTGACATTTCATGTAGGATCAACTTGCTTATGTATTATATGACTCTGAAATATTTGATTCCATGTTTTATTCTATTAAAATTGAGAGCTATCAAGAAATAGATTACCAAACACAATCGCTAACATACAAAAAAAAATTTATATTGAAATTATCTGAAAACGTGGGTTGCAATAAAATGGTCATAACATGTGATACATGACTCCGTTTCAAGACCACAACTAAGAAAATGGATGCTTGAAAAAAGGAGTACTTTTATCCAGGCAAGCATTGGTCAAAAGTGACTAAACCCGATAAAAAACAGATAAAAACCTACCAAGAACAGCTAAAAATGCCGTAACCGGCTCAAATCATCCAAACCTAATAAAAAACCTCTAAAATTATTTCCAGTCCATATAGACCACATAGAATCCAGGCATAATGTATTTGCCCGGATTCTTGATGGATAAAACACATCTATATGTTTGCTCTGTTTAGTTTTGGTTGTGTTTTATTGGTGTAAAAGTTGGTCAGCTAGTATTTGAGGTAGTTGTGAATGTAGTAGACAAAGAACATCTCGACGGCACATTATAGTATAAAGGTCAAGACATGAGTGTGCTCTAACAAAACGTCATGTTATTTGACCTAAAAACGATATTGTTTAACATTGGGAAGCCTACATAGGTGAATAATATGCAAAAGAAGGACAAGTATTTTTTGACATTTCATGTAGGATCAACTTGCTTATGTATTATATGACTCTGAAATATTTGATTCCATGTTTTATTCTATTAAAATTGAGAGCTATCAAGAAATAGATTACCAAACACAATCGCTAACATACAAAAAAAAATTTATATTGAAATTATCTGAAAACGTGGGTTGCAATAAAATGGTCATAACATGTGATACATGACTCCGTTTTAAGACCACAACTAAGAAACTGGATGCTTGAAAAAAAGGAGTAATTTTATCCAGGCAAGCATTGGTCAAAAGCGACTAAACCCGATCAAAAACTGATAAAAACCTACCAAGAACAGCTAAAAATACCGTAACCGGCTCAAATCATCCAAACCTAAGAAAAAACCTCTAAAATTATTCCCAGTCCATATAGACCACATAGAATCCGGGCATAATGTATTTGCCCGGATTCTTGATGGATAAAACACATCTATATGTTTGCTCTGTTTAGTTTTGGTTGTGTTTTATTGGTGTAAAAGTTGGTCAGCTAGTATTTGAGGTAGTGGTGAATGTAGTAGACAAAGAGCATCTCGACGACACATTATAGTATAAAGGTGAAGACATGAGTGTGCTCTAACAAAACGTCATGTTATTTGACCTAAAAATGATATTGTTTAACCTTGGGAAGCCTACATATGTGAATAATATGCAAAAGAAGGACAAGTATTTTTTAACATTTCATGTAGGATCAACTTGCTTATGTATTATATGACTCTGAAATATTTGATTCCATGTTTTATTCTATTAAAATTGAGAGCTATCAAGAAATAGATTACCAAACACAATCGCTAACATACAAAAACAAATTTATATTGAAATTATCTGAAAACGTGGGTTGCAATAAAATGGTCATAACATGTGATACATGACTCCGTTTTAAGACCACAACTAAGAAAATGGATGCTTGAAAAAAGGAGTACTTTTATCCAGGCAAGCATTGGTCAAAAGCGACTAAACCCGATCAAAAACTGATAAAAACCTACCAAGAACAGCTAAAAATGCCGTAACCGGCTCAAATCATCCAAACCTAAGAAAAAACCTCTAAAATTATTTCCAGTCCATATAGGCCACATAGAATCTGGGCATAATGTATTTGCCCGGATTCTTGTTGTATAAAACACATCTATATGTTTGCTCTGTTTAGTTTTGGTTGTGTTTTATTGGTGTAAAAGTTGGTCAGCTAGTATTTGAGGTAGTTGTGAATGTAGTAGACAAAGAACATCTCGACGGCACATTATAGTATAAAGGTCAAGACATGAGTGTGCTCTAACAAAACGTCATGTTATTTGACCTAAAAATGATATTGTTTAACATTGGGAAGCCTACATAGGTGAATAATATGCAAAAGAAGGACAAGTATTTTTTGACATTTCATGTAGGATCAACTTGCTTATGTATTATATGACTCTGAAATATTTGATTCCATGTTTTATTCTATTAAAATTGAGAGCTATCAAGAAATAGATTACCAAACACAATCGCTAACATACAAAAAAAAAATTATATTGAAATTATCTGAAAACGTGGGTTGCAATAAAATGGTCATAACATGTGATACATGACTCCGTTTCAAGACCACAACTAAGAAAATGGATGCTTGAAAAAAGGAGTACTTTTATCCAGGCAAGCATTGGTCAAAAGTGACTAAACCCGATAAAAAACTGATAAAAACCTACCAAGAACAGCTAAAAATGCCGTAACCGGCTCAAATCATCCAAACCTAAGAAAAAACCTCTAAAATTATTTCCAGTCCATATAGACCACATAGAATCCAGGCATAATGTATTTGCCCGGATTCTTGATGGATAAAACACATCTATATGTTTGCTCTGTTTAGTTTTGGTTGTGTTTTATTGGTGTAAAAGTTGGTCAGCTAGTATTTGAGGTAGTTGTGAATGTAGTAGACAAAGAACATCTCGACGGCACATTATAGTATAAAGGTCAAGACATGAGTGTGCTCTAACAAAACGTCATGTTATTTGACCTAAAAACGATATTGTTTAACATTGGGAAGCCTACATAGGTGAATAATATGCAAAAGAAGGACAAGTATTTTTTGACATTTCATGTAGGATCAACTTGCTTATGTATTATATGACTCTGAAATATTTGATTCCATGTTTTATTCTATTAAAATTGAGAGCTATCAAGAAATAGATTACCAAACACAATCGCTAACATACAAAAAAAAATTTATATTGAAATTATCTGAAAACGTGGGTTGCAATAAAATGGTCATAACATGTGATACATGACTCCGTTTTAAGACCACAACTAAGAAAATGGATGCTTGAAAAAAAAGGAGTACTTTTATCCAGGCAAGCATTGGTCAAAAGAGACTAAACCCGATCAAAAACTGATAAAAACCTACCAAGAACAGCTAAAAATGCCGTAACCGGCTCAAATCATCCAAACCTAAGAAAAAACCTCTAAAATTATTTCCAGTCCATATAGACCACATAGAATCCAGGCATAATGTATTTGCCCGGATTCTTGATGGATAAAACACATCTATATGTTTGCTCTGTTTAGTTTTGGTTGTGTTTTATTGGTGTAAAAGTTGGTCAGCTAGTATTTGAGGTAGTTGTGAATGTAGTAGACAAAGAACATCTCGACGGCACATTATAGTATAAAGGTCAAGACATGAGTGTGCTCTAACAAAACGTCATGTTATTTGACCTAAAAACGATATTGTTTAACATTGGGAAGCCTACATAGGTGAATAATATGCAAAAGAAGGACAAGTATTTTTTGACATTTCATGTAGGATCAACTTGCTTATGTATTATATGACTCTGAAATATTTGATTCCATGTTTTATTCTATTAAAATTGAGAGCTATCAAGAAATAGATTACCAAACACAATCGCTAACATACAAAAAAAAATTTATATTGAAATTATCTGAAAACGTGGGTTGCAATAAAATGGTCATAACATGTGATACATGACTCCGTTTTAAGACCACAACTAAGAAAATGGATGCTTGAAAAAAAAGGAGTACTTTTATCCAGGCAAGCATTGGTCAAAAGAGACTAAACCCGATCAAAAACTGATAAAAACCTACCAAGAACAGCTAAAAATGCCGTAACCGGCTCAAATCATCCAAACCTAAGAAAAAACCTCTAAAATTATTTCCAGTCCATATAGACCACATAGAATCCGGGCATAATGTATTTGCCCGGATTCCTGATGGATAAAACACATCTATATGTTTGCTCTGTTTAGTTTTGGTTGTGTTTTATTGGTGTAAAAGTTGGTCAGCTAGTATTTGAGGTAGTTGTGAATGTAGTAGACAAAGAGCATCTCGACGGCACATTATAGTATAAAGGTGAAGACATGAGTGTGCTCTAACAAAACGTCATGTTATTTGACCTAAAAATGATATTGTTTAACCTTGGGAAGCCTACATATGTGAATAATATGCAAAAGAAGGACAAGTATTTTTTAACATTTCATGTAGGATCAACTTGCTTATGTATTATATGACTCTGAAATATTTGATTCCATGTTTTATTCTATTAAAATTGAGAGCTATCAAGAAATAGATTACCAAACACAATCGCTAACATACAAAAACAAATTTATATTGAAATTATCTGAAAACGTGGGTTGCAATAAAATGGTCATAACATGTGATACATGACTCCGTTTTAAGACCACAACTAAGAAAATGGATGCTTGAAAAAAGGAGTACTTTTATCCAGGCAAGCATTGGTCAAAAGCGACTAAACCCGATCAAAAACTGATAAAAACCTACCAAGAACAGCTAAAAATGCCGTAACCGGCTCAAATCATCCAAACCTAAGAAAAAACCTCTAAAATTATTTCCAGTCCATATAGGCCACATAGAATCCGGGCATAATGTATTTGCCCGGATTCTTGATGGATAAAACACATCTATATGTTTGCTCTGTTTAGTTTTGGTTGTGTTTTATTGGTGTAAAAGTTGGTCAGCTAGTATTTGAGGTAGTTGTGAATGTAGTAGACAAAGAACATCTCGACGGCACATTATAGTATAAAGGTCAAGACATGAGTGTGCTCTAACAAAACGTCATGTTATTTGACCTAAAAATGATATTGTTTAACATTGGGAAGCCTACATAGGTGAATAATATGCAAAAGAAGGACAAGTATTTTTTTACATTTCATGTAGGATCAACTTGCTTATGTATTATATGACTCTGAAATATTTGATTCCATGTTTTATTCTATTAAAATTGAGAGCTATCAAGAAATAGATTACCAAACACAATCGCTAACATACAAAAAAAAATTTATATTAAAATTATCTGAAAACGTGGGTTGCAATAAAATGGTCATAACATGTGATACATGACTCCGTTTCAAGACCACAACTAAGAAAATGGATGCTTGAAAAAAGGAGTACTTTTATCCAGGCAAGCATTGGTCAAAAGTGACTAAACCCGATAAAAAACTGATAAAAACCTACCAAGAACAGCTAAAAATGCCGTAACCGGCTCAAATCATCCAAACCTAAGAAAAAACCTCTAAAATTATTTCCAGTCCATATAGACCACATAGAATCCAGGCATAATGTATTTGCCCGGATTCTTGATGGATAAAACACATCTATATGTTTGCTCTGTTTAGTTTTGGTTGTGTTTTATTGGTGTAAAAGTTGGTCAGCTAGTATTTGAGGTAGTTGTGAATGTAGTAGACAAAGAACATCTCGACGGCACATTATAGTATAAAGGTCAAGACATGAGTGTGCTCTAACAAAACGTCATGTTATTTGACCTAAAAACGATATTGTTTAACATTGGGAAGCCTACATAGGTGAATAATATGCAAAAGAAGGACAAGTATTTTTTGACATTTCATGTAGGATCAACTTGCTTATGTATTATATGACTCTGAAATATTTGATTCCATGTTTTATTCTATTAAAATTGAGAGCTATCAAGAAATAGATTACCAAACACAATCGCTAACATACAAAAAAAAATTTATATTGAAATTATCTGAAAACGTGGGTTGCAATAAAATGGTCATAACATGTGATACATGACTCCGTTTTAAGACCACAACTAAGAAAATGGATGCTTGAAAAAAAGGAGTAATTTTATCCAGGCAAGCATTGGTCAAAAGCGACTAAACCCGATCAAAAACTGATAAAAACCTACCAAGAACAGCTAAAAATGCCGTAACCGGCTCAAATCATCCAAACCTAAGAAAAAACCTCTAAAATTATTCCCAGTCCATATAGACCACATAGAATCCGGGCATAATGTATTTGCCCGGATTCTTGATGGATAAAACACATCTATATGTTTGCTCTGTTTAGTTTTGGTTGTGTTTTATTGGTGTAAAAGTTGGTCAGCTAGTATTTGAGGTAGTTGTGAATGTAGTAGACAAAGAGCATCTCGACGGTACATTATAGTATAAAGGTGAAGACATGAGTGTGCTCTAAAAAAACGTCATGTTATTTGACCTAAAAATGATATTGTTTAACCTTGGGAAGCCTACATATGTGAATAATATGCAAAAGAAGGACAAGTATTTTTTGACATTTCATGTAGGATCAACTTGCTTATGTATTATATGACTCTGAAATATTTGATTCCATGTTTTATTCTATTAAAATTGAGAGCTATCAAGAAATACATTACCAAACACAATCGCTAACATACAAAAACAAATTTATATTGAATTTATCTGAAAACGTGGGTTGCAATAAAATGGTCATAACATGTGATACATGACTCCGTTTTAAGACCACAACTAAGAAAATGGATGCTTGAAAAAAGGAGTACTTTTATCCAGGCAAGCATTGGTCAAAAGCGACTAAACCCGATCAAAAACTGATAAAAACCTACCAAGAACAGCTAAAAATGCCGTAACCGGCTCAAATCATCCAAACCTAAGAAAAAACCTCTAAAATTGTTTCCAGTCCATATAGACCACATAGAATCCGGGCATAATGTATTTGCCCGGATTCTTGATGGATAAAACACATCTATATGTTTGCTCTGTTTAGTTTTGGTTGTGTTTTATTGGTGTAAAAGTTGGTCAGCTAGTATTTGAGGTAGTTGTGAATGTAGTAGACAAAGAACATCTCGACGGCACATTATAGTATAAAGGTCAAGACATGAGTGTGCTCTAACAAAACGTCATGTTATTTGACCTAAAAATGATATTGTTTAACATTGGGAAGCCTACACAGGTGAATAATATGCAAAAGAAGGACAAGTATTTTTTGACATTTCATGTAGGATCAACTTGCTTATGTATTATATGACTCTGAAATATTTGATTCCATGTTTTATTCTATTAAAATTGAGAGCTATCAAGAAATAGATTACCAAACACAATCGCTAACATACAAAAACAAATTTATATTGAAATTATCTGAAAACGTGGGTTGCAATAAAATGGTCATAACATGTGATACATGACTCCGTTTTAAGACCACAACTAAGAAAATGGATGCTTGAAAAAAAGGAGTACTTTTATCCAGGCAAGCATTGGTCAAAAGAGACTAAACCCGATCAAAAACTGATAAAAACCTACCAAGAACAGCTAAAAATGCCGTAACCGGCTCAAATCATCCAAACCTAAGAAAAAACCTCTAAAATTATTTCCAGTCCATATAGACCACATAGAATCCGGGCATAATGTATTTGCCCGGATTCTTGATGGATAAAACACATCTATATGTTTGCTCTGTTTAGTTTTGGTTGTGTTTTATTGGTGTAAAAGTTGGTCAGCTAGTATTTGAGGTAGTTGTGAATGTAGTAGACAAAGAGCATCTTGACGGCACATTATAGTATAAAGGTGAAGACATGAGTGTGCTCTAACAAAACGTCATGTTATTTGACCTAAAAATGATATTGTTTAACCTTGGGAAGCCTACATATGTGAATAATATGCAAAAGAAGGACAAGTATTTTTTGACATTTCATGTAGGATCAACTTGCTTATGTATTATATGACTCTGAAATATTTGATTCCATGTTTTATTCTATTAAAATTGAGAGCTATCAAGAAATAGATTACCAAACACAATCGCTAACATACAAAAACAAATTTATATTGAAATTATCTGAAAACGTGGGTTGCAATAAAATGGTCATAACATGTGATACATGACTCCGTTTTAAGACCACAACTAAGAAAATGGATGCTTGAAAAAAGGAGTACTTTTATCCAGGCAAGCATTGGTCAAAAGCGACTAAACCCGATCAAAAACTGATAAAAACCTACCAAGAACAGCTAAAAATGCCGTAACCGGCTCAAATCATCCAAACCTAAGAAAAAAGCTCTAAAATTATTTCCAGTCCATATAGACCACATAGAATCCGGGCATAATGTATTTGCCCGGATTCTTGATGGATAAAACACATCTATATGTTTGCTCTGTTTAGTTTTGGTTGTTTTTTATTGGTGTAAAAGTTGGTCAGCTAGTATTTGAGGTAGTTGTGAATGTAGTAGACAAAGAACATCTCGACGGCACATTATAGTATAAAGGTCAAGACATGAGTGTGCTCTAACAAAACGTCATGTTATTTGACCTAAAAATGATATTGTTTAACATTGGGAAGCCTACATAGGTGAATAATATGCAAAAGAAGGACAAGTATTTTTTGACATTTCATGTAGGATCAACTTGCTTATGTATTATATGACTCTGAAATATTTGATTCCATGTTTTATTCTATTAAAATTGAGAGCTATCAAGAAATAGATTACCAAACACAATCGCTAACATACAAAAAAAAATTTATATTGAAATTATCTGAAAACGTGGGTTGCAATAAAATGGTCATAACATGTGATACATGACTCCGTTTCAAGACCACAACTAAGAAAATGGATGCTTGAAAAAAGGAGTACTTTTATCCAGGCAAGCATTGGTCAAAAGTGACTAAACCCGATCAAAAACTGATAAAAACCTACCAAGAACAGCTAAAAATTCCGTAACCGGCTCAAATCATCCAAACCTAAGAAAAAACCTCTAAAATTATTTCCAGTCCATATAGACCACATAGAATCCAGGCATAATGTATTTGCCCGGATTCTTGATGGATAAAACACATCTATATGTTTGCTCTGTTTAGTTTTGGTTGTGTTTTATTGGTGTAAAAGTTGGTCAGCTAGTATTTGAGGTAGTTGTGAATGTAGTAGACAAAGAACATCTCGACGGCACATTATAGTATAAAGGTCAAGACATGAGTGTGCTCTAACAAAACGTCATGTTATTTGACCTAAAAATGATATTGTTTAACATTGGGAAGCCTACATAGGTGAATAATATGCAAAAGAAGGACAAGTATTTTTTGACATTTCATGTAGGATCAACTTGCTTATGTATTATATGACTCCGAAATATTTGATTCCATGTTTTATTCTATTAAAATTGAGAGCTATCAAGAAATAGATTACCAAACACAATCGCTAACATAAAAAAAAAATTATATTGAAATTATCTGAAAACGTGGGTTGCAATAAAATGGTCATAACATGTGATACATGACTCCGTTTCAAGACCACAACTAAGAAAATGGATGCTTGAAAAAAGGAGTACTTTTATCCAGGCAAGCATTGGTCAAAAGTGACTAAACCCGATCAAAAACTGATAAAAACCTACCAAGAACAGCTAAAAATGCCGTAACCGGCTCAAATCATCCAAACCTAAGAAAAAACCTCTAAAATTATTTCCAGTCCATATAGACCACATAGAATCCAGGCATAATGTATTTGCCTGGATTCTTGATGGATAAAACACATCTATATGTTTGCTCTGTTTAGTTTTGGTTGTGTTTTATTGGTGTAAAAGTTGGTCAGCTAGTATTTGAGGTAGTTGTGAATGTAGTAGACAAAGAACATCTCGACGGCACATTATAGTATAAAGGTCAAGACATGAGTGTGCTCTAACAAAACGTCATGTTATTTGACCTAAAAACGATATTGTTTAACATTAGGAAGCCTACATAGGTGAATAATATGCAAAAGAAGGACAAGTATTTTTTGACATTTCATGTAGGATCAACTTGCTTATGTATTATATGACTCTGAAATATTTGATTCCATGTTTTATTCTATTAAAATTGAGAGCTATCAAGAAATAGATTACCAAACATAATCGCTAACATACAAAAACAAATTTATATTGAAATTATCTGAAAACGTGGGTTGCAATAAAATGGTCATAACATGTGATACATGACTCCGTTTTAAGACCACAACTAAGAAAATGGATGCTTGAAAAAAGGAGTACTTTTATCCAGGCAAGCATTGGTCAAAAGCGACTAAACCCGATCAAAAACTGATAAAAACCTACCAAGAACAGCTAAAAATGCCGTAACCGGCTCAAATCATCCATACCTAAGGAAAAACCTCTAAAATTATTTCCAGTCCATATAGACCACATAGAATCCGGGCATAATGTATTTGCCCGGATTCTTGATGGATAAAACACATCTATATGTTTGCTCTGTTTAGTTTTGGTTGTGTTTTATTGGTGTAAAAGTTGGTCAGCTAGTATTTGAGGTAGTTGTGAATGTAGTAGACAAAGAACATCTCGATGGCACATTATAGTTATAAAGGTCAAGACATGAGTGTGCTCTAACAAAACGTCATGTTATTTGACCTAAAAATGATATTGTTTAACATTGGGAAGCCTACATAGGTGAATAATATGCAAAAGAAGGACAAGTATTTTTTGACATTTCATGTAGGATCAACTTGCTTATGTATTATATGACTCTGAAATATTTGATTCCATGTTTTATTCTATTAAAATTGAGAGCTATCAAGAAATAGATTACCAAACACAATCGCTAACATACAAAAACAAATTTATATTGAAATTATCTGAAAACGTGGGTTGCAATAAAATGGTCATAACATGTGATACATGACTCCGTTTTAAGACCGCAACTAAGAAAATGGATGCTTGAAAAAAGGAGTACTTTTATCCAGGCAAGCATTGGTCAAAAGCGACTAAACCCGATCAAAAACTGATAAAAACCTACCAAGAACAGCTAAAAATGCCGTAACCGGCTCAAAACATCCAAACCTAAGAAAAACCTCTAAAATTATTTCCAGTCTATATAGACCATTTAGAATCCGGGCATAATGTATTTGCCCGGATTCTTGATGGATAAAACACATCTATATGTTTGCTCTGTTTAGTTTTGGTTGTGTTTTATTGGTGTAAAAGTTGGTCAGCTAGTATTTGAGGTAGTTGTGAATGTAGTAGACAAAGAGCATCTCGACGGCACATTATAGTATAAAGGTGAAGACATGAGTGTGCTCTAACAAAACTTCATGTTATTTGACCTAAAAATGATATTGTTTAACCTTGGGAAGCCTACATATGTGAATAATATGCAAAAGAATGACAAGTATTTTTTGACATTTCATGTAGGATCAACTTGCTTATGTATTATATGACTCTGAAATGTTTGATTCCATGTTTTATTCTATTAAAATTGAGAGCTATCAAGAAATAGATTGCCAAACACAATCACTAACATACAAAAACAAATTTATATTGAAATTATCTGAAAACGTGGGTTGCAATAAAATGGTCATAACATGTGATACATGACTCCGTTTTAAGACCACAACTAAGAAAATGGATGCTTGAAAAAAGGAGTACTTTTATCCAGGCAAGCATTGGTCAAAAGCGACTAAACCCGATCAAAAACTGATAAAAACCTACCAAGAACAGCTAAAAATGCCGTAACCGGCTCAAAACATCCAAACCTAAGAAAAAACCTCTAAAATTATTTCCAGTCTATATAGACCACATAGAATCCGGGCATAATGTATTTGCCCAGATTCTTGATGGATAAAACACATCTATATATTTGCTCTGTTTAGTTTTGGTTGTGTTTTATTGGTGTAAAAGTTGGTCAGCTAGTATTTGAGGTAGTTGTGAAGTAGTAGACAAAGAACATCTCGATGGCACATTATAGTATAAAGGTCAAGACATGAGTGTGCTCTAACAAAACGTCATGTTATTTGACCTAAAAATGATATTGTTTAACATTGGGAAGCCTACATAGGTGAATAATATGCAAAAGAAGGACAAGTATTTTTTGACATTTCATGTAGGATCAACTTGCTTATGTATTATATGACTCTGAAATATTTGATTCCATGTTTTATTCTATTAAAATTGAGAGCTATCAAGAAATAGATTACCAAACACAATCGCTAACATACAAAAACAAATTTATATTGAAATTATCTGAAAACGTGGGTTGCAATAAAATGGTCATAACATGTGATACATGACTCCGTTTTAAGACCACAACTAAGAAAATGGATGCTTGAAAAAAAGGAGTACTTTTATCCAGGCAAGCATTGGTCAAAAGCGACTAAACCCGATCAAAAACTGATAAAAACCTACCAAGAACAGCTAAAAATGCCGTAACCGGCTCAAAACATCCAAACCTAAGAAAAAACCTCTAAAATTATTTCCAGTCTATATAGACCACATAGAATCCGGGCATAATGTATTTGCCCGGATTCTTGATGGATAAAACACATCTATATGTTTGCTCTGTTTAGTTTTGGTTGTGTTTTATTGGTGTAAAAGTTGGTCAGCTAGTATTTGAGGTAGTTGTGAATGTAGTAGACAAAGAACATCTCGATGGCACATTATAGTATAAAGGTCAAGACATGAGTGTGCTCTAACAAAACGTCATGTTATTTGACCTAAAAATGATATTGTTTAACATTGGGAAGCCTACATAGGTGAATAATATGCAAAAGAAGGACAGGTATTTTTTGACATTTCATGTAGGATCAACTTGCTTATGTATTATATGACTCTGAAATATTTGATTCCATGTTTTATTCTATTAAAATTGAGAGCTATCAAGAAATAGATTACCAAACACAATCGCTAACATACAAAAACAAATTTATATTGAAATTATCTGAAAACGTGGGTTGCAATAAAATGGTCATAACATGTGATACATGACTCCGTTTTAAGACCACAACTAAGAAAATGGATGCTTGAAAAAAGGAGTACTTTTATCCAGGCAAGCATTGGTCAAAAGCGACTAAACCCGATCAAAAACTGATAAAAACCTACCAAGAACAGCTAAAAATGTCGTAACCGGCTCAAAACATCCAAACCTAAGAAAAAACCTCTAAAATTATTTCCAGTCTATATAGACCACATAGAATCCGGGCATAATGTATTTGCCCGGATTCTTGATGGATAAAACACATCTATATGTTTGCTCTGTTTAGTTTTGGTTGTGTTTTATTGGTGTAAAAGTTGGTCAGCTAGTATTTGAGGTAGTTGTGAATGTAGTAGACAAAGATCATCTCGACGGCACATTATAGTATAAAGGTGAAGACATGAGTGTGCTCTAACAAAACTTCATGTTATTTGACCTAAAAATGATATTGTTTAACCTTGGGAAGCCTACATATGTGAATAATATGCAAAAGAATGACAAGTATTTTTTGACATTTCATGTAGGATCCACTTGCTTATGTATTATATGACTCTGAAATATTTGATTCCATGTTTTATTCTATTAAAATTGAGAGCTATCAAGAAATAGATTGCCAAACACAATCACTAACATACAAAAACAAATTTATATTGAAATTATCTGAAAACGTGGGTTGCAATAAAATGGTCATAACATGTGATACATGACTCCGTTTTAAGACCACAACTAAGAAAATGGATGCTTGAAAAAAGGAGTACTTTTATCCAGGCAAGCATTGGTCAAAAGCGACTAAACCCGATAAAAAACTGATAAAAACCTACCAAGAACAGCTAAAAATGCCGTAACCGGCTCAAATCATCCAAACCTAAGAAAAAACCTCTAAAATTATTTCCAGTCCATATAGACCACATAGAATCCAGGCATAATGTATTTGCCCGGATTCTTGATGGATAAAACACATCTATATGTTTGCTCTGTTTAGTTTTGGTTGTGTTTTATTGGTGTAAAAGTTGGTCAGCTAGTATTTGAGGTAGTTGTGAATGTAGTAGACAAAGAGCATCTCGACGACACATTATAGTATAAAGGTGAAGACATGAGTGTGCTCTAACAAAACTTCATGTTATTTGACCTAAAAAGGATATTGTTTAACCTTGGAAAGCCTACATATGTGAATAATATGCAAAAGAATGACAAGTATTTTTTGACATTTCATGTAGGATCAACTTGCTTATGTATTATATGACTCTGAAATATTTGATTCCATGTTTTATTCTATTAAAATTGAGAGCTATCAAGAAATAGATTGCCAAACACAATCACTAACATACAAAAACAAATTTATATTGAAATTATCTGAAAACGTGGGTTGCAATAAAATGGTCATAACATGTGATACATGACTCCGTTTTAAGACCACAACTAAGAAAATGGATGCTTGAAAAAAGGAGTACTTTTATCCAGGCAAGCATTGGTCAAAAGCGACTAAACCCGATCAAAAACTGATAAAAACCTACCAAGAACAGCTAAAAATGCCGTAACCGGCTCAAATCATCCAAACCTAAGAAAAAACCTCTAAAATTATTTCCAGTCCATATAGACCACATAGAATCCGGGCATAATGTATTTGCCCGGATTCTTGATGGATAAAACACATCTATATGTTTGCTCTGTTTAGTTTTGGTTGTGTTTTATTGGTGTAAAAGTTGGTCAGCTAGTATTTGAGGTAGTTGTGAATGTAGTAGACAAAGAACATCTCGACGGCACATTATAGTATAAAGGTCAACACATGAGTGTGCTCTAACAAAACGTCATGTTATTTGACCTAAAAATGATATTGTTTAACATTGGGAAGCCTACATAGGTGAATAATATGGAAAAGAAGGACAAGTATTTTTTGACATTTCATGTAGGATCAACTTGCTTATGTATTATATGACTCTGAAATATTTGATTCCATGTTTTATTCTATTAAAATTGAGAGCTATCAAGAAATAGATTACCAAACACAATCGCTAACATACAAAAAAAATTTATATTGAAATTATCTGAAAACCTGGGTTGCAATAAAATGGTCATAACATGTGATACATGACTCCGTTTCAAGACCACAACTAAGAAAATGGATGCTTGAAAAAAGGAGTACTTTTATCCAGGCAAGCATTGGTCAAAAGCGACTAAACCCGATCAAAAACTGATAAAAACCTACCAAGAACAGCTAAAAATACCGTAACCGGCTCAAAACATCCAAACCTAAGAAAAAACCTCTAAAATTATTTCCAGTCTATATAGACCACATAGAATCCGGGCATAATGTATTTGCCCGGATTCTTGATGGATAAAACACATCTATATGTTTGCTCTGTTTAGTTTTGGTTGTGTTTTATTGGTGTAAAAGTTGGTCAGCTAGTATTTGAGGTAGTTGTGAATGTAGTAGACAAAGAGCATCTCGACGGCACATTATAGTATAAAGGTGAAGACATGAGTGTGCTCTAACAAAACTTCATGTTATTTGACCTAAAAATGATATTGTTTAACCTTGGGAAGCCTACATATGTGAATAATATGCAAAAGAATGACAAGTATTTTTTGACATTTCATGTAGGATCAACTTGCTTATGTATTATATGACTCTGAAATATTTGATTCCATGTTTTATTCTATTAAAATTGAGAGCTATCAAGAAATAGATTGCCAAACACAATCACTAACATACAAAAACAAATTTATATTGAAATTATCTGAAAACGTCGGTTGCAATAAAATGGTCATAACATGTGATACATGACTCCGTTTTAAGACCACAACTAAGAAAATGGATGCTTGAAAAAAGGAGTACTTTTATCCAGGCAAGCATTGGTCAAAAGCGACTAAACCCGATCAAAAACTGATAAAAACCTACCAAGAACAGCTAAAAATGCCGTAACCGGCTCAAATCATCCAAACCTAAGAAAAAACATCTAAAATTATTTCCAGTCCATATAGACCACATAGAATCCGGGCATAATGTATTTGCCCGGATTCTTGATGGATAAAACACATCTATATGTTTGCTCTGTTTAGTTTTGGTTGTGTTTTATTGGTGTAAAAGTTGGTCAGCTAGTATTTGAGGTAGTTGTGAATGTAGTAGACAAAGAACATCTCGACGGCACATTATAGTATAAAGGTCAAGACATGAGTGTGCTCTAACAAAACGTCATGTTATTTGACCTAAAAATGATATTGTTTAACATTGGGAAGCCTACATAGGTGAATAATATGCAAAAGAAGGACAAGTATTTTTTGACATTTCATGTAGGATCAACTTGCTTATGTATTATATGACTCTGAAATATTTGATTCCATGTTTTATTCTATTAAAATTGAGAGCTATCAAGAAATAGATTACCAAACACAATCGCTAACATACAAAAAAAAAATTATATTGAAATTATCTGAAAACGTGGGTTGCAATAAAATGGTCATAACATGTGATACATGACCCCGTTTCAAGACCACAACTAAGAAAATGGATGCTTGAAAAAAGGAGTACTTTTATCCAGGCAAGCATTGGTCAAAAGTGACTAAACCCGATCAAAAACTGATAAAAACCTACCAAGAACAGCTAAAAATGCCGTAACCGGCTCAAATCATCCAAACCTAACAAAAAACCTCTAAAATTATTTCCAGTCCATATAGACCACATAGAATCCGGGCATAATGTATTTGCCCGGATTCTTGATGGATAAAACACATCTATATGTTTGCTCTGTTTAGTTTTGGTTGTGTTTTATTGGTGTAAAAGTTGGTCAGCTAGTATTTGAGGTAGTTGTGAATGTAGTAGACAAAGAGCATCTCGACGGCACATTATAGTATAAAGGTGAAGACATTAACAAAAGTTCATGTTATTTGACCTAAAAATGATATTGTTTAACCTTGGGAAGCCTACATATGTGAATAATATGCAAAAGAATGACAAGTATTTTTTGACATTTCATGTAGGATCAACTTGCTTATGTATTATATGACTCTGAAATATTTGATTCCATGTTTTATTCTATTAAAATTGAGAGCTATCAAGAAATAGATTGCCAAACACAATCACTAACATACAAAAACAAATTTATATTGAAATTATCTGAAAACGTCGGTTGCAATAAAATGGTCATAACATGTGATACATGACTCCGTTTTAAGACCACAACTAAGAAAATGGATGCTTGAAAAAAGGAGTACTTTTATCCAGGCAAGCATTGGTCAAAAGCGACTAAACCCGATCAAAAACTGATAAAAACCTACCAAGAACAGCTAAAAATGCCGTAACCGGCTCAAATCATCCAAACCTAAGAAAAAACCTCTAAAATTATTTCCAGTCCATATAGACCACATAGAATCCGGGCATAATGTATTTGCCCGGATTCTTGATGGATAAAACACATCTATATGTTTGCTCTGTTTAGTTTTGGTTGTGTTTTATTGGTGTAAAAGTTGGTCAGCTAGTATTTGAGGTAGTTGTGAATGTAGTAGACAAAGAACATCTCGACGGCACATTATAGTATAAAGGTCAAGACATGAGTGTGCTCTAACAAAACGTCATGTTATTTGACCTAAAAATGATATTGTTTAACATTGGGAAGCCTACATAGGTGAATAATATGCAAAAGAAGGACAAGTATTTTTTGACATTTCATGTAGGATCAACTTGCTTATGTATTATATGACTCTGAAATATTTGATTCCATGTTTTATTCTATTAAAATTGAGAGCTATCAAGAAATAGATTACCAAACACAATCGCTAACATACAAAAAAAAAAATTATATTGAAATTATCTGAAAACGTGGGTTGCAATAATATGGTCATAACATGTGATACATGACCCTGTTTCAAGACCACAACTAAGAAAATGGATGCTTGAAAAAAGGAGTACTTTTATCCAGGCAAGCATTGGTCAAAAGTGACTAAACCCGATCAAAAACTGATAAAAACCTACCAAGAACAGCTAAAAATGCCGTAACCGGCTCAAATCATCCAAACCTAAGAAAAAACCTCTAAAATTATTTCCAGTCCATATAGACCACATAGAATCCGGGCATAATGTATTTGCCCGGATTCTTGATGGATAAAACACATCTATATGTTTGCTCTGTTTAGTTTTGGTTGTGTTTTATTGGTGTAAAAGTTGGTCAGCTAGTATTTGAGGTAGTTGTGAATGTAGTAGACAAAGAGCATCTCGACGGCACATTATAGTATAAAGGTGAAGACATGAGTGTGCTCTAACAAAACTTCATGTTATTTGACCTAAAAATGATATTGTTTAACCTTGGGAAGCCTACATATGTGAATAATATGCAAAAGAATGACAAGTATTTTTTGACATTTCATGTAGGATCAACTTGCTTATGTATTATATGACTCTGAAATATTTGATTCCATGTTTTATTCTATTAAAATTGAGAGCTATCAAGAAATAGATTGCCAAACACAATCACTAACATACAAAAACAAATTTATATTGAAATTATCTGAAAACGTCGGTTGCAATAAAATGTCATAACATGTGATACATGACTCCGTTTTAAGACCACAACTAAGAAAATGGATGCTTGAAAAAAGGAGTACTTTTATCCAGGCAAGCATTGGTCAAAAGCGACTAAACCCGATCAAAAACTGATAAAAACCTACCAAGAACAGCTAAAAATGCCGTAACCGGCTCAAATCATCCAAACCTAAGAAAAAACCTCTAAAATTATTTCCAGTCCATATAGACCACATAGAATCCGGGCATAATGTATTTGCCCGGATTCTTGATGGATAAAACACATCTATATGTTTGCTCTGTTTAGTTTTGGTTGTGTTTTATTGGTGTAAAAGTTGGTCAGCTAGTATTTGAGGTAGTTGTGAATGTAGTAGACAAAGAACATCTCGACGGCACATTATAGTATAAAGGTCAAGACATGAGTGTGCTCTAACAAAACGTCATGTTATTTGACCTAAAAATGATATTGTTTAACATTGGGAAGCCTACATAGGTGAATAATATGCAAAAGAAGGACAAGTATTTTTTGACATTTCATGTAGGATCAACTTGCTTATGTATTATATGACTCTGAAATATTTGATTCCATGTTTTATTCTATTAAAATTGAGAGCTATCAAGAAATAGATTACCAAACACAATCGCTAACATACAAAAAAAAATTATATTGAAATTATCTGAAAACGTGGGTTGCAATAAAATGGTCATAACATGTGATACATGACCCCGTTTCAAGACCACAACTAAGAAAATGGATGCTTGAAAAAAGGAGTACTTTTATCCAGGCAAGCATTGGTCAAAAGTGACTAAACCCGATCAAAAACTGATAAAAACCTACCAAGAACAGCTAAAAATGCCGTAACCGGCTCAAATCATCCAAACCTAAGAAAAAACCTCTAAAATTATTTCCAGTCCATATAGACCACATAGAATCCAGGCATAATGTATTTGCCCGGATTCTTGATGGATAAAACACATCTATATGTTTGCTCTGTTTAGTTTTAGTTGTGTTTTATTGGTGTAAAAGTTGGTCAGCTAGTATTTGAGGTAGTTGTGAATGTAGTAGACAAAGAACATCTCGACTGCACATTATAGTATAAAGGTCAAGACATGAGTGTGCTCTAACAAAACGTCATGTTATTTGACCTAAAAATGATATTGTTTAACATTGGGAAGCCTACATAGGTAAATAATATGCAAAATAAGGACAAGTATTTTTTGACATTTCATGTAGGATCAACTTGCTTATGTATTATATGACTCTGAAATATTTGATTCCATGTTTTATTCTATTAAAATTGAGAGCTATCAAGAAATAGATTACCAAACACAATCGCTAACATACAAAAACAAATTTATATTGAAATTATCTGAAAACGTGGGTTGCAATAAAATGGTCATAACATGTGATACATGACTCCGTTTTAAGACCACAACTAAGAAAATGGATGCTTGAAAAAAGGAGTACTTTTATCCAGGCAAGCATTGGTCAAAAGCGACTAAACCCGATCAAAAACTGATAAAAACCTACCAAGAACAGTTAAAAATGCCGTAACCGGCTCAAATCATCCAAACCTAAGAAAAAACCTCTAAAATTATTTCCAGTCCATATAGACCACATAGAATCCGGGCATAATGTATTTGCCCGGATTCTTGATGGATAAAACACATCTATATGTTTGCTCTGTTTAGTTTTGGTTGTGTTTTATTGGTGTAAAAGTTGGTCAGCTAGTATTTGAGGTAGTTGTGAATGTAGTAGACAAAGAACATCTCGACGGCACATTATAGTATAAAGGTCAGGACATGAGTGTGCTCTAACAAAACGTCATGTTATTTGACCTAAAAATGATATTGTTTAACATTGGGAAGCCTACATAGGTGAATAATATGCAAAAGAAGGACAAGTATTTTTTGACATTTCATGTAGGATCAACTTGCTTATGTATTATATGACTCTGAAATATTTGATTCCATGTTTTATTCTATTAAAATTGAGAGCTATCAAGAAATAGATTACCAAACACAATCGCTAACATACAAAAACAAATTTATATTGAAATTATCTGAAAACGTGGGTTGCAATAAAATGGTCATAACATGTGATACATGACTCTGTTTCAAGACCACAACTAAGAAAATGGATGCTTGAAAAAAGGAGTACTTTTATCCAGGCAAGCATTGGTCAAAAGCGACTAAACCCGATCAAAAACTGATAAAAACCTACCAAGAACAGCTAAAAATGCCGTAACCGGCTCAAATCATCCAAACCTAAGAAAAAACCTCTAAAATTATTTCCAGTCCATATAGACCACATAGAATCCAGGCATAATGTATTTGCCCGGATTCTTGATGGATAAAACACATCTATATGTTTGCTCTGTTTAGTTTTGGTTGTGTTTTATTGGTGTAAAAGTTGGTCAGCTAGTATTTGAGGTAGTTGTGAATGTAGTAGACAAAGAACATCTCGACGGCATATTATAGTATAAAGGTCAAGACATGAGTGTGCTCTAACAAAACGTCATGTTATTTGACCTAAAAATGATATTGTTTAACCTTGGGAAGCCTACATAGGTGAATAATATGCAAAAGAAGGACAAGTATTTTTTGACATTTCATGTAGGATCAACTTGCTTATGTATTTTATGACTCTGAAATATTTGATTCCATGTTTTATTCTATTAAAATTTAGAGCTATCAAGAAATAGATTGCCAAACACAATCACTAACATACAAAAACAAATTTATATTGAAATTATCTGAAAACGTGGGTTGCAATAAAATGGTCATAACTTGTGATACATGACTCCGTTTTAAGACCACAACTAAGAAAATGGATGCTTGAAAAAAGGAGTACTTTTATCCAGGCAAGCATTGGTCAAAAGCGACTAAACCCGATCAAAAACTGATAAAAACCTACCAAGAACAGCTAAAAATGCCGTAACCGGCTCAAATCATCCAAACCTAAGAAAAAACCTCTAAAATAATTTCCAGTCCATATAGACCACATAGAATCCGGGCATAATGTATTTGCCCGGATTCTTGATGGATAAAACACATCTATATGTTTGCTCTGTTTAGTTTTGGTTGTGTTTTATTGGTGTAAAAGTTGGTCAGCTAGTATTTGAGGTAGTTGTGAATGTAGTAGACAAAGAACATCTCGACGGCACATTATAGTATAAAGGTCAAGACATGAGTGTGCTCTAACAAAACGTCATGTTATTTGACCTAAAAATGATATTGTTTAACATTGGGAAGCCTACATAGGTGAATAATATGCAAAAGAAGGACAAGTATTTTTTGACATTTCATGTAGGATCAACTTGCTTATGTATTATATGACTCTGAAATATTTGATTCCATGTTTTATTCTATTAAAATTGAGAGCTATCAAGAAATAGATTACCAAACACAATCGCTAACATACAAAAAAAAAAATTATATTGAAATTATCTGAAAACGTGGGTTGCAATAATATGGTCATAACATGTGATACATGACCCCGTTTCAAGACCACAACTAAGAAAATGGATGCTTGAAAAAAGGAGTACTTTTATCCAGGCAAGCATTGGTCAAAAGTGACTAAACCCGATCAAAAACTGATAAAAACCTACCAAGAACAGCTAAAAATGCCGTAACCGGCTCAAATCATCCAAACCTAAGAAAAAACCTCTAAAATTATTTCCAGTCCATATAGACCACATAGAATCCGGGCATAATGTATTTGCCCGGATTCTTGATGGATAAAACACATCTATATGTTTGCTCTGTTTAGTTTTGGTTGTGTTTTATTGGTGTAAAAGTTGGTCAGCTAGTATTTGAGGTAGTTGTGAATGTAGTAGACAAAGAGCATCTCGACGGCACATTATAGTATAAAGGTGAAGACATGAGTGTGCTCTAACAAAACTTCATGTTATTTGACCTAAAAATGATATTGTTTAACCTTGGGAAGCCTACATATGTGAATAATATGCAAAAGAATGACAAGTATTTTTTGACATTTCATGTAGGATCAACTTGCTTATGTATTATATGACTCTGAAATATTTGATTCCATGTTTTATTCTATTAAAATTGAGAGCTATCAAGAAATAGATTGCCAAACACAATCACTAACATACAAAAACAAATTTATATTGAAATTATCTGAAAACGTCGGTTGCAATAAAATGGTCATAACATGTGATACATGACTCCGTTTTAAGACCACAACTAAGAAAATGGATGCTTGAAAAAAGGAGTACTTTTATCCAGGCAAGCATTGGTCAAAAGCGACTAAACCCGATCAAAAACTGATAAAAACCTACCAAGAACAGCTAAAAATGCCGTAACCGGCTCAAATCATCCAAACCTAAGAAAAAACCTCTAAAATTATTTCCAGTCCATATAGACCACATAGAATCCGGGCATAATGTATTTGCCCGGATTCTTGATGGATAAAACACATCTATATGTTTGCTCTGTTTAGTTTTGGTTGTGTTTTATTGGTGTAAAAGTTGGTCAGCTAGTATTTGAGGTATTTGTGAATGTAGTAGACAAAGAACATCTCGACGGCACATTATAGTATAAAGGTCAAGACATGAGTGTGCTCTAACAAAACGTCATGTTATTTGACCTAAAAATGATATTGTTTAACATTGGGAAGCCTACATAGGTGAATAATATGCAAAAGAAGGACAAGTATTTTTTGACATTTCATGTAGGATCAACTTGCTTATGTATTATATGACTCTGAAATATTTGATTCCATGTTTTATTCTATTAAAATTGAGAGCTATCAAGAAATAGATTACCAAACACAATCGCTAACATACAAAAAAAAATTATATTGAAATTATCTGAAAACGTGGGTTGCAATAAAATGGTCATAACATGTGATACATGACCCCGTTTCAAGACCACAACTAAGAAAATGGATGCTTGAAAAAAGGAGTACTTTTATCCAGGCAAGCATTGGTCAAAAGTGACTAAACCCGATCAAAAACTGATAAAAACCTACCAAGAACAGCTAAAAATGCCGTAACCGGCTCAAATCATCCAAACCTAAGAAAAAACCTCTAAAATTATTTCCAGTCCATATAGACCACATAGAATCCAGGCATAATGTATTTGCCCGGATTCTTGATGGATAAAACACATCTATATGTTTGCTCTGTTTAGTTTTAGTTGTGTTTTATTGGTGTAAAAGTTGGTCAGCTAGTATTTGAGGTAGTTGTGAATGTAGTAGACAAAGAACATCTCGACTGCACATTATAGTATAAAGGTCAAGACATGAGTGTGCTCTAACAAAACGTCATGTTATTTGACCTAAAAATGATATTGTTTAACATTGGGAAGCCTACATAGGTAAATAATATGCAAAATAAGGACAAGTATTTTTTGACATTTCATGTAGGATCAACTTGCTTATGTATTATATGACTCTGAAATATTTGATTCCATGTTTTATTCTATTAAAATTGAGAGCTATCAAGAAATAGATTACCAAACACAATCGCTAACATACAAAAACAAATTTATATTGAAATTATCTGAAAACGTGGGTTGCAATAAAATGGTCATAACATGTGATACATGACTCCGTTTTAAGACCACAACTAAGAAAATGGATGCTTGAAAAAAGGAGTACTTTTATCCAGGCAAGCATTGGTCAAAAGCGACTAAACCCGATCAAAAACTGATAAAAACCTACCAAGAACAGTTAAAAATGCCGTAACCGGCTCAAATCATCCAAACCTAAGAAAAAACCTCTAAAATTATTTCCAGTCCATATAGACCACATAGAATCCGGGCATAATGTATTTGCCCGGATTCTTGATGGATAAAACACATCTATATGTTTGCTCTGTTTAGTTTTGGTTGTGTTTTATTGGTGTAAAAGTTGGTCAGCTAGTATTTGAGGTAGTTGTGAATGTAGTAGACAAAGAACATCTCGACGGCACATTATAGTATAAAGGTCAGGACATGAGTGTGCTCTAACAAAACGTCATGTTATTTGACCTAAAAATGATATTGTTTAACATTGGGAAGCCTACATAGGTGAATAATATGCAAAAGAAGGACAAGTATTTTTTGACATTTCATGTAGGATCAACTTGCTTATGTATTATATGACTCTGAAATATTTGATTCCATGTTTTATTCTATTAAAATTGAGAGCTATCAAGAAATAGATTACCAAACACAATCGCTAACATACAAAAACAAATTTATATTGAAATTATCTGAAAACGTGGGTTGCAATAAAATGGTCATAACATGTGATACATGACTCTGTTTCAAGACCACAACTAAGAAAATGGATGCTTGAAAAAAGGAGTACTTTTATCCAGGCAAGCATTGGTCAAAAGCGACTAAACCCGATCAAAAACTGATAAAAACCTACCAAGAACAGCTAAAAATGCCGTAACCGGCTCAAATCATCCAAACCTAAGAAAAAACCTCTAAAATTATTTCCAGTCCATATAGACCACATAGAATCCAGGCATAATGTATTTGCCCGGATTCTTGATGGATAAAACACATCTATATGTTTGCTCTGTTTAGTTTTGGTTGTGTTTTATTGGTGTAAAAGTTGGTCAGCTAGTATTTGAGGTAGTTGTGAATGTAGTAGACAAAGAACATCTCGACGGCACATTATAGTATAAAGGTCAAGACATGAGTGTGCTCTAACAAAACGTCATGTTATTTGACCTAAAAATGATATTGTTTAACCTTGGGAAGCCTACATAGGTGAATAATATGCAAAAGAAGGACAAGTATTTTTTGACATTTCATGTAGGATCAACTTGCTTATGTATTTTATGACTCTGAAATATTTGATTCCATGTTTTATTCTATTAAAATTGAGAGCTATCAAGAAATAGATTGCCAAACACAATCACTAACATACAAAAACAAATTTATATTGAAATTATCTGAAAACGTGGGTTGCAATAAAATGGTCATAACATGTGATACATGACCCCGTTTCAAGACCACAACTAAGAAAATGGATGCTTGAAAAAAGGAGTACTTTTATCCAGGCAAGCATTGGTCAAAAGTGACTAAACCCGATCAAAAACTGATAAAAACCTACCAAGAACAGCTAAAAATGCCGTAACCGGCTCAAATCATCCAAACCTAAGAAAAAACCTCTAAAATTATTTCCAGTCCATATAGACCACATAGAATCCAGGCATAATGTATTTGCCCGGATTCTTGATGGATAAAACACATCTATATGTTTGCTCTGTTTAGTTTTAGTTGTGTTTTATTGGTGTAAAAGTTGGTCAGCTAGTATTTGAGGTAGTTGTGAATGTAGTAGACCAAGAACATCTCGACTGCACATTATAGTATAAAGGTCAAGACATGAGTGTGCTCTAACAAAACGTCATGTTATTTGACCTAAAAATGATATTGTTTAACATTGGGAAGCCTACATAGGTAAATAATATGCAAAATAAGGACAAGTATTTTTTGACATTTCATGTAGGATCAACTTGCTTATGTATTATATGACTCTGAAATATTTGATTCCATGTTTTATTCTATTAAAATTGAGAGCTATCAAGAAATAGATTACCAAACACAATCGCTAACATACAAAAACAAATTTATATTGAAATTATCTGAAAACGTGGGTTGCAATAAAATGGTCATAACATGTGATACATGACTCCGTTTTAAGACCACAACTAAGAAAATGGATGCTTGAAAAAAGGAGTACTTTTATCCAGGCAAGCATTGGTCAAAAGCGACTAAACCCGATCAAAAACTGATAAAAACCTACCAAGAACAGTTAAAAATGCCGTAACCGGCTCAAATCATCCAAACCTAAGAAAAAACCTCTAAAATTATTTCCAGTCCATATAGACCACATAGAATCCGGGCATAATGTATTTGCCCGGATTCTTGATGGATAAAACACATCTATATGTTTGCTCTGTTTAGTTTTGGTTGTGTTTTATTGGTGTAAAAGTTGGTCAGCTAGTATTTGAGGTAGTTGTGAATGTAGTAGACAAAGAACATCTCGACGGCACATTATAGTATAAAGGTCAGGACATGAGTGTGCTCTAACAAAACGTCATGTTATTTGACCTAAAAATGATATTGTTTAACATTGGGAAGCCTACATAGGTGAATAATATGCAAAAGAAGGACAAGTATTTTTTGACATTTCATGTAGGATCAACTTGCTTATGTATTATATGACTCTGAAATATTTGATTCCATGTTTTATTCTATTAAAATTGAGAGCTATCAAGAAATAGATTACCAAACACAATCGCTAACATACAAAAACAAATTTATATTGAAATTATCTGAAAACGTGGGTTGCAATAAAATGGTCATAACATGTGATACATGTCTCTGTTTCAAGACCACAACTAAGAAAATGGATGCTTGAAAAAAGGAGTACTTTTATCCAGGCAAGCATTGGTCAAAAGCGACTAAACCCGATCAAAAACTGATAAAAACCTACCAAGAACAGCTAAAAATGCCGTAACCGGCTCAAATCATCCAAACCTAAGAAAAAACCTCTAAAATTATTTCCAGTCCATATAGACCACATAGAATCCAGGCATAATGTATTTGCCCGGATTCTTGATGGATAAAACACATCTATATGTTTGCTCTGTTTAGTTTTGGTTGTGTTTTATTGGTGTAAAAGTTGGTCAGCTAGTATTTGAGGTAGTTGTGAATGTAGTAGACAAAGAACATCTCGACGGCACATTATAGTATAAAGGTCAAGACATGAGTGTGCTCTAACAAAACGTCATGTTATTTGACCTAAAAATGATATTGTTTAACCTTGGGAAGCCTACATAGGTGAATAATATGCAAAAGAAGGACAAGTATTTTTTGACATTTCATGTAGGATCAACTTGCTTATGTATTATATGACTCTGAAATATTTGATTCCATGTTTTATTCTATTAAAATTGAGAGCTATCAAGAAATAGATTGCCAAACACAATCACTAACATACAAAAACAAATTTATATTGAAATTATCTGAAAACGTGGGTTGCAATAAAATGGTCATAACATGTGATACATGACTCCGTTTTAAGACCACAACTAAGAAAATGGATGCTTGAAAAAAGGAGTACTTTTATCCAGGCAAGCATTGGTCAAAAGCGACTAAACCCGATCAAAAACTGATAAAAACCTACCAAGAACAGCTAAAAATGCCGTAACCGGCTCAAATCATCCAAACCTAAGAAAAAACCTCTAAAATTATTTCAAGTCCATATAGACCACATAGAATCCGGGCATAATGTATTTGCCCGGATTCTTGATGGATAAAACACATCTATATGTTTGCTCTGTTTAGTTTTGGTTGTGTTTTATTGGTGTAAAAGTTGGTCAGCTAGTATTTGAGGTAGTTGTGAATGTAGTAGACAAAGAACATCTCGACGGCACATTATAGTATAAAGGTCAAGACATGAGTGTGCTCTAACAAAACGTCATGTTATTTGACCTAAAAATGATATTGTTTAACATTGGGAAGCCTACATAGGTGAATAATATGCAAAAGAAGGACAAGTATTTTTTGACATTTCATGTAGGATCAACTTGCTTATGTATTATATGACTCTGAAATATTTGATTCCATGTTTTATTCTATTAAAATTGAGAGCTATCAAGAAATAGATTACCAAACACAATCGCTAACATACAAAAACAAATTTATATTGAAATTATCTGAAAACGTGGGTTGCAATAAAATGGTCATAACATGTGATACATGACTCCGTTTTAAGACCACAACTAAGAAAATGGATGCTTGAAAAAAGGAGTACTTTTATCTAGGCAAGCATTGGTCAAAAGCGACTAAACCCGATCAAAAACTGATAAAAACCTACCAAGAACAGCTAAAAATGTCGTAACCGGCTCAAATCATCCAAACCTAAGAAAAAACCTCTAAAATTATTTCCAGTCCATATAGACCACATAGAATCCGGGCATAATGTATTTGCCCGGATTCTTGATGGATAAAACACATCTATATGTTTGCTCTGTTTAGTTTTGGTTGTGTTTTATTGGTGTAAAAGTTGGTCAGCTAGTATTTGAGGTAGTTGTGAATGTAGTAGACAAAGAACATCTCGACGGCACATTATAGTATAAAGGTCAAGACATGAGTGTGCTCTAACAAAACGTCATGTTATTTGACCTAAAAATGATATTGTTTAACATTGGGAAGCCTACATAGGTGAATAATATGCAAAAGAAGGACAAGTATTTTTTGACATTTCATGTAGGATCAACTTGCTTATGTATTTTATGACTCTGAAATATTTGATTCCATGTTTTATTCTATTAAAATTGAGAGCTATCAAGAAATAGATTACCAAACACAATCACTAACATAGAAAAAAAAATTTATATTGAAATTATCTGAAAACGTGGGTTGCAATAAAATGGTCATAACATGTGAAACATGACTCCGTTTCAAGACCACAACTAAGAAAATGGATGCTTGAAAAAAGGAGTACTTTTGTCCAGGCAAGCATTGGTCAAAAGTGACTAAACCCGATCAAAAACTGATAAAAACCTACCAAGAACAGTTAAAAATGCCGTAACCGGCTCAAATCATCCAAACCTAAGAAAAAAGCTCTAAAATTATTTCCAGTCCATATAGACCACAAAGAATCCAGGCATAATGTATTTGCCCGGATTCTTGATGGATAAAACACATCTATATGTTTGCTCTGTTTAGTTTTGGTTGTGTTTTATTGGTGTAAAAGTTGGTCAGCTAGTATTTAAGGTAGTTGTGAATGTAGTAGACAAAGAACATCTCGACGACACATTATAGTATAAAGGTCAAGACATGAGTGTGCTCTAACAAAACGTCATGTTATTTGACCTAAAAATGATATTGTTTAACATTGGGAAGCCTACATAGGTAAATAATATGCAAAAGAATGACAAGTATTTTTTGACATTTCATGTACGATCAACTTGCTTATGTATTATATGACTCTGAAATATTTGATTCCATGTTTTATTCTATTAAAATTGAGAGCTATCAAGAAATAGATTACCAAACACAATCGCTAACATACAAAAACAAATTTATATTGAAATTATCTGAAAACGTGGGTTGCAATAAAATGGTCATAACATGTGATACATGACTCCATTTTAAGACCACAACTAAGAAAATGGATGCTTGAAAAAAGGAGTACTTTTATCCAGGCAAGCATTGCTCAAAAGCGACTAAACCCGATCAAAAACTGATAAAAACCTACCAAGAACAGCTAAAAATGCCGTAACCGGCTCAAATCATCCAAACCTAAGAAAAAACCTCTAAAATTATTTCAAGTCCATATAGACCACATAGAATCCGGGCATAATGTATTTGCCCGGATTCTTGATGGATAAAACACATCTATATGTTTGCTCTGTTTAGTTTTGGTTGTGTTTTATTGGTGTAAAAGTTGGTCAGCTAGTATTTGAGGTAGTTGTGAATGTAGTAGACAAAGAACATCTCGACGGCACATTATAGTATAAAGGTCAAGACATGAGTGTGCTCTAACAAAACGTCATGTTATTTGACCTAAAAATGATATTGTTTAACATTGGGAAGCCTACATAGGTGAATAATATGCAAAAGAAGGACAAGTATTTTTTGACATTTCATGTAGGATCAACTTGCTTATGTATTATATGACTCTGAAATATTTGATTCCATGTTTTATTCTATTAAAATTGAGAGATATCAAGAAATAGATTACCAAACACAATCGCTAACATACAAAAACAAATTTATATTGAAATTATCTGAAAACGTGGGTTGCAATAAAATGGTCATAACATGTGATACATGACTCCGTTTTAAGACCACAACTAAGAAAATGGATGCTTGAAAAAAGGAGTACTTTTATCCAGGCAAGCATTGGTCAAAAGCGACTAAACCCGATCAAAAACTGATAAAAACCTACCAAGAACAGCTAAAAATGCCGTAACCGGCTCAAATCATCCAAACCTAAGAAAAAACCTCTAAAATTATTTCCAGTCCATATAGACCACATAGAATCCGGGGATAATGTATTTGCCCGGATTCTTGATGGATAAAACACATCTATATGTTTACTCTGTTTAGTTTTGGTTGTGTATTATTGGTGTAAAAGTTGGTCAGCTAGTATTTGAGGTAGTTGTGAATGTAGTAGACAAAGAACATCTCGACGGCACATTATAGTATAAAGGTCAAGACATGAGTGTGCTCTAACAAAACGTCATGTTATTTGACCTAAAAATGATATTGTTTAACATTGGGAAGCCTACATAGGTGAATAATATGCAAAAGAAGGACAAGTATTTTTTGACATTTCATGTAGGATCAACTTGCTTATGTATTTTATGACTCTGAAATATTTGATTCCATGTTTTATTCTATTAAAATTGAGAGCTATCAAGAAATAGATTACCAAACACAATCGCTAACATACAAAAAAAACTTTATATTGAAATTATCTGAAAACGTGGGTTGCAATAAAATGGTCATAACATGTGAAACATGACTCCGTTTCAAGACCACAACTAAGAAAATGGATGCTTGAAAAAAGGAGTACTTTTATCCAGGCAAGCATTGGTCAAAAGTGACTAAACCCGATCAAAAACTGATAAAAACCTACCAAGAACAGCTAAAAATGCCGTAACCGGCTCAAATCATCCAAACCTAAGAAAAAACCTCTAAAATTATTTCCAGTCCATATGGACCACATAGAATCCAGGCATAATGTATTTGCCCGGATTCTTGATGGATAAAACACATCTATATGTTTGCTCTGTTTAGTTTTGGTTGTGTTTTATTGGTGTAAAAGTTGGTCAGCTAGTATTTGAGGTAGTTGTGAATGTAGTAGACAAAGAACATCTCGACAGCACATTATAGTATAAAGGTCAAGACATGAGTGTGCTCTAACAAAACGTCATGTTATTTGACCTAAAAATGATATTGTTTAACATTGGGAAGCCTACATAGGTAAATAATATGCAAAAGAAGGACAAGTATTTTTTGACATTTCATGTAGGATCAACTTGCTTATGTATTATATGACTCTGAAATATTTGATTCCATGTTTTATTCTATTAAAATTGAGAGCGATCAAGAAATAGATTACCAAACACAATCTCTAACATACAAAAACAAATTTATATTGAAATTATCTGAAAACGTGGGTTGCAATAAAATGGTCATAACATGTGATACATGACTCCATTTTAAGACCACAACTAAGAAAATGGATGCTTGAAAAAAGGAGTACTTTTATCCAGGCAAGCATTGGTCAAAAGCGACTAAACCCGATCAAAAACTGATAAAAACCTACCAAGAACAGCTAAAAATGCCGTAACCGGCTCAAATCATCCAAACCTAAGAAAAAACCTCTAAAATTATTTCCAGTCTATATAGACCACATAGAATCCGGGCATAATGTATTTACCCAGATTCTTGATGGATAAAACACATCTATATGTTTGCTCTGTTTAGTTTTGGTTGTGTTTTATTGGTGTAAAAGTTGGTCAGCTAGTATTTGAGGTAGTTGTGAATGTAGTAGACAAAGAACATCTCGACGGCACATTATAGTATAAAGGTCAAGACATGAGTGTGCTCTAACAAAACGTCATGTTATTTGACCTAAAAATGATATTGTTTAACATTGGGAAGCCTACATAGGTGAATAATATGCAAAAGAAGGACAAGTATTTTTTGACATTTCATGTAGGATCAACTTGCTTATGTATTTTATGACTCTGAAATATTTGATTCCATGTTTTATTCTATTAAAATTGAGAGCTATCAAGAAATAGATTACCAAACACAATCGCTAACATACCAAAAAAAATTTATATTGAAATTATCTGAAAACGTGGGTTGCAATAAAATGGTCATAACATGTGAAACATGACTCCGTTTCAAGACCACAACTAAGAAAATGGATGCTTGAAAAAGGAGTACTGTTATCCAGGCAAGCATTGGTCAAAAGTGACTAAACCCGATCAAAAACTGATAAAAACCTACCAAGAACAGCTAAAAATGCCGTAACCGGCTCAAATCATCCAAACCTAAGAAAAAACCTCTAAAATTATTTCCAGTCCATATAGACCACATAGAATCCAGGCATAATGTATTTGCCCGGATTCTTGATGGATAAAACACATCTATATGTTTGCTCTGTTTAGTTTTGGTTGTGTTTTATTGGTGTAAAAGTTGGTCAGCTAGTATTTGAGGTAGTTGTGAATGTAGTAGACAAAGAACATCTCGACGGCACATTAAAGTATAAAGGTCAAGACATGAGTGTGCTCTAACAAAACGTCATGTTATTTGACCTAAAAATGATATTGTTTAACATTGGGAAGCCTACATAGGTAAATAATATGCAAAAGAAGGACAAGTATTTTTTGACATTTCATGTAGGATCAACTTGCTTATGTATTATATGACTCTGAAATATTTGATTCCATGTTTTATTCTATTAAAATTGAGAGCTATCAAGAAATAGATTACCAAACACAATCGCTAACATACAAAAACAAATTTATATTGAAATTATCTGAAAACGTGGGTTGCAATAAAATGGTCATAACATGTGATACATGACTCCATTTTAAGACCACAACTAAGAAAATGGATGCTTGAAAAAGGAGTACTTTTATCCAGGCAAGCATTGGTCAAAAGCGACTAAACCCGATCAAAAACTGATAAAAACCTACCAAGAACAGCTAAAAATGCCGTAACCGGCTCAAATCATCCAAACCTAAGAAAAAACCTCTAAAATTATTTCCAGTCTATATAGACCACATAGAATCCGGGCATAATGTATTTGCCCGGATTCTTGATGGATAAAACACATCTATATGTTTGCTCTGTTTAGTTTTGGTTGTGTTTTATTGGTGTAAAAGTTGGTCAGCTAGTATTTGAGGTAGTTGTGAATGTAGTAGACAAAGAGCATCTCGACGGCACATTATAGTATAAAGGTGAAGACATGAGTGTGCTCTAACAAAACGTCATGTTATTTGACCTAAAAATGATATTGTTTAACCTTGGGAAGCCTACATATGTGAATAATATGCAAAAGAAGGACAAGTATTTTTTGACATTTCATGTAGGATCAACTTGCTTATGTATTATATGACTCTGAAATATTTGATTCCATGTTTTATTCTATTAAAATTGAGAGCTATCAAGAAATAGATTACCAAACACAATCGCTAACATACAAAAACAAATTTATATTGAAATTATCTGAAAACGTGGGTTGCAATAAAATGGTCATAACATGTGATACATGACTCCGTTTTAAGACCACAACTAAGAAAATGGATGCTTGAAAAAAGGAGTACTTTTATCCAGGCAAGCATTGGTCAAAAGCGACTAAACCCGATCAAAAACTGATAAAAACCTACCAAGAACAGCTAAAAATGCCGTAACCGGCTCAAATCATCCAAACCTAAGAAAAAACCTCTAAAATTATTTCCAGACTATATAGACCACATAGAATCCGGGCATAATGTATTTGCCCGGATTCTTGATGGATAAAACACATCTATATGTTTGCTCTGTTTAGTTTTGGTTGTGTTTTATTGGTGTAAAAGTTGGTCAGCTAGTATTTGAGGTAGTTGTGAATGTAGTAGACAAAGAACATCTCGACGGCACATTATAGTATAAAGGTCAAGACATGAGTGTGCTCTAACAAAACGTCATGTTATTTGACCTAAAAATGATATTGTTTAACATTGGGAAGCCTACATAGGTGAATAATATGCAAAAGAAGGATAAGTATTTTTTGACATTTCATGTAGGATCAACTTGCTTATGTATTTTATGACTCTGAAATATTTGATTCCATGTTTTATTCTATTAAAATTGAGAGCTATCAAGAAATAGATTACCAAACACAATCGCTAACATACAAAAAAAAATTTATATTGAAATTATCTGAAAACGTGGGTTGCAATAAAATGGTCATAACATGTGAAACATGACTCCGTTTCAAGACCACAACTAAGAAAATGGATGCTTGAAAAAAGGAGTACTTTTATCCAGGCAAGCATTGGTCAAAAGTGACTAAACCCGATCAAAAACTGATAAAAAGCTACCAAGAACAGCTAAAAATGCCGTAACCGGCTCAAATCATCCAAACCTAAGAAAAAACCTCTAAAATTATTTCCAGTCCATATAGACCACCATAGAATCTAGGCATAATGTATTTGCCCGGATTCTTGATGGATAAAACACATCTATATGTTTGCTCTGTTTAGTTTTGGTTGTGTTTTATTGGTGTAAAAGTTGGTCAGCTAGTATTTGAGGTAGTTGTGAATGAAGTAGACAAAGAACATCTCGACGGCACATTATAGTATAAAGGTAAAGACATGAGTGTGCTCTAACAAAACGTAATGTTATTTGACCTAAAAATGATATTGTTTAACATTGGGAAGCCTACATAGGTAAATAATATGCAAAAGAAGGACAAGTATTTTTTGACATTTCATGTAGGATCAACTTGCTTATGTATTATATGACTCTGAAATATTTGATTCCATGTTTTATTCTATTAAAATTGAGAGCTATCAAGAAATAGATTACCAAACACAATCGCTAACATACAAAGACAAATTTATATTGAAATTATCTGAAAACGTGGGTTGCAATAAAATGGTCATAACATGTGATACATGACTCCATTTTAAGACCACAACTAAGAAAATGGATGCTTGAAAAAAGGAGTACTTTTATCCAGGCAAGCATTGGTCAAAAGCGACTAAACCCGATCAAAAACTGATAAAAACCTACCAAGAACAGCTAAAAATGCCGTAACCGGCTCAAATCATCCAAACCTAAGAAAAAACCTCTAAAATTATTTCCAGTCTATATAGACCACATAGAATCCGGGCATAATGTATTTGCCCGGATTCTTGATGGATAAAACACATCTATATGTTTGCTCTGTTTAGTTTTGGTTGTGTTTTATTGGTGTAAAAGTTGGTCAGCTAGTATTTGAGGTAGTTGTGAATGTAGTAGACAAAGAGCATCTCGACGGCACATTATAGTATAAAGGTGAAGACATGAGTGTGCTCTAACAAAACGTCATGTTCTTTGACCTAAAAATGATATTGTTTAACCTTGGGAAGCCTACATATGTGAATAATATGCAAAAGAAGGACAAGTATTTTTTGACATTTCATGTAGGATCAACTTGCTTATGTATTATATGACTCTGAAATATTTGATTCCATGTTTTATTCTATTAAAATTGAGAGCTATCAAGAAATAGATTACCAAACACAATCGCTAACATACAAAAACAAATTTATATTGAAATTATCTGAAAACGTGGGTTGCAATAAAATGGTCATAACATGTGATACATGACTCCGTTTTAAGACCACAACTAAGAAAATGGATGCTTGAAAAAAGGAGTACTTTTATCCAGGCAAGCATTGGTCAAAAGCGACTAAACCCGATCAAAAACTGATAAAAACCTACCAAGAACAGCTAAAAATGCCGTAACCGGCTCAAATCATCCAAACCTAAGAAAAAACCTCTAAAATTATTTCCAGACTATATAGACCACATAGAATCCGGGCATAATGTATTTGCCCGGATTCTTGATGGATAAAACACATCTATATGTTTGCTCTGTTTAGTTTTGGTTGTGTTTTATTGGTGTAAAAGTTGGTCAGCTAGTATTTGAGGTAGTTGTGAATGTAGTAGACAAAGAACATCTCGACGGCACATTATAGTATAAAGGTCAAGACATGAGTGTGCTCTAACAAAACGTCATGTTATTTGACCTAAAAATGATATTGTTTAACATTGGGAAGCCTACATAGGTGAATAATATGCAAAAGAAGGATAAGTATTTTTTGACATTTCATGTAGGATCAACTTGCTTATGTATTTTATGACTCTGAAATATTTGATTCCATGTTTTATTCTATTAAAATTGAGAGCTATCAAGAAATAGATTACCAAACACAATCGCTAACATACAAAAAAAAATTTATATTGAAATTATCTGAAAACGTGGGTTGCAATAAAATGGTCATAACATGTGAAACATGACTCCGTTTCAAGACCACAACTAAGAAAATGGATGCTTGAAAAAAGGAGTACTTTTATCCAGGCAAGCATTGGTCAAAAGTGACTAAACCCGATCAAAAACTGATAAAAAGCTACCAAGAACAGCTAAAAATGCCGTAACCGGCTCAAATCATCCAAACCTAAGAAAAAACCTCTAAAATTATTTCCAGTCCATATAGACCACCCTAGAATCTAGGCATAATGTATTTGCCCGGATTCTTGATGGATAAAACACATCTATATGTTTGCTCTGTTTAGTTTTGGTTGTGTTTTATTGGTGTAAAAGTTGGTCAGCTAGTATTTGAGGTAGTTGTGAATGTAGTAGACAAAGAACATCTCGACGGCACATTATAGTATAAAGGTCAAGACATGAGTGTGCTCTAACAAAACGTCATGTTATTTGACCTAAAAATGATATTGTTTAACATTGGGAAGCCTACATAGGTAAATAATATGCAAAAGAAGGACAAGTATTTTTTGACATTTCATGTAGGATCAACTTGCTTATGTATTATATGACTCTGAAATATTTGATTCCATGTTTTATTCTATTAAAATTGAGAGCTATCAAGAAATAGATTACCAAACACAATCGCTAACATACAAAGACAAATTTATATTGAAATTATCTGAAAACGTGGGTTGCAATAAAATGGTCATAACATGTGATACATGACTCCATTTTAAGACCACAACTAAGAAAATGGATGCTTGAAAAAAGGAGTACTTTTATCCAGGCAAGCATTGGTCAAAAGCGACTAAACCCGATCAAAAACTGATAAAAACCTACCAAGAACAGCTAAAAATGCCGTAACCGGCTCAAATCATCCAAACCTAAGAAAAAACCTCTAAAATTATTTCCAGTCTATATAGACCACATAGAATCCGGGCATTATGTATTTGCCCGGATTCTTGATGGATAAAACACATCTATATGTTTGCTCTGTTTAGTTTTGGTTGTGTTTTATTGGTGTAAAAGTTGGTCAGCTAGTATTTGAGGTAGTTGTGAATGTAGTAGACAAAGAGCATCTCGACGGCACATTATAGTATAAAGGTGAAGACATGAGTGTGCTCTAACAAAACGTCATGTTATTTGACCTAAAAATGATATTGTTTAACCTTGGGAAGCCTACATATGTGAATAATATGCAAAAGAAGGACAAGTATTTTTTGACATTTCATGTAGGATCAACTTGCTTATGTATTATATGACTCTGAAATATTTGATTCCATGTTTTATTCTATTAAAATTGAGAGCTATCAAGAAATAGATTACCAAACACAATCGCTAACATACAAAAACAAATTTATATTGAAATTATCTGAAAACGTGGGTTGCAATAAAATGGTCATAACATGTGATACATGACTCCGTTTTAAGACCACAACTAAGAAAATGGATGCTTGAAAAAAGGACTACTTTTATCCAGGCAAGCATTGGTCAAAAGCGACTAAACCGGATCAAAAACTGATAAAAACCTACCAAGAACAGCTAAAAATGCCGTAACCGGCTCAAATCATCCAAACCTAAGAAAAAACCTCTAAAATTATTTCCAGTCCATATAGACCACATAGAATCCGGGCATAATGTATTTGCCCGGATTCTTGATGGATAAAACACATCTATATGTTTGCTCTGTTTAGTTTTGTTTGTGTTTTATTGGTGTAAAAGTTGGTCAACTAGTATTTGAGGTAGTTGTGAATGTAGTAGACAAAGCACATCTCGACGGCACATTATAGTATAAAGGACAAGACATGAGTGTGCTCTAACAAAACGTCATGTTATTTGACCTAAAAATGATATTGTTTAACATTGGGAAGCCTACATAGGTGAATAATATGCAAAAGAAGGACAAGTATTTTTTGACATTTCATGTAGGATCAACTTGCTTATGTATTATATGACTCTGAAATATTTGATTCCATGTTTTATTCTATTAAAATTGAGAGCTATCAAGAAATAGATTACCAAACACAATCGCTAACATACAAAAAAAAATTTATATTGAAATTATCTGAAAACATGGGTTGCAATAAAATGGTCATAACATGTGATACTTGACTCCGTTTCAAGACCACAACTAAGAAAATGGATGCTTGAAAAAAGGAGTACTTTTATCCAGGCAAGCATTGGTCAAAAGTGACTAAACCCGATCAAAAACTGATAAAAACCTACCAAGAACAGCTAAAAATGCCGTAACCGGCTCAAATCATCCAAACCTAAGAAAAAACCTCTAAAATTATTTCCAGTCCATATAGACCACATAGAATCCAGGCATAATGTATTTGCCCGGATTCTTGATGGATAAAACACATCTATATGTTTGCTCTGTTTAGTTTTGGTTGTGTTTTATTGGTGTAAAAGTTGGTCAGCTAGTATTTGAGGTAGTTGTGAATGTAGTAGACAAAGAACATCTCGACGGCACATTATAGCATAAAGGTCAAGACATGAGTGTGCTCTAACAAAACGTCATGTTATTTGACCTAAAAATGATATTGTTTAACATTGGGAAGCCTACATAGGTGAATAATATGCAAAATAAGGACAAGTATTTTTTGACATTTCATGTAGGATCAACTTGCTTATGTATTATATGACTCTGAAATATTTGATTCCATGTTTTATTCTATTAAAATTGAGAGCTATCAAGAAATAGATTACCAAACACAATCGCTAACATACAAAAACAAATTTATATTGAAATTATCTGAAAACGTGGGTTGCAATAAAATGGTCATAACATGTGATACATGACTCCGTTTTAAGACCACAACTAAGAAAATGGATGCTTGAAAAAAGGAGTACTTTTATCCAGGCAAGCATTGGTCAAAAGCGACTAAACCCGATCAAAAACTGATAAAAACCTACCAAGAACAGCTAAAAATGCCGTAACCGGCTCAAATCATCCAAACCTAAGAAAAAACCTCTAAAATTATTTCCAGTCTATATAGACAACATAGAATCCGGGCATAATGTATTTGCCCGGATTCTTGATGGATAAAACACATCTATATGTTTGCTCTGTTTAGTTTTGGTTATTTTTTATTGGTGTAAAAGTTGGTCAGCTAGTATTTGAGGTAGTTGTGAATGTAGTAGACAAAGAGCATCTCGACGGCACATTATAGTATAAAGGTGAAGACATGAGTGTGCTCTAACAAAACGTCATGTTATTTGACCTAAAAATGATATTGTTTAACCTTGGGAAGCCTACATATGTGAATAATATGCAAAAGAAGGACAAGTATTTTTTGACATTTCATGTAGGATCAACTTGCTTATGTATTATATGACTCTGAAATATTTGATTCCATGTTTTATTCTATTAAAATTGAGAGCTATCAAGAAATAGATTACCAAACACAATCGCTAACATACAAAAACAAATTTATATTGAAATTATCTGAAAACGTGGGTTGCAATAAAATGGTCATAACATGTGATACATGACTCCGTTTTAAGACCACAACTAAGAAAATGGATGCTTGAAAAAAGGAGTACTTTTATCCAGGCAAGCATTGGTCAAAAGCGACTAAACCCGATCAAAAACTGATAAAAACCTACCAAGAACAGCTAAAAATGCCGTAACCGGCTCAAATCATCCAAACCTAAGAAAAAACCTCTAAAATTATTTCCAGTCCATATAGACCACATAGAATCCGGGCATAATGTATTTGCCCGGATTCTTGATGGATAAAACACATCTATATGTTTGCTCTGTTTAGTTTTGGTTGTGTTTTATTGGTGTAAAAGTTGGTCAGCTAGTATTTGAGGTAGTTGTGAATGTAGTAGACAAAGAACATCTCGACGGCACATTATAGTATAAAGGTCAAGACATGAGTGTGCTCTAACAAAACGTCATGTTATTTGACCTAAAAATGATATTGTTTAACATTGGGAAGCCTACATAGGTGAATAATATGCAAAAGAAGGACAAGTATTTTTTGACATTTCATGTAGGATCAACTTGCTTATGTATTATATGACTCTGAAATATTTGATTCCATGTTTTATTCTATTAAAATTGAGAGCTATCAAGAAATAGATTACCAAACACAATCGCTAACATACAAAAAAAGATTTATATTGAAATTATCTGAAAACGTGGGTTGCAATAAAATGGTCATAACATGTGATACATGACTCCGTTTCAAGACCACAACTAAGAAAATGGATGCTTGAAAAAAGGAGTACTTTTATCCAGGCAAGCATTGGTCAAAAGTGACTAAACCCGATCAAAAACTGATAAAAACCTACCAAGAACAGCTAAAAATGCCGTAACCGGCTCAAATCATCCAAACCTAAAAAAAAACCTCTAAAATTATTTCCAGTCCATAAAGACCACATAGAACCCAGGCATAATGTATTTGCCCGGATTCTTGATGGATAAAACACATCTATATGTTTGCTCTGTTTAGTTTTGGTTGTGTTTTATTGGTTTAAAAGTTGGTCAGCTAGTATTTGAGGTAGTTGTGAATGTAGTAGACAAAGAACATCTCGACGGCACATTATAGTATAAAGGTCAAGACATGAGTGTGCTCTAACAAAACGTCATGTTATTTGACCTAAAAATGATATTGTTTAACATTGGGAAGCCTACATAGGTGAATAATATGCAAAAGAAGGACAAGTATTTTTTGACATTTCATGTAGGATCAACTTGCTTATGTATTATATGACTCTGAAATATTTGATTCCATGTTTTATTCTATTAAAATTGAGAGCTATCAAGAAATAGATTACCAAACACAATCGCTAACATACAAAAACAAATTTATATTGAAATTATCTGAAAACGTGGGTTGCAATAAAATGGTCATAACATGTGATACATGACTCCGTTTTAAGACCACAACTAAGAAAATGGATGCTTGAAAAAAGGAGTACTTTTATCCAGGCAAGCATTGGTCAAAAGCGACTAAACCCGATCAAAAACTGATAAAAACCTACCAAGAACATCTAAAAATGCCGTAACCGGCTCAAATCATCCAAACCTAAGAAAAAACCTCTAAAGTTATTTCCAGTCTATATAGACCACATAGAATCCGGGCATAATGTATTTGCCCGGATTCTTGATCGATAAAACACATCTATATGTTTGCTCTGTTTAGTTTTGGTTGTGTTTTATTGGTGTAAAAGTTGGTCAACTAGTATTTGAGGTAGTTGTGAATGTAGTAGACAAAGAACATCTCGACGGCACATTATAGTATAAAGGTCAAGACATGAGTGTGCTCTAACAAAACGTCATATTATTTGACCTAAAAATGATATTGTTTAACATTGGGAAGCCTACATAGGTGAATAATATGCAAAAGAAGGACAAGTATTTTTTGACATTTCATGTAGGATCAACTTACTTATGTATTATATGACTCTGAAATATTTGATTCCATGTTTTATTCTATTAAAATTGAGAGCTATCAAGAAATAGATTACCAAACACAATCGCTAACATACAAAAAAAAATTTATATTGAAATTATCTGAAAACGTGGGTTGCAATAAAATGGTCATAACATGTGATACATGACTCCGTTTCAAGACCACAACTAAGAAAATGGATGCTTGAAAAAAGGAGTACTTTTATCCAGGCAAGCATTGGTCAAAAGTGACTAAACCCGATCAAAAACTGATAAAAACCTACCAAGAACAGCTAAAAATGCCGTAACCGGCTCAAATCATCCAAACCTAAGAAAAAACCTCTAAAATTATTTCCAGTCCATATAGACCACATAGAATCCAGGCATAATGTATTTGCCCGGATTCTTGATGGATAAAACACATCTATATGTTTGCTCTGTTTAGTTTTGGTTGTGTTTTATTGGTGTAAAAGTTGGTCAGCTAGTATTTGAGGTAGTTGTGAATGTAGTAGACAAAGAACATCTCGACGGCACATTATAGTATAAAGGTCAAGACATGAGTGTGCTCTAACAAAACGTCATGTTATTTGACCTAAAAATGATATTGTTTAACATTGGGAAGCCTACATAGGTGAATAATATGCAAAAGAAGGACAAGTATTTTTTGACATTTCATGTAGGATCAACTTGCTTATGTATTATATGACTCTGAAACATTTGATTCCATGTTTTATTCTATTAAAATTGAGAGCTATCAAGAAATAGATTACCAAACACAATCGCTAACATACAAAAAAAAATTTTTATTGAAATTATCTGAAAACGTGGGTTGCAATAAAATGGTCATAACATGTGATACATGACTCCGTTTCAAGACCACAACTAAGAAAATGGATGCTTGAAAAAAGGAGTACTTTTATCCAGGCAAGCATTGGTCAAAAGTGACTAAACCCGATCAAAAACTGATAAAAACCTACCAAGAACAGCTAAAAATGCCGTAACCGGCTCAAATCATCCAAACCTAAGAAAAAACCTCTAAAATTATTTCCAGTCCATATAGACCACATAGAATCCAGGCATAATGTATTTGCCCGGATTCTTGATGGATAAAACACATCTATATGTTTGCTCTGTTTAGTTTTGGTTGTGTTTTATTGGTGTAAAAGTTGGTCAGCTAGTATTTGAGGTAGTTGTGAATGTAGTAGACAAAGAACATCTCGACGGCACATTATAGTATAAAGGTCAAGACATGAGTGTGCTCTAACAAAACGTCATGTTATTTGACCTAAAAATGATATTGTTTAACATTGGGAAGCCTACATAGGTGAATAATATGCAAAAGAAGGACAAGTATTTTTTGACATTTCATGTAGGATCAACTTGCTTATGTATTATATGACTCTGAAATATTTGATTCCATGTTTTATTCTATTAAAATTGAGAGCTATCAAGAAATAGATTACCAAACACAATCGCTAACATACAAAAAAAAATTTTTATTGAAATTATCTGAAAACGTGGGTTGCAATAAAATGGTCATAACATGTGATACATGACTCCGTTTCAAGACCACAACTAAGAAAATGGATGCTTGAAAAAAGGAGTACTTTTATCCAGGCAAGCATTGGTCAAAAGTGACTAAACCCGATCAAAAACTGATAAAAACCTACCAAGAACAGCTAAAAATGCCGTAACCGGCTCAAATGATCCAAACCTAAGAAAAAACCTCTAAAATTATTTCCAGTCCATATAGACCACATAGAATCCAGGCATAATGTATTTGCCCGGATTCTTGATGGATAAAACACATCTATATGTTTGCTCTGTTTAGTTTTGGTTGTGTTTTATTGGTGTAAAAGTTGGTCAGCTAGTATTTGAGGTAGTTGTGAATGTAGTAGACAAAGAACATCTCGACGGCACATTATAGTATAAAGGTCAAGACATGAGTGTGCTCTAACAAAACATCATGTTATTTGACCTAAAAATGATTTTGTTTAACATTGGGAAGCCTACATAGGTAAATAATATGCAAAAGAAGGACAAGTATTTTTTGACATTTCATGTAGGATCAACTTGCTTATGTATTATATGACTCTGAAATATTTGATTCCATGTTTTATTCTATTAAAATTGAGAGCTATCAAGAAATAGATTACCAAACACAATCGCTAACATACAAAAACAAATTTATATTGAAATTATCTGAAAACGTGGGTTGCAATAAAATGGTCATAACATGTGATACATGACTCCGTTTTAAGACCACAACTAAGAAAATGGATGCTTGAAAAAAAGGAGTACTTTTATCCAGGCAAGCATTGGTCAAAAGCGACTAAACCCGATCAAAAACTGATAAAAACCTACCAAGAACAGCTAAAAATGCCATAACCGGCTCAAATCATCAAAACCTAAGAAAAAACCTCTAAAATTATTTCCAGTCCATATAGACCACATAGAATCCGGGCATAATGTATTTGCCCGGATTCTTGATGGATAAAACACATCTATATGTTTGCTCTGTTTAGTTTTGGTTGTGTTTTATTGGTGTAAAAGTTGGTCAGCTAGTATTTGAGGTAGTTGTGAATGTAGTAGACAAAGAACATCTCGACGGCACATTATAGTATAAAGGTCAAGACATGAGTGTGCTCTAACAAAACGTCATGTTATTTGACCTAAAAATGATATTGTTTAACATTGGGAAGCCTACATAGGTGAATAATATGCAAAAGAAGGACAAGTATTTTTTGACATTTCATGTAGGATCAACTTGCTTTTGTATTATATGACTCTGAAATATTTGATTCCATGTTTTATTCTATTAAAATTGAGAGCTATCAAGAAATAGATTACCAAACACAATCGCTAACATACAAAAACAAATTTATATTGAAATTATCTGAAAACGTGGGTTGCAATAAAATGGTCATAACATGTGATACATGACTCCGTTTTAAGACCACAACTAAGAAAATGGATGCTTGAAAAAAGGAGTACTTTTATCCAGGCAAGCATTGGTCAAAAGCGACTAAACCCGATCAAAAACTGATAAAAACCTACCAAGAATAGCTAAAAATGCCGTAACCGGCTCAAATCATCCAAACCTAAGAAAAAAACTCTAAAATTATTTCCAGTCCATATAGACCACATAGAATCCAGGCATAATGTATTTGCCCGGATTCTTGATGGATAAAACACATCTATATGTTTGCTCTGTTTAGTTTTGGTTGTGTTTTATTGGTGTAAAAGTTGGTCAGCTAGTATTTGAGGTAGTTGTGAATGTAGTAGACAAAAAGCATCTCGACGGCACATTATAGTATAAAGGTGAAGACATGAGTGTGCTCTAACAAAACGTCATGTTATTTGACCTAAAAATGATATTGTTTAACCTTGGGAAGCCTACATATGTGAATAATATGCAAAAGAAGGACAAGTATTTTTTGACATTTCATGTAGGATCAACTTGCTTATGTATTATATGACTCTGAAATATTTGATTCCATGTTTTATTCTATTAAAATTGAGAGCTATCAAGAAATACATTACCAAACACAATCGCTAACATACAAAAACAAATTTATATTGAAATTATCTGAAAACGTGGGTTGCAATAAAATGGTCATAACATGTGATACATGACTCCGTTTTAAGACCACAACTAAGAAAATGGATGCTTGAAAAAAGGAGTACTTTTATCCAGGCAAGCATTGGTCAAAAGCGACTAAACCCGATCAAAAACTGATAAAAACCTACCAAGAACAGCTAAAAATGCCGTAACCGGCTCAAATCATCCAAACCTAAGAAAAAGCCTCTAAAATTATTTCCAGTCCATATGGACCACATATAATCCGGGCATAATGTATTTGCCCGGATTCTTGATGGATAAAACACATCTATATGTTTGCTCTGTTTAGTTTTGGTTGTGTTTTATTGGTGTAAAAGTTGGTCAGCTAGTATTTGAGGTAGTTGTGAATGTAGTAGACAAAGAACATCTCGACGGCACATTATAGTATAAAGGTCAAGACATGAGTGTGCTCTAACAAAACGTCATGTTATTTGACCTAAAAATGATATTGTTTAACATTGGGAAGCCTACATAGGTGAATAATATGCAAAAGAAGGACAAGTATTTTTTGACATTTCATGTAGGATCAACTTGCTTTTGTATTATATGACTCTGAAATATTTGATTCCATGTTTTATTCTATTAAAATTGAGAGCTATCAAGAAATAGATTACCAAACACAATCGCTAACATACAAAAACAAATTTATATTGAAATTATCTGAAAACGTGGGTTGCAATAAAATGGTCATAACATGTGATACATGACTCCGTTTTAAGACCACAACTAAGAAAATGGATGCTTGAAAAAAGGAGTACTTTTATCCAGGCAAGCATTGGTCAAAAGCGACTAAACCCGATCAAAAACTGATAAAAACCTACCAAGAATAGCTAAAAATGCCGTAACCGGCTCAAATCATCCAAACCTAAGAAAAAAACTCTAAAATTATTTCCAGTCCATATAGACCACATAGAATCCAGGCATAATGTATTTGCCCGGATTCTTGATGGATAAAACACATCTATATGTTTGCTCTGTTTAGTTTTGGTTGTGTTTTATTGGTGTAAAAGTTGGTCAGCTAGTATTTGAGGTAGTTGTGAATGTAGTAGACAAAAAGCATCTCGACGGCACATTATAGTATAAAGGTGAAGACATGAGTGTGCTCTAACAAAACGTCATGTTATTTGACCTAAAAATGATATTGTTTAACCTTGGGAAGCCTACATATGTGAATAATATGCAAAAGAAGGACAAGTATTTTTTGACATTTCATGTAGGATCAACTTGCTTATGTATTATATGACTCTGAAATATTTGATTCCATGTTTTATTCTATTAAAATTGAGAGCTATCAAGAAATACATTACCAAACACAATCGCTAACATACAAAAACAAATTTATATTGAAATTATCTGAAAACGTGGGTTGCAATAAAATGGTCATAACATGTGATACATGACTCCGTTTTAAGACCACAACTAAGAAAATGGATGCTTGAAAAAAGGAGTACTTTTATCCAGGCAAGCATTGGTCAAAAGCGACTAAACCCGATCAAAAACTGATAAAAACCTACCAAGAACAGCTAAAAATGCCGTAACCGGCTCAAATCATCCAAACCTAAGAAAAAGCCTCTAAAATTATTTCCAGTCCATATGGACCACATATAATCCGGGCATAATGTATTTGCCCGGATTCTTGATGGATAAAACACATCTATATGTTTGCTCTGTTTAGTTTTGGTTGTGTTTTATTGGTGTAAAAGTTGGTCAGCTAGTATTTGAGGTAGTTGTGAATGTAGTAGACAAAGAACATCTCGACGGCACATTATAGTATAAAGGTCAAGACATGAGTGTGCTCTAACAAAACGTCATGTTATTTGACCTAAAAATGATATTGTTTAACATTGGGAAGCCTACATAGGTGAATAATATGCAAAAGAAGGACAAGTATTTTTTGACATTTCATGTAGGATCAACTTGCTTTTGTATTATATGACTCTGAAATATTTGATTCCATGTTTTATTCTATTAAAATTGAGAGCTATCAAGAAATAGATTACCAAACACAATCGCTAACATACAAAAATAAAATTATATTGAAATTATCTGAAAACGTGGGTTGCAATAAAATGGTCATAACATGTGATACATGACTCCGTTTTAAGACCACAACTAAGAAAATGGATGCTTGAAAAAAGGAGTACTTTTATCCAGGCAAGCATTGGTCAAAAGCGACTAAACCCGATCAAAAACTGATAAAAACCTACCAAGAACAGCTAAAAATGCCGTAACCGGCTCAAATCATCCAAACCTAAGAAAAAACCTCTAAAATTATTTCCAGTCTATATAGACCACATAGAATCCGGGCATAATGTATTTGCCCGGATTCTTGATGGATAAAACACATCTATATGTTTGCTCTGTTTAGTTTTGGTTGTGTTTTATTGGTGTAAAAGTTGGTCAGCTAGTATTTGAGGTAGTTGTGAATGTAGTAGACAAAGAGCATCTCGACGGCACATTATAGTATAAAGGTGAAGACATGAGTGTGCTCTAACAAAACGTCATGTTATTTGACCTAAAAATGATATTGTTTAACCTTGGGAAGCCTACATATGTGAATAATATGCAAAAGAAGGACAAGTATTTTTTGACATTTCATGTAGGATCAACTTGCTTATGTATTATATGACTCTGAAATATTTGATTCCATGTTTTATTCTATTAAAATTGAGAGCTATCAAGAAATAAATTACCAAACACAATCGTTAACATACAAAAACAAATTTATATTGAAATTATCTGAAAACGTGGGTTGCAATAAAATGGTCATAACATGTGATACATGACTCCGTTTTAAGACCACAACTAAGAAAATGGATGCTTGAAAAAAAGGAGTACTTTTATCCAGGCAAGCATTGGTCAAAAGCGACTAAACCCGATCAAAAACTGATAAAAACCTACCAAGAACAGCTAAAAATGCCGTAACCGGCTCAAATCATCAAAACCTAAGAAAAAACCTCTAAGATTATTTCCAGTCCATATAGACCACATAGAATCCGGGCATAATGTATTTGCCCGGATTCTTGATGGATAAAACACATCTATATGTTTGCTCTGTTTAGTTTTGGTTGTGTTTTATTGGTGTAAAAGTTGGTCAGCTAGTATTTGAGGTAGTTGTGAATGTAGTAAACAAAAAGCATCTCGACGGCACATTATAGTATAAAGGTGAAGACATGAGTGTGCTCTAACAAAACGTCATGTTATTTGACCTAAAAATGATATTGTTTAACCTTGGGAAGCCTACATATGTGAATAATTTGCAAAAGAAGGACAAGTATTTTTTGACATTTCATGTAGGATCAACTTGCTTATGTATTATATGACTCTGAAATATTTGATTCCATGTTTTATTCTATTAAAATTAAGATCTATCAAGAAATAGATTACCAAACACAATCGCTAACATACAAAAACAAATTTATATTGAAATTATCTGAAAACGTGGGTTGCAATAAAATGGTCATAACATGTGATACATGACTCCGTTTTAAGACCACAACTAAGAAAATGGATGCTTGAAAAAAGGAGTACTTTTATCCAGGCAAGCATTGGTCAAAAGCGACTAAACCCGATCAAAAACTGATAAAAACCTACCAAGAACAGCTAAAAAATGCCGTAACCGGCTCAAATCATCCAAACCTAAGAAAAAACCTCTAAAATTATTTCCAGTCCATATAGACCACATAGAATCCGGGGATAATGTATTTGCCCGGATTCTTGATGGATAAAACACATCTATATGTTTGCTCTGTTTAGTTTTGGTTGTGTTTTATTGGTGTAAAAGTTGGTCAGCTAGTATTTGAGGTAGTTGTGAATGTAGTAGACAAAGAGCATCTCGACGGCACATTATAGTATAAAGGTGAAGACATGAGTGTGCTCTAACAAAACGTCATGTTATTTGACCTAAAAATGATATTGTTTAACCTTGGGAAGCCTACATATGTGAATAATATGCAAAAGAAGGACAAGTATTTTTTGACATTTCATGTAGGATCAACTTGCTTAGGTATTATATGACTCTGAAATATTTGATTCCATGTTTTATTCTATTAAAATTGAGAGCTATCAAGAAATAGATTACCAAACACAATCGCTAACATACAAAAAACAAATTTATATTGAAATTATCTGAAAACGTGGGTTGCAATAAAATGGTCATAACATGTGATACATGACTCCGTTTTAAGACCACAACTAAGAAAATGGATGCTTGAAAAAAGGAGTACTTTTATCCAGGCAAGCATTGGTCAAAAGCGACTAAACCCGATCAAAAAAAAAAAAAAAAAAAAAAAAAAAAAAAAAAAAAAAAAAAAAAAAAAAAAAAAAAAAAAAAAAAAAAAAAAAAAAAAAAAAAAAAAAAAAAAAAAAAAAAAAAAAAAAAAAAAAAAAAAAAAAAAAAAAAAAAAAAAAAAAAAAAAAAAAAAAAAAAAAAAAAAAAAAACAAAAAAAAAAAAAAAAAAAAAAAAAAAAAAAAAAAAAAAAAAAAAAAATAAAAAAAAAAAAAAAAAAAAAAAAAAAAAAAAAAAAAAAAAAAAAAAAAAAAATATAAAGGTCAAGACATGAGTGTGCTCTAACAAAACGTCATGTTATTTGACCTAAAAATGATATTGTTTAACATTGGGAAGCCGACATAGGTGAATAATATGCAAAAGAAGGACAAGTATTTTTTGACATTTCATGTAGGATCAACTTGCTTTTGTATTATATGACTCTGAAATATTTGATTCCATGTTTTATTCTATTAAAATTGAGAGCTATCAAGAAATAAATTACCAAACACAATCGCTAACATACAAAAACAAATTTATATTGAAATTATCTGAAAACGTGGGTTGCAATAAAATGGTCATAACATGTGATACATGACTCCGTTTTAAGACCACAACTAAGAAAATGGATGCTTGAAAAAAAGGAGTACTTTTATCCAGGCAAGCATTGGTCAAAAGCGACTAAACCCGATCAAAAACTGATAAAAACCTACCAAGAACAGCTAAAAATGCCGTAACCGGCTCAAATCATCAAAACCTAAGAAAAAACCTCTAAAATTATTTCCAGTCCATATAGACCACATAGAATCCGGGCATAATGTATTTGCCCGGATTCTTGATGGATAAAACACATCTATATGTTTGCTCTGTTTAGTTTTGGTTGTGTTTTATTGGTGTAAAAGTTGGTCAGCTAGTATTTGAGGTAGTTGTGAATGTAGTAAACAAAAAGCATCTCGACGGCACATTATAGTATAAAGGTGAAGACATGAGTGTGCTCTAACAAAACGTCATGTTATTTGACCTAAAAATGATATTGTTTAACCTTGGGAAGCCTACATATGTGAATAATTTGCAAAAGAAGGACAAGTATTTTTTGACATTTCATGTAGGATCAACTTGCTTAGGTATTATATGACTCTGAAATATTTGATTCCATGTTTTATTCTATTAAAATTGAGAGCTATCAAGAAATAGATTACCAAACACAATCGCTAACATACAAAAACAAATTTATATTGAAATTATCTGAAAACGTGGGTTGCAATAAAATGGTCATAACATGTGATACATGACTCCGTTTTAAGACCACAACTAAGAAAATGGATGCTTGAAAAAAGGAGTACTTTTATCCAGGCAAGCATTGGTCAAAAGCGACTAAACCCGATCAAAAACTGATAAAAACCTACCAAGAACAGCTAAAAATGCCGTAACCGGCTAAAATCATCCAAACCTAAGAAAAAGCCTCTAAAATTATTTCCAGTCCATATAGACCACATATAATCCGGGCATAATGTATTTGCCCGGATTCTTGATGGATAAAACACATCTATATGTTTGCTCTGTTTAGTTTTGGTTGTGTTTTATTGGTGTAAAAGTTGGTCAGCTAGTATTTGAGGTAGTTGTGAATGTAGTAGACAAAGAACATCTCGACGGCACATTCTAGTATAAAGGTCAAGACATGAGTGTGCTCTAACAAAACGTCATGTTATTTGACCTAAAAATGATATTGTTTAACATTGGGAAGCCTACATAGGTGAATAATATGCAAAAGAAGGACAAGTATTTTTTGACATTTCATGTAGGATCAACTTGCTTTTGTATTATATGACTCTGAAATATTTGATTCCATGTTTTATTCTATTAAAATTGAGAGCTATCAAGAAATAAATTACCAAACACAATCGCTAACATACAAAAACAAATTTATATTGAAATTATCTGAAAACGTGGGTTGCAATAAAATGGTCATAACATGTGATACATGACTCCGTTTTAAGACCACAACTAAGAAAATGGATGCTTGAAAAAAAGGAGTACTTTTATCCAGGCAAGCATTGGTCAAAAGCGACTAAACCCGATCAAAAACTGATAAAAACCTACCAAGAACAGCTAAAAATGCCGTAACCGGCTCAAATCATCAAAACCTAAGAAAAAACCTCTAAAATTATTTCCAGTCCATATAGACCACATAGAATCCGGGCATAATGTATTTGCCCGGATTCTTGATGGATAAAACACATCTATATGTTTGCTCTGTTTAGTTTTGGTTGTGTTTTATTGGTGTAAAAGTTGGTCAGCTAGTATTTGAGGTAGTTGTGAATGTAGTAAACAAAAAGCATCTCGACGGCACATTATAGTATAAAGGTGAAGACATGAGTGTGCTCTAACAAAACGTCATGTTATTTGACCTAAAAATGATATTGTTTAACCTTGGGAAGCCTACATATGTGAATAATTTGCAAAAGAAGGACAAGTATTTTTTGACATTTCATGTAGGATCAACTTGCTTATGTATTATATGACTCTGAAATATTTGATTCCATGTTTTATTCTATTAAAATTGAGAGCTATCAAGAAATAGATTACCAAACACAATCGCTAACATACAAAAACAAATTTATATTGAAATTATCTGAAAACGTGGGTTGCAATAAAATGGTCATAACATGTGATACATGACTCCGTTTTAAGACCACAACTAAGAAAATGGATGCTTGAAAAAAGGAGTACTTTTATCCAGGCAAGCATTGGTCAAAAGCGACTAAACCCGATCAAAAACTGATAAAAACCTACCAAGAACAGCTAAAAATGCCGTAACCGGCTCAAATCATCCAAACCTAGGAAAAAACCTCTAAAATTATTTCCAGTCCATATAGACCACATAGAATCCGGGGATAATGTATTTGCCCGGATTCTTGATGGATAAAACACATCTATATGTTTGCTCTGTTTAGTTTTGGTTGTGTTTTATTGGTGTAAAAGTTGGTCAGCTAGTATTTGAGGTAGTTGTGAATGTAGTAGACAAAGAGCATCTCGACGGCACATTATAGTATAAAGGTGAAGACATGAGTGTGCTCTAACAAAACGTCATGTTATTTGACCTAAAAATGATATTGTTTAACCTTGGGAAGCCTACATATGTGAATAATATGCAAAAGAAGGACAAGTATTTTTTGACATTTCATGTAGGATCAACTTGCTTAGGTATTATATGACTCTGAAATATTTGATTCCATGTTTTATTCTATTAAAATTGAGAGCTATCAAGAAATAGATTACCAAACACAATCGCTAACATACAAAAACAAATTTATATTGAAATTATCTGAAAACGTGGGTTGCAATAAAATGGTCATAACATGTGATACATGACTCCGTTTTAAGACCACAACTAAGAAAATGGATGCTTGAAAAAAGGAGTACTTTTATCCAGGCAAGCATTGGTCAAAAGCGACTAAACCCGATCAAAAACTGATAAAAACCTACCAAGAACAGCTAAAAATGCCGTAACCGGCTAAAATCATCCAAACCTAAGAAAAAGCCTCTAAAATTATTTCCAGTCCATATAGACCACATATAATCCGGGCATAATGTATTTGCCCGGATTCTTGATGGATAAAACACATCTATATGTTTGCTCTGTTTAGTTTTGGTTGTGTTTTATTGGTGTAAAAGTTGGTCAGCTAGTATTTGAGGTAGTTGTGAATGTAGTAGACAAAGAACATCTCGAAGGCACATTCTAGTATAAAGGTCAAGACATGAGTGTGCTCTAACAAAACGTCATGTTATTTGACCTAAAAATGATATTGTTTAACATTGGGAAGCCTACATAGGTGAATAATATGCAAAAGAAGGACAAGTATTTTTTGACATTTCATGTAGGATCAACTTGCTTTTGTATTATATGACTCTGAAATATTTGATTCCATGTTTTATTCTATTAAAATTGAGAGCTATCAAGAAATAAATTACCAAACACAATCGCTAACATACAAAAACAAATTTATATTGAAATTATCTGAAAACGTGGGTTGCAATAAAATGGTCATAACATGTGATACATGACTCCGTTTTAAGACCACAACTAAGAAAATGGATGCTTGAAAAAAAGGAGTACTTTTATCCAGGCAAGCATTGGTCAAAAGCGACTAAACCCGATCAAAAACTGATAAAAACCTACCAAGAACAGCTAAAAATGCCGTAACCGGCTCAAATCATCAAAACCTAAGAAAAAACCTCTAAAATTATTTCCAGTCCATATAGACCACATAGAATCCGGGCATAATGTATTTGCCCGGATTCTTGATGGATAAAACACATCTATATGTTTGCTCTGTTTAGTTTTGGTTGTGTTTTATTGGTGTAAAAGTTGGTCAGCTAGTATTTGAGGTAGTTGTGAATGTAGTAGACAAAGAGCATCTCGACGGCACATTATAGTATAAAGGTGAAGACATGAGTGTGCTCTAACAAAACGTCATGTTATTTGACCTAAAAATGATATTGTTTAACCTTGGGAAGCCTACATATGTGAATAATATGCAAAAGAAGGACAAGTATTTTTTTACATTTCATGTAGGATCAACTTGCTTATGTATTATATGACTCTGAAATATTTGATTCCATGTTTTATTCTATTAAAATTGAGAGCTATCAAGAAATAAATTACCAAACACAATCGCTAACATACAAAAACAAATTTATATTGAAATTATCTGAAAACGTGGGTTGCAATAAAATGGTCATAACATGTGATACATGACTCCGTTTTAAGACCACATATAAGAAAATGGATGCTTGAAAAAAAGGAGTACTTTTATCCAGGCAAGCATTGGTCAAAAGCGACTAAACCCGATCAAAAACTGATAAAAACCTACCAAGAACAGCTAAAAATGCCGTAACCGGCTCAAATCATCAAAACCAAAGAAAAAACCTCTAAAATTATTTCCAGTCCATATAGACCACATAGAATCCGGGCATAATGTATTTGCCCGGATTCTTGATGGATAAAACACATCTATATGTTTGCTCTGTTTAGTTTTGGTTGTGTTTTATTGGTGTAAAAGTTGGTCAGCTAGTATTTGAGGTAGTTGTGAATGTAGTAAACAAAAAGCATCTCGACGGCACATTATAGTATAAAGGTGAAGACATGAGTGTGCTCTAACAAAACGTCATGTTATTTGACCTAAAAATGATATTGTTTAACCTTGGGAAGCCTACATATGTGAATAATTTGCAAAAGAAGGACAAGTATTTTTTGACATTTCATGTAGGATCAACTTGCTTATGTATTATATGACTCTGAAATATTTGATTCCATGTTTTATTCTATTAAAATTGAGAGCTATCAAGAAATAGATTACCAAACACAATCGCTAACATACAAAAACAAATTTATATTGAAATTATCTGAAAACGTGGGTTGCAATAAAATGGTCATAACATGTGATACATGACTCCGTTTTAAGACCACAACTAAGAAAATGGATGCTTGAAAAAAGGAGTACTTTTATCCAGGCAAGCATTGGTCAAAAGCGACTAAACCCGATCAAAAACTGATAAAAACCTACCAAGAACAGCTAAAAATGCCGTAACCGGCTCAAATCATCCAAACCTAAGAAAAAACCTCTAAAATTATTTCCAGTCCATATAGACCACATAGAATCCGGGGATAATGTATTTGCCCGGATTCTTGATGGATAAAACACATCTATATGTTTGCTCTGTTTAGTTTTGGTTGTGTTTTATTGGTGTAAAAGTTGGTCAGCTAGTATTTGAGGTAGTTGTGAATGTAGTAGACAAAGAGCATCTCGACGGCACATTATAGTATAAAGGTGAAGACATGAGTGTGCTCTAACAAAACGTCATTTTATTTGACCTAAAAATGATATTGTTTAACCTTGGGAAGCCTACATAGGTGAATAATATGCAAAAGAAGGACAAGTATTTTTTGACATTTCTTGTAGGATCAACTTGCTTATGTATTATATGACTCTGAAATATTTGATTCCATGTTTTATTCTATTAAAATTGAGAGCTATCAAGAAATAGATTACCAAACACAATCGCTAACATACAAAAACAAATTAATATTGAAATTATCTGAAAACGTGGGTTGTAATAAAATGGTCATAACATGTGATACATGACTCCGTTTCAAGACCACAACTAAGAAAATGGATGCTTGAAAAAATGAGTACTTTTATCCAGGAAAGCATTGGTCAAAAGTGACTAAACCCGATCAAAAACTGATAAAAACCTACCAAGAACAGCTAAAAATGCCGTAACCGGCTCAAATCATCCAAACCTAAGAAAAAACCTCTAAAATTATTTCCAGTCTATATAGACCACATAGAATCCGGGCATAATGTATTTGCCCGGATTCTTGATGGATAAAACACATCTATATGTTTGCTCTGTTTAGTTTTGGTTGTGTTTTATTGGTGTAAAAGTTGGTCAGCTAGTATTTGAGGTAGTTGTGAATGTAGTAGACAAAAAGCATCTCGACGGCACATTATAGTATAAAGGTGAAGACATGAGTGTGCTCTAACAAAACGTCATGTTATTTGACCTAAAAATTATATTGTTTAACCTTGGGAAGCCTACATATGTGAATAATATGCAAAAGAAGGACAAGTATTTTTTGACATTTCATGTAGGATCAACTTGCTTAGGTATTATATGACTCTGAAATATTTGATTCCATGTTTTATTCTATTAAAATTGAGAGCTATCAAGAAATAGATTACCAAACACAATCGCTAACATACAAAAACAAATTTATATTGAAATTATCTGAAAACGTGGGTTGCAATAAAATGGTCATAACATGTGATACATGACTCCGTTTTAAGACCACAACTAAGAAAATGGATGCTTGAAAAAAGGAGTACTTTTATCCAGGCAAGCATTGGTCAAAAGCGACTAAACCCGATCAAAAACTGATAAAAACCTACCAAGAACAGCTAAAAATGCCGTAACCGGCTCAAATCATCCAAACCTAAGAAAAAGCCTCTAAAATTATTTCCAGTCCATATAGACCACATATAATCCGGGCATAATGTATTTGCCCGGATTCTTGATGGATAAAACACATCTATATGTTTGCTCTGTTTAGTTTTGGTTGTGTTTTATTGGTGTAAAAGTTGGTCAGCTAGTATTTGAGGTAGTTGTGAATGTAGTAGACAAAGAACATCTCGACGGCACATTCTAGTATAAAGGTCAAGACATGAGTGTGCTCTAACAAAACGTCATGTTATTTGACCTAAAAATGATATTGTTTAACATTGGGAAGCCTACATAGGTGAATAATATGCAAAAGAAGGACAAGTATTTTTTGACATTTCATGTAGGATCAACTTGCTTTTGTATTATATGACTCTGAAATATTTGATTCCATGTTTTATTCTATTAAAATTGAGAGCTATCAAGAAATAAATTACCAAACACAATCGCTAACATACAAAAACAAATTTATATTGAAATTATCTGAAAACGTGGGTTGCAATAAAATGGTCATAACATGTGATACATGACTCCGTTTTAAGACCACAACTAAGAAAATGGATGCTTGAAAAAAAGGAGTACTTTTATCCAGGCAAGCATTGGTCAAAAGCGACTAAACCCGGTCAAAAACTGATAAAAACCTACCAAGAACAGCTAAAAATGTCGTAACCGGCTCAAATCATCAAAACCTAAGAAAAAACCTCTAAAATTATTTCCAGTCCATATAGACCACATAGAATCCGGGGATAATGTATTTGCCCGGATTCTTGATGGATAAAACACATCTATATGTTTGCTCTGTTTAGTTTTGGTTGTGTTTTATTGGTGTAAAAGTTGGTCAGCTAGTATTTGAGGTAGTTGTGAATGTAGTAGACAAAGAGCATCTCGACGGCACATTATAGTATAAAGGTGAAGACATGAGTGTGCTCTAACAAAACGTCATTTTATTTGACCTAAAAATGATATTGTTTAACCTTGGGAAGCCTACATAGGTGAATAATATGCAAAAGAAGGACAAGTATTTTTTGACATTTCTTGTAGGATCAACTTGCTTATGTATTATATGACTCTGAAATATTTGATTCCATGTTTTATTCTATTAAAATTGAGAGCTATCAAGAAATAGATTACCAAACACAATCGCTAACATACAAAAACAAATTAATATTGAAATTATCTGAAAACGTGGGTTGTAATAAAATGGTCATAACATGTGATACATGACTCCGTTTCAAGACCACAACTAAGAAAATGGATGCTTGAAAAAATGAGTACTTTTATCCAGTAAAGCATTGGTCAAAAGTGACTAAACCCGATCAAAAACTGATAAAAACCTACCAAGAACAGCTAAAAATGCCGTAACCGGCTCAAATCATCCAAACCTAAGAAAAAACCTCTAAAATTATTTCCAGTCTATATAGACCACATAGAATCCGGGCATAATGTATTTGCCCGGATTCTTGATGGATAAAACACATCTATATGTTTGCTCTGTTTAGTTTTGGTTGTGTTTTATTGGTGTAAAAGTTGGTCAGCTAGTATTTGAGGTAGTTGTGAATGTAGTAGACAAAAAGCATCTCGACGGCACATTATAATATAAAGGTGAAGACATGAGTGTGCTCTAACAAAACGTCATGTTATTTGACCTAAAAATTATATTGTTTAACCTTGGGAAGCCTACATATGTGAATAATATGCAAAAGAAGGACAAGTATTTTTTGACATTTCATGTAGGATCAACTTGCTTAGGTATTATATGACTCTGAAATATTTGATTCCATGTTTTATTCTATTAAAATTGAGAGCTATCAAGAAATAGATTACCAAACACAATCGCTAACATACAAAAACAAATTTATATTGAAATTATCTGAAAACGTGGGTTGCAATAAAATGGTCATAACATGTGATACATGACTCCGTTTTAAGACCACAACTAAGAAAATGGATGCTTGAAAAAAGGAGTACTTTTATCCAGGCAAGCATTGGTCAAAAGCGACTAAACCCGATCAAAAACTGATAAAAACCTACCAAGAACAGCTAAAAATGCCGTAACCGGCTCAAATCATCCAAACCTAAGAAAAAGCCTCTAAAATTATTTCCAGTCCATATAGACCACATATAATCCGGGCATAATGTATTTGCCCGGATTCTTGATGGATAAAACACATCTATATGTTTGCTCTGTTTAGTTTTGGTTGTGTTTTATTGGTGTAAAAGTTGGTCAGCTAGTATTTGAGGTAGTTGTGAATGTAGTAGACAAAGAACATCTCGACGGCACATTCTAGTATAAAGGTCAAGACATGAGTGTGCTCTAACAAAACGTCATGTTATTTGACCTAAAAATGATATTGTTTAACATTGGGAAGCCTACATAGGTGAATAATATGCAAAAGAAGGACAAGTATTTTTTGACATTTCATGTAGGATCAACTTGCTTTTGTATTATATGACTCTAAAATATTTGATTCCATGTTTTATTCTATTAAAATTGAGAGCTATCAAGAAATAAATTACCAAACACAATCGCTAACATACAAAAACAAATTTATATTGAAATTATCTGAAAACGTGGGTTGCAATAAAATGGTCATAACATGTGATACATGACTCCGTTTTAAGACCACAACTAAGAAAATGGATGCTTGAAAAAAAGGAGTACTTTTATCCAGGCAAGCATTGGTCAAAAGCGACTAAACCCGGTCAAAAACTGATAAAAACCTACCAAGAACAGCTAAAAATGCCGTAACCGGCTCAAATCATCAAAACCTAAGAAAAAACCTCTAAAATTATTTCCAGTCCATATAGACCACATAGAATCCGGGCATAATGTATTTGCCCGGATTCTTGATGGATAAAACACATCTATATGTTTGCTCTGTTTAGTTTTGGTTGTGTTTTATTGGTGTAAAAGTTGGTCAGCTAGTATTTGAGGTAGTTGTGAATGTAGTAGACAAAGAACATCTCGACGGCACATTCTAGTATAAAGGTCAAGACATGAGTGTGCTCTAACAAAACGTCATGTTATTTGACCTAAAAATGATATTGTTTAACATTGGGAAGCCTACATAGGTGAATAATATGCAAAAGAAGGACAAGTATTTTTTGACATTTCATGTAGGATCAACTTGCTTTTGTATTATATGACTCTGAAATATTTGATTCCATGTTTTATTCTATTAAAATTGAGAGCTATCAAGAAATAAATTACCAAACACAATCGCTAACATACAAAAACAAATTTATATTGAAATTATCTGAAAACGTGGGTTGCAATAAAATGGTCATAACATGTGATACATGACTCCGTTTTAAGACCACAACTAAGAAAATGGATGCTTGAAAAAAAGGAGTACTTTTATCCAGGCAAGCATTGGTCAAAAGCGACTAAACCCGGTCAAAAACTGATAAAAACCTACCAAGAACAGCTAAAAATGCCGTAACCGGCTCAAATCATCAAAACCTAAGAAAAAACCTCTAAAATTATTTCCAGTCCATATAGACCACATAGAATCCGGGCATAATGTATTTGCCCGGATTCTTGATGGATAAAACACATCTATATGTTTGCTCTGTTTAGTTTTGGTTGTGTTTTATTGGTGTAAAAGTTGGTCAGCTAGTATTTGAGGTAATTGTGAATGTAGTAGACAAAGAGCATCTCGACGGCACATTATAGTATAAAGGTGAAGACATGAGTGTGCTCTAACAAAACGTCATGTTATTTGACCTAAAAATGATATTGTTTAACCTTGGGAAGCCTACATATGTGAATAATATGCAAAAGAAGGACAAGTATTTTTTGACATTTCATGTAGGATCAACTTGCTTATGTATTATATGACTCTGAAATATTTGATTCCATGTTTTATTCTATTAAAATTGAGAGCTATCAAGAAATAAATTACCAAACACAATCGCTAACATACAAAAACAAATTTATATTGAAATTATCTGAAAACGTGGGTTGCAATAAAATGGTCATAACATGTGATACATGACTCCGTTTTAAGACCACAACTAAGAAAATGGATGCTTGAAAAAAAGGAGTACTTTTATCCAGGCAAGCATTGGTCAAAAGCGACTAAACCCGATCAAAAACTGATAAAAACCTACCAAGAACAGCTAAAAATGCCGTAACCGGCTCAAATCATCAAAACCTAAGAAAAAACCTCTAAAATTATTTCCAGTCCATATAGACCACATAGAATCCGGGCATAATGTATTTGCCCGGATTCTTGATGGATAAAACACATCTATATGTTTGCTCTGTTTAGTTTTGGTTGTGTTTTATTGGTGTAAAAGTTGGTCAGCTAGTATTTGAGGTAGTTGTGAATGTAGTAAACAAAAAGCATCTCGACGGCACATTATAGTATAAAGATGAAGACATGAGTGTGCTCTAACAAAACGTCATGTTATTTGACCTAAAAATGATATTGTTTAACCTTGGAAAGCCTACATATGTGAATAATATGCAAAAGAAGGACAAGTATTTTTTTACATTTCATGTAGGATCAACTTGCTTATGTATTATATGACTCTGAAATATTTGATTCCATGTTTTATTCTATTAAAATTGAGAGCTATCAAGAAATAGATTACCAAACACAATCGCTAACATACAAAAACAAATTTATATTGAAATTATCTGAAAACGTGGGTTGCAATAAAATGGTCATAACATGTGATACATGACTCCGTTTTAAGACCACAACTAAGAAAATGGATGCTTGAAAAAAGGAGTACTTTTATCCAGGCAAGCATTGGTCAAAAGCGACTAAACCCGATCAAAAACTGATAAAAACCTACCAAGAACAGCTAAAAATGCCGTAACCGGCTCAAATCATCCAAACCTAAGAAAAAACCTCTAAAATTATTTCCAGTCCATATAGACCACATAGAATCTGGGGATAATGTATTTTCCCGGATTCTTGATGGATAAAACACATCTATATGTTTGCTCTGTTTAGTTTTGGTTGTGTTTTATTGGTGTAAAAGTTGGTCAGCTAGTATTTGAGGTAGTTGTGAATGTAGTAAACAAAAAGCATCTCGACGGCACATTATAGTATAAAGATGAAGACATGAGTGTGCTCTAACAAAACGTCATGTTATTTGACCTAAAAATGATATTGTTTAACCTTGGAAAGCCTACATATGTGAATAATATGCAAAAGAAGGACAAGTATTTTTTTACATTTCATGTAGGATCAACTTGCTTATGTATTATATGACTCTGAAATATTTGATTCCATGTTTTATTCTATTAAAATTGAGAGCTATCAAGAAATAGATTACCAAACACAATCGCTAACATACAAAAACAAATTTATATTGAAATTATCTGAAAACGTGGGTTGCAATAAAATGGTCATAACATGTGATACATGACTCCGTTTTAAGACCACAACTAAGAAAATGGATGCTTGAAAAAAGGAGTACTTTTATCCAGGCAAGCATTGGTCAAAAGCGACTAAACCCGATCAAAAACTGATAAAAACCTACCAAGAACAGCTAAAAATGCCGTAACCGGCTCAAATCATCCAAACCTAAGAAAAAACCTCTAAAATTATTTCCAGTCCATATAGACCACATAGAATCTGGGGATAATGTATTTTCCCGGATTCTTGATGGATAAAACACATCTATATGTTTGCTCTGTTTAGTTTTGGTTGTGTTTTATTGGTGTAAAAGTTGGTCAGCTAGTATTTGAGGTAGTTGTGAATGTAGTAGACAAAGAGCATCTCGACGGCACATTATAGTATAAAGGTGAAGACATGAGTGTGCTCTAACAAAACGTCATGTTATTTGACCTAAAAATGATATTGTTTAACCTTGGGAAGCCTACATAGGTGAATAATATGCAAAAGAAGGACAAGTATTTTTTGACATTTCTTGTAGGATCAACTTGCTTATGTATTATATGACTCTGAAATATTTGATTCCATGTTTTATTCTATTAAAATTGAGAGCTATCAAGAAATAGATTACCAAACACAATCGCTAACATACAAAAACAAATTTATATTGAAATTATCTGAAAACGTGGGTTGTAATAAAATGGTCATAACATGTGATACATGACTCCGTTTCAAGACCACAACTAAGAAAATGGATGCTTGAAAAAATGAGTACTTTTATCCAGGAAAGCATTGGTCAAAAGTGACTAAACCCGATCAAAAACTGATAAAAACCTACCAAGAACAGCTAAAAATGCCGTAACCGGCTCAAATCATCCAAACCTAAGAAAAAACCTCTAAAATTATTTCCAGTCCATATAGACCACATAGAATCCGGGCATAATGTATTTGCCCGGATTCTTGATGGATAAAACACATCTATATGTTTGCTCTGTTTAGTTTTGGTTGTGTTTTATTGGTGTAAAAGTTGGTCAGCTAGTATTTGAGGTAGTTGTGAATGTAGTAGACAAAGAACATCTCGACGGCACATTATAGTATAAAGGTCAAGACATGAGTGTGCTCTAACAAAACGTCATGTTATTTGACCTAAAAATGATATTGTTTAACATTGGGAAGCCTACATAGGTGAATAATATGCAAAAGAAGGACAAGTATTTTTTGACATTTCATGTAGGATCAACTTGCTTTTGTATTATATGACTCTGAAATATTTGATTCCATGTTTTATTCTATTAAAATTGAGAGCTATCAAGAAATAGATTACCAAACACAATCGCTAACATACAAAAACAAATTTATATTGAAATTATCTGAAAACGTGGGTTGCAATAAAATGGTCATAACATGTGATACATGACTCCGTTTTAAGACCACAACTAAGAAAATGGATGCTTGAAAAAAGGAGTACTTTTATCTAGGCAAGCATTGGTCAAAAGCGACTAAACCCGATCAAAAACTGATAAAAACCTACCAAGAACAGCTAAAAATGCCGTAACCGGCTCAAATCATCCAATCCTAAGAAAAAACCTCTAAAATTATTTCCAGTCTATATAGACCACATAGAATTCGGGCAGAATGTATTTGCCCGGATTCTTGATGGATAAAACACATCTATATGTTTGCTCTGTTTATTTTTGGTTGTGTTTTATTGGTGTAAAAGTTGGTCAGCTAGTATTTGAGGTAGTTGTGAATGTAGTAGACAAAGAGCATCTCGACGGCACATTATAGTATAAAGGTCAAGACATGAGTCTGCTCTAACAAAACGTCATGTTATTTGACCTAAAAATGATATTGTTTAACCTTGGGAAGCCTACATAGGTGAATAATATGCAAAAGAAGGACAAGTATGTTTTGACATTTCTTGTAGGATCAACTTGCTTATGTATTATATGACTCTGAAATATTTGATTCCATGTTTTATTCTATTAAAATTGAGAGCTATCAAGAAATAGATTACCAAACACAATCGCTAACATACAAAAACAAATTTATATTGAAATTATCTGAAAACATGGGTTGTAATAAAATGGTCATAACATGTGATACATGACTCCGTTTCAAGACCACAACTAAGAAAATGGATGCTTGAAAAAATGAGTACTTTTATCCAGGCAAGCATTGATCAAAAGTGACTAAACCCGATCAAAAACTGATAAAACCCTACCAAGAACAGATAAAAATGCCCTAACCGGCTCAAATCATCCAAACCTAAGAAAAAACCTCTAAAATTATTTCCAATCCATATAGATCACATAGAATCCGGGCATAATGTATTTGCCCGGATTCTTGATGGATAAAACACATCTATATGTTTGCTCTGTTTAGTTTTGGTTGTGTTTTATTGGTGTAAAAGTTGGTTAGCTAGTATTTGAGGTAGTTGTGAATGTAGTAGACAAAGAGCATCTCGACGGCACATTATAGTATAAAGGTCAAGACATGAGTGTGCTCTAACAAAACGTCATGTTATTTGACCTAAAAATGATATTGTTTAACCTTGGGAAGCCTACATAGGTGAATAATATGCAAAAGAAGGACAAGTATTTTTTGACATTTCATGTAGGATCAACTTGCTTATGTATTATATGACTCTGAAATATTTGATTCCATGTTTTATTCTATTAAAATTGAGAGCTATCAAGAAATAGATTACCAAACACAATCGCTAACATACAAAAACAAATTTATATTGAAATTATCTGAAAACGTGGGTTGCAATAAAATGGTCATAACATGTGATACATGACTCCGTTTTAAGACCACAACTAAGAAAATGGATGCTTGAAAAAAGGAGTACTTTTATCCAGGTAAGCATTGGTCAAAAGCGACTAAACCCGATCAAAAACTGATAAAAACCTACCAAGAACAGCTAAAAATGCCGTAACCGGCTCAAATCATCCAAACCTAAGAAAAAACCTCTAAAATTATTTCCAGTCCATATAGACCACATAGAATCCGGGGATAATGTATTTGCCCGGATTCTTGATGGATAAAACACATCTATATGTTTGCTCTGTTTAGTTTTGGTTGTGTTTTATTGGTGTAAAAGTTGGTCAGCTAGTATTTGAGGTAGTTGTGAATGTAGTAGACAAAGAGCATCTCGACGGCACATTATAGTATAAAGGTCAAGACATGAGTCTGCTCTAACAAAACGTCATGTTATTTGACCTAAAAATGATATTGTTTAACCTTGGGAAGCCTACATAGGTGAATAATATGCAAAAGAAGGACAAGTATGTTTTGACATTTCTTGTAGGATCAACTTGCTTATGTATTATATGACTCTGAAATATTTGATTCCATGTTTTATTCTATTAAAATTGAGAGCTATCAATAAATAGATTACCAAACACAATCGCTAACATACAAAAACAAATTTATATTGAAATTATCTGAAAACGTGGGTTGTAATAAAATGGTCATAACATGTGATACATGACTCCGTTTCAAGACCACAACTAAGAAAATGGATGCTTGAAAAAATGAGTACTTTTATCCAGGCAAGCATTGATCAAAAGTGACTAAACCCGATCAAAAACTGATAAAACCCTACCAAGAACATATAAAAATGCCCTAACCGGCTCAAATCATCCAAACCTAAGAAAAAACCTCTAAAATTATTTCCAATCCATATAGATCACATAGAATCCGGGCATAATGTATTTGCCCGGATTCTTGATGGATAAAACACATCTATATGTTTGCTCTGTTTAGTTTTGGTTGTGTTTTATTGGTGTAAAAGTTGGTCAGCTAGTATTTGAGGTAGTTGTGAATGTAGTAGACAAAGAGCATCTCGACGGCACATTATAGTATAAAGGTCAAGACATGAGTGTGCTCTAACAAAACGTCATGTTATTTGACCTAAAAATGATATTGTTTAACCTTGGGAAGCCTACATAGGTGAATAATATGCAAAAGAAGGACAAGTATTTTTTGACATTTCATGTAGGATCAACTTGCTTATGTATTATATGACTCTGAAATATTTGATTCCATGTTTTATTCTATTAAAATTGAGAGCTATCAAGAAATAGATTACCAAACACAATCGCTAACATACAAAAACAAATTTATATTGAAATTATCTGAAAACGTGGGTTGCAATAAAATGGTCATAACATGTGATACATGACTCCGTTTTAAGACCACAACTAAGAAAATGGATGCTTGAAAAAAGGAGTACTTTTATCCAGGCAAGCATTGGTCAAAAGCGACTAAACCCGATCAAAAACTGATAAAAACCTACCAAGAACAGCTAAAAATGCCGTAACCGGCTCAAATCATCCAAACCTAAGAAAAAACCTCTAAAATTATTTCCAGTCCATATAGACCACATAGAATCCGGGGATAATGTATTTGCCCGGATTCTTGATGGATAAAACACATCTATATGTTTGCTCTGTTTAGTTTTGGTTGTGTTTTATTGGTGTAAAAGTTGGTCAGCTAGTATTTGAGGTAGTTGTGAATGTAGTAGACAAAGAGCATCTCGACGGCACATTATAGTATAAAGGTCAAGACATGAGTCTGCTCTAACAAAACGTCATGTTATTTGACCTAAAAATGATATTGTTTAACCTTGGGAAGCCTACATAGGTGAATAATATGCAAAAGAAGGACAAGTATGTTTTGACATTTCTTGTAGGATCAACTTGCTTATGTATTATATGACTCTGAAATATTTGATTCCATGTTTTATTCTATTAAAATTGAGAGCTATCAAGAAATAGATTACCAAACACAATCGCTAACATACAAAAACAAATTTATATTGAAATTATCTGAAAACGTGGGTTGTAATAAAATGGTCATAACATGTGATACATGACTCCGTTTCAAGACCACAACTAAGAAAATGGATGCTTGAAAAAATGAGTACTTTTATCCAGGCAAGCATTGATCAAAAGTGACTAAACCCGATCAAAAACTGATAAAACCCTACCAAGAACAGATAAAAATGCCCTAACCGGCTCAAATCATCCAAACCTAAGAAAAAACCTCTAAAATTATTTCCAATCCATATAGATCACATAGAATCCGGGCATAATGTATTTGCCCGGATTCTTGATGGATAAAACACATCTATATGTTTGCTCTGTTTAGTTTTGGTTGTGTTTTATTGGTGTAAAAGTTGGTCAGCTAGTATTTGAGGTAGTTGTGAATGTAGTAGACAAAGAGCATCTCGATGGCACATTATAGTATAAAGGTCAAGACATGAGTGTGCTCTAACAAAACGTCATGTTATTTGACCTAAAAATGATATTGTTTAACCTTGGGAAGCCTACATAGGTGAATAATATGCAAAAGAAGGACAAGTATTTTTTGACATTTCATGTAGGATCAACTTGCTTATGTATTATATGACTCTGAAATATTTGATTCCATGTTTTATTCTATTAAAATTGAGAGCTATCAAGAAATAGATTACCAAACACAATCGCTAACATACAAAAACAAATTTATATTGAAATTATCTGAAAACGTGGGTTGCAATAAAATGGTCATAACATGTGATACATGACTCCGTTTTAAGACCACAACAAGAAAATGGATGCTTGAAAAAAGGAGTACTTTTATCCAGGCAAGCATTGGTCAAAAGCGACTAAACCCGATCAAAAACTGATAAAAACCTACCAAGAACAACTAAAAATGCCGTAACCGGCTCAAATCATCAAAACCTAAGAAAAAACCTCTAAAATTATTTCCAGTCTATATAGACCACATAGAATTCGGGCATAATGTATTTGCCCAGATTCTTGATGGATAAACACATCTATATGTTTGCTCTGTTTATTTTTGGTTGTGTTTTATTGGTGTAAAAGTTGGTCAGCTAGTATTTGAGGTAGTTGTGAATGTAGTAGACAAAGAGCATCTCGACGGCACATTATAGTATAAAGGTCAAGACATGAGTGTGCTCTAACAAAACGTCATGTTATTTGACCTAAAAATGATATTGTTTAACCTTGGGAAGCCTACATATGTGAATAATATGCAAAAGAAGGACAAGTATTTTTTGACATTTCATGTAGGATCAACTTGCTTATGTATTATATGACTCTGAAATATTTGATTCCATGTTTTATTCTATTAAAATTGAGAGCTATCAAGAAATAGATTATCAAACACAATCTCTAACATACAAAAACAAATTTATATTGAAATTATCTGAAAACGTGGGTTGCAATAAAATGGTCATAACATGTGATACATGACTCCGTTTTAAGACCACAACTAAGAAAATGGATGCTTGAAAAAAGGAGTACTTTTATCCAGGCAAGCATTGGTCAAAAGCGACTAAACCCGATCAAAAACTGATAAAAACCTACCAAGAACAGCTAAAAATGCCGTAACCGGCTCAAATCATCCAAACCTAAGAAAAAACCTCTAAAATTATTTCCAGTCCATATAGACCACATAGAATCCGGGGATAATGTATTTGCCCGGATTCTTGATGGATAAAACACATCTATATGTTTGCTCTGTTTAGTTTTGGTTGTGTTTTATTGGTGTAAAAGTTGGTCAGCTAGTATTTGAGGTAGTTGTGAATGTAGTAGACAAAGAGCATCTCGACGGCACATTATAGTATAAAGGTCAAGACATGAGTGTGCTCTAACAAAACGTCATGTTATTTGACCTAAAAATGATATTGTTTAACCTTGGGAAGCCTACATAGGTGAATAATATGCAAAAGAAGGACAAGTATTTTTTGACATTTCTTGTAGGATCAACTTGCTTATGTATTATATGACTCTGAAATATTTGATTCCATGTTTTATTCTATTAAAATTGAGAGCTATCAAGAAATAGATTACCAAACACAATCGCTAACATACAAAAACAAATTTATATTGAAATTATCTGAAAACGTGGGTTGCAATAAAATGGTCATAACATGTGATACATGACTCCGTTTTAAGACCACAACTAAGAAAATGGATGCATGAAAAAAGGAGTACTTTTATCCAGGCAAGCATTGGTCAAAAGCGACTAAACCCGATCAAAAACTGATAAAAACCTACCAAGAACAGCTAAAAATGCCGTAACCGGCTCAAATCATCCAAACCTAAGAAAAAACCTCTAAAATTATTTCCAATCTATATAGACCACATAGAATTCGGGCATAATGTATTTGCCCGGATTCTTGATGGATAAAACACATCTATATGTTTGCTCTGTTTATTTTTGGTTGTGTTTTATTGGTGTAAAAGTTGGTCAGCTAGTATTTGAGGTAGTTGTGAATGTAGTAGACAAAGAGCATCTCGACGGTACATTATAGTATAAAGGTGAAGACATGAGTGTGCTCTAACAAAACGTCATGTTATTTGACCTAAAAATGATATTGTTTAACCTTGGGAAGCCTACATATGTGAATAATATGCAAAAGAAGGACAAGTATTTTTTGACATTTCATGTAGGATCAACTTGCTTATGTATTATATGACTCTGAAATATTTGATTCCATGTTTTATTCTATTAAAATTGAGAGCTATCAAGAAATAGATTACCAAACACAATCGCTAACATACAAAAACAAATTTATATTGAAATTATCTGAAAACGTGGGTTGCAATAAAATGGTCATAACATGTGATACATGACTCCGTTTTAAGACCACAACTAAGAAAATGGATGCTTGAAAAAAGGAGTACTTTTATCCAGGCAAGCATTGGTCAAAAGCGACTAAACCCGATCAAAAACTGATAAAAACCTACCAAGAACAGCTAAAAATGCCGTAACCGGCTCAAATCATCCAAACCTAAGAAAAAACCTCTAAAATTATTTCCAGTCCATATAGACCACATAGAATCCGGGGATAATGTATTTGCCCGGATTCTTGATGGATAAAACACATCTATATGTTTGCTCTGTTTAGTTTTGGTTGTGTTTTATTGGTGTAAAAGTTGGTCAGCTAGTATTTGAGGTAGTTGTGAATGTAGTAGACAAAGAGCATCTCGACGGCACATTATAGTATAAAGGTCAAGACATGAGTGTGCTCTAACAAAACGTCATGTTATTTGACCTAAAAATGATATTGTTTAACCTTGGGAAGCCTACATAGGTGAATAATATGCAAAAGAAGGACAAGTATTTTTTGACATTTCTTGTAGGATCAACTTGCTTATGTATTATATGACTCTGAAATATTTGATTCCATGTTTTATTCTATTAAAATTGAGAGCTATCAAGAAATAGATTACCAAACACAATCGCTAACATACAAAAACAAATTTATATTGAAATTATCTGAAAACGTGGGTTGCAATAAAATGGTCATAACATGTGATACATGACTCCGTTTTAAGACCACAACTAAGAAAATGGATGCATGAAAAAAGGAGTACTTTTATCCAGGCAAGCATTGGTCAAAAGCGACTAAACCCGATCAAAAACTGATAAAAACCTACCAAGAACAGCTAAAAATGCCGTAACCGGCTCAAATCATCCAAACCTAAGAAAAAACCTCTAAAATTATTTCCAGTCTATATAGACCACATAGAATTCGGGCATAATGTATTTGCCCGGATTCTTGATGGATAAAACACATCTATATGTTTGCTCTGTTTATTTTTGGTTGTGTTTTATTGGTGTAAAAGTTGGTCAGCTAGTATTTGAGGTAGTTGTGAATGTAGTAGACAAAGAGCATCTCGACGGCACATTATAGTATAAAGGTCAAGACATGAGTGTGCTCTAACAAAACGTCATGTTATTTGACCTAAAAATGATATTGTTTAACCTTGGGAAGCCTACATATGTGAATAATATGCAAAAGAAGGACAAGTATTTTTTGACATTTCATGTAGGATCAACTTGCTTATGTATTATATGACTCTGAAATATTTGATTCCATGTTTTATTCTATTAAAATTGAGAGCTATCAAGAAATAGATTACCAAACACAATCGCTAACATACAAAAACAAATTTATATTGAAATTATCTGAAAACGTGGGTTGCAATAAAATGGTCATAACATGTGATACATGACTCCGTTTTAAGACCACAACTAAGAAAATGGATGCTTGAAAAAAGGAGTACTTTTATCCAGGCAAGCATTGGTCAAAAGCGACTAAACCCGATCAAAAACTGATAAAAACCTACCAAGAACAACTAAAAATGCCGTAACCGGCTCAAATCATCCAAACCTAAGAAAAAACCTCTAAAATTATTTCCAGTCTATATAGACCACATAGAATTCGGGCATAATGTATTTGCCCGGATTCTTGATGGATAAAACACATCTATATGTTTGCTCTGTTTATTTTTGGTTGTGTTTTATTGGTGTAAAAGTTGGTCAGCTAGTATTTGAGGTAGTTGTGAATGTAGTAGACAAAGAGCATCTCGACGGCACATTATAGTATAAAGGTCAAGACATGAGTGTGCTCTAACAAAACGTCATGTTATTTGACCTAAAAATGATATTGTTTAACCTTGGGAAGCCTACATATGTGAATAATATGCAAAAGAAGGACAAGTATTTTTTGACATTTCATGTAGGATCAACTTGCTTATGTATTATATGACTCTAAAATATTTGATTCCATGTTTTATTCTATTAAAATTGAGAGCTATCAAGAAATAGATTACCAAACACAATCGCTAACATACAAAAACAAATTTATATTGAAATTATCTGAAAACGTGGGTTGCAATAAAATGGTCATAACATGTGATACATGACTCCGTTTTAAGACCACAACTAAGAAAATGGATTCTTGAAAAAAGGAGTACTTTTATCCAGGCAAGCATTGGTCAAAAGCGACTAAACCCGATCAAAAACTGATAAAAACCTACCAAGAACAGCTAAAAATGCCGTAACCGGCTCAAATCATCCAAACCTAAGAAAAAACCTCTAAAATTATTTCCAGTCTATATAGACCACATAGAATTCGGGCATAATGTATTTGCCCGGATTCTTGATGGATAAAACACATCTATATGTTTGCTCTATTTATTTTTGGTTGTGTTTTATTGGTGTAAAAGTTGGTCAGCTAGTATTTGAGGTAGTTGTGAATGTAGTAGACAAAGAGCATCTCGACGGCACATTATAGTATAAAGGTCAAGACATGAGTGTGCTCTAACAAAACGTCATGTTATTTGACCTAAAAATGATATTGTTTAACCTTGGGAAGCCTACATATGTGAATAATATGCAAAAGAAGGACAAGTATTTTTTGACATTTCATGTAGGATCAACTTGCTTATGTATTATATGACTCTGAAATATTTGATTCCATGTTTTATTCTATTAAAATTGAGAGCTATCAAGAAATAGATTACCAAACACAATCGCTAACATACAAAAACAAATTTATATTGAAATTATCTGAAAACGTGGGTTGCAATAAAATGGTCATAACATGTGATACATGACTCCGTTTTAAGACCACAACTAAGAAAATGGATGCTTGAAAAAAGGAGTACTTTTATCCAGGCAAGCATTGGTCAAAAGCGACTAAACCCGATCAAAAACTGATAAAAACCTACCAAGAACAGCTAAAAATGCCGTAACCGGCTCAAATCATCCAAACCTAAGAAAAAACCTCTAAAATTATTTCCAGTCCATATAGACCACATAGAATCCGGGGATAATGTATTTGCCCGGATTCTTGATGGATAAAACACATCTATATGTTTGCTCTGTTTAGTTTTGGTTGTGTTTTATTGGTGTAAAAGTTGGTCAGCTAGTATTTGAGGTAGTTGTGAATGTAGTAGACAAAGAGCATCTCGACGGCACATTATAGTATAAAGGTGAAGACATGAGTGTGCTCTAACAAAACGTCATGTTATTTGACCTAAAAATGATATTGTTTAACCTTGGGAAGCCTACATATGTGAATAATATGCAAAAGAAGGACAAGTATTTTTTGACATTTCTTGTAGGATCAACTTGCTTATGTATTATATGACTCTGAAATATTTGATTCCATGTTTTATTCTATTAAATTTGAGAGCTATCAAGAAATAGATTACCAAACACAATCGCTAACATACAAAAACAAATTTATATTGAAATTATCTGAAAACGTGGGTTGTAATAAAATGGTCATAACATGTGATACATGACTCCGTTTCAAGACCACAACTAAGAAAATGGATGCTTGAAAAAATGAGTACTTTTATCCAGGCAAGCATTGATCAAAAGTGACTAAACCCGATCATAAACTGATAAAACCCTACCAAGAACAGCTAAAAATGCCCTAACCGGCTCAAATCATCCAAACCTAAGAAAAAACCTCTAAAATTATTTCCAATCCATATAGATCACATAGAATCCGGGCATAATGTTTTTGCCCGGATTCTTGATGGATAAAACACATCTATATGTTTGCTCTGTTTAGTTTTGGTTGTGTTTTATTGGTGTAAAAGTTGGTCAGCTAGTATTTGAGGTAGTTGTGAATGTAGTAGACAAAGAGCATCTCGACGGCACATTATAGTATAAAGGTCAAGACATGAGTGTGCTCTAACAAAACGTCATGTTATTTGACCTAAAAATGATATTGTTTAACCTTGGGAAGCCTACATAGGTGAATAATATGCAAAAGAAGGACAAGTATTTTTTGACATTTCTTGTAGGATCAACTTGCTTATGTATTATATGACTCTGAAATATTTGATTCCATGTTTTATTCTATTAAAATTGAGAGCTATCAAGAAATAGATTACCAAACACAATCTCTAACATACAAAAACAATTTTATATTGAAATTATCTGAAAACGTGGGTTGTAATAAAATGGTCATAACATGTGATACATGACTCCGTTTCAAGACCACAACTAAGAAAATGGATGCTTGAAAAAATGAGTACTTTTATCCAGGCAAGCATTGATCAAAAGTGACTAAACCCGATCAAAAACTGATAAAACCCTACCAAGAACAGCTAAAAATGCCGTAACCGGCTCAAATCATCCAAACCTAAGAAAAAACCTCTAAAATTATTTCCAGTCCATATAGATCACATAGAATCCGGGCATAATGTATTTGCCCGGATTCTTGATGGATAAAACACATCTATATGTTTGCTCTGTTTAGTTTTGGTTGTGTTTTATTGGTGTAAAAGTTGGTCAGCTAGTATTTGAGGTAGTTGTGAATGTAGTAGACAAAGAGCATCTCGACGGCACATTATAGTATAAAGGTCAAGACATGAGTGTGCTCTAACAAAACGTCATGTTATTTGACCTAAAAATGATATTGTTTAACCTTGGGAAGCCTACATAGGTGAATAATATGCAAAAGAAGGACAAGTATTTTTTGACATTTCTTGTAGGACCAACTTGCTTATGTATTATATGACTCTGAAATATTTGATTCCATGTTTTATTCTATTAAAATTGAGAGCTATCAAGAAATAGATTACCAAACACAATCGCTAACATACAAAAACAAATTTATATTGAAATTATCTGAAAACGTGGGTTGCAATAAAATGGTCATAACATGTGATACATGACTCCGTTTTAAGACCCCAACTAAGAAAATGGATGCTTGAAAGAAGGAGTACTTTTATCCAGGCAAGCATTGGTCAAAAGCGACTAAACCCGATCAAAAACTGATAAAAACCTACCAAGAACAGCTAAAAATGCCGTAACCGGCTCAAATCATCCAAACCTAAGAAAAAACCTCTAAAATTATTTCCAGTCTATATAGACCACATAGAATTCGGGCATAATGTATTTGCCCGGATTCTTGATGGATAAAACACATCTATATGTTTGCTCTGTTTATTTTTGGTTGTGTTTTATTGGTGTAAAAGTTGGTCAGCTAGTATTTGAGGTAGTTGTGAATGTAGTAGACAAAGAGCATCTCGACGGCACATTATAGTATAAAGGTCAAGACATGAGTGTGCTCTAACAAAACGTCATGTTATTTGACCTAAAAATGATATTGTTTAACCTTGGGAAGCCTACATATGTGAATAATATGCAAAAGAAGGACAAGTATTTTTTGACATTTCATGTAGGATCAACTTGCTTATGTATTATATGACTCTGAAATATTTGATTCCATGTTTTATTCTATTAAAATTGAGAGCTATCAAGAAATAGATTACCAAACACAATCGCTAACATACAAAAACAATTTATATTGAAATTATCTGAAAACGTGGGTTGCAATAAAATGGTCATAACATGTGATACATGACTCCGTTTTAAGACCACAACTAAGAAAATGGATGCTTGTAAAAAGGAGTACTTTTATCCAGGCAAGCATTGGTCAAAAGCGACTAAACCCGATCAAAAACTGATAAAAACCTACCAAGAACAGCTAAAAATGCCGTAACCGGCTCAAATCATCCAAACCTAAGAAAAAACCTCTAAAATTATTTCCAGTCCATATTGACCACATAGAATCCGGGGATAATGTATTTGCCCGGATTCTTGATGGATAAAACACGTCTATATGTTTGCTCTGTTTAGTTTTGGTTGTGTTTTATTGGTGTAAAAGTTGGTCAGCTAGTATTTGAGGTAGTTGTGAATGTAGTAGAAAAAGAGCATCTCGACGGCACATTATAGTATAAAGGTCAAGACATGAGTGTGCTCTAACAAAACGTCATGTTATTTGACCTAAAAATGATATTGTTTAACCTTGGGAAGCCTACATAGGTGAATAATATGCAAAAGAAGGACAAGTATTTTTTGACATTTCTTGTAGGATCAACTTGCTTATGTATTATATGACTCTGAAATATTTGATTCCATGTTTTATTCTATTAAAATTGAGAGCTATCAAGAAATAGATTACCAAACACAATCGCTAACATACAAAAACAAATTTATATTGAAATTATCTGAAAACGTGGGTTGCAATAAAATGGTCATAACATGTGATACATGACTCCGTTTTAAGACCACAACTAAGAAAATGGATGCTTGAAAAAAGGAGTACTTTTATCCAGACAAGCATTGGTCAAAAGCGACTAAACCCGATCAAAAACTGATAAATACCTACCAAGAACAGCTAAAAATGCCGTAACCGGCTCAAATCATCCAAACCTAAGAAAAAACCTCTAAAATTATTTCCAGTCTATATAGACCACATAGAATTCGGGCATATTGTATTTGCCCGGATTCTTGATGGATAAAACACATCTATATGTTTGCTCTGTTTATTTTTGGTTGTGTTTTATTGGTGTAAAAGTTGGTGAGCTAGTATTTGAGGTAGTTGTGAATGTAGTAGACAAAGAGCATCTCGACGGCACATTATAGTATAAAGGTGAAGACATGAGTGTGCTCTAACAAAACGTCATGTTATTTGACCTAAAAATGATATTGTTTAACCTTGGGAAGCCTACATATGTGAATAATATGCAAAAGAAGGACAAGTATTTTTTGACATTTCTTGTAGGATCAACTTGCTTATGTATTATATGACTCTGAAATATTTGATTCCATGTTTTATTATATTAAATTTGAGAGCTATCAAGAAATATATTACCAAACACAATCGCTAACATACAAAAACAAATTTATATTGAAATTATCTGAAAATGTGGGTTGTAATAAAATGGTCATAACAAGTGATACATGAGTCCGTTTCAAGACCACAACTAAGAAAATGGATGCTTGAAAAAATGAGTACTTTTATCCAGGCAAGCATTGATCAAAAGTGACTAAACCAGATCAAAAACTGATAAAACCCTACCAAGAACAGCTAAAAATGCCCTAACCGGCTCAAATCATCCAAACCTAAGAAAAAACCTCTAAAATTATTTCCAATCCATATAGATCACATAGAATCTGGGCATAATGTTTTTGCCCGGTAATACACGGGCTTTTGACACCCCGTATAAAAATTAAAGTTCGTTGATTTGTGTCTAATCGAATTGATCTAGGTTTTCTATGTGACTCAGTTTTATTTTGGTGGAAACAAAAATTCTTGGTTTGTTTTTAAATTTAAATGTGCAAAGACTTAAAAGTAAATGTCGTTAAGTAAAGGGCAAGTATTTAAAGAACGTGAAAAATAAATCTAAGTCTAATTAAAAGAAAGTGTGCAATATTTAAAAACGTGACGAAAAGTAACTTAATTAAAATGACTAAAAATAAAGCGTGACGGAAATTAAAATTAGACAAGTGTTAAAAATGTAAACTTAGAAAAATAAACAAGACAAAATAAGAAAATAATACCCTCCAATCGGAATATATTCCGATTGAACCAATCGGAATGTCAAACGCGACCAATCGGAATGTCTAAAGAACCCAATCGGAATACTGTCACTCGCCAATCGGAATACCCAAAAACTCCTCCAATCGGAATGTTTAACTTACCTCTTGATCGGAATGTATTGTGAGCTCAGTCGGAATGCTGATCGGAACACACGATCGGAATACCTGTCACCTTACCCAATCGGAATACCAACATGCATCTCAATCGGAATGCGGAAAGGGAACCAATCGGAAAGCTGTCACTCTAACCTGATCGGAATAACCTCACTTACACCCAATCGGAATACCAAGCCTTACACTCAATCGGAATATACAAACCCTTTTCAGATCTTACCCCAATCGGAATATAAAACCCTTTTCAGATTGTACCAATCGGAATACGTAGGGAATAACCAAAAATAAGCTAGAAAAATAAGCTATAATCCTAATAAGCACTAGACGAAAAACTTAGCTAAAACCGTGTAAAAATAAGCTATAAAACTGAAAGTTAAAAACTTTTAAGACACGAAAAAGATAGACTTTAAGAAAAACAACTTTTATATAAAAATAACTTTTATAAAAACTATATAAACTTGAAAATAAATCAAATAAGCTATGAAAATAAGAGATTTAAAACAATCAAAAGCATAAAAATGAAATCTTTAAACAAATTAACAAGTTAAAACGGGTAAATCAAAGAAAGGTAGAAGAAGATTAACAAGATAAAGTAAAGGTACAAGTAATTAAAAGAAACACTTACTTGAAATTAAAGGTAATTAAAGGTGCAAAACATGTATTTAAATGTGCAAGTAATTAAAGGTGCATAAAATAAAGTGGAAGAATGGTTTGTCAAGCCACCAACCATGGAAGAACTAATTGTCACGATTAGTCAACAAGAACTAAATGAATGAATAAGAGGGGTTTATATAGGTGATTAGGGAGTGGTTAGGGGAAGCTTCCTCCCTCCTTCCTTTCTTGTTAATTGCACCATCAAGTCCTTCCTTCTTAATCTTTTTGTTAATCTTGGAATGTGATGACTTTTGGCTCGGGATTTCTTTGGACTCGTCTTTTAATTCTTCGATAAATAAGACTTGAGTTCCTCGGCTTTAAGCAAACTTCCGTCTTTTGACTTTATCTTCGATAAATCTTCAGAATTGGTCTTGGACTTCCGTTCTTTATCCTCTCTTGACTCCTTGACATCGTCTTTCATCCTTTTCTTCAATAAAAGTCCGTAAATGCCCGTGAATTCCCGTGTTTTCTCCACTTTTCACCTTTTCGTCCTAAAACATAACAAAAACACAAACCACGCATAATTCCGACATAAAAGACATAAAATACAGATTTTGGTCCGGTTTTTATTGTAATTAAGTGGTAGAAAAGATGGGTGTTTACACACCTATCACCCGGATTCTTGATGGATAAAACACATCTATATGTTTGCTCTGTTTAGTTTTGGTTGTGTTTTATTGGTGTAAAAGTTGGTCAGCTAGTATTTGAGGTAGTTGTGAATGTAGTAGACAAAGAGCATCTCGACGGCACATTATAGTATAAAGGTCAAGACATGAGTGTGCTCTAACAAAACGTCATGTTATTTGACCTAAAAATGATATTGTTTAACCTTGGGAAGCCTACATAGGTGAATAATATGCAAAAGAAGGACAAGTATTTTTTGACATTTCTTGTAGGATCAACTTGCTTATGTATTATATGACTCTGAAATATTTGATTCCATGTTTTATTCTATTAAAATTGAGAGCTATCAAGAAATAGATTACCAAACACAATCGCTAACATACAAAAACAAATTTATATTGAAATTATCTGAAAACGTGGGTTGCAATATAATGGTCATAACATGTGATACATGACTCCGTTTTAAGACCACAACTAAGAAAATGGATGCTTGAAAAAAGGAGTACTTTTATCCAGGCAAGCATTGGTCAAAAGCGACTAAACCCGATCAAAAACTGATAAAAACCTACCAAGAACAGCTAAAAATGCCGTAACCGGCTCAAATCATCCAAACCTAAGAAAAAACCTCTAAAATTATTTCCAGTCTATATAGACCACATAGAATTCGGGCATAATGTATTTGCCCGGATTCTTGATGGATAAAACACATCTATATGTTTGCTCTATTTATTTTTGGTTGTGTTTTATTGGTGTAAAAGTTGGTCAGCTAGTATTTGAGGTAGTTGTGAATGTAGTAGACAAAGAGCATCTCGACGGCACATTATAGTATAAAGGTCAAGACATGAGTGTGCTCTAACAAAACGTCATGTTATTTGACCTAAAAATTATATTGTTTAACCTTGGGAAGCCTACATATGTGAATAATATGCAAAAGAAGGACAAGTATTTTTTGACATTTCATGTAGGATCAACTTGCTTATGTATTATATGACTCTGAAATATTTGATTCCATGTTTTATTCTATTAAAATTGAGAGCTATCAAGAAATAGATTACCAAACACAATCGCTAACATACAAAAACAAATTTATATTGAAATTATCTGAAAACATGGGTTGCAATAAAATGGTCATAACATGTGATACATGACTCCGTTTTAAGACCACAACTAAGAAAATGGATGCTTGAAAAAAGGAGTACTTTTATCCAGGCAAGCATTGGTCAAAAGCGACTAAACCCGATCAAAAACTGATAAAAACCTACCAAGAACAGCTAAAAATGCCGTAACCGGCTCAAATCATCCAAACCTAAGAAAAAACCTCTAAAGTTATTTCCAGTCCATATAGACCACATAGAATCCGGGGATAATGTATTTGCCCGGATTCTTGATGGATAAAACACATCTATATGTTTGCTCTGTTTAGTTTTGGTTGTGTTTTATTGGTGTAAAAGTTGGTCAGCTAGTATTTGAGGTAGTTGTGAATGTAGTAGACAAAGAGCATCTCGACGGCACATTATAGTATAAAGGTCAAGACATGAGTGTTCTCTAACAAAACGTCATGTTATTTGACCTAAAAATGATATTGTTTAACCTTGGGAAGCCTACATAGGTGAATAATATGCAAAAGAAGGACAAGTATTTTTTGACATTTCTTGTAGGATCAACTTGCTTATGTATTATATGACTCTGAAATATTTGATTCCATGTTTTATTCTATTAAAATTGAGAGCTATCAAGAAATAGATTACCAAACACAATCGCTAACATACAAAAACAAATTTATATTGAAATTATCTGAAAACGTGGGTTGCAATAAAATGGTCATAACATGTGATACATGACTCTGTTTTAAGACCACAACTAAGAAAATGGATGCTTGAAAAAAGGAGTACTTTTATCCAGGCAAGCATTGGTCAAAAGCGACGAAACCCGATCAAAAACTGATAAAAACCTACCAAGAATAGCTAAAAATGCCGTAACCGGCTCAAATCATCCAAACCTAAGAAAAAACCTCTAAAATTATTTCCAGTCTATATAGACCACATAGAATTCGGGCATAATGTATTTGCCCGGATTCTTGATGGATAAAACACATCTATATGTTTGCTCTGTTTATTTTTGGTTGTGTTTTATTGGTGTAAAAGTTGGTCAGCTAGTATTTGAGGTAGTTGTGAATGTAGTAGACAAAGAGCATCTCGACGGCACATTATAGTATAAAGGTGAAGACATGAGTGTGCTCTAACAAAACGTCATGTTATTTGATCTAAAAATGATATTGTTTAACCTTGGGAAGCCTACATATGTGAATAATATGCAAAAGAAGGACAAGTATTTTTTGACATTTCATGTAGGATCAACTTGCTTATGTATTATATGACTCTGAAATATTTGATTCCATGTTTTATTCTATTAAAATTGAGAGCTATCAAGAAATAGATTACCAAACACAATCGCTAACATACAAAAACAAATTTATATTGAAATTATCTGAAAACGTGGGTTGCAATAAAATGGTCATAACATGTGATACATGACTCCGTTTTAAGACCACAACTAAGAAAATGGATGCTTGAAAAAAGGAGTGCTTTTATCCAGGCAAGCATTGGTCAAAAGCGACTAAACCCGATCAAAAACTGATAAAAACCTACCAAGAACAGCTAAAAATGCCGTAACCGGCTCAAATCATCCAAACCTAAGAAAAAACCTCTAAAATTATTTCCAGTCCATATAGACCACATAGAATCCAGGGATAATGTATTTGCCCGGATTCTTGATGGATAAAACACATCTATATGTTTGCTCTGTTTAGTTTTGCTTGTGTTTTATTGGTGTAAAAGTTGGTCAGCTAGTATTTGAGGTAGTTGTGAATGTAGTAAACAAAGAGCATCTCGACGGCATATTATAGTATAAAGGTCAAGACATGAGTGTGCTCTAACAAAACGTCATGTTATTTGACCTAAAAATGATATTGTTTAACCTTGGGAAGCCTACATAGGTGAATAATATGCAAAAGAAGGACAAGTATTTTTTGACATTTCTTGTAGGATCAACTTGCTTATGTATTATATGACTCTGAAATATTTGATTCCATGTTTTATTCTATTAAAATTGAGAGCTATCAAGAAATAGATTACCAAACACAATCGCTAACATACAAAAAAAATTTATATTGAAATTATCTGAAAACGTGGGTTGCAATAAAATGGTCATAACATGTGATACATGACTCTGTTTTAAGACCACAACTAAGAAAATGGATGCTTGAAAAAAAGGAGTACTTTTATCCAGGCAAGCATTGGTCAAAAGCGACTAAACCCGATCAAAAACTGATAAAAACCTACCAAGAACAGCTAAAAATGCCGTAACCGGCTCAAATCATCCAAACCTAAGAAAAAACCTCTAAAATTATTTCCAGTCTATATAGACCACATAGAAATTCGGGCATAATGTATTTGCCCGGATTCTTGATGGATAAAACACATCTATATGTTTGCTCTGTTTATTTTTGGTTGTGTTTTATTGGTGTAAAAGTTGGTCAGCTAGTATTTGAGGTAGTTGTGAATGTAGTAGACAAAGAGCATCTCGACGGCACATTATAGTATAAAGGTGAAGACATGAGTGTGCTCTAACAAAACGTCATGTTATTTGACCTAAAAATGATATTGTTTAACCTTGGGAAGCCTACATATGTGAATAATATGCAAAAGAAGGACAAGTATTTTTTGACATTTCATGTAGGATCAACTTGCTTATGTATTATATGACTCTGAAATATTTGATTCCATGTTTTATTCTATTAAAATTGAGAGCTATCAAGAAATAGATTACCAAACACAATCGCTAAGATACAAAAACAAATTTATATTGAAATTATCTGAAAACATGGGTTGCAATAAAATGGTCATAACATGTGATACATGACTCCGTTTTAAGACCACAACTAAGAAAATGGATGCTTGAAAAAAGGAGTACTTTTATCCAGGCAAGCATTGGTCAAAAGCGACTAAACCCGATCAAAAACTGATAAAAACCTACCAAGAACAGCTAAAAATGCCGTAACCGGCTCAAATCATCCAAACCTAAGAAAAAACCTCTAAAATTATTTCCAGTCCATATAGACCACATAGAATCCAGGGATAATGTATTTTCCCGGATTCTTGATGGATAAAACACATCTATATGTTTGCTCTGTTTAGTTTTGGTTGTGTTTTATTGGTGTAAAAGTTGGTCAGCTAGTATTTGAGGTAGTTGTGAATGTAGTAGACAAAGAGCATCTCGACGGCACATTATAGTATAAAGGTCAAGACATGAGTGTGCTCTAACAAAACGTCATGTTATTTGACCTAAAAATGATATTGTTTAACCTTGGGAAGCCTACATAGGTGAATAATATGCAAAAGAAGGACAAGTATTTTTTGACATTTCTTGTATGATCAACTTGCTTATGTATTATATGACTCTGAAATATTTGATTCCATGTTTTATTCTATTAAAATTGAGAGCTATCAAGAAATAGATTACCAAACACAATCGCTAACATACAAAAACAAATTTATATTGAAATTATCTGAAAACGTGGGTTGTAATAAAATGGTCATAACATGTGATACATGACTCCGTTTCAAGACCACAACTAAGAAAATGGATGCTTGAAAAAATGAGTACTTTTATCCAGGCAAGCATTGATCAAAAGTGACTAAACCCGATCAAAAACTGATAAAACCCTACCAAGAACAGCTAAAAATGCCCTAACCGGCTCAAATCATCCAAACCTAAGAAAAAACCTCTAAATTTATTTCCAATCCATATAGATCACATAGAATCCGGGCATAATGTATTTGCCCGGATTCTTGATGGATAAAACACATCTATATGTTTGCTCTGTTTAGTTTTGGTTGTGTTTTATTGGTGTAAAAGTTGGTCAGCTAGTATTTGAGGTAGTTGTGAATGTAGTAGACAAAGAGCATCTCGACGGCACATTATAGTATAAAGGTCAAGACATGAGTGTGCTCTAACAAAACGTCATGTTATTTGACCTAAAAATGATATTGTTTAACCTTGAGAAGCCTACATAGGTGAATAATATGCAAAAGAAGGACAAGTATTTTTTGACATTTCTTGTAGGATCAACTTGCTTATGTATTTTATGACTCTGAAATATTTGATTCCATGTTTTATTCTATTAAAATTGAGAGCTATCAAGAAATAGATTACCAAACACAATCGCTAACATACAAAAACAAATTTATATTGAAATTATCTGAAAACGTGGGTTGTAATAAAATGGTCAGAACATGTGATACATGACTCCGTTTCAAGACCACAACTAAGAAAATGGATGCTTGAAAAAATGAGTACTTTTATCCAGGCAAGCATTGATCAAAAGTGACTAAAACCGATCAAAAACTGATAAAACCCTACCAAGAACAGCTAAAAATGCCCTAACCGGCTCAAATCATCCAAACCTAAGAAAAAACCTCTAAAATTATTTCCAGTCCATATAGACCACATAGAATCCGGGCATAATGTATTTGCCCGGATTCTTGATGGATAAAACACATCTATGTGTTTGCTCTGTTTAGTTTTGGTTGTGTTTTATTGGTGTAAAAGTTGGTCAGCTAGTATTTGAGGTAGTTGTGAATGTAGTAGACAAAGAGCATCTCGACGGCACATTATAGTATAAAGGTCAAGACATGAGTGTGCTCTAACAAAACGTCATGTTATTTGACCTAAAAATGATATTGTTTAACATTGGGAAGCCTACATAGGTGAATAATATGCAAAAGAAGGACAAGTATTTTTTGACATTTCATGTAGGATCAACTTGCTTATGTATTATATGGCTCTGAAATATTTGATTCCATGTTTTATTCTATTAAAATTGAGAGCTATCAAGAAATAAATTACCAAACACAATCGCTAACATACAAAAACAAATTTATATTGAAATTATCTGAAAACGTGGGATGCAATAAAATTGTCATAACATGTGATACATGACTCCGTTTCAAGAACTTTATTTTTGTTATCACAAACTTGTGATACACTAAACAGGTTATAATCAAGTTCTTTTACCAGGAAGACGTTCTCAAAACGCAGATTATTGGGGAGAAGGGTTCCTTTGCCTGTGATAGTACCATATCCACCTCCAAAGTATACCTTATCACCATCTTTAATAGGAGTGAAGTTCGTCAGATAGTCTTCCTTCCCTGTCATGTGCCTTGTGCATCCACTATCCCAATATCCATAATCATTGATCTGTCTTTGAATGCCCTGCACATAAAGAAAACAAATTAGTTTTCTTTGGGAACCCAAGTCTTAAAAGACTTGGATTCATCTGGTTGTTCAATAAGAACAGACTTGGTTCTCACAACAACCCCATTCTCATCCTTCTTAGGATGAAATACCCAGTTAACCCCAATAGATTTTGTAATGACCTTTGAAATGTAATTGAATCTGTTGCAGGTCATTGAAATCCCATTATCATTAGGGTTTTGATCTTTCTTGGGTCTCCATTTTAAGCTTGAAGAAGCTTTAGACCCCTTACCCTGTGGTTGCAAATATTTAGGTCTGGTCACGTTTCTGTCAGCGTTAGAATTTGTCCTGTCAACGCTAAAATTACCCTTGTCAGCGTTGAACCTAGGGTTTGCTACAGAAACCCATTGCCTATTTGACCAGGTGTTTGTCTTTTGAAATGGTCTTTGTCCATGAGTGTTAGACCCTCTAGTAAAGAATGGGGCAGGTCTAATCACTTGTGGACTTTGCTGCACACAAGGTTTGGGTCTGACAACGTTTGACTTCCTAACAACGTTGACTTTGTTCCTGAAAACGCTAAAATTGTTCCTGTCAGCGCTGGCTTTGGGAGCGTTGACACACTTGTATGCCAAGTGTGAAAAGCTACCACATGTGTAACAGGCTTTTCTAGACACAACCTTAGGTCTAGAAGAGAAGAAGCCTGTTCCATGATTGCTAACTTGACTCTTGGGTGACCTAGTATTCCTATACATCTCTTCATATTTAATGGTAGGTCTTCTAACAGTGTTTGAGCCTAGGTCAACAGCTTTACCAGTGATTGGGTTAGTAACCTTAATGGGTGTTGACTCATTTGGACTTTCACATAGCAAGCCACCCTTGACAAACAAAGTAGGGTTAGCTTTCTTCCATTCATTCACGTCAGTCAACTTTTATTGATACTCTTCAACTGGAGTGACAACTCTTGGTGGAGGAATGAATTCCTCCTCTTGGAGCTCTGGCAAACCAGTCCAAAATAAGTCCCTTTGTTGGACACCATAGAAGTCACCAGCTGGTGGTGGAACCAAAGAGTAATCATTCATCCCAATCCCAGTCATGTCCTTAGGGTCCCTTTGTTTAGCTACACAGTCTCCTAGGGTTTGGGTGGCTCTATCAAATCTTTGAATTTTGAGGCCAACATTATCTTTATTCTTAATAGCCTCATCTAACTTAGCCTGTAATTCACCATTAACCCTTTCCATGATGTTTCTAATATCCATACTACCCTCTAACTCATGTTTTAAGATATTGATTTTATCTTTTAAGTCAAATTCCATTTTCTTGTATTCAGAAACGGTTTTCTCAGTTTCAGTAAGAGCTAGTTGGTAACTAGACAATTTACATCTTTCAGTACTCATATCATCTTTTAATTTTAACACCTCTTTGTTAAGTTTTTCAGTATTTAACCTACAACCTTTGCTACAAAAAGCGTCATCATATACCTCATTATCAGATGAAGAGGAGGAGTGTGCCATGAGAGCATATTCAACATGCTCTTCTTCTTCAATATCAGCAACCAAAGCTTTGTCCTCTTCAACATTCTTAGCCAGATAGCTCCAATCCCATCCTATACCATCAATTCCTTGAACTGCAACCATGGCTTTGGAATCTTGAGCTTTAACAACCTGACTTGAGGGTTTACCAGCATCAGATCTTCTAGGAGATCTGCATTCCCTCATGAAGTGCCCCATACGATGGCAGTTGTAGCATTCAACTTTGGATTTGTCAAATCCAGCTGTGTCTTTAGCATTGAAGGTCATTTTCTTCTTAAATCTTCTGTTCCACCTATTTGCTCTTATACTAGCAAGAGCCATGTTCCACTTGATGTCCATCTCTTCCAAGTTCTCATCACTTATCTGCTCAAGGTCCTCATATGTAATCACTGAACCATTGGGAAAAGAAGCAATGTAAGCACAAACAGTATCCAAATCTAAACCAGCAGGTTTAACTCTTGGGGAGTCATTCTTGTATGTGTCAGCGTCTGAAAAGGAGACGTTGACAGGACCTGTTCCAGCGCTGACATATGATGATCCAGTAACTGGATGCATGTAAGAGTCCTTCTGATTGAATTGACCTTCACTATGAGAGAAGAAGGCCATGTTGCTGGTGGTAGATTTGCTTTTATGCTCCAAAAGAGTTTCATCCTCCAACAGCCTTAGTTTGTTGTAGATGTCATCAAACGAGGAGCTCTTGTAAGTATTGTTGGCAAGAATAGATCTTGCCTCTATCTTCCATGCCTCACCAAGACTTTTAAGAAAGGTAGCATTGATGTCAACATCACCAACTTGTGTCCCCATGAAGGACAACTTGCTTGTAATGTCAAGCAATCTGCTTCTCACACTACTCAGTTTCTCATTGGGTTGAGCTTTAAAGACAGCATAATCATGCAGAAGTTGCTTTTTCTTTTCTTCCTTAGTGTCTGCATTGCCACCATATGCAAATTCAAGAGCTTCCCAAAGATCCTTAGCAGATTCATAGCCTCTATATTTATGCTGGTTTTCTTGTCCCAAAGAGACTTTCAGAATATTTAGGGCTTTCATGTCAACCCTTTTCTTTGCAATGTCATCAGCAGCCACAGCTCTACCATCTACAGGTTTTTCCTTCTTATCCTCTTCAGGACATCCAGCAACAGCTGTTCTTTGAGCAATGGCATTAAGAATCTTTTGAGCTTTATTGAAAGTGTTTCCATATTCAATAATCTCCCAGAGTGTGTAGTCATAGATCCCCAGATATTGTTCAAAGTTGAACTTCCATAAGTCAAAGTTGGTTGCATCAAGCATGGGAATCTTGATGTTTGGTAAGGCTGAGGAGGAGGAGGTTATTGCTTCAGACATGATGTTGTTAGGGTTTCTGAGAAAATTAGGGTTTTGGTGATTTTAGGGTTCTGGTGTTCTTTAAGATAAAAAGTTCCTCAACAAGCTCTGATACCACTTGTTGATCCCAAACTTAGATCGATTAGCTTTGTGTATACGAGATTAGATCAAGTAATACACGTAGAGAAACCTTTGTATATGCTTATGAATCTAAGTGTTATGCGGAATTTAACACTTAAACAAGAACACACAATGATATAAACAAACTTTCACTTTGATTATCAATATCAAACTTGCTTACAATGAAAGTAGTTTACGAATGAAAACTTATATAAAACTTATATCAAACATTAACCTAAAGGTCTTCTTTTATAGACATAAGAAGCCTTGTACAATAATCTACGTATCATCTATTCTAGGTAAAGATAAATATAGAAAATACATTATCGTTCCTATCCTTACTAGAAGTATTCTAGAATATAATAAACGTGTAGAATATATCTTCCATCAGTGTTTGTCTTCAATGTGTCAACGCTTGACTTTAACTTGTCAACGCTTGAGCTGTCAGCGCTTGTTTTGTTCTTGTCAACGCTTGTTTTGTTCTTGTCAGCGCTCAAGTGATCTGGCCTTAATTTATTCCCAACAACTTACCTCATGGCTAAGGTGAGTTCATAGCCCCTTTTTACTTGTACATGGTTTCTAAACACGGGGTGAGATTTTACATGGTGGAACACAACCATTTAAAAACTGTATGCTATCCAGAACTTGTATGCTATCCTGAACTTGTATGCTTTCCAGATGAATTCAATGATATTATTGCTTTTTAGTCTAGCCTTGATTTTCCTCTCCCGATCACGAACCGTTAATTGTCCTGTGTGCATTGCGCGAAGCGCGAATGTTGTGGGTGGATCCATTGAGATTGAATATCCCCGTCTCAAGTACCTTGACGCACTAATATTTGTTTATACTTGAGTATTTAGGCTGAATACTCCCTAGAGGAACTTACACTGAGTTAAGCTTCTGTTCATGAGCTAAATAGCAATAATATGCACTGTGACTATGGACAATGTACATAGTTATCCCTCCATTACTTGTTTTACAAACTTCATTGTGTTCCTCACCTTTACTGCTAAACCTATGAATATCACTCAACTTTATCTTGACGATTTTACATGTTAAATCTCAGGTATTATATCTTAGCTTTGCTTGGATGGGAGCCCGTAGGATATTATCGCAGCATAGAGATTTCTGTGTATATTTCAACATTGTTTTATCTAAAACCTGTCAGAAGATTTTATGTATCTTTGGTAACTAAGTGTTATAAATCATGATGAAATAGTAAATCTTTCGGCATATAAAACTCTAGGACCTATGTTTAAAACTCTGATATGTTATGATGTAATGTACATGTTTTTATTACGTCAGCTTTGTGTCAACTGTAATTTATTGTTTCTTGTACCATGACGTGTTACCCCCTCGTTGCCTAGTTGTTCTATGTCAGATTCTAGGGGTCTCACATTGTTTAGTTGAAGGAGGAATTGGTCTTGCCTTAAGAGTTGAGATTTTAGTGTCAGCAAGCACCTTTTCTTCCTTCACTCTAGAAACCTGTGATTGAAGAATTAACACTTGATTTGTTAAATCTTTTACCTGTTCAGTTATGGGGGATGGTGGTTTTGGTGTTGCATCAGCAGTCTCTTCCTCATTGTCATCAAAGTTGAGTGGAATTCGTTCACTGAACCCTAGCTCCCTCTCCAAATCATCACCAGACATGCTGAATACAAATGAAGGCAAGTGTCCCACCTTAGCACCAGTGGTGAGAATCACTTCCTTGGGAGTCTTCTGAGCATCACCTCCAGTGTGAGGATCAGTTTCAAGTCCTTCACCACCAGGGTTGGTTTTACCTGATGGATCCTGAGAAAGAGTCCCTGATAAGTTAAGATCAATGATAATGTTTTTGGTTACTTCAGTAGGACCCTGTTGTGGGGGAACTACATCATTAGAAACAGATAGGCCAGGGAAACAGATAGGCCAGGGTCAGCATCAGCTGTTGCATTTGCTGACACATCATTCCCTGATGCAGACTCAGAGTGACAAGTAATAGAAATTGGTAATGAATTATGAATTGTATTCAGATTTAAAGTGCTTACCAATGCTGACTCTACAATACTGAGCTGAGGGTGAGATCCATCTTCACCCATCTCTCCTAAAGAAGTTGAGAGAGGGGTTGCCTTCTGGGCCTCTTTATGCATGTCACATCCAGCAGAGACTGAAGGTGACGGCTGGCTTGGGTTCTTGTCCTTGGCCAGGGACTTATTCTTCTTCAAAACAAGGCCTTGGGATTCATCAGTCACCTTATTTGAGGAAGATTGTGTGAGGGCTTTCCTCTTTCTAGACTCACGTCTAATTTTCTTAGTATTAACTAACGTTAGCTTCTGACGAGGTCCAGATGAATCTCCAGGCTTTGTGCCTTTTAGATCCCCTTCTCTAGTTGAAGAAGTGTCTTTTGGAGCTTTGTACACTACTGGACCATCTGCTGAGCAGATGTCCAGCATGGGTTGTGTAAGAGGAGGATCACTGGTGCTGACTGGAATGTTCCAGCGAGTAATATCAAATGTTCCAAAAATGAGTTTATCTTCATTGATTTTAGAAAAGTCATCACCAAGATGGCCAACAAAGAGGAGAGATAGGAATTTGGTGTGAACAATGTTTTTCTCTCTTGTCTTTTTTTCCAGCTTCCCATGGAGATCTTCAAAAATAATCTTCCCAAAATCAGCTTTAATTCCCTTGGCCAGACACTATAAAATAATAGCATCTTTTTGGTTGATCTGATCAAGGCCTCTAGCTCCCCCCCCAAACATTCAATAAGAATGGACATCAGCAACTTCCACCTTGGTGGAAAACAACTTCTTTTTAACCACCCTTTCTCAGTAATCTCTTTAGTATACCCAATTTCTTTAAGGAAATTTTTAACAATCATAAAATCATCAGGTATACCCTCATAATCACTAGGGTTTTCCAAATAATTTAGACTCAAAACCTTTCTAAATAATTTTAACCCAAACCTACCATGAATCCCAAGAGTGGTAGAATCAAACTCAATGGACTTCTTGTTGTTAGAAGCCTCTGATGTGAACCAAAATTCTTTTAAGACATTTTGAAACATCATACTAGGATCCTCAAATAATGCATACCTTAAAAAACTTTTGGACAAGTAAGTCATAACTTGTTCCCAGGAAAAAACTTAATGGAGTCAGGTTTGAGTAAGGTGATGTTGTTGGGCTTGAAGATGATATCTTCAATGGGAAAAGTGACATGGGTGGATGGGTTGAGTGTGATCTTTGCAACCTTTGGGGAAGAGGTTGATTCTGCCATTGTTGTTTCTGTTGTGTGTTTTATAAAGAGAGAGAGTTTGTGTGTGTTTTGGATGAAAAGATTTGTAAGCGTGGAATGATATCCAATTGTATAGGATTATATAAAACTTGAACTGAGTTGTAAAAAGTTTTAAAACCATTTGAAAATTTTATGAATCTTTTAGGGTTTCTTTTGAACATTTGGCACAAACTCTCTCATTAATGTTCTGCAAAAAGGTGTGATTTTCTGTTGCTTTGAAGAGTGAAACGCCCCTTGTGTAAGGGAGTTGTTGACTGTGGATGGAGACGTTTGAAATTTCCTTAATTAACAAATGACACCTTTTTGAAAGAATGTTTGTTTTATTCTCAAGAAATTAATGACATTTACTCCTTTGAATCACATGATTGATTTGTTTTAAATGCTGTTGCTCAGATATGCTGAAGCTGATGGCAATAATTATGAGCTTCAGTGCGTCAGATGAGGTGACAAAACCCCATATACATGTTCACATAAGTGAACAAGACATATGACGTTGCACGCTCCTCTACTCAGGCCTAGCTACTCAGTTGTTTTAAAATTTGTTCATCATTTGCTGAAGGAACCTTTTGATGACTGGTAATCATTTGTTCAGCTTCAGTGAATTAGATAAGGTGACAAAATATCATATACACAATCACATAAGGTGAAATAGACATATGATATTATACACTCCTTTACTCAGACACTACTACTTATAATTGATCAAAAACTTTTAAGAAATGTTGAACCTTCAAGATTCTTCAGTGAATGCTGATGGTTCAGGTTTTGTATCATCAATGTTCAACATACCAAGCTCCATTATCAATCTTTTGAAAGTTGGTTCATCCAGTGGTTTGGTGAAGATATCATCCAATTGATACTGAGTGGGGATGAAATGTAATTCAATGTCCCTTTAACAATGTGATCTCTGATAAAGTGATATCTGATATCAATATGTTTTGTTCTTGAGTGAAGGACTGGATTGTTGGATATTGAAATAACACTAGTGTTATAACAAAAGATTGGTATCTTTTCATATTCTTTGTCATAATCAGCCAGTTAGCTTTTCATCCAAAGAACATTGGCACAACATCCAGCAGCTGCCACATATTCAGCTTCTGCTGAAGACATGGCAACTGTTTGTTGCTTTTTAGCACTCCAACATACAAGTTTGCCGCCTAGCAATTGGTACGCACCAGAGGTGTTTTTTCTGTCCATATTACGTCCAGCATAGTCAGAATCTGAATACCCCTTTAGATCAAAACCTGAGGATTTGGGGTACCAAAGACCTACTTGGTGTACCTTTTAGGTATCTGGAAATTCTCTTTACAGCAGTAAGGTGTGATTCCTTTGGATCTGCTTGGTATCTTGCACAAAGGCATGTAGAGAATTGAATGTCAGGTCTGCTTGCAGTTAAGTACATGAGTGACCCAATCATACCTCTATCTTGAGTCTCATTGACTGATTGTCAATTGAGATCAGGTCCTAAGTTGTTAGGGGGTACCATTGGAGTCTTCACTGAAGCACAATTGATATCATACTTCTTCAGCAGATCCTTCACATATTTTAATTGATTGATGGAGATGCCTTGGTCAGATTGTTTAATCTGAAGACCAAGCAAGTATGTGAGTTCTCCCATCATACTCATCTCAAACTTGCTGGTCATAAGCTTGGAAAATTGTTTGCAAAGTTTCAAGCTTGTTGAACCAAAGATGATGTCATCCACATAAATTTGTACCAGAATGGTGTCAGTTTTAGATTTATAGATAAACAATGTGCTATCTATTTTTCCTCTGACAAACTTATGTTCAATGAGAAATGTTGAGAAAGTTTCATACCATGCTCTTGGAGCTTGCTTCAGTCCATATAAAACTTTGTAAAGCTTGTAGACATGATTTGGGTATTTACTACTCTCAAAGCTAGGAGGCTGAGTAACATAAACTTCTTCTTTTAGGTTACCATTTAGAAATGCACTTTTGACATCCATTTGGTAGATGATGAAGTTCATGTAAGTGGCATAAGCAAGGAATATTCTCATGGCTTCCATACGTTCAACTGGAGCAAAGGTTTGATAAAAATCAACACCAGGCTCTTGATTGAATCCTTGGGCCACCAATCTAGCTTTGTTTTTGGTCACCACATTGGTTTCATCTCTTTTGAGCTTGTAAATCCATTTGGTGCTAGTAATTGATTTACCATATGGAAGAGGAACCAATTTCCAGACTTTGTTTCTTTCAAATTGATTAAGTTCCTCTTGCATGGCATCCACCCATCCAGGGTGTGTGAGTGCTTCAGAAACCTTTGTAGGTTTAACTTCTGAATGAAAGTTTGCATAGAGGCATTATCCAGATGAAGCAACACTCAGTCTCTTTGCCATAGATCTATTGACTCTACCTTCACCAGGATTGCCTATTATGTTCACTAGCTGTATGTGACTATTATTAGTCCAAGATTTTGTGGAGCTGGAGAATAGGCACTAGTATCATGATTAGAGCTAGAACTTAGAAGTCCGTAACATGGACTTGTATTATCTCTAGTGTCTACTGAAGGATATTCAATAGACAAAGGTTCAATCAATGGCGGGCTTCCTTCTTGGTCAGGAGCAATATATCCAAGACCTAATTCCCTAGAGATGGTAGGAGAGATTTGAGCAGAGGGCTCAGATTGTTCATCAACAGCTTCATATGATTGATCATTTTGATCATGTGTGTTAGCATGCTGATTGTTTTGAAATTGACCATTTTGGTCATTTGTGTTGCTTTGCTGATCATTTAGATCATTTTGAGACTGATCATTATTTGATTGACAGCCATCAGTATTTGATACTGAAGGATTTCCTTTTATAGGACTTGTAATATCTTCAAAGGGATCAATATGAGGGACTAAGTTACTTGTTTGATATCTTTGAGAAGGCTCATAATGTTGAAGTTCATCAGATGGATATTTGTGAGATTCATGAATATGAAGTTCCTCATCAGATGGATTTGTAAATTTTAGAGCCTTAGAACTTTCATTGAATGTGATGTGATAAGTTTCTTCAATACATTGTCTTCTTGTGTTAAAGACTCTATATGCTTTAAATACTAGAGAGTATCCAAAGAAGTAACCATCATCAGATTTTTCATCAAAGTTTCCAAGGTGATTCTTGTTATTGTGCATGAATAGTGGGTACCCAAACACATGTAAGAATGAGATGTTTGGAATTCTCCCCTGAAGACTTCATAGGGAGTCTTCATGTGTCTCTTCACAATGGTGGATCTATTTTGAGTGTAGCAAGCAGTGGCTACAACATCAGTCCAAAAATGCTTAGAGAGTAGATACAACAAGCGTTGTCCTTGCTGCTTCAATCAAAGTTTTGTTCCTTCTTTCAGCCACACCATTTTGTTCAGGTGTGTAAGGAGATGAGAAATTTTGGGAAATTCCTTTGTCATCACAGAATTTGATCAGTGTTTGATTTCTGAATTCAGTGCCATTGTCAGTTCTGAGTTGTTTGAAATGAGTGTTATTTTGATTTTCAACTCTTTTGATGAAGGACATAATGGCATCTGGTGCATGGCTTTTCTTTGTCAGAAAATATACCCAGGTGTACCTAGAGTACTCATCAACAATGACAAGTGTATTTTTCATGACAAATTGCCCTAGGTGATAATGGGCCAAATAAGTCCATGTGAAGCAAGTGAAGACTTTCTTTAATTGAGAAAGTTTTCTTTGTTTTGAAACTGGCCCTATGCTGCTTCCTTTTTTCACATGCTGAGCATGGTTTGTCCTTGGAATTGACAAGTGAAGGGAGACCAATAACAAGATTTTGTTTTGACAGCAAAGTTATTGTTTTGAAATTTAGATGTGAGAGCCTCTTATGCCAAAGCTAATTAGTAATATTAGAAGCTTTAGCAAAGAAACATGTCTCCTGAGTAGCGTTCATGTTCATGACATAAACATCTTTGACTCTGGGAGCAATCATCACAATTTCATGATTGGAGTTGAAGATTGTACCTTTTTTGTCGTCAAACAACACTGGATACTTTGAATCACAAAATTGACTGATGCTGATGAGGTTGTGCTTCAATCCATTGACATATGCTACCCTTGTGAAAACTATATCATTGTATTTCACTGAGCCAAATCCTTCAGTAGTAGCGGATGAGTTATCACCAAAAACAACTTTAGGACCTAGTTCCTCCTTATACATGCGTAGATAACTTTTGGTGCCAGTCATATGCCTTGAGCAACCACTATCTAGGTACCAAATAGGCTTCTTGAGATCACACTACACAAGTTAAGGAAATGGTCAATTTTGTTTTGAAACCCACCTTTGATAGGTGGGGGTTTTAGACTGGAAGGTGTTCTAGATCTGGAGGGTCCTCTTGATGAGGATGTGTGTGATTGCTTAGAAGAAGAAGAGGTCCGAACAACTTTTGCTTTCTTTGCCTAGAGGGCTTCACCTCTTCTGAACCACTATATATGATTGTGATATGATGTAGTGTAGAAATTTCTTCCACAAGTTTCACAACATTTGGTGATAGAGTTTGGGTTTCTTGGTTTAATACCTCTTCTGAGAGAGATAATTCGATTATGTCCATGAGTGTCATGGTCATAGCTTCCACAGATATTACAAACAGGGTAATAGTGGCAGTCATCAGAGTGATGATTGCTCATACCACAATGAATGCATGGTGGGAAAGGCATATTGCGCCTGGAATGAGATGCTTCAGTTTTGTGAGCATCAACACTAGTTTTAGCAAGCATATACTGAGTATGTTCACAAGTGCGATGGTCAGTCCTCTCACATTTAGTACAATAAATCACTTTTAGGCAAGTTTCAGTGAGACGGTTGTTTAAACCACATATAAATTGTGTCTTGTACTTGAAATGGGGAGAGTCTGAAGGTTCATCTCTAAATCGAGTTGGTGTTTGCTGCTACCTGAGTTGCAATTTGAGATCATTGATCTCTTGCATGACAAGAGACATTCTCTCATCTTCCTCAGATCTAGCATTCTTCAGTTTATTTGTTGAAACTAAAGAGCTAGTTCCCGAATGTGAACCTTCAGCAGGAGCTGAAGAGTTACTTGAAGTGTCAATTTTGACATGTTTGGAAGAACTACCCTTGTGTGTTGTGTGAGACTTGATGATTGACTGGATTGATTTTGGTCCAGTAGAGGGTTCAACACTAGCCAACTTCTCCAAAGGAGGAAGTGGGGTACTTAGTTCATTCTCTAAATCATCATCTGAGTCATCCTTAGTGACTGAGGACTCAATAGGTGCTGAAGAGTCAACTTTTGCTTGAAGCTCAGTGAGAAGGATACGTCCAGTGTCATGATTGGGTAAATTCTCTTCACCCGACCTTACAATGTCAGGGATCGAGCTACCATCCTCTTTTGAGGTTTTGACAAAGACAATATCACGAGAGTTGGTGCTGGAGGATCCTTCAGCACCAAGCATTTTCCTTTTTTGAGTAGGAATTTGTTCATTGATGCATTGATATACCCTATCAGAGTTTTTAAGCCAAGATTTAACAATGTCTTTTACTTCTTTTAATTCAACTCTTAGGGAGTTATTTTCATCAGGAATATCTTTGTTCAATTTTAAAAAAGTAACAATATCAAGTTTAGCTTCTTTTAGCTCTATTTGCTTACTTTCAAAATCCTCAAGTTTTAGAACAAGTTTATGATATTTTTCAATCAAATTGTTTCTTTATTCTTAAACAAATTTTAGATCAATACACAGGTAATCAAAGACAAATTTAATGTCATTATCTTATAATTCAAGAAGAATTTGTACCTTTTTGATTGTGATATTGACCCATTCACCATTTCTGGCACTTTCTCTGGCCACAACCTTAGAGTTAGCCCCTTCATCATCAGCAAGTGCCATTAGCACTTTTACATTAACCAATTCATTATCATCTAAAGAAACATCTTGTTCATCCCATTCATAAGCTTCAGCAACCAGCCCTTTGTTCTTATCTTTCTTGGTAGCCTTGGAGGAAGAACTTTCAGTGCTTATGAGGGCTAGTCTAGCCTTGATTTCTCTGTATTTAGCCTCAAAGTGTTTTGTTGGTCGAAGTTCAACCCTGTGTTGCTGAAATGAAGTAGGAGCAAGTTGTTTTGGTTGAAATGATGATTGACCAGATGGTCTTGATTGAGCTGGTGAGGAATAGGAAGGGATGGATGTTTTGGAATAACAATCCCTAACATAGTGACCAGTCTTCCCACATTTGTAGCATTCAGTGTCAACTGAAGCTCTTGTGGAGTTGGAGAACTTGCCTCCTTTATTAAATAACCTTCTAGACTTGGCAAGAAGAGCTCTTTCATGAAATTCCTCTTTGAGGTCATTCAGATATTCCTCACTAGTTCTAGTGTCTTCTTCATCCTCAGGACTATCTTGGTAGTCTTGGATGACAGCCTCACCGAAGAAGGCTGTAGACAAGGGTGTAGCAATGGTTAATGCTTTACTCTTGCTTGAGCCTTCATAAATCTTATCAACTAGGTTTTCTTCATATTTTAGTTTCCCAAAAAGAGAGGCCAGATCACAATCTTTAATGTGATTAGCATTTCTCAAGCTTTGGCAGAAACTGAGCCATTTCTTTGGTAATGCATTAACAAAAATTGTGTTGATTTCAAGTTTTGAAAGCTCAACACCATCATTCACTAGTTCATTCATCAATGCTTTGTATCTGGTGAATGTCTATGTGAGGGTTTCCCCTTCTTTGTGTTCGAAGGTGTTGTATTGAAGCTTTAAATCCATGATTCTTGTGTCACATCAGAGGGTTCCTCATGATAAAGAATAAGGTCCTCCCATGTTGCTTTGGCTGTTTTGCAATTTACAACAGAATTCATTTGGTCAGTTGGAAGCACAGACATGATAAGACTTTTGAGACGCTGATCTAGGTTAGCAGCTTTTCTCGCATCAACAGTCCATTGTACTTCAGGTTTTCTATTGTCCCCAACCATGGGAACAAAAGGACCATTTTTAATGATTCCAAGGAATTGAGGTTCGATCCCAACCATGTGGACAAGAAACCTCTTCTTCCAATTTGTAAAATTTGCCACCTCTAGTACAGGAGCAGCATTGAGTTGGCCACCCCTATATTCTAGGGTTTGTGGTATAACATGAGCCATTTTTGGATCTTGATTTGAAAACTTTTAAATGATCAGTTTAATAAAATAAGAGTTTAGCTAATCAAACTGCTCTGATACAACTTGTTGGTCCCTTGTAATTCTTTATTACTTATTAAGCTTAAGTAATAACTCTTTACCAAGACTCAAGTGTGTTGTTTTAACAACAGATAAGAACTATGAATAATTAAAACAATAATACCAATAACTTTTCAACGTATAGACTTTTATTAGAATCAAATAAAGAATCTATAACCCACTTTGTTTGCGGAATAACAAAGTGGTTGAATGACAATGAGTTGTGATCTCCTTTACTTAGACGTATAACCAAAGTTAAAGTCTAAGCTCCAGTCTAAATGTTCATATGCATCTTGGCTATATGGTTTAGTTGGTATCGAGAGAGAAAAGTTTTCCAGAGTTTAAACTCTTGTATTGGTTAACCCTTTCTCTCCCAATGTACGCTCCTTTTATAGATAGTGTAAAATTAGGGTTTGCATTTCGCATGTTCCCATGCATCAGTTTATCCAGTGGGTGGTTGATGCCCATGTTGGATAAACAGTACAAAATACATATTAAACTATTCTAGAAAATATAAAAGTTGTACTTATATCTAAGTATACACGCAACCTACTTTGACTTAAAGTTATCTTTTCCCTCTTAATGCAAACCATCAGAATACTGAAGAGTCTTTATTATCCTAGAGGAGATCGACATCATTCAGTTTGGTACTGTCAAGCCAAACTGAAATGAAAGCTCTTCTTCAGTTCTTGTTCTTCAGCAACTAGACCACCTAGTATTTGAAGCAAAGACTCTTTTGTCTTTTAAGTTAACTGGAAGAGGGATGCTGAACATTCTTCAGCTACAAAGTCTTCAGTAGGAACTTTGTTCCTCTGGTCATCCTTCAGCAGACTGGCCTTACTGATGAGCATGAAACACTTAGAAGGATTTTATATTCAAATCCTAGAGTTGCTTCAGAGGGTCAGTAAATACTGACCCAACACAAAGCTTCTTCTACAAAAAACATCACTTAACATCATCATAAAATGCATGTGACACGAAGAATATAAAATCAAATTGAAAAAAAAAATTAAGTAGAGGGATAATCCATGTATGAGAGTGACTTCACCAACTTTCTGCAAGTTGTAACATAGAGTGACTTCACCATTTTGGTTACTGTAAATGTGTAATACACTTTATGGTTCCATTTTCATAGTCGAACTTATTAAGGACCTAACTCAATGCATAAGAAGTAACTAAAAGAAATGAATTTCTAGAAAAAATGTTAAAAATACACAAAACGGTTTCTACTTTAACCCATCAATTAAAAAGCACATCGCTTTTTTTAATATAAGCGTGACCACCAAATATAAATGTTTGTATTACCGTCTGTTTTTTTTATTTCAATTCTTCCTTAATAATCCGTCAAACATAAAGCTTTATCACTGAGATGGGATCATTATTTAACCCGAAAGAGTAATAGCGAAAAGCTTATAAGCATAGGTCCAGAGGGTTGAGCTTGTACATCAGAAAGGGGTGTTTGGCTCCTTGTTTAACAACATCCAAACACCCCTTTTGCAGCAATAATTCTTGTTGAATACATTTTAAATAACAAAAATCTGGTTATCCCAGCCATTAAATCAGTAACCAATTAATAGGATTGGTAAAAATCTGGTTATCCCAACCATAATCATTCTCAAATTGTTTATCATTGTTCACTCTATTTTTTCGCAAGTAGAATAACTTAGGGACTTACATACTTTGGGCTGGTTTTAAACATAATTTCTAGTTGATTTCACCAAATGTCAACCTTTTGCTTATACCAAGTAGTAAAAAGAAAATGTATTTACCCTCGTTGTAGGCATGGCGCGGTGGAACAATCTAAATTCCAAGCCTGGAGAGCTTGTTACGGACCGACTTTGTCATATCCAAAGTCACATCAACCGTGCCCATATTTGATGGTGGTAAAACCGGCTCATCAAATAGTTCTTGATCGCGAATATTATAATTTGACAACACGTCAATAGGTGGTACTATAAATATTCAAAAGCAACAAAAATAAGTTTAAAGAGAATATATAAGCACTCGTGAGACACCAAGAATCTAGCTTTTGTATATACAGGCATTACCTTGCTTCCACTTGTTGGCACGGTCGACTTCTGCACAGTACACAATGAACTTAATGGAAGGGTGGCAGGTTCACCAACCGGTTCGACAGTTATGGTTTCGAAGGGCAGCTATCCCTCTTGTGCTAACAAAACCGTGTCCAAATATGTGTTCATAGCGTAAGAACTGTTGGAAGCCCTTGTCACCGGGTGAAGTCACTACCTTCTGCCAACAACAAAAATGCATTCTATGGTGAGTAATTCAGCATACCAAATAATAAAAACGAGAAAATTAAAATAACAATAAAATCTACCTTATCCGTTAAGGAAGCAACAGAAGAGAGTGAGAGCTTGTTAGATGGTTACAGTGCCATAACATTAAACTTCGGCAATCAACATATGATGGTGACGATGTTCCTGTAGAAAAGGATCAGATATAAGGGTAGCCGACCCGCCTTGGCTGGAAACACGACACCATGATGCCCCGCCAAGATACGGGTTAGTTCTAGTACATGGAAAAACTATATGACAAATCAGTAATTAAATTTTTTCAGACGATTATAACCCTAGTAGAGAATGGGTGCCAAATGAATCTACTTCGCCCATGCAACCGCATCAACCTCGGCTTGGGCGGATTTGTACAATTCTAGTCTCTTTGCCAAGTCCATACGCCTCTGCATTATTTCTGGATCCTCGTCCAACAGTTTAGCTAATTGCTTTCCCTATTACCAAATAATAAAACAATTAAATCGAGGAACACGTGTAATATAAGAATTATGCTTAGCTTACACATTTCTACATGTATCTCATCAAAAAAATGTCTCCTAAGGTCGTCTTCTATTATACTCGAGCTTGTAATCAAGACAAAACGATATTTAAATTTTACCAATGCCCTAAGACTAAGTAAGATTTGTTTGAGTTATTCAAGGAGCATTGTCTAAACGCTCCTAAATTGACTGCACAGCTAACATTTTAGAAAACATAATAAACAGAAGTGCAACTATACAATTGATCAAGCAGGCAACGTTTAGCCTCACGCACTTGAAAATACACAATCGACTTTGGAATTGAATGTCTTAATGTCCCAACTACCATGTGGATATAAGATAAAACATTTGATCCTGTGTTTGTAAGAAGAAAGAAAAGCAATTTAAATAAAGTCTACATGCAGGTGATGATGGTTTATAGAGTTCATAACAATTATTTAAACCCCTAATATGGATCAAAGAACGCATAGCGGAAGCGATTAACAAGATCATTAATTTAACACAATTATATTAATCAAGATTAGGGTTACATACCTTTATCCTAGCAAGATCTACAAGATGACGGAACAAACGGCAACTAGGGTTGATCACGAACACCACCAAGAATATAGTCTAAAGTAAGACTATATCACGTTCTTGTACACATGTAATACGGCGAGTTAACCGTGAGTCTAGCACGAACAAACCGAGCTTCAACGCTTATGGAATATCTACCCAACAACCCTAGAGAGGGGCTAGGACTAGATAAAAATAGACTTGATCGAAAACCAAACGAAACCCTAAGGTGGGTTGTGAGTGGCCGGCGATCAAGGCAAAGAAAAAGAGAGAGGGGATCAAAAATTATGAGGCTAGGGGTTTGTTTATATAGGCTTAGCAAACCTTGGGCTCCAAGTCATAAACAATTTAGGAAACAAAAGTTTCCATTTGCCCCCTCTATAATCCGCCGATCAACACCCTCCATAAGGGGTGTTTGTGTAATTTTTCCTTCTTCTTTTAGCTTCTATTTAATTCCATAACGGTCGTTATAACTTAACTTTTATTTATCAACGATCGTTAGTTAAGCTTTGGTTTGATTTAATAAATATATATATAATATATTTAATAAATAAATTAACCATTTACGTTATGTGTGTAATCCCGTGATCCCGAGTTCGATCCTATCTCACGACTATTATTTTTAAGTCCATAAACTTTCAGCTCCCACTTGGACAAAATTATAATATCGTGATCACATTGACTAGCGTCTAGTTACACTAGCAAAGTCACTAGTACAAACCGGGTAAAGTCTCCTGGACAAAAACCTTTTAATAATTATATCATTATTATTATCCTTTCATTTCAAATTCAACGTTAATAAGGATATGGATCTCAGTCATTCATTTCATTAACAATTCTGTTTCTCGTTTATGGATATAGCAAGATCACCAAAACAAATTTGGGTGCGGCCGCACAAATATCTTACTACTCCCCCCAGGGGCCCAGCTGTATTATACTTCAAAATAAATTTTGAAGGAAACGAATCCCATTTTGACTACAAGCAAAACTTATGAACTTTGCAACACTTCCGGAAATAATCCTTATAGCTACTAGTTACGTTTAGCGTTAGATTATTCCACAGAAATGCACTAGATCCACGACAGTTTCCTGGTATCTCAGGTCTAAGGATAACTATTTATGATTTACTTGATGACAAAGATCCATAAAGTAAAATCATATAGTTGGGATAAGTCCAATATTTGATCCATCAAATATCATCCAAAATTGACCAATATACTTTCAAGTATACTCTGTCACTATTTTGAATTGTCTTAGTTTAATAATACTCCCATATTATTAATCGACAACGAACATTTAGAAACATCATAATGCTTATGGATTAAAACATGTAAAATAGGATACAAAATCAAATAACAGAAAAATAAACGAAATCAAATCTTTATTTCATCAATTCAATAATGTCTTACATCCTTTATCCAAATACTAAAAATAGATCAATGCATAAAACGGGTACATGCATCATGCCTCTAGTAATGACATTCATACTTGTTTGGAAAAGCATAAAATAACCAATCTTGACCTATTGGGATTTTGAGAATACTTTCTTCAAGAATTCAATTTCATTGAAACTCTTGTACATGTGCATCCAAACAATTTGATATTGCCACATAGTATCAAAATTGTGAAACATCCTTGATCACCAATTTCCTAAACTTCCAAGACATATTTGAAGTTCAAAGTATTCTAATTCTTAAATGTATAATTCAACTTAATCAACATGTCATCTCCAAAGATCCTATGACTAATATTGAGTGTTACCTCAATTATATCTTTTCAAGTTTTACAACTTGTCATAAAAGATATAAATACGTTACCTTTAATATCTATTATGTAATGTTTGATTCCAACCAAACCTCCAAATTTGTTGGCTATGATAATTTGCACAACGATTGACAAATTATTCATTTACAGAATATGGAAGCCGATCCAAGATTTAGGATGTTATTCTATTTCCAAACATATTCCTTCAGAATATTCATTTCACAAGTTATTTAATAACTTCTTAAATAGATTAATATATTCAAATCATCATGTATTTTAAGCATGATATAAATACAACACGACACACATGAAAATTTCTCAAACCAGATTTAGATTTCTTCATGTCCTAAATATCCATGTAAACTTACTACATGGCATATTACGTTGTATTTCCACCGCATAAATAAATAAATTTATTTTTCCCAAGGTTATGTATATCTTATTTTCAAAATCTTCAAAGTAAAGTTTCATCTCAAATCTAAACCAAATCAACATTTAATTTGAATTAAAACTTACTTTCTTACATGTCTATTTGACACATATAATTTAAGAAAATAACCATAATACTCCCACTAGCTTTTAGGAATACTCAAAAACCTTCTTATTTAAATTTAAATCCAAACTTGGATTTCAAAATAAACATAAGAATAATCTCCTAGATGCATGCTTTTATCCATTCATGGATAAGTGCATTTTGTACTTTTCCAAAGATTTATATTTTGAAGTAATAAACTCATTTCGATTACTTGAGTCATTTCTCAAGCAGTCATTCAAGAAATAGTTCATACATATCCAAATTTGTCAATTTAAAATATGGCCATTAAAATCTTTATACATTTAATGTGTTTAGGAAAGAATACTCAATCACAATTAATTACTTAAGTGTGATTAATAATCTATTCATAATACATACATTAAATATGTGTACAATTTTGTCCATATAATTTCGACACAAAGATTAAACCACCACAATTGGCATTTTTCTTCCTTTGACGAAACTCATCTCCAATTTCTAGTCAAACTATTTAAGATAAACCAAAACCGAAATTTGATTATCTTATTGGACAACATCTATAACGTTCATAGTATGAGTAATTTACCCAATTCAATATTTGGTAACAAATCATAACAATTATTTGTAACTCATAATTCTCAACATATAAATCGCATATCCGAGATATCCTTACGGACCTATGACATAAATTCCTTTATCTTAAGGTTTAGCATTTACACGCCTACCTCATGATAATTACTAGTGTATTTTAGAAGATCATGTATCTTGTAATTTTATCTTTCAAGATCAAAACTCCCACTTGCTTTTAGTAACTTAAAATTACTCTTTAAATACATAGCAAATAGATCAACACTCCAACGTTATCTATATGGGACATTACAAAACACAATGACAGTTCCATACCCTTTATTTTCTAAACAATCCACTTCATAAGTAGTTTAGCAAAATCCGAACTTCATTTAAGATATAATGTGATTCATCACATTCCATATATAATGGTATCTTATTAATCTTCTTAGATCAACTCATACTCAACTTTCTAACCTTGATTTCTTTTGGAATAAAGGAAGATATAGTTATCTTGAATCAAACATCACCATCATATTGAGAATTCTGATTCTCCTAATGAACATACCATAACAATGATGTATTTCATTTAGGGAAATATTGTAAGTCAATCTTAACAATATTTAATATAAATATATATCTTTAGGCTTACCTATATACCAACTAAATCATCTTATTGGTATAATAGATTTCCTAACCATTTTGCATGCTTTATAACTCAAGTACTTTTAATACAAAGTCACTTCATAAAAGTTATAAGTCCATTACACGTTACATGTATATGTCTTTAGTGAATAGAGACAATACATTAACGTCTTACTTTATATTATACGTCTTCCAAGACTTTATGTTTGTGACTTTATTCAATAAATCATAAACATGTATGACTAAAGTAAATCATGAACACCACTAGGTTTCATTCATCTTTTCAAGTTAATTCACTCCTATACTATTATATGAACACCACTAGGTTTCATTAGTAGTATAAGATTACTCTATGAATCTTGTGTCATTCTAGGAATTAGTCCATTTTAAGAAACTTCAAAACATTCCACGCCCGATCTTACGACATGTGGATATTTTACCCTTGTGTTTACAATTTAGTCCAAGCTCTTACATGACTAAATCAAAACAACAAGTGTTTCTTAAAGTGAATGATATATATACTTTTAAGTAGTCTTTTAATCATATTGACACATGATCTAAATATTAATTAGATTGTTAGTCTCTTATCTTAAAGACAAGAGAATCATATCTTTATGAGTTGTTTCTTGCACACAATATTCATATATAAGATAAACATCACGTCTAACGTTCGTCTATACAAAATATGATTGTGCCACATATATTATCTTTTTACAAGTAGATGTAGAATCACTTAATAAACAAGAATCAGTACATAACTATCTTTGAAGATATTAGTGTCAACAACTCGAAAGCAATTATCTTAGAACATACTAAAGATAATATGGGTTATTACCAAGACAACAAGGCTTGTAACTCCCACTGAATTAGAGAATGTTTTAATAGACTCAAAATCAGTAATACAACACAATTCTCCCACTGAACTTGACAACATTGAAAATGTTTCATAATCGGTGAAAATAATTAGTGTTGTGTTTACTTTCTTACACTTTTGAAAAACACATTTGTAACAATTACTTATAGTGTTTAAGAGTGTACTCTACTTCGTAAATGATGACTTATCCATCAAATGCTTTTTAACTTGAAAGACTTGACATGCAATTTCTTCCTTAATAGGTCTACCAACCCCACAATGGTATGTAGTGCCTATAAATGGTCAAAGCACAACTACTAGACAAATATGCTAGTTTGCCTTATAACCAATTTGCGGTAACTTTTAATAACTCAAAATATGCACTTTTCTTAACTATTAAAGTTTGCTATGAGTTACGGATTTGAATTTGACATTTCTAAAATCCTTATAACTCCTTTTTTACTCACGAAAAAGAGTTTTCGGTTTATCTTTCATTTATAAATTGACTCTATCCTCAACCATATGGTTTGTAGATCAATAAATGAATAAACCACGTTTACGGTGTAACGTTGCATCAATACATTTGCAAAAGAATTTACAAAATTCAATTTTAGTATTTTCGATAATACCATTCAAGAAAATAAAATTACCCCGGTAATAATAACCATAGTATTTTCCTTGAAAACTAGAATCCAAATTGACATAATTTCATCACATCAGTTGATCTGTTAGCAATGAAAGTATTCAAGATGGTAACTTGTCGAACAATGATTGACAAACAAATTTGCAATTTCTAGACATTTAAGGGATTTACATTGCCAAAAGTCATTTTGCATTGTAAACATGTTTCATCCCTTCTTTATGCCTTAAGTTTCCAGATCTCACTGAGTAACTCAATTAAGTCGACTAATCTAAAGAACGTAAAACCTTCATGTGCAATCTTATTCAGTCATGAAGTTTTCTCTCCATTACAACATCGTCCGATATCTTATATGACGACAATTGTAACTTCAAGTGTTCGTCAATTAGAGGGCATATGACTTAAATTTAGGGTATAGATTTTGGTGTCAAAATCATGTATGGAGAAGCATGCATACATCTCCATAACATATGTTTAATAAAACGTTTAGTAAACTTTTTGTTGAGACTAAAAGTTCATCATATACTTGCAAGTTGAGGTATTGGTTAAACCAATTAAAGATTTTACACACAACTAAATTCACACCGTACTTTTTCTAGAACGTTAGTTATAGCACAAAGCAATAACTTTATTCATTGTGTTTCGGATGTGAATTAATGTAGTTAAATCAACCTTAAAGAATTGTACCAATAACAACCGTAGGTAATACCAATTTGACGCACAGGCGAGCCGGGAATTTGGTCAGCGTTGAAGCATAACACCTCCTTCCTTAACCGGATACATGACCAGCGGTGCGTTATACCCACTTTATAGTTTGTCAAAATTGAGTAGACCGTTAAGTTGCTATTTCAATTCTAATCAACGCAAATCATATGTAATTTAGATCTCAAAACAATTCATTTATTTAATATGATTTAGTCCACATTAATTTTTCTTGTAAAAAATTACCCTTGTTTACAACATACAATTAATAAAACGTATGAAAACAAGTAGGTACAAAAAAAAATCATAAAAACATAATAAAAATTTATATGTGCAATAAATAAATCAAATAGCCACATGCATACGATTTATTCAATAAATAATATCAAATCTAGGTTTTTATATTCATATAAAAGTCTTCCCTAATTTTAGATTTATTGAATCAAATAAAGCATGTAGCAAAAAAAACGTAACAATTACCACATAAAACATATGATCCATGAAAAACATGCATGTTCATCACGGATCTCCCACATATCTTAACAATTAAATCTCTATGGATCGAAACATGAATTTATACAACATAACAATTAATCATGCAATTCATCAAAATTCCACCCGAATCACTTAACAATTAATGAAATCACTACGGATCGTAACCACGCATGACATAACAACTAATTCATGCATACATCTAAAGTTAATTACCATGTAATTTTAGGGTTTACAAAAAAACTTTTTTTTTTAATAAAAAAATTCGGCATAGCCGATTTTAAAAATAATAAAAAACAAAACCCTAATTTTTATAAAACCTAAAAAACAACATGTAATTTTAAACACAAATCAATATTAGTTAAAAAACTTTAGATCTTGATAATTATAATCATGTTAAAACGGCTCTCGATGCCACTGATGGTTTATAGAGTTCATAACAATTATTTAAATCCCTAATATGGATCAAAGAACGCATAGCGGAAGCGATTAACAAGATCATTAATTTAACACAATTATATTAATCAAGATTAGGGTTACATACCTTTATCCTAGCAAGATCCACAAGATGACGGAACAAACGGCAACTAGGGTTGATCACGAACACCACCAAGAATATAGTCTAAAGTAAGACTATATCACGTTCTTGTACACACGTAATACGGCGAGTTAACCGTGAGTCTAGCACGAACAAACCGAGCTTCAACGCTTATGGAATATCTACCCAACAACCCTAGAGAGGGGCTAGGACTAGATAAAAATAGACTTGATCGAAAACCAAACGAAACCCTAAGGTGGGTTGTGAGTGGCCGGCGATCAAGGAAAAGAAAAAGAGAGAGGGGATCAAAAATTATGAGGCTAGGGGTTTGTTTATATAGGCTTAGCAAACCTTGGGCTCCAAGTCATAAACAATTTAGGAAACAAAAGTTTCCCTTTGCCCCCTCTATAATCTGCCGATCAACACCCTCCATAAGGGGTGTTTGTGTAATTTTTCCTTCTTCTTTTAGCTTCTATTTAATTCCATAACGGTCGTTATAACTTAACTTTTATTTATCAACGATCGTTAGTTAAGCTTTGGTTTGATTTAATAAATATATATATAATATATTTAATAAATAAATTAACCCTTTACGTTATGTGTGCAATCCCGTGATCCCGAGTTCGATCCTATCTCACGACTATTATTTTTAAGTCCATAAACTTTCAGGTGAATGTAGATTTGCGGTAAACTATAACTTACCAATTCTACGAAGATAAGAATCACTATATCGATAAAAGATCGAGTGCGTAGGATTTACGCCCTTTTCAATATCTTGTGGAAGCTTTTGGAAGAAATCAACTGTCAAGTAACTGCATTCCATGTCAACTAACTGTATAGTAGCTCTCTTGCTCTCGTTCCTCATCTTATCCAATGAATCGCAAGCTGGATTCATAACTTCCGCTCTTAGGGATGGGTATTGCTTCAACTCCTGTACATAGTCATATCAGTGACAGTGAGATAAAACCAACATTTATTAGGTGGTGTTACCGTCTTAATGTTCTTTTATTAAATGTATACAATAACAGATTAGGTTTCTGTTGAAAATGATCAGTATGAATGTTAAGTGTAAAAAGAAGAGATACAAATGTTAATATGGCAACGTGATCTGGTGACGTGGTACAGGTGTATTACTTTTTGAAAAGATGATGAACAAATTATCCAACCTAAGCAACCATGAATCTAAAAAAACAACAAATTAAATTATTACCTTCCAATTTCCGTTCATAATCCCTCCACCAGCGGACCCGTAATTCACACCATATAAAATCACATCTCGCAGAAACTTACGATGCACAACTGTTTACATTCTCGTTGCGGTTCATGCAATTGTTGAGTTGTGTGAGACAATGAGGGTATCAAAATCTGCACGTATCTCGTTGAGGTGTTGCCAAGCATGACACGTTTCCAATAAGAAGCTACTTAGGTCTCTTCTTAATGGTACCAGAAGGTTTACAAAGTCCCTAATTTTTTTAGACCATCAGTAACTCATAAAACCTATACCAGAAGTAATAAAACTATTACAACACAATGTAGTACTTACCAGGAATTATTTTTGTGTACATGTTTTGTAATGAAAGCCGTTGACGCGGGAATATCACAAATCATGTAAAGGCGGCAACAAATCGATCCGTAAACCCGATGACACAATGCAGGTCAAACAGAAAGGCAAAAGTATTTTTTTTGCGCTATGTTGAGGCTCTATTAAAGTGAGCACCGGATATCGGGATATGCGTTGGCTGCGAACATAAAAAGGTTGCCCCGCCAAAAAGCACGCAATCCAAATCCTACTCCGCTTAGGGACACCCGAATATTATCATAATCGCCTTAGGAGATTTCAATAGTGGAAACGAAAGAGTCGATTGTCCCTATCGTCGCATGCCATCAATAGCGGCAACGAACCAGGCCTTCAAACTCATCATAGCCTAAATCTGTATGCAACAAACATCATGGAAAACCATAGAAAATGAGCTAACGAACAATAAGCCAGAAACCAAATAAGCCATCACCCCGTTATATAAGCCGAAACATTTACTCCAACAAACTTATATACGCCTAAAAAGGGCACGTGAGGCTAAGATATGGCACTAATCAGGAAGAAAGGATTCACATGCCATAGTTGTAACCTCAAGAGGTTGCCCCGCCAAGATACATGCAATCTCATATCTTACCATTGGCCGTTCAATCTCATCACAACCTTAGGAAAATGCAGCCGACAGAACTACTACATTTGGATGCCGCAATAGGCACACATGGATCTAATGCATGATAACCCATATTGAGCAATTGTTTAAATTCAGTCAACCTCAATCCACAACTCGCAAATATCAATAATGAGGAGGTAAAGCTATTGTTTATAGGTATGCCTCTAATAAACGATATCGAGACACTGAACAGTTACAAAGCGACATAGTAACACCAACAACCAAAGCCTTTATCAACAGTAGTTAATCTTCCACAAAGAATGACCAACAATCAAGAACCCACAACAGAGGTTTAAAATTCTTACATTTTTATGTATACCTAGCTATATCAGAGGCAAAAAAAAAATCTGAAACAGTGATAAAGAAAAAAAAATAAAAAAAATACTTGTGAAGACATGAACAGAGCTTGAGAAAAATATTAAGGCTTACACCAAACCTTTAATTTTCAATCAAACCAATAATGACCAACCTCTAGTCACAATCCCTAAATACTTGTGAGAATGTTACTGTAAAAATGCATTCTCCTCTATAAAATAGAATATAATTTGAAAGTAAATTATTTATTTATTTTATATTTAAAATGGAGATAAAATAAAATTTGTGTTTGAATAATAATAAAAAAATAATTATTTGTATTAAAAAGCTTTTAAAATAATGTTTTGAAAAAATAAGTTAGAAGCTACTTATTTTATTTTTAAAATAGAAAAAAGTTAAAATTGGTTTATTTTTGTGATTTTACTTATCAAATAATCAAATTTGTCAAACACTCAAATAATTGGTTATCTCATTATTGCGATTTCAAACATTTTAATCAACTCCAAAACTATTTTTTTCAAAATAATGTTTTCAAAATAACGTTTTCAAAATAGTGATTATGTGATTACAATATTATTTTCAAAATAAATAATATATTTTCAATAATCAATGTTTAAATACATTTTTTATACAATCTTTGGCTACGATTGTTCCAACACGATTCAACATGTCATCATGCAAACACATTTATTACTTCCGATTGTTAGCCAATGTTTGCAAGTTTCTTCATTAATACTATTTATAAATTTCTCGACACAACAAGAGAAATATTTAATCTTGTTTATGTGAATGTATGATGAGTATGAATGTCTCAAATTTCTATCCCAGTTTTGGAAATTCGGTAAAATGTGTCCTAGTATATATATCATGGGCAGGGCCGTTTCTTGAAATTCGGAGGCCCCGTGTCACATTTATAAAGTAGACCCTTTATCACGAAGCCAACTATAGTGTTTCTAAAGTTTGCAATGTGTTTTCTAGTATGAATTTTTTGTTAGTATCAATCAACTAACAATATTTATAATTAAACTCTTATTTTCTCATGGCAAGATGATTGAACATTCAAATTATTTCTTTCGTTATACTGCTATATTTTTCAAAAGTATAATAGAGCCTTTGTGTTTTTTTATAATGCACTTTAAGTACAAGATTTAGCATAGTTTTTGGGTTAAATTACTTAAAGTAGAGATAAAGATGGAAATAAGACATTTATAAAAGACCTCAAGGACTGAATGAGTCATTTAAAAAAAACAAAAAAACTTGATAAATCCTCAACGTACTGTAGTATAATTTTGATTTCATCTTTCCCACTTTAAACCAAGTCTGTTTTTTCCATTGAAAAGCTTTAATCTTTTTTTTACTTTGTGTTACACAAATCTCATCTGCTACAAGATATATTATCTCTACTACTTATAAAATAGGTGTATAATTTTCTCTTCATTACTAAAAAAGCAAGTTTTCTCAACACTTCCTTAAATACATTCTCAACATTTCCACAAAAAGAAACCACCTACAGTGGAAAATAGCTGTACAAGTTCATAATTATACTGCCTTATTTATCTTCTGACTTTTTTTCTAAACTTTATTACTTTATAACTAAAACATAAAACACCACACACTCTCATCTCACGGTTCCACCACCGTCACTCTAAACCCTAAAATCAAATACACAGCCGCCACAATCTTATTACCTTTTGATCTTCCGAATCCACCACCATCTTTCGATGGCTTAGTTGGTTTCAGGTAGTTCTGATTGAGGGTGTTGTTTGTTGGTTCTATTTCTCTAGAAATTACAGCCGCCACAGCCACCAGATCCACCATTGCCACCATCTTCGCCATCAACGATGGTTGATTGATGTTTCTGGTCGATGGTTTGAGATATTTAGGAGGTTTGGCGTGCGGTTGTTTTTGTTTGACAGCAAAGAGGTTTCATCTGTATTCTTGTATGGGTGGTTTATAGTGTGTAGCGTTGTTCATGTGTATTCAAGGTAAGCCATAGTTTTGCTTCCACAGAACTTGATTTTACAGGGAACGTTAACATTACTAAGGTAAGTCATCCATAATTAATTTTTCTTGGTTGATATTAGAATCCGCCATAGTGAACAACTTTTTTTGACTAATGTTTATGTAAACTTTGCAGGGTACCTTTACCATAGGGATGGACTTGAATTCACGGACTTTAAACAGAAGAGCTTTTAGGGATGGACTTGAATTACTTCAGAAGATACAGCATCCAAATGTGGTTCAGTTTCTCGGCGCTGTAACTCAGAGTAATCCAGTGATGATCGTGACTGAATATTTACCAAAGGTGTATTTCTCTTTGCATAATCCATATCATTTACCTTCCAATCTAATGTTCTATTCATACGCTTCTTTGAGGTGCCCAGAACTCAGAAACCTAGATAATATTCACGGTTCTTTTATAAATATATGGATTTTGAATGTTGTTGCCTATTTAACATGCTTTATGTTTTGAAGGTGATGAGAAAGAGAAGTATCATCAAAAGCTAAAAGAGGTAGAAGCAACCCAATCATTGTCGTTGTATCATAGAACATGGTGTGTCCTGGTGAAAACTGTAAAACCCGCATACTTTTACCATGAATAATACCCTTAAGATCGTACGTACTAGATTAAAACTTTCCTAATATAGCATGATTACGATTACGTGTTAGAATTTTATGTATTACGTACGTGTTAGAACACGATAAGCATTTACTACGCACGAGCACGTAATAATTATTTGACAATAATTAATCACGAACATGCGATCATGAAATCATGAACGTAATTAAAACACGAACTATTATTAATTACGTATATATATTTATTACGAGCGTAAATAAATATATTAGATCACGATAATTACGTAACGAGAACACTTAAAACGCGAACACAAATAATCACGAACGAATAACTTAACATCGAGACACGGAAAATGGTACGGGTACCCCATGTGGGGCCCCCTACCCGTGGCTACAAGGAGCAAATGGGCCAAGCCCATTTGTAATTTTTACTAAAGGGGGTTAAGGGATTTTTACACTACTCAAAATCACTTTACGGAAGATTTTAGCAAAACCTAAAAACCCTCCTCTCTTCTTTCTTTTTTGGCCGCCACCTACAAAACACCACAAGGGGGTGTTTGTTGATCTTGGATCTTGGAATTCTAGTTGGTGATCGTGTTTGTTCTTCGTCCTTTTGATCCACGTATTCGGTAAATCCTTTTTAAACCTTTTTCTTTTGATTTGATCTTTTATTAATCAAGAACATGTTAAGTTTTTACAAAAACCTAATTAAAATCATGGATCTAACATGAATTGTGATTTAATAAAAATCAAAAGTAATGTTTTAAGGGGGTGTTTGTTTTGGCCGCAGCCTACACCGAACCCAATGGGGTTTCGGTTTGGCCATCCGACCACCACCGAGACCATATGGTCCCGGTTGGTTGGTGTGGGTCCCGCGGCAGCATCAAGACAAGGGGTACCCCGATTTGGTTCGGGGTACGGTGTCGATTTCATGTCCGGTTCATGGTTTTTAGTCTAGATCCGGTTCATGGTGTATGTTTAGTTTTTATTTTTCTTTTATGATGTTATGTTAAAAATAAAATTAATAAAATGACATGATTAATTTAATAACATGACTTAGGTTATGTTAATTATTAATAATCATGAAATTAATTAACCTAAGTATTTTTATATTTTAGACTTATAATTAATTAATTATTTAAAAAACCATGATTATAATTAATTAATTAACATGACTTAGGTTATATTATTAATAAATAATAATACATGTTTTAACCTAAGTATTTAACTTTATTTAATAAAAAAGTGTTATACTTTAATTAAATATTTTAACCTATAGTTTAATTTAATTACATGAAATAATTATTAAACTATACATTATATCATATGACTTAGAAAATAATCATGAAAACACTTAGGCTTATATACTTAGCTTATTTAACCAGCTTATTTCTAATTATGGAAACTTTCTATTTTTAGAAACTTAATTAAATAAGGCAGCTAATCTATTTATGGAAACCTTCTATTTTTAGAAACTTATTTATTTCAGGCAGCTGATCTATTTATGGAAACTTATTTAATTAAGGCAGCTGATCTATTTATGGGAACTTTCTATTTTTAGAAACTTATCTATTTTAAGCAGTAATTCTATTTTTGGAAACTTTCTATTGTTGGAAACTTTCTATTTTTGGAAACTTTCTATTTTTGGAAACTTTCTATTTTTGGAAACTTTCTATTTTTGGAAACATTCTATTTTAGGAAACCTGCTATTTTTGGAAAGTTACTTATTATTGCACAGTAAGTATAATAATACATGAAATACCAGAAATACTTAATCAGATTAAACAGAATATAAGATAAACATAGTTTAAGGCTTTAAACAGTAAAACATGGTAAGAACATATAAAATAAGCTAAGGCATGACATAAAACCAGCTACGTATTTAGTAAGTAGATACTTATTCATGTATGTATTTATGTAGCACTGGTGATACGGAAGTAGGATTCCTCTCAGTTCATCTTCTTTGTTCACTGGACATAAGGTACAGATTCCCATCCTTTTAGTATGGACATTCTTTCCTTATTAGGATTCCCCGTATGCAGCCAATGTTTTCCCGTAGTATAAGTTATGTGTTTGATTTACTTATGTTTAATTAAGAATACCTATAGCCATAAACATGCATGACCAGTTTCACCTAGTTATGGAGGTACCATAACCATAACATTAGAGGCACTGATGTTATGACTTCACCACGGCGGAGTGATTGCTCGTGGCGTCCCTTCAGCTTTTGACCATTTATATTATATTTATCATGTGGGGCGTATGGGTGCATCATAGTTACATGTTTTCAGTCAGGATTTCATGGTGAATGTGGTGTGTGCCTTGCATCCTTCACAAAGAGTTGATCCCTCCTACCCAAAAAACCAGTATATTAAATTAGAGGCAGCCCCTCTAATTTGCATGATGAGGTCACCCCTCCAAGTATTCATGCACGGTGGATTTTCATGACCTATATTGGCTAATAGTAAAATATGATAAACAGTTTTTACAAGATAAACATAAGACTTTTCAAACTATAAAACCAGTTTTATCAAGACTTAACCAGGTTACTCGGGACTTAGTTTTCTTTCGCTGTTATATGTTATATGCTTATCCTATTCATGCTTTATTGTACATCCGTGCACTGAGCGTATTTGCTCAGCCGTTTTCCTTTTCTATGTTCCCAAAACGGAAGGTACTCAGGGACGCTCGTAGACACTAAGAGTACGTGCATATGGTTTGGAAGCTGTCTAGCCTTCTTTACTTTATGCATTTCCTTTCTTATGATACATTTGCTTTGGACATTGTTTAGTCCTTTCCTTTATTATACTATGTTTGTGTGTGATGAGCTTTACTTTTGGACTACCGATGTTTGATTCCGGTATTTTCCTTTTATGGTCAAGTAATGTTTAGACATTTTTCTTGTATGCTTTGATGACACGCCATAATTGCATGTGACATTTCCATTATCAAAATGGGGTGTTACAATTATGCTATCAGAGCCAAGGCTTCGACCTGTAGGCTCTCAAATATGACCTGTGATTAGTGGGTAGTCACTACGGTCTTCCTATAACTGACAGTTGTTTTCATGCATTCATCATTTTTAAGCATACATACACATGTCATTGTCGCAGATTTTTTGACTAAGTAATGGTTGGTACAGGACTGGCCCTATTTAGTCGCATGTTCCCAACCAGACGATTCACTTGGTGCAGGAGCCGGTACCCAGCCAACCCGAATTAAGCCTAATTCGGGTCTAGCAAGGATCAACCAACTTTTGCATCAACATGTTTTATCGAAACTTTTAAATTTGGGACCGACCCATAGGCGTCCCCTCGCTATGTCTTTTGTTTTGGGTGAACTGACCAGAGGCGTTCACTCTCGAGCATACAAAAGTTTTCATAAAGTTGCATCATGCATTCATACACAAAATTTTCTTGCATAAAATTTTTCTCGTGAAATTTTGGTATAATTTTTTTTCATGAATATATATTTTATGTTTTTATCTGTTTAATCATATGTTTTATGTTATATTGTCAGATGGTTCTCACACGCGAACAGGAACAGCTCAAAGCTGCAATTCAAGCTGCTATGCAAGCTTTGCTTCCTCAACTGAGGAATGACATCAGGGCTGAAGTTCAAGCTGCCAACAATCAGCAGCATAATCAGGCACCTCCTCCTCCTCCTCCAGTGACATTAGCAGTATGGCTGGAGAGATTCAACAAGCTCCGCCCTCGAGCTTTTGAGAAGACAGATAGCCCCAGCGATGCTGAAAGCTGGTTGGCTCACATCGAGAAGATTTTCAATGCTATGGGCTGTGACCCCGCATACAAGGCGAGGTTGGCATACTATCGATTCGAAGGCTATGTGCTAAACTGGTGGTTAGCATTGATGTAGTCTGAAGGTGGTGACGAGTGGGTTGCTGGTTTGACTTGGGCTCAGTTCAAGGACAGGGTGATGGAGCAGTTCTTTCCCAAGACTGAGCAGGACAAGCTCAAGAGAGAGTACCATGGGATCCGACAGAGAGCTAGGGAGAATAGCAATGAGTTTATGCAGCGCTTTCTTCGCTTAGCTGGTTTCCTTGGTGCGGCAGCATGTACTCCTGAAGAGCAGGCACATCACTTTAGATGGGCTCTTCGCACATCGGTCGCAAACAATCTGGTGTGTGCTACGTTCAACACTGTAGCACAAGTGGTCGATGCAGCACGTAAGCTGGAAATGCTGCAGGAGAGAGATGAGTTCGGGGAAGCTGAAAGACCCGACAAGAGGTAAACATTCGTATTCAAGAGGTGATCAATCCGTATACTTTCCATACATTTCAATTATTCATCTCTTTAAATGTATCTTCTAGGCAGAAAACTGGGGACCGGTCTCAGCCGGCTACTCAGCAGCAGCCTCATCAGCCCAAGGGAAACGGTCAGACTAACGACCGTTCTGCTATGGATAGGCGTGGCGGTAATGATAATTACCGTAACAACGCTGGGCACTCCAACAGCAGCAGGTCCTAATACATAAGCATTTTCCTTATGATTTCATGTTATAACTCATATTCTGACACTTTAGCAAAACTTCTACCAAGAACCATGGAAACGGTAGGGACCAGAACCAGAGAGGTTCGCAGCCTAGCCGTCCAGCTATCACTGGTATTCAATCTTACGATTATCCGTGATACACGGTTTTGCAATGGGTTCAGATTAAAGTTCTCGATATCCTCTCGAATTGATCTAGGTCTTAAGTGGAATGATTGTTCTTGGTTACTAAAGAAAAGGGGTTTGGTTTTCTAGTCTAATAAGAAGTGGAAATGAAAATTTAAATCAAAGACAATTACTTTAATTATGATTAACAAAGATTTGTATTAAACTTAAGATTAAAATTAAGATTAAAACTAAAATTGAAATTAAAGTTCAAGAAGCGTAAAGGAACAGTAAAGCAAACAAACAGAAACCTAAAACAAACAGTACCTAAAAGAAAAATTGATTCGGAACTTAGATCTTTGACTCGGAACTTTTCAAAGACAACTCATCCGGAACTTACTCATCCGGAACTTTCTAGCTTGGTTCGGAAGATTCCGAATGAAGGTTCGATTCGGAAGAATTTTCTTGATCCGGAACTCACTGGATGATTCGGAACTTTCCGAATGAATGTTGTTCATTCGGAACTTGCTGGATCGGAAGTCACTGATTCGGAACCTTCAGCTTGAATCGGAAGATTTTACTTGATTCGGAACTTACTGGCTCGGAAATCACTGATCCGGAACTTAAAGCTTGGTTCGGAAGTTTCCGAATGAAGGCCTCATTCGGAACTTTTTGTTTGATTCGGAAGTTCTGGGAATCAGATACAGTAGCAGATATGCGAAGAACACGGAACACAAATTTTAATCAAAATCAAACCAAATACTTAAAAAGGATTTACCAAATTAAACACAAATCATTTAGACACCATAAGCAACGAATCCCACTAACAAAAACACAAATCCCATCAACTTTTGAAGATCAAATCAAGAAAAATAAAAACTTAAGAACTTGAAGATAAAGATGAAGATGAACAAGATTAAATGGAAAGATTAAAAAAAAGCTTTGTATTGAATGATTAATGTTTCTGTTAGAAATACGTTTTAACGTATATTAGAAGTGTCGGTCGCTCCACAATATGATTTATGTTGTAATAGCTCGTAGTTAGTAATTAGTTATTATTTGCTTATTAACTTAAGTAAGAACCGGTCCATGGGCTTGTCATGGACCGGCCCAAGCCCAATGTTTGGCTTGGACTATAAATACCCCTTTCCACTAAGGAAAGGGGTTGGTTGTTGTTTCATTCCACTTTTCATATTAATAAAATCTTCCATATATTTCTCTCACTTTCTCTCTCTAGTTTCTCTCACTAGAAAAACATCAACCCACTTCATAGATTCATAGGTTATCAATTTCTACATTTGGTATCAAGAGCTATGGGGTGATTTAAGGTAAGGATTGTGTTATTTTTTTTAGTTTTTGAATCTATTAGTGATCTTTAGGAAAAATCAATCTTGAATCTTGTTATTTTTGGTGTTTTTGTTATTGGGATTGATTGATAAGGATTGGGTTTAGCTTATTTTGGTAAAAATCATAAAACTTTTTGTGGTTTTGGATCAAAAATCGGGGTAAAAAGCTTCTTTTTAAGTCTCGGAAACAATTTCTTCCAGTTTTTCCGAATAGGATTCCGAATAGGAGGATTTTCAGCATAGACAGTTTATTCCGAATAGGATTCCGAATAGGAGGAGTTTCCGAATAGAAGAAATTGTTCCGAATAGAGAATTTTTTTCCGAATAGAAGAAATTTTCCGAATAGAGAATTTTTTCCGAATAGAAGAAATTTTCCGAATAGAGAATTTTTTCCGAATAGAAGAAAATTTTCCGAATAGAGAAGGTTTTTCCGAATAGAGAAGTTTTTTCCGAATAGAAGATCTTTCCGAATAGAAGATTTTTCCGAATAGCCAATCTTTCCGCATAGACACCAATTTTCCGAATAGCCAACTTTTCCGAATAGACACCATTTTTCCGAATAGCCAAAATTAGGAAATATTCCGAATAGACCAGTTTTTCCGAATAAGCCAAATTGCCAAAATATTCCGAATTGAAGAAAACATTCCGAATAGGGGTTTTTCCGCATAAGGGTTATTCTGCATAGGGTTTATTCCGAATAGGGTATTTTTCAGCATAGGATTATTCCGAATAGGCATTATTCCGAATAAGGGTTTATTCTGAGTTTGGGTTATTCCGTATAAGCAAGTTCAAGGGGTATTTGAGTTTTTTTTCGACGATCTTTAGTGGATTTAATCTTGAGTTCAACCAACACAACACAAATTCTCAACCTTTCTTCACTGCTCGATCAAACGATAATCTTTGAGTCTGTTAAGTGATCACAATGAATCCAAGTTCATTAATGCCTCAGATGACATCTCTTACGGATATCTCGATCATAACGGGGACTGATAGTCGTCCACCGATGCTTATTAAAGAGGTGTTTGAGGCATGGCAAGGTCGAATGATGCAATATCTAAAGGGGAAACCGACATACGGAAGGCTTATGGTCAAATCGATTTTGAATGGTCCACTCGACTATGGTACCATTACGGTTGACAACGTGACTAGACCACGAGAATTTGAAGAACTCACTCCAGCCCAACAACTCGTTGCAGATGCAGATGAAAAAGCTCTTCAAACAATTCTCCAAGCACTTCCCCATGACATCTATAGGATGGTGAGTCAGTATACGGTGGCAAAGGATCTATGGGAACGTCTTAAGGTGTTGCTACAAGGCACGTCTCTCACCAAACAAGAAAGGGAGTGTCAGCTGTATGATTTGTTTGATAGATTCACCTACAACCCGGGGGAAACGCTCCACGATTATTACTTCAGATTCACCACACTTATGAATGATCTGAATGTATACAATCTTGTGATCGCACCATTCCAGGTTAACACCAAATTCTTGAATACTCTACCTCAAGCTGAATGGGGTGAGTACATTACTGATGTGAAGTTAACCCGGGATTTGCATAAGTGCAACTTAGATCAAATCTATGCCTTCCTTCAGCAGCATGAGAAGCATGTGATTATGCACCGTTCTCCTCGTGGTATGCACCCAGATTCTTTAGCATTGATGGCGAATCAACCAAGCTTGTCTCACAACAACACACCCTATATCTTGGGACATCAAGCTTATCATCAATCACCTTACATGACACCAGCCTTTCCCCAATACTCGATTCTACCACAACCACCCACCTCACATCAGCAACAATATCGGTTCAATGCACCCTCACCACAGTATGCTTCACAACCTCATCCAGCAAATGTTGCACATTATGCTCAGCCATCATATTCTTCTTATCAAGCGAATGCAGCATATCCAACAAGCTACCCTGATCAAATGAGTCTTCCTTATACTGATTATGCAGCTCATCCAGATCAAGCACTATATTGTGATGATGAGGAAGTCCCAGTTCCTGTATTCCAACAAGGAGCTGACCCAGTTGAAGTGCTAACTACTATGTCTGCTTACCTCACAAGAACTTTAAGCAAACGAGGATTCAGAGGATCAGCTCCTACCAACAATCAGTTGAGGAATTCATCCAATTCTCGCCAACAAGCTACAATTGAGAATGGCAGAGTAATGGTTCAGCCAATTCAGCCATATCAGGGGAGAACTTCCACATCTACCAATGTTCGCACCGCCAATCCTGCTCCTGCTCCAATGGTCAACAACCCTCCACGGGCTAATACAGGCAAGTTGAGAATGATTACATGCTACAACTGCAAGGAAGAGGGTCATATGTCCAGGGATTGTAAGAAACCCAAGAGGAGAAGGGATGGACAGTGGTTTGCAGAAAAGATCTATCTGGTAAATGCTCAGGCGCAAGGAAGGGAACTTGATGAAGAGGAGCTTGCATTTCTTGCTGACCCAGGGATTGCCGAACAAGACGTTGTCACTACGCAAAATGCAGCTTACCAAGCCGATGATCTTGATGCGTATGATTCCGATTGTGATGACTTTCAGACTGCAAAGGCTGCTTTCATGGCAACTTTCTCCAGCTTAGGGCCAGATAAGAAATCTGAGGTACTTATTAATAACACTGATAATGCCACTGATGCTAGTATTCAACCACATCAAGTTGGGCAAGAGAGTGCTAATTCGAATGAATCTTCGGTGGTGAGTCTTTCAAACGAGGAGACAAACAATGATAGCAATATCAATGTGAGTCCCCAGACTTTGAGTGAATCACAACCGGGAACCAGTTCGCATATGCCTACTCCTGCTCAACAAGATTTGGTCATGGTTCCTGCTACACTACTTAGCCAAATGAATGATGCACTCTTAGAAACCTTAGCTAAGAATAAGAATTTGTCTGAAGAGCTTGCTTTAAGCAATGAGAAAGTACAAACCTTGGAACTAGTGCCTTCGTCTAGTGTTCTCACAAATCTCGAATATGATCACTTTAGAAACAAACAAATGGGTCACTTGCAAGAAATCGAAAACTTAAGAGCAAATTTGTCTAGTGAACTTAGAGAAAAGGAGTTAGTGGTCACTAATTTTCAAAAACTTCAAACTGATTTTGAATTACTCGAATCTAAGAAGACTGAAATGGAGATTAATGCTACTAATAAGATTAGAAGTCTAGACTACTTGCTGTTAAGACAATACGCTGCTTCACAACTAGTTCACTTATTTGATGCTTCATTTAAAGAGTTTAACTTATCACGTCTAAAAGGCCTTCCCCCTAATCCACGATATGCAAAACAAGCTTTAAGACATAGTCCTAGACTTTATAATGCAACTCAATTAGGATTGGCTTTAGACCCGATTGTTTTTCCCAATGATCGAACAAGTAAGGTTCTAGTTGATGAGGATCGGTCATACAATTCAGAAAAATATCCCGAGTGTGATTATTTTAAAATGAATAAGGAGCTTGCTAAAACTGATTTTAGAGTTCGCTTCCATATGGATAAAGATCTCATTACAGCACCAACCTACATGTTAGAGGAAGAACGCCCTAGTACATTTCCTACACTTGTCAACATGGAAGGTCCTAAGGAAATTCCAAAGAATCTTCCACCTGTTAGTACTGTATGGTTAAACTTGAAAGAGATTAACCGATACTTTACTAACTTTGACAAGGTCATTTTGGAATGTACGACTTCAAATGGCTTAAACGCCGGAGAATGGGCTTTCGAACACATGAACGAGGTGTTTAAAACTAAGATCAATCCGTTTGTCGAAAGTCTAAAAGGAAGTTTTGCATCTCTTAAGGAAAATCTTCAGTTTGAAATTGGGGAAGTTCAAAAAGTGTTTTATGAAATGGACACCGCTTACGAACTGCAACTAATTGAAAAGGAAAAGATTTCAACCGAATATGACCGATTCTTGTCTGAAGTAATCGCGTGTGATGTGCTTACCACTGTAAATGTTAATTATTCGAATGAGCTTACATCCACTATGATTAATTGTGATGCTGTGAATATTTGTGAGGATATTTGTGATGATGTTTGTGATATTTCTGTAAATGTTGCTGAAACTGTAAATGAGGTAGATAGTCATTCTTGTCACGAATCTAACGCTGAGTTTTTAAAGCTACAAGATTCTTATAATTTACTTTCTCAACGCTTTAATCAACTAGAACAACATTGTATATCTTTAGAATTAAAACAACAAGCTCAAAATGAAAATCTTTTAATATCAAATGTTTGTGAAAACGGTGTTGAGACAAGTGACAAGATGATTGCAATTGTTAAGACATTAGAGGAAGAAATCATGAGATTGAAGAGAGAGATATCATCAAAGGAAACATTAAGAATGGAACTAGAGGCCGCAGAGTCTAAAAACCAAGTCTTAGAACTTAGACTATCAACTGTTCTAGGGGAGATGGATCGGACAAGGCAGGGACTATCCGCTCTTTATGGTTCACTAGAAGATCGATTCGCTTTTAATGCGACACAGCAACAATATTATATTGAACAACTGAACCAAAAGTGCGAAGAAATCTCTGACTTGAACATCCTGCTCATAGACAAAAATATGGTTTTGGCTGAGTTAAAGGAGACACTTCTTCTCACCCGACAAGAAGTAGTTGATAACTTAGCTACCGACTCTGCACCGTCCACTAGTGCTCCAACAACCAAGAAAGTAGTGCTTTATAAGAATCCGCTTCATAAGAGAAACCCGGCTGTATACGATGATTATATGAGGAATGCCATTAAGCATGTCGATCTTCTTAGGGATATTTTAGACGATCTTTATGCCTTAGATCCCTCAAGTAGCGACTATTATTCGGCTCATGAATATGTTAAGCGAGTTCAATATTGCTTGGCTTATTTACAATACATAGGTACACCAGGTTCAGCACTACTTAACAATAGGCCCATTGCTGTCACTCCATTTAATAAGACTCCAGGAGCGAAACCGTCATTGGCACAATCAAGTAAGACACCTTTAAAATCTGCTGCTAATGTTCCCAATTTGCCTTCTACAGGATTAAAAGAGACTACTAAGGCTAAAGGATCGCCACTCAAGAAAGCTAAGATCAAGCCCGCCACTAGTAGTGCCACAAAGAAGAAAGTAGAAGTCCACAATAGGAATGCTAGTTCAGTTTTAAATAAAACGAATCATGTTAAGACTAAAAGCTCTGCGCCTGTGCAGCAGCCTAAACCATTCGTGAATTCTGATTTAAATTGCTGGAATTGTAATGAATGTATGTTTTCACAGCGTCATGATTTGTGTCTGATTGATCACGTTAATGAAATGAATGCTATTAAGAATGGTCTTGAATGGAAGCCAACGGGTAGAACTCGTGCCCAAGTTGGCTGGCAATGGCGTCCCACTGGTAGGACCTTTACTCTCGATGGTAAAATGTGCCCTTTAACTAGGAATGCATCCATTGAGGATAGGTCTGAGCGTCCTTTAGTTAGGAACACTCGCACTCAAGTAAGGAAACAGCGCCCTTTAATTAGGTCTGCCCCCACTATAGTGCCTATCAGTGTAGAAATACCTCAGGATTTGAGCCAATTAGAATCTACACCACCAATTAAGAAGAAGAAGGCTAGGAAATCTAAGAAACCTAGAATTAGCAAATCTAAGTTTAATAAATCTGTACCTGCTAATAACAAGGAACACTCAGATTCCGATACCTCTACATTGTCTTTGTGTGGTGATATTTTCAGGTGGTCCAAATCATCCTGTGGTATTTGGACTCCGGTTGTTCAAAACATATGACCGGAAATCGCTCGATGCTCCGAAATTTCGTCAGCAAGTTTCTTGGTACGGTTAAATTTGGGAATGATCATATAGCAAAGATTATGGGGTATGGTGAATATCAGATTGGAAACGTGACGATTTCTAGGGTATACTATGTTGAAGGTCTTGGTCATAACTTATTCTCAGTAGGACAGTTTTGTGATTCCAACCTTGAGGTTGCTTTTCGACAACATACTTGTTTCATCCGCAACTTGGAAGGAAAAGATTTGTTGAAGGGATCTCGTGGTGCAAATCTTTACACTTTGTCCTTACAAGACATGATGGCCGCTTCTCCAGTATGTCTTCTCTCTAAAGCTTCTAAGACCAAGTCATGGTTATGGCATCGCCGATTATCTCATCTTAATTTTGATGCTATTAATCATCTGGCTAAAAACGAGTTAGTTCGTGGTCTTCCCAAGCTTAAATTTCACAAGGATCATTTATGTTCCGCGTGCTCAAGGGGGAAAAGCACCAAGAAATCTTACAAACCCAAAGCTGAAGACACTAATCAAGAAAAACTTCATCTGTTGCATATGGATCTTTGTGGACCGATGAGAACTGAAAGTGTGAGCGGTAAGAAATTCATTCTCGTCATTGTGGATGATTTCTCAAGGTTTACATGGGTTAGATTTCTACGTACAAAGGATGAAGCTCCGAAAGCTATCATCACTTTTCTGAAGTTCATTCAGGTACGTTTGAATACCACTGTCCGCCGTATTCGTACAGACAATGGTACAGAGTTCGTCAACCAGACTCTTCGTGATTATTATGAAGGAGTTGGTATATCACATGAAACATCCGCTGCACGCACTCCACAACAAAACGGTGTCGTTGAAAGACGAAATCGCACACTTATGGAAGCTGCTAGGACCATGCTTATTTATGCGAACGCTCCATTGTTCTTGTGGGCAGAGGCTATTTCTACTGCATGTTTCACCCAAAACCGTTCAATCATTCGGAAACGCCATGGAAAAACACCTTATGAGCTTCTACATGACCGCAAACCCGATGTTTCATTTTTCCATGTGTTTGGTGCTCTGTGTTATCCAAACATCAATAGTGAGAACTTGGGTAAGCTTCAACCAAAAGCCGACATAGGTATTTTCATTGGTTACTCACCGTCCAAAAGAGCATACCGAATCTATAACCGTCGTCTTGGCAAGATTGTAGAAACTATGGACGCTGATTTCGACGAGCTGACAGCGATGGCTTCTGAGCAACACAGCTCTGAACCCGCGCTTCATGAGATGGGACCCGGTGCTATAAGTTCCGGATTAGTTCCCAACAATCCAACTTCCACATCATTTTTACCACCATCTAGGCCCGAGTGGGATAAACTGTTTCAACCGTTGTTTGATGAATTCTTCGATCCCCCGACTGATGAAGTTCTAGCACCTGCAGTAATTGCTCCAATACCTGAAGTGGTTGCTCAAGTTAATGAACCTTTATCTAATGCATCTACAATTCACAATGAACCGGATGCACCTTCACCAAGTGATTCTCAAACTTCACCTGAATCATCACCCCTACTTGTGCCTAATGATGTGGAAGAGGATTCTACTGATCACGACCTGGAATATGCTCACTTGCAAGAGCTTCCTTTCTTTGGTGTAGCGATACCTGAAAACCCTTCAGCCGCATCTACCTCAGAAGAAGCTCCATCTATTGTTCACTCCAGACCACCAAGGATTGAAAAACATAGTACTAAATGGACAAAAGATCACCCAATTAGGAATGTTATTGGAGATCTAGATCGACCAGTCTCTACTCGTCATCAATTACAAGAGAGTGCACTTTATTGCTACTTTGATGCATTTCTCTCTGAAGTTGAACCCAAAAATTGGCAGCAGGCTATGACCCAATCATCTTGGATCGAAGCTATGCAGGAGGAACTCAATGAATTCAAAAGACTAGAAGTATGGGAATTGGTTCCTCGCCCTGACAAAGTTAACATCCTTACTTTGTTATGGGTTTATAAGGTTAAACTTGATGAGATGGGTTCGGTATTGAAGAATAAGGCAAGATTGGTCGCTAGAGGATATAAACAGGCCTTGGGTATAGACTTTGAGGAATCTTTTGCTCCTGTGGCTAGATTGGAGGCGATTAGACTATTCCTTGCGTTTGCTGCTCATATGAACATGATCGTCTATCAAATGGATGTGAAGACGGCATTTTTGAACGGTGAACTAAGGGAAGAGGTTTATGTTAGTCAACCGGATGGGTTCGTGAGTACAGAGTCTCCTAACCATGTGTACAAGCTTAAGAAGGCTCTCTATGGGTTGAAACAAGCTCCACGCGCGTGGTATGATCTCCTGTCAACATATCTCATGTCGGAAGGCTTCTCCAAAGGCAAAGTGGACCCCACTCTATTCACTCTCAAAGACGGCAACGACATGCTTCTGGTACAAATTTATGTTGATGATATAATTTTTGCTGCCACTAACATAGAATTGTCTAAACAATTTGAGAAGATAATGTCCACACGCTTTCAGATGTCGATGATGGGAAAAATATCATTTTTCTTAGGATTACAGATTTCTCAGAATCCCAGAGGCATCTTTATAAATCAATCCAAATATGCTCTAGAATCACTTAAGAAATATAATTTTGAGAATTGTGACCCCGTAGACACTCCAATGGTTGAGAAAACCAAGTTAGATGAAGATAGGGATGGGATTACTGTCGATCCGAAACTTTACCGTGGAATGATCGGCACCCTTCTCTATCTGACTGCTAGCAGGCCTGATTTGCAATTTGCTGTATGCATGTGTGCCCGGTATCAGGCTCGGCCTACCGAAAAGCACTTACATGTTGTGAAAAGGATCTTTCGGTATCTAAAAGGAACACTTCATCGTGGTCTATGGTATCCGAAAGATTCCTCGATTGCTTTAATATCATACGCAGATGCCGATCATGCTGGATGTCAAGATACGAGGCGTAGCACTTCTGGATCTGTGCAACTCTTAGGAGATAGATTGATCAGTTGGTCTTCAAAAAGGCAGAAAAGCGCTGCAATTTCTAGCACGGAGGCTGAATACATCGCCATGTCCGGTTGTTGTGCTCAAGTCCTTTGGATGAGATCACAATTAACTGACTACGGTCTTGGATTTAACAAAATTCCGATGTATTGTGACAACAAGAGCGCCATTGCCCTTTGCTGCAACTATGTTCAACACTCCCGGGCCAAGCACATAGACATTCGCTACCATTTCATCAAAGAGCAGGTGGAGAACGGAGTGATCGAGCTGTATTTTGTCACTACTGAGTACCAGCTGGCGGATATGTTCACCAAAGCCTTAGATCGAGGACGAATCGAGTTTTTGATCGACAAGCTTGGCATGAAATCATTCACTCCAGCGACTCTCAAAGAGTTGGCAGAAGAATCAGCTGAATAGTCGTGGTAAACTATTCAGAGTATCCTTTGGTTGTGATCATGTATATTATCGTAAATATATAAACCACAAAAAGAAAATACAAAAAATATAAAACCAACAAAAACCATAAAAAATATAAAACCTAGAAAAACCATAAAAAATATAAAACCTAGAAAAACCATAAAAAATATAAAACCAAGAAAAACCAAAAATATTTTTCGTTTTAAAACGGGCATGTCTTTTAGTACGGTAATATTTACGGCCTTAGAAATGTCGATCAATATTGACACGGTGCCATAAATAGAGTCCGTATAAAAGTTGTACATTTTTTTGAAAACATGCCCATTATGGCTTGTAGTTATTTCAGACTGCAACCCGGTTTTCATATTAAAGTCACGTATTTCTTTGGAAAACGTTGGCTCAGAACGGGAATTAATTTTCTCGGGCGTGATTTACAAGCCAAATCATGCAAAGGGATCAAGTTTACTTTATAACTTGGTCTGACACGAATTTGTGTACGTCTCAGTGCATTAATTTGTTAAAATAAGAGAAATCTTATTGACACCACGAATCAAACTTTTTTCAAGAAATCAATTGGGAAATGTTTTTCATCATCATATGCCTCGTTAAACAATGACTACAGCTCTTTAAATAGAAAACGGGTCATCGTTTAAGGGGGAGAAAATGTTTCGTCATCTTTCACATCAAAAAAAATCTTCAAAAGTTTTCAAGGAAACTCACAAAGCTTAATTGTTCATGGTTGGATTGCTTTGGCATTTTGTAGTGTTGTTGCTTATAAGTTTGTCGTGGATAGTTTGGTGCTTGTGTTAAGTTAATTTAATCACTAAGGCTCGATTAGTTAACATAAGATAGGATTAAAATGGCTAGTTTCAAAACTTGGAATGATTGATTGAAGCAAAAAGAAGAATTGAGGGGGTAAAGTTGACAATATGTCTAACTTATGGAAAATTTGACTAGGTCAAACCCTCCCTCCCCGTTTCTTCTATCCATTTCACTGTTCTTGTTTGTATCTTGCCGCCATTATCAACCTATCACACAAACTCACGAAATCTAATCAAACTCGACTCAAATCCATTATTCTCTTGATCAGATCTTCACAAAAGGTATTAATCGGTTAAAATTTCATGCATAAACAAGTTGATTAACTGTTTTATCGGAAAATCAATCGACTCATATTAATGATTAATTAGGGTTTGATTAATTGGGGGTTTTGCTTGGGTTATATTCGGAATAGGTTTAATTACACTGTTTTTGCCTTTAGAACAAATGAATCAAACGGATTAAGTGCCTAATTAGAAAAACTTGTAACTGTTGACATTTTTTCCGAATAGAACGATTTTTCCGCATAGGGCAAAAGTTCCGCATAGGGCAAAAGTTCCGCATAGGGGAAAATGTTCCGAATAAGGAAAAATGTTCCGAATAAGGAAAAATGTTCCGAATAGGAAAAAAATTCCGAATAGGGCTAATGTTCCGAATAGGGGCAAATGTTCCGAATAGGGATAAAAGTTCCGAATAGGGCTAATGTTCCGAATAGGGGCAAATGTTCCGAATAGGGATAAAAGTTCCGAATAGGGCTAATGTTCCGAATAGGGGCAAATGTTCCGAATAGGGATAAAAGTTCCGAATAGGGCTAATGTTCCGAATAGGGGCAAATGTTCCGAATAGGGATAAAAGTTCCGAATAGGGATAAAAGTTCCGAATAGGGGCAAAGTTCCGAATAGGGATAAAGTTCCGAATAGGGATAAAGTTCCGAATAGGAAAATGTTCCGAATAGGAAAATGTTCCGAATAGGATAATGTTCCGAATAGATGTTCCGAATAAGGACTTTTTCCGCATAGCCCAAATGTTCCGCATAGGGAATTTATTCAGCATAGGTTAAAAGTTCCGAATAGCCTTTTTATTCAGAATAGGGAAGTTTTTCCGCACAGGCCTATTATTCCGAATGGTGTGATTATTCCGAATAGAAGATGTTTGATTGATTTCAATGCTTAAGGGATTTTGTCATATGTACAATGCTTAGGTTTAAAGTTATAATGATATTTATACTTGTCTGTATCAACCATTGTGTTTTATCTTAAGCAGAGACGATGACTAACCCTACCGTACAACAACTACAAGACGACAGAGCTGCCGCCATTGCTGAAGCCAAAACTCTTAAGTTTGTTCCAAACAACTACCGTCTGAAGGAGGTATCTCACTCTACCCACAATGGCTTTAAGGTAGCTACAGCCATGCTTGATAAATCTCACTTCAAGTATGCGCTAAGGAGAAGTGCTTCGGTGCCCTATGACTACCTTTACGAGTTCTGGGCTACCAAAGAGAGGACGTCGAACAAGATCACTTTTTCCTTGGACAACAAGCAGCAGACGCTTACTGTGTCAGACTTCAGGAAGATCTTTGGCTTTCGACCGATTCTCAAAGGTCTAGCAGCATACTCTCCCAACCCAACCAAGGACCAGATGATGGAGATGTTCACTGCTATTGGATGTCTTGACATTCGAACTCCGTCTGAGTTTACTACTGCCAAAATTGGTCAACCATGGAAAGCTATCTTTGGGATCCTTAGCCGATGCTTGACACCCAAGACAACTGGGTATGATGCTGTTCGTCCACCGATCATCAAAATGTTTTATGGTATGTTCAAAGGTATGGGTATTGATTATGCATCACTGCTGTGGGAGGAGTTTACTTTTCAACTCTTCACTAACACTAAGGGTAAAATCAAAACTTACCAGTACCCTAGGTTTATTAAGTTGATCATACATTATTTTATGGAAAACGATGCATCCATTAACAAGCTTGCAGGTAGTCGTCACCACATGATAGATGATGATGATTTGGTAGACTTAAGGCAGGAGACTCATTCGAATACGGTTATTCCTGGTCCCATTCCCAGTCATCTTCTGACCGATGAGATTATTGCATCCGATGCCTACACGAACTTGCTCACGGAAATTGAGAAACAACGAGCAAGCCTTCTAGCAGGTGAAGACTCATCTACTACGGTTAAAAGCAAAGGTAAAAGGAAGCAAGCAGATTTACCTGAGCCCAAAACCAAGAAGAAGAAGACAGAGGGTAAGAAGGGAAAGGGCAAGGACTTGATGCGTCTGCGTGACGAAGAAAATATTGTTGATCCTGATATTGAGAAAACTGAGAAACAAATGATGAAGACAGCCATTCAAAGGAGCAGGAAAGATACTGGTGGTAGTGGTTCAGGTGTAAGAATAGACGTTGAGGATGAGTATATTGAACCTCATGATGTTGATGAGTTCGGGTCACCTGAAAATTATTCCACTTCAAAGGAGCAATCAATCCCTGTTTCTACACCACCTCCTCCACCTACTCAACCTTTAACAACTCAACCTCCACCAACTCAACCCTTACCAACCAAACAGGTTTCTACACCACTTCCTCCACCACCACCAAAGCCCATCCTTAGCACCGCAGTCACAACCGAGCCTATTCCATCAACATCTACAACATCTGCAACATCTGCAATGGCAGCAATAGTGTTGGGCGAGATGTTGGATAAACATGTGGATGCTCACAAGAGAGAAATGAATGAACTTCGCCAAGAGTTAAATAAAAGATCTCAAAGTGAAGAAGCATCAAGGAAAGCTCAAGAAGAGTTGATTGCCAAGTTCGCTGCAGACATGGAAGCTACACGTAAAGCTCATGCAGAGGAACTTGCTCAGGTAAAAAGGGATGAAGCTAATAGGCATAAAGCACGAATTGCAAGACTTAAAGCTATTAAGGATGACCTTAAAGAGCAAAACGACGCTCTTGAAGCTACTATTGAGCAGAAAGTAAAAGACTCAGTTGAATCCTTAATGCCTAAACTGCGTGATGACTTGAAGACGCTTGCTGCTGATAACTTGATGATCAAGTCATCCAATCCTTCAGAAGCCGCCTACAAGATCGCATATGACTTGACGGATTTTGAACTGAAGAAGATCCTTAAGGCTCGAATGAAGGAACTTGGTTCGTTTGATAAATCAAGGAAACAACGAGCTCTCTTCAAATCCCTGAATGACGCTATCATGGAGGATGATAGGTTGTTCAAGACGTTTGGAAGTGTGGTACCCTACCACATTCTCCCTGAAGAAGAACGGGAAGAGAGTGAGGAAGACGAGGGTACTGGTGGAGAGGAGGAAGAAGAAGAAGAAGAAGATAAGAACGAGGAGGAGGATGAGGATGAGAATAATGATGAGGATGATGAGAATGATGAGGATGATGATAATGATAAGGATGATGAAGATGATAATGAGGATGATGAGGATGATGATGATGAGGATGGAGATGATGATAATGATGGTAATGATGGTGGTGATGGTCACCAGGAGAGTGTTAAGGGGAGCAATGCGGACAAAGGTGAACAGAGTGCGAAAGGGGATAAAGGCGCCAGCTCAAAGAAAGTGGTTAAGTCTGGCACCAAGTCAAAGAAGGATGCAGCACCAAAGGAGAAGTCTACATCCACGGAATCCAGACGATCGAAGTGGCGCCATGACGTGAATGCCACTACAGGGTCATCTATTCCTGGTACATTTATCCATAAATCAATACATGTTACCACTAACCCCGTTAGTTCTTGTGTTGTTACTCCTGTGATTGCAGAATCGGTTACAGAACCAGAAGCTGCTCAACACTCACCCATCCATGACACTGCTGAAATGCCTGAATCTGAAGCAGATGTTCACATTTCGACTCCTCTGCAACAAAACCCACAATCCACTGTTCCTGAACCAAGCACAGGGAACTGGGAGGACACGTTGGAAATCGACGAGACTGCTCCACCACAGGCTTGGATCATGGCAGCGGCGCAGTATGATCCGATCACCGACGCCGACAAAGATGTCTTGTACCTTCGTATCCGAAGTCCGATTGACTTATGTGCATTTCTTGCTCATGAGTATAAGACTTCGGTTACTCCATCATTGGTGAAGAAAGTACTAAAGGATAAAAGACTTCGCGCCAAAACCCGGTTGCCCCAAATGGAGTTCGAATATTATGCCGAGGAGATCCTGAAGGCTCTGAATACCGTTCAACGGCCAGGTCTTCATGAATCAGAAAGAGCTCCACCTCCAATGGATCAAGATAATCAGATTGCTCTTGACTTCTTTGTCACCAATGATCTGGTGTATCTACTGAAGGGGTCATCAAAGTACGCAACATCCCTGACATTGCTGAAAGCTGCCAACTGGGGGACAATACCCTTCATCGAGGAAAAGGTAAACCGACTCTGGGTCCCTAAGATAAATCGTAATTATGATATGTATGCTGTCATAGGTGCATCTCATTGGGACGAACGAGTCAGAAGGGCGTACAGGTGTTGCTGCTTAGTCAATTCTGGACGCTCAGTTAGATCCGATATCCGCATCTCCAGCATTTTAGGGATGAAAACAGAAGCCAAGAATGGCTACTATCATGTGACGGAGATTCGCTTGAAAAGGGAGGATGACAGGGAATACAGAATCCAACAGGGAGATTTTTCCATCATTCGCCTTGAGGATATCGAAGATATGCTGCTTCTGATGACCAGAGATCAACTGACACATATTCCTCGTGAAGACCTGATTGCGTTGAATACAGCACTTCGCATGTTCACACGAAGCGTTGTCATCAAAACACGAGTTGAAGATCTTCAATTGGGAGTCGAAAGCTATCAGAGGAAGCTCAATTTAACCCGTCCTGTGAACCAAGTGTTACCTCAACATGTAGCAAGATGTCCCTATACCGGCATTTCTGTTCCGAATTCCGGCATCTTCTACTTGAACAGTCGAGGATTGATGAAGTTTATGAGGGTGGGGGAGCTCCACAAGTATAGTGATGGCACTCTTATACAAGTCAGAGACAAGTTGGAGCATCTGAACTCGGGTGGGACTTTGCCAGAAATGACGGAGGATTGGCATCCAGGTTACCGGCAGATGGCGAAGTATGTCATCAAGAAGATCGATCAGAAGCTCCGTGAACGTAGATTGATGAGGAGCTTGGAAAGATTTGTGGGTGGTAGACCATATGGAGTGCACTACAGGACACTGCAACGATCCATCTGAAGGGTCGTACATTTCAGGTCACTCTATATTGGTATTATTTGTGAATATGTATATTTGTGAATAATGTGCGTTAATGGCTTGTTGTAGTGTTAAAGTATGATAATTTTTCAAGAATTTCTCACGAGATTCTAAATCTTTCAAAACATATCATATTAAAGCACTACAACTACCCCTTATTAACTTAAGGGGGAGCAATCAGTCGTTCTATGGCCAAACAACAATTTCATTTTTACCCAAAGACCGGTTAATCCATTCAATATCCCAAATATTAATGGTTAACATTTTGGATAAGGGGAGAAAATGGGATTAAGGAGACGTAAATGATACTTGGCTAAAAAATGAAAAAGACTTAAAGATTATCCAACTTAATATGTGGAAAGCACGTGTTAAGGGGGAGCGTTTTTGATGAACAAAACACCTAAGGTACAAAACTTTTGATTTCAATATCACAAGTACTTTAGGTGATTTTCAATGATTTTTCATGGTGGCAATTCCTTCCCAAAACACACTTAATTCACGACGGATGTGGTGACAAAAGGGTGGTAGGAATAGGATTAGTCCAATGATTCATCAGAGCCGATGGAATCTTCCCAAGGACAATTCCCTAGTTAGAATTAGAAGTCCTAGGAAAGATGGAGAAAGAATGTGAACGTAGCTGAATGCCGACCAAGTACTTAAGCTAGCACTGGAACAATCACAACAAGGTGCTAGTGATGACGTATTGGTAAGCATTGAAGGGGTTGAAGAATGAAAAAGAAATGTAAAGATAAAGGGTGTAAAGAAAGAAGCCCTCCTTACAACTTTAGGCAGAAACCGGGTCAATACATATGCTATTGAGGTCATTTTTGCTAATGATTCTCGGTATTGAAGAAAGACATCATGGACCCAGTGATGCAATGCACAACCCTTCCCCAGCTAACTCAAATATCTCTCAAAAGGTATTTGTTTTAATCACACGGAGATCAACACGTTATCTATTGGTTTATTCACTCCGAATAGACTGGTATTGAAAAGGTGGCACTCCTCTCCAGCCATCGCTCACTAAATCAAAACGCACAATCGAGTCTAGAGCCAAGAGATCATCAAAAGTCTCATTAGGACACTTTCCATTTATTCCTTGCTTTCTCACACACTGTGAAAAGTAAGAGATTTTCATGAGTCCTACGCAGTATTCCTGTAATATTGCCAGAACATCCGAGTAGTACGCAAGTATTACAATGAAGATGGAAATCCTGCTTGAGCCAACATCAAACAAGCTCATGGTAGGTTACACGGGCGGTTCTTTTAGAACCAATCTTGTGAAAAACTGGAAGGTAACAGTGGTTTAATTCTTAATTGAACTTAAACTCGTTCCAGGCCTCTTCGCATTATCATAAGATCTTGCCAGAACACTCAGAGTGACTCTTTATTGACCACAGTGACGAGTGGAAATCCTTCTAGTGTCAACATCAAACAGCACTTGGTAGGTAACGCGCAAGATTCTTTATGAATTGAGCTCGTGACAACTGGAAAGCAACGATGGTGAAAATCTTAATTGAAATTCACTTGTTCCAGGTTTCATGAATTGACGGCTTTTTAATCACAAGGATAATTTATCCAAGTGATTCACTCTTTATGTTCGCAGTCAGCTTTGGACGGTCGAATAAAGAGAACGGGTTCACCCGCGAAATCCTGTCAGGAAGTTACTTAATTGAAACTATCCGTCACGGGTACGATATCTAATATCGTCCAACGGTCTTCACCGACCGGAGGTAAAATGCTACCGAATTAGAATAAAATGTTCAAAGCCATTTTATTCGTGTCGTTGCTGTGTACCTGCTAAAGACGGTGGCGTTGCTGTGTACCTGTTAAAGACGGTGGCGTTGCTGTGTACCTGTTGAAGACGGTGGCGTTGCTGAGTACCAGTAAAGACGGTGGTGTTGCGGTGTACCTGGAAAAGTCGTCTCCACATGCTTATGTCTTTTGCAACAAAGTTCAGCAAAAATTCAAGAAAGTACAAGATGAAGTCTTCCGCTGTACCAAACTCTGAAGCTTTCGAGAATTCAACAGAAAAGACGTAAGTGTGTGGAACATGAAGTCACGAGGAGGCAAAGTTCACAAGAAAGGCAAAGATCGCACGTGAAAGGCCAAAGAACAATGCTCTCAAGTCAAAGCCAAAAAGATCAAATCAACATATTCACAACAAAAGAAAGAAAAGAAGAAAAGACTACGAGCTAAAGAACGAAGACTTAGTATAGTATGCTAGGTTTAGAACTTTGTAACGTGGAGTGACCTCCCTTAGGGGGAGATTGTTAGAAATACGTTTTAACGTATATTAGAAGTGTCGGTCGCTCCACAATATGATTTATGTTGTAATAGCTCGTAGTTAGTAATTAGTTATTATTTGCTTATTAACTTAAGTAAGAACCGGTCCATGGGCTTGTCATGGACCGGCCCAAGCCCAATGTTTGGCTTGGACTATAAATACCCCTTTCCACTAAGGAAAGGGGTTGGTTGTTGTTTCATTCCACTTTTCATATTAATAAAATCTTCCATATATTTCTCTCACTTTCTCTCTCTAGTTTCTCTCACTAGAAAAACATCAACCCACTTCATAGATTCATAGGTTATCAATTTCTACAGTTTCGACAAGATAAACCAAAGATTAAAATTACAAGATGAGAAAATTAAAGATGAAAATCACCAATCACCCTAGTGGTGAAGGTGAAGCTACGAACCAGGAAGAAAAAGTGGGGAAAAGAAAAATGAAAAGCTAGTCTAAAATGTGTGAGGGGAAGGCTAATAGCCTTGTCCTTTGGTTGGTGAGTGGGCTTTCTCCCGTTCTTCTTGTATTTTCGTCTTTTCAGAAAAGTTTCCGTTTTTGATTCTGATTCGGGATTCGTCGTCGATTAAATTCAACTCGTCTTTTAATTTCTTCGTTTAATAGACTTGAGTTTCTTCGACTTATATAAATCTTCCATCTTTGGTCCTTTTCTTCGATAAATCTTCGAATAGGCCCAGTGACTTCAAATCTTTTGCATCTCTTGGACAATAGACTTTATCTTGAGTCTTTTTCTTCAGTAAAACCCGTGCAATCCTATGTTTTCTTCAGTATTCATCCGGTTGGCTCTGAAAATACAATAAACACAAAAACCACGCATAATTTCAAACAAATGATATTAAATACGTGTTTTGGTCTTGTTTAGGCCCGAATTAAGTGGTAAAAGGATGGGTGTTTACACACCTATCAAATCCCCTACACTTAACCATTGCCATGCCCTCATGCAATGCTTAGTGATAAAGCAAGCTTACACTTTTCTCATAATTAATCAACCTTGGCCTTATTTAAAATTCTACTAAACAAAAATTAAAGAAATAAAACTTCAAAAATAACAAAGGGATAGAAAACCATTTTCACTTGAAAATAGCTATATGGGAGTAACTTGCAAAGAAATCGATGACTTACATTAGGGCTTTGGTGCTGCGAAGATTTATCACCCTCAAGTTTCACGTTCCCCAAACTAAGCTTAAAAACGAGATCATTGTTATTATAAGTCAGCAATTCAAACACTTACACACATGGCTTAATTAAATGCTTAAACTCCCTTATTCCTAGGTGTATCTCTTATATTTTATTTTTGTCTTAGAATGATCATGAAGATGCATTTTTGGACTTATTTCGATAGTTTATTAGGGCTGAAAGCAAAGTAGGACGATTTGATCAATAGTTAGCTAAAGGACAAAATCTCTTAAAACTACTTCTCGGGATATCAAAAAGTTCATATCTTGGCATAACTTGGTTCACGATTTGAGACCTTTCTCGGGCCGATATTTGGCATGTACTTCATACTTCATATCTTCGAGAGACGTTCTTGAGATAATGGTCTTCTCATCATAATAGAGTTTCTTCACTTGGAGACTTTTGAGGGGTACTCCAACTTTGTTGACCACGACTTCATGATTATTTCTTCAATCTCTAATTGGGATTTTGAGATACAACGATCCGCCTCCTTTTCGGACTTGGATCTATTTATCCTCATACCTTGTTAGGGTCTTTTCGGATAGACTTCTCCATGATCTTTATGGGAGTTGATTGCTTTTCGTCGTGAGTCTTGATCCTTCATATTGACTTTAGGAATAATGCTTTTCACATCACTTTGGATCTTCAGCAATAAAATTGAATCCTCATGCCTTGTTAGGGCCTTTTCGGACTCGCCAATCTTCGCGCCCCGCTTCATAAGTTATGCCTTGGCTATGAACTCTTATCATTACCGAGCAACTTTTAAACGATCTTGGGCTAGAAGCTAAGTAACTTTTCAAATCGTAAGACCTTACTTATTGCAGATAAATTATTAGCAAGTGATGGGAGAATAGGCAAATAATTACACCAAGTGAGCTTGCGCAAGAATACCGACTTATAATTGACTCTATCATTTCTCGTCCTCCACAATTTAAAATCTCAAGTAATGAGACTCGTGGATACTTAGCCTAATAAACCAATGAAGGTCTACATGGTTAAGGGTACTAGCTAGAATAAACTTGGATAAGTCCATTCGGGTTGAGTCAAAATAAACGCAACGGGCCTAATATGTCAAAGACTTCTAAACTAGCTACACCACTTTATTAATATTTTTGACTTTATTGCGGGATATATACATATGAAAGCAAAGATAAAAATTTAAAAATTACGACTAAATGGCCAAAGTTAATAAAAAAAATTTGAAAAATGTTGAAAAATAGGATTTTCCGGTTAATTGAAGGCATTTTCATGGAAAAGTCCACTTAAAACTTCGATAGAAGTCCCCCCTACACTTAAGATAAACATTGTCCTCAATGTTTAAGCATGTGGGAAAAGGTTCCCCTACACTTATGACATTGTGCACGTTGGTTAACTCAAGTTAAGGAAGAGATGACTAACGTGATCAATTTCAAATGTGAGTATGAAGAAAATTGAATCACGATAGTTGAGAGCTAGAACCGGATTTCGGATAAACACGGGAGCACGGTTCTTCAAAGATTCAAAGAGTGCACTTATCCCTGTAATCACATCACCACACAAAGGCAAACACATATAGAAGTCCCCCCCTACACTTAGGGGATTAAAACATACAAGGATAGATACTCGGGCTGCCACCCGAGGAGCGCTTGTTTTTGATAACCGAGTCACGAGCCTGACTCGACCCAAAATTAGTTCATGGGGAACGTGGTGAGGGATGGAATCACCTCCTTAGAGGTGTCCTCACCAAAGTACAACTTCACTCGTTGGCCATTCACCTTAAAATTTGGTCCATCAGGTTGAGCGAGCTCGAGAGTACCATATGGAAAAATTTGGGCAATGGTGAATGGGCCGGACCAACGAGATTTTAGCTTGCCCGAAAAGATTTTCAACCGAGAGTTAAAAAGTAAGACTTTGTCTCCAACATGGAACTCTCGGTTTTTGATCTTAGAGTCGTGAATGAGCTTAGTTCGTTCCTTATAGATCAAAGAATTTTCATAAGCCTCATTCCGAAGTTCATTGAGCTCATTGAGTTGGATCTTGCGTAGGTCACCGGCTTTGTTTATATCAAAATTAGCCCACTTCAAGGCCCAATAAGCCTTGTGTTCCAACTCAATGGGGAGGTGGCACGCTTTCCCGTACACAAGACGATAAGGCGTACAGCCGATCGGGGTCTTGTAAGCAGTACGGAAAGCCCACAAAGCATCATCAAGTTTATCAGCCCATGAGGCACGATGCTCTCCCACGGTTCTTTCAAGAATTCGCTTCAGCCCTCGGTTGGATATTTCAGCTTGGCCATTAGTTTGTAGGTGGTAGGCTGTGGAAAGACGATGATTTACACCGTACTTAGCCATGACTCTAGCAAATTGGTCATTGCAGAAATGAGTCCCACGATCACTAATAATGGCACGAGGCACACCGAATCTAGCGAATAGAGCCTTCAAAAAGTTACAAACCACCCTTGCGTCATTAGTAGGCAAAGCTTTGGCTTCAACCCACTTTGAAACGTAGTCAACGGCTACAAGGATGTATTTGTTTCCTTTAGACGAAGGGAATGGCCCCATAAAGTCGATACCCCAAACATCAAAAATTTCACACTCTTGAATAAAATTCTGAGGCATCTCGTCTTTATGTGTGATTTTGCCTTGCTTTTGGCAAACATCACATCGTTTGACCATATCGTGAGCGTCACGGTATATGGAGGGCCAATAAAATCCGGAATCAAACACTTTTTTAGCGGTGTAGTTGGGACCAAAGTGACCACCGGTGGGTCCTTTGTGGCAAGCATCAAGGATTTCAGACGCTGTCGATCCATCAACACATCGACGGATAATCAGGTCGGCACATTGTTTGAATAGGTAAGGGTCGTCCCAAAAGTAAGTCTTGATGTCAGTAAAGAACTTCTTCTTTTGTTGGGACGTCAACCCTTCCTTGAGAATTCCACCCGCCAAGTAGTTTGCAAAGTCCGCAAACCACGGGGTTTCATTCGGCTTCGAGTTTATAGACATTAAGGTCTCCAAGGGAAAAGAATCATTGATTTCTTTGGTCGGATGATCCCCTTGGTAAGGATCCTCAAGTCTGCTAAGATGGTCCGCGGCTAGGTTTTCTGCTCCTTTTTTATCGCGGATTTCGATTTTAAATTCCTGGAGCAACAAAACCCAGCGAAGAAGTCTTGGTTTGGAATCTTGCTTTGTCAACAAGTACTTCAGCGCGGAATGATCGGTGTACACAATGGTGGTAGAAAGGACAAGATAGGGGCGGAATTTCTCAAAAGCATAGACAACAGCTAAGAGCTCTTTTTCGGTTGTCGTATAATGCAATTGTGCCCCCGTCATTGTCTTGCTAGCGTAATGGATCGGTTGGAAGTGTTTGTTCACTCTTTGTCCAAGAACCGCTCCAATAGCAAAATCGCTAGCATCGCACATCAACTCAAAGGGAAGCTCCCAATTAGGGGTAACCAAGACGGGTGCCTTAGTTAGCTTATCCTTAAGCGAGTTGAAGGCTTCAAGGCACTCTTTGGAAAAGATAAAAGGAGTATCTTTTTCCAAGAGGTGGGTCATCGGGCGAGCGATTTGAGAAAAATCTTTGATAAATCGACGGTAGAAGCCCGCATGACCCAAGAAACTTCTCACACCCTTCACGGTTGAAGGTGGAGGCAATTTTGCGATAACATCGACTTTAGCACGGTCAACTTCAAGACTGGCTTTCGAGATCTTATGTCCAAGCACAACGCCTTCTTTTACCATAAAATGGCATTTTTCCCAATTCAGAACAAGGCCAGTGTCTTCGCACCGCTTAAGCATACGTTCTAAATTGGCAAGGCAAGCAGAGAAGGAATCCCCGAAGACCGAGAAATCATCCATGAAGACTTCCATGGTTTGTTCAACCATGTCATGGAAGATAGCTAACATGCACCTTTGGAAAGTCCCGGGCGCATTACATAAGCCAAAAGGCATTCTTTTATAAGCGAAAGTGCCATAGGGACAAGTGAATGTAGTCTTCTCTTGATCTTGGGGATTGATGGGTATTTGGAAATAACCCGAGAAACCATCAAGAAAGCAGTAATATTCATTACCGGCTAATCGTTCAAGCATTTGGTCCATGAAAGGTAGAGGGAAATGATCCTTTCTCGTGGCATCATTGAGTTTGCGGTAGTTTATACAAACTCTCCACCCAGTAACGAGACGAGTGGGAATCAACTCGTTGTGTTCATTGGGAACAACGGTTATTCCGCCCTTCTTGGGCACACAATGGATTGGACTAACCCACGGTGAATCCGAAATAGGGTAAATCATACCCGCATCAAGAAGTTTGATAACTTCTGTTTTGATGACTTCATGTATTTTTGGATTCACCCTTCGTTGGCTTTGAATAGTGGGCTTGAAGTCGTCCTCCATGAGAATTTTGTGTGTGCAGAAGTGAGGATCAATTCCACGAATATCGGAAATCTTCCAAGCGATAGCCTTTTTATGATCTTTCAACACGGCGACAAGTCGGGCTTTCTCTTCATCCTTCAAATCCTTAGCAATGATGACTGGCGACTTCTTCTCTTCTTCGAGGAATACATACTCAAGGTGGGGTGGCAACTCCTTAAGTTCCAAATCCGGAGGATTGTCGATGGGAGGCGTATTCGAAGTCGGAGTCTCGATAGCAATAATAGTGGGAGATGGAGGGGAAGGATTGTCTTCTTTGAGGAGGTTTGCAATGAAACTGAGATCGTCATCCCAAGTGGCAGTAGAATCGTCATTGTTTTGCTTCACATCTTCCAAGGTGGCTTCCAAATCTTTGCAAAGGAAATCACTTTCTCCAAATAGAGATAGTGATGAGTCGATAGAGGAAACGGTCTCAACATTGGGAAGAGAGGTAGGAATGTTTTTACAAGCATCCTTGAAGTGTTCTTCACAAGCCTCATCAAGAACGTCAATACAATTAACATTCTCGTAAGAAGAAGGCTGTTTAGATAACTTTCCCATGTTGAAGACTACTTTATCGTCACCCACTCTCATGATAAGCTCACCGGCTTCAACATCAATGAGAGTGCGACCGGTCCTCAAGAATGGACGACCAACAATGAGTGGCACACGGGGGTCCATCTCGTAGTCGACGACAACAAAATTAGCAGGGAAGGTGAATTTGTCGACTCCTACAATGACGTCTTCGGCTATCCCCACTGGATAAGCAACCGTACGGTTAGCTAATTCCAAAGTCATTTTGGTGGGGACTAGCTCTGGGAGAGATAATTGCTTCCAAACACTTAGAGGCATGAGATTAATACTGGCACCTAGATCGGCTAGGGCCATGCAATTCTCTACTCCCGAGAAATTGCAAGGGATAAGAAAACGACCCGGATCACCAAGCTTGATTGGCAATTTCCTTAAGAGTACTGCAGAGCAGTTCTCATTAAGTTGGGTGTTGGCGAGATCGAGGAGCTTTTCCTTGTCGCTCAGAAGATCTTTAAACATTTTGGCATACTTGGGCATGTGAGCGAGAGCCTCAGCGAAGGAGATATTGAAATTCAGTTTCTTGAACATTTTTAGGAAGTTCGAAACTTGAATATCATCCTTGCTCTTTTGCTTCTCTTTCCTCAACCTTGAAGGATAAGGTATATTGGAAGAAGAGGAAGGCTTTAGGGGAATAGGATCGCTCACAACCACGGGTGGAGGAGGGGTAGAAAGAGGAGGTGGAGAAATTGGGGAAGGAGAAGGAGGAGGAATAGGAGTAGGCGACTCGTTCTCCTTAGTCACAACCACCGGTGGAGGTATAGGAAGCTCGGGTTCCTTGGTACCTTTACCACTTCGAGTAGTGATTGCTTTCATCTCCCCTCTTGGGTTCGCAACGGTGTTACTCGGAAGAGTACCCGAAGAAGAGGGTTGATTACCTTGGAAGAAACTAGCCATCATGTTCCTTAGATCATTGGTTTGGCTATCCAACGTATTTCTCATATCGGCTCTCAAATCATTTCCTTGCTTGACCAAGTCTGCCTTCAAATTGCGCACTTCCTCTTGGAGATTTCCCACTATCACATCATTGGTTCTCATGTAGGTTGCGACCTCTTGGTGTAAAGCAGTGGTGGTTTGGTTGGAAGGAGCATTGTATGCAGGTGGTTGGTAAGCAGGTTGTTGGTAGACTTGATTGTTACGTTGAGGTGGTTGTTGTTGCTTGTGAGGTGGGATGTATGGTTGTCGAAGTTGTTGTTGTTGTTGATTAGAGCGGTTAAGGTTTTGTTGTTGGTTTGGGTTGGTAGGAGGAAAACCAGGTGGTGAAAGATAGTTGTTGCTGCGGTAGCTAAGCAAGTTACGGTCACCTTGAGGTCTAGCTTGATAAGCAGGTTGTTGGTAGGTGCCATATGCCGCATTCACATTCTCAGCAGGGTAATCTTGGGTGGCGGTACAAGTTGTGTAAGAGTGGGGACCACCGCATATCTCACAAGGTTGGCTGACAGCGTTCACTTGTGCGTTTTTGGCGTTGTTGCTGTTGTTGTTGCTGACGGTGTGGGTAACAAGCGATTCAAGAAGCGTAGTGATTTTGTCTAATCGCTTGTCGCTGTCATTAGTGCTAGCACTAGCAACATTGGTCCTAACGCTCTTGGTTTGCACACGAGACTTGTTCTCAATGATGTCCCAAGCAGCATTGGGAGTCTTAGCCAATAAATTACCCCCCGAGGCACTATTCAGTGAATCTTGGTCACTCATGCTTAAACCATTGTAAAAAGTATTGATTTGATGTACTTTGGTAAAACCATGTTGTGGGCATTTTCTTAAAAGATCTTTAAAGCGATCCCAAGATTCACTGAATGACTCATCGTACTTTTGTTCAAAGTTTATAATCTCATTCCGCAAAGCGGTAGTACGAGAGGGTGGAAAAAAGTAGTTGATAAACTTTGTTTCCAAATCCGTCCACGAGAGAATACTTTGTGGCGGTTCTTTAGCAAGCCAATGCCGGGCTTGTCCCTCTAAAGAAAAGGGAAAAATTTGTAACCTTATCACTTCTTGTGAAACTCCATTGAACTTGACCGTGTTAGTGAGTTGTAGAAATCTCTTGATGTGGTCGTGTGGATCATCAATGGTTCGTCCTAAGAACGGTTGAGCTGAGACCATCTGGATAAAGCCTGACTTTAGCTCGAAATTGTTGGCGGCAATTGGTGGAATAACAATTGGATCCGTATTGCCATCGACATGAGCTTGCAGCAATTCAATCATTGGGCGATTATCCGGAAGGTGCTCATTGTTGTTGTTATTGTTCATGTTGTTGAAAGGCAGATTGTTGTTGTTATTATTGTTGTTCGGAGGTGGTATGTTATTGTTGTTTTGTACACCAGCCATGTCTAAGTTATCGAGAGGCTCGGGCTCTTGATAAGACGTGGATCGAGTGCGCATACACCTGCAAAAGAACGAACAAAGAAAAACAAAGCAAAAATATTTTTGGTTTTTATTGTTTTTTAATTTTTAGGATTTTTGAAAATTTTATATTTTTTAGTGTTTTTGAAATTTTTTATGAAAAAGTAACGTTCACGGGGAACAGATCCCAAAATCCAAGTTCTCACAAAAAACTTTTGATCTTAACGAGAAGAGCCGGCAGCGGCGCCATTTGATACACGGTTTTGCAATGGGTTCAGATTAAAGTTCTCGATATCCTCTCGAATTGATCTAGGTCTTAAGTGGAATGATTGTTCTTGGTTACTAAAGAAAAGGGGTTTGGTTTTCTAGTCTAATAAGAAGTGGAAATGAAAATTTAAATCAAAGACAATTACTTTAATTATGATTAACAAAGATTTGTATTAAACTTAAGATTAAAATTAAGATTAAAACTAAAATTGAAATTAAAGTTCAAGAAGCGTAAAGGAACAGTAAAGCAAACAAACAGAAACCTAAAACAAACAGTACCTAAAAGAAAAATTGATTCGGAACTTAGATCTTTGACTCGGAACTTTTCAAAGACAACTCATCCGGAACTTACTCATCCGGAACTTTCTGGCTTGGTTCGGAAGATTCCGAATGAAGGTTCGATTCGGAAGAATTTTCTTGATCCGGAACTCACTGGATGATTCGGAACTTTCCGAATGAATGTTGTTCATTCGGAACTTGCTGGATCGGAAGTCACTGATTCGGAACCTTCAGCTTGACTCGGAAGATTTTACTTGATTCGGAACTTACTGGCTCAGAAATCACTGATCCGGAAGTTAAAGCTTGGTTCGGAAGTTTCCGAATGAAGGCCTCATTCGGAACTTTTTGTTTGATTCGGAAGTTCTGGGAATCAGATACAGTAGCAGATATGCGAAGAACACGGAACACAAATTTTAATCAAAATCAAACCAAATACTTAAAAAGGATTTACCAAATTAAACACAAATCATTTAGACACCATAAGCAACGAATCGCACTAACAAAAACACAAATCCCATCAACTTTTGAAGATCAAATCAAGAAAAATAAAAACTTAAGAACTTGAAGATAAAGATGAAGATGAACAAGATTAAATGGAAAGATTAAACAAAAGCTTTGTATTGAATGATTAATGTTTCGACAAGATAAACCAAAGATTAAAATTACAAGATGAGAAAATTAAAGATGAAAATCACCAATCACCCTAGTGGTGAAGGTGAAGCTACGAACCAGGAAGAAAAAGTGGGGAAAAGAAAAATGAAAAGCTAGTCTAAAATGTGTGAGGGGAAGGCTATTTATAGCCTTGTCCTTTGGTTGGTGAGTGGGCTTTCTCCCGTTCTTCTTGTATTTTCGTCTTTTCAGAAAAGTTTCCATTTTTGATTCTGATTCGGGATTCGTCGTCGATTAAATTCAACTCGTCTTTTAATTTCTTCGTTTAATAGACTTGAGTTTCTTCGACTTATATAAATCTTCCATCTTTGGTCCTTTTCTTCGATAAATCTTCGAATAGGCCCAGTGACTTCAAATCTTTTGCATCTCTTGGACAATAGACTTTATCTTGAGTCTTTTTCTTCAGTAAAACCCGTGCAATCCCATGTTTTCTTCAGTATTCATCCGGTTGGCTCTGAAAATACAATAAACACAAAAACCACGCATAATTCCAAACAAATGATATTAAATACGTGTTTTGGTCTTGTTTAGGCCCGAATTAAGTGGTAAATGGATGGGTGTTTACACACCTATCAATCCGCTTTGTCCTTTGTGCCCAATTATCATGTCTTATGTAAAATGTTTTATCAGGTTCCCAGCCAGCCAGAGCACCTGCTGGAGGATTCACTCATCCTCTTTGCTCTACTTGCCACCGTAGGCACCCAGGACCATGTCGCCGTAATACTGTCGCGTGCTTCAAGTGTGGTCTTCCTGGCCATATTATGAAGGATTGCCGTAAGGGCGAGATGGAGGGTACATCGGGACATGCTGATACCAAGCCGCCTCCTACTACCGGCCGTGTCTACACGACATCTCGAGACCAGGCCAACAAGTCTACAGGTACCATCACAGGAATCTTGTATATGTATGGTCAAGCTGCATGTGTTCTTTTCGATACAGGTGCTACTCACTCGGTTATTTCTACTGCTTATGCTAAGAACATTAGGATGCTCCCCATGCCACTAGAAAATAGGCTTACTATTTCTACGCCTTTGAGAGACTCTGTATTAATCACCCATGTATACAAGAGTCTTCCCCTAGAATTTGACGATAAGGTTCGACTTGTTGACGCACTTCCGCTGGACATGAATGACTTCGACCTGATCTTGGGCATGGATTGGCTATCCAATCATCATGCTACCATAGACTGCCATTCATATCGAGTTATCTTCGGTGATGTTAATGCACCAGAGTACATTCATAATGGGTTCATACCCGGACGGTCTGTACAAATCATATCTAACCTACAAGCGCGTGCACTACTGTCACATGGCTGCGAGGGTTATCTAGCCACGGTTCACGACATGGATGCTGAATCCCCATCAATTCAGGATCAACCTATAGTTTCAGAATTCCAAGATGTTTTTCCAACAGAACTTTCGGGCATACCACCTGCACGAGAAGTGGAATTCAGTATCGAGCTTATTCTAGGAGCTGAACCAATCTCCAAAGCTCCTTATCGCATGGCTCCCATAGAGCTGAAGGAACTGAAGGATCAACTGCAAGAACTTCTTGAACGAGGTTTTATTCGACCGAGCGCATCTCCATGGGGCGCACCGGTCCTGTTTGTTAAGAAGAAGGATGGCAGTATGCGTCTTTGCATAGACTATCGCGAGCTCAACAAGATTACTATCCGGAATAGATATCCACTGCCACGAATAGACGATCTGTTTGACCAACTCCAAGGGGCCAAACACTTCTCCAAGATTGATCTGAGGTCAGGCTATCATCAGCTACGGGTCAACGAGCAGGACATCGCTTAGACTGCCTTTCGTACCCGTTATGGCCACTACGAGTTTGTAGTTATGCCATTTGGCCTGACAAATGCTCCAGCAGTGTTCATGGATTTGATGAACAAAATCTTCCATGAATTTCTGGACAAGTTCGTCATTGTCTTCATCGATGACATCCTGATTTTCTCAATGTCCAAGGAGGAACACGAAGACCATCTTCGTACAGTACTACAGATTCTTCGCCAGAAGCAGCTATATGCTAAATTCTCCAAGTGTGAGTTCTGGTTAGACAAGGTGGCATTCTGAGGTCACATTGTATCAGCAGAAGGAATCACTATGGATCCAGCGAAGGTTGAGGCCATTACTAAGTGGCCAAGGCCGACATCAGCGACGGAAGTCCGCGGTTTCTTAGGCTTAGCTGGCTATTACCGTAGGTTCGTGGAGAACTTTTCCCGCCTAGCACTACCATTGACCAAACTGATGCGGAAAGGGGAGAAATTCGTCTGGACTGAAGATCGAGAGAAGAGCTTTGAAGACCTGAAGCAGAAGCTAGTATCTGCACCTATTCATACTCTACCATCTGGTACGGGTGGATTTCAAATCTACAGCGATGCATCGGGGAAGGGACTTGGCTGTGTTCTCATGCAACATGGGAAAGTGATCGCGTACGCTTCACGACAGCTTAAGCCTTATGAAGAAAATTGCCCCACGCATGACCTGGAACTTGCTGCAGTCGTGTTTGCATTGAAGATATGGAGGCACTACTTATATGGAGAATCATGTGACATTTTCACGGACCACAAGAGCTTGAAGTATATCTTCACTCAGCGTGAATTAAACATGAGGCAGAGGAGATGGTTAGAGTTGTTGAAGGATTATGACATTAATCTACAGTATCATCCCGGAAAGGCAAATGTAGTAGCAAATGCTCTTAGCAGGAAGTCCGGAATGATCAACGGCATTAAAATCAAAGAGGAAATCATCAGAGACTTGGAGCGACTAGACATCGAGATCATGGTACGTGGACAACACGGTTACTGGGCTAATCTTAGAGTAGAACCCGAGTTACTCTCTAATATCAAGGAAGCTCAGAAGGATGATGGAGAAATCTGGGCGATAGTACATAATTTGGAGAAGCAGACATAATTCAGAGTAGATGCAGATGGTATCGTATGGCAGGGCACGAGACTTTGTGTTCCTGATGACCAAGAACTCCAGGAAGCTTTGTTAGCTGAAGCTCATAGCTCCCCATTCTCTATACATCCTGGTTCGACTAAGATGTACCATGACATCAAGCAGTACTTTTGGTGGAGTGGTATGAAACAGGATGTGGCCACTTACGTCTCTAAATGTCTTACCTGCCAGCAGGTTAAGATCGAGCATCAGCGATCTGGCGGTCTCCTTCAACCTTTAGATATTCCAGAATGGAAGTGGGACAAAATCACCATGGATTTTGTTACTTGTCTTCCGCCTACCAAGAGGAAGCACGATGCAATTTGGGTTATCGTAGATCGACTTACCAAATCAGCTCATTTCTTACCGATCCGCAAGGAAGATCCGGTAAGTAAACTCGCAGATACGTACAGAAGAGAGATCATGAGACTCCACGGTGCACCATCCAGCATCGTCTATGACAGAGATCCTCGAGTCACTTCGCGCTTTTGGAAAAGTCTGCAGAAAGCTTGGGGTACACAACTTAAGCTTAGCACGGCTTTTCATCCTCAAACGGACGGACAGTCAGAGCGAACCATTCAGACATTCAAAGATATGTTGAGGTCATGTGCGTTGGAATGGACGGGTGATTGGGACGATTACATCTGTTTGGTGGAGTTTGCATACAACAACAGTTGGCACACAAGTATCAAATGTGCTCCTTTTGAGATGTTGTATGGCAGAAAGTGTCGCGCCCCAATCTGCTGGGATCAGGTTGGTGAGCGAACACTCGAAGGACCAGAAATCATAGAGATGACGAATGAGATAATTGGAGTAGCTAAGCAGAAAATTCAGGAGGCACGGTCACGTCAGAAGAGTTATGCCGATAAGCATCGTAGGGACATACATTTTAACGTAGGAGATCACGTCTTCCTTAAGGTTTCGCCGGCACGTGGTGTTAGACGCTTCGGGATTAAAGGGAAGCTCAGTCCTCGTTTCATCGGACCGTTTGATATCATTGAACGAGTCGGTGAAGTATCTTACCGATTGGCGTTACCTCCGCAGCTTTCGCATGTGCACAATGTGTTTCATGTGTACTTACTCAGAGGGTACCAGTATCATCCCCTTCACATGGTTCAGTATCCACTGGAACAGATACGTGAAGATCTCACTTTTATAGAAGAACCCGAACGAGTTCTTGACAGACAAGAACGAGTCATGAGGAAGAAGAGGATTCCATTCGTCAAAATCCTATGAAGGGATGATACCGAGCGGTAAGCCACTTGGGAAACAGAGGAGTCTATCCGGGCTTCTTACCCTCATTTCATATTTTGAATTCGGGTATGTTCTTCTTTTCCAGTTTACTTTATCTATAATTCGGGGACGAATTATTCTTTTTAGGGGGGAAGAGTTGTAAAACCCGTATACTTTTACCATGAATAGTACCCTTAAGATCGTACGTACTAGATTAAAACTTTCCTAATATAGCATGATTACGATTACGTGTTAGGATTTTATGTATTACGTACGTGTTAGAACACGATGAGTATTTACTACGCACGAGCACGTAATAATTATTTGACAATAATTAATCACGAACATGCGATCATGAAATCATGAACGTAATTAAAACACGAACTATTATTAATTACGTATATATATTTATTACGAGCGTAAATAAATATATTAGATCACGATAGTTACGTAACGAGAACACTTAAAACGCGAACACAAATAATCACGAACGAATAAATTAACATCGAGACGCGGAAAAAGGTACGGGTACCCCATGTGGGGCCCCCTACCCGCGACTACAAGGAGCAAATGGGCCAAGCCCATTTGTAATTTTTACTAAAGGGGGTTAAGGGATTTTTACACTACTCAAAATCACTTTTACAGAAGATTTTAGCAAAAACCTAAAAATCCTCCTCTCTTCTTTCTTTTTTGGCCGCCACCTACAAAACACCACAAGGGGGTGTTTGTTGATCTTGGATCTTGGAATTCTAGTTGGTGATCGTGTTTGTTCTTCGTCCTTTTGATCCACGTATTCAGTAAATCCTTTTTAAACCTTTTTCTTTTGATTTGATCTTTTATTAATCAAGAACATGTTATGTTTTTACAAAAACCTAATTAAAATCATGGATCTAACATGAATTGGGATTTAATAAAAATCAAAAGTAATGTTTTAAGGGGTGTTTGTTTTGGCCGCAGCCTACACCGAACCCAAGGGGGGGTTTCGGTTTGGCCATCCGACCACCACCGAGACCATATGGTCCCGGTTGGTTGGTGTGGGTCTCACGACAGCATCAAGACAAGGGGTACCCCGATTTGGTTCGGGGTACGGTGGCGATTTCATGTCCGGTTCATGGTTTTTAGTCTAGATCCGGTTCATGGTGTATGTTTAGTTTTTATTTTTCTTTTATGATCTTATGTTAAAAATTAAATTAATAAAATGACATGATTAATTTAATAACATGACTTAGGTTATTTTAATTATTAATAATCATGAAATTAATTAACCTAAGTATTTTTATATTTTAGACCTATAATTAATTAATTATTTAAAAAACCATGATTATAATTAATTAATTAACATGACTTAGGTTATATTATTAATAAATAATAATACATGTTTTAACCTAAGTATTTAACTTTATTTAATAAAAAACATGTTATACTTTAATTAAATATTTTAACCTGTAGTTTAATTTAATTACATGAAATAATTATTAAACTATACATTATATCATATGACTTAGAAAATAATCATGAAAACACTTAGGCTTATATACTTAACTTATTTAACCAGCTTATTTCTAATTATGGAAACTTTCTATTTTTAGAAACTTAATTAAATAAGGCAGCTAATCTATTTATGGAAACCTTCTATTTTTAGAAACTTATTTATTTCAGGCAGCTGATCTATTTATGGAAACTTATTTAATTATTATTTAAGGCAGCTGATCTATTTATGGAAACTTTCTATTTTTAGAAACTTATCTATTTTAAGCAGTAATTCTATTTTTGAAAACTTTCTATTTTTAGAAACTTTCTATTTTTGGAAACTTTCTATTTTTGGAAACTTTCTATTTTTGGAAACTTTCTATTTTTGGAAACTTTCTATTTTTGGAAACTTTCTATTTTAGGAAACCTGCTATTTTTGGAAAGTTACTTATTATTACACAGTAAGTATAATAATAAATGAAATACCAGAAATACTTAATCAGATTAAACAGAATATAAGATAAACACAATTTAAGGCTTTAAACAGTAAAACATGGTAAGAACATATAAAATAAGCTTAGGCATGACATAAAACCAGCTACGTATTTAGTAAGAAAATACTTATTCATGTATGTATTTATGTAGCACTAGTGATACGGAAGTAGGATTCCTCTTAGTTCATCTTCTACATTCACTGGACATAAGGTACGGATTCCTGTCCTTTCAGTATGGACACTCTTTCCTTATTAGGATTCCCCGTATGCAGCCAAATGTTTTCCCGTAGTATAAGTTATGTGTTTGATTTGCTTATGTTTAATTAAGAATACATATAGCCATAAACATGCATGACCAGTTTCACCTAGTTATGGAGGTACCATAACCATAACATTAGAGGCACTGATGTTATGACTTCACCATGGCGGAGTGATTGCTCGTGGCGTCCCTTCAGCTTTTGGCCATTTATATTATATTTATCATGTGGGGCGTATGGGTGCATCCTAATTACATGTTTTCAGTCAGGATTTCATGGTGAATGTGGTGTGTGCCTTGCATCCTTCACAAGGAGCTGATCCCTCCTACCCAAAAACCAGTATATTAAATTAGAGGCAACCCCTCTAATTTGCATGATGAGGTCACCCCTCCAAGTATTCATGCACGGTGGATTTTCATGACCTATATTGGCTAATGGTAAAATATGATAAACAGTTTTTACAAGATAAACATAAGACTTTTCAAACTATAAAACCAGTTTTATCAAGACTTAACCAAGTTACTCGGGACTTAGTTTTCTTCCGCTGTTATATGTTATATGCTTATCCTATTCATGCTTTATTGTACATCCGTGCACTGAGCGTATTTGCTCAGACGTTTTCCTTTTTTATGTTCCCAAAACGGCAGGTACTCAGGGACGCTCGTAGACACTAAGAGTATGTGCATATGGACTCGAAGCTGTCTAGCCTTCTTTACTTTATGCATTTCCTTTCTTATGATACATTTGCTTTGGACAATGTTTAGTCCTTTCCTTTATTATACTATGTTTGTGTGTGATGAGCTTTACTTTTGGACTACTGATGTTTGATTCCGGTATTTTCCTTTTATGGTCAAGTAATGTTTAGACATTTTTCCTTGTATGCTTTGATGACACGCCATAATTGCATGTGACATTTCCATTATCAAAATGGGGTGTTACAAAAACAGTGACTCGACGGAAGATGATAATTTAAAGGGATGTTTGAAGCGACAATGTGATCCACGAATGTGCATTCAAGTTCGCCTAAAACTACCTTGTTTGAGTAGGACCATATCAATATTATTCCATATTATAAGTCAATATGCAAAAGTTATCTGGATGATCAAAGCACTTCCAGCTACTCATCTGTTTAAAGTTAAATCTATAAGTGGTTTAAGCTGAGATGTGATCCATTGCGACTGAAATAAGCTACTATGTATAAAAATATTTTAGCCTCCTTTTATTGATGTGTTTTAATCGTAGTGGATCACATGCTTAATCAATATGGTATTTGTTTTTAATGGTTTAGCTAGTCTTAGAAGCATTTCCACCTTATCCGTACACTATAACAAACAACTTATTTTACTTACTTTGAATTAAAATTAATTTACTTTGACCATTTCTCGTGACACGGGCATGGAACCATTGAGTTGGAATTATAGTAGTACATAAGCTTAGGGATGATCCATGGGCAAATAGTGCAGCAAATGTACGCAAAATCATGTACCACTACTAACTTAAATCTATTCTGGATTGGAGAATCTATATATAGCCTATATAATTGTCCCGTGTAGCGCTCAAATACTCGATCTTTTGGTTAGTATTACATTATTACCTGAAACTTAGTATCGTGGGACACAAAAATACCTATTTTTTGACCTGAGGAAATATTTGTTATTTCAGAGATTCTTTGTTGTTGGTAACTCGTAAAATGAACAACAACAACAAGGACAACCAATCAGGACACTAGGAAGGGGTCAACAAGGTGAATAATAACAGAAGGGTTTCGACAATTTTGGTCCAAGGATTCGATGTCTAATTTCTTGCAGCCGTATTTAAGGTCGACCAAGAGACAATACATATGCTTAAATGTGAGAATGACTGTAGGGGGCACGTTGTCATGGTGGAAATAAGGCGTGAACAACAACGTGGTATTCATGACCCAACATACGACGTGGAAGAAACCATTTGATCAATGAAGCTTCATAATGATATCGATCATGTTTCCAAAGCCGTTAGCAGCTTCAAGTTCCCCATTCTTCAGCTCTTGAAATTCATCGCCTAACGTGGTGTTCTCAAGAGTAAGTTACCCCAAATATATTGTTATACGTGATATATTATTCTCACGCAATAAGATAATTGTAGATTATTGTTATTTTAGCGTTGTGTGTGTGCACAGTTTTTATATGTATACAAAAGTGGCTATTTAGAAGCTGCCGATATGAATACAAATGGAATTTGATCATTCTTCTGAACGTGACGTGTCATTTTGATTCACAAGTTGTGTTATGATTTTGTTATTTGTATACAGGTGGTGGAATGTTGCCACACATAATTCAAAATCTTTTATCCGCTACTGCCTTGGACCTTAGTTATATCTTACACCCAAACTTTATTTTCTAAGGGATTACCGATTATGAGCTTTTCAAATCCGTAGTATATTTATTCACACCAGCTAGGGGATTATGAGTTGACCGAGTAATGTTTGTTTTCTTCTCATATCTACATGTGATTATAAAAACTATTGTTACAATATCTACTAAATTCTAAATATTTTGAAAAAAATAGAAGCTTAATGGATTATGTAACGGCTTCTTTCAACATGTTTGTGTTTTAGCGCTTTTTTTCTTTTCAATACACCTACTTGACCATTAGGACCAAATAAATCCCAAATTAACCCAATTTGGTTAACATAGGTTGAAATTATATATATCAATCCTCACTCATATGCATGATTGATTAAAAATTGGACTAGCGTTTTAATTTTTTCAAGAATCAAAATTTTTTGCAGGAAAGGAAGTATACGTATATGGGATACAAACTTGTTAATCTGAGGGATGGTGTTAATGCACACACCAAAAGCTACGAAAGATACTGCATGATTGAGACTATGATTTTGTTATTTGTATACATGTGCTAGAAAAGGGTATAGAAAATAAACTTTGTTTTTAGAATGTTTTCTTCATAAAAAAGCAATAAAATGAAACAATCTTGGTTAAAGAACCAGGTACATTTTTTATGAATAACACCTGAATAATTATATGGTTCTTTTTAATTTATTGGTGTGTGGAGCAGGATATAAAAGTTATCTGAATCAATCGCGTTCACAAGACCGGATAGTGAACCAAAAGTGTATTCCTGAGAGTCAAGAGAACCTAGACCTTAGATTGCAGTCCTTTAAACAAAACATGGAAATTGGACATTTGGAAAGGTACCCTTTGACTTAACTTTTGAACCGCTGGAGCATAAATTCCAAAAGGAGATGATGAGATTATCTCGGGATGAGAGATTGTTAGCGCAAAGAGGTTAGTGATTATGTTATTTCCAGAGTACATTAAGTAAAGGGTACCCTTTGACTTAACGATTAAGTTTTTACAATAATTTGGCATGTATGGAACTAGATAAACATTAGGGCTTTTGTGGTTTACCTGAACAAGATAAAACATAGGAATAACTTGTGATTTTTTGTCAATGAATTTCTTAGATACTTAATGTTTGAATGCTCGGTTGGAGATGAGAGAGAGACATAAAATTTACGCTGCAAACGAACATCAAGGTAAATCTGGATATTATATATTGATTAGCAAGTCCAATGGATCTTTATAATGATAATTTGGTTTTTGTAGCATTCGTGTTAGGTCAAAGTCGATAGTTGGAATGAGGATAAAGTTGTTATGTTGTCATGATGTTGACGTTTTGGTGTATACATACACAAATGCAATAGTTGGTGAGTCTTTTTCCCTTGAAACCACTATTAATGAATTGTGTGTATGGATGAACACTTTTTGAGCATAGATAAACAATATCAATATCAGTGGATGAACACTTTTTGAAGTCACACTTACTCTACATTTGATTAAGTTTAAGGATGCCAACAGTTATCTTACTAGAGCTCACTTCCCTTGGTTTCTTGCATCTCGGTTTGAACACTTCATAAATGTTTTAACATAAAACTTTGAACTTACTTTTGTAAATGTTTGAACACTTCATAAATGTAATACCTCAGTTTTTTTTATCTAACTGTAATGGACCTAAAAGTTTGCCTTACATTTCATCTATGCTTAATTTTTATGGTATAACAAGCAAAGTCAAAATGGTTCCATGGGTGATGCTTCATCTTAACCATACATATTCTAAACATTTTAAATAGGCACTCTATAATAATGTGGAAAAATAGACATGTATGCACTTCTGTAATACTAATGATACTAATATATTGTATACTAAAATCTTTTTTATCTTTTTTTATAAAAAACGTAATCGAGACAAGTTTCCATGATGGTGCAACTGCGTGCAGGATCTAGCAACTGTGAGGTTTTTCTTTACTTTCATATTATATCTCTTCTTCCCTCCAACACCAGACCTGGACCCAAACTGCAATAGCTATAATCCAAATATGTAAATATATGAGGAACATTCTGTGTGATATCAAGTTGTGGTTCTCGAGGGCATGGACACACATTCCAAGTTTCACATAATGAAGGAAATATTATGAAGATTTTTTCTGTAAAGAACCTTTGAAAGTCAAACGCTTACACCATAAGCAATGTGAAAGCTAAGATCCATGAAAAAGAAGGTACTCCCGCTGACCAGCAGGTGCTGAGAATTAATGGAATTGTTCTGCATGACAGCGGTACTATTTTTGAGTTCAACATCAACAAGAATCAATAATAACACTTGTGGTTGAATCAGTGGAATTGATGTTGATATCTGTGAAAACATGTGCAAAGACCATCCCTCTAAATTTTAATGTTATACCTATACCTGGAGAAACCATAGGAATGTATTATGGTATCTCTTAATATTTGTTTCACAAGTGTTCGGTCTGGTAAGTGAATTTGGATGTTAGGCATCTAACTTAATGTAGTATGATACTTCTTATATCAGTTTCAACTTCTTTTTAACGTAACCCGAGACAACTCGCTTATACTAATAGTTCGCTGTTTTATACAAGCATGTAAACAAAAACTAGGAAATAAATGATTCATCTAGACCAAGAGATATAACAAATAACGTTATATATACAAATAGTTTGTACTTAGATAAGATCATCTAGAGGTGGTAAATCTTGCCCATTTTGATACATATGGGCATTTTTTGTCCATTTTTAAAAAACGATGGGGCAGTTTTTGACCATTTTCAATTATGAATGGGAGCGCACATGTATGAAATTAAATGGGCTCAATGGACGCACATGTAAAATACTAATTAGGCTATTCGACGCGTATTTTATATTTAATTTTTTTATCCCGGGCTTTCAAAAACTATTTTTATTTTCTAATTCTACGTTTTATATGTTTTTTTTCCTTTTTAGCTTGCGCTCCTTTAGTCCGCCCGTTTCGCCGTGCCCATTTAGCCTGCGCCCGTTTGGCCTGCCGCCCGTTTAGCCCGCTGCCCGTGCCTGCCCGCCTGCTCGTTTTGCCACCTCTTGATCATCTTAAAACTTATACTTTACCATAATCGACTGAGTGGATTGCTTAGATGCTTACTTTAGTTACGACACTTTACATTACAAATTGATCTTACCACAGTATGATGTTTCGTACATTTTTAATTGCTAAGCAAATCCGCAGCTATGCGCGGGTATTCGCCTAATTTGTTAAGAAAATCAAATCTTCCAGAAATAATTTTATGCTTTTACAGAAGTTTGAAAATCGGAGGCCCATATAATATGGAGGCCCTGTGCGGTCGCCCCTGCCGCACTTGCTTAAATCCGGCCCTGATTTATACTATAACTTAACTGTTTAGTTAAGAATTGTAAGTTAAACCAGATAAAAAAACGTAGATAACTTTTTTACGTTAAATTTTGTGATTGTAGTTTTGTAGTTGTGTACGGTGGATCTATTAATATTCTTTAAATTTTGAAATATTGATTTTTATTTTTGGTTAAGACCTTGGAATATGATGGATTTTGGTTCATCGTGTAAAAAATAATGATTCAAGTAGCAATAGTTAGGGGTGAGCATTTGCGCAGATTGGACCGGAATGGACCGATCAAAACTAGACTGTTGGTTCAGTTTTTAGTCCGGTTCAGTCTTATTAAACATAATCAACGGTATTTTAATTTGACCAAACCGAAATGGACCAACCAAACCAAAGACCGAATTAGTCTAAAATCCTAGACCGAGAACCGGATTGAAATTGTTCAGTCTAATTCAGGTCGATCTGATCCGGTTTTCTGATTCAGTCCAGGTCGCTAGTCCAAATACTCAACCCTTAGCTCTATTTAGTCTGTTCGTGATATTAATTTAATGCATGAAAGTTGTTAGTTGAAATGCATGATGCATGATACATGATTTACATCAAAGTATCAAACTGTTAATCGAAATTTATGAAATTGCAAATCCAATTAACTTGAATTTGGACTTGACATTACAAAATGACTGATCTCATAATGATAATCTTTATTGATAGTACATAGTTATATATCACAAATGCACCTCTATCACTAATGACAAATGATTTTTTTAATTTTCTTTTGAACACCAAAATATACTATTAAATTTAACATAAACTTTGAAAACACAATTTAAATATTTGAGTGAATGTTTCGTTTCAGATTGACATCCTAATTGAAGAAACATTTTTACTCAACCAATACACAAAATTGTTATAGTAAACATAGAAAGGTTTAGTTGGACCGAGCAGAATTAGTGGCGTTGTCAAAACTTAAAAATTATACACACTATCATCCTTAAGGGCATCAATTTTTTTTCTTCAAAATACTCTTAAATTTTATGTGTCTTTTAGCTATTGTTAAACATAGACGAAACATCTAATCTTAGTATGATACGGAGTAATATTGATTTGAGTGTTACATTTAATATATGGCATTTACTTGCGAAGCATATTCTCCAACGAAACACATATGTCATTTATTTGTGAAATATATTGTTTAGATTAAGTAACAATTGGTGTATCTTTCGAGCTTTTTTCTAGAAAAACTTTCTTTTAACTTGAGCAAAGGATGTAAAAGGTAATAAACTAATGTCTAATTGAATAAAACCGAGCCAACTTTGGTCCAATTTCTAATTTAGCAAAATAAAACTTTTTTAAGCAAAAGAAACCATTAAAGTTACCAAAAATGACATTTAAATTTTAAAACTTTATTGTTGGTAACTTTTAACTATGATGATACAGTAAAAAAATTGATTTGGCGTGATAAAATGTGTCCTCCCTAGGTAATCATCACTTAAATGACCAGAATAAATTGGATAGTCAAATTAGAGATTAGACTATAAAATTAGTTATCTACCTATTTCATGTCTCATACACAAATGACCAAAATTTAAACTGATGATAATATTCTAAAAACACGAGTTACTTCAAATAAAAAATACATCAAATAGAAAAGCAACAAAACATAAGTGTTAAAACAAGGGGGAAAATAACAAGTCACACGATAAGATTAGCAGCACAGCCTCTGCAGGTAATACTAGGCTTTTACACCAAGTATGAATAGTTATTCGTTCGATCTCTTCGAATTGATTTCCAGTTTAAAGTGTGACTCAATTGTCTTTTGGTGAACAAGAGAATGTTTTGGTTTGATTTTCTAATTTAAACTAAAAGCAAGTATGAAAATGTCGTTGAGCGAAATTAAAGAGTTTAAATATTAAACTAAAAGCTATTTAGAAAAACTTTATGTAAAACTTAAAAACTTAAAAACGTGTTCTACCGGAATATTGCAAATCATTTCTATCGGAATGCACCAAAGTCATAACCATCGGAATACAACTAAAACAAGCCAGCGGAATAATCCATGTGCAGGTCCATCGGAATGCTAAACTGAATACCCATCGGAATGTCAAATACAATTCTGTCGGAATATGGTCTATCGCAATGATCACAATCGGAATGTCCTAGATCACAATGTCAGATCGGAATAATCCAATTACCTTTGTCGCAATGTCCAGATCGGAAAGTTGTAAACTAAAATTGGGCAGAGTTTCGTCTTAAAAAGACCTTAGTCCTGTCGGAATATGCGATCGCAATGAGCGATCACAATCCATATCGGAATAAGGGGGAAGTACAAGTTATCGCAAAGTAGAACCCTTGATGGGTTATTGCGATAGAAACCAAGTAATCCGTCGGAATGTGTAGAATCCCCAAGATTGTGATGGAAGCAATACTTAATCCGAAATTGGTGGTAAGCTTAAAACTCAATAAGCACAATCAATAAGCTAACTCATACGAAACTTAAACAACTCAAAAAGCTTAGATTGGACAACTTGTAAAACATAAAAGATTATAAACTTTATGAAATGAACTTTAAAATGACTAAAACCCTTGAGAAATCCGAAAATCAATAAGCTAAAACTTGAAATAAGCCAAATAGCATAGAGAGCTTATAGCTTATACGTGTAAGAGCTTATGTGTAAACAAAGAGGATTAACCTTTAAACACGAAAACATCAAATCATACGAATGAAGTATGCAATTCGGATCAAAAGATAAAGTAAACCAAGAATTGTAGAAGGAGATTAAAGAACACAAAACTTAACTTGAACTTGATTAATGGAATCCAAAATACAAAAAGCTTAAAATGTGAAAGATTAAAAGAAAAGATGAAAGACTTAGTGAGAGAAAGTTTAGAACTTTCTCTCTCTAACAACTAGAAAGGAAAAAAATTAAAAGTGCAACTAGCTAACCACCCTCCTAATGTGATTAGGAGGGTATTTATAGGGAAATGGGAAGTGCATGTGTGGTGCTTCCTTCTTTCTTTTCTTCTCGACTCGATTTAATTCTTTGTCTTTCTCGACGTCGTCTCGGGATTTGAACTCGTCTTAATATTTTCTTCTATGATTTAGACTTGAGTTCTTCGTCTTCATTAAACTTCCGCCTTTAGACTATTTCTTCGATAAATCTTCAGAATAGGTCTTGGACATCCGTTCTTTAAGCACTCTTGATCTCTTTACTTCGTCTTTTCTCGTTTTCTTCGATAAAAGCCCGTGAAAGCCCGTGTTTTCTTCCTTTTTCATCTTTTGGTCCTAAAGCACAATCAAAACACGAACCACGCATAATTCCGACTCTTATGACATAAAATACACGTTTTGGTCTTGTTATTATTGGAAATAAGTGGTAAAAGGATAAGTGTTTTCACACTTACTAAATCCCCTACACTTGACCATCGCAATGCCCTCATGCAATGCATTAATTTTAAAGCACGGTTTACATTTTCCATCATAAATAACCTACCTTGACCTTTATTCAACACTAAATAAAAAGATAAAAACAAGTAAAGAAATTAAAGACTTACATTGGGTTTTGGCTGCCATGATCGTTTTTCAACCTCAAGTTTCACTTTCCCCATACCAAGCTTAAAAATGAGATCATTGTTATTATAAGTTAGAAAACTAACACGAATTCATGTGGGCCAATTATTCACTTAGACTCCCTTATTCCTAGGTGTATCTCTTATATTTTGTTTTTGTCTTGAATGATCACGAGGATGCATTGTTTGACTTATTTCGATAGTTATTTAGGCCGAAAATAAAGTGGACGATTTAATCAATAGTTAGCTAAAGGACAAAATCTTTTAAAACTGCTTCTCGGGACCTCATAAAGTTCATATCTCGGCATAACTTGCTTCACGATTTGAGACCATTCTCGGACCGATATTTGGCAGCGACCTCATACTTCAAATCTTTGAGAGACGTTCTCGAAATTATGGTCTTCTCTTCGTAATAGGAATTTCTTCACTTGAAGTTTTGAGAGATTCTTCATATTTGGACCACGACTTCTTCATTTTTCTCTAATCTTTATTTTGGACTTTGATATACAACGACCCGCCTCCTTTTAGGACATGGATCTATTTATCCTCATACCTTGTTAGGGCCTTTTCGGATAGACTTCTCCATGATCTTTTGGGGAGTTTTTGCTTTTCGTCGTGTGTCTCGATCCTTCATATTGATTTTCGATAAATGATTCTTCACATCACTTTTGGATCTTTAGCAACAAAATGTATCCCTCATGCCTTGTTAGGGCCTTTTCGGACTCGCCAATCTTCGCATCCCGCTTCAATAAGTTATGCCTTGGCTATGAACTCTAATTAATACCGAGCAACTTTTAAACGATCTTGGGCTAGAAGCTAAGTAACTTTTCAAATCGTACAACCTTATTTATTGCAGATAAATTTATTAGCAGGCGATGGGAGAATAGGCTTATAATTAACTCACATAAATTCACGAAAGAATACCAAACTTATAATTGACTCTATCATCTCTCGTCCTCCACAGTTTAGAATCTCAAGGAATGAGACTCGTGGATGCTTAGCCTTTTAAATCAAAGTTTTGGGTTTTCGAGTCATCTATAGGATCTTGCAAATTCTTAGACTTTTTCAAGTTTACAAATCGCATTTTAAAGTTCCCTTGATAAACAACTCTCTAGGATCAATTATAGGAACTTGCGAAAAGTTCTTGTTCTTAACCCGTGAGAGTTAAGACTTTCGCGTTTTAAAGCTCCCTATATAAAAGCCTAGCAAAACTTGACTTAAACACGTTAAGGATACTAGCTAGAGTAAACTTAGATAAGTAAACTCGGGTTGAGTCAAAATATTCACGACTTTTAAAAATAAAACCACTTTATTAAAATTTATTCTAGCAAGGAAAGAAAATAATCATAACAAAGGAAAATACAACTATACAACTAGGCCAAAATAGATTAAAAATTTTGAAAAATGTCGAAAAATCAAATTTTCCGGTTAAAATGAGGACAAATTCATGGAAAAGACCACTTACTTCGATAGAAGTCCCCCTACACTTGAGATAAACATTGTCTTCAATGTTTAAGCATGTGGGAGTGAACTCCCCTACACTTAGGACATTGTGCACTTTGTTTAAATCTTGCTAAGGAAAGGACACTAAAGTGATTTCAATGAGAACATATAAGATATGAAATATTGAAGCACGAGAGTTTAGGATAGAACCGGGAAGACGGGTACACGGGATCACGGTTCGTCAAAAGTCATCGAGGTGCTCTTTGAAGCTTGAATCCCTGCACAAAATAAGAAACAGGACAACCAACACATACGGGGCTCCCCCTACACTTATTATGAAAGCAGTAAAGGATAGATCACGGGTTGCCTCCCGAGAAGCGCTTGTTTTTGATAACCGAGTCACGAGCCTGACTCGACCCAAATTTAGTTCATGGGTGTAGAAACTAGAAGGGGGGGTTGAATAGTTTCTTATATTTACTTGTTAAAATATAGTTTCCAAAAATCCTTTTTCAAAAACTTAGGCTTGAGGAAATATGTGAAATCTTCTTATGCACAATATGAACAATGATAGTGTAACTAAACTAATACTAACAAAAATATATCCACAAAGAATAAAGAATGATAGTATAACTAATCTAGTACTAACACATGTATATGCATAAAGAATAAAGAATGTAAATAGTTAAGGGTAAAGAAAGATCAAACCGAACACCAAGGATTTATAGTGGTTTGGCAACGAAGCTCACTCCTCGTTCCTACTCCACTCCTCGAGTACTCCTTACTCGAGATTTAACTACACAACAAGCTCCTTATGGTGGAGAAAACCGTACACGTCGCTTAACCAATTTCCGACTCTAAGCTAAAAGTCGAGCCCTAATCGTAGCTAGGACCAATCTACACAACTATACTTAGTACATACACAACTTCCAAATAGACACAACTACTTGGATCTTCACAACTATGACACAACTACAAGTAATAAAATTAGATCTTCAATGGATCTTTGGTGGTGGACTCAACACTTCACTAGGATAGTGTTCTTCTCTTTGCACTTGGAGAGGAAGGGATGGAAGAACAAGATTCACTTCTTAAACAAGTAATAATCAAACAAATGATCAAAGATTTGAGTGATTAAAGAAGGGGTTTGAATCTGGAAATAAATGTGCAAAAGAGGTGAGGTGAAAAGCTGAGAATGGTCCACTATTTAAAGGACAAAGGAGCCAACGGCTATATCTGCCCGCGGTACCTTATCTAAGCCCGCGGTACCTTATCGATAAGGTACCGCCTAGGCGCTAAGGTACCGCCGGACTAGACTCCGCTCCTTTTTGTCCTTTAGTGGTGGAGGTCTTATCTGGGTATAAAAAATATCCTGAAAGGATATTCTTAACCAAATAAGAATATGCCATTTTCAAATTTCAAATAATTAATTTAATAAAACATTTTCTTAAAAATAAAGTTTAATAAAAACTTGTCACATTTAATAAAAAGTGAGTTTTAAGAAAAGATTAAATCACTTGATCACTTGATTAAGGTTAGTACTTGTTTATCCATACCTTAAGTGAAAATGGGTAAAATGAAAAATACTTGGACTCAAGAATTCGTTTTTCGTTGTTTTCGTAAATGCTTGTTTTTACATATTGTCGTAATCAAAACTAAGCGAGACAAAAAAAATGCAAGTAACATTTTTAGTCATTATTGCGTTAACAATCTCCCCCTTTTTGATTCCGACAATACATAAACTCAATTACACAAAAACAAGATTTTCGAAGACGAGTTTATTCATTTCTCCCCCTTTGTCGAAGCAAAAAGGTTGCGTAAGTCGGTGTTGAAGAAACGGACTTTGCAAAGACTCCCCCTTGGTGCTTACTCCCCCTAGCTTGGGGCACCGAGGAATCGAGATATGGTGACAAGCTACATAGAAGGGTTAGTTTAACAAAAGAAACAACCAACAATATATAGCAATAGGTCACAAAAAAAAAATTAAAAGAGAAGAAAACACAAAGACAAAGATCCAAGATAGGTTACTAAAAGAACATCATACAAAGAAGTATGGAAAAATAAACAAGCCAAAAGCATAAATCTAATCCTAGTTATTCTAGAATTCTAAGATTTGCTTGAATTTGGTGTCTTGTGGATAAGCAACCAATGCTTATATGAAAGACAAGGTAATAGCAGAGGGTGGTGGTGGTGGCTTGTTGGAGATCTCATAATCAAAGTGAAGAGGAGGCTTGATTAAGAGACTCTTGATGTAGCTCAACTCCTCATAGATGTGTGCCATAGCAAGATGTTGATATTGACAACAATGACAATATGTTCCATGGTGCATGGCATTATCATGAGAAGGAGGAAGAACACTAAAGGGTGGTGGTGGAAGAAAAGAAGTTCCACAATTAACATTCTTGGTAGGAGAAATGTGATTAAGAGTGTTCTTGGGTGGGTTTTGATTGAAAGAAATTGGAGAAAATGGAGGAGATTCAAGGCTTTCATTGGGAGGATGTAACACCCCCAGATTGGTCAAATGCAGCGGAATAATAGTTGGGGTGTTACTTGGGTGGATCGATAGCACATAGCATATAGAGCGATGATCATAAAGTCATTCAAATACATATTACATGAATTAATCGTACACATTGTATCTTGTTCAAAAGAAAACCACATTTATTGAAAAACAGAATTAAATATCCCAGCCCAATGGTCAACATGATGCTTTCCTATAATGCTGGAATCCAATGCATGAACCTGCTTACTTTCCTGAGAAAACATGAAAATAAAATGTGGGGGTCAACACGAGGTTGGTGAATTCACAGGTTTAATTAAATAAAGTATTAATATGCAAAGCATCACGAAGGTAGCAGGACATCACAGCCCAATACTACAGTAGTTCCTACTGCCCTGTAATAGAAGCTAGACATGATTTTCAGTACGCCCATTGGGTCTATCCTGATGTATGTTTCCCTTAATCCGACAATGACATAAACCTGCTGCTCGGCCTAAGCATCACGTGACAGCTGATCACGACAGGCCGGGTGTTGTCAACACCCGAATCGTACTATCCATACATTTCGCGCTACACTATTAACTATTACAGTCCACGGGAATGGGGTAACAGTAGGCAATAAATTGTTGTTGTCTGTGCATGCTTGCATAAAAATAAAAGTTGGCATGTTTTCTCCCCCAGTTATAAAACAGTAAAGATGGGGCCATGAACTCACCTTAGTGATAATGTGGTAATGAGGATGATGTCACAGTATAGTCACGTACTGGAGAAATTACCTAAGTAATTTGAATGTCTCAGTGAATGTAGAAATAATTATGCATGACAATGGTGCATATGAAAAATGCATGATCACAGTTTATAGTTTGATATGTGGCTTAATTTATTCTTAATAAATTAAGGATGTGTTGATATATATTGTTTTCAACGAAATAATATATTTTAATGTACGAGTTTATGTTTAAGGAAAAAGGTATAGTAAATTAAATAAATCCACATGTTTTATTTAATTTAAATAAAGAAGATTAAACTTTATACCTTGTTATGGTTTTAAGGTTTCACAAAAGAGATGGTTAAACGATTTTGTTAATATCGTATAGTTGTAATTCGATATAAATAATCCGTTTATGATAACCCTTTTTAAGCGATTAAGTTACACTTTTAAATAATGTATAGTTTAGGAGTCGTATAAGTTTCATCCGTTAAAGTTATTACATCGTTAGTCCTTGTTGGTTATCCCGTTTAATATAAACGCCCCTAGGGCTTGATAAACTTTCGGGAAATGGCAAAATACCCCCCCCCCCAATCCCACGGCATAAAATAAATGGGATTAGGGTTTGGTTAAAGTTTCAAAAATGACACAAATGGTCCTTGTATTTTATATAAGTCACGAAAATGATTAAAAACTTGCCGTAACTTTTAGAACTTGTCATAAATGGCCCAAAAAGTTTACTTGTAAAAATCAAATGGGCTAAAGTGGCCCATTGAGGTCACGGTTTGTGTAGGTTTAAGCTTATTGGGCTTAAATGGCCCAACAAGGGTCACGGTTTGGTTTAGTTTGGTTTTACCAAGGTTAAACAAATTTTACTAAGTAGTAAAAATGGTAAATAATGTTTCTATTTTAATATTACACTTTTGGGTCCAATCTTTCATTAATATACAAAAATGGCACGAAAAGTAACTCTTTTAAAATCAAACGGGCCAAATTGGCCCATTAAGGTCTCGGTCCATTTTAAATTAAGTTTTTACCAAGTTAAATGAATTTACCAAGTTATATAAATTGTTACCGTGTAGTAAAGTAGTAAAAAGGGTGAAATATTAATATTTCCACTTTGGGTCCATGTCTTTCACCATATTACAAAACCGGCACAAAAAGAAATCTTTATTTTTGATATGAGCTTAAACTCATATCCTTTTATCAACAAATAACCCTAAAACATGAAGCAAAATACCCATTTATCTTGTAAAAAGCAGTGTTATGTGGTATGTTTGTGTTTGTGTGATCTTATGTAGGTAAAAGGATACAATTTCAAGCAAACAAGGAAAAATCAAGCTCAAATGGATGAAAAAGACAAAAGAGGATCAAAAGTGACAAGACTTTGAAGTTCAAGGACCTATCTTGACAAGTTGTGAAAGTTGAAGGACTTAAAGTGCAAATAATTAAAAGTCAAGATTCAAGTCAAACCTGGTCAAACTATCAAGTCAACTCAGTCAAAGGGCTATTTTGTACAAGTTTTGGAAGTTAAAGGACCAAAAATGACAAAGGAATGAAGATCCTAGCTTGAAATGGGAATCTGCCAAGTATAGGGACCAAATCTGCCAACTTTGGAAAGAATTGCAAGTTTAATCCATGTGTTAAAGATTTCAGCCAATGGGAATAAAGAAAACATTTCACACGGATCACCACATAAGCCCATTAACTGCCGCCTTTCATTTAATACCATATCTCAACAGTGTGATCCGTGTGTAATGTTTTAAACAAATCAAAGGCCGCCACGTGTCCATCTTCTTTAACAAAAACATTTCCAGGATCGGGATTTTGATAGAAGGCATTTCATGAGAAGATCAAAACACCAAATTTGCTCGTTTTGAAGAGAGGAATCCAATGGTGCAATCCAATTAACAAATAATCCATTCAATCAAAAACCCCCAAATCAGTTCATAACCTTCAAAGTGGGATTTGCATAATTCTTCCACGTGTCAAGCTATGATTGGATCTGCCACGTCACAAACCCCAACAGAATCTCTTCTCATGCCTATAAATAGCTAGGATGTATCTCATTTCTCATTGTAGCTTAAATTTGTAAAACACATAGTTCTTAAATTTCCCTTTTCATTTTTCCCTCATTCTACCCTAACTACTCAAGAGTCTGACAAACTCTTGAGTCAGTTAGTTAGTTAGTAGCTTGTAACAACTTTTGTAACTGAATTCACTCAATAAAATTCAAATTTCCTTTTCCCGCCAAATTCTGTTATTCAAATTCCTGGTGATTCTTGTTGCTGTTAAGAGTTCTTGTTGCTGTTTGATGTATGTTATGATCAACCATTGATCATAGCTTACATTGGTGAAGAATTGTAGCTGTTTGTTCAGAATTCAAGTTTTTTCCATTGTTCTTGAAGAATTGAAGCAGAATGTTGATTTCAGATTATGTGTAGCTGATTTGTTGATTGAATCTTGTTGAACACTAGTGATAGGTGGTGGTATCACTAGGGCAAGAGAGCTCAGCGCTCCTCTTCTTCCCAAAGGACCTCTACAATAGGTTCATTAGCTCTTGTTTTAGGTTCCTCTAAACAGTCTTTGCATGCTCATTTTCCTAGATAACTTTGATGGCTACATGATATACTTGTTATATGTTGTTGTTTGATTGTGTTTTGAGTGTTTAAATTTCAGTTACTGCTTAATCTTGTGAATTTGTGTTCAGCTTTCTAGTTATTAGCTCATTTTCAGTAACTTCTTAGCATAACAGTTTAATTGAGTTCTAGTCTTGCTAGTTTCTTAATTTCAGTTTCATTAGCTTTTATTTTGTTCACTAAAACAAGTCTGCTATAGCCTCTACATCAGTTTAATCCAGTACTCAATTAGTCTTTGTTAAAACTTGTAAAAAAACAGATAAAGGAGTGTTTGGGAATAGTTTTCAAGTGGTTTTCAAGTGTTAAAAATTGGTGTTTAGAAGTTTGTTTCCAGTCTTTAGTTGATAACAATTGGTTTTAAGTCATTTGCAAGTCATATAAAAGGTCAATCAGGCAATTGGCTTTGAAATAGTTTGGGTCAGTTATCATTAGGCTTTGGTTTTGAAAACTTGTCAATTTCAATTGCTGAATTCTCTTTCATTCCTTGATGAAATTTGTTCAAATTTGTTTCCAGACTTAGTTTACATCATAAACTTTTAGACTTTAAAAGGAAAATCTACAGTATTAAGTAATAAGCTAGTAATAAGCTTTTTAGCTCAAGCCTGAGCATTTGCTATTCTCTGAGATAAATTGCATACTGTTTTACTGGTTCTCATTATCCACTTCATTAAAGTAGTGATTTTCTTTCACAATCCTGTTTAGAAAGTGTTGAATATGAGTTTTTGAGAATTTGAACTTTTTCCAAAATTTTGGTCAAACCTGGTCAACATAAGCTCAAAAGAGCTTATTTCAAATTTCTTCTTCATTACTGGATGAAAATGGTTCTAATTTGATTTCCCGTTCTTGTAATCAAGTGCTTAATCAGAATTGTCACAAAAATCAGGTTGTGACTGATTGAAATAAGCTGTAGCTTATTTTGTGCTTATTAATAAGCACTCAATTGCTTATTTTGGACTTTTAGCTTATTTCCTTGAACGCACGTAGCTATAATTGGATTTTAAGAGTTTTGCAAGTGATTTCAGCTTATTTGGTTGAGTAATAAGCTCAAACGAGCTTAATCTTGTTCTTGTCCCGTTTTTGGTTAAAAGTTTGGTTTAATTGCATTTTGGTCCTTCCATTTCATTCAGTTTGGTAAACTTAGCTAATCTTCCTAGTTTTTAGGGTTTGCATATATTCAGTCCCTGGACTTTGTGATTTGTTAAATTTCAGTTGTTAAGTTTGTTAGTTTGTTAAAATTTGGTTAGTTTGTTAAAATTTTTACAAGTTTGGTCCTTATAGTTAACTGTTTTACATTTTTAGTCCCTATAGTTGATAGAACTTACATTTCAAGCATTTACATTTCATAGAAATTACATTTTCAGTCCTTATAGTTTTATATTTTGCATTTTTATATTTTACTTGAATAAAATTTGGAATTTGCAACTTGTTTTACGTATAAGTAGGTTTATATTTTTCATTTTTAGATAGTGTTGTTTGAATTAGCAATAGATTACCAAGCAAGCTTGAACAACCAAGAACAATTATAAATCCGATATTGGTTGGACTTTCTATTAGTTAAGAACTGAGAAAACGAACTTGCATTATACACATTTCAAATGGCGCCGCTGCCGGTTCTTTGACTACACGAGAGACTATCGATTGACGGTTTTCATTGGCTTTTGGGATCCGTTCATTTGGTGAACGTTATTTTTACGTATCATAAATCAAAAACAAATAAAAAAATCAAAAATACAAAAATATATAAAAACTAAAAAATTAACAAAACAATTCTTTTCCTAAAGAATTGACCAAAAAAATTAAAAAAATCCAAAAAGCAATCTTTTTCCTAAGAGATTGCACCCAAAAATATATATTATTGTATTCTCTCGGTTTTTATGTACATATAGTATTTTCCTTTAAAAAACTCATAAATACAAAAATACTTTCCATATATTATTATAAGTAAATACGTATACGTATAAGAACAATCAATCTACATATCTTCCATAAGTATTGCCGAGGCAATACACCGTGTTGAGGGGCGCTCCGGTCCTTGACACGCGTATCGATCAAACAAAATAAAGCAAGAATAGATAAATACTCTCAATAAGCAATAATTCGAAGAATACGAACATTTAAGTGAATAGAAAGGCGATGTGCTATAAAATGCCATCTAAGGGTCAATAGGTACTTAAGTGCTTCGCGCCACCTAACCCCCCGTTCACTTGGGAGTATTCTAAGAAGGAAAGCTTCATTGAGGGTCTTGCACCCAAAGTAGTATTACATATATTGTTATTTTCTTGTGGATATTTAATATCGAAACTCGAAGAGGATAATCTTATTCTTTTCAAAGTCACACGAGAGCTTCTCTCTCATTCCTCGTATTGAGTTGCATGCTCACTCGCGGGCGTGCACAAATACCGATTGGTGTACAACCTCTTCCTCCGAAAAGGAAGAAGAAGAGAAAGAGTAAGACCACCACCGTTCACCAAGCCGATCACGAGAATCGTGCTTTGCCACCACCACAAGGAGCCATGGCTATTGATAATCGTACTTTGTATGAACGTATGCAATCCAACGTTCATGGATATGTTAGTGCCATTAAGATTCCCGACTTTCCCGCTAACACATTTGAGCTACATACATCTATGATCAATATGGTTGCTGCATCACCTTTCTATGGAAAACAAAATGAGGATCCCCATGCTCACCTTAAGAGATTCCTTTCACTTTGCAACACCATTAAGCATAATGGGGTTCCACATGAGGTCATTAGATTGATGTTAGTGTCATTTTCTTTAGATGGGAGTGCTAAGCATTGGTTAGACACCCAACCACCCGATAGTATCACCACATGGGATGATTTTACCACTAAGTTTTTGAACAAATTCTTTCCTCCACAAAAGACTATGGCTTTGAGGAATTTGATTATGGGCTTTACACAAAAACCTAGTCAATCCTTTGGTGATGCTTGGGAAGAGTATAGTGAGTTGTTGAGGCGATGCCCTAACCATGGAATGGATGATCTAGTCCAAATCAATACCTTCTACAATGGCCTTAAACCTCACCACCAAGATTCACTAAATGCTTCCGCGGGAGGGAGTATTCATTGCAAGACATACCATGAGGCTTTGAACATTATTGAGACTAAGGCAATGGTTCAAACAAACGATCCATTTGAAGAAAGAGTTCATGTTATCCAAAACACTTCTCAAACCCCTTGTGAACTCCAAATTCTTAAAGAGATCCTTCAAACAGTCAAACAAGGGCAAGAGATGACTCAAGGCATGATTCAAGATTTTAAGAGCATGACATTGAACAATTCCTCAAACAATGTGAATGCCATCACCATTTCTTGTGTTACTTGTGGAGGTCCCCACTCTTATGAACAATGTGACAAGGTGCAAGGGTATCAAGGGGAATGTTATGCTTACCAAGAGGAACACCGTGAACACTTCAAGCCTAACATCAATCCAAATAACCTTTCTTACAAATCCCAAAATTACCTTACTCCACCCGGCTTCCCACCCCAACCACCCACCCAAATTCCACAAAATCCTCCTCAAATTCTAGCAAGGAATCAAGGGCAAAGACAACCATACCAAGGCAATAATTACAAAGCACCCAATCAATTTCAACCTCAAGCTAATACCTTTTATCCACCACAACAAGGATTTAATCAACCACTTCCATTTATTCCCAATCAAGCATATGCTCCAATACCAAGTCAAGCTTACCCTCCAAATCAAACTCAAGGATATGGGATGCAAGAGACTCAAGAGTATGTTGACAAGAAAATGCGTGAAATTGAGAAGAGAATGAATGACCAAGTGAAACGTACAATGGAGGAACAAATCAATAGGGTTTTAGTGGCGGTAACTCAAAGACCACAAGGGGCTTTACCTTCTAACACACAAACAAACCCTAGGGCCAATGTTAATGCTATTACAACAAGGAGTGGTACAACAACAAAGGATCCTTCACCTCCTAAACCTACTATTGTTCAACCTACTTGTGCTCCTACTTGTGATAAGCCTTCTACTTCTACTCCACCTCCTCAAAGTGCTCCTATTCACTCAAACACACCTTCTCAAACCCCTCATACTTCTCCTTTACCTTCCACACTTCCTAATGAAGAGGCTAACAAAGACAAATCTTCAACTACAACACCTATTCCACCTACACCCAAACCTACTCTTCCATACCCTTCAAGGTTGAAAAAGGACAAGTTAAAGAACAAAGATGATATACAAGTCTCCAATTTCTTAAGGATGTTCAAGCAACTCAATATCAACATATCCTTTGCGGAAGTTCTTGCTTATATGCCAAAGTTTGCTAAGATGTTCAAGGATTTGCTCTCAAACAAAGAAAAATTGGTTGATTTGCCCAACACATCACTTAATGAAAATTGTTCCGCGGTGTTACTTAAAACCTTACCAACAAAACTTGGAGATCTGGGGCGCTTCTTGATACCTTGTAATTTTCCCGGTGTTGAAAATTGCATGGCTTTGGCGGATTTAGGGGCGAGCATAAATCTCATGCCTTTATCGGTTTGGAAACAACTCTCTCTTCCCGAGCTCACCCCCACTAGGATGACTCTTGAACTAGCCAACCGAACCATAGCTCACCCCGTAGGTATAGCGGAAGATGTGTTTGTAGGTGTGGATAAGTTTACCTTTCTGGCCGACTTTGTAGTGGTCGATTATGACATGGATCCTAGAGTGCCTTTGATTGTTGGTAGACCGTTTTTGAGAACGGGTCGTACCTTGATAGATGTGGCGGAAGGAGAATTAATTATGAGAGTCGAGGATGAGAAAGTGGTGTTTAAGTTAGGGAAAGTTTGTGATAGAAAAGAGGTTAAGGAGTCTAGACCTTGTGAAACGATTAACATTGTGGATGTGCTAGATGAAGTGTGTAATGAACACTTTCATGATGCTTGTAAGAATGCTAGTGATGAGATTCCACATGTTGAAACCGTGGCCTCAATTGCTCCCTCTTTAACACCTTTTGGAGAGAGTGATTTCCTCTTGGAGGAATTTGAGTCCAACTTTCTTGGTGATGATGATTCTCCCATTAATTGGGAAGAAGATATTCTTACAATCCAAAAGTTGCTCAATGAGGACCCTATTCCTTCCCCTATTCCACAAGAGATTACCATTGAGGAACCTTCCATAGTAAAACCTTCCATAGAGAGTCCACCTCCCATTGAACTTAAGGAACTTCCATCCCACTTAGAATATGCTTTCTTAGAAGGAAAAGACCAATTACCGGTGATTATTGCTAAGGAATTGAAAGAGGATGAGAAGGAGCAACTTATTGAAGTCCTTAAGAAACATAAGAAAGCTTTAGCATGGAAAATATCCGACATAAGGGGAATTGATCCACATTTTTGTACTCACAAAATCCTTATGGAGGATGATTATAAACCCGCCATTCAAAACCAAAGGAGAGTTAACCCAAAAATTCATGAGGTTATTAAGAAAGAAGTGATTAAACTCTTAGATGCGGGTATACCCCATTTCCGACTCTCCATGGGTTAGCCCGGTTCATTGTGTTCCAAAGAAGGGTGGAATCACCGTGGTGCCTAATGAGAACAATGAGCTTATTCCCACGAGACTTGTAACCGGTTGGAGAGTTTGCATTGATTATAGAAAACTCAATGAGGCAACTAGGAAAGACTATTTTCCGCTTCCTTTTATGGATCAAATGCTTGAACGCTTAGCGGGAAATGAGTACTATTGTTTTCTTGATGGCTTTTCGGGTTATTTTCAAATACCCATTGACCATAAGGATCAAGAAAAGACCACATTCACTTGTCCATACGGTACATTTGCTTACAAGAGGATGCCTTTTGGCTTATGTAATGCACCGGGGACGTTTCAAAGGTGCATGATGGAAATTTTCCATGATATGATAGAGCAAACCATGGAGGTTTTTATGGATGACTTTTCCGTATTTGGGAACTCCTTTAGCTCATGTCTCACCAATCTTGAGAGAATGCTTAAGCGTTGTGAGGAAACACGTTTGGTGCTTAATTGGGAGAAATGTCACTTTATGGTGAAAGAGGGGATTGTTTTAGGACACAAGATATCCAATAAGGGATTAGAAGTTGATCGAGCCAAAATTGATGTGATTGCTAAGCTTCCCCCACCCACCTCGGTTAAAGGTGTAAGGAGTTTTTTAGGTCATGCGGGCTTTTATAGGCGCTTTATACAAGATTTCTCTAAGATAGCTAGACCGATGACTCATCTCTTGGAGAAAGAGGCTCCTTTCATTTTTGATCAAGCTTGTTTAGAATCTTTTGAGACACTTAAGGAAAAATTGACAAAGGCTCCTGTTTTGGTTTCTCCAAATTGGGAATTACCTTTTGAGCTTATGTGTGACGCTAGTGATTATGCGGTGGGGGCCGTCTTAGGACAAAGAGTTAATAAGCATTTCCAACCTATACACTATGCGAGTAAAACCATGACCGGTGCACAACTTCATTACACTACCACGGAAAAAGAGTTGCTTGCTATAGTATATGCTTTTGAGAAGTTTAGACCATACCTTGTGCTTTCTAAGACCATAGTGTATACGGATCACTCCGCTCTCAAGTATCTTATGACAAAACAAGATGCTAAGCCTAGGCTTTTGAGATGGGTTTTGTTGCTTCAAGAGTTTAAGATAGAGATTCGTGATAAAAAAGGGGCCGAGAATTTAGCGGCGGATCATTTGAGTAGACTTGAGCATCCTTTTCAAGGAGATTTCCCACATCAAGAAATCAATGAATCCTTTCCATTAGAGGAGCTCATGTCTATCTCTTCCCAAGAGGATGCCACACCTTGGTTTGCGGATATTGCAAACTATCTTGTGGGCAATGTGCTTATTGAGGGTCTTACTTACCAACAAAAGAAAAAGTTTCTTAAGGAAGTTAAGTATTACTTTTGGGATGATCCATATCTTTTTAGGCAATGTGCGGACCAAATCATTAGACGGTGTGTAGATGGGCCCGAGGCATTTAAAATCTTAGAGGCATGTCATAAAGGACCTACGGGTGGACATTTTGGGCCTAACTACACCGCCAAGAAAGTCTTTGATTCGGGTTATTATTGGCCTTCCATTTACAAGGATGCTCAAGAGATGGTGAAATTTTGTGATGTTTGTCAAAGACAAGGAAAAATTACACAACGTGATGAGAGGCCACAAAATTTTATCCAAGAGTGTGAGATATTTGATGTATGGGGAATAGATTTCATGGGACCTTTTCCATCCTCTAAAGGAAACAAGTATATACTTGTGGCGGTGGATTATGTGTCCAAGTGGGTGGAGGCTAAAGCCTTACCTACTAATGATGCTAGAGTGGTTGTAAAGTTTTTGAAACAATTGTTTGCTAGATTTGGTGTACCTTGGGCCATCATAAGTGATCGTGGTACGCATTTTTGTAATGATCAATTCACGAGAGTTATGAAGAAATATGGAGTGAATCATAGACTTTCTACCGCGTATCACCCTCAAACAAATGGTCAAACCGAGGTCACAAATCGTGGTTTAAAGAGAACTTTAGAGAGAACGGTGGGAGAGCATAGAGCCTCTTGGTCGGATAAGCTTGATGATGCTTTGTGGGCGTTTAGGACGGCTTTTAAGACACCAATTGGTTGTACTCCTTATAGGCTTGTCTATGGAAAAGCGTGCCACCTCCCATTTGAGTTAGAACATAAGGCATCTTGGGCTCTCAAGTGGGCTAACTTTGATTTAAACCAAGCCGGTTCACATAGGAAAGATCAAATCAATGAGATGGATGAGTTGAGAGCCAATGCCTATGAGAATTCTTTGTTATACAAGGAAAAGACTAAGAAATTGCATGATGCTAAGATCAAGAATCGAGAGTTCAAAGTTGGAGAGCCGGTTCTCCTCTTTAACTCAAGATTGAAGCTTTTTGCGGGTAAGCTTAAGTCGAGATGGTCCGGTCCATTCACTATTGCTCAAGTGTTTCCATATGGAACTCTTGAGTTGTCCCAACCCGATGGTCCAAATTTTAAAGTGAATGGTCACCGTGTTAAGCACTACTTTGGGGAGGACATTTCCGTTGAAATGGTCCAAGAGGTCCCCATTTTCCCCATGAATTAATTCATTGTGGAACGAGTCGAGCTAGAGACTCATTAACTCAAGCATCGTATAACTAGGTTTAGAGTGTTGTAGGTTAGAAATAAAGGCATAGATTTGGAGATAAGTGTAGGGGAGACCTTCTTTTGTCTTCATGCTTGTTTGTAGGGTTGCTCACTCATTTCATGCTTTGGAGCTTATGGAGGAGGCCCTTGTATCCGGTTCACTTCGTTACTTTAGTGATTTTTCATTGACATCTTGTGCTTAAACATGATTTCACTAATAGTAGTCCTTTCCTTAACTTGGGTTAAGCAAAGTCTATTCATTGTCATAAGTGTAGGGGAAGTTTTTGTACTTCCATGCTCTTAAACATTGAGGACAATGTTTAGCTTAAGTGTAGGGGGGTCTTCTATCGAAGTGACCTTACCTAGAACTTGTCATTGTCTTGCATGATAACATGGAAAATTGAATTTTAAACATTTTTCAAATTTTTAATCTACTTTGGCCAACAAAAATATGCATTCATAATTTTTGCATCAATCATTTTTCATTTGCATAACACATTTGCATTGTATATATTTCTTTTTTTTTAGTTTCATCAAAAATATATAAAAAGGAAAAATATAATAAAACATGGTTTTAACAAATTTAGATTTCTTTGACATATTAGGCCCGCCATGGATATTTTGACTCAACCCGAGTTTGCTTATTTTGGCACTCTCTAGCTAGTATCCTTAACCATGTAGTCCTTCATTGGTCTATTAGGCTAAGCTTCAACCAATTTCATTCTTTGAAATTTTAAATTTGTGGAGAATGGGAAATGATAGAGTTGAAGCAAGTGTAAAAGGGCTAGATAGACTTCATGGCAATTACTTGTGGCTAAACCCTTCTCTTCTTTGCTTCTATTTTCTTCGCTTGTATATAATTGTTAATAAATAATCAAGTACGGTTTTAATTGGTTCGTAATCTCTTATGCATTTTTGGCTAATCATTCATGGTTGATATGAGTACGTCTTAAGATTCTAAGTTAGCACGTTTTATGTGTACTAGACTTGTGTCATGCTCCATATTTAGCGGGTGTTTTTCCTTTTCTTCTTTTCAAATTTTTTTTGTGAGGAATAAAGAAAAATAAGAGCGGCTTATGAAAAAAAAAATGAGTGGCTAGAAAAAAAAAAAGAAAAAAAAGAAAAAAAAAATAATGCAAGACTCCCAAGAGGGGCAGTGTGGTGTTAATTATAGTGACTATTGAGTTCCAATATTACCTTGACGGGTTGCGGGGATTCAATAGATTGCTCCAATCCAATATTACCTTGACGGGTTGCGGGGTTGAAGATCCAAAATCTCAAAAAGATGCGGATGTAAATTATTGCGTGAGTTTTATTTTACTTTCTTTAGCGAGTGTGTAGTTACTTATGAAAGCATGACATGAGGATTTTACACATAAGGCGAATGACTTATTACTCTTAATACGGACTTATATTAATTGTGAGCGGTTTTTCAAGTAATGGATGAGAAGATTACTTAGGATTAAAACCGTGCTTCCTTATTTTTGGATTTTACATTTCTTATATTTCACACTTTAATAATGACAAATTTGCCCACAAGCAATTTGCTCAATTAATAACCGGTTCCACATTTAATTGTCATGAATAAGTTGATGCATTTTTTACTTGTGAATGCAATGATCCCATTTACTAGCTTGGTATGGGAAAGTGAAACTTGAGGGTGATAAATGTTCATGGTATCCAAGCCCTAATCCAAGTCATTGAGTTCTTTATGAGTTATTTCCATCAAAACCATTTCAAGAAAAACCAAAAAGATATAGATAGAATTGTATTTTGATTCATTGCATTATTAAAAGTCAAAATCATGCATCATCTAGATTAGAGTAGTGTAGATGCATCTCATATGGCCAAGGTGGATTAATTATGAGGGAAATGTAAATTTTTAAGCCTTGAAATATAATATTGCATGAGGACATGGCAATGCTCAAGTGTAGGGGAATTTGATATGAGCTTAAACTCATATCCTTTTATCAACAAATAACCCTAAAACATGAAGCAAAATACCCATTTATCTTGTAAAAAGCAGTGTTATGTGGTATGTTTGTGTTTGTGTGATCTTATGTAGGTAAAAGGATACAATTTCAAGCAAACAAGGAAAAATCAAGCTCAAATGGATGAAAAAGACAAAAGAGGATCAAAAGTGACAAGACTTTGAAGTTCAAGGACCTATCTTGACAAGTTGTGAAAGTTGAAGGACTTAAAGTGCAAATAATTAAAAGTCAAGATTCAAGTCAAACCTGGTCAAACTATCAAGTCAACTCAGTCAAAGGGCTATTTTGTACAAGTTTTGGAAGTTAAAGGACCAAAAATGACAAAGGAATGAAGATCCTAGCTTGAAATGGGAATCTGCCAAGTATAGGGACCAAATCTGCCAACTTTGGAAAGAATTGCAAGTTTAATCCATGTGTTAAAGATTTCAGCCAATGGGAATAAAGAAAACATTTCACACGGATCACCACATAAGCCCATTAACTGCCGCCTTTCATTTAATACCATATCTCAACAGTGTGATCCGTGTGTAATGTTTTAAACAAATCAAAGGCCGCCACGTGTCCATCTTCTTTAACAAAAACATTTCCAGGATCGGGATTTTGATAGAAGGCATTTCATGAGAAGATCAAAACACCAAATTTGCTCGTTTTGAAGAGAGGAATCCAATGGTGCAATCCAATTAACAAATAATCCATTCAATCAAAAACCCCCAAATCAGTTCATAACCTTCAAAGTGGGATTTGCAGAATTCTTCCACGTGTCAAGCTATGATTGGATCTGCCACGTCACAAACCCCAACAGAATCTCTTCTCATGCCTATAAATAGCTAGGATGTATCTCATTTCTCATTGTAGCTTAAATTTGTAAAACACATAGTTCTTAAATTTCCCTTTTCATTTTTCCCTCATTCTACCCTAACTACTCAAGAGTCTGACAAACTCTTGAGTCAGTTAGTTAGTTAGTAGCTTGTAACAACTTTTGTAACTGAATTCACTCAATAAAATTCAAATTTCCTTTTCCCGCCAAATTCTGTTATTCAAATTCCTGGTGATTCTTGTTGCTGTTAAGAGTTCTTGTTGCTGTTTGATGTATGTTATGATCAACCATTGATCATAGCTTACATTGGTGAAGAATTGTAGCTGTTTGTTCAGAATTCAAGTTTTTTCCATTGTTCTTGAAGAATTGAAGCAGAATGTTGATTCCAGATTATGTGTAGCTGATTTGTTGATTGAATCTTGTTGAACACTAGTGATAGGTGGTGGTATCACTAGGGCAAGAGAGCTCAGCGCTCCTCTTCTTCCCAAAGGACCTCTACAATAGGTTCATTAGCTCTTGTTTTAGGTTCCTCTAAACAGTCTTTGCATGCTCATTTTCCTAGATAACTTTGATGGCTACATGATATACTTGTTATATGTTGTTGTTTGATTGTGTTTTGAGTGTTTAAATTTCAGTTACTGCTTAATCTTGTGAATTTGTGTTCAGCTTTCTAGTTATTAGCTCATTTTCAGTAACTTCTTAGCATAACAGTTTAATGTAGTTCTAGTCTTGCTAGTTGCTTAATTTCAGTTTCATTAGCTTTTATTTTGTTCACTAAAACAAGTCTGCTATAGCCTCTACATCAGTTTAATCCAGTACTCAATTAGTCTTTGTTAAAACTTGTAAAAAAACAGATAAAGGAGTGTTTGGGAATAGTTTTCAAGTGGTTTTCAAGTGTTAAAAATTGGTGTTTAGAAGTTTGTTTCCAGTCTTTAGTTGATAACAATTGGTTTTAAGTCATTTGCAAGTCATATAAAAGGTCAATCAGGCAATTGGCTTTGAAATAGTTTGGGTCAGTTATCATTAGGCTTTGGTTTTGAAAACTTGTCAATTTCAATTGCTGAATTCTCTTTCATTCCTTGATGAAATTTGTTCAAATTTGTTTCCAGACTTAGTTTACATCACAAACTTTTAGACTTTAAAAGGAAAATCTACAGTATTAAGTAATAAGCTAGTAATAAGCTTTTTAGCTCAAGCCTGAGCATTTGCTATTCTCTGAGATAAATTGCATACTGTTTTACTGGTTCTCATTATCCACTTCATTAAAGTAGTGATTTTCTTTCACAATCCTGTTTAGAAAGTGTTGAATATGAGTTTTTGAGAATTTGAACTTTTTCCAAAATTTTGGTCAAACCTGGTCAACATAAGCTCAAAAGAGCTTATTTCAAATTTCTTCTTCATTACTGGATGAAAATGGTTCTAATATGATTTCCCGTTCTTGTAATCAAGTGCTTAATCAGAATTGTCACAAAAATCAGGTTGTGACTGATTGAAATAAGCTGTAGCTTATTTTGTGCTTATTAATAAGCACTCAATTGCTTATTTTGGACTTTTAGCTTATTTCCTTGAACGCATGTAGTTATAATTGGATTTTAAGAGTTTTGCAAGTGATTTCAGCTTATTTGGTTGAGTAATAAGCTCAAACGAGCTTAATCTTGTTCTTGTCCCGTTTTTGGTTAAAAGTTTGGTTTAATTGCATTTTGGTCCTTCCATTTCATTCAGTTTGGTAAACTTAGCTAATCTTCCTAGTTTTTAGGGTTTGCATATATTCAGTCCCTGGACTTTGTGATTTGTTAAATTTCAGTTGTTAAGTTTGTTAGTTTGTTAAAATTTGGTTAGTTTGTTAAAATTTTTACAAGTTTGGTCCTTATAGTTAACTGTTTTACATTTTTAGTCCCTATAGTTGATAGAACTTACATTTCAAGCATTTACATTTCATAGAAATTACATTTTCAGTCCTTATAGTTTTATATTTTGCATTTTTATATTTTACTTGAATAAAATTTGGAATTTGCAACTTGTTTTACGTATAAGTAGGTTTATATTTTTCATTTTTAGATAGTGTTGTTTGAATTAGCAATAGATTACCAAGCAAGCTTGAACAACCAAGAACAATTATAAATCCGATATTGGTTGGACTTTCTATTAGTTAAGAACTGAGAAAACGAACTTGCATTATACACATTTCAATTTTCCTTAATGGGCTGCACGGCCCATTTAATATCCGGCTTAGGGTAATAATGGTTTGGGCTTGGTAAAAATTTGTGGTAACTTGGTAATTATCAAATTTCACAAGTGGGCTTAATATGGGCTTATACATCCGGCTTATATAAATTTTATTACCACTAGCTTATTTAATTTCGGCTTATATTACCCATGAGCTTATATAGTTTCGGCTTATATAACATTTACACATGGGCTTATATTAAGGCTTAAATGATTCGGCTTATATAGTGAGCTTATATTCTCAAGTCTAGCTTATATTTTCAAGTTTAGCTTATATTTTCCTAAGGTAATATTCGGCTAAAAATGATTCATAGATTAGTTTGACTAGGGTGATATTTATAAGTTCATAACTAGCTTAATACTTCCATTAGTTCTCGGCTTATATAAGTTTTAAGGCAAGGGAAATTACTAACGCACCTAAAGATTTATACATGCTTGTTTTTAAGGATTTAAAACGTAAGGTTCTCTAGTTTTATTCATGCCGTGTGTTTTCTAGGTTAACTAGAGTGAGACTAAAGCTTTTTACGTGTGCATGAATACAATCCTCCATAGGTTTATCATAGGAATGCATGAAAACACGAAAATGAATAAGGAGAGTATAGGGAAGCTCATACTTACTTGTTTTGGCAAGAAGTAGACGAAAATGGATGAGAAGGATGCGGCTTAAATAACACACGAGTCTTAGGGGACTTTACTTCAATCTTCAATGCAAGATTCGGGTAGTAAATGTGCTAGCTTGAGTTTAGTTTAGTCTAGGTGTTTTGTGAGAGATTGATCCGAGTGTTTTTGTGGTGAGGGTCAGTGAGGAGTGTCTTGATGATACTTATGCAATGTGAGGTGAGACTAGGTGTGGTTTGAGAGTGAGACACGGCAAAGAGAGAGATTAGGAAAGATTGCTAGTTGATTTTTGGTACTAGGAAAGTACTAATCCTTAATTGCTCCTAAAATGTACAAGGTTGGTGATGTGGTGATGTGTAGCCGTGGCATTTGGGGTTCCAAGAAGGGTGGGAAGGAGTGCAAGTAATGATGGTCTAAAATTGTACAAGGATTATGTGTGGTGTGGTTTTATTACACGGCTAAGACAAGGAGAACAAGGGAGATGCATACTAGCTTCTTAATCACTCTTATGACAAACCTTAAATGCACAAATGTACAATTTACCCATGGTTTTAGCATAGTAAAAACCATACCGGCGGTTTTGGTTATGGTTTGGGAGGGAAAAGTGTATTTAAGTGATTAAAATAAAAGTTAAGTTGTAAAGTTATAAAAGGTTGTAAGGTTCAAGTAAGATGTAACGTTTTAGTGAAATAGGTTTGTTAGTTAAGTATGTATATACGGGTAGGAATAGGTTAGGGTTTGTTTTGCTTATTAGTCGGGCTAAATAAGTGTCAAATGATTTAAGTTATAGTAATGTGAGTAAGCCCGGGTCTTAAGTGTTTTAATTATGTTTTAGTGCCTTTGGTGAAAGAATGGTCCCTAGGTAGTCATATTAGTACATTTATGTATAAAATATACTTATAGTATGATTTATTAAATGATCATATGTAAAAGTGATAGTTAGGGTTATCTGACATCATTGACTGTAAAAATATATATATATATTATTTAAATTTACCAATGTTTATATGTTTATAAATAGGTAATCAGTCATAACTGTGATCATGATGTTATTCTTGGAGAAAAATCAGTGATATGTATGCAAGTGATCATATGTTTTCAAAAGACTCAAAGTCCTTTATATTAGGTCATTGTATGATTACTGAAATATAATCATATAAATGTAGTCACACTATTGTGATAAAAATGTATAGTCACAGTAAAATTGTGATATGATTGCTGAAATGTTAAGATGATGCATGCTTATGAAATGCATGTGATGGTTCAAATGATTCATGCAAAGAAAAGTGGTATAAAATATTTAGATATCATGAAGTGACGTACATAATGTTCACAAGTCAAAACCTGAAATTCTCAGGTTTTACAGCATAAACCCGTTATTTTAGCTTTGTCCTCAAAGCTTAAGGTGACGTCACTGCTTAGGTAAAAAGGTGTGGATACTTGGCTTTGAATGAATCTTCGTGTTCCCAAGTAAACTCAGGTCCTTTCCTAGAGTTCCATCGTATTTTAACTAACGGGATTTGGCTTCTCTTCAACCTCTTGACTTCTCTCTCCACAACTTCCACTGGTTCTTCTACAAATTGAAGTTTGTCATCGAAATGGACTCCGTCCAATGGCATTGCTAAGGGTTCATCTGAGTAGCACTTCTTCAAGTTTGAGACATGAAATGTAGGGTGAACTCGGCTTAACTGCTGAGGCAGTTCTAAGCGGTAGGCAACCTCTCCAATTCTAGCAATCACTTTGAAGGGTCCTATGTATCGTGGATTTAGCTTTCCTCGTTTCCCAAACCGTACAACACCCTTCCAAGGTGACACCTTTAGCATAACACGGTCACCTATGGCAAATTCCATAGGTTTACGTTTCCTATCAGCATAACTCTTCTGTCTATCTTGGGCAGCCTGAATTCGTTGTTTGATGAGGGTGATCTTCTCAGTGGTCTCTAGAATTAGCTCGGGTCCGGTTAGCTGAAATTCCCCCACTTCTGCCCAGCATACTGGTGAGCGACATTTGCGGCCATAGAGGGCCTCAAATGGTGCTGCCTTAATACTGGCATGGTAACTGTTGTTGTAGGAGAATTCTACCAATGGGATGTGCTCGACCCATCCTTTTCCAAAGTCGATCACACATGCCCTCAGCATGTCTTCTAGCGTTTTGATTGTTCGTTCACTCTGCCCGTCTGTCTGTGGATGATATGCGGTACTCATATCCAGGTTTGTTCCCAATGCTCTTTGAAAAGCTCTCCAAAAGTTTGATGTAAACCTGCCATCTCTATCACAGATGATTGAGACTGGTATTCCATGTCTTGTCACGACTTCCTTCAAGTATATCTTGGCTAGTCTGCTCAGAGAATCATTTTCCCTGATGGGTAGGAAATGAGCGGATTTTGTGAGGCGGTCTACGATTACCCAGATTGTATCGTATCCGTGAGATGATGTAGGGAGTTTGGTGATAAAATCCATGGTGATATTATCCCATTTCCATTTTGGTATGTCGGGTTGAACAAGTAAACCTGATGGTCGTTGGTGTTCGATTTTTACTTTAGCACAAGTCAGACATTTCTTCACATAGGTGGCAATGTCGGCTTTCATGTTCGGCCACCAGTATAATCTTTTCACATCTTGGTACATCTTTTCAGATCCGGGATGTATGGAGTACTTGGATTTATGGGATTCATGCATGATCACGTTTCTTAAATCACCATAACAGGGTAGCCAACTTCTCCCGTGTAGACATAAGGTTCCATCCGTTCTAGCTTCCAACTTTTCTTTGCTTAGGTCCTTCCTAAGCATTCCTCCTATGTCTTCTTTTCCGATGTTCTCAGGTTTCTGTGCTTGAATTTGAGCCTCTAATATTTGTTTGGGTAGGTCCAAACTAATGGTCATGACTAGGGCTCGAACTCTCATGGGAGGATCAGTTCCCTTTCGGCTTAGTGCATCGGCAACTACATTTGCCTTGCCTGGGTGGTATTTGATGTCACAATCGTAGTCGCTGAGTAGTTCTATCCAACGATGTTGCCTCATATTTAATTCCTTCTGGTCTAAAATATGTTGCAAACTCTTGTGATCGGTGTGGACTGTGCATTTGGTACCGTACAGATAGTGCCTCCAGATTTTTAAGGCAAAAACTACGGATCCAAGTTCTAGATCATGGGTGGAGTAATTTTGCTCGTGCTTCTTCAGTTGTCTCGAAGCGTAAGCAATTACTTTCTGTCTCTGCATCAACACAGCTCCCAACCCTTTGTGTGATGCGTCACAGTAGACAACGAAGTCTTCGTTACCTTCTGGTAAAGATAGAATGGGTGCACTGCATAGCTTCTGCTTGATGGTCTGGAATGCAGCTTCTTCCTTTTCTCCCCATACAAACTTTATGCCTTTCTGAGTTAGTTTGGTCATTGGTTTAGCGATCTTGGAGAAGTCTTCGATAAAACGTCGGTAGTAACCGGCAAGTCCTAGGAATTGACGAATCTCCTTTGGAGATGTGGGAGATGTCCAATCTTTCACGGATTCGACTTTCGCCGGATCAACTTGGATTCCCTTGTCGTCAATTACATGACCAAGAAAGTGTACTTTTGGGATCCAAAAATCGCACTTTGAGAACTTTGCATACAACTTTTCTTCCTTGAGCAACTCTAGCACTTGGGCCAGATGTTCTCCGTGTTCTTGCTCATTCTTGGAATAGATGAGGATGTCGTCAATAAACACTATTACGAACTTATCCAGGTAGGGTCTGCATACTCGGTTCATAAGATCCATGAATATGGCTGGTGCATTGGTCAGTCCAAATGGCATGACCTGGAACTCATAATGACCATATCGTGTCCGGAAAGCTGTTTTTGGTATGTCTTCTTCTCTGACCCTCAATTGGTGATACCCAGATCGTAGGTCGATCTTGGAGTATATACTTGATCCTTGCAGTTGATCAAATAGGTCATCGATTCGTGGTAACGGGTAGCGGTTTTTCACAGTTAACTTATTCAGTTCTCTGTAATCGATACACATTCGGAATGAACCGTCTTTCTTTTTGACAAATAACACTGGAGCTCCCCAAGGTGAGGAACTGGGTCTTATGAAGCCTTTGTCTGACAGTTCTTTGAGTTATTCCGCGAGTTCTTTCATCTCGGTGGGTGCTAAACGGTAAGGTGCTTTAGCTACAGGTGCAGCTCCTGGCACCAAGTCTATTTGGAATTCAACTTGACGAGTCGGAGGTAATCCCGGCAAGTCGTCTGGAAAGACTTCGGGATAATCACGGACGATGGGTACGTCCTTGATCTGTTTCTCCTTAGGTTTCTCTTCCTGATCTGTTTTAGAAATATGTGCTAAAAAGATAGGGCATCCTTTTAGTAGATATTTCTGGGCTTGGGTGCACGAGATTACACTCAACCTAGTATCTGCTTTATCCGAATTTCCGTCTCCTCGGATAATTAGGTCGGTGCCTCCCCATGGTATGCGAACTAGTTTCTTGTCACACACAATGGTTGCATGGTACTTGGCTAACCAGTCCATACCAATGATGACGTCGAAACTACTGAGTTGTATGGGTATTAATTGGATATCAAATGGGTGGTTCTGAAGGTTTAGAGTACAGCCTCTTATGAGGGTGTTTGTTTCTATGATTTTTCCGTCTGCTAGCTCAACTCTGTAACAGTTATCTAATGGGGTCGGTAAAATGTCTAGCAAGCTACCAAATTCAGTGGATACGAAACTCCTATCGGCTCCCGTATCGAATAAAATACTTGCATAGCGATTATTTAGAAGGAACGTACCAGTAACTACATTGGAGTCGGGGTTGGTCTTGTTCTCTCCTATGACATAAACCCTGGCGGGTGCTCCGCCTTCATTCTTACGTTTTGGACAGTCAGGTCTGATGTGTCCAATTTCTCCACAACCAAAGCAATGAATTTCCTTGCGAGCCATGTTTCCATTGCTAGTGAGCTGGCGGTTTCCTTGGTATCCACTTCCACGGGAATTCTGTATGTTGCCGTTGTGGGGCTTGTTGTTGGTACTGAAATTGTTTCTGTTGGTCGGGACATGTGCATTGTTCTGCTCGGGTCTTCTACATCCATTAGCGGAGTAGTGATGGAAATTGCACTTGGGGCATCTAGGTTTGTTTCCCACGTACAGCGGCGGTCCTGAGGAAATAGCACTGCAGATTTGACTTAAGCCTTGCCTCTTGGGCTGTTGAGTCTGAGGATGATGACGGTAGTTATCATCGACCTTCCTCTTGTGCTCTGCCTGCCTAGTCATATGATCACGACCACGTTTGTCCACTAGTTCTGTGGCAAACTCGATAGCACTCTCGATGGTAGTAGGTCGAGATGCAAGCACACTGTCATGAACATAGTCGGGAAGTCCACTGACGTACTTCTCTATCTTATCCGCTGTTTTCGGGTACATGCGGGTACACATCAAGGTTAGCTCTTGGAATTTCTGGTTGTAGCTTGTGATATTGAAGTTGATACACTTGAGATTCCACAATTCAATCTCCAGCTTTTTGATCTCGCTACGAGGATAGTATTTCATGGTGAGTTTTTCCTTCAATGCAGTCCATGTCATTCCATAGGCTCCATCGTGTCCGAGGGTAGCAACTTGTGAGTTCCACCATGTGAGTGCATGTTCCAAAAGAGTACAAGTGGCGAACTTCATTTTGTTCTCTTCGGTGCAGTCACTAATACGAAATACCGTTTCAGTCCTCTCAAACCATTGCATGAGCTCGACTACCCCTTCCTTGCCCTTGAAATAGCAGGGTTTGCATTTTAGGAAGTCAGGGTAAGTACATCCTCGAGCTTCGCGGTTGCGGTTGTTAGAGTTTTCACTGTCTCCATGGGTTCCGCTGGGGCGGTTTTCCCTGGCAGCTAAGGCGTCAGTAATGCCTTGCTCAATCAGTACTCTGAGTTGTGCATCAGATATGGTTGTTGCAGGTGTTTCAGCGGCTTTTGGGCGTGCGCGTCTTGGTGGCATTTTCTATAAGAAAATTCTGAGATTTGTTAGTTGATAAAAGATGGTTATATTAAACTGCATGGGAAATGTCTATGCATAGAATTCACAACAAATTTGATAATCCGTTAAGAGTTCATAATAATATAAGTGTAACCAAACAAATGAACAGTAGCATATCATTCCTGTGAATAATAATATAGTACAAGTACAACCGATCTAAGACAGGGTCCTAGCAACCTGTCTGAAATAGTGGTACATATGTTTGTGATACAACCAAAAGATATCCTACCTATTAAGGCTAGGTACTACAAATACATCAGAAAAGGAAATACAATACAAAAGAGATAAATCATAAGAGCTGAGATGCAACTCAGTGCTTGTCATGATGTACAACTAAACATCTACCCTACACTAGTGTGGCTGCCTGCAGGTGCAGATGGTCCAACTGGTGGTGTATGCCTGTCCTGCATACGGATCACAGCACTCCGGGTCTCTCTGGTGTATCTCAGCGCCTCAAGTAGATGCTGCTGGCGGGTAGTGTCGGCACTGCGTAGCTGCTCAGTCTCTGTAGTAATCCCCTGGTGACGGAGATCTGCTAGGTCCACGAAGGTCCTAAAGGTGTCCTCCTGTGTGTAGATGGTGGCTCGAGTCTCGTAGGAATGACTCTCTAACATAGCTAAACGGCAACGAAGGTAAGCTACCTCGTCCAATAGCCAGTGTATGGTCTCTCTGGTGGTATATGACTCCCCGGCCATGGCCCAATAGAGAGAGTCTAGTCTCTCCTGGAGCACGGCGCGACCCTGTTGGTCCGCCTGTAGTAGAGAGTGAATGAGAGTGGTGTCCTGTGCCTGTCGGGCTGTAAGTGCATCGACCTGTGCCTAAAGGGCACTAAGTCTAGCCTGCCCGGCTCCTGAACCCTCTCCGACCTCATAGGTCGAATCGGTGATAGGGTCATGCCTCCTCTTACGAGGTGGCAAGACGCTGGTGGGGTGAGTGCGAGGTACAGAAGGTGGTGGTGGTAGGAAGGGTACGACCTGGTCCGCCTCTCTGGGAGGGGATGCAGGTACTACAAGTAGAGGTGTAGTAGAAGGTGCAATGGGTGGTGAAGGAGTAGGTGAATCTGTGAGCATGATGACCCCGTCCTGCTGGTCATCTCGGGACTCCGTGTCAGATGTAGGTCCAACTAACACTGATGTCGGCGATATGGGTGTGATGGTAGGAACCATAAGCTCCTCGAAAGTAGTAACAACCGTAGGCGTCGTCATGATATCTGAAAGTAATATTTTATAGTTTTGAGCAAGTTTTCAACTTACACAACATAAAATGTTTTCATGATGCATATGGGATGTGGTTTAAAAACTTTTAACCATAAGGTAGAAAGTATAAATATAGATACTTATGTGATTTATTTACCATGAGGAAATAAATCAATGTGAGGCTAGCTCATATAATATGCATGCTCTATAATGCCATATGCCTAACTTATAGGTTCCCCAAAAATCAATTTTTCTTTTCAAACTGATTTTTATGTTCAGTTATAGTCCAGTTTTAAAAATTTTTTTTCTTAAAATTTTTAAGTCTTTGATCTGGTTCTCTATAACTATGCGCTCTGATACCATTCTCTGTAACACCCCCAGATTGGTCAAATGCAGCGGAATAATAGTTGGGGTGTTACTTGGGTGGATCGATAGCACATAGCATATAGAGCGATGATCATAAAGTCATTCAAATACATATTACATGAATTAATCGTACACATTGTATCTTGTTCAAAAGAAAACCACATTTATTGAAAAATAGAATTAAATATCCCAGCCCAATGGTCAACATGATGCTTTCCTATAATGCTGGAATCCAATGCATGAACCTGCTTACTTTCCTGAGAAAACATGAAAATAAAATGTGGGGGTCAACACGAGGTTGGTGAATTCACAGGTTTAATTAAATAAAGTATTAATATGCAAAGCATCACGAAGGTAGCAGGACATCACAGCCCAATACTACAGTAGTTCCTACTGCCCTGTAATAGAAGCTAGACATGATTTTCAGTACGCCCATTGGGTCTATCATGATGTATGTTTCCCTTAATCCGACAATGACATAAACCTGCTGCTCGGCCTAAGCATCACGTGACAGCTGATCACGACAGGCCGGGTGTTGTCAACACCCGAATAGTACTATCCATACATTTCGCGCTACACTATTAACTATTACAGTCCACGGGAATGGGGTAACAGTAGGCAATAAATTGTTGTTGTCTGTGCATGCTTGCATAAAAATAAAAGTTGGCATGTTTTCTCCCCCAGTTATAAAACAGTAAAGATGGGGCCATGAACTCACCTTAGTGATAATGTGGTAATGAGGATGATGTCACAGTATAGTCACGTACTGGAGAATTACCTAAGTAATTTGAATGTCTCAGTGAATGTAGAAATAATTATGCATGACAATGGTGCATATGAAAAATGCATGATCACAGTTTATAGTTTGATATGTGGCTTAATTTATTCTTAATAAATTAAGGATGTGTTGATATATATTGTTTTCAACGAAATAATATATTTTAATGTACGAGTTTATGTTTAAGGAAAAAGGTATAGTAAATTAAATAAATCCACATGTTTTATTTAATTTAAATAAAGAAGATTAAACTCTATACCTTGTTATGGTTTTAAGGTTTCACAAAAGAGATGGTTAAACGATTTTGTTAATATCGTATAGTTGTAATTCGATATAAATAATCCGTTTATGATAACCCTTTTTAAGCGATTAAGTTACACTTTTAAATAATGTATAGTTTAGGAGTCGTATAAGTTTCATCCGTTAAAGTTATTACATCGTTAGTCCTTGTTGGTTATCTCGTTTAATATAAACGCCCCTAGGGCTTGATAAACTTTCGGGAAATGGCAAAATACCCCCCCCCCCAATCCCACGGCATAAAATAAATGGGATTAGGGTTTGGTTAAAGTTTCAAAAATGACACAAATGGTCCTTGTATTTTATATAAGTCACGAAAATGATTAAAAACTTGCCGTAACTTTTAGAACTTGTCATAAATGGCCCAAAAAGTTTACTTGTAAAAATCAAATGGGCTAAAGTGGCCCATTGAGGTCACGGTTTGTGTAGGTTTAAGCTTATTGGGCTTAAATGGCCCAACAAGGGTCACGGTTTGGTTTAGTTTGGTTTTACCAAGGTTAAACAAATTTTACTAAGTAGTAAAAATGGTAAATAATGTTTCTATTTTAATATTACACTTTTGGGTCCAATCTTTCATTAATATACAAAAATGGCACGAAAAGTAACTCTTTTAAAATCAAACGGGCCAAATTGGCCCATTAAGGTCTCGGTCCATTTTAAATTAAGTTTTTACCAAGTTAAATGAATTTACCAAGTTATATAAATTGTTACCGTGTAGTAAAGTAGTAAAAAGGGTGAAATATTAATATTTCCACTTTGGGTCCATGTCTTTCACCATATTACAAAACCGGCACAAAAAGAAATCTTTATTTTCCTTAATGGGCTGCACGGCCCATTTAATATCCGGCTTAGGGTAATAATGGTTTGGGCTTGGTAAAAATTTGTGGTAACTTGGTAATTATCAAATTTCACAAGTGGGCTTAATATGGGCTTATACATCCGGCTTATACAAATTTTATTACCACTAGCTTATTTAATTTCGGCTTATATTATCCATGAGCTTATATAGTTTCGGCTTATATAACATTTACACATGGGCTTATATTAAGGCTTAAATGATTCGGCTTATATAGTGAGCTTATATTCTCAAGTCTAGCTTATATTTTCAAGTTTAGCTTATATTTTCCTAAGGTAATATTCGGCTAAAAATGATTCATAGATTAGTTTGACTAGGGTGATATTTATAAGTTCATAACTAGCTTAATACTTCCATTAGTTCTCGGCTTATATAAGTTTTAAGGCAAGGGAAATTACTAACGCACCTAAAGATTTATACATGCTTGTTTTTAAGGATTTAAAACGTAAGGTTCTCTAGTTTTATTCATGCCGTGTGTTTTCTAGGTTAACTAGAGTGAGACTAAAGCTTTTTACGTGTGCATGAATACAATCCTCCATAGGTTTATCATGGGAATGCATGAAAACACGAAAATGAATAAGGAGAGTATAGGGAAGCTCATACTTACTTGTTTTGGCAAGAAGTAGACGAAAATGGATGAGAAGGATGCAGCTTAAATAACACACGAGTCTTAGGGGACTTTACTTCAATCTTCAATGCAAGATTCGGGTAGTAAATGTGCTAGCTTGAGTTTAGTTTAGTCTAGGTGTTTTGTGAGAGATTGATCCGAGTGTTTTTGTGGTGAGGGTGAGTGAGGAGTGTCTTGATGATACTTATGCAATGTGAGGTGAGACTAGGTGTGGTTTGAGAGTGAGACACGGCAAAGAGAGAGATTAGGAAAGATTGCTAGTTGATTTTTGGTACTAGGAAAGTACTAATCCTTAATTGCTCCTAAAATGTACAAGGTTGGTGATGTGGTGATGTGTAGCCGTGGCATTTGGGGTTCCAAGAAGGGTGGGAAGGAGTGCAAGTAATGATGGTCTAAAATTGTACAAGGATTATGTGTGGTGTGGTTTTATTACACGGCTAAGACAAGGAGAACAAGGGAGATGCATACTAGCTTCTTAATCACTCTTATGACAAACCTTAAATGCACAAATGTACAATTTACCCATGGTTTTAGCATAGTAAAAACCATACCGGCGGTTTTGGTTATGGTTTGGGAGGGAAAAGTGTATTTAAGTGATTAAAATAAAAGTTAAGTTGTAAAGTTATAAAAGGTTGTAAGGTTCAAGTAAGATGTAACGTTTTAGTGAAATAGGTTTGTTAGTTAAGTATGTATATACGGGTAGGAATAGGTTAGGGTTTGTTTTGCTTATTAGTCGGGCTAAATAAGTGTCAAATGATTTAAGTTATAGTAATGTGAGTAAGCCCGGGTCTTAAGTGTTTTAATTATGTTTTAGTGCCTTTGGTGAAAGAATGGTCCCTAGGTAGTCATATTAGTACATTTATGTATAAAATATACTTATAGTATGAATTATTAAATGATCATATGTAAAAGTGATAGTTAGGGTTATCTGACATCATTGACTGTAAAAATATATATATATATTATTTAAATTTACCAATGTTTATATGTTTATAAATAGGTAATCAGTCATAACTGTGATCATGATGTTATTCTTGGAGAAAAATCAGTGATATGTATGCAAGTGATCATATGTTTTCAAAAGACTCAAAGTCCTTTATATTAGGTCATTGTATGATTACTGAAATATAATCATATAAATGTAGTCACACTATTGTGATAAAAATGTATAGTCACAGTAAAATTGTGATATGATTGCTAAAATGTTAAGATGATGCATGCTTATGAAATGCATGTGATGGTTCAAATGATTCATGCAAAGAAAAGTGGTATAAAATGTTTAGATATCATGAAGTGACGTACATAATGTTCACAAGTCAAAACCTGAAATTCTCAGGTTTTACAGAGGATAAGACATTTTAGATGTGAAGTAATGCAAAATGCTTATGGTTTAAATAGGGAAGGCTTAGGGTATTTTTGGGGTGGTCAAAGGGTTTGAAACAAAGATTCTCAAAAAAGTTGGAGCAAATCTAGAGTTTCAGACAAAAACCCGAAAAAGGAAGGCCACTGTAGGCGGTTCCTTATCTAGGGTGGCGGTACCTTATCAATAAGGTACCGCGGTTCATATATGGAACCGCCTGTAGAAGCTGGGTTTGGTGTTTGGTGGAAGATTTTTCAGCAAATCTTATTTTTCTAGTCTAACTTATCATAGGGATATTCTTAAATGCAAAGATAGACAAAGAAAACATATGTAAACTTACCAAATAGAGATTTGACCAAAATACATGGATAAAAAAAATCAATGTAGGAGGTGTGTAAGACAAGACATTAAGTCATGATACAATGATCCTCCATGATTCAATCTTGTTCTTGCTATGTTTGAGAGAATCATACATATGAATTATGTAAGCTCTAGATTAATAGCGAGAATCTATGAAAAATCGTTTTTAGATTGAATTAACAATGTCAAACGAATTTCTCAACCATTTTCGAAAGTGACTTTGAGAGTTTTTGAAAAAGAGAGGAGAAGATTTTTCAAAAGGAGTTTAAAATACTCAAGGACTCAAAGTGGTAAAAGAAAACACACAAGAAGAAAGGAATTTAAGGAAGATGTTCCATCATCCTAGACCTAGACGCAAGTAATTAAAAGGTTCCCTCTTAAGTGGCTTAGTGAAGATATCGGCTAAGTTGTCCTCGGAGGGCACCTTTTCAATAGTAATTTTCCCCTTTTGAACATTATCCCTAAGGAAATGGTGTCTAATTTCTATGTGTTTGGTTCGCGAATGTTGCACGGGATTCTTGCTTAGGTCTATAGCGCCTTTATTATCGCACATGATGGGAACATCATCAAGAGAAATCCCGTAATCAACAAGCGCTTGCTTCATCCATAGAGCTTGTTGGCATGCTTTTCCGGCACTCACATACTCGGCTTCCGTGGTGGATATCGCAAGAGCGGTTTGTTTCTTGGAGAACCAAGAAGTTAAACAACAACCCATGAAGGTACAAACTCCACTAGTGCTTTTCCGGTCCACATAGTCTCTCGCATGATCCGAGTCCACGTAGACAATGGTTTCTACGCCGGTCCCTTTAGGATACCATAATCCTAAATGTATAGTGCCTTTAATGTATCGGAAGATACGCTTAACCGCTTCAAGGTTAGAGGTTTTGGGAGCCTCTTGGAAGCGAGCACAAAGGCAAACACTAAACATGATATCCGGTCGACTTGCCGTTAGGTACAACAAACTACCAATCATACCTCTATATTTGGTGTTGTCTACCGACTCACAATCATCATCTACGGTGAGTTTAGTATCCGAGGCCATAGGGGTCTTCATTGGTCTAGATTCTTCTAATCCAAATTTCTTTAGCATTTCTTTAGCGTACTTAGATTGACTAAAGAAAATACCATCGTCCATTTGTTTAATTTGGAGTCCTAAAAAGAAGTTAAGTTCTCCCATCATACTCATTTCAAACTCATCATGCATGATTTTGGCAAAGTCATCACACAATTCTTGACAAGTTGAGCCAAATATAATGTCATCAACATATATTTGTACGATTATGAGGTGAGGACCTTTCTTCTTTGTAAAGAGTGTATTGTCTACCATTCCCATGGTATACTCATGTTTAACAAGAAACGCTTTAAGTCTATCATACCAAGCTTTGGGTGCTTGTTTGAGTCCATAAAGTGCTTTCTTAAGCTTGTAAACATGGTCCGGTTTCTCAAAATCAATGAAGCCAGGAGGTTGAGCCACATATACCTCCTCATTGATCAAACCGTTAAGAAATGCACTCTTTACATCCATTTGTTGAAGCTTAATATCTAAGGCAAAAGCGTAGGCTAAAAGGATTCTAATTGATTCTAATCTAGCTACCGGTGCATATGTCTCGTCATAATCAATCCCTTCTTGTTGATTATAGCCTTGTGCTACAAGTCTAGCCTTGTTACGAGACACAACACCATTCTCATCTAGCTTATTCCTAAATACCCATTTGGTTCCTATAATGGTAGAACTTCTAGGTGGAGGAACAAGTTCCCAAACATCATTGGCAACGAATTGATTCAATTCTTCTTGCATCGCAATGACCCAACTCTCATCCGTCAAAGCTTCTTTAACATTCTTTGGTTCAATCAAGGAGACAAAACAAATGAAGTTGCTTTGGTTTTGGACTTGAGATCTTAGGGTCCTTTGATTTAAGTCACCAATGACATTATTGAGAGTATGATCCCTAGACTCCTTAATGTTTACTTCCTTTTTAACACTAAGGTCTTCAACTCCTATTTTTCTAACCTCTTTGGCTTTAACTACTTCTAATTCATCCAAGTCATAATCAACCAATGGTGGTGTCTTGGGTGAAGGAGGGGTTTCATCAAAGGTTACGTTGAGTGATTCTTCAATAACCCCCTGAGGTTCTATTTAGGACTATATAGGCTTTACTAGTTTGGGAATAACCTAAAAGGATACCTTCGTAAGACTTAGGGTCAAACTTGGTAAGGTAGTCTTTGGTGTTGAGGATAAATCACTTGCTTCCAAACACCCTAAAGTATTCTAATGAGGGTTTCTTACCTTTAAGAATCTCATAGGGGGTCTTTCCTAGGAAAGGTCGAATAAGAATTAGGTTGAGAATATACGTCGATGTGTCCACGGCATTGCACCAAAACTTTTGAGGCAAAGATTGCTCGTTTAACATCGTCCTACTCATCCATTGCACCAAAACTTTTGAGGCAAAGATTGCTCGTTTAACATCGTCCTACTCATCTCTTGGAGAGTCCTATTCTTCCTTTCAACTACCCCATTTGATTGTGGAGTGAGAGGAGCCGAGAAGTTATGGGTAATACCATGAGCTTCACAAAAGGCACCAAATTGCACTTCATTATCAAATTCCCTACCATGATCCGTCCTAATAGAAACAATTGAACATCCTAGTTGATTTTGAATTCTTCGACTAAAGATTTGGAAGTGATCGAAAGCTTCATTCTTAGATGCCAAAAATCTAGTCCAAGTGAATCTAGAATAGTCATCAACTATAACTAGGGTATAAAGGTTACCTCCATAACTCCGTATGGCGGAAGGTCCAAAGAGATCCATATGTAGGAGCTCTAAGAACCGAGAGGTCGAAACCAAATTCTTGGCTTTGTGACTTGAGTGAACTTGCTTTCCAACTTTGCAAGCATCACAAAAGTGACTATCAAACTTAATCTTGGGGAGGTGTCTTACCAACTCCTTAGAGACTAAAGATTGAATTAAACGCATATTAGCGTGACCTGATCTCCTATGCCAAAGAGTAGAACTATCATCTATTGTCGCAAGACATATGTTGTCTTTTGACTTCTTATTAACCTTCATGACATAAAGCCCATGCTTTCTAACACCTTTTCCAATGACTTTTCCATCTTTTACGATTTCATTGTCATGTTCCGAAAAGATGACCTTACACTTATTATCACAAATTTGACCTATACTTAAAAGGTTAAAACCTAAGTTATCTACGTGCTCAACATTTTCAATGGTCATAGAGTCAAGAGAAACCGTACCTTTGCCAATGATATTACCACGTAGACTACTAGCGAATGTGACGTTACCTCCATCATATGCTTTGTAATGCGAGAACAATCTTCGATTACCCGTCATGTGTTTAGAACATCCACTATCCTTAATCCACTCATCGGGCTCCAAATCAATTCCCAAGCATATCTAGGTAACAACACACAAGATCAAACATTTGGTCCCCAATATCTCATGGGTCCAAAATTGTTAGTTCCAAACATCCCTTGCATTTGGTTGGGATGCATGAATGAGGAGGGGATTCCCCATGGAGAACAAAATGGAGGAGGGTAGTAATTCATGTAACTATTTTGTTGTTCATTACTTATCCTAGGTGTGTTTGATCTAGGTTGAGAGTTATTATTATTCCTTCTAGGTGTTGGAGTTTTACTTCTAGGTCGTGAGTTGTTTTGATTATCTCTTGTAGGCGTTGTCGTTCTACTTCTAGGCTTAGAATCATTCCGTACTCTAGGTGGAGTAGAGGATAGTCTAGAAAAACTTCTATTTTCCATGAGAGGTTTACTTAACGGCTTGTAGAACTTGCCAATAGCATTGTCGTCAAGTATGGGTAATTGTACCTTATTAACAGTAAGATGCTTTAGTTTTTCATTTAACTTAGATTTTTCAGAAATTTCAGAGTTTTCACAAAATTCAACTTCTGGCCGCGGTACCTTATCTATGGCCGCGGTTCCATAGTGATAAGGAACCGCGCCATAAAGTTTGGAACCGCGTCCAGTGGGCGTTTTTTGTGAAAACCTGACTTGTTTTGGTTCACTAGTTGAGGCTTCATTTGAGTTAAAACCTAGACCAAGTCTTTCCTGAGAATGAACTTGTTTGTTTAATATATCATCAAGAGCACTAGTACCTTCCATGAACTTTTCCAATTTAATGGAGGTGCTCTTGAGATCTTCATTCTCTAATCTAAGTTTCTCACAACTTAAGCAACCTAAATCAACCTCTTTGTTTTTCTCAAGTTTAGCCAATTTCTCCCTAAGTTCATTGATCTCATTTTCAAGCTTAGTTTTGGTTGATTTTAAGGTTTTATTCTTTTCTATGAATTTAAGACTAAGTTTGTGTAAGCTATCATATTTGCCTTCAAATTCAATATCATCTAAAGTGGAACTATCATTGCTATAATATTCGGTTTCGGAATGTACCTCTTTAGAAGTGTCAGCCATAAGACATTTCTCCTCTTTGGGGTTGTCATCATCATCTTCACCGCTATCGCTCCAAGCGCCACTAACGAATGCCGTGTGGTTCTTATCACGAGCGGGCTTTGGACAATCACCAATGAAGTGATTTGGATCACCACATCTAAAGCAATTTCTATCACCTTTTTCGTTCTTGACAAACCGATTCTTTGACAATGGTTTCTTGTCATAGTTGGGTTGCCTAACGTGTTGACCTCGTCTTTTGAAGAACTTCTTGAAATCTCTCACCGCCAATGCATACTCCTCGTCATCGCTTTCCGAGGAACTATCATGGTCACTTTGTGCCTTCTTGGCTTTAAGTGCAAGAGATTTCCTTTCACTCTTGGTTTTCACCAATTCCGAGTCCTTCAAAATTATCATCTCATGAACCTTCAAGTTTCCTATGAGTTCATCGAGTGATAAAGTTGAGAGATCTTTTGACTCTTCAATCGCCGTGACTTTTGCTCTCCACTTTGGATGTAAGGCCCTTAGAAACTTCCTAACATTATTCTTGCTAGAAAAACCTTCATCAAGTGCTTTTAGACTAGTAATAATGGTGGTAAACCTAGCAAATGCACTATCAATAGTTTCATCTTCTAAGATGACAAATTGTTCATATTGTTGGACAAGAAGATCGATTTTATTTTCTTTGACTTGGCTATTACCTTGGTGGGTTACTAAAAGAGTGTTCCAAATATCTTTAGCGGTTTCACACATAAAAATTCTTTCATACTCCTTCTTAGGTAAAGCATTATAAATCACCATTTTAGCCTCATTATTTTATGAAAGTTTCTTTTTAGTATCGTCATTAGCTTTGTCAAAAGTGACCAATTCTTTTGTTTTAGAAACTTCATTAAATTGAAAGGGTAAAAAATCACCATTGGTAATAACATGCCAAAGATCTAAATCTTTTGATTTCACATAAGTTTCAAATCTATTTTTCCAATAAATAAAACTATCGGTTTCAAAAAGTTGTGGTCTTTGCATAGATTGCCCTTCTAGGTACTTGTTGGAATCCATAGATCGATTCAAGTTTTAAAATACAATATACTTTAAAAATTCTTGAGCAACCCGCTCTGATACCAATTGTAGAAACTAGAAGGGGTGGGGGGTTGAATAGTTTCTTATATTTACTTGTTAAAATATAGTTTCCAAAAATCCTTTTTCAAAAACATAGGCTTGAGGAAATATGTGAAATCTTCTTATGCACAATATGAACAATGATAGTGTAACTAAACTAATACTAACAAAAATATATCTACAAAGAATAAAGAATGATAGTATAACTAATCTAGTACTAACACATGTATATGCATAAAGAATAAAGAATGTAAAGAGTTAAGGGTAAAGAAAGATCAAACCGAACACCAAGGATTTATAGTGGTTCGGCAACGAAGCTCACTCCTCGTTCCTACTCCACTCCTCGAGTACTCCTTACTCGAGAGTTCACTACACAACAAGCTCCTTATGGTGGAGAAAACCGTACACGTCGCTTAACCAATTTCCGACTCTAAGCTAAAAGTCGAGCCCTAATCGTAGCTAGGACCAATCTACACAACTATACTTAGTACATACACAACTTCCAAATAGACACAACTACTTGGATCTTCACAACTATGACACAACTACAACTAATAAAATTAGATCTTCAATGGATCTTTGGTGGTGGACTCAACACTTCACTAGGATAGTGTTCTTCTCTTTGCACTTGGAAAGGAAGGGATGGAAGAACAAGATTCACTTCTTAAACAAGTAATAATCAAACAAATGATCAAAGATTTGAGTGATTAAAGAAGGGGTTTAAATCTGGAAATAAGTGTCCAAAAGAGGTGAGGTGAAAAGCTGAGAATGGTCCACTATTTAAAGGACAAAGGAGCCAACGGCTATATCTGCCCGCGGTACCTTATCTAAGCCCGCGGTACCTTATCGATAAGGTACCGCCTAGGCACTAAGGTACCGCCGGACTAGACTCCGCTCCTTTTTGTCCTTTAGTGGTGGAGGTCTTATGTGGGTATAAAAAATATCCTGAAAGGATATTCTTAACCAAATAAGAATATGCCATTTTCAAATTTCAAATAATTAATTTAATAAAACATTTTCTTAAAAATAAAGTTTAATAAAAACTTGTCACATTTAATAAAAGTGAGTTTTAAGAAAAGATTAAATCACTTGATCACTTGATTAAGGTTAGTACTTGTTTATCCATACCTTAAGTGAAAATGGGTAAAATGAAAAATACTTGAACTCAAGAATTCGTTTTTCGTTGTTTTCGTAAATGCTTGTTTTTACATATTGTCGTAATCAAAACTAAGCGAGACAGAAAGATGCAAGTAACGTTTTTAGTCATTATTGCATTAACAATGGGGAACGTGCTGAGGTATGGGATCATCTCATGAGAGATGTCCTCACCAAAGTACAGCTTCAAACGCTGGCCATTCACCTTGAAATTGGGCCCATTTGGCTGAGAAAGCTCAATGGTGCCATATGGAAAGACTTCGGCGATGGTGAATGGACCAGACCAGCGGCTCTTCAACTTGCCCGAGAAGATCTTCAACCGAGAGTTAAATAGTAAGACTTGATCACCAACGTGGAACTCTCGATTCTTGATTCTTGCATCATGGATGATCTTGGTCTTCTCCTTGTAGATAAGTGAGTTCTCGTAAGCTTCATTCCTCAGTTCGTTGAGTTCGTTGAGTTGAATCTTGCGAAGATCACCGGCTTTGTTGATGTCGAAGTTAGCCCACTTCAAGGCCCAATACCCCTTATGTTCCAGCTCGATGGGGAGGTGGCATGCTTTCCCGTACACAAGACGATAAGGAGTACAACCGATCGGCGTCTTATAGGCGGTACAGAAAGCCCACAAAGCATCATCTAACTTATCGGCCCATGCGGCACGATGCTCTCCCACAGTACGTTCCAAAATTCGCTTCAATCCACGGTTGGAAATCTCGGCTTGCCCATTAGTTTGGGGATGATAGGCGGTGGAAAGACGGTGATTGACACCATACTTAGCCATGACTCTTGCAAATTGATCATTGCAAAAATGAGTCCCGCGGTCACTGATTATAGCACGAGGAACACCGAATCGAGCAAACAGCTGCTTCAAAAAGTTCACAACCACCCTCACATCGTTCGTTGGGAGAGCCTTAGCTTCAACCCATTTAGAAACGTAGTCAACGGTTACGAGGATGTACTGGTTCCCTTTGGATGATGGAAATGGCCCCATAAAGTCGATGCCCCATACGTCAAAGATTTCACATTCCTGTATGAAATTTTGAGGCATCTCATCTTTATGTGTGATCTTGCCTTGTCTTTGGCAAGCATCACAATGCTTAACCATTTCGTGAGCATCACGATATATGGTCGGCCAATAGAATCCAGAGTCAAACACTTTCTTAGCGGTGTAGTTGGGACCAAAGTGACCACCGGTGGGTCCTTTATGGCAAGCATCAAGGATTTGTAAAGCTGCCGGTCAATCAACACATCGACGAATGATCAGATCAGCACATTGTTTGAATAGATAAGGGTCATCCCAGAAGTAAGTCTTAACATCTTTAAAGAATTTCTTCTTTTCTTGGGATGTTAACCCTTTGATGAGAATACCACCCGCTAAGTAGTTTGCAATGTCCGCAAACCACGGGGTGTCATCAAGATTGGAGTGAATAGACATCAAGGTCTCAAGGGGAAAAGAGTCATTGATCTCTTGGTTCGGATGATCCCCTTGATACGGATCCTCAAGTCTACTTAGATGATCCGCTGCTAGGTTTTCGGCTCCCTTTTTGTCACGAATTTCAATGTTGAATTCTTGAAGGAGAAAAACCCAACGAAGAAGTCTTGGCTTAGAATCTTGCTTAGTTAACAAGTACTTCAACGCGGAATGGTCGGTATACACGATGGTGGTGGAAAGGACAAGATAGGGGCGAAATTTTTCAAAAGCATAGACAACAGCTAAAAGCTCTTTTCCGGTTGTTGTATAATGCAATTGAGCCCCCGTCATTGTCTTGCTAGCATAATGGATTGGTTGGAAGTGTTTATTCACTCTTTGGCCTAAAACCAATCCAATAGCAAAATCGCTAGCATCGCACATCAATTCAAAAGGTAGCTCCCAATTAGGGATAACCAAGACCGGTGCCTTAGTTAGCTTATCCTTGAGAAGATTGAAGGCTTCAATACACTCTTTGGAAAAGATAAAAGGAGTATCTTTTTCCAAGAGGTGGGTCATCGGGCGAGCGATTTTAGAAAAATCCTGAATGAAACGACGATAGAAGCCCGCATGACCCATAAAACTTCTCACACCCTAGCACAATGCCTTATTTTACCATAAAATGGCATTTTTCCCAATTTAGAACAAGGCGAGTGTCTTCGCACCGCTTAAGCATACGTTCTAAATTGGCAAGGCAGGAAGAGAATGAATCACCATAGACCGAGAAATCATCCATGAAGACTTCCATGGTTTCTTCAACCATGTCATGGAAGATAGCCATCTTGCACCTTTGGAATGTCCCAGGAGCATTGCACAAGCCGAAAGGCATTCTTTTATAAGCAAATGTTCCATAAGGACAAGTGAATGTGGTTTTATCTTGGTCATGGGGATCGATGGGTATTTGAAAATAACCTGAGAAACCGTCTAAGAAGCAGTAATAATCATTACCCGCTAGACGTTCAAGCATTTGGTCCATGAAAGGAAGGGGAAAATGATCCTTTCTCGTAGCATCATTGAGTTTGCGATAGTCTATACAAACTCTCCACCCTGTAACGAGACGAGTAGGAATCAACTCGTTGTTTTCATTGGGAACAACGGTGATTCCACCTTTCTTAGGCACACAATGGATGGGACTAACCCACGGTGAATCCGAGATAGGATAGATCAAGCCCGCATCAAGAAGTTTGATAACCTCTTTTTTGATTACGTCATGGATCTTAGAATTCACCCTTCGTTGGCTTTGAATAATGGGTTTAAAGTCGTCCTCCATGAGAATTTTATGTGTGCAAAAGTGAGGATCAATTCCACGAATATCGAAGATCTTCCACGCAATCGCTTTCTTATGATTCTTCAACACGGCGATAAGTCGGGATTTTTCTTCTTCTTTCAGGTCCTTTGCGATGATGATCGGTAACTGCTTGTTGTCTTCAAGGAAAACATACTCGAGGTGAGGAGGTAAGTCCTTAAGCTCAAGAGTAGAAGGATCCTCAATAGATGGTGTAACTAACGATGGATAATTATTAGTCACCTCTTTAGGAGAAGGAGGAGAAAACGGGTCTTCATTGAGAAGTTTCTCAATTGTACGAATGTCTTCATCCCAATCGGTGGGAGAATCATCATACTTAAGATCGAGAGGACCCAATCTAGCTTCAAAATCATCCAAGTCACTTTCTCTAAATGGAGTTAATGACGGAGCAATTGAGGCAACGATCTCAACATTGGGTAGAGAAGAGAGATTACTTTTGCAAGCATCATGAAAGTGTTCTTCACAAGCCTCATCGAGAACATCAATAGCATTTACACTCTCATATGAATAAGGTTGCTTAGAAATCTTTCCCATGTTGAAGACAATTTTGTCGTCACCAACTCTCATGATTATTTCGCATGCGGCTACATCAATGAGAGTGCGACCGGTCCTCAAGAAGGGACGTCCAACGATTAATGGAACACGAGGATCCATCTCGTAGTCAACGACAACAAAATTCGCTGGGAAGGTGAATTTGTCAACGCCAACGAAGACGTCTTCGGCTATCCCCACTGGATAAGCAACCGTACGGTTAGCTAATTCCAAGGTCATTTTGGTGGGGACTAGCTCGGGGAGAGATAATTGCTTCCAAACACTTAAAGGCATTAAGTTTATACTAGCACCTAGATCGGCTAGGGCCATGCAATTCTCTACTCCCGGTAAGTTGCAAGGAATTAAGAATCGACCCGGATCACCAAGTTTGGTGGGCAATTTCCTTAAGAGAACGGTGGAGCAATTCTTATTAAGTTGGGTCTGAGCAATGTCAAGAAGCTTCTCCTTGTCACTAAGAAGATCTTTAAACATCTTCGCGTATTTAGGCATGTGAGCGAGAGCCTCGGCAAAGGAGATGTTAAAATTCAATTGTTTAAACATTTTGAGAAAGTTTGAAACTTGAATATCATCCTTTCTCTTTTGCTTCTCTTTCCTCAACCTTGAAGGGTAAGGTATATCAGATGAAGAGGAAGGCTTTAGGGGAGTAGGATCAATCACAACCGCGGGTGGTGAGGGAATGGGGGTAGAAGGCAAAGGAGATAAGGAAAGTTGCTCTTTTTCCTTGTTCACAATCACGGGTGGAGGTGTAGGAAGCTCGGGTTCCGTATAACCTTTTCCACTACGAGAGGTGATTGCTTTCATCTCCCCTCTTGGATTCGCAACGGTGTTACTCGGAAGAGTACCCGAAGAAGAGGGTTGATTACCTTGTAAGAGTGAACCTAACATATCACGTAAATTATCTGCTTGGGTGCTCAAAGAGTCTCTCATGTCGGCACGAATATCATTGCTTTGTTTCACCATGTCATTCCTTAGCTCGGCTCGAATATCGCTCCCTTGTTTTGCCATTTCTCCCTTCAAGTTGATGAATTGACTCTGAAGATTCGTCACCATCTCTCTATTAGTCCTCATAAATGTCTCGACGTCTTGATTCAATGCCATCGGTTGATTGAGAGGTGGAGCTTGGTAAGCTTGAGAATTTCCTTGAGGTGGGTATGGGTTTCTTTGGGATTGATAATGATTGTTAGTACGAGGTTGGGATTGGTTATTTCGGTTATAGCTTTGTTGTTGGTTTTGGTTTGGAGGATTAAAACCGGGTGGAGCAAGATAGTTGTTTGAACGATAACTTAGCAAGTTACGGTCTCCTTGAGGACGAGCTTGATAGCCTCCCGTGGGATAAGTACCGTATGCTGCGTTAACGTTTTTTGAAAAATTGCCTTGAGTAGAAGGACAATAATTGTAAGAATGGGGACCACCGCATGTGTCACAAGAAATAGCAACGGCTTTAGCTTGTTGAGTTTGGTTAGAGGCCAAAATTTGCATACTTTTGCTAATTTCAAGAATAGCACGTTCCATGGCGGACATGTCGGTGGTGGAAGAAGTGGATGAAACATTGACTCTCGGATTAGATCTTGAGGATGCGGATGAATCCCAATTCTTGTGGTGAGTAGTCATGTTTTCAATCAACTCTCTACACTCCCCCGGTCTCCTTTTCAAAAAGGTACCACCGCCGGCGGCGTTGATCGTGTCACGATCACGAAAAGTGAGACCATTGTAGAAAGTATCAATGAGAGTGACGGGGAGCATGTTATGATTTGGACAACGGTCGATCAAATCATTGTATCGTTCCCAAGCATCAAAGAGCGATTCATCATTGTCTTGCATGAATCCACTAATTTGGTTACGAAGGCTTGTGACCATGGATGGTGGGAAGTAGCGCGACAAAAAGCGTTGAGTCATGTCGTTCCAAGTATGAATAGAATTCTTTGGAAGACGGTCAAACCATTATTCGGCATGGTGAGAAAGCGAGTGGGGAAATAGTTTAAGGCGAAGTTCATCCATAGAAACACTGGGGGACTTCATGCTTTGGGTGATGGTAATGAATTTGTCGAGGTGTTTGTTGGCATCATCATCCGGAATTCCGCGAAATGGGTTAGTTTGCACTTGTTGGATCATGTGATGCTTCAACGAAAACTCCTGAGCCGTGATATGCATCGGCGCAATCGGGCCTCCATGTCCGTTCATGGTGGGTTGGCACAATTCCTCCATTCTTCGTAAATCAGGTAGGGGAACATTGTTGTTGTTATTATTGTTATTCAAATTGGGTAGAGGTGGGTTATTATTGTTGTTATGAACACCAACCATATCTAAATCTTCACGAGTCTCGGGCTCAGAATAGTTTGAAGATCTGGTACGCATACACCTGCAGAAGAATAATATACAGAGAGAATATCTATATAATCTTTTGGGTGCAAAACCTTTGGAAAAAAATTGCTTTTTATGATTTTTTCAATGTTTTTGTATTTTTGAAATTTTTTATTTTTTTTAGGATTTTTGAAAATTTTTAAAGCAAGGAAAATAACGTTCAAAGAATGGATCCCAATATTCAATGCGTCTCTCACTAGAAACCGTTAATCTTAACGAAAAGAGCCGGCAGTGGCGCCTTTAATACTAGGCTTTTACACCAAATATGAAAAGTTATTCGTCCGATCTCTTCGAATTGATTTCCAGTTTAAAGTGCGACTCAATTGTCTTTTGGTGAACAAGAGAATGTTTTGGTTTGATTTTCTAATTTAAACTAAAAGCAAGTATGAAAATGTCGTTGAGAGAAATTAAAGAGTTTAAATATTAAACTAAAAGCTATTTAGAAAAACTTTATGTAAAACTTTACAACTTAAAAACGTGTTCTATCAGAATATTGCAAATCATTTCTATCGGAATGCACCAAAGTCATAACCATCAGAATACAACTAAAACAGGCCATCGGAATAATCCATGTGCAGGTCCATCGGAATGCTAAGCTGAATACCCATCGGAATGTCAAATACATTTCTGTCGGAATATGGTCTATCGCAATGATCACAATCGGAATGTCCTAGATCGCAATGTCAGATCGGAATAATCCAATTACCTTTGTCGCAATGTCCAGATCGGAATGTTGTAAACTAAAATTTGGCAGAGTTTCGTCATAAAAAGACCTTAGTCCTGTCGGAATATGCGATCGCAATGAGCGATCACAATCCAGATCGGAATAAGGGGGAAGTACAAGTTATCGCAAAGTAGAACCCTTGATGGGTTATTGCGATAGAAACCAAGTAATCCGTCGGAATGTGTAGAATCCCCAAGATTGCGATGGAAGCAATACTTAATCCGAAATTGGTGGTAAGCTTAAAACTCAATAAGCACAATCAATAAGCTAACTCATCCGAAAATTAAACTACTCAAAAAGCTTAGATTGGACAACTTGTAAAACATAAAAAGATTGTAAACTTTATGAAATGAACTTTAAAATGACTAAAACCCTTGAGAAATTCGAAAATCAATAAGCTAAAACTTGAAATAAGCCAAATAGCATAGAGAGCTTATAGCTTATACGTGTGAGAGCTTATGTGTAAACAAAGAGGATTAACCTTTAATCACGAAAACATCAAATCATACGAATGAAGTATGCAATTCGGATCAAAAGATAAAGTAAACCAAGAATTATAGAAGGAGATTAAAGAACACAAAACTTAACTTGAACTTGATTAATGGAATCCAAAATACAAAAAGCTTAAAATGTGAAAGATTAAAAGAAAAGATGAAAGAATTAGTGAGAGAAAGTTTAGAACTTTCTCTCTCTAAAAACTAGAAAGGAAAAAATTAAAAGTGAAACTAGCTAACCACCCTCCTAATGTGATTAGGAGGGTATTTATAGGGAAATGGGAAGTGCATGTGTGGTGCTTCCTTCTTTCTTTTCTTCTCGACTCGATTTAATTCTTTGTCTTTCTCGACGTCGTCTCGGGATTTGTACTCGTCTTAATAATTTTCTTCTATGATTTAGACTTGAGTTCTTCGTCTTCATTAAACTTCCGTCTTTAGACTATTTCTTCGATAAATCTTCAGAATAGGTCTTGGACATCCGTTCTTTAAACACTCTTGATCTCTTGACTTCGTATTTTCTCGTTTTCTTCGATAAAAGCCCGTGAAAGCCCGTGTTTTCTTCCTTTTTCATCTTTTGGTCCTAAAGCACAATAAAAACACAAACCAGGCATAATTCTGACTTTTACGACATAAAATACACGTTTTGGTCTTGTTATTATTGGAAATAAGTGGTAAAAGGATAAGTGTTTTCACACTTATTAGAAGGCTAGGTTAAGCACCCTCCCAAAATGCTCATTCGAAGGCATACTTACGAAAACTTCGGGATTCTTCAAGAACTCCAACCTTAAGATGGCAGTGGCATCTACAAAAGCAACTGTTGGAAATTTAATCTTGGGAGTGGTTCCTCTAGCAATCCACTCAACTCCTTTCGCCAACAGATCACGGTCAAGTCTAGGTATTGGTAGGTGGCTGTTATGTGACAGTAAAAGTTGCAAGAATTGTGTCGCGGCTTCAGCTGAAGGGTTGTTTGCAGCTTCCAATCCGAATGGAGTTTGAATTCAACGTATTAATGACAATGCGACCCAAAATGTAGCCGAAACCTTTAGAGATTTCTAGTTGATTTGTTCTTCTAAGAATAAAGACGAGAAGAATAACGGTGGAAGGGTTGTGACAACGAGTTGAAATAAGCTGAGGGCGACCCTGTTAAGCCAGTTCTTCATTGGATGTTTGATGGTGTGATCATATGCTTCCAGAATGAGTAAACCAAGAATCCCAGCACCGACAATGATTCCACCACATGCCACAACATACCTCGGCTTCGGCTCATACAAATGCTTCTCAGTTTGATGGAAGTGGTATTGGGTTGTCACGGTTAGCACGAAGGACGCGCTAGCTACTGTCCACCCTGTGGAAACAGTCCTGTTGATGTTATCCCTGACACTAAAAAAAAGCGGGTTAAAAATCTAGCAATGCAATATATTTTAACAATGATGGTGAAAAAATTATAAAACTTAAGGGGCTGCTTGGTTTAACATGAACAAATGATTTACAAAAGTAGGTGCAATTAAACTATCGATATTCATGTTCTAATGTTTAAATACTACGTAGTACGTACTATTCTAGTAGTAATAACTGTATAACACAAAACATTGTATAACACTACATGCAAAATATAGTAATGAAATCTGTATAACATATACAAAACTGTATAACATAAAAATATGTTTAAATGCTACGTACTAGTAGTTCTAATTTTTAACTTGAAGAACTGATTTACAAGCTGCAATAACTGTATATCATACAAAATATAGTAATGAAATGCAAAAGTTTGATTTTTTTAGGTAAAATTTAAAAATCAAATCTAATGGACATGAGATCATGGCAGTAAAAAGAGAATAAACGAAAAGTTACATAATATTACGTAACATTATATTTCATCATCCTTATCTTTTTTTACTTTATAAAACATCCAACCAAAGACCCTCCTAATTACAAGTAATAAAATACAAACCTTACTCTATAAAACTTCGAACCAAGCACCCTAGTTACTAGTTACTAGTAATAAAATACAAACAAATTAAAGGTTGGGTCAGGCTATTAAAACCTCCTCCCCAAACTCCCATCTATACCCCCCTGAATTTTATTTTATTTTTTATTTATTTTTATTTTTATAATTTTGGTTTTTTTATAAAACTGTCTATCGGAAAATACGGAATCAAAAAATAAAGTTTAACAGGTCAAAACTGTTAAACTGACAAAAATACGGAACAAAAACTGATAAAAAAACTGTCCAGAAAAATCTTGGAGACAAAAATTACACAAATAGTGTACTTTGTGTACCTTTTTTGTGGGGTAGGGGGTACCAATAGGAGTACCCTTACTAGTGAGGTTTATCTTGAGATGCTCCAATTCTGCCGAACAAGATCCTAGAAAAAATCAAAAAGAAAAAAACAAATTAAAAGAACACATCTTTAAAATACAACAACTTTTCAGTGTATATAGATTTTGATACCAACTTTTTATCAAAAAACATAAAACTTCATCACAAATGTTCAATTTTGCAACTATAAATCACCAAATATAGACGAAAAATTATACATAACAACCCAGCTATAAAGATAACTTAAAAAACAATAAATAATATATAAAATGGGAAATGACAAGGAATATAGAAAACAATCAACACTCATGTGAAAAATGTAATGTGACTTGAGTGAGACAATATTTTGAAACTGATAATGTATTTTATAAAACTTATATCAAATCATTAGTTTTTATAAGATTATTTCTATAAAAATCAAACTAAATATGTCTTTTAAAACAATACATTTGTTTTTTCTATAGATTTATAAAAAAGATTTTTTATCAAGTGTTTATAAAAAGTTAAATAAAATATTTTAATCATAGTGAATGTGTTATATATGAATAACCAATGATTTTATGTATAAACTTATATAAATCAAAAGGTTTTTTTCACAAAAAATTTTAAACTTTTTAAGATTGTTAAGGATAATCATTTATAAAAGTAAGGTTCACCTCATTATACTTGTCATTATATTTGGAAAAACAAAACAACGGCAGGAAAGTAAAAGTATATCTTGGAAATGATGAATGTTTTGACCTAATTAATTAAAATGTATCTTTTTATAGAGTATGGTTTAGGTTTCTAGAAACATCCATTGGAATGATAAGGTGATTGCTCTTTAGACAACTTGCATTTTTGGTCCTTGTTGATTTATTAATATTTTTTTTGATTCTATTTAATCAAACTCGCTTAATGGTTATACATTATGCTACTCCCGTCCTAAAATTATTATCTAGTATTCTATTTTGGGATGTCCCAAACTTATTAACCACTTCCAAAATAGATAGAAAATTTTGTTCATGTTTACCATATTACTCTCACTTGTGGTTATTATTACAAATAATAAAGAAGTATAAAATTAATTGATTAAAGGAAAAAATGTCATTATTCAAAAAGTATAAGATAGAAAACTGTAAAAGTGATATTTTTTTAAACTGTATGATTTTTGTCTGTGGACAAATATTTTGGGATGGAGTGATAGTTATTATTAAAATCATACTTTTATTTGTCTAATACTTAGATTATAAAGTTTTCAAATGGGTTAAGTTTCATTAGGTTATAAGCATATCCATTGGTTTTAGAGATATTTACTTGAACTAAGAAAATAAAACAAACTTCTTCACTAAAAGAGACCATGTGCCATTGCACAGGTTGCACCCAATGATCCAGCTTCGACTGTGTCTATAAGATGTTTGAAAATCGGAGGCCCATAAAAAATGGAGGCCCTGTGCGGTCGCCCCTGCTGCACTTTCTTAAATCAGGCCCAGATTTATACTGTAACTTAACTGTTTAGTTAAGAATTGTATGTTAAACCAGATAAAAAAACGTATATAACTTTTTTACGTTAAATTTCGTGATTGTAGTTTTGTAGTTGTGTACGGTGAATCTATTAATATTCTTTAAATTTTGAAAAATTAATTTTTATTTTTGGTTAAGACCTTGGATTATGATGGATTTTGGTTCATCGGCTATAAAATAATGATTCAAGTAGTTATAGTTAAGGGTGAGCATTTGTGCAGATTGGACCAGACCGGACCAATCAAAACTAGACAGCCGGTTCAGTTTTTAGTCCGGTTCAGTCTTATTAAACATAATCGACGGTATTTTAATAAGACCTAACCGAATTGGACCAACTAGACCAAAGAACGAATTAGTCTAAAATCCTAGACCGAGAACCAGATTGAAATTGTTCAGTCTAATTCAGGTCGATCTGATCCGGTTTTCCGATTCAGTCCATGTCGCTAGTCCAAATACTCAACCCTAGCTCTATTTAGTCTGTTCGAGATATTAATTTAATGCATGAAAGTTGTTAGTTGAAATGTATGATGCATGATACATGATTTACATCAAAGTATCAAACTGTTAATTGAAATTTATAAAATTACAAATCGAATTAACTTGAATTTGGATTTGATATTACAAAATGACAAATCTCATAATGATAATCTTTATTGATAGTACATAGTTATATATCACAAGTGCACCTCTATCACTAATGACAAATGATTTTTTTAATTTTCTTTTGAATAACAAAATATACTAATAAATTTAACATAAACTTTGAAAACACAATTTAAATATTTGATTGAATGTTTCGTTTTAGATTGACATCCTAATTGAAGAAATATTTTTACTCAACCAATACGCAAAATTGTTATAGTAAACATAGAAAGGTTTAGTTGGACCGAACAGAATTAGTGGTGTTGTCAAAACTTAAAATTTATACACACTATCATCCTTAAGGGCATCAATTTTTTTCTTTAAAATACTCATAAATTTTACGTGTCTTTTAGCTATTGTTAAACATAGACGAAACATCTAATCGTAGTATGATATAGAGTAATATTGCTTTGAGTGTTACATTTAATACATGACATTTACTTACGAAGCATATTCTCCAATGAAACAAATATGTCATTTATTTGTGAAATATATTGTTTAGATTCAGTAACAATTGGTGTATCTTTCGAGCTTTCTTCTAGAAAAACTTTCTTTTAACTTGAGCAAAGGATGTAAAAGGTGATAATCCAATGGCTAATTGAATAAAACCGAGCCAACTTTGGTCCAACTTCTAATTTAGCACAAGAAAAACTTTTTTAAGCAAAAGAAACCATTAAAGTTACCAAAAATGACATTTAATTTGAAAACTTTATTCTTGGTAACTTTTAACTATGATGATACAGTAAAAAAAATTGATTTGGCGTGTTAAAACGTGTCCTCCCTAGGTAATCATCACTTAAATGACCAGAATAAGTTGGATACTCAAATTAGAGATTAGACTATAAAATAAGTTATCTGCCTATTTCATGTCTCATACACAAATGACCAAAATTTAAACTAATGAAAATATTCTTAAAACAGAGTTACATCAAATTAAAAATACATCAAATAGGAAAAGCAACAAAACATAAGTGTTAAAACAAGGGTGAAAATAACAAGTCACACGATAAGATCAGCAGCACAGCCTCTGTTGGCTAGGTTAAGCACCCTCCCAAAATGCTCATTCGAAGGCATACTTACGAAAACTCCGGGATTCTTCAATAACTCCAAACTCAAGATGGCAGCGGCATCTGCAAAACCAACGGTTGGCAAATTAGTCTTGGGAGTGGTTCCTCTAGCAATCCACTCAACTCCTATCGTCAACAGATCTTGGCCAAGTCTAGGTATTGATAGGTGGCTGATCTGTGACAATAAGAGTTGCAAGAATTGTGTCGCGGCTTCAGCTGCAGGGTTGTTTGCAGCTTCCAATCCGAATGGAGTTTGAATTAAACAGATTAATGACAATGCAATCCAATATGTAGCCGAAACCTTTAGAGATTTCCAGTTGATTTGTTCTTCTAAGAATAAAGACGAGAAGATTAACGGTGGAAGGGTTGTGACAACGAGCTGGAATAAGCTGAGGGCGACCCTATTAAGCCAGTTCTTCATTGGATGTTTGATGGTGTGCTCATATGCTTCCAGAATGATCAAACCAAGAATCCTAGCACCGACAATGATTCCACCACATGCTACAACATACCTCGGCTTTGGCTCATACAAATGCTTCTCAGTTTGATGGAAGTGGTACTGGGGTGTCACGGTTAGCACAAAGGACGCGCTAGCTACTGTACACCCTATGGAAACAGTCCTGATGATGTTATCCCTAGTAGAATAAAAAGCGGGTTAAAAATCTAACAATGCAATATATTTTAACAATGATGGGGAAAAAGTCTAAAACTTAAGGGGCTGCTTGGTTTAACATGAACAAATGATTTACAAAAGTAGGTGCAATTACACTATCGATATTCATGTTTTAATGTTTAAATACTACGTAGTACGTAAAATTCTAGTAGTAATTATTGTATAACACAAAACACTGTGTAACACTATAACATGCAAAATATGTTTAAATGCTACGTACTATTCTAGTAGTTCTAATGTTTAACATGAAGAACTGATTTACAAGCTGCAATAACTGTATATCATACAAAATATAGTAATGAAATACAAAAGTTTGATTTTTTAGGTAAAATTTAAATATAAAAAATCCAACCAAAAACCCTCCTAATTACAAGTAATAAAATACAAACCTTACTCTATAAAACATCGAACCAAGCACCCTAGTTACTAGTTACTAGTAATAAAATACAATAAAATTAAAGGTTGGGTCAGGCTATTAAGACCCCCCCCCCAAAAAAAAAACTCCCATCTATAGCCCCCCTGAATTTTATTTTTTTTTATTTTTTTATTTTTTGTTATTTTTATAATTTTCGTTAAGTTATAAAACTGTGAATCGGAAAATACGGAATCAAAAAATAAAGTTTAACATGTCAAAACTGTTAAACTGACAAAAATACGGAACAAAAACTGATAAACAAACTGTCCAGAAAAAATTTAGGAGACAAAAAGTACACAAATAGTGTACTTTATGTACCTTTTTTGTGAGGTAGGAGGGGTACCCATAAGGGTACCCTTACCTAATGAGCCAGTCTGCAGGTTTATCTTGAGATGCTCCAATTCTGTCGAACAAGATCCTAGAATAAATCAAAAAAAAAAACAAATTAAAAGAACATATCTTTAAAATGCAACAACTTTTTAGTGTATATAGATTTTGACATCAACTTTTTATCAAAAAACTTAAAACTTCATCACAAATGTTCAATTTTGCAACTATAAATCCTCAAATATAGACGAACAATTATACATAACAACCCAGCTATAAAGATAACTTAAAAAACAATAAATAACATATAAAATGGGAAATGATAATGAATATAGAAAACAATCAACACTCATGTGAAAAATGTAATGTGACTTGAGTGAGACAATATTTTGAAAGTGATAATGTATTTTATAAAACTTATATCAAATCATTAGTTTTTATAAGATTATTTCTATAAAAATCAAACTAAATATGTCTTTTAAAACAAAGCATTTGGTTTTTCTATAGATTTATAAAAAAGACGTTTTATCAAATGTTTATAAAAAGTTAAATACAATCTTTTAATCATATTAAATGTGTTATATATGAATAACCAATGATTTTATGTATAAACTTATATAAATCAAAATGTTTTTTCACAAAAAGTTTTAAACTTTTTAAGATTGTTAAGGATAATCGTTTATAAAAGTAAGGTTCACTTCATTATACTTGTCATTATATTTGGAAAAACAAAATAACGGCAAGAAAGTAAAAGTATATCTTGGAAATGATGAATGTTTTGACCTAATTAATTAAAATGGATCTTTTTATAGAGTATGGTTTAGGTTTCTAGAAACATCCATTGGAATTGCTCTTTAAATAAATTGCATTTTTGGTCCTTGTTGTTTTATTAATATTTTTTTATTCTATTTAATCAAACTCACTTAATGGTTATTCCTTATGCTACTCCCGTCCTAAAATTATTATCCAGTATTCCATTTTGGGATGTCCCAAAATTATTATCCACTTCTAAAAATAGTTAGAAAATTTTGTTCAGGTTTACCATATTACTCTCACTTCTGGTTATTATTACAAATAATAAAGAAATATAAAATTAATTGATTAAAGGTAAAAATGTCATTATTCAAAAAGTATAAGATAGAAAACTGTAAAAGTGATATTTTTTTTGAAACTGTATGATTTTTGTCTGTAAAGTATTATTAAAATCATACTTTTATTTGTCTAATACCTAGGTTATAAGGTTTTCAAATGGGTTAAGTTTCATTAGGTTATAAGTATATACATTGGTTTTGGAGATATTTACTTGAACAAAGAAAATAAAACAAACTTCTTCACTAAAAGAGACCATGTGCCATTGCACAGGTTGCACCCATTGATTCGGCTTCGACTATGTCTATAAGAAGTTTGAAAATCGGAGGCCCATAAAATATGGAGGCCCTGTGCGGTCTTCCCTGCCTCACTTGTTTAAATCCGGCTCTGATTTATACTGTAACTTAACTATTTAGCTAAGAATTGTAAGTTAAACCAGATAAAAAACGTAGATAACTTTTTTACGTTAAATTTCGTGATTGTAGTTTCATAGTTGTGTACGGTGGATCTATTAATATTCTTTAAATTTTGAAATATTTTTATTTTTGGTTAAGACCTTGGATAATGATGAATTTTGGTTCATCGGCTATAAAATAATGATTCAAGTAGCTCTAGTTAGGGGTGAGGATTTGCGCAGATTGGATCGGACCGAACCGATCAAAACTAGAGTATCGGTTCAGTGTTTAGTCCGGTTCAATCTTATTAAACATAATCGACGTTATTTTAATAAGACCGAACCGAATTGGACCAACTAGACCAAAGACCGAATTAGTCTAAAATCCTAAAACGAGAACCGAATTGAAATTGTTCAGTCTAATTTAGGTCGAATGGATCCGGTTTTCCGATTTAGTCCAGGTCGCTAGTCCAAATACTCAACCCCTAGCTCTATTTAATCTGTTCGAGTTATTAATTTAAAGCATGAAAGTTGTTAGTTGAAATGCATGATGCATGATACATGATTTACATCAAAGTATCAAACTGCAAATCGAATTAACTTGAACTTGGACTTGACATTACAAAATGACTGATCTCATAATGATAATCTTTAACCTAAACTTTGAAAACAAAATTTAAATATTTGAGTGAATGTTTCCCTTTAGATTGACATCCTAAATGAAGAAATATTTTTACTCAACCAATACACAAAATTGTTATAGTAAACATAGAAAGGTTTAGTTGGACCGAATAGAATTAGTGGTGTTGTCAAAACTTAAAATTTATACACACTATCATCCTTAAGGGCATCAATTTATTTTCTTTAAAATACTCATAAATTTTACGTGTCTTTTAGCTATTGTTAAACATATACAAAACATCTAATCGTAGTATGATACGGAGTAATATTGCTTTGAGTGTTACATTTAATATATGACATTTACTTGCGAAGCATATTCTCCAACGAAAACAGATATGCCATTTATTTGTGAAATATATTGTTTAGATTTAGTAACAATTGGTGTATCTTTCGAGCTTTTTTTTAGAAAAACTTTCTTTTAACTTGAGCAAATGATGTAAAAGGTGATAATCTAATGGCTAATTGAATAAAACCAAGCCAACTTTGGTCCAATTTCTAATTTAGCAAAAGAAAATTTTTTTTAAGCAAAAGAAACCATTAAAGTTACCAAAAATGACATTTAAATTTGAAAACATTATTGTTGGTAACTTTTAACTATGATGATACAGTAAAAAAATTGATTTGGCATGTTAAAACGTGTCATCCCTAGGTAATCATCACTTAAATGACAATAATAAGTTGGATAGTCAAATTAGAGATTAGACTATAAAATTAGTTATCTGCCTATTTCATGTCTCATACACAAATGACCAAAATTTAAACTGATGATAATATTCTCAAAACAGAGTTACTTCAAATTAAAAATACATCAAATAGGAAAAGCAACAAAACATAAGTGTTAAAACAAGGGGGAAAATAACAAGTCACACGATAAGATCAGCAGCACAACCTCTGCAGGCTAGGTTAAGCACCCTCCAAAAAATGCTCATTCGAAGGCATACTTACGAAAACTTTGGGATTCTTCAATAACTCCAACCTCAAGATGGCAGTGGCATCTGCAAAAGTAACGGTTGGCAAATTAGTCTTGGGAGTGGTTCCTCTAGCAATCCACGTAACTCCTTTCGCCAACAGATCACGGTCAAGTCTAGGTATTGCTATGTGGTTGTTCTGTGATAGTAAGAGTTGCAAGAATTATGTCGTGGCTTCAGCTGCAGGGTTGTTTGCAGCTTCCAATCCGAATGGAGTTTGAATTGAACGGATTAATGAAAATGCGAGCCAAAATGTAGCCGAAACCTTTAGAGATTTCAAGTTGATTTGTTCTTCTAAGAATAAAGACGAGAAGAATAACGGTGGAGGGGTTGTGACAACGAGCTGGAATAAGCTGAGGGCGACCCTGTTAAGCCAGTTCTTCATTGGATGTTTGATGGTGTGCTCATATGCTTCCAGAATGAGCAAACCAAGAATACCAGCACCGACAATGATTCTACCACATGCCACAACATACCTCGGCTTCAGCTCATATAAATGCTTCTCAGTTTGATAGAAGTGGTACTGGGCTGTCACGGTTAGCACGAAGGACGCGCTAGCTACTGTCTATGATGTTATCCCTATCACTAAAAAAAGCGGGTTAAAAATATAGCAATGCAATATATTTTAACAATGATGGTGAAAGAAGTCTAAAACTTAAGGGGCTGCTTGGTTTAACATGGAAAAATGATTTACAAAAGTAGCTGCAATTAAACAATCGATATTCATGTTCTAATGTTTAAATACTACATAGTACATACTATTCTAGTATTAATAACTATATAACACAAAACACTGTATCACAATATAACATGCAAAATATAGTAATGAAATCTATATAACATATACAAAATTGTATAACATAAAAATATGTTTAAATGCTACGTACTATTCTAGTAGTTCTAATGTTTAACATGAAGAACTGATTTACAAGCTGCAATAACTGTATATCATACAAAATATAGTAATGAAATACAAAAGTTTGATTTTTTAGGTAAAATTTAAAAATCAAATCTAATGGACATGAGATCGTAGTTGTAAAAAGAGAATTAAGAAAAGGCTACATAATACTACCTAACATCATATTTCATCATCCTTATCTTTTTTTACTTTATAAAACATCCAACCAAAGACCCTCCTAATTACTAGTAATAAAATACAAACCTTACTCTATAAAACTTCGAACCAAGCACCCTAGTTACTAGTTACTAGTAACAAAATTCAAAGAAATTAAAGGTTGGGTCAGGCTATTTTATTTTTTTATAATTTTAGTTTTGTTATAAAACTGTGATTCGGAAAACACGGAATCAGAAAAATAAAGTTTAACATGTCAAAACTATTAAATTGACAAAAATACAGAACCAAAACTGATAAAAAACTGTCTAGAAAAAATATGAGAGACAAAAAGTACACAAATAGTGTACTGTGTATACATTTTTTGTGCGTTAGAGGGGGTACCAATAGGGGTACCCTTACCTAGTGAGCCAGTGTGCAGGTTTATCTTGAGATGCTCCATTATGTCGAACAAGATCCTAGAAAAAATCAAAAAGAAAAAAATAAATTAAAAGAACATATCTTTAAAATGCAACAACTTTTTAGTGTATATAGATTTTGACACCAACTTTTTACCAAAAAAACTTAAAACTTCATCACAAATGTTCAATTTTACAACTATAAATCACCAAATATAGACGAAAAATTATACATAACAACCCAGCTATAAAGATAACTTAAAAAACAATAAATAATATATAATGGAAAATGACAAGGAATATAGAAAAAAATCAACACTCATGTGAAAAATGTAATGTGACTTAAGTGAGACAATATTTTGAAAGTGATAATGTATATTATAAAACTTATATCAAATTATCAGTTTTTTATAAGATTATTTCTATAAAAATAAAACTAAATATGTCTTTTAAAACAAATCATTTTTTTTTCTATAGATTTATAAAAAAGATGTTTAATCAAATGTTTATAAAAAGTTAATTAAAATCTTTTAATCATAGTGAATGTGTTATATATGAATAAAACGATTTTATGTATAAACTTATATAAATCAAAAGTTTATTTTCACAAAAATTTTTAAACTTTTTAAGATAGTTAAGGATAATCATTTATAAAAGTAAGGTTCAACTCATTATACTCGTCATTATATTTGGAAAAACAAAATAACGGCACGAAAGTAAATGTATATCTTGGAAATGATGAATGTTTTGACCTAATTAATTAAAATGGATCTTTTTTTAGAGTAGGGTTTATGTTTCTAGAAACATCCATGGGAATGATAAGGGGTTGCTCTTTAGACAAATTGCATTTTTGTCCTTGTTGTTTTATTAATATTTTTTTAGTTCTATTTAATCAAACTCGCTTAATGGTTATACCTTATGCTACTCCCGTCCTAAAAGTATTATCCAGTATTCCATTTTAGGATGTCCAACAATTATTATCTACTTCCAAAAATAGATAGAAATTTTTTTTCAGGTTTACCATATTACTCTCAGTTGTGGTTATTATTACAAATAATAAAGAAGTATAAAATTAATTGATTAAAGGTAAAAATATAAAAGTGATATTTTTTTAAACTGTATGATTTTTGACTATGGACAAATATTTTGAGATGGAGTGATAGTTATTATTAAAATCATGCTTTTATTTTTCTAATACTTAGATTATAAAGTTTTCAAATGGGTTAAGTTTCATTAGATTATAAGTATATACATTGGTTTTAGAGATATTTACTTGAACTAAGAAAATAAAACAAACTTCTTCACTAAAAGAGACCATGTGCCATTGCACAGGTTGCACCCAATGATCCGGATTCGACTGTGTCTATAAGAAGTTTGAAAATCGTAGGCCCATAAAATTTGGAAGCCCTGTGCGGTCGCCCCTGCCGCACTTGCTTAAATCCGGCCGTGATTTATACTGTAACTTAACTGTTTAGGTAAGAACTGTAAGTTAAACCAGATAAAAAAACGTTGATAACTTTTTTACGTTAAATTTTGTGATTGTAGTTTTGTAGTTTTGTACAGTGGATCTATTAATATTCTTTAAATTTTGAAATATTGATTTTTATTTTTGGTTAAGACCTTGGATTATGATGGATTTTGGTTCATCGGCTATAGAATAATGATTCAAGTAGCTCTAGTTAGGGGTGAGCATTTGCGCAGATTGGACCGGACTGGAACGATCAAAACTAGACTGTCGGTTCAGTTTTTAGTCCGATTTATTCTTATTAAATATAATCGACGGTATTTTAATAAGACTGAACCGAATTGGACCAACCAGACCAAAGACCGAATTAGTCTAAAATCCTAGAATGAGAACCGGATTGAAATTATTCAGTCTAATTCAGGTCGATCTGATCCGGTTTTCCGATTCAGTCCACGTCGCTAGTCCAAATACTCAACCCCTAGCTCTATTTAGTCTGTTCGAGTTATTAATTTAATGCATGAAAGTTGTTAGTTGAAATGCATGATGCATGATATATGATTTACATCAAAGTATCAAACTGTTAATTGAAATTTATGAAATTGCAAATCGAATTAACTTGAATTTGGACTTGACATTACAAAATGACCGAACTCATAATGAAAATCTTTATTGATAGTACATAGTTATATATCACAAGTGCACCTCTATCACTAATGACAAATGATTTTTTTAATTTTCTTTTGAAAAAAAAATATACTATTAAATTTGACATAAACTTTGAAAACACAATTTAAATATTTGAGTGAATGTTTCGTTTCAGATTGACATCCTAATTGAAGAAATATTTTTACTCAACCAATACACAAAATTGTTATAGTAAACATAGAAAGGTTTAGTTGGACCGAACAGAATTAGTGGTGTTGTCAAAACTTAAAATTTATACACACTATCATCCTTAAGGGCATCAATTTTTTTCTTTAAAATACTCATAAATTTTACGTGTCTTTTAGCTATTGTTAAACATAGACGAAACATCTAATCGTAGTATGATACGGAGTAATATTGCTTTGAGTGTTACATTTAATATATGAAATTTACTTGCGAAGCATATTCTCCAACGAAACAGATATGTCATTTATTTGTGAAATATATTGTTTAGATTCAATAACAATTGGTGTATCTTTCGAGCTTTTTTTCAGAAAAGCATTCTTTTAACTTGAACAAAGGATGTAACAGGTGATAATCTAATGGCTAATTGAATAAAACCGAACCAACTTTGGTCTAATTTCTAATTTAGCAAAAGAAAATTTTTTTTAAACAAAAGAAACCATTAAACTTACCAAAAATGACATTTAAATTAGAAAACTTTATTGTTGATAACTTTTAATTATGATGATATAGTAATCATCACTTAAATGACCAGAATAATTTGGATAGTCAAATTAGAGATTAGACTATAAAATTAGTTATCTGCCTATTTCATGTCTCATACACAAATGACCAAAATTTAAACTGATGATAATATTCTCAAAACAGAGTTACTTCAAATTAAAAATACATCAAATAGGAAAAGCAACAAAACATAAGTGTTAAAACAAGGGGGAAAATAACAAGTCACACGATAAGATCAGCAGCACAGCCTCTACAGGCTAGGTTAAGCACCCTCCCAAAATGCTCATTCGAAGGCATACTTATGAAAACTTCGGGATTCTTCAATAACTCCAACCTCAAGATGGCAGCGACATCTGCAAAAGCAACAGCTGGCAAATTAGTCTTGGTATTGGTTCCTCTAGCAATCCACTCAACTCCTTTCGCCAACAGATCACGGTTAAGTCTAGGTATTGCTAGGTGGTTGTTCTGTGACAGTAAGAGTTGCAAGAATTGTGTCGCGGCTTCAGCTGCAGGGTTGTTTGCAGCTTCCAATCCGAATGGAGTTTGAATTGAACGGATTAATGACAATACGACCCAAAATGTAGCCGAAACCTTTAGAGATTTCCAGTTGATTTGTTCTTCTAAGAATAAAGACGAGAAGAGTAACGATGGAAGGGTTGTGACAACGAGATGGAATAAGCTGAGGGCGACCCTGTTAAGCCAGTTCTTCATTGGATGTTTGATGGTGTGCTCATATGCTTCAAGAATGAGCAAACCAAGAATCCCAGCTCCGACAATGATTCCAACACATGCCACAACATACCTCGGCTTCAGCTCATACAAATGCTTCTCAGTTTGATGGAAGTGGTACTAGGCTATCACGGTTAGCACGAAGGACGCGCTAGCTACTATCTACCCTGTGGAAACAGTCATGTTGATGTTATCCCTGGCACAAAAACAGCGGGTTAAAAATCTAGCAATGCAATATATTTTAACAATGATGGTGAAAAAAGTCTAAAACATAAGGGGCTGCTTGGTTTAACATAAACAAATGATTTACAAAAGTAGTTGCAATTAAACTATCGATATTCATGTTCTAATGTTTAAATACTACGTAATACGTACTATTCTAGTAGTAATAACTGTATAACACAAAACACTGTATAACACTATAACATGCAAAATATAGTAATGAAATTTGTATAACATATATAAAACTGTATAACATAAAAATATGTTTAAATGTTACGTACTATTCTAGTAGATCTGATGTTTAACATGAAGAACTAATTTACAAGCTGCAATAACTGTATATCATACAAAATATAGTAATGAAATACAAAAGTTTGATTTTTTAGGTAAAATATAAAAATCAAATCTAATGGACATGAGATCATGTCTGTAAAAAGAGAATAAAGGAAAAGTTACATAATACTATCTAACATCATATTTCATCATCCTTATCTTTTTTTACTTTAACAAAACATCCAACCAAAGACCCTCCTAATTACAAGTAATAAAATACAAACCTTACTCTATAAAACTTCGAACCAAGAACCCTAGTTACTAGTTACTAGTAATAAAATACAAACAAATTAAAAGTTGGGTCAGGCTATCAAGACACCCCCCAAGACTCCCATCTATACCCCCCTGAATTTTATTTTACTTTTTATTTTTTTATTTTTTTTATTTTTATAATTTTGGTTTTGTTATAAAACTGTGAATCGGAAAATACGGAATCAAAAAATAAAGTTTGACAGGTCAAAACGGTTAAACTGACAAAAATACGGAATAAAAACTAATAAAAAACTGTCTAGAAAAAATCTGGGAGACAAAAAGTACACAAATAGTGTACTTTGTGTACCTTTTTTGTGGGGTAAGGGGGGTACCAATAGGGGTACCCTTACCTAGTGAGCCAGTCTGTAGGTTTATCTTGAGATGCTCTAATTCTGCCGAACAAGATCCTAGAAAAAATCAAAAAGAAAAAAACAAATTAAAAGAACATATCTTTAAAATGCAACAACTTTTTAGTGTATATAGATTTTGACACCAACTTTTATCAAAAAACTTAAAACTTCATCACAAATGTTCAATTTTGCAACTATAAGTCACCAAATATAAACGAAAAATTATACATAACAACCTAGCTATAAAGATAACTTAAAAAACAATAAATATTATATAAAATGAGAAATGACAAGGAATATAGAAAAAAATCAACACTCATGTGAAAAATGTAATGTGACTTGAGTGAAACAATATTTTGAAAGTGATAATGTATTTTATAAAACTTATATCAAATCATTAGTTTTATAAGATTATTTCTATAAAAATCAAACTAAATATGTCTTTTAAAACAAAGCATTTGTTTTTTCTACAGATTTATAAAAAGATGTCTTATAAAATGTTTATAAAAAGTTAAATAAAATCTTTTAATCATAGTGAATGTGTTATATATGAATAAACAATGATTTTATATATAAACTTATATAAATCAAAAGGTTTTTTTAAGATTGTTAAGGATAATCATTTATAAAAGTAAGGTTCACCTTCTTATACTTGTCATTATATTTGAAAAAACAAAATAACGACAGGAAAGTAAAAGTATATCTTGGAAATGATGAATGTTTTAACCTAATTAATTAAAATGGATCTTTTTATAAAGTAGGGTTTTGGTTTCTAGAAACATCCATTGGAATGATAAGGTGGTTGCTCTTTAGACAAATTGCATTCTTGGTCCTTGTTGTTTTATTAATAATTTTTATGATTAAACTCGCTTAATGGTTATACCTTATGCTACTTCCGTCCTAAAATTATTATCCAGTATTCTATTTTGGGATGTCCCAAAATTATTATCCACTTCCAAAAATAGATAGAAATTTTTTTTCAGGTTTACCATATTATTCTCACTTGTGGTTATTATTACAAATATTAAAGAAGTATAAAATTAATTAATAAAAGGTAAAAATGTAATTATTCAAAAAGTATAAGATAGAAAACTGTAAAAGTGATATTTTTTTAAAACTGTATGATTTTTGTCTGTGGACAAATATTTTGGGATGGAATGATAGTTATTATTAAAATCATACTTTTATTTGTCTAATACTTAGATTATAAAGTTTTCAAATGGGTTAAGTTTCATTAGGTTATAAGCATATACATTGGATTTAGAGATATTTATTTGAACTAAGAAAATAAAACAAACTTCTTCACTAAAAGAGACCATGTGCCATTGCACAGGTTGCACCAATGATCCGGCTTCGATTGTGTCTATAAGAAGTTTGAAAATCGGAGGCCCATAAAATATGGAGGCCCTGTGTCATCGCCCCTATCGCACTTGCTTAAATCCGGCCCTGATTTATACTATAACTTAACTGTTTAGTTAAGAATTGCAAGTTAAACCAGATAAAAAAATGTAGATAACTTTTTTTATGTTAAATTTCGTGATTGTAGTTTTGTAGTTGTGTACGGTGGATCTATTAATATTCTTTAAATTTTGAAATATTGATTTTTATTTTTGGTTAAGACCTTGGGTTATGATGGATTTTGGTTCATCGGTTATAAATTAATGATTCAAGTAGCTCTAGTTAGGGGTGAGCATTTGCGCAGATTGGACCGGACCGGACCAATCAAAACTAGACTAATGGTTCAGTTTTTAGTCTGGTTCAGTCTTATTAAACCTAATCGACGGTATTTTAATAAGACCGAACCGAATTGGACCAACCAAACCAAAGACCGAATTAGTCTAAAATCCTAGACCGAGAACCAGATTGAAATTGTTCAGTCTAATTCAGGTTGATCTGATCCGATTTTCCGATTCAGTCCAGGTCGCTAGTCCAAATACTCAACCCCTAGCTCTATTTAGTCTGTTCGGAATATTCATTTAATGCATGAAATTTGTTAGTTGAAATGCATGATGCATGATACATGATTTACATCAAAGTATCAAATTGTTAATTGAAATTTTTGAAATTGCAAATCGAATTAACTTGAATTTGGACTTGACCTTACAAAATGACTGATCTCATAATGATAATCATTATTGATTGTACACAATTATATATCACAAGTGCACCTCTATCACTAATGACAAATGAGTTTTTTAATTTTCTTTTATACAACAAAATATACAATTAAATTTAACATAAACTTTGAAAACACAATTTAAGTATTTGAGTGAATGTTTCGTTTCAGATTGACATCCTAATTGAAGAAATATTTTTACTCAACCAATACACAAAATTGTTATAGTAAACATAGAAGGGTTTAGTTGGACCGAACATAATTAGTGGTGTTATCAAAACTTAAAATTTATACACACTATCATCCTTAAGGGCATCAATTTATTTTCTTTAAAATACTCATAAATTTTACGTGTCTTTTAGCTATTGTTAAACATAGACGAAACATCTAATCGTAGTATGATACGGAGTAATATTGCTCTGAGTGTTACATTTAATATATGACATTTACTTGCGAAGCATATTCTCCAACAAAACAGATATGTCATTTATTTGTGAAATATATTGTTTAGATTCAGTAACAATTGGTGTATCTTTCGAGCTTTTTTCTAGAAAAACTTTCTTTTAACTTGAGCAAAGGATCTAAAAGGTGATAATCTAATGGCTAATTGAATAAAACGAGCCAACTTTGGTCCAATTTCTAATTTCGCAAAAGAAAACTTTTTTAAGCAAAATAAACGATTAAAGTTACCAAAAATGACATTTAAATTTGAAAACTATATTGTTGGTAACTTTTAACTATGATGCTACAGTAAAAAAAAATTGATTTGGCGTGTTAAAACGTGTCCTCCCTAGGTAATCATCACTTAAATGACCAGAATAAGTTGGATAGTCAAATTAGAGATTAGAATATAAAATTAGTTATCTGCCTATTTCATGTCTCATACATAAATGACCAAAATTTAAACTGATGATAATATTCTCAAAACAGAGTTACTTCAAATAAAAAATACATCAAATAGGAAAAGCAACAAAACATAAGTGTTAAAACAAGGGGGAAGATAACAAGTCACACGATAAGATCAGCAGCACAGCCTCTGCAGGCTAGGTTAAGCACCCTCCCAAAATGCTCATTCGAAGGCATACTTACAAACACTTCGGGATTCTTCAATAACTCCAACCTCAAGATGGCAGCGGCATTTGCAAAAGCAACGGTTGGCAAATTAGTCTTGGGAGTGGTTCCTCTAGCAATCCACTCAACTCCTTTCGCCAACAGATCACGGTCAAGTCTAGGTATTGGTAGGTGGTTGTTATGTGACAGTAAGAGTTGCAAGAATTGTGCTGCGGCTTCAGCTGAAGGCTTGTTTGCAGCTTCCAATCCGAATGGAGTTGGAATTGAACGTATTAATGACAATGCGACCCAAAATATAGCCGAAACCATTAGAGATTTCTAGTTGATTTGTTCTTCTAAGAATAAAGACGAGAAGAATAACGTTGGAAGGGTTGTGACAACGAGCTAGAATAAGCTGAGGGCGACCCTGTTAAGCCAGTTCTTCATTGGATGTTTGATAGTGTGCTCATATGCTTCCAGAATTAGTAAACCAAGAATCCCATCACCAACAATGATTCCACCACATGCCACAACATACCTCGGCTTCGGCTCATACAAATGCTTCTCAGTTTGATGGGAGTGGTATTGGGTTGTCACGGTAAGCACGAAGGACGCGCTAGCTACTGTCCACCCTGTAGAAATAGTCCTGTTCATGAATCCCTGGCACTAAAAAAAAGCGGGTTAAAAATCTAGCAATGCAATATATTTTAACAATGATGGTGAAAAAAGTATAAAACTTAAGGGGCTACTTGGTTTAACATGAACAAATGATTTACAAAAGTAGGTGCAATTAAACTATCGATATTCATGTTCTAATGTTTAAATACTACGTAGTACGTACTATTCTAGTAGTAATAATTCTATAACACAAAACACTGTATAACACAATAACATGCAAAATATAGTAATGAAATCTATATAACATATACAAAACTTTGTAACATAAAAATATGTTTAAATGCTACGTACTATTCTAGTAGTTCTAATGTTTAACTTGAAGAACTGATTTACAAGCTGCATTAACAGTATATCATACAAAATATAGTAATGAAAATACAAAAGTTTGATTTTTTAGGAAAAAATTTAAAAATCAAATCTCATGGACATGAGATCATGGCTGTAAAAAGAGAATAAACGAAAAGTTACATAATATTACCTAACATCATATTTCATCATCCTTATCTTTTTTTACTTTATAAAACATCCAACCAAATACCTTCCTAATTACAAGTAATAAAATACAAACCTTACTCTATAAAACTTCGAACCAAGCACCCTATTTACTAGTTATTAGTAATAAAATACAAACAATTTAAAGGTTGGGTAAGGCAATTAAGACCCCCCCCCCCAAACTCCCATCTATACCCCCCCTCCCCCCCGAATTTTTTTTTTTATTTTATTTTTTAAATTTTTTTTTATAATTTTGGTTTGGTTATAAAACTGTCTATCGGAAAATACGGAATCAAAAAAATAAAGTTTAACAAGTCAAAACTGTTAAACTGACAAAAATACGGAACAAAAACTGATAAGAAGACAGTCCAGAAAAAATCTGGGAGACAAAAATTACACAAATAGTGTACTTTGTGTACCTTTTTGTGGGGTAAGGGGGTACCAATAGGAATACCCTTTCCTAGTGAGCCAGTGTGCAGGTTCATCTTGAGATGCTCTAATTCTGCCGAACAAGATCCTAGAAAAAATCAAAAAGAAAAAAAACAAATTAAAAGAACATATCTTTAAAATGCAACAACTTTTCAGTGTATATAGATTTAGATACCAAATTTTTATCAAAAAATTTAAAACTTCATCACAAATGTTCAATTTTGCAACTATAAATCACTAAATATTGACGAAAAAATATACATAACAACCCAACTATAAAGATAACTAAAAAACAATAAATAATATTTATAATGGAAAATGAAAAGGAATATAGAAAACAATCAACACTCATGTGAATAATGTAATGTGACTTGAGTGAGACAATATTTTGAAAGTGATAATGTATTTTATAAAACTTATATCAAATCATTAGTTTTTATAAGATTATTTCTATAAAAATCAAACTCAATATGTCTTTTAAAACAAAGCATTTGTTTTTTTCTATAGATTTATAAAAAAGATGTTTTATCAAATCTTTATAAAAAGTTAAATAAAATCTTTTAATCATAGTGAATGTGTTATATATGAATAACCAATGATTTTATGTATAAACTTATATAAATCAAAAGGTTTTTTTCACATAAATTTTTAAACTTTTTAAGATTGTTAAGGATAATCATTTATAAAATTAAGGTTCACCTCATAATACTTGTCAATATATTTGAAAAAACAAAATAACGGCAGGAAAGTAAAAGTATAACTTGGAAATGATGAATGTTTTGACCTAATTAATTAAAATGGATCTTTTTATAGAGTAGGGTTTAGGTTTCTAGAAACATCCATTGGAATGATAAGGTGATTGCTCTTTAGACAAATTGCATTTTTGGTCCTTGTTGTTTTATTAATATTTTTTTTGATTCTATTTAATCAAACTCGCTTAATGGTTATACCTTATGCTACTCCCGTCCTAAAATTATTATCCAGTATTCCATTTTGGGATGTCCCAAAATTATTATCCACTTCAAAAAATAGATAGAAAATTTTGTTCAGGTTTACCATATTACTCTTACTTGTGGTTATTATTACAAATAATAAAGAAGTATAAAATTAATTGATTAAAGGTAAAAATATCATTATTCAAAAAGTATAAGATAAAAAACTATAAAAGTGATATTTTTTTAAACTGTATGATTTTTGTATGTGGACAAATATATTGGGATGGAGTGATAGTTATTATTAATCATACTTTTATTTGTCTAATCCTTAGATTATAAAGTTTTCAAATGGGTTAAGTTTCATTAGGTTATATGTATATACATTGGTTTTAGAGATATTTACTTGAACTGAGAAAATAAAACAAACTTCTTCACTAAAAGAGACCATGTGCCATTGCACAGGTTGCACCCAATGATCCAGCTTCGACTGTGTCTATAAGATGTTTAAAAATCGGAGGTCCATAAAATATGGAGGCCCTGTGCGGTCGCCCCTGCCGCACTTGGTTAAATTCGGCCATGATTTATACTGTAACTTAACTGTTTAGTTAAGAATTGTAAGTTAAACCAGATAAAAAAACGTAGATAACTTTTTTACGTTAAATTTCGTGATTGTAGTTTTGTAGTTGTGTACGGTGGATCTATAAATATTCTTTAAATTTTGAAATATTGATTTTTATTTTTGGTTAAGACCTTGGATTATGATGGATTTTGGTTCATCGGCTATAAAATAATGATTTAAGTAGCTATAGTTAGGGGTGAGCATTTGTGCAGATTGGACCAGACCGGACCGATCAAAACTAGACAGTCGGTTCAGTTTTTAGTCCGATTCAGTTTTATTAAACATAATCGACGGTATTTTAATAAGACAGAACCGAATTGGACCAACCAGACCAAAGAACGAATTACTCTAAATCCTATACGAAGAACCAGATTGAAATTGTTCAGTCTAATTCAGGTCGATCTGATCCGGTTTTCTGATTCAGTCCAGGTCGCTAGTCCAAATACTCAACCCCTAGCTCTATTTAGTCTGTTCGAGATATTAATTTAATGCATGAAAGATGTTAGTTGAAATGCATGATGCATGATACATGATTTACATCAAAGTATCAAACTATTAATTGAAATTTATGAAATTGCAAATCGAATTAACTTGAATTTGGATTTGACATTAAAAAATGAGTGATCTCATAATGATAATCTTTATTGATAGTACATAGTTATATATCACAAGTGCACCTTTATCACTAATGACAAATGATTTTTTTAATTTTCTTTTGAATAACAAAATATACTATTAAATTTAACATAGAAAGGTTTAGTTGGACCGAACAGAATTAGTGGTGTTGTCAAAACTTAAAATTTATACACACTATCATCCTTAAGGGCATCAATTTTTTCTTTAAAATACTCGTAAATTTTACGTGTCTTTTAGCTATTGTTAAACATAGACGAAACATCTAATCGTAGAATGATACGGAGTAATATTGCTTTGAATGTTATATTCAATATATAACATTTACTTGCGAAGCATATTCTCCAATGAAACAGATATGTCATTTATTTGTGAAAAATATTGTTTAGATTCAGTAACAATTGGTGTATTTGTCGAGCTTTTTTCTAGAAAAACTTTCTTTTAACTTGAGCAAAGGATGTAAAAGGTGATAATCTAATGGCTAATTGAATAAAACCGAGCCAACTTTGGTCCAACTTCTAATTTAGCAAAAGAAAACCTTTTTAAGCAAAAGAAACCATTAAAGTTACCAAAAATGACATTTAAATTTGAAGACTTTACTGTTGGTAACTTTTAACTATGATGATACAGTAAAAAAATTGATTTGGCGTGTTAAAACGTGTCCTCCCTAGGTAATCATCACTTAAATGACCAAAATAAGTTGGATAGTCAAATTAGAGATTAGAATATAAAATTAGTTATCTGCCTATTTCATGTCTCATATACAAATGACCAAAATTTAAACTGATGATAATATTCTCAAAACAGAGTTACTTCAAATTAAAAATACATCAAATAGGAAAAGCAACAAAACATAAGTGTTAAAACAAGGGAGAAAATAACAAGTCACACGATAAGATCAGCAGCACAGCCTCTGCAGGCTAGGTTAAGCACCCTCCCAAAATGCTCATTCGAAGACATACTTACGAAAACTTCGGGATTCTTCAATAACTCCAACCTCAAGATGGCAGCGGCATCTACAAAAGCAACGGTTGGCAAATTAGTCTTGGGAGTGGTTCCTCTAGCAATCCACTCAACTCCTTTCGCCAACAGATCACGGTCAAGTCTAGGTATTGCTAGGTGGCTGATCTGTGACAGTAAGAGTTGCAAGATTTGTGCCGCGTCTTCAGCTGCAGGGTTGTTTGCAACTTCCAATCCGAATAGAGTTTGAATTGAACGGATTATTGACAATGCGACCCAATATGTAGCCGAAACCTTTAGAGATTTCCAGTGATTTGTTCTTCTAAGAATAAAGACGAGAAGAATAATTGTGGAAGGGTTGTGACAACGAGCTTGAATAAGCTGAGGGACACCCTGTTAAGCCAGTTCTTCATTGGATGTTTGATGGTGTGCTCAAATGCTTCCAGAATGAGCAAACCAAGAATCCCAGCACCGACAATGATTCCACCACATGCCACAACATACCTCGGCTTCGGCTCATACAAATGCTTCTCAGTTTGATGGAAGTGGTATTGGGCTGTCACGGTTAGCACAAAGGACGCGCTAGCTACTGTCCACCCTGTGGAAACAGTCTAGTTGATGTTATCCCTGGTAGAAAAAAAAGCGGGTTAAAAATCTAGCAATGCAATATATTTTAACAATGATGGTGAAAAAAGTCTATAACTTAAGGGGTTGCTTGGTTTAACATGAACAAATGATTTACAAAAGTAGGTGCAATTAAACTATCGATATTCATGTTTTAATGTATAAATACTACGTAGTACGTACAATTCTTGTAGTAATAATTGTATAACACAAAACACTGTATAACACTATAACATGTAAAATATAGTAATGAAATCTATATAACATATACAAAACTGTATAACATAAAAATATGTTTAAATGCTACGTACTATTCTATTAGTTCTAGTGTTTAACATGAAGAACTTATTTACAAGATGCAATAACTGTATATCATACAAAATATAGTAATGAAATACAAAAGTTTGATTTTTTAGATAAAATTTAAAAATAAAATCTAATGGACATGAGATCATGGTTGTAAAAAGAGAATAAAGGAAAAGTTACATAATACTACCTAACATCATATTTCATCATCCTTATCTTTTTTTACTTTATAAAACACCCCACCAAAGACCCTCCTAATTACAAGTAATAAAATACAAACCTTACTCTATAAAACTTTGAACCAAGCACCCTAGTTACTAGTTACTAGTAATAAAATACAAACATATTAAAGGTTGGGTCAGGCTATTAAGACCCCCCTCCCCCCAAAAAAACTCCCATCTATACCCCCCCCCTGAATTTTACTTATTTTTTTATTTTTATTTTTTTTATTTTTTTTATTTTTATAATTTTGGTTAATTTATAAAATTGTGATTCGGAAAATACGGAATCAAAAAAATAAAGTTTAACGGGTCAAAACTGTTAAACTGACAAAAATACGGAACAAAAACTGATAAACAAATTGTCAAGAAAAAATCTAGGAGACAAAAAGTATACAAATAGTATACTTTGTGTACCTTTTTGTGGGGTAGGAGGGGTACCAATAGGGGTACCCTTACCTAGTGAGCCAGTCTGCAGGTTTAGTTTGAGATGCTCCAATTCTGTCGAACAAGATCCTAGAAAAAATCAAAAAGAAAAAAACAAATTAAAAGAACATATCTTTAAAATGCAACAACTTTTTAGTGTATTTAGATTTTGACACCAACTTTTTATCAAAAAACTTAAAACTTCATCACAAATGTTCAATTTTGCAACTATAAATCACCAAATATAGACGAAACATTATACAAAACAACCCAGCTATAAAGATAACTTAAAAAAGAATAAATAATATATAAAATGGGAAATAACAATGAATATAGAAAACAATCAACACTCATATGAAAAATGTAATGTGACTTGAGTGAGACAATATTTTGAAAGTGATAATGTATTTTATAAAACTTATATCAAATCATTAGTTTTTATAATATTATTTCTATAAAAATCAAACTAAATGTGTCTTTTAAAACAAAGCATTTGGTTTTCTATAGATTTATAAAAAAGATGTTTTATCAAATGTTTTTAAAAAGTTAAATAAAATCTTTTAATCATAGTGAATGTGTTATATATGAATAACCAATGATTTTATGTATAAACTTATGTAAATCAAAAGTAAGGTTCACCTTATTATACTTGTCATTATATTTGGAAAAACAAAATAACGGCAAGAAAGTAAAAGTATATCTTGGAAATGATGAATGTTTTGACCTAATTAATTAAAATTAATCTTTTTATAGAGTAGGGTTTAGTTTCTAGAAACATGCATTAGAATGATAAGGTGGTTGCTCTTTAGACAATTGCATTTTTGGTCCTTGTTGTTTTATTAATATTTTTTTGATTCTATTTAATCAAACTCGCTTAATGGTTATACCTTATGCTACTCTCGTCCTAAAATTATTAACCAGTATTCCATTTTGGGATGTCCCAAAATTATTATCCACTTCCAAAAATAGATAGAAAATTTTGTTCAGGTTTACCATATTACTCTTACTTGTGGTTATTATTACAAATAATAAAGAAGTATAAAATTAATTGATTAAAGGTAAAAATGTCATTATTCAAAAAGTATAAAGATAGAAAACTGTATGTTGATCCCAAACTTAGATCGATTTAGCTTTATGTATACGAGATTAGATCAAGTAATACACTTAGAGAAACCTTTGTATATGTATATGACAATCTAAGTGTTATGCGGAATTAACACTTAAACAAGAACACACAAGATGTAAACAAACTATCACTTTGATTAATGATATCAAACTTGCTTACAACGAAAGTAGTTTACGTATGAAAACTTATATTGAACAATAACCTAAAGGTCTTCTTTTATAGACATAAGAAGCCTTGTACAATAATCTATGTATCAACTATTCTAGGTAAAGATAAATATAGAAAATACATTGTTGTTCCTATCTTTACTAGAAGTAATCTAGAATACAATAAACGCGTAGAGTATATCCATCCATCAGTGCTTGTCTTCAATGCATCAACGCTTGACTTTGTCTTATCAACGCTTGATCTGTCAGCGTTTGTTTTACTCCTGTCAACGCTTGTTTTACTCTTGTCAGCGCTCAAGTAAACAGGCTATAATTTATTCCCAACAATCCTCCCCTAAACTTGATATCTACTCTAGTGATCAAGTTTCTGAATAATCATTAAGTACTAGGAGGAATCTTACAAACCTTCTCATATTGGTAATAAATAAATCTGATCAAATCTTTTTCCATGTCACTTGAATAATCAATTTCCAGTTGTATGTTCTTCATCTTCTCCAAGACTTCCTTGGACATGAAATACTGACCATCTACAAGTAAATACTCAGCAAACTTTGTAGAACTCAAATAATAAACACCAGCAGGTGAATACAATCTCCATTCAAGACCACTGAGATCATCTTCAAGATCTTTCCAAATAGCAGGATCTTCATCTCTTGGTCCACACATTCTCTTGAATGTGGACCACAGTTTTATTCCATTGACTGAAGTTGGTGCTTCAGTCATATACATGGCCTCTAATAACCTCCATAGGTCGACCAAGTCTTCTCTGTCAAAACTTGCAAACAAAGATATAAGGGTGGTAAAAGTGTGAACCTCTTTTCCATACCTGCCAATCTTCCAAAACCCACAATCATCTTCTTCATAGCTTACAATAGGGTTTTTGGAATCAAGTGGTAACACTTGTACCATATCTGAAGCTTCTAATGGTGAGAGCTTGAGGCTCTTTCTTATAACAGCTTCACTTGGATGTAATGGATCCATATCTTTGGGAAACTCAAGAGGAACTCCCTTTTTCACTGGTCTGGGAACAAACATTGCCTTCTTGAGCTCCATTTCCTCTGCAGGTTCTTCTTTTCTTTCATCAGAAAGAAGTCTTAGAGTGTTTGCTTCCTGCACTCTAACCCAAATAGGATAATCTCTACATTCTAACTCATCAAATGTCAACCTAGTCAATTTCTTATAAGTCCATCCTGTACCATGACATCTGAGCAGCATGAAGTACAACTCCTTTCTATCCCTTTTCAAATTTGAGAGAACATTGATTGCTTTGTGTTTCAGTATGACCTTGCAATCCTTTTGTACTCTGAGAAGAATCTCCAAACCCCATATCTGATCTGAAATGGTCAAATGTGGATTCTCTATACACCTTTCTTCCCAAGCATGGTACATCTGAACCACCTCTGGCATATCAAAATCAACCTGCAATTTCAACTCATTCAATTTCTCCTTGGCCAACTCATCACCATACTCAAGTCTTTCTGGTTGTTCTATGATCATAACACTTGAGTCTGAACTAGCTTCATCACTTCCTTCTTGCTCTTCTGAAGTGACAACAAAAGGTGATTCTCTCACCTCCTTTCTTTCTTGTTCCACAATTTGTGCAGCCAACTTTCTATCAAACTCAATCTGTGCTGCATTCTTTGGAACAACCTCTTCTACCATAAAACCCTTACCCTTATCTAATGGATCAATTGTTGGTAAGGTAGATGGTAATACCTGTGAAGAAACCTCTTTGATGATGGATGATGACTGGAATACATCATCCTCATTTGCAGGCCTGTCAACGCTCACTTTTGCCTTGTCAGCGCCCAAAGTACTCATGTCAGCGTTCAAATCTGTCTTGTCAACGCCCAATGTACCTGTCTCAGCGCCTCTTGCAATTTCCTCCAACATGGCTGTAAATGACAAATTTAAGTTGGTAGGAGCAACTAGAGACATATCAAAACCTGTCTGTTTCTTCAAACCAGTAAGGGCTTCAGCTACGCCCAAAGATTCTTCATCATATGAATCTTTTCCACTCTCAACAAAAGGTTCTGTAGCAGCTTCATGGGAGCCTTTATCACTCAAATTAACAGGCTCTGTAGCAGCTTCCTCCCCTTTGTAAGAATCCTCCTCGGATAAAAGGACCCTTGTCTGCCTTCTCCTTGATTCAGCTGTTTCCAAAATAACAATCCTCTCCCTCAATTGCTTGAGTTCAAGGCCTTGTGTGCTGACAACTTGTACCAAGTCTGCATTTTGCTTTTTCAAGCTCATGCAGACTGTCGTCAATTCCATCAAAGTCATTGGTTCCAATCTGCCCTCCTCTAAAATGGGTATTTGACCTCCCAAGTCAGATTCATTGGGCATGGATGAGGTCTTAAGTATGGTAGGACTGCCTTGGCCAGCTTCTAAGCCAGAACCAATAGTCCCAGCCTCATCCATAACACCAACCACACTTGTGGTGGTGGTTCTCTCTGCTACATGGCTAGGACCACTAGAGGAGAACACTCCAGTAGTCATTTGGCGTTTTTGTAACCTATATTGTGTTGGGGGAGAAGAAGATGTGGATTGGGTGGATGTGGGTTGGTTAAGGGGTGTTTGGGTCTGTGAAGGTTGTGTGTCAACGTTTGAAATAGGCACATCAACGCCAGCATTTAACGTGTCAGCGTCGAAGGGTTCTTGGTCAATTTGCATATGTTGTGGTGAAGGTAAAGGTTCAGGTATTGGGTCAATTTGGGGTTGGGGGTCTGGTTGGGGTTGAGCTGCTTCAATGACAGCAATCATAGCTGGGGTTAGGGGTAGGTCACGATGTGGGGGTGAGTTCATCTTCATAAATTTGCTTTCTTTTGCACAGAGATCTCATAAAAATCATCATGATCCCTTGTGTAGTATCCTTGGACATCAAAAACCATTTTTAAAAATCTGGGATAAGCTAAAGTCATTTTGTTCCCTTTATTTTTACACATGCCCTCAAAAATCATTTTGGAATAATTAAATTTTTGCCCAGTAGCAATGCACACAATAGCACTTGCAATAGATCTATTGATCTCATTGTGTGCAGTACACTTGGGACTCAAACATTGTAAGAGGACATGTATTAGGTACTTCCAGGCTGGGGGAAACTCCTGTTTATGATATTTATTTAAAGTTCCTTCATTAGGAAAAGGATAACCTAAATCCCTAAGTCCTTGTTCTATTTCAGTAATGGGAAGGCTGGTTATACCATCAGCATCATCAAGATGCAAAGCTTGGCGTACCAAAGCTTCAGTAACCACCCATGTTCTCCCATGAACAATAGAAGATAATGTAGTCACTCTATTAACTGTTGAGGAACTAACAGTGTTCCAAAATTGTTTAATATGTGTGACAGGAATGAGTGGAGCATGAGAAAGAGCATACCTAAGTGGGGATGCGTTCAAATACGCCACCATTTGCGTGTATTGGGGAAACAGAGTATCATCAGCTTCAAGATACGCGACCATGTTGTGTTGACTTCCGAACCCCAATTCCAAATCCGATGGTTTAAACTTTGGTGCCATTGTTGAAAGCTGTTTGAATGATTTATAAAGATGAAGTTTATAGGAGAAAATTTTGTTAGACAAGAATAAAAGGTACCCTGTTTAAAATAGGAGCCAAATATATAGGAGAAGAAAATGCATGTGATTGGCCCAAAAATAGGCAAGTATTTTCAAAATGTAGTCATGAAAATATTGAAAAAGAATAATGTTATCTCATGCATTAAATGAAAGTTATCTGCTCCCAAAATTACGGCCTAAAAATATTTCAAAAAGTAACAACTGGGTAGGTCCCATTGAGTGTCAACGGTAAAAAAATAACCCATCAACGCCCAACGGCTATTTTCTTGTCAACGTTTGCCTAAGCCATGTCAGCGTCTAAATTGGTCACAACAACGTTTGGAAAAATACTTGTCAGCGTCCAAAAATAAAAACTTATAAAAATGAAAAATGACCTTAACAAAGTAATTTATCCTAGAGAAGATAACCAAAAAGTTGATAATTATTATAGGGCGGCAAGCACTGTCCAGTTATGCACACTTGCTTATGCAAGATAGACATAACAGTCCTCTAGTGTCCCTTGCTAACCAAAATTCTTAACAACTAAGTTACCTTATAAAATCCCTTGTTACTCCCAGGTAAAACCCATGACAAAATCATTCCCAAGTCTCCCAGCAGACCACAACCAATTCTAGGCCAAAAATGTCTTGGCAGCATGCATAGTATATCAACTTTGCATGCAACAGTGCCTCATGATTTAGTAAAACTAACTCATACTCACATGTGGACACAATCTAGAATTTTGATAAGAGTATCATATGGATACCCAAACATCCTAAAGGTTCCTAAAAACCTCCCCTTAAACTATGATACATATGTTGCTAAAAATATGCATGAACATAAAAATTTATGTCAAGATAGGAATTAAAAATTCCAACCATCATCCATAAATAAAAACATGTCCACATGCTTCTCCAATGATCCATAAGCAACTCTGTATCCAATGGTATACTGCTAACACCACCTGTACATTTAGATTGAAAACCACAAAACTAACATTGTTGTTGACAACGCCCCGATAACACATGACAACGTTGAGGGAAGCTTTGTCAGCGTTAGACAAATATATTGCTGACAACGTCACAAAAACACTTATCAGCGTTCAAGAAACCTTTTTCAGTGTTCGAAAAATATAGTGGAAAATCTAAATCCTCAAAAAGACCAATAACAATGCATTATCCTGTACATACTTTTACAAAAAGACTCCAAAACACATATTATGTGAGATTGATCATCCCAATACTTGTTACCAAGTATTGAAACCTTCCAGCATCAAAAGGTTTAGTTAGTAAATCTGACACATTCTCTTCTGTGTCAACCCTATCTGGTTGTATTAAACCTTTTTCAAAACAATCTCTTATAAAATGGTGTCTAATTTCTATGTGTTTAGTTTTAGAATGATGTACAGGATTCTTAATAATGCATAAAGTACTATTATTGTCAACAAATATCTTGGTATGCATGAAATTATACCCATAGTCCAACAGCTGGTTCTGAATCCACAAAACTTGTCCACAACAAGCAGCTGCAGCCACATACTCAGCTTCAGTTGTAGAATTAGCCACCATTGTTTGTTTCTTGCATTGCCAATATATCAACCTGCTCCCAAGAAACTGACATCCACCAGTTGTGGATTTTCTATCAAACTTATCACCTCCATAGTCACTGTCTGAATATGCAATCCGCTCCAATGGTGAATCCTTTGGGTACCACAAACCAAGACTAGGATAACATCTTAGGTACCGAAAGATCCTCTTGACAGCATAAAGGTGACATTCTTTGGGACTCACTTGATGGCGTGCACAAGCACACACAGCAAACATGATGTCAGGTCTAGAGGCTGTGAGATACATCAATGAACCAATCATTGATCTATAGTGCCTGACATCAACATCCTTTCCATCTCCAATCTTTCCCCAAGGGTGTTCTCTATCCATAGGAGTAGTAGCCCTATTTTCATGTGGAGAAAAACCAAACTTCTTCAAGATCTCTGCCACATATTTATCCTAGGAGATGAAGATACCATCCTCTTTCTGCTGAACTTGTAAACCAAGAAAGAAGTTCATCTCCCCCATAGCACTCATCTTGAATTTGTCTATCATAAGCTTGAAGAAATCCTCACTCATCGTTGTATCAGTAGACCCAAAAATGATGTCATCAACATAGACCTGAACAAGCAACACATCCTTACCTTTCTTCTTTATAAATAGTGTCTGATCTATGGTGCCCCTCTTGAATCCATTGTCCACTAAATAAGTAGACAAAGTACCATACCGTGCTCTTGGGGCTTGATGAAGTCCATACATAGCCTTCTTGACTCTATACACCTTGTCTGGATTCTCTGGATCCTCAAAACCAGGAGGCTGCATCACATATACCTCCTCAATGATTGTTCCATAGAGGAAGGCACTCTTGACATCCATTTGATAGACAGTGAAGCCCATGCAGGATGCATAGGCTAGAAAGATCCTAATAGCTTCAATCCTTGCAACTAGTGCAAAGACCTCCTCATAGTCTATCCCCTCTCTTGTGTATATCCCTGAGCCACTAATCTTTCCTTGTTTCTGACCACAATACCTCTTCCATCTCTCTTGTTTCTTAGAACCCATCTTGTCCCTATAGGTCTGACATATCTGGGACAATCAACCAGCTCCCAAACAATCCTGAATTGCAAATTGGTGAAGCTCATCCTGCATTGCTTCCACTCAACTTGGTTCTTTGAGAGCATCAAATATCTTCTTGGGTTCCTGTTGTGACAGAAAACAGGCAAACAAACATGCTTGCACAAGAGGGGTATCAACCTTCTTGTGTATATTGGCAATAAATCCACCAAGACCTTGAGGAGATCTTCTAGTCTGAACAAGAGTCATAATATCACCAATGATCTAAGAAGTAGGGTGATTCTTCATAATAGAAGTGACAACTCCTCCTTCAAAAAGTCTGGTGTCCTCAATCTCATTCTCCAAGTTGCCAATATCTTCTTCTTCAAACTCTCTTTCATCAACATGAGGATGAACCTCTTCATATAAATTGGAAGGTTCACCCTGTTCAAAAGTGGAAGAGAAAATATGTGCAAAAGTGTTGTCAATGCCTGAACTTTGGTTGTCAGTGTGTGGGCTAACAACGCTTGAACTGTTGTTGTCAACATCTGAGCCATCAACGTCTGAATTGGTCTTATCAGCGCTAGATTTGCCTTTGTCAGCGCCTGAAGGACCATGCATGTTGTTGTCTGGTGGTACTTGGGGACCACCATTATCTTTTCCAGCAGCAGCAGCAGCAGCAAAAGCATCTGTCCATATGGGAATTGTGACATACTCTAGTATAAGAGATGACTTTTCTTCTTGTGATCCAACCTTTTCATGAACCTGTGTACCTGAAACATCAACAACTTGTTCTTCCACAACATTTGAAGTTACCTTCACAATGTCTGGATTAGTGACAGGCATATAATTTAATGTCCTAGATAAAGGTTCCAAGTCAAACAACCAATTTGGACCACTTTCAGGATCACTAGGTTTATTCTCTAAAAACCTAACATGTACTCTTTCAAGTATACGTTTTTCCTTTTTAAGATAAACCCTATACCCCTTGCTCTGCACTGAATACACCATGAAATAGCCTTCATCACCTTTTGCACTAAATTTACCTAAGGCATCACTAGTGTCTAAAACTACTACATGACAACCAAAAGGTCTGAGAAAACCAATATTAGGTTTTCTTCCCTAAAGTAACTCATAAGGTGTTTTGTTCTGTATTTTGTTGACCAATGCTCTATTTTGAACATAGCAAGTTGTATTAACAGCCTCAGCCCAAAAGGCTATAGGGAAATGAGCATCAGCCAACATGGTTCTGGTTGCTTCAATTAGGGTTCTATTTTTCCTCTCAGCAACTCCATTTTGCTGTGGGGTTCTGGCAACACTAAATTGCCTAGTAATTCCTTTCCTGACACAAAAATCATCTAACACTTTATTCCTAAATTCACCACCATTATCACTCCTAAGCATTTTAACTTCATTTCCAGTTTTCTTCTCAATCTGAGTGATAAAATCAATTAAAGTGTCAGCTGTATCACTCTTCATAGCTAAAAAGAAAGTCCAAGTAAACCTAGAAAAGTCATCTGTGATGACAAAGCAGTAGGACTTACCATTCAAACTTTCTATATTGGTTGGACCAAAGAGGTCCATATGAAGCAAGTGAAGAGGTCTGGTACTAGAGTGCACCTGTTTGGAATTGAATGAGACCTTGTGCTGCTTGCCTTTAAGACATGCAACACAAGAGTGGTCATTGTTGAAGGCCTTCTCAAGCAAACCATCAACCAAGTCAAGTCTCACAAGCCTGTTTATATTTTTAAAGTTTATGTGCCCTAGTCTCCTGTGCCATAAATTACTTTCATCTACTGAAGCTTTAGCATAAAAACAAGACATATTGTTATTCATTCTAATCCCATTCAGATTCACATTGTATATGTCTTTATGCCTAGGTGTTCTATAGTCAATATATTTCTCATCAGGGGTCTTATAATCCTTGCTTAACACCAAACATTCAGTATCAGTAAACAGAACTTTATTTTTGTTATCACAAACTTGTGATACATTAAAAAGATTGTAATCAAGTTCCTTTACCAGAAATACGTTCTCAAAACGCAAGTTCTTGGTGAGAAGTGTTCCTTTGCCTGTGATAGTACCATATCCGCCTCCAAAGTAAACCTTATCACCATCCTTAATTGGAGTGAAGTTTGTCAAATAATCTTCCTTCCCTGTCATGTGCCTTGAGCATCCACTATCCCAATATCCAAAATCATTGACCTGTCTTTGAATGCCCTGCACATAAAGAAAACAAGTTAGTTTTCTTTGGGATCCCAAGCCTTGAAGACTTGGATTCATCTGGTTGTTCAACAAGAAAAGACTTAGTTCTCATAACAACCCCATTTTCATCCTTCTTTGGATGAAATACCCAGTTAACCCCAATAGGTTTTGTAATGACTTTTGAAATGTAATTAAATCTGTTACAGGTCATTGAAATCCCATTATCATTAGGGTTTTGATCTTTCTTTGGTCTCCATGTTAAGCTTGAAGAAGCTTTAAACCCCTTACCTTGTGATTGCAAATATTTAGGTCTGGTCACGTTTCTGTCAGCGTTGGAATTGGTCTTGTCAACGCTGAAATTTCCCTTGTCAGCGTTGAACCTAGGGTTTGCTACAGAAACCCATTGCCTGTTGGACCAAGTATTTGTCTTTTGAAATGGTCTTTGTCCATGAGTGTTAGACCCTCTAGTGAAGAATGGGGCAGGTCTAACAACTTGTGGACTTTGCTGCACACAAGGTTTGGGTCTGACAACGTTTGACTTTCTAACAAAGTTGACTTTGGGAGCGTTGACACACTTATATGCTAAATGTGAAAAGCTACCACAAGTGTAACAGGCTTTTCTAGACACAACCCTAGGTCTAGAAGAGAAGAAGCCTGTTCCATCATTACTAACTTGGCTCTTAGGTGACTTAGTATTCCTATACATCTCTGCATACTTAATGCTAGGTTTTCTAATAGTGTTTGAGCCAAGATCAACAGCCTTACCAGTGATTGGGTTTGTAACCTTAATGGGAGTTGACTCATTAGGACTTTCACATAACAAGCCACCCTTAACAAATAAGGTAGGGTTGGCTTTCTTCCATTTATTTAAGTCAGTCAACTTCTGTTGATACTCTTCAACTAGGGTAATGACTCTTGGTGGAGGAATGAATTCCTCCTCTTGGAGTTCTGGTAAACCAGTCCAAGATAGGTCCTTTTGTTGGACACCATAGAAGTCACCAGCTGGTGGTGGAACCACAGAGTAGTCTTTCATCCCAATCCTAGTCATGTCCTTAGGATCTCTTTGTTTACTCACACATTCTCCTAGTGTTTGTGTGGCCTTATCAAATCTCTGGATTTTATGGCCAACATTATCTTTGTTTCTAATGGCTTCATCTAACTTAGCCTATAACTCACCATTAACCCTTTCCATGATACTCCTAATATCATTACTAGCATTCAACTCATGTTTTAAGATATTTATTTTATCTTTTAAATCAAATTCCATTTTCTTGTATTCAGAAACTGTCTCCTCAGTTTGAGTGAGAGCTAGTTGATAGTTAGACAGTTTGCATCTCTCAGTACTCATATCATCTAATAATCTTAACACCTCTTTGTTAAGTCTCTCAGTATTTAACCTACAACCTTTACTACAAAAAGCATCATCGTATACCTCATTATCAGATGAAGAGGAGGAGTGTGTCATGAGAGCATATTGAACATGCTCTTCTTCTTCTATCTCAGCAACCAAAGCTTTATCCTCTTCCCCATTCTTAGCCAAATAGCTCCAGTCCTATCCAATACCATCAATGTCTTGTACTGCAACCATGGCCTTAGGATCTTGAGCTTTAACAATTTGACTTGAGGGTTTGCCAGCATCAGATCTTCTTGGAGATCTGCATTCCCTCATGAAGTGCCCATACGATGACAGTTGTAGGACTCAACTTTGGATTTATCAAATCCAGCTGTGTCCTTTGCATTGAAGGTCATCTTCTTCTTAAACCTTATGTTCCACCTGTTTGCTCTTATACTAGCAAGAGCCATGTTCCATTTAATATCCATCTCTTCCAAGTGCTCATCACTTATCTGCTTAAGGTCCTCATATGTAATCACTGAACCATTGGGCAAAGAAGCAATATAAGCACATACAGTATCCAGATCCAAACCAGCAGGTTTTACTCTTGGTGAGTCACTTTTGTATGTGTCAGCGTCTGAGTATGAGGCGTTGACAGGACATGTTCCAGCGTTGACACATGATGATCCAGTAACTGGATGCATGTAAGAGTCCTTCTGATTGAATTGACCTTCACTATGAGAAAAGAATGCCATGTTACTGTTGGTAGACTTGCTTCCATGCTCCAAGACAGTTTCATCTTCCAACAGCCTCAGTTTGTTGTTGATATCATCAAAAGTAGAACTTTTGTGAGTGTTGTTGGCAAGTATAGATCTTGCCTCAATCTTCCACGCCTCACCAAGACTCTTAAGAAAAGTGGCATTGATGTCAACATCACCAAGTTGTGTCCCCATAAAGGAAAATTTGCTTGTAATGTCAACTAATCTGCTTCTCACACTACTGAGCTTCTCATTAGGTTGAGCCTTGAAGACAGCATAATCATGCATGAGTTTCTTCTTCTTCTCTTCCTTAGTATCTTCATTACCACCATATGCAACTTCAAGAGCTGTCCAAAGGTCCTTAGCAGATTCATAACCTCTGTACTTATGCTGGTTCTCTTTTCCAAAGAGACTTTCAGAATGTTTAGGGTTTTCATGTCAACCCTTTTCTTTGCTATGTCTTCAGCAGACACAGCTCTACCATCATCAGGCTTTTCTTTCTTATCTGCTTCTGAACATCCAGCAACAACTGTTCTTGTAGCAATGGCATTAGCAATCTTTTGAGCTTTATTGAATGTGTTTCCATATTCAATAATCTCCCAGAGTATGTAGTCATAGATCCCTAGATATTGCTCAAAGTTGAATTTCCACAATTCAAAGTTGGTTGCATCAAGCATGGGAATCTTGATGTTTGGCAAAGGTGAGGAGGAGGTTATTTCTGGATTTGACATGATGTGGTTAGGGTTTTGAGAAAATTAGGGTTTTGGTGATTTTTAGGGTTCTTGTGTTCTTTAAGATCAAAAGTTCCTCAACAAGCTCTGATACCACTTGTTGATCCCAAACTTAGATCGATTTAGCTTTATGTATACGAGATTAAATCAAGTAATACACTTAGAGAAACCTTTGTATATGTATATGACAATCTAAGTGTTATGCGGAATTAACACTTAAACAAGAACACACAAGATGTAAACAAACTTTCACTTTGATTAATGATATCAAACTTGCTTACAACGAAAGTAGTTTACGTGTGAAAACTTATATTGAACAATAACCTAAAGGTCTTCTTTTATAGACATAAGAAGTCTTGTATAATAATCTACGTATCAACTATTCTAGGTAAAGATAAATATAGAAAATACATTGTTGTTCCTATCTTTACTAGAAGTAATCTAGAATACAATAAACGCGTAGAGTATATCCATCCATCAGTGCTTGTCTTCAATGCATCAATGCTTGAATTTGTCTTGTCAACGCTTGATCTGTCAGCGTTTGTTTTACTCCTGTCAACGCTTGTTTTACTCTTGTCAGCGCTCAAGTAAACTGGCTATAAATTATTCCCAACACTGTAAAAGTGATAATTTTTTTTAAACTGTATGATTTTTGTATGTGGACAAATATTTTGGGATGGAGTGATAGTTATTACTAAAATCATACTTTTATTTGTCTAATACTTAGATTATAAAGTTTTCAAATGGGTTAAGTTCATTAGGTTATAAGTATATACATTGGTTTTAGAGATATTTACTTGAACTAAGAAAATAAAACAAACTTCTTCACTAAAAGAGACCATGTGTCATTGCACAGGTTGCACCCAATGATCCAGCTTCGACTGTGTCTATAAGATGTTTGAAAATCGGAGGCCCATAAAATATGGAGGCCTTGTGCGGTCGCCCCTGTCACACTTGCTTAAATCCGGCCCTGATTTATACTGTAACTTAACTGTTTCGTTAAGAATTGTAAGTTAAACCAGATAAGAAAACGTAGATAACTTTTTTACGTTAAATTTCGTGATTGTAGTTTTGTAGTTGCGTACGATGGATCTATTAATATTCTTTAAATTTTGAAATATTGATTTTTATTTTTGGTTAAGACCTTGGATTATGATGGATTTTGGTTCATCGGCTATAAAATAATGATTCAAGTAGCTATAGTTAGGGGTGAGCATTTGTGCAGATTGGACCAGACCGGACCGATCAAAACTAGACAGTCGTTTCAGTTTTTAGTCCATTCAGTTTTATTAAACATAATCGACGGTATTTTAATAAGACCGAACCAAATTGGACCAACCAGACCAAAGACCGAATTAGTCTAAAATCCTAGACCAAGAACCAGATTGAAATTGTTCAGTCTAATTCAGGTCGATCTGATCCGATTCTCCGATCCAGTCCAGGTCGCTAGTCCAAATACTCAACCCCTAGCTTTATTTAGTCTGTTCGAGATATTAATTTAATGCATGAAAGTTGTTAGTTGAAATGCATGATGCATGATACATGATTTACATCAAAGTATCAAATTGTTAATTGAAATTTATGAAATTGCAAATCGAATTAACTTGAATTTGGATTTTACATTAAAAAATGACTGATCTCATAATGATAATCTTTATTGATAGTACATAGTTATATATCACAAGTGCACCTCTATCACTAACGACAAATGATTTTTTTTAATTTTCTTTTGAATAACAAAATATACTATTAAATTTAACATAGAAAGGTTTAGTTGGACCGAACAGAATTAGTGGTGTTGTGAAAACTTAAAATTTATACACACTATCATCCTTAAGGGCATCAATTTTTTTCTTTAAAATACTCATAAATTTTACGTGTCTTTTAGCTATTGTTAAACATAGACGAAACATCTAATCGTAGTATGATATGGAGTAATATTGCTTTGAGTGTTACATTTAATATATGACATTTACTTGCGAAGCATATTATCCAACGAAACACATATGTCATTTATAACAATTGGTGTATCTGTCGAGCTTTTTCCTAGAAAATCTTTCTTTTAACTTGAGCAAAGGATGTAAAAGGTGATAATCTAATGGCTAATTAAATAAAACCAAGCTAACTTTGGTCCAACTTCTAATTTAGCACAAGAAAACCTTTTTTAAGCAAAAGAAACCATTAAAGTTACCAAAAATGACATTTAAATTTGAAGACTTTACTGTTGGTAACTTTTAACTATGATGATACAGTAAAAAAATTGATTTGGCGTGTTAAAATGTGTCCTCCCTCGGTAATCATCACTTAAATGACCAAAATAAGTTGGATAGTCAAATTAGAGATTAGACTATAAAATTAGTTATCTGCCTATTTCATGTCTCATATACAAATGACCAAAATTTAAACTGATGATAATATTCTCAAAACAGAGTTACTTCAAATTAAAAATACATCAAATAGGAAAAGCAACAAAACATAAGTGTTAAAACAAGGGGGAAAATAACAAGTCACACGATAAGATCAGCAACACAGCCTCTGCAGGCTAGGTTAAGCACCCTCCCAAAATGCTCACTCGAAGGCATACTTACAAAAACCTCGGGATTCTTCAATAACTCCAACCTCAAGATGGCAGCGGCATCTGCAAAAGCAACGGTTGGCAAATTAGTCTTGGGAGTGGTTCCTCTAGCAATCCACTCAACTCCTTTCGCCAAAAAATCACGGTCAAGTCTAGGTATTGCTAGGTGGCTGATCTATGATAGTAAGAGTTGCAAGAATTGTGTCGTGGCTTCAACTGCAGGGTTGTTTGCGGCTTCCAATCCGAATGGAGTTCGAATTGAACGGATTATTGACAATGCGACCCAAAATGTAGCCGAAACCTTTAGAGATTTCTAGTTGATTTGTTCTTCTAAGAATAAAGACGAGAAGAATAACGGTGGAAGGGTTGTGACAACGAGCTGGAATAAGCTGAGGGCGACCCTGTTAAGCCAGTTCTTCATTGGAAGTTTGATGGTGTGCTCAAATGCTTCCAGAATGAGCAAACCAATAATCCCAGCACCGACAATGATTCCACAACATACCTCGGCTTCAGCTCATACAAATGCTTCTCAGTTTGATGGAAGTGGTACTAGGCTGTCAGGGTTAGCATAAAGGACGCGCTAGCTACTGTCCACCCTGTGGAAAAAGTCCAGTTGATGTTATCCCTGGTACAAAAAAAAGCGGGTTAAAAATCTAGCAATGCAATATATTTTAACAATGATGGTGAAAAAGATCTAAAACTTAAGGGGCTGCTTGGTTTAACATGAACAAATGATTTACAAAGGTAGGTGCAATTAAACTATCGATATTCATGTTTTAATGTTTAAATACTACGTAGTACGTACAATTCTTGTAGTAATAATTGTATAACACAAAACACTGTATAACACTATAACATGCAAAATATAGTAATGAAATCTATATAACATATACAAAACTGTATAACATAAAAATATGTTTAATGCTACGTATTATTCTAGTAGTTCTAGTGTTTAACATGAAGAACTGATTTACAAGCTGCAATAACTGTATATCATACAAAATATAGTAATGAAATACAAAAGTTTGACTTTTTAGGTAAAATTTAAAAATAGAATCTAATGGACAAGAGATCATGGCTGTAAAAAGAGAATAAAGGAAAAGTTACATAATACTACCTAACATCATATTTCATCATCCTTATCTTTTTTTACTTTATAAAACATTCAACCAAAGACCCTCCTAATTACAAGTAATAAAATACAAACCTTACTCTATAAAACTTCGAACCAAACACCCTAGTTACTAGTATAAAATACAAACAAATTAAAGGTTGGGTCAGGCTATTAAGACCCCCCTTCCCCCCCCCCCCCCCCTAAAAAATCTCCCATCTATACCCCTCCTGAATTTTATTTATTTTTTATTTATTTTTATTTTTTTATTATTTTTTTATTTTTTTATTTTTTTATTTTTATAATTTTGGTTAAGTTATAAAACTGTGAATCAGAAAATATGGAATCAATAAAATAAAGATTAATATGTCAAAACTGTTAAACTGACAAAAATACGGAATAAAAACTGATAAACAAATTGTCCAGAAAAAATCTAGGAGACAAAAAGTACACAAATAGTGTACTTTGTGTACCTTTTTTGTGGGGTAACCAATAGGGGCACCCTTACCTAGTGAGCCAGTCTGCAGGTTTATCTTGAGATGCTCCAATTCTGTCGAACAAGATCCTAGAAAAAATCAAAAAGAAAAAAACAAATTAAAAGAACATATCTTTAAAATGCAACAACTTTTTAGTGTATATAGATTTTGACACCAACTTTTTATCAAAAAACTTAAAACTTCATCACAAATGTTCAATTTTGCAACTATAAATCACAAAATATAGACGAAAAATAATACATAACAACCTAGCTATAAAGATAACTTAAAAAACAATAAATAATATATAAAATGGGAAATGACAAGGAATATAGAAAACAATCAACACTCATGTGAAAAATGTAATGTGACTAGAGTGAGACAATATTCTGAAAGTGATAATGTATTTTATAAAACTTATATCAAATCATTAGTTTTTATAAGATTATTTCTATAAAAATCAAACTAATGTGTCTTTTAAAACAAAGCATTTGGTTTTCTATAGATTTATAAAAAAGATGTTTTATCAAATGTTTAGAAAAAGTTAAATAAAATCTTTTAATCATAGTGAATGTGTTATATATGAATAACCAATGATTTTATGTATAAACTTATATAAATCAAAAGGTTTTTTCACAAAAAGTTTTAAACTTTTTAAGATTGTTAAGGGTAATCATTTATAAAAGTAAGGTTCACGTCATTATACTTGTCATTATATTTGGAAAAACAAAATAACGGCAAGAAAGTAAAAGTATATCTTGGAAATGATGAATGTTTTGACCTAATTAATTGAAATGGATCTTTTTATAGAGTAGGGTTTAGGTTTCTAGAAACATTCATTGGAATGATAAGGTGGTTTCTCTTTAGAAAAATTGCATTTTTGGTCCTTGTTGTTTGATTAATATTTTTTTATTCTATTTAATCAATCTCGCTTAATGGTTATACCTTATGCTACTCCATCCTAAAATTATTATCGAGTATTCCATTTTGGGATGTCCCAAAATTATTATCCACTTCCAAAAATAGTTAGAAAATTTTGTTCAGGTTTACCATATTACTCTCACTTATGGTTATTATTACAAATAATAAAGAAGTATAAAATTAATTGATTAAAGGTAAAAATGTCATTATTCAAAAAGTATAAGATAGAAAACTGTAAAAGTGATATTTTTTTTGAAACTGTATGATTTTTGTCTGTGAAGTATTATTAAAATCATACTTTTATTTGTCTAATACTTAGATTATAAAGTTTTCAAATGGGTTAAGTTCATTAGGTTATAAGTATATAAATTGGTTTTAGAGATATTTACTTGAACTAAGAGAATAAAACAAACTTCTTCACAAAAAGAGACCATGTGCCATTACACAGGTTGCACCCAATGATCCGGCTTCGACTGTGTCTATAAGAAGTTGAAAATCGGAGGCCCATAAAACATGGAGGCCTTGTGCGGTCGCCCCTGCCACACTTGCTTATATCCGGCCCTGATTTATATTGTAACTTAACTGTTTAGTTAAGAATTGTAAGTTAAACCAGATAAAAAAGCGTAGATAACTTTTTTACGTTAAACTTCGTGATTGTAGTTTTATAGTTGTGTACGGTGGATCTATTAATATTCTTTAAATTTTGATATATTTTTATTTTTGGTTAAGACCATGGATTATGATGGATTTTGGTTCATTGGCTATAAAATAATGATTCAAGTAGCTCTAGTTAGGGGTGAGCATTCGCGCAGACTGGACCGGACCAGACCGATCAAAACTAGACTGTCGGTTCAGTGTAGTCCGGTTCAGTCTTATTAAACATAATCGACGGTATTTTGATAAGACTGAACCGAATTAGACCAACCAGACCAAAGACCGAATTAGTCTAAAATCCTAGACCGAGAACCGGATTGAAATTGTTCAGTCTAATTTAGGTCGAATGGATCCGGTTTTCCGATTCAGTCCAGGTCGCTAGTCTGAATAATCAACCCCTAGCTCTATTTAGTCTGTTCGAGATATTAATTTAATGCATGAAAGTTGTTAGTTGAAATGCATGATGCATCATGATACATGATTTACATCAAAGTATCAAACTATTAATTGAAATTTATGAAATTGCAAATCGAATTAACTTGAATTTGGACTTGACATTACAAAATGACTGATCTCATAATGATAATCTTTATTGATAGTACATAGCTATATATCACAAGTGCACCTCTATCACTAATGGCAAATGATTTTTTTAATTTTCTTTTGAACAACAAAATATACTATTAAATTTAACATAAACTTTGAAAACAAAATTTAAATATTTGAGTGATTGTTTCGTTTCAGATTGACATCCTAATTGAAGAAATATTTTTACTCAACCAATACACAAAATTGTTATAGTAAACATAGAAAGGTTTAGTTGGACCGAACAGAATCAGTGGTCTTGTCAAAACTTAAAATTATACACACTATCATCCTTAAGGGCATCAATTTTTTTTTCTTTAAAGTACTCATAAATTTTACGTGTCTTTTAGCTATTGTTAAACATAGACGAAACATCTAATCATAGTATGATACGAAGTAATATTGCTTTGAGTGTTACATTTAATATATGACATTTACTTGCGAAGCATATTCTCCAACGAAACATATATGTCATTTAATTGTGATATATATTGTTTAGATTCAGTAACAATTGGTGTATCGTTCGAGCTTTTTTTCTAGAAAAGCTTTCTTTTAACTTGAACAAAGGATGTAACAGGTGATAATCTAATGGCTAATTAAATTAAAACCGAGCAAACTTTGGTCCAGTTTCTAATTTAGCAAAAGAAAAAAATTTTAAGCAAAAGAAACCATTAACGTTACCAAAAATGACATTTAAATTTGAAAACTTTATTGTTGGTAACTTTTAACTATGATGATACAGTAAAAAAAAATTGATTTGGCGTGTTAAAACGTGTCCTCCCTAGGTAATCATCATTTAAATGACCAGAATAAGTTGGATAGTCAAATTAGAGATTAGACTATAAAATTCGTTATCTGCCTATTTCATGTCTCATACACAAATGACCAAAATTTAAACTGATGATAATATTCTCAAAACAGAGTTACTTCAAATTAAAAATACATCAAATAGGAAAACAAACAAAATATAAGTGTTAAAACAAGGGGGAAAATAACAAGTCACACGATAAGATCAGCAGCACAGCCTTTGCAAGCTAGGTTAAGCGCCCTCCCAAAATGCTCATTCGAAGGCATACTTACGAAAACTTCAGGATTCTTCAATAACTCCAACCTCAAGATGCCAGCGGCATCTGCAAAAGCAACGGTTGGCAAATTAGTCTTGGGAGTGGTTCCTCTAGCAATCCACTCAACTCCTTTCGCCAATACATCACTGTCAAGTCTAGGTATGGCTAGGTGGTTGTTCTGTGACAGTAAGAGTTCCAAGAATTATGTCGCCGCTTCAGCTGCAGGGTTGTTTGCAGCTTCCAATCCGAATGGAGTTTGAATTGAATGGATTAATGACAATGCGACCCAAAATGTAGCCGAAACCTTTAGAGATTTCCAGTTGATTTGTTCTTCTAAGAATAAAGACGAGAAGAATAACGGTGGAAGGGTTGTGACAACGAGATGGAATAAGCTGAGGGCGACCCTGTTAAGCCAGTTCTTCATTGGATGTTTGATGGTGTGCTTAGATGCTTCCAGAATGAGCAAACCAAGAATCCCAGCACCGACAATGATTCCACCACATGCCACAACATACCTCGGCTTCGGCTCATACAAATGCTTCTCATTTTGATGGAAGTGGTACTGGGCTGTCACGGTTAGCACGAAGGACGCGCTAGCTACTATCCACCCTGTGGAAACAGTCCTGTTGATGTTATCCCTGGCACAAAAAAAGCGGGTTAAAAATCTAACATTGTTATATATTTTTACAATGATGGTGAAAAAAGTCTAAAACATAAGGGGCTGCTTGGTTTAACATGAACAAATTATTTACAAAAGTAGTTGCAATTAAACTATCGATATTCATGTTCTAATGTTTAAATACTACGTAGTACGTACTATTATAGTAGTAATAATTGTATAACACAAAACACTATATAACACTATAACATGCAAAATATAGTAATGAAATCTGTATAACATATACAAAACTGTATAACATAAAAATATGTTTAAATGTTACATACTATTCTAGTAGTTCTGATGTTTAACATGAAGAACTGATTTACAAGCTGCAATAAGTGTATATCATACAATATATAGTAATGAAATACAAAAGTTTGATTTTTTAGGTAAAATTTAAAAATTCAAATCTAATGGACATGAGATCATGGCTGTAAAAAGAGAATAAAGGAAAAGTTACATAATAGTACCTAACATCATATTTCATCATCCTTATCTTTTTTTACTTTATAAAACATCCAACCAAAGACCCTCCTAATTACAAGTAATAAAATACAAACCTTACTCTATAAAACTTCGAACCAAGCACCCTAGTTACTAGTTACTAGTAATAAAATACAAACAAATTAAAAGTTGGGTCAGGCTATTAAGACATCCCCCCCAAAACTCCCATCTATACCCCCCCTAAATTTTATTTATTTTTCTTTTTTTATAATTTTGGTTTTGTTATAAAATTGTGAATCGAAAAATACGGAATCAAAAAAATAAAGTTTTACAGGTTAAAACTGTTAAACTGACTAAAATACGGAACAAAAACTGATAAATAACTGTCCAGAAAAATCTGGGAGCCAAAAAGTACACAAATAGTGTACTTTGTGTACCTTTTTGTGGGGTAGGGGGGATGGAGTGATAGTTATTATTAAAATCATACTTTTATTTGTCTAATATTTAGATTATAAAGTTTTCAAATGGGTTAAGTTTCATTAGATAATAAGTATATACATTGGTTTTAGAGATATTTACTTGAACTAAGAAAATAAAACAAACTTCTTCACTAAAAGAGACCATGTGCCATTGCACATGTTGCACCCAATTATCCGGCTTCGACTGTGTCTATAAGAAGTTTATTAAAATCGGAGGCCCGTAAATATGGAGGCCCTGTGCGGTTGCCGCTGCCGCACTTGCTTAAATCCGGCCCTGATTTATACTGTACCTTAACTGTTTAGTTATGAATAGTAAGTTAAACCAGATAAAAAAACGTAGATAACTTTTTTACGTTAAATTTCGCGATTGTAGTTTTATAGTTGTGTACGGTGGATCTATTAATATTCTTTAAATTTTGAAATATTTTTATTTTTGGTTAAGACCATGGATTATGATGGATTTTGGTTCATCGGCTATAAAATAATGATTCAAGTAGCTCTAGTTAGGGGTGAGCATTTGCGCAGACTGGACCGGACCGGACCGATCAAAACTAGACTGTCGGTTCAGTGTTTAGTCCGGTTCAGTCTTATTAAACATGATCGACGGTATTTTGATAAGACCGAACCGAATTGGACCAACCAGACCAAAGACCGAATTAGTCTAAAATCCTAGACCGAGAACCGGATTGAAATTGTTCAGTCTAATTTAGGTCGAATGGATCCGGTTTTCCGATTCAGTCCAGGTGGCTAGTCGAAATACTCAACCCCTAGCTCTATTTAGTATGTTCGAGATATTAATTTTCTGCATGAATGTTGTTAGTTGAAATGCATGATGCATGATACATGATTTACATCAAAGTATCAAATTGTTAATTGAAATTTATGAAATTGCAAATCGAATTAACTTGAATTTGGACTTGACATTACAAAATGAATGATCTCATAATGATAATCTTTATTGATAGTACATAGCTATATATCACAAGTACACCTCTATCACTAATGACAAATGATTTTTTTAATTTTCTTTTGAACAGCAAAATATACTATTAAATTTAATATAAACTTTGAAAACACAATTTAAATATTTGAGTGAATGTTTCGTTTCAGATTGACATCCTAATTGAAGAAATATGTTTAGTCAACCAATACACAAAATTGTTATAGTAAACATAGAAAGGTTTAGTTGGACCGAAAAGAATTAGTGGTCTTGTCAAAGCATAAAATTTATACACACAATCATCCTTAAGGGTATCAATTTTTTTCTTTAAAATACTCATGGATTTTACGTGTCTTTTAGCTATTGTTAAACATAGACGAAAGATCTAATCGTAGTATGATATAGAGTAATATTGCTTTGAGTGATACATTTAATATATGACATTTACTTGCGAAGCATATGTTAACCTCAAAATATTGAGTCAAACAAGAATGTTCGGTCATAGGTTTCTATTGTATTATTTATTAGAACGTTGTAATAAGTAGTTATTTAGTCGTGATTCACGGGCTTGGATTTAAACTAATTAAAGTCCAAAATACAAGCCCGGCTCAATATATAATCCATTAAAGCCCGCATGTGGGTGGACTATATATACTACCCTCCTAGCATGTTAGGAGGGTGGATGGTCATTTGTATTTCTCACTTCTCTCTAATCTAATCTCACCAAGTTCACATTTTTCTCTCTACTTTCTCTCACTACTTTCTCTCTCTAAAATTCTTCTCATATATACCTTTCTTTCTTTAAATTCGTGTGATTATAACATCACATATATTAGGGACAACAATTGGTATCAATCGCCACGGGGTAGATTTGTTATTGGTTGTTCTTCTTATATTTGATTCGTGTGATTTCTTCCATAAATCAACTCGAATTCAAATTTTTTTGTGGTTTTCGTGTTCTTTATCTTGCTACAAATCATCTATATACTTGTTGTATAGAGTTGGTTGTTTTGGTTTGGTAAAAATCACGAATTTGTTGCCTAAAAGTTGCTAATTTGTTGCCTAAAAGTTGCTAATTTGTTGCCTAAAAGTTGCCAAAAACCGTTGCCTAAAAAGTTGGAAGAAAAAGCACCATTATTGCGACAGCTTGAATTTAGGAAAGGTAAGTACGGTTTCGATCGCAATAACCCTAGGGTTTTACTTTGCGATCACATTGCGATACCCCATATTGCGATAGATATTGCGATAGCCATATTGCGATAGATATTGCGATAGCCATATTGCGATAGATATTGTGATACAACATTGCGATAGCATTGCGACAGAACATTGCGATAGCATTGCGACAGAACATTGCGATAGCATTGCGACAGGATATTGCGATGGGTGATATTCCAACGAAACAGATATGTCATTTATTTATGATATATATTGTTTAGATTCAGTAACAATTGGTGTATCTTTCGAACTTTTTTTCTAGAAAAGATTTCTTTTAACTTGAACAAAGGATGTAACAGGTGATAATCTAATGGCTAATTAAATAAAACCGAGCAAACTTTGGTCCAATTTCTAATTTAGCAAAAGAAAAATTTTTTTAAGCAAAAGGAACCATTAAAGTTACCAAAAATGACATTTAAATTTGAAAACTTTATTGTTGGTAGCTTTTAACTATGATGATACAGTAAAAAAATTGATTTGGCGTGTTAAAACGTGTCCTCCCTAGGTAATCATTACTTAAATGACCAGAATAAGTTGGATAGTCAAATTAGAGATTAGACTATAAAATTAGTTATCTGCCTATTTCATGTCTCTCATACACAAATGACCAAAATTTAAACTGATCATAATATTTTCAAAACAGAGTTACTTCAAATTAAAAATACATCAAATATGAAAAGCAACAAAACATAAGTGTTAAAACAAGGGGGAAAATAACAAGTCACACGATAAGATCAGCAGCACAGCCTCTGCAGGCTAGGTTAAGCACCCTCCCAAAATGCTCATTCGAAGGCATACTTACGAAAACTTCAGGATTCTTCAATAACTCCAACCTCAAGATGGCAGCGGCATCTGCAAAAGCAACGGTTGGCAAATTAGTCTTGGGAGTGGTTCCTCTAGCAATCCACTCAACTCCTTTCGCCAATAGATCACGGTCAAGTCTAGGTATTGCTAGGTGGTTGTTCTGTAACAGTAAGAGTTGCAAGAATTATACCGCCGCTTCAGCTACAGGGTTGTTTGCAGCTTCCAATCCGAACGGAGTTTGAATTGAACGGATTAATGACAATGCGGCCCAAAATGTAGCCGAACCCTTTAGAGATTTCCAGTTGATTTGTTCTTCTAAGAATAAAGATGAGAAGAATAACGGTGGAAGGGTTGTGACAACGAGATGGAAAAAGCTAAGGGCGACCCTGTTAAGCCAGTTCTTCATTGGATGTTTGATGGTGTGCTCATATGCTTCCAGAATGAGCAAACCAAGAATCCCAGAACCGACAATGATTCCACCACATGCCACAACATACCTCAGCTTCGGCTCATACAAATGCTTTTCAGTTTGATGGAAGTGGTACTGGGCTGTCACGGTTAGCACGAAGGACGGCTAGCTACAATCCACCCTGTGGAAACAGTCCTGTTGATGTTATCCCTGGCACAAAAAAAAGCGGGTTAAAAATCTAGCAATGTAATATATTTTAACAATGATGGTGAAAAAATTCTAAAACATAAGGGGTTGCTTGGTTTAACATGAACAAATGATTTACAAAAGTAGTTTCAATTAAACTATCGATATTCATGTTCTAATATTTAAATACTACGTAGTACGTATTATTCTAGTAGTAATAATTGTATAACACAAAACACTGTATAACACTATAACATGCAAAATATAGTAATGAAATCTGTATAACATATACAAAACTGTATAACATAAAAATATGTTTAAATGCTACGTACTATTCTAGTAGTCCTAATGTTTAACATGAAGAACTGATTTACAAGCTGCAATAACCCTATATCATACAAAATATAGTAATGAAATACAAAAGTTTGATTTTTTAGGTAAAATTTAAAAATCAAATCTAATGGACATGAGATCATGGCTGTAAAAAGAGAATAAAGGAAAAGTTACATAATACTATCTAACATCATATTTCATCATCCTTATATTTTTTTACTTTATAAAACATCCAACCAAAGACCCTCTTGATTACAAGTAATAAAATACAAACCTTACTCTATAAAACTTCGAACCAAGCACCCTAGTTACTAGTTACAGTAATAAAATACAAACAAATTAAAAGTTGGGTCAGGCTATTAAGACACCCCCCCCCCCCCCCAAAACTCCCATCTATACCCCACTGAATTTTATTTTATTTTTTATCTTTTTTATGTTTATAATTTTGGTTTTGTTATAAAACTGTGAATCGAAAAATACGGAATCAAAAAAATAAAGTTTAACAGGTCAAAACTGTTAAACTGACAAAAATACGGAATAAAAACTGATAAAAACTGATAAAAACTGTCCAGAAAAAATCCGGGAGACAAAAGGTATACAAATAGTGTACTTTGTGTACCTTTTCTGTGAGGTAGGGGGTACCAATATGGGTACCCTTACCTAGTGAGCCAGTCTGCAGGTTTATCTTGAGATGCTCCAATTCTGGCGAACAAGATCCTAGAAAAAATCAAAAAGAAAAAAACAAATTAAAAAAACATATCTTTAAAATGCAACAACTTTTTAGTGTATATAGATTTTGACACCAACTTTTTATCAAAAAACTTAAAACTTTATCACAAATGTTCAATTTTGCAACTATAAATCACCAAATATAGACGAAAAATTATACCTAACAACCCAGCTATAAAAATAACTTAAAAAACAATAAATAATATATAAAATGGGAAATGATAAGGAATATAGAAAACAATCAACACTCACGTGAAAAATGTAATGTGACTTGAGTGAGACAATATTTTAAAAGTGATAATGTATTTTATAAAACTTATATCAAATCATTAGTTCTTATAAGATTATTTCTATAAAAATCAAACTAAATATGTCTTTTAAAACAAAGCATTTGTTTTTTTCTCTAGATTTATAAAAAAGATGTTTTATCAAATGTTTATAAAAAGTTAAATAAAATCTTTTAATCATAGTGAATGTGTTATATATGAATAACCAATGGTTTTATATATAAACTTATATAAAACAAAAGGTTTTTTTCACAAAAAGTTTTAAACTTTTTAGGATTGTTAAAGATAATCATTTATAAAAGTAAGGTCCACCTCCTTATATTTGTCATTATATTTGAAAAAACAAAATAAAAGCAGGAAAGTAAACATGTATCTTGGAAATGATGAATGCTTTAACCTAATTAATTAAAATGGATCTTTTTATAGAGTAGGGTTTTGGTTTCTAGAAACATCCATTGGAATGATAAGGTGGTTGCTCTTTAGACAAATTGCATTCTTGGTCCTTGTTGTTTTATTAATATTTTTTTTTTATTCTATTTAATCAAACTCGCTTAATGGTTATACCTTATGCTACTCCCGTCCTAAAATTATTATCCAGTATTCCATTTTGGGATGTCCCAAAATTATATCCACTTCCAAAAATAGATAGAAAATTTTGTTGTTTACCATATTACTCTCACTTCGCAACAAGCAACTTGCAAAAATTTTCAGTGACGTCATCTCTCGCACTATAAAAAAAGAAAATGAATTAATAAAAAATACAATAATATATTACAAAATTATAACTTTGTAAAAAAAAGTCGGTACATTTACAACCACTCCTCCGAATGGTTACTTGTGTTGACACTCTGGCTCTCTCTGGAGAATGATGTTGCCACATATAACAAATATAAACAACTTTGGACATGATTATGATAAACGGAATTCACTTAATCGCAATTCAGAAGACAAAAGTGACAAATAAAATGGTATTCGGCGGAACCATTTTAAGTCCGTGTACCTTTTTGGTACCCAGCCCCCATCCAACAAAAAAGGCATATCCCGGTTAATTACATAGTCAACACTGACTGACCAAGTCGGGGCCTGGATTCGAACCCCCGCCCTTTTGCTTGACAAAAGTGACAAGCCAAAGTGGATAAACCATAAAAAAATTCTTATAACTTCATTTTCTTTAATAACTAGTAATGTGACATTCTAATTCTAAGTTTCATAATATGAAGTTTCACAAAGTTTTACGCGTTTTGATTAAATTCGACTCACTTTTAAACTGTTTTAGCCTATTCGGAGAGATTCATAAAACATACAGAATAAAGCGACCAAAAAAGAAACATAATCCATATTGTGTGATACTTAAAATGTATTGCACACAAACTAAAGTTCATGTGTCTAAGAATTAAGTTTCAAAACTAAGATAACATAGATAATGTAATAATAACTATCCATTTATAATAACCACACAAGATACAAAACACAGTGTTATGAAACAAAACAAAGTGGTTTATACAGTGGTGAACAACAAACTATTAAGTGACAATAAAGCTGTTGGTAAATGATAAAAAAAGGTCTCGTCAAGTGCACATGCCAACAACCTGATGTATAGCAGCAGCAAAAACACACAAGCAAGAAGAAAATATTTCAAAAGCATGAATTGAACTTTATACCTTGTTTTAAAATTTCGAGACTACCCATTTCACCAAGTAGAATCTTTCTCTTTTAATTTGTGTCATACAATAAAAGCACAAGCAATAAACTATTTGACCATATGGGACGGTGTGATTTACTATGAACACCTAGTGAGTGGGGATGACATATTTATTATAACTTCTATGGTTATGGCACCAGCTAGATTGTTATTTGTATAATCATCAATGTTCCAGTTTAGTCCATTATCTTCTACGCTTTTGGAAAATGACTTTAATCTAGAGAAAATCATCTTTATCCCCTTCAAATTCTGCACTTAGTCTTTTAACATATACAACATAATGAACTTAGAAAATTTAATACTATGATCTGTCAGGTTTGAATCTAATCGTAATGTCTTGAAACCTCTTAATGGGAAACTGTATGGCTAGCATGGGGTTAATATTCTCTTCGTGAGATAATTCAAACTCGGGTTGAGAGACTTGGTGCCTCGGTGACACGCAAGATACTCTGCTGCACCAAACTGCCGTTAAAAAAAAGTTTATAGGCTAAATGGCTAGTTAACTACATCTTTGTCTTTTTGGATTATGAGTGTGTTTTGTACACGAGACCTATATTAAAGACACACTTTCAAACTTTGACAGTGACGAAATGCGAAGACATTTGATCAAAACATTGGAAGAAGACATGTCTCATAATTGTTTAAACTAAAATAATAAAGGGTTTTTTTTATCATAAACGTAGGATAGGGCATATATACATTGAATATACCGCTCGAGATGATCATTACATATTCATGTTACTTAAAAATATTATATTAGGGTTAACTCAAACACAAGAAAATTTTCACTCATAAACAATGAATGATCGGCTGATTGCAGCTATTCTAATTAAGAGCATAAGGCCACATCAAAGAAGTTCAAGTGCTTTAAGTTTTTTAACACATACCACGTACCATATATCCATATAGGAATGTAAATTTTACTACACAAAAGGCAGCAAGTTTCATACAAACGTGCGTTTAAGGCTTAAGTGTCTAGAAACCGGTGTATATTTATGAAAGATATAGAAAGAGGTGAAAGAACCGATTTGCTTATCACTATTAAATAGGGTTTACACACTAAGTGGTTTTTTATTTCAATTAAATTATGTTATCTCGAGGGGTGAAAACGAGCCAAGTTGAGCCTAAGCTCATTGCAAGGCTTTTAACTTTAGCTTGAGGCCAGTTAGCTCGAAATAAAATCAAAAGCTCAAGATTGATAGTTACAACATTTGTGGCTTTACTTACACTTCTATTTTATTTTCTACACAACACTACTTGATCAAATATCGTCAATGAGGAATGTCCAAACTTTACATTATCTTAAAAAAATCTGATGTTATAATAAGTTGTGCTCAAATACTCATCAATAAGTAAGTGTAGAGGACTAAGATTAATCCCATGCTATACTACAACGATCAAACCTATGTGTATATTGTATCATCAAAAAGTAAATGCAAAAGACTCAACTTAATAGGAGGACACCTACTCATCTAAATTAAAATTCACTAAAATTAAACCCTAAAAAATACTATGTTTATAACTTCGTTTATTTTTTTGGATTTTCAAATATAATAATTTTGAAATATGATTTTGAAATACAATCTTTAAATATGATTTTGAAACAAGTTCATTTACGATTAGAAACCACTCAAGAGTGACTTAGTGTCAAAAGGATTTGTGATTATCACTCCAAAGTGTGTGAGGTCTTAAAGTTCAATTCCTCTATGTGCAAACAAACTTGAAATGGACACACCAACATCCTGTAAGGGGAGGGTTTTACCTAGTTTGAGTCTGTGTGGCGGTGGGCTCAAACCCCGTATATTAGTCGGCCAATGTGTCAAAAATCACGGTTACTGAAAAAATATATTGCTGATTATATGCATGTGACCATATATGTGTCTTCTTCAAATTAAATCTTTAATCCTTTCAAACAATTTATTTAAGGGCTTTATTAAAAAGGAAAATTAAAGAGCTACATTTAAGAAAAGCTAAAAAAGAATGCAAACCAGTCCATTCAAACATCTACTCATTTCCAAACATTTACTACTCACCTAACTTATAGTAACTTTCAAACATTTACTACTCACTTACAAACATTAACTGCTCAGCGAACATTTATTCACCTACAAACATTTAATACTCACTTACAAACATTTACTACTTATTTACAAACATTAATACTCACCTAACACATTTAGTGCATGTTATATTCTTTTAAGGGTGTTTAAGATATTGGGTTAAGCACAACTTATGGTTTCTAGGAGGGTAGCAACTTTGTGGTTCTTTAATTTTGTTGCAATTTCACTTTAGAGGTGATATTCAAACTTTTTGGGCCCAAAGAGTAAAATTAGTAAAAGAGTATTAGAATTGTTGCTATTCTAGGGCCACATAAAAGGTGTTCAACTGCTTTGATCTTTTTAGAAAATACAACCTACTATATGCCCCTGATAGGAACATAAATTTTACCATACAAAAGGTAACAAGTTTAATACAAAGGTGTGTTTAAGGCTTTAACTGTCTAGGAAAAGTGTATATTTATGGAAGAGATAAACATAGGTGAAAGAAACGCTTTACTTGTAACTATTAAATATGGTTTACTCACCAAGTAGTTTTGTATGTCAAATAAAATTTATTATCTCGAGGGGTGAAAACGAGCCAACTTGAGCCTGAGCTCATTGCTAGGCTTATAACTTTAGCTTGGAGCTGGTAAGCTCGTAATAAAATCAAAAGCTCAAATAGTTACAACATTTGTGGCTTTAGTTACAACTCTATATTATTATGAACACAACACTACTTGATCATATATCTTCAATGAGGAATGTCCAAGACATTACATTATCTTAAAAAAGTTTTGATGTTCAAATAAGATGTTTTAAATAAGTTGTGCTCAAATACTACTCAATTACAAACATTTACTACTTACCTAACACTTGATCACCTACAAACATTTACTACTCGCAAATATTTACTACTCACCTAACACATCAGTGCATGTTATATTCTATTAGAGGTGTTTAGAAGATTGGATTAAGTACAACTTATATTTTTTAGGAGGAATTTTGTGGCATTTTAATTTGCGGCAATTTTGAAATATACCCAAGTAAACTTTTATATTTGTATATTTCTCTAAATTTTGCTTAAATCGTATTGTAATTATTAAAAATTTGTACTATAAGAAAATATGCAAATAAAGAACCATAGCTTGGTATATTTACAAATTTCCATTTTAATTTTGTTGCAATTTCAAGCAAACAAATTCTGAGGTGATATTCAAACTTTGGTTTCTTGATTTAGGCCTAAAGTGTAAAATTACTGTAAGAGTAGTAGGATTGCAGCTATTATATTTAAGGACATAAGGTCGCATAAAAGGAGTTTAAGTGCTTTGACTTTTTAACAAATACCACCTACCATATATATCTATATAAGAATGTAGATTTTACTATACAAAAGTCATCAAGTTTCATACAAAGGTACGTTTAAGACTTTAACTGTCTAGAAAGGATTTATATTTATGAAATAGATATAAACATGTGAAAGAATAATGAAAAACAGTTTGGTTATGACTATTAAATAGGGTTTACATATTAAAGGAATGTTTAGTAAATTAAGTGGCTACATATTATTTAATTAGTCTCTTATTATAAAGGTGCTAGTTTTAATAGCTTACCTAGATAAAATACACGAAGAGAAAAAAATCCCCAAAATGGTTTTGTAAGTTAATTAAATCATGTTATTCTAAGAGATGAAATTAAGCCCAGTAGATCCTGGTTCTGAGGCTGTTAACTTCACCTTGGGGTTCATCAACTTGTAATAAAATCAAAAGCTCAAGCTTGATAGTTACAATATTTATGGCTTTGCTTTCAACTCTATTTTATTTTGTAAACAACACTACTTGATCAAATATCGTCAATGAGGAATGTCCAAGACATTATACTATCTTAAAACAAAATTGATGGTAAAATAAGTTGTATTCAAATACTCATCAAGAAGTGAATGTAGAGGACTGAAAGTAATCTCAATGCTATATAGCAACAATACAACCTATATGTATGACTGTATCATCAAAAAGTAAATGTCGAAGACTAAAATTAATAGAATAATACATATTATGTGAACTCAATTCAAATTCACTACGATAACACACCAAAAGTATTATGTTTATAAGTTCATTTATTTTTATTTGGAAATATAATCTTGAATTGGTTTCAAAATGGCCGCATCATTGCGAAAATTGCACGCACCAATGCGGTGCATTAAATTTTTTGCATCAAATTGCCTAATGCAATGCCCTCTTAGAATGAGTCTACATTAAACCATATATTAACGCATTTGTGTAATACAAGCAACGATTGCTATTGTCGCAATGTAGCTCTTTGGTTATTTTTGTTAAATTTTAGCCATTTAAAAGAGACTTGCATATTTAATGGCTTTTTAGATTACTATTTGTTAGAAAAATATCTAAAACAAACACAATTACAAAAATATAGTATCTTGTATTTTGCTGAGTGTTTTTTAATCAAGCTTTACTGTCGATTTATTTGTATTTCAAGAGATTATAGGCCTAATTTTGATATGCTCGTAACTTATTTTGTATCTTTATTGTAATTACTTGTTACTTAAATAACTTTTGTACCTTTTTATACTAAATGCATCGAGTCTAAATTGCGCTCGCAGTCGCATCAGGCATCACATAATGGCTTTGGGACTTTAACGCAATGGATCGCAAACACATTTTTAATCTAAGACCATATGTGTGTCCTCCAAATTGAATATTTTACTCCATTCAAACATTTTCTTTAAGAGCGAAATTTTATTAAATAATAAAACTAAAGAGCTAGATTTAAGAAAAGCTACAAAAGAATACAAAATATCCATTCAAACATTTACTCACTTACAAACAATTACTACTGAATTACAAACATTTACTACTTACCTAAAACTTGATCACCTACAAATATTTACTACTCACAAATATATACTACTCACCTAACACATCAGTGCATGTTATATTCTATTAGGGATGTTTAGAAGATTGGGTTAAGTGAAACTTATTTTTTAGGAGGAATTTTGTGGATTTTTAATTTGCGCCAATTGAAAATATATCCAAGTAAACTTTCATATTTGTATAATTCCCCAAACTGTGCTTAAATTGTATTGTAATTATGCATTAAAAACTTGTACTATAAGAAAATATGCAAATAAACAAGTATAGTTAGGTATATTTTACAAATTTTCATTTTAATTTTGTTGTAATTTCAAGCAAAACAACTTTTGAGGTGATATTCAAACTTTGTTTTCTTGATTTAGGCCTAAAGTGTAAAATTAGTATAAGAGTAGTAGGATTGCAGCTATTATATTTAAGGACATAAGGCCGAATAAAAGGAGTTCAAGTGCTTTGATTTTTTAAAAAAATACCACCTACCATATATCCATATAAGAACATTGATTTTACTATACAAAAAGCATCAAGTTTCATACAAAGGTGCGTTTAAGGCTTTAACTGTCTAGAAAGGATTTACATTTATGAAATAGATATAAACATGTGAAAGAATAATAAAAATGATTTGGTTATGACTATTAAATAGGGTTTACACATTAAGGGAATGTTTACTAAATTAAGTGGCTACATATTATTTAATTAGTCTCTTATTATAAAGATGCTAGTTTTAATAGCTCACCCAGATAAAATACACGAAGAGAAAAAACATCCCCAAAATGATTTTGTATGTTAATTAAATCATGTTATCTTGAGAGGTGAAAATGATCCCGGTTGATCCTGGTTCTGAGGCTTTTAACTTCACCTTGGGATTCATGATCTTGTAATAAAATCAAAAGCTCAAGCTTGATAGTTACAATATTTGTGGTGTTGCTTACAACTCTATTTTATTTTGTACACAATACTACTTGATCAAATATCGTCAATGAGGAATGTCTAAGACATTATACTATCTTAAAACAAAATTGATGGTAAAATAAGTTGTACTCAAATACTTATCAAGAAGTGAATGTAGAGGACTGAAATTAATCTCAACGCTATACAACATCAATAAAACCTATTTTTATGACTGTATCATCAAAAAGTAAATGTCGAAGACTAAAATTAACAAAATAATACATACTCATCTGAACTCAATTCAAATTCACTACGATAACACACCGAAATTACTATGTTTATAAGTTCATTTATTTTTTGATTTGGAAATATAATCTTGAAATATGATTTTGGAATAAGATCATTTAATTGACGGTACATTATTGACCAGCCGCATGTGACCATATGCTTGGATTCAAAATGGCCGCATCATTGCGAAAATTGCACGCACCAATGCGTTGCATTTAAAATTTGCCGTCAAAGTGCCTAATGCAATGCCATCTTAGAATGAGTTTGCATTAAACCATAGTTTATCGCATTTTTATAATGCTAGCAACGGTAGCAATTGTCGCAATGTAGCTCTTGCGTTATTTTTGTTAAACTTTAGCCATTTAAAAGAGACTTGCATATTTAATGGATTTTTAGATTTTGATTTGATAGAAAAATATCTAAAACAAAAACAATTACAAAAATATAGTATCTTGTATTTTGCTGAGTGTTTTTTTTGTCAAGCTTTATTGTCGATTTATTGTATTACAAGAGATTACAAGCCTAATTTTGATATGCTCGTAACTTATGTTTATCTTTATTGCAATTACTTGTTTCTTAAATAAATTTTGTAATTTTTTATTCTAAACGCATCGTGTCTAAATTGCGCTCGCAGTCACATCAGACATCAGACAATGACTTTGGGACCTTTAATGCAATGGATCGTAAAACGCATTTTTAATTTTAGACCATATGTGTGTCCTCCAAATTAAATATTTTACTCCATTCAAACATTTTATTTAAGAACGAAATTTTATTAAATAATAAAACTAAAGAGCTAGGTTTAAGAAAAGATACAAAAGAATGCAAAATATGCATTCATACTTTTACTCATTTACAAACATTTACTACTCAAATACAAACATTTACTACTTACCTAACACTTGATCGCCTACAAGCATTTACTACTCACTTAGAAATATTTACTACTCACCTAACACATCAGTGCATGTTTATTCTATTAGGGGTGTTTAGAAGATTAGGTTAAGTACAACTTATGTTTTTTAGGAGGAATTTTGTGGCTTTTTAATTTGCGGCAATTGCAAATATGCCCAAGTAAACTTTCATATTTTTATATTTCCCCAAACCGTGCCTAAATCGTGTTGTAATTATGCATTAAAAACTTGTACTATAAGAAAATATGCAAATAAACATGTATAGTTGGGTATATTTACAAATTTCCATTTTAATTTTGTTGCAATTTCAAGCAAACAACTTTTGAGGTGATATTCAAACTTTGTTTTCTTGATTTAGGCCTAAAGTTTAAAATTAGTGTAAGAATAGTAGGATTGCAGCTATTATAATTAAGGACATAAGGCCTCATAAAAGGAGTTCAAGTGCTTTAATTATTTAACAAATTTATACCTAGAACGTAGATTTTACTATACAAAAGGCATCAAGTTCCATACAAAGGTGCATTTAAGGCTTTAATTGTCTAGAAAGGATTTATATTTATGAAATAGATATAAACATGTGAAAGAATAATGAAAATGGTTTGGCTGTGACTATTAAATAGGGTTTACACATTAAAGGTATGTTTACTAAACTAAGTGGATACATATTATTTAATCAGTCTCTTATTATAAAGTTGCTAGTTTTAATAGCTCACCCAGATAAAATACACAAAGAGAAAAAAAATCTCCAAAATGGTTTTGTAAGTTAAGTAAATCATGTTATCCTGAGAGATGAAATTGAGCCCAGTTGATCCTGGTTCTGAGGTTGTTAACGTCACCTTGGGGTTCATCAACTTGTAATAAAATCAAAAGCTCAAGCTTGACAGTTACAATATTTATGGCTTTGCTTACACCTCTATTTTATGTTGTACACAACACTACTTGATCAAATATCGTCAATGAGGAATGTCCAAGACATTATACTATCTTAAAACAAAATTGATGGTAAAATAAGTTGTACTCAAATACTCATCAAGAAGTGAATGTAGAGGACTGAAATTAATCCCAATGCTATACAACAACAATACAACCTATCTGTATGACTGTATCATCAAAAAGTGAATGTCGAAGACTAAAATAAATAGAATAATTATACATACTCATCTGAACTAAATTCGAATTTACTATGATAACACACCAAAAGTATTATGTTTATAAGTTCATTTATTTTTTTGATTTGGAAATATAATTTTGGAATAAGATCATTTAATGGACGGTAAATTATTGACCAGACGCATGGGACCATATGCTTGGTTTCAAAATTGTCGCATCATTGCGAAAATTACACGCACCAATGCGTTGCGTTTAAAATTTTGCATCAAATTGCCTAATGCAATGCCATCTTAGAATGAGTCTGCATTAAACCGTTGTTTAACGCATTTGTGTAATACAAGCAACGGTCGCAATTGTCGCAATGTATCTCTTAGGTTATTTTTGTTAAATTTTAGCCATTTAAAAGAGACTTACGTATTTAATGGTTTTTTAGATTAGGATTTGTTACAAAAATATCTAAAACAAACACAATTACAAATATATAGTATCTTGTATGATTGTTTTTTAATCAAGCTTTACTGTCGATTTATTTGTATTTCAAGAGATTATAGGCCTAATTTGGATATGCTCGTAATTAATTTGTATCTTTATTAAAATTACTTGTTACTTAAATAACTTTTTTACCTTTTTATACTAAACGCATCGAGTCTAAATTGCGCTCGTAGTCGCATCAGGAATCACACAATGGCTTTGGGACCTTTAACGCAATGGATCGCAAAACGCATTTTTAATCTAAGAATATATGTGTGTCCTCCAAATTAAATATTTTACTCCATTCAAACATTTTATTTAAGAGCGGAATTTTATTAAATAATATAACTAAAGAGCTAAATTTAAGAAAAGCTACAAAAGAATGCAAAATATCCATTCAAACATTTACTCACTTAAAAACATTTACTACTCAATTACAAACATTTACTACATACCTAACACTTGATCGCCTACAAGCATTTACTACTCACTTACAAATATTTACTACTCACCTAACACATCAGTGCATGTTATATTCTATTAAGGGTGTTTAGAAGAATGGGTTAAGTACAACTTATGTTTTTTAGGAGGAATTTTGTGGCTTTTTAATTTGCGCCAATTGCAAATATACCCAAGTAAACTTTCATATTTGTATATTTCTCCAAACCGTGCCTAAACGTATTATAATTATGTATTCAAAACTTGTACTAAAAGAAAATATGCAAATAAACATGTATAGTTTGGTATATTTACAAATTCCATTTTAATTTTGTTGCAATTTCAAGCAAACAACATTTGAGGTGATATTCAAATTTTGTTTTCTTGATTTAGGCCTAAAGTGTAAAATTAGTGTAAGATTAGTAGGATTGCAGCTATTATATTTGAGGACATAAGGCCGCATAAAAGGAGTTCAAGTGCTTTGATTTTTTTAGCAAATACCACCTACCATATATCCATATAAGAACGTAGATTTTACTATACAAAAAGCATCAAGTTTCATACAAATGTGCGTTTAAGGCTTTAACTGTCTAGAAAGGATTTATATTTATGAAATAGATATAAACATGTGAAAGAATAATGAAAATATGTTTGGTTATGACTATTAAATAGGGTTTCCACATTAAGGGAATGTTTACTAAACTAAGTGGCTACATATTATTTAATTAGTCTCTAATTATAAAGATGCTAGTTTTAATAGCTCACCCATATAAAATACATGAAGAGAAAAAACATCCTCAAAATGGTTTTGTATGTTAATTAAATCATGTTATCTTTACAGGTTAAAATGAGCCCAGATGATCCTGGTTCTGAGGCTTTTAACTTCACCTTGGGATTCATGATCTTGTAATAAAATCAAAAGCTCAAGCTTGATAGTTACAATATTTATGGTGTTGCTTACAACTCTATTTTATTTTGTACACAACACTACTTGATCAAATATCGTCAATGAGGAATGTCTAAGACATTATACTATCTTAAAACAAAATTGATGGTAAAATAAGTTGTACTCAAATACTCATCGAGAAGTGAATGTAGAGGACTGATATTAATCTCAACGCTATACAACAACAATACAACCTATTTTTATGACTGTGTCATCAAAAAATAAATGTCGAAGACTAAAATTAATAGAATAATACATACTCATCTGAACTCAATTCAAATTCACTACGATAACAAGTCGAAAGTACTATGTTTATAAGTTCAGTTATGTTTTGATTTGGAAATATAATCTTGAAATATGATTTTGGAATAAGATCATTTAATTGACGGTACATTATTGACCAGCCGTATGTGACCATATGCTTGGTTTCAAAATGGCCGTATCATTGCGAAAATTGCATGCACCAATGCGCTGCATTTAAAATTTGGCATCAAAGTGCCTACTGCAATACCATCTTAGAATGAGGTTGCATTAAACCGTAGTTTATCACATTTTTATAATGCTAACAACGGTAGCAATTGTCGCAACGTAGCTCTTGCATTATTGTTGCTAAATTTTAGCCATTTAAAAGAGACTTGCATATTTAATGGCTTTTTAGATTACGATTTGTTAGAAAAATATCTAAAACAAAAGCAGTTACAAAAATATAGTATCTTGTATTTTGCTGAGTGTTTTTTAGTCAAGCTTTACTGTCGATTTATTGTATTACAAGAGATTATACGCCTAATTTTGATATGCTCGTAACTTATTTTTTTTTATCTTTATTGCAATTACTTGTTGCTTAAATAACTTTTGTATTTTTTTATACTAAACGCATCGTGTCTAAATTGCGCTCGCAGTCGCATCAAGCATCACATAATGGCTTTTGCACCTTTAACGCAATGGATCACAAAACGCATATTTATTCTAAACCATATGTGTGTCCTCCAAATTAAATATTTTACTCCATTCAAACATTTTCTTTAAGAGCGAAATTTTATTAAATATTAAATTAAAGAGCTAGGTTTAAGAAAAGTTACAAAAGAATGCAAAATATCCATTCAAACATTTACTCATTTACAAACATTTAATACTAAATTACAAACATTTACTACTTACCAAACACTTGATCGCCTACAGGCATTTACTACTCACTTACAAATATTTACTACTCACCTAACACATCAGTGCATGTTATATTCTATTAGAGGTGTTTAGAAGAATGGGTTAAGTACAACTTATGTTTCTAGGAGGAATTTTGTGGCTTTTTAATTTGCGCCAATTGTAAATATACCCAAGTAAACTTTTATATTTGTATATTTCCCCATACCGTACCTAAAGCGTATTGTAATTATGCATTAAAAACTTGTATAATAAGAAAATATGCAAATAAACATGTATAGTTGGGTATATTTACAAATTTCAATTTTAATTTTGTTGCAATTTTAATCAAACAACTTTTGAGGTGATATTCAAACTTTGTTTTCTTGATTTAGGCCTAAAGTGTAAAATTAGTGTAAGAATAGTAGGATTGAAGCTATTATAATTAAGGACATAAGGCTACATAAAAAGAGTTCAAGTGCTTTGATTTTTTAACAAATTTATACCTAGAACGTAGATTTTACTATACAAAAGGCATCACGTTTTATACAAAGGTGCATTTAAGGCTTTAATTGTCTAGTCAAGCTTTATTGTCGATTTATACAAGAAATTACAAGCCTAATTTTGATATGCTTGTAACTTATTTTTATCTTTATTGCAATTACTTGTTTCTTAAATAAATTTTGTAATTTTTTATTCTAAACGCATCGTGTCTAAATTGCGCTCGCAGTCACATCAGACATCACACAATGACTTTGGGACCCTTAATGCAATGGATCGCAAAAGCATTTTTAATATAAGCCCATATGTGTGTCTTCCAAATTAAATATTTTACTCCATTCAAACATTTTCTTTAAGAGCGAAATTTTATTAAATAATAAAACTAAAGAGCCATGTTTAAGAAAAGCTACAAAAGAATGCAAAATATCCATTCAAACATTTACTCACTTACATATATTTACTAGTCAATTACAAACATTTACTACTTACCTAACACTTGATCGCCTAAAAACATTTACTACTCATTACAAATATTTACTACTCACCTAACATACCAGTGCATGTTATATTCTATTAGGGAGTGTTTAGGAGATTCGGTTAAGCACGACTTATGTTTTCTTGGATGGTTGCAATTTTGTGGCTCTTTGATTTATTCAAGAAAACAACTTTTGAGGTATTACTCAAACTTTGTATTATTGATTTGGGCTCTAACAGTAAAATTAGTGTAAGAGTAGTAGGATTGATGTTAAAGTTATTTGATTATATCTTAGAGTAATTGTAAAATAAATGTTGTGCATTGTGAAGAAGGAATGAGTCAAGGCCCAGTGTGGTATGCCTCAAAGTAGAAATCGCTTCAGGTTTACTAATGTTGTCAATGATGCACCAAAAGGCACAAACTATTACATTAATGATCCAAAGTCTTAACTATAAATTTGTTAACATAGGTGCTAGTGCTTCCTTATTAAAACTACTTTCCACATTTTCTTTGTATAACTCATACGAGGACCCAAAAAACCCCAATAAGTGAAGTCAAGAACATGGTTATATTTGAAATGTTTTCTATGTATTGATATTTCATGTACTCTTTTGACGTGCTAATTTGCATAATATAATATTGGAATTATGCAACTTAAACTAACTACGAAACAACTTTCCTATACGGTCTCGATTCTTTTGGTCAAGACCTTTTATTATACACTAGTATAAAAAGTATTTTTTGAAGCGGTTAAAAAAGGTTTTTTAAAGAGGTATTGAACCTTTGTATTAAAGAGGGTAAAAAATAATAAAGATTCTTATTTTAAATGGTTTTGAACCGTTGTAAAATACATATCCAAATTACATATAATAGTAATATACATCTCTTTTATTTATGACGGTCTAAAACATCCGATGTATTTCTTTATCTTAGATTAAAATATTTTTTTCTTGTTAGCATATAACACCACCAAATAACCGTTCTTTAAAAACAACATATAATATTAATATTTTTTAGCAAAATATAATATTAATATACAACACCATCAAAACATGTTCCATTTTTTTATTTCCCTTTCTGTAGGACACTAAAAACATAAACTCATCGGTAACACATCAAAAACAACAAATTAAATGGCTAAATCATTATTTCTATATCCAAAATAACATCAGATGTCATCAAATACATATCAAAGTCATTCATAGACAAAATTTCATCAAATGTCATGATATAAACATATCCAAAGTTATTCATAACCTAACCATAATACATATGCAATTTGATGATAAAAAACTCATTCATATGAGAAATGAAATGAGTAAAATTATGACACTTACAAGAGTTAATGTTCATGTCATTCCAAACCTATAAACAAATCATAATGTAGATTTAATGTGTCACTAACAAGAAAACAAGATTTATGATGCAACAGAGTAAATATATTTACAATTACTCACATTATAATCAGGAAAGTTTGATTGCTTTTCAAAGAAAATCTCAAACAAATCTATGGCCACGTAATAACCGCGTTCCCAAGTGCCTTCTTGTTGTGGACACTAAATTCAAATATAACAAGATTAGATATATATGAAACGGCTAAGTCTAACTAAGCATAAAATATATAACATAAATGATAGATGATTTACCTTAACCATATTCCAAATTCCAAATTCCAGTCAGCTAAAGAAGTATCACGACGTGCCCTAAAAATCCATATTGTTAAATTAGAATAGTTCATATACCATAAATGACATAATCAGAAAGCAATCTCTTCTGGGTTTATGATCTCACACTTGTTCTTACCCCTAAGCCTTTCTGAACCAACTAATATAGATGCTTAAAAATCAGGACAATTTATTTTCATAAATTAATAACACACAAAATTATAAAGACTTGTTTTATCATAGATACTACAATATATAAGGAACTTACATCCTCCACCGGTGTAAAACATTCCCGTCAAGCCAATCATTTGACATCCAGCCTAACATCGAGTGATAAAAATACCACCAGAAATTGATGATACAACCCTTCAACCACCAGAATTAAGATAAAATCACCACTTTTGATTGTTTTGATTTTGCAAGATTTTTTATGGGCTGCACAAAAAGGATAGAATCAAATTTTCTTTGATAAGAATATAATATAAAATAATATATTTTTTAAACGGGTGTAGCAAACCGCTATAAATAATAGATATAAATTATAGAATATTAAACATTTTTAAAGAATCTTTATTTCACCGTTGTAAATAATAGTTAACCAAAATTTCTTTGATAAGAATATAATACAAAACTAGTAGGGTACCCACACGATGCGGCGGCGGGTATCGTATAACTAAATTCTCTAATGAAAAAATACAAATTTGATTATTTATTTTTTAGCACTAACTTATGAATAACGATAATTTTAATCTAAAAATATAATTTTGATCGAGTTATATACCGTGGCATATATGCAATATATACTATAACTTTATTTTTAAACTCATTTGAGTGACGACATAACCATCTTTATTACTCTTACTAATTTATCATGTACAACATATCAATACAAAATAACATTTTTTAAATACATGCAACTTAATTTGTAAGAAATATGGATTAAATAATTTAGGGGAAAAGTTTGAAAATTAATAATCTCTTGAAAAATACCAGTCATTACTTATTGGATCTAACATTATAGGATAAAATTTATCTCTCCAATTCAAAAGACTAACTACCTCACCCTCCTTCCCAAATCAGATCTACCGTCTCCAGCCTTTTTTACCATCCGTCAAACATTCTTCATTATTAATACGATGAACCCTAACATCATATTTCATCATTTTGATGGATCCATGGCAACCAACTGCCAGCGTATCTCTCTTTATTTATATTATCTTCATTTTAGGGATGAGCATTTCGTCCCAAATCCCGAAACCGAACCGGAATCGTACCGATTCCCGGTACCCAAACCCCGTTCGGTACGGTACCGATACTACGAAGTATGATGAAAAAATACGATACCACTAATTCTGTACGGGACCGGTACCAAATCGGGAAATTCCCAAAAAAAGGGAAAATTCCAATTTCGCGGTACCGGTACCAATATCCGAATCCCGTTCGGTACGATACGGTACAGGTACCATTAATTTATGCTCGAAAAAAAATCAGTACTGTTAATTCGGTACGGTACTGGTACCATGCTCATCACTATTTCATTTGAACATTTCATTGGTAAAGTTCTTTTTTTAATATTCATTATAGTTTTTCTATTCACACAGTCGTCACTAAAGTGTTATGATATTTTTTCTCGATCTCGAAATGTTAATGGCATAACCCTAATTGGTCGAAGAAAAATTTATAATAACATGTTTCTTTCATTCGTTTGAGATCTTTGGTTCTTATATACTTATCTTTTATTCACGATATTAGGAGGCATGCTTGTTTCTATTGCCGATCCATATATTGTATATATGTACATATTATTATATATTGTATCATGTGTTATATTACTTGTACATTTAAGTGAAAGGGTATTTTTAATATTAGCATTGATTAAATTTTATATGTGTATTGTAAGTTTTATACATTGTGCTTCACAATATAAACTAGCAGGATACCCACGCGTTGCGGCTGCGGGTACCCTATAACATATGTTTCGGTCAATAACATTTTAATTTTATGTTCCTTACAACAACAACTCGAAAAACGACAATTGAAGGTTTAAGTAACTTTCTCTAATTGTCTGGCTTAACCGCGCGTTGCGTCTACGGTACCTTGAAACTAAAATTTTATAAGCGTAATGTTTTATAGTTATATTTATAGATAATGTTGATAGCTTTAAGTTGAAATAATTTTGAAAAATAATAAACCATTTCATATTATTATGATGATTGATTGTGAAAGGTATTTGCAAATGTATATAACATTGCAATATTATGCAACATATAATATATTAAATCTTCTTAATTTATATGTTTACACGTTTTCCATACATTCTTATGACCTTAAAACCTTCCTACTTTGATGTGTACGATTTAATCGAATTAATTAGCAAAATAATCAGTATTTCATTAAATTTGTACTAAATACATACATAGACGATATATGTCCTCAAAAATGCAAATTTATAACAAAATGGTTCAAAGTCAAACACAGGAATTTGATATTAAACTGACATTAGCAAACAGTTTAAATAATTGTATCTAAAAAATTAGAATTTATAACAATAATCATTTGTAGATATTGCATATTAGTTTGTATTAATTTTGTCATTTAATGTGTATTGGAGGGGGTTCGGTCATGGGTTCAGGTCTTGCAAGAGACAAAAATTCATGATTTTGTAACAATAATCATTTGTAGATGTTGCATATTAATTTATAACAATTGAATTTATAACAATAATCATTTGTAGATGTTGCATATTAATTATCAAAAATTAGAATTTATAACAATAATCATTTGTACATGTTGCATATTAATTTGTATTAATTTTGTCATTCAATGTGTATAGGGGTTTGGTCATGGGTTAAAGTCTTGCAAGAGACAAAAATCCATGATTTTGAGGTGCCGTTCTAAAAACATTAAAAAAAACCTTGTAACATTGTACTACTTGAAATTTTTGAGAGAGGGAGTGCAATCTGTTATATAAGTAGTACCGATTTGTGTGTAGGTCAAAAAAGTAGTACAATATAATTTAACGGTTTCGTTTTATCAATTTCGGTGGGTCCTCTTCGGTTCGTCTTCTGATGGTTTTTATTGGCTAGTTGAACCGACTGTGACTCTAATTTCTGGTTTTCAGTTGAACCTCATTATTTTGGGTAGGAAATATGTACGATCTTGTAGATATATATTACTTTAATTGTCGTACAATGTGAACACATATATACTAGTTTTTCTAAGTAATATGGTGTATTAATAATTTTTTAAGTGTGTATTAATAGTTTTAATATGAGTAATAAATTATGTTTTTAATATTATGTATTAATTAGTTTTAATAATAACTATTAAATTATGTATTAATTAGTTTTAATAATAAGTATTAAATTATGTATAAATTAGTTTCTAATTATATTTATATATGTGTATAGTGTTTTAAGTTGATTTTGTAATGGTGTTTTCTTTTATTATTTTTAAAACGGTAAAATCAAACCGCTATAAATAATAGTTTTAATTTATAAAATGTTAAACATTTTTAAAGCATCTATATTTCACCGTTGTAAATAATAGTTTTAAATTATAAAATATTAAAGATTTTTAAAATGCTTTCACAGTAGTAAATAACTTTAAATAATAATAATAAATTGAATATAAGAATGAACCGTTTTAAATAATATGTTTTATATTAGTAACTCTTTTTTTTTGTAAAAAGCTTTTAATAACCGTAGTATACAATGGTCTCATAGTTATTAAAAACGGTGGGACCAAAAATCGTTATATATAGTCCGTTAGACTAATTTTGTGCAATGCTAAAAAGGAAACAATGAGTCAAGGCCCAGTGTGTATGCTTGAAAGCAGAAAAACGCTGGGACCAAATGTTGTCAATCATGCATCGAAAGGCACAAACTATAAATTAACTTTTCGCATTTTCTTTGTATAACTCATACGAGAAACCAAAAAAAACCCCAATAAATTTGAAATGTTTTCTATGTATTGATATTTTATGTACTTTTTGACGTGCTAATTTGCATAATATAATATTGGAATTATGCAACTTAAACTAACTAAGAAACAACTTTCCTATACGGTCTCGATTCTTTTGGTCAAGACCTTTTATTATATAGCATTCTTTTGGTTTCGATTCTTATGGAAAGTTTTTTTTTTGTAACCATGATTTTTTACATATTGGCCAACTAATCTACGGGGTTTGAACCCAGTGCCACACACACAAATTAGGTAAAACTCTTCCTTTTCACGAGGTTGACGTGACCACTTCAACGTTATTTGCATTTAGAAGAGAAATTGACTTAAGACCACACAAACTTTGGAGTGGAGTGATAGCCACAAATTCTTTTACCACTAGGCCACCCATGAGTGGTCGATTCTTATTGAAAATTAAACTAACCATAAAAAAATAAAATATAAACAAAACATACAACATACATAATGCAATATTTTTTATTTTTTATTTTTGATAAAACATAATGCAATTTTAAATAATCAAACTTATTGATACAAAAGCCTATTTCAAATGTCAATACAAAAGAAAACAAAAAAAACAACATAATTACAATATCGAAATCCTAACTTACCACTCCTGAAAAGGCAAGCCTTTACCTGATTTTTTTACCTGGTTTGAGGCTTTGTGGCGGTGGACTCAAACCCCGTGGATTAGTCGGCCAATATGTCGGAAATCATGATTACCAAAAAAAAAAAAATAAATAAATAAAAAATTTAACTTACCACGACTTCACTTAACACACATGCCGAGATATCTGATTTCACTGAACACACAACTTTCAGGTTGAGAGTAATATTGGAACTTTCAATGGTAATGCGGTATGTGATAATAGGGCTGAGCACGGCAGACCCAAAACCGACCCGGACCGTAAAAACCGACCGGACCGGACCGGACCGAACAATTTCGGTCCGGTCCTCGGTCCGGCTTTTTGAGCTAATTCGGTCCTCGGTCCGGTCGGTCCGGTCCGGTCCGGTTCGGTCTTACCAAAATTTCTCCAATTATGCCTAATAGGACCGGACCGGACCGAGGACCGAACCGGACCGGACCAACCCGGACCGGACCGGACTATTTCGGTCCGGTCTCGGTCCGGGGTTTCGGACCATTTCGGTCCTCGGTCCGGTCCGGTCTTGGCCGGTCCGGTCCGGTCCTAGACCGATGCTCAGCCCTATGTGATAATACTGAAAACACACACAAAATTAACACACCTTGCATGTTGTTTGATCATTGATGGTTGACTATGTCATAAAAGCGACCTTGGTAATATTGACATCTGCAGCACAAGGAAGAAACAATAGTCTATTGTAAAACATCATCAAAGAAGAAACAATTAAAAAGGTTTTAAAAGATCATCAACTATAAATTCAACGATTAAAAAGCTAAAAAAAAAGCATACTTTTATCACATGCAAAGGAAAGTAAGTATATAAGTTTGAAAAGCGTTTCGCCTCGATCATAAAAGGTTGTCTAGTAAAAGAAAGTGATTTTAATAACACACTACGAAACTGAAAATATGAATACAACATCTAAACTTGACAAGCATGAAATATGATTTATGAAATGGAAAATAAAGTATTAAGCTCACAAACAAAAAAAAAAGACAGATCCAAACACCACCGGAACAACAAGCCCCTTGAAATATATTACTACAATAACCTCATCTATTGTGGCGAACCCAGATAAGTGCCGAATGTGGTACGGGCTACCCTGTTTTGAGGTCACGAAGTGTAAAACAATTTCAAACTGCCGTTTTTTGGTGTGCAACCCCAAGAAGATTTGTGATATCTCAGTTTCTTTCGGTTAATTAGCATAACATTTTTTTGTGCATCACTGTCCGCTCTCACCATTGAATAAACTTATTTAAAACATGGAAACCATATTATTTCTCACACATTCACACCTAGTACTGTTAGTAGACTAGATTGTTTGTATTTCGCCAAGCCCGTTTAATTATTTAGCACTACTATTTATATTGTACTCAAATTTGTTATTCAGTAACGCAAATTAAACGTTTAGTTTGAGCGTTTTGCGTCCTCTCGCTCCAACTGCGAGATTGTTAGTAGATTATACTGTTTGTATTAGGCCAAGCTTGTTTGGTCATTTAGCAGTATTTATATTGTGTACTCAGAGTTACTATTCACTTATGCAAGTTACACACATTTACACTAGTCAAACTCAAGACGTTAATATTAAAAAAGACTTAGTCATGTAATAGACTACCTCAGACTCCATCTCTAGGACCCAAATGCCAACGAGTACATCTATGACCGAGATCAAAGAGGACTCGTTGCAATAAATTATCAGCTCGGGTAAAATCATTTGAGACGGTTTGTAGCTTCGTATTCAGGACTTCTGCTTTAGTAGCAGCTTTCTCGGCCTTCAAATTCCGTGACGACTGTAACAAGCACATAGAGCTAGCATACTTGTTCTGAGTAACTCTCAACCTGATGCACTTCTTCCTTTGATTTTCAGCAGCGCACAAATAACTTTATCCATATATTTTATGATGCAAATAGTACTCAAACCATCCCCATTGTCCGACACATACTCCTTAATGCGCCACGAGGATGTGTGTGCACATGCAGTGTCAAAATCAGCCTTACCAGTGACATAAACAAACCTCCACCGCTCCTCTATCACAATCTCCTCCTCAATGGTAATGCAACTCGTAGAACCCACTTGTCTCCTATGATACGATACAAGTGGGTCCTAGTAGTTGTATTACCATTGAGGAGTGGATTGTGATAGGGGAGCGGAGGAGCTTTATTTATGTTAATGGTATAACTTATTTTGATACTCCATGTGCCCACACATCCTCTTGGCGTATGACTGAGTATGTGTCAGAAAATGGGATGGCTTAAGTACTATTTGCATCATGAAAAATATGGATAAAGTGATATGTGCGCTGCTGCAAATCAAAGGAAGAAGTTCATGAGGTTGAGAGATGTGAACTACACTTAGTGATAACTTACTTATTGGAGTTGGTGGTTCAATAATGCTCCGGCTAGGGATTGTTCTTTGTATACTCTTCAATGTTCTAGTTTAGACCCTCACCTTCTATGTTCTTGTCTAATTGACTTTAATCTAGAGAAATTCATTTTTATGCCCTTAAACTCTGCATTCAATCTTTTAACATACAACACAATGAACATAGAACATTTAACACTCTTGTAGGCTAAATGGCTAGTTATCTCCCTCTTTTTCTTTTTGGCGTATGAGTGTGTTTTGTACATGTAGCACAACAACAAAAAGTAGAACGTGCCACGAGACTTATACTAAAGACACGCTTGTCCTCACCAAAGGCCCTAAACGATAAAAAGATTGCTATCAAAACTTTCACCTTGACGCAATGCCGAATGTGGTACGAGCTACCTCTTTTTTGAGGTTGAGAGATGTGAACTACACTTAGTGCCGAATGTGGTACGAGCTACCTCTGTTTTGAGGTCACGAAGTGTAAAACAATTTCAAACTGCCGTTTTTTGGTGTGCAACCCCAAGAAGATTTGTGATATCTCAGTTTCTTTCGGTTAATTAGCATAACATTTTTTTGTGCATCACCTCACTAAAATCGTGGTCCGCTCTCACCATTGAATAAACTTATTTAAGACATGGAAACCATTAGTAGATTAGACTGTTTGTATTAGGCCAAGCTTGTTTGGTCATTTAGCACTATTTATATTGTGTACTCAGAGTTACTATTCACTTATGCAAGTTACACACATTTACACTAGTCAAACTCAAGACATTAATATTAAAAAGACTTAGTAGTGTAATAGACTACCTCAGACTCCATCTCTAGGACCCAAATGCCAACTCTATGACCTAGATAAACGAGGACTCGTTGCAATAAATTATCAGCTCGGGTAAAATCATTTGAGACGGTTTGTAGCTTCGTATTCAGGACTTCTGCTTTAGTAGCAGCTTTCTCGGCCTTCAAGTTCTGTAACAAGCACATAGAGCTAGCATGCCTCTTCTGAGTAGCTCTCAACCTGATGCACTTCTTCCTTTGATTTGCAGAAGCGCACAAACAACTTTATCCATATTTTTTTATTATGCAAATAGTACTCAAACCATCCCCATTATCCGACACATACTCCTTAATGCGCCACGAGGATGTGTGTGCACCTGCAGTGTCAAAATCAGCCTTACCAGTGACATAAACAAACCTCCACCGCTCCACTATCACAATCCCCTCCTCAATGGTAATGCAACTCGTAGAACCCACTTGTCTCCTATGATAGGATACTAGTAGTTGCTTTACCATTAAAGAGTGGATTGTGATAGGGGAGCGGAGGAGGTTTGTTTATGTTAATGGTATAACCGATTTTGATATTGCATGTGCCTACACATCCTCTTGGCGTATGACTGAATATGGGATGGTTTGAGTATTATTTGCATCATGAAAAATATGGATAAAGTGATGTCGGCGGCTGCAAAGCAATGAAAGAAGTTCATCAGGTTGAGAGATGTTAACTACACTTAATAGAGTTGGTGGTTCAATAATGTTCCGGCTAGGGATTGTTCTTTGTATACTCTTCAATGTTCTAGTTTAGACCCTCATCTTCTATGTTCTTGTCTAATTGACTTTAATCTAGAGAAATTCATTTTTATGCACCTAAACTCTGCACTCACGGACGGATGTAGTAAGTAAGTATGCGGGTCCGTTTCCCCCCATGGCTAGTCCAATACGATGAGATTTTAGTGTATTTTTTCTTTGATTTCGAACTTTTTTCGAAAACATCCCCCACTAAAAATTCAAATTGGCCCCCACTCATATAGTAAATTCCAACATTTAACGCTTTATAACCTTATAAATCCGTCATTTTGTAAATTTATCTTTTCGATACTAGTTTTTTTTCACATACTTTTGCTATTGTAAAAAAAAAAATTTGCCCTCTACAACCTTATTTCCTGGTTTCGTCATTGTCTGCACTCAATCATTTAACATACAACACAATGAACATAGAACATTTAACACTCTTGTAGGCTAAATGGCTAGTTATCTACCTCTTTTTCTTTTTAGCGTATGAGTGTGTTTTGTACATGTAGCAAAACAACAAAAAGTAGAACGTGCCAAGAGACTTATACGAAAGACACGCTTGTCCTTTAACTGTCTACGAAGGTAAATTTTATTATACACAAGGCATAAGTTTCATACTAAGGTGCTTGCCTTTAACTGTCTAGGAATTGCTTCCTCTAACCCACTGATAAAAAGGAACTAAACATATTTTTATCAAAATGGGGTATGTTTATGAAGGAGTTGAAACAACTATATATACAATGTAGTTTGGTACATTGGTTGTCTCGATGAGTGAAAATAAGCCAAGTTGAGCCCGAGCTCTTTGCGAGGCTTATAACTTTAGCTTGGGACCCATCAGCTCGTAATAAAATCGATAGCTCGAGCTTGTGTCGATAGTTACAACATATATGGTTTTACTTACACTTCTATTATATTTTGTACACAACACTACTTGATCAACTATCGCCAATGAGGAATGTCCATTACATTATCTTTATAAAGTTTGATATTAAAAAAAAAAGATGTAATGAAATATGTGAGGAAAAAAGAACCACACTCTTTAATCCGAATGCATACAACAACCTTTATCTGTATGACTATGATCAAGAAGTAAATGTGAAGGACTATAATAAATGGTTGGACAACTACTCAACACGCATAGAATTACTTTGTTTGTAAGTTCATTCAATAGATGGTAAATAATCGATCAGATGCATGTGACTGTATGTGTGTCTTCTTGAAATTAAATACGTAGTACTCTACTCTATTCAAACATTTACTCACAACCTAGCTACAAACATGTTAGATTATGTGTCGAGCTCGAGCATGTTAGAAATAATAACGAAAGCATAAGTTTTTACGTACTAGCTTATAAGCTCAGGGGCTCGTAAGGTACTATAACTTTGTCACAAACATACATATAAGTATATTGCCTATATGACTAAATCTGAGTCATCCATCATTTTCCCTTACATCATGATTCACAAAAGTAATATATCCGTCACCTTTTATATTAAGGTGTTTGTCCCAGATAATTGCATAAATCGTTTTTGAAGTTTGGACATTTTGCAGGTTTTGTCCCAAATATTTTAAAAGTGCTAATATGGTCCCAAAATCAAAATATTTTGCAAATTTTCATCCTTGAGGTTTTACTATCTTGCATGTTTCGTCCCAAATGTTTTGGTCATTCTGCGTGTTTCGTCCCAAGAATTTTTCTTCATAAGGACGATACTTGCATTAAAGTTTCCAAAAAGGGATGATTCTTGCACTTTCGTAATGTTAAGGACAAAAAATGCATTTTGGCAAAACTTTAGGGACGATTTATGCAATTTACTCTTTTGGTTTATGAAACATAAGCTCATTTGAACTTATATTACATAACCTTTATGTTTTCGGCTTATTTTAATACATGTAAGTTAATATCAATTTATTATGATATGATAAACTTATATAAGCTCATAAGTCTTAAAATAAATTAAAAAGATTTTGGTTTATCTCAACTTTTTTGCTTATTTTCATATTAGCCTACCAATATTTTTTTAACAACAAATTATTTCAAATTAATGATCTGAATAAGTTAAAGATATTGTATTAAACTGGGACTGTTCTGACACATTCATGTTTCCTTCTATAATTAGTTATGAAACTCAAGAAAGCTGAAGAGAATAAGAAGAGTGGATCAAAAGTTAGAAATGGGCCGATTTCAGTTGTCCATTAGGCTTTGATAAACTATGGGTCAATTCTATCAATGCTTAACAATTTTTATGATGGGTGACATTTCATAAACTACATTCAACAAGTACTTGGTTGCATGGTTGTAACAAAATCCGTGACATCTTATATATCATCAATGAATCTTACAGCCTGTTTGAGAATAGTTTTTTTTTGAAGTTTTTTTTAAAAATATTAGGGGCTCTTTAGTTGTGGAAAACTTTTTATATTTTTCTGTTTCTAATTTTCTAGAGAAGAAAAAAGATTTCTTTTTTAAAAAAAAGTTGAAAATTTTGAAAAATTGTTTAAATGAAATTGTTATACATTAAATAGAAGGGTTAAACATGAAAATTCTAAACAATAAGGGTTAAACAAGAAATATACTAATAATAGGACAAAACTGTTGGGTTTTGTGTTTTCTCCTTCGTGAGTTAAGATTTATATAAACACGTAAAATAACATATACTTATCCAACCAATAATAATTACCCATTTTTTAAAAAAACCCACTTCCCACCACTTTTTTAAAAATTAAATATCTCACAAACGGTAAATCGTCAAACGAAAAAAAAATACACAATTGTGACGAGAATTAAATCATCTATCTATCGAGGGGCACATGTATATACTTTCGACGAACTTTGTATTCGATTTTTTTTTTCTTAAGTCACGTTTGGAGAGAATCATATATGATTCGTCACGAATGATATATGATTCGTCACGAATCATGTATGATTTTCAGAAAATCATACATGATTCGTGATATGAATCATATATAATTCTCTCCAGACGTGACTTAAGAAAAAAAGTCGAAAAAAAAGTTCGTCGAAAGTATATACATGTGCCCCTCGATAGATAGATGATTTAATTCTCGTCGCGATGATATGTTTTGTTTTACGTAACGATGAACGGTTTGTGAGATATTTAATTTTTAAAAAATGAATTTTTTTGTTACATGATAAAAATGGATGTATTGTTTGGTTGAGTATATGATAAATTAAGGGTTTATAGGATCTTTTTCCTCCGCTTCGTTGAATCAAACCCCGGTACACCTCGTCATATCTATTACCATTATAAACGAAATCTGAACCAAGTTTCCTCATTTGTACTTATATCACTAACTTCTAATATTGTAAAACATGTTCATTCCATTAGAAAACATCATTTACATGTATAAAAATGTCCAAAACTAAGTTTATGTTAATGACACAGATCTAAAATGGAGGCCCTAACAAAATAGACGCCCTGTGCCGTCGTTGCACCTCGTGCACATGTTAAAATCCGGCCTTGGCTGGTGCATCCGCCGCAAGCCATTCTACACCTTTGGCTAAATGTTCACGGTCTGGTCCTGGGATTTTTAGGTGGTAATTTGGTGATTGTAAGATTTTCTTTAGCTGTGTCGCGGCTTCGGCCCTCAGAGTTGTTGTTTGCGACTTCCAATGGGATTGGAGTGCGAACTGAACGAAGCAATGAGAAATCCAACCAAAGCAGTCCGGTTAATATGTTCTTCGAAAAACATGGACTAGAAAAATATCAATGGAAGGGTTGTAATAGCGAGCTTAGGGCGCCCTGTTTGGCTGTTTCCTCATTGGATGTTTCACGGCGTTCTCGTATTCTTCCAGAATGAGCAAATCAAGAATAACCAAGAATACCACTAACGACAACAATTCCACCACAAGCCTCTACATGCTTCGGGTTAGGATCATGTAAATTCTTATCAGTCTTCTGGAAATGGTATGTGATGTCGCCGTTAGCACGTATGACATGCTAGCTACGGTCAAGCTTGTGGCAATCGTCCTGTTGATGTTGTCCCTGGAACTAAAAAAATAATAGTCGGGTTAAAATTGAGCAATGCAAAATGGATAAACGATACATAATCGTTTCAGAAGACGAGTAGCAAGTGGCAGTAGAGTGACAAGCCAAAATGTGACATTCTAAGTTTCATGATATAAAGTTTCGAGAAGTTTTATGCGTTTTGGTTACATTCGAGTAACTTTTGTGTGATACTTTCCAAATAACAAATCATGCTCATACAGAAGAAAATATTTTAAAAGCTTGAATTGAAATTAAATTAAAAATATTACGGCGTCGATCTTAAAATTTCGAGACCACCCATTTCACCAAGAAATCTTTTTCTCTTTTGTGTGACTATGTGATTTTCTTTCAGGCTTATGTTTGAAGGTGATCCTTGGAGCAACAATATTACTATCAACATTTGGTGATAACATATGTATTGGAGCTGGTGGTTCTATGCTTGTCATGAGAACAAGATGTAGATTGGTTTTTTATATAAGCTTCAATGTTCCAGTTTAGACCCTCATCTTCTATGCTTTTGTCAAATGACTTTAATCTAAAAAAAAATATCATTTTTATGCCCTTAAAATTATACACTAAATCTTTTAACATACAACATACTAAACATAGAAAATTTAACAGTATGTCCGTGTTGGCTAAACGGCTACTTGTCTTTTTGGCGTAAGAGTGTGTTTTGTACATATATAGGCAACGACAAATAGTAGAATGTGCCAGGAGACTTATATTAAAGAAACGCGTGTTCTCACCAAAGGTGCTAAATGATAAAAATGTCTGCTATCAAGACATTCACTGTGACGCATTGCAAAGAAATTTGATCAAAACATTTGACGAGGACATGTCCCAAAATTTTGGATAACGAAAACAATAATATTAGGATGAAGGAAGTTATAAACAATGTCTAAATAAAAATAATAAGGTTTTTTCTTTTAAATTCTCGAAAAAAATTTAAAAAATTGCACAAGATCGTGTATACATCAGTTATAACGAATTGTTTCTGAAAGATTCAAAAGAAATTTCACAATATCCGGTATACATCAGTTATCTTGGTATTGACTCAAGTACCCAACCAAAAAACTGCTCTAATTAACCACGTAAAAGGAGTTCAAGTTGTAAATGAATATCACTAGGAAGGTAAATTTTAGTATACAAAAGGCATAAGTTTCATGCAGTATTAATGAAGGTGCCTTTAAGTGTCTAGGAAATGTGCTTCTTCTAACCCACTGAATCCACTTGTACAACATAATAATATAAATAATATTTCATCAAAATAATTGTGTATGTTTATGAAGGAGATAAAAAGAGGTGAAACAACTATGCTCTATGCACAGTGGTTTGGTTATCTCGAGGGGTGAAAATAAGCCAAGTTGAGCCTGAACTCTTTGCGAGGCTTATAACAACATATGTGGCTTTACTTACACAGTTTCAAAGAGCTTTTTGTTGGTTTGTGAGCTTAATTAATACTTTAATGGTTGAATTTGTAGTTGATGATGTTTTAAAACCTTTTTAAGGTGTTCTTTCTTTGATGATGTTTTATAACAGACTATGGTAGATTACCCTCAAACTTGCAAAGCTTTATGGAAGAAAAAAAGTTTGTGCTAGATTTATTTTTAAAAAATTTATGAACGGGCTGGGTTTATCAAACCAAGTAAACCCGATAAGCGGTTCAATCTGCTTTTCATTCAAGAAAAAACTCCGCCACATCTAGACCGGTTTTCTAACGGTTGAAGAGACCGGGTCAACCAGGTTTTAAAACATCATAAAGAAGTAGATATTAGATGGTAGTTGGTAGTATTTTATTCTTCTTGAGATATATGCAAAACAGTAAAAATGCAAACTATAACCTTTAATTCTATTAGCTAGAAGGAATTAATTAATTCTGAACCACGGATCAACTACTCCTCTAGCTCGGATCACTCTTTATTACTAGCTATCGTCGTAAATGGAGTCACGTACAGGCTGGTTCAGTAAGGAAGAAAATAACATCTTTTCTGATTTGATTATTTCACCTTAATGGGAAAATAGATAATCAATTCAGCCTTTTCAAGCAATAAATCGTGCTGATATTAGAGGCGAGCTAGGTACAATACCATTAGTGCAAGCAGCTCCATCTATGCCATGTTAAGACTGTTGATTTGCAGCAAGCAAGCAGCAGCGTAATATGTATCATCATCAATTACTTGCACCCAAAGCTGTTTTAAAACCTTTTTAAAGTATTGTGGCATTTCCCTTATTATGATTTGTAAAACAAATCTCAGTTCTTATATCAAACTAAAATGAATCATGCATAAACATTTAACCAGAACACATAATCAAGTTGATGATGATTTCATAATCATCAAAACAACCATCAACTAAACTTAAACTTGCTTTTATTCAAAACCTCCAAATCATGCATGAACCCTAATCTTAAAATTGTTTGCTTGCTTGATTGCGCACATGTTTCTCATATTGGATTGGTCGTTTTCAGCTATATTATTCAATTCGTAGTATGCATCATCCTGTATTCCAAGTTAGTGTTCATTTTGTTTAACTTTTTTTTTCAGAATCTCTCAAGTTTTACTTAAAACAAATAAGGTGCAGAGTTTATATAAGGATTCATTCTAAAACTTCGTAACTTAATATTGCTCCCTTTCAATATTGCGCAGCACACAAGCTCTTGAAGAGCCACATACTGATTGTGGAGGACAATGTATAGCAATACTCACGGCGTCGATGACCGTAACAATACAATACACGAGCTCACGGGATCACCATTAATGATGGGTTGCTTTCACTTATAAGCCGGTTCATAGTACTGTGTGTGCTTATTTTATTGGTATGGGTCTTTATTTGGGAATCTGCCTTAGAAATCATACTTTACACCATTGAAGCAACTGGTCATCAATGAACTTACAAAGTGAGTAGTGCGTACATTGTGGTGTGTTACAGTGAATTTGAATTCAGATGAGTAGGCGCCCTCCCATTAATTTGCGTCCTTTACATTAACTTATCGATGATGCAAATAGGTTACTTGGCACAATGACTATTTATTTTGGTACTATTTCATTACGAACTTATATTAACATGAATGATTTTAAAGATTATGTAATGGACATTTCTCATTAACCATATTTGATCAGTAAATATCGAAAACGTGCTCGAGGTTTTGATTTTATTACGAGCTGACCAACCCCGTGTGCAAGTAGCTAATTTATACCGCATGGGATAAATGAGCTGACCAGCCCCATGTGCAACTCGCTCATTTATACCCCATGGGATAACCATATTTTTATTCACATAGAAAACCGGATGCTTTATTGCTAGTAGAGTGAAAGTCAGCGATTTGTATACAAAAGTAGGTAAAGTAATGGTTTAATACATAGAAAACCGAATGCTTCATTGCTAGCTTCCACAAATTAGTCATTCCCTTGAACAACACGTGCATTTCCTTCATCAACAAAGTCTACATTCCCACTATCCATAAATTCAGAATTCTCCATCTAAACAGCCATTACATTCCCACCATCAACAACTTCTTGATTCTCCATCTGAACACCTGCAATCGATGCATTAACAAATTTTTCATCCTCCATCTCTTAAATAATTCCATCATTTAAGCATCTCATTGCTTTAGTTGAAAGATTCCATTTGAATTGGAATCTGGTCATTCACTATGACCCGCTAAGCATCCATGGCTGAATGGTTAAAGCACCCAACTCAGAAACGAGGTCCAAGAATGAAGAAGGGGTAGAATTACTGAATGAATACGAGCTGTAGCTAATACCCGAGGCATAAAAGAAGCATTTTCCACGGGATCTAGCTCTAGTTTCGGATGAGCTTCTCCCAATTATGGTAGCTCCCACTGGCACAAACACCCTACCCGCACCATCTACACCAGTCTGAATAACCCCTACTGCATCACAATCCGAAAGATACTAAATTCCAAAACGAATATATCACTATTAGGCGCCGGTATTGCCATAAACATGGTTAATTTCACCAATAAACGCCTAGTTTGAGCAACCTTGATACGTGAATGTTTCCCCTACCAAGGACAAAACCTCCCCTAATATATCCCCTACCACGTAACAAGCCTCTCCTAATATTTCCCCTACCACCCAACAAGCGACCCTCATATTTCCAATACTACTCACTTAAACACGCTCAACAATGCTAATATATAGACCCTGATCTAACAAAACTCTGGCACAACGGAAAATCGTTCATGTTCAGGCATATGAAGTATCACATTTGCGACCGCATGAAAAGCAGTATGATTTTCTGAAACTGCTTGCGGTTTTCGAGGGCCAACTGCATGCTTACTCATCTAGGCTCCACCAAAACATATCAGACAACATTCACTAAGAGCCGCAACTATACCAGCAGTTGGTAAGAAACATGAGGGTGAAACCAACCAGGAGAGACATTAAAAAGCAGGGACACAAATGGGGGTAGTATAAACATTTAAAAGTTAATAATGTTCTTGACTTCACTCATTCGTTTTTTTTTTGTTCTTAAGCGATTTATTAACAGATAATGTAGCCATTAGTGCGATAAATAGAGAACCAGTAGCTAGCACAACAAAATTGTAGTTTGGACCTTCAAGGACATGGTTTGTGCATTTGAGTGTACCATGGGCCAACAACATTTATAAGCTTATAACCAGCTAACGTATCACATAGTCCTAGTATCCCTCTTATAACTACAAAATATATATTTAACAATTAGTCTAATATTTTATCAAATAAATTTTACATGAGATCCTACTACTCTTCATAAATATTTTGTAAGAGTAGTAGGATCCGATGCAAAAGTTATTTAAATAAATCTTAAACTAATTGTAAAATAAATGCTTTCGTAGTTCGAAGAAGGAAACTACGACGAATGTCACACGCTAGGAAGTAAGAAATGTGGCAATAAGCTTACAAATGATGTTAGCCAATGGTACACTCAAAGTCACAAAGTCACAGACCATGTCTTTTAAGGCGGAACTACAAGTTTTTTGTGGTCACTTTTGGTTCTTCATTTCTCGCACTAATGGCTCATTCATTGTTTCTAACTTGTATAAGAAACCAAAAAAACCCAATGAGTGAAGTCTGGAACTGAGTTATCTTTGAAACATTTTATGATACCCCCATTTGTGGCCCCACTTTTTACTATCTCTCCGGGTATATTCCACCCTCGTGTTTCTTACCAACTACTTGTATAGTTGTGGCTCTTACATTAGCAAACATCGTCGGATGTATTTTGGTGGAGCGTAGATGTGTAAGCATGCAATTAGATCTCAAAAACCGATAGATTCACAGAATCACACATATTTTCATGTGAGCGCAGATTGTTATTTGAAATACCTCAATCATGAATGCTTTTCCATTATGCTAGAATATCTTTTATATCACGGGTTATTAGAATTGTTGAGTTTGGTCAAGTCGGTAGTGGGGGAAATATTGAGGATGAGTTGTTGGGTGTTAGGGGAAATATTGGGGGGGGGGGGGGGGGGGGGGGCCTTGGTCGGTGGTAAGGGAAATATTAGAGGAGGTTTTGTCCGTGGTAAGGGAAATATTCAGGGTATGAGGGTTGCTCCAACTAGGCATGTATTTGTTAACTAAACCATGTTTATGAGAATCTCGGCGCCTCATCTTTATATATTTGTTTTGAGGATTCAGTATGTTTCGGATTGTGATGGAGTATGGGTTATTCAGACTGGTGTAGATGGTGCAGTAGGGTGTTTATGTCAGTGAGTTTCCAGGCTCGTTCTGAGCATGTGCATAACATTATATTGAAACTATGGTGACGCCACATTTGTATGAGAAAATTGTTGGAATATTGTATAATGTGAATGAGATATCGTGGGATTTTGTATAAATCTATTTTAATAGCTGATTTAAAATTTTGGAATAAGTTTACAGAATCTGTTTTAAATAAATAGAATATATCATTTCTTTTTAAACATTGACAGAATATGTTTAAACAAATAAGATATATCAAAATCAGTTTAATTCTTATGTGATATTGTGTCTTGGTGACCAAGACAAGTTTTCACTATAATTTAAACTCATTCTCTTTCAGTTTAAGACACAGAAAATACAGCTTCATAGCAACCAAATTTCAGTAGTCTCTTCGATCAGAGACATACAAGTTTCCGTGATCTTTTAGGCAGTTTTGTTAATCCGACAGTACAACTTAATGTTTCGGCTGTTGTATCCTGAGAAACAGACGGCGAATCCGTTTTAAGGGAAGCGTGTCAAACAAGTGCCTCGGCTCTTTATTGTTTATCATGTTTAACACGTGGTTCCGCTTGCATGAGCATTCTTGCTGGCGATCTAGTAAGTCTTTTATCATTTTTATTGGTTTCTTTAATTATCGTTTATAATTATATCTGTCTCCTATTTATTTTCTGTTAGTTTAATTATACTGTTTTGATTTTATAAATGTACAAGTTTCCCTACAGTCTTAAAACAGATTTTGCGCAACAAAATTAAAACACTTTTTGTTAAAATCATATTAGTTAACAGATTTTATAAACTGTTTTTTTATCGAAAGCAAGATTGTGTTTCTTTGGAAAATCAGTTTCAACTAATCAAAATTTTATATAACATTCATGTCAGAATGTGGATTCAAAATTGATGTATGTACGTGTGATCAATAGTAAATATGTACTCTTGTGTTTATACATGAATAGTATACTTATCACTAGAAGTGATAACAAGATGAATAAATCCACTAATGATTTGTTGGAGTCAATATTTGACATGAATTTCATTAGTTGTTGGGCTTGTTGAACCCATATGGATTTAGTTTGAAGTCAAACATTAAGAAAAACAATAATATTGAGAGGTTCAATGGGGGGATTCCAGCCTAGCTAGAGTCTAATGACATCTTTTTAAATCTATTTAAAATAGAGATAAATTGTTTCCCATTTTGAATACTCAAAGAATATTGGGTATCATATGTGCCTAATGACGTGTGTATGATCTGATTTAGAACTTATAATCTGGCAAGCAGATATATTAGTAATTCAAGTGGGGACCATTTGAATAAGTATTACTTGAGTATTATGATACTAATAATATTGCATTATGGAAGATATCCAACTACTATCAAGTGATAGAGTAATGCAAATATGAATTCTTATATATAAGAACCTAGATCCACTAGAGCGGATGTATTTATCCTAAGTGGAAAGCTATGTCTTAAAAATCTTGAAAGTATTTCAAAGAGACAATTATAGCTAATTCTATGACGAAATATGAAGTTATTATTTGAGATAAATTTATAGAATATGGAGGATAGTTTACGTTAATTTGTAAAGGACATACCAAGATGGCGTATACCGGTAACGGCCATGTTTATAAAGTGTGATAGTCAATAGAATTTGACAGAGCTCATATCACAAATGTAAAACGGTGAGTCGATACACATCCATCATAGATTGTGTGATTGTTGTGACAACTACTCTCAACTAGAGTTATCACGATTTACTACGTAACGTCAAAGGATAACATCGCGGATCCGCTTACGAAAGGCTTAAGCAGAGAGTTAGTTAGTGAGTCGTCTAAAGGAATGGGACTAAAGCCCTTGAGGAAGGAGTTTCTATGAAGGAAAATCTAACTCTGTTGACTGGAGATCCCAAGATATGGGTTCAATAGGAAAACCTAATCATAGAAATGTGGGGGAAGTCACGTCAATGTGGGGGAGTTACTTAATACAGTAACTTTCCTAGTCTATTCCTAAACCAATGTGACTTGTTGAGTGGTTAAACATATGGCTTAATGATTTAGGATGAAATCATAAAGAAAAATGATTCAAGATGAAATCATAAAACATATGCTTTTAATGATTCAAGATGAAATCACCTATGTAAGAGAGAAGTGGGGTTGCTTCGAAAGAAATTGTGGGGGCGCAATTTCTAAGAGCTCTTGCAGAACCAGGCGAGTGTTCATGACCATTACGAACACGACTATGAGGACTTAACAAGGTCAGGGAGAGTCTTGTGTGAGTGTGTATTGTCGTCTACGTAAACAAATATTGAGTTCAAAGACATCGCGTCTACTCAGATCTAGGAGACTAAGTGCATCTCACAAGGGAAGGTTCAAAGGGTAACACCTACCTATCCTATCTAGGACTTAACCGTAGAAATTTCGCAGAAACTTTCGTGTGTTTTCGACCGATCTCCATTCATGTGGGGGATTGTTGGAATATTGTATAATGTGAATGAGATATCGTGGGATTTTGTATAAATCTATTTTAATAGCTGATTTAAACTTCTTGAATAAGTTTACAGAATCCGTTTTAAATAAATAGAATATATCATTTATTTGTAAACATTGACAGAATATGTTTAAACCAATAAGATATATCGAAATCAATTTAATTCTTATGTGATATTCTGTCTTGGTGAACAAGACAAGTTTTCACTATAAATTAAACTCATTCTCATTCAGTTTAAGACACAGAAAATACACCTTCATAACAACCAAATTCCAGTAATCTCTTCGATCAGAGACATACAAGTTTCGGTGATCTTTCAGGCAGTTTTGTTAATCCGACAGTACAACTTACTGTTTCGGCTGTTGTACCCTGTGAAACAGACGGCGAATCTGTTTTAAGGCAAGCGTGTCAAACACGTGCCTTGGCTCTTTATTGTTTATCATGTTTAACACGTGGTTCCGCTCGCATGAGCTTGTTGGCGATCTAGTAAGTCTTTTATCATTTTTATTGGTTTCTTTAATTATCGTTTATAAATATATCTGTCTGTTATTTATTTTCTGTTAGTTTAATTATACTATTTTGATATTATAAATAAAAGTATACATGTTTCCCTTAAAAAATAAGCTTTCTACTAGTTTTAGATGACATAAGATCACTATATGACGATGGCTTATCATAACACGACGATATTTGGCCCACTAATAAGTTATTTAAACACTACCTGAAAATCTCGTGGACCTGGTATATCTGTTTAGCAATCGTAAAATACTTTGGATTATTCGGGACGTTTGTGGAAAATTTGTCCCTTTGTATGCGCACAGTTGCATATTACTATATTTCACATTTAGATACTACAGTTGCTATGTTGGTGTTTTTCCTCCTCAAAACCTCGACCGGATTGTGTTTTTGGTAATAATGGCCTTTGCGTTTTTGGAAACAATTGCTACAACGCTATTATTTACAATATATACCTACCATTTCCCATTCCCCCAGCGTTTATAACATTTAACCATTCAATCAAAAACCGATACTAAAAAACCATTCAATCAAGAAATGCAACCCATACTTTCTAGATTCATATCCTTCAACAATTCTAAAAAGTAAACCATTTTCAAGTTTCAACCTTTTCCAGCATTTTAATGTTTCAACATTTCCTCCAACAATCAATTTTCTACTACAGCATACATGCATTATAGAGAGTAGGCATAGAGAAGAGATAATAACAGCAAAAAGTTTTATTCATTTTGGATACTAGCTTAACATAAACGGCTTGAAGACACTTGACGATCAATCTCAGGGACGTGGTTCAACACCTCTAGAGCTTGAAGCAAACAAAACGCTGCCAATTGACGCCCATTCTGCCATCATAGGAGCTGCAAGATCCGGAGCTTGTGTTGGAGGAGGTACATGCATCCCGTTGAAGCCCAACCGAGTTTAGAGTATCGACCCTCACCTACCGCCTTCCATTTATTACCCCAAGACACAATGCAAACAAAAACTCAGCCCATGTATACTCGGGTTTCATGAACCCAACAAGAAAAGTCAAGACTGGCACAGTCGGTGTGAGAACATAAAACGACCCAAGAGCACCCCAAATCCAACGTTTCTTCACCAGGCGCTCGGTCGCACCATTAAAGATAATCACCATCGAAACACCAACTACGACACATGTCGCATAAAGACTGGCCAAAAGATAAAGCACCACTTAATTGGACACCACCCCTTTATTTAACAACATGGCCACACCCGTTGCACCAGTACTCGCAGCAAGCAACTTGCAAAAATTTTCAGTGACGTCATCTCTCGCACTATAAAAATAGAAAATGAATTAATAAAAAATACAATAATATGTTAGAAAATTATGACTTTGTATAAAAAAAGTCTGTACATTTAAAACCAGTCGGCCGGAACAGTTTCTTATCTTGACACTCTGGCTCTCTCTGGAGAATTATGTTGCTACGTAAAACAAATATAAACGACTTTAGACATGATTATGTTAAAAGACACATACCCAAAATAAATGTAGTAAATACGCGGAATTCACATAATCGCAATTCAGAAGACAAAAGTGACAAGCCAAAGTGGATAAACGATAAAAAAATTTCTTAACTTCATTTTCTTTAATAACTAGTAATGTGACATTCTAAGTTTCATTATATGAAGTTTCACAAAGTTTTACGCGTTTTGATTAAATTCGACTCACTTTTAAACTGTTTTAGCGTATTCGCGAGATTCATAAGACACACGGAATAAAGCGTCCAAAAAAGAAATATAATCCATATTGTGTGATACTTAAAAAAGCATTGCACACAAACTAAAGTTCATGTGTCTAAGAATCACGTTTTAAAACTAAGATAACATAGCTAATGTATTAATAATTAACCATTTATAATATCCACACAAGATACAAAACACAGTGTTACGAAACAAAACAAAGTGGTTTATACAGTGGTGAACAACAAACTATTAAATGACAATAAAGCTGTTGGTAAATGATAAAAAGGTCTCGTCATGTGCACATGCCAACAACCCGAAGTATAGCAGCAACAAAAACACACAAGCAAGAAGAAAATATTTCAAAAGCATGAATTGAACTTTATACCTTGTTTTAAAATTTCGAGACTACCCATTTCACCAAGTAGAATATTTCTCTTTTAATTTGTGTCATACAATGAAAGCACAAGCAATAAACTATTTGACCATATGGGACGGTGTGATTTACTATGAACACCTAGTGAGTGGTGATGACATATTTATTAGAACTTCTATGGTTATGGCACCAGCTAGATTGTTATTTATATAATCATCAATGTTCCATTTTAGTCCCTTATCTTCTATGCTTTTGGCAAATGGCTTTAATCTAGAGAAAATCATCTTTATCCCCTTCAAATTCTGCACTTAGTCTTTTAACATATACCACATAATGAACATAGAAAATTTAATAGTATGTCATGTCAGTTTATAGGCTAAATGGCTAGTTAACTACATCTTTGTCTTTTTGGCATATGAGTGTGTTTTGTACACGAGACCTATATTAAAGACATACTTTCAAGACTTTGACAGTGACAAAATGCGAAGACATTTGATCAAAACATTGGAAGAAGACATGTCTCATAATTTAGTACAACAAAAAAGAATAAAGGGACAATAATATCAGCATGTAATAAGCTATTAACATTGTTCAAACTAAAATAATAATCGTTTTTTTTATAATATACGTAGGATAGGCATATATATCATTACATATTCATGTTACTTAAAACTATTATATTAGGGTTAACTCAAACACAAGAAAAATTTCACTCATAAACAATGAATGATCGGCTGATTGCAGCTATTCTAATTAAGAGCATAAGTCCACATAAAAGAAGTTCAGGTGCTTTAAGTTTTTTAACACATACCACGTACCATATATCCATATAGGAATGTAAATTTTACTACACAAAACGTGCGTTTAAGGCTTAAGTGTCTAGAAACCGGTGTATATTTATGAAAGATATAAAAAAAGGTGAAAGAACCGATTTGCTTATCACTATAAAATAGGGTTTACACACTAAGTGGTTTTTTATTTCAATTAAATTCTGTTATCTCGAGGGGTGAAAACGAGCCAAGTTGAGCCTAAGCTCACTGCCAGGCTTTTAACTTTAGCTTGAGGCCGGTCAGCTCGAAATAAAATCAAAAGCTCAAGATTGATAGTTACAACATTTGTGGCTTTACTTACAGTTCTATTTTATTTTCTACACAACACTACTTGATCAAATATCGTCAATGAGGAATGTCCAAACATTACATTATCTTAAAAAAAAGTATGATGTTAAAATAAGTTGTGCTCAAATACTCATCAAGAAGTAAGTGTAGAGGACTAAGATTAATCCCATGCTATACTACAACGATCAAACCTATGTGTATATTGTATCATCAAAAAGTAAATGCAAAAGACTCAACTTAATAGAAGGACACCTAGTAATCTAAATTAAAATTCACTAAAATTAAACTCTAAAAAATACTATGTTTACAACTTCGTTTATTTTTTTTTCAAATATAATAATTTTGAAATATGATTTTGTAATACAATCTTTAAATATGATTTTGAAACAAGTTCATTTACGATTAGAAACCACTCAAGAGTGGTTTAGTGTCAAAAAGATTTGTGGCTATCACTCCAAAGTGTGTGAGGTCTTAAGTTCAATTCCTCTATGTGCAAACAAACTTGAAATGGACACGCCAACATCCTGTAAAGGGAAGGCTTTACTTGGTTTGAGTCTGTGTGGCGGTGAGCTCAAACCCCGTATATTAGTCGGCCAATGTATCAGAAATCACGGTTAGCAAAAAAAATATGCTGGAAATTATATGCATGTGACCATATGTGTGTCTTCTTCAAATTAAATCTTTAATCCTTTCAAACAATTTATTTAAGGGCTTTATTAAAAAGGAAAATTAAAGAGCTACATTTAAGAAAAGCTACAAAAGAATGCAAACCAATCAATTCAAACATCTACTCATTTCCAAACATTTACTACTCACCTAACTTATAGTTACTTTCAGACATTTACTACTCACTTAGAGCATCTACAAAGACGACAAGTCTTAAAGACTTGATGTCTTAAATGCCATAAATGCATCATATTCAAAGCTTGAAGACTTTGATAAATAACTTGGTGTTTACCAAGTCATTCACAAAAATCCCATCAAAAATCTTTTGCCACAATGCAAAAAAGTCTTAAACATAGCTTTTTGAAATAGTAAAAAGCTATCCATAATTTTTACCATTGCTCATGCTCTTACAAACATTAACTGCTCAACGAACATTTATTCACCTACAAATATTTAATACTCACTTACAAACATTTACTACTTATTTACAAACATTAATACTCACCTAACACATTTAGTACATGTTATATTCTATTAAGGGTGTTTAAGATATTGGGTTAAGCACAACTTAAGGTTTCTAGGAGGGTAACAACTTGGTGGTTCTTTAATTTTGTTGCAATTTCAAGAAAACTACTTTGGAGGTGATATTCAAACTTTTTGGGCCCAAAGAGTAAAATTAGTAAAAGAGTATTAGGATTGTTGCTATTCTAGGGCCACATAAAAGGTGTTCAAGTGCTTTGATCTTTTAAAAAAATACCACCTACCATATATCCTTATAGGAACGTAAATTTTACCATACAAAAGGTAACAAGTTTAATACAAAGGTGTGTTTAAGGCTTTAACTGTCTAGGAAAAGTGTATATATATGGAAGAAATAAACAGGGGTGAAAGAAACGCTTTACTTATAACTATTAAATAGGGTTTACTCACCAAGTAGTTTTGTATGTCAAATAAAATTTATTATCTTGAGGTGTGAAAACGAGCCAAGTTGAGCCTGAGCTCATTGCTAGGCTTATAAATTTAGCTTGGAGCTGGTAAGCTTGTAATAAAATCAAAAGCTCAAATAGTCACAACATTTGTCGCTTTAGTTACAACTCTATATTATTATGAACACAACACTACTTGATTATATATTTTCAATGAGGAATGTCCAAGACATTACATTATCTTAAAAAAGTTTCGATGTTCAAATAAGATGTTTTAAATAAGTTGTGTTCGGATACTACTCAATTACAAACATTTACTACTTACCTAACACTTGATCACCTACAAACATTTACTACTCACAAATATTTACTACTCACCTAACACATCAGTGCATGTTATATTCTATTAGAGGTGTTTAGAAGATTGGGATAAGTACAACTTATGTTTTTTAGGAGGAATTTTGTGGCATTTTAATTTGCGGCAATTGCAAATATTCCCAAGTAAACATTTATATTTGTATATTTCTCCAAACCTTGCTTAAATCGTATTGTAATTATGTATTAAAAACTTGTACTATAAGAAAAAATGCAAATAAATAACTATAGCTTGGTATATTTACAAATTTCCATTTTAATTTTGTTGCAATTTCAAGCAAACAAATTTTGAGGTGATATTCAAACTTTGGTTTCTTGATTTAGGCCTAAAGTTTAAAATTAGTGTAAGAGTAGTAGGATTGCACCTATTATAATTAAGGACATAAGGCCGCATAAAAGGAGTTTAAGTTCTTTGATTTTATTAACAAAAACCACCTACCATATATCCATATAAGAACGCATATTTTACTCTACAAAAGGCATCAAGTTTAATACAAAGGTGCGTTTAAGGCTTTAACTGTCTAGAAAGGATTTATATTTATGAAATAGATATAAACATGTGAAAGAATAATGAAAAATGGTTTTGTTATGACTATTAAATAGGGTTTACACATTAAGGGAATGTTTAGTAAATTAAGTGGCTACATATTATTTAATTAGTCTCTTATTATAAAGATGCTAGTTTTAATAGCTCACCCAGATAAAATACACGAAGAGAAAAAATCCCCCAAAATGGGTATGTAAGTTAATTAAATCATGTTATTCTGAGAGACAAAATTGAGCCCAGTTGATCCTGGTTCTGAGGCTGTTAACTTCACCTTGGGGTTCATCAACTTGTAATAAAATCAAAAGCTCAAGCTTGATAGTTACAATATTTATGGCTTTGCTTACAACTCTATTTTATTTTGTACACAACACTACTTGATCAAATATCGTCAATGAGGAATGTCCAAGACATTATACTATCATAAAACAAAATTGATGGTAAAATAAGTTTTACTTAAATACTCATCAAGAAGTGAATGTAGAGGACTGAAAGAAATCTCAATGCTATACAACAACAATACAACCTATCTTTATGACTGTATCATCAAAAAGTAAATGTCGAAGACTAAAATTAATAGAATAATACATACTCATCTGAACTCAATTCAAATTCACTACGATAACACACCAAAAGTACTATGTTTATAAGTTCATTTATTTTTTTATTTGGAAATATAATCTTGAAATATGATTTTGAAATAAGATCATTTATTGGACGGTACATTATTGACCAGACGCATGTGACAATATGCTTGGTTTCAAAATGGCTGCATCATTGCGAAAATTGCACGCACCAATGCGTTGCATTTAAAATTTTGCATCAAACTGCCTAATGCAATGCCATCTTAGAATGAGTCTTCATTAAACCGTAGATTAATGCATTTGTGTAATACAAGCAACGGTATCAATTGTCGCAATGTAGCTCTTTGGTTATTTTTGTTAAATTTTAGCCATTTAAAAGAGACTTGCATATTTAATGGCTTTTTAGATTACGATTTGTTAGAAAAATATCTAAAACAAACACAATTACAAAATTGGTTAAGTCCATATATTAGCAAAGTAGTTTCAATATTTTAAATATCTAGGTAACCACTATAATATATTACTAATATGGTTATTGAAACCTGCTAACTTTAATAAATATAGGTATCATGACCTGCTAATTTTCCAACTAAATAAATAATTAACTTTTATTTTCCACCTGGACCTTTTTTAATAAAACCCCACAAATATAATCATCTTCATCTTCAATCTCTCTTTTATAATACAAACACCAACAATTTAGATGTAAAAAAAAGCAGATCTAGAAAAATATAAATAATCCATTCATCTTCAACAATACCTAAAACAAATTTTCAAACAACAGACTGTGGATAGGTTCACCATTGACACAACAAAATCGGTGTCTTTCAACGCATCCAATTCTTTCTGGGTCACGGTTATAGTCCATGCATAGCAAGTTTCAACATCATGTTTCTCGCTTCAAATATTGATTCCCTTCTTTTTCTTCTGCTTTTTGTTTTCGAGTTTAGAGGCTCTCAAACTCCAAGATCCTTCAAAACTAGTGCCCCACATGGATGTATCTGTCTGTCCATCCACAATCAATGGTTGCTTTTCTCCGGCCATTCGTGTATGGTCCAATGGATTGTTCTTCCTTCTGCAAAGTGTCGCAGAATTGTTAGTAATCTCGGTTAGTTCATAGAGCTTATTCTAGCATACTATTAATATAACTTTGAGGGTCATACTTGTATCTCGTATGCTGATTCTGGAAATATGGCGTAAATCTATAGTGGCTGAGGCTGGTAGTAGCCAAAGGATTCAGTCTGTACTTCGTTTTGAATGTAGAATATGGTTTCGGGACCGAGTCTGTGAATGACTCCCTTCTCTAAGTTCACTTGTTGCATTTTACCATCTTTCTCTACGTTTATCCAACTCGATGTTCCACATGCCACATAAGCACAAAAATAAATAAAAATGACAAATAAGCATTTTTTACCTGTTAAAACGGTAGTAAGTCACCATGTTGCTGATAATACAATAAATTTGAAAGTTTGTAAGGTCCCAAAGCCATTGTGTGATGCCTGATGCGACTACGAGCGCGATTTAGACACGATACGTTTAGTATAAAAAGTACACCTAAGTCATTTAAGTAACAAGTAATTGCAATAAAGATAAAAAAATAAGTTACGAGCATATCAAAATTAGGCCTATAATCTCTTGTAATACAATAAATCGACAGTAAAGCTTGACTAAAAAACACTCAGCAAAATACAAGATACTATATTTTTGAAATTGTTTTTGTTTTAGATATTTTTCTAACAAATCGTCATCTAAAAGCCATTAAATATGCAAGTCTCTTTTAAATGGATAAAATTTAACAAAATTAACGCAACAACTACATTGCGACAATTTCTACCATTGCTAGCATTATAAAAATGCGATAAACTACGGTTTAATGCAAACTCATTCTAAGATGGCGTTGCATTTGGCACTTTGATGCCAAATTTTAAATGCAACGCATTGGTGCGTGCAATTTTCGCAATGATGCGGCCATTTTGAAACCAAGCATATGGTCACATGCGGCTGGTCAATAATGTATCGTCAATTAAATGATCTTATTCCAAAATCATATTTCAAGATTATATTTCCAAATCAAAAAATAAATGAACTTATAAACATAGTACTTTTGGTGTGTTATCGAAGTGAATTTGAATTGAGTTCAGATGAGTATGTATTATTCTATTAATTTTAGTCTTCGACATATACTTTTTGATGATAGAATCATAAATATAGGTTGTATTGTTGTTGTATAGCGTTGAGATTAATTTCAGTCCTCTACATTCACTTCTCGATGAGTATTTGAGTGCAACTTATTTTACCATCAATTTTGTTTTCAGATAGTATAATGTCTTAGACATTCCTCATTGACGATATTTGATCAAGTAGTGTTGTGTACAAAATAAAATAGAGTTGTAAGCAACACCACAAATATTGTAACTATCAAGCTTTAGCTTTTGATTTTATTACAAGATCATGAATCCCAAGGTGAAGTTAAAAGCCTCAGAACCAGGATCAACTGGGCTCATTTTCACCTCTCAAGATAACATGATTTAATTAACATACAAAATCATTTTGGGGATCTTTTTTCTCTTCGTGTATTTTATCTGGGTGAGCTATTAAAACTAGCTTCTTTATAATAGAGACTAATTAAATAATATGTAGCCACTTAATTTAGTAAACATTCCCTTAATGTGTAAACCCTATTTAATAGTCATAACCAAACCATTTTTATTATTCTTTCACATGTTTATATCTATTTCATAAATATAAATCTTTTCTAGACAGTTAATGCCTTAAACGCACCTTTGTATAAAACTTGATGCCTTTTGTATAGTAAAATCTATGTTCTTATATGGATATATGGTAGGTGGTATTTGTTAAAAAAAATAAAAGCACTTGAACTCCTTTTATGCGGCCTTATGTCCTTAAATATAATAGCTGCAATCCTACAACTCTTACAATAATTTTACACTTTAGGCCTAAATCAAGAAAACAAAGTTTTAATATCACCACAAAAGTTGTTTTGCTTGAAATTGCAACAAAATTAAAATGGAAATTTGTAAAATATACCCAACTATACTTGTTTATTTGCATATTTTCTTATAGTACAAGTTTTTTATGCATAATTACAATAGATTTAAGCACAGTTTGGGGAATTATATAAATATGAAAGTTTACTTGGTTATATTTACAATTGGCGCAAATTAAAAAGCCACAAAATTCCTCCTAAAAACATAATTTGTACTTAACCCAATCTTCTAAACACCCCTAATAAAATATAGCATGCACTAATGTGTTAGGTGAGTAGTAAATATTTGTGAGTAGTAAATGTGTGTATGTGATCAAGTGTTAGGTAAGTAGTAAATGTTTGTAATTCAGTAGTAAATGTTTGTAAGTGAGTAAATGTTTGAATGGATATTTTGCATTTTTTGTAGCTTTTCTTAAATCTAGCTCTTTAGTTTTATTATTTAATAAAATTTCGCTCTTAAAGAAAATGTTTGAATGGAGTAAAACATTTAATTTGGAGGACACACATATGGTCTTAGATTAAAAATGTGTTTTGCGATCCATTGCGTTAAAGGTCCCAAAGCCATTGTGTGATGCCTGATGTGACTGCGAGCGCAATTTAGACTCTATGCGTTTAGTATAAAAAAGTACAAAAGTTATTTAAGTAACAAGTAATTGCAATAAAGATACAAAATAAGTTACGAGCATATCAAAATTAGGCCTATAATCTCTTGAAATACAAATAAATCGACAGTAAAGCTTGACTAAAAAACACTCAGCAAAATACAAGATACTATATTTTTGTAAGGGTTAAGTCCATATATTACCAATGTACTTTCAATATTTTACAAATCTAGGTAATTAAATTAGTATATTACTAATCTAGGCAATGGATCACAAAACGTATTTTTAATCTAAGACCATATGTGTGTCCTCCAAATTAAATATTTTACTGCATTCAAACATTTTCTTTAAGAGCGAAATTTTATTAAATAATAAAATTAAAGAGCTAGGTTTAAAAAAACCTACAAAATAATGCAAAATATGCATTCAAACATTTACTCATTTACAAACATTTACTACTCAATTACAAATATTTACTACTTGCCTAACACTAGATCACCTACAAGCATTTACTACTCACTTGCAAATATTTACTACTCACCTAACACATCAGTGCATGTTATATTCTATTAGGGGTGTTTAGAAGATTGTGTTAAGTACAACTTATGTTTTTTAGGAGGAATCTTGTGGCTTTTTAATTTGCGGCAATTGCAAATATGCCCAAGTAAACTCTCATATTTGTATATTTCCTTAAACCGTGCCTAAATCGTATTGTAATAATGCATTAAAAAATTGTACTATAAGAAAATATGCAAATAAACATGTATAATTTGGTATATTTACAAATTTCCATTTTAATTTTGTTGCAATTTCAAGCAAACAACTTTTGAGGTGATATTCAAACTTCGTTTTCTTGATTTAAGCCTAAAGTTTAAAATTAGTGTAAGAATAGTAGGATTGCAGCTATTATAATTAAGGACATAAGGCCTCATAAAAGGAGTTCAAGTGCTTTGATTTTTTAACAAATTTATACCTAGAACGTAGATTTTACTATACAAAAGGCATCAAGTTTCATACAAAGGTGCATTTAAGGCTTTAATTGTCTAGAAAGGATTTATTTTTATGAAATAGATATAAACAAGTGAAAGAATAATGAAAATGGTATGGTTATGACTATTAAATAGGGTTTACACATTAAGGGTATGTTTACTAAATTAAGTGGATACATATTATTTAATTAGTCTCTTATTATAAAGATGCTAGTTTTAATATCTCACCCAGATAAAATACACGAAGAGAAAAAAAATCTCCACAATGGTTTTGTAAGTTAATTAAATCATGTTATCCTGAGAGATGAAATTGAGCCCAGTTGATACTGGTTCTGAGGTTGTTAACGTCACCTTGGGGTTCATCAACTTGTAATAAAATCAAAAGCTCAAGCTTGATAGTTACAATATTTTTGGCTTTGCTTACAATTCTATTTTATTTTGTACACAACACTACTTGATCAAATATCGTCAATGAAGAATGTCCAAGACATTATACTATCTTAAAACAAAATTGATGGTAAAATTAGTTGTACTCAAATACTCATAAAGAAGTGAATGTAGAGGACTGAAATTAATATCAATGCTATACAACAACTATACAACCTATCTGTATGACTGTATCATCAAAAAGTAAATGTCAAAGACTAAAATAAATAGAATATTACATACTGATCTGAACTCAGTTCAAATTCACTACGATAACACACCAAAAGTACTATGTTTATAAGTTCATTTATTTTTTTTTATTTGGAAATATAATCTTGTAATATGATTTTAGAATAAGATCATTTAATGTACGGTACATTATTGACCATACGCATGTGACCATATGCTTGGTTTCAAAATGGCCGCATCATTGCGAAAATTACATGCATCAATGCATTGCATTTAAATTTTTGCATCAAATTGCCTAATGCAATGCCATCTTAGAATGAATCTGCATTAAATCGTTATTTAACGTATTTGTGTAATACAAGCAACGGTAGCAATTGTCGCAATGTATCTCTTAGGTTATTTTTGTTAAATTTTAGCCATTTAAAAGAGACTTACGTATTTCATGGCTTTTTAGATTACGATTTGTTAGAAAAATATCTAAAACAAACATATTTACAAAATTATATTATCTTGTATTTTGCTGAGTGTTTTTTAATCAAGCTTTACTGTCGATTTATTAGTATTTCAAGAGATTATAGGCCTAATTTTGATATGCTCGTAACTTATTTTGTATCTTTATTGAAATTACTTGTTTCTTAAATAACTTTTGTACTTTTCTATACGAAACGCATCGAGTTTAAATTGCGCTCGCAGTCGCATCAGGAATCACACAATGGCTTTGGGACCTTTAAAGTAATGGATCGCAAAACGCATTTTTAATCTAAGACCTTATGTTTACCCTCCAAATTAAATATTTTACTCCATTCAAACATTTTATTTAAGAGGGAAATTTTATTAAATAATATAACTAAAGAGCTAGATTTAAGAAAAACAACAAAAGAATGCAAAATATCCATTCAAACATTTACTCACTTACAAACATTTACTACTCAATTACAAACATTTACTACTTACCTAACACTTTACAAGCATTTACTACTCACTTACAAATATTTACTACTCACCTAACACATCAGCGCATGTTATATTCTATTAAGGGTGTTTAGAAGAATGGGTTAAGTATAACTTATGTTTTTTAGGAGGAATTTTGTGGCTTTTTAATTTGCGCCAATTGCAAATATACCCGAGTAAACTTTTATATTTGTATATTTCCCCAAACCGTGCCTAAATCGTATTGTAACTATGCATTAAAACCTTGTACTAAAAGAAAATATGCAAATAAACATGTATAGTTGGGTATATTTACAAATTTACATTTTAATTTTGTTGCAATTTCAGGCAAACAACATTTGAGGTGATATTCAAATTTTGTTTTCTTGATTTAGGCCTAAACTGTAAAATTAGTGTAAGATTAGTAGGATTGCATCTATTATATTTAAGGACATAAGGCCGCATAAAAGGAGTTCAGGTGCGTTTAAGGCTTTAACTATCTAGAAAGAATTTATATTTATGAAATAGATATAAACATGTGAAAGAATAATGAAAAATGGTTTGGTTATGACTATTAAATAGGGTTTACACATTAAGGGAATGTTTACTAAATTATGTGGCTACATATTATTTAATTATTCTCTTATTATAAAGATGCTAGTTTTAATAGCTCACCCAGATAAAATACACGAAGAGAAAAAACATCCCCAAAATGGTTTTGTATGTTATTTAAATCATGTTATCTTGACAGGTGAAAATGAGCCTAGTTGATCCGGTTCTGAGGCTTTTAACTTCACCTTGGGATTCATGATCTTGTAATAAAATCAAAACCTCAAGCTTGATAGTTACAATATTTGTGGTGTTGCTTACAACTCTATTTTATTTTGTACACAACACTACTTGATCAAATATCGTCAATGAGGAATGTCTAAGACATTATACTATCTTAAAACAAAATTGATGGTAAAATAAGTTGTACTCAAATACTCATCAAGAAGTGAATGTAGAGGATTAAATTAATCTCAACGCTATACAACAACAATACAACCTATTTGTATGACTGTATCATCAAAAAGTAAATGTCGAAGACTAAAATTTATAAAATAATACATACTCGTCCGAACTCAATTCAAATTCACTACGATAACACACCGAAAGTACTATGTTTATAAGTTCATTTATTTTTGATTTGGAAATATAATCTTGAAATATGATTTTGAAATAAGATCATTTAATTGACGGTACATTATTGACCAGCCGCATGTGACCATATGCTTCGTTTCAAAATGGCCGTATCATTATGAAAATTGCACGCACCAATGCGTTGCATTTAAAATTTGGCATCAAAGTGCCTACTACAATGCCATCTTAGAATGAGTTTGCATTAAACTGTAGTTTATCGCATTTTTATAATGCTAGCAACGGTAGTAATTGTCGCAATGTAGCTCTTACATTATTTTTGTTAAATTTAGCCATTTAAAAGAGACTTGCATATTTAATGGCTTTTTAGATTACGATTTGTTAGAAAAATATCTAAAACAAAAACAATTACAAATATATAGTATCTTGTATTTTGCTGAGTGTTTTTTAGTCAAGCTTTACTGTCGATTTATTGTATTACAAGAGATTATACGCCTAATTTTGATATGCTCGTAACTTATTTTTTATCTTTATTGCAATTACTTGTTACTTAAATAACTTTTGTACTTTTTTATACTAAACGCATCGTATCTAAATTGCGCTCGCAGTCGCATCAAGCATCATCACACAATGGCTTTGGGACCTTTAACGCAATGGATCGAAAAATACATTTTTAATCTAAACCATATGTGTGTCCTCCAAATTAAATATTTTACTCCATTCAAACATTTTCTTTAAGAGCGAAATTTTATTAAATATTACATTAAAGAGCTAGGTTTAAGAAAAGCTACAAAAGAATACAAAATATCCATTCAGACATTTACTCATTTACAAACATTTACTACTAAATTACAAACATTTACTACCTACCTAACACTTGATCGCCTACATGCATTTACTACTCACTTACAAATATTTACTACTCACCTAACACATCAGTGCATGTTATATTCTATTAGGGATGTTTAGAAGAATGAGTTAAGTACAACTTATGTTTTTTAGGAGGAATTTTTTGGCTTTTTAATTTGCGCCAATTGCAAATATACCCAAGTAAACTTTCATATTTGTATATTTCCCGAAACCGTGACTAAATCGTATTGTAATTATGTATTAAAAACTTGTACTATAAGAAAATATGCAAATAAACATGTATAGTTGGGTATATTTATAAATTTCCATTTTAATTTTGTTGCAATTTCAAGCAAACAACTATTGAGGTGATATTCAAACTTTGTTTTCTTGATTTAGGCATAAAGTGTAAAATTAGTGTACGGATAGTAGGATTGCAGCTATTATAATTAAGGACATAAGGCCGCATAAAAAGAGTTCAAGTGCTTTGATTTTTTAACAAATTTATACCTAGAACGTAAATATTACTATACAAAAGGCATCAAGTTTCATAGAAAGGTGCATTTAAGGCTATAATTGTCTAGACATGATTTATAGTTATGAAATAGATATAAAAATGTGAAAGAATAATGAAAATGGGTTGATTATGACTATTAAATAGGGTTTACACATTAAAGGTATGTTTACTAAATTAAGTAGATACATATTATTTAATTAGTCTCTTATTATAAACATGCTAGTTTTAATAGCTCACCGAGATAAAGTACAAGAAAAGAAAAAACTACCCCAAAATGGTTTTGTATGTTAATTAAATCATGTTATCTTGACAGGTGAAAATGAGCCCAGTTGATCCTGGTTTTGAGGCTTTTAACTTCACCTTGGGGTTCATCAGCTTGTAATAAAATTTCAAGCTTGATAGTTACAATATTTGTGGCTTTGCTTACAACTCTATTTTATTTTGTACACAACACTACTTGATCAAATATCGTCAATGATGGATGTCCAAGACATTATACTATCTTCAAACAAAATTGATGGTAAAATAAGTTGTACTCAAATACTCATCAAGAAGTGAATGTAGAGGACTAAAATTAATCTCAATGCTATTCAACAACAATACAACCTATCTATATGACTGTATCATCAAAAAATAAATGTCGATGACTAAAATTAATAGAATAATACATACTCATCTAAACTCAATTCAAATTTACTACGATAACACACCAAAAGTACTATGTTTATAAGTTCATTTAGTTTTTTGATTTGGAAATATAATCTTGAAATATGATTTTGGAATAAGATCATTTAATGGACGGTACATTACTGACCAGATGCATGTGACCATATGCTTGGTTTCGAAATGGCCGTATCATTGCGAAAATTACACGCACCAATGCGTTGCATTTAAAATTTGGCATCAAAGTGCCTTATGCAATGCCATCTTAGAATGAGTTTGCATGAAACCGTAGTTTATCACAGTTGTATAATGCTAGCAACGGTAGCAATTGTCGCAATGGAGCGCCTAGGTTATTTTTGCTAAATTTTAGCCATTTAAAAGAGACTTGCATATTTAATGGCTTTTTAGATTACGATTTGTTAGAAAATATCTAAGCAAACACAATTACAAAATATAATATCTTGTATTTTGTTGAGTGTTTTTTAGTCAAGCTTTACTATCGATTTATTTGTATTACAAGAGATTATATGCCTAAGTTTAATATACTCGTAACTCATTTTGTATCTTTATTGCAATTACTTGTTACTTAAATAACTTTTGTACTATTTTATACTAAACGCATCATGTCTAAATTGCGCTCGCAGTCGTATCAGGCATCACACAATGACTTTGAGACCTTTAACGCAATGGATCGCAAAAAGCATTTTTAATCTAAGACCATATGTGTGTCCTCCAAATTAAATATTTTACTCCATTCAAACATTTTCTTTAAGAGCGAAATTTTATTAAATAATAAAACTAAAGAGCTAGGTTTAAGAAAAGCTACAAAAGAATGCAAAATATCTATTCAAACATTTACTCACTTACAAACATTTACTACTCAATTACAAACATTTACTACTTACCTAACACTTGATCGCCTAAAAACTAGTACTACTCACTTACAAATATTTACTACTCACCTAACAACCAGTGCATGTTATATTCAATTAGGGAGTGTTTAGGAGATTCGGTTAAGCACAACTTATACTTTCTAGGATGGTTGCATTTTTGTGTCTCTTTGATTTTGGTACAATTTCAAGAAAACAACTTTTGAGGTATTACTCAAACTTTGTATTATTGATTTGGGCTCAAACAGTAAAATTAGTGTAAGAGTAGTAGGATTGATGTTAAAGTTATTTGATTATATCTTACACTAATTGTAAAATAAATGTTGTCAATCATGCACCGAAAGGCACAGACTATTACCTTAATGATCCAAAGTCTTAACTATAAATTTTTAACATAGGTGCTAGTGCTTCCTTATTCAAACTACTTTCCGCATGGTTATATTTGAAATGTTTTCTATGTATTGATATTTCATGTACTTTTTTGACGTGCTAATTTGCATAATATAATATTGGAATTATGCAACTTAAACTAACTACGAAACAACTTTCCTATACGGTCTCGATTCTTTTGGTCAAGACCTTTTATTATACACTAGTACAAAAAGTATATTTTGAAGCGGTTAAAAAAGGTTTTTTAAAGAGGTATTGAACCTTTGTATTAAAGAGGGTAAAAAATAATAAAGATTCTTATATAAAATGGTTTTGAACCGTTGTAAAAGACATATCCAAATTACATATAATAGTAATATACATCTCTTTTATTTATAATGGTCTAAAACATCCGATGTATTTCTTTATCTAGATTAAGATATTTTTTTTCTTGTTAGCATACAACACCACCAAATAACCGTTCTTTAAAAACAACATATAATATTAATATTTTTTAGCAACATATAATATTAATATACAACACCATCAAAACAAATTAAAAGAACATATCTTTAAAATGCAACAACTTTTTAGTGTATTTAGATTTTGACACTAACTTTTTATCAAAAAACTTAAAACTTCATCACAAATGTTCAATTTTGCAACTATAAATCACCAAATATAGACCAAAAATTATACATAACAACCAAGCTATAAAGATAACTTAAAAAACAATAAATAATATATAAAATGGGAAATGACTATGAATATAGAAAACAATCAACACTCATATGAAAATGTAATGTGACTTGAGTGAGACAATATTTTGAAAGTGATAATGTATTTTATAAAACTTATATCAAATCATTAGTTTTTATAAGATTATTTCTATAAAAATCAAACTAAATGTGTCTTTTAAAACAAAGCATTTGGTTTTCTATAGATTTATAAAAAAGATGTTTTATCAAATGTTTATAAAAAGTTAAATAAAATCTTTTAATCATAGTGAATGTGTTATATATGAATAACCAATGATTTTATGTATAAACTTATATAAATCAAAAGTAAGGTTCACCTCATTATACTTGTCATTATATTTGGAAAAACAAAATAACGGCAAGAAAGTAAAAGTATATCTTGGAAATGATGAATGTTTTGACCTAATTAATTAAAATGAATCTTTTTATAGAGTAGGGTTTAGGTTTTTAGAAACATCCATTGGAATGATAAGGTGGTTGCTCTTTAGACAATTGCATTTTTGGTCCTTGTTGTTTTATTAATATTTTTTTATTCTATTTAATCAAACTCGCTTAATGGTTATACCTTATGCTACTCCCGTCCTAAAATTATTAACCAGTATTTCATTTTGGGATGTCCCAAAATTATTATCCACTTCCAAAAATAGATAGAAAATTTTGTTCAGATTTACCATATTAGTCTTACTTGTGGTTATTATTACAAATAATAAAGAAGTATAAAATTAATTGATTAAAGGTAAAAATGTCATTATTCAAAAAGTATAAAGATAGAAAACTGTATGTTGATCCCAAACTTAGATCGATTTAGCTTTATGTATACAAGATTAGATCAAGTAATACACTTAGAGAAACCTTTGTATATGTATATGACAATCTAAGTGTTATGCGGAATTAACACTTAAACAAGAACACACAAGATGTAAACAAACTTTCACTTTGATTAATGATATCAAACTTGCTTACAACGAAAGTAGTTTACATATGAAAACTTATATTGAACAATAACCTAAAGTTCTTCTTTTATAGACATAAGAAGCCTTGTACAATAATCTACGTATCAACTATTCTAGGTAAAGATAAATATAGAAAATACATTGTTGTTCCTATCTTTACTAGAAGTAATCTAGAATACAATAAACGCGTAGAGTATATCCATCCATCAGTGCTTGTATTCAATGCATCAACGCTTGACTTTGTCTTGTTAACGCTTGATCTGTCAGCGTTTGTTTTACTCCTGTCAACGCTTGTTTTACTCTTGTCAGCGCTCAAGTAAATAGGCTATAGTTTATTCCCAACAATCCTCCCCTAAACTTGATATCTACTCTAGTGATCAAGTTTCTGAATAATCATTAAGTACAAGGAGGAATCTTACAAACCTTCTCATATTGGTAATAAATAAATCTGATCAAATCTTTTGCCACGTCACTTGAATAATCAATTTCCAGCTGTGTGTTCTTCATCTTCTCCAAGACTTCCTTGGACATGAAATACTGACCATCTACAAGTAGATACTCAGCAAACTTTGTAGAACTCAAATAATAAACACCAGTAGGTGAATACAATCTCCATTCAAGACCACTGAGATCATCTTCAAGATCCTTCCAAATAGCAGGATCTTCATCTCTTGGTCCACACATTCTCTTGAATGTGGACCACAGTTTTATTCCATTGACTGAAGTTGGTGCTTCAGTCATATACTTGGCCTCTAATAACCTCCATAGGTCGACCAGTCTTCTCTGTCAAAACTTGCAAACAAAGATATAAGGGTGGTAAAAGTGTGAACCTCTTTTCCATACCTGCCAATCTTCCAAAACCCACAATCATCTTCTTCATAACTTACAATAGGGTTTCTGGAAGCAAGTGGTAACACTTGTACCATATCTGAAGCTTCTAATGGTGAGAGCTTGAGGCTCTTTCTTATAACAGCTTCACTTGGATGTAATGGATCCATATCTTTGGGAAACTCAAGAGGAACTCCCTTTTTCACTGGTCTGGGAACAAACATTGCCTTCTTGAGCTCCATTTCCTCTGCAAGTTCTTCTTTTCTTTCATCAGAAAGAAGTCTTAGAGTGTTTGCTTCCTGCACTCTAACCCAAATGGGATAAGCTCTACATTCCAACTCATCAAATGTCAACCCAGTCAATTTCTTATAAGTCCATCCTGTTCCATGACATCTGAGCAACATGAAGTACAACTCCTTTCTATCCCTTTTCAAATTTGAGAGAACATTGCTTGCTTTGTGTTTCAGTATGATCTTGCAATCCTTTTGTACTCTGAGAAGAATCTCCAAACCCCATATCTGATCTGAAATGGTCAAATGTGGATTCTCTATACACCTTTCTTCCCAAGCATGGTACATCTGAACCACCTCTGGCATATCAAAATCAACCTGCAATTTCAACTCATTCAATTTCTCCTTGGCCAGCTCATCACCATACTCAAGTCTTTCTGGTTGTTCTATGATCATAACACTTGAGTCTGAACTAGCTTCATCACTTCCTTCCTGCTCTTCTGAAGTGACAACAAAAGGTGATTCTCTCACCTCCTTTCTTTCTTGTTCCACAATTTGTGCAGCCAACTTTCTATCAAACTCAATCTATGCTGCATTCTTTGGAACAACCTCTTCTACCATAATACCCTTACCCTTATCTAATGGATCAATTGTTGGTAAGATAGATGGTAATACATGTGAAGAAACCTCTTTGATGATGGATGATGACTGGAATACATCATCCTCATTTGTAGGTCTGTCAACGCTCACTTTTGCCTTGTCGGCGCCCAAAGTACTCATGTCAGCGTTCAAATCTGTCTTGTCAACGCCCAATGTACCTGTCTCAGCGCCTCTTGCAATTTCCTCCAACATGGCTGTAAATGACAAATTTAAGTTGGTAGGAGCAACTAGAGACATATCAAAACCTGTCTGTTTCTTCAAGCCAGTAAGGGCTTCAGCTACGCCCAAAGATTCTTCATCATATGAATCTTTTCCACTCTCAACAAAAGGTTCTGTAGCAGCTTCATGGGAGACTTTATCACTCAAATTAACAGGCTCTGTAGCAGCTTCCTCCCCTTTGTAAGAATCCTCCTCAGATAAATGGACCCTTGTCTGCCTTCTCTTTGAATAAGCTGTTTCAAAAATAACAATCCTCTCCCTCAATTGCTTGAGTTCAAGGCCTTGTGTGCTGACAACTTGTACCAATTCTGCATTTTGCTTTTTCAAGCTCATGCAGACTGCCGTCAATTCCATCAAAGTCATTGGTTCCAATCTGCCCTCCTCTAAAATGGGTATTTGACCTCCCAAGTCAGATTCATTGGGCATGGATGAGGTCTTAAGTATGGTAGGACTGCCTTGGCCAGCTTCTAAGCCAGAACCAATAGTCCCAGCCTCATCCATAACACCAACCACACTTGTGGTGGTGGTTCTCTCTGCTACATGGCTAGGACCACTAGAGGAGAACACTCCAGTAGTCCTTTGGTGTTTTTGTAACCTATATTGTGTTGGGGGAGAAGAAGATGTGGATTGGGTGGATGTGGGTTGGTTAAGGGGTGTTTGGGTCTGTGAAGGTTGTGTGTCAACGTTTGAAATAGGCACATCAACGCCAGCATTTAACGTGTCAGCGTCGAAGGGTTATTGGTCAATTTGCATATGTTGTGGTGAAGGTAAAGGTTCAGGTATTGGGTCAATTTGGGGTTGGGGTCTGGTTGGGGTTGAGCTGCTTCAATGACAGCAATCATAGCTGGGGTTAGGGGTAGGTCACGATGTGGGGGTGAGTTCATTTTCATAAAAATGGCTTTCTTTTGCACAGGGATCTCATAAAAATCATCATGATCCCTTGTGCAGTATCCTTGGACATCCAAAACCATTTGTAAAAATCTGGGATAAGCTAAAGTCATTTTGTTCCCTTTATTTTTACACATGCCCTCAAAAATCATTTTGGAATAATTAAATTTTTACCCAGTAGCAATGCACACAATAGCACTTGCAATAGATCTATTGATCTCATTGTGTGCAGTACACTTGGGACTCAAACATTGTAAGAGGACATGTATTAGGTACTTCTAGGCTGGGGGAAACTCCTGTTTATGATATTTATTTAAAGTTCCTTCATCAGGAAAAGGATAACCCAAAGCCCTAAGTCCTTGTTCTATTTCAGTAATAGGAAGGGTGGTTATACCATCAGCATCATCAAGATACAAAGCTTGGCGTACCAAAGCTTCAGTAACCACCCATGTTCTCCCATGAATAATAGAAGATAATGTAGTCACTCTATTAACTGTTGCGGAACTAACAGTGTTCCAAAACTGTTTAATATGTGTGACAGGAATGAGTGGAGCATGAGAAAGAGCATACCTAAGTGGGGATGCGTTCAAATTTGCGTGTATTGGGGAAACAGAGTATCATCAGCTTCAAGATACGCGACCATGTTGTGTTGACTTCTGAACCCCAATTCCAAATCCGATGGTTTAAACTTTGGTGCCATTGTTGAAAGCTGTTTGAATGATTGATAAAGATGAAGTTTATAGGAGAAAATTGTGTTAGACAAGAATAATAGGTACCCTGTTTAAAATAGGAGCCAAATATATAGGAGAAGAAAATGCATGTGATTGGCCCAAAAATAGGCAAGTATTTTCAAAATGTAATCATGAAAATATTGAAAAAGAATAATGTTATCTCATGCATTAAATGAAAGTTATCTGCTCCCAAAATTACGGCCTAAAAATATTTCAAAAAGTAACAACTGGGTAGGTCCCATTGAGTGTCAACGGTAAAAAATAACCCATCAACGCCCAACGGCTATTTTCTTGTCAACGTTTGCTTAAGCCATGTCAGCGTCTAAATTGGTCACAACAACGCTTGGAAAAATACTTGTCAGCGTCCAAAAATAAAAATTTATAAAAATGAAAAATGACCTTAACAATGTATATTATCCTAGAGAAGATAACCAAAATGTTGATAATTATTATAGGGCGGAAAGCACTGTCCAATTATGCACACTTGCTTATGCAAGATAGACATAACAGTCCTCTAGTGTCCTTTGCTAACCAAAATTCTTAACAACTAAGTTACCTTATAAAATCCCTTGTTACTCCCAGGTAAAACCCATGACAAAATCATTCCCAAGTCTCCCAGCAGACCACAACCAATTCTAGGCCAAAAATGTCTTGGCAGCATGCATAGTATATCAACTTTGCATGCTACAGTGCCTCGTGATTTAGTAAAACTAACTCATACTCACCTGTGGACACAATCTAGAATTGTGATAAGAGTATCATATGGATACCCAAACATCCTAAAGGTTCCTAAAAACCTCCCCTTAAACTATGATACATATGTTGCTAAAAATATGCATGAACATAAAAATTTATGTCAAGATAGGAATTAAAAATTCCAACCATCATCCATAAATAAAAACATGTCCACATGCTTCTCCAATGATCCATAACCAACTCTGTATCCAATGGTATACTGCTAACACCACTTGCACATTTAGATTGAAAACCACAAAACTAACATTGTTGCTGGCAACGCCCCGATAACACATGACAACGTTGAGGGAAGCTTTGTCAGCGTTAGACAAATATATTGTTGACAACGTCACAAAAACACTTATCAGCGTTCAAGCAACCTTTGTCAGTGTTAGAAAAATATAGTGGAAAATCTAAATCCTCAAAAAGACCAATAACAATGCATTATCCTGTACATACTTTTACAAAAAGACTCCAAAACACATATTATGTGAGATTGATCATCCCAATACTTGTTACCAAGTATTGAAACCTTCCAGCATCAAAAGGTTTAGTTAGTAAATCTGACACATTCTCTTCTGTGTCAACCCTATCTGGTTGTATTAAACCTTTTTCAAAACAATCTCTTATAAAATGGTGTCTAATTTCTATGTGTTTAGTTTTAGAATGATGTACAGGATTCTTAATAATGCATAAAGTACTGTTATTGTCAACAAATATCTTGGTATGTATGAAATTATACCCATAGTCCAACAGCTGGTTTTGAATCCACAAAACTTGTCCACAACAAGCAGCTGCAACCACATACTCAGCTTCAGTTGTAGAATTAGCCACCACTGTCTGTTTCTTGCATTGCCAAAATATCAACCTGCTCCCAAGAAACTGACATCCACTAGTTGTGGATTTTCTATCAAACTTATCACCTCCATAGTCACTGTCTGAATATGCAATCAGCTCCAATGGTGAATCCTTTGGGTACCACAAACCAAGACTAGGATAGCATCTTAGGTACCGAAAGATCCTCTTGACAGCATAAAGGTGACATTCTTTAGGAGTCACTTGATGGCGTGCACAAGTACACACAGCAAACATGATGTCAGGTCTAGAGGCTGTGAGATACATCAATGAACCAATCATTGATCTATAGTGCCTGACATCAACATCCTTTCCATCTCCAATCTTTCCCCAAGGGTGTTCTCTATCCATAGGAGTAGTAGCCCTATTTTCATGTGGAGAAAAACCAAACTTCTTCAAGATCTCTGCCACATATTTATCCTGGGAGATGAAGATACCATCCTCTTTCTGCTGAACTTGTAAACCAAGAAACAAGTTCATCTCCCCCATAGCACTCATCTTGAATTTGTCTGTCATAAGCTTAGAGAAATCCTCACTCATCTTTGGATCAGTAGACCCAAAAATGATGTCATCAACATAGACCTGAACAAGCAACACATCCTTACCTTTCTTCTTTGTAAATAGTGTCTGATCTATGGTTCCCCTCTTGAATCCATTGTCCACTAAATTAGTAGAAAAAGTAACATACCATGCTCTTGGGGCTTGATGAAGTCCATACATAGCCTTCTTGACTCCATACACCTTGTTTGGATTCTCTGGATCCTCAAAACCAGGAGGCTGCATCACATATACCTCCTCAATGATTGTCCTATAGAGGAAGGCACTCTTGACATCCATTTGATAGACAGTGAAGCCCATGCAGGATGCATAGGCTAGAAAGATCCTGATAGCTTCAATCCTTGCAACTGGTGCAAGGACCTCCTCATAGTCTATCCCCTCCTCTTGTGTATATCCCTGAGCCACTAATCTTTCCTTGTTTTTGACCATAATACCTATTTCATCTCTCTTGTTTCTTAGAACCCATCTTGTCCCTATAGGTCTGACATATCTGGGACAATCAACCAGCTCCCAAACATCCTTAATTGCAAATTGGTGAAGCTCATCCTGCATTGCTTCCACCCAACTTGGTTCTTTGAGAGCATCAAATATCTTCTTGGGTTCCTGTTGTGACAGAAAACAGGCAAACAAACATGCTTGCACAAAAGGGGTATCAACCTTCTTGTGTATATTGGCAATAAATCCACCAAGACCTTGATGAGATCTTCTAGTCTGAACAGGAGTCATAATATCATCAATGATCTGAGAAGTAGGGTGATTCTTCATAGTAGAAGTGAGAACTCCTCCTTCAAAAAGTCTGGTGTCCTCAATCTCATTCTCCAAGTTGCCAATATCTTCTTCTTCAGACTCTCTTTCATCAACATGAGGATGAACCTCTTCATATAAATTGGAAGGTTCACCCTGTTCAAAAGTGGAAGAGAAAAGATGTGCAAAAGTGTTGTCAACGCCTGAACTTTGGTTGTCAGCGTATGGGCTAACAACGCTTGAACTGTTGTTGTCAACATCTGAGCCATCAACGTCTGAATTGGTCTTATCAGCGCTAGATTTGCCTTTGTCAGCGCCTGAAGGACCATGCATGTTGTTGTCTGGTGGTACTTGGGGACCACCATTATCTTTTCCAGCAGCATCAGCAGCAGCAAAAGCATCTGTCCATATGGGAATTGTGACATACTCTAGTATAGGAGATGACTTTTCTGCTTGTGATCCAACCTTTTCATGAACCTGTGTACCTGAAACATCAACAACTTGTTCTTCCACAACATTTGAAGTTACCTTCACAATGTCTAGATTAGTGACAGGCATATAATTTAAAGTCCTAGATAAAGGTTCCAAGTCAAACAACCAATTTGGACCACTTTCAGGATCACTAGGTTTATTCTCTAAAAACCTAACATGTACTCTTTAAAGTATACGTTTTTCCTTTTTAAGATAAACCCTATACCCCTTGCTCTGCACTGAATACCCCATGAAATAGCCTTCATCACCTTTTGCACTAAATTTACCTAAGACATCACTAGTGTCTAAAACTACTACATGACAACCAAAAGGTCTGAGAAAACCAATATTAGGTTTTCTTCCCCAAAGTAACTCATAAGGTGTTTTATTCTGTATTTTGTTGACCAATGCTCTATTTTGAACATAGCAAGCTGTATTAACAGCCTCAGCCCAAAAGGCTATAGGGAAATGAGCATTAGCCAACATGGTTCTGGTTGCTTCAATTAGGGTTCTATTTTTCCTCTCAGCAACTCCATTTTGCTGTGGGGTTCTGGCAACACTAAATTGCCTAGTAATTCCTTTCCTGACACAAAAATCATCTAACACTTTATTCCTAAATTCACCACCATTATCACTCCTAAGCATTTTAACTTTATTTCTAGTTTTCTTCTCAATCTGAGTGATAAAATCAATTAAAGTGTCAGCTGTATCACTCTTCATAGCTAAAAAGAAAGTCCAAGTAAACCTAGAAAAGTCATCTGTGATGACGAAGCAGTAGGACTTACCATTCAAACTTTCTATATTGGTTGGACCAAAGAGGTCCATATGAAGCAAGTGAAGAGGTCTAGTACTAGAGTGCACCTGTTTGGACTTGAATGAGACCTTGTGTTGCTTTCCTTTAAGACATGCAACACAAGAGTGGTCATTGTGGAAGGCCTTCTCAGGCAAACCATCAACCAAGCCAAGTCTCACAAGCCTGTTTATATTTTTAAAGTTTATGTGCCCTAGTCTCCTGTGCCATAAATTACTTTCATCTACTAAAGCTTTAGCATAAAAACAAGACATATTGTTATTCATTCTAATCCCATTCAGATTCACATTGTATATGTCTTTATGCCTAGGTGTTCTATAGTCAATATATTTCTCATTAGGGATCTTATAATCCTTGCTTAACACCAAACATTCAGTATCAGTAAACAGAACTTTATTTTTGTTATCACAAACTTATGATACACTAAAAAGATTGTAATCAAGTTCATTTACCAGAAATATGTTCTCAAAACGCAAGTTCTTGGTGAGAAGTGTTCCTTTGCCTGTGATAGTACCATATCCGCCTCCATAGTAAACCTTATCACCATCCTTAATTGGAGTGAAGTTGGTCAAATAATCTTCCTTCCCTGTCATGTGCCTTGAGCATCCACTATCCGAATATCCAAAATCATTAACCTGTCTTTGAATGCCCTGCACATAAAGAAAACAAGTTAGTTTTCTTTGGGAACCCAAGCCTTGGAAGACTTGGATTCATCTGGTTGTTCAACAAGAACAGACTTAGTTCTCATAACAACCCCATTTTCATCCTTCTTTGGATGAAATACCCAGTTAACCCCAATAGGTTTTGTAATGACTTTTGAAATGTAATTAAATCTGTTGCAGGTCATTGAAATCCCATTATCATTAGGGTTTTGATCTTTCTTTGGTCTCCATGTTAAGCTTGAAGAAGCTTTAGACCCCTTACCTTGTGGATGCAAATATTTAGGTCTGGTCACGTTTCTGTCAGCGTTGGAATTGGTCTTGTCAACGCTGAAATTTCCCTTGTCAGCGTTGAACCTAGGGTTTGCTACAGAAACCCATTGCTTGTTGGACCAAGTATTTGTCTTTTGAAATGGTCTTTGTCCATGAGTGTTAGACCCTCTAGTGAAGAATGGGGCAGGTCTAACAACTTGTGGACTTTGCTGCACACAAGGTTTGGGTCTGACAACGTTTGACTTTCTAACAGCGTTGACTTTGGGAGCGTTGACACACTTATATGCTAAATGTGAAAAGCTACCACAAGTGTAACAGGCTTTTCTAGACACAACCCTAGGTCTAGAAGAGAAGAAGCCTGTTCCATCATTACTAACTTGGCTCTTAGGTGACTTAGTATTCCTATACATCTCTGCATACTTAATGCTAGGTTTTCTAACAGTGTTTGAGCCAAGATCAACAGCCTTACCAGTGATTGGGTTTGTAACCTTAATGGGAGTTGACTCATTAGGACTTTCACATAACAAGCCACCCTTAACAAATAAGGCAGGGTTGGCTTTCTTCCATTCATTTAAGTCAGTCAACTTCTGTTGATACTCTTCAACTGGGGTAATGACTCTTGGTGGAGGAATGAATTCCTCCTCTTGGAGTTCTGGTAAACTAGTCCAAGATAGGTCCTTTTGTTGGACACCATATAAGTCACCAACTGGTGGTGGAACCACAGAGTAGTCTTTCATCCCAATCCCAGTCATGTCCTTAGGATCTCTTTTTTTACTCACACATTCTCCTAGGGTTTGTGTGGCCTTATCAAATCTCTGGATTTTAAGGCCAACATTATCTTTGTTTCCAATGGCTTCATCTAACTTAGCCTGTAACTCACCATTAACCCTTTCCATGATACTCCTAATATCATTACTAGCATTCAACTCATGTTTTAAGATATTTATTTTATCTTTTAAATCAAATTCCATTTTCTTGTATTCAGAAACTGTCTTCTCAGTTTGAGTGAGAGCTAGTTGATAGTTAGACAGTTTGCATCTCTCAGTACTCATATCATCTAATAATCTTAACACCTCTTTGTTAAGTCTCTCAGTATTTAACCTACAACCTTTACTACAAAAAGCATCATCGTATACCTCATTATCAGATGAAGAGGAGGAGTGTGTCATGAGAGCATATTGAACATGCTCTTCTTCTTCTATCTCAGCAACCAAAGCTTTATCCTCTTCCCCATTCTTAGCCAAATAGCTCCAGTCCCATCCAATACCATCAATGTCTTGTACTACAACCATGGCCTTAGGATCTTGAGCTTTAACAATTTGACTTGAGGGTTTGCCAGCATCAGATCTTCTTGGAGATCTGCATTCCCTCATGAAGTGCCCCATACGATGACAGTTGCAGCACTCAACTTTGGATTTATCAAATCCAACTGTGTCCTTTGAATTGAAGGTCATCTTCTTCTTAAACCTTCTGTTCCACCTGTTTGCTCTTATACTAGCAAGAGCCATGTTCCACTTAATATCCATCTCTTCCAAGTGCTCATCACTTATCTGCTCAAGGTCCTCATATGTAATCACTGAACCATTGGGCAAAGAAGCAATATAAGCACATTCAGTATCCAGATCCAAACCAGCAGGTTTTACTTTTGGTGAGTCACTTTTGTATGTGTCAGCGTCTGAGTATGAGGCTTTGACAGGACATGTTCCAGCGTTGACACTTGATGATCCAGTAACTGGATGCATATAAGAGTCCTTCTGATTGAATTGACCTTCACTATGAGAAAAGAAGGCCATGTTACTGTTGGTAGACTTGCTTCCATGCTCCAAGAGAGTTTCATCTTCCAACAGACTCAGTTTGTTGTAGATATCATCAAAAGTAGAACTTTTGTGAGTGTTGTTGGCAAGTATAGATCTTGCCTCAATCTTCCACGCCTCACAAAGACTCTTAAGAAAAGTGGCATTGATGTCCACATCACCAAGTTGTGTCCCCATAAAGGAAAATTTGCTTGTAATGTCAAGTAATCTGCTTCTCACACTGCTAAGCTTCTCATTAGGTTGAGCCTTGAAGACAGCATAATCATGCATGAGTTGCTTCTTCTTCTCTTCCTTAGTATCTCATTAACACCATATGCAACTTCAAGAGCTGCCCAAAGGTCCTTAGCAGATTCATAACCTCTGTACTTATGCTGGTTCTCTTGTCCCAAAGAGACTTTCAGAATGTTTAGGGTTTTCATGTCAACCCTTTTCTTTGCTATGTCTTCAGCAGACACAGCTCTACCATCATCAGGCTTTTCTTTCTTATCTGCTTCTGAACATCCAGCAACAGCTGTTCTTGCAGCAATGGCATTAGCAATCTTTTGAGCTTTATTGAATGTGTTTCCATATTCAATAATCTCCCAGAGGGTGTAGTCATAGATCCCTAGATATTGCTCAAAGTTGAATTTCCACAATTCAAAGTTGGTTGCATCAAGCATGGGAATCTTGATGTTTGGCAAAGGTGAGGAGGAGGAGGTTATTTCTGGATTTGACATGATGTGGTTAGGGTTTTGAGAAAAATAGGGTTTTGGTGATTTTTAGGGTTCTTGTGTTCTTTAAGATCAAAAGTTACTCAACAAGCTCTGATACCACTTGTTGATCCCAAACTTAGATCGATTTAGCTTTATGTATACGAGATTAGATCAAGTAATACACTTAGAGAAACCTTTGTATATGCATATGACAATCTAAGTGTTATGCGGAATTAACACTTAAACAAGAACACACAAGATGTAAACAAACTTTCACTTTGATTAATGATACCAAACTTGCTTACAACGAAAGTAGTTTACGTGTGAAAACTTATATTGAACAATAACCTAAAGGTCTTCTTTTATAGACATAAGAAGCCTTGTACAATAATCTACGTATCAACTATTCTAGGTAAAGATAAAAATAGAAAATACATTGTTGTTCCTATCTTTACTAGAAGTAATCTAGAATACAATAAACGCGTAGAGTATATCCATCCATCAGTGCTTGTCTTCAATGCATCAACGCTTGACTTTGTCTTGTCAACGCTTGATCTGTCAGCGTTTGTTTTACTCCTGTCAACGCTTGTTTTACTCTTGTCAGCGCTCAAGTAAACTGGCTATAAATTATTCCCAACACTGTAAAAGTTATAATTTTTTTAAACTGTATGATTTTTGTCTGTGGACAAATATTTTGGGATGGAGTGATAGTTATTATTAAAATCATACTTTTATTTGTCTAATACTTAGATTATAAAGTTTTCAAATGGGTTAAGTTCATTAGGTTATAAGTATATACATTGGTTTTAGAGATATTTACTTGAACTAAGAAAATAAAACAAACTTCTTCACTAAAAGAGACCATGTGTCATTGCACAGGTTGCACCCAATGATCCAGCTTCGACTGTGTCTATAAGATGTTTAAAAATCGGAGGCCCATAAAATATGGAGGCCTTGTGCGGTCGCCCCTGCCGCACTTGCTTAAATCCGGCCATGATTTATACTGTAACTTAACTGTTTCGTTAAGAATTGTAAGTTAAACCAGATAAAAAAACGTAGATAACTTTTTTACGTTAAATTTCATGATTGTAGTTTTGTAGTTGTGTACGATGGATCTATTAATATTCTTTAAATTTTGAAATATTGATTTTTATTATTAGTTAAGACCTTTGATTATGATGGATTTTGGTTCATCGGCTATAAAATAATGATTCAAGTAGCTATAGTTAGGGGTGAGCATTTGTGCAGATTGGACCAGACCGGACCGATCAAAACTAGACAATCGTTTCAGTTTTTAGTCCATTCAGTTTTATTAAACATAATCGACGGTATTTTAATAAGACCGAACCGAATTGGACCAACCAGACCAAAGACCGAATTAGTCTAAAATCCTAGACCAAGAACCAGACTGAAATTGTTCAGTCTAATTCAGGTCGATCTGATCCGATTTTCTGATCTAGTCCAGGTCGCTAGTCCAAATACTCAACCCCTAGCTCTATTTAGTCTGTTCGAGACATTAATTTAATGCATGAAAGTTGTTAGTTGAAATGCATGATGCATGATAAATGATTTACATCAAAGTACCAAACTGTTAATTGAAATTTATGAAATTGCAAATCGAATTAACTTGAATTTGGATTTGACATTACAAAATGACTGATCTCATAATGATAATGTTTATTGATAGTACATAGTTATATATCACAAGTGCACCTCTATCACTAACGACAAATGATTTTTTTAATTTTCTTTTGAATAACAAAATATACTATTAAATTTAACATAGAAAGGTTTAGTTTGACCGAACAGAATTAGTGGTGTTGTCAAAACTTAAAATTTATACACACTATCATCCTTAAGGGCATCAATTTTTTTCTTTAAAATACTCATAAATTTTACGTGTCTTTTAACTATTGTTAAACATAGACGAAACATCTAATCATAGTATGATATGGAGTAATATTGCTTTGAGTGTTACATTTAATATATGACATTTACTTGCGAAGCATATTATCCAACGAAACACATATGTCATTTATAACAATTGGTGTATCTGTCGAGCTTTTTCCTAGAAAATCTTTCTTTTAACTTGAGCAAAGGATGTAAAAGGTGATAATCTAATGGCTAATTGAATAAAACCGAGCCAACTTTGGTCCAACTTCTAATTTAGCATAAGAAAACCTTTTTTAAGCAAAAGAAACCATTAAAGTTACCAAAAATGACATTTAAATTTGAAGACTTTACTGTTGGTAACTTTTAACTATGATGATACAGTAAAAAAATTGATTTGGCGTGTTAAAACGTGTCCTCCCTCGGTAATCATCACTTAAATGACCAAAATAAGTTGGATAGTCAAATTAGAGATTAGACTATAAAATTAGTTATCTGCCTATTTCATGTCTCATATACAAATGACCAAAATTTAAACTGATGATAATATTCTCAAAACAGAGTTACTTCAAATTAAAAATACATCAAATAGGAAAAGCAACAAAACATAAGTGTTAAAACAAGGGGGAAAATAACAAGTCACACGATAAGATCAGCAACACAGTCTCTGCAGGCTAGGTTAAGCACCCTCCCAAAATGCTCACTCGAAGGCATACTTACGAAAACCTCGAGATTCTTCAATAACTCCAACCTCAAGATGGCAGCGGCATCTGCAAAAGCAACGGTTGACAAATTAGTCTTGGGAGTGGTTCCTCTAGCAATCCACTCAACTCCTTTCGCCAACAGATCACGGTCATGTCTAGGTATTGCTAGGTGGCTGATCTGTGACAGTAAGAGTTGCAAGAATTGTGTCGCGGCTTCAGCTGCAGGGTTGTTTGCAGCTTCCAATCCGAATGGAGTTCGAATTAAACGGATTATTGACAATGCGACCCAAAATGTAGCCGAAACCTTTAGTGATTTCCAGTTGATTTGTTCTTCTAAGAATAAAGACGAGAAGAATAACGGTGGAAGGGTTGTGACAACGAGCTGGAATAAGGTGAGGGCGACCCTGTTAAGCCAGTTCTTCATTGGAAGTTTGATGGTGTGCTCAAATGCTTCCAGAATGAGCAAACCAAGAATCCCAGCACCGAAAATGATTCCACCACATGCCATAACATACCTCGGCTTCAGCTCATACAAATGCTTCTCAGTTTGATGGAAGTGGTACTGGGCTGTCAGGGTTAGCATAAAGGACGCGCTAGCTACTGTCCACCCTATGGAAACAGTCCAGTTGATGTTATCCCTGGTACAAAAAAAAGCGGGTTAAAAATCTAGCAATGTAATATATTTTAACAATGATGGTGAAAAAGATCTAAAACTTAAGGGGCTGCTTGGGTTAACATGAACAAATGATTTACAAAAGTAGGTGCAATTAAACTATCAATATTCATGTTTTAATGTTTAAATACTACGTAGTACGTACAATTCTTGTAGTAATAATTGTATAAAACAAAACACTGTATAACACTATAACATGTATAATATAGTAATGAAATCTATATAACATATACAAAACTGTATAACATAAAAATATGTTTAATGCTACGTACTATTCTAGTAGTTCTAGTGTTTAACATGAAAAACTGATTTACAAGCTGCAATAACTGTATATCATACAAAATATAGTAATGAAATACAAAAGTTTGATTTTTTAGGTAAAATTTAAAAATAGAATCTAATGGACATGAGATCATGGCTGTAAAAAGAGAATAAAGGAAAAGTTACATAATACTACCTAACATCATATTTCATCATCCTTATCTTTTTTTACTTTATAAAACATCCAACCAAAGACCCTCCTAATTACAAGTAATAAAATACAACCCTTACTCTATAAAACTTCGAACCAAGCACCCTAGTTACTAGTTACTAGTAATAAAATACAAACAAATTAAAGGTTGGGTCAGGCTATTAAGACCCCCCTCCCCCCCTAAATAAAACTCCCATCTATACCCCTCCTGAATTTTATTTATTTTTTATTATTTTTATTATTTTTATTATTTTTTTATTATTTTTATTTTTTTTATTTTTATAATTTTGGTTAAGTTATAAAACTGTGAATCAGAAAATACGGAATCAATAAAATAAAGATTAACATGTCAAAACTGTTAAACTAACAAAAATACGGAATAAAAACTGATAAACAAATTGTCCAGAAAAAATCTAGGAGACAAAAAGTACACAAATAGTGTACTTTGTGTACCTTTTTTATGGGGTAACCAATAGGGGTACCCTTACCTAGTGAGCCAGTCTGCAGTTTATCTTGAGATGCTCCAATTATGTCGAACAAGATCCTAGAAAAAATCAAAAAGAAAAAAACAAAAAATAATATATAAAATGGGAAATGACAAGGAATATAGAAAACAATCAACACTCATGTGAAAAATGTAATGTGACTTGAGTGAGACAATATTCTGAAAGTGATAATGTATTTTATAAAACTTATATCAAATCATTAGTTTTTATAAGATTATTTCTATAAAAATCAAACTAATGTGTCTTTTAAAACAAAGCATTTGGTTTTCTATAGATTTATAAAAAAGATGTTTTATCAAATGTTTATAAAAAGTTAAATAAAATCTTTTAATCATAGTGAATGTGTTATATATGAATAACTAATGATTTTATGTATAAACTTATATGAATCAAAAGGTTTTTTCACAAAAAGTTTTAAACTTTTTAAGATTGTTAAGGGTAATCATTTATAAAAGTAAGGTTCACCTCATTATACTTGTCATTATATTTGGAAAAACAAAATAACGGCAAGAAAGTAAAAGTATATCTTGGAAATGATGAATGTTTTGACCTAATTAATTGAAATGGATCTTTTTATAGAGTAGGGTTTAGGTTTCTAGAAACATCCATTGGAATGATAAGGTGGTTGCTCTTTAGAAAATTGCATTTTTGGTCCTTGTTGTTTTATTAATATTTTTTAGTTCTATTTAATCAAACTCGCTTAATGGTTATACCTTATGCTACTCCCATCCTAAAATTATTATCGAGTATTCCATTTTGGGATGTCCCAAAATTATTATCCACTTCCAAAAATAGTTAGAAAATTTTGTTCAGGTTTACCATATTACTCTCACTTATGGTTATTATTACAAATAATAAAGAAGTATAAAATTAATTGATTAAAGGTAAAAATGTCATTATTCAAAAAGTATAAGATCGAAAACTGTAAAAGTGATATTTTTTTTTGAAACTGTATGATTTTTGTCTGTGAAGTATTATTAAAATCATACTTTTATTTGTCTAATACTTAGATTATAAAGTTTTCAAATGGGTTAAGTTTCATTAGGTTATAAGTATATACATTGGTTTTAGAGATATTTACTTGAACTAATAGAATAAAACAAACTTCTTCACTAAAAGATACCATGTGCCATTACACAGGTTGCACCCAATGATCCGGCTTCGACTGTGTCTATAAGAAGTTTGAAAATCGGAGGCCCATAAAATATGGAGGCCTTGTGCGGTCGCTCCTGCCACACTTGCTTAAATCCGGCCCTGATTTATATTGTAATTTAACTGTTTAGTTAAGAATTGTAAGTTAAACCAGATAAAAAAGCGTAGATAACCGTTTTACGTTAAACTTCGTGATTGTAGTTTTATAGTTGTGTACGGTGGATCTATTAATATTCTTTAAATTTTGAAATATTTTTATTTTTGGTTAAGACCATGGATTATGAGTGATTTTGGTTCATCGGCTATAAAATACTGATTCAAGTAGCTCTAGTTAGGGGTGAGCATTTGCGCAGACTGGACCGGACCAGACCGATCAAAACTAGACTGTTGGTTCAGTGTAGTACGGTTCAGTCTTATTAAACATAATCGACGGTATTTTGATAAGACCAAACCGAATTGGACCAACCAGACCAAAGACCGAATTAGTCTAAAATCCTAGACCGAGAACCGGATTGAAGTTGTTCAGTCTAATTTAGGTCCAATGGATCCGGTTTTCCGATTCAGTCCAGGTCGCTAGTCCGAATAATCAACCCCTAGCTCTATTTAGTCTGTTCAAGATATTAACTTAATGCATGAAAGTTGTTAGTTGAAATGCATGATGCATGATACATGATTTACATCAAAGTATCAAACTATTAATTGAAATGTATGAAATTGCAAATCGAATTAACTTGAATTTGGACTTGACATTACAAAATGATTGATCTCATAATGATAATCTTTATTGATAGTACATAGCTATATATCACAAGTGCACCTCTATCACTAATGGCAAATGATTTTTTTAATTTTCTTTTGAACAACAAAATATACTATTAAATTTAACATAAACTTTGAAAACACAATTTAAATATTTGAGTGATTGTTTCGTTTCAGATTGACATCCTAATTGAAGAAATATTTTTACTCAACCAATACACAAAATTGTTATAGTAAACATAGAAAGGTTTAGTTGGACCCAACAGAATCAGTGGTCTTGTCAAAACTTAAAATTTATACACACTATCATCCTTAAGGGCATTAATTTTTTTTCTTTAAAATACTCATAAATTTTACGTATCTTTTAGCTATTGTTAAACATAGACGAAACATCTAATCGTAGTATGATACGGAGTAATATTGCTTTGAGTGTTACATTTAATATATGACATTTACTTGCGAAGCATATTCTCCAACGAAACATATATGTCATTTAATTGTGATATATATTGTTTAGATTCGGTAACAATTGGTGTATCGTTCGAGCTTTTTTCTAGAAAAGCTTTCTTTTCACTTGAACAAAGGATGTAACAGGTGATAATCTAATGGCTAATTGAATAAAACCGAGCAAACTTTGGTCCAATTTCTAATTTAGCAAAAGAAAATTTTTTTAAGCAAAATAAACCATTAACGTTACCAAAAATGACATTTAAATTTGAAAACTTTATTGTTGGTAACTTTTAACTATGATGATACAGTAAAAAAAATTGATTTGGCGTGTTAAAACGTGTCCTCCCTAGGTAATCATCATTTAAATGACCAGAATAAGTTGGATAGTCAAATTAAAGATTAGACTATAAAATTAGTTATCTGCCTATTTCATGTCTCATACACAAATGACCAAAATTTAAACTGATGATAATATTCTCAAAACAGAGTTACTTCAAATAAAAATACATCAAATAGGTAAACAAACAAAACATTAGGTTAAGCACCCTCCCAAAATGCTCATTCGAAGGCATACTTACGAAAACTTCAGGATTCTTCAATAACTCCAACCTCAAGATGGCAGCGGCATCTGCAAAAGCAACGGTTGGCAAATTAGTCTTGGGAGTGGTTCCTCTAGCAATCCACTCAACTCCTTTCGCCAATAAATCACGGTCAAGTCTAGGTATTGCTAGGTGGTTGTTCTTTGACAGTAAGAGTTGCAAGAATTATGTCGCCGCTTCAGCTGCAGGGTTGTTTGCAGCTTCCAATCCGAATGGAGTTTGAATCGAACGGATTAATGACAATGCGACCCAAAATGTGGCTGAAACCTTTAGAGATTTCCAGTTGATTTGTTCTTCTAAGAATAAAGACGAGAAGAATAACGGTGGAAGGGTTGTGACAACGAGATGGAATAAGCTGAGGGCGACCCTGTTAAGCCAGTTCTTCATTGGATGTTTGATGGTGTGCTCATATGCTTCCAGAATGAGCAAACCAAGAATCCCAGCACCAACAATGATTCCACCACATGCCACAACATACCTCGGCTTCGGCTCATACAAATGCTTCTCATTTTGATGGAAGTGGTACTGGGCTGTCACGGTTAGCACGAAGGACGCGCTAGCTACAATCCACCTTGTGGAAACAGTCCTGTTGATGTTATCCCTGGCACAAAAAAAGCGGGTTAAAAATCTAACATTGTTATATATTTTAACAATGATGGTGAAAAAAGTCTAAAACATAAGGGGCTGCTTGGTTTAACATGAACAAATTATTTACAAAAGTAGTTGCAATTAAACTATCGATATTCATGTTCTAATGTTTAAATACTACGTAGTACGTACTATTCTAGTAGTAATAATTGTATAACACAAAACACTATATAACACTATAACATGCAAAATATAGTAATGAAATCTGTATAATATATACAAAACTGTATAACATAAAAATATGTTTAAATGCTACGTACTATTCTAGTAGTTCTGATGTTTAACATGAAGAACTGATTTACAAGCTGCAATAAGTGTATATCATACAATATATAGTAATGAAATACAAAAGTTTGATTTTTTAGGTAAAATTTAAAAATTCAAATCTAATGGACATGAGATCATGGCTGTAAAAAGAGAATAAAGGAAAAGTTACATAATACTACCTAACATCATATTTCATCATCCTTATCTTTTTTTACTTTATAAAACATCCAACCAAAGACCCTCCTGATTACAAGTAATAAAATACAAACCTTACTCTATAAAACTTCGAACCAAGCACCCTAGTTACTAGTTACTAGTAATAAAATACAAACAAATTAAAAGTTGGGTCAGGCTATTAAGACACCCCCCAAAACTCCCATCTATACCCCCCCTAAATTTTATTTTATTTTTTTATTTTTTTTATTTTTATAATTTTGTTTTTGTTATAAAACTGTGAATCGGAAAATACGGAATCAAATAAATAAAGTTTTACAGGTTAAAACTGTTAAACTGACTAAAATACGGAACAAAAACTGATAAAAACTGTCCAGAAAAAATCTGGGTGCCAAAAAGTACACAAATAGTGTACTTTGTGTACCTTTTTGTGGGGTAGGGGGGATGGAGTGATAGTTATTATTAAAATCATTCTTTTATTTGTCTAATATTTAGATTATAAAGTTTTCAAATGACTTAAGTTTCATTAGATTATAAGTATATACATTGGTTTTAGAGATATTTACTTGAACTAAGAAAATAAAACCAACTTTTTCACTAAAAGAGACCATGTGCCATTGCACATGTTGCACCCAATTATCCGGCTTCGACTGTGTCTATAAGAAGTTTGAAAATCGGAGGCCCATAAATATGGAGGCCCTGTGCGGTCGCCCCTGCCGCACTTGCTTAAATCCGGCCCTGATTTATACTGTAACTTAACTGTTTAGTTATGAATTGTAAGTTAAACCAGATAAAAAAACGTAGATAACTTTTTTACGTTAAATTTCGTGATTGTAGTTTTATAGTTGTGTACGGTGGATCTATTAATATTCTTTAAGTTTTGAAATATTTTTATTTTTGGTTAAGACCATGGATTATGATGGATTTTGGTTCATCGGCTATAAGATAATGATTCAAGTAGCTCTAGTTAGGGGTGAGCATTTGCGCAGACTGGACCGGACCGGACCGATCAAAATTAGACTGTCGGTTCAGTGTTTAGTCCGGTTAAGTCTTATTAAACATGATCGACGGTATTTTGATAAGACCGAACCGAACTGGACCAACCAAACCAAAGACCGAATTAGTCTAAAATCCTAGACCGAGAACCGGATTGAAATTGTTCAGTCTAATTTAGGTCGAATGGATCCCGTTTTCCGATTCAGTCCAGGTGGCTAGTCGAAATACTCAACCCCTAGATCTATTTAGTATGTTCGAGATATTAATTTACTGCATGAATGTTGTTAGTTGAAATGCATGATGCATGATACATGATTTACATCAAAGTATCAAATTGTTAATTGAAATTTATGAAATTGCAAATCGAATTAACTTGAATTTGGACTTGACATTACAAAATGACTGATCTCATAATGATAATCTTTATTGATAGTACATAGCTATATATCACAAGTACACCTCTATCACTAATGACAAATGGTTTTTTTAATTTTCTTTTGAACAACAAAATATACTATTAAATTTAACATAAACTTTGAAAACACAATTTAAATATTTGAGTGAATGTTTCATTTCAGATTGACATCCTAATTGAAGAAATATTTTTACTCAACCAATACACAAAATTGTTATAGTAAACATAGAAAGGTTTAGTTGGACCGAAAAGAATTAGTGGTCTTGTCAAAACTTAAAATTTATACACACAATCATCCTTAAGGGTATCAATTTTTTTCTTTAAAATACTCATGGATTTTACGTTTCTTTTAGCTATTGTTAAACATAGACGAAAGATATAATCGTAGTATGATATAGAGTAATATTGCTTTGAGTGATACATTTAATATATGACATTTACTTGCGAATCATATTCTCCAACGAAACAGATATGTCATTTATTTGTGATATATATTGTTTAGATTCAGTAACAATTGGTGTATCTTTCGAACTTTTTTCTAGAAAAGCTTTCTTTTAACTTGAACAAAGGATGTAACAGGTGATAATTTAATGGCTAATTAAATAAAACTGAGCAAACTTTGGTCCAATTTCTAATTTAGCAAAAGAAAATTTTTTTATGCAAAAGGAACCATTAAAGTTACCAAAAATGACATTTAAATTTGAAAACTTTATTGTTGGTAACTTTTAACTATGATGATACAGTAAAAAAATTGATTTGGCGTGTTAAAACGTGTCCTCCCTAGGTAATCATTACTTAAATGACCAGAATAAGTTGGATAGTCAAATTAGAGATTAGACTATAAAATTAGTTATCTGCCTATTTCATGTCTCTTATACACAAATGACCAAAATTTAAACTAATCATAATATTCTCAAAACAGAGTTACTTCAAATTAAAAATACATCAAATATGAAAAGCAACAAAACATAAGCGTTAAAACAAGGGGGAAAATAACAAGTCACACGATAAGATTAGCAGCACAGCCTCTGCATGCTAGGTTAAGCACCCTCCCAAAATGCTCATTCGAAGGCATACTTACGAAAACTTCAGGATTCTTCAATAACTCCAACCTCAAGATGGAAGCGGCATCTGCAAAAGCAACGGTTGGCAAATTAGTCTTGGGAGTGGTTCCTCTAGCAATCCACTCAACTCCTTTCACCAATAGATCACGGTCAAGTCTAGGTATTGCTAGGTGGTTGTTCTGTGACAGTAAGAGTTGCAAGAATTATGCCGCCGCTTCAGCTACAGGGTTGTTTGCAGCTTCCAATCCGAACGGAGTTTGAATTGAACGGATTAATGACAATGCGGCCCAAAATGTAGCCGAACCCTTTAGAGTTTCCAGTTGATTTGTTCTTCTAAGAATAAAGACGAGAAGAATAACGGTGGAAGGGTTGTGACAACGAGATGGAAAAAGCTGAGGGCGACCCTGTTAAGCCAGTTCTTCATTGGATGTTTGATGGTGTGCTCATATGCTTCCAGAATGAGCAAACCAAGAATCCCAGCACCGACAATGATTCCACCACATGCCACAACATACCTCGGCTTCGGCTCATACAAATGCTTCTCAGTTTGATGGAAGTGGTACTGGGCTGTCACGGTTAGCACGAAGGACGCGCTAGCTACTATCCACCCTGTGGAAACAGTCCTGTTGATGTTATCCCTGGCACAAAAAAAATCGGGTTAAAAGTCTAGCAATGTAATATATTTTAACAATGATGGTGAAAAAAGTCTAAAACATAAGGGGTTGCTTGGTTTAACATGAACAAATAATTTACAAAAGTAGTTGCAATTAAACTATCGATATTCATGTTCTAATATTTAAATACTACGTAGTACGTATTATTCTAGTAGTAATAATTGTATAACACAAAACACTGTATAACACTATAACATGCAAAATATAGTAATGAAATCTGTATAACATATACAAAACTGTATAACATAAAAATATGTTTGAATGCTACGTACTATTCTAGTAGTCCTGATGTTTAACATGAAGAACTAATTTACCAGCTGCAATAACCTTATATCATACAAAATATAGTAATGAAATACAAAAGTTTGATTTCTTAGGTAAAATTTAAAAATCAAATCTAATGGACATGAGATCATGGCTGTAAAAAGAGAATAAAGGAAAAGTTACATAATACTATCTAACATCATATTTTATCATCCTTATATTTTTTTACTTTATAAAACATCCAACCAAAGACCCTCTTGATTACAAGTAATAAAATACAAACCTTACTCTATAAAACTTCGAACCAGGCACCTTAGTTACTAGTTACTAGTAATAAAATACAAACAAATTAAAAGTTGGGTCAAGCTATTAAGACACCCCCCCAAAACTCCCATCTATGCCCCCCTGAATTTTATTTTATTTTTTATTTTTTTTTATTTTTATAATTTTGGTTTTGTTATAAAACTGTGAATCGGAAAATACGGAATCAAAAAAATAAAATTTAACAGGTCAAAACTGTTAAACTGACAAGAATACGGAACAAAAACTGATAAAAAACTGTCCAGAAAAAATCTGAGAGATAAAAAGTATACAAATAGTGTACTTTGTGTACCTTTTTTGTGAGGTAGGGGGTACCAATAGGGGTACCCTTACCTAGTGAGCCAGTCTGCAGGTTTATCTTGAGATGCTCCAATTCTGGCGAACAAGATCCTAGAAAAAATCAAAAAGAAAAAACAAATTAAAAGAACATATCTTTAAAATGCAACTTTTTAGTGTATATAGATTTTGACACCAACTTTTTATCAAAAAACTTAAAACTTCATCACAAATGTTCAATTTTGCAACTATAAATCATCAAATATAGACGAAAAATTATACCTAACAACCCAGCTATAAAGATAACTTAAAAAACAATAAATAATATATAAAATGGGAAATGACAAGGAATATAGAAAACAATCAACACTCACGTGAAAAATGTAATGTGACTTGAGTGAGACAATATTTTAAAAGTGATAATGTATTTTATAAAACTTATATCAAATCATTAGTTCTTATAAGATTATTTCTATAAAAATAAAACTAAATATGTCTTTTAAAACAAAGCATTTGTTTTTTCTATAGATTTATAAAAAAGATGTTTTATCAAATGTTTATAAAAAGTTAAATAAAATCTTTTAATCATAGTGAATGTGTTATATATGAATAACCAATGATTTTATATATAAACTTATATAAAACAAAAGGTTTTTTTCACAAAAAGTTTTAAACTTTTTACGATTGTTAAGGATAATCATTTATAAAAGTAAGGTCCACCTCCTTATACTTGTCATTATATTTGAAAAAACAAAATAAAAGCAGGAAAGTAAAAGTGTATCTTGGAAATGATGAATGTTTTAACTTAATTAATTAAAATGGATCTTTTTATAGAGTAGGGTTTTGGTTTCTAGAAACATCCATTGGAATGATAAGGTGGTTGATCTTTAGACAAATTGCATTCTTTGTCCTTGTTGTTTTATTAATATTTTTTTATTCTATTTAATCAAACTCGCTTAATGGTTATACCTTATGCTACTCCCGTCCTAAAATTATTATCCAGTATTCAATTTTGGGATGTCCCAAAATTATTATCCACTTCCAAAAATAGATAGAAAATTTTGTTGTTTACCATATTACTCTCACTTCGCAGCAAGCAACTTGCAAAAATTTTCAGTGACGTCATTTCTCGCACTATAAAAAAAGAAAATGAATTAATAAAAAATCTTTTATATAATAAAAGAATTAGATTTTTAGAGAGTTTTGGTGAAAAGTGGAGGTTGTAGAAAAAATAATTGGACCAATCAAATGGCTTGATTTTGACACATAAGCAAAATCAAGCAATGTGATTGGCTCAAAAAAGTCAAAATTGAATGAAATTTAGTCAAAATTAAATGTTTTGGTGGAAGAATTTGATGAAAACACAAAAAGATATATGTGTCAAATTTGTGAAAATAAAAACTTATAAAAAGAGGAGGGGATTAATTAATACTTTAATGGTTGAATTTTAAATAAATTAGATAGGCTTAGTGAAATTTATATTTTTCTATATTTTTTAAGAAGTTTATAAAACAAACAAAATACCCCCTTAACTTTATACCATCTAGATTTTTTATTTTAAAAATACAACATATATGTAATATTAAAAAGTTAACAAATCACATGATTATTAATATTCAAATAAAAACACGAGTTATTGTTTATTTATATTTTGACACTTAACAAAAACAAACAATGCAATCTACGTAAATTATTATAAACATGAATATAAATAGTAAAATGAATGAAAGACCTCATACATCGGTGTTAGATAAAAATAAATAGACGAGATTCTACATATTACAACAACATATATTTTTCAAGGTCGTTATGTGTTATTAAACCGAAAATGTCTAGAAAAAGTTAGTTAAAATTTCATTTAGACAAATTCAAATCTTTTATGCAATAAATATTTATACAAAATATCAATTAATATTTGCCCAAAAAATATCAATTAATATTATCACATAATGAAAAATCAGGTAAAACATATATAAGTACATGAAGTCGCAATAACAAAATTATTACCTCACTTATCTTTTATGTTCAAGTCCCGTGCATGTACGGGTATTAAAACTAGTACAATAATATATTACAAAATTATAACTTTGTAAAAAAAAGTCGGTACATTTACAACCACTCCTCCGAATGGTTACTTGTGTTGACACTCTGGCTCTCTCTGGAGAATGATGTTGCTACATATAACAAATATAAACAACTTTAGACATGATTATGATAAACGGAATTCACTTAATCGCAAGAAGACAAAAGTGACAAATAAAATGGTATTCGGCGGAACCATTTTAAGTCCGTGTGCCTTTTTGGTACCTAGCCCCCATCCAACAAAAAGGCATATCCTGATTAATTACCTAGGCAACACTGACTGACCAAGTCGGGGCCCGGATTCGAACCCCGCCCTTTTGCTTGACAAAAGTGAGAAGCCAAAGTGGATAAACCATAAAAAAATTATTATAACTTCATTTTCTTTAATAACTAGTATTGTGACATTCTAAGTTTCATAATATGAAGTTTCACAAAGTTTTACGCGTTTTGATTAAATTCGACTCACTTTTAAACTGTTTTAGCCTATTCGGAGAGATTCATAAAACATACATAATAAAGCGACCAAAAAAGAAACATAATCCATATTGTGTGATACTTAAAATGTATTGCACACAAACTAAAGTTCATGTGTCTAAGAATTAAGTTTCAAAACTAAGATAACATAGATAATGTAATAATAACTATCCATTTATAATAACCACACAAGATACAAAACACAGTGTTATGAAACAAAACAAAGTGGTTTATACAGTGGTGAACAACAAACTATTAAGTGACAATAAAGCTGTTGGTAAATGATAAAAAAGGTCTCGTCAAGTGCACATGCCAACAACCTGATGTATAGCAGCAGCAAAAACACACAAGCAAGAAGAAAATATTTCAAAAGCATGAATTGAACTTTATACCTTGTTTTAAAATTTCGAGACTACCCATTTCACCAAGTAGAATCTTTCTCTTTTAATTTGTGTCATACAATGAAAGCACAAGCAATAAACTATTTGACCATATGCCATATGGGACGGTGTGATTTACTATGAACACCTAGTGAGTGGTGATGACATATTTATTAGAACTTCTATGGTTATGGCACCAGCTAGATTGTTATTTATATAATCATCAATGTTCCATTTTAGTCCCTTATCTTCTATGCTTTTGGCAAATGGCTTTAATCTAGAGAAAATCATCTTTATCCCCTTAAAATTCTGCACTTAGTCTTTTAACATATACAACATAATGAACATAAAAAATTTAATAGTATGTCCTATCAGTTTATAGGCTAAATGGCTAGTTAACTACATCTTTGTCTTTTTGGCATATGAGTGTGTTTTGTACACGAGACCTATATTAAAGACACACTTTCAAGACTTTGACAGTGACGAAATGCGAAGACATTTGATCAAAACATTGGAAGAAGACATGTCTCATAATTTAGTACAACAAAAAAGAATAAAGGGACAATAATATCAGCATGTAATAAACTATAAACATTGTTTAAACTAAAATAATAATGGTTTTTTTTATAATATACGTAGGATAGGCATATATATCATTACATATTCATGTTACTTAAAAATATTATATTAGGGTTAACTCAAACACAAGAAAAATTTCACTCATAAACAATGAATGATCGGCTGATTGCAGCTATTCTAATTAAGAGCATAAGTCCACATAAAAGAAGTTCAAGTTCTTTAAGTATTTTAACACATACCACGTACCATATATCCATATAGGAATGTAAATTTTACTACACAAAACGTGCATTTAAGGCTTAAGTGTCTAGAAACCGGTGTATATTTATGAAAGATATAAAAAAAGGTGAAAGAACCGATTTGCTTATCACTATTAAATAGGGTTTACACACTAAGTGGTTTTTTATTTCAATTAAATTCTGTTATCTCGAGGGGTGAAAACGAGCCAAGTTAAGCCTAAGCTCACTGTCAGGCTTCTAACTTCAGCTTGAGGCCGGTCAGCTCGAAATAAAATCAAAAGCTCAAGATTGATAGTTACAACATTTGTGGCTTTACTTACAGTTCTATTTTATTTTCTACACAACACTACTTGATCAAATATCGTCAATGAGGAATGTCCAAACATTACATTATCTTAAAAAAAGTATGATGTTAAAATAAGTTGTGCTCAAATACTCATCAAGAAGTAAGTGTAGAGGACTAAGATTAATCCCATGCTATACTACAACGATCAAACCTATGTGTATATTGTATCATCAAAAAGTAAATGCAAAAGACTCAACTTAATAGAAGGACACCTAGTCATCTAAATTAAAATTCACTAAAATTAAACTCTAAAAAATACTATGTTTATAACTTCGTTTATTTTTTTTTTCAAATATAATAATTTTGAAATATGATTTTGTAATACAATCTTTAAATATGATTCTGTGGCTATCACTCCAAAGTGTGTGAGGTCTTAAGTTCAATTCCTCTATGTGCAAACAAACTTGAAATGGACACGCCAACCTCCTGTAAAGGGAAGGCTTTACTTGGTTTGAGTCTGTGTGGCGGTGGGCTCAAACCCCGTATATTAGTCGGCCAATGTATCAGAAATCACGGTTACCAAAAAATATATACTGCCAATTATATGCATGTGACCATATGTGTGTCTTCTTCAAATTAAATCTTTAATCCTTTCAAACAATTTATTTAAGGGCTTTTTTAAAAAGGAAAATTAAAGAGCTACATTTAAGAAAAGCTACAAAAGAATGCAAACCAATCAATTCAAACATCTACTCATTTCCAAACATTTACTACTCACCTAACTTATAGTTAATTTCAGACATTTACTACTCACTTAGAGCATCTACAAAGACGACAAGTCTTAAAGACTTGATGTCTTAAATGCCATAAATGCATCATATTTAAAGCTTGAAGACTTTGATAAATAACTTGGTGTTTACCAAGTCATTCACAAAAATCCCATCAAAAATCTTTTGCCACAATGCAAAAAAGTCTTAAACATAGCTTTTTGAAATAGTAAAAAGCTATCCATAGTTTTTACCATTGCTCATGCTCTTACAAACATTAACTGCTCAACGAACATTTATTCACCTACAAATATTTAATACTCACTTACAAACATTTACTACTTATTTACAAACATTAATACTCACCTAACACATTTAGTACATGTTATATTCTATTAAGGGTGTTTAAGATATTAGGTTAAGCACAACTTATGGTTTCTAGGAGGGTAACAACTTTGTGATTCTTTAATTTTGTTGCAATTTCAAGAAAACTACTTTGGAGGTGATATTCAAACTTTTTGGGCCCAAAGAGTAAAATTAGTAAAAGAGTATTAGGATTTTTGCTATTCTAGGGCCACATAAAAGGTGTTCAAGTGTTTTGATCATTTTTAAAAAATACCACCTACCATATATCCTTATAGGAACGTAAATTTTACCATACAAAAGGTAACAAGTTTAATACAAAGGTGTGTTTAAGGCTTTAACTGTCTAGGAAAAGTGTATATTTATGGAAGAAATAAACAGGGGTGAAAGAAACGCTTTACTTATAACTATTAAATAGGGTTTACTCACCAAGTAGTTTTGTATGTCAAATAAAATTTATTATCTTGAGGTGTGAAAACGAGCCTAGTTGAGCCTGAGCTCATTGCTAGGCTTATAAATTTAGCTTGGAGCTGGTAAGCTTGTAATAAAATCAAAAGCTCAAATAGTCACAACATTTGTCGCTTTAGTTACAACTCTATATTATTATGAACACAACACTACTTGATCATATATCTTCAATGAGGAATGTCCAAGACATTACATTATCTTAAAAAAGTTTCGATGTTCAAATAAGATGTTTTAAATAAGTTGTGCTCAGATACTACTCAATTACAAACATTTACTACTTACCTAACACTTGATCACCTACAAACATTTGCTACTCACAAATATTTACTACTCACCTAACACATCAGTGCATGTTATATTCTATTAGAGGTGTTTAGAAGATTGGGATAAGTACAACTTATGTTTTTAGGAGGAATTTTGTGGCATTTTAATTTGCGGCAATTGCAAATATTCCCAAGTAAACATTTATATTTGTATATTTCTCCAAACCTTGCTTAAATCGTGTTGTAATTATGTATTAAAAACTTGTACTATAAAAAAAATGCAAATAAAGAACTATAGCTTGGTATATTTACAAATTTCCATTTTAATTTTGTTGCAATTTCAAGCAAACAAATTTTGAGGTGATATTCAAACTTTGGTTTCTTGATTTAGGCCTAAAGTTTAAAATTAGTGTAAGAGTAGTAGGATTGCACCTATTATAATTAAGGACATAAGGCCGCATAAAAGGAGTTTAAGTTCTTTGATTTTATTAACAAAAACCACCTACCATATATCCATATAAGAACGTAGATTTTACTCTACAAAAGGCATCAAGTTTCATACAAAGGTGCGTTTAAGGCTTTAACTGTCTAAAAAGGATTTATATTTATGAAATAGATATAAACATATGAAAGAATAATGAAAAATGGTTTTGTTATGACTATTAAATAGGGTTTACACATTAAGGGAATGTTTAGTAAATTAAGTGGCTACATATTATTTAATTAGTCTCTTATTATAAAGATGCTAGTTTTAATAGCTCACCCAGATAAAATACACGTAGAGAAAAAATCCCCCAAAATGGTTATGTAAGTTAATTAAATCATGTTATTCTGAGAGACGAAATTGAGCCCAGTTGATCCTGGTTCTGAGGCTGTTAACTTCACCTTGGGGTTCATCAACTTGTAATAAAATCAAAAGCTCAAGCTTGATAGTTACAATATTTATGGCTTTGCTTACAACTCAATTTTATTTTGTACACAACACTACTTGATCAAATATCGTCAATGAGGAATATCCAAGACATTATACTATCATAAAACAAAATTGATGGTAAAATAAGTTTTACTTAAATACTCATCAAGAAGTGAATGTAGAGGACTGAAAGAAATCTCAATGCTATACAACAACAATACAACCTATCTGTATGACTGTATCATCAAAAAGTAAATGTCGAAGACTAAAATTAATAGAATAATACATACTCATCTGAACTCAATTCAAATTCACTACGATAACACACCAAAAGTACTATGTTTATAAGTTCATTTATTTTTTTTATTTGGAAATATAATCTTGAAATATGATTTTGAAATAAGATCATTTAATGGACGGTACATTATTGACCAGACGCATGTGACAATATGCTTGGTTTCAAAATGGCCGCATCATTGCGAAAATTGCACGCACCAATGCGTTGCATTTAAAATTTTGCATCAAACTGCCTAATGCAATGCCATCTTAGAATGAGTCTGCATTAAACCGTAGATTAACGCATTTGTGTAATACAAGCAACGGTAGCAATTGTCGCAATGTAGCTCTTTGGTTATTTTTGTTAAATTTTAGCCATTTAAAAGAGACTTGCATATTTAATGGCTTTTTAGATTACGATTTGCTAGAAAAATATCTAAAACAAACACAATTACAAAATTGGTTAAGTCCATATATTAGCAAAGTAGTTTCAATATTTTAAACATCTAGGTAACCACTATAGTATAATACTAATATGGTTATTGAAACCTGCTAACTTTAATAAATATAGGTATCATGACCTGCTAATTTTCCAACTAAATAAATAATTAACTTTTATTTTCCACCTGGACCTTTTTTATTAAAACCCCACAAATATAATCATCTTCATCTTCAATCTCTCTTTTATAATACAAACACCAACAGTTTAGATGTAAAAAAAAAGCAGATCTAGAAAAATATAAATAATCCATTCATCTTCAACAATACCTAAAACAAATTTTCAAACAACAGACCGTGGATAGGTTCACCATTGACACAGCAAAATCGGTGTCTTTCAACGCATCCAATTCTTTCTGGGTCACGGTTATAGTCCATGCATATCAAGTTTCAACATCATGTTTCTCGCTACAAATATTGATTCCCTTCTTTTTCTTCTGCTTTTTGTTTTCGAGTTTAGAGGCTCTCAAACTCCAAGATCCTTCAAAACTAGTGCCCTACATGGATGTATCTGTCTGTCCATCCATAATTAATGGTTGCTTTTCTCCGGCCATTCGTGTATGGTCCAATGGATTTTTCTTCCTTCTGCAAAGTGTCGTAGAATTGTTAGTAATCTCGATTAGTTCATAGAGCTTATTATAGCATACTATTAATATAACTTTGAGGGTCATACTTGTATCTCGTATGCTGATTCTGGAAATATGGCGTAAATCTATAGTGGCTGAGGCTGGTAGTAGCCAAAGGACTCAGTCTGTACTTCGTTTTGAATGTAGAATATGGTTTCGGGACTGAGTCTGTGAATGACTCCCTTCTCTAAGTTCACATGTTGCATTTTACCATCTTTCTCTACGTTTATCCAACTCGATGTTCCACATGCCACATAAGTACAAAAATAAATAAAAATGACAAATAAGCATTTTTTACCTGTTAAAACGGTAGTAAGTCACCATGTTTCTGATAATACAATAAATTTGAAAGTTTGTAAGGTCCCAAAGCCATTGTGTGATGCCTGATGCGACTGCGAGCGCAATTTAGACACGATACGTTTAGTATAAAAAGTACACCTAAGTCATTTAAGTAACAAGTAATTGCAATAAAGATAAAAAAATAAGTTACGAGCATATCAAAATTAGGCCTATAATCTCTTGTAATACAATAAATCGACAGTAAAGCTTGACTAAAAAACACTCAGCAAAATACAAGATACTCTAATTTTGAAATTGTTTTTGTTTTAGATATTTTCTAACAAATCGTCATCTAAAAGCCATTAAATATGCAAGTCTCTTTTAAATGGATAAAATTTAACAAAATTAACGCAACAGCTACATTGCGACAATTGCTACCATTGCTAGCATTATAAAAATGCGATAAACTACGGTTTAATGCAAAATCATTCTAAGATGGCGTTGCATTTGGCACTTTGATGCCAAATTTTAAATGCAACGCATTGGTGCGTGCAATTTTCGCAATGATGCGGCCATTTTGAAACCAAGCATATGGTCACATGCGGCTGGTCAATAATGTATCGTCAATTAAATGATCTTATTCCAAAATCATATTACAAGATTATATTTCCAAATCAAAAAATAAATGAACTTATAAACATAGTACTTTTGGTGTGTTATCGCAGTGAATTTGAATTGAGTTCAGATGAGTATGTATTATTGTATTAATTTTAGTCTTCGACATATACTTTTTGATGATAGAATCATAAATATAGGTTGTATTGTTGTTGTATAGGGTTGAGATTAATTTCAGTCCTCTACATTCACTTCTCGATGAGTATTTGAGTACAACTTATTTTACCATCAATTTTGTTTTCAGATAGTATAATGTCTTAGACATTCCTCATTGACGATATTTGATCAAGTAGTGTTGTGTACAAAATAAAATAGAGTTGTAAGCAACACCACATATATTGTAACTATCAAGCTTGAGCTTTTGATTTTATTACAAGATCATGAATCCCAAGGTGAAGTTAAAAGCCTCAGAACCAGGATCAACTGGGCTCATTTTCACCTCTCAAGATAACTTGATTTAGTTAACATACAAAATCATTTTGGGGATCTTTTTTCTCTTCGTGTATTTTATCTGGGTGAGCTATTAAAACTAGCATCTTTATAATAGAGACTAATTAAATAATATGTAGCCATTTAATTTAGTAAACATTTCCTTAATGTGTAAACCCTATTTAATAGTCATAACCAAACCATTTTTATTATTCTTTCACATGTTTATATCTATTTCATAAATATAAATCCTTTCTAGACAGTTAATGCCTTAAACGCACCTTTGTATAAAACTTGATGCCTTTTGTATAGTAAAATCTATGTTCTTATATGGATATATGGTAGGTCGTATTTGTTAAAAAAAATAAAAGCACTTGAACTCCTTTTATGCGGCCTTATGTCCTTAAATATAATAGCTGCAATCCTACAACTCTTACAATAATTTTACACTTTAGGCCTAAATCAAGAAAACAAAGTTTTAATATCACCACAAAAGTTGTTTTGCTTGAAATTGCAACAAAATTAAAATGGAAATTTGTAAAATATACCCAACTATACTTGTTTATTTGCATATTTTCTTATAGTACAAGTTTTTCATGCATAATTACAATAGATTTAAGCACAGTTTGGGGAATTATACAAATATAAAAGTTTACTTAGGTATATTTACAATTGGCGCAAATTAAAAAGCCACAAAATTCCTCCTAAAAACATAATTTGTACTTAACCCAATCTTCTAAACACCCCTAATAAAATATAACATGCACTAATGTGTTAGGTCAGTAGTAAATATTTGTGAGTAGTAAATGTTTGTAGGTGATCAAGTGTTAGGTAAGTAGTAAATGTTTATAATTCAGTAGTAAATGTTTGTAAGTGAGTAAATGTTTGAATGGATATTTTGCATTTTTGTAGCTTTTCTTAAATCTAGCTCTTTAGTTTTATTATTTAATAAAATTTCGCTCTTAAAGAAAATGTTTGAATGGAGTAAAACATTTAATTTGGAGGACACACATATGGTCTTAGATTAAAAATGTGTTTTGCGATCCATTGCGTTAAAGGTCCCAAAGCCATTGTGTGATGCCTGATGCGACTGCGAGCGCAATTTAGACTCGATGCGTTTAGTATAAAAAAGTACAAAAGTTATTTAAGTAACAAGTAATTGCAATAAATATACAAAATAAGTTACGAGCATATCAAAATTAGGCCTATAATCTCTTGAAATACAAATAAATCGACAGTAAAGTTTGACTAAAAAACACTCAGCAAAATACAAGATACTATATTTTTGTAAGGGTTAAGTCCATATATTACCAATGTACTTTCAATATTTTACAAATCTAGGTAATTAAATTAGTATATTAATAATCTAGGCAATGGATCGCAAAACGTATTTTTAATCTAAGACCATATGTGTGTCCTCCAAATTAAATATTTTACTCCATTCAAACATTTTCTTTAAGAGCGAAATTTTATTAAATAATAAAATTAAAGAGCTAGGTTTAAAAAACCTACAAAAGAATGCAAAATATGCATTCAAACATTTACTCATTTACAAACATTTACTACTCAATTACAAACATTTACTACTTACCTAACACTTGATCACCTACAAGCATTTACTACTCACTTGCAAATATTTACTACTCACCTAACACATCAGTGCATGTTATATTCTATTAGGGGTGTTTAGAAGATTGGGTTAAGTACAACTTATGTTTTTTAGGAGGAATTTTGTGGCTTTTTAATTTGCGGCAATTGCAAATATGCCCAAGTAAACTCTCATATTTGTATATTTCCCTAAACCGTGCCTAAATCATATTGTAATAATGCATTAAAAAATTGTACTATAAGAAAATATACAAATAAACATGTATAATTTGGTATATTTACAAATTTCCATTTTAATTTTGTTGCAATTTCAAGCAAACAACTTTTGAGGTGATATTCAAACTTCGTTTTCTTGATTTAGGCCTAAAGTTTAAAATTAGTGTAAGAATAGTAGGATTGCAGCTATTATAATTAAGGACATAAGGCCTCGTAAAAGGAGTTCAAATGCTTTGATTTTTTAACAAATTTATACCTATAACGTAGATTTTACTATACAAAAGGCATCAAGTTTCATACAAAGGTGCATTTAAGGCTTTAATTGTCTAGAAAGGATTTATTTTTATGAAATAGATATAAACAAGTGAAAGAATAATGAAAATGGTTTGGTTATGACTATTAAATAGGGTTTACACATTAAGGGTATGTTTACTAAATTAAGTGGATACATATTATTTAATTAGTCTCTTATTATAAAGATGCTAGTTTTAATATCTCACCCAGATAAAATACACGAAGAGAAAAAAAATCTCCACAATGGTTTTGTAAGTTAATTAAATCATGTTATCCTGAGAGATGAAATTGAGCCCAGTTGATACTGGTTCTGAGGTTGTTAACGTCACCTTGGGGTTCATCAACTTGTAATAAAATCAAAAGCTCAAGCTTGATAGTTACAATATTTTTGGCTTTGCTTACAATTCTATTTTATTTTGTACACAACACTACTTGATCAAATATCGTCAATGAAGAATGTCCAAGACATTATATTATCTTAAAACAAAATTGATGGTAAAATTAGTTGTACTCAAATACTCATCAAGAAGTGAATGTAGAGGACTGAAATTAATATCAATGCTATACAACAACAATACAACCTATCTGTATGACTGTATCATCAAAAAGTAAATGTCAAAGACTAAAATAAATAGAATAGTTCAAATTCACTACGATAACACACCAAAAGTACTATGTTTATAAGTTCATTTATTTTTTTTATTTGGAAATATAATCTTGTAATATGATTTTGGAATAAGATCATTTAATGTACGGTACATTATTGACCATACGCATGTGACCATATGCTTGGTTTCAAAATGGCCGCATCATTGCGAAAATTACATGTATCAATGCATTGCATTTAAATTTTTGCATCAAATTGCCTAATGCAATGCCATCTTAGAATGAATCTGCATTAAACCGTTGTTTAACGTATTTGTGTAATACAAGCAACGGTAGCAATTGTCGCAATGTATCTCTTAGGTTATTTTTGTTAAATTTTAGCCATTTAAAAGAGACTTACGTATTTAATGGCTTTTTAGATTACGATTTGTTAGAAAAATATCTAAAACAAACATATTTACAAAATTATGTTATCTTGTATTTTGCTGAGTGTTTTTTAATCAAGCTTTACTGTCGATTTATTAGTATTTCAAGAGATTATAGGCCTAATTTTGATATGCTCGTAACTTATTTTGTATCTTTATTGAAATTACTTGTTTCTTAAATAACTTTTGTACTTTTCTATACGAAACACATCGAGTTTAAATTGCGCTCGCAGTCGCATCAGGAATCACACAATGGCTTTGGGACCTTTAAAGTAATGGATCGCAAAACGCATTTTTAATCTAAGACCTTATGTTTAGCCTCCAAATTAAATATTTTACTCCATTCAAACATTTTATTTAAGAGGGAAATTTTATTAAATAATATAACTAAAGAGCTAGATTTAAGAAAAGCAACAAAAGAATGCAAAATATCCATTCAAACATTTACTAACTTACAAACATTTACTACTTAATTACAAACATTTACTACTTACCTAACACTTTACAAGCATTTACTACTCACTTACAAATATTTACTACTCACCTAACACATCAGTGCATGTTATATTCTATTAAGGGTGTTTAGAAGAATGGGTTAAGTATAACTTATGTTTTTTAGGAGGAATTTTGTGGCTTTTTAATTTGCGCCAATTGCAAATATACCCGAGTAAACTTTTATATTTGTATATTTCCCCAAACCGTGCCTAAATCGTATTGTAACTATGCATTAAAACCTTGTACTAAAAGAAAATATGCAAATAAACATGTATAGTTGGGTATATTTACAAATTTACATTTTAATTTTGTTGCAATTTCAGGCAAACAACATTTGAGGTGATATTCAAATTTTGTTTTCTTGATTTAGGCCTAAACTGTAAAATTAGTGTAAGATTAGTAGGATTGCAGCTATTATATTTAAGGACATAAGGCCGCATAAAAGGAGTTCAGGTGCGTTTAAGCCTTTAACTATCAAGAAAGAATTTATATTTATGAAATAGATATAAACATGTGAAAGAATAATGAAAAATGGTTTGGTTATGACTATTAAATAGGGTTTACAAATTAAGGGAATGTTTACTAAATTAAGTGGCTACATATTATTTAATTATTCTCTTATTATAAAGATGCTAGTTTTAATAGCTCACCCAAATAAAATACACGAAGAAAAAAAAACATCCCCAAAATGGTTTTGAATGTTATTTAAATCATGTTATCTTGACAGGTGAAAATGAGCCTAGTTGATCCGGTTCTGAGGCTTTTAACTTCACCTTGGGATTCTTGATCTTGTAATAAAATCAAAACCTCAAGCTTGATAGTTACAATATTTGTGGTGTTGCTTACAACTCTATTTTATTTTGTACACAACACTACTTGATCAAATATCGTCAGTGAGGAATGTCTAAGACATTATACTATCTTAAAACAAAATTGATGGTAAAATAAGTTGTACTCAAATACTCATCAAGAAGTGAATGTAGAGGATTAAATTAATCTCAACGCTATTCAACAACAATACAACCTATTTGTATGACTGTATCATCAAAAAGTAAATGTCGAAGACTAAAATTTATAAAATAATACATACTCGTCCGAACTCAATTCAAATTCACTACGATAACACACCGAAAGTACTATGTTTATAAGTTCATTTATTTTTGATTTGGAAATATAATCTTGAAATATGATTTTGAAATAAGATCATTTAATTGACGGTACATTATTGACCAGCCGCATGTGACCATATGCTTCGTTTCAAAATGGCCGCATCATTATGAAAATTGCACGCACCAATGCGTTGCATTTAAAATTTGGCATCAAAGTTCCTACTACAATGCCATCTTAGAATGAGTTTGCATTAAACTGTAGTTTATCGCATTTTTATAATGCTAGCAACGGTAGTAATTGTCGCAATGTAGCTCTTACATTATTTTTGTTAAATTTAGCCATTTAAAAGAGACTTGCATATTTAATGGCTTTTTAGATTACGATTTGTTAGAAAAATATCTAAAACAAATACAGTTACAAATATATTGTATCTTGTATTTTGCTGAGTGTTTTTTAGTCAAGCTTTACTGTCGATTTAATGTATTACAAGAGATTCTACGCCTAATTTTGATATGCTCGTAACTTATTTTTATCTTTATTGCAATTACTTGTTACTTAAATAACTTTTGTACTTTTTATACTAAACGCATCGTATCTAAATTGCGCTCGCAGTCGCATCAAGCATCATCACACAATGGCTTTGGGACCTTTAACGCAATGGATCGAAAAATACATTTTTAATCTAAACCATATGTGTGTCCTCCAAATTAAATATTTTACTCCATTCAAACATTTTCTTTAAGAGCGAAATTTTATTAAATATTACATTAAAGAGCTAGGTTTAAGAAAAGCTACAAAAGAATACAAAATATCCATTCAAACATTTACTCATTTACAAACATTTACTACTAAATTACAAACATTTACTACCTACCTAACACTTGATCGCCTACATGCATTTACTACTCACTTACAAATTTTTACTACTCACCTAACACATCAGTGCATGTTATATTCTATTAGGGATGTTTAGAAGAATGAGTTAAGTACAACTTATGTTTTTTAGGAGGAATTTTTTGGCTTTTTAATTTGCGCCAATTGCAAATATACCCAAGTAAACTTTCATATTTGTATATTTCCCGAAACAGTGACTAAATCGTATTGTAATTATGTATTAAAAACTTGTACTATAAGAAAATATGCAAATAAACATGTATAGTTGGGTATATTTATAAATTTCCATTTTAATTTTGTTGCAATTTCAAGCAAACAACTATTGAGGTGATATTCAAACTTTGTTTTCTTGATTTAGGCATAAAGTGTAAAATTAGTGTACGAATAGTAAGATTGCATCTATTATAATTAAGGACATAAGGCCGCATAAAAAGAGTTCAAGTGCTTTGATTTTTTTAACAAATTTATACCTAGAACGTAGATATTACTATACAAAAGGCATCAAGTTTTGTACAAAGGTGCATTTAAGGCTTTAATTGTCTAGACATGATTTATAATTATGAAATAGATATAAACATGTGAAAGAATAATGAAAATGGGTTGATTATGACTATTAAATAGGGTTTACACATTAAAGGTATGTTTACTAAATTAAGTAGATACATATTATTTAATTAGTCTCTTATTATAAACATGCTAGTTTTAATAGCTCACCGAGATAAAGTACAAGAAAAGAAAAAACTACCCCAAAATGGTTTTGTATGTTAATTTAATCATGTTATCTTGACAGGTGAAAATGAGCCCAGTTGATCCTGGTTTTGAGGCTTTTAACTTCACCTTGGGGTTCATCAGCTTGTAATAAAATTTCAAGCTTGATAGTTACAATATTTGTGGCTTTGCTTACAACTCTATTTTATTTTGTACACAACACTACTTGATCAAATATCGTCAATGATGGATGTCCAAGACATTATACTATCTTCAAACAAAATTGATGGTAAAATAAGTTGTACTCAAATACTTATCAAGAAGTGAATGTAGAGGACTAAAATTAATCTCAATGCTATTCAACAACAATACAACCTATCTATATGACTGTATCATCAAAAAATAAATGTCGATGACTAAAATTAATAGAATAATACATACTCATCTAAACTCAATTCAAATTTACTACGATAACACACCAAAAGTACTATGTTTATAAGTTCATTTAGTTTTTTGATTTGGAAATATAATCTTGAAATATGATTTTGGAATAAGATCATTTAATGGACGGTACATTATTGACCAGATGCATGTGACCATATGCTTGGTTTCGAAATGGCCGTATCATTGCGAAAATTGCACGCACCAAGCGTTGCATTTAAAATTTGGCATCAAAGTGCCTTATGCAATGCCATCTTAGAATGAGTTTGCATGAAACCGTAGTTTATCACAGTTGTATAATGCTAGCAACGGTAGCAATTGTCGCAATGGAGCTCCTAGGTTATTTTTGCTAAATTTTAGCCATTTAAAAGAGACTTGCATATTTAATGGCTTTTTAGATTACGATTTGTTAGAAAATATCTAAACAAACACAATTACAAAATATAATATCTTGTATTTTGTTGAGTGTTTTTTAGTCAAGCTTTACTATCGATTTATTTGTATTACAAGAGATTATATGCCTAATTTTAATATACTCGTAACTTATTTTGTATCTTTATTGCAATTACTTGTTACTTAAATAACTTTTGTACTTTTTTATACTAAACGCATCATGTCTAAATTGCGCTCGCAGTCGTATCAGGCATCACACAATGACTTTGGGACCTTTAACGCAATGGATCGCAAAAAGCATTTTTAATCTAAGACCATATGTGTGTCCTCCAAATTAAATATTTTACTCCATTCAAACATTTTCTTTAAGAGCGAAATTTTATTAAATAATAAAACTAAAGAGCTAGGTTTAAGAAAAGCTGCAAAAGAATGCAAAATATCTATTCAAACATTTACTCACTTACAAACATTTACTACTCAATTACAAACATTTACTACTTACCTAACACTTGATCGCCTAAAAACTAGTACTACTTACTTACAAATATTTACTACTCACCTAACAACCAGTGCATGTTATATTCAATTAGGGAGTGTTTAGGAGATTCGGTTAAGCACAACTTATACTTTCTTGGATGGTTGCATTTTTGTGTCTCTTTGATTTTGGTACAATTTCAAGAAAACAACTTTTGAGGTATTACTCAAACTTTGTATTATTGATTTGGGCTCAAACAGTAAAATTAGTGTAAGAGTAGTAGGATTGATGTTAAAGTTATTTGATTATATCTTAGACTAATTGTAAAATAAATGTTGTCAATCATGCACCGAAAGGCACAAACTATTACCTTAATGATCCAAAGTCTTAACTATAAATTTTTAACATAGGTGCTAGTGCTTCCTTATTCAAACTACTTTTCGTATTTTCTTTGTATAATTCATACGAGGACCCAAAAAACCCCAGTAAGTGAAGTCAAGAACATGGTTATATTTGAAATGTTTTCTATGTATTGATATTTCATGTACTCTTTTGACGTGCTAATTTGCATAATATAAATATTGGAATTATGCAACTTAAACTAACTACGAAACAACTTTCCTATACGCTCTCGATTCTTTTGGTCAAGACCTTTTATTATACACTAGTACAAAAAGTATATTTTGAAGCGGTTAAAAAAGGTTTTTTTAAAGAGGTATTGAACCTTTGTATTAAAGAGGGTAAAAAATAATAAAGATTCTTATATAAAATGGTTTTGAACCGTTGTAAAAGACATATCCAAATTACATATAATAGTAATATACATCTCTTTTATTTATAATGGTCTAAAACATCCGATGTATTTCTTTATCTAGATTAAGATTTTTTTTCTTGTTAGCATACAACACCACCAAATAACCGTTCTTTAAAAACAACATATAATATTAATATTTTTTAGCAACATATAATATTAATATACAACACCATCAAAACATGCTCCATTTTTTTCTTTCCTTTTCTGTAGGACAGTAAAAAACATAAACTCATCGGTAACACATCAAAAACAACAAATCAAATGGTATCCAAAATAACATCAGATGTCATCAAATACATATCTAAGTCATTCATAGACAAAATTTCATCAAATGTCATGATATAAACATATCCAAAGTTATTCATAACATAACCATAATACATATGCAATTAGATGATAAAAAACTCATTCATATGAGAAATGAATCTATACTTACAATTAAAAAGGGTTTTTGTATATGTCATATTTAACTAGGTGTATGATTTTTATTGGCTTTATAAATAAAATATAATTAATGATGATGTCATAACAAAATATAATTTAAATGCATTTTAACTCATTTTAAAATTATTTTTTTGAAATACTTGTGCCATATACTTTTTTATGCCTTCTTTCCCAACCAGTCACTTTTTTTAGCAGATACACATTCCCTAGACAATTTGAATGCATCTTTTTACTCCATTTGAAATTCAAAATTTGTCTTGTGTTTCATTTATGTATTGTAGTTCTCACTCGCCGGGTTTCTCTTTCTTTTTTTCCTTTCCTTTTTTTTTCCATTTTGTGATGCAATAAAAAAGAATGAAGAATGTTATGAGTTTGAGACTAGACTTTGCTGACTTTCCTAGTGATAGAAAAGCTATTAATGGTAAATGGATTTATAGGATTAAGTATAAATCTAGTGAGGAGATTGAAAGATATAAGGTAAGATATGTGATTAAAGGATATAATCAAAAGGAAGGTATTGATTTTGATGAGACTTTTTCACCAGTTGTGAAAATTGTTACTGTTAGGAGTTTGATCAATTTGGTTGTGCAAAATAGTTGGCCTTTATTTCAGCTTGATATTAATAATGCTTTTTTATATGGTGATCTTGATGAAACTGTGTATATGTCTCTGCCTGATGGATATTTTGATAAAAATGATAAAAGGGTTTGTAAGTTGAATAAATCATTGTATGGATAAAAACAAGCCCCTAGACAATGGAATGCCAAGTTAACTGAGGCTCTTATTGAACATGGTTTTGTGCAAAGTAAAAGTGATTATTCTTTATTTACCAAGAATGAATCTGGGGTTTTTCTTGCATTATTTGTTTATGTGGATGATATTGTTGTTACTGGTAGCAGTGTGGCTCATATTGAAGAGTTTAAATAGTTTTTGAGAAGTAAATTTCAAATTAAAGATCTGGGAAACTTAAATACTTTTTGGGTATTGGAGTTATTGATACAGACTGTGGTTTGTGTCTTAATCAAAGAAAGTATTGCTTAGACTGGTTATCTGATTTTGGATTGCTTGCTTGTAAGCCTTCTGCTACTCCTCTTGAGCCAAATCTTGTTATTGCTAGCAAAATCTTGTTATTACTTACAACAAAAGTTGGCATGCAAGTATCAAGTTGCACCTTACGAGATGCTATATGGCAGGAAGTGTCGTCCTCCAATCTGTTGGGATCTGGTTGGTGAACGAATCATTGAGGGTCTAGAGATGATTGAGGTGACCAATGAGAAGGTCGCCATCGCCAAGGCGAAGATTCAGAAAGCTCGTGCTCGTCAAAAGAGCTATGATGATAAGCATCGCCGATTGTTATAATTTTAGCCTGGTGATCACGTTTTCTTAAAGGTATCACCAACACGTGGAGTCAAGCATTTTGGTATTAAGGGCAAGCTCAGTCCTTGTTTCATCAGTCCGTTCGAGATCCTTGAACGTGTCGGTGAGGTATCGTATCGTTTGGCGTTACCTCCTCACCTATCTCATGTTCACAATGTGTTCCACGTGTCCCTACTCAGAGGCTACAATTATCATCATCTACACATTGTCACGTATCCAATTGATCAGATTCGTGAGGATCTATCCTATGTTGAGGAACCCGAGGCAATTCTCGATCGTCGGGATCAGGTCATGAGGAGGAAGAGATTCCAATTGTCAAGATCATCTGGAGGGACCATCCCGAGCGGGAAGCTATTTGGGAAATGAAGGAGTCTATTCAGACTTCTTATCCTCATTTTCAGCTATGATCCGACTATGTCGTTTTTAGCTTATCGTTTCTCTAATTCGAGGACCAATTATTCTTTTTAGAGGGGAATAATTGTAAAACCCACATAAAATACATGAAGCATTAATTACACGAAAACACGAATTAATTAAAACTTTATATCTAATTAATACACGACACATAACATGAATAATTAATGTATCCAGACAAGTATTACGTATATTAATTATTTATTTACGACAAGTATTACGTATGTAAATTATTAAATGATAAGTATTTAGGTATAATATACAATAGATGACAAGAATAAAAACGAACGTAAAACACGAACACACGTTACGAAAAATAATACACGAGATCAATTAAAACAAAAAATGAAAATATATTACCAACGGGTGTTTAGACGGCACAAAAAGGAGAAGAAAAGGGAGGGCCCATGGCCCGACCCATTAAGCAAATTTACATGTAACATAAACTTTCCCGGAAAATAACTTATACACCTTTACAAAAATTAAACAAAACACTAGCCTCCATATCTCTTGGTGCCGCTGGTTTTGCAAGGAAAAAGAAAAGGGAAAAGCTTTTGATCTTTGATTGGTTAATTCGGGTTTTGTTCGTGTTTGTTCTTCAAGATCATTATACGTTTGGTATCCATAAACCTTTAATCTTTTCTTTTAATAATTTTCTTTTTTTGATCATGAATATATTAATTTAAATAAGAACACATGATAATAGATTGAGCATGAACATGATTTAAACAAGAACAAGTCGGGTTTTGGTTGGTTTGTCACGAGAACTGAGACCACAAGGGGTCCCAGTGTGGGTTTTGCTCGGCCAGCCGAACCCCAGGTGGGGTCGGTGGCTGTTTCCTTCGGTCGGCCGCAACACCAAACCACCCAACAGGGGGCGTTTGGCTTGGTAGTGTCAACCGAAAGCAGCTAGCTCTCGGTGGGTCTTGGTTGTGCAGCAGTGTCAAGCGACTGATGCCAGTGGCTGTTTAGCCGACAGTGGCAAGGCCACAGCCGCAAGGCTGTGGTTGTGGTGTTTGTGGTTCGATAAAGCCTAGACCATGGGGTCTTGGTAAGGGCTATGTTCGGGGCTCGGGTATACGAAGGCACACCAAGGGTGTGTTTGGTTTATATTTTGCTAATTTAAATTTAAAGACTTATGTTAATTTAATTATTTATTTATTAATAGATCATGACATTTAATTAAATTAGATTTAGATTATAATAATTATGCATATAATTATTCATGATAAATTACATGTCACATTTAATTAGTTTAATTAAGGCTTAGCTTAATTATTTAATTACATTTTATCCATGGTATAATTAAATTAATAATAACACTTAATTTAATTATATAATAATCAAGTGACGGTGTAGTTTTATTAATATTAAATCAAGTTATATTATTAATTAATAATCATATATAAATCATGTATTATATTGTTAATTATTAATTATCATGTTAAACTAAAGTATTTATTTATTAATAAACTTTATTATATTGTGACATTTAATAAACTATGACTTATAAATATATTCATTAAGCTTTAGATTATATCACATGCTTATTAAACAAGCTTATTACTATTATCGAAACATACTAATTATGGAAACATGCTATTTATGGAAACATGATATTTATGGAAACATATTATTTATGGAAACTTTCTATTTTTGAAAACTTACTTATTATGGAAACTTTCTAACTTACTATTTATGGAAACTTGCTATTTTGGAAATTTGTTATATTTGGAAACCTGCTATTGTTGGAAAGTTACTATATATAGAAACCTGCTATTTTTAGAAAGTTACTCATTATGAAACATCAAGTATAATAACACATGAAACATGAAATACGTTAATCAAGAACAAATGAAATACTAAGAAATACATGATAAAACATGAAAAATTAAAACAAGTCAAGAACATGTAAAACAAGTCAAGAACATGTAAAACAAGTCAAGAACAAGTAGAACGAGTCAACAACAAGTAAAGTAAACTAAGAATCAGTAAGTTATACATGAACATACAACTCATTCACGTCCTCTATTATGTAGCACTCGTGAAGTTAGAGTAGATTACTTTCTGCCTTTTGTCTTTCATCGTTGCTGGACATAAGGTACGGATATTCCGTCCTTCAGTAAGGACATCTCTTTCTATGCATGATTATGATTCCTCGTTTGTTGCCATTTGTTTTCCTCAGTAGTTTACATGTTATAAAACTTTTTAGTAATTGCCATGCTATCATTTTAAATTGCCTGAGCTATATACACGCATGCCATGTTCACCATGTTATGGAGGTACCATAACCATAACACTTGAGGCACCGGTGTTATGACTCTTCAGCGACGAGAGTGATTACTCGCGGCGTCCCTTTCAGTTATTTGTCCATTATTATTATTATCATGTAGGGCGTATGGGTGCATCTTAGTACTTGTTTTGTAGATTTACATGGTGACTGTGGTGTGTGCTCTACATCCATCACGTGGAGCTGATCCCTCCACCTAGAATAATATAATTAGAGGCAACCCCTCTAATTGCATGACGAGGTCAGCTCTCTATGTATTCATGCACGTTGATACCTTTCATCACATATATGGGCTCTTTGGCATTTAAATTACATTTTCATGAATAAACATATGACTTTTCATATATAAACCAGTTTATGAAACATGTTCTATGTTTTCCAGGACTTATACTTATTCTACTGTATTTTATACTTTACTTATGTTTCAGTTATTCATATCATGTCATTATATTCGTTCACTGAGCGTATTGCTCAGCCGTATTTTCTTTTCATTTTCCCGTACGACAGGTACTAAAGGACGTACTTAGGCATTCAAGAGTACATGCGTAGGATGGAGGCTCCCTTTGACTTTATTTTCTTTATGCATTTATATACTTCTGCTTTTCTTGGACATTGTTTAGTACTTTTTCTACATTCTTTACTTATGCATGTGTGAGCTTATGTTTTGGGACCGATGTTTGATTCTCGTTTCCTTTATGGTCATTTATGTTTTAAGACATTTAACTTGCATGCTTTAATGACACGACATAATTATCATGTAACAGTCCACTAGTCAAAGTGGGGCGCTAAATAGGTAATGCGTCCTTTTTGTTTTATTCTTTTAACGGCGATTTTATTAGATAAACTAGCAAGGAGCTAGAATTACAAAAAAATTAAATAAGGATTTTTGAGCCAATCGTTCCAAGTGAACGAAGCTTTACTTCTAAACTTACACCAATTAAACGAACTAGAAATTATATCATCTAATAATGTTGTCTTCAAAGGAAACTTTCTATCCAAAATCGTCTTGTTCAGGAAAGTCCAAAGAAACCACCATGTAGTGTAAAATACCCTTTCCAACATACCTTTAAGCTTCGACAGAAGAAGAACCGCAAGAAAACCAACCCATCCACTCGTCATCATTATTAAACCCTACATAAGAAACATCCCACCACCTAGCGATCTTGTAATAGATTTGAAAAGCCAACGAACATCTAAAAAACAAGTGAGAAGTCATTTCTGGACCGGTGTCACAAATAGGGCATGAAATAGATGCGATATCCAAACCCCGATGAGAGAGATTAAATCTTGATGGCAATGCATCAAGCTTAACTTTCCATGCTAAGATGTTAGTTTTAATATGAACTACTTTACCCACCTTGTCATAGAAGCCACATTCTGGGATAGGTGATTATCAATCTTCTTTCTCAAAGAACCCACTGAATAACTTCCATCATTACTAAGAGACCAACTGTATCTATCCGTCTGAGGAACTAAAGAAACATCACGAACTTCATCTTTGATAGCAGTAAGTTGAGTTTGTTCAACTCCACCTCTAGCTGATCTTCTCAACGAAACCTGAAAGCTAGGGTCTTCCAATTTAGAATGAATGGTAATAATTTTACAAGTTTCGAGAGCATATATACGAGGGAATCTGTCGCTAAAAATACCAATATCACGCCATTTATCCATCCAGAACCGAGTGGATATGCCATCGTCCACTTTTAATTTGAGGAAGTCGAAAAAATCTATGCCCTGCTCCTTAAGAACTCTGACTTCGTTTACTATGTGTTGCCAGCAAGAGTGACGATGTTTCTGCAAATATTTATCTAAACCGCCATCCTCTCCATGTATAGCTCTAACAACTTTGGACCACAACGAGTCTTTTTTAGTAACAAATCTCCACACCCATTTCAATATAAGAGCATAATTCAACCCACAAAGGCTAGCCACGCTAAGACCCCCTTTTTCCTTTGTTGCGACAACACTACTCCACTTGACCCATGAAGCTCGTTTACTACTATTATCGTGACCATTAAAGAAATGACTATGAATTGAATCCAAATCCTTAAGGATCTTCTCTGGAACTTTATAAATGGAAATGTGGAAAATTGGAATGGAACCAAGAACTAATTTAAGAAGCGTGAGACGACCACCTATCGAAAGAGCTTTCATTTTCCATTTAGACAATCGATATTTGACGTTTTCAATAACCCCTTTCCAATTATCTACCATGTGCATCGCTCCTCCCACTTTGGCACCTAAGTAAGTGAAATGCAACCGAAGTGTTAAACATCCGAGTCTAATAGAAGCTTGCTCCACCCTATTCGCGTCCACATGCACACCTAAAATTTTGCTCTTACTCATATCAATTTTAAGACCCGATGCCTGATAGAAACTCTCCAAGACAATAGTAAGTGTATTGATATTACCTGCGCTCCATTCACCTACAAACACTGCGTCATCCGCAAAAAAACATGTGTGATATCGTAACCTCATTACATAGCTTAATACCCCTAAACATATCAGCTTTCACCACGCTTTGAAAAGATAAATGAAGGCTTTCTATAATAAGAATAAATTGAAATAGGGATAACGAGTCACTTTGTTAAAGCCCTTTAAAAAACTGGAATTCGGATGTGGGGCTGCCATTTAAGAGAGTAGACCCTCTTGAAGACCGAAGACAGCTTAGGATCCACGAACACCATTTATTACCAAACCCTAACTTCACCATAACGTCTTCTAAGAAATCCCACCTAACCGAATAATATGCCTTTTCGAAATCGACCTTAAACACAAGAGCTTGTTTCTTTTTCGCCGAACACCACTGGATAACTTCATTAAGAATAAATGAACCATCCATAATGTGCCTCCCCGCCATAAAAGTCGACTGAACATCATGAATAATATCCCCTAAAATCGAGATTAGACAATTTGCCAAGATCTTAGTGATAATCTTATGCACGCTTCCTATAAGACAAATCGGACGGAAATCTTTAACCATAATTTACATCAGGAACTTTAGGGATAAGAGCAATGAAAGAAGAATTACACCCGTTTGGAAATAGCCCATGTGTGAAGAAATATTTAGCGGCCAAAACAACATCCTTCTCAATTAGGTTCCAAAACTGTCTAGAAAAACCAAAAGTGAAACCATCTGGCCCAGGGGATTTATCTACACCATAGTCCTAAACAGCCTTCTTTATCTCTTCTTTAGACACATCCGCTTCCAAGTCTGAATTCTGATCACTAGTTAAAGTCTTAGGAAACGACATGTCAATGGGTATGCGATTAACAGACGGTTGAGCAAATCTGTCTAGAAAATGATTTAAAAATTCTTCTTTCACCAGGTCCAGTTTATCCACCCATAAGCCATCCCTCATAACCCCCCTAATACTCATTTAGCTACGTTTTTTTATTGAGGATACCATGAAAGAACCGCGTATTTTCGTCACCCTCTACCGACCATTTAATCATAGACTTTTGAATAATTTCCATAGCACTAGTTTTATTGATTCTTTGAATGGAATTTATTACCTCCATAGGTTTGAGAGTAATATCTTCTGATCCCGTACCTTTATCAATCTCCACATCAATCTTACTAAGCTCTTCCTGTAGACATAACAACTCAATTTTATGTGAATTGTTACGTCTAGAATTCCACTCCCTGATTATTTGTTTAAGAAACATGAGTTTCTTCATTAAGTTGCGCATACCATTATTACAGTCCCCGGGAGCGACACACCACATATTTTCCACGAATTTTCTGAAACCATCACGTTCCAACCAACGATGATAGAATCTGAACGGAATAGGACAATAATCTACCAAAGATTCCCGAAGAAGAATATGTCTATCATCCGAAAGGAAACGATCCAACGTGATGGCATTGAGATTCAGATATGAATTCCACATGTTTCCTGAAATTAAAAACCGATCTAATTTACTCATCTTAGAAGCTGATTTATGGCACCAAGTAAAACTACTACCACAAAGGAACCTCATCAAGCCCTGCGTTAGCAATAAAAGAATTAAATACCTCAGCGTCCGGAGCATGAAATTTCGACCCGAATCTGTCCGTCTTAAGACACACCTCATTAAAGTCGCCCATCATTACCACGACGCCCTCCCAACTATTCACCACAGTGCCAAGTAATCCTATAGCATCCTTTTTACGCTCCTACCTTGCGGAGCATACACAATAACTAGAAGAGTCTTACCGCCTGTTTGTAACCAAGTCCCCCTAACTAACATAAAATAATCTAAAATAGTAGAACTCGACTTGCGAAAATACAGTGGGTCCCAAGCACATAAAATCCTCTCCGAATTACCCATTGAATCACTATGAACAAACTCGAACGCAAATTTACCCTAACAAGACTTGACCGTAAATAACTCCATGTTCTCCATCTTAGTTTCTTGGAGAGCCAAGACATTGACCTTATATTTACCACATAATTCCCTGACCCAATCTTTTCTAGACTTTTGGGTAAGGCCTTGTATATTCGAAGACATGAAATTCATTTATAGACCGTCTCTTCTCCTTGTGATTCAATGATCCGTCCCATGTTGTTGATGTAACCGTCATATCATAACCTATAGTTTGCCCCACATTCACAAGTTCATCAATCAAATGAATAATTGATCCACCTTTTGTTGGAAATGTTGATTTTTGAAACTTTTAGGTCCAATAGATTCACTGCTTTCTATAGTGGGTCTCACCTCATTGTTTACCGAAACATTCGCCTCTCTAACAACAACATTATTCTTGGTAGCACTATTAGCATCCGGTATACGATTTTTATCCGCCACTAGATCTTCCCCAGTTGGAGGAGTATATCCTGGAGGATGTTCACGACTACCTTCTGATGTGTCATCCTTATTTTGTTGCACCTTCTTATTATTAAACATATCATTAATTTCAAATGGGTCCTCAGACAAAACATCATCATGCTTATTGTTATCATCCTGCCTATGATTCTTAACATCGGTATTATCATGTTCTTGAATTTCCTTATACACAGATTCAGAAACTGCTTTGCCCTCACTTTCATCATACCCGCCTTTAAAACTTGCTGAGATATCCCTTACATCATCATCTTCGTTAATCTCACCATCTTCCGAGCATTCCTCTGATTCTTCCTCAAAGTCAGGCACCCATCCTGGTACCTCCACGGCGCGCATCCAGTATAACTGACCTCGATACACCATTTTAATTAATTCCATGATCGGTTTCATCACCTTCGTACTTATGCATAATCTGTTGTTGTGGAAACCATCCTCTAACTCTTCTTTATTAAGGAGAGTACCCCATCTTGAAGCAATCCTATCGAACGTATTTCTTGACCACCATTTTCACTGGGCCCCTTCAATATCCACCCACATTACCCTCTCATCTATAACAAAATCGTGATGTGTAGGAATGAGCTGGAAAAACCATGACGTCACACTCAAGTTGTTTATAAGTTTGTCCTTAGTACTCGTTTCATGGAAGCCAAATAAAACCCACAGACCACCCATGTACTTAATGTTAAAAGTATTGAGTCCCTCTTTTCCTAGCACAACTTTAAGGTTATTAAGAGATCCCAATTCTTTAAACTTCCCAACTACACTAAGTGAAAGGTCATCATGATTTTAACAAGAGTCGTCCAAAACCATTCTAGGTATGTCTTCTGTAGAGTCCTTAGGAGACATACCACCATTAACAGTATGAGCATACGATTTGTTCATCTCCATAGGCCTCTACTTGTAGAAATCCTTGCTAAAATAGTTAGATCTAAATAAATAATAGAGTTTCGTATGATCCAAAACTAATATACCAAACCAACCGTTAGCTCGGATACAAAATGATCAAAACAAGAATGCATAATTCGAAATATGTTAAACCGACACGAAATAACCCGACTTGAGAAAAAAATCCAGTATACATTAAAACTCTACTATGGGGTGTTTGATTTAGCTTATATATTGGGCTAATAAGCTTATTAGCTTATATAAGCTCACAAGGCCAAACCAAGTGTTTGGTTAAGCATATATAAGTTGACTTATATGCTTATATATGGGTGTTTTGAAAAGCCAAAAAAGTGAGGCTTTTTTATAAAGGTTTGAGCTTATATAACATATCTCAATCTAATTTATTATTTTACCCTCATTTTAGCCACTTCCGTTTTTATCATGTTCATCAGGTAATCTGTTTCTATTTTTTACGTTTATTGTATTAATATTTGTTTTATTTAATATTATTTGCTTTATTTAAAATCAAATTTTTATATTTTAATATCTAAGGTCAAACCTATCACTTTCTACAAACACATTCGGTATGAGGCCATTAAAATCCAACATGAAAACTGATTTTGTAATTATATGATAATTGGTACAAAGTTAAATTTCACGTAAATACTGAATTTAATACATATTTGTTGATTCTGAAAATCATCAATTTGTAAAGTGAAACTCATAAAATAATTGGTTCTAAGCCTTTCTTTAAAAATATAAGTTACATAATGAAAATACCAGTAGACTATTGCAAATGCACAGTATTTCCTTGCTGAAATTAACTTTATTAAACCATGTCCTTTTTAGTCATTTAAAAACATAAGTTAAACCAAACACTTGAGCTTATAAGCTTATTAAACATAAGCTAAATCAAACACTAAACATAAGCTTATAAGCTTAAGCTTATGATATATAAGCCATAACCGGCTTATATAACATAAGCCTAAGCCCAACTCATAAGCTTAACCAGTCACCCCTATATGTAATTAACTGCATGCCCTAATCTAAATTTCTAGATCCGCCACTCTTTAGACCATGCTAATCATGTGGACGAATAATACGAGTCTATGTCTTACCTTATTTTGTCACGTTTTATAACACTGTGTTGTGTCTTCTTTACTTATTTTCATGTGATAATTAGGATTACATTTTCTAAGTCATTTTACATTTGTAAACTCATTTATAACTAAGTTAACTAGAGTTTGTGAGCAACATGTTTTAGGTATCATGCAATTTACACTATATTTTTTGTGTTTGCTTGCTTGATTGTGCACATATGTTTCTATTGGATTGTTCGTTTTCACCTATAATATTATTCAATTCGTAGTATGTGCACTTTTGTTTATTGGCATGGGTCGTTATTATCGAATCAGGTCAGAATTTGGACTGAGATCTAATTCGGATGATCTGGAATCAGATTAATTGTAATGTAATGTTTTTATTGTATTTTTTGTATTTCTATTTTCTTTTGTAGCGTATTTATTTTTATTTTTTGTAGTGTATTGTTTTTCTATTTTCGTTCGTATTTTAATTTACTACATTTTACATTTTTATTAATTTCTTACGTTTGCTTTACATTTTATTTTAAAAATAAAAGTATAAAAAAATGTGGGTACAATGAGTTTTTTTATTATGGTTTAATGGTGTATTTTTTGTAAGTTAAGTGAACGGAGAGAGAAAACAAAGTGTCACAGATATGATACTTCTCGAACTAATGTAAATTAAAGATGCTCCTTTTTTTTTCTTCTCTAAATGTTCAGTTTAGAAAACATGTAGGAAAAGTTTCTGTCCTATCTTAGAAAAAGTTGCAGTTATTAAATATGTTGCAAGTCTTTAACTAGTGTATATCAATTCTAAGATGTTGGTTGTCTAAATCTGTTGTTCTCGTTTAGGGCTATTTGTTTTCACTTATATAACGTAAGCCTAAATTGTGTGGCTTATTTGGACAATAATGGGCTTGTATAAGTTTGTTAGGATATAATAAACTTATATAAGCCTATAAGTCTCTAAATAAGTTTAAAAAATTGAGTGTTATAAAATGTAAGTCAGAATATGCTTATTTCGGCTTATATAACTTAAGCCTAATTTGGTGACTTATTTTCAGACTTAGAGGCTTATATATGTTTACCATGATATAATAAACTTATATACGCCCATAAGTCTCTAAATAAGTCACAAAATTAAAGCCTAAATCATATAAACCGAAATAGATTTACTTTATATAAGTCAAGCCAAACACCCCTGAGTCTTTGAATATACAAATTCTTGGATTAAACCATTTATACAATGGGGTATATACATTACAACAATACAACGATTCTCCATCGATGGTTTCCCCGGCGACAATTATCGATGGGGAAAGACCACTAAACGACAAACTAAGTCTGACGTGGCAAAGAATTTGGGAAAAAATTTTGGTCAACTGTTGATGGTGCGAAATTTTCCCGCCAATGTATCTCTGACAAACCAAAATTTGACCAAATTTTTTTGCCAAAAAATGGTGGGTAATTGTCCCCCCCAATGTATCTCTGACGACATGTCGTCGGGGAAAATCTTTGGCTATAATTAAGAAGAAGATTAGTGTTAACACGATGGCTAAAAATAGGATAAATTATCCCCGGCGACGTGTCCCCGAAGATGGGGTAAGTGATTTCATTATCTTTTTATGTTTATATTTCGTTATCATATTTATTTATTTATTTGTGCACATTTATCTATTTAGATGATATAAATATAGATAAATAAATAAATTTAGATAATTATTCTAACTTCATTTAATTATTTATATCGTATACATAAAAAACAAATTTAGATGAATTATTTATCTGTATTCGTTTATTTTTTTATATCTCATATATAAATAAACAAATTTAGCTTAATTAATTATTTAAATTCTTTAATTTTTTGATATCATATAAATAAATAAACAAATTTATATAAATACGTAAATTATATCTCTAACTGTGTTTTTGTTGTATTTGGCTGTGTGACCTCCGTTCCCACCGGGAATCCCCAGAATGGAAGAATAGTCGGGCATGCATAAATGCCCATTATACAAAATCATACTATACAACCAAGACGGATTTCAAGAAAAAGTGGTTGGAACGTGACGCGGAGGGCAATATTGACGTGGAGAGGATCCAAAAACCCTCCCTCGGGCTATGAGCAAAAGATTGGGACAAGCAAGTCAATTTTTGGAATGATCCAAAGAACATTGCCCGGGTTGAAATTTTTTCCAAAAACAGGTCGAAGAGCAAGATGGTTTGCCGGAAAGGATCTCGGGTTGTTCATGCTTTCCGACATCTTAGGTAAATCGTACATCTATGATTTTTGTGTGGCACATTATTCTTAATTTTAATCATTAGCATTTCTTACTCATCATAGAAGGGGTTCAATTCATTCTTCCGGATTCTAACGGTTTTATGTTACTTAATTAGTTGGACATTCATTGTGCTTCTTGATTTTCTAGTGTAAGACTTTTGTCCTTGAGGATTGTCCTTAGGTTATGAGATCATATGTTTTTTTGTTTATTTAGTTTGTTTTGTATCTTATGGAAAGTTTACTTTATTTGGTCTACCATCACTACAACAAAAATGACCTAATGCAACCGTCTAATTACGATGCAAATACGTTGCAAAAGGCTATTTGCAACGGAAATGCAACAAATATCTACTATTGTAAAAAGGCTCCATGCAAATTTAGTTTGCAACCCAATTGCATCAATCGGAATTTTTTTGCAACCGTTTTGCAACAAAAGATAATTGGTTAGAAATAAAGAACGTTTTTGCAACGAAGACCTTTTACTGCAATTTTGCAACGAAAATCTATTCTCAGAATTTTGCAACGAATATTTTTTGCATCGACATATAATTTGCAGCGGTCATTAAATATCGACAATTTAGCAACGATTTCGTCACGGATAACTAGTGTCATAAATATCTATATAATATGCAGCTAATAAGTCATATTTTGAAGCTATTTTCAGGCTGTATTTTTTATTAATAATCTAAACTAATAATATACAAAAATTGCAAATGTATCCAAAAGGAACCCGAAAGATTTACATCAAACTTGAAAAATCACCATATACACATATGAATCGAACATCCAATTACAAATTTGTGATAAGAAACTATATACCAATATACTATCTGACATCCAACGATAAGAACTATACTAATCTATCTAGAGCTACTTCGCGACAATGATGCTTGATGCTCTTCCATGTTTCTTACAACTGAAAAAGAGTTATAAACAAACATTCAAATAACATGCTATATCAATTGAATCAAATCAGCTTCATTATTATAATCTACTAAATATTCACATCATATTAGTAACTTTAATAGATGTGGTTATCATATATTACAAGTAACAAAATATATAATTAAGATATATCAAGTTCATATCTCCCGTTAATTTTCTCATCTTATGAACAAGTTAAGCATTTTGACAAACACTCTTTGTACACAAACATAAAATTGCCCAAACCATAGAGTAGAAAAAATATTAGGACCCAAACTGCATAAAAAAATGTAAACACAACATAATCATAGATCTGAACAATAAACAAGAAAAAAGTAGAAAAAATTGAAAGCATACTTGTGGAGAATTTTAGGGATTGTGGTTGTTCGAAGGTGAAACTGAGGTTCCTTTTGTAGCTGGGTTTATACTCACTGTTACGATAGAGCTACCTATAATAAGGGAGCACAAGATGCACAAGATGTGATTTTGACTAATGGGATAAGAAAAAGATGGCGATGGTTTAGTGTAGCAGTCAAGGTTGCACCGAAACGGGAATGGAACGGGGATACGGGAACGGGAATCGGCAAAAATAAAAAAATCAAGATACGGGATCGACATGGATACGGCAATAAAAATATATAAAAAAATAAATATATTATAGAAAATTCAAAATAAATATTTATTGATATAAATTCTAAATTTCAAATTACCGACGTCGATTGATTGGTGAATCGTTGATGTTGAATAAGATGATATTGTCGTTATGTATTTATACTATTAGCAGCCCATACAAACCCTACAAAAAAACAGGCCAATAAATGGGCTAAACATGCAGATCCGTTCCACAATCGGTCAAGATTCGATCCCATGATTTGGGAGTCGGTCAAGATTCGATCCTCAGCTGAATCGCCGGTGATCCCGCTCCCGAGGCGATCCCAAACGGGCACGGCACCCATAGAGGCGATCCCGTGCTTCATAGGTAGCAGTGGCTGAGATGCACAAGATGTGTTTTTGACTACTCCTAATAGGATAAGAAAAGGATATGTGGATGAGCATTAATAAGGATAGGGAAATGTGCTTTTGATTTTTGGTAAAAAATTTGAGCGGGACAAATGAAATTTTCAAGAAAAAGAAACCGGGAAGATTTCAAAAGTGTGAAAAGCTTTGGGATAGTAAATAACTAGCACTTACAGTACTAAAAGTTACTACACGTGAATGTGAAGTCACATTAGGGATGAATGAGCATTTCGTCTTAAACCCCGAAATCGAATTGGAACAATATCAGAACCGTACTGATTCTTGGTGTCCGAATCCCGTTGGTTATGATATCGGTACTACGAAATAAGGTGGAAAAAAATCAGTATCACTAATTAGGTACGGACCTGTACCAAATCGCCAAAAAAAGGGAAAATCCTGATTTCCCGATACCGGTACCGATATCTGAATCTCGTTCGGTACGATACGAGTACCATTAATTTATTTTCGAAAAAATCGATACCACTAACTCGATACTAGATCGGTATCGTACCGGTACCGTGCTCATCCCTAAGTAATATATATTTTAATTTTTTCAAATTTTTAAAAATTCACTAGTTTTAGATTATGTTCACTCACACAATTTTGATGCAAATATAATGAATATAAAGTCTTTATAAAACAGTTAATCTCGTATTAGCGAGACATATTGTTACAATAACAACATGTCATGTTTTATAAAAATAATTAGTGGTATTGTTGATGCAAAAGTTTGGTTAGATCTAGAATCATCCGAATAAAAGGTTATTCGGGTTTTTATCAAATGAACTTGCTTAAGATCCTCCACAAGGAAAAGTACAATGTTAATCTTATCGTAGGGAAGGACCTACGATTAGACATCGCGCGAGAATAAGTAGACATTATTAGGGTTTAATATGTGATTAGGATTTATGGTATACATATTTGAATGCTATTGAGGTTCCTTTTATAGGGTTTCTCGAATTATAATTGTTGCTCGTACCATAGTGACCATGTACGTCCTGCCTCTGTCCCTACAAACCGTGTGCGACTGGTCATTGGGTCGGACCTAATGGATTGTCCGTGACTCATGGGCCCAACCCCAGCAGGTCAGTCCACATAAGTCGTCTGGCCACTATACGTCATCATGTCCCCCAGTTTAGTAAGTGCGGTCATAACGGCGGTTGCTAGACAAATGCAAAAATGCAAATCCCTCGAAACGTATCCGAGACACTTCAGTTGTCCGGAAATGACCGTTATGTGGGTCCACTGCTTGACCAATGGGAGCCACTGATGAAGTGTGTATATGGGTTCCTTAGAAAATAGAACCCCCACTTCAAGGTTCTTAAAAGCTAGTTGCATAATGATTAGGTTCAATTCTAATGCATTAACAATAAGTAGTAAGTGTAATGATAATGAATGTAAGTGATGAGTAAGGAAAGAAACAACCTAGTAGGAAGACACCAAGATTTATAGTGGTTCAGCAACGAGGCTATATCCCCGTTCCTACTCCACTCCTCGAGTACACCTTACTCGAAATTTCCACTATATCCACAAGCTCCCTTCTTGGCGGAGAAAACCTTACAACATCGCTTACATTATTTTTCGACACTAAGCTTAATGTCGAGACCTAATCTTAGCTAGGACCAATCTACACAACGTCGCCCACTTCACCATTTTACGCACAAGGCTAGATGTCGAGTTTTAATCCAAAGCTAGAACCAATCTTCACAACGTTGCCTAATTCACCATTTTCCGACACAAGGTTAGATGTCGAGTTCTAATGCAAAGCTAGAACCAATCTTCACGACTCTTCACTTTGAAGCTAAGTGAGAACTTCACACAACACAACTACACATCACTTTATAGTTTAGTGAGAACTCACAATACACAACCACATCACTTTATAGTTTAGTGAGAACTAACACAACTTATTACAACTTAATTAAACATATCCAAGTACACACATGTAGCTTGGATCTACACAACACAAATCCAAGCATACACATATGCAAAGGATTTACACAACTCTAATCCAAGTATTCACACATAACTCGGATGAACACAACTAGTCCAAGTATTCACAAATACATTGGATCTACACAAGACACAAATAAACAAATGATGAACATGACTAGATCTTTAGGAGAGGATGATCTTCATCAAGGCTTCATCTTTAATCATACCACAAGTGTGTGAGTGATCTTCTCTTTGGACAAGGTAAAGAAGGAGATCAAGAGGATAATCATAAGTAAAGATACTTAACACATTAAGTGATCACATAGAAACATAATCATAATCAAAATAACAATGAGGTAGCTAGGCTAGAGCATTCCCCCCTTAATAAGAACCTCGCGTATTTAAATTGCTTATTTATTTTATTTATTAGTTTTAATTACTTCAATTTAATCATTTTTTTTCAAATAGTGACATTTCAAATTGATAACAATACGTTTAGCTCTTTGGACTACCTCAGATTTACCGAATATACTTCAGAAAACAGGGTTCTGTGCTCGTTAGTGCATCACAGGTAGATCGAGATTTATAAATTTAAAACTTGATTTATACTAAAAACGACCAAACTCTAGAATGTGCCACGTTCATACGACTTGAGCTAAATCCCACTATTTAAGGATAACTGAATTATTTCGAATAAACCAAGGAACATTTTCTAGCATTGCATCCATACCATACTTAGAGCTAATCTCTTTTGACCATTCTAAATATGAATGCTTTGATCACTTGTTGGTAAGTAAGACTCAAAATCTTCATTGTTTCATCATTGAACCTTTTCGTGGAGTCTTTGAATGATTAGCATGGTGTTGCCTAAATAGTTGTAGGTTGATGATGTTTTGATTGTACTGATTACCGCCTCAAATGACCATACGCTGGAATCGTGATCACTGACCCCTCAATATGTGTTGAGATTTGTAATGTGTTTGTTTTTGCTAGTTGGTACACTACGGCGGTTAGATGCACTACCCACAAGGTTCCTTTAATGTTTCAACCCATCGCATCACACTAACATATAAATTCCTTATTGGCATCTTATGTTGAAATCTGACGCAAGTTTCTAAAATTTGCATTGGAATTGCAACTAAATGAAATGATAATTTCAGTTTTCTTTAAACTATGTCTTTGGTTGCTATTATAGGTGTTCATGGGTTGGTTCGGTTCAGTTAGTTGGATAGTTAGTTGGAGGATTATAACATTAAACATCATAGTAGTGAAATTAAATAACATTATATAGATCAATTCATATTAAAGATGTTCCGTTAATGAACATATGTATCATATTAACATACATATTATTCCACGTTTATATTGTAACATCGCGTTAATCAATTTTCACACATACATGTTTAGTAAATAGTTCAATTGTGAGCAAAAGAGTCTTTATACAATACAAAGTTGTACAACAAAAAAATCAATATTTGTACAATCATTAGATATTTTGCTAAACCTTTCATATATATTATAAATGGTACGGTTCGGTCAAGCGTGGAATCGCAAAAAATAGAATTCAATCCTTGAGAAGCGGGTTTCTTCGGTTTTAGTTTTATTTAGATTTTTTCAGTTTTGGATTACGCGGTTGGGCTCGGTTTTGAAATAAATTTTTCTAATGGAACTGCAACACAAAATCGGTGATAGTTTATCTTAGATTTATTTTGTCTTCCATTACGATTTCGTTGCAATTTTGAAATTTTGCAACCGAATTGCAACGGAAAACAAATGATAATTTTTATTCATATTCAAATTTTATTTTCGGTTGCAATCCCGTTGCAAATTATGAAAATTTGCAACAGTTTGCTTTTTCGTTGCAAATTTTTCCAATATTGCAACGGATTTGCAACGTAAAAAAATAAAAATAAGTGAAAAATAAAATAGTATAGATTTTGCAACCGATTTGCAACCATTTCTTTGACGTTGCTTTTCGGTTGGTAATTCGTTGCAATATGGTTGTAAATTTTTATCTGAATCCTACCGTTGCAAATTTTTCGTTGCATTTGCATGTTTTTGTTGTAGTGCATATCATCACGCCCTCTTTATGTGATAAAATTGTACAACATTCGCATGTCTATTTCACTATATCTTACGTCTCATAATTATTGTCCACTATACTATTAATTCATTTTAGCCTAATAATCTCTGCAACGTCTTCTAAAAAATTAGTGCAACACCCGAAAAAAAATTCTAAGTCCGCTCCTATATAGTACAGTATTAATTTTCTCTTCATGTTTCGAACTCATAACTTATAGGCACTTTCATCCTTAAAATATTTGTGAATTTCACGTGTGTTTTAGCTAATTGTTATACATACACGTAACATCTGATTGTAATGTTATAATATTGTTTGTTTACCGATATCACTAAGTCATTCAACATGTAGATACAATTGGTGTTACATTCAATATATGACACTTACTTTGGAAACATATTCTCCAACGAAACAAATATGACATTATTTGCGAATTATATTTTTTAGATTCAATCAATTGGTTTATCTTTCGAATAAGTTTTTATTTAACTTGAGCAAAGGATCTAAGAGGTGATAATTTAATGGCTAATCGAATAAAATCGAGCCAACTTTGGTCCAATCTCTAATTTAGCAAAAGAAAACTTTTTCTAAGCCAAAGAAACCATTAAAGTTTCCTAGAAAGTCATTTAAATTTCAAGGTCTACAAGTTTCGATTAAAGATAATCTGATTACCTAGTCAAAAAGATAATTTGAAAGCTTTATCACTTATCAACTACTACTATGATAATAAACATCCATAACAACAAGTATCATAACAACAAATCTCACACACCAAGATCCATCATTAACACCAACCTTAGGTTGGCTGCTACATTCGCCGCATCAGTGGTTGGCGAATCATTCTTGGCAGGGGTTCCTCTTGCAAGCCATTCTACACCTTTGGCTAAATGTTCACGGTCAAGTCCATGGATTGTTAGGTGGCGGGATCGTTAGGTGGCGGGATTGTTAGGTGGCGGGGTTGTTAGGTGGCAATTTGGTGACAGTAAGACTTGCCTTAGCTGTGTCACGACTTCGGCTGAGAATTGTTTGCAACTTCCGATGTGAGTGGAGTGCAAACTGAACGAAGCAATTAGAAATCCAACCAAAGCGTACCAGAAATCTGTAGAGAATTCCAGTTAATATCTTCTTCGAAAAACATGGACGAGAAGAATATCAATGGAAGGGTTGTGATAGCGAGCTGAAATAAGCTTAGGGCGGCCCTCTTTCGCCATGTCCTCATTAGATGTTTCACGGCATTCTCGTATGCTTCCAGAATGAGCAAACAAAGAATACCAGTACCCACAACAATTCCACCATAAGCCACTACATAGCTAAAAAGAAAATAAAAAATTAACGGATCAATAAGTCAAATGGTCAGATGGTCCGGTGATGCCTTTCCGGGTACAAATATTGAAAACTAAAAGAAATTATGGATAAAATTGTGTCGCTTACAACAAAATAATGCTTATACTAATTAAAAATTATTGAAAAACGTATTTTTGTTACGATAAATATAAAGACAGATTTGCATTATTTAAAAACTTATTGACCTCACAACTATAACAATCAAATGATAACTCATAGTCTTATCGTTGTTCACATAAAGTTTGTGTTACATTAAAAGTTCATTTCGAAAATTCACTTATACCAAATCCTATATTAGATCCTTATAATAAAAATGTACAACATATTTCAGGTTATGCAAAACTGAAAATTAAGAGAACTTTTAAACCGTGTTAGCCTATTCAGCGAGATTCGTAAGACACACGGAATCAAGCAACCAAAAAAGAAATATGATCAATATTGTGTCTTAAAAGTAAAAATATTACCGTGTCTTAAAATTTCGAGACCACCCATTTCATCAAGTAGAATTTTTCTTTTTTGTGCGACGGAGCCAAAAATATTACAATTAAGGTGAAAAAACATATGTATTGGAGCTGGTGGTTCTATGCTTGTCATGAGAACAAGATGTAGATTGTTCTTTATATAAGCTTCAATGTTCCAGTTTAGACCCTCATCTTTTATAATTTTGTCAAATGACTTTAATCTAAAATAAATCATTTTATGCCCTTAAAATTATGCACTAAATCTTTTTAAACATACAACATAATGAACATTGAAAATTTAACAGTATGTCCGTGTAGGCTAAACAGCTATTTGTGTTTTTGGCGTATGAGTGTGTTTTGTACATATAGCGCAACGACAAATAGTAGAATGTGCCACGAGACTTATATTAAAGACACACCTATCCTCACCAAAGGAGCTAAACGATAAAATGTTGCTATCAAGACTTTCACTGTGACGCAATGCGAAATTTGATCAAAACATTTGACTAGGACATGTCCCAAAATTTTGGATAACGAATAAAAAAGAGGGACAATAATATTAGGATGAAGGAAGTTATAAACAATGTCTAAATATAAATAATAAGGTTTTTTCTTTTAAATTCTTGAAAAAAATTTAAAAAATTGCACAAGATCGTGTATACACATGACATCAGTTATAACGAATTATTTCTGGAAGATTTAAAAGAAATTTCACAATATCCGGTATATAATATATCATTTATTTTTACACTAACTGTAGTTCCCTTTGCATGACCAGATTACTTAAAAATGTTATTTTCGTATTGACTCAAGTACCCAACCAAAAAACTGCTCTAATTAACAATACATGATCGGCTGATTCTAGCTATCCTAGGAGTATAAGGCCACGTAAAAGGAGTTCAAGTTGTAAATGAATTTCACCAGGAAGTTAAATTTTAGTATACAAAAGGCATAACTTTCATGCAGTATTAATGAAGGTGCCTTTAACTGTCTAGGAAATGTGCTTCCTCTAACCCACTGAATCCACTGATAAAACTTGATAATAATATTTCATCAAAATAATGGTGTATGTTTATCAAGGAGATAAAAAGAGGCGAAACAACTATGCACAGTGTTTGGTTATCTCGAGGGGTGAAAATAAGCCAAGTTGAACCTGAGCTCTTTGCGAGGCTTATAACAACATATGTTGCTTTACTTACACAGTTTCAAAGAGCTTGTGGTTCTGGTGGTTTTTTAATCTGGCTTTTTGTTGGTTTGTGAGCTTAATTAATACTTTAATGGTTGAATTTGTAGTTGATGATGTTTTAAAACCTTTTTAAGGTGTTCTTTCTTTGATCATGTTTTATAACAGACTATGGTAGATTACCCTCAAACTTACAAAGCTTTATGGAAGGAAAAAGAGTTTCTATTGGATTAATTTTTAAGAAAATAATACCCGCTGGGTTTATCAAACCAAGTAAACCCCATAAGCGGTTCAATCTGCTTTTCATTCAAGCAAAAACTCCGCCACATCTAGAAGACCGGCTTTCTAACGGTTGAAGAGACCTGGTCAACGAGGTTTTAAAACATCACAAAGAAGTAGACATTATAAGTTAGTTGGCATTTTATTCTTCTTGAGATATATGCAAAACAACAAAAGTGCAAAACTATAACCTTTAATTCTATTAGCTAGAAGAAATTAATAAATTCTGAGCCACTGATCAACTACACGTCTAGCTCGGACCACTCTTATTACCAGCTATCGTCATAAATGGAGTCACCTACAGGCTGGTTCAGTAAGGAAGAAAATAACATATATTCTGATTTGATGCTCTGTTGGTTTATTTCACCTGAATGGCAAAATGGATAATCAATTCAACCTTTGCAAACAATAAATCATGCTCATATTAGAGGCGAGGTGCAATACCATTAGTGCCATCAGCTCCATCTATGCCATGTTAAAACTGTTGTTTTGCAGCAAGAAAGCAAAGCAGCAGCGTATAGTATGTATCATCATCAATTACTTGCACCCAAAGATGATATGAATTGATTTGCAGAGTCTAAAATGGAGTCAAGTCCACGAGGCTCGGTAAGAAAGAAAGGAAAGTATTTGATGATTTTGTTGTGCCATCTATGATTAGCAAAACTAATCTCAGCCCTTATATCAAATTAAAATGAATCATGCATAAACATTTAATCAGAACACATAATCAAGTTGATGATGATTTCATAATCATCAAACCACGATCCAACCATCAACTAAACTTGAAGTTGCTTTTATCCAAAACCTCCGAATCATGCATGAACCCTAATCTTAAAATTGTGAAAACTAAGAAATCTTACCGTGTGGTTATCATCTTAAATCTCTAAACACTTTGCATAAGGTGTAATCTTCAACAAGTTTGCTTAATCTATCTCCAATTGATCCTCGGTTATTTCACCTATCACCTTAATAATTTGAAAACCTGGTTTTATTTAGATTAATTTACACTTTTAGTCCATACTTTGTTTGTAGATCAAGTGCATAAATTAGGTCATTTCTTGCATCATGTATAGCAATGTTCATGGCGTTGATGACCGGAAACAATAAAATACGCGCGCTCACGGGATCGCCCTTAATGATGGGGTTGCTTTCACTTATACTTCGCCTTGGTTCATTGTGTTGCTGATTTTTTTAATTAGCATGGGTCTTTATTTCGGAATCTGCCTCAGAAATCATACTCGACACTTTGGGGCAACTTGGTCATTAATGAACTTACCAGCGGAGTACTTCTTGGTGTGTTATAGTGAATTTAAATTGATATGAGTAGGCGCCCTCCCATTGATGTGTGTCCTTTACATTTACTTATTGATTTGTGTTCTTTACATGTACAATCAAGAAGTTGTTGATGGTGGGACTGCAATTGCTGTTCAGAAGGAGAATCTGGAATTTGTGTATGCTAGGAATGCATACTTTGTTGATGAAGGAAATGGGTGTTGTCGAAGGGAATAAAGAATTTGTGGATGCTAGCAATGAAGTACAATAACTGTTTAGTTTACTTAGTTTGCGTTGATCATTTTCCTAGTTGTTTTATTGTTCTTTCGGATCGAGCCCTATCCCGCTGTGTAATGACTTTAGAAAGTTTAATTATGCATGTTTGTTTGGATTATATCTTATAAGTGTAAGGACTTTAGAAACTTATCTCGGTAAATTTTATCATGCATGTTTGTTTGGATTATATTATATATATTTTTAATTAGTTTAAGCTGCATAGTTCTAATATGACGTTACACAAATTATCACATCAAAAGGAATACATGAAACATCAATACATTGTAAAGATAAAAAATTATACTTACAAATCATAAAATATAAACAAACCAAGGAAACATATTAATAGTTCGTGCATCATTTTCATGTTTCTTTTCAAAATTTTAGCAACCTCGATAATTTTCATTTGATATGCACGTGATTTACCAACACAAAAGCGAAAAAAAAAAAGAATTAAAAGAAGCGAAAACCCGTTATTAGTTTAAAAAGATTATTTGCATAAACATCATATTGGAATTATGATGACAGCGCATTTGTATGGGAAAATTAGTTTTCTACTGCTTTTAGATGACATAAAATCACTATATGATTATGGCTTAAAACCATGACACGAGGATATTCAACCCACTAATAAATTATTTAAAAGCGAACAGAATGATCACACCGTGTGGCTGCGTAGGGCTGTGTGGGCCGCGTGATCACACCGCCGTTTAAGGCGTGGAAGACGTCGTAGCCATGCCCACGCCCGAGGAAACCAACCAATTTTACATAACACACCCTCCTTCACTTTACACAAACCCCACCTTAACTTTGAACCTAACCAAACTAACCGTAAATGGGTAGTTTTTTGGAGGTAAAAAAAAATCGATTTTTTTTAAAAAAACTGCTAGGCACCGGCTAGTTTTTCAAACGTTTAATATATATTTTTTTAATTTTCAAATATACATAACGGCTAATTTTGGAAACTTTTTTTTTGAATTTTTTAAAACAGACTAACGGCTAGTACATTAAAAAAATAGCCAACCGCTAGTTTTTTTGTTAGCCGAATATCTTTTTTTATCCGAATGTTTTTTTTAGAATGTAATGTTTAAATTTGAATGAATAGAGTAAATTAGGATTTGAATAAATTAATTCTTGAGGGTAATTTACGAGAAAAAATAAAAAAATGGGTAAATTGGTGTGGAAATGATGTGATGATAAGATGATATTTTTTTATTTGCAAGTAAAAAAGCTAACGTGACAGTATATTTTTTTCTGTGAATATGTGATTTCCATTAATACATATAACTGTTTTACGAAGCGTAGGGGAATTTTTTAATACTACTCTGTGTTTTTGGCGGGAAAAGAAATTGGGCACGTGGCCCTTATTTCTCAGACGTGTTATGCTACGTGTGTATTATCTCCCGTTATTCCATCGTGTAAAACACACACACCCCATTATCTAAAACAACCCATTATCTAAAACATATCCTCATCTTCATCTAAAACAAAAGTATGGTTCCATAGCTTCATTAGCAAATCTCTAAAACCAGCTCTCAGTTCTGTTGGGTTCTTTTGAGGATTTGGGTTATTGGTGGGTGGTGGTTTCGGTGGTTGAAAGTTGTTGGGTGTTTCGCTCATCCGCTAATCTCTTCCGAACACGAGTTCTGATTTAACAGATCTACCACAACGTAAGTTTTAGTTGTAATTTAATTCTAATTGAACTGAGATTTTAATTGAGAATTAGGGATTTTGTGAGACTAATACGAAATTAGGGGTTTCGATATAGCTTTGGTTTTGGTGGTGTTTAACAAAGCAAATTACCTGACACATAATTGAATGGTTTGTTTTTATTAAATATTTTGTTACGAGTAAACAGGTTTACATATAATAGCTACCTAATAATTATGTTATTCAGAGGTATAGGCGACGATAAGAATTATCATTCTAAAATGAAAATATATAGAATCCATCACTTTCTTTAAGTAATATTCGATCCTTTATACCACACTTTTATGTAGAAATAATTGTGATGATGTTGGATTTTGATTTGTTGTTTTAGTATTGTCAATGGAGAAGGAAAATTTAAATGGCCTGTTGTGAGTTTCATTACTATGCATTTTGCAGGTTACCTTGAAGCACCTTGCAGATGATCACAAAGGTATGTGTGGATTTATACTATGCACTTTACGGATTGCACAGTTTTTTTGAATTGTTTTCTAATACCGGTCATTCATTTTCTTCCGTCTTTCTGTTTTTCCTTTTCATATAGTCGTCAACATGCGTGGATCTGTTGAATCAGGGTCTAACCGTCGTAGACGGGGGTGTGTCCCATCGAATCAAAATCACAGTCGATACACCAGGTTGCTCCAAGAGTTGTGTGGGTTTGGATAACAAGTTTCCAATGAAGGCGTGGAACATGTACTAATTCAGAAAGCAGGTACGAATTATTTATCGCGACTTTAGCTTCTTTTATTAAAGTGATTTCTTGAAGGTTTTTCAAAATATATTGCGAGATTGTTGGAATCTAGAAAGGACATCTGAAAGAAATCAGATAACCTGTCAGGTGCCCCTGAGTCTAACGAAAGATCTGAAATGTAGACGTTGTCACAAGCCTGAACGTACCGCATACTTTTAATCCTGAACCCACAGTAAACTCTTTGAGCCTTTGTGAGAGTGAGCATTCGTTGGTTTCCCAAACTCTTTCTTAAGAGCATACACAAAACAATTTACTATCCTTTCTTTATCTCCAGGCTTTGCTGAAACATCAGCTGAAATGACGCTCTTTAAGCAACGCGTAGCTTCTTTGGTGACTCACGATGTTAAGGGCAAGAGATCAAAGACGAAAATTATTTCATCGCCGTTAGGAAGATACATACCAGAATTGAGGTACACCTTCTAATATATGTAAAGCTGGCATCATCTTTGGCCAGATATCAAGGTTTACTTTCTATACGAAAGAAAAATATAAAAACAAGAAGATATTGCATATACTAAAATACATGCTAGATATCTAAAATGATGCTTGAGAATAACAGATTCTTGATATATTTACTTCTTTTTTATAAATAAATAGTTTAAAGTAGGCTTAGATTTGCTCATTTTATGTGTCAAAGAATGTCCGCTATCTAGGGCTACATCCCCTAATGGTACGAGTGTATGAGTATATTGATGAAGTGTCGAGACAATTAGGAACCGAATACTAAAAAAAATATTGTTTACCAACAATCCCTATCCAAAATTAATATAACTCGGGTTCCATTTGATAAGAAAAATCACACATTATCGAATGTTTTAGTATCTTTAGGGACTGCAATAGCTCACCATTTGCTGCGTGTCATTTGTTTTGATTTCTTCTTACATGCATTTACGTACATATTTTGACCCATAGTTTGTTTGGCTAATTTTGAGCTTTCCTGTTAACTTGCAGCAAGCATGACGCAAAACTACATTTTCGAATAAAAGCACTCCCAAGCAAAGCCAATATCGCCAGAAGCAACGCCGCCATCTGCGAAAAGGTCAGTCCTGCCACATCTAGGATTGCGTACTTTTTTCACTTAAACTGCTTAGGAAGTTTTCACTCACCAGGTTCGAACATGCTTCTCTCAAAATTATTAGCTGAAATGTAACCAGATTTATCTCATTACCCAGACCTTAGAAGATAGACAGGAAGCAATCAAGAAAAAAGAAGAAAAACAAAAAAACTTGCGACAAAAATTAAAGTCCGGTAGAGCCGATATGGAAGCATAAGAAAAACCGACATAAGTTGCTGCAACACAGACTATATGGCTGCTGTATCATTTTCTGCAAATGTGCATCTTTAGGGGTGTTTGGAAATGGATACAACATTTTTCTGGAAGTCCAAGTAGCCAAGGCAAAATTCTTTGAGGCCGACGACCTTTTCTTAGAAGTTAATAAACATAAAAGCACGATTCTGGCTACTGAAATCTACTTTTGACCTTTCTGCCTTATTCCCTTTTTTCCGTTTGAATTATTAATTTTAGAATTGAAAGTAAAGGGATGTTTGTGTTATCTTATTTGTCTGGCTTATGACTTTTATTTGATATCGGAGAACCCAGTAAGCTCATTCTTTATAGTTTATATTGTGCAAGTCAAGACCCGCCGCAGCGAAGCGCGGGTTTTTCATACTTGTTTGCTCTAATAAGCTAACTTTCAAATATATAAACTAAAATAAAACATGTTACTACTTTACGTGCATGTTAAATTCATAATTAATTTATCTTATTACAAATTGACTATATGATCGCTCAGTTTACTCTTTTTCATTTCGAAAGAACTTGATTTACTTTTTTATACATCACTTAACTTTATACTCTCGATTGTAAATAGAGTAAAATGAAGATATCATAATGTTGGTTTCTCAAAATTGCATTTATCCTCTCTGATTTTTAATAAATGTAGGTGACCTTTATATGGCCAAAGTCTAAGTTCATTTTTGTTCTTTGACCCGACAGTGATTAATTTTTACCGTTAACTATTTTGAAAGAAAGGGTTTTTTTTGTCAATATTTGTTTTTAATCAACTCACTATACCCAAACTCGCTATACCCAAATCGTATACACACAAGAAGTAGAATGTTTGTACTAATTAGACATTTTTTTATTGTTTCAACGTGTTCTTCAAATTAATCATGCCATCTATAAAAAGAAAACACGCATATCGACATTCAAAACGTAATATAAGATAAAGCCGTAGTACTAGTTATACACTTGCTTTAGCAGAATCTTTGTTATTACATTAAGAGACATTAATAATGCCTTTTCTCTTCTTCACTATCCATCACAACCAACTTTGGCCGTCAATACTGCCACCAGTTTTACTATACGATTTTATAAAAACAAGAACAAGAATCAAGTATGATTCAACCAACCACCCCTTTATTTTTATTAACTGCGTATAGCTATCACTTCAAATGTGATACTATGCTGTTTGATCGTACATACAAAGTAGAAAGAAACCAATAATAGAATCAAGATCTTACATCCCAAGATCAAGATTCATAAACCAGATCAAGAACTGAAACAATGAATATCAAAGGCGACCAAAACGAGAGAGACTTTTTACACACACACACCTAACTACAAATGAGATAAAAACATGTATATAAAGACGAGTGGCTCAGCATAGCTACCAAGTTTCCACACTTGTCATTATTAGTCCTCCAACTTCTAAAACCTGCACATAAAAAGAAACAAAGAAAAACAAAGGAAATACTAAAGAGAAAAGTTACCATCTCACCCTTCAACTATTACCACTTATCAACTTAGTCTTAATACCCCCTCTTAAGTTGATTTGTGATATAAGTTGACAAGATTAAGCTTATCACTCAGAAACTTGTGATCTTTGATTGATAAGCCCTTAGTAAACATATCAGCCACATTGTCTTCAGATTTGATCTTCAAGGTCTTAATCAAACCTGCTGACACTTTTTCTCTTAAAAAATACAAGTCAAGTTCAAAATGTTTTGTCCTTTCATGAAACACAGGATTAGAAGCAATCTGAATTGCAGAACTGCTATCACAATTGATAGGAACTGGTAAACATATATCAATTTTAAGATCCTTCACGATCTTAATAATCCACATTATCTCACAAGCAACACTGTTCATAGCTCTATATTCAGCTTCAGCTGAAGATTTTGCTAGAACAGACTGCTTTTTGCTTTTCCAGGAAACAAGATTGTTTCCAAGATACACTGTATATCCTGTTACAGACTTCCTAGTAATCTTACATTTTGCCCAGTCTGAGTCAACAAATGCAGCAAGACTTAAGTCATTGTTTTTCATAAAAGAAATACCATTACCAGGAGAACTCTTAAGGTATCTAAGAACATGAAAAGCAAGCTTTAAGTGTGGTTTATAAGGAACATGCATAAATTGACTAAGACTGTGAACAACATAGGCTATATCAGGCCTAGTTAATGTAAGATAGATCAACTTTCCAACAATTTTCTGATAACAATGTTTTGTTATCATTAGGAACATCCTGTTCTATAACTCTTTGATCTTTTTTCCTTTTAGATGAATCAGGAATATGTGCTTTAGCTGGCTTACATGCCAGCATACCATATTCTGCTAGTAATTCAAGACAATACTTTCTTTGATTAAGCACAAGACCATTATTAGCATCAAGTACTTATATGCCTAAGAAGTACTTAAGCTTTCCAAGATCTTTAATTTTAAATTTAGAACTCAAGTATTTCTTAAACTCATTAATAACAGATTCATTGTTACCAGTTATGATAATATCATCAACATAAACCAGTAGAGCAACAAAAGAATCATTCTCATTTTTAGTGAAAAGAGAAACATCATTTTTACTTTGTATGAACCCATTTTCAACAAGCACACTAGTTAATTTTTCATTCCATTTTCTTGGTGCTTGTTTAAGACCATACAAAGATTTAGTGAGCCTACACACTTTATTATCATTTGACCCATATCCCTCAGGAAGAGTCATGTAAATCTCTTCATCTAATTTACCATATAAGAATGCATTATTAACATCAAGTTGATACACAGGCCAAGCATAGTGAACAGCAACATAAATAAGGCATCTAACAGTAACAATTTTCACTACTGGTGAAAAAGTTTCCTCATAATCAATACCCTCTTTCTGACTAAACCCTTTAGCCACAACCCTAGCTTTGAACCTTTCAACCTCACCACTAGATTTGTACTTAACTTTCCACAACCACTTACAAGCAACTGCTTTTCTACCTGGTGGTAAATCCACAATTACCCAAGTGTTATTTCTGTTAAGTGCATCCATCTCTTTATTCATAGCTTCAATCCATTTTGGATTTTTAATAGCTTCTGAATAAGATTTGGGTTCATGAATTTTGTTCAAATTATTAGCAAAGACAAAGTTATGCATAGACAAATTGGCATAACTAATCACACTATTTATATCATATCTAACCTTTTTATCCATCACATAATTGTCAAATTTAGCAGGAGTTTTAACAGGTCTACTAGATCTCCTTAGCTCTGGTCTTTCTGGACTATTATCATTTTCAGATTCAAACATTTGTTTAAATTCTACAAAGTCATCACCCTCAGACCATAATCATCATCATTATTGATAATGTCATCTCCTTCATAACTTCCTATAATGTCACCTAGACCATTCTGGCTGCTGTCAGTCTTGTCTAAACTAGACTCTTTGACTACCCCCCTAGAATGCCTGGCAACATCAGGAGAAGTGTCACTAGACACATCTACAAATTCAGGAGTCACACTATTATCCATATCACTCTTACTGTCTCTCTTATTATCATGGGGTTCACTTGACTTTGATTCTACTAGGTCAAAAAACTTTTGACTGTTAACACCATTTTCTTCAAAAACAAACTCTTTTACTAACATATCATTTTTGAAAGGATAAACAGTCTCATAGAACTTCACATCTCTAGAAAAGAAAAAACTCTTTGTTTCAAGGTTATAAAGCTTATAACCCTTTTTAGTGTTAGAATACCCCATAAAAACACATTTATCAGACCTAGCAGAAAATTTATCTGAATTATTTAAAACAGTTGCAAAACACAAACAACCAAAACTTTTAAGCAAAGAGAGACTAGGTGAAACATTGTAAATCATTTCATATGGACTTTTTCCAGAAAGCACAGAGGTAGGAAGCCTGTTAATAAGGTACACAGATGTAAAAATACATTCAGACCACATGTTTAAAGGAATGCCCCCTGAAACATGAGGGCTCTAGCAACATTAAGAAGATGTCTATGTTTTCTTTTAACAACACCATTTTGCTGTGGTGTATATACACAAGAGGTCTGGTGTATTATACCCTTAGATGTAACAAATTTTTCAAACATATGATTTATAAACTCAGTCCCATTATCACTTCTAAAAACTTTAACAGAAATGTCAAACTGATTCTTAATAAGATTATAAAATTCTACAACTTTTTCAAAAACCTCATCTTTTCCCTTAAGCAAATACAACCAGACAGCTCTAGTGTAATCATCAACAATGGTAAGAAAAAATCTGAAACCTTCCCTACTCTTAATCTTATAAGGACCCCAGACATCCAAATAAATAATATCACCCAAATGCTTAGTCTTATGATCACTAAGAGGAAAAGGTTCTCTGGTTTGCTTAGCCTTGTGACACACATCACAAGGCTGAGTATCACCCAAATCATCAATCTTAAGTGTATCTTTCAACACACTCAGAACTTGATCAGATGGATGACCAAGTCTGTTGTGCCAAATACACTTAGAAAGCAAACAACAAGTAATTTTACTATTAAAAATTTTCCTACCTGAATCAAACACATATAATCCATTATTATCACTACCAGTCCCCAGGAAGGACTTTTGAAGAGAATCCTGAATAAAACACTTAGATTCAGTGAAAGAAACAACAAACTTATTTTCCTTAGCAAGTTTATGAATAGAAATAAGACTGACTTTGTATCCAGGTACCACTAACACATTTTTCAAACTAATTTTATCTGCAAGTTTATAATTTCCAACAAATTTAACCAACTCAATAGTCCCATTAGGGTGTGAAACAGTTATATTCAAATGAGAAACATTTATGACATCAGTTAAATGATCAGTTGAAAAATTCATGTGTTGAGAGGCACCAGAATTAAAAATCCATCCAACATAAGTACTATATGTACTAATGTTAGTGTTGTAATTAAAAAACTTGCTTGTAACAAAACTAATCACGTGATTAGAAAAAGATAAAGTGCCAGCAGCACCAGACTGCAACTCACTATTATCAGGCTTAGAACCAATCAAAGCCATCAATCTGTTAATCTGATCTTGAGTAAAAGGCATAGAGTTCCCTGTACTTGGATCATTCTTAACAGAAGCATAACTAGAATTAACACCACCAGATGAAGTATTAGAATTAACACCACCAGGAGTTCTTTTCTTGAATCATGGTGGATATCCATTAAGCTCAAAACACCTATCAATGGTATGGCCAGTCATATTACAATGCTTACAAACCAAATTGTTATTTCTAGTAGCTCCCCTCTCTTGAGAGGACCTACTACTGTTATTATTATTATTATTACTAGACCAATTGTTGTTATTACTATTAGACCAATTAGATGGCCTAGCAGCAAAAGCAGAAGAGTTTGGTCTAACAGAAGAATTATGAACCAAATTATTCTTATGAGATTTAACCCTAGATAGAGTAGCAAATGCAGATTTCACATCTGGTAGAGGATCAGAAGTCAATAATTAACTTCTTACAACACTGTAAGCGTCATCCAATCCCATAAGAAACTGCATCAATCTCAACAGACTATTATGACTTTTAAGCTAAGGAGCACCCTCACAAGTACAATTAGGCAGATTAACCAAGGAGTCAAATTGTCTCCATAGACTATTATAATTGTGATAGTACTCAGATAAGGAGGACCCAGATTGAGTAAGAGAGCAAATCTTAAAATGCAAATTATATATCACAGAACCATCAATTTTATCATATGTTTCCTTAAACTCATCCCAAACATCTCTAGCATTTTTAGAAAAAATTTGCCCTTGATACAGCTCAGAAGAAATACAACCAAGAATCCATGACAAAACAACAGCATCACACCTATCCCATTGTTCTTGTAAAAACTCATCCTCTTTATCTTTAACACATGTACCATCAATAAAGCCCAACTTATTTTTAGTATGCAATGCAAGTTCAAAGGCAGCAGCCCACACTTTATAATTTTCAGGACCAAACAATTTAGTTGTTACAATAGGGTGACCATTAGTATCAGATGGGTGTAAATAGAGAGGGTCATTAGGGTGAATGACATTATTACTCTCATCATCAGTATCACTGACCTCTTTATCACTTTTCTTGTCCTCACATATGATGCAAGACAAAGAAATAAACAAATAAAAAGACTCCTTGTAACTCCTCTACAAACAACTACCAAGAAGCAAACAACCTCTCAATAAATCAAACCTCCAAAACTACCTAGATCCCTTCGACACCTAATCACCCACTAGAAACAAAAAACTAAAAAAGAGAGAGAATAGAGGTATTACAATGCACGCGCAACAACAAATCACCAATCAGAAACCAAGATTCACAAGATCAAGCAGATCTTATAAATCAACAAGCACAGCAGAAAAACTCACCTGAAAACAAGATAAAACAACAAAAAACTAACAAGAAACAACCTCAATTACCTTCAATCAAGAAAACCCTAATTTCTGAAATTTAGGGTTTCTTGACAAAACTTACCAGATATGCAATTAAACCTAATTAATTGCACAAGAACCCAATTAATCACCACAGAACACCAAGAATCGAAAAACCCCAAAATTTTTAGAAACCCTAAAAAATTAATCGATCAAATCTTGTGATTAAACACAATCAAAGCACGATTAACCACAAGATTAATCAATATATTTTGAAAAACTAGTTAAAAACCAGATATCAAGAACCAATGGCTCTGATACCATATACGATTTTATAAAAACAAGAACAAGAATCAAGTATGATTCAACCAACCACCCCTTTATTTTTATTAACTGCGTATAGCTATCACTTCAAATGTGATACTATGCTGTTTGATCGTACATATAAAGTAGAAAGAAACCAATAATAGAATCAAGATCTTACAACCCAAGATCAAGATTCATAAACCAGATCAAGAACTGAAACAATGAATATCAAAGGCGACCAAAACGAGAGAGATTTTTTACACACACACACCTAACTACAAATGAGATAAAAACATGTATATAAAGATGAGTGGCTCAACATAGCTACCAAGTTTCCACACTTGTCATTATTAGTCCTCCAACTTCTAAAACCTGTACATAAAAAGAAACAAAGAAAAACAAAGGAAATACTAAAGAGAAAAGTTACCATCTCACCCTTCAACTATTACCACTTATACAACTTAGTCTTAATATTTACCCTCTAGTCTATGTGGAAATATGGTGAATTATCGAAACCTAAACAACACTGTCACAACAACGACGAATGAGGGTGAAGTGACGCCCCCCCTTAGAGAGTAAAAGGTTTGTTAATTTATCGTATGATTTTTTCTTGGGAAGACAGGTGGCATACCGTGTGACCCGTTAGGCCCACGTTCTCCCGGACGTAAAAAATACTATATATAACTTACGCACATCCCAACACCCCCACCTTAGTAGAATACAAATAAAACACAAAAAGTGAGAAAAAAAGAATTATGACACGTGGTTCAGTGCGAGGCTAAATATAATTGTCTTCATGTTTTGCTTTCGTTGGTTGGATGGATTGAGCCATCATCAACCCTTATACCGTACCTCACAAACACAATAAAAAAATAATTCCACGACGTGCGCTCTTGCTTCAACGAGAGCCTAGATATAGTTGCTGCCATATTTTTGCTCGATTGGTGGGACTGATTAAGCTCGTCATACCCCAATAAAAAATAAATGGAACACAATAAGACAAAAAAAGTCCTATGGCATTGGTTAGTAGCTTCGACGCGGGCCTTCATATATGGTTACCGTCGTGTTTTGCTTCGGCTGGTGGGATGGATCAACCACCACCCCTATTGGCTAAACTGAGTAAGGATATACTCACGCGTTAGTTCCTACTTAGTGTGACTAACTCATGCATGAGTTCGGCTTGAGATTTGGTGAAGGTTGAAAAAACTTTGGTTATATAGAACTTTTTTACGGATAAGTATCATCTACTCCCTGATTTTTGCAACACAACTTCTTCAAACTTCACTACTAATCAACATATAATTTGATATGACTTCTTCACTCCTACATAACATCGATGAAATTAAAACTTTGGTTGTAAAGATAATTCAAGAAGATAGCGTTCATCAAAAAGCGAGTATGGGTTAGTGATGCGATTTGAAAATGTATCAACCGTTAAAGATAATCCGAGAAAAGCATACGATAAATGGAGAGACTTTCCGTAAGAGAACCATGCTCAGACTGACACTTTTTTAAAGAAGAATCTAACAAATATTATAAGATGCATACCTTGACGAAAAGGGTCGAACTTCATTCTTTCCGGGTTTATAGATTATACTGAGTCAACCTCGCTTCTTCCTTTTTATGTTGTCATGATGATTATCCTCAAACACTCTCTAAGGCGACTCTCTTGAGTTTCTGGCAGCTTTTTTGGTTGAAGTAGCATTTCGTTGTCTCGAAGGAAGTCACTATTAAAGAGCTCACCCTATTGAAGTACCATAGGTGACCTCGGTCCAGTGACTAAGAAATGGGTTTGCGCTTGATTTTTTCGTGATTGTTTAGAAAGGTGGCTAAAATAAAACCATAAGTGAATACTCAATTTTTTGGGTATATGTAAAATATGATTAGGAGGATTGTGTGGTAATTTTAAATTCCCTATTGTACATTTAAGTTTTATATTGTAAGTTTAAATTTCGTATTGTATTGTGAATATAAATTCTTAATTCAACGGCTAGTTTTCCTCGATAAATATCCTTTATTATCCTTTCATTTTTTGATACAAAGATTATCAACCAATCTAAGTAGCTAAAAACTATCTCAATAAACACTCAAGAAAAAACTTCGACCACCAATTGAAACAACAAAGAAGTTACTCGAAGCAATCCCTCGACGCCCGAAAACTACCTGAAGCAACCCCCACACTCTATGCACAGCCCAACTACCACTCAAAAACCCAAATGAGTGGTTCGTCAACTAAGAAAATTCTTCATTTTCAACGATAGAGGTATCACTTGATAAAAAAGAGATATGTGATGAATATGATATATGTGAAGAATTGTATCTTCTGAGGACTAGGAACGTCAACTACATCTTGATGAAGAAACATCAAAAGAAATGGTAGAAAAGAGGCCATAGATGAAAAAGTGAGAGAAGAAAGAATCATCCAAGTTGAAGGAGATGATGAGGTATTCATGTCAGAATTTAGGTTGAGATCTGATTCGTATCTGGAATTAGATTAATTGTTATGTAATGTTTTTATTATATATTTTTTATTTCTATTTTCTTTGGTAGTCTATTGTATTTATATTTTTTTCGTAGTATATTGTATTTTTATTTTCGTTCGAATCTTAATTTATTATGTCTTACGTTTTTATTAATTTTTTAGGTTCCCTTTACGTTTTTTGTTTTAAAATAAAAGTATAAACAATGTGTGAACAGTGAGTTGTCACCAGGGAAACTGTCACTCAAAGATTATTAATTGTTTTTTTTGCTTATTATGAAAAATTATAAAATTATTATCTGTTTTTTCTTATTTAAGATATAATTATTATTTAAGAAAAAATAATATAATTATTTATTCCATTTATAATTATTATTTTAACTATTGATCCGATGTAATTTTATTTTCGCGACGTTTATATAATAAAAAATGAGATATTTGTAAAATAAATATTTATTTATTCCAAATATTACATAAAACCCCTTGTGTGAACACATGAGAGACTTAGAGACAGACACGCCTAAACATAGTTTTATTCGACACGAACAATTAAACACGCTCTTAGCTAAACATGGATATTACAACACAAACTAGTTCAAACTAATGTTCCCCATGTCATCGTAAAGGTCGTGAAGTAGTGCATATGAATCCACTATGTGTCTATTGCCATGGCGGAACATCTCTACTATTCTCTCAAGTACCTTTATCTTTCCATTCAAGTGCACACAGTTTGCATATGTTGAAGAGTTTGGAGAATAAATTGGAGTCGTTGAAGGTCTCGAAGAAGAGCTTGGAGGAGAAAAGCTCGTTGAAGCTCTAAGAGAATTGACTATTAGTGTGACTCGTTCGCCTTTCCATAAAAAAAATTCGCATCCATATGAAACTGGATGTTCCACATGTGAAGATGGACAAGCATAGTAATATCTACCAAGGGATTCACGTTACCACTATTGTCGAAGAACTACATCTCCACGTCTACACCTACACGAAAAAGCTTCATGTGTCAACATCTTCATAATAACAATGTGTTTATAATGATAAGTGTATGTGTGTTCTGCTGGTTGTTGTGATAATAAGGAGTGTGTGTGGTTGTCCTTCTATGGTAAAAATGTGAGGGAAATGGTTAACATTTTACCGCCAACTTTTTCTAGCCAACTTTTACCCGTCAATACTTTCTCGCAATATTTCCCGCCAATAATTTCCCGCCAACGTTAATCACGATTGGTTACACGTTATGTGTTTAATAGATGAGTTGGTATGTATTGGTTACACGTTAGATGTTCAATGGAAGAGTTGATTAGATGTTCAATGGTATATGTTCAATAGATGAGTCGGTATGTATTGGTTACATGTTACATGTTCAATGGATAAGTCGGTATGTATTGGTTACACGTTAGATATTCAATGGATGAGTTAGTATGTAATGGTTACACGTTATATGTTCAATAGATGAGTCAGTATGTATTGGTTACACGTTAGATGTTCAATGAATGAGTCGGTATGTATTGGTTACACGTTAGATGTTCAATGGATGAGTCACTATGCATTGGTTACACGTTAGATGTTTAATGGATGAGTCGCTATGAATTGGTTACACGTTAGATGTTCAATGAACAAGTTGATTGGTTAGGTTACACGTTAGATTTTTAATAGATGACTCGTTATGCATTGGTTAAACGTTAGATGTTCAATGAAGGAGTCGGTATGTATGGGTTACACGTTAGATGCTCAATGGATGAGCCGGTATGTATTGGTTACACGTTATATGTTCAATGGATTAGTCGGTATGTACTGGTTACACGTTAGATGTTCAGTGAATGAGTCCGTAGGTTATGGTTACACGTTATATGCTTAATGGATGAGCTGATAGGTAAGGTTACACGTTAGAAGTTCAATGGCTGAGTCGGTAGGTTATGGTTACACGTTAGATGTTCAATGGATGAGTCGGTATGTATTGGTTACACGCTATATGTTCAATGGATGAGCCGATATACATTGGTTACATGTTATATGTTCAATGGATGAGTCAGTATGTATTGGTTACACGTTATATGTTCCATGTATTCCCGGTATGTATTGGTTACACGTTATCTGTTCAATGGATGAGTTGGTTTGTGATGGTTACACGTTAGATGTTCAATTAATGAGTCGGTATGTATTGGTTACACGTTATATGTTCAATGGATGAGTCGGTATGCATTGGTTACACGTTAGATGTTCAATGGATGAGTCTGTGTGTATTGGTTACACGTAATATGTTCAATGGATGAGTCGGTATGTATTGGTTACACGTTATATGTTCAGTGGATGAGTCGGTAGGTTATGGTTACACGTTTGATGTTCAACGGATGAGTCGGTATGTATTGGTTACACGTTATATGTTCAATGGATGAGTCGGTATGCATTGGTTACATGTTAGATGTTCAATGGATGAGTCGGTGTGTATTGGTTACACGTTATATGTTCAATGGATGAGTCGGTATGTATTGGTTACACGTTATATTCTAAATGGATGAGTCGGTATACATTGGTTACATGTTAGATGTTCAATGGATGAGTCGGTGTGTATTGGTTACACGTTATATGTTCAATGGACGAGTCGGCAGGTTATGGTTACATTTTAGATGTTCAATGGTTACCGAACTAGAATAAATCGAGAAACTAAACCGACTCGACCGGAATGAGTTGAGAAATTAAACAGACCGGGATGATATTATTATTATATAAATAATAATAATTATTATTTTATAAATAATGATAATAATAACTTTATAAATAATAATAAGAATAATTATTTTATAAATAATAATAATAATAACTTTATAAATAATAAATAATAACTATTATTTTAATAATAATAATTATATAAATAATTATAATAATATAATCTATTTTATTCTATTAAAAGAAGGTTTATGCTTATGTCATTTTTAAGTTAGTGTAATGTATTTATTGGTTGATCTATTAAAAAAATATTATTTGATGATGTAATAAAATTAAACATATTTTTATAATTTAGATAACATAAAACTAATTAAATAATACTCCATTTGTATCACTTTTCTTTGCTTTTAACTTTTTATTATTTCTAAAATGCATGTCAGCTATTTTCAACTTTCAAGAATTCAAAACTCACATCGCACATACCACCGTAAGATCACCAATTTCTATATTCCCCATTTTTTACACCTTTTTGTTACCCTAAGATAAATTGGCGAAATTATATTTTTGTTCTCCAAAATTATTTAAAAGATTGTTGTTTTTGTTTTTTTATAATTCTGTGATTATGATTTTTCATTTTTACATTTATGTTTATATTAATGGTTTTATACTTCTCTCTTTATATATAACCGGTTCTTGGTTTTTATATGCAGATATATCATGTATGTTGATTGTTGAGTAATACGAGTCGAGACGATGGTGGTTTTCATGGAGCTCACCATAATCGATTTCTTTTTCGCAGTTGGGTCAGTTAGCCTTTTAAGATTCAGTTTTGTTCTCTTCAGTTACTATTACAGTTATGCGGTTTTCGTTAATTAGTGAAAAGATTGTTCTTTTGTTATTGTTGTGGTTTCATGTAAGTTTGCTTATACGACAATTGTGAGTGGAACAGTTTAATTGATGCCTACAAGTGTTTGATTGAATGTCTATATCGGAAATGTCTTTATTTTTATTATATATGATAAAATTTGAACTTTGTGTATTATTTTGAAGTATGTGAGACTAGAATAAGGAGCCATATTCAAGTCTGTGTAATTGTGTTTAATATGAAATTGGTTCATGCTTTCCTACATTATTATGGGCTTCTTTTATTTTCTTTTTGCATGTTCGATGATGGGAATGATTTAACTTACTTTTACATGACCATGTGGTTTTTTAATTATACATTTAACCATGGGCTTCTATTCTCTTTTTGCCACATGTTCACAGATTAATCGTTGGAGTGACATTGCAAATTTAATATAACTTGGAGGTATGATTTTAATTCTACTGATGTTATCCTTATAGAAAAAATAGATAGTATGTAGTATACAATGATGATTCAAACCATTCAATCTTTTTGGGTATTATACGTGAAGCAAAGATAAATCCTTAATTAATTTTTTAAGAAATCTAAAACCAAAAGGTTAAGACATGTTTGTGGTTCATATACAAGAACTTCTTCAACAAGTATTTATATTTAAATTTAGATCTAAAGCCTGATCAAGGTCTGTAGTGTAATTAAAAATGGAAATGCTTCAAAAGCAGCCTTAAACTCACTCCCATTGACGGAATCCGCTTAAAAATGTTTTGAAATGTGTTGTCTATAATCAATTCATATTTGTGATATCTAATAAGTTTTTTTAAATCATATGAGACGGTTCCCTTGATAGTCAATTCTTTTTGTGTTTTTGCTAAGAGTATTTAGTTACTACCTCTGTAAAGTAGTATATCATCTTTAGTTAGCTTCCATAATATAATGATTTTTGCAACTCTCATTTGTCGTAATTGGTGAGAACAACGTTTATGTATATAAGGCATCTAAGGTTTGAGTTTAATGTTCTCTGCATCAACTAATTTTATTCACATTATTCTTAAGCCCCATCTTTTAGTCGAATAGAACGTTAGTCATCCTGTTGCAGTTTTTTCAAATAATGGACCCTGTTAAAATGTTTGTTAGGTTCACGTGATCTAGAATGGAGTTGACCCTTGGTTTTGCGCTACATATTATGCTATTTGAATTCTTGTGTTTTAGTTAACTTGAATGGAATTTGATTGTTTGCAGAATAAACTTTAATAAGTAGCTTATGCCTTTCTGGTGAATAATCTTATAAACTCTTGCCAAGTGTTTGTATTAGCTTATGTAAAAAAAATTTGGAAAATGAAGCTTGCATACGCTAATAAGCCATTAGAAAGGAGCTTATCAAAATACTAAGATCTGCTTATTGTTGCTAACTAATAATAAGATCTGCTTATTGTTGCTAACTAAGATAACAAGCCCATAAATATTAGTAGCTAAAACAGAAACTTCCTTAGTTCTGAAATAATGTACTTATTAAGCACGTGACTGGAGTTTATGTTACCTTGTGGCTAGCACGATATACTTAGAATGTGGTTTTAAACATAGTAGCAATGTTTCACTTATTTAGCTTATGGACTTATAAAGGCCTAAATTGTTACAACAAGCTTCGAATAGAGTTTGTTAGATTTCATTAATTTCAAAAGATTGTAATGAATGATTGTTAAACGTTATTAGTGTCACAGTTGTTCTCTTTAGTAATGAATGATTCTCTTTATTAATGAATGGTTTACTTTTGGAGTACAATTGCATATTGTAACCAGATTGAATGGACCAGAAGATTAATGAATAACACCTAAGGCATATCATTGTCTCTACAATTATTCCTCAAGTTGTTACTTTTAGTTGTAGGTTAATCTTGTTTTAAATTAGATTTTGCTACTTTATATATCATTTTGACGGAGCGACTTTAGTCTGCACTAGAATGCCACCCTAGATAGAAGTCCATCAACTAGATATTTTGCTACTTTATATTTCAGTTTGGCAAAGTGTCAAGTATATGTTTTACCGTTTTAAATGATTTTTTTATATGTTTAGATACATTTGTGTTTAATTAATAATATCATTCAGAATTAATAATATCTTATTTTTACTTAAATGGCTAACTGTGTCGGCCATATTTTTTGTAGTTGAAATTCTTGAAGAAGCACTCTCGGTGTTCGATCAACTTTTTGAGTAAATTTTCTTTCTTTAGCGAGTTTGTAACATGCTAAAAGTTTATTAGTTACCACATCAATGGTGAGATTCACCTAACTTGTAATTACTGTTCACAAGAATATATAAATTCGAAAGTTGTTATACAACCAACTATAGCTATTGTTGTAGCATTTGTATCTAAGATCAAGTGTAATATTTTATTAACTAGATGATTACAGTATCTAATTGTTTCTACTTTAAATGCTTTTAAGCAAAGCAATGTTTGAAGAATATTGTATGCATTTAAGTTGTTTTGAAAAAGTCTTACAACTATCTGAGACATACATATGAAACAAATGTACTCAATGTTGAAAGCTTTTATGTTTTAACTTATGTAGAGATCAAATCAAAACTACAATATAAAATGTGAAATTCTTAAGGAAGATGTATGATGCAAGTGTGATATGTTGGAATACCAATAAGGACTGATGATAAAGGGAATTGGGTGGGCTTATAAAGGTTGTTGATGCTTAGCACAATTGCATTAAACTGTGTATTGTTCGACTATAACAGCTCATAACCTCATACTCCTTGCAGAAAGATGTTTTATGACACAATTGTATCATTTAAATGTAAATTTATATTCTGTCATGTTTGGCTCACTTGATCGTATTACACTGAAATGCAAATTCTATCAACCAACTCTATGCTTACAATAAATAATTTAGACAGCCCGTGTATTACACGGGTCTTAAGCTAGTAAACAATAATAATTACTACCTACATCCTAAAATAAGTGTCAAGTTTGAATTTTCAGAGTCAAACTGGTTCAACTTTGACCTTAAATATATTCGTGTGTGTTATAGGATACTTGATGTGAAGTATACGAATGGATTGGGTTTCAAACGTATTTTCACTAGGTATAACTTTCATCAAGTATTATATGATACAAAAATATATATTTACGGACAAAGTTGATAAAGAAAGACCAAAAAAAAGTCATACTGGACACTTATTTTAGGACGGAGGTGTAAGAGAAACGACAAAAGTAGGTACGTAAATATGCGTTGGAAAGTCAAAGGAATCCCTGACGACACGTCGCCCAGGAAAATTCGTCACATCCTACGCAAAATTTTCAATCACGCGCGTGTTTTTGGCTAGGCGACAAAACCAAAGTATTCCCGGCGACATGTCGTCGGGGAAAAATGGTCCTTTTTTACCAGACTGCTACTCACTTTTGTCACAACACTTTTCTTATCCTAAAAAATATAACTGACACAGCCCCTTGTATCACCACCATCACCACCTGCTATCACCACCTTGTATCACCGCCATCTTTGTCATCACCACCATCTTTATCATCACCACCACCACTAGTCACACCACCACTCACCACCACACTTGCACACATGCACTCATCGCCACCATCTTTGTCATCCGCCACCACTCTGCCACTCTTCACCACCTCTAATTCATAATTCTATTTCTTCTTTTTCTAACCCTTTAAACATCTAATCTCTCCCGATTTTAAAATGTTGTATATTTAATTTTTGATTTTGATTTAATAATAAAATGGTTTGTTTATCTTATTATAATTGATAATAAAAATGGGTTTGTTCTATGTTATTGTAGCCCTGACAGCAACCGGAGACACAACCCCGACCACATCCGAGACCACAGCCGACAACCACCACAACCCCGACGCCAACAACAACCCCGACCAAACCCAGCTTACAAGTATGTTTTTTTTAATTCTTATTCATAATACATATGATTATTTATTCCTCCGAACTATATTCCTATTCCACCTCCTCCCAACTCATGTAACATACCGGCTCAAGCTAACGAGTTTGAAGAGTTATATGCTAGTGCCAATGAGGAGTTGTACCTAGTTGTGTAGAAGCGACTCTATTGGACTTTATGGTTAAGTTTACACATATTAAAGCCAAGGTAAAATCACCGATACGATATTCAATGAAATTCTAGAGTTTATGCAAATTATCTTTCCCCCAAGCAGATGATTCAAGCTCCCGCCGTCATACTATGCAATAAAGAAGACATTTAAAACGATCGGGTTAGGGTACGAGTCGATACATGCTTGTAAACACGATTCCTGATTATTTCAGGGGAAGCAAACATAGATTTGGATTTCTGTCCGGTGTGTAATACAAGTAGATGGAAAGAAACTAACAAGCAGGGGAAGAAAGTTCCTAAGAAGGTGATGCGTTACTTGACGATCATTCCTAGACTAAAACGTTTGTACAATTCTAGTAAAAGTGCAAAGGATGCGATTTGGCATGCTACTGAAAAGTGTACGAAGCCCGGTAAGATGCAACGCCCGTGTGACGGTGCAGCTTGAAAGAAATTTGACGCCAAGTATGCTGATTTTGCAGTAGAACCAAGAAATGTTCGATTAGGTTTGGCTTCTAATGGTTTCAATCCATTCGGAAACCTTAATCAGACTTACAGCATGTGGCTGGTGATATTGACAACATACAACATGTCTCCATGGGTTCGTATGAAAGAGAGTTCTTTAATGCTGATGCTATTAATTCCTGGCCCTATATTCCCGGGTAAGGACATTGATGTTTACTTGAGACCTTCAACTGATGATCTAAAATTTTTATGGATTGGGTCGATACTAAAGACCAAGCTAAAGGCGAGACATTCACCATGAGAGCGATGCTTTTATGGACCATCAATGATTTTCCGGCTCAAAGTAGTTTGTCTGGGTGGAGTGTGTAAGGTTACAAGGCTTGCCCAACATGTAACAACGACACTCCATCTGTTCATGTGGCAAGCAAAATAGTTAATGTTAGCCATAGAGGATTCTTACCGCACCGCCAAAAATTCAGGTATTCACGTGAATTCAATGGTGAAACCGAACACAAACCCCGTCCTAGAACATTTAACATGGACCAGATTAACGATCACCATGTTACACTGCCAAATCGACTGCCAGGTAAACATAAGAAATATGGGGGTGTGAAGATAACACACAATTTTCGTCTTGAGCCTAACTGGTCTAAACGGTCTATTTTTTACAAGATTGAGTATTGTCCTTTTCTTTCACTAATAACTATTTCCCAGAAATGACACCGGAACAAATTTACAAACAACAACAAATTTCGTTTCAAACCGTCCAATTTAACAGAATTAAATTACCTGAGTCAACAAGTGCCAGAAACCCAATTCAATGTTCCAGCATGACGATAATCTAATGGCTAATTAAATAAAATCGAGCCAACTCTGGTCTGATCTCCAATTTAGCAAAAAACACTTTTTCTAAGCCAAATAAACCATTAAATTTTCCAAAAAAATACCATTTAAATTTCAAGCTCGATCTACATGTTTGGATTAAAGATAACATGATTACCTATTGTCAAAAACATAATTTGAAAGCTTTGTCACTTATCAACTACTACTATGAAAATAAACATACATAACAACAAGTATCATAACAACAGATCTTACACACAAAGATCACTAGCACAACCTTAGGTTAAGTAACTTCCCGAACTGCTCACGCAGTGGCATACATACGTAGACAACTTGATCGATCATTAATACCAACCTTAGGTTGGCTGCTGTCAGGATCGTCTCATGAGTTTTGGAGGCCCGTGCCTTATTATATTGGAGGCCCTCCAACAATATCTTCTACAATATCGTTAAATTTCACATGTTACCGTTCTAATACAAAAAAAATACACGTCAACAACAAATTGTGTTTCTTCGTTTAAATAGAAGGGTTTAACATGAGAACTCTAAACCATAAGGGTTAAACATGAAATATACTAATAATAGGACAAAACTGTTGGGTTTTGTGCCTTCCCCTTCGTTTAATCTAACCCCGGTACACCTCGTGCATATCTATTAGCATTATAAACGAAATCTGAACCAAGTTTCCTCATTTGAACTTATAACACTAACTTCTAATATTGTAAAACATGTTCATTCCATTAGAAAACATCATTTACATGTATAAAAATGTCAAAAACTAAGTTTATGTTAATGACGATCTAAAATGGAGGCTCTAAGAAAATGGACGTCCTGTGCCGTTGCACCTCCCGCATATGTTAAAATCTGGCCCTCGCAGTTGCATCCTCCGCAAGCCATTCTACACCTTTGGCTAAATGTTCACGGTCAGGTCCAGGGATTGTTAGGTGGTAATTTGGTGACTGTAAGATTTGCCTTAGCTGTATCGCGGCTTCGGCCCTCAGAGTTATTTGCAACTTACAATGGGAGTGGAGCGAACTGAAGGATGCAATGAGAAATCCAACCAAAGCAGTCCAGTTAATATGTTGTTCGAAAAACATGGACGAGAAGAATATCAATGGAAGGGTTGTGACAGAGAGCTGAAATAAGCTTAGGGCGGCCCTGTTTGGCTATTTCCTCATTGGATGTTTCACGGCGTTCTTGTATACATCCAGAATGAGCAAACCAAGAATACAACTACCTACAACAATTCCACCACAAGCCATTACATGCTTCGGGTTAGGCTCATGCAAATTCTTATCAGTCTTCTGGAAATGGTACTGTGATGTCCCGGTTAGCACGTATGACGCGCTAGCTACTGTCCACCTTGTGGCAATCGTCGTGTTGATGTTGATCGATGTTGTCCCTGGAACTAAAAAAATAATAGTCGGGTTAAAATTGAGCAATGCAAAATGGATAAACGATACATAATCGATTCAGAAGACGAGTAGCAAGTGGCAGTAGAGTGACAAGCCAAAATGTGACATTCTAAGTTTCATGATATAAAGTTTCGAGAAGTTTTATGCGTTTTGATTACATTCGAGTAACTTCTATGTGATACTTTCCAAAGAATAAATCATGCTCGTACAGAAGAAAATATTTCAAAAGCTAGAATTGAAATTAAATTAAAAATATTACCGTGTCGATCTTAAAATTTCGAGACCACCCATTTCACCGGATTTTTTTCTCTTTTGTGTGACTATGTGATTTTCTTTCAGGCTTATGTTTGAAGGTGATCCTTGGGGCAACAATATTACTATCAACATTTGGTGATAAGATATGTGTTGGAGCTGGGGGTTCTATGCTTGTCATGAGAACAAGATTGGTTTTTTATATAAGCTTCAATGTTCCAGTTTAGACCCTCATCTTCTATGCTTTTGTCAAATGACTTTAATCTAAAAAAAATCATTTTTATGCCCTTAAAATTATACACTAAATCTTTTAACATAAAACATAATGAACATAGAAAATTTAACAGTATGTCCGTGTAGGCTAAACGGCTATTTGTGTTTTTGGCGTATGAGTGTGTTTTGTACATATAGCGCAAAAACAAATAGTAGAATGTGCCATGAGACTTATATTAAAGACACACCTGTCCTCACCAAAGGCAACGATAAAATGTTGCTATCAAGACTTTCACTGTGACGCAATGCGGAGAAATTTGATCAATACATTTGACGAGGACATGTCCTAGAATTTTGGATAACGAATAAAAAAGACGGACAATAATATTAGGATGAATGAAGTTATAAACAATGTGTAAATTTAAATAATAAGGTTTTTTCGTTTAAATTCTGTAAAAAAATTTAAAAAATTGCACAAGTTCGTGTATACATCAGTTATAACGAATGATTTCTGAAAGATTCAAAAGATATTTTACGATATCCGGTATGCATCAGTTATTTTTACACTAACTATTCGTTTTTTATAAAACAAACTCAAGAATCAAGTAATTCAACCAACCTCTCCTTTATTTTTATTAAACTGCGTTAGGCTATCACTTCAAATGTGATACCTAGCTTTTTGATAGTACTTACAAAGCAGAAAGAAAAGAAAACAAGTGTATGATTGATCTTACAAACCAAGATCAATATACACATACAAGATCAAGAAAAAAGCTCTGAATAACAATGGCGGAACAAACTATGTGTGAGAGATGAAAATATAACAGACTGAATGAGTAGCCAACTAGAAGCGATGAATATATAGGCCATTGACTAGGGTTGACGCAAGTTTCCACTGCTTGTCACTTTTAGTCCTTTGCCTTTAAGTAACCTGTCAAACTGAAACAAAATATACAAAACAAAAAATATAAAAGGAAAAAGTTACCTTACTTACCCTTCATCTTATAACCAGCTGTCAACTTACTTGTTAATACCCCCTCTTAAGTTGACTTGTGATAGAGATCAACAAGCTTCAACATATCACAAAAAGAATTGTGATCTTTGATAGACAACCCTTTGGTAAACAAGTCTGCAACATTATCTTCAGATTTGATCTTAATAGTTTTGATCAAACCTGCAGACACCTTTTCTCTTAAGAAATATAAGTCAATTTCAAAATGTTTAGTTCTCTCATGAAATACAGGATTGGCTGCAATTTGAATTGCAGAACTACTATCACAACTGATTGTCACACGTAAGACAACATTCACCTTAAGATCTTTCATAATCTTAAGTATCCACATGATTTCACAAGTAACACTGTTCATAGCCCTATATTCAGCTTCAGCTGAAGATTTAGCTATAATAGATTGTTTCTTACTTTTCCAAGACACCAGATTATCACCCAGATATACACTATATCCAGTAACAGATTTTCTAGTAATCTTACACTTAGCCCAATCTGAATCTACAAAAGCATTAAGATTCAGATTGTTATGTTTTTCAAAAGATATACCAGTTCCAGGAGACCCTTTAAGGTATCTAAGCACATGAAAAGCCAGTTTCAGATGAGATTTATAAGGAGCATGCATAAACTGACTTAAACAGTGAACAACATAAGCAATATCAGGTCTTGTTAAGGTCAGATATATTAATTTGCCAACAATCTTTTGATAACAAGTTTTATTATCAAGAATAGTATCAACCTCATCTTCAACAAGTTTCTTTCTTTTCTTAGAAGGATCTGGTATATGAGCTTTATCTGGCTTACAAGCCAACATTCCATACTCAGATAGTAATTCAAGACAATATTTTCTTCGATTAAGACATAATCTTGAGTCTGTATCAAGTACTTCAATACCCAAACAATATTTGAGTTTCCCAAGGTCTTTTATTTTAAATTTAGAACTCAAATATTCTTTAAAGTCATTGATAATACTTTCATTGTTCCCTGTTATGATTATATCATCAACATAAACAAGCATGGCAACAAAAGACTCATTCTCAGTCTTAGTAAACAAAGAAACATCACTTTTACTTTGACAAAAACCATTAACTTTTCATTCCATTTCCTAGGTGCCTGTTTTAACCCATATAAAGACTTAGTTAGCTTGCACACCTTGTTTGAGTTAGAATCATATTCTTTAGGAAGATTCATATAAATTTCTTCATCTAAATCTCCATACAGAAAGGCATTATTCACATCTAACTGATAAACAGGCCAATTATTGTGCACAACAACAAAAAGAAGACACCTAACTGTCACAATTTTCACAACTGGTGAAAAAGTTTCTTTATAGTCTATACCCTCTTTTTGACTAAATCCTTTAGCCACAACTCTGGCTTTAAACCTCTCAACATCACCACTAGACTTGTATTTTACTTTCCACAACCATTTACAAGCAACAGGTTTTCTACCAAAAGGTAAGTCTACAATAACCCATGTGTTATTTCTATTAAGAGCTTCCATCTCCTCATTCATTGCCTCAACCCACCTAGGGTCTTTGGTAGCCTCATTATAAGACTTAGGTTCATGTATTTTATTCAAGTTATTAGTGAACAGAAAATTATGCATAGACAAGTTGTTGTAGTTCACCACAGTATTAATATCATATTTAACTATTTTATCAAGCACATAATCACTAAGTTTAGTAGGAAGCTTATGTGGTCTACTAGACCTTCTTAGCTCAGTCTTGTCTGGACTATTTTGGAAAAGTTGATTAAATTCTATAAAATCCTCACCCTCAGACTCATAATTTTCATCATTAAGGACAACATTATGATCTAGATCATTAGCCTCATTACTGCCTAAGTCATTCTGGTTTCCAAGACTATGATCTTTATTAGTCATAGACTCTGACCCCTGAGAATGACTGGTAACAATGATAGGAGTATCAGTAGATACTTTATCAGCTAAGACAGACTCTTTTAAAATGCTACCTCTATCTCTTAAACTTTCATCTCTCATATCATAATAGGGATCATCAGATTTGTTTACTACTAAGTCAAAAATATTTAAACTGTTTATACCCTGATCTTCAAAGATCAAATCACTCTTACAAACATCATTTTTGAATGGAAAAACTGTTTCATAAAACTTGACATCTCTTGAAAAGAACACATTTTTTGACTCAAGACCAAATAGTTTATAACCCTTTTTAGTAAAAGAATACCCAATGAACACACACTTTTCAGACCTAGCAGCAAACTTATCCACATTATTAAGCACAGTACTAAAACAAAGTCACCCAAAACTTTTTAAATGAGAGATATTAGGTTCAACTTTATAAATCCTTTCATAAGGACTTTTTCCAGAGAGAACTGAGCTAGGAATCATGTTAATCAGATAAACAGCAGTAAGAATAGATTCAGGCCACATGTTCAAAGGTAATCCCCCCTGAAACATGAGGGCTCTAGCAACATTAAGCAAGTGTCTATGCTTACGTTCAGCTATACCATTCTGCTGTGGAGTATACACACAAGTAGTTTGATGAATAATCCCATTATCCTTAGTAAAATCTTCAAATTTATGATTAATAAACTCTGTTTCATTATCACTTATAAAACCTTTGATAGAAATATCAAACTGATTTTTGATTAGATTAAAGAATTCAACAAGTTTATAAAAAACTTCATCTTTGCCTTTAAGCATGTATAACCACACAGTCCTGGTATAGTCATCAACAATAGTAAGAAAGAATCTAAATCCATCTTTACTTTTTACTCTATAAGGACCCTAAACATCCAGATGAACAATATCACCCAAAGCTTTGGTCTTATGGTCACTTATAGGAAAAGAATCTCTAGTTTGCTTAGCCATGTGACATACATCACAAGGCTGAACATTACTAGTAGAATCAAGATGGATTTTATCCGTAAGAATAGCTGAGACTTGGTCAGAGGGATGACCAAGTCTGTTATGCCACACACACTTAGACAAATTACACCTAGTGATAGCACTATTAGTAAACTTCTTACCTGAATCAAACAAGTAAAGTCCATTATTTTCACTACCAGTCCCCAGGAGGAACTTTTGAAGAGAATCCTGGACAAAACATCTAGACTCAGTAAAGGACACAACAAACTTATTATCTTTAGCCAGCTTGTGTACAGATATAAGACTGACCTTATAACCTGGAACAACCAACACAGTTTTTAATGTAATTTTATCTGAAAGTTTGAAATTTCCTATATGCTTAAGATGTTCAATAGTACCATTAGGATGTGAAAATGATATATTCAAATTTGACACATCAATAATATCAAACAAATGTTCAGTAGAAAAAGTCATATGTTGTGATGCTCCAGAATCAAAGATCCAACCAATATAAGTACTGTAAGTACTTATATTGGTATTATAGTTAAAGAATTGACAAGTAACAAAACATATAACATGATTAGAACCAAATCTTATACCTGCAGCACAAGACTGCACATCACCAATATCAGGCTTTGAATTGATCAAATCCACGAGTCTATTAATTTGATCAGCAGAAAAGGGAAGAGATTTCCCAGATCCCTGATCAACACCATTACCATGAGAGCTAGTGACATTATTAGAACCATTAGATCCTCCAATATTTCTTTTCTTGAAACCTGGAGGATACCCATTAAGCTCAAAGCATCTATCAACAGTATGGCCATTCATAGTACAATGAGTACAAACAAACTTATTGTTGTTCCTATTAGGACCTCTGCTTTGACTATTTTAATTGTTTTGAGTATTTCTATTACTAGACCAACTATTAGATTTAACGACAAAAGCAGTAGCAGTACTCTTATCACTAACAGCATGAACCAAATTATTCTTATGGGATTCAACCCTAGAAAGAGTAGCAAAAACAAATTTAACATCAGGCAAAGGGTCAGCAGTTAATAGTTGGCTCCTAACAACACTGAAAGTGTCATCAAGACCCATAGGAAACTGCATAAGCCTTATAAGAGCATAATGACTCTTCATTTGAGGAGCACCATCACAATTACAAGAAGGAAGATTGACAAGGGAGTCAATCTGCCTCCATAAACTGTTGTAATTATGATAATACTCAGACAAAGAAGACCCAGATTGAGTGAGAAAGCAAATTTTATAATGCAAATTATAGATAACAGATCCATCAATTTTATCATAGATTTCATTAAACTCATCCCACACATCTTTAGCATTTTTTGAAAAAATTTGTCCTTGATATAACTCAAAAGAGATACATCCAAGAATCCATGATAAAACCACAACATTACATCTATCCCATTGATCAGACAATCCAACATCATCATTATTTTTCCCACAAGTACCATAAAAAAAACCCAATTTGTTCTTAGTATGTAAAGCAAGTTTAAATGCAGCAGCCCAAACTTTATAGTTCTCTGGTCCAGTTAGTTTAACACTCACAATGGGTTGCCCATTAGTATCAGTAGGGTGTAAGTATAATGGGTCATTAGTGTGAATGACAGTTTCATTTTCTGTTTCAATATCACTAACAGGATTATCATCCTAATCACCTTTCTTGGGATCAGACATGATAACAACACAAAGAAATCACACAAGAACACAAAAACAAAAAACCCCTTATATCTCCTCTACACACAGCTACCAAGAAACACAAAAGAAAACTAAACCAATCCACCAAGACTACTTAATCCCTTCGACACCTAAATCACCCTCTAAACAGAAACAAGAAACCAAAACTAAAGAGAAGAAAGGAGAGGTGTTACAAAACGCGCAGCAATAAGGAAAGAATATCCAAGAACCAATGAGATCAAGAAGATCTCGCCGCAAACCAATAAGCACAGCAGAATAACAACCTGAAAGTGTTAGTTATAACAGATAACCAACAAAAAACAACAAACCCCCAAAATTGAATGAAACCCTAATTTCTGAAATTTAGGGTTTCTTTAATTAAACTTACCAGAGATGAAATTAACCCAATTTAACCCAAAGGAACACAAGAAATCAGAAAACCTCCAAATTTTTGAAACCCTAAAAAAAATTAATCGGTCAAATCTTGCAATTAAACACAATCAAAACACGATTAACCACAAGATTACTCAAGATCTTTAGTAAAACAGTTTTAAAACCAGATATCAAGAACCAAAGGCTCTGATACCATATTCGTTTTTTATAAAACAAACTCAAAAATCAAGTAATTCAACCAACCTCCCCTTTATTTTTATTAGAATGCGTTAGGCTATCACTTCAAATGTGATACCTAGCTTTTTGATAGTACTTACATAGCAGAAAGAAAAGAAAACAAGTGTATGATTGATTTTACAAACCAAGATCAATATACGCATACACTAGATCAAGAACAAAGCTCTGAATAACAATGGTGGAACAAACTATATGTGAGAGATGAAAATATAACAGACTGAATGAGTAGCTAACTAGAAGCGATGAATATATAGGCCATTGACTAGGGTTGACGCAACTTTCCACTGTTTGTCATTTTTAGTCCTTTGCCTTTATGTAACCTGTCAAACTGAAACAAAATACACAAAACAAAAAATATAAATGAAAAAAGTTACCTTACTTACCCTTCATCTTATAACCAGCTGTCAACTTACTTGTTAATACTAACTGTAGTTCCCTTTGCATGACCAGATTACTTAAAAGTGTTATCTTCGTATTGACTCAAGTACCCAACCAAAAAACTGATCTAATTAACAATACATGATCGGCTGATTCTAGACATCCTAGGAGTATAAGGCCACGTAAAAGGATTTCAAGTTGTAAATGAATTTCACTAGGAAGTTAAATTTTAGTATACAATAGGGGACATTATATGTTTGTTGGCATTTTATTCTTCTTGAGATATATGCAAAACAACAAAAGTGCAAAACTATAACCTTTCATTCTATTAGCTAGAAGGAATTAATAAATTCTGAGCCACTGATCAACTCGTCTAGCTTGGACCACTCTTATTACCAGCTATCGTCATAAATTGAGTCACCTACAGGCTGGTTTAGTAAGAAAAAAAAATAACATCTTTTCTGGTTTATTTCACCTAAATGGCAAAATGGATAATCAATTCAGCCTTTGCAAGCAATAAATCGTGCTGATATTAGAGGCAAGGTACAATACCATTAGTGCCAGAAGCTCCATCTACGCCATGGTAACGCTGTTATTTTACAGCAAGCAAGCAGCAGCGTATAGTATGTATCATCATCAATTACTTGCACCCAAAGCTGATATTAATTGATATTAGAGGCTCGGAATAAGAAAGAAAGGAAAGTATCTGATGATTTTGTTGTGGCATTTATGATTTGCAAAACCAATCTCAGCCCTTATATCAAATTAAAATGAATCATGCATAAACATTTAATCAGAACACATAATCAAGTTGATGATGATTTCATAATCATCAAACCACGATCCAACCATCAACTATACTTGAAGTTGCTTTTATCCAAAACCTCCGAATCATGCATGAACCCTAATCTTAAAATTGTGAAAATTAAGAAATCTTACCGTGTGGTTATCATCTTAAATCTCTAAACACTTTGCATAAGGTGTAATCTTCAACAAGTTTGCTTAATCTATCTCTAATTGATCCTCGCTTATTTCACCTATCACCTTAATAATTTAAAAACCTGGTTTTATTTAGATTAATTTACACTTTTAGTCCATACTTTGTTTGTACATCAAGTGCATAAATTAGGTCATTTCTTACATCATGTATAGCAATGTTCATGGCGTTGATGACCGGAAACAATACAATACGCGCGCTCACGGGATCGCCCTTAATGATGGGTTGCTTTCAGTTATACTTCGCCTTGGTTCATTGTGTCGCTGATCTTTTTTTAATTAGCATGGGTCTTTATTTCGGAATCTGCCTCAGAAATCATATTCGACACTTTGAGGCAACTTGGTCATTAATGAACTTACCAGCGGGAGTACTTCTTGGTGTGTTATAGTGAATTTAAATTGATATGAGTAGGCGCCCTCCCATTGATTTGTGTCCTTTACATTTACTTATTGATTTGTGTCCTTTACATGTACAATCAAGAAGTTGTTGATGGTGGGACTGCAATTGCTGTTCAGAAGGAGAATCTGGAATTTGTGTATGCTAGGAATGCATACTTTGTTGATGAAGGAAATGGGTGTTGTCGAAGGGAATAAAGAATTTGTGGATGCTAGCAATGAAGTACAATAACTGTTTAGTTTACTTAGTTTGCGTTGATCATTTTCCTAGTTGTTTTATTGTTCTTTCTGATCGAGTCCTATCCTGCTGTTTAATGACTTTAGAATGTTTAATTATGCATGTTTGTTTGGATTATATCTTATAAGTGTAAGGACTTTAGAAACGTATCTCGGTAAATTTTATCATGCATGTTTGTTTGGATTATATTATATATATTTTTAATTAGCTTAAGCTGCATAGTTCTAATATGATGTTACACAAATTATCACATCAAAAGGAATACATGAAACATCAATACATTAAGATAAAAAATTATACTTACAAATCATAAAATATAAACAAAGCACTACAAAATTTATGACATTACTTACTTAAACAATTGCTTACTTACCTGTTAACATTTTTACCTACTAAATTCTAAATTATTACTACAAAAGTAAGCAAAACTTTTACTTACTTAATATTTCAAATGTAATAAAAATCACTAAAACTTTTACTTACTTAATATTTTAAATATAATAAAAGTCAGCAAAACTTTTACCTACTAAATATAAAAACATGATAAAAGTCAGCAAAAGTTTACCCAATTATTAAAACTGAAAACTCTCTTATCCATTCCAAATATTAAAAAGGGAGATTTACATCTATATCCTTGGTGAACTTTATAATTACATCAATATCCTTACAAATTTGGTAATTACGTTAATATCCTTTTAAAACTCCACAATTCTCAAATATATCCGAAAATTAAATAAGTTAGAGAAAAAAATGATCTTAATAATTACTGTTATTAATTAACTTGTAGTATTACCATATTACCCTTTTTATTATTTAATAACTTTAATGCCATTCAATCTTTATCATTTTTGCTTGTTTGTTCACTTGCTTCACTGTCATTCGATCATCATGATAAAATGCCTAATAAACAAGCACTTAAATCAAGTTGTGAACTTCAAGCAACTCAAACTATAGGCATATTTTGCTAATTTTTAATCGCAAAATAAATTTATTCTGATCATCATCAAATTAGAAATTATAAAGTGCATCAAGAATTCAAAAAGATATCCTTGTTGAATCGGTGTCAGAACATTAGAATCAATATGGGTCCAATTTCACATAGATTATATTAATTGTAAAAACTATAGATTCAATCAACATATGTGTTTTAAGAATCTGAATGCGTGTTACTAAGTAAAAGAGAAAAACTTTATATGGATGATTATTGTTTATTGATTCTTTAATTGTGAGTACACAAAATTTATTTTTATGATTTTCAATAAGATATTTTCATAATCTTAGATTCAGGTTAGTCACTTAAAAATATGGGTTCAAGAAACTTAAATTTTAAAAGAAAGGTTAAAAGTGTCATATACTTTTTGAATTTAGAAAAAATAAGTTTTGAAAAATTAGAAAGAGATTTTGGATATATTTGTGACTTATTAAGTTTTGGAAGGATATTAATGTAATTGTAAAATTAATAAGGATATTGATGTAATTAACAAGTTTAGTAAGGATATGGATGTAAATCTCCCTATTAAAAAAAATGCGATCATCTCCATCAATCTCCCGATTAGCTCCGATCATCTCGCCGTCGCATCTCCCGTCATTTCTCCGCCGCATCTCCCGATTAGCTCCGTCGATTAGTTTTCGATATCTCTCTGTCGCATCTCCGCCGCATCTCCGGTCATCTCTCCGTCGCATCTCCGCCGCATCTCCGGTCATCTAAACGAATCACTAATCGGTATATTAAAGCTCTTATTCCGTTTAAATCTCAACTCATATTATAACGTGAATGTATAAATTGATTTATAGCTGATTCTGTTAACTTTTATTTGTTAACTTTATAGTTTAAATCTCAACTCATCTCAGGTCACATTTACTTTAATTTGTTATAGTGTATTGTAACGTGATGTGACCTGAGCTCGTTAAAGTAAATGTTTTAGGAGTTTAGACACGTTAACGTATGTTTGTTTGATCGTATATAACTGTTCAGTTTTAGGCCATGAAGTTTTAGGAATTAGTAGTGCACGTTAAAATTAGGTTGTTATTAATCAGTCTAGTTTCGGCGTTGAAGTTTTAGGAATTAGTAGTGCACTTGGACATCGGGTGCTCAATGTATGCATTGCAAATAAACTCAGGTTTGAAATTGACGATCACATTGTTCTCAAATAATCAGAAACACAATAATATAAATGAGACCAAGTTACTTAACAAATAGTTCACGCTCCACACAATCCTTGAGATATGCTCTTTTTACTATTCATGCGTTTTTTATTAGTTATTTTTGCGTGATTTTACATAGACCGTAGTTGTTACTATTACCTCTAGCATAAGTACTTGATTTGATTTTCGTACTGTATTCTGTGAGGAAAGTGTGTTTAAGGTGAAAGTCGTGCATGTACTTGATAATGTTGTGTGTGAATACCATTGGCCTGTCAAAAATGTTTGCACAGACAGAAGAAGAATTTAACTAGCTATCATCTCCTTACGTAGTACGTACTACAGGCGGTAAGTCATACAAATTTGCAAGATTTTATTTCTAAGAGCTGCCTTGCTGTTTTTGTGATATGGTAAAGTAGATTAACGTAAAAAAGAAAAGTAAAGTCGATCTGAGATTCATCGGTTTTGGGTAGTAAATTATGTCTTAAGAACTCTCGGTTTGGTTCCGTCATATAAAGACGCAGCTGCATATTTTAGAAGGCAGTTCAATTTTACTAGGAACATCGTTAGTTATGTCCTAAAACTATCTTGAGTATTATGCAATCGCATCATATCTCTGACATTTGTGAATATACTAAACACGTACCAATATAAGCAAGCCAAGGGATTAGAAGCTTAATGTGAAAAAATCTTACTAAATTGGTTAATAGGTCAAAAGGGGTAAATCTGTTTCGGATCGAGTGCGCTAACTCACGAATACTGCAGATGACTTTCACCCTATTTGACCCACCAGGATCCATTGAGTTTGATTTTATCTTTTAGGCAATGCATAATCCCAGAAAAGCATCAAACTCTGCTGTTCAGTGCAACTATGCCAGTGGAGACTGAAGCTATAGCCCAGGTTTATATATCATTTAATGTTCTATTTTAGCCTTCTGAGCTCAAATCTACTTATCATATTAATAATGCATGATTAAATTGCGACACATTGGATGCTTGATAACTTAACTTATGTAAGTGGATATGAACTTTACAAATTTTGAGTAGATCAACTTCCGGACTATGACAATCATGGATTTACAAACGAGATCCTAATATAGTGTGAAGCTTTTTTGGTCAACTTAACTTTTCTTCTACGATATGAACTTCAGGAATATTTTACAAATCCAGTGCAAGTCAAGGTTGGAAAAGTGAGCAGTCCTACAGAGAACGTATCTCAAAATTTGGAGAAAATTACTGAAATTGAGAAGGTATGCCAAGTTTAGTTTTGGGTAACAAATTTCGTTAATCCAGATGTAAGGAGCGGTATGAGCAGGTGAAAAGACACTCTTCAACATATAATATACTGTAGTGAATTAGTGATAAATAATGACCTTGACTTGGTGACATTCTGACATGTGATAGATCTAGTATTAATGGGTAGTATTAACCAAACATAAAAAGACCAGACCTTAAAAGTAAAATTGGGAGAGATTATCTATCAGTCTGAGAATTTATTTGGTTTTGAATGGGGTAATTAAGACTTTAAGAGATTTCATTAATTATTTCTAAAGCTTTGAATGGGAATGGTGGCGCATCTAGGTATGTTGCGATTTTTTTGGACTGAATAAAATTGTCCCTGCTAAACTATATTTTATGTGCTAACACATTTTAAACTGTATAATTACATTAAAGTTGTAGCGACAAGTAATGCTAATAAACTGTTATCGGGGTTAGACCTATAAATGAAAACTTAATGTTATTTTGCCTTCTGAAAAGTAGCGCGGTGGACATATGAATTCAGAATGTAACTTCTTTTTCTTTGGGTGAAATAAGGTGGTGATGCTGGAAAATGTTAGGTGCAGAAAGTATTTTATAGCATGTTTTCACATTGATAGTTGGCCTGAAATTGTTACAACTATTAAGCATATCTTATAAGGTTAATAATAGATCACAAGAGTTGATTGTTAATTGCTCTGTAGTTCATGTGAAAATACAAAAACGCAGAACTGGTTTCTGATGATAATTTCATCTTCTTGATGAAGTCTTGGTTACAAGTTTCTCATATTGTATCATATTGCCACTATTTTCTTGAAGGTATTATACTGGGTATCCGAAGGATCTTGGGCCATCAAGGGTTATCCATTTTACCTCAGATCGTGAATTTGTTCATCTTGTGCATTAAGGTCACCCAGTTATTGTTGCGTTCACCATCAAGTAATCTAAAGATCCTTTCATACATTATATATCTTTTCTTCTTATCTTTTATACTTGATTTGTAATCAATAGTTTAATGGATTTTTTTTTTTTTTTGTCAGGAGTAATTACACCAAACATCTTGACAAAGTTTTGGAGGAAGCTGCTGCTGAGTTTTATCCACAAATCAAATTTATGCGAGTAAGTTGGTTTTTATAAGTCTGTCAATTGGAAAAGGACTGGTTCTTTTGCAAAATGTTATATTACAAAAGATTTTAAAACTAAATTATGAAAAAGGGCGGGCTGGATAACTAGTAAAACAACATATGGGTCAAAATAGGTATCTTTTGGTATGGTTCAAAATTGGTCGTGCTGGACTGACCCGCAATACTTTTTGCCGGAAATCTTTAATCTTTGTATGTTATTTTCCATGTCTGACCCATTATAGATTAAACATAACCTTAAACGACTTATTCACAAGTATAAATGGAATGAAATGGCCTACTAGTAAAGACTTCGGTACATTATTGTGGAACCACATCCCTGAGTTGTTGCTCTCATTTCCACCAATGTGGTGAAGTGTATTGTTTGAAAATTTACGTTAATGGGAGAAAGCTACTTTTCATACCCAAGTATTTCTTTTACTTTTAATGCTATCACACGTCTTAAGTCTTCATTATAATAAAATGTAATTACTACTAGTGAAAACACACTTATCTGGAATTTCCAAGCATTATGTGAACATATTCTCATTATTTTTTTGGTTATTTTGATGGTGTATTTCAGGTTGAGTGTCCAAAATATATTGGATTCTGTATGACACGACAAATGAAGGATTATCCATTTATAGAAATGTTTCATAGCCCGACACAAGTAAGTTTTATACTTTTTTTTTTGTCTAAACATTCTCTCCCTATATCGAAAATGTCATCAGGCATAAACCTTCATTCTTCATGTGAATGTTGTCATTTGGTACAGGCGTCTGCTCAAGGAAAGCTATTGATCCAAATGTCACGAAGTACGCAGTGAAAGTGTTACCTGTGAGTTCTTTAAACTTATTTAGGCACGTGGGTCACTTATCGTTATTTTTAGTGCTAGATATATGCTGATGCAACTCTTAACGGCTATCCTTGAGAAATGTGGTAAACGGCTCTACTTGAGAAATGTGGTAAACGCTGTTCCAGATATAGACATATCATAAAAAGGTAATCAAAATACGAGATTGTTAGCATGAGAGTGATTCTTATTTAGGTTAGAATCACATAGGTAGGTTCTTTCAATAACGTTGTGGTACAATTGGAAGGTACAATTCTCTGAGAAGGATGCTACTTCCAAGAGCGCCTTTTAACTCATCTAATGTAAGATATACTCGACTTTTTCTTTTTCGTTGTAACTTTTTCTTGAATGATCAGAGACTTAAAAGTAGCTAAAGCTTTTGGACTAAAATATGACTAGTTTGATCCGTCGCCCAGCTTCCCATCATTATTTGACCTCTATGGCTATACATTAATGCTTACCAATGGTTTTTCACTTTTCTGATGTAACAAGAAGCTTATTTTTCTTTTATTCTTGTGTATGTTAAGGAGTAAGATGAGGACACACGCCGCCAGCCAAGTCATGTTACGTGCAAGTCTGAAGTTTTGTGAGTCGTAACCAACAGCTCATCTGAGAAAAATATGAGATTTTTCAATGTTATTGTAAAATTTCTGTTTTGAAGTCATATTCTATGTTTTTATCTAACGTAAATGATGAATATGGTGAGTACGGGATCCCCGTGTTTAAAATATGGAAAATTGAAACATATTTGTATTATGAATCTAATTTTGATATGATATAGAATCTGGAAACCAAAATTTGAAAATATATGTATTTTGATATTGAACCTGGAAGTAGAAAGTATCATCGTTTTGTGATACAAAAGTGTATAATTTATGAATAGCTTTGGATACCTTTTCTTACTCTTAATCTTACGTGTATAAAGAAAAGAGTAAGCAAAAGTGTATAATTTATGAATAGCTTTGCATTCCTTTGCTTACTTTTAGTCTTAGGGGTGTATAAAGGAAAGAGTAAGCAAAACTTTGTAATTTATGAATAGCTTTGCATACCTTTGCTTACTCTTAGGTGTATAAAGAAAAGAGTAAGCAAAAGTTTTTAGCCTTTTACTTACTTAATAATGAGTAAGTATAGACATTTAGCGCTCCCCCTTTTTATTTACTCTTTTGTTACGAGTAGGAGTTTCCAAAATAGCTTTTGGTGACTCTTTTCTTATCTTTTGCTTACTCTTGCGTAAGTAAGGAATTGTCATAAATTTTGTAGTGAAGCAAGGAAACATATTAATAGTTCGTGCATCATTTTCATGTTTCTTTTCAAATTTTTAGCAACAAAGACTAGAATCTTTTCAGTTATGTGATATCCTAGTATAAAACCTCGATAATTTTCATTTGATATGCACGTGATTTACCAACACAAAAGCAAAAAAAAAAAAGAATTAAAAGAAGCGAAAACCCGTTATTAGTTTAAAAAGATTATTTGCATAAACATCATATTGGAATTATGATGACAGCGCATTTGTATGGGAAAATTAGTTTTCTACTGCTTTTAGATGACATAAAATCACTATATGATTATGGCTTAAAACCATGACACGAGGATATTCAACCCACTAATAAATTATTTAAAAACGAACAGAATGATCACACCATGTGGCTGCGTAAGGCTGCGTGGGACGCGTGATCACACCGCCATTTACGGCGTAGAAGACGTCGTAGCCACGACCACGCCCGTGGAAACCAACCAATTTTACATAACACACCCTCATTCACTTTACATAAACCCCACTTTAACTTTTGAACCTAACCAAACTAACCGTAAATGGGTAGTTTTTTGGAGGTAAAAAAAATTTGAATTTTTTTAAAAAAACTGCTAGCCAACGACTAGTTTTTCAAACGTTTAATATACATATTTTTTTTAATTTTCAAATATACATAACGGCTAATTTCGAAAACTTTTTTTTTTTTGAATTTTTTAAAACAGACTAACGGCTAGTACTTTATAAAAAAATAGCCAACGGCTAGTTTTTTTGTTAGCCGAATATTTTTTTTATCCGAATGTTTTTTTTAGAATGTAATGTTTTAATTTGAATGAATAAATTAATTAGGATTTAAATAAATTAATTATTGTTGAGTGTAGTTTATGAAAAAAATAGAAAAATGGGTAAATTGGTGTGGAAATGGTGTGATGATAACATGATTTTTTTTGTATGTGGAAGAGAAAAAACTGACGAACAGTGTATTTTTTTGTGTGAAAATGTGATTTCGATATGCTCTAATAAACTGACTTTCAAATATATAAACTAAAATAAAACATGTTACTACTTTACGTGCATGTTAAATCCATAATTAATTTATCTTATTACAAATTGACTATATGATCGCTCAGTTTACTCTTTTTCATTTCGAAAGTCATAACTAAATTTACTTTTTTATACATCACCTAACTTTATACTCTCGATTTAAATAGAGTAAAATTAAAATATCATAATGCTGGTTTCTCATAATTGCATGTATCGCCAAAGTCTAAGTTCATTTTTGTTCTTTGACCCGACAGTGACTAATTTTTACCGTTAACTATTTTGAAAGAAAGGGTATTTTTTGTCAATTTTTGTTTTTAATCAACTCACTATACCCAAATCGTATACACACAAGAAGTAGAATGTTTGTACTACTTAGACATTTTTTTATTGTTTCAACGTGTTCTTCAAATTAATCTGCCATCTAATTTTTTTATACTCACAACGCATCTCGACATTCAAAACGTAATATAAGATAAAACCGTAACATAATGCCTTTTCTCTTCTTCACTAACCATCACAACCAACTTTGGCCGTCAATACTGCCACCAGTTTTATCCTCTCGTCTATGTGGAAATATGGTGATTATCGAAACCTAAACAACACTGTCACAACAACGACGAATGAGGGTGAAGTGACGCCCCCCTTAGAGAGTGAAAGGTTTGTTAATTTATCGTATGGTTTTTTCTTGGGAAGACGGGTGGCATACCCTGTGACCCGTTAGGCCCACGTATTCCCAGACGTAAAAAATACTATATATGACTTACGCACATCCCAACATCCCCACCTTTTTAGAATACAAATAAAACACAAAAAGAGAGAAAAAAAGAATTATGACACGTGGTTGGTGGTTTCAGCGCGAAGCTAAATATAGTTTCCTTCATGTTTTGCTTTCGTTGGTTGGATGGATTAAACCATCATCAACCCTTATACCGTACCTCACAAACAAAATAAAAAAATAATTCTACGGCGTGAGCTCTGGCTTCAACGAGAGCCTAGATATAGTTGCTGCCATATTTTTGCTCGATAGGCGGGACTGATTAAGCTCCTCATACCCCAATAAAAGATAAATGGAACACAATAAGACAAAAAAAGTCCTATGGCATTGGTTGGTAGATTCGACGCGGGCCTTCATATATGGTTAGCGTCGTGTTTTGCTTCGGATGGTGGGATGGATTAACCACCACCCCCATTGACTAAACTGAGTAAGGATATACTCACGCGTTAGTTCCTACTCGGTGTGACTAACTCATGCGTGAGTTCGGCTTGAGATTTGGTGAAGGGTGAAAACCTTTGGTTATATAGAACTTTTTTACCTATAAGTACTATCTACTCCCTCATTTTTGCAACACAACTTCTTCAAACTTCACTACTAATCAACACATAATTTGATATGACTTCTTCACTCCTATACACCATATACCATCATATACCATCGATGAAATTAAAACTTTGGTTGTAAAGCTAATTCAAGAAGATAGCGTTCATCAAAAAGCGAGTATGGGTTAGTGATGCGATTTGAAAATGTATCAACCGTTAAAGATAATCTGAGAAAAGCATACGAGAAAAGAAGAGACTTTCCGTAAGAGAACCATGCTGACACTTTTTTAAAGAAGAATCTAACAAATATTATAAGATGCATACCTTGATGAAAGGGGACTAACTTCATTCTTTCTGGGTTTATAGATTGTATTGAGTCAACCTCGCTTCCTCCTTTTTATGTTGTCGTGATGATTACCCTCGAACACTCTCTAAGGCGACTCTGTTGAGTTTCTTGCAGCTTTTTTGGTTGATGTAGCATTTCGTTGTCCCGAAGGAAGTCACTATTAAAGAGCTCGCCCTACCGAAGTACCAATGGTGCCCTCAGTGACTAAGAAATGGGTTTGCGCTTGATATTTTCTTGATTGTTTAAAAAGGCGGCTAAAATAAAACCACAAGTGAATACTCAGGTTTTTTGGCTATATGAAAAATATGATTAGGAGGATTGTGTGGTAATTTTAAATTCCGTATTGTACATTTAAATTTTATATTGTAAGTTTAAATTTCGTATTGTATTGTGAATATGAATTCTTAATTCAACGTCTAGTTTTCCTAGATAAATATCCTTTATCATCCTTTTATTTTTTCATACAACGATTATCAACCAATATAAGTAGCTAAAAACTATCTCAATAAACACTCAAGAAAACACTTAGACCACCAAATGAAACAATAAAGAAGTTACTCGAAGCAATCCCTCGATGCCCAAAAACTACCTGAAGCAACCCCCCACACTCTATGCACACCCCAACTACCACTCAAAAACCCATATGAGTGGTTCATCAACTCAGCAAATACTTCATTTTCAACGGTAGAGGAATCACTTGATAAAGAAGATATATGTGATGAATATGATATATGTGAAGAATTGTATCTTCTAAGGACTAGGAACGTCAACTACATCTTGATGAAGAAACATAAAAAGAAAAGGTAGAAAAGAGGCCACAGATGAAAAAGTGAGATAAGAAAGAATCATCCAAGTTGAAGGAGATGATGAGGTATTCATGTCAGAATTTGGGCTGAGATCTGATTCGTATCTGGAATTAGATTAATTGTTATGTAATGTTTTTATTATATATTTTTTATTTCTGTTTTATTTGGTAGTCTATTGTATTTATATTTTTTCGTAGTATATTGTATTTTTATTTTCATTCGAAATTTAATTTATTATGTCTTAAGTTTTTATTAATTTCGTAGGTTCCCTTTACGTTTTATGTTTTAAAATAAAAGTATAAAAAATGTGTGAACGGTGAGTTTTTCGTTTTTACTATGGTTAAATGATGAGTTTTTTGTTAGTTGAGTGAAAGGAGAGAGAAAACGGATGCGCCACGGATGTGGTAAGTTTATAACTACTATAAACTTAAAATCGTCATTTTTTTTCTTCTCTAAATTTTCAGTTTAAAAAACATATAGGCAAATTTGTGTCCTATCTTAGAAAAAGTTGCAATTACTACATAGGGTTAAGTTCATATATTGGTAACGTACTCTCTGTCGTTTACACATCTAGGTAATGTACTAATTTTATTATTATTATGACTATATAAACCGGCTAATGTTTTGCAATATAGGTAATATGACCGGTTATGTGTCACTTGAAAGTAAAAAATGACCGACACGTCATCATTGTCTTCCACTTGTCTTCCACTTGTCTTCTTTAATGGCATCACCAGATTTAACCCTTTTAAGTAGAGCAGCAGCAGATTCGAGCCAGTCGCAAATTATCACATATCTTGCACTACATCAACAACAAATTTGCACTACTTTAACAATAACAACATATGTCTTGAACACATCTGGGTTTCGTATATGGGGTATCGAACAAATTGAAGAAATATGATGCATTTGGATAAAAATTAGTAAAAACTATCGGTGGTAATATGTAGATAACTCTTTCATACATTGATCTCTTATTATGATCTGACAACACTGAATAAGCTTCTTGTTTGTTGAAACATATGTTTAGCTTTTCCTAGTAGTGACGGGTTCTTTGTCCACTTATCCGGATGTCATTGCTACACCAAAAACATTAATTTTACCATTATAATAGGTTAATAATTAAATTTGGGGGACTTCTTATAAATAGTACTCCCTCCGTCCCTAATTAAATGTCAACGTTTGACTTTCGGAGTCATTTTTTGTAAACTTTGACCGTAAATTAGTTTGTTGTATTATATAATACTTGGTGAAAGTTATACTAATGAAAATATAATTAAAACTCAATACATTCGTATGATTTGTATCAAGTATTATATAACATATACACGATAATTTAAGGTCAAAGTTAGAAATGGTTGACTTCGAAAGTCAACAGTGGACATCTATTTAGATACGGAGGGAGTAGCTTAGTATTGTGATAAATGATAGTAGCAGTAATCAATAACTATGAATTGTAAATTTATTTTGAAAAGAATTCAATGATTTTGAATAAGAAAAAGCTATGGATATAATAGAATGAAGAAGAAGATGAGGGCATCATAGTAATATCCGTCTAGGTGGAATTAAAAAGGAAAAAGAAAAATTTACTTGGAAATTCAACCGGTCAGATTACCAATATTGCAAAACATTAGCCAGTTTTTATAGCCATATTAATAATAAAATTAGTACATTACCTAGATGTGTAAACGAAGGAGAGTACGCTACCAATATATGGACTTAACCCTATTAAATATGTTGCAAGTCTTTAGCTAGTGTATATCAGTCCTAAGATGTTGGTTGTTTAAATCTTTTGTTCTTGTTTAGGGGCTCTTTGTTTTAGCTTATATAACGTAAGATCGATTTGGATTAGATACTGTAAATCTCTATTTTGTGGCTTATTTGGAGACTTATGGCTTGTAGAAGTTTGTTATGATATAATAAACTTATATAAGCCCAAAAGTCTCTATATAAGTTTAAAAAATCTAGGTTTATGAAATGTAATCCGAAATATAGCTTATTATTTTTGGCTTATATAATATAAGCCCTAATTTTGTCGTTTATTTTGAGACTTAGGGGCTTATATAAGTTTATCATGATATAATAAACTTATATAAGTCCTTAACTCTTCAAATAAGTCACAAAATTAAAGTTTATGTTATATAAACGGAAATAGATTTACGTTATATAAGCCAAACCAAAGACCCCTTACATGTATACAATGGGGTAAAACTTATACCTTTCAACATATGTGCGGTTAAATCCACGCTTGTTTAAATAATATGCTACCGCTAAAAAATAAATAAAAAAATCGACGCTTGTGTCTATGTGACTAATTAGGCTCGTCACTAATTTAGTGTCAAGAAGCATTTCCATTAGAGAAGACACAAAACACAACCGGACACCGTCTTCAACCTAGGGCACGTTCCATTCTGACTATGTTTCATGTTCACGTTCATAATTCATTTATCGGGATTAAGATTGATATATGTTGTATGGTTAGACGATTTAATGTTTGGATTTTGTGTTTTTCGGGGTGCACAACTACTATCTAATTTAATCATTCATCATGAGTCTCACCGGCCTCTAGGTATATCCTAATAATAATTCGCAATACATGTGATACGATGAAAATGTCTCCTTTCGAAATGAATCCTTCGGTCATGATCGTATCGATTGTTACAACATTTGTTCTTGTACTCGCATGTCCAGTTTTGATTTTTGCAAAACACTACCTGAAAATCTCGTGGACCTGGTATATCTGTTTAGCAATCGTAAAATACTTTGGATTATTCGCGACGTTTGTGGAAAATTTGTCCCTTTGTATGCGCACAGTTGCATATTACTATATCTGTTTAGCAATCGTAAAATACTTTGGATTATTCGCGGTGTTTTTCCTCCTCAGAACCTCGACCGGATTGTGTTTTTGGTAATAATGACCTTTGCGTTTTTGGAAACAATTGCTACAACGCTATTATTTACAATATATATACCTACCATTTCCCATTCCTCCAGCGTTTATAACATTTAACCATTCAATCAAAAACCCATACTAAAAAACCATTCAATCAAGAAATGCAACCCATACTTTCTAGATTCATATCCTTCAACAATTCCAAAAAGTAAACCCTTTTCAAGTTTCAACCTTTTCCAGCATTTTAATGTTTCAACATTTCCTCCAACAATCAATTTTCTACTACAGCATACATGCATTATAGGGAGTAGGCATAGAGAAGAGATAATAACAGCAAAAAGTTTTATTCATTTTGGATACTAGCTTAACATAAACGGCTTGAAGACACTTGACGATCAGTCTCAGGGACGTGGTTCAACACCTCTAGAGCTTGAAGCAAACAAAACGCTGCCAATTGACGCCCATTCTGCCATCATAGGAGCTGCAAGATCCGGAGCTTGTGTTGAAGGAGGTACATGCATCCCGTTGAAGCCCAACCGAGTTTAGACTATCGGCCCTCACGTACCGCCTTCCATTTATTACCCCAACACACAATGCACACAAAAACTCAGCCCATGTATACTCGGGTTTCATGAACCCAACAAGAAAAGTACTGGCACAGTCGGTGTGAGAACATAAAACGACCCAAGAGCACCCCAGATCCAACGTTTCTTCACCAGGTGATCGGTCGCACCATTAACGATAATCACCATCGAAACACCAACTACGACACATGTCGCATAAAGACTGGCCAAAAGATAAAGCACCACTTAATTGGACACCACCCCTTTATTTAACAACATGGCCACACCCGTTGCACCAGTACTCGCAGCAAGCAACTTGCAAAAATTTTCAGTGACGTCATCTCTCGCACTATAAAAATAGAAAATGAATTAATAAAAAATACAATAATATGTTAGAAAATTATGACTTTGTATAAAAAAAGTCTGTACATTTAAAACCAATCGGCCGGAACAGTTTCTTATCTTGACACTCTGGGTCTCTCTGGAGAATTATGTTGCTACATAAAACAAATATAAACGACTTTAGACATGATTATGTTAAAAGACACATACCCAAAATAAATGTAGTAAACGCGCGGAATTCACATAATCGCAATTCAGAAGACAAAAGTGACAAGCCAAAGTGGATAAACGATAAAAAAAAATTTCTTAACTTCATTTTCTTTAATAACTAGTAATGTGACATTCTAAGTTTCATTATATGAAGTTTCACAAAGTTTTACGTGTTTTGGTTAAATTCGACTCACTTTTAAACTGTTTTAGCGTATTCGCGAGATTCATAAGACACACGGAATAAAGCGACCAAAAAAGAAATATAATCCATATTGTGTGATACTTAAAAAAGCATTGCACACAAACTAAAGTTCATGTGTCTAAGAATCAAGTTTTAAAACTAAGATATCATAGCTAATGTATTAATAATTAACCATTTATAATATCCACACAAGATACAAAACACAGTGTTACGAAACAAAACAAAGTGGTTTATACAGTGGTGAACAACAAACTATTAAGTGACAATAAAGATGTTGGTAAATGATTAAAAGGTCTCGTCATGTGCACATGCCAACAACCCGAAGTATAGCAGCAGCAAAAACACACAAGCAAGAAGAAAATATTTCAAAAGCATGAATTGAACTTTATACCTTGTTTTAAAATTTCGAGACTACCCATTTCACCAAGTAGAATATTTCTCTTTTAATTTGTGTCATACAATGAAAGCACAAGCAATAAACTATTTGACCATATGGGACGGTGTGATTTACTATGAACACCTAGTGAGTGATGATGACATATTTATTAGAACTTCTATGGTTATGGCACCAGCTAGATTGTTATTTATATAATCATCAATGTTCCAGTTTAGTCCCTTATCTTCTACGCTTTTGGCAAATGACTTTAATCTAGAGAAAATCATCTTTATCCCCTTCAAATTCTGCACTTAATTAGTCTTTTAACATATACAACATAATGAACTTAGAAAATTTAATACTATGTCCTGTCACGTTTGAATCCCATCGCAATATCTTGAAGCCCCTTAATGGGAAATTGGATAGCTAGCATGGGGTTGATATACTCTTCGTGAGATGATTCAAACTCGGGTTGAGAGACTTGGTGCCTCGGTGGCACGTAAGAAACTCTGCTGCACCAAACTGCCGTTAAAAAAAAGTTTATAGGCTAAATGGCTAGTTAACTACATCTTTGTCTTTTTGGTATATGAATGTGTTTTGTACACGAGACCTATATTAAATACACACTTTCAAGACTTTGACAGTGACGAAATGCGAAGACATTTGATCAAAACATTGGAAGAAGACATGTCTCATAATTTAGTACAACAAAAAAGAATAAAGGGACAATGATATCACTATAAGCATGTAATAAGCTATAAACATTGTTTAAACTCAAACAATAATGGTTTTTTTATCATAAACGTAGGATAGGGCATATATACATTGAATATACCACTCGAGATGATCATCACATATTCATGTTACTTAAAAATATTATATTAGGGTTAACTCAAACACAAGAAAATTTTCACTCATAAACAATGAATGATCGGCTGATTGCAGCTACTCTAATTAAGAGCATAAAGCCACATAAAAGAAGTTCAAGTGCTTTAAGAGTATGTGTTAAAAAAATTAAAAAGTAAATGCAAAAGACTAAGATTGCTGACTAAGATTAATCCCATGCAAAAGACTCAACTTAATAGAAGGACACCTACTCATCTAAACTGAAATTCACTAAAATTACACCCTAAAAAATACTATGTTTATAACTTCTTTTATTTTTTCGGATTTTCAAATATAATTATGAAATATGATTTTGAAATAAGTTCATTTAATGGACGGAAAATTGCCGATTAGAAAGCACTCAAGAGTGGATTAGTGGTAAAAGGATTTGTGGGTATCACTCCAAAGTATGTGAGGTATTAAGTTCAATTCATTTAGTGGACGACAATCTATAAATATGATTTTGAAACAAGTTCATTTAATGGACGGAAAATTGCCGATTAGAAACCACTCAAGAGTGGCTTAGTGGCAAAAGGATTTGTGGTTATCACTCCAAAGTGTGTGAGGTTTTAAGTTCAATTCCTGTTAGGTGCAAAAAACTTGAAGTGGTCACGCCAACCTACTGTAAAGGGAGGGCTTTACCTCGTTTGAGTCTGTGTGACAGTAGGCTCAAACCCCGTAGACTAGTCGGCCAATGTCTCAAAAATCACGGTTACCAAAAAAAAATATATATATTGCCCATTAGATGCATGTGACCATATGTGTCTTATTCAAATTAAAACTTTACTCCATTCAAACAATTTATTTAAGAGCTTTACTAAAAAGGAAAATTAAAGAGCCACATTTAAGAAAAGCTACAAAAGAAGGCAAACCAATCCATTCAAACATTTACTCATTTCAAAACATTTACTACTCACCTAACTTATAGTCACTTTCAAACATTTACTACTCACTTACAAACATTAACTGCTCAGCGAACATTTATTCATCTACAAACATTTACAACTCACTTACAAAACATTTACTACTTATTTACAAACATTAATACTCAGCTAACACATTTAGTGCATGTTATATTCTATTGAGGGTGTATAAGATATTGGGTTTAGCACAACTTATGGTTTCTAGGAGGGTAGCAACTTTGTGGCTCTTTAATTTTGTTGCAATTTCAAGAAAACTGTTTTGGAGGTGATATTCAAACTTTTTGGGCCCAAAGAGTAAAAATTAGTATAAGAGTATTAGAACTGTTGCTATTATAGGGACACATAAAAGATGTTCAAGTGCTTTGATCTTTTAAAAAAATACCACCTACCGTATATCCATATCGCAATGTTAATTCTATCATACAAAAGGTAGCAAGTTTAAATAGAAAGGTATCACAGCGAGGTGCCCCTCGTCGAGTCGACGTGGAGGCTCGCCGTGTCTATTCGCCACACCCACCCCTCCCCCCCTGCTATTTGCCGAGGGAATTTTGGTTTTTCGAAATATGAACGACGAGGTAATTTTTCTTTCTTCACTTTTTTTCTTCTTTTTCTGTTTATTTCTTGTTTCTTTATTTTGAAAAAGTGTGTGTATGTGTTTTCTGGTGTGTGTGTGTGTATGTGTGGGGTATGTGTGTGTTTTTTAGTAAACAAAGAAGAAGATAAGAAAGGATAATGGGTGGGTGGGGGTGGGGGTTTGTTGTTTTTTTTAATTTTTTATTATATTTATAAAGATTACCCACGGGGTTTGGTATTCATCATTTTTCTGGTTAAAATTTTATAATTTTTATAAATCTTTAAAACATTTTTAATATAAGATTATATTTTTATTTTCGTAGTATGTTTTTATTTTAGTCTTTGTAATTTTAATTTAAATAAATGAATTTTATTTTGTATGAAAATGAAAAAAAAAAGATAGTGGTGGGGCCCAAGTGGTGAGAGGTCAGGTGTGTTGTGAGTGAGGGGTATTTTTGTTAGTTATGTTGCTGTGATGTGGCGCTGAGTTGGCCGCTGACAAGGCAAAATTTTGAGGGGTGCTTGTGTTGTGACACCCTTCTCCCTTAATACAAAGGTGTGTTAACGGCTTTAACTGTCTATGAAATGTATATTTATGGAAGAGATAAACAAAGGTGAAAGAATCGCTTTACTTATAACTATTAAATAGGGTTTACTCACCAAGTAGTTTTGTATGTCAAATAAAATCTATTATCTCGAGGGGTGAAAACGAGCCAAGTTGAACTTGAGCTAATTGCTACGCTTATAACTTTAGCTTGAAGCTCGTAAGCTCGTAATAAAATCAAAAGCTCAAATAGTTACAACATTTGTGGCTTTAGTTACAACTCTATATTATTTTGAACACAACACTACTTAATCATATATCTTCAATGAGGAATGTCCAAGACATTACATTATCTTAAAAAAGTTTTGATGTTCAAATAAGATGTTCAAATAAGTTGTGTTCTGATACTACTCAATTGCAAACATTTACTACTTACCTAACACTTGATCACCGACAAACATATACTACTCACAAATATTTACTACTCACCTAACACATCAGTGCATGTTATATTCTGTTAGGGGTGTTTAGAAGATTTTGTTAAGTACAACTTATGTTTTTTAGGAGGAATTTTGTGGCTTTTTAATTTGCGGCAATTGCATATATACCTAAGTAAACTTTCATATTTATATATTTCCCCAAACCGTGCTTAAATCGTGTTGTAACTCTGCATTAAAAACATGTACTATAAGAAAATATGCAAATAAACAACTATAGTTTGGTATATTTGCAAATTTCCATTTTAATTTTGTTGCAATTTCAAGCAAACGACTTTTGAGGTGATATTGAAACTTTGTTTTCTCGATTTAGGCCTAAAGTGTAAAATTAGTGTAAGAGTACTAGGATTGCAGCAATAAGAATTAAGGACATAAGGCCGCATAAAAGGAGTTCAAATGCTTTGATTTTTTTAACAAGTTTATACCTACCATATATCCATATAAGAACGTAGATTTTACTATACAAAAGGCATTAAGTTTCATACAAAGGTGCATTTAAGGCTTTAACTGTCTAGAAAGGATTTAATTTATGAAATAGATATAAACATGTGAAAGAATAATGAAAATGGTTTGGTTATGACTATTAAATAGGGTTTACACATTAAGGGACTGTTTACTAAAGTAAGTGGCTACATATTATTTAATTAGTCTCTTATTATAAACATGCTAGTTATAATATCTCACCCGGATAAAATACACGAAGAGAAAAAACATCCCCAAAATGGTTTTGTATGTTAATTAAATCATGTTATCTTAAGAGGTGAAAATGAGCCCAGTTGATCTTCGTTTTGAGGCTTTTAACTTCACCTTGGGGATTATCAACTTGTAATAAAATCAAAAGCTCAAGCTTGATAGTTACAATATTTGTAGCTTTGCTTACAACTCTATTTTATTTTGTACACAACACTACTTGAGGAATGTCCAAGACATTATACTGTCTTAAAACAAAATTGATGGTAAATAAGTTCTACTCAAATACTCGTCAAGAAGTGAATGTAGAGGACTGAAATTAATCTTAACGCTATACAACAACAATACAACCTATTTGTATGACTGTATCATCAAAAAGTAAATGTCGAAGACTAAAATTAATAAAATAATACATACTCATCTGAACTCAATTCAAATTCACTACGATAACACACCAAAAGTACTACGTTTATAAGTTCATTTATTTTTTGATTTGGAAATATAATCTTGAAATATGATTTTGGAATAAGATCATTTAATGGACGATACATTATTGACCAGACGCATGTGACCATATGCTTGGTTTCAAAATGGCTGCATCATTGCGAAAATTGCACGCACCAATGCGTTGCATTTAAAATTTTGCATCAAAATGTCTAATGCAATGCCATCTTAGAATGAGTTTGCATTAAACTGTAGTTTATCGCATTTGTGTAATGCAAGCAATAGTAGCAATTGCCGCAATGTAGCTCTTAGGTTATTTTTGTTAAATTTTAGCCATTTAAAAGAGACTTGCATATTTAATGGCTTTTTAGATTACTATTTGTTAGAAAAATATCTAAAACAAACAAAATTACAAAAATATAGTATCTTGTATTTTGCGGAGTGTTTTTAGTCAAGCTTTACTGTCGATTTATTTGTATTTCATGAGCTCGTAACTTATTTTTTATCTTTATTGCAATTACTTGTTACTTAAATAACTTTTGTACTTTTTTATACTAAACGCATCGAGTCTAAATTGCGCTCGCAGTCACATCAGGCATCACACAATGGCTTTGGGACCTTTAACGCAATGGATCACAAAACGCATTTTTAATCTAAGACCATATGTTTGTCCTCCAAATTAAATATTTTAGTCCATTCAAACATTTTCTTTAAGAGCAAAATTTTATTAAGTAATAAACCTAAAGAGCTAGGTTTAAGAAAAGCTACAAAAATATGCAAAATATTCATACAAACATTTACCACTTACAAAAATTTACTACTCAATTACAAATATTAACTACTTACCTAACACTTGATCACCTACAAACATTTAATACTCACGAATATTTACTACTCATATAACACATCATTGCATGTTATAGTCTATTAGGGGTGTTTAGAAGATTGGGTTAAGTACAAGTTATGTTTTTAGAAAGAATTTTGTGGCTTTTTAATTTGCGACAATTGCAAATATACCCAAGTAAACTTTCATATTTGTATATTTTTCCAGACCGTGCTGAAATTGTATTGTTATTATGCATTAAAAACTTGTACTATAAGAAAATATGCAAATAAACAAGTATAGTTGGGTATATTTACAAATTTTCATTTTAATTTTGTTGCAATTTCAAGCAAACAACTTTTGAGGTGATATTCAAACTTTGTTTTCTTGATTTAGGCCTAAAGTGTAAAATTAATGTAAGAGTAGTAGGATTGCAGCTATTATATTTAAGGACATTAGGCCGCATAAAAGGAGTTCAAGTTCTTTGATTTTTTTAACAAATACCACCTACCATATATCCATATAAGAACGTAGATTTTACTATACAAAAGGTATCAAGTTTCATACAAAGGTGCGTTTAAGGTTTTAACTATCTAGAAAGGGTTTATATTTATGAAATAGATATAAACATGTGAAAGAATAATGAAAAATAGTTTGGTTATGACTATTAAATATGATATATACATTAAGGGAATGTTTACTAAATTAAGTGGCTACATATTATTTAATTAGTCTCTTATTATAAATATACTTGTTTTAATATCTCACCCAGATAAAATACACGAAGAGAAAAAACATCCCAAAAATGGTTTTGTATGTTAATTAAATCATGTTATCTTGAGAGGTGAAATGAGCCCAGTTGATCCTGGTTCTGAGGCTTTTAACTTCACCTTGGGATTCACGATCTTGTAATAAAATCAAAAGCTCAAGCTTGATAGTTATAATATTTGTGGCATTGCTTACAACTCTATTTTATTTTGTACACAACACTACTTGATCAAATATCGTCAATGAGGAATGTCTAAGACATTATACTATATTAAAACAAAATTGATGGTAAAATAAGTTGTACTCAAATACTCATCAAGAAGTGAATGTGGAGGACTGAAATTAATCTCAATGCTATACAACAACAATACAACCTATCTGTATGATTGTATCATGAATAAGTAAATGTCTAAGACTAAAATTAATAGAATAATACATACTCATCTGAACTCAATTCAAATTCACTACGATAACACACCGAAAGTACTATGTTTATAGGTTCATTTATTTTTTTAATTTGGAAATATAATCTTGAAATATGATTTTGGTATAAGATCATTTAATGGACGGTACATTATTGACGAGCCGCATGTGACCATATGCTTGGTTTCAAAATAGCCGCATCATTGCGAAAATTGCACGCACCAATGCGTTGCATTTAAAATTTGATATCAAAGTGCCTAATGCAATGCCATCTTAGAATGAGTTTGTATTAAACCGTAGTTTATCGTGTTTTAATAATGCTAGCAATGATAACAATTGTCATAATGTAGCTCTTACGTTATTTTTGTTAAATTTTAGCCATTTAAAAGAGACTTGCATATTTAATGGCTTTTTAGATTACGATTTGTTAGAAAAATATCTAAAACAAACACAATTACAAAAATATAGTATCTTGTATTTTGTTGAGTGTTTTTTAGTCATGCTTTACTGTCGATTTATTTGTATTACAAGAGATTATAGGCCTAATTTTGATATGCTCGTAACTTATTTTTTTTTATCTTTATTGCAATTACTTGTTACGTTAATAACTTTTGTACTTTTTTATACTAAACGAATCGTGTCTAAATTGCGCTCGGAGTCGCATCAGGCATCACACAATGGCTTTAGGACCTTTAACGCAATGGATCGCCAAACGCATTTTTAATCTAAGACCATATGTGTGTCCTCCAAATTAAATATTTTACTCCATTCAAACATTTTCTTTAAGAGCGAAATTTTATTAAATAATAAAACTAAAGAGCTAGGTTTAAGAAAAAAGCTACAAAAGAATGCAAAAGAGTAAAGTGCAAAAATCATCCCTGTGGTTTGTCAAAAGTTTGAATTACATCCCTCGTTAATACTTCGCGCAACATACATCATTGTGGTTGTAAAATAGTACACCATACATCCCTGAGGACGGATGGTGCAAATATTTTTCCGTTAAGGGTTAAAAGTGTTTGTTATCTTAGGGGTATTTTAGTCCTTTTACAACCTAGGGATGATTTTTGCACCTAACTTTTCAAAAAAAAAAATTTCCAAAAAAAATTTCAAAAAAATTTCAAATTTTTTTTAAAAAAGTTTCGAAAAATGTTTTCTTTTTTCGAAAAATGTTTTTTTTAATGTTTTTTTTAAGTTTCGAAAATATATTTGAAAAAAGTTTTTTTCAAAAAAAATTCAATTTTTTTTTTAAAAAGTTTTGAAAAATGTTTTTTTTTAATGTTTCGAAAAATGTTTTATTTTTTAAATGTTTTATTTTTTAAATGTTTTCTTTTTTAAAATAAGTTTCAAAAAAAATTTGAAATTTTTTTTTTCGAAAAAATTCAAATTTTTTTTTTAAATTTTCGAAAAAAAAAAATTTTCAAAAGTTTTTTTTTAAATGTTTTTCGAAAAAAAAAACTTTTTTAAAAAAAAAAGCTTTTCTAAAAAACTTTTTTTTTCAAAAAAATTCAAATTTTTTTTTAATCTTCGAAAAAAAAAAATTTCAAAAGTTTTTTTATAAAAGTTATTTTTTAAAATGTTTTTCGAAAAAAAAACTTTTTTTAAAAAAAGCTTTTTTTAAAAAACTTTTTTTAAAAAAAACTTTTGAAAAAAAAACTTTTTTCGAAAATTTTAAAAAAAAATTGAAACTTTTTGAAAAAAAAATTTCGAATTTTTTTTGAAACTTATTTTAAAAAAGAAAACATTTAAAAAATAAAACATTTTTTGAAACATTAAAAAAAACATTTTTCAAAACTTTTTGAAAAAAAATTGAATTTTTTTGAAAAAAACTTTTTTCAAATATATTTTCGAAACTTAAAAAAAACATTAAAAAAAAACATTTTTCGAAAAAAGAAAACATTTTTCGAAACGTTTTTAAAAAAAATTTGAATTTTTTTTGGAAATTTTTTTTTTGAAAAGTTAGGTGCAAAAATCATCCCTAGATTGTAAAAGGACTAAAATACCCCTAAGATAACAAACACTTTTAACCCTTAACGGAAAAATATTTGCACCATCCGTCCTCAGGGATGTATGGTGTACTATTTTACAACCACAATGATGTATGTTGCGCGAAGTATTAACGAGGGATGTAATTCAAACTTTTGACAAACCACAGGGATTATTTTTGCACTTTACTCAATGCAAAATATCCATTGAAACATTTACTCACTTACAAACATTTACTACTCAATGATAAACATTTACTACTTACCTAACACTTGATCGCCTACAAACATTTACTACTCACTTAAAAATATTTACTTCTCACCCAACACATCAGTGCATGTTATATTCATTTAGGGTTGTTTAGAAGATTGGGTTAAGTACAACTTATGTTTTTTTAGGAGGAATTTTGTAGCTTTTTAATTTGCGGCAATTGCAAACATACCTAAGTAAACTTTCATATTTGTATATTTCCCCAAACCGTGATTAAATTGCATTGTAATTATGCATTAAAAACTTATACTATAAGAAAATATGCAAATAAACAAGTATAGTTGGGTATATTTACAAATTTCCATATCAATTTTTTTGCAATTTCAAGCAAACTACTTTTGAGGTGATATTCAAACTTTGTTTTCTTGATTTAGGCCTAAAGTGTAAAATTAGTGTAAGAGTAGTAGGATTGCAGTTATTATAATTAAGGACATAAGGCCGTATAAATGGAGTTCAAGTGCTTTGATTTTTTTAACAAATTTATACCTACCATATATCCATATAAGAACGTAGATTTTACTATACAAAAGGCATCGAGTTTCATACAAAGGTGCATTTAAGGATTTAACTGTCTAGAAAGGATTTATATTTATGAAATAGATATAAATATGTGAAAGAATAATAAAAATGGTTTGGTTATGACTATTAAATAGGGTTTACACATTAAGGGAATGTTTACTAAATTAAGTGGTTACCTATTATTTAATTAGTCTCCTATTATAAACATGCTAGTTTTAAAAGCTCACCCAGATAATATACACGAAGTTTTGTATTTTAATTAAATCATGTTATCTTGAGAGGTGAAAATGAGCCCAGTTGATGTCGGTTCTGAGGCTTTTAACTTCACCTTAGGGTTCATCAGCTTGTAATAAAATCAAAAGCTCAAGCTTGATAGTTACAATATTTGTGGCTTTGCTTACAACTCTAGTTTATTTTGTACACAACACTACTTGATCAAATATTGTCAATGAGGAATGTCCAAGACATTATACTATCTTAAAACTAAATTGATGGTAAAATAAGTTGTACTCAAATACTCATCAAGAAGTGAATGTAGATGACTAAAATTAATCTCAATGCTATACAACAACAATAAAACCTATATGTATGACTGTATCATCAAAAAGTAAATGTCGAAGACTAAAATTTATAGAATAATACATACTCATCTGAACTCAATGCAAATTCACTACGATAACACACCAAAAGTACTATGTTTATAAGTTCATTTATTTTTTTGATTTGGAAATATAATCTTGAAATATGATTTTGGAATAAGATCATTTAATTGATGGTACATTATTGACCTGACGCGCATGTGACCATATGCTTGGTTTCAAAATGGTCGCATCAATGCGAAAATTGCACGCACCAATGCGTTGCATTTAAAATTTGGCATCAAAGTGCCTAATGCAATGCCATCTTAGAATGAGTTTGCATTAAACCGTAGTTTATCACATTTGTATAATGCTAGCAACGGTAACAATTGTCGCAATGTAGCTCTTAGGTTATTTTGTTAAATTTTAGCCATTTAAAATAGACATGCATATTTAATGGCTTTTTAGATTACGATTTGTTAGAAAAATATCTAAAACAAACACAATTACAAAATATAATATCTTTTATTTTGTTGTGTGTTTTTTAGTCAAGCTTTATTATCGATTTATTTGTATTACAAGAGATTATAGGCCTAATTTTGATATACTCGTAAATTATTTTGTATCTTTATTGCAATTACTTGTTACTTAAATAACTTTTGTACTTTTTTATACTAAACGCATCGTGTCTAATTTGCGCTCGCAGTCGCATCAGGCATCACACAATGGCTTTGAGACCTTTAACGTAATGGATCACAAAACGCATTTTTAATCTAAGACCATATTTGTGTCCTTCAAATAAATATTTTACTCCATTCAAACATTTTCTTTAAGAGAGAAATTGCAAAATATCCATTCAAACATTTACTCACTTACAAACATTTAGTACTCAATTACAAACATTTACTACTTACCTAACACTTGATCGCCTACAAATATTTACTACTCACATAACACATCAGTGCATGTTATATTCTATTAGGGAGTGTTTAGGAGATTCGGTTAAGCAAACCTTATGTTTTATAGGATGGTAGCCATTTTGTGGCTGTTTGATTTTGGTGCAATTTCAAGAAAACAACTTTTGAGGTATTACTCAAACTTTGTATTATTGATATGGGCTCAAACAGTAAAATTAGTGTAAGGGAAGTAGGATTGAAGTTAAAGTTATTTGATTATATCTTAGACTAATTGTAAAATAAATGTTGTGCAATGCTAAGAAGGAATGAGTCAAGGCCCAGTGTGGTATGCCTGAAAGCAGAAAATATCGCTTCGGGTCTTACTAATATTATCAATCATGAACCGAAAGGCATAAACTATTACTTTCATGATCTAATGTCTTAACTATAAATTTTTTAACAAAGGTGCTAGTGCTTCTTTATTCAAACTACTTTACCCATTTTCTTTATATAACTCATACTAGGAACCAAAAAACCCTAATAAGTGAAGTCAAGAACATGGTCAGATTTGAAATGTTTTCTATGTATTGATAATTCATGCACTCTTTTGACGTGCTAATTTGTATAATATAATATTAGAATTATGCAACTTAAACTAACTACGAAAAAACTTTCCTATACGGTCTCGATTCTTTTGGTCAAGACCTTTTATTATACACTAGTACAAAAAGTATTTTTTTTAAGCGGTTAAAATAGGTTTTTTAAAAGCGGTATTGAACCTTTGTATTAAAGAGGGTAAAAAATAATAAAGATTCTTATTTAAAACGGTTTTGAACCTTGTAAAAGACATATCCAAATTAGATATAATATTAATACACATCTCTTTTATTTATGAAAGTCTAAAACATGTGATGTATTTCTTTATCTAGATTAAAATATCTTTTTTTATGTTAGCATACAACACCACCAATTTAAAAACAACATATAGAGTAATATTTTTTAGCAACATATAATATTAATATACAACACCATCAAAACATGTTCCATTTTTTTCTTTCTTTTTATGTAGGACACTAAAAAACATAAACTCATCGGTAACAAATCAAAAACAACAAATCATATGGCTAAATCATTACTTCCATATCCAAAATAACATCAGATGTTATCAAATACATATCAAAGTCATTCATAGACAAAATTTCATCAAATGTCATGATACAAACATATCCAAAATTATTCATAACCTAACCATAATACATATGTAATTAGATGATAAAAAACTCATTCCTATGAGATATAAATTGAGTAAAATTGTGACACTTACAAGAGTTAATGTTCATGTCATTCCAAACCTATAAACAAATCGTAATGTAAAGTTAATGAGTCACTTACAAGAAAAAAAGATTTATGATGCAACAAAGTAAATATCTCTACTATCTATAATGGAGCCATCTAATTTGTTGAAAGTTGAAAAATTCAACAAAACTTCTCAAGTAAGAAACCACAAAAAGGAAACTATACAATAGAACATAGCAACTTTGGAATTGATCTGAAAAAGAAGGCAACATAAAGTACTGGTTGTCAAAAAGTATTTGCGGAAAGTATTGGTTGTAAAACACACATATGAATATTATTTACAGTTATCAAAACACGATATTATTCATCTCAACTTTGTTCTCTCTTAAACCACACACTCTCCAAGTCTCCAACATCATTGAGGCCACACAAATCACATTCCGCCGCTACCACTATCATTTAATTCTGCCGCCACCACTTCCAACACTGTATGTGGGTTTGGCTGGTTGTTTTGAAGTAAGGTGATCTTGGCTGGTGGTTTTAGTTTATGTGGTTTTCGTTGCGTTTGGTTCTTGGTCTTGTTTGGTGTTTGAGATCGAGTATAAACAACCATAATGTGCTATGCTATTCATTTGGTAAATCACGTTCTATTTTGTATACTCTCTTTTTTCCTTCTAACATAAAATACCCATCGAAACCAACACTACAATACCTATACGATCATCTGAAACAACCAAAGGTATTTTGGTTCTTGATTTTTAGTTATGGTTTGTCGTTTTCAGTTTTGTTGGGTTTTGGTGTGGTAAAGTTGAAAGTTGGACCCCTTTTTTTATTGATTTATTCTCACCGGGTTTTTGTTATTTTGATCTTTAGTTTTTTCGGTGGTCTTTGAATATGGCACGGTTTATGTTATTTTGTTTTGTGGTTGTTTCAGCTGTGTTTTCCTTGTTGTCGGTGGCTAAGAAGATCTTGAATGCAGGTTCTTTGATTGATTAAACAAATTTAGAAAACACTCAAATCTGAAATTCTATTTTGGTACTATTTAATACTTAAATGATACTGTAAATAATTTACCCAATAGGCGAATCTCTTTAAATGAGTTCTCATTCACGTTTCTTTCCCTACAATGAGTCTGCAACTTTGTTGATGGGTTACTTACCATGTGGATCCACGACGACAATACAAATATGCTATTTTGGTCTCTCATGGTATCTATTTTTAACAATTGTTTCTTATTGATACCGCTATTTACATTGAGTATTTTGACTAATATCCATTGTTTTGTTCCTTAATGTTGTGAACTGATGTAATTAATTGGCATATATGAAGGGAAGTTCCTTAATGGTCATTGCTATGTAGCTGGATGTTTGTTCTTTGTATCATTAGGTAGTTATGGCACGAAGTGGCTAACATTAACATTTAAGATGTTATTGGACAAACTTGCATTTTGCATGTGTGCAAAATTGATAATGAGTCTTTTCTAATACTGTGTAGCAATTTTCGTATTTGAGTGTGTGGGTGAATATCTTCTTTTGTCCGAAGAGATATTCACACGTTCCTTACAAAGTTTTGTTGCAGCTGAACCTGTTTTCTTTTCATGTAGTTCTGGTGTATGCATCAATTTTAGTGGTGTACATATCACTTTCCAAAAAAATATACCTATTCAGTTTATGTTTATGGGATAATTAATATCTATGATGTTAAAAAATAAATTTGACATTTAGTAAGTAAGACATTCTTCACATTCCATCATTCAAAAGTTTAAAACTTCATTTTTGTTGTTATTTTCTCTTCGTGTTGTTACTTTATAGAACATGTTTTACTTTCGTATTTGCTTGAAATCCTCGAGTGGTGATATCTCATACACTTAAAAGGTTAACGTGCGTCACGAAGGTGTATGCCACATTATCTATATGCTATACTTAAAAGTTAAGTTACATATAGAAACACGATTCAAACGTATATGTAATAAAGTTTACTTGAACATTTAATAAAGTTTACTTGTACATTTAAATGGCGGACACTGAAACTTATAGAAAATATTACTTATCATTTCAAACTTGGTCAAGTTATGAAACATATAACATTTCTCTTACTTCACCTGTTTAGCTCCAAACTACTTCATAGACACATACGTACTTGCATAGCTTAACAACAATATTCCTAAACTAAACAAAGTTTCCATTGTTCATAAAAATATGAGTTGAGTTCGGGTAAGAGATTTTAGTTTTCTTCTGCGACAGGTCTGAGTTTTGTGTATGGTTTTCATCACACTTCAAGCTTATTGTTCGGGTCTTAGGTTCGAGTTACAATAAGAGCGCATTGAATCTTACGCATGTGCGTCGAGGTAGTGTTCTCTGTCCACTTAGTGTCTGTACTCGTGTTCATGACCATGCATACATGATTCGATTTCCACGTTTATCTCCACGTTTATCATTCAAGGTTAAAACTTTATATAGTGTATCGTTAATTATCAATCGCTATAAATTTCCGCCGCTGTGCGCGGGTAATCGTCTAGTATATTTAAAATTACTCACATTATCAGGAAAGTTTGATTGCTTTTCAATGAAAAGCTCAATCAAATCAATGGCCACTTAATAACCACGTTCCCAAGTGCCTTCTTGTTGTGGATACTAAATTCAAATTAAACAAGATTAGATATATATGAAACGACTAAGTCAATCTAAGCATAAACTATATAACATAAATGATAGATGATTTACCTTAACCATATTCCAAATTCCAAATTCCTATCAGCTAAAGAAGTATCATGATGTGCCCTAAAAATCCATATTGTTAAATTATAATAGTTCATATACCATAAATGACATAATCAGAAAGCAATCTCTCCTGGGTTTAAAATCCCACACTTGTTCTTACCCTTAGGCCTTTTTGAACCAACTTATATAGATGCTTAAAAATCACGACAATTTATTTTCATAATTTAATTACACACAAAATTATAAAGACTTGTGTTATCATAAATACTACAATATATAAGGAACTTACATCCCTCACCGATGTAAAACAGTCCCGACAAGCTAATCATTTGACATCCAACCTAACAACGAGTGATAAAAATACCATCAGGAATTGATCATACAACCCTTCAACCACCAGAATTAAGATGAAATCACCACTTTTGATTGTTTTGATTTGGCAAGATTTTTTGATGGGCTGCACAAAAAGGATAAAATCAAATTTTCTTTGATAAGAATTATAAAATAATATTTTGTAAAACGGTTGTAGCAAACCGCTATAAATAATAGATATAAATTATAAAATATTAAACATTTTTAAATCATCTATATTTCACCGTTGTAAATAATAGTTAACCAAAATTTCTTATTATAAAACTAGTAGGGTATCCTATAACTAAATTCTCTAATGAACAAATATAATTTGATTATTCATTTTTTAGCAGTAACTTATGAATAACGATAATTTTAATCTAAAAATACAATTTTAATCGAGTTATATACTGTGGCATATATGCAATATATACTATAACTTTATTTTTGAACTCATTTAAGTGACGACATAACCATCTTTATTATTCTTACTAATTTATCATGTACAACATATCAATACAAAATAACTTTTTTTAAATACATGCAACTTAATTTGTAAGAAATATGGAGTAAATAATTTAAGGCAAAAGTTTAAAAATTAATAATCTCTTGAAAAATACCCATCATTACTTATTGGATCTAACATTATAGGATAAAATTTATCTCTCCAATTCAAAAGACTAACTACCTCACCCTCCTTCCCAAATCAGATCTACCGTCTCCAGCCTTTTTATCATCCGTCAAACATTCTTTATTTTTTATATGATCCCTAACATCATATTTCACCGTTTTGATGGATCCATAGCAACCATCTACCACCGTATCTCTCTTTATTTATATTATCTTAATTTTAGGGATGAGCATTTCGTCCCGAATCCTGAAATCGAACCGGAACCGTACCGATTCCCGGTACCCAAATCTCGTTTGGTACGGTAGGCCACTAGGAACATGTATCCTAGGACCATGCACATGTATTTTCAGAACCAAATAAATGTACAGAACTGCGAGAACCACCTTTTTACTTTTAAATGCACATATGTATTCATCGGGTTAGTTCATTAGGTAAAAATATATGAATTTTCATTGTCGTAGGCCACTAGGAACATGTATCCTAGGACCATGCACATGTATTTGTTTTGTATGTATTATAACTCTTTTTTCGTTGGATAATATGAAAATACATGTGCACTCTTTATATCGCTCATCGTATTTGGATCTATAACCAATAAAACAATTATTAAATGATAATTCAAACATAATAATGAAAATATATATGCATTGTTAAGAGTATAAAGATGGTTCTCGCAGTTCTGTACATTTATTTGGTTCTGAAAATAACCTTACACTATATATATATATATATATATATATATATATATATATATATATATATATATATATATATATATATATATATATATATATATATATATATATATATATATATATATATATAGATAGATATAAAGGAATGTTATTGTGGTGACCAGTGTTAAAATAAAAACAATAAGAACCTAGATGTACCATTAAATGATGTGATTAAAAAAATTGATAAAATGGTATTTTTGTAAATAGAGTAAATTTGATGACACATTTTAAAAGTGGATAACCAATTTGACGTTACGTTTTTTGCATTGCTTTAAAATCAACTTTTAGTATTTAATTAAAATTATTAGCATTGAAGTCTAAAACTCTTTGATCTATCTAAATATTAAATCACATTTGGTGATGTATGTACACACTAATGTGTACTACTTGGTACATTTTTAGCGAACACGTAATATTTAAGTTCAACACAATTTTAGCGAACATGTAATACATCAAGTGGCGCATATTTTCTTTATATTATTGTGATAAAATAAGATTCAAGTGACACCCTTTTTTTTAATAGAAGTGACACACTTATTGTTGGTAAATTTTATTAACGTTGAATATTTTTTATTCAAATGATTGATATTGTGATAAATTTTATTAACGTTGAATATTTTTTATTCAAATGATTGATATTGTGATAAATTTTCGGATATATTTAGAGTGACACATTAATATGTTTAACATAATTTTATCGAACACGTAATCTTCAAGTGACACACTTTAGTTTCTTGATACATTTGTAATGACTGTCCAATTTTTTTTGATATAACTGACACACAACAGCGAACCTTAATATCGACTGAGGAGGGCTTCGGCTCTCCTAAAAATCGTGACAATTAATGTAAATATTATTTTCTTTTTCAAAGTTATTGTGCATTTTTATTTTGGTATGTTTAAATTAATTTGGCCCTCCCAAAATAAATGTTCAAAGTCCGCCATTGCTGACATGCTTAAGACTGTTGGGAGTGGGGTGAAACCCACTCACCGCCATCTTAGCGCCACGTCAGCTTTTTAACAAACTCACCCAAACTCACCCACGAGGGTAATGACACTCACCCAAACTCACTCACACTCACTTTTCATACCTATTTTTTTATTATTTAAATACACTCCACTCACAAAAAACACCCAAAATTAAACCTAACCTAAAAAATAAAAAATATCTTGGCCCACATGTATAAAACTCACCTGGGTGAGTTTGCCCAGTTTTTTTTCTTGGCTGGGAACAAGTCGCGCGTGGGTTTGGAGGGGTGGGGTGGGGGCTGCGAGTGGCTTTGGCCAACCCACGAGTGAGACTTAACCCACTCCCACCAGCCTAAGCGTTCGATACATTTGTCATTTATGGATGTACTAACTTTTTTCTTTGCACATTTTTTTATATAGTATACCTTTTAACGCATAGTTATATGATACACATATCAAGTGACATAATAGATTTTTCTAAAAATCACACGTGGTGGCAGTTTTTAAAATACTAGAATGATTAGTAAGCAAAGGCCATTTGTAAGTGACGAGAATGGGTCGTTTAATAATTGTTAGATAAAATGTTAAGTTTTAAATTTGCTAGGATCATGTTATGAAACGGTGAGAATTGATTACTAATAAATCATGAAAAAAGGAAATTTTACTATAATACCCTAAGCTATATTAACATTAATACAAATTTTCTTTTAAATGAAAAAGACACGTGACATTATTTGGTTGATTTCTATTGTGGTTATCACATGAATACAAATATATATATATATCTTTATATTATATATAGGTATAATTATGATTTGAAACCACACCCTTAATCCCAGTCATATGTGACATGGCACATCTAAACCAATAGTATTTCAGATATTCCTAAAAAATCTTCATTTTCCACATTTTTATGATTAGAAATCACATTTTTTTTAAAATCGCGTTTTGGAAACGCAATTTTAAAATTTTCATTTTAAAACGAACTTTTGACAATGATTTTCTTAAATTATGTAAAAAAGTGACAAATGCAAGATTTGAACTCGTGACCTATAGTTAACAAGTAACCAGGTTTACCACTAAGCCAAACTATATTTGATGATTTTTAATCCAAAACAATATTAATAAATCCAAAACAACATTTGATGATTTTTTTTGCGCTATAAAAAATAAAAAATAAAAAAACAAAAAAAAAAACAATGTTATTCATATACATCAGGATATACTACATCCAAACATATTCACATTACCCATTACGACTTTTTTTTATCAAGATAACCGTATATCTCAAAACAAACACAGGTAAAAAAGGTTCGCCCCTTTGTTCTCAAACCTTAACGAAACTGACCTAAGCTAAACAATAATAAAAAAGGTGCGCCTCTTTTGCTTTGTTTTATTTTGTAGGTAAATGTTTTTTTCTTAAAACCCTAATAGTAATTTTTTTGTTTTTTTGTATGTATGTATTTGTATTTTCTTCTTTTTTTAGGTTAATGTGAATATTGTTTAATTTGATTCTGGTTTCTACCTTATAAATGTGTGTCAACTTAATTGTTGATATTATTGTGATCTAAACATAATTTGTATTCATAAAATCGGCAGCTTACGCTTTTTTTGCATTCATTGTGTTTTTGTGTTGCAGCCTATGACTATTGAAGCATAGCAAGGGTGGAACTAACAATGGTAATGTTAGTGAGAAACACAAGGTAAATGTTTATTCGCTAAATCTGTAGTAACATCATGATTAGCGTTACACATTAACGGTATCTCTAAAAGTGGTATTTACTTACTTCACGTGTATGATTTATTGTTTCATTATAAACTAAGCACAAAAAAAATGTTTAGCAACCCCACCCAGTTTTGACCCGGCGGACTCCGGTGAATGGGAAACTAACACTAGCTGTAGTGGGAATTCCGAGAAGCTTTTAACCCAAAGACCAAATGTAGTTATAATACGGATTCAAGTGAAAGTTTTTCTCGAGAGATAAATAGCTGTGGTTATATCTAAATTGCTTTTCATAAGGGCAATATAGGCTGCTTGAAGCTCAAACCAAAAACGCAAAATGTATTACTACCCGTGTCCATATTGGGAATTTGTTGCACATATTTACTTCTCTGTTGCCTCGCTTCCAGATTGCTTCTTTCCCAACACTGTTTATTCCCCAATCAAGTAATCTCTCTTTTGTTTTCCCTACTTCTAAAAAAAGAAAGAAGAGTTTTTTTATTAACGGTTGTTGTTCTTTGCACTCGGTTAAGACTAAGTATAATGTCTGGTGCTAATAGAAATATTGCACATATAATTGTTGGATATAAGGCTACAAATTTTATACATGTAATTTTTTTGTCTATTGTAGTTTCATTATTGTTTAGCATTCTCATACCTAAACAAAAGATTCTTATTTTCCTTGCTAAAAAATACGATACTTGATTCTTTAATAATAGAAAGGTTTAACGTTTTTCGAAGAGAGCGTTCGAGGGAACGTGTTAAGCTTGCAATGGGATATATCATTGTATCAGATTAGGCAATTTGATTTGGAATTCTTGTGAACTTATGTGTGAGCAAAAACTCATAACAGGTCCAGGCCATTGAAGCCGGAAAAATGATCTGAAACCAAACCCAATAGGACCAGGTCTTGACTGTATGTACAGTCCTTTGATAGTAAATCTATTATTTATCTATAGGGGCTAAATGGGTTGGGCCATTTTTATTAGTCTCGTGAGTTGGTCAGTTGGCAGTACTCTTTTGATGATGGCAGCAACTGCTTCCAATAATTCATGGTTTCTGCATTTTGGTGTCTTTATAGCAACACCATGGTGTGGATGGTGTACTTTTTTAAAAATATTCTTTTGTTTACATGTTAGTTTTTTTCTTTTCTTGATCAGTGTTGTTTAGAGGGTGTTTGGGTAAGGCTTAGTGTGACCCACATTATAAAAGAACAGAATTGGATAAAACAAATCCAGGCTGCTATAACGATTTGAGGGTGTTTACATAGGTTTGTGATTAAAAAAATAAATATATATACATAAGAAATCAATGAAAAAAACCATCTAAAACATTGACAAACTTCGAGAAAATACTTGAATAAACCAAACTTGAAGTCTAATATAATCTGCCACTTGCAGCAAAAAGTCACTTACGGCAGAACCAAACTGTAGATCCTAAACTTGAGTTGAAAGATTGATGTACCGACCCTGACACTTACCTTGAAAAAGGTAACTTTATTTGCCAAGTTTTTAGGAAAAAACAAGTATATACGAATATACTAAACTTATGGTAATGTTCTGGTGTTTAGTTATTGAAGGTTTGGAAAGTGGCTGAAGGTACAACTAATGACAAATTTCAGTAGACACATTTCGCTCACAAAATAGACAGCTTTGATACCGCACCAACAAATTCTTTGGCATATGATTATCTCTTGAGATCAGATAGGTATGCACTTGAGCAGGGTGACTAGATGACATGCTATAAATCACATGATACTTCTTTTTCTACTTTTAAAAGCTCCAAAGCATCTACGAATACGCCAAAATATGGTGTCTGCTGAGACTCTACTATCAGATGATGAAATTGATGGTAAATTCATAGTATATTTTACTCATTTGATCAACTAAAACATTCTCATGTTTTACATTTTCACCTCATATTCTTAGCAACAAAAGTCCTAAATAGTTTTTATAGCTTATAAGAGCTCGCTAGACCGTTTGTTGTTTTGCAGGACAGTTGATACATTTCCTGAGTGTTCAAATAACTTGCATGATTTGTCCCAATATTGTAGTTTGGTTAACTTGTGACTTAAGTTTGTTAAAAAATTGCTTATGTGTTTAATTTTATGTATCTACTCAGTTACATACTTGCATCTACTATAGTTATTAAGAAAAGTTGAATGGGTCAGTTTGAGAGTAGCTATAGTTATTAAAGCACCAAGGAGATTTTGTTGATCAAAACTAATTATGTGACTACAGATGGCAATAATCAAATTGAATGACATCTTCAAAAAAATGAACACTACTATGAAAAAGAACTAAAACAAGTGATGATAGTACTTACATGTACCAAGTAAGTAAACTTGAAAAGCATAGGCACGTTGGCTTTCACCTATATTAGCAAGAATAAGTAGTGGGCCGACTTTAGAGTCCTTAGTTGTACTACTAAAGCAAAGTCATCACCTGAATTCAGAGACGTAAAGATATGTCACCATTGTGTGAGAGTAGGACACACACACAGATAAGGAAAAGTGGAATAGTATCAGCAATTTTTCCATTCTGTACATAAATGTCAGAACAAAACTTGTAGATACAGATACCGACTCCTCTGTGATTTCACATGGCTTCTCTGAAGACGAGTCAACAACTATTCCAACGTTAACCATTGCAGCTAAATGGGGATCCAACTGAGGAGCTTCCAGTATAGAAGAGTGTAGAGCAGATCAGTCACACATCAGTCATCAAAAATCACCATTGCTCCTATTCAAGGTAAACCTGTTGTATCTTTAAACATTTTTTTGGCATGAGAAATATTAGTAGAAGTTGCTCATCATTCATTCTTTCTTGGAAATTTTTTTAAGCTACAATCATTATTCAGGAATGTTTACTACTGTCATGATTTTGTTATGTTTATATCACTTTTAAACTGGATATTATATTTGTTAACTGACATTTTGTGTTTACAATTTGGAATATAAACTTTTTATGTTGTTCAAGCGTAGAAGGGTGTGGGGAGCACGATAGTTGCGGCTGTTGACTTGGTCAAAAAACGTGGAGTCGACAATCAGCATATCAAAGTGGTAATTAGATAAGCCATTGTGATGTTGTAGTGCATTTGTATCAGTCAACCGGAAAAAAAATTTATTCAAGGACTATCTATTGATTTTTAGACTGATATTTTAATGTTAATTAGGTAACTTTTTTTGCGTAAAAAATGACATTCAGTTAGGAATGTAGTTGCAACCCTTTTTATATGTTAATTACGTACCTTAGATGTGTTTATGTGCCTTACTTTGAATTTGTCAGCTTATGTAAGTTTCTTATGTTATAAATAAGCCGAAAAGTTTAATACTATGGCATAAAAAATGAGCTTATGAAACAAAAGCCCAAAATCAAATAATACATAAGCTGAAACAAACATCGCCAAAGTTTTTAGATCTTTTCGCCTTATACTGTGCTTATGAGCTTATTTGATTTCGGTATGTAAGTGTCTTAGGGGTGGGGGGTGTTTGTTTCGGCTTATATGTGGGTTTATGAGCTTATTTTATTTCGGGTTATATTTCATACACCCCAATTTTTATATTGAGACTTATAGTAACAGGCTTATATAAGTTGATCATATCATAATAAACTTATATTAGCCCACAAGTTTCACAATAAGCCGATTTTTTTTCTTCTCATTTTTAGATAGTATCTGTAACTATAGGTATATGTTCTTTGTATAGGTCGAGATGTGTGATTCTAAACTAATGAAGATAGCAAGGAGAGATGTATCTGGGGCTAAAAATCATGTCAATAGGACAGATGAAGGCGTTTTGAGATGGAGGAAAGTGAAGGTAGCCATGTTTCAAGTTCCACATTACAATCTGGTTTAGAGAGTGAGAGCAGGGAAGAACAAACACATAAAGGATTTTGGACATCTGCCGAACATATAGAAGCCATATGTAGGCTTTTAGTTATTATAAAAATCAGCAAGCCCTTTTGGAAAAAAAATGTTGAATGCATCCATGAACCAAACACATTTAATTTCATGGAACGAATATAAAAGATTGAGCAAGCCCCATAAAGAAGTCAACTATCTTTAGGGCTTTAGCGATCTTCTATAGCCATCAGTTTGATTACTATATCAAGAAAACTGAGGTACATTCGTTTCCTCAACTTTGCTACAAAGCTTTCCTCAACTTTGCTACAAAGCTTTTGATTTTGTATGAACACTTGAGCTAAAATGATTATTCCCACCTATTTCATTAAATGAGGTATGATAAATCTCGCGGTATGGTGGCACAATCTGAATTGGTAGTAATCCCTTTTTCACACACAGTCACTTAAAAATAAGCACTTAATAGACTTTTAATAAGGTATCCTAAACACTAGAATTTTATATTTATCACACAGCAACAAACAATGGTACTGGTTAAAATGTGCAGGTCAGGTTAGGTTGATTTTTGTAAATTATCATTGTCAAATTACTTCTCATTATATACTGATAGAAAACTTATCGTTTATATAAAACAGTTACACGTGAGGCTCGAAAGATTTAAGAGAGATTCCTTATGCAATGACTCACAGTCACGCCTAATGGAGGGAAATTTTTGTTGTTCAGTGAAAAGAGTGTTTCTTAAGCTTTAGTGACCTGTACCTTTCTGCTGCTGTCATGGAGGTATTGATTCATGCCTGGCTAAGGCATGTATACGGCATGTCCTACTCCGCAAATATAGGTAACACTTGCTTATTTCGAGCTCATTTAACCAACTTTATTCTTGTATAATGCCAATACAAAAAAAATAATAATTTAATCTTTTAGTTATGTAAGTAGTATACATATTAATCAGGCGACTTGCCCAAATAGGTATATATCATATTTTTTTTTGTTCTGAAAAACAAAGTTACATTCACTACCCTGTTGGAAGATGTTGCTTCACACAAGTATATATCATTCCACATCAGTATTCCAACCTCTGCAAATCCAAATGGTATGTTAAATTTACTTGCATATATGTTTCTTTAACTGCTATCTCATATCCATTAATTTGAATATCCTTATTTTTTAAAACTTCTTTTGTCAACGAAACCATTTATTGTATATGGGCACCCTTCACCATTCACTAAACGCAATTCAGAAACTGATCTAGATCCAACTACCTCTGATTTTATCATCTGGATACTACGCCTTCGGCCAGAGGTATGTTAGTCTTTTCTGTTCACATATCATTGTTTAATTCTAGATAATTTGTGGCAGATAATATTTTTAAACTTCTTACTTTTGGTATGTAGGAGCCGCATATGGCCTCCATGAGTCTCTTTCTGGCAATTTAAAACGCGGGTCTGGACAACGCTACACTATTAAGTCTTAACCATGTTTTCCTAAGTTTACCAATTTAGTATTTGACCGCTGAAAAACAAAGTTAAGTCGGCTCATTTACGCACACATATAAGTGATCAATTGATATATTTACGAATCCCATCTGCAAATCCCAGACCCATTACGAATCCCATCTGCAATTTACAAAATATATATTATACAAAGCACTTCTTATGTTATAATTTAATCTATTTTCTTGCTACACAAGCGCCATTCACAAAAACAAACCTGTAGTATGCCATCTCTTTGAGATTCGTATGTTATCTCTTGCCTTTTAATGGTGAAGCCTCTCAGTTCTGCATTGCCAATAGCCTGCTATTCTCCATGGTGTATTTTTTTCAATTATTTGTAAAAATATTACCATCCTGGAAATCTGAGATAGATAGATTAATAACATGCTATCACCATTTATCTTCCGAATTGCAGGTTGCCGCATTAATACCGGAGAACACTTATACATTCATCCTTGACTTGGCTGGAGTTTTACTACACTTTTGAAGTATTTTATTGTAGGGAGACTCTCTAAAGGCCCAAAAAGTCTTAGTTTTGTTGTTCGTTCTCCCTGAAATACCCTTGATATTGTTGGCCAGGTAAAGAAAAAAATTCCTGGTGGAAATTTTGAATCTATATAGTTTGTTAATGTTTCATGCAGATAGGAGAATACTTGAACCCCGTTACTGTTGGTCATTTAGATAGTTTTCCTGGGTATCTTATGGGTATATTTAGGAGTTCGGAGATCAAAAGACTAACGACTCCAATTTAATTTACATCCGTTGTTTTATTGTGTCACTAATCGATATCTAAAATTCACAGAGAAAAAATGTCATATCTGCTGCTAAAGGATAGGATTATAAGGAGGCAAAATCACTTAGAAAAAGAACACACAATTTTTATCGGTTTTCTTTACGAAGACAAAACCAAATTGCAATTTGTCTGCGATGAGAGGAGAGTGCAGCCATTTTACAAGTGCATTATAGAGGTTTAGGCAGCACATTCTCTACTCTCTAATTTGAAAATATGTAAAATAATCATCATAACCTTTTTCCCTTTTTATATGCTGCAAAAGCTTCACTGTTTGTTGGAAATAAGTAACACATAACGAACTATAGATTTTGTGTATGCAGTAGCAACATTGATTTGGTTTCGTACATCAGTTGTACCATTACTTTCTATGTTTGTTCTTTATACTCCATCAAGAAAAGGTTCTTCAAAAGCACCACCATCAAATGAATGATATTCAAAAGAGCAAGTAACTGAAACCCTGAAAAAAAAGTGGTCACCGTCTCAAATCACTTATTAATAATATATGTAAAAGGACACACGTACATAACAAATTTTGCTTTTCATTTTAGTTTATCATCTCTATAGTATCAAGTAAAAAGATTTTGTTGTTTTGTCTTAAATATGCTTACTAACTTTGGCATATATGTGCAAATCTTCAAAGCAAGGGAATACCAATAACAACAAATCATATAAATTTATGAAGGTTGGTTTGAGCTTAAGAATTATTCAAGATAGTAATAGATCAAAACTAAGCTTAAGGTTTGACGTGAAAAGAGGAGTAAAAAAACGTGATAAGACGCGATAAAACAAGATGAGTGGAAGGTTTAATAAATTTAATTTCGATAAAAATGGTATTTTTATATAGAAATAAAGATTACTTTTAAAGATAATTTTTTAACTTTATTCTTTATGTACGACAGTTTTTGTTAAATAAATATATTTATAATATGATATAAACATATAAATTTTTATATATTTTCATATTTTGTGCACGCTTTAAAAACGTCATGTCTCGCTATGGCTTGCAAAAATATAAGGCTTGACCATGTCGTCACGCAACACCTCACACTATGTAAAACCTTGGTTAAAAGTACGTATTTCAATCTAAGTAAGGTTTTTTTGGTATGGTTTATTTGGAATGTAAATTCAGCCGTTGGAAGCGGTCAACGACGGTTGACAAGCTGTGTGGGGTTTCAGAAAAAACCATTTGCTATAAAAAGCAATGTTAAGTTTTCGTTAACTTTCAATAATAGTATTTTTTTTCAGCAACAAAAATTTATAAACACAACAACCTTTGTAAATCTTTTGTTTCTGCTACGATTTGAGGTTTCATGGGCATTTCGTGCAATTTTATGCTCGGATAAATGGTTTATTAATTGCTCAATATCCGGCCGCTTTATACTTTCTTCTTAAAGATAAATGGCTTTTTAGTTCACATTTTAGACACGATATTAATACTACACATGTGGACATGTGTTGCGTTTTAGACTTCTTTAAAATTTCGGATAGTTAAACAAAATATATTATTCTGACTTTAAAAAATTTAAAATATTAAAAAAATTATTTATATCCAGATTAAATTTTAAGGAAGAATATTTTTTTAAATACAATAAAACATTACTTAAGCATAAAATAGCTACAATATATTAAACATTAAATTAGAAATATAATAAACTAAAAACGCATGAACAATAAACACTTATAAACAACAACAGAAACGACCCCGCCCGTTGGGCGGGTTACGACGCTAGTATATATATATATACATATATATATATATATATATATATATATATATATATATATATATATATATATATATATATATATATATATATATATATATATATATATATATATATATATATATATATATATATATATATATATATATATATATATATATATATATATATATATATATATATATATATATATATATATATATATATATATATATATATATATAGTAGGGATCCAGTAAGAAGAAAAAATAAAATGAGAAGAATAAGAAGAAATTCTGACCACAAATTTCACAAAAGAAGGGGAATTTTAAGGGGAGATGCATCTGACTTTGTAGGTGCATCTGAAATGTGTGGATGTGGTTTCTTCTCATTCTTCTCATTTTACTTAATCTTCTTATTTGATCCTAACTCTATATATATATATATATATATATATATATATATATATATATATATATATATATATATATATATATATATATATATATATATATATATATATATATATATATATATATATATATATATATATATATATATATATATATATATATATATATATATATATATATATATATATATATATATATATATATATATATATATATATATATATATATATATATATATATATATATATATATATATATATATATATATATATATATATATATATATATATATATATATATATATATATATATATATATATATATATATATATATATATATATATATATATATATATATATATATATATATATATATATATATATATATATATATATATATATATGGCGAGTACCCATGCATAGCGGCGAAATTTGTTTGACGACAAATAATCAACGATACACTCAATCGTAGTGAGACCAAATTGTAATTGTAAGTCTTGTGCTTATAAAAAGAGTTTCCAAAATATTAATATACGCTCATGATAGTATTTAATTGATGTAATTCCTTTGTTGTTTAGACAAACTCTCTTCCAACCCTCTTAATATTCGAAAGACTCATGCAAAACAGAGGGGAAGAAAGGTGATGAAATAACATGTGCTAAGCTTTTTGCAACGTACTTATAGATGAGTGATTCTACTAAAGTGGAAACAAAACTGACTCGAGTGTTCCAATAGACTTGCAACAAAAAATCTGTAATGATTCTATACTGTTCTAGAGAAATGAACTCAGAAGGACAACAAACACAATGCATGTTTAGCTAAAAATATAAAGAAAAGGTGGCATAATGTCTAAGAGAAATACATTTAAAAGGTCACTACATTAATAGATTGTCTCACAAATTCACGAAGTGCATAACATATCTTGATGGCTTGGAGATGTCAGAAGAATATAATAGTGCATATACTACCAATGTACCTTTTATAAATTGTCTTAGAATATATCCATTGATGAATTACAGGGATATCACGTTCTAAGATTCTAAAACTTGAATATTACACAATCTAGATATCCATAGTTCATTGCTATTCATGTCGAAATGCAGCCATCATAGTCGATTTTGTAGCGTCACGTTTCATCTCATCGGCTTTCCCACTACCTCGAAGATACATGTATAATATGTACTACCAGCCCAGATTTAGAAACCTTGAAAGAAATGACGACACAAAGTGTAAGCATGAAATATTTTGGAACCTGATTAACCCAAATATAGAACCCGATTCAACCCATTTTAAGAAAGTGAGTTATCACCCTTAAAAAGCCCCACATCTAGTCTTGGATAAATATAGAGCCCGATCTCAATTTAACTGACCAAAAACACAAACAAAAACCACCATGTTTTACTACAAATACCACAGGTCCCATATGTGATATTGTGGTAAGTATTTTGTCTACGAATCCGATATAGTTAAGCAAAAGGAATACGTTTGCATATTTTACTGGGGTATCATTCCCTTTTACCCAAAAAAAAAGAATAGGTTTTCATAATGTACTTACTATTCTTAAAAACTTGAGTAAAGCACCGCTTGCACCTAGGGGTGTCAATATTTCCGACCCGACCCGACCCGAGCATATTCGGGTCGGATTACTCGGGTTGAAATTTCAACTCGGGTTAGTCGGGTCAACCCGACTAACCCGAATTCGAAATCGGGTCGGACATCGGGTAAAATATTTATGCTTAATTCGGGTTCGGGTCAACCGATTGACCCGAATAAGAAATTTTTTTATTTTTTTTATTTTTAAAATTAAAATTAAATATAAATTCTATTAAAAAAATTAAAAAAAAAATTTCTTTTAATATTTTACCCGTAGTCGGGTTGACCCGAACCCGAATAGACCCGACCCGAGTAGACCCGACCCGAATAGACCTGAACCCGACTAACCCGAGTTCAAATCGGTTCGGGTTCGGGTAAATTATTTTTAGCCTTAACCCGACTTCAACACGACCCGAATAACCCGAACCCGACCAACCCGACCCGATTCCCACCCCTACTTGCACCACTTGCTATTCTTAAAAACTTAAGTAAAGCACCACTACACAATCACTCCTTATAATAAAAAAATAACACTATAATGGCTAGTGTAATTATTTTAAAAATGTCATCAAGAACTTACTTAGTGAAACATGGCATTACACATGATAATTTGATGAAAAGGTTATTAATAAAATGTTGCAATGTGTCCCACATTTATAGTCAGTATACTCCTATTAATGAATTAGCATACAACTTACAGTACATATTCTTTTGAAAATTACAAATACAAACAGTTGAACCATTAATCAAATGGAAAGTTTGCCAAAATGGTTTTGTTCTTTAACCTCTACACGAATGGACGAGAGTTCGATTACCACCACAAAAACAAATATTTTTTTCTTTTTAATCAACTGCAAAGCATTCTTTAACAAATTAAACTTCATACACAAAGACAAGAAGCATAGCTTTAAGATCCTACTGTAGTATGAAGCCACTCTAAATGAACATAGAATCCTTAAGGCAATCAGCCACCTTAACAGACATTGTTGACGATTACACTTGCCACGCTACCTCTTGCAGCATCTGGCCTTATATGCAGTATAATACACCGGTGGGACTAACGAAACAGGTTTTGAGCAGTGTCCAAATAAAATAGGACAGGTGATAGATAAGCTTTTGCATTTCATGGGACGAGAAACCATTTTCATCCCATATCTGTGTGGGTTTGCTTGTTCTAGTTGCTCCAAAATGGCTACAACGGGAAAAGTCTATCTGAAAAGGATGAACGTTAGCAGTGTCCACGACTGTACCCGGAGGCAAATTTCCCCAATATATCTCATCAGATAAAATAAACGAACATTGTGACGTTTTCTAGCGATGACGAAAGTGATCGAAGGACGGTAACTTTTAGTATATATGGCTTTTTTCATATCCCACATCACTTTCTTCTGAACCATATCAAACTGTGACTCACTCACCCCATCATGAAACACTACAATCTTCTTTGGCTTCATTCTGTTCATCTATTCGTATGCATTTACCAGTTCTAAACACATATGCCGATCATCAACAATTTCTTCTTTGCAGGGACTTTGTAAGAACACATGAGCAGTGTAACGAGTAGCATTAGGTGGATTCACTGAGCCAACAATGGCTGCAACAGACGAATAATATAATCTTTTTAGTTTATCCGGGTGACTCACATCAGCACCTATGAACATGAAATTGTCATCGTCACTGAAATGAGGAAACGGACAATGAAGTTTCGCACTAATGCCGCCAAGTTTCACACTGATCTTCAGACGCAAATTGGCGAGAAACTGACTACTCGTTTTTTTGCCATTTTTAGACAAACAACACAGGGTGAGCACGTCAATTTCAACTTCAGAAACCCATTTTAGATACTCATAACCAGTGGCTCTATCAGCCATAACACAAAATACTACAGTACTAAATGCAGTGGTTCTTCGTCTATTTTACCAGACTCCTCTATAGTCGATGAAAGAAGAGCACATACATTGCCCATAAATACAGGTTTGCTACTAACACTACAACATTCGCGCCCTACCCCAGCGATATTTTTGGGGTTTCCCCAGCGACATGTCGCTGGGGAAAGATATCCCCAGCGACATGTCGCTGGGGTATATTCGCTAGGGTACGCTAGTTGTTAAAAGTATCCCCAACGACTTACCCCAGCGACACGCGGGCCCCACAGACTTTTCCTGGAAGAACAGATTGCCACGGTGGCAATATTTTCCCGAGCGACATGTCGCTGGGGAAAATTCCTTATTAAACAAAAAAAACTAAGTTAAACTTAATCAGTTTAGCTAATTGCAAAGTTTCCCCAGCGACATGTCGCTGGGGAATCTTTCCTTTCATTTGACTTGTCAACGCGTTGTCGTTGACTTGTCAACGCTTTCCACAGTTTCCCCAGCGACATGTCGCTGGGGAAACTCCTGATACGTTTGACTTGTCAACGCTTTGCGTTTGACTTGTCAACGAATAACCAATGTTTCCCAAGCGACATGTCGCTGGGGAAGAGTCTGCAGGTTTTTTTTTTAAATTGCCTGCACAGTAGGCGTTTTCCAGATTTTTTCCGGAAAAAATCTACCAAAACCTGTATTTGCTCACCAAAAGACACATATAAATTAAACTTGAAATACAAATCAACACAAACGCGGAATAAGTTCAAACTTGCACCAAAATATAATATAACGTTCTAATGATCACATGGATACTAGGAATAAGTCGGGATAGTTAAGGATACTAGGGAAACAAGCGTTCTAATTTAGGATAATAGGGAAACAAGTCAAGATGAACATAAAGAAACTATGTACCATACTAACAAACACATATATGACACGACTAGCTCGCGTCATCGCCACCCTCCCGATCCTCAGCATCATCACCCGGGCGACTCCCGCTCCCGCTGGAACCAACATCATCACCCGGGCGACTCCCACTCCCGCTGGCACCACCACTCTCATATGCGGCAAAAAGATCGCCATACCTGGGGTCGTTTCTGAACAAGCCCATCATGAAATCAACATCCCGATCCCGACGAGTCTCAGGGGGTGGTGGCGAAAAGCAGGGGGAGTACTGGTGTATCCCGGCAATACCATACCCACGCCAGGATGGTGGCCGCGAAACTTGCCTCCTCGCACCATCCTGTTGATCTCGGCAGTGGTGTGCTCACCCGTCGCCTCTAGCTCCCTCATCTGATCCTGTGTGGTGACAATAACACAAGATAGTAAATATATTAGTCGGGTTGCTAGATTATTAATCAATGATTCATTAAAGTGTGTTTTGAAAAGAATACTTACATACAACTGGAGAGACTGCTCATCTATAAATACACCATCTGAATTCGTATGTAGATGATAGAACATGTCGATCTCTGTAGGCTCCTGTTGGGTTTCGGACGCCTTTTGCTGTACATACACACGTAAGTAAGATCAATCTAATTAAATGCGGCAATAATAATATGTATGTAAAATCAATAATGATAATAATAAAATAATAAAAATAAAAAACAATAATAATAATAATAAAATAAAAAAAACAAAAAAAACCATAATAATGTAAAATCAATAATAATAATAATAATTACCATGAGCTGTCGAGTGCGAGGGATCGACCGAGAACCATGTCGAGAGACAAGTGTTGCCTTGGACCGATTTTGGCTGTTTGTTGAGGATCGCTTCATGTTAGCTTCGTCAGTCCAAAACTCTATCTGTTTCTCCCACACTTCAGGTGTGTGCTCGTCGGGTCTGTTCCGCCTAATTTGAACCAAATCGTATTCTCCAGTCTCGGGGTCTTTTACACAGTAATCTCGCTTCAGACTAGCCTTGCTGGTGTTGTATGATTTTTGTAGCTGTGCATTAATGGTATCATAAATACTCTTCCACCGAGGGGTGTTCACCTACGACGTGAGATCATATTTTTTCTGCACTCAAATACAACACATTGAAAACAGAGTTAGAAATATAATTTATATATTTATTTAAATTCGTTTATTTATTTATATGATATAAATAAATAAACGAATTTAAATGAATATACACAATACAACACATTGAAAACAGAGTTAGAAATATAATTTATATATTTATTTAAATTCGTTTATTTATTTATATGATATAAATAAATAAACGAATTTAAATGAATATACACAATACAACACATTGAAAACAGAGTTAGAAATATAATTTATATATTTATTTAAATTTGTTTATTTATTTATATGATATAAATAAATAAATAAATTTAAATAAATATACACAATACAACACATTGAAAACAGAGTTAGAAATATAATTTATATATTTATTTAAATTCGTTTATTTATTTATATGATATAAATAAATAAACGAATTTAAATAAATATACACAATACAACACATTAAAAACGGAGTTAGCAATATAATTTATATATTTATTTAAATTTGTTTATTTATTTATATGATATAAATAAAAAAACAAATTTAAATAAATATATACAATTAAATAAATGAACACGATAATTAAATAAATATAAAATGATAACTTACCCCAATAGCTTCCCGGGCCGCCGCCTTGTACCCTTCGGGGACCTTGCTCCACGAAGGGTAATACAAAGGTATTTCCCTAACGACACACCCGAATAAGTTTCCCCAATGATCTGCGTAGGGGCCGACAGGTATAACAAGGTTACCTCTACCGGGTACAAAGTCGATCTCGACCGGCCGGTTTTGATTCTCGGCCACCGCATCCAGTAATTTCAGGCAGCGGGTCTTCTCCCGGGTATTCTGCCTGCCGGCTCTCCTCCCGCCCAAATTGGGCTTTTTCTTTCCTTTTCCTGCAAAATCAAGTGAGTGATAAAGTCATAAAAGTTAAGGCAAACAAGTTAAATATGTGTATCAAATTTGTATTACAATAATCCAGAAATTCTTACCCCGGTTGACGAAGCAACCCTCGCAACCGAATGATGGAGGACGTGGACGTGAAGGATCCTCGCCACCACCGTCCCCGCCGATGGCCCCGTGCAACATCAGTCATCTGTATACAGGTACAATTAGCTGTTTGAAAACAGCTGGAGAAGCTGTTTTCAAACAGATTATTCCGATAAGCTTATCGGGATAAACTATATTCAAACAACTTATCCTGATAAGCTTATCAGGATAAGCTGTTTGAAAACAGTTTATTCGGATAAGCTGATCAGGATAAACTGTTTGAAAATAGCTTATCCTGATAAGCTTATCAGAATAAGCTGTTTTCAAACAGCTTATTCCGCTAAGCTTATCGGGATAAGCTGCTTCAAACAGCTTATCCTGATAAGCTTATCAGGATAAGCTGTTTGAAGCAGCTTATCCCGATAAGCTTAGCGGAATAAGCTGTTTGAAAACAGCTTATTCTGATAAGCTTATCAGAAAAAGCTGTTCTGATAAGCTTATACGAATAAGCTGTTGGAAAACAGTTTATATCAAAATAAAGTGTTCTCTTCGGTTAGGCATCATATATAAGGAGTGTTTGGATTTAAATTTAACACAAGAAAATAACATTTTTAAATCCCCAACGACATGTCGCTAGGGAAACCAAACGAAATTTTTTTATATAAAATATACCTTCCCGCTGCTTGCCGCTGCTACAGTTGCCTACCGCTTTCTGCCGCCGCCTACCGCTACCTACGCTGCCTACTGCCGCCTACCGCTTCCTACGCTGCCTACCGCTACCTACGCTGCCTACTACTACTGCTACCTACGCTGCCGCTGGAGAAACCAAAATGATAAAAATCCCCAACGACATGTCGCTGGGGAAACCAAAATGATAAAAATCAGTAAATAACATATATTATCAGTTAGAATTAAAAAAAAACATACCTGTTATTTGTGGTATTTGGCTGTGGTCGGCTGCTGTCGGCTATGGTCGGCTGCTTTCGGCTGTGGTCGGCTGCGGTCGGCTACAATAATATAAAACATTAAAGTAAAAACTTAATTAAACATTCAATTAATAAAAACTATAAATTTATATAAAAACTCAATTTATAAAAAACAATTGAATTAAAAAAACAAAACCTTTAGATTATATGGTGATGGAGATGGGTGACGGTGGTGGTGATTAGCAGTGGTGATGGTGGGAGTGATGGAGATAGGTGACGGTGGTGGTGATTAGCAGTGGTGATGGTGGGAGTGATGGAGATGGGTGACGGTGGTGGAGATGATCAGTGGTGATGGTGGGAGTGATGGAGATGGGTGACGGTGGTGGAGATGATCATTGGTGATGGAGATAGGCTGTGGTGATGGTGTTTTACGCAGAGAAGAGAAAGAGATGGGTTTGGGAGATAAGTGATGTTTCTGTAAATCGTTGAGGATAAGGTCTGGTCAAAAGTTTCCCCAGCGACATGTCGCTGGGGAAACTTTCCTTTTTCTTGACGAACGTTTTCCCAGCGACATGTCGCTGGGGAAACCTTAGACTTTGTCGTTTTGCGCAGCTGGTTTAATAAACGTTGGAAATTAACGAACTTTTCCCCAGCGACATGTCGCTGGGGAAAAGTGTGTTTTGTCGCTTTGTGAAAGAAGCGCGTTAATGAAAATTTTTGGAGGGATTTCTAAAATTGGTAAACGAAACTTACCCCAGCGACATGTCGCTGGGGAAACCAATTATGTTATATGCTTTTAAATGATTAATAATAATAATTTTATATATTTGTATATTTTACTTTTATATAATTAAAAATAATAATTTTATATATTTGTATATTTTACTTTTATATAATTAAAAATAATAAGTTTTATATAATTGTATATTTTTTATATAAGATATTTATGTAAATTAGTTTTAAATGATTGATAATAATACGTTTTATATAATTATATATTTATATAATAAGTTTGATTGATAATAATACGTTTTATATAATTATATATTTATATAAAAATTATATATTTAACAATTTATGATATTTACTTTTAAATGATTAATAATAATAATTTTATATAATTGTATTATTAGAAATTTTATATAATTAAAAATAATAAGTTTTATATAATTGTATATTTTACTTTTATATAATTAAAAATAATAAGTGATTAATAGAGTTCATCATTATAGGTTCAATGTATTAGATACGTTTCATCATTAGAGGTTCAATGTATTAGATAGGGTTCATCATTATAGGTTCAATGTATTAGATAGGGTTCAACATTATAGGTTCAATGTATCAGATAGGGTTCATCATTATAGGTTCAATGTATTAGATAGGGTTCATCATTATAGGTTCAATGTATTAGATAGGGTTCATCATTATAGGTTCAATGTATTAGATAGGGTTCATCATTAGAGGTTCAATGTATTAGATAGGGTTCATCATTATAGGTTCAATGTATTAGATAGGGTTCAACATTATAGGTTCAATGTATTAGATAGGGTTCAATATTATAGGTTTAATGTATTAGATAGGGTTCATCATTATAGGTTCAATGTATTAGATAGGGTTCATCATTATAGGTTCAATGTATTAGATAGGGTTCAACATTAGAGGTTCAATGTATTAGATAGGGTTCAACATTATAGGTTCAATGTATTAGATAGGTTTCATCATTAGAGGTTCAATGTATTAGATAGGGTTAAACATTATAGGTTCAATGTATTAGATAGGGTTCATCATTATAGGTTCAATGTATTAGATAGGGTTCATCATTATAGGTTCAATGTATTAGATAGGGTTCATCATTATAGGTTCAATGTATTAGATAGGGTTCATCATTAGAGATTCAATGTATTAGATACGTTTCATCATTAGAGGTTCAATGTATTAGATAGGGTTCATCATTATAGGTTCAATGTATTAGATACGTTTCATCATTAGAGGTTCAATGTATTAGATAGGGTTCAACATTAGAGGTTCAATGTATTAGATAGAGTTCATCATTATAGGTTCAATGTATTAGATACGTTTCATCATTAGAGGTTCAATGTATTAGATAGGGTTCAACATTATAGGTTCAATTTATTAGATAGGGTTCAACATTAGAGGTTCAATGTATTAGATAGGGGTCAACATTATAGGTTCAATGTATTACATAGGTTTCATCATTAGAGGTTCAATGTATTAGATAAGGTTCAACATTATAGGTTCAATGTATTAGATAGGGTTCATCATTATAGGTTCAATGTATTAGATAGGGTTCATCATTATAGGTTCAATGTATTAGATAGGGTTCAACATTATAGGTTCAATGTATTAGATAGGGTTCATCATTATAGGTTCAAATGTATTAGATAGGGTTCATCATTATAGGTTCAATGTATTAGATAGGGTTCAACATTAGAGGTTCAATGTATTAGATAGGGTTCAACATTATAGGTTCAATGTATTAGATAGGTTTTATCATTATAGGTTCAATGTATTAGATAGGGTTCATCATTATAGGTTCAATGTATTAGATAGGGTTCAACATTATAGGTTCAATGTATTAGATAGGGTTCATCATTATAGGTTCAATGTATTAGATAGGGTTCATCATTATAGGTTCAATGTATTAGATAGGGTTCATCATTATAGGTTCAATGTATTAGATAGGGTTCATCATTATATGTTCAATGTATTAGATAGGGTTCATCATCAGAGGTTCAATGTATTAGATAGGGCTCATCATTAGAGGTTCAACGTATTAGCAGTGGTGATGGTGGGAGTGATGGAGATGGGTGACGGTGGTGGTGATTAGCAGTGGTGATGGTGGGAGTGATGGAGATGGGTGACGGTGGTGGAGATGATCAGTGGTGATGGTGGGAGTGATGGAGATGGGTGACGGTGGTGGAGATGATCATTGGTGATGGAGATGGGCTGTGGTGATGGTGTTTTACGCAGAGAAGAGAAAGAGATGGGTTTGGGAGATAAGTGATGTTTCTGTAAATCGTTGAGGATAAGGTCTGGTCAAAAGTTTCCCCAGCGACATGTCGCTGGGGAAAAGTGTGTTTTGTCGCTTTGTGAAAGAAGCGTTAATGAAAATTTTTGGAGGGATTTCTAAAATTGGTAAACGAAACTTACCCCAGCGACATGTCGCTGGGGAAACCAATTATGTTATATGCTTTTAAATGATTAATAATAATAATTTTATATATTTGTATATTTTACTTTTATATAATTAAAAATAATAATTTTATATATTTGTATATTTTACTTTTATATAATTAAAAATAATAATTTTATATATTTGTATATTTTACTTTTATATAATTAAAAATAATAAGTTTTATATAATTGTATATTTTTTATATAAGATATTTATGTAAATTAGTTTTAAATGATTGATAATAATACGTTTTATATAATTATATATTTATATAATAAGTTTGATTGATAATAATACGTTTTATATAATTATATATTTATATAAAAATTATATATTTAACAATTTATGATATTTACTTTTAAATGATTAATAATAATAATTTTATATAATTGTATTATTATAAATTTATATAATTAAAAATAATAAGTTTTATATAATTGTATATTTTACTTTTATATAATTAAAAATAATAAGTGATTAATAGAGTTCATCATTATAGGTTCAATGTATTAGATACGTTTCATCATTAGAGGTTCAATGTATTAGATAGGGTTCATCATTATAGGTTCAATGTATTAGATAGGGTTCAACATTATAGGTTCAATGTATTAGATAGGGTTCATCATTATAGGTTCAATGTATTAGATAGGGTTCATCATTATAGGTTCAATGTATTAGATAGGGTTCATCATTAGAGGTTCAATGTATTAGATAGGGTTCATCATTATAGGTTCAATGTATTAGATAGGGTTCAACATTATAGGTTCAATGTATTAGATAGGATTCAACATTATAGGTTCAATGTATTAGATAGGGTTCATCATTATAGGTTCAATGTATTAGATAGGGTTCATCATTATAGGTTCAATGTATTAGATAGGGTTCAACATTAGAGGTTCAATGTATTAGATAGGGTTCAACATTATAGGTTCAATGTATTAGATAGGTTTCATCATTAGAGGTTCAATGTATTAGATAGGGTTAAACATTATAGGTTCAATGTATTAGATAGGGTTCATCATTATAGGTTCAATGTATTAGATAGGGTTCATCATTATAGGTTCAATGTATTAGATAGGGTTCATCATTATAGGTTCAATGTATTAGATAGGGTTCATCATTAGAGGTTCAATGTATTAGATACGTTTAATCATTAGAGGTTCAATGTATTAGATAGGGTTCATCATAATAGGTTCAATGTATTAGATACGTTTCATCATTAGAGGTTCAATGTATTAGATAGGGTTCAACATTAGAGGTTCAATGTATTAGATAGGGTTCATCATTATAGGTTCAATGTATTAGATACGTTTCATCATTAGAGGTTCAATGTATTAGATAGGGTTCAACATTATAGGTTCAATGTATTAGATATGGTTCAACATTAGAGGTTCAATGTATTAGATAGGGTTCAACATTATAGGTTCAATGTATTAGATAGGTTTCATCATTAGAGGTTCAATGTATTAGATAGGGTTCAACATTATAGGTTCAATGTATTAGATAGGGTTCATCATTATAGGTTCAATGTATTAGATAGGGTTCATCATTATAGGTTCAATGTATTAGATAGGGTTCAACATTATAAGTTCAATGTATTAGATAGGGTTCATCATTATAGGTTCAATGTATTAGATAGGGTTCATCATTATAGGTTCAATGTATTAGATAGGGTTCAACATTAGAGGTTCAATGTATTAGATAGGGTTCAACATTATAGGTTCAATGTATTAGATAGGGTTCATCATTATAGGTTCAATGTATTAGATAGGGTTCATCATTATAGGTTCAATGTATTAGATAGGGTTCATCATTATAGGTTCAATGTATTAGATAGGGTTCAACATTACAGGTTCAATGTATTAGATAGGGTTCATCATTATAGGTTCAATGTATTAGATAGGGTTCATCATTATAGGTTCAATGTAATAGATAGGGTTCATCATTATAGGTTAAATGTATTAGATAGGGTTCAACATTATAGGTTCAATGTATTAGATATGGTTCATCATTATAGGTTCAATGTATTAGATAGGGTTCATCATTAGAGGTTCAATGTATTAGATAGGGTTCATCATTATAGGTTCAATGTATTAGATAGGGTTCATCATTAGAGGTTCAATGTATTAGATAGGGTTCATCATTAGAGGTTCAATGTATTAGATACGTTTCATCATTAGAGGTTCAATGTATTAGATAGGGTTCAACATTAGAGGTTCAATGTATTAGATAGGGTTCATCATTATAGGTTCAATGTATTAGATACGTTTCATCATTAGAGGTTCAATGTATTAGATAGGGTTCAACATTATAGGTTCAATGTATTAGATAGGGTTCAACATTAGAGGTTCAATGTATTAGATAGGGTTCAACATTATAGGTTCAATGTATAAGATAGGTTTCATCATTAGAGGTTCAATGTATTAGATAGGGTTCAACATTATAGGTTCAATGTATTTGATAGGGTTCATCATTATAGGTTCAATGTATTAGATACGTTTCATCATTAGAGGTTCAATGTATTAGATAGGGTTCAACATTAGAGGTTCAATGTATTAGATAGGGTTCATCATTATAGGTTCAATGTATTAGATACGTTTCATCATTAGAGGTTCAATGTATTAGATAGGGTTCAACATTATAGGTTCAATGTATTAGATATGGTTCAACATTAGAGGTTCAATGTATTAGATAGGGTTCAACATTATAGGTTCAATGTATTAGATAGGGTTCATCATTAGAGGTTCAATGTATTAGATAGGGTTCAACATTATATGTTCAATGTATTAGATAGGGTTCATCATTATAGGTTCAATGTATTAGATAGGGTTCATCATTATAGGTTCAATGTATTAGATAGGGTTCATCATTATAGGTTCAATGTATTAGATAGGGTTCATCATTATAGGTTCAATGTATTAAATAGGGTTCAACATTATAGGTTTAATGTATTAGATAGGGTTCATCATTATAGGTTCAATGTATTAGATAGGGTTCATCATTATAGGTTCAATGTATTAGATAGGGTTCAACATTAGAGGTTCAATGTATTAGATATGGTTCATCATTATAGGTTCAATGTATTAGATAGGGTTCATCATTATAGGTTCAATGTATTAGATAGGGTTCATCATTATAGGTTCAATGTATTAGATAGGGTTCAACATTATAGGTTTAATGTATTAGATAGGGTTCATCATTATAGGTTCAATGTATTAGATAGGGTTCATCATTATAGGTTCAATGTATTAGATAGGGTTCAACATTAGAGGTTCAATGTATTAGATATGGTTCATCATTATAGGTTCAATGTATTAGATAGGGTTCATCATTATATGTTCAATGTATTAGATAGGGTTCATCATTATAGGTTCAATGTATTAGATAGGGTTCATCATTATAGGTTCAATGTATTAGATAGGGTTCATCATTATAGGTTCAATGTATTAGATAGGGTTCAACATTATAGGTTCAATGTATTAGATAGGGTTCATCATTATAGGTTCAATGTATTAGATAGGGTTCATCATTATAGGTTCAATGTATTAGATAGGGTTCATCATTATAGGTTCAATGTATTAGATAGGGTTCATCATTATAGGTTCAATGTATTAGATAGGGTTCATCATCAGAGGTTCAATGTATTAGATAGGGTTCATCATTAGAGGTTCAACGTATTAGATGTTCATTGGAGGGAAAACATTAGAGGGAAAACATTGGAGGGAAAACATTAGAGGGAAAACATTGGAGGGAAAATGTTAATAATTTCCCTCACTTTTTTAGCATAAAAAGAGAACCACACACACTCCTTATCATCACAACCACCAGCAGATTACACACACTTATCATCATAAACAAATTGTTATTATGTACATGTTGAAGCATGAAGCTTTTCCGTGCAGGTGTGGACATGGAGATGTAGTTCTTCGAGAATCGTAGACAACTGAAAACTTTGGTAGACTGTACTATGCTTGTCCACGTTCACGTGTCAACCTCCAGTTTCATATGGATGCAAATTTTTTTTATGGAAAGACGAACGCGTCCAACTACTAATCAAATCTCTTGGAGGTTCAATGAGCTTTTCTCCTCCAAGCTCTTCTTCAAGACCTTCAACGAGCTTTTCTCCTCCAAGCTCTTCTACCAGACCTTCAACGATTCCAATTTCTTCTCCAAGCTCTTCAGCGTGTGCAAACTGTGTGCGCTTGAATGGAATGATAATGGTACTTGAGCGTACGATAGAGTTGTACCGCAACTCCGATAGGCACACATTGGATTCAGCTGCACTACTTCACGACCTTTACGATGACATGGGGAACATTCGTTTGAACTAGTTTATGATGTATCTGTTTTCGTGTTTATGAGTCTATTATCGGTTTAATATCCATGTTTAATTAAGCGCGTGTTTAAGTGTCAGTGTAGAATAAAGTTAGGTTTAGGCGTGTCTGTTTGTAAGCCTCAATGAATGTTAACAAAATTAATATTAACAATGAATGTTAACAATTATCAGTGAATGTTAACTTTTGGCGGGAAAACATTGGCGGAAAAATTAACCATTTGTCTCACTTTTTTTTATCATAAAAAGAGATATAATATTTTAAATTTTAATAACTATATTTTTTAATATATATATTATATTTACTAAAATATTATATAAACATTACACATTTTTTGAAAATTGGTGGTCAAATAGAAGTCAACGTTTCCCCAGCGACATGTCGCTGGGGAAAGATTTGTTCGTTTTTTGTAAAATAGGCGCGTTAACTGAAATCTTTGGAGGGAATCCTAAAAGTTTCTCCAGCGACATGTCGCTGGGGAAAATTTTTGGCATAAATTAAACAACGCATTAACGCTAATCACTTGGATTAGACGTGGGAGAAAGTTTCCCCAGCGACATGTCGCTGGGGAAATGTTGGCGGGTTAATCTCCCGCTTGCATTAATTGTGAAGTAGTTTGGTCAAAATTCAGTCAACTTTTCCCCAGCGACATGTCGCTGGGGAAACGTTTCTTTATTTTTTGGTCAAAATTTTTTCAAGAAAGTTTGCCACGTCAGAAAGTTTTTGTCGTTTAGCGACTTTTCCCCAGCGACATCATGTCGCTGGGGAAAACCCCGATGAGGAAGGGCTGGATTGTTGTAGTGTAAAGCATTCCCAGTCACGGTTATCTGGGTGACCAGTTATGGTGAGGTTGTCACCAATTTTTAGTCTAGGCGGACTCATCACTCGCCCAATCACTTCTGTTATGTTTATACCAACCTCGACTTTAAAGCTCTCAAGCACGTTCACACTATAACCCTGACAACAAATTGCATATTCGTCATGGACCATCCTAGATATCTCACTCCTCATTACATCAGGAGATAGAAGAGGCACTTCTTTCAATTTTCTAGAAGCTTTCGTACCTAGTTTCTCTATCGGAAAACTTGTATCATCAACCAGGACACAGAATTCCATGGGAACATAGTTTGGCTGCCAAGTTTCAAATATTTAATATTTCAGTGCACTATGTTCCGGTCCCACTTCCCTGTATTATCTTTAAATTCGTAACAGAGATTGTAAGCCATACTTTCTGTCAATCCAGATACAATATATGTTTCGCCTTTTGTAGGACGACGAGGCACACTCACCCTTAATCCTGTTAATGCCATATGTACTCTGTCCCGATATATTTAAAAAGTGAAATGTGTTAAATATCTTGAATTTCAGGATAGTACTCCCACTACTACATATTTGGGTATCAAGACCTTTTCATAGAGACCCTATATAAAAAGAAACGGTCTGAGATAACTATTGAGACCCATTTATAGGTTGAAACCCGGCTTAGAAGAAAAAATAAAAACAAGGCCGGTCATTTTGGAAAAGAACGGTCCATCTTTATAAATAAAAAGACCCGTCACTTCTTAGGAGCCCGGTTTGTATCAAGTAATGATTCCAGGCCCGTTTTTATTAGTCAACCGGCTCCCATTTCACCAAAATTTTGAACACCTTATTTTTCCCTCTGTTTATTTTGTTGAAAATTTTGAACACCTTATTTTTCCCTCTGTTTATTTTGATGAAAATTTTGAACACCATATTTTCCCCCTTTTTATCATATGAAAATTATGAACTTATCCTTATCCATCTCTTTATCTTCATCCTAAAAAAAACCTAACACACATTCGCTCCTTCTTTTCTCCGACAGACATCTCCACTTTGCTTCTTCTACCATTTCTTGGAAATAAATAAGCTGATGGTTTCGAAATCCTCCGATTAAAATCTTAAGTGAGCGCTCTTTTTCTGTGAATAAATTCGTACTTTCAAATAATTGGCTACTTTTTTATTATATGATGTCGTTTTTATATGTTTTCTATCTGAAACTCTGATTAGTCTGCGTTATAATAAAATGTTTAAGGGAATCTGAGTTGCTCGCCAGATGTTTAATGGAAGTCTTAAGAGAGTTGGTGTCGAAAGTTATCGCCCGCCAGGTGTTTGATGAATGTTCTTACTTGATTTTTTTAGACTCAACTGATAACACTTAGATCATACTTCAGTTGATTTACTAAGCCATGGCTCAGTATGTCGGATGGAATTGGTAATTATAACTTGTTTTTGCTTTGTTTGGCGTTGAAAATTATGTATTGTTATACAATGATTGGCACTATTTTGTTGTGGTTTTAATGTGATTCTAGATGTTAAAAGCAGCCATATGAGTTTGTGAAAGATGAAGATATGTGGTAAATGGTTGGTATGTATGTATATGTCATTAGTATAAGAACATGTCGTGAAGAGATGAAAAGTTGGCAATGGATTTATATGTCATGTATTGCTACAATGGTGATACTTATTTAGATATACCGTTAAATGGACTTGTTATCATATTGGTTTACTACTTTAAAAGTTATCACCTGTGCTTATAATAATAGCCTAGATAATAGAATTATGCAGTTTGAAAGAAATATTTTGCTATAGATGGTGACATGTTTGCTGCATATAAATTTGAATGTTTAGCATTGTTATGTTTTCATTTATATTACAGATTTTGGTATTTATATATTCTAGATGTATTGGATTTACTGTATATGATTATCTTCATTTGACAGGATCTAGTTATGAGACTTGAACTTGCGAGGATGTTTGAAGATGCTCATGACTTAAGCATTGTTAGTTATGGTGTTGATGAGCAGGTATTATCCTTCCGTATTCTATTAATATTCAACAATGGTAATTAATGGATAATATATGAATGGTATGCGTTAACTAGACAAATACAAAATTATTTCTCTATTATCCTTTCGTACTATATCTATTCAATTGAAGATGCTATTTTGGATTCATATCGTAGGCACTTATTATCATACGAATATAACAAAATTGACGGGAAATGCGTTTGATTGCAGGTGAGGCATGCGACTAGCTTAGAATGTGGAAAAGTGGAGACGAAGTTGCTTGCAAGACATAACGCAATAGCTCATAAAATAGCTAATGTACTACACAGTCTACACATCTTCTAGTCTTTTCTTGCTGTAGCTAAAAGCTTTACAAATTTGATTGGTTGGAACATTTGATGTATACATAATTTCCTCACTTAACATGTACTAGTAATACTTGTGTTATTAATGATGTTTTAAGTTGGCTTGAACTCAATATTACTAAAACTTGTGTTACTTGAAATGCATTATTCGTAGGGGCTCTTTGGGATTGCTTGTTGAAAAAGTGAGTAATTTATATAACTAATATGAAACAGCTGATCTTTTTTAATGGTTAAGCTAAGCATCAGGACCGGTTATAAGCTTTGAACCCGGTCTAGAATATGTTTTTAAGGCCTGTCTTAAAGACTATAACCTGTCTTGATTTCGGTATAGAGACATGTTTTTAATCATTTAACCGGTCTAAAAACGTAATCAAGACCGGTTTAAGAACCGGTCTCTATTTGAAATCACATGGAGAGCCCCCCTAAGACAGACCATACGAAAAACCGGTTTGGATTAGCTTGAGAACACGTCTTGGATGTACTTTTTGTAGTAGTGTCCATCAGAGGAAGTCAGCAACACACGTCTTCTTGCGGAAAGGCATTGACATCCTATTATATGCAGTGCCTGTTTGTGCTCCTTATACAGCTTTACAATCATATAAATATCATGCCAAGATAATCCCTGGAACAACAAAGAAAGGAAAAGGTGCTCTCTTCACTTATTCCTATTTTTAACAAATAAGCTGTCTTGAGCCTAATATAAGTTTTATATTACAAAAGAAGAATATACATGAGATATGAAATGAAAACATACCTTAGAGCTTGGATACCACCAATATAAGGAGTTGAAATTATCACGATTGGAATCCAGTGACCAATATGTCTATCTCCTACAAGAAACAAACTTAAATATATTAAGAGTTAAAAAATAGCTTAGAACTAAAAATGGTGGTCGTGGTTGTGAGCTGGTGCTGCCGAGCTGTGGTGATTTATGGTGGTAATTTATGTGGTCAAATAAGATACTCTCTTTACATAACGAGCATTTGAAACCCGCCCGTTGCTGCGGGGTATTTGAAGAAGTGAAGTTATTTTGTGGTTTCTTAACATGACTCATTCTATAAAAACTGACCATAAATAAGGAAGTATAATATTTATAAAAAACCCCGCTGCTAAAAGTCGATAATAACATCATGTTTGCATTATTTATATACAGTTACATACTATAGAATGCTTAAAAAAACTTATTCAATTCCTTTTACGCTATTTAGAGCTCGCTACCTTATACGTCAATATTCGAGCTCGTTTGAAGCTTAAAAAGGAATTCAATATATGTATGCTTGGAAACTACGCTGTTGTTGCAGACAGGTTTGCTGCTACAACTGGCTTTATATCAATTCATATTTTTGCCTTGCATATAGGAAGTGAACATACTGAAGTTAGATAGGCTTTCCTTATGATGTTCAACAATATCCACTATCTAAACAAATTAATAGGTAAAGAGCAAACATAGCATAAAATTATGAAAAAAATTACACTACAAGATGTTAGTGTCTACAATCATCGCCACTTTTTACATTAACCTTTAAAAAAATCAGATATATGGATCAATGCTAATGATATGAAAGAAATAGGATACTATCAAACATGGCTGAGCTGTTATTGAAAGGTATGGTTTCTGTGTTATAATCTTTGTCAATTGCCCACAAGATTAGATATTGATAGAAGAATGTATACAACATCCATTAACGTATTCCAAATCTGAACCGTCTCTCAGTTCTTATGAAAATATAGACTTTTTCTTGACGAACGTTTCCCCAGCGACATGTCGCTGGGGAAACCTTAGACTTTGTCGTTTTGCGCAGCTGGTTTAATAAACGTTGGAAATTAACGAACTTTTCCCCAGCGACATGTCGCTGGGGAAAAGTGTGTTTTGTCGCTTTGTGAAAGAAGCGCGTTAATGAAAATTTTTGGAGGGATTTCTAAAATTGGTAAACGAAACTTACCCTAGCGACATGTCGCTAGGGAAACCAATTATGTTATATGCTTTTAAATGATTAATAATAATAATTTTATATATTTGTATATTTTACTTTTAAATAATAAAAATAATAATTTTATATATTTGTATATTTTACTTTTATATAATTAAAAAGAATAATTTTATATATTTGTATATTTTACTTTTATATATTTAAAAATAATAAGTTTTATATAATTGTATATTTTTTATATAAGATATTTATGTAAATTAGTTTTAAATGATTGATAATAATACGTTTTATATAATTATATATTTATATAATAAGTTTGATTGATAATAATATGTTTTATATAATTATATATTTATATAAAAATTATATATTTAACAATTTATGATATTTACTTTTAAATGATTAATAATAATAATTTTATATAATTGTATTATTATAATTTTATATAATTAAAAATAATAAGTTTTATATAATTGTATATTTTACTTTTATATAATTAAAAATTAAAAGTGATTAATAGAGTTCATCATTATAGGTTCAATGTATTAGATACGTTTCATCATTAGAGGTTCAATGTATTAGATAGGGTTCATCATTATAGGTTCAATGTATTAGATAGGGTTCAACATTATAGGTTCAATATATTAGATAGGGTTCATCATTATAGGTTCAATGTATTAGATAGGGTTCATCATTATATGTTCAATGTATTAGATAGGGTTCATCATTATAGGTTCAATGTATTAGATAGGGTTCATCATTAGAGGTTCAATGTATTAGATAGGGTTCATCATTATAGGTTCAATGTATTAGATAGGGTTCAACTTATAGGTTCAATGTATTAGATAGGTTTCATCATTAGAGGTTCAATGAATTAGATAGGGTTCAACATTATAGGTTCAATGTATTAGATAGGGTTCATCATTATAGGTTCAATGTATTAGATAGGGTTCAACATTAGAGGTTCAATGTATTAGATAGGGTTCAACATTATAGGTTCAATGTATTAGATAGGTTTCATCATTAGAGGTTCAATGTATTAGATAGGGTTCAACATTATAGGTTCAATGTATTAGATAGGGTTCATCATTATATGTTCAATGTATTAGATAGGATTCATCATTATAGGTTCAATGTATTAGATAGGGTTCATCATTAGAGGTTCAATGTATTAGATACGTTTCATCATTAAAGGTTCAATGTATTAGATAGGGTTCATCATTATAGGTTCAATGTATTAGATACGTTTCATCATTAGAGGTTCAATGTATTAGATAGGGTTCAACATTAGAGGTTCAATGTATTAGATAGGGTTCATCATTATAGGTTCAATGTATTAGATACGTTTCATCATTAGAGGTTCAATGTATTAGATAGGGTTCAACATTATAGGTTCAATGTATTAGATAGGGTTCAACATTAGAGGTTCAATGTATTAGATAGGGTTCAACATTATAGGTTCAATGTATTAGATAGGTTTCATCATTAGAGGTTCAATGAATTAGATAGGGTTCAACATTATAGGTTCAATGTATTAGATAGGGTTCATCATTATAGGTTCAATGTATTAGATAGGGTTCAACATTATAGGTTCAATGTATTAGATAGGGTTCATCATTATAGGTTCAATGTATTAGATAGGGTTCATCATTATAGGTTCAATGTATTAGATAGGGTTCAACATTAGAGGTTCAATGTATTAGATAGGGTTCAACATTATAGGTTCAATGTATTAGATAGGGTTCATCATTATAGGTTCAATGTATTAGATAGGGTTCATCATTATAGGTTCAATGTATTAGATAGGGTTCATCATTATTGGTTCAATGTATTAGATAGGGTTCAACATTACAGGTTCAATGTATTAGATAGGGTTCATCATTATAGGTTCAATGTATTAGATAGGGTTCATCATTATAGGTTCAATGTATTAGATAGGGTTCATCATTATAGGTTCAATGTATTAGATAGGGTTCAACATTATAGGTTCAATGTATTAGATAGGGTTCATCATTATAGGTTCAATGTATTAGATAGGGTTCATCATTAGAGGTTCAATGTATTAGATAGGGTTCATCATTATAGGTTCAATGTATTAGATAGGGTTCATCATTAGAGGTTCAATGTATTAGATAGGGTTCATCATTAGAGGTTCAATGTATTAGATACGTTTCATCATTAGAGGTTCAATGTATTAGATAGGGTTCAACATTAGAGGTTCAATGTATTAGATAGCGTTCATCATTATAGGTTCAATGTATTAGATACGTTTCATCATTAGAGGTTCAATGTATTAGATAGGGTTCAACATTATAGGTTCAATGTATTAGATAGGGTTCAACATTATAGGTTCAATGTATTAGATAGGGTTTAACATTATAGGTTAAATATATTAGATAGGTTTCATCATTATAGGTTCAATGTATTAGATAGGGTTCAACATTATAGGTTCAATGTATTAGATAGGGTTCATCATTATAGGTTCAATGTATTAGATAGGGTTCATCATTATAGGTTCAATGTATTAGATAGGGTTCAACATTATAGGTTTAATGTATTAGATAGGGTTCATCATTATAGGTTCAATGTATTAGATAGGGTTCATTATTATAGGTTCAATGTATTAGATAGGGTTCAACATTAGAGGTTCAATGTATTAGATATGGTTCATCATTATAGGTTCAATGTATTAGATAGGGTTCATCATTATATGTTCAATGTATTAGATAGGGTTCATCATTATAGGTTCAATTTATTAGATAGGGTTCATCATTATAGGTTCAATGTATTAGATAGGGTTCATCATTATAGGTTCAATGTATTAGATAGGGTTCAACATTATAAGTTCAATGTATTAGATAGGGTTCATCATTATAGGTTCAATGTATTAGATAGGGTTCATCATTATAGGTTCAATGTATTAGATAGGGTTCATCATTATAGGTTCAATGTATTAGATACGTTTCATCATTAGAGGTTCAATGTATTAGATAGGGTTCAACATTATAGGTTCAATATATTAGATAGGGTTCAACATTAGAGGTTCAATGTATTAGATAGGGTTCAACATTATAGGTTCAATTTATTAGATAGGTTTCATCATTAGAGGTTCAATGAATTAGATAGGGTTCAACAATATAGGTTCAATGTATTAGATAGGGTTCATCATTATAGGTTCAATGTATTAGATAGGGTTCAACATTATAGGTTCAATGTATTAGATAGGGTTCATCATTATAGGTTCAATGTATTAGATAGGGTTCATCATTATAGGTTCAATGTATTAGATAGGGTTCAACATTAGAGGTTCAATGTATTAGATAGGGTTCAACATTATAGGTTCAATGTATTAGATAGGGTTCATCATTATAGGTTCAATGTATTAGATAGGGTTCATCATTATAGGTTCAATGTATTAGATAGGGTTCATCATTATTGGTTCAATGTATTAGATAGGGTTCAACATTACAGGTTCAATGTATTAGATAGGGTTCATCATTATAGGTTCAATGTATTAGATAGGGTTCATCATTATAGGTTCAATGTATTAGATAGGGTTCATCATTATAGGTTCAATGTATTAGATATGGTTCATCATTATAGGTTCAATGTATTAGATAGGGTTCATCATTATAGGTTCAATGTATTAGATAGGGTTCATCATTAGAGGTTCAATGTATTAGATAGGGTTCATCATTATAGGTTCAATGTATTAGATAGGGTTCATCATTAGAGGTTCAATGTATTAGATAGGGTTCATCATTAGAGGTTCAATGTATTAGATACGTTTCATCATTAGAGGTTCAATGTATTAAATAGGGTTCAACATTAGAGGTTCAATGTATTAGATAGGGTTCATCATTATAGGTTCAATGTATTAGATACGTTTCATCATTAGAGGTTCAATGTATTAGATAGGGTTCAACATTATAGGTTCAATGTATTAGATAGGGTTCAACATTATAGGTTCAATGTATTAGATAGGGTTTAACATTATAGGTTAAATGTATTAGATAGGTTTCATCATTATAGGTTCAATGTATTAGATAGGGTTCAACATTATAGGTTCAATGTATTAGATAGGGTTCATCATTATAGGTTCAATGTATTAGATAGGGTTCATCATTATAGGTTCAATGTATTAGATAGGGTTCAACATTATAGGTTCAATGTATTAGATAGGGTTCATCATTATAGGTTCAATGTATTAGATAAGGTTCATCATTATAGGTTCAATGTATTAGATAGGGTTCAACATTAGAGGTTCAATGTATTAGATAGGGTTCAACATTATAGGTTCAATGTATTAGATATGGTTCATCATTATAGGTTCAATGTATTAGATAGGGTTCATCATTATAGGTTCAATGTATTAGATAGGGTTCATCATTATAGGTTCAATGTATTAGATAGGGTTCATCATTATAGGTTCAATGTATTAGATAGGGTTCATCATTATAGGTTCAATGTATTAGATAGGGTTCAACATTATAGGTTCAATGTATTAGATAGGGTTCAACATTATAGGTTCAATGTATTAGATAGGGTTCATCATTATAGGTTCAATGTATTAGATAGGGTTCATCATTATAGGTTCAATGTATTAGATAGGGTTCATCATTATAGGTTCAATGTATTAGATAGGGTTCATCATTATAGGTTCAATGTATTAGATAGGGTTTATCATCAGAGGTTCAATGTATTAGATAGGGTTCATCATTAGAGGTTCAACGTATTAGATGTTCATTGGAGGGAAAACATTAGAGGGAAAACATTGGAGGGAAAACATTGGAGGGAAAACATTGGAGGGAAAATGTTAACAATTTCCCTTACTTTTTTAGCATAAAAAGAGAACCACACACACTCCTTATCATCACAACCACCAGCAGATTACACATCATAAACAAATTGTTATTATGTACATGTTGAAGCATGAAGCTTTTCCGTGCAGGTGTGGACATGGAGATGTAGTTCTTCGAGAATCGTGGACAACTGAAAACTTTGGTAGACTGTACTATGCTTGTCCACGTTCACGGGTTCAACCTCCAGTTTCATATGGATGCAAATTTTTTTTATGGAAAGACGAACGCGTCCAACTACTAATCAAATCTCTTGGAGGTTCAATGAGCTTTTCTCCTCCAAGCTCTTCTTCAAGACCTTCAACGAGCTTTTCTCCTCCAAGCTCTTCTACCAGACCTTCAACGATTCCAATTTCTTCTCCAAGCTCTTCAGCGTGTGCAAACTGTGTGCGCTTGAATGGAATGATAATGGTACTTGAGCGTACGATAGAGTTGTACCGCAACTCCGATAGGCACACATTGGATTCAGCTGCACTACTTCACGACCTTTACGATGACATGGGGAACATTCGTTTGAACTAGTTTATGATGTATCTGTTTTCGTGTTTATGAGTCTATTATCGGTTTAATATCCATGTTTAATTAAGCGCGTGTTTAAGTGTCAGTGTAGAATAAAGTTAGGTTTAGGCGTGTCTGTTTGTAAGCCTCAATGAATGTTAACAAAATTAATATTAACAATGAATGTTAACAATTATCAATGAATGTTAACTTTTGGCGGGAAAACATTGGCGGAAAAATTAACCATTTGTCTCACTTTTTTTTATCATAAAAAGAGATATACTATTTTAAATTTTAATAACTATATTTTTTAATATATATATTATATTTACTAAAATATTATATAAACATTACACATTTTTTGAAAATTGGTGGTCAAATAGAAGTCAACGTTTCCCCAGCGACATGTCGCTGGGGAAAGATTTGTTCGTTTTTTGTAAAATAGGCGCGTTAACTGAATATCTTTGGAGGGAATCCTAAAAGTTTCTCCAGCGACATGTCGCTGGGGAAAATTTTTGGCATAAATTAAACAACGCATTAACGCTAATCACTTGGATTAGACGTGGGAGAAAGTTTCCCCAGCGACATGTCGCTGGGGAAATGTTGGCGGGTTAATCTCCCGCTTGCATTAATTGTGAAGTAGTTTGGTCAAAATTCAGTCAACTTTTCCCCAGCGACATGTCGCTGGGGAAACGTTTCTTTATTTTTTGGTCAAAATTTTTTCAAGAAAGTTTGCCACGTCAGAAAGTTTTTGTCATTTAGCGACTTTTCCCCAGCGACATCATGTCGCTGGGGAAAACCCCGATGAGGAAGGGCTGGATTGTTGTAGTGTAAAGCATTCCCAGTCACGGTTATCTGGGTGACCAGTTATGGTGAGGTTGTCACCAATTTTTAGTCTAGGCGGACTCATCACTCGCCCAATCACTTCTGTTATGTTTATACCAACCTCGACTTTAAAGCTCTCAAGCACGTTCACACTATAACCCTGACAACAAATTGCATATTCGTCATGGACCATCCTAGATATCTCACTCCTCATTACATCAGGAGATAGAAGAGGCACTTCTTTCAATTTTCTAGAAGCTTTCGTACCTAGTTTCTCTATCGGAAAACTTGTATCATCAACCAGGACACAGAATTCCATGGGAACATAGTTTGGCTGCCAAGTTTCAAATATTTAATATTTCAGTGCACTATGTTCCGGTCCCACTTCCCTGTATTATCTTTAAATTCGTAACAGAGATTGTAAGCCATACTTTCTGTCAATCCAGATACAATATATGTTTCGCCTTTTGTAGGACGACGAGGCACACTCACCCTTAATCCTGTTAATGCCATATGTACTCTGTCCCGATATATTTAAAAAGTGAAATGTGTTAAATATCTTGAATTTCAGGATAGTACTCCATCAGAGGAAGTCAGCAACACACGTCTTCTTGCGGAAAGGCATTGACATCCTATTATATGCAGTGCCTGTTTGTGCTCCTTATACAGCTTTACAATCATATAAATATCATGCCAAGATAATCCCTGGAACAACAAAGAAAGGAAAAGGTGCTCTCTTCACTTATTCCTATTTTTAACAAATAAGCTGTCTTGAGCCTAATATAAGTTTTATATTACAAAAGAAGAATATACATGAGATATGAAATGAAAACATACCTTAGAGCTTGGATACCACCAATATAAGGAGTTGAAATTATCACGATTGGAATCCAGTGACCAATATGTCTATCTCCTACAAGAAACAAACTTAAATATATTAAGAGTTAAAAAATAGCTTAGAACTAAAAATGGTGGTCGTGGTTGTGAGCTGGTGCTGCCGAGCCGTGGTGATTTATGGTGGTAATTTATGTGGTCAAATAAGATACTCTCTTTACATAACGAGCATTTGAAACCCGCCCGTTGCTGCGGGGTATTTGAAGAAGTGAAGTTATTTTGTGGTTTCTTAACATGACTCATTCTATAAAAACTGACCATAAATAAGGAAGTATAATATTTATAAAAAACTCCGCTGCTAAAAGTCGATAATAACATCATGTTTGCATTATTTATATACAATTACATACTATAGAATGCTTAAAAAACTTATTCAATGCCTTTTACGCTATTTAGAGCTCGCTACCTTATACGTCAATATTCGAGCTTGTTTGAAGCTTAAAAAGGAATTCAATATATGTATGCCTGGAAACTACGCTGTTGTTGCAGACAGGTTTGCTGCTACAACTGGCTTTATATCAATTCATATTTTTGCCTTGCATATAGGAAGTGAACATACTGAAGTTAGATAGGCTTTCCTTATGATGTTCAACAATATCCACTATCTAAACAAATTAATAGGTAAAGAGCAAACATAGCATAAAATTGTGAAAAAAATTACACTACAAGATGGTAGTGTCTACAATCATCGCCACTTTTTACAATAACCTTTAAAAAAATCAGATATATGGATCAATGCTAATGATATGAAAGAAATAGGATACTATCAAACATGGCTGAGCTGTTATTGAAAGGTATGGTTTCTGTGTTATAATCTTTGTCAATTGCTCACAAGATTAGATATTGATAGAAGAATGTATACAACATCCATTAACGTATTCCAAATCTGAACCGTCTCTCAGTTCTTACGAAAATATAGACCAAACACACCCTACAAATTAGCCCTTAGCCTGATTATAGAATGGTGGCCCATCAACCTAGACGCATTTGCTTACGTTAATTTTTCTCTTATGTAATGATAAAATGGTAGCCCATCAACCTAGACGCATTTGCTTATGTTAAATCTTTTCATGTGTAGGCAAGTAATGCTTTTTCCTAAAGAGATCAACAATAACATCAATTTTATAGCCCATCCTGAATGTGAAGGATACACCTCCCGTGCAAACCATGCCGGAGTTCCGCTTTTTAACAAGCAACCATGCCGGAGTTCCGCTTTTTAACAAGCAACTGTTCATCACAAATAAAGTAATTGAAAGCGTAGTCACTGCAAGAACCATTTTAGATGTTCAACCACATGCATCTACATGTCTTTTTGAGTTCCACCAATATGTTCTAATTATAAATGAGAGCTTCTCGTTACTAATGATCCTTTTATAAGTTATTTTTATTCTAATCTTTGTTTACCTAGCAGGAAAATGTTCAGTTCGAATTATTCGAAGCAAGAACCAACTTGTTTTAGAGGGAGATGATTGCCTCTAATTTCCTATTTATAAAGCTAAGATAGTAACAAGAGAATAAACCATAGAGCTCGGTCCAGCTAGTTCGAACACAACAACATGTGATCAATCAATTGTGACTCAAGTTTTTATCTTTTTTCAAACAATCGAAATCATAACTAAATTTGTAGTATAAACTTTTTGATTGGATTAATAAATAAACAATAACATTGATCCTTGATAATTCTTCATAACAAAAATAAGAAAACAAAATGGTTAGGAACTACATACATTTGATTTGAATATGCCATCTACAAGAAGAACTATTTGGCAATATTCCATGCGTATATATAAATAAGAGCATGTGGAAGTGCAAATATTTCAAACGGTATTGACATGTGATCCTGATGGACGGTATCATTAACTAACTTATAATCTAGAGGTAAAAAATGAGACTACAAACCTATTTAAGTCCATCCCCTAGATAAGCTCATACGACCAACCGTATCTAAACCGTAAGGGGTGTTTGTTTCAGATTTTGTAGAATTTTACTATGAAACATAAGCAACAAAAAGTGAGCTTATAAAACAAAAACCCAAATTCAAATAAGAAATAAGTCGGCTATGTAAGCCGAAACACAAACACCCTAGATGGGCTCATTTTTTTAATAAGCTACAACAAACACCCCTCAATTACCTATTCCAAACACCGTAATTTTGTTCTATTCTAACTTGAATACTTCATACGTTTTTGGTTTTAAGCAGAAACTTCCCCTTATAGAGAAGATTAAGCGCAAAATCTCGTAGGGTAATTAAAAGAACTACCAGTAGTTTTATAGTGGCTACACAGTTAGGTTCATAACTTTATTGAAGTCACAAATCTAGATAATATCACGACCCTTAGCTAAGGTATTTTTAAGTCACAAATCTATATGCTTAAAGTTTAGCATTTACGAAAGGAAAATCTACATGATCTCTAAAAATACATTTTCAATCTTAGGCAAAAGATTCACCTTGAAGAACATTAGTGTAACACCCCATTTTGATAATGGAATGTCACGCGTAATTATGGTGTGTCATCAAAGCATACAAGAATAAATGTCTAAAACATTACATGACCATAGAGATAACCAGAATCAAACATCAGTTCTCAAACATAAGCACAAAACATAATAAAGCAAAAGAAATGAATAAAAGACTAAACAAGCATAAGTATATGAAGGCAAAAAGGAAAAGAAATCTCTAGCAGCTTCCATCCTATGCACGTCCTCCAAATGCTCAAGTCTTTCCTAGGGTACTTGCCGTTTTGGGACATGGAAATGAAAGTAACGGCTGAGCAAAATGCTCAGTGCACGGATATAGACATAGTATAAATGACTAAAACATAATAAAGACTTAATAGCAGCGGAAATGTATAAGTCCTGGAAAACCTGGAACATGTTCATAAAACTGGTTTTATAGTTTGAAAAGCCTTATGTTTATCTTATGAAAACTGTTAACATATTTTACCATTAGCCAATATAGGTCATGAAAATCCACCGTGCATGAATACTTGGAGGGGTGACCTCATCATGCAAATTAGAGGGGCTGCCTCTAATTTAATATACTGGTTTTGGGTAGGAGGGATCAGCTCCTTGTGAATGATGCAAGGCACACCACATTCACACTGAGTAATCTGCTGAAAACATGTAACTAGGATGCACCCATACGCCCCACATGATAAATATAACAATATGGCCAAAAGCTGAAGGGACGCCACGAGCAATCACTCCGCCGTGGGGAAGTCATAACACCAGTGCCTCTAGTGTTATGGTTATGGTACCTCCATAACTAGGTGAAACTGGTCATGCATGTATATGGCTATTGGTATTCTAAATTAAACATAAGAAAATCAAACATATAAACTTATACTACGGGAAAACAGTTGGTTGCATACGGGAAATCCTAATAAGGAAAGAATGTCCATACTGAAAGGACGGGAATCCGTACCTTATGTCCAGTGAACGAAGAAGACGAACTGAGGAGAGTCCTACTTCGGTATCACTAAATCTACATAAATACATACGTGTATAAGTATCTGATTACTAAATACGTAACTGGTTTTATGTCATGTCTTAGCTTATTTTACACGTTCATGTCATGTTTTACTGTTTTAAGCTTAAACTGTGTTTATCTTATATTCTGTCTATTCTGATTAAGTATTACTTGTATTTCATGTATTATTATACTTACTGTGTAATAATAAGTAACTTTCTAAAAATAGCAGGTTTCCTAAAATAGAAAGTTTCCAAAAATAAAAAGTTACCAAAAATAGAAAGTTTCCAAAAATAGAAAGTTTCCAAAAATAGAAAGTTTCCAAAAATAGAAAGTTTCTAAAAATAGAAAGTTTCCAAAAATAGAATTACTGCTTAAAATAGATAAGTTTCTAAAAATAGAAAGTTTCCATAAATAGATTAGTTGCCTTAATTAAATAAGTTTCTAAAAATAGAAAGTTTCCATAATTAGATATAAGCTGGTTAAATAAGCTAATTGTATAAGCTTAAGTGTTTTCTGATTATTTTCCTAAGTCATATTGATATAAGGTATAGTTTATTAATTATTACATGTAAATTAAATAAACTATAGGTTAAAAATATTTAATTAAATATATCATGTTTTTAATTAAATAAGGTAAAATACTTAGGTTAAAACATGTATTATTAATTACTAATAATATAACCTAAGTCATGTTAATTAATTAATTATAGTCATGGTTTTTAATAATTAATTAATTATAAAGTCTAGAAATTATAAATACTTAGGTTAAAATTTCATGATCTAATAATTAAATTATAACCTAAGTCAAGTTTATTAAATTAATTATGTCATGCTTTATTAATTTAATTGTTAACATATGATTATTAAAATCATAAACCTTAACATAAACAATGAACCGGATCGTGACTAGAAACCATGAACCGGACCCGTAATCAACACCATACCCCGAACCACTTCGGGGTTCTCCCCTGTTTGCTGCTGCCGTGGGAACCACACCACCAAACCGAGACCATGAGGTCTCGGTGGTGGTTCACAAGCCAAGCCGAGACCCCTTAGGGGTTCGGTTTAGGCGTTGGCTAGACAAACACCCCTAAAAACCCTTGTTTTGATCTACCCCATAATCATAGACATGTTTAATAAATGTTTTTAATTAGTTTTTAAAAACATTATGATCTTATGTAATTTATTAAATCAAAACATAAAAGAAAAAGGTTAAAAAGGTTATACCGAATGCGTGGATCAATTAAGGACGAACACACAACGATCATTGTAAAAATTCCAAGGATAAAATCAAACCGAATCACCCCTTGTTGTGATCAAAAGTGGCGGCCAAAAGAACAAAGGAGAAAGAATTAGGGTTTTGTTATTTTTCTTGTTTTGTGATAAATGACACAAGATTTCCTAATTCTATGTTTTAGTAAAAATTGATGGGCTAGGCCCTTTTCCTTCTAAATTTCGTGGGTATGGGGCCCACATGGGGTAACCCGAACATTTTCCGTGTCTAATTAATAAGTGTGTTCTCGTGTTCGTGTTTTACGTGTTTTAATTAGTTATCGATCGTGACTTAATATATTTATTTGTGTTTGTAATTAATATATATACATACGTAATATTAGTTCGTGATTAATTTACGTTCATGATTTCATGATCGCATGTTCGTGATTATAATTATTATTGGTATAATTATCGTGTGTTCATACATAATAAATACTTATCGTGTTCTAACACGTACTTAATACTTAAAAATTCTTATACGTGAAACGTAAACATGCTAAAAAACGAAAGTTCTAATCTTGTAGGTACGATCTAAAGGGTATTACTCATGGTAAAAGTATGCGGGTTTTACAATTCTTCCCCCCTAAAAAGAATAATTCGTCCCCGAATTATAGATAACGTAAACTGAAAGAGAAACATACCCGAATCAACTGAGAGGGTATGTAAGATAAATGAACGTGCAGGTGACCTGGCAGAAGGAACGCGGAATGTGACATGTCTTGAAAGGTCATGGAATGTGACGTGACTGAAAGGACATATCTAATTGATAAGAGATAAACGGATAAGAAGTCCGGATGGACTTGTCCGTTTCCAAGTGACTTCCCTCTTGGAACGGTTCCTTCACAGATCTTGACACAAATGATAAATCTTGGTCCTCCTGACCTTGACTTGAAATACGAATAAGTTCTTGGTTATCAACTTAAGGTAGATCCCCTAAATTTGATCGAGGGAATAAGAATTAACGTGTAAGGGCAACTAAAACGTTATCGTGCAAAACACTTCTAACTTAACTGATAAATAGCAACGATGCGCGAGACACAAAGAAACGTAGTACGTGAAAAATTTTGAACGTGACACGCGAAAAATTTTGAAAGTGATACGTTGAGATATGATGAGTGTAGTATGAGTAAACATATCGTGACCATGATACGTGTAACATATCTTGATCATGATATGAGGAACGTGGAATGAACATGACATGTGAAACATATCATGAACATAGAAGATAATGGCGGTAACGCCAAACGCTACAAGGTGAGACATAGAATATGACGAGAAACGTCTATCTGAGGATAGGGAGTTACACTAAACTTTGGTCTGGTCTCTCAAGTTCTTGCAAAACTTCCCAGAATAATAAAAAAATGAACGTAAAATTGTAAGCCGAGATGCCATCATGAACGTGAATAGTGTCATGAACGCGAGCGCGAAAGCAAGTCGTGAAATTAGAACAAGGGCGTGAAGTAAATAAGGATCCCAATTATGAATATTTGTCTGACCCGATAACTAAGGAATTACCAAGTGATTGGATGAGCCTTGGCTGGAACATGTCCGATCAATCTGTTGGTTCTGAAATCCCTACGGATGTAAGGATTCTGTAGACCTGATCAAACTGTTTGCAATAAACCAGATAGCATCATGCTTCTTCTGAGTTTGCGTTAAACTGGTAACCCAAAATCCGTGGAGATCTTGTCCCATTTCAATTCACAATTTCAGATGATGAAAACATCCCAGTGTGTTGGTGTCCTATCTTAACCTGTTGGTATGTCAGGTACTTAGATATGAACGTAACTTTATCTTGCTTAGTAGAACCTGATACATAGGAGTTTGCGAAACTCTGAGTCTCTGAATCTAGACTTCTCCTAGCGTAGGATTTTCTAGAACACCTAATGTAGTGTAGGGTTCTCTCCTTTACGCATAAGCTGAGTCATGGTAAGATTAACCGTAGAAAGCCATGTGATTTAGCGTGTCACTGTAATCACACAGAATTGATATTGGAAAAAAAAATTTCCAGGGTAAAATTTCTCTTGTCATAGAATTTGCAGCATAGTGCAGATATGGTCTTCCTGTTCTTCTCTAGGCTTAGAGGAAATTAGGTTATCCTCAATAAAAACACTGATGAATTTGCTATGAGTTCATGGAAAATCATTTTATAATGCCGTTGGAGCATTGATGAGACTAATTCAAAATCATAAAACTAGCTTGACCGAGTCGTGTACGAATAGCAGTCATGGACATGTCATGCTCTTTCACTCGTCACTGTTGGCAGCATGATCATGAGTTCGATCTTGGAAAAGTGATTAACACTATAAGGTCGATTGGACATGTTGTCAATACGTGGAGGAGAATAACGGTCATGAATGGTGATTTGTTTAAATCAACGGTAGTCGACACATAATCTCATGGTACCATCCTTCTCATTGTAGGTTCTTCTGGAATGTATAGGAAGATTTTGGAATAATCAACTGGCTATGCGTAAAAGACTTAAGTGGTCGTGTCTTACTGACAGCTATAAAATTTTAGCGACCATGACTAACGACGCACATGCTTGTGAGCATAGAAAATTTGTACAGATTTTCCCAATGGAAAATCAAGCTGAATGTATTCAGGAGCCTGAACATTACTGTACATAATTATGAATCGTAGCATGGTGTGTTGTTCATAGTCCATAATTAGGTTAAAATTTAACTCGTGTCTGTCCGAGGAAATGCGTTTGCAGCTTGGATCTCATCATTAAGTTGAAGGAAAAACTTTGTATTCGTGGGAATACGAAAGGCGTCCTTCATGGTCATGAATCTATGAGCTATGGTTACAAGAAATGAAAGTGTCATCAGGAAACGTGACAGTTCTCACTGATGCACCGGTAATGGTACTGAAATTCTTGTGGCCTGATTCATACATGGCACAACAAAATGGATATACCCTTGGAGGGTACCCTGAATTTCTTAGAAATGTTCCATAATTAGACGTGAGTCATGTGTCTTGACTCGTGTCTTGAGAAATGTAAGCATGACATATGTCTTGACTGGTGTCTTGACATGTGTCTTCAGAAAGTATACGTGAGACATGTGTCTTGACTGATGTATTGACATGTGTCTCGATATGTGAAATAACTAGAACCACAATATTAGGGTATTATGCCAGAATTGGCGGATCGGATGGACCACTGATCAATTGTATGTCTGATCACGTCCGCGACTGGAGCCTCGGTTGCGATTTCTAGGATAGTTGTTGTCATAGTAGTGGTTACTATCATCCTGTCTGTCAGTTCCATGACGGTCATTCTTATGACTATGATTCATGTAACTATTCAGCTGAGTGGCCGGCTGGTACCAGTCTTCACTCATATGACTGAAAAGACAACTGGATGACGTGTGACATGTAACTAAGAATTAGGGACAATGATTGATGAAAATCGTCTGGTGGTGAAGCATCATCTCGTCCGATCGCTTTGATCTAACGCCTTTGTCTTCGCCTTGTATGAGCTCCAGGTTGTGAACAGCATCAGCATCTCGTAGCGTCTCCCAACATCAGCAACATCAACCTTTAGTAACATCTCCAAGCTATGAGCGGCATCGGCAATCTTGTAGAATATCAGCAAGTGAACATACGCCTGAGATGATTTAGAATCGACTAGCGAATACTCGTGACGTATTGCAAGTGAAATACACATGGATTAAGGTATGTGAAATACACATGGAATACGGTACATGGAGTACACGTGGAATGCACATGAAATGATCGGTATGGGGTCGATCATTTATCATGATATAAGGAAAGTATATCGGTTAAACGGTTAGGAAAACCATCATGATAACCTGGCAGTATTAGCATAGACATCATTTTGGTTATATCGAGAAACGTTAAAGTGTGGTTACACAAAATTCAACGATGATTTGCCTGACAACATGATCAATGAAAACCAACCATGACTATCATGAAAGCAGAATTTAATGAAATCCAACAATGTCTTGCATGAAGGTATAATATCAAAATAGGCGTAAGACGTAATCCACATGAAGACGGAATTATCATGAAGAAACATGAAACGATTTAACATGAAGGAGTGTATAACATAATCAGCATGAAACTGAGTTTAACCATGACAGTATGAAAACATACTTGACATAAAAACATAGTAACTTATGAGGGGACATAAAAAAAAATTTATGCCAATAAATCATGAGAAAAATTTTATGCATGAAAAACAGTGCATGAATGCGTAATGCAGTTTATAAAAACCTTTGTATGTGCGAGGGGAAGCCTATGGGTCGGTCCCAAAAGAAAAGACATGGCGAGGGGACGCCTATGGGTCGGTCCCAAAGTTAAAAGTTTCAATAAAAGCACATGCGACTAAATAGGGCCAGTCCTATACCAACCATTACTTAGTCATAATCCCTGCAACAATGATACATGAAACATAAATAAATGAAACTCATCTGTCAAAACTTATCAGAAAAGTTTTATGTGACTAATTATGAACTACTGGGGTTCAGTCCACATAGCCACAGTTCATGAGGAACATTATACATGAAACAATGACACATAACTAAATATGAATGACGGTTTTCCATCCATATTAGTAAAACAATATCGATGAAAACATCAAGGTTAAAACCTCAAGGTGCTGAAAACATCATGGTTAAAGCAACAATGCGCTGAAAACATCAATACGTAGAATAACAAACGTTGGCTTAGGAAGCTCCTGGTGACTACCCACTAGTCACAGGTCAAGTTTAGAGCCTACAGGTCGAAGCCTTGGCTCTGATACCATAATTGTAACACCCCATTTTGATAATGGAATGTCACGCGTAATTACGGTGTGTCATCAAAGCATACAAGGATAAATGTCTAAAACATTACATGACCATAGGGATAACCGGAATCAAACATCGGTTCCCAAACATAAGCCCAAAACATAATAAAGCAAAAGAAATGAATGAAAGACTAAACAAGCATAAGTATATGAAGGCAAAAAGGAAAAGAAGTCTCTAACAGCTTCCATCCTATGCACGTCCTCCAAATGCTCGAGTCTTTCCTAGGGTACCTGTCGTTTTGGGACATGGAAAGGAAAGTAACGGCTGAGCAAAACACTCAGTGCACGGATATAGACATAGTATAAATGACTAAAACATAATAAAGACTTAATAGCAGCGGAAATGTATAAGTCCTGGAAAACCTGGAACATGTTCGTAAAACTGGTTTTATAGTTTGAAAAGCCTTATGTTTATCTTATGAAAACTGTTAACATATTTTACCATTAGCCAATATAGGTCATGAAAATCCACCGTGCATGAATACTTGGAGGGGTGACCTCATCATGCAAATTAGAGGGGCTGCCTCTAATTTAATATACTGGTTTTGGGTAGGAGGAATCAGCTCCTTGTGAAGGATGCAAGGCACACACCACATTCACACTGAGTAATCTGCTGAAAACATGTAACTAGGATGCACCCATACGCCCCACATGATAAATATAACAATATGGCCAAAAGCTGAAGAGACGCCACGAGCAATCACCCCGCCGTGGGGAAGTCATAACACCAGTGCCTCTAGTGTTATGGTTATGGTACCTCCATAACTAGGTGAAACTGGTCATGCATGTATATGGCTATAGGTATTCTAAATTAAACATATGCAAATCAAACATATAAACTTATACTACGTGAAAACAGTTGGCTGCATACGGGAAATCCTAATAAGGAAAGAATGTCCATACTGAAAGGACGGGAATCCGTACCTTATGTCCAGTGAACGAAGAAGACGAACTGAGGAGAGTCCTACTTCGGTATCACTAATGCTACATAAATACATACGTGTATAAGTATCTGATTACTAAATACGTAACTGGTTTTATGTCATGTCTTAGCTTATTTTACACGTTCATGTCATGTTTTACTGTTTTAAGCTTAAACCGTGTTTATCTTATATTCTGTCTATTATGATTAAGTATTACTTGTATTTCATGTATTATTATACTTACTGTGTAATAATAAGTAACTTTCTAAAAATAGCAGGTTTCCTAAAATAGAAAGTTTCCAAAAATAGAAAGTTACCAAAAATAGAAAGTTTCCAAAAATAGAAAGTTTTCAAAAATAGAAAGTTTCCAAAAATAGAAAGTTTCCAAAAATAGAAAGTTCCTAAAAATAGAAAGTTTCCAAAAATAGAATTACTGCTTAAAATAGATAAGTTTCTAAAAATAGAAAGTTTCCATAAATAGATTAGCTGCCTTAATTAAATAAGTTTCTAAAAATAGAAAGTTTCCATAATTAGATATAAGCTGGTTAAATAGGCTAATTATATAATCTTAAGTGTTTTCTGATTATTTTCCTAAGTCATATTGATATAAGGTATAGTTTATTAATTATTACATGTAAATTAAATAAACTATAGGTTAAAAATATTTAATTAAATATATCATGTTTTTAATTAAATAAGGTAAAATACTTAGGTTAAAACATGTATTATTAATTACTAATAATATAACATAAGTCATGTTAATTAATTAATTATAGTCATGGTTTTTAATAATTAATTAATTATAAAGTCTAGAAATTATAAATACTTAGGTTAAAATTTCATGATCTAATAATTAAATTATAACCTAAGTCGAGTTTATTAAATTAATTATGTCATGATTTATTAATTTAATTGTTAACATATTAAAATCATAAACCTTAACATAAACAATGAACCGGATCGTGACTAGAAACCATGAACCGGACCCGTAATCAACACCATACCCCGAACCACTTCGGGGTTCTCCCATGTTTGCTACTGCCATGGGACCCACACCACCAAACCGAGACCATGAGGTCTCGGTGGTGGTTCACAAGCCAAGTCGGGACCCCTTAGGGGTTCGGTTTAGGCGTCGGCTAGACAAACACCCCTAAAAATCCTTGTTTTGATCTACCCCATAATCATAGACATGTTTAATAAACGTTTTTAATTACTTTTTAAAAACATTATGATCTTATGTAATTTATTAAATCAAAACATAAAAGAAAAAGGTTAAAAAGGTTATACCGAATGCGTGGATCAATCAAGGACGAACACACAACGATCATTGTAAAAATTCCAACGTTAAAATAAACCGAATCACCTCTTGTTGTGATCAAAAGTGGCGGCCAAAAGAACAAAGGAGAAAGAATTAGGGTTTTGTTATTTTTCTTGTTTTGTGATAAATGACACAAGATTTCCTAATTCCATGTTTTAGTAAAAATTGATGGGCTAGGCCCTTTTCCTTCTAAATTTCGTGGGTATGGGGCCCACATGGGGTAACCCGAACATTTTCCGTGTCTAATTAATAAGTGTGTTCTCGTGTTCGTGTTTTACGTGTTTTAATTAGTTATCGATCGTGACTTAATATATTTATTTGTGTTCGTAATAAATATATATACATAAATAGTATTAGTTCGTGATTAATTTACGTTCATGATTTCATGATCGCATGTTCGTGATTATAATTATTATTGGAATAATTATCGTGTGTTCATACGTAATAAATACTTATCGTGTTCTAACACGTACGTAATACTTAAAAATTCTTATACGTGAAACGTAAACATGCTAAAAAAAGAAAGTTCTAATCTTGTACGTACGATCTAAAGGGTACTACTCATGGTAAAAGTATGCGGGTTTTCCAATTAGCTTCTTGAACTCGCAATTCCAGCAACCCTCTATGCACAAAACAAAAATAAATAAAAAAACCTAAAAGTAACATAACCTGACCCGAATCTTGCAAATCCTTATTCAGGACACTCAAAAGTGCTCTATTTTTTGCCTACAGATAACAATTACACAATACACTACACAATTCATCAAACAGTTGGTGTGCAAAATACAAATAATCAATCACATTCTACTTACAAACTTATACCATAATCAATCGAAATATATCAAGGTGATCCATACGAACTCATACATAATCAATTGAAATATAATAATATACAATTAAATTTAAATAATAACTTACTAACTCGTCAATTTGAATTGGCCAGAATAAAGATTTGAATTGTTAGGGTGGATGTTTATGATTAAATCAAATGTTAAAATGTGATTTAATTTTGAATGATTTTTAGAATGGTTTATAAAGGTATTTAATTTGATTGAAATAGTAATGGCTCTGAAAAAGAAGCGTACAGGAGAAGATTTTGTATTGAAGCTTATAGGAGAAGCTAGAAAGGAAAATTTCAAGTTTCAACATTGACTATCCCTCTTTTATAGTTAGTATATATATATATATATATATATATATATATATATATATATATATATATATATATATATATATATATATATATATATATATATATATATATATATATATATATATATATATATATATATATATATATATATATATATATATATATATATATATATATATATATATATATATATATATATATATATATATATATATATATATACTAGCTTAAAGACCCGTCTAACGTCGGGTATAGCTTAATGGGTAATTTTTATAAGAGATAACAAACGGATGTTAATATAAAAGAAAGTTAACGGGTTCTAGTAACAGATGGAAAAAATCATAAAACTCATGAAATATTCGATAAGCGTTTAAGTTCGTAACAATCATAATAGTGGAGTTCCATGCATTTTGGTCTTTCAATTTGACGTATATGAGAGAGAATAAATTGAACAGCCAATGTCCATGCCTTGAACATCTAACAGTTGAACGTAAAATTTATTGTCTACTTTTTTATATGTATAAAATAATCTTTCATGCCCCTTCAAATAAACGTTTAAGGTCCACCATTAGAAACAAACTTCAAACATTTCTTGCTTCTCACTCTTCAAACAAATACATATAGTTGCCCATAGGTGAAAGCATGACGTGACATGTACAAACCAACTTTTGAAAGCGATTGAACCTGACTTTTGTTAATTGTCATTACAAATGAAACTTACATAGGAATCTCTTTTCTAACGATCATTAGCGATAAATGCTTATCGGACGAAGTAATTATCAAAATCGGTATGATAAATTTCTTTCTAAAGTTTGTTCCAATAATGATTTATGCACTAATGAAAGTTCTTGTTAATTTTAGAACTTGAAGTCTTGTCCCATAACACAAGTCATTTGATTGATCAATTTTATCTCACCAACATTATCGACACTCTTAATTTTAATACAAGTATGTGGTTTTGAACATCCGAGAACTTCAACCATCGATAAATTAAGTTGAAAAAATGGATTGATTTATCCCAGCGCCACTTTCAGTTTTATCTACGTTATCTCAACTTAAGTAAACCATTTCTTCTCTTGGGAATTCCTCCATCAACTTCTCGTTTATAGCATCCACAACAGTATCGACACTCCTACTTTTAATGACCATTCAAACATCGAAAAGTAGTTTAATGTAATATTTTTATAAGAAGTAACAAACATAAGTAAGAAATAAGATATCGTAAACATGTTTCGTTAATACATGAAATCAATTATAAAAAAATGTAGTACATTATTTAGTAAACATATGATTCTGTAACAGACATAGTAATACACGTTCATGGATTTTGGTCTTGAACCTTGATGGGTTTGAATAGAATATGACGTATGTGAGGCGGTAATCAAACCTTTTATTTTGTGAACACCTAATAATCGAATGATAAAGTGTTGAAAGGAGATTGTGGTAAAATATTATGATGTATTTATAAAATATTGAAAAAATACATTTGACAATGTAAATTATACTAACCTATCAAACATTGTCCATAGACTCTTTAGAACTTTTTTATGGACCACATTTGTAGTCGTTACGAATACAAAACCATCCTAATCATAAACGACAACTTTCAAACTCTTTTTGCTTTACACTTTTGAAACAATTACGTATAATTGTTCATGTGTAAAAACAGAACGTGGGAGGTACAATCATTTTGTAAAAGTGATTGACCTTGTCGACGATCTGGAACGGTAAAAGCTTATCAGACTAAGTAATCTCAATCTCAGTATGATAACCTTTTTTCCAATCCAAAATGTGTTTCATTAATGATAATGTGATAATAGAAGTTCTTCTTAATTTTATAAAATAAGGACAACACAAAACTTCATTTTTCATAAAGTTGACCTCTTTTACCATACTTCATAACCAAATGCACATACAGTATTTAGTATCCTAACGTGTAGCAAATAATTCAACAAAATTTAACTTTTAATGTCTCATTATTCCAACTTCCCTCCTTAAATTTTGTTTTTCACTTTATGTTGCAAGAAATCATTTAACTATTAACGTGCAAGAAATTTTTGACTTTCTTAACAAAGATATGTTGTTGTAAATCTTACACTACCAATTAAATGAATTTGGAAAAAATTAGATTAAAATTTTAAAATATAAAACATGTTTGCATTATCTTGCTTAACATGTGGATAATCTTGAATAAAAAAAGTATGTGGTTTACATTAAACATTCGAGAAGTCTATGCTAAATACGTAAACACCTAGCAGTCTAAGGGCCAGTTTGGTTCACGGTTTAGGAGGGGTTTTGGATTTAAGGACTTAATAAATGTTGTTTGGTATCAAAAAATGGGTCCGCATGTTTAGGGTGAAAGTTAAAAATTTGGCCATATTAAAAAGATATGTAATAGGTGGGTTTACACAAGGACTGACACATATTGTCCTTTTCTTAATATAGTGGGTCTTTGTTTCATTAGTGCCTTTCATTTTATTTTAGATTTATTTTATACTCAAAATTTCTATTATTTTCATGTTTTGTATTTATTAAAAAAATAATATAATCTTATTTATATATTTTGTATCCCTGATTTATTTATTTAAAATGTATACATTAAACTCAACTTCAAATCTTTTTCTCTCTCCAAAACCTATACAAAATCCTAACCCCACTCAATCCTAAACCACCCACTTTATAAACCCACACCCAAAATAAAACCCGACTTCAAACCAAACGGACCCTAAGAAAATCAAAAGTTAGCGAAAAGAAAATATGTATTAATAGACCAGTGAAATCACGAATAGATTTTGAAGAAAATATTCCGTATCCATTTTACAAATTTCTTTATTTATCCACGTCTTTCGATCGTGCCCCCACAATCAACTTAATAATTGAAAGAAGTAGGAAAAAGTTGGATTACAATTTAAAAATATAAAACATGCATGTATTATCTTGCTCAAGAGGTAGATAATCTTGAATAAAAAAAATTATGCGGTTTACATCAAACATGCGATTATTCTATGCTCAATCCATAAACACTTAACAATCTAAGAAAATTAAAAGTTAGTGAAAAAATTAAGTTAACGATTAAAAAAATATATGTATTCATAGACCTGTGGAATCACATGACCTTTTTGATGAAAATAGTAATTAAGGATTTACGCATGTGATCGAATAGATTAAGAAATAACAACGAATGTAAATAGGCCGCGTTACTTTTTAAAAGAATAATAAGTAATTTGTCAATTATGCGATAAACAGTTTAATTTGTACATCAAGACCCTCGGAAACGTGCATATCCGTATATTCAACATCTACATTCGCATGAAATATCATTTGCACTTGAAATACAATGACAAATGAAGAGAAAACGAAATACTTAAGACATACATTTGATTCAAGAAGGTGCAAGAACTGATGCGTTCGTGTTTGGCCTTTCCAGATGTTCACGGCAAGATTCCTTTGAAAAACTGATTAACCAATTTTATTATTACAATTTTGAAGTATGAAAAGTTAAGTTCAAGTAACAATTAAGGATCTTAGATGTAAAATTTAAAAAATTGATCGAGCTTTCCTAGTTCAGCAAGAATTCCACTTGTAAATTAGTTATTGTTACATGGTTGAAAGATCGGGAAGAATTGAAGCTCGATTCATATGAATTAAGAAATGAAAACAAAAAACCTTATGACTAAGTGAGGATTACACTTACACTGCTTCGTCATACTGCCAAGCTCTGATGGAAGTCATATAAAGATAAATATTAATTTCTAAAACACAAGCTAAAACAATCCCATTTTTAAGTGTGTCATTTTCAAAATTCCAATCAATCACACTCCAGAGCTAATGTGGTGTCTGCTAACATATGTTCACATGTCAATGTTTTAGTATTGTTCTTCTATTGTAAATGAGTTAAAACAACATGCATGTATCGATATAAAACCAAAGATTTGAACAACTATGCACCTTTCTTTGCCATAGTTTCCACGAGAGTTACGTAGTTACGAAGAGCTTTCAAGCATCAAGTGAAAATAGGTTCGGCCATAACTACTATAGAAAATCGTATAACTTTGACTCATATTAATCTACACTGACTAAAATAATTTTGAAGATCCTCAAAAGGTGTTTCTTGGTTCCACATTTAACAAATGACACCCACAATTAAATTAAAAGTAATACCGAGTAATAAATTAGCACCTAAATTAACACTATAATACTCATTTACGAATAAAGAAGCTCCATACAACATCATGGGCTCTAAACACCATTATACTTATTTACAAATAGAAGGCAAACAACGTACATATCTTAAGTAAAAACAATCACCCGGTGTCTATTTAAAAGTTTGACTTTAAAAGCTTTGCTTTAGGGAATACAATGATGTTATTATAGGGACCGCCTGCTCGACATGAATATAATCCTTTGTCTTGAGAACCTGCAGATAATACTTGCATTATAAATTGAACAAAATAATAAACTTAAACCATTTAACCATGTTAAATTTATGATGAACATACGAGTGTGCTTTTCCTATTATCAAGTTATTCAAGAGTATCATATTCCTTCCACGCTCTCCTTCTTTGTAAGACATAATTTGGAGTTATGTTGCAACCGCTCTACAACAATTATCACAACTGTTACAATAGTGACACTTTTAACCAAAAGATTGATTTTAGATAAGAAAAAATGATGTACATAAATTATATACGAAATACCTTCCATTGTTGTCACTAACATGTGTGCTTCTACATCAAGCTCGTAATCACCAACACTGTCATCATCAACATCACCAAAGTTCAGAAATTCCGAAGAAAAAAAGAGAGAGGTAATTTACCTATAGAGGAAAATGTTTACTCAATCTAATATCATGATGCACTTAGAGATAGAACAAATGTGGAAACAAAAATAAAAAAGCAAACCTGTATCGTTTACAACAACAAAATAAACATACACCTACAATGTAAAATATTTTTCGTCGATCATTCTTTCAAGTGAACACAAGATCATAGTTTTATAACAATGAATAACCTACCTCATCAACAACTTTGTTATCAGATCATCTTTGACGTCAGTCTGAAAAGTAACCTGATGTTATAACCTGTCATAAATTTGGCCATAATGTATGATTGTTAAAAAATTTGACAGCGTTGTGGATGAATGCTTTGTGTACAATTTACCATTTTATGCATGGTTTATATAAAAGAATTGGCTCATGATAAGTAGCACAGAAAATCCATAAAAAGGGAAATAGTTGAGCATAATCAAATAAAAAAGTTAGAATTTTTGAAACTTAGATATAAATTAGGTTGATAATTTTGACTCTATTTTAATGTAGGAGCGCTTTCATTTATTTTTTGATGTTGATTTCCTTATACTACGTACGATTAGTCAAATCTTCAAAATTTGTATTGTCAGTTTACAAAAATAATTAATATTGACATTAATATGTCATTTAATAGGCGGTTTTTCTTCACTGATGTGACAAAAGTGAATTTAATTATTTTTAAAATTAAATTGTATGAATGTTAAATATTTTCAAAAGTTTTTTCTAAAATATTAATTTAATTTAAATAGTTCTTATGAATTTCCATAATTATATATTTTAAATTTATATTTTATTCAAAATATATATTTAATATTCTTTTAAATTTAATTCAAAATTGTTTTCGATTTTCAATTTTATAATAACTTTTATTCATCTATTTACATATAACATTTAAGCATTCAAAATTAGAAAATGTCGGTTGTTTAAGATTTATTTTGTATAAGACACGTTAAATAATCATGTTTTTGTCAAAGAATAACAATATTTATTAAAAAACCTAGTTAGGTTTTTTTAACTTTCCACTTTATCCGTTTTGACCTTTTATATTTTATAAACTTTCATTAAAAAACCTTGTTTTGATTTTTTTTATAAATTTTGTACTTATCATATGTTTAAAACTTATATTATAAACTTTCTTAAAGTTATTTTTTTAATAAATTTATAAATTTATACTTATGTTTGTATAAGTTTTTTTTCTTACAAAAAACATAATTAAATTCCTAGTATATATGACAATGTTTTAAATATTATTTTAATGCTTAAGCTTAAAACGTTTAGAATAAAGGTCATTTTTTTTGTTTTACAAACAATTCCAAATGTTTTTTCTTTTTATTATAAAACTGGTTTAGATGGAATTTTAATTATGGTAATGTTTTTAAAGCGATTTTAATGATATTGCTTAAAGAAGTTGTACATTGATACTATTTAAGGTAATGTTTTTAATTTTGTAAGCTTAAGGGACTTATAAATTATTTTAGTTTATTAGTTAAAATATATATATATATATAAATATATATATATATATATATATATATATATATATATATATATATATATATATATATATATATATATATATATATATATATATATATATATATATATATATATATATATATATATATATATATATATATATATATATATATATATATATATAGAGTTGGGTTATTGTAGTGTAGTACCTTAAAGTTGTTAAAATGAGAAGTCTTCTTAATCATTGATTTCATCAATTAACATGAGATTTATTTTATATTAGACACAAAACAATAAATATTATACATAAAAATTGATATACAACTACTAAAAATTGATATGTAAAAATTTATACCTGATACATTTGATACATGGTTTTGCTTAAAAAAAATTATTAACATAAATAATCATTTTATTTGAAAATTAGTGATACACTATCACAAACTACATTCGAGTTGACAAAAAAATTGTTTTAACGATGATACACAACTGATACACGAGAAATTAGTAATATCGAAAAGCGTGAACCAACTACTCGTACACGAACTAAATGTTCCAAAACAACTCGTATACGAACCAAGCACTCATAAATAAACGAAAACCAACCAATAAATGTAATATTTACCCATTTTCTATTGCTTCTCATTTTAACAACTTTAAACACCTACACCATTTTATCTAAATTATATATATATATATATATATATATATATATATATATATATATATATATATATATATATATATATATATATATATAGAGTTAAGATCAAATGAGAAGAAACCTTAAAATAAGAAGGATAAGAAGAAACTATAACCGCATATTCGAGATGCATCCACTTAAATTAGATGCATCTTTATAATCTTAGATGCATTATAATGCATTATAACGTGTTGTATGGCTTTTAATTAGATGCATATACGTATATTAGATGCATTTTATGATTTATCTATATTTTTGTTCTTCTGTACGTGCCAAAATCATGAAAATCAATTTGTACCATCTACACATCAAATTAACTTCTGAAACTCAATATGGTGCATCTACATGAATATAAATGCATCTAATATAAGTCGTTGCATCTCAAATATGTGGTTTTAGTTTCTTCTCACCACTTCTTATTTTAAAATTCTTCTCATTGGATCCTTACTATATATATATATATATATATATATATATATATATATATATATATATATATATATATATATATATATATATATATATATATATATATATATATATATATATATATATATATATATATATATATATATATATATATATATATAGATACTTGTTCATGTGAGTTACATCTTAAAGTGAACAATTGTAAGCACCAATAAGAGAGTGACACGTGTATTTTTTGTTTTAAAGAAAATATTAAAGAATATTTATTCAATTAAGGGTAGCCTGGTCATTTTATTTTTCTAACACAATCTGGGTTATTAACTATGATCCCACGACATTAGCCTCACACCACACACAGACGTTATGAGCATATCACTCTCATCATATTCCCTCTTTATGGATTTCAGTTATATTTCTGTTAATATAGATTTCGGTTGAACTAATCCATTCAGTATTCACAACAATTTTATCATCACAATCACTTTACAAAACCTACTTTGTAAAAAATTCAGATTCAATTTGATCCAAAACCTTTTGTTTTGTGCCATTGAAATGTGTAATACAGGAGGTTCTTCTTCTATTCAAGGTATGCTCTATATTGTATGATACACACGGATTCTTCTTATTTTTTATATACCTGCTAATTGGTATCTATATGATTCCTAATTATTATTGGAATTTATTTCCGATAGAAACAAAGTAAATGATATCCGTGATTGGTTGGTTTTAAAAACAGACATTGAAATGTGTTTGTTACCACATTTAATTTATTATGTAAGAAATTAAGTAAATGAGATTTGGTCTTTGTTCTTTCCCCGTAATTTATTACTGTGTTTGTTACCACATTTAACACGTCCAGATCTAATATCTCTTCTAGGTTACTGTGGCGATTACTAGGAGATGATTATAGTTTGTGAATACTCAGACCTTTAAAAGTTTGGATATAATTATTAGACATATAGTGGCATCACCAATTATGCTAGTCTTAAGTGGATAGAAAGACTAAAAGATGTGTAGTACATATTTGCAAGAATCAGTATTTTGCTGCCACAATATATTTCCTGTGATTAGAAAGCTTAAGTTATTTATGTATAGGCATAGGTGTCGTCAACGCTCATGGTTCACCTAGTTGACTAATTTCATTTTGTTTTTTGGTTGTCAACCAACTGTTATGTGATATATAGGCATAGGTGTCGGACACGATTTTGGTTGTCCACGCTCATCATACATACTGTTATGATATAATATGGCTTTATCTAACATGTTTTAACATTCTTCTTTTTTGTAATTGTAAAACCCAAAATCGATGACAACAATGTACCACATGGTGGCTTTTACAGTTGAGGCATCAATTTTACAGCACTCTATCCTTTTTACAGCGCACTCACCTTTTTTTTGTATGTTACAGTTGAGCCATCAACTCCGCTCTCAACTAATAATGGCGAAGAGGCTGTTAGTGGTGATGATCAAAGTGTACCAACTGGTGGTTGTTACCAACCCACTCCAGAAGGTAGTAAATTCTGGATTCCTGATGCTATGAAGAAACCAGTCAAAGGGACTAAATTTGATACCCTTGAATTGGCTTTGAAGTCTTACAAGGATTATGCAAGAGAGGGTGGTTTCGAAGTCAGAAGAGGTGGTCAAAAAAACGACCCAAGTCATGAAGATCCTACTTTAAAGTATTTTTTGTGCGCTAGAGCAGGAACAAAAAACACAACAAATAATGGCAACCAAAAAAACAAAAAGGTATCTGCTGAAGTTCAAGCACAGGTTGGTAACAAGGTGATAAATAGGAGAAAACGTGCATCACAACGTTGTGGATGTGACGCAAAACTCCGTATTAGAAGGACAGATGAAAATAAGTGGATAGTTTACGTCTTCCTTGAAAAACATAATCATAGATTAGTCCGTCAAGAAGATTACATGTATCTTAAGGTTGCCCAAAAGCTTTCTTTCCCTCAACAACAGTTGTTGTATCAGTTATCTACTGTTAACCTAGGTCCAACACGAGCTTTCAAGGTAATGAAAGAGATGTATGGCGGTTTTGAGAATATTGGTGTTACGGATGTTGAATGCAGGAATTACAAGCGTGGTTTGACTAAATTTATCGGTAAGCGTGATGCCCAGATGGGTGTCGAAAAGTTGCTGAGTCGGCAAGAATTTTTCGACAATTTTTCCGTCGAATACAAACAGGACAAAGTTACTAAAACATTGACTGGATTGTTCTGGGCCGATGAGAAAGCCAAGAAATATTTTGATGTATTTGGCGACGTTGTGTCATTTGATGCAACCTTCCGTTCGAACAGGTTTAGTGTAACATCCTTTTCCATTACACATCATAATATTCTTTAACCTAGCACACATCTCGATATACAGTTGAACATTACTAATTTTTATTTTGATGTAGATACAACATGATATTGGTTCCTTTTACGGGCATAGATAATCACAACCGGTGCATTCTTTTTGGAGCTGCATTATTAGATGGCGAGTCTACCAAGAAATATAGGTGGTTGTTGAAACGATTCAAGAAAATATTTGGAAAGGCACCAAAAGTAGTCGTCACTGACCAAGACCCTGCGATGAAGGTAGCCATCGAAGATATTTTCCCAGATTCAAGACATCGACTATGTATGTGGCACATTATGAAGAAGCTATCTGGGAAGGTATTTTTTTAAACCAAGCCAAAATATTTTTTTCAAGTTTTATATAATGAACAAACGTATAATTTTGTTTTTCTTATTTACCTTGCAGGTTGGTCCTGACTTATCTAGCGACACAGACTTTAAAAAGCGATTGTGTGATATAGTTTGGACGGACAAAATTGAACCCGATGTTTTTGATTCTGAATGGAAATCGATAATGGAAGATTTTAAGTTGAATGATCATAAGTGGTTGAATGACATGTTTGGTATGCGTTATAATTGGATACCTGCATATTTTCGTCATGAACCAATGTCTGGCCTCATGCGCACGACGTCTCGTTCAGAGAGTGAAAACCATTTTTTGGGTCAGCTTACTAATCCGGATTTGACTTTGGTTGAATTCCTAAGCCACTATGATACAGCTATTGATTCACAAAGATTCAAATATGGTAAGAATACACATGACTCCAATTACACGACCCCCGACCTTAAAACCCATTTGCAAGTTGAAAAGGAAGCAGCCGAATTGTACACAATCACCCTTTTTTATGATGTTCAAGATGAAATTTGGTCATCACTGATGCATGGTTGTTCCATAAGTGTGCAAGAGTCGGAACATTTTTCTACATTTGTTATTCGTGATACAGAAGGGAATTCAAACAACAAAATAAAGGCTCCTGAAGTCAGATTTCAGGTAATATCAAATTCCCATTTTTTGTTTCATTTCATGTTTCAAGTCAAATTCCCATTTTTTGTTTCATTTCATGTTTCTTATATAGATTTCATTTTTATTTACTGGAACAGGTAAAGTATTCACCTTCAGATTGTACGGTTCAATGTACTTGTCTAAGGTATGAGTGCTTCGGCCTATTGTGTAGTCATATTTTTTATGTTTTGCGTTTGTCGAATGTGTACCACTTCCCCAAACATTACTTGCAACGGAGATGGTCAAAGAACCCTATGGTACTTACATCTGCTGATAAGGGTAAAGATGTTGCAAGTCCATCTAATCCACATGGTGTTATAGATTCTGTTCTTAAGCAGATTTACAATAATGTTGAACAATCTATTACTCATTTGGTGGGTGACCTTGAAAAGCTTAACTTATATAAGGACGCACAAAAGACTTTGATGGATAAAGCTAAAACTGAGGTTCCTAACCCTCCTAAGATGACCACCAATGAAGTTTATGCATCAACGCTTGGTGTAACAGACCCCGTGAATGTTGATATTCTCGCCCCTGAAGGTATCAATAATAAAGGTCATAGAATTCGTACAAGGCGTAAATCAAAGAGTGAAATTGCGATGCAGCTTTCTGAAAAGCCAAAAAGGTTGTGCGGTTTCTGTAAGAAGTATGCAAATCATGATTCCAGGAATTGCCCCGAAAAGAAAAAGGGATTACAAGACGAGGACGAGGCTGATGTGGATCAAGACGAGGGCGAATACTCGGATATGTACACTAGTGACTAGTTTTACGATGTTTTTATTTTGTGGCATCATGTTTTACTGTTTTTTTAATTATATTTGTTTCTATTGTTTGTTTAGTGTCAGACCTTGGTTTTGGTTATTAATGCAATGCATTATATTTTTGTAAACAAAAGTACCAGGTTTATATTTTCAAGTTATTTCCAGTTTAACTGCATGTATCATACCGCAACTTATTTGTACCTGTGTTAGTGTGTTGGTTACCAAGTACATAAATTTTGGGTAAAAGATGTTTTGTTTTTTCAAACAGATTAAAAATGATTTTTCAGTTGGGTCAAAAAGGGTTTTAAAGTCGTCTAACTCGTTGGTTAGGAGTTATTTTTTCCTGTAACTACACCATCATTTTTTTAACCTTTTTTATAAGTGAGTTTTGGTTAACTAGGAAATCTTTTTTTTAATGTACTGATTTTGTTATAAAAACATACAGTAACTATGTAATATTTGTATTAATGTGTTGATTTCCTTTTTAAAATGAAATCACTTATTTTTAATGTCTGTTATGGCTTATATATATGTTTCATTGATACACCTTTTTCTTCACATCCAATAAATAATACTCACAAGTATAGACTTTCACGCAACAATGAGTATAACATTCAACAAGAAGTGCACCGGAGGTAATATTTGCCTTGTTTTGTATCCATTCTTATTATGTATGCTGCTATTATTTTGTTAGGCTCCTAGAGATTTATTCATGGTGTGTATCACAGCTTCGAGAAACGCTACATGGCCTTCACCAAACACCACAGCTGATACTGGACCAGCCGGAAAGCATCCAAGGAAGTGTAGATTATGTGGTCGATACGCAACTCATGATGCAAGGAATTGCCCACTTCGGAAACGGTTGTGTCGTTACTGTTTGGAGTATGCAGATCATTCAAAAAGGAATTGCCCCCCAAAAAAATTCTAATTACAACACCTGAATGTGGTTAACGTGTTGCAAGACGATGCTTCAAAGACAACGAACTCCAGTGTTTAGTATCGTCATTTTTTATTTTCTAATAGCTATTTTACTGTTTTTAAGGATGTTTGTTTCTTTTGGTTGTTCTTTATAGAACTTTGTTTGGTTATTTTCTTTAAATAAACATGTGCCACGTTCATACAAATTCAAACAACATTAAGTTACCTAATATTTTTTTATTGCTGTGTCATTTTTTTATAAACACAGTATGCAAGCTATGTGAGTTCCACAATATAATGAAACAAATATTGAAAGATTGTTAAAACAACTTTCTAAATAACTGAATCATACACCAAGGCAAGTTTCACTTGATAACAAGTTTAGCTTGAGTACCACAATTGGATCATACACCAAGCTTAGGTTGAAAATTGTTTGAGTACCACATCTATTTAATGTCACAAACTGGTTTGAACCACACTAACAACTTTATATGAGTTGTTCATATCATGCAACACAAATACATGTATCACATTAGACAAAACAAAAACAACACTTCCAGAAACATAAAAATCCTTTAACATTACCATAAAACACCATAACATGATCCAGGTATGTCATTACATAATAAACATCCAAGTGATTTCAGGAATAAAAACATTCAACATACAAGTTCAACGTTACTCGTTCAACACACACGAGCATTATTTATTAATACTATTGGAAAAAGAGGGAAACACACACTAATCCGCGGTTTACGATACGTGATAAGGCCACATTTTGCTGATGCATTTTCACTTCATCATACCCTCGGCACGACGATTAATTCTGTCAAATGATGCTCTATGCCACTTTATCTTTTCTGTATCTGGTGTTTGCTTATACTCGTGAACTTCAGCTTCATACTTGCTCTTGTGCTGATTCTAGTCTGCCAAAAGAATCTTTGCGGCATATTTGTACCGCAAATCATTCAACTGTCTACGTTGTTCCGCGCCCTCATTACGCAAGCAACATGGATCACCATAACGATCATACCCTATATATGTTTCCATATGCCGCATAACGAATACACCGCAATCTGTTACGTTGTTCATTGTTCTACAACCCAATTGCAAAATCCGTTTCCCTGCCATAGCCATATCGCCATAGCTCGGATTGTTTGTATGCAACAAATAGTCTTCAAACAAAGCTACCTGTGTAATTTGTAACTTAACATTATAATGTGTCTACTTTCATACATATTAAATGTCGCATCCTACATATATGTAGTTTATATTTAAACGCTTTTGATTGCTAACGTACCAGCATTTGAGGTTTTGCGTCGTATCTATCGAATGTGTCGGTTTCATCTGAGAATAGGTTATCCAAAAAATCCACCTTATTATCAATCATATTCATGCAAATGACTATGAAATGAGAGCCTAATATCATCGGGAAAAAGACCTGCCAACAAGAAAAATAAAATTGTTCACCACTTTTGTGATTTTCGAGTACCATGTAAAAATAATTAACCATAATTAGTCCGATACTTACCAACTGAACACCGTGAAGGCTCCTGTATTGGCTTTTATTCAAGACTAGGACCATGTTCTCTTTGAACTTGTCCAATGTTAAACTGTAATCCCAGCGTAACATAGAGTCGGTCTGTAACATAGATCAACTACTGAGTTATACATGGTACTAAACATCATCATTCAAATTTAATTCATATTAGCATAATGACAATTTCACGTACCAACATAGCCGTGTGACAGAAAACCTTAGTCACATAAGTCTCTTTCCTCAATTTCTCCGCCTCGTTTAAAACATGTGTAAACATGTCGATTGCCCCACTTGCTATTAGAACACCAGGGTACAAAGTTTCGAGCACACCCCTTTGACACTCGCAAAAGTCAGTCTTGAAAATAATGTCCCTGTGATACATTAAATAGTCAAATGTCGTATATTATGCATGTGTTTCATAAACGATAAAAGAAATCACACACGTATACATACGTTTCTCTGAGTCTCGCACTGAACAGACAATCAGCAGCTCGTTTCTCGTGCAAAATGATATGATTTACCAAAGAGACTTCTTTTACCACATACGGCGACCTTAACACTTCAGGCTGTTTGGGATAACGTCTGACCATGTGTTGACGGATACGTGGTTCCACCATATTTAACGGTTCGGGTGCCGAGAATATAGGTATAACTGACCTGTTCATATTTGTCAAATATTCACGACCAAACCTTGAAAGAATGCGCGATGTGCTACAACTATTTGGTGTCTGAACTTTTTGCTGGCCCGGCGTTTTCAATTCAGGTTCAGGTTCATCATGCGGTTTCTGTGGTACATAATCCCGCACACCATACATCAACCCATCCACAACTTCAGATTCCTGTCCAATTCCATTTCCTTTGTCACTGTCTGCACACCCAACTTCTTTCCCTTGTGTTGCCGGTGGTTGTGTAACATTCAGATCAAAATCTGAAACGTCATCAAAATCCAGACGTGTAGGCGTATGCTGATGTGTTTTATTAAATTCTGCACACACTTTGTCCGACATCTGAATAGCTACCTGTGTGAATGGTAGTGTATTATTAAGATCAAAGTCGGCACTTTGTTGATGTATTTCACTAGCACATGGTGTATTTAAGTTATGATCTGATTGATCATTCATTCGTGCGTAGCTCCCGGTTTTATGTGTGAATGTACGTTGTGCAAACATCTGATCTCTAATTTCTTTCAACCCCACGAAACCAACATCATCAGGGTAATTTAAAAGCCCTTCATCTAATACATCCTCGGCCATTCCAAGCAATTCTGCCGCCTTTTTAAGAGCTTCTGCTACATACTTTTTCATACCCTAAACATCCAACAAAATAACGCATAAATATCCAGCACTCATACCAGAATAATAATATAAAGAACCATGCTAATTTTATGAAGAACCAGATTATATATGTACCTCCGCGTCTTTTGGCGCATGAGCATGCCCATTCCCTACAAACTCATCATCTTCAAATTCTTGTTCTTCCTCAATTCCTACATTATTTCAAAAAACCTTTTGAGAGTGAAATAACTATAAAACTTGTTTCACTAAGATAAATCAGTAAACACAAGAAATTAGTTACCCTCGTCATCTGATTCATGTACCACAGCTGGTTCGCAACCGTCATCATCAGGGAATCTTTCTTTTTGTAACGTGTTCAACACACCGGAATCACACCATTTGATGGGGCAATGCGAGTTGGCATATAGAACCTGTAATACATAATACATGTTACTTATAAGCACATAATATGTATTCTATTAAAAATTTACATTCTAAGTATCATACCAGTAATAGAATCACAGGGCCATTGAAGTGGTACTTGCGATTCCATTGCACCTTTGTTTTAATTAGGCACTCAATTATGTAAGTACACCAATCCATGTTAAGTATGTCATCTTCGTTGTTGATGCATGGAAGGAATTTCAGATTTGCAGTATTGTTTTTATTCGCCTCCCCAATCGTCGAAAAAAACAACACAAGGAAGTTGATTTTAAACATCCAACCACCATTTCTGTTGCTCAACATTTTATCTGCAAGACGCAACACGAAATGCCTTTTTAAAGTTTTAGGGAACTGTGCTTTCCACTTTTTTGTTAGCGCGTTCCTGTGGTTTGAGTCTTCCAGAGCATCTAAGTGTATTTCACCCATTGGTACACCTAGTACATCCCTTACTAACTCCCTGTTAATCTTTATTTCATTACCATCAATGTTTAATGAATACGTCTCTTCATCAAACTGATCCACCAACCAATATCCTAGACGTTTAGGGATATCCTTTATCCTAAATTCAAGAAACTTTCCAAAACCAATCTCTCTTACTGCTTGTTTCTGTCTATCTGACAGTTGTGTCATCACCTTAAACAAATTGGTTGGTGGAATTCGTGCTCGTAACGTATTCACAGGATCAACCTTAGTATTGGTCAATTTTTCTTTATCGGCCCCATCTCCCTCGTCATCAGCAACTTTACTATTTTTCCTAGTCGAATCACTAGACGTTTTCTTTATGTTTGATCCTGTGTTCACTTTTATTTTCTTCGGTGAAACAAAATCGTCGTCTGTTGACTCCCCATCATCCACTATTTCCTTCGTATCTGATAACACACAAACATCATTCTTATTATCAGATTTGTTTTGTTTTACTATAATAAGAATACATAATTTCCATATAATTAACAACTTGCCTTTTCCTGTTTTTGTCATTACTTTTCGTTTTACTGCTACATCTTTGCCTACATACACCACACGATGTTATAACAACTCACTTTGGAAACCATACTAAAAAAAATGTCACAGTGTGACGACATCATTTTCCAAATAGACACTAAAATATTATAGTGAATTACCTTTCCCAGTTTGAGTCCTTTTATTTGTATTTGGTCCAGCCGCTTTCCCTTTAGGTAGTTTTCCATCTAACAAATTATGATTGGGCTTCATTCATCAATAACTATATAACGCACACTATTTGGTTCATAACCTAAACAAATTTTCATTTCATAGTAGTGTGGAATTACCTTTATCCGCTATTTTCTTTGAAACTTTAACTATTTCAGCTAATTTCCCTTTACGTGCCGCTTTCTTACAATCTGCAAATACATAAACGGATTCATAAATCCACTAAAAAACTTTGTTGGTGACACACAAAGTATATCTTAATTTGATTAAAACAACCATCTGCAAATAATCAAATTAAGGTATAAAAGTTATATCTTACTTTGTACAGCTTGTTTTGCCCTTAATCTTTCAACGAGCTCCGCCAATTTCTGCTTCCTCAATTCACGGGCGGCTGACACACAAAAAAGCACGGACGTTACAGTCCATTACAAATATTTTTTTTACATCACATGTCCCAAAAACTTAAATATGAAAAATGACACATATGAGTGTTTTGGAGGCTGTTTTGTTGGTTTTTCTAGGTACAAATGGCACCCCCCACAACCAGTTGGGTTGTGGGGAATCACAGCAACACACAAACACCAAAAACAACACAGATTCATACCTCATTCTTTCAAAAAAAACAATAGGTAACATATAGTGGCCGTCGGTTGTCCTTATATGCAAACAATAGTTAACCAATGCTAAGTTTACCCTACCTACGACTTACTAGTGTGTTTGTTATAGCAGGAAGAGACAAGTGTTGGTCTAGATGGTTACACCATGAATTTCAAGATATCAAAACATGTAAACAAACACACAAGAACATACATCAGAAACATCAAGACGTAATAACATACTGTTTGACGAAAAACTACTTATGCAGTTTTTTCAAGTCTAGGAACATGCACCTCTCATTCGTTACAGTAAAAACTTAAAACAAAATAAAACACATATGAATATGACAATCCTAATGGAGTGTGCAAGGACCATATTCAAGATTTTGTGTGTCACCCACAAAGCTAATAAGCACATATCACAGAAAGTGACAAGTGTTGGTCTAGATAAGCACATATCGCAGCAAGTAAAAGTGTCACCCACATAGCTAATAAGCATATATCGCAGAAAGTAAAAGTGTTGGTCTAGATAGTTACACAATGCATTTTTCAAGATATCAAAACATGTTAATAAGCACACAAGACCATAAATCACAAACACAAATCCTAGTCTAACCTAAAAACTAACCAGAAACACAAAAAAAATCCTAGACTTAAGAACCTAATGTGTTTCAAAACTATATATTTTATTTCACGAAAGGAATTAAGAAAATCAAAATCAAAATCAAAATGATGCATTTAGTGTTTCAAAACTATATATTTTATTTCACGCATGGAATTAAGAAGCATAACACACAAAAAACCCCAAAAACTACAAGGGATGTAGCAGATTATCGTCAAGGTACATGGAAACTAATTAAGGTCCATATGCCTGCCATTGACTTTGTTGTTTTACGATAAATCATTATGTGGTCTTTTTTTATTGCTGTCAGTAGTAATTAAAATACAAATCCAAGCTACCAACATACTGGTCGGGGAAATAACAGGTCTCATTCCGTCATTGGTTCTAGTTATAGTATGTACATCTCATTCTTTACACTAAAAACTTAAAACAAAACACACATATGAACATGACAATCCTTATGGAGTGTGCCAGAACCAAACACAAGCTTTTCGTGTGTCACTCACAAAACTAATAACCACCAACTCAAACACCCCCTAAAAGCGTATGTAATTCTGAAATATGAAAAACGACAAACTAAATACCTTTACGCTCTTCCATTTCAACAGTTTTGTTTTTATCGTTAGTTATTCCTTTTTGGAAAGCACCAATTTTTTCAGTCTTGCCATTTGCCATACTTGCGCCACCCTTATGTTGTACTTTTTTTCCTTCTGATGCATTCATAGTTTCAACATTCCTAGAATCTGCTAACAAACAACATACAAACAAAATCATCACTTATTGGTATCACTAAACAACAGTGACATATAATAGTAACATATTTTCATAATTGTCCATTTTTGTACACAATAAATCTGAACATTTATTCGGTCCAATACACGTTAGTCAAAAAGATTAAAAACAACCACTAATTTGCTGATTGCCATTATTTCTAGACCAAATGTTAATCTTTCTTTAGTTTATTCAAATTCGGCTAGCTTAGTCCACATCACTGACCGGTCATAAGATAGAAAACAGCACTTTGTGGACCCTATTACCATATCAATCTACACTTATAAAACCTAAGTTATAATTGTTTAGAACATTAAAATTTTACAGAACCCATAATAACCATCTGCTTATTTTTTCTAACAAAAAGGTATAAGCTATTTCTTTAATTTTCATGCAAGTTCTTGATACGGCTCTTTCAGATTTGTGTTGACACATAGTTTGCTTTCATTTGTGCGTGCAGGGTGATCGTCTGTTTTCGATTTGTTGTTTATTGTTGTTTTTTGTTTCATTATCGTTGCAAAGAGTGGATTTGGCACAAATTTTCCCAGGGGTCCTCACTAAGTCCTTTTTTTAGTCACCAACTTATTTTTTGATACATACCGAGCGTAATTACTAGTAACCTATAGCATTGCTTTATAAGTCATATTTATGTGCAACGACACATATAATTCATACATACATTTCCAACCAGATTTATTCCTTCTAATTGACAATGGTTGGTCTAGATAACCACATATCACAGCAAGTGAAAGTGTCACCCACAAAGCTAATAAGCACATATCGCAGAAAGTGAAAGTGTAATTCTAGATGGTTACACAATGAATTTTCAAGATATCAAAACATGTTACTAAATACACCAAACCATAAATCGCTAACACCAATCCTATTCTTACCTAAAAGCTAACCAGAAACATAAAAATCCTAGACTTAAGAACCAACTGTTGTCAAAAAAGTTCTTATGTCGTTAAAATCAAAATGATGCATTTAGTGTTTTCAAACTATATATTTTATCTATTCAGCTAGTATATAAACTGCAAGAACTACAAGGGATGTAGCAGAATATCATCTAGGCACATGGCACCTAATTAAGGTTCATATGCCTGCCTTTGACTTTTTTTGTTTTAAGATAAATCATTGCGTTGTCTTTATTTTAACTGTCAGTTGTACTTAAAATACAAATCCAAGTTACCAACATACTGGTCGGGGAAATAACACGTCTCATTCACATGTTGGTTCTAGTCATAGTATGCACATCTCATTATTTACACTAAAAACTTAAAACAAAAATCACACATGTGAATATGACAATCCTTATGCAGTGTGCCAGAACCAAACACAACTTTGTCTGTGTAACCAACAAATTTGATAACCACATACCCAAACACCCCTAAAAGTTTTTGTCATTCTGAAATATGAAAACCGACAAACTAAATACATGTACGCTCTTCCATTTCAACAGTTTTGTTTTTATCCTTCGTTGTCCCTTTCTGGAAAGCACCAATTTTTTCATTCTTGCCATTTGCTATACTTGCGACACCCTTATGTTGTACTTTTTTTCTTTCTGATTCATTCATAGTTTCAACATTCATACAATCTGCTAACGAACAACATACGAATAAAATCATCAATTATTGGTACACATTTACATATGCTAATTAATAAGCTGGTTCATAATTCATTCTAATTGATACATACATTTCCCACCCCCCCAAAAAAAATTAATCATTAAATAAAAAAATTATAATTCATACATACATTTTCCAAAAAAAAAAACCATTCTTTTTTCATTCCCATAAACTTGTTCAAAAAAAATATTACTGATACATGCATTTTCCTCAAAAAACAAAAAACCATCTATCATACCCAGAATTAGTTTATACACATTTCATCACAGTAGATTTGATTGATGCATTTCCTACTTACATAAACACCCCAATTAACGTTTTAAACAGATGATACATACCTTCGACTCCTCCATCCGAATCAGAATCTGTTATGTCAATCACCTCGTAATTGTCATCACCCTGATTTTGTTGTTTTCGGGCAGACAAACGCCAACTTCTTCTTACTACATAAACAAGAATCACAATGCAGTTAGATACAATCATTGTTGATCATCAATTAAACAAATTAAACATAAAATAAAGTATTATATTGTCACTTACAATACAATGTATCCATTGAAGGCTACTTTCAGTACTAGGTACACCAAAAAATTTGACCTAGCAGATGATCAATGTACACCCTATATTTATATACAATATGTAGTAATTGATTCTCCGATTTCCACTAATTATTGTAGATTGTAGGTTTTGATTTTGTGAAAAGCTTGAAATCTGGCGAGTGATACACTGAGGTGGATAATGTTTATGTTTCAATCAGTGGTTAGTTGTGTTAGTCAAACACAAGAGAGAGATCCTCGGTATTTGTTTAAAATGATATTATATAATACCCCAATCTGTTTCTAAAATTACAATTATACCATTTTTCTATATAATTTTAGATCTTCTTAGCTTACCTTGATCTAACGATCCAAAAGTGTGCTCACTATAACTCATTTTAAGACTGTATACCACGTTAACGCCCCCTATATATATATATATATATATATATATATATATATATATATATATATATATATATTTGATTTGCGTTCATGTGATGACCACTCTTAAAATAAAAACAATAGGAACTAATAAAAATCTGACACGTATACATTAAGTAAATAAATGTGATCTAAAGCAATTAATATTTAAAATATTAACTAACAAAATCAAAACGACAAACTTGGTATTTAAAAATTTGAGCTAACAACACTTCGTGAGTTTCTCTTACATATTTTAAATCAAACTTTAAATGAATATTATTCATTATTATCATTAATTATTTAAGTCCTTATAAAAATTTATTCATTAAATATGACATGGCCATAATTATTCAAATTTCACAATATGTCATTGAATAAGAGACGCATAGTTCACGATCTTTTACTATGGGTTTTCCAATCTTCGTCAAAGTCATTTTTATTTAAGAGAATAAAAAAGTGAAAATGTATAAACATATTTAATATGATAATTAATACTAGTATTAGTGGTACCAATTTAGTGAATGATCACGGTACCGATCTCGTACTAATCCCTTATAGAATTAGTGGTATCAGTATCGTATCGAGCGAAATTCGAATATCGGTATCGTACTGGTATCGGTACCGGTATCTAGAAATCGAGTTTTTTCGATTTTTTCAGGAATTTTTCGATTTGGTTGTGGTTCCGTACCGAATTAGTAGTACTGACTTTTTTTTGCCTTATTTCATTGTCCCGGTACCGTACCAAAAAGAATTCGAATATCAAATATAAGTATTGTTCTAATACAGTTTCGAAATTCGAGTCAAAATGTTCATCCATATTTCAAATACTCATTTGAACCACTTGACCTCCTTTTAAATTTTTATTCTCGATTTGTTTTATTCTTCGAAATGTAAATTATTTTAGAAGTTTTTATTTTCTTTTAGACACGTTTCTTTTAATAAAAGTTTGTTAAGAAATTAGTGTATCACTAAAAAAAACAAATGTGTTACAAAAGAAATGTTTGAAAAACCTAATGTGTCATTAAAAATATACCAAAACCACCAAAATCTCATTATAAATGTATCAATTAACTAACTGGTGTCAAAAACTTTAGGTTGCCACTAAAAATATGTCACAATAAATAATGTCTACAAATGTATCAAAAGAACTTAGTGTCACTACATAGATATAATAAAACGAATGTGAAATATATAATGTGTCATTACAGATGTATTAAAGTTTTATAATATGTTACTACAAATGTGCTAAAATTTTGATCAATAATAATCTATGACACTACAAATATGTCAAATGACATGTTCTATAAAGTTTACGTGACACTACAAATGTGCCAATAAAAATATAAGTCACTACATAATCATAAAACAAAATGTGTCACTTAATACAAATAATTACTTGTCATAATTGAATATTACTATAATGCGTAACACGGTAACACTACAAATGTGTCACACTTATAGAAAAAAATGTGTCATTTAATACGAACAATTACCTTTAAATAAAATGTGTCATATTCAACTACGTTTTGTATCACACTCATTCACACATTTTAAAAATATTTCAAGAAATAATCGATAATATTGTTCCAACACATATGCGTGTCAATTCAATCGATAGTTTAATTGGAACATTGAATTTAGTAGTACATATTTAATTAAGTAAACTGAGAGCAAAAAATCCGGATTACTTATCTGAGGCGAGGGGGAGTGGTGGGTTAATCCCACGGGTGATTCCTAGTTGACAAAACCCACCTTATGAACCCCACTATAAACCCACGCGTGGGTTACTATTCAAAATCTCACTATTTGTCACTTACTCACCCCTGTGAGTTTTACAAGTGATGGGCCCCACTGTTTTCTTTTTTAGTTTTTTTAATAGATTGTGAGTGGGGTTTTATTAGTGGGGTATTTAATGGGGTATATTTTATATAAAATGAGGGTAAGGTGGATGTGAGTTTTTTTTTCCTTATGAACCTTGAAAGGTGAGTTGTGGGTGAGTTGAGGTGGCGGTGAGTTTTTTTGGTTACCACTCCCCCCAGCCTAATAGGTAATGTAAATGACATCATAATGGTACGTATAATGCCACTAATATTTTAATTTATTACAATAATGCCATTTTTTCATGCTTAATTAAAGGTCATTATTATTGATATATCTAACGGTTTAAATTAGTTCTTATTGTTTTTATTTTATTGAAATATATATATATATATATATATATATATATATATATATATATATATATATATATATATATATATATATATATATATATATAGATTTGCGTTCATATAAAAACCGACTTTAAGATAGAAACAATAGGAACCAATAAAAAATAGACAAGTGGCGTTCTCAATTAATGGTATATGATAAAAATTGAAGCTTTATAATAAAACTAAAAGGGTAGTCTAGTAATTTGGTTTCCATCTGTTTACCCTATCAACGTCACATTTAAAATACGTCATATGTTCTTTTATTTGTTGAATTGCGTGAGTTACTTTTTGGTTTCGTTTTTAATATGACCATCGTTAAGTTTTGACAATGGTATTGTTGTTAGATGTCTATATAATAATTATTGATTTTATTTTTAATATTAAATTGCTTCAATCATGTGTGTATATTTAGTACTAGTAGTACTACTACGTAGTTGGTATCAAAATTTTGTTTTGGTGCTCAATTTATTTAATATTTTTTTGAATACCGAGTCTTTGGTTTTTTTAGTAGCTAGTGCGCTTTTTAGGATGTGCATCTTCAAAGTCTTTTTATTTTATCCTTTTTGTTATTTTTCAAATTTACCTATTATCATTTGGTCGATTTTTAGCTTGATTGATAATTTTTTAGGATGTGTGTCGTTCAAGTTTTTTATAGTTGATGTGTATTTTTCGGATGTGTATAAGTTGAGTATTTTTAAGTTAATTATGTCGTGTTTTGGATACGTATCACTTGTGTCTTTCCAATTTGCTATGTATTGTTTTAGTAAATGCATGATTTGGTTTTCTTAGTTGGATGTGTACTTTTCGAATACGTATCACTTACGTCTTTTTAATTGGTTGTTTATTTTTTTTCTGGATATGTATCACGTGGGTATTTTTTGGTTGTGTATTTTATTAGATACGTGTCACTTGGGTTTTTAGTTTATTTTATATTTCTCGTACACGTATCACGTGGGTAATTTTTTATGGTTGTGTATTTTTCTGATACGTATCACTAGGTATTTTTTGTTGTGTATTTTATGGATACGTATCACTTGGATTTTTTAGTTGATCTTATATTTTTCGAACATGTATCATGTGGGTATTTTTTGATGATTGTGTATTTTTTGGATACGTATCACTTGGTTCTTTTTTGGTTGTGTATTTTATGAGATACGTGTCACCTGGGTTTTTTAGTTGATTTTATTTTTTTTCGAACATGTATCACGTGGGTATTTTTTAATGATTGTGTATTTTTCATATACGTATCACTTGATTCTTTTTTTGTTGGTTACATATTGTTTCGATTACGTGTCACTTGAATCTTTTTTATTTGATTATGCATTTTTTCCTCAATTACGTTTCACGTGAGTATTTTTTTTGGTTGGTTGTGATTTTTTTCGAGAAGTATCACTTAGGTTTTTCTATATGATCTTATATTTATTAAGATTTCATTCGCTTATGTTTTTTTAGTTGTTTGTATTTTTTTTTTGAAAATGTATTAATTGCGTATTTTTAGTTGGTTGTCTATTGTTAAAAATATGCATTAACAAAAATTAATATACAGTCTTTGTGTAAAAAAAAATTTGACAAACATGTGTACTCATAGAAAAATATATAGATAAGCCTTCATCGGGTTATAATATATAAACAATAAATAAATTATAATATCTATACAAATGAAAACAAAATAGTGTCAAAGCAGATGTAGGAAAAACTCGATCGTTGGCTATGATGTACGTGGTATTTATACATTTGGTTGAGATATTTGCCATCTTTTTAGAGTAATTTACAAAACTACCATTTTATTTAATATGATTAAATGATGTCATTAACACATCATCTCTGGTTCATCTAATGGTTAAAATTGGTTCTTATCGTTTTTATTTTAAGAGTGGCCATCACAATAACACCTCCCTATATATATATATATATATATATATATATATATATATATATATATATATATATATATATATATATATATATATATATATATATATATATATATATATATATATATATATATATATATATATATATATATATATATATATATATATATATATATATATATATATATATATATATGGAGAGGTTATTTTCAGAACCAAATAAATGTATAGAACTGTAAGAACCACCTTTTTACTCTTAAAATGCACATGTATATTCATCGGGTTAGTTCATTAGGTAGAAATACATGAATTTTCATGGTCGTAAATCATAGGAACATGTGTCATAGGACCATGCACATGTATTTGTTTTTTATGTATTATAATTATCTTTTCGTTGGATAATATAAAAACACGTGTGCACTCTTCATATCGCTCATCATACTCGGATCAATAACCAATAAAACAATTATTAAATGTTAATTTAAACGTAATAATGAAAATACATATGCATTTTTATGAGTCTAAAGGTGGTTCTCGCAGTTCTGTATATTTATTTGGTTCTGGAAATAACCTTACACACACACATATATATATATATATATATATATATATATATATATATATATATATATATATATATATATATATATATATATATATATATATATATATATATATATATATATATATATATATATATATATATATATATATATATATATATATATATATATATATATATATATATATATATATATATATATATATATATATATATATATATATATATATATATATATATATATATATATATATATAGTGTAAGGTTATTTTCAGAACCAAATAAATGTACAGAACTGTGAGAACCACCTTTATACTCTTAAAAATGCATATGTATTTTCATTATTATGTTTAAATTAACATTTAATAATTGTTTCATTTGTTATAGATCCGAGTATGATGAACGTTATGAAGAGTGCACATGTGTTTTCATATTATCCAATGAAAAGATAGTTATAATACATATAAAACAAATACATGTGCATGGTCCTAGGATACATGTTCCTAATGACCTACGACAATGAAAATTCATGTATTTATACCTAATGAACTAACCTGATGAATATATATGTGCATTTTAAGAGTAAAAAGGTGGTTCTCGCTAATTCTATACATGTATTTGGTTCTGAAAATAACCTCACCCTATATATATATATATATATATATATATATATATATATATATATATATATATATATATATATATATATATATATATATATATATATATATATATATATATATATATATATATATATATATATATATGTAGTTATGATAAAATAAGAAGATTAGTTTAAATAAAAAAGATAAGAAGGTATTTTAACCAATCATTTTACAATGGATTAAGGGGCACTTTTGTCCGACCTGTTTTATGAAATTCGAGTTTGAATATCTCCAATACCACGCAGCGGAATACCACTTTGGGCGTTATTTCATAGCACATCGCACATAATCATAGATTACGACCTCAAAAGAGACGTTTAAAATAAGCAAAAAGAATATTTACAACCATTGTCTAAAACATTTCCAACCCAAAATTTTGTTTTCATCAGAGTAGCGTTATTTGTCACCAAAGATCTCAACCAAACACAACAATATTTTACCAAGACATGTCAATAAATAATTTGAGAAAAAGGGAAGGAAATCCATAAGTTTTAGATCAATAAAGCACCATCTCCCTCCATGCATGCTCCGCTGCTATCAATCTTGATTTCCTGAAACACATGCTTAAAATCGTCAACACAACGGTTGAGCGAATCTATAGGTTTATCAAATCATAAGTTGAACATAAGTATTAAAACCAATCATGACCATTTAATAGCATTGTCGTACTCACAATCTATTATTCAAGGATATTATCTTTAGCAATAGCTAATAATTGTGTTTAAGCTCGTGAAACTAATCCGTTAACTCAATCACCCGCGTACATAGACTGGCATGATTTAAGTGAAACCAGGGCCCCTTCTAAAGGCATTAGTTGCAATTATACCTTATTTCTTATCACAAGTTATCCGTCCGCGGAGGGTACTCAACGTACTAGCTCTCGTCTAAGATAGGGTCGTCAACCCCATAGCACTATCAATTGTATAAGAGGCTATCTCCAACCCACACAAGGGCAAGACAATAGTTAATAGTTCACGAATTTAGGGACTTTTGCAACTAGGTACTCAACACAATTCAAGGCAACATTTGGGTCCAACAATCATTCATGACTTATGTTCATTTTCATTTAAATAGCATGTATCCCCCTCGCGGGTAAAAACATTTGAAATGAGTAAAGAGCGAGGCTATAGACTCACCTTAAGTAGTAATGATAGTCGAAGTATCGAAGACGTAGATGAAGACAATTACCGACGATGAGGATGCCCTGGGAAATCAAAGACAACACCTAACAAACAAACGCGAAATGAATCAACGCCGTCAAGTACCTTCAAGTACTGTATGTATATAATTAAGAACACTCAAAGTTCACACAAACTCACGCCAAAAATCCAAACAAGTGATATTTACTAGACACGTTCATTTTTTATACTTTATTGAAACTATTGCTCATTTTACAATTCTGCCGATACATACCAAATGTACGGGTTGTTTTACTATACTTAGACATCACCAAAAATTATGAGAAAACTTTTAAAAATCATTTACAACCTGTAGATAGCCCATATTAAATTTCATAAAAAGATATCACTTCTGAGACCCACTGCTCGTCACATTACTAAACTCAAAATTTCGTACAGTTTTGTACCTTCGTGTTGTAAAACCATTTTGACCTTCTTAAGCATTGTCGTTTATAAATTAGACTCTTGATTATGAAAATAGACTCAAAATGATAAGTTTATAGCCTGAGAACAGCCTCTAATCATTTTTAAAACTCAACTTATTGTCCCCGAGATTTGACCTAAAATCGAACACAATTTCGGATTGAGTCGACTTCCATCTCCGGGTACACGAAAACTTCAAAGTATCATAACTTTTAACTCGTTTGGAGTTAAAAGCTCTATCTTATACCGAAACGAGCGTCTCGACGACCACTACAATAATATCCTATCATACTAACACTTAACCAGCATCCACTGTATGAAAAATGGCCTTAAACCCACTGTCCTAAAATGACTCTTTCAAAACCATATCAAAACATCATTTCGACCCATTTCAATCATTCATATACTTCTAATATTACCTAATAAACATCCTAATCAAATCAAAATACCCTAAGTCACTTGTATGTTCATCCTCATTCAAAACCCAAAAATCAAAATAACACAAACAATATAATTAAATCATATAAAATTAATAATAACGTGGATATAGAACCATACCATGAATTAAATAGATCAAACACCAAGAACACCAAATACCCTCATTTTGGCCGTGGGTTTTGGAAGCAAAAACACCAGAGAAACATCTTCTCCAAGCTCCAATATTCTAAATACATGTTCCTAAACATAATTAAACATAAACCCACGAATTTAATTAGATCAAATCATAGTATTTTTCAAAATATTTCAAAAATTAGATCTAAAAAAAATGTTGTTGCATGTTTGATTTTTGTGGTGGGATTTACTTACAATGATGTTTTAAGGATGGGTCATTGCTTAGATTTTTCAAAACAAATTTTTGATGGTGGTTTGTGGTGGTGGTGATGGTGCCGTGGGTTAGAGAGAGAGAGAGAGGGAGGGAGATGGTAAAAATTTTTGTGTTGAAAAATGAAGTGTGTGTTTTGTTTTTGCCTTATATATAGTGGGGTAGGGTGGTTTGTATAAATAAGGTTCTCTTTTGGCCTTAATAGCAAAACTAGTTATAAGGAGCGGAAATAAGTTTACTAGTTGGTTTTCGATTATTTACGGGAGTCGGGTCTAGTCCCGGCTACCTCAAAATAGTTTTAAATGGTTCAAAGGCACACAAAACGAATATACATATGGTTCTGACTCGACTTAAAACGTAATAAAAATAAAACTTCAAAAAACTCAAATATCGATCAATCGATAATAAAAGATAAATTTTGGGTATTCTTCGGTATCGTAGTCGTTATCGGTTCCTTTTAGATTATCAAATGTAAAAATTAAGGCTTCGGTCTTTGGTTTCAAATTAAACCTTCAAATATATAACAAACAAAATTTCTTAAAAATTTCAAAAATATTCATAAATTAGGGTAAAATAAATGAAGTTGGGTTCGGGGTATCACTCCCCTTCTTAAGGGAGCGACGTCCCGAAGCTCTCCGGTTCTTATACTCGCATTTCGTACTACTAGAAAGATGAGGGTACTTCTTCCTAAAGAGGTCTTCACGTTCCGACGTGGACTTCGGTTCACGTCTCGGGTTCCATCACACCTTCACAATAAGTATTCTACCTTTCTTTAATCTCTTAACCTCTCGATCCATTATCTCCGTTGGTTCTTCTATGACGTGCAACTTGTCGTCCTGTTGGGTTTCATTCACTGGGGTAACTAAACCATTATCCGCCACATAATTCTTCAAATTCGACACATGAAGAGTATTATCATTTTCACGAAGTTCATCCGACAGCTCCAACTGGTAGGCAACTGGTCCAACATACCTTTGGCTCCACTTATCTTATTTTCAAAAACAAATCACACCTTTCCACGACGATATCTTTAACATTACCATGTCTCAAACTTCAATTTCCAACTGCTTCCTACGGTTATCAATATATTTCTTCTCATGACTTCTCGCTGTTAACAATGACCCTCAATCTACACAATCCTTTCTGTATTCTCTTGAATCATTTTAGGTCCATTCAACTGACTTTTCCTTACTTCACTCCCTCCAACTAGTGATCTACACTTTCCTCCACCCAACAATTCGAATGGTGCAGCTTTAGTACTAGCATGGTAATTGTTGTTGTACAAGGATTCTATCAAGGACACGCATCGATCTCAACTACTACCAAAATCAAACACACATGCTCGGAGCATGTCTTCCAACGTTCGGATAGTCCTTTCACTTGGTTCATTGGTCTCATAAAAATGATTTTTCATAAAATAAAATCGCACGGGTCGCATATAACCCCATCGAAAACGTTCAGAATATACAAGACGAAGTAATCAATACTAGTCGTACAAAATCACCTTATTGCAATATTACGTACATACAGACCTAGTTTGTCAAGAACGAATTTATCGATACGGAAATCATTCGATGTATATATAACTCTCTCGAAGACATCACAATCCAATCAAACACAAAAGCCATTATGAAACACATACAACCACTTACGACATGTTTGCAACATAGCCAAACCATGCCAAGTCAATCAGTTCAATCAAGTTAACTCATGCTTGCTAATCAGCCAGGTCATGATCAAATAAGAAATATTGACATGATTTCAGATGAGTCCAATCAGAAGAAAATTGCAAGTTAAGAAGGTTCACGAGCTTGCACGAGCTTGCTAGCTAAGGATGCATATCCAAAAGAAAGAAAATACATACATATGTCATCTCAGGGTGCTCACACACGGATCTATACCCAAAAAAATATATTATAAGAACACCATCTCACTTCCGTCCCAAGCGTGGCCAAAATCTCAATAAGAATCATCGTTGAAGGTTAAAAAGGTATTACATGGTATGTGTTCTCCATGATCGGACGTCATTGGACAATGTCGTCTCAAGTTCTCACAACTTACGATCACTCGACTAGATCACATACCACATAATGTCTATATGTCGTTTAACCATCGATGATCAAAGATGGTCGAGTCAAGCAAAGAGGATTCCTCACTTGAACAAACGAAGGCGGAAAATGGAATTGTCTTCCAACTACCGATGCACAGCTGGTAAACTTCAACAATTTATCGCGTGTCGTTTGACATATCAAAAGAACGAGAAAAGAAATAAATAAAGTACGATACATTTGATGTAGGAGAAGTCTTCGTCATTTCCCTCATACTTACTCGAACTCGGATTTCCTCTACTTTGGCATTCTTCTATTTTTGTTAAAATTTCTTCTCAGTGTCGGTACGAGCCCCTTTGGTATTTCATCAATACCCTAGTGATTCCGATGGAATTCGAACGTTACATACAACACTTAAAAATATTTTCCCAAAATTACTCGGTCAAGGTGACTTACTAAGTCAACGCCACACGAAAAAAAAAGATTTCAAGGAACACAAGAAAATTCAAAAAATTTCTTTAGGAATCAAAGAGAATACAATTACTTGCATAAGGATCCACCGTTTTAAAAGCGTTCTCATCCAAACATTTATCAAAAACACTACCAGTTTTAAAGATGACCAATTGATTTGAAACTACATTGCCCTTCCTAAACTATGCATAATTAGCTAGATCATGCATACATGAGGACCAAGCAACGACAACCAACAAAGCAGGACTCTTCCCGAATTATGCATAGTTAGCTAAGCTGTGCATAATTGAGGATCTAGTGACGACACAGACGTTATTATTACACACCAAATATGACAGACCTAGTCTTCAAAATAACTAAATCGTTTGAAATGAAATTTGAAATGGGAAAATATGGCTACCATCGTTTCAAGATACACATCAAACATTTTTCATCCACTTTGAAGACATACTTTTACTTTGCCTATTTATGAGAAAAAAATTTAAATAATTAAATAAATAAATCGACACCATTTGCATTTGGTTCAACGAAACATTTCACACACTCATATTTATTTTCGAAACAGATTGTTCACAAAATAACGGTAAGGTGGTTCCAGATTAAAGGTCATTGCAAGCATAACGAGTAGTAAAAATCAATATTCAATGAGATCAGTTAAGATAAACGAGAAATATATTTGCCAACGGAAATTAACTACATTAGAAATGAAGATACTTCAAATATATGACAGGAGTTTCAGGATAACAACAGGGATATATAAATATATGGAGTGGACATCGAGCATCATCACAAGCGCCAAAAATGGAACAATGATCATTCTTCCCATCATCTCAAGTTACACACACCTTCCATCAAAATATTTGTTCCAATAACCAAAAGAAGAAAAGAAAATCATGAGGTCCAATAAGAGGACAAAATATACACCGGGTGACATACCCTCATTATCAAGTACGAGCGAAGTAGCAATTCAAAAAAAAAAGGTCTCGTACCATGGAAAATATTAAAACGAAAAATCACAGGACTACCTAAGTTTAGATATAGGCTCGCAAAATCGAAGAAGTGATGTTGTATGATCGAACCATCGTGACTCAAAACATTACGTCTTAAGAAATAATACAATTATGCGTTTGTTGGGTAATCCACTTGCGTATTCTAGTAATTGTTACTTGTCTATTGTAAAACCAAACATTTGTACTTTTTTAATTTGTGTTACACCATTAAAGAATTTATACCTTTCATTTTTCAACTTACAAAGTTTTCATTTCTGGAAAGTTACCATCTCAAGGAAATTACTACATTAGTGGATTCAGTGGCTCGGTTATCATAATTGGTAAAATCATTAGTTTTGAAAATATCCACACTTATGTCAAAATCTCATTAATATTCATATCTTAAGTACAAAAAACGTACATAGTAAGAATTTTCAAAGTTTTACGTTATTATTATTACGACTTGCCTTATTACGTATATACAAGTATCCAACATGACTCAGACCAGTCCAATTAACTCTTAAAAATCAACCTTTGACTTTTTATTGTACATAAGTCTTTCCTTAAAACTGATCTGTTAAATCATATTAGCGCAATTCGACTCAAACGCTAAAGAGGTTTCATGTAGTATTATCTCGATTAACTTACTGATTTTAGTCGAGACTTGAACCTCGATAATAATAATGAAATAAATAATCAAAATGCTTATTTCAGTCACTCTAACATATAGAAAATTCAAATTTTTAAATCTTTAGCCATTTTCAAGTGATTTTAAAATTAACACATCTCGCAGCAGAATAAAATAACGTTCCATCAACATTTAAAAACTTATTTCAAGCGTTAGAATTTCTCACTTAAAGTGTATATTCCGATTTTGTCCCAATTTATTCACTACAAGGAGTTATGAGTTCCAGTTTATACCAATGCGTTCGTAAATATAACTTGACCTTATTTAAAATTAAAACCAGTTTTACAAAGTCTTATACATAACCAATTCTTCTACTCATGTTTTATTTTACAAGATACGCCAAAAGTTTGCTATATTGACCCAAAAATTAATTCGTACCAAGCTCAAAGCTACATGTACTCAATAGTCATATCGTAAATTTTATTATAACTCATTTCTCAAATTAAATTAAACAAATTCTTGACAGTTCCATCACAAGCTTTTAGTATCAAAGTATTAATGTATGAAAACAAGGATTTTACGAGTAATATAAATTACTTATTATGATTTACCAACCAAGGTTGAAGGAAAAATAATTTCACTTTGTCCATTTATTCTCTACACATATTTTACTTGTTACAAGATGCCTCATACGTCATTTTTAGTCAAAAAGTTTTGTTCACGATACATTTAATATGTAAAACGCTTTACGTTTAAATCATTCAATTAATAAAACTCAATGCTTATTTAACTAGCACACGTGTCAGACCTCGTCATATATAATACTGAATTCAAAATAATGAGACAACAAAACAAATGAAATAAACGGAATGAGACTACGTATGTCAACTCTATAAGTGTTGATATCGGCTTCGGGTGGGTCTCAAAACCGTAGACAATAAAATTAACACAAACCATCCAAACTTCAAGCTATCTCGCTTGATCACAACGCTATTCGATCCTTAAAACGCATCTTTAAATTCGAGTAGAATGGTAGACAAAGATTTAATGGCGACGCGCCTCTACCACGTTTCATAATACACACACGTAATCGCCGCTACGACGTACGCATCATTTATTATACTTCGGCTATGTTATAGTTACGCGAACTAACATATCAAACCCATAATAATGAGGGAAATAAAATAGTACGTTAGTCATTTATGTTTTAAATGAAGATGTCCCAAAAGGACACATCACGGTGCGGTAAGGACAATCGAGATCAATCTAGTCGATATACAATATGTTACGAAGCATTATTTATGTATCTAGAGTATCAAACGAGGTTCACACTCGATTATTCGAACAATAAATTAATTATCAAGATCGATAATTTGCGGTGAGGCCGAATTCTCAACAAAACCGTATTTTAAATGTACGATAATCACCCAAGGACCATTGCTTCGCGTGCAATGCCTCTAAATACCATAGTATATACATACCTATACATACAATCATTCCTACATACACGTAGGATCACAACACGGTGTTTCCATGTAATGCAATGTAGCCCGTATGCCAATTACATGCAACATATATGATAGTCGTATAAATGTTTGCAAATTACGATGATAAGTACTCGACGTACACAAAAATATATCTCAATATATATCATAGTATTTACTTACTAAATACTAGGGAATTCATATCAATTCAGAGGGATACATCTAAAATATAAATCAATGCTAAAGAAATCTTACCGGAGCCATGCGGAGTAGTTGCGTGATTTAAAACTTTTTACGACACACCAAAAGTTATAGTTTAGGTTTTTCAAAAATCGACCTAGTTCTCTATAACTTGTGGCTCTGATTACCAATCTATAACACCCCCAAATTACCACGCAGCGGAATACCACTTTGGGCGTTATTTCATAGCACATCGCACACAATCATAGATTACGACCTCAAAAGAGACGTTTAAAATAAGCAAAAAGAATATTTACAACCATTGTCTAAAACATTTCCAACCCAATATTTAGTTTTCATTAGAGTAGCATTATTTGTCCCCAAAGATCTCAACCAAACACAACAATATTTTACCAAGACATGTCAATAAATAATTTGAGAAAAAGGGAAGGAAATCCATAAGTTTTAGACGAATAAAGAACCAACTCCCTCCATGCATGCTCCGCTGCTATCAATCTTGATTTCTGAAACACATGCTTAAAATCGTCAACACAACGGTTGAGCGAATCTATAGGTTTATCAAATCATAAGTTGAACATAAGTATTAAAACTAATCATGACCATTCAATAGCATTGTCGTACTCAAAATCTATTATTCAAGGATATTATCTTTAGCAATAGCTAATAATTGAGTTTAAGCTCGTGACACTAATCCGTTAACTCAATCACCCGCGTACATAGACCGGCATGATTTAAGTGAAACCAGGGCCCCTTCTAAAGGCATTAGTTGCAATTATACCTTATTTCTTATCACAAGTTATCCGTCCGCAGAGGGTACTCAACGTACTAGCTCTCGTCTCGGATAGGGTCGTCAACCCCATAGTACTATCAATTTTATAAGCGGCTATCTACAACCCACACAAGGGCAAGACAAGAGTTAATAGTTCACGAATTTAGGGACTTTTGAAACTAGGTACTCAACACAATTCAAGGCAACATTCGGGTCCAACAATCATTCATGACTTATGTTCATTTTCATTTAAATAGCATGTATCCCCCTCGCGGGTAAAAACATTTGAAATGAGTAAAGAGCGAGGCTATAGATTCACCTTAAGTAGTAATGATAGTCGAAGTATCGAAGACGTAGATGAAGACAATTACCGACGATGAGGATGTCCCGGGAAATCAAAGACAACACCTAACAAACAAACGCGAAATGAATCAACGCCGTCAAGTACCTTCAAGTAGTATGTACATAATTAAGAACACTCAAAGTTCACATAAACTCACGCCAAAAATCCAAACAAGTGATATTTACTAGACACGTTTATTTTTTTGTACTTTATTGAAACTATTGCTCATTTTACAATTTTGCCGGTACATAACAAATGTACGGGTTGTTTTCCTATACTTAGACATCACCAAAAATTATGAGAAAACTTGTAAAAATCATCTACAACCTGTAGATAGCCCATATTAAATTTCATAAAAATATATCACTTCTAAGACCCACTGCTCGTCACATTACTAAACGCAAAATTTCGGACAGTTTTGTACCTTCGTGTTGTAAAACCATTTTGACCTTCTTAAGCATTGTCGTTTATAAATTCGACTCTTGATTATGAAAATAGACTCAAAATGATAAGTTTATAGCCTGAGAACAGCCTCTAATCATTTTTAAAACTCAACTTATTGTCCCCGAGATTTGACCTAAAATCGAACACAATTTCGGATTGAGTCGACTTTCATCTCCCGGTACACGAAAACTTCAAAGTATCATAACTTTTAACTCGTTTGGAGTTAGAAGCTCTATCTTATACCGAAACGAGCGTCTCGACGATCACTCAAATAATATCCTGTCATACTAACACTTAACCAACATCCACTGTACGAAAAATGGCCGTAAACCTATTGTCCTAAAATGACTCTTTCAAAACCATATCAAAACATCATTTCGACCCATTTCAATCATTCATATACTTCTAATATTACCTAATAAACATCCTAAGCAAATAAAAATACACTAAATCACTTGTATGTTCATCCTCATTCAAAAACCAAAAATCAAAATAACACAAACAATATAATTAAATCATGTGAAATTAATAATAACGTGGATATAGAACCATACCATGAATTAAAGAGATCAAAAACCAAGAACACAAAATACTCCCATTTTGGTCGTGGGTTTTGGAAGCAAAAACACCAAAGAAACATCTTCTCCAAGCTCCAATATTCTAAATACATGTTCCTAAACATAATTAAACATTAACCCACGAATTTAATTAGATCAAATCATAGTATTTTTCAAAATATTTCAAAAATTAGATCTAAAAAAAATGTTGTTGCATGTCTGATTTTTATGGTGGGATTTACTTAAATGATGTTTTAAGGATGGTCCATTGCTTAGATTTTTCAAAAACAAATTTTTGATGGTGGTTTGTGGGGGTGGTGATGGTGTCGTGGGTAAGAGAGAGAGAGGGAAGGAGATGGTAAAAAATTTTATGTTGAAAAATGAAGTGTGTGTTTTTTTTGCCTTATATATAGTGGGGTAGGGTGGTTTGTGTAAATAAGGTTCTCTTTTGGCCTTAATAGCAAAACTAGTTATAAAGAGCGGAAATAAGTTTACTAGTTGGTTTTCGATTATTTACGGGAGTCGGGTTTAGTCCCGGCTACCTCAAAATAGTTTTAAATGGTTCAAACGCACACAAAACAAATATACATATGGTTCCGACTCGACTTAAAACGTAATAAAAATAAAACTTCGAAAAACTCAAATATCGATCAATCGATAATAAAAGATAAATTTTGGGCATTCGTCGGTATCATAGTCGTTATCGGTTCCTCTTAGATTATCAAATGTAAAAATTAAGGCTTCGGTCATTGGTTTCAAATTAAACCGTCAAATATATAACAAACGAAATTTCTTAAAAATTTCAAAAATATTCGTAAATTAGGGTAAAATAAATGACGCTGGGTTCGGGGTATCACAATGACGTTGTCTTCCCTTTTCACTTTCAATTTTTGACACCTGACATTATGAGGAAGGACCCCTTACCTGGCCCTGACGCGTACAACGTTGCTGATGCACATACCCTAAACAACAACCGCATCCTCGTACAATCTTATCCAGAAAGTGTGCTAGTCACACTTGGCCTAAGCCGCGCAGTCATCTATGTCGAGGGCATGGTACCAGTGTTTCGCATAGATCACGGCCAGGGTTAGTGGTCCTTCCTGCCCACATCCTATCATTCTGTAAGTACCATCATGTAAAAAGACTAAACTATACGTTTCTGTTTGTCATATATTTCCTGTCGCAGAGATGGATGTCCTTGATCTTGTCCGCGACGCCTTTCCCGAAGACTTAACAGTGTACTCTCGCCCTTTACAAGAAAATGAGGAGTCGCTTCATTCCCGTGCGCAGAAAAACACAATGGACCTCGACGTTGGGGAGCCATCCACTGCCCAAGAGGATGAAGACACGGGCGCAGACCAACCATCCCTCGCACCACCAGTGCAGCAATTGGAACAACCACCACCCGTACAACAGTAACCCCCACCCTTTCTTAGTTCCTCGGCGTCTTCGGAGAACCCTACCGGGGATATTGAGAAAGCCCTAGAAGAGGACATCACATCCTTGGGGAAAAGGCATAGAAGCCCCCCACCGTCGCCACACAAATCCGCGCACTACGGAGCCGGTCCCTCCTGGACAGGGGTGCGCATAACCGAAGAAGAATTCGAGGAGAACCTCGCGAAGACCCCCCCCCCCCCCCCCACGTACTCCTCCTGCGACCATAAATCTAAGGTAACCATTTTATACATATAGCAGTGCACTATGCCATATGTTTTTCCTCATATGTCACTATCTTTCTACGCGCCCCCATAACTATCTCCTACATGCAGTAGTGACGAACAGGAGAAATCCACCAAGAAAGTAGAGACCACGCCTTCCCCCCACAAGGAAACTTCATCAGCAGGGGGAAGCGGATTCGCAATGGACCCCACCTTTGGTCCTGACTGTGAGCTACCTGCGCCTTCGGAACTAACAAGCTCATTCGACTGCGCCAGTTTTCTGGACAACTTCATCCCACCTGGCCGGGAGAAAGTGCTAAGAGGAATGGACGATGCTGACGAGGTTAGCTATTTTGCAGCACAACAGGTGACACTAGCGTCACACCTCAAGAAGAAATACCTCAAGATTTCTACCAAACTCCGCACCACGAAGGAAAAACTGAGGCAGATGACTGAAGAAAAATCCTTCGCTCTTGGCGATATGCAGGAAAAGATAAACCAAGAAGCTGAGAGAGGAAGAAAAGATGCTTCCCTCCTCCATTCTTTAATGTAAGAAAGAGTCAGGCTATCCGCCGCTCTTGATGAAGAGCGCGCATATCTTCAACAGATAAAGGCCTCCAACCATACTGCCATGGGGGCCTTCGAGGAAAGGAAGAACAGGGTTGTTGCTGATGTTGATGTGATGGGTGTTAGGGTGAAGGAAGACGTTAACGACCCGATTTGCCAACTGAAGAGGCTAAGCATTAAATTGGACGAAGAGTTGTATCCTCGTCTGATGAAAGAAATAGCCGAAAAACGGTGGCTAGTGCGCCATGGTCTGCGCCTAGCCGCCATGGGTACTCTAGAAGATCTTGACCTACGGACTGCTTTCTCCAAGTCTGTTATAGCCGCAATAAACGAAGGTACCTCAAGAGGTTTGTCAACAGCGTACAAGGAGAAACTGCTCAACAAAGCTTTAGCAGAGGTGTCTTTATATGACCCGAAGGCCGACGTCAAGCTAATCGCTGCTTTGAAAGGAAATGGGTGCCTGTCCCACGCTCACTTTTGGCCTTGGGAATCAGGATCATGAGGTCCCTTTCGAAGTAGTAATGGAGGGCCTAACCTTAGCGCGCCACAAGGCAGAGGGCGCAGAGACGCAACCGGACTTCCACTTGAAACCATCTCCATAGCAACTGAGTATTCCCGTTTTTGCTCACCCCAGGGACGTACTCGATCCTTTCAAGATTGAGAAGGCGGTGCCATTATCGGAAGTGCTCGCAGCTCATGGGAGCCGCGCCGCCACCAAGAAGGTTTTACTGAATATAGAAGAGACTCCTTCCGTTGGTGCGGCCCACCTTGCTCCTTCCATCCCTATGCTGCCACTGCCAATGCTAAAGAGGGATTCACGCCTTCTGGACCGGATGGAAAAAAGCTTGAAAGAACATCGCGCTACCACATACTCCCCCCCCCCTCTGCTGAAACTGAAGAGGTCTGCTTCCGAGACACATTTACTTTCCAACCATCTCGGTGACTTGTGAATACTTTGTACCTTGTTATCCACGGATATTTGGTTTTTGTAATAAAAACTTGTTTCTTTTGGTATAAAAAAGCACGTTTAATGTTTATATCACAAATTTGCATCATAAGTTCAATTAAACTTACAAATGGTCCATATGGGTTTGAGAAGCTCATTACGTACGGTATACTGCTACTACCATAAGGACGGTCAGGTGAGGCTGACCAATTGTTAGGTGCGCACAAGTGTGTCTTAACAGTCTCAGAATCTACTGGCTGCATATCTTGCTATGACGTCATTGATAGCAAGGGGGCATAACAAGGATACACGATCCATGGTCGAAAGGGTTGCATCCCACTTACTCGATGAGTCTAATTAAAAGGGTAGGCTCAGTCCTCTTATTTTTCCTGGAAATAGTGTGCACGCGTACGCCAATAGGCAATATATAATAAGAAAGAAAGTATGTATGATATGAGGAATCTTTTCAAAATGCGTCGTGGAACTAGCTAGGGACCACGACTGTTTTATTAATACTTGCAAAGTTTTGAATACATAAAATAAAAGAAAGAAAACAATACATTCACTTAATTAGTTCGCCATTTAAAGGTAGCACTTCTTTAGATGGCATATGTTCCAAGGCCTTTGCAGGTCACGTCCATCCATGTCACGTAGCCTGTACGCGCCATTTCCTAGTGCATCTGTCACTATGTAAGGCCCCTCCCATTTTGGTCCAAGTTTTCCTGTATTCCTAACGCGACTGGCCGCGTTCGAACGATACACGAATTCACCCGGCCTGAAGGAGGTCTTGCGCACCTTCGCATCATAGTAACCTTTCATTTTCTCTTTTTACTTAGCTTCACGAATCGCCGGCAACTCTCTACGCTCTTCGATTATTTCTAGGTTTAATTGCAGCTCATTATCATTTGTAACCATATCAACCTCTGCTGTACGGAGTGTTGGCAACCCTGCCTTTGTTGGGATGACTGCCTCCGTGCCATATGTTAGGGCGAATGGGGTGTCCCTTGTGGCTGTTTTGATCTATGTGCGCAGCGCCCATAGGACATGCGACAATTCATCAACCCACTTCTTGTTGTGTTCCCCCAATCGTGCTTTTATGCCGTCCCCAAGGCTTATGTTTCCTCTCTCCACTAGTCCATTTGTTTGCGGTTGAGCCACCGATGCGAACCGTTGGTGGATTCCATTATTCGCGCACCAATCCTTAAATGGGTTGTCCGCGAACTGCTTTCCATTATCGGAGACTTTTTCACCTGGTAGCCCGAAACGACATACTATATGGTCCCATACGAACCTTTTCACCTGATTCCCCGTAATTGTTGCGACTGCTTTCACCTCGATCCATCTTGTGAAGTAATCCATTGCGACTATGAGGAACTTAATACCACCTGCGGCGATGGGAAAAGGTCATGCTATATCTATTCCCCACTTAAAAAATGGCCAGTGGGAAGTGATAGGCGTCATGTCCTCTTGGGGCTGACGTGGTATTGGTTTGTGCAGCTGGAAATCGTTGCATTTTTAATGAGTGTGCGCGCGTTTGTGCGCATGATTGGCCAGTAATATCCACTACGCAACGCTGTTGCTACGACGGACCTTGGGCCCGCATGCATACCGCACGACCCTTCGTGGATTTCTCTTATGAGGTACTACGCTTGGTGTGGCCCTACGCACCTTATCCATGGCTGCAGAAATGCTCGTTTGTAGAGAATCCCGTCTCTAACCTCAAATTCCCTTGATCGTCTCCGTACTCGTCGTGCCTCGACTTCGTCATCCGGGAGAGAATTTTTGGTTAAATAGTCCACGATTGGTGTCATCCATGTAGGGCCTTCTTCCTCTACGATCGAGGTTAACTCTTGCTCTTTTATCGACTTATCTTTGAGGATCTCCACTAGGACCTGTTTTGACAAGTGCGCAAAACTGGTGGACGCTATCTTGCTGAGCGCGTCTGCTTTCTCGTTCTCTCCCCTAGGTACTTGGCGTATTTGGAACCTTTTGAACCCTTCAATCAGTGCTTTTACTTTTTGTAGGTATTGCACCATATTATCTTCTTTTGTTTCGTAATCGCCCAGTATATGGTTTGCCACCAGCCTAGACTCTACGTTGCTTCTAGGTTGTGCACACCCATTCTCGATGCTATTCTCAGGCCCGCTTTCAGCGCCTCATATTATGCCTCATTATTTGTTGCTGTGAATTTAAAACGTAACGCGTACGTGAATTCCATTCCTTTAGGATTAGTAAGTATGAGCCACGCGCCTGATCCATCAGTGCAAGATGACCCATTTGTGAACAGGATCCATGGGGCTTGGTCCTATTCCTTTGGTTCTTGCACCTGAACCCCTTCATCTGGTTTTTCAATGATGAAATCTGCCAAAATTTATCCTTTCACGGCATTGCGCGGTCTGTAGGTAATGTTGTGTTCCCCTAGTAGAACACTCCATTTCTAGAACCTTCCTGCTACCTCTGGTTTCGATATCACCTGCTTTATGGGTTGATCTGTTATTACTACTATTGGGTGAGCCTGGAAGTATCTGCGCAATCGTTTTGCTGCAAACACTAGCGCGGGTACCAATTTCTCCATTGGAGTGTAGTTTAGTTTCGCGCTCTGCAATGCTCTACTTATAAATTACGCTGGCGTTTGCACATTTTCTCTATCCGTCATCAGCACCGCGCTGATCGCTCCATGCGTCGCAGACAGATATATTATCAACTCTTCTTTAGGCCGCGGCGCCACTAGCATAGGGAGCGAAGATAAATGTGTTTTTAACTCTTCGAAAGCCTTTTCTGCCTCCCTTGTCCAATTGAAGTCCCCTTTCTTGATGCACTTTTTAAGTATTTTAAATAAAGGGAGATACTTCTCCGCTGATTTGGACAAGAACCTGTTTAATCCCGCGAGCTTTCCACTTAGCGACTGTACCTCCTTTTTCGTTTTTGGGCTTTGGAGTTGAATGACCGCGTCTGTTTTTTCCGGACAAGGTTTGATGCCATTGGGGTAAATCATGTACCCTAGGAACATGCCCTCTGTCGCTCTAAAAGTGCATTTCTTTTGATTTAACTTCATATTTATCCTTCTGAGTGTTGAGAATGTTTCCTATGTATCCCGGATAAGCTCGCTCTCCGTATGACTTTTTATGACGAAGTCATCGACATATACCTCCAGGTTTCACCCTATTTGGCCCTCAAATGCTTTATCCACCAGCCGCTGGTAGGTGGCTCTCGCGTTCTTGAGTCCGAACGGAATTTTAGTGTAACAGTACACGCCCTGGCTGGTATGAAATGCTGTCTTTTCCTCATCTTCTTCTGCCATTTGTATTTGGTGTTATCCCTTTTATGCGTCCATGAAGCATTTGAAGGGGTATCCGCACAATGATTCTACTTTCTAGTCTATCTCTGGGAGTGGGTAGCAGTCCTGAGGGCAGGCTTTATTAAGGTCTGTGAAGTCGACACACATGCGCCAGCTACCATCATGCTTCTTTACCATTATCGGGTTAGCGAGCCAATCATGATAGTAAACCTCTCTCATGATTTCAGCGTCTACCAGTTTTTTCACCTCCTCCAGTATCACCTTGTTGTGTTCTAGGGTTTGTTCTCTTTTCTTTTGCCTAACTGGAGGGTATCCTTCTTGGATTTGGAGTTTATGTTCAGCTATCGACCTTGGTACTCCTGTCATATCTTTGGGTTCCCAAGCGAAGACGTCTAAGTTATCCTTCAAAAGGCGACACATATCTGTTTTTCCCTTATCGGATAATGTCCCTCCGATTGTTATCTCCTGGTTCGGATACTGCGGATGCACTGCTACCTTTAGGTTCGGTGGTGAGTTTATATTTGGTTCCACCGTTATCCTAGGGGGTTCTGTGATCGCATTTCACTCTGGGGGTGTTACTGCCGTGTTGAATATTTTTACGATCTCTCCATCCACTGGGAATTTTATCATGCCATGAGTCGTCGAAGGTACCGCTCTCATTGCTAGTATGGTCGGTCACCCTATGATCCCGTTATATTGTGATGGTGAACGTATGATTAAAAAATTCATTGGAACTTTCGTCGAGTGCTCGTCATCCCCCACACTCACTACTAGCTTTAGTTGACCCAATGGCAAACTGCTTCTCCACTGAATCCAATGAGCGGGGAAGTCACTGGTATCATCTGGCTTTTTACTTTTGCACTGAGTTTTAGGAAACAGTGCTCGTACATTATTTTCGCTGATGAACCTCGATCCATATACATCTGATGTATGCTATGCTCACCGACGCTTACTTCTATGACTAGTGGGCCTTCTGTAATATTCCTCGTGCTGAGCAATGGGAAAGAGGTCTTTTCCTTTTGAGAATTTTTTGCTAACCTTTTGCTTTTTCCTTCGCTGCCATGACTCCACCATGTAAATAGTTGTGCTAGCGATTTTTGCGGTGTCCTTGACGAGGTGTTAGAGATTGCCTTCTTTTACCATATTTTCGATATGCTTTTGCAGTTGAATACACTCGTTCGTAGCGTGTCCCTTCTTATCATGGTATTCACAATACCTGTTACCAGCACACTTTTCGACCGGGGTGGTCATTGGTGTTGGCTTTGGAAAGTTCGCACCCTCTGGTATGAGGATATCTCTCGGGGTTATCTTAAGGGGAATGAATCTGGAGTTATCAGATCGCCCTCCTCTTCTCCTTCTTGGGTAGTCTATTCCTCTAGGTTTGTCCTTCTTGTTGAACCATTCGCTAGGCGCATTGCCCGACCTATTTCCGTAGGTGTTCGTATCACTTCTGAAGCAGCTGATTCCCCCTGTACGAACGATCTTACTCGCCTCAGCACTCCCTCGAAGGTGTTTGCGTCTTTTCGTTCAGCTTTTTCTTAGGTCACTGTTTCGTATACCTTCCATTAAGCAAGATACCTTCAGCACTTATGGGCACTCTTTTATTTGGAGGCACTCGCTCTTAAAACGTTCCAGGAAGTCCTCCAGGTATTCGCCCTGTTTCTGCTTGATCCTGGCGAGTGACACCGCATTCCTATCGTGCCTTTTCTGTTGCACATACTTTCTCTTGAAGGCCTTCCGCGATACTTCATATCCACTGATTGTTCGAGGCGGGAGTCTGTCAAACCACATCTGCGCGTTACCTACGAGCGTGGAGTTGAACATGTTGCACCATACAGGTTCTGGCCATTGCTCAATACCCGCTTATGGTTCGAAGACTTTTAAATGATCTCCTGGATCCATAGTGCCATCATACGTTTTCACATTCGATGGCCTGCGACGCTTTCTTGTATCTGCATAGTACTTTATGCGCCTTGTAAAAGCGTTCTTTCTCGCTCTTCTCCATGGTTGCGAAAAACTTTGGTCGTCCGAGGAATAGTTTTCACGCATGTATTCTCCTGGGAGGCTGTCATCCGATCTTGACGGGCTGCTTTCGGAAGATACAACGCGTTTTGCGCGTTTCGCTTATTTTATTTTCTTTTCGTGTTTAGCAACCAAAGGGATGAGGGTTTGTAGGTTAGTGGCTACGAACTCCTCCATCGCGCGTGCTTTCATGGCCACGACCTCTTCGCCTTCTTCTTGAAGTATTCTCCTTTTTTGTTTGTTAGGAGGAGGCTGAGTTGACTCTTGTTCCATCCCTCCTTCTACAGCGGGGTAGGGGATTGAGAACATACCACCTGTTCTTATGACTAGTTGGTTGTTTACATCTCGAGTGTTTGCCTCACTGGTAGATCCAGGGGTAACATTCGCGGATATGACTGGTTGGTTATTTACATCTCGAGTGCTTGCCGCCCATCCCTTGTGCTGCTTTCCGTCATTTAGTTAGAGCTTAGTTTAGGGTCCCACGGATGGCGCCAACTTGTTGATACAAAAGTTGAATGGACCGAGCTTGACCCGAATTAGGCTTAATTCGGGGTCTTGTGGACTCCGGCTCTTGCACCAAGTGAAACTTGTTTGAGGACCCTGCACACTAAACAGACACCGTTAGGCTTACCGTGGGTTTGTGACCCACGATTAGACTCCGACGTGAGAGTAAGTAATCGGTTTGAGTATGTGAGTGTTTAGGGTATTGTGTATATCGTACCTTTGTGGAACCTATGGGGTTCCTTTTATACTCGAGAGAGTCCAGGCTGTGCTCCCTGTTCTTGTGGCCTAAGGAAGAGATAATGACTCTGAATAGCTTGATCTTTATCATCTAACTAAGGCAAGTGTATATCCCTTTTTCTTAGGCGAATATAACTATAATATAAGTTATATTCTGTCTGATCATGTCGCACTGCGACGAGGACCTGGCTAAATAATCAGCTATATGTGCGACAGCGGCTTACCAGGCCTCCTGAACTGCGCGCGCACATCGCACAAGTATCCAATCCATACCTGATGGATGCGGGTAGTACCTGTGAGTCAGACTATCCAGCCCAACTAGGGACTATACGTCATCATAATGCATCCAAATTAGATGCACCATTATGTTTCTTATTCATTAATGAGTTCATTATTGTTGGAATATGCGATCGTTTAGCCATCGGTAAATGCGTGAGCCTATCGTGGGCACACACTCAATACGGAGAACACACATTTATTTACGTTTATTATTTATTTAATTAAACGTTTAATAAAAACTTCACGTTTTATTTAATCAACGGTGGTTAAATTAATTAACGGATTTTAATTAATTTAATGCGAGTGCGTTATTTAAAATTAGGAAACAAAATCGTATTCTAGAACCCCCTAAGGCCATTCGACCGAATATTATAATGGGGGTGTTCTAGAAGATTTTTTGGCTATGTTTTTTGTAAGTAAATATCTCCTAATATTTGATTTGGTGAATAATTACTTAATTTAGGTGTTGGGTTGGGCCTTAATAATTTTGAGGAGGTGCAAGGGATTAGTATAAATACAATCCCATAGCCTTCACAAATTTTTGTGTCTCCCCTCTCCTTTGTTTCGTCCGATCGCAACAACCCCCACACCCAAACCAAACAATTTTTTCCTTTAACCCTAAATTCACTTAAAGTGTAAACCTTTGAAAGACCAACTACCTTTTGGTACTTAATTGTGAAGTTTCTTAGCCTATACTAAACATTTGATCCTCGCGTCAAAGTTTTTATCTCGCGTTTAGGTTCCCCTTGTGGTTCGGCCAAACACAAACCCTAATTAGGGTTTTCGGTGAATTTTTCCAAGTATCTTGTAACTATCTATAAACCTTATTCTTACGTAATCCCACTTAGGGTTTTGGATATTAGGGTTTCTAGTTGCAAGATAATCAAAGTGAAGTTACCACTAGCATCGTGGTATGTTCGTTTGACGTGTCGTGTGAGCAATCGTTAGAGGGCGGTCACTTTACCGTTATAGTTCAAGATCAAGATCATTAATTGATTTATTCAATTAATTCAAGGTTGGTTTTAATATCGTTTTTATTATGTGTTAATCATGTTTGTTATACTAGATCCATTCCGTTGCGTACTTGTAGTTAATGGTTTAACTAGTTTCTAAATCCCAACAGTGGCATCACGAGTCAAATCGTATGGCATTCATGGGTTACACATAGAATAAAACACGCTTGCTTCGCTTTAAAATCTCTTTTATTTAAGTTTCTATGACAATTACATGCATACTTGTCATAAAGTTTTAATCTTGATCTAGATAATGGTTAAAATTAGGTAGGATAAATTGAACCGGTTAATAATTACTATGTTTTTTTATTTTCCGTCAAAGACCTATGCATATCACTTTTGTGATTTATGCAAGTCATCAAGTACCTAGCTCGAAAACTTGATGAGGGTCTTTGGTCCTCAGTTTGGGGAAGACTCTTTCGAGACTTGGATCTTATATGTTACTGCTTTCATATAGAGTCTGTCTTCTGCTTCTACCCCCTTCTAGTATGTTTTATGTGCTTATTTGTCTTTCATTATGAATTGCAAAACGTAATAACCAAGATTCTAGGAATCATAAAACGGATTACTACTTATATCGAAACTAGCTTTAAAAGTATGTCATATTAATACACTATATTTTCCTTGCGAATCGGTTATGTGTTATTTGTTAAAACTTGTTTTTGGAACAAATATTAATATTGACATAAGATCTATGAAACTTGTTTTTATTGTATTCTAATTGTTTTGCGAAATCATATTGTCACTCGAGTTGGGCTTACATATCGTAATGATGGCTTATAAACTATCTTCTCAATGACGTGATTTGCAAAAATAATTGGTTTACAATACTTAAAATTACAACACCGTTTTGTGCTTTTACTAATGATGGACTTGCTATTGCACTACGTGCTCTAGTCAAGCTATCTAGGGTTTGAAGGATCTTTCATTTTCTCCCGTGTTCCATAGGTGTTTCGGCATTTGTGGGGTAATTATCCCAAGCACTTGCACCTTCGGTTGCATGAAGAGTAGGATATAGGGTTTGATCTTTCTTTAATCTTCTCCCGCGGTAAAACACGCCTAAACTAAAAGTTAATAAGTTGTTTTCTTAACTTGTGCTAAAAGAATGAATTGTATGCATTCTTTTACACGTTTTAACATTTGTTTTTTCAAAACTTATGTGATACCTATTTGAATTTTTTAAGTCTACGCCATCCATTTTAGAAGCACATGTAGTTGTTTTTCGTCATCTGGTCAGACCTAGGGCGAATTACATACCCGAGGCGATTTTTTTCATAGGTCAGACCTATGCCAATTATTTCATGCTTCAAATTGGTACGACTTAAGTCGAGTTCCCGGTCAGATTCGAAACTCGAGGCATAAGATGAGATGAAACATACTCATGACTTTATTACATGTAACAAGTTTGTTTTGAGATGTTCATTGGTACTCGAAAGAGTTGTGAGAACATCCCATTCAAACACTCTACAACAAATAAACTTCATGAATCGTCTCATAAAATCTAAGAGTTGCACTTGTAATGAAATTAACGCTCGTCACTTACCTCTTGCCCTACTTGGTACTAGATGGTCGGACCTCTAATATTAAATGGGAGTGCAAGCAAGGATCTTAGTCTCATAATGATTAATTGGGTAGTTAATTATTTGAGAATGTAATTATCGAAAATACTAATCGTTGAACTTTTATTTTGTAGATGAATAATAATCAAAACTCTTGCTTAAACAGCACGGTTGTTAAGTCATTCCTTGATAAGATGAAGTTGACTGAAAATAACTTCGTTGATTGGTATCGTGCTCTTAGGATAGTGCTCGAAACCGATGACTTGGTTCAATACCTTGAGCAACCTATTCCTGATCTACCAGAAATTCTGCCTCATGGCCACGAAGGCCCAGAGCAAGACCCGGATTTACATCCAACTTGGGTCAAAAGGTCTAGAGAAATCACCGGCCTTATGCTAATGGCTATGTCCCCTGAACTTCATAAACTTTTCGAGGGTCATGGCGCATGGTCAATGATGGAAGAATTGAAAACTATGTTCACTGAACAAGCTGATCAAGAACTCCTTGATGTTGCACGTGCCTTTCACGCGTGTAAACATGAGGATGGACAATCTGTGAGCTCCTATGTCTTGAAGATGAAGGGCTGGATAGAGAATTTGGAACGTTTGGGTCATCCCTTCTCACTGAAACTTGCAGTTAGCCTAATTTTAGCCTCACCGAACAAGGATTATGATAGGTTCGTGCAAGATTACAATATGCATGGCATGTGGAAGACAATACCAGAACTACATGCCATGCTAAAGATACATGAGAAAACGTTGCCAAAGAAGGTTGCACCCACTAACACCAATACCATTAATGCTATTAGGGCGGGAAGGATCCAAAAGCCTAATCATAAGGCTAAACCGTCTAATGCTGCGAAGGGGAAGAATCATGGCAAAGGGAAGAAAGTAGCAAACTTTACTCCCCGAACTAAGATTCCCCCTCCACCAAAGAGAGAGAATCCTGCTAAGGATGCCACTTGTCACCAATGTGGTGACATTGGTCATTGGAAGAGAAACTGTCAAGAGTATCTCGCTGAGTTGTAGAAGAAAAAGAAGTCCTCTCAAGGAGCTAGCACTTCAGGTATCTTCACTATAGAACTCTTTACTTTTCCTAATATATCTTGGGTTTATGACACTGGTTGTGGTACTCACATTTGTAATACTACTCAGGGTCTAAGGATAAGTAAGAAGCTGAAGCCAGGAGCTTTGAACCTGTACGTGGGCAGTGGTCATCGTGCAGGTGTCGAAGCTATTGGTGTTTTTCAATTATTTCTCCCTAGCGGACTAGTTGTTATTTTGAATAATTGTCATTACGCACCTTCTATTTCTAGAGGGATTGTTTCAGTTTCTTGTTTGTATGACAATGGTTTTGTTAATCGTTTTGAGAATAATGCAAGTTTTTCAGTTTCTAAGAATAATATGTTTTATTTTAGTGCTATTCCTAGTAATGGTATTTATGAAATTGATATGTGTGATTCTAATGCAAACAATAGTTCTATGTATGCTATAAGCAACAAAAGGGCCAAATCTAATTTGGAATCTACATTGCTATGGCATTGTCGCCTTGGCCACATAAGCAAAAAGCGCATTAAGCAATTACAATCTGATGGATTGCTTAAGTCAAACGATGATGATTCGTTTGACAAGTGTGTTTCATGTTTATCTGGTAAGATGGCACGTAAACGTTATTCACATCAAGTGGAGAGGGCTAAAGATCTACTTGGACTCATATACACGGATGTGTGCGGCCCATTTAGAATTGTGTCAAGACAAGGTGCAAGTTACTTCGTCACTTTCACTTACGACTTTAGTCGTTATGGTTATGTTTACTTGCTAAAGCATAAACCTGAAGTGTTTGAAACATTTAAGGTGTTTCAAAAGGAAGTAGAAAATCAACTCGGTAAAACCATAAAGGCACTACGTTCGGATCGTGGAGGTGAATTTATGAGTTATGAATTTTTGGAGCATCTTAAGGAAAATGGAATAGTATCCCAAAGAACTCCTCCATATACACCACAACATAATGGTGTGTCTGAGAGGAGAAATAGAACCCTACTTGATATGGTTCGTTCCATGATGGCCCAAACAACTCTTCCAAAATCCTTTTCGGATTATGCCCTTGAGTCTGCTGCGCGCATACTCAATATGGTTCCAACTAAAAAGGTTGAAAAGACTCCATACGAAGTATGGTATGGGCAAGCCCCTAAGTTGTCTTACTTAAAGGTCTGGGGATGTGAGGCTCTTGTTAAGCGTGACACGCTTATCAAACCGGACAAACTTGAGCTCCGATCTGTTAAGTGTATCTTTGTAGAATACCGAAAGGAAACGATGGGTTACTCCTTCTACTACCCACCCGAGAACAAAGTTATTGTTGCTGATAATGCTGAATTCCTAGAGAGCAATCTTATGAATCAAGAAGCAAGTGGGAGTATAGAAGATCTTGAAGTAATTCAAGATGAAGATATACATCCTTCTGAAAACACTATCAATCATGAAGAGGATGATCAAGAAATTGATGAACCTATAAGTGATATAGCTCCCATTCGAAAGTCTACAAGGACTAGGCGTGCTCCTAACCGTATGTGTTTATACATTGACGCTGAGGAACATGAGTTAGGGGATCATAATGAACCCACTAACTACAAGGCTGCATTAGCAGATCATGAATCTGAAAAATGGCTGGAAGCTATGAATGTGGAGATGCAATCCATGAAAGATAATGATGTCTGGATCTTAGTTGACCTACATCCAAACGCTAGAACCGTTAGTGGTAAATGGTTATACAAAAAGAAGATTGACATGGATGGCAATGTACACACCTTTAAAGCTCGATATGTAGCGAGGGGCTTCACTCAAACCTACGGGGTTGATTATGAAGATACCTTCTCTCCTATTGCAGATATCAAAGCTATAAGGATTCTCTTAGCCATAGCCGCGTTCTATGACTATGAGATTTGGCAAATGGATGTTAAAACTGCTTTCCTCAATGGACTGCTTTACGAAGAAGTCTATATGAAGCAACCTGAAGGTTTTGTCAATCCAAAGTATCCAAACCATGTATGCAAGCTTCAAAGATCCATTTATGGACTTAAGCAAGCATCAAGGCAATGGAATAAGAGATTTGATGATGAAATCAAGAACTTTGATTTCAATCAAAATCCCGATGAGCCATGTGTATATATCAAAGCTAGTGGGAGTAGCGTAGTGTTCCTTGTCCTATATGTTGATGACATATTGTTGATGGGAAAACACATTCCAATGTTGCAAAGTGTAAAAGCTTACCTTGGAAGGTGTTTTTCCATGAAGGATTTGGGAGATGCTGCGTATATCCTTGGAATCAAGATCATACGTGATAGACCTAGACGGTTAATTGTTTTATGTCAAAGTTCTTACATAGATAAGATTTTGAAGAAGTATAAGATGGATAATTCCAAACGTGGCTTTATTCCCATGCAAACTAAATCAAAATTAACTAAGGATCAAGGAGCATCCACACCTGATGAGGTGAGACGCATGCAGAGAGTTCCTTATGCTTCGGCAATTGGATCAATCATGTATGTTGTTAGATGTAAAGACCAGATGTTGCGTTCTCTCAGAACATGACAAGCCGATTTCAGCAAAATCATGGTGAAACTCACTAGACTGCTGTTAAAAACATTCTGAGGTATCTTAGGCATACCAAAGACATGTTTCTTGTTTATGGAGGAGATATAAAAAGAGAGCTCAGGTTTGCTTGCTACACTGATGCTGGATATCTTACGGATGCTGACGACACAAAGTCTCAGACCAGATATGTTTTCATGTTGAATGGAGGTGATGTTAGCTAGAAAAGTGCAAAGCAGACCATCCATGCAAACTCATCTACAGAGGCTGAGTATATAGCTGTTTCGGAGGCTGCTAAAGAGGCAGTTTGGATTAGGAAGTTTATTTCTAGGCTTGGTGTTTTTCCCACAAATAATGAACCTATGACGATGTATTGTGACAATACCGGAGCCATTACTATAGCTAATGAACCAGGAATTACTAAAGGTGCGAAACATTATTGTTCCAAAGTTCACTACCTCAGAGAAGTTATTGAACTGCGTGATATTAGTCTGGAGAAAGTTCACACAGACGACAATTTAGCTGACCCCTTCACAAAGGCGTTAGACCTCAAAAAGCATTCCATGTTAAATACTGGAATTGGATTGCTTCCAGCTAATAGTCTCATGTAATCTGTGTTATTTTAGTATTTGGATAATTGGGATTGTAAGCCAATTATTACTTTCTAATGAATAAAGATATTTGATGTTTGTTATCTTCATATAATTATTTTTGTCCTATATTTGTATGTTTAAATCCTTGAATATTTAATTATTCTAAACATGTCCATTATCGGTTAAACAATATGGGAATATTGTCTACATTAAGGCAAGTATGAGTGTTGGTAAAATACTAGTATATATGGTGGACGGTTCCAACCAAACTCATGTGTTATTCATTTATATGAATATTGGACACCCCGAACTTTTGAATGTTTACTTTTGGATCCGTTGTCATGAGTAAATTCGAATATAAATGGTGAGGATTAGGTCATCCTTAGACTTGAGATGCAAACAAGTTGTGCATGTGTGAATATCACTTCTTGATTCTATGTCCAACGCTAGTTCGCCAGACCTAGCTATAACGACTTTAATTGGAAGTGTTGTGAAGCAGCATCCACAGACACTTGCAGTCAATATAGAATTCGTTCCTCCACTTGATATAGTGCAGTGAAGTACCCTGGATCCCCTCTAGAATTAATTAGGTAATTGTATGGCCGTACCCAAAGTGTAATCAAGATGATTCTTGTTACAATTTGAACTATCTAAATTAATTTGATCAAGAGGAATTAAAGTTAAACTATATGGAATGATTTAGGATCCATATCCATGGTTTAACCGGTACATTGAAACGAATGGATGATTATCAGCAAGCTCAAATAATCATACACTATTACTAGCTTTTAAGATCTTATTCTTGAAACTATCTAACTCAACATTTTCCTGTTATAATGAGTATTGCTAGATACTACATTATGGACGCTGTATGTCTAAACTCTCACAAGTGGAAGCTGTTGGAATATGCGATCGTTTAGCCATCGGTAAATGCGTGAGCCTATCGGGGGCACACACTCAATACGGAGAACACACATTTATTTACGTTTATTATTTATTTAATTAAACGTTTAATAAAAACTTCACGTTTTATTTAATTAACGGCGATTAAATTAATTAACGGGTTTTAGTTAATTTAATGCGAGTGCGTTATTTAAAATTAGGAAACAAAATCGTGTTCTAGAACCCCCTAAGGCCATTCGGCCGAATATCATAATGGGGGTGTTCTAGAAGATTTTTTGGCTATGTTTTTGGTAAGTAAATATCTCCTAATATTTGATTTGGTGAATAATTACTTAATTTAGGTGTTGGGTTGGGCCTTAATAATTTTGAGGATGTGCAAGGGATTAGTATAAATACAATCCCATAGCCTTCACAAATTTTTGTCTCTCCCCTCTCATTTGTTTCATCCGATCGCAACAACCCCCACACCCAAACCAAACGATTTTTTCCTTTAACCCTAAATTCACTTAAAGTGTAAACATTTGCAAGACCAACTACCTTTTGGTACTTACTTGTGAAGTTTCTTAGCCTATACTAAACCTTTGATCCTCGCGTCAAAGTTTTTGTCTCGCGTTTAGGTTCCCCTTGTGGTTCGGCCAAACACAAACCCTAATTAGGGTTTTCGGTGAATTTTTTCAAGTATCTTGTAACTATCTATAAACGTTATCCTTACGTAATCCCACTTAGGGTTTTGGATATTAGGGTTTCTAGTTGCAAGATAATCAAAGTGAAGTTACCACTAGCATCATGGTGTGTTCGTTTGACGTGTCGTGTGAGCAATCGTTATAGGACGGTTACTTTACTATTATAGTTCAAGATCAAGATCATTAACTGATTTATTCAATTAATTCAAGGTTGGTTTTAATATTGTTTTTATTATGTGTTAATCATGTTTGTTATACTAGATCCATTCCGCTACGTACTCGTAATTAATGGTTTAACTAGTTTCTAAATCCCAACAACTATCACGTTAATTATCAAGAATACATTTGTTTTTTTTTTCATTTGTAAAAAGAATACATTTGTTAGTTCACGATAAGTTTCATATGCTTTGATAATGTTATAGTGCATAAATTCTAATAATAAAGATGCATGAACAAATTAAAAAAGATACATAGTGTCAAAATGAATATTCTAATGGTAGTTTAGAATTTTTGTTACATTCTTATATGTGTAAAGATAATATTACTTTAATTCTTTATAATGATGGAACAGTGGAGAAAACTAAATGATCAGTTATAGACGAAATGAGAATCAAAAATATGAACAGCGGTTTATTTTTACCCTTTTGCCCTTCTACTTTACAAGAAGTCTTGTTATTTTCAATTTTGTCATTCCTTTTATTTAGCCATTGATCTTCTGATCTAATGGTTTAAATCTTTTCGTATTCTTCTTATTATAAGTATATTTTTCATTAGATCCCTACTATATATATAGAGGAGGGTTAATGTGAGAGATTTATTAAAATTATAAAAATGAGAACTAATTTACATTGCTAGATCTATTATGTCGTATTGAATAAGAATGATAATTAATAAGTGAAATTATTATCATTAAATGTAAATTAAAATATATTTTACTTACATTCTTTTTTTTACCATCTATATAGTTCAATATCTCGAAAATAATTTATACGTCGTGGTACAATATCTCGAAAATAACTGATGCGTCGTGATACAATCTAAAAAATAACCGATGTACGTGGTACAATATCTCGAAAATACCTGATTCGTCATGGTACAATATATCGAAAATAACTCATGACGCGTGGTACAATATATCGAAAATAACTAATGCGTCGTGGTACAATATCTCGAAAATAACCGATGCGTTATAGTACAATATTTTAAAAATTAAAGAGCATTTATGTTTGCTCAAAATAAAAAATACTTATAATACATTTATGGTTTATTTTTAATCTTCATTTCTTGTATTAACTACCTTGCATTTAATTACTATTTACTTTAATTTATTTAATTATTTAATAGGTCTTATTTTTATAACTTTAATTAGTTCTCATTTGATCCTAATTCTATACATATTCATCAACATTATATATATACTATAACATTTTTAACAACTTTTTGTAAAAAACTTTTGTAAAAACATTTTTTTCTTTTAAATTGAAAAATCTTTTTATTTATTTATAATTTTTATAATTTTATTTCACTATGTTTTTTAAAATTTTGTGGTTTTTAATTCGATATCCATTTTGATATATTTTTATTAACTTTTAGTTTTTTTTTAATTTTAGTTGGTTATTAATTCGATTTTTTAAAACTTTACAATGAGTAAAAGACTAATATTTGTTAGTCTCAAAATTCGTTATTAGTTACTCGCCGCCGCATTACGCGGATACCATTCTAGTTATATAATAAAATAGAATATAATGTAATAAACTAGTAATCCAATAATTAATATAGCAGAATATAACGTAATAATCCAGCCAACCAATTATCATATGTATGTATGATATAATATTATACAATAAAATAGAATATATTGTAATAAACAATAATTAAATAATTATTATGATAATCTATAAACCGATGCATGCATGTTATAAGTACCTACTAGAAGTTAGCCTAAATATTTTAGTTTAAGGATGGAGAAAAGAACTTTATGTTTTTTATTCTTTTTCATGTTATTTACAATTGGCGTGGCTGAGATAATCTATGAATGCAAGAAAATTGGTAATATTATACATTTTGTGTAAGCATGATTTTTATATTCAATACCTTAGTATATACCTGCAATTCTTTTGACTTTTTTTATTTTCTTTTTACTCTATTTAACAATTTGTAAACGACGCAGATGACCGTTATTGCCCTTATGTGCGTAATTATGATCCTCATCAATGTATTGACTGGGTGTGTGAACAAGATTGCCCGTTAATGGTGCCTGAAGATGCAACAATAATGTATACGGGATGTCGTGGCACATGGTGTCTTTGTTGTGTTACAGGAGTTTTATGTGAAGGCCTTTAACTTGCTTGTACCTCTTAATATTCCGTTTTAATTCAACATAATATAATTCTTTTACATTAATGTGTCCATTTGTGACGTTTATTAACTTGGAACTTACCAATTCAATACTATTAAATAAATTTAACACGAACGTACACAACCTCTTAATATAACATTGTCATCGAAAGTATGCTTAAAAGATTGTGATAACAAGAAGTGAATAAAAAATAAAAGGTACCTAGGTAAAAAAAAAGTTGATATCCACTAGATCTTTATCTAATTCTTTTCAAAACCTAATTATAACTAACATGTGGCAAAATGAACAAGTCGGGCAGGTACGTGCAGGGGACAAAACGGGTAACGCGTTAAACAGGCGGCCGGTTAAACGGGCAACAAACTAACTAGGTACGGGCCAAATAGACATGGGCTAAATAAGCGCAGGTTAAAACGAACAAAAAAATATATGAAAACGTAAAACTAATAAAAAAATACTTGTTCAAAAGTAAGAAAAAATTATTAAATGTACATACGGCCATTGGAGCGCATATGTATTACTTGTGCCAATTTAACCTATCAATAATAACTGATGAACAAAAAGTGATCATAAGGCTAAAGAGTGCACATAATTGACAAAAAGGTAAAGATTTCTCACCTCTAACTAACAATAAAACTCACTGTTTCGACCGAAAAACAAGTCATTTCAAACCGGTTTTTATATTTTCGAACTTCGGTTAGACTCGCCGAGTTCGGGGTGACTCGGGTCAACCCGGTTCTCAAAACACGACCGATTTTCGTTTTTTCGTGTTTTTTATAAATAAAACTTGTAAATTATGCGTATTTGTGACATAATTTAACTTCACATATTATATTTGTTAATAAATAGTTTATAGGTTCAGCATATGGACGATTTTGAGGTATATATATGTAATTTTCTTATAATCCTTAAATATACACTTTCATATATTTTTAGAAAACCGATGAATCGACGAGGACGCTTCAAAAACCGGGTTTCAAAACGTTGGTAACAACCAATCCCACTAACCAATGTTTTGTAATTCGGTTCGACTCAGCCAGGTCAATCGGTTGACTCGGTTCCGACTGAAAAAGTCATTTTAAACCGGTTATAACATTTTCTTAACCCTGCTGCATCCACCGGGTTTAGGGCTACCCGGGTCAACCTGCTTCTCAAAACCCGATGGAATTTTCATTCTTTCGTATATTTTTACAAATGAAACATGTGTTGTAAAATATTCTGTGGGCTGGGCTTATGTCTATTCATCCTATTCTTTGGTAACAAGTTAGGGTTTAGACTATGAGTCCTATAAATACATTTTTAACCTCTTGGTATAATCACTGAATAATAATTCCTCTCTTTCTTTATATTTGTTCTTGTTCATTACTTTCACAATACGTTATCAGCACGAGATTTTGCTCTAACAAAAAGCGGTAAGAAAAATTACGCCAGTCATAACATGGCAAATAAGTTTTTCATATTACTTCACTGTTTTATCTAATATTATTCGTTTGATATGCATGCATGCATCATAACTGTTTATTCATATTTAATATTCACATGTTTAATATTCACTGTTTATTCATGTTTAATATTCATGCATCGTAAACTATTTTTCTTGCTTATGTTTAATATCTTGTACATGCATATCATGTTGTGTTATGAAAAAAATCAACACAACCTCAATGTTGTGTTAATTATAAAAAAAAAAAAAAAATAAAATAAAATAATAGAACCTCAAGTTCTAATATGATCTTTTTATAAAGATTAATATCATAACATAATGTTATGTAAAAAAAAAAAGAGATTAGAATCTCAAAGTTTTATTATGATTCCCTCAAGAGAATCAAATAACATAATCTATGTTATTGTTATATATATTTTTTTTTTGTATTACAGTTTTTTTTTTACTGCTACTATATTTTATACAATTTGTTTGTTACATTAACAAATAATCTTTTATTTTTAAAACTAGAAGTGCCTAAAACAGTGGAGTGTATTATATGTTCATAACTGTCTATACATTATTTGTTTCTAAATTTTATGAACATGTCAGAAAATAATGCAAAGATTTCCACATATAACTCTCACGTTATACATCTCTTATTTTTTTTTAATATATATCTATGAAAATAAACTCTTCTAATTCAATATTTTTTTAATATGGTTGTCATTATTTTAAATCTAAACACAGAACAAGATCTTTCGTGTTTGAACCAGTAATGCGTGTACAAATCCAGTGTTCTGTTTTCGTAATTGTTTTTATATTTGTGATAATATATGTAAATAATGAATTTGTCCTTTTAATGTAGTTAAAATGTCGAACTCAAAGCTTTCAAATATTGATTTTGCTGTTCTTGACATTTCTGGAAAAGACTATCTCCCATGGACTCTTGATGCTGAGATCCATTTAACTGCAAAAGATTTGGGAGAAACAATAAAAGATAAAAATACGGCCTCTGCACAAGCACGTGCCAAAGCCATGATATTCCTGCGTCATCATCTTCATGAGGACCTTAAAAAGGAATATTTAACGGTGAAAGACCCGTTAGTACTATGGCAGAGTTTAAAAGATCGATTTGATCATCAGAAGCAGGTTATCCTGCCTAAAGCTCGCTATGACTGGATGCACCTTAGGTTGCAGGATTACAAAAGTGTGAGCGAGTACAACTCCGCAATGTTTAGTATCACATCAAAATTAACATTATGTGGGGAAAAGATAACCGATGAAGACATGCTAGAGAAAACTTTCTCTACTTTTCATGCTTCGAACATGCTTTTACAGCAACAATATCGAGAAAGTGGTTACAAAAAGTACCATGAACTAATATCGGTTCTACTAGTTGCTGAACAAAATAATGAGCTTCTGATGAAAAATCATCAAGCACGCCCCACTGGTTCTACTGCATTGCCTGAGGTAAATGCAACATCAAATGTGAGGGGACGTGGTCGTGGCCGCGGTAATAACCGTGGAAACCAACAAGGTCGTGGCCGTGGACGTGGTAGAAATATTGTTTGGCATCGTGAAGGCTACAATCCTAAGCCATATGATTTTAAGAAAAAAAATGAAAATGGCAAACACATGCAACATCAAGCTCCTAAAAATACAAAAGATGGTTGCAACAGATGTGGCATGAACAATCATTGGGCAAAACAGTGTCGTACCGCTAGACACTTTGTTGATCTTTATCAAGCTTCACTTAAAAGAAAAGAAAAAGACATTGAAACAAATTTCATTGATAATTTCAATAACAATTCCAATGATGATGAGCCAATTCCCAATGTGCGTTTCGACTCCTCAGATTTCTTTGATGGTGTTGAAGATGCTATTGCTTCTTTTTCCAACGATGCCAATGATAACTAGCTATCTAGTTGCATTTTCTAGTTGATCTTTATCTAGTTGCTTCGCAATAAATGTTTAATTTTAAGTTTGTTTAGAATAAGCTAGGTTTGTTCTAGCATTGTTACTCATGTTTTGAAAGGTTAATCAATGAAGTTTTTTTTTATTCCTTTAAATTTGTCATTAAATGTTTATTTATTTATATATATTTTTTTTTCTTATGTTCAAGGATATGAAAAGCATGTTGGAAAATAATGAAGACGAGTGTCTAGTAGATAGTGGCACAACAAACACTATTTTGAAAAACAGAAAATATTTTTATGAGTTTCATATAACAAATGCGAATGTCAACACAATTTGTGGTACTAGCAACTTGATTGAAGGCTCTGGCAAAGCCTGCATTGTGTTACCTAAAGGTACAAAGCTAATAATAAATGATGCGTTATATTCTAGTAGATCGAGGAGAAATCTACTAAGTTTTAAAGATATAAGACGCAATGGTTATCATCTTGAAACCATGACACAAAATAATATTGAGTATCTCCAAATTACATCCATTAAAAATGGAAAAAAGACCATAATGGAAAGAATGAATGGTTTGTCTTCTGGATTGTATTTTACATACATAAATCAGACAGAAATAAATATGGTCTCTACCCGAAAAGGAGTAGATCCTAAAATATTTACCCTTTGGCATGATCGATTGGGTCATCCAGGTGATATAATGATGAGAAGAATAATTGAAGCCTCAAATGGCCATCCATTAAAGGATTTTAAGATCCTATTATCAAAAGAGTTATCATGTGGAGCATGCTCCCTTGGAAAAATGATAACTAGGCCCTCAATCAATAAACTTGATAAAGAATCTCCTTTGTTTCTTGAAAGAATTCAAGGAGACATTTGTGGCCCAATTGCTCCTCCGTGTGGACCATTTCGATACTTTATGGTATTAATTGATGCATCATCTCGATGGTCCCATGTTTGTCTATTATCATCAAGAAATGTTGCTTTTGCAAGGCTATTAGCCCAAATTATTCAATTAAGAGCACATTTCCCAGATTACCAAATCAAGAAGATTAGGCTTGATAATGCAGGAGAATTTACGTCTCAATCATTTATTGATTTTTGTATGTCAATTGGGATTGTGGTTGAGCATCCTGTAGCACATGTGCATACACAAAACGGTCTAGCGGAATCTTTAATTAAAAGATTACAAATGATCGCTAGACCATTACTTATGAAATCAAAATTGACATCTTCTGCATGGGGGCATGCTATTTTACATGCTGCTGCTCTTATTAGATTAAGACCAAGTGCATCTCATAAGCATTCTCCACTCCAACTGGTTTCTGGAAGAGAACCAAGTTTGTCTCATCTAAAAGTTTTTGGTTGTGGTGTTTATGTCCCTATTTCACCACCACATCGTACAAAGATGGGACCTCAAAGAAGATTGGGAATTTATGTTGGTTTTAATTCTCCATCAATCATCAAATACTTGGAACCATTAACTGGAGATGTTTTTACAGCACGTTTTGCTGATTGCCAGTTTGATGAAACAATGTTCCCAATCTTAGGAGGAGAAAATAAAAAGTTGGACAAACAAGACGTAACTTGGAATGCATCACACATATCTTTTCTTGACCCTCGAAATGGTCAATGTGAATTAGAGGTTCAAAAGATCATTCATTTGCAACGAATAGCAAATGAATTGCCGGATGCATTTACTGATACAAAAAGAGTTACTAAATCATATACTCCAGCTTTAAATGCACCTTCTCGAATAGATATTCCTGAAACTCTAAATGAGTCAAATGTACGCAGAAAACGTGGAAGACCAATGGGTTCTAAGGATACAAATCCACGGAAAAAGAAAGGGAATAATACAACTGCCAAAGTGCAAGAAGTTGTTATTAATGAAATCCCAAAAGAGATTACCAATGACACAGAATATGTGGATAAATCTCTTGAAGATGACCATGTACCTAACGACAATGAGATCTCAATAAACTTTGTACAAAATGGTACAACATGGAATCGAAATAAAACATGTGTTGATGAAATTTTTGCATATGCTATAGCAAGTGAAATCATAAATGATGAAGTTTCTGTGCCAAAATCTATTAAAGAATGTCGACAAAGAAATGATTGGCCAAAATGGCAAGATGCCATACAAGCTGAATTAGATTCGCTTGAAAAACGCCAAGTGTTTGGCCCTGTGACATTAACCCCACACAATGTGAAGCCGGTAGGATATAAATGGGTATTTGTCATAAAACGAAATGAGAAAAATGAAATTGTAAGATATAAAGCAAGACTTGTAGCACAAGGTTTCTCACAAATTCCCGGGGTAGATTATGAAGAAACATATTCACCCGTTGTGGATGCAACGACTCTCAGATTTTTAATCAGTCTTGCAAATGTTGAAAGGCTCCAAATGCGCCTTATGGATGTTGTCACAGCTTACTTGTATGGATCACTTGACAGTGATATTTATATGAAAATTCCGGAAGGATTAAAAATGCCGGAAGATTGTAAATCTAAATCTCGTGAAATGTTTTCAATTAAGTTGAAAAGATCTTTGTATGGACTTAAACAATCAGGACGAATGTGGTATAATCGCCTGAGTGAATATCTTTCAAAAGAAGGATATAAGAGCAATCAAATAAGTCCATGTGTTTTTATCAAAAGATCAAAGACGGGTTTCACAATCATTGCAGTGTATGTTGACGATTTAAATATCATCGGAAATAATGATGAAATTGAACATACTGCAAATTTATTAAAGAATGAATTTGAAATGAAAGACCTTGGGGTGACTAAATTTTGTCTCGGCTTGCAAATTGAGCATTTGTCAAAAGGAATACTTGTCCATCAATCAAATTATACGGATAAAATATTAAAACGATTCAATATGGACAAAGCTCATCCACTAAGCTCACCAATGGTTGGTCGTAAACTTGATCGAGAACTTGATCCGTTTCGTCCCAAAGAACATGACGAGGACATTCTTGGTCCTGAGATACCATATCTAAGTGCGATTGGGGCTTTGATGTACCTTGCTAGTAATACACGCCCAGATATTGCATTTTCAGTAAACTTACTAGCAAGATATAGTTCAGAGCCAACACGCCGACATTGGAATGGGATTAAACACATTTTTCGTTATCTTTGTGGTACCCGTGATATGGGATTATTTTACCAAAAGAATTCAAAGTCAAAGTTGGTTGGATACGCTGATGCTGGTTACTTGTCTGATCCACATAAGGCACGGTCACAAACAGGGTATATTTTTACATATGGAGGCACTGCAATTTCATGGAGATCGACAAAGCAGTCTTTAACTGCAACATCATCAAATCACGCTGAACTTATTGCGCTTTATGAAGCTGGTCGAGAGTGTGTTTGGTTAAGATCGATGATTCAACACATCCAAGAAGAATGCGGACTAGAGTCTATCAAAGGAAATCCAACCATATTGTATGAAGATAATGCCGCGTGTATTGCTCAAATCAAGGAAGGATATATCAAAGGAGACAAAACAAAACATATTTCTCCGAAATTTTTCTTTACATATGATCTACAAAAGGATAAAGTTATTGATGTTTGTCAAGTTCGATCAAGTGAAAATTTGGCCGATTTATTCACAAAATCTTTGCCAACAAGAGTTTTTGAGCTACTGGTTCGGAAGATCGGCCTTCGACGTTTAAAAGATATGTATTAATTTGAGGAGGAGCATTATGCACACTACACTCTTTTCCTTCATCAAGTTTTTATCCTATAAGGTTTTTTCTTGATAAGGTTTTTAATGAGGTAGTTTAAAGTGTATAATAAATGATGAATATCCAAGGAGGAGTGTTGTAAAATATTCTGTGGGCTGGGCTTATGTCTATTCATCCTATTCTTTGGTAACAAGTTAGGGTTTAGACTATGAGTCCTATAAATACATTTGTAACCTCTTGGTATAATCACTGAATAATAATTCCTCTCTTTCTTTACATTTGTTCTTGTTCATTACTTTCACAATAACATGCAATTTATGCATAGTTGAGACGTAGTTGTGTTTTTATACATTATATTTGACAATAAATAGTATTATATGTTCGGTATATAGATGATCTTATAATTTATATATATAATTTTTCTATAGTCATGCAAATAAAGATTTTTATATAATTTTTAGAAAATCAGATTAACGGAGTCGAGTCAAAAACCGATTTTTAAACCATTGTCATTAACCTTCTTTATCTCGTTGACCATAAATCAAAAGACTCTGACTTATTTTCTTTGCATTCTATCCTCAAACTTTAAATGCATATAATTATTAAACGCCAACCACTCGCAAAAAACAAAATTTCTCATAAATTTCAAAATTTAATTCTCAATAAATTAGTATATATTTTGATATATCAATTACAAAGTTTTTTAAGATTTATAACAGGTGTTGATATTTTTGAAAGTTTTAGCATCTTTGGCCTTAATTAGTTTTATCTCAAAGGCCGTATTACATAAAACTTAAAACACAAAAATTTTAACTTTTTAGTTTTTCTTTACCAAAAATTTGACTCACTCAAATTAATATGATATGCGTAGAATATTATTGAAAATGACATTTTAAACATATTTGGTGTAGACAAGGTGTTCGATAAGATGTTTATGAGAGATTTTTCACAATGTTTTAAAACTCGGGTCTTAGATCGATTCGGTCGAGTTGTCGGGTCCGGGTCAACCCGAGTTAACCCGGTTTTCTAAAAAAAGTATTTGCTTTTTTATTTTTAATAATTAACAAAATTATACTTATAAAAACCATAAAAACTTGCGTATATTAAAAATATAAATTGTTTTCCAACCAATATTATATGTAAAAATAAAATTTCGTCTCAAATACGTAAAATTTATATTCTTTTTTCAAAAAAAACCCGAAAAATTCGTCGGCCGGGTCTTGAGAACCGGGTTGACCCGGGTCACCCCAAACCCGCCGGGTCAAGCCGGGTTTCAAAAATACGAAACCCGGATCAATTTGACCCGTTTTTCAGCCGGAACCGATTGACCCGACCGGGTCAACCCGGGTCTGAAAACATTGATTTTTCATAAAAAGTACAACACTCTTTCTTATAGATGAATAACCATTTTTTTATTAATAACAACTCTAATTTATATATGAACAAAGATTAGGCTCTTGTAAAACTGTAAAACCCACATTAAATATCATGAACAGTACACGTGAACAGTAACTTATGAAAATACGATAAAATTTAAACTTTTCATTTATAATATTAATACACGTGTCACGGAATTAAATAACGAATAATCATGAATATTATAAATGTGACACGATCACAAATACCAAAATCACGAATACTAAATCACGAACATACACGATAACTATTTTAACATGAAAAAGCTACGAGTTACCCTTGGTAGGCCCCATATGTCGCGACAAGACAAAGAGAGGAGGCCCAGGTGGGCTTTTGGCCCAACACCATTTTTTAATAAAACATCAGGGAAATCACTTTTCATTATTTTTAGGTTTTATAAAATTTTGATTCTCTCTCTCTTGTCTCCTTGGTGCCGCCGGCCTACATCAAACAAAAGGGAAAACCGGACGATTTTGTTAGTTGTTTATTAATTCGTGATCATCTCTTCGTTATACACGCATTGGTATAATCAAACCCTTTTTCTTTCCTTCTAATTCTTTTGATATCATGTTATTATTTAATTAATCATCAAGAACAAGAATAAAACATGTAACAGATTAATTAAATCATGTTTTCGGGTTTGGTTTGTGTGTGGTTTGGTTCATCCGAGACAACCGAGACCCCAAGTGGGGCTCGACTTTGTTTTGTTTACCATCACCGAGAGTCTCAAGACTCTCGGCTTGGTTGGATTTGGCTCGGACGCAGGCAAGAAACCCCGACCAAAGGTCGGGGTGTGTTTGTTTGTTCGGTTGGCTGTAACCGAGGCACCACCGAGACCCCCAAAGGGCTCGACTTGGTTTGTTTGATCGGACCCGAGACCAAAGGACCTCGACATTAGGTCGGGGTATGTTTACATGGTTGTTAGATTTAATTCGTGTCAACCGAGACCCCTCCAAGGTCTCGGTGGGACTTTTGTATAGCTTATTTGGTTCGGCTTATTTAGAGACACGGGCTCGGGATTCGGGTTTTTATGGAAACTATTTTTATAAGTCATGTTATATTAAACTTTAGGCTAATTAATTTATTTAATTAATTCATGTATAACCTAAAACATTTAACTAGTTATTTAATTAATCAACTATAACAATGACTATTTTTAACATGTATTTTTAATTAAATTCGTATAACGTATAGTTTAATTAAATTAACCAGTTATTTAATTAATCAGCTATAACCATGACTTGTATTGTACTAACTAGAATTTATTATTATTTATAAACCAGCTTATTTCTAATTATGGAAACTTACTATTTTTGAAAACTTTCTATTTTTGAAAACCTACTATTTATAGATACCTGCTATTTTTAGAAAGTTACTTAGTATTACAATACAAGTATTTTAATACACTAATACATGGATAATACTTAACAGAACATCAGAATAACTACAGAATACACAGTAAAACAGTAAAACATGACAGAATACGTATAATAAGCTAAGAACACTCAGAACCAGTAAAACACATGTAATTCAAACAACTTATACACGTCCATATTTCTTATATAGTATTATCCGTCAAGGCGGAATAGTTCTTCATAGTTTCGTTAGCTTCTACTGGACATAAGGTACGGATTCCCGTCCTTCAGTAAGGACAATCTCTTCCTTTATTAGGATTTCCCGTATGCAGCCAACTGTTTTCCCAGTAGTTACAGATTAAATGCTTATGTTATATTAGTTTACCTTAGCCATATACATGCATGACCAGTTTCACCTAGTTATGGAGGTACCATAACCATAACCATAACACTAGAGGCACTAGTGTTATGACTTCACCACGGCGAAGTGATAGCTCGTGGCGTCCCTTTTTAGTTAATTCGCCATTATATTTATTATGTTATCATGTGGGGCGTATGAGTGCATCCTAGTTACATGTTTCAGTCAGGATTTCATGGTGAATGTGGTGTGTGACTTGCATCCTTCACAAGGAGCTGATCCCTCATACCCAGACCAATATAATTAGAGGCAGCCCCTCTAATTGCATGACGAGGTCACCCCTCTATGTATTCATGCACGTTGTTGACCTCATGACCTATATTGGATATTTTGGTACATTAAACTAATACAGATTTTACAAGTAAACATAAGATATATTTTCAGAACTAAAATCAGTAAAACATGTCATATGCCTAGGTTTTCCCGGCACTTATTCATTTCAGCTGCTATTCATGCTTTATGCTCTTATTATGCTTTCATATGCTATGTCTTCCATGATTTATTGTATATCCGTGCACTGAGCGTTATGCTCAGCCGTCTACTTTTCCATTTCCCAAACGGCAGGCACCCAAGGTCGCAAGTATGATCTCAAGAGTATGTGCATTCGGATGGAAGCTATCCACCCTTCATTACTTTATGCATTTTATTCCTACTTGATCATACTTTACTTCATTTTGGACATTGTTTAGTCCTTTCATTTACTGTACTTATATTTTCTTGTGTGGGAGTTACTTGGACTACCGATGTTTGATTTCGGTATTTCCTTTTATGGTCATAAATGTTAAAACATTTCTTTGCATGCTTTGATGACACGCCATAATACACTGTAGCATTCCATTTTAACAAATGGGGTGTTACAAAAACCATCATTCTTTTTTTGTCTCCTAGGAAAAGGTGCATCACAACTATGAGAAACCAAGCAAGCATGTAAGAATTAGGTGAAGATATCTACAATCTAATATTTTATGAACGACTTGTAACCAATTGAGTTTTTGGTATTTTTTTTCTCTTTTTAAATCAAAATTTTACTTGCACAAAAGAACATATTTGAATTGATAGTACTAATATGACATAATCTAGTTCAAAAAAAAATGACATAATCAATATGTAAATTTTTTGAGGAACTACTTTAATCATTCAATTAGATCTTGTTAATCATTCAATTATTTATATCTTGTTAATCATTCAACCATCATCATTACACTTTGTGAACTTGAATAATGAGTATTTTTCTTGTTACTTGATTAAAGATACCCAAGTTGGAATCTTGGGCAAATTAAGGTTCTTTTCGCCAAATGAGGCCTAGTTTTAGCCGAAATGACTTGTATTATCTTACTTGGGTATTTATAGGTTCTTAAAATGATAATCAGATACACAAAGAGACAGGATCTATCACCCAATAATCCTCCCCAATGAAGTTTTTATTGCTAAACAAAGTAGTGATTACAAAAACAATAAAGACTAGTCCTCAAGGTAGTGCTAACCAAACAATTACACAAGAAACAGCGAGATCATCCCTACTAGGTTGATCCGATCTCCCCCACATACATCAGTTACTAAACATTCACATCATAAACTGACAAATGTATATTTATTAAGAGAGATAGAGAGAGAGAGAGAGAGAGAGTGAGAGAGAGAGAGAGAGAGGATTGTATGTGTTAATCACTCTAATAACGGCTCTCTATTGTTTTCCATTATACTGACCAAGAGAAAAGACACGAGATATAACATAAGATCATTTTTTTTGTTCAAGCCCATAAGAAACCAACGGTAAGAAGAGTGCTCCAATCCTACCACTAGAAGAATCACCAGTAGACAAAATCAGCCTCTCAACATTGGAAGTTCCAAGAATAGCAAGAAATGTCTCTACACAAAAAACAAACACACAACAAACACTAACACTACACTTGTTAGTTTGCAAAAGTTAACACCCTCTCTCAAACTAAACACGTGTAACCATAAGAAGAAACATATCTCAAAACCATACTGACTGCATAACCTTTAAAGTTGTGCATGGCAGTATTGCATATTACATACAGGTGATACTCATTTGACATATTGAAGCTTCCAACACACTCTCTCAAACTGAACAAGGGTATTACCTGTAACACTCCATGTAACACCCCACTTGGATAAGTGGACCGTTACGTGTATTTATGGCGTGTCATCAAAGCATGCAAGGTAATTGTCCAAAAAACATTAACTGACCATAAAGGAAATACCGGAATCAAATATCGGTAGTCCAAAAATAAGCTCAAACATAATTAATTAAGTACTGAAAGGAAGGACTAAACAATGTCCACACAAACAAAGTAATGTATGAAGTGCATAAAGTAAGAAGTCTGGATAGCTTCCATCCAAATGCACATACTCTCATAATCCTAAGAGCGTTCTTGTGTACCTGCTGTTTGGGACATGGAAAGGAAAGTAACGGCTGAGAAAATACGCTCAGTGAACGGATATATAATATGATATGAATAACTGAAAGTACAAACTGAAAAGCAGCGGAAAAGTGTAAGTCCTGGAAAATCTGTAACATGTTTATATCTCTAAAAACTTATGTTTAAATCTGAAAACTGTATTTTAATTTTCCAAGAGCCCATATCGGTTATGAAAGTATCAACTGACATGAATACATATAGGGGAGACCTCGTCATGCATTAGAAGGGTGACCTCTAATAATTAATAATCTGGGTAGGAGGGATCAGTGCCTTGTAAAAGATGTAGAGTACACACCACATTTACCTGATAACTGTTAGCTGTAAACTAGGATGCACCCATATGCGCCACATGATAATACTGATAATGGCCAAACTGAACTGAAGGGACGCTATGAGAAATCACTCCCTCGCGGAGGAGTCATAACACCGGTGCCTCAATTGTTATGGTTACAGTACATCCGTAACTAGATGACATGGTCATGCTTGTATATAGCTCAGGCATTTTAAAATAATCATAAGTATTACTGGAAAGCTAAATAATAATATAAAAGTACTGGAAAACAAATGGCTGCAAACGGGGAATCCTAAACAAGCCTATGAGGGAAGTGTCCATACTGAAGGAAAAAATATGCGTACCTCGTGTCCAATAATGAAGTGAGAATGAAGCTGAAAGATCTACTCCGACTTCCCGGATAATACATAAATAAGGGATGTGAATGAGTTGTCTAGTATCTGCTTATTATCACTGATTCTTACTGTTCTTGATTTGGTTTATTTGTTCTTGTAAATTTACTTTTTTTGTATATTCCGATAACTCTAACTGTTGTTAAGTATTTCAGTTTAATGTATTTACTTGTACTCTGATTACTGTATCATATGTATTCAAATATTCACGATATTACTATAAATAGTAACCTGCTATAAACAGAAAGTTTCCTGAAATAGAAAGTTTCCGAAGATAGAATGTTTCCAAAAGTGATTTAATAAACGGTCTCATGAACAATTAGTCATTTAAAATATTGACAAAGTATTAACTAAAAAAATTAATAAAACATAATTAGTTTAATAATGTTAATTAAATTTATTTAAAACGATTTATACCTTGATTAATTTATCACCAACAATTAACTTAAAAACTTGATTATTAAATTGCTAAACAAACACGCCTTGTTATAAAATCCGTGTAACCCGAACCCGAGCCTATCGAGACACCCTCTCGGTCGCACTTAGAAAAAACAACCATACATCAACCTAATGCCACAGCCGGCGGCTGTGGATTCCTAGCCGACGGCCAGCAGTCATTATTGGGTCAAAAAGTTGATGTGGTAGAAACTCAAAAACGAAGAAAACATGAAGATTTTGTCTAAGCGTTGTCAAGAGCAATCTAAGCGTTGACAAGAGCAAATCCAAAGTTGACAAAACAAGCATTGTCATGTACAATCCAAGCATTGTTATGTACAATGTAAGCATTGTTAGGAACGTAGACAAAGAAGCTTATGGAAGCTTCTATTTAGAGAAACATGAAAGATATATTCTGCATAAATTTATTTAAATAGAAGATTTACTTGTTTATTTGTTATTATCTCTTGTAAACCCTAATCCTTACACTATAAAAGGAACCAAGGGTCTTAGGTTTTATATATAACTTTCATATACAATGTAAACCTAAAGTGTGTGTCGACTAGGTGTGGGATTCAATGTACACACACCTAGTGGTTGTTCGTTATTAATATAATGAGCAATCTAATCATATGAACATGATGCATTCCTAGTAGCTTAAAAGATCCGGAAACCAAGGTTTCCACAATTGGTATCAGAGCCTCGTGGCTCGTGATGCTAGGACCAACAAGGTGTTCGTGTATCGTGAAGAAAAGAAAAATCCGTCTAGGGTTTTTTTGGACGTTTTTGTGTGCGCAACAGTATTCAGAAGGGCATAACTTTTTATTGAACCGTTGGATCGCCACAAATTTATTTGTGTGTGTTCTACACACATATATATTTAGATATCCACCGGAGGGATTGTCGAGATCTATCCCCAAGAAAAAGTTATTAAGTGTCAAAGTCACCAGGGGTCATATGCTGTTTTCTGTGAACAGTAATAGTAAAAACGCGATTTCTCCTTCGTTAACCGTTAGATCGTCGTGAAATTCGTTCTGTAGGTTCTTGACACTTGTGTCTAGGATCTCACCGAAGGGATCTTCGATCTGAGCTCTCATGAAGAAGATATTCGATGTCAAAGTTCACTGCAGTTTATGGTTTTCACATAAAATAATGATTTAGGGTTTATAAAACCCTAGATCTATTACCCGCTGACATGTGTTATTTAGACGCTGATAGATGTTGGTGTGACGCTGATAGATGTTGGTGTGACGCTGAAAAGGCATGGATGAGACGTTGATGGCCAGGCGCTGACATGTACAAAGTTGGCGCTGACAGGAATAAGTTAAGCGCTGTTGGGAAGCGCTGACACTTGTTGTCCGATATATACATTTTCAAACACTGACAAGTGTTGTCTGATATTGGACAAAACACAGTGTTGATATCTTGGACAGTGAAGGATATTGGACAATAAAAGGAATAGTTGTTGTTTGAGAAAATTGATACGTTTTTAGCACACAAAAAGGAGGAATTTACACACGAAGGTACATGGAATCTCTGTTTTCATATAGAATATCAAGATGATATTTATGGCTCGGATATTTTTAAAAAGGATTAATGATTTTAATGCGAGTTAGCAACAATTCGTGAGGTAATTTATTGGATTTGATTATGTAATCGGGGTAGCCTTGTAAAAGAGTTATCCGTCTTGTCACTTTTACATATGATATGAAGATTGAGAGTCGTCATGAAGAAGTGTTGGCTTAAGGGGAAGAATTCTTATGGTAAGGTTGATGATTGAAGAAGATTTTCGTGAGTTTGTGTTCTATCATATCTTAGAGTCATGCACTTCCAGCCACTGACTTTAAAGATAACTTGTTCGTGCTTTACATGGTTGGTGACAAAGACTTGTCATAACACTTGAAGGAGTTACATTATCGTGCTCAGTGTCTCACAAAGGATGAGAATATTGACAAGGGATCGAGGTCTACTTATACTTGGTGGAGTATAAGTTCTTTATCACATGGATAGTACAAGTCATGGAACATAAGGTTGGGTTATTCTACTTCTACATCAAGATTACTTTATTTATTTTTCTTCAAGATCATTACATAGAGCTTACACTTGGAGAATCTTCAACATTGCATACATTGTTTACTTCCCTGTTGATGTGACAAAAATGGGAAGACATACATGCTACAATTAAGGGGAAGCAATTTGAAGATGATGTACAACTTACAAGAGATACACAAAGAGTTTTGCCGACAAAATCTTCAGGTTTCCACAATTGGTATCAGAGCCTCGTGGCTCGTGATGCTAGGACCAACAAGGTGTTCGTGTATCGTGAAGAAAAGAAAAATATGTCTAGGGTTTTTTGGACGTTTTTGTGTGCGCAACAGTATTCAGAAGGGCATAACTTTTTATTAAACCGTTGGATCGCTACGAAATTTTTTGTGTGTGTTCTACACACATATATCTAGATATCCACCGGAGGGATTGTCGAGATCTATCCCCAAGAAAAAGTTATTAAGTGTCAAAGTCACCAGGGGTCATATGCTGTTTTCCGTGAATAGTAATAGTAAAAGCGCGATTTCTCCTTCGTTAACCGTTGGATCGTCGTGAAATTCGATCTGTAGGTTCTTGACACTTGTGTCTAGGATCTCACTGAAGGGATCTTCGATCTGAGCTCTCATGAAGAAGATATTCAATGTCAAAGTTCACTGCAGTTTATGGTTTTCACATAAAGTCATGATTTAGGGTTTATAAAACCCTAGATCTATTACCCGCTGATATGTGTTATTTAGACACTGATATATGTTGGTGTGACGCTGATAGATGTTGGTGTGACGTTGACAAGGAATGGATGAGACGCTGATGGCCAGGCGCTGACAGGTACAAAGTTGGCGCTGACAGGAATAAGTTAAGCGCTGTTGGGAAGCGCTGACACTTGTTGTCCGATATATACATTTTCAAACGCTGACAAGTGTTGTCTGATATTAGACAACAAACAGTGTTGATATCTTGGACAGTGAAGGATATTGGACAACAAAAGGAATAGTTGCTGTTTGAGAAAATTGATACGTTTTTAGCACACAAAAAGGAGGAATTTACACACGAAGGTACATGGAATCTCCGTTTTCATATAGAATATCAAGATGATATTTATGGCTCGGATATTTTTAAAAGGGATTAATGATTTTAATGCAAGTTAGCAACAATTCGTGAGGTAATTTATTGGATTTGATTATGTAATCGGGGTAGCCTTGTAAAAGAGTTATCCGTCTTGTCACTTTTACATATGATATGAAGATTGAGAGTCGTCATGAAGAAGTGTTGGCTTAAGGGGAAGAATTCTTATGGTAAGGTTGATGATTGAAGAAGATTTTCGCGAGTTTGTGTTCTATCATATCTTAAAGTCATGCACTTCCAGCCACTGACTTTAAAGATAACTTGTTCGTGCTTTACATGGTTGGTGACAAAGACTTGTCATAACACTTGAAGGAGTTACATTATCGTGCTCAGTGTCTCACAAAGGATGAGAATATTGACAAGGGATCGAGGTCTACTTATACTTGGTGGAGTATAAGTTCTTTATCACATGGATAGTACAAGACATGGAACACAAGGTTGGGTTATTCTACTTCTACATCAAGATTACTTTATTTATTTTTCTTCAAGATCATTACATAGAGCTTACACTTGGAGAATCTTCAACATTGCATACATCGTTTACTTCCCTGTTGATGTGACAAAAAGGGGAAGACATACATGCTACAATTAAGGGGAAGCAATTTGAAGATGATGTACAACTTACAAGAGATACACAAAGAGTTTTGCCGACAAAATCTTCAGGTTTCCACAATTGGTATCAGAGCCTCGTGGCTCGTGATGCTAGGACGAACAAGGTGTTCGTGTATCGTGAAGAAAAGAAAAATCTGTCTAGGGTTTTTTGGACGTTTTTGTGTGCGCAGCAGTATTCAGAAGGGCATAACTTTTTATTAAACCGTTGGATCGCCACGAAAGATTTTGTGTGTGTTCTACACACATATATCTAGATATCCACCGGAGGGATTGTCGAGATCTATCCCCAAGAAAAAGTTATTAAGTGTCAAAGTCACCAGGGGTCATATGCTGTTTTCTGTGAACAGTAATAGTAAAAGCGCGATTTCTCCTTCGTTAACCGTTGGATCGTCGTGAAATTCGATCTGTAGGTTCTTGACACTTGTGTCTAGGATCTCACTGAAGGGATCTTCGATCTGAGCTCTCATGAAGAAGATATTCAATGTCAAAGTTCACTGCAGTTTATGGTTTTCACGTAAAATCATGATTTAGGGTTTATAAAACCCTAGATCTATTACCCGCTGACATGTGTTATTTAGACGCTGATAGATGTTGGTGTGACGCTGATAGATGTTGGTATGACGCTGACAAGGCATGGATGAGACGCTGATGGCCAGGCACTGACAGGTACAAAGTTGGCGCTGACAGGAATAAGTTAAGCGCTGTTGGGAAGCGCTGACACTTGTTGTCCGATATATACATTTTCAAACGCTGACAAGTGTTGTCTGATATTAGACAATAAACAGTGTTGATATCTTGGACAGTGAAGGATATTGGACAACAAAAGGAATAGTTGCTGTTTGAGAAAATTGATACGTTTTTAGCACACAAAAAGGAGGAATTTACACACGAAGGTACATGTAATCTCTGTTTTCATATAGAATATCAAGATGATATTTATGGCTCGGATATTTTTAAAAGGGATTAATGATTTTAATGCAAGTTAGCAACAATTCGTGAGGTAATTTATTGGAATTGATTATGTAATCGGGGTAGCCTTGTAAAAGAGTTATCCGTCTTGTCACTTTTACATATGATATGAAGATTGAGAGTCATCATGAAGAAGTGTTGGCTTAAGGGGAAGAATTCTTATGGTAAGGTTGATGATTGAAGAAGATTTTCGCGAGTTTGTGTTCTATCATATCTTAAAGTCATGCACTTCCAGCCACTGACTTTAAAGATAACTTGTTCGTGCTTTACATGGTTGGTGACGAAGACTTGTCATAACACTTGAAGGAGTTACATTATCGTGTTCAGTGTCTCACAAAGGATGAGAATATTGACAAGGGATCGATGTCTACTTATACTTGGTGGAGTATAAGTTCTTTATCACATGGATAGTACAAGACATGGAACACAAGGTTGGTTTATTCTACTTCTACATCAAGATTACTTTATTTATTTTTCTTCAAGATCATTACATAGAGCCTACACTTGGAGAATCTTCAACATTGCATACATCGTTTACTTCCCTGTTGATGTGACAAAAAGGGGAAGACATACATGCTATAATTGAGGGGAAGCAATTTGAAGATGATGTACAACTTACAAGAGATACACAAAGAGTTTTGCCGACATCAACTAGGGGAAGATTGTTGGGTCAAAAAGTTGATGTGGCAGAAACTCAAAAACGAAGAAAACGTGAAGATTTTGTCTAAGCGTTGTCAAGAGCAATCTAAGCGTTGACAAGAGCAAATCCAAAGTTGACAAAGCAAGCATTGTCATGTACAATCCAAGCATTGTCATGTACAATGTAAGCATTGTTAGGAACGTAGACAAAAAAGCTTATGGAAGCTTCTATTTAGATAAACATGCAAGATATATTCTGCATAAGTTTATTTAAATAGAAGATTTACTTGTTTATTTGTTATTATCTCTTGTAAACCCTAATCCTTACACTATAAAAGGAACCAAGGGTCTTAGGTTTTATTCATAACTTTCATATACAATGTAAACCTAAAGTGTGTGTCGACTAGGTGTGGGATTCAATGTACACACACCTAGTGGTTGTTCGTTATTAATATAATGAGCAATCCAATTGTTTTTAATTCATGTTTTGTGCCTAAACACCTTGTTAATGTGCCGTGTTCTAATTCCGCTTTGATTATCTAATCATATTAACATGATGCATTCCTAGTAGTTCAAAAGATCCGGAAACCAAGGTTTCCACAGTCATAACTGCTGCCGTTGCCACTGTTGGTACCAAAACAGCCCCCACTGTTTGTCATTTTACCCCCGCCGTGACCAAGTTACCCACCGACTGTGTATTTTTCCCACTATCTTGCTTTTGCTTCCCACTGCCTCTATCCTAAGACCCACCGAGAGTTATATAACTCTTGGTTGCCACTGGTGTCAAACACACACCCCCGAATTATGCTATCTACCCACAGTATTTAAAACCAAACGCCCACTTAATGACCGTTACCCACTGTTTGGGTTTGGTTTGCGGCTGATCGCAAGAAAAAGGACCACCGAGACATTATAGGTCTCGGCTGTTTATACCAAAAGCCCACCGAGAGCTTTTATGCTGTCGGTTTTCATGTATAACATCAAAACCCCGACTGAATTAATATATATTACATGTTTAAATCCAAGGCCCCGTGTGTTCTTCTGATACCAAAATGGATTTCGTGAATTAATAAAAGAAATAAGAGATGATTACCTTAATTCGTGATTAGGGATTAACTATGAACATGTAGTCGAATCAAATGATAAAATCAGAACCTTTTCCCCCTTTGTTTTTTTTTGTTTCCAGCCGTCGGCCACCCACAGCGAACAACAACCCTAATTTTATTTTGGTGAAATGTAAAATGAATGAAAACATGTGCTTTATTTCTCTGTGATGACTTTTAAATGGGGCTGGGTTCAAGGCCCATTGTTTCTTTGTTTCTTATTTAGCCGCCAGCCCCAACACATTTAATTGTGTGTCTTTTGTTTTCCGTCACTTATAAATTATCGTGAATACTTGTGTTTAGTTCTCGTGTTTTAAATCCTGAAACATAATATTCATTTAATATTTTCTGACATTTATTAATTATTTTCTCAATAATTAATTTCGTAACACTTTAATTAAAGCTGAGACAACGTATATTTAATATTCGTGGATTTTAAATTGCGTATTTTACAACTCTTTCCCTCTAAAAATAATTCGTCCTCGAATTTGAGACGTGATAATATCGTAGTTTTACAATTCTTCCCCTAAAAAAGGGGATTCGTCCTCGAATTATAGGTTCGATAAGCTGAGAGAATAAATAAAGCTGGAAGGACGCAAAAGCTGAAAAGACATGTAACTGAAAGGACATGAACGCGATATGACTGAAAGGAACATGGGACGTGACATGACCGAAAGGTAACAGTAAATTATGGAAGGAAAAGAAAATGAGAACTTCGGATGGACTCCTCCGTTCTAAATGGCTTCCCGCTCAGAACGGTTCCTTCAAAGATCTTGACACAATGAACAATCTTGGTCTTAATGACCCTGTCTTGACGATACATAAAGTACCCGATCCCTTAACGTAAGGTAGATTCTCATGAATTTGATCGAATGATAAAAATTTATCGTGCAAGGGCAACTGAAACGTTATGCTGCAAAATAACCTGGAATAATTGACACAAGCAACGTCTAAGCAATGATGTGCGAGACATACAGAACGTAGTACGCGAGCAATTATGAACGTCATGCGGAACAATTGTGAACGTGATACGTGGAGTTATGGTGGATGTACTGTTGGGTCAAGAGTTGATGAGTCAAACACTATGGAAACAAAAAGAAGGACAAAATAGGGCATTCCAACTGCTAGAGTTCCCACTGCTGGAGTACTTGCCCCTGCTAGAGTACTTCCCACTGCTGAGGATTTGGTCAAAACGGATAAGTATGAATAAGTCAGTTCTGATTTAGTCATAAATACTTTATTTAGTTTCCATGTATCTCTGGGTTCCTTAAGTTATAAAAGGAAAAACCAGCCGTAGGTTTTATTCATTCGTTACTACTACTACAATGTAACCTACTGTTGCTTTGATCTCTAGGTGTGTGATTCCATGTACACACACCTAGAGTGGTTTGTGTTAATCAAATAATACAAACCCTTTGGGAATCATTCATCTTGTGTTAAACATCTTGTTCTTGTTAAGTGTATTATTCTGCTGTGTTCATCACATATACAATTGATAACCTAGACATAACGGTTTTTACTGTTTGAGTCTCAAGATCTAGGATTCCACAATTGATATCAGAGCGGGTGGCTCTCGATATCTAGGAGAATCAAGATGTTTTTCATGTTCGTGTTTGTTGCTGTGAAGATCTAGGGTTTGTGTTAAAACCCTAGGTAATTATTTATTGGGTTAATATACAAAGAAGTTACTAAACTTTCCAAGAAATTTGTCCTAAGGTAACGAACGTTCATTTTGTGTTTCTAAGTTACTAATGTTCATATAATCGGTTGATTAAGTTACCCACCTATCAAAAACTTGATATTTATGTTACTTAACATGAAAAAACAAGACATTTATGTTACTTAATTTATCAAAAAACATGCGTTCAGGTTACTCAAATTAACACTAAATTATAGTGATGTATAGTTTAGTAAAGTTTAGTAACTTAGAAACACAAAATGAACGTTCGTTACCTTATGACAAATTTCTTGGAAAGTTTAGTAACTTCTTTGTATATTAACCCTTAATTATTGAAGCCATGAAGACATTTTTGGTGATTATGTTCGTATACTGCTGCCACTGTCCAACAAGTTGTAATGTATGTTTGTGCTCCAAGGTAGCTACGTTGTTTTATTCAGCCAAAGAAATTTTTTTACTGATGTCATTATGTTCGTATACTGCTGCCAAACATGATTTATTCAATCGAGCGGTTTAGGTAATTGGGACGTATGAATATATTAGCAAATCGCTGTCTTGGATTTGTATTTATTCAATAGTCTGATTATTTTAACTTCACAATTGAATACATGATAAGTTTCAACATTTAAGGCTGAAAGGGATGTGAGTATTGAGGATATATTGAAAAATATAAACTTTTGACTTCAATGTTCAAAGCAATGTTTTAAAACCCGGGTCTTAGATCGACCTGGTCGAGTCGTCGGGTCCGGGTCAACAAGACAATGTTAAAACTTCAAAGTGGTCCACTAATCACTATTGTTTATTCTTTTCTCGTGTGAAATCAACAAGAAAAGTTTGATACAACTAAATTCCTATTGGTGCTCATGTGTGTTGGAAACTCACTTTATGTGACGACATTTAAGAATTCCCGTTAGTTATCATAGTCACACACGCTTAGACTAGACTAGGTTCGATGTATAGTTTAAGGTGCGTGTGTGACTATATATACCCCTCCTTAGCTTCCAAGGAGGGGTGTTGCTTGTGTCTATTTTCATTTCAATACATCTTTTCTTAACTTTTCACACAACCTCTCTCTCTCTAAGCTTAACAATGGCTACCACCACCATATTCCACCATGTTAGACCACCGGATCATATTTAGCAAATATTCATTTGGCATCAGAGCCTTGGTTCATTCCTTGGATCATGTTTTTGTTTCGATTTGGTGGTCAAAATTTTTTTTGGGGTCTCGTTCTATAATTTTTTTTGGTCCGAATTTATCATTCTTTTGTCACGTTCACATGTTTTTATATCCACCATTCATAACCTTTTTGTCCTTGTCTGTCATTTGTATGTCATCAGTAAGATTGCCATGGTCAAAAGATGATTCCTTTTTTATTTCATTGGTTTCATCAAAACCTATTCATCTATGGTCAAAAGTTGTCTTCGTGGTCAAAAGTTATCTTGTTGTTTTTGATATTCAAAAATTGGTCAAAAGTGGTAATCTGGTATTCATATCGTATACTGTTTCTGGCTTAATTTTTGATCTGGTTTTTTTTTCTGGGTTTATCTTGTTGTTTCTGATGATAAGTTACCCATAAAAATATTCAGAGTACCATTCCCGGATTTTCAGGAACAAGGACTACTCGTGGATAAGGTTTCAACTTCAGGTTCATCGCATTGACTGCGATGGTACCATTGCGATGGGTACCATCGCGATGGGTCCTAGTTTAAACTGCGATGGGACTTCGACTGTGATGGACTCTACATCTTGACTGCGATGGGTCATAGCTTTAGACTGCGATAGACTCTCATTGCGATGGGTTCCATCCTAATGGGTCAAAGTTTTAGACTACGATGGACAACATAGTTTTGACTGCGATGGGTCTATTTTATTTTTTGACTGCGATGGGAATGCGATGGTGTCCATCAAGATACGATGGAACCATCAAGATGATGATTTAAACAGACTTCGATGGACTCTTTGTTGTTTAAGACTGCGATGGGTTCAATTTTTTTAGACTGCGATGAATTTTTTTTTTCCGACTCCTATTAGTTTAAAAAAATTGTTACGATGCAGTTTAAGAAATTACTTGACCATGTAGTTTTAACATTAACTCTTGACCAAAACCATCTCAACCGAGTTGACTCAGTTAAATCACTGAGTCGAACATAACTCAACTGCCAACCTTTTTACTCCTCAACTCCAAATCTAATCCTATTCCCGTCGACACCTAATCCCCCATCCAATCAAGACTCGACTTAACAACTATTTAAGATCTCAGATTACTCTATTTCGTGTGATAAATATAATCATAGATTATTTTTAGATCTAAACACGAAAGAGACATGCATCATAGATCTAATGTATGGCTCATCCATCTCATTACTTTTCGAAAATAAAGATAGACTAAGAACATATATGTTCATAGCTATTCTTTGTTTCGTTTTATAACCGAAAACAAAACATGCAATCGTCTTTCATTCCTACCTGAGACCATTATACAATGATCTTAATGCCGGTTCATATGTCTTCGTGTATATGGCTGAGATTCGTGGCTGGTTGTGGTTAGCCATGGAATCTAAGGTTGAGTTTAAAACTCACAGATGAGATTAATGGTACGATAGTTGTGATTTGATCAAGGGATTGGATGGGATATGATTTATTCTGTGCTTAGATGATGGATTTAAGAAGATGGGATTAGTTGTTTAGGTGGCTGAGATGTTGCAAGAACAATGGAAGGTGATGGGGGACAGAGGTTTTGAGGTAAATGAAGTTGGGAAAAGGAGTTAGGTTAGAGGCGGATTAAACGAGGCAAGTGATTAGGGTTATGATAACTGCGAGTTGTTAGGGTTGGGATTGCTTTATATTGTGATGATGGACCGGGTTATGAGTTTGATGGGCCATGGAATCTTATTTATTCAATTCAATGGGCCATGACACACGTTTCTTTAACAAAATTTGGGCCTTGGACTCGAATTTTGTTAACATTGGCTAATTCAATGTTGGGCCGTATGTTTTTAAAACACAATATACACGAATTTTCATTTCAAAATTATTTATTTTGAATAAAATTTTGTGGATATTATCGGGATTTAAATGTGACATCGGGTCGAGACAAAAAGTGACGTGACAAATGTGACGAGAATTTATTTGAGACGAGACCAAGAAAAAATTGGGCGATTTTTTAGTGGCTACAGATTTTGTTTGATCGGGTATTAATTACGTGACGTTGAAGACGGATTTTTTTGAAGGCGTGTACTTATTTTATCTTTCAAAGATAACTTGCTCGTGCTTCATATTAGAATGAAGACTTGTTTATCTGGTTTCTGGGTTCGGGGTGGTTGGTTGATGACTCGGATAACTATCACTTAAAGGGGTTACATTGTTGTACTCAGTGTCACGCGCTTAGTCGACGTGGATAATTTCAAGAGGTGTTGTGCTTATAGACTTCTTCAGTGATGCATTGAGTACTTAGAGATTTCTCCACCGTTCTTCATTCAACAATAGTGCAAGCTTAAGTCACAAGATCGAAGGATTCTTATTCAGTTTCACGTTTGATGTATCCGGTCCATTCAATCAATGGTCACTTCAAATTGCTTTCACGTGGGTTGGTAAAGGTGGCCATGGAGAGTTTATGAGAAGAGATTTTTGATCAACAGCTGATTCTCACAAAATATATAATTCTGCTTATTTATTATTCTCACAAGATTTCAGGTTCATGTGCGTACGATTTATTGATGGTTCCGAGTTTTGAAACCATCAAGGGGAAGAAGAAGACACATTGAACGCACAATGAGTACACGTGATGAACTTCATACCTTCTTTTGATTTGAAGACATTCCGGGATGATATTTGTCATAGCCGCAGAGAAAATTAGTGTTTTAACTCGTGGCATTATCAATCTCTAAATGGTACACTACTGATTCGAGGCTTAATTGTTTTATTGTTGTAATTAAACATCATCATTATCCTATATGCATTCCCGGGACTTAATTGACTCTGGTGCATCTCCGAAGATATGTGCATTTTCGGGACTTAATTGACTCTGGTGTTACGATGTCAACTTCATGAATGGGATAAAGTGTCCACTTCAGTATTTGAGCTTCATAATGGGGATTGATTTACTTTCTTCAAATATGTGGGGGAAGAAATGTCTTGATTCTTTCTAGTATGCATAACTTGAACTCTCAGGGGGAAGAAAAATTCAGAAGAATTATTCAAGCGTGAGAAGAGAAGTTGTTGATCTACTTGGTGTACCCCTTAGTTTCAATCCCTCTTAGCAACGTTATCATGTTATATGATGGGATTTGCTCGTTAGATTCCGCTGTGCGCTTAATCATTCTAAGCTTTATTGAAAGCTTTGAAGTTGCTTACGAGGATTGTCGATTTAGGGGGAAGCTATTTAAAAGCTTCTACATCAAGATAATGTGGCATGAATTAGGGGGAAGCTAATTCAGAAGCTTCTCCTTAACCAGAAGTGTATGGGTTACTTAGCTCGTGCCGTTACAGTATTTCTTCTACAAGTTACTTTAAAGATGAGTTGTTTTGAAGACGAAGACCTCAGAAGACTTCATCAGCTTTGGACGCTTCATGAAAGCTCTTGTTCTTAATCATTTTGTACTTGTTAGGAAGAATATTGTAAGGAATTCTACACGTCGTCCCATGGGGGAAGATTGTTGGAAACTCACTTTATGTGACGACATTTAAGAATTCCCGTTAGTTATCATAGTCACACACGCTTAGACTAGACTAGGTTCGATGTATAGTTTAAGGTGCGTGTGTGACTATATACACCCCTCCTTAGCTTCCAAGGAGGGGTGTTGCTTGTGTCTATTTTCATTTCAATACATCTTTTCTTAACTTTTCACACAACCTCTCTCTCTCTAAGCTTAACAATGGCTACCACCACCATATTCCACCATGTTAGACCACCGGATCACATTTAGCAAATCTACAATGTGTTAATATCACGAGATCATATAAGGAGATTTGTTGGAATTTCACGTGGGTAGCATTCAGTATTTGATGGTGACATAGAGACTACATATGATAGATCTGTCTTCTGTGGTCCCAAGTTATCTTGCTCATACTGATGTTATAATAAAAGCAACGTACTTTGGTTCAATGTGACATAAACGAATGTACTTCAAAATTGGTTCACGTGGGGTATAGCAGCTGTGATGGAGGTGTCTGCACAAAACATTAGAGATAATATTTTAATTGTAGAGGTAATTTTTAGTTTTCTCTGTTTTTGTTATTTTCCCCTGTTTGTCACAGGCTAGTAACAAAAAAGTGGCGTTAAAAGTTCCCCCTGCTTTTGAAGAAGTTCCCCTGCCTTTATTAATCCCACTGCTGCTAGAGAGTTCCCCTTGCTGTCAGCACTGATTTTTGGACATCAATGTTTTGGAGTATGGTTTATTCACAACAACTGGTCTTAAAGTTATAAAGGCTCATTTTATTTTTATTGATTACGAAGAAAAGTTTTTATCATTTATTTGAAGATGAAGGAGATTTTCGCGGGTACGAGTTTTATGCTTAAATGCTTAGTGACAAAGTGATACACGATCTAGGAATGTGTGATTTTTCTTATGGTACTCTATGCACATATTTTCTATCACTTGAAGGAGTTACATTATCGTGCTCAGTGTCTCATTTCCAGTAAGAATGAGATTTTTGTATATATTTTCTCTTTGTCACGTGGTTAGTGCAAGATATAGAACGCAAGTTCGGGTTATTCTACTTCATCATCAAGTAAGTTATGATCAGATTTCTTCATATGTAATCATTACATAAAAGCCTATAGAATTGAAGATTCATCAATGACTAGCACAATTTTAAGGGAAGCTAATTGTTAAAGTGTTAGTCATTTACATATGACATTGAGGTGAATGTTTTCGCTACTTCTCATTCGTATTATGACAAGTAATGTGAGTATCCACTGCTTAAATTCATTTTTTATTAGGTTCCATGGCCTATGTTCTTCATGGAGGGTATTTTGAAAAGTAGAATACTTGGGTTAGATGTATGATATTGGTTAGTAGTAGTTGAAAATCAAGGTTGTTTACATACAAGACTCCTATTTGATCATGTCAAAGGGGAAGATTCTTTAGAGAATGTTCAGCCTGTTGATCCTTGGTGTTGTATGCTTAAGGGGAAGTGTTTGAACATCATCAACTAGGGGAAGATTGTTGGGTCGAGAGTTGATGAGTCAAACACTATGGAAACAAGAAGAAGGACCAAATAGGGCATTCCCACAGCTGGAGTTCCTACAGCTGGAGTACTTGCCCCTGCTAGAGTACTTCCCACTGCTGAGAATTTGGTCAAAATGGATAAGTATGAATAAGTCAGTTTTGATTTAGTCATAAATACTTTATTTAGTTTCCATGTATCCCTGGGTTCCTTAAGTTATAAAAGGAACAGCGAGCTGTAGGTTTTATTCATTCATTATGATGGTAGCCTAACATAGATATTTAAAGAATGCAAAAACAAATCCCCGACAAGAAGCCGAAAACTTGATGCGTTATTTCCACACATTTGGTTTTAAATTTATAATCAAGAATTACTGATATTAATTAGGAACACAAATTCGAGCAAGTATACTCTAGTCATGTTGTAATTATGTTGTGTTAGAGTATGCTCGTGTCATAACAACTAATTATATGGCCAGACACATATGGGCCTATGGGGTCACACACATATACACAGAGGTACCACTTAATATATACCGTGTTTATTGTATTTACGGTATATACTTGACTTACGTTACTCGGGATCAATTCTTGGCATATAATAACTTATCTTACCATTAGTTTATTATTGTACTTAAATCAATTAATGTGAAGCCTATTATATGCAAAACTTTTGATTATGATTTTATAGTATCCGTTTTGTTTTTTTACCATTGATACACATTGACTACCTAATCAATGTCATAAAGACAAATACGTTTTGTCTTCCAATTTGGTTTTGAAAAACATAACGTGATGTACATAATAAATAGATACATGAAAATGGTTTTCATGAGAGCTTTTCTTTAAAAAAACTTATTTTTGCCGTAGTCCAAAATTGATTCGAGTAGCACGGTCATTAAGACTAGAATCTACGGGTATACGGTGACGTGTAGTGTGTTTCTACATAGAGGTGATCTACTTTGGTCACTTGGTTTCTTGGGTAGATCGTGTGGTGATTGTCTCCGGTTGATCTTACCGAATCGTGCCACAAAGGTATACTTTTATCTCCCTCTTTTATATGATTAATCATATGACTCTATGGATCCGTTCATAGGTGCTTGTTCCGCTGCGTTGATTATTTATAATATGTTATTAATTTTATTCAGCACCTATAGTGGTATCACGAGCCATCATATAATGTCATATGATTATCGGGTATGCGTAAAAATGGCTAAATATGAGTATTTTTGAGGGATTTGTTAAACCAATATTAAAATAGCCCCTATGGCATTATTTTCGTGGCATTATAGACTTTTAGGAGGTCTTATAATATGTTTTTTAATGATCTCATAGTCACGGTTTACGCATACTTAAATGGGTTTATTACGGGTACGTGTAAAATGACCTAAAACGCGTTTTTGGAACGATCCTTGAATCGGGTTTTAAACAGCTCTAATAACCATGTTTTCTGTAAATATATGATAATTACAAGGTTTATAAAATGTGGTTTTAAGGTCCTATGGTTATTGGTTACACGCACCAATCGAGGGTTTAATTAATTGTTGATTATTCTTTCGATTTCGTTGGATAACAAGTGTTTGTTGTTGTTTAATTTTATTTCCATGGGAAATACATGCATGTTTGGCCATGGACTTAGCCAACACCTTGTTATATTCATAATCTTATGGTATTATTATGTTTCTTATGCAAAGCCGATGAAAACCTAGACCAAATGTGACATGTTGTGTGTTGATTTGCATTTAATTTCAGTTTTGGGGATTTGCCATTGTTTCGGCTTCATTAATATGTTTTTGATGTTGGTTATAGCCATTGTTTGGGAATTTTACAGTAGGTTAATGATAGGTTAAATGTTTTTATTCATAAATCATTTGTAACCGATGCTTGGATGGGAATGGCTAAAGAATTAAAGACATATTGTGAAATTCGGAGCTGCTGAGTGACCTGCACTAAAATGTGATTTCCCGGAGTTCTATAAGGAGATAGAAGCCCAAATTTGGTGTGCTAACTCACAACTCATAGGCCTTCAAAAGTCTCAACTGGAGCTCAGGCTAGGGAAGAGTCCTTCAATGGGTTTTGGGCCCTAGAAGTTGACTGAAATATTTAGGTAGATTTGGGCCTCATGTTCATTTTGGGTTCTACTTGCTCTTGATGGTCTTGGAGCAAGTGGGAGCCCACTTTGTGGTTATGTTGACTTACCCTTAGTTGACTTCTTGGTCCACGTGATGGCTCACGAGATCAAGAATAGGTTTTTCATCGGTTTGAGGCTTTGCATACTTGTGGTTGTGTGGTTGCTTGTTTGCTTGATATCTTGATATTACTTGCAAATGTTTTTATAAAAACTTGAAACCAATCACAAACCATTTATAAAAATAAATCCTTGATTTAGTTTAAAGTTTAAATATGATTTAAAACTAAAATCTTGTTTTTCATAAAAACTCTTAACGTGTTATGATGTTATTATTTTTTATTTTTTTGTATTGTCTAAATCTAATATTAAATCCATTTAGGTTTTATGTTAGTATTTAACATGGACAACTTGACACACATAAATTAAAACAAGATTAGACTTAAGTTAAAAATGTTTTTTTAACTTGTGCTACGATGGATGAATGCATGCTTCCTCGTAACACACTTTTGATTTGTGGGACTTTTATACCCGTCTAAAATTTAAGTCATGCCGTCCAATCGTTTGAGATCACTTGCAATTACTTTTTGCATCTTGTGAGACGGATGCAAATTTTAACCCAAGGTGATTATTATCTATGCGTGAGACCTAGACTTATTCTCGCATGTTCTCAAATTGGATGACTTAATCGGTTAAGTGGTGAGACCTTGACCGAGGCAAGGATGGGACTTAACATGCCATGTTTGATATTTTGTGAATTGTTCACTTATGTCATGAGTCCCATAAGGATCTAAGAATTGCACATGATTTGCAATTGATGAACGTCATCTACCTATTGAATCTATCATTGCTAGCAGATCAACTGATGTGATGGTAGAACCTCAATGAGGATCTTAGCCTTTTCGTAAAATTAATTGTTTTTATATAAACTTGGGTAGTTAATTTTTAAAGGATTAATTATTGAAAGTACTAAAACTTTGAACTTTGTTTATTTTGTAGATGGCAACGAATCAATCAATTAACAATCAAATCAGATCAATTCTTGATAAGGAGAAATTGAGTGGTACAAACTTCCTTGAATGGTTTCGAAATCTGAGGAATGTCCTCAGATCAGAAGGAAAGTTGCACCACTTGGAAGAGGCCTTACCTGAAGCACCTCCTACTACTGCCACCGCTGCTGTTCGCAATGCCCATACTAAAAGGGTTGCTGAACAACAAGAAGTGGCTGGCTTAATGTTATGTAGTATGGTCCCTGAAATCCAAAAACATTTGGAAGACTTTACTGCATATGACATGATTGAGGAACTCAAGACGATGTTCCAACAACAAGCAGAACAAGAACTCTTTGAAACGGTCAAAGCGTTCCATAACGGCAAGCAGAAGGAGGGCCAATCTGTCAGCACTTATGTGTTGAGAATGAAAGGCTACCTTGTTCAGATGGACCGACTTGGATACCCTATACCACAAGTCTTAGGAGTGAACTTGATACTCACTTCACTTTCCAAAGACTATGATCAGTTTGTTCAGAACTATCATATGCATGGCATGGGGAAGACTATACCTGAACTGCATGCCATGCTGAAGCTTGTAGAGAAGGGTATGCCCAAGAAAGCTCCCTCTGTTCTTGCTATCAAGAAAGGTCATATCCAAAAACCGAAGCCACAAGCTAAAGGAGGCAAGGGTAAGAAGTTCAAGGAAAAGCCACTATGGTTATGACCCTAAACGCAAGTTCCCCCCACTTGGAAAAAAGGAGCATCCTGCTAAGGATGTAGAGTGTCATCACTGTCATGAGATTGGACACTGGAGAAGGAATTGTCCTTACTACCTGGCAGAAGTGGACAAAAAGAAGAACAAAGCCGGCACGTCCGGCACATCAGGTATCTTCATGATAGAACTCTATTCATTCCCTAAAACTAATACCTGGATATATGACACTGGTTGTGGTACTCACATTTGTAATACTATTCAGGGGCTTAGAGGGATCAGAAAGTTAAATAAAGGCGCATTGGACTTGCACGTGGGCAATGGTAACCGTGCAGCTGTTGAAGCCATAGGGAGCTATGATCTTATCCTCCCTAGTGGAATGATTCTTGTACTAGACAATTGTCATTTTTCACCCTCTATTACTAGAGGAATTATTTCTCTTTCGCGTTTATGGGATAATGGTTTTTCACATAAATTTACTGATTATGGTACTATTCAAGTTTCCAAGGATTATGTATTTTATTTTAATGCTATTCCTCGTGATGGAATTTTTGAAATTGATATGCATAATCATGTATCAAATGAGGGTTCTATTTATACTTGTAGCAAAAAGAAGTCCAAGCACAACTTGGATTCTACTTTTCTATGGCATTGCCGACTTGGCCATATAAATAAGAAACGCATTGCAAAACTGCAACATGATGGGCTTTTAAAGTCAACTGATGATGAATCATTTGATATATGTGTATCTTGTATATCTGGAAAGATGGCAAGAAAGCCTTTTACTCATGCAAGTGAAAGAGCTAATGATCTTCTTGGACTCATACATAGTGATGTACGTGGTCCATTTAGAACCACGTCTAGAGAAGGAGCTAACTAATACGTTACATTTACTGATGACTTCAGTAATATGGTTATGTTTACTTGATAAAACATAAACATGAAGTTTTTGAAACGTTCAAAACCTTCCAAATCGAGGTAGAAAATCAACTCGGGAAGACAATCAAAGCACTTCGATCTGATCGAGGAGGCGAGTATTTAAGCCTTGAGTTTTTAGATCATCTAAAGAGTCGTGGGATTGTCTCACAACTTACTCCTCCCTATACACCACAACATAATGGGGTGTCAGAGAGGAGAAATCGAACCTTGCTTGACATGGTTCGATTAATGATGAGTCCAACCACTTTGCCAATGTCCTTTTGGGGCTACGCTCTAGAGTCTGCTGCACACATACTCAATATGGTTCCAACTAAGAAGGTTGATAAGACTCCATATGAAATATGGCACGGGAAAGTCCCGGACTTGTTTTATTTGAAAGTCTGGGGTTGTGAGGCTCTCGTTAAACGAGAAACACCAAAAAAACTTGAGCCCATATCTATCAAGTGTATCTTTGTAGGATACCCAAAGGAAACAATGGGTTACTACTTCTACTACCCACCCGAGAACAAAATATTTGTTGCTCGGTATGCTGAGTTTCTTGAGATTAGTCTCATATCACAAGAAGCAAGTGGGAGCACCATAGACTTTGATGAAATTCAAAGTCAAGATGCACAACCTTCTGAGAACACTAGCGAACATCACCAAGAGGTTGAGCATGAAAATGTTGAATCTCAAAGTGATGTAATTCCCATTCGTAGATCCGCAAGGATATCTCACGCACCTGATCGATATGGTTTCTATATCGATGCTGAGGAACATGAGTTAGGGGATCATGGTGAACCCGATAACTATAAAGCTGCATTGTTAGATCCTGAATCTGATAAGTGGCTTGAAGCTATGAATGCGGAAATGCAATCCATGAGGGACAACGAAGTTTGGATCTTAGTTGACCTCCCTCCTAACTGTAAGACGGTAGCGAGTAAATGGCTCTTCAAGAAGAAGACCGATATGGATGGCATTGTACACACTTTTAAAGCTCGTCTTGTAGCAAAAGGTTTCACTCAAACCTATGGGGTTGACTACGAAGAAACCTTCTCGCCTGTTGCAGACATTAAAGCTATTAGGATTCTTATAGCCATAGCAACGTTCTATGACTATGAGATTTGGCAAATGGATGTCAAGACCGCCTTCTTGAATGGCCATCTGAACGAAGACGTTTATATGGTGCAACCTGAAGGGTTCGTGAATCCTAAACATCCCAGACGTGTATGCAAGCTTCAAAGATCCATTTATGGGTTAAAGCAAGCATCTAGGACTTGGAACAAGAGATTTGACGAGGAGATCAAAAAGTTTGGTTTCACTCAAAATCCCGATGAGCCATGTGTATATAAAAGAGCTAGTGGAAGTATCGTCGTTTTCCTAGTCTTATATGTCGATGACATATTGCTCATGGGAAACAATATTCTAATGCTACAAGATGTTAAATCCTGGCTTGGAAAATGTTTTGCCATGAAAGACTTGGGTGAGGCGGCGTTCATTCTAGGAATCAAGATCTACAGAGATAGATCAAGGCGATTAATCGGTTTGAGTCAAAGTGCATACATTGACAAAATCTTAAAGCGGTTTAAGATGGATGCCTCCAAACGTGGGAGTCTACCAATGCAATCCAATGTAGAATTGAGTAAGACTCAAGGTCCCTCCACACCTAAAGAAGTGAAGCGAATGAAAGGAGTGCCTTATGCTTCGGCTGTAGGATCCATCATGTATGCTGTGAGGTGCACTAGACCTGATGTAGCGTTCTCTTAGAACCATACAAGTAGATACCAACAGAATCCAGGTGAATGTCACTAGACTGCTGTAAAGAACATATTAAAGTATCTTCGAAATACAAAAGATATGTTTCTTGTTTATGAAGGTGATTCACCAACTGAGCTTGGTGTTACTTGCTACACTGATGCTAGTTGGGAGACAGATCGGGATGATCTTCGACCACAAACCGGATATGTCTTCGTGATGAACGGAGGCGCTGTTGATTGGAAGAGTTCTAAACAAAGCACTACTGTGATGTCTTCTACAAGAGCTGAATGCATAGCTGCTTCTAAAGCTGCAATGGAAGCAATTTGGATACGTAAATTCATTTCTGGGCTTGGCGTTGTTCCCAGTAATGATAGACCTATGGAAATGTACTGTGATAATACAGGTGCAATTACTATAGCCGATGAACCTGGAGTTCAAAAGGGTGCCAAACATTTTCGAAGAAAATATCACTACATTCGAGAAGTAATTCAAGAAGGTGATATTCGTATTCTTAAAGTTCACACAGATAACAACTTAGCTGATCCATTTACTAAACCAATGTCTTGTACCAAACATGTTGAGCATGCTAGGAGCATTGGACTTAGACCAGCTGGTAGTTTCATGTAGATTTGTGTATTTTAGTATTTTAATAATTGGGATGTAAAACAGTTCTTATTTGTAATGAATTGCTATATGAGATATGATCGTTTTCATTTTATATCAACTGTGTCCTATATTTGCATGTTTAATCCAAGAGTAATTTAATTACACTAAATTATCCATTGTCAGTTGATGATACGGGAGTATTGTCAAATTAAGACAAATGTGAGTTGGTCATATTCATTTTGGAATGAATATTAATTGATGATGCCGCCAATCTCATATGTGTTCATTAGATGAACATTGGATTGACCTAACCAACGAGAATTCACTACATGGATCGGCGTCAATAATGAATCTCGCAAGTGGTTGAATCTCTCATCCTTAGACTTGAGATGCAAGTAGGTTTTGTATGTGTGGAATGCCAATCCTTGATATGGTTCAACGTTGTCCTGAACAAGGCTACTATAAAGACCATTTTCAGGTGCGTTGTGAAACACATGAACGACACGTGCAGTCAACAGAGGATTTGTTCCTCCACATGTATTGGAGTTAGATACTATTGGGCCCCTCGATGAATTGTACAGATGTATGTGTGGCCACACCCAAATGTAATTAAGATGATACTTGATTAATTTGGAAATCTAGTTCAATATTAATATCGAGAAACAGAATAGTTAAATTTAAGAATGACTATTGATCCATGTCAAAAGTTTAATAGAGTATCTGAAACAAAAGGATGTCTGATAAACTAAACCACTTAAAATGAGATGGTTAAGAAACTATCCTCATATGTTTTTGGGGGCAGTGGCGTGTTGCTAGACGCTAACCATTGCTTGTATAATTATATGATTATTATGACATACGCAAGTGGGAGCTGTTAGAGTATGCTCGTGTCGTAACAACTAATTATATGGCCAGAGACATATGGGCCTATGGGGTCACACACATATACACAGAGGTACCACTTAATTGTTGATCCCAAACTTAGATCGATTTAGCCTTGTGTATACGAGATTAGATCAAGTTATACACGTAGAGAAACCTTTGTATATGTATAAAGTAATCTAAGTGTTATGCGGAATTAACACTTAAACAAGAACACACAAAGATGTAAACAAACTTTTACTTGATTAATGATAACAAACTTGCTTACAATGAAAGTGTTTTAACGTATGAAAACTTATTTGAACAATAACCTAAAGGTCTTCTTTTATAGACATAAGAAGCCTTGTACAAGAGTCTACGTATCAACTATTCTAGGTAAAGATAATTATAGAAAATACAATGTTGAACTTATCTTTACTAGAAACAAACTAGAAACAATATACGCGTAGACTAAATCTATCAATCAGTGCTTGTCTTCAACCTATCAACGCTTGACTTCTTCTTGTCAACGCTTGATCTGTCAGCGTTTGTTTTCTTCCTATCAACGATTGTTTTCCTCTTGTCAGCGCTCAAGTGGACTGGCTATATTTTATTCCCAACAATCCTCCCCTAAACTTGATATCTACTATAGTAATCAAGTTTCTGAATAAACATTAAGAACTAGGAGGAATCTTACAAACTTGATCATATTGATAATAAATATGTCTAATCAAATATTTAGCCACGTCACTTGAATAATCAATCTCCAGCTGTGTTATCTTCATCCTCTCCAAGACTTCCTTGGACATGGAATACTGACCATCTACAAGTAGATACTCAACAAACTTTGTAGAACTCAAATAATATACACCAGCAGCTGAATACAAACGCCATTGAAGACCACTGAGGTCATCTTCAAGATCCTTCCAAACAGCAGGATCTTCATCTCTTGGTCCACACATTCTCTTTAATGTTGACCAAAGTTTTATTGCATTGACTAAAGTAGGAGCTTCAGTCTCATACTTGGCCTCTAACAACCTCCAAAGGTCTACCAAGTCTTCTCTATCAAAACTTGCAAAAAGAGATATAAGTGTAGTAAAAGTGTGAACCTCTTTCCCATACCTGCCAATCTTCCAAAACCCACATTCATCTTCTTCATAGCATATAATAGGGTTTCTGGAATCAAGAGGTAACACTTGTACCATATCTGAAGCTTCCAATGGTGAGAGCTTGATGCTCTTTCTTATAACAGCTTCACTAGGCACCAATCTATCCATATCTTTAGGAAACTCAAGAGGAACTCCCTTCTTCAAAGGTCTGGGAACAATCATTGCCTTCTTAAGCTCCATCTCTTCTGCAAGTTCTTCTTTCCTTTCATCAGAAAGAAGTCTTCGAGTGTTTTCTTCCTGCACTCTTGCCCAAATGAGATAAGCCTTGAACTCCAATTCTTCAAAGGATAATCCCAACAATTTCTTGTAGGTCCATCCTGTTCCATGGCACCTGAGTAGCATGTAGTACAACTCTCTTCTATCCCTTTTCAGCATTGAGAGAATATTGCCAGCTTTGTGTTTTAGAATTACCTTGCAGTCCTTTTGTACTCTTAGAAGAATCTCCAAACCCCATATCTGGTCTGAAATAGTCAAATCTGGATTCTCCATACACCTATCTTCCCAATCATGGTACATCTGAACAACTTCTGGCATATCAAAATCTACTTGCAATTTCAATTCATTCAACTTCTCTCTTGCCAACTCATCACTATACTCAAGTCTTTCTGATTGTTCTATTATCATCACACTTGAGTCTGAATTAGCTTCATCACTTCCTTCTTGTTCTTCTGAAGTGACAACAAAAGGTGATTCACCAACCTTCTTTCTTTCTTGTTCCACAAGTTGTGCAGCTAACCTTCTATCAAACTCAACCTGTGCTGCATCCTTTGGAACTTCTACTTCTACCATAATACCTTTACCCTTATATAATGGATCAATGATGGGTAAGGATGATGGTAATACCTATGAAGATACTTCTTTGATGATGGATGATGACTGAAATACATCAACCTCATCTGCAGGTCTGTCAACGCTCAAATTTTTCTTGTCAGCGCCCACTTTGCTTTTGTCAGCGCTTGGTGTGTCAGCGTTTAAATTTTGCTTGTCAACGACAAATTACTTGTCTCAGCACCTCTTGTAATTTGTTCCAACATAGCTGTAAAAGACAAGTCTAAATTTGTAGGACTGACCAGAGATCTTACAAAACCTGGTTGCTTCTTCAAACTAGTTAGGGCTTCAGCAACACCCAAAGATTCACCATCATGTGAGCCCTTATCACTCACATTAATATGCTCATCCCCCCCTTTGGAAGATTCCTCCATCCCACGCCTTGTGCTAGCATTTTCCAAATAACAATCCTATCCCTCAATTGCTTGAGTTCAAGGCCTTGTGTACTGACAATATGTACCAAGTCTGCATTTTGCTTTTGCAAGCTAATGCAGACAGCCGTCAATTCCATTAATGTCATTGGTTCCAATTTGCCCTCCTCTAAAATGGGTATTTGACCTCCCAAGTTAGATTCATGGGGCATGGAGGAGGTCTTAAAGATGTTAGGACTGTCTTGGCCTGCATCTAAGCCAGAACCAATAGTCCCAGCCTCATCCATAGCACCAACCACACTTGTGGTGGTGGTTCTCTCTGCTACATGGCTAGGACCACTAGAGGAGAACACTCCAGTAGTCCTTTGTCGTTTTTGCAACCTATATTGTGGTGGGGTAGAAGATGATGTGGATTGGGTGGATGTGGGTTGGTTAAAGGGTGTTTGGGTCTGTGAAGGGATGGTATCAGCGTCTGGATTAGGTGTGTTAACGCCAACATTTAATATGTCAGCGTCGAAGGGTTCTTGGTCAATTTGCATGTGTTGAGGTGAAGGTAAAGGTTCAGGTATTAGGTCAAGTTGGGGTTGTGGGTCTGGTTGGGGTTGTGCTGCTTCAATGACAGCAATCATAGCTGGGGTGAGGGGTAAGTCACGGTGCGGGGTGAGTTCATCTTTGTAAAAATTGCTTTCTTTTGCACAGGGATCTCATAAAAATCATCATGATCCCTTGTGCAGTAATTTTGGACATCAAAAACCATTTGTAAAAATCTGGGATAAGCTAATGTCATCTTATTCCCTTTATTTTTATACATGCCATAAAAAATCATTTTAGAATAATTAAACTTTTGCCCAGTTGCAATGCACACAATAGCAATAGTAATGGATCTATTAATCTCATTGTGTGTAGTACACTTGGGACTCAGACATTGTAAGATGACATGTATGAGGTACTTCCAGGCTGGGGGAAACTCCTGTTTATGATATTTGTTTAATGTTCCCTCATCAGGGAAAGGATAACCCAAAGCCCTTAGTCCTTGTTCTATTTCATGAATGGGAAGGGTGGTTATACCATCTGCATCATCAAGATGCAAAGCCTGGCGAACCAAGGCTTTAGTAACCACTCATGTACGCCCATGAACAATAGATGATAATGTAGTAACTTTATTAACTGTTGAGGAACTAACAGTGTTCCAAAACTGCTTAATATGTGTGACAGAGATGAGAGGAGCATGAGAAAGAGCATACCTAATTGGGGATGCATTCAAATACTCCACCATCTGGGTGTATTGGGGAAACAGAGTATCATCAGCGTCTAAATTTGCTATCATGTTGTGTTGACTCCTGAATCCCAATACCAAATCACTTGGTTTAAATTTTGGTGCCATTGTAGAAGAAAGCTGTTTGAATGATTGATAAAGATGAAGTATATGAGAAAATTTGTTAGACAAGAATGATAGGTACCCTGTTTAAAAATAGGAGCCAAATATATAGGAGAGAAATATGCATGTGATTGGTCAAAAATGAGGCAACTATTTTCAAAATATCATGATGAAAATATTGAAAAGAAAATAAGTTATCTCATGCATTAATTAAAAGTTATCTGCTCCCAAAATTACGCCCCCAAAATTTGTCAAAAAGTAACAACTGGGTAGGTCCCAATGGGTATCAACGGTCAAAAATAACCCATCAACGCCCAACGGCTATATTCTTGTCAACGTTTGCCAAAGCCATGTCAGCGTCTAAATTGGTCACAACAACGCTTGGAAAAATACTTGTCAGAGTCCAAAAATAATAATTTTAAAAATGAAAAAGGACCTTAACAAAGTAATTTATCCTAGTGAAGATAACCTATAAGTTGATAATTATTATAGGGCGGCAAGCACTGTCCAGTTATGCACACTTGCTTATGCAAGATAGACATAACAGTCCTCTAGTGTCCCTTGCTAACCAAAACTCTTAACAACTAAGTTATCTCATAAAATTCCTTGTTACTCCCAGGTAAAACCCATGATAAAATCATTCCCAAGTCTCCCAACAGACCACAACCAATTCTAGGCCAAAAATGTCTTGGCAGCATGCATAGTATATCAACTTTGCATGCTACGGTGCCTCATGATTTAGTAAAACTAACTCATACTCACCTGTGGACACAATCTAGAATTGTGATAAGAGTATCAAAAGAATACAAAAAAAATCCTAAAGGTTCCTAAAACCTCCCCTTAAACTGTGATACATATGTTGCTCAAAAATATGCATGAACATAAAAAATTTATGTCAAGATAGGAATAGAAAATTCCAACCATCATCCATAAATAAAAACATGCTCAAATGATTCTCCAAGGATCCATAAGCAACTCTGTATCCAATGGTATAATGCTTACACCACCTGCACATTTAGATTAAAAAACACAAAACTAACATTGTTGCTGACAACGTCCCGATAACACTTGTCAGCGTTAAGAAAACATTTGTCAGCGTTAGACAAATATATTGCTGACAACGTCACAATAACACTTATCAGCGTTAAGGTAACCTTTGTCAGTGTTAGAAAAATATAGTGGAAAATCTAAATCTTCAAAAAGATCAATAACAATGCATTATCCTGTACATACTTTTACAAAAAGACCCCAAAACACATATTATGTAAGATTGATCATTCCAATACTTGTTACCAAGTATTGGAACCTTCCAGCATCAAAAGGTTTAGTCAATAAATCTGACACATTTTCTTTTGTGTCAACCCTATCTGGTTGTATTAAACCCTTTTCAAAACAATCTCTTATAAAATGGTGTCTAATTTCAATGTGTTTTGTTTTAGAATGATGTACATGATTCTTAATAATGCATAAAGTGCTGTTATTGTCAACAAATATCTTGGTATGCATGAAATTATACCCATAATCCAACAGCTGGTTCTGAATCGATAAGACTTGTCCACAACAAGCAGCTGCTGCAACATACTCTGCTTCAGTTGTAGAATTGGCCACCACTGTTTGTTTCTTGCATTGCCAAGATATTAACCTACTCCCAAGAAACTGACATCCACCAGTTGCGTAACACTCTCATTTTTCGTATCGGTACAGCGGAAGGGTCTTTCAGAGTGTTACGGGATAGCACAATAACTCCAATCATAGACAACACATAAAAATGGTTGTACAAGGTTTAACAAACATTCATTCGATAAAAAGTTTTAAAAGTGTACAACAGGTCCCAAATTATACAGGTCATTAAGTTTACAAAACACAGATCGAATGAACATTTTTAATATTATGTGGGCCATCAGAGTCGATCTCCATCCGGATTACCTTCAAGCACCTGAGATAAAAACATGCAAAAAATCATATCAGCAAATGCCGAGTGAATTCATAGAGTTTAATGAAAACCGTTATATAAAACAATCATTTAAAATCAGAAAACAAATATAATATCGGAAGTAAGTCCTCATATTGCTAGTCAGGCAATATATATCAAGCATACATCTGAAACCGTCCATGAGACCGTAGTCTCTATATTACCATGATAGGTAATATATTCATCGTTAATAGCGTCGTTATCATTTATAGGATACATTTTTATTTAGATTAGGTACGTTTTATAGCATACGTTGTATAGGATTATTATTAGCCGCATGACATTGTTACCTTACTGTGAAAACAGCGGGCCGCGAACCCGACAAACAATTTTCCCATCTAAGTTAGCGTGTCGTCACAAAAATCACGCTATGGAATCTTCTCATACATAAATTCGCTTACCAATCAATGTGGTACGACGGGGATCAACCGTTAAGGCGCGAACTGGGGTGATCGTCCCCAAATAGTACTATCAAATGCATAAGCGTCTACCAAATCCCGGCAGTTCACAATTCATGCTAATGGGACTTTAAGTGACATAACCTAACTACTAATAATCCTTTTAGTCTTGAATATAGGGTCATAGCATCATTCGGGTCTATATCATTAAGCATACAATCGGGACTACTTGTGTTCTATTTTTATAAAAATCTAGCATGTTATCTCCCTCGCGGGTTTACAAATCATTTTATAAAACATTTAAAAGAGTGCGAGGCTATGAACTCACGTTGTTAATGAAAGGCGGATTATCGGCTACGGGCGTGCTTCGGTCACGGAAACCTATATAAATAATAATCGGTCTTAGACTCGGTCCAATGACTTTTATCAAAATAACAATATACATATGATGATTTTGTACATATGATGATGATCAAGTGGGTTTATACATCATTGTTTACTCATTTTAGTGTTTATGTTTCGGTAACGTTTTACTAGTTTGCTAGTTTTACCTATTTACTTATTTTAAGTCCATTAAACCTTTTATAAGTTCTTTAACTTGTTTTAATTCCTTTTATACTTATATTATCAGTATATATACTTTTCATGTTGGGCCCAAATGGGTTAAGCCCAATAAGTTCTTTTTATAAGTTTTTATCTTATTAAGTCCAATTATTAGTCCAATATGTTTAGTTAGCTCGTAAATGTCCGTATTTCTTATAGTTCGGGTTTTATCGGTTTTTACTTGTCTTAGTTACCTATACATCAGTATATGACTTTTATAAACTTTACATTAGACGGGTTTGGTCGTCTAAGTTTTATTTGGCGAAAAACGTTAATTTTACGGCGATAGCCGAAAAAGTCGTAAAAATCAAGTTTATAGTTTTTATTACTTATAAATATTATTTCACCACCATTTATATAATTTACCCATTTAATTAACCTTTTATAAATTTATATAAATAAGTTTTATAAGTTAGTGGGTTTATATTTTTACATTTTATATATTATAATGTGAGTGCTTATATAATAATAATAAACATTATTTCCAAAAATCTGATTTTTAACTTCATGTTCACCATTTTTAACATATCTAGAGTTCTATAATGAATTAGAAGCTCATTTTTGGATGACATGTTCTTCATATTATGTGCTACATTTACCTTAGTTATAGCTACTGCCCATTTTGAGTTTAACTTGCCTTAACAGTCCCTACAAAACTGCTTATTTAGATTAGACCACCTAACTTGTTTTGATCATATCTCACTCATTATTTTGATTCCATTGCATGGCCAACTCTCACATGTGTATAACATATTATACTTACTGTAAATGGATCAAACCATGCAATTTTATCAGTTCATCTTTTAGTTATCTACTGTTTTTATACAGCCAACTAAATAATCAAGATTTTAGCTTCATTTCTTATAGTTATCAACCTTTTTAAGCATATTTATCAACACTTGATCCCCATCAATATTTTTATCATCATATATAAATCATATACATATACAAAATGAAAGAAAATACATTTGTTCTTTACAAAATAACAAGAGAAAAATGGAGAGGATGATCTTCTTTACCAACCAAGTGGATTTCTTGTTTTAGGAAGACAAGAACTTGATGAACACAACAAGTATCTCCAAGACCATCAAATATCAAGAACATAGGTTGGAAAATCAGCCCTAGGACACAAGCAAATCAACTCCAAAGATGTTAATATGGCCACCAAATGATCAAGGCTTCAAGAATACTCCTTAATAGAGCTAGTAAACATGTGGTTCATGGCTAGAAGAGATCAAATGGGGTGTTTGTTGGCTTATTTTGGACGGCAAGAATGAGGGTGTTGAGAGATTTTTGGTGTTGATTGCATGTGAGAAAGATGGAAGTGAAAAACAAGTTGCTAGTTTTGGAGGGTTAGTGAAAAGTTAGCTTGAAATGTAAGCTTAGGCTAACACTTGTAATGTGTTAGCTAAACTTGATGCCACCTTAGTGTTGTGGTGTTAAGTTGGCCGTCCCATATAGCTAGTGGGGTGGGACAATGTGTTTTGTCCCATCTCACTAGTTTACGGGTATTTCTCGATTCTAGTTTTCTCGATTTGCGTGCCCTCGGGTCGTTTTACGAAAAACGTTTTTATAAATTATGAATCAACGTCACAAAATGAATCCAATAAAAATTGTCTCATCAAAAACGGAGTTCAAAAACGTAAATACGTAATCCTAAGGTTTCCGGTTTAGTCGTAAAAGACGCCAAATTATGCACGTAAGCCCAAATTTAAATCCGTAAATTGTGAGTTCGTCAACCAACATAAAAATAAGTTTCAAAATATTATACGAGAAAATATTTTACTACCTGAAAATGTTAGATTGTCACAGCTTTTCCTCCTAAAAGGGATCAACGTCCTCGTGATCCATTTCATTTGGATGTCCGTTTCTTATTGAAATCGAAGAGGTGCAGATATTTCTTACACATTTCATCCTCTCGTTCCCAAGTATACTCCGGTCCATGCTTTGAATTCCATCGGATCTTGACAATAGGTATCCGAATTTGTTTCAGTTGCTTTACCTCACGGTCCATAACTTCTACGGGCTCTTCGATAAAATGCAACTTCCCATCTATTCGAACCTTACCTAACGGAATTTTCTCATCACTCACTGCTAGACATTTCTTCAGATTAGATACATGGAATGTGTTGTGAACACCATGAAGTTCTGGGGGTAACTCTAATTTGTAAGCCACCGGACCTACTCTAGATAAAATCTTAAAGGGTCCAATATAACGGGGATTCAATTTTCCTCGCTTTCCAAATCTTATAACGCCTTTCCATGGCGATACCTTCAACATTACTCGGTCACCCACTTCAAACTCCATTGGCTTCCGCCGCACATCCGCGTAACTCTTCTGTCTACTACGAGCAGTCAACAACCTATTCTTAATCTGAACTATCATCTCCATAGTCTCCCGGATCAATTCCGGTCCCGTGAGCTGGGTATCCCCAACTTCACTCCAACATACAGGAGATCTACACTTCCCACCATACAAAGCTTCAAACGGTGCAGCCTTAATACTAGAATGGTAACTATTGTTATATGAAAACTCTGCTAACGACAAATGTTTATCCCAATTCTTACCAAAGTCTAACACACAAGCTCTCAACATATCTTCTAGTGTTTGTATCGTCCTTTCACTCTGCCCATCAGTCTGGGGGTGATAAGCAGTGCTCATGTCGAGATTCGTTCCCAAAGATCTTTGGAGAGATTTCCAAAAATTCGATGCGAATCTTGGATCTCGATCTGAAATGATCGATACAGGCACTCCATGCTTGCATACAACATTATCAAGGTATATTCGAGTCAGCTTCTCTAGTGAGAACTGCTCCTTAACCGGAATGAAGTGTGCTGATTTGGTCAGTCTATCGACAATAACCCAAATCGAATTGTTTCCAGATGATGTTCTAGGAAGCTTGGTGATAAAGTCCATCGTAATTCGCTCCCACTTCCATTCAGGAATCTTTGGTTGTTGAAGTAGTCCTGATGGCTTTTGATGTTCGGCTTTAACTCTAGCACAAGTCAAGCATTGAAGAACATACATAGCTATGTCAGCTTTCATATTCGGCCACCAGTACAACTTCTTCAAATCATGGTACATCTTATCAGATCCCGGATGAATGGAATACTTAGATTTATGGGATTCTAACATAATCAAGTCTCTTAAGCCTCCAAACTTAGGTATCCACATACGACCTCTTAAGCATTTCACTCCATCAGCCAAACCTCTAAAGGATCTCCTTCTCCTCGGAACCCTTCATTAACAAAATTCTCCTTCTTACAAGCTTCTATTTGCGCATTTCTAATTTGCTCAGGCAAATTATTGTGCACGGTCAAGACTAGAGAACGCACCCTGATAGGCTCTCTATCTTTCCTACTTAATGCATCGGCAACAACATTGGCTTTTCCTGGGTGATATTTTATATCACAATCATAATCACTTAACAACTCTATCCATCTTCGTTGCCTCATGTTCAATTCCTTCTGGTCGAGAATATACTGTAGGCTTTTGTGATCGGTGAATACCGTACACTTGGTGCCATACAGATAATGTCTCCACAACCTAAGAGCAAAGACTACAGCTCCTAACTCAAGATCATGAGTAGTATAATTCTCCTCATTCTTCCTTAATTGCCTAGAAGCATAAGCTATCACTTTCTCTCTCTGCATCAAAACAGCTCCATAACCTCTAAGAGATGCATCGCAATACACTACAAAATCTTCACTCCCGTCGGGTAATGATAAGATTGGCGCACTACATAATTTTTGCTTCAATGTCTGAAATGCTCCATCTTCATCACTTCCCCAAATGAAAGGTTTATTCTTCTGAGTAAGCTTAATCAAGGGTTTAGCTATCAAAGAAAATTCTTTAATGAATCGCCTATAATAGCCAGCCAATCCTAAGAACTGTCGCACTTCCGTTGGCATTGTCGGTGCAGACCAATTCTTAATAGCTTCAAACTTTACAGGATCAACATGAATTCCATCTCTATTAATCACATGACCAAGAAATTTAACAGAATCTAACCAGAAATCACATTTCGAAAACTTAGCATACAACCTTTCATCCTTCAACAATTTCAAAACCATCCTCAAATGTTCTCTATGTTCATCTTCATTCTTCGAATAGATTAGAATATCGTCAATAAACACAATCACAAATTTATCCAAGTAGGGCTTGCACACTCGATTCATTAAATCCATGAAAACCGCAGGTGCGTTAGTTAACCCAAATGGCATTACTTGAAATACATAGTGTCCATAACGAGTTCTAAATGCAGTTATAGAAATATCTTCTTCACGGACGCGAAGTTGGTGATATCCTGACCGCAAATCTATCTTAGAATACACACTAGATCCTTGCAGTTGATCAAACAAATCATCAGTCCTAGGTAAAGGATATCGATTTTTAATTGTCAACTTATTCAGTTCCCTATAATCAATGCACATACGAAAAGATCCATCCTTCTTCTTAACGAACAAGACTGGAGCTCCCCAAGGCGACGAGCTCGGTCGAATAAAACCTTTATCAGACAACTCCTTAAGTTGCTCAGATAACTCCTTTAATTCAGAAGGGGCTAATCGGTAAGGCGCACGTGCCACCGGTGCAGCACCAGGAATTAAATCGATTCGAAACTCTACTTGCCTTATCGGTGGAAGTCCAGGTAAATCTTTAGGAAATACCTCAGGAAAATCACAAATAATAGGTACATCTTCCAATCGTTTCTCCCTAGACTCATTCCCGGTCACTTGAGCTAAAAATAACTCACAACCGTTCCTGATGTACTTTTGGACTTTAATACATGAAACGATTTTCAAACGGGATTCACCTCGACTACCATCAATTACTAACGTCCTATTCCTAAGAGGAATCTTAACCTTCTTCTCTCCACATAAAATAGTGGCATTATTCAACGACAACCAATCCATACCAATAATAATATCAAAACTACCTAATTCTATCAACATCAAATCAATCGGAAAGGAATGGTTCAAGAGATTTAGAGAGCATCCTTCTAATAGCTTATTAGTTTTCACTAATTTACAATCAGCCAATTCCACCTCGTAACTGGTACTTATCTTAACAGGTTCAATATCAATAAGGGCACTAAATTTAGTGGATACAAAGCTCCTATCGGCACCCGAATCGAATAAAGAAACAACATAATGATTGTTGAGTAAAAACGTACCGGTAACGACATTCGGATCCTCTTTCTTCACCTCAATTGTTCCAAGTTGGTAGATACCACCCTGGGGGTTTCTTCCAGGTACAATCGCTTTTAACTTGCGGCATTCCGATTTCCTATGACCTTCTTCATTACAGTTGAAGCAAATGGTTCCCTTCTTACACCTTTCAACCTTGTGTCCAAGCTTTCCGCAATTTCGGCACTTCCAGCAGTCGCCAGCATGCCTCTTGTTGCCACACTTAGGACATCTATCATCGTTGCGCGGTGCATTGTAGGTAAGAGCATTTGCATTCCCCTTTCTCTGGTTCTGACGGCGATTGAAACTCTTCCTATTATCACCTCTATCTACACGATCACCGTCTCCCTTCCTTTTCTCACCTACACGGGCTTCATCTTCCTTATCCTGAATTATCTGTCCAATGAGTTGGTAAGCCATTCGAACAGCATCATCAATAGTCAGTGGTTTAGATGATGTCACGTCCCCCCGGATTGTTAGAAATACGTTTTAACGTATATTAGAAGTATCGGTCGCTCCACAATATGATTTATGTTGTAATAGCTCGTAGTTAGTAATTAGTTATTATTTGCTTATTAACTTAAGTAAGAACCGGTCCATGGGCTTGTCATGGACCGGCCCAAGTCCACTTATGACTTGGAACTATAAATACCCCTTTCCACTAAGGAAAGGGGTTGGTTGTTATCATTTCTTAATTTCCACTTAATAAAATTCACATAGTTTCTCTCACTTTCTCTCTCTAACTTTCTCTCTCTAGAAATTAACAAACCCCTTCATAGATTCATTGACTATCAATATTCTACATTTGGTATCAAGAGCTATGGGGTGATTTAAGGTGGTGATTTGTGTGGTTTTTTAGTTTTTGATTGTATTAGTGTTCTTTTAGAAAAATCATCTTGATTCTTGGTGTTTTTTGGTGTTTTTGTGATTGGGATTAGTGGATAAGTATTAGTTGTTACTTATTTTAGTCGAAAGCACAAAACTTTTTGGGTTATTTGGTCAAAATCGGGGCTTAATCTCATTTTTTACGGTTCGACTGTTCATCAAGGAAGTTTCTGTTCATTCAGCAAAAGTTCCGGATCAAGAAGTTCCGGATCAAGGAGTTCCGAGTCAAGAAGTTCCGAATCAAGAAACTTCCGAACCAAGAAGTTCCGGATCAAGAAACTTCCGAACCAAGAACTTCCGAGTCAAGAAGTTCCGGATCAAGCTAAAGTTCCGAACCAAGAACTTCCGAGTCAAGAAGTTCCGGATCAAGAAACTTCCGAACCAAGAACTTCCGAGTCAAGAAGTTCCGGATCAAGCTAAAGTTCCGAACCAAGAACTTCCGAGTCAAGAAGTTCCGGATCAAGCCAAAGTTCCGGATCAATAACTTCCGAACCAAGAAGTTCCGAATCAATCCAAAAAAGTTCCGAATCAAGGTAATCTTCCGAATCAACCAAAAATTCCGAATCAAGGTAATCTTCCGAATCAACACAAAGTTCCGAATCAAGGTAATCTTCCGAATCAAACTTCCGAATCAACAAAAAGTTCCGAATCAAGGGTGATTTTGCTTGTTTTTTCGACGATTTTTTAGAGGATTTAATCTTGGTTTCATACAACAAAAACACAACACAATTCACAAGCTTTATTTCACTGCTCGATCAACCGATAATCTCTGTTTCTTTGAAGAAAAACAAAATGAATCCAAATTCAGTAATGCCTCAGATGACATCTCTTACGGATATATCAATCATAACGGGAACTGATAGCCGTCCACCGATGCTCATTAAAGAGGTATTTGAGGCATGGCAAGGTCGAATGATGCAATATCTAAAGGGGAAACCGACATACGGAAGACTTATGGTCAAATCGATTTTGAATGGTCCACTCGACTATGGTACCATTACGGTTGACAACGTGACTAGACCACGAGAATTTGAAGAACTCACTCCAGCTCAACAACTTGTTGCAGATGCAGATGAAAAAGCTCTTCAAACAATTCTCCAAGCTCTTCCCCATGACATCTATAGGATGGTGAGTCAGTATACAGTGGCAAAGGATCTATGGGAACGGTTAAAGGTGTTGTTACAAGGCACGTCTCTCACCAAACAAGAAAGGGAGTGTCAGCTGTATGATTTGTTTGATAGATTCACCTACAACCCAGGGGAAACGCTTCATGATTATTACTTCAGATTCACCACACTCATGAATGATCTGAATGTATACAATCTTGTGATCGCACCATTCCAGGTTAACACCAAATTCTTGAATACTCTACCTCAAGCTGAATGGGGTGAGTATATTACCGATGTGAAGTTAACCCGGGATTTGCATAAGTGCAACTTAGATCAAATCTATGCCTTCCTTCAGCAGCATGAGAAGCATGTGATTATGCACCGTTCTCCTCGTGGTATGCACCCAGATTCTTTAGCATTGATGGCGAATCAACCAAGCTTGTCTCACAACAACACACCCTATATCTTGGGACATCAAGCTTATCATCAATCACCTTACATGACACCAGCCTTTCCCCAATACTCGATTCTACCACAACCACCCACCTCACATCAGCAACAATATCGGTTCAATGCACCCTCACCACAGTATGCTTCACAACCTCATCCAGCAAATGTTGCACATTATGCTCAGCCATCATATTCTTCTTATCAAGAGAATGCAGCATATCCAACAAGCTACCCTGATCAAATGAGTCTTCCTTATACTGATTATGCAGCTCATCCAGATCAAGCACTATATTGTGATGATGAGGAAGTCCCAGTTCCTGTATTCCAACAAGGAGCTGACCCAGTTGAAGTGCTAACTACTATGTCTGCTTACCTCACAAGAACTTTAAGCAAACGAGGATTCAGAGGATCAGCTCCTACCAACAATCAGTTGAGGAATTCATCCAATTCTCGCCAACAAGCTACAATTGAGAATGGTAGAGTAATGGTTCAGCCAATTCAGCCATATCAGGGGAGAACTTCCACATCAACCAATGTTCGCACCGCCAATCCTGCTCCTGCTCCAATGGTCAACAACCCTCCACGGGCTAATACAGGCAAGTTGAGAATGATTACATGCTACAACTGCAAGGAAGAGGGTCATATGTCCAGGGATTGTAAGAAACCCAAGAGGAGAAGGGATGGACAGTGGTTTGCAGAAAAGATCTATCTGGTAAATGCTCAGGCGCAAGGAAGGGAACTTGATGAAGAGGAGCTTGCATTTCTTGCTGACCCAGGGATTGCCGAACAAGACGTTGTCACTACGCAGAATGCAGCTTACCAAGCCGATGATCTTGATGCGTATGATTCCGATTGTGATGACTTTCAAACTGCAAAGGCTGCTTTCATGGCAACTTTTTCCAGCTTAGGGCCAGATAAGAAATCTGAGGTACTTATTAATAACACTGATAATGCCACTGATGCTAGTATTCAACCACATCAAGTTGGGCAAGAGAGTGCTGATTCGAATGAATCGTCGGTGGTGAGTCTTTCAAACGAGGAGACAAACAATGATAGCAATATCAATGTGAGTTCCCAGACTTTGAGTGAATCACAACCGGGACCCAGTTCGCATACGCCTACTCCTGCTCAACAAGATTTGGTCATGGTTCCTGCTACACTACTTAGCCAAATGAATGCTGCACTCTTAGAAACCTTAGCTAAGAATAAGAATTTGTCTGAAGAGCTTGCCTTAAGCAATGAGAAAGTACAAACTTTGGAATTAGTGCCTTCGTCTAGTGTTCTCACAAATCTAGAATATGATCACTTTAGAAACAAACAAATGGGTCACTTGCAAGAAATCGAAAACTTAAGAGCAAACTTGTCTAGTGAACTTAGAGAAAAGGAGTTAGTGGTCACTAATTTTCAAAAACTTCAAACTGATTTTGAATTACTCGAATCTAAGAAGACTGAAATGGAGATTAATGCTACTAATAAGATTAGAAGTCTAGACTACTTGCTGTTAAGACAATACGCTGCTTCACAACTAGTTCACTTATTTGATGCTTCGTTTAAAGAGTTTAACTTATCACGTCTAAAAGGCCTTCCCCCTAATCCACGATATGCAAAACAAGCTTTAAGACATAGTCCTAGACTTTATAATGCAACTCAATTAGGATTGGCTTTAGACCCGATTGTTTTTCCCAATGATCGAACAAGTAAGGTTCTAGTTGATGAGGATCGGTCATACAATTCAGCAAAATATCCCGATTGTGATTATTTTAAAATGAATAAGGAGCTTGCTAAAACTGATTTTAGAGTTCGCTTCCATATGGACAAAGATCTCATTACAGCACCAACCTACATGATAGAGGAAGAAAGCCCTAGTACATTTCCTACACTTGTCAACATGGAAGGTCCTAAGGAAATTCCAAAGAATCTTCCACCTGTTAGCACTGTATGGTTAAACTTGCAAGAGATTAACCGATACTTTACTAACTTTGACAAGGTCATCTTGGAATGTACGACTTCAAATGGCTTAAATGCCGGAGAATGGGCTTTCGAACACATGAACGAGGTGTTTAAAACTGAGATCAATCCGTTTGTCGAAAGTCTAAAAAGAAGTTTTGCATCTCTTAAGGAAAATCTTCAGTTTGAAATTGGTGAAGTTCAAAAAGTGTTTTATGAAATGGATACCGCCTACGAACTGCAACTAATTGAAAAGGAAAAGATTTCAACCGAATATGACCGATTCTTGTCCGAAGTAATCTCGTGTGATGTGCTTACTATTGTAAATGTTAAATATTCGAATGAGCTTACATCCGCTATGATGAATTGTGATGCTGTGAATATTTGTAATGATATTTGTGATGATGTTTGTGATATTTCTGTAAATGTTGCTGAAACTGTAAATGAGGTAGATAATCATTCTTGTCACGAATCTAACGCTGAGTTTTTAAAGCTACAAGATTCTTATAATTTACTTTCTCAACGCTTTAATCAACTAGAACAACATTGTATATCTTTAGAATTAAAACAACAAGCTCAAAATGAAAATCTTTTGATATCAAATGTTTGTGAAAACAGTGTTGAGAATAGTGACAAGATGATTGCAATTGTTAAGACATTAGAGGAAGAAATCATGAGATTGAAGAGAGAGATATCATCAAAGGAAACATTAAGAATGGAACTAGAGGCCGCAGAGTCTAAAAACCAGGTCTTAGAAATTAGACTATCAACTGTTCTAGGGGAGATGGATCGGACAAGGCAGGGACTATCCGCTCTTTATGGTTCACTAGAAGATCGATTCGCTTTTAATGCGACACAGCAACAATATTATATTGAACAACTGAACCAAAAGTGCGAAGAAATCTCTGACTTGAACATCCTGCTCATAGACAAAAATATGGTTTTGGCTGAGTTAAAGGAGACACTTCTTCTCACCCGACAAGAAGTAGTTGATAACTTAGCTACCGACTCTGCACCGTCCACTAGTGCTCCAACAACCAAGAAAGTAGTGCTTTATAAGAATCCGCTTCATAAGTGAAACCCGGCTGTATACGATGATTATATGAGGAATGCCATTAAGCATGTCGATCTTCTTAGGGATATTTTAGACGATCTTTATGCCTTAGATCCCTCAAGTAGCGACTATTATTCGGCTCATGAATATGTTAAGCGAGTTCAATATTGCTTGGCTTATTTACAATACATAGGTACACCAGGTTCAGCACTACTTAACAATAGGCCCATTGCTGTCACTCCATTTAATAAGACTCCAGGAGCGAAACCGTCATTGGCACAATCAAGTAAGACACCTTTAAAATCTGCTGCTAATGTTCCCAATTTGCCTTCTACAGGATTAAAAGAGACTACTAAGGCTAAAGGATCGCCACTCAAGAAAGCTAAGATCAAGCCCGCCACTAGTAGTGCCACAAAGAAGAAAGTAGAAGTCCACAATAGGAATGCTAGTTCAGTTTTGAATAAAATGAATCATGTTAAGACTAAAAGCTCTGCGCCTGTGCAGCAGCCTAAACCATTCGTGAATTCTGATTTAAATTGTTGGAATTGTAATGAATGTATGTTTTCCCAGCGTCATGATTTGTGTCTGATTGATCACGTTAATGAAATGAATGCTATTAAGAATGGTCTTGAATGGAAGCCAACGGGTAGAACTCGTGCCCAAGTTGGCTGGCAATGGCGTCCCACTGGTAGGACCTTTACTCTCGATGGTAAAATGTGCCCTTTAACTAGGAATGCATCCATTGAGGTTAGGTCTGAGCGTCCTTTAGTTAGGAACACTCGCACTCAAGTAAGGAAACAGCGCCCTTTAATTAGGTCAGCCCCCACTATAGTGCCTATCAGTGTAGAAATACCTCAGGATTTGAGCCAATTAGAATCTACACCACCAATTAAGAAGAAAAAGGCTAGGAAATCTAAGAAACCTAGAGTTAGCAAATCTAAGATTATTAAATCTGTACCTGCTAATAACAAGGAACACTCAGATTCCGATACCTCTACATTGTCTTTGTGTGGTGATATTTTCAGGTGGTCCAAATCATCCTGTGGTATTTGGACTCCGGTTGTTCAAAACATATGACCGGAAATCGCTCGATGCTCCGAAATTTCGTCAGCAAGTTTCTTGGTACGGTTAAATTTGGAAATGATCATATAGCAAAGATTATGGGGTATGGTGAATATCAGATTGGAAACGTGACGATTTCTAGGGTATACTATGTTGAAGGTCTTGGTCATAACTTATTCTCAGTAGGACAGTTTTGTGATTCCAACCTTGAGGTTGCTTTTCGACAACACACTTGTTTCATCCGCAACTTGGAAGGAAAAGATTTGTTGAAGGGATCTCGTGGTGCAAATCTTTACACTTTGTCCTTACAAGACATGATGGCCGCTTCTCCAGTATGTCTTCTCTCTAAAGCTTCGAAGACCAAGTCATGGTTATGGCATCGCAGATTATCTCATCTTAATTTTGATGCTATTAATCATCTGGCTAAAAACGAGTTAGTTCGTGGTCTTCCCAAGCTTAAATTTCACAAGGATCATTTATGTTCCGCGTGTTCAAGGGGGAAAAGCACCAAGAAATCTTACAAACCCAAAGCTGAAGACACTAATCAAGAAAAACTTCATCTTTTGCATATGGATCTTTGTGGACCGATGAGAACTGAAAGTGTGAGCGGTAAGAAATTCATTCTCGTCATTGTGGATGATTTCTCAAGGTTTACATGGGTTAGATTTCTACGTACAAAGGATGAAGCTCCGAAGGCTATCATCACTTTTCTGAAGTTCATTCAGGTACGTTTGAATACCACTGTCCGCCGTATTCGTACAGACAATGGTACTGAGTTCGTCAACCAGACTCTTCGTGATTATTATGAAGGAGTTGGTATATCACATGAAACATCCGCTGCACGCACTCCACAACAAAACGGTGTCGTTGAAAGACGGAATCGTACACTTATGGAAGCTGCTAGGACCATGCTTATTTATGCGAACGCTCCATTGTTCTTGTGGGCAGAGGCTATTTCTACTGCATGTTTCACCCAAAACCGTTCAATCATTCGGAAACGCCATGGAAAAACACCTTATGAGCTTCTACATGACCGCAAACCCGATGTTTCATTTTTCCATGTGTTTGGTGCTCTGTGTTATCCAAACATCAATAGTGAGAACTTGGGTAAGCTTCAACCAAAAGCCGACATAGGTATTTTCATTGGTTACTCACCGTCCAAAAGAGCATACCGAATCTATAACCGTCGTCTTGGCAAGATTGTAGAAACTATGGACGCTGATTTCGACGAGCTGACAGCGATGGCTTCTGAGCAACACAGCTCTGAACCCGCGCTTCATGAGATGGGACCCGGTGCTATAAGTTCCGGATTAGTTCCCAACAATCCTACTTCTACATCATTTTTACCACCAACAAGGCCCGAGTGGGATAAACTGTTTCAACCGTTGTTTGATGAATTCTTCGATCCCCCGACTGATGAAGTTCCAGTACCTGCAGTAACTGCTCCAATACCTGAAGTGGTTGCTCAAGTTAATGAACCTTTATCTAATGCATCTACAATTCACAATGAACCGGATGCACCTTCACCAAGTGATTCTCAAACTTCACCTGAATCATCACCCCTACTTGTGCCTAATGATGTAGAAGAGGATACTACTGATCACGACCTGGAATATGCTCACTTGCAAGAGCTTCCTTTCTTTGGTGTAGCGATCCCTGAAAACCCTTCAGCCGCCTCTACCTCAGAAGAAGCTCCATCTATTGTTCACTCCAGACCACCTAGGATTGAAAACCATAGCACTAAATGGACAAAAGATCACCCAATTAGGAATGTTATTGGAGATCTAGCCCGACCAGTCTCTACACGCCATCAACTACAAGAAAGTGCACTATATTGTTACTTTGATGCATTTCTCTCTGAAGTTGAACCCAAAAATTGGCAGCAGGCTATGACCCAATCATCTTGGATTGAAGCTATGCAGGAGGAACTTAATGAATTCAAACGACTAGAGGTATGGGAATTGGTTCCTCGCCCTGACAAGGTTAACATCCTTACGTTGTTATGGGTTTATAAGGTTAAACTTGATGAGATGGGTTCGGTATTAAAGAATAAAGCAAGATTGGTCGCTAGAGGATATAAACAAGCCTTGGGTATAGACTTTGAGGAATCTTTTGCTCCTGTGGCTAGATTGGAGGCAATTAGACTATTCCTTGCGTTTGCTGCTCATATGAACATGATCGTCTATCAAATGGATGTGAAGACGGCATTTTTGAACGGTGAACTAAGGGAAGAGGTTTATGTTAGTCAACCGGATGGGTTCGTGAGTACGGAGTCTCCTAACCATGTGTACAAGCTTAAGAAGGCTCTCTATGGGTTGAAACAAGCTCCACGCGCGTGGTATGATCTCCTGTCAACATATCTCATGTCGGAAGGCTTCTCCAAAGGCAAAGTGGACCCCACTCTTTTCACTCTCAAAGACGGCAACGACATGCTTCTGGTACAAATTTATGTTGATGATATAATTTTTGCTGCCACTAACATAGAATTGTCTAAACAATTTGAGAAGATAATGTCCACACGCTTTCAGATGTCGATGATGGGAAAAATCTCATTTTTCTTAGGATTACAGATTTCTCAGAATCCCAGAGGCATCTTTATAAATCAATCCAAATATGCTCTAGAATCACTTAAGAAATATAACTTTGAGAATTGTGACCCCGTAGACACTCCAATGGTTGAGAAAACCAAGTTAGATGAAGATAGGGATGGGATTATTGTCGATCCGAAACTTTACCGTGGAATGATTGGCACCCTTCTCTATCTGACTGCTAGCAGGCCTGATTTGCAATTTGCTGTATGCATGTGTGCCCGGTATCAGGCTCGGCCTACCGAAAAGCACTTACATGTAGTTAAAAGGATCTTTCGGTATCTAAAAGGAACACTTCATCGTGGTCTATGGTATCCGAAAGATTCCTCGATTGCTTTAATATCATATGCAGATGCCGATCATGCTGGATGTCAAGATACGAGGCGTAGCACGTCTGGATCTGTGCAACTCCTAGGAGATAGATTGATCAGTTGGTCTTCAAAAAGGCAGAAAAGCGCTGCAATATCAAGCACGGAGGCTGAATACATCGCCATGTCCGGTTGTTGTGCTCAAGTCCTTTGGATGAGATCACAATTAACTGAATACGGTCTTGGATTTAACAAAATCCCGATGTATTGTGACAACAAGAGCGCCATTGCCCTTTGCTGCAACTATGTTCAACATTCCCGGGCCAAGCACATAGACATTCGCTACCATTTCATCAAAGAGCAGGTGGAGAACGGAGTGATCGAGCTGTATTTTGTCACTACTGAGTACCAGCTGGCGGATATGTTCACCAAAGCCTTAGATCGAGGACGAATCGAGTTTTTGATCGACAAGCTTGGCATGAAATCATTCACTCCAGCGACACTCAAAGAGTTGGCAGAAGAATCAGCTGAATAGTCGTGGTAAACTATTCAGAGTATCCTTTGGTTGTGATCATGTATATTATCGTAAATATATAAACCACAAAAAAAGAAAATACAAAAATATAAAACCAAGAAAAACCATAAAAAATATAAAACCAAGAAAAACCATAAAAAATATAAAACTTAGAAAAACCATAAAAAGTATAAAATCAAGAAAAACCAAAAATATTTTTTGTTTTAAAACGGGCATGTCTTTTAGTACGGTAATATTTACGGCCTTAGAAATGTCGATTAATATTGACACGGTGCCATAAATAGAGTCCGTATAAAAGTTGTACATTTTTAAAACATGCCCATTATGGCTTGTAGTTATTTCAGACTGCAACCCGATTTTCATATTAAAGTCACGTATTTCCTTGGAAAACGTTGGCTCAGAACGGGAATTAATTTTCTCGGGCGTGATTTACAAGCCAAATCATGCAAAGGGATCAAGTTTACTTTATAACTTGGTCTGACACGAATTTGTGTACGTCTCAGTGCATAAATTTGTTAAAATAAGAGAAATCTTATTAAAACCACGAATCAAAATTTTTCAAGAGATAAATTGGAAATGCTTTCATCACTATTTGACTCTTTAAACAATGACTACAGCTCTTTAAATAGAACACGGGTCATCGTTTAAGGGGGAGAAAATAGTAAAATCATCTTTGTCATTAAAATGGATTTTCCAAAGTGATTGTGAAAATTAAGGACTACATGGTAATTGAGTGGTTTGCTTTAGAAAACGACTAGTGTTCGTTCTAAGTGATAGGCATGGCTTTTAGATTTTGGAGATATGCTAATAGATGTGTTTGCTAATTTGTGTGCAAGTTAAACAAGGGTTAAGTAAAATGGAAACATTAGAAACAAAAAGGAAAAGTATAGATTCTAGAGGGACTAAAGGTGTCATTTATTGAAACATATCAAAGTTTTTTTGACCTAAGTCAAATAACATATCTACCCGCCCCTCACTACTATTCCTTTCACTGTTTATCTAACACTTTGCCGCCATTGTTGAAAACACAAACACACGCTCTGAATAATCACTTGCTCATTCATCTAGTTCTCGTTCATTCGTCTAATTAAGGTATATAACATCTATATTAAACTTATAATTTCGTCTAAATCATCATTTATATCCATGTAATTGATCCAGATAATTAACATCTATCCGATTTAGGGGTATTCATTAATTAGGGTTAATTAACAAGGGATTTTTGGTGGGTTTTGCTCGGAATAGACTAAATGATGTTTATAATGCCTTAGTTTGCCTTAGAAACTCACAAATGCGCTAGATCAAACATCTGAGTTTAGTTGGCAAAAGTTCCGGATGAAGAAGTTCCGAATGAAGAACTTCCGAATGAAGGAAGTTCCGAATGAAGAACTTCCGAATGAAGGAAGTTCCGAATGAAGAACTTCCGAATGAAGGAAGTTCCGAATGAAGAACTTCCGAATGAAGGAAGTTCCGAATGAAGAACTTCCGAATGAAGGAAGTTCCGAATGAAGAACTTCCGAATGAAGGAAGTTCCGAATGAAGAACTTCCGAATGAAGGAAGTTCCGAATGAAGAACTTCCGAATGAAGGAAGTTCCGAATGAAGAACTTCCGAATGAAGGAAGTTCCGAATGAAGAACTTCCGGATGAAGGAAGTTCCGAATGAAGAACTTCCGGATGAAGGAAGTTCCGAATGAAGAACTTCCGGATGAAGAAGTTCCGAATGAGGAGAAGTTCCGAATGAGGAAAAGTTCCGGATGAATATGTTCCGAATGAGGAAAAGTTCCGAATGAGTTGTTTGATTGTTATTGTTGGCATGCTATCTATGTACTTGTTGTTTTATCTTATGAAATGTGTTATGCTTAGAAGTAAGAATGATATATATCTATCTGTTTTTGTGCATCAACCTTTCATGTCTTATCTTAAGCAGATAAAATGACTAATCCAACAGTACAAGCTATCCAAGAATCTAGGGAAGCCGATATTGCTAAAGCTCGAACCCTTAAGTTTATACCCAACAACTATAGGCTAAAGCAAGTTTCTAAATCCACTCACCATGGTTTTAAGGTCACCATAGCCATTCTTGATAACTCTCACTTTAAGAACGCCCTTAGAAGTACGGCCTCGGTGCCTTATGAGTATATGTTTGAATTTTGGGCAACCAAGGATTTCACTTCGAACAAGATCACCTTCACCATTGACAACAAGCAGCAGACACTCACCGTTTCAGACTTCCGTAAGATGCTTGGTATACGGGATACACCCAAGGGCATGTCTTTCTCAAGGGATCCTACTAAAGATGAACTCGCGGAGTTATTTGACGCACTTGGATGTCCAGAAATACGAGTTGCATCTGAGTTTACTACTGCTAAGGTAGGACAACCCTGGAGAGCTTTGATGGGTATTCTCAGTAAATGCCTGACACCAAAAACGAGTGGACATGATGCTTTGCGAAGTCCAATAATGAACCTCTTCTATGGCATGTACAAAGCTGCGAATTCAGATTATGCTTTGTTGATATGGGAAGAATTCACCTTTCAACTCTTCCACAACAAGAAGCTGAAGACAAACTTCTTTCCTTATCCTCGGTTTATTAAGCTCATCATAAATTACTTTATGAAGCTTGATTCTTCTATTGATAGGCGTGCAGGAGGTCGCTATCACACTGAAGAAGCTGATGATACTGTAGATCTGAGGCATGAAGGACCGTCTACTGGTGTGATTCCTGGTCCTGTTCCTGATTACCTTCTATCTGAAAAAATCAAAGGTTCTGCAGATTACAAGCTACTACAGTTAGAAATCCAGAGGCTGAAAGCAAACCTTCAAACTGGAGAAGACTCTTCCACAACGGTTAAGAGTAAAGGTAAACGCAAACAACCAGCTGCGTTACCTGAACCCGAACCCAAGAAGAAGAAGACAGAGGGTAAGAAAGGAAAGGGTAAGGATTTGATGCGTCTACGTGATGAAGCAGATATTGTTGATCCTACTCTTGATAAATCCGAGCAACAAATGATGAAGATGGCTATTAAAAGGAGTAGGAAAGATACAGGCGGTAGTGGTTCAGGTGCGAGGGTAGATATCGAGGATGAGTACGAGGAACCGCATGATGTTGATGAGTTTGGGTCACCTGAAAACTATTCCACTTCGAAGGAGCCATCAATCCCTATTTCAACAAGTGTGGAAAAGGAACCTGCTGCTCCTACAATCATGGTGACAATTCAACCCTTGGCAACTCTACCTCCACCAATCCAACCCTTAACAACCCGACCAACCCGACCGGCTTCCACACCATTTCTTCCACCACCCATAATCCCCATCGTTAGTACAGCAATAACAACCGAGCCTATTCAGTCAACCCAGAGCAGCTCTGCAACATCTGCAATGGCTGCATTAGTGATGGCCGAAATGCTTGACAATCACAAACGCGAAATGGATGAACTTCGCCAAGAGTTGCAAAGACGAGCTCAAAGGGAAGAAACATCTCAGAAAGCTCAAGAAGAGTTGATTGCCAAGTTCTCTGCTGACATGGAAGCTACACGTAAAGCTCATGCAGAGGAACTTGCTCGAGTTAAGCAGGCTGAGGCTGATAAGCATGCTGCACGCATTACCAGACTTCAAGCAATGAGGGATAAATATAAGGAACAAAAAGAAGCACTTGAAGCATCTGTGAAAGAAAGAGTGCAAGAATCCGTTGAATCCTTAATGCCTAAGCTTCGTGACGAGTTGAAGACACTTGCTGCTGACAACTTGATGGTAAAATCCTCCAACCCTTCAGAAGCCGCCTATAAGATTGCTTATGACCTGACGGATTTTGAATTGAAGAAGATCCTTAAGGCTCGAATGGTGGAACTTGGGTCGTATAACAAGTCGAGGATTCAACGGGCTCTATATAAATCCCTGAATGATGCTATCATGGAGGATGATAGATTATTCAAAATGTTTGGAAGTGTGGTACCATATCACATCTTACCTGAGGAAGAAAGGGAAGAGAGTGAAGAAGAGGGTACGGGTGAAGAAGAGGAAGAAGAAGAAGAAGAAGGTGAAAAGGAGAAAGACGATGAAGAAGGTGGTGATGATGATGAGGATGATGAGGATGATGACGAGGATGAGGATGATGATGATGGCGATGATGGTGGTGATGAGAATCAGGAGAGTGTTAGGGATAATAACGGGGATGACAATCAGGATGATGATGGGGGTGAACAGCCGAAAGAGGGAGACAAGGTTACCAGCTCCAAGAAGACTGCTACTGGAACCAAGTCCACAAAAGATGCAGGACAGAAGGACAAGTCGACATCCTCAGAATCAAGACGAACTAAGTGGCGCCACGATGTGAATGCCACTACAGCGTCATCGGTTCCTGGTATCTCTGTCGCTGTATCTTTACCTGTTACAACTAACCCCATTAGTTCTGCTGTTGTTCCTCCTGTGATTGCAGAATCAGTGACAGAACCCGAAGCTGCACAACACTCTCCAGTTCAAGACACTGCTGAAATGCCTGAAACTGAACCAGTAGATGTTCGCACTTCCACTCCTCAACAACAGGTTCAACAATCTACGGTTCCTGAACCAAGCATTCGTGCCTGGGAAGACACGTTGGAGATAGACGAGTCTGCACCACCACAAGCTTGGATCACGGCAGCAGCTCAATATGATCCGATCACAGATGCTGACAAAGATGTGCTGTATCTGCGTATCCGAAGTCCGATTGACTTATGTGCATTTTTTGCTCATGAGTATAAGACTTCGGTTACTCCATCCTTGGTCAAGAAAGCGATGAAAGATAAGAGACTGCGTGCCAAAACCCGATTACCCCGAATGGAGTTCAAGTATTATGCCGATGAGATCATAAAGGCTTTGAAAACCGTTCAAAGGCCAGGACTTCATGAATCAGACAGAGCTCCACCTCCAATGGATCCTGCTCAAGATAATCAGATTGCTCTTGACTTCTTCGTCACCAACGATCTTGAGTATCTACTGAAGGGATCATCAAAGTATGCAACATCCCTGACTTTGCTGAAAGCTGCCAACTGGGGGACAATACCCTTCATCGAGGAAAAGGTAAATCGACTCTGGGTCCCAAAAATGAATCGTCATTATGATATGTATGCTGTCATAGGTGCATCTCATTGGGACGAACGAGTCCGAAGGGCGTACAGGGGTTGCTGCATGGTCAAGACTGGAAGCAATGTTAGATCCGACATCCGTATCTCCAGCATCTTAGGAATGAAAACTGAAGCCAAAAACGGCTACTATCATGTGACGGAGATTCGCTTGAAAAGGGAGGATGACAGGGAATATAAAATCCAGCAAGGAGATTTTTCCATCATTCGCCTTGAGGATATTGAAGATATGCTGCTTCTGATGACCCGAGATCAACTTACTCACATTCCTCGTGAAGATCTGATTGCTTTGAATACAGCACTTCGTATGTTCACACGAAGCGTTGTCATCAAGTCACGAGTTGAGGATCTTCAGTTGGGAGTCGAAAGCTATCAGAGGAGGCTCAACTTAACCCGTCCTGTGAATCAAGTGCTACCTCAACATGTAGAAAGATGTCCCTATACCGGCATTTCTGTCCCGAATTCCGGCATTTTCTACTTGAACAGTCGAGGTTTGATGAAGTTTATGAGGGTGGGTGAGCTTCACAAGTATAGTGATGGAACTCTTATACAAGTCAGAGATAATTTGGAGCATCTGAACTCGGGTGGGACTTTGCCAGAGATGACGGAGGATTGGCATCCGGGTTACCGGCAGATGGCAAAGTATGTGATCAAAAAGATCGATCAAAAGCTCCGTGAACGTAGATTGATGAGGAGCTTGGAAAGATTCGTGGGTGGAAGACCGTATTTAGTGCACCACAAGCTACTGCAACGATCCATCTGATGGGTCGTACATCTCAGGTCACTTTATATTGGTTTTCAAATTGTGAATATGTAAATTTGTGAATAATGTGCTTGAATGGCTTGGTGTAGTGTTAAGGTATGATAATTTTTCAAGAATTTCTCACGAGATTCTAAATCTTTCAAAATATGTCATACCAAAGCACTACAACTATCCCTTATTAACTTAGGGGGGAGCAATAACTTGTTCTATGGCCAAAACATCGATTTCATTTTTACCCAAAGACCGGTTAATCCATTCAATATCCCAAATATTAATGGTTAACATTTTGGATAAGGGGAGAAAATGGGATTAAGGAGACGTAAGTGTTACTTGGCTAAAATGAAAAAGACTTAATGATAATCCAACTTAATATGTGTTAAGCACGTGTTAAGGGGGAGCGTTTTTGATGATCAAAACACCTAAGGTACAAAACTTTTGATTTTAATATCACAAGTACCTTAGGTGATTTTCAATGATGTTTTCATGGTGGCAATTCCTTCCCAAAACACGCTTAATTCACGACGGATGTGGTGACAAAAGGGTGGTAGGAATAGGTTTAGTCCAATGATTCATCAGAGCCGATGGAATCTTCCCTAGGACAATTCCCTAGATAGAATTAGAAGTCCTAGGAAAGATGGAGAAAGAATGTGAACGTAGCTGAATGCCGACCAAGTACTTAAGCTAGCACTGGAACAATCACAACAAGGTGCTAGTGATGACGTATTGGTAAGCATTGAAGGGGTTGAAGAATGAAAAAGAAATGTAAAGATAAAGGGTGTAAAGAAAGAAGCCCTCCTTACAACTTTAGGCAGAAACCGGGTCAATACATATGCTATTGAGGTCATTTTTGTTAATGATTCTCGGTATTGAAGAAAGACATCATGGACCCAGTGATGCAATGCACAACCCTTCCCCAGCTAACTCAAATATCTCTCAAAAGGTATTTGTTTTAATCACACGGAGATCAACACGTTATCTATTGGTTTATTCACTCCGAATAAACTGGTATTGAAAAGGTGGCACTCCTCTCCAGCCATCGCTCACTAAATCAAAACGCACAATCGAGTCTAGAGCCAAGAGATCATCAAAAGTCTCATTAGGACACTTTCCATTTATTCCTTGCTTTCTCACACACTGTGAAAAGTAAGAGATTTTCATGAGTCCTACGCAGTATTCCTGTAATATTGCCAGAACATCCGAGTAATACGCAAGTATTACAATGAAGATGGAAATCCTTCTTGAGCCAACATCAAACAAGCTCATGGTAGGTTACACGTGCGGTTCTTTTAGAACCAATCTTGTGAAAAACTGGAAGGTAACAGTGGTTTAATTCTCAATTGAACTTAAACTCGTTCCAGGCCTCTTCGCATTATCATATGATCTTGCCAGAACACTCAGAGTGACTCTTTATTGACCACAGTGACGAGTGGAAATCCTTCTAGTGTCAACATCAAACAGCACTTGGTAGGTAACGTGCAAGATTTTTTATGAATCGAGCTCGTGACAACTGGAAAGCAACGATGGTGAAAATCTTAATTGAAATTCACTTGTTCCAGGTTTCATGAATTGACGGCTTTTAATCACAAGGATAATTTATCCAAGTGATTCACTCTTTATGTTCGCAGTCAGCTTTGGACGGTCGAATAAAGAGAACGGGTTTACCCGCGAAATCCTGTCAGGAAGTTACTTAATTGAAACTATCCGTCACGGGTACGATATCTAATATCGTCCAACGGTCTTCACCGACCGGAGGTAAAATGCTACCGAATTAGAATAAAATGTTCAAAGCCATTTTATTCGTGTCGTTGCTGTGTACCTGCTAAAGACGGTGGCGTTGCTGTGTACCTGTTGAAGACGGTGGCGTTGCTGAGTACCAGTAAAGACGGTGGTGTTGCGGTGTACCTGGAAAAGTCGTTCCCACATGCTTATGTCTTTTGCAACAAAAATTCAAGAAAGTACAAGATGAAGTCTTCCGCTGTACCAAACTCTGAAGCTTTCAAGAATCCAACAAAAAGACGTAAGTGTGTGGAACATGAAGTCACGAGGAGGCAAAGTTCACAAGAAAGGCAAAGATCGCACGTGAAAGGCCAAAGAACAATGCTCTCAAGTCAAAGCCAAAAAGATCAAATCAACATATTCACAACAAAAGAAAGAAAAGAAGAAAAGACTACGAGCTAAAGAACGAAGACTTAGTATAGTATGCTAGGTTTAGAACTTTGTAACGTGGAGTGACCTCCCTTAGGGGGAGATTGTTAGAAATACGTTTTAACGTATATTAGAAGTATCGGTCGCTCCACAATATGATTTATGTTGTAATAGCTCGTAGTTAGTAATTAGTTATTATTTGCTTATTAACTTAAGTAAGAACCGGTCCATGGGCTTGTCATGGACCGGCCCAAGTCCACTTATGACTTGGAACTATAAATACCCCTTTCCACTAAGGAAAGGGGTTGGTTGTTATCATTTCTTAATTTCCACTTAATAAAATTCACATAGTTTCTCTCACTTTCTCTCTCTAACTTTCTCTCTCTAGAAATTAACAAACCCCTTCATAGATTCATTGATTATCAATATTCTACACGGATATTCCTGGTCAACCCTTTAACATATTGCTCAATTCGGATCTCTTCGGGTTCAACCAATCGAGGACATAGCAAGGCCAACTCATGGACTCGGTTCGTGTAACTATCGATGTCTACACCTTTCATTCTCAAATGAATCAACTCTTGTTCTAACCTAATGATCACACTACGAGGACAAAACTCCAAAGTCATCCACTTCTTAATTTCAGCCCAAGGAGTAGCATTAGCAGCATCAAGACCCATGAAAGCAATTCTCCCGTTCCACCAAGTCAACGCACGACCTTTAAGAGTAGCCATAGCAAAAGTCACCTTATCTTCCTCCTTACACTTACTAATCCGAAACACCGATTCAATCTTCTCAATCCACTGGCTTAGTCCTACAGCACCTTCAGTTCCATTAAAAGGTAGAGGTTCACACTTCATGAACGTCACATAAGTACAGCCACCAACTTTAGGTGCATTCGTTCCAAGTCCTCCTACATTTCCTCCAGCATTAGCATTCACATTATTAGCATTCACATTCACATTAGTACCGCCAATTCCACTACCGCCAGCTCCACTACCGCCAGCTCCACTACCGCCAGTTCCACTACCGCCAGCTCCACTACCGCCAGCTCCACTACCGTCAGCTTCATTTCTAGCATTTGCCATAAATTCAGTCAAGATGCGGTAACTTGCTCCGTAATAATCCTACGTACATCATCCTCAGTCACAGCCTTCTTGGGCGTCATAGTTCTATAATTTCACAATTTCAAAGTATTAAGCATTCATCCAACAAAGGATTCATATAATATGGATCGAATTCATAATCAAGATACAAATAAGGCACAATATGGAATTCAAGACAAGATACATATTTCATTCGATTTGAAACAAAAGTATTGTCTTAGTACATCCCATATCAAAGTTCTAGCACTATATACACTCAAAATTCGTGCCAAGTCTATTACTAACAAGTCGGTTCAGTCAAAGCTACAAAAGCACAAAAGATATAAAGGTCACTACTAAATACAGACTGGTCTACTGAGAACCGCCAGATGGTCCATCATCCATCGTCTTCTGAATCTTCGTCGGACGATCACTAGACACATCTTCAGCTGGGCGCTTACGAATTACTCCTCTTTCAACCATGTCAACATAAAATCTACTGTTCCATCCCACGGATATATTCAACTCCTTTTCGGCTTTCTCACGCATCGCACGAGCCACACTCAACTAAATCTCCATAGAATTCACCTTTCTCTTCATAGCAGCATACTCACCACTTTCCAACACCGATAACCTCCTAAAATCCTCATTCAAACCACGTTCTACATCACTCAAATCCAAACTAAGCAATTCTCGCTCTTTCTCGCCAACCTTAGTCTTCGACTCCAAATAAGCAACCTGAGTCTGAACAACACCTAATCCAACCTCTGTCACACAACTCTTAACACGGGAAGCATCTAGATCACGTCTCAAGGCCCATGGTGCAAGACCATCAATATGATTAGCCTCTCGAGTACTAGACGACTCTCCTATCTCACATCTACGAGTAGCAATACCATCAGTACCGTCAGGTGCATCGTCATCCTCATCCTCCTTTGATTCAGAATCAGATTCAGACGATTCAGACATTTCATCCCTAGGTAACTCATCCTCAGAATCAGACAAACAAACTGGTGGGGGCAAAGGCTCGCCCTCTAGAACATCATACGGATAAATAAGCTCAACTTCCTCATCGTCATCAACCTCAACATCTATACCTACATCCTCCTCGACATCCTCGTCGTCAATCTCGTCATCTAGATTATCTAACCCAATCTCATCATCGTTCTCAATATCGACATTCTCAACATCCACATTCTCAATATCCACATTCTCAATCTCATTCTCTACCAAGTCAACCTGAGGGGCAATCTGATCTCCTAGTCCTAACTCGGGCTCGGGATCCTCAAATGGTTCCTCCTCATCATCTATATCATAATCTACTAAGTCTAAATAAGGATCATCTTCTATATTAGGTTCGGGAATAACATGGTTTTCTACATGAATATTAGGGTTAGCCATGACAATCTGCATTTATATATATATCTCGTATTAGGATAACATACTAGTTAAACAATTACATAATGAAATCACGATATATACATATATATAAATTAAATTATATATATCAAAATATATATCTTCTCAATAGGGCTTGTTGGTAACGTCGGAGATCTCTGGCACCGTTATAGTTAAAAGATTTTTCAAATATTTTCTAAAATGTTCATTGTTAAAAGATTTTGAAAAGTTTTGTTCAAAACCTTGGTTTTAAAAAATCTTTTGTTCTCTATAACGAGAGCTCTGATACCAAACTGTAACACTCTCATTTTTCGTATCGGTACAGCGGAAGGGTCTTTCAGAGTGCTACGGGATAACACAATAACTCCAATCATAGACAACACATAAAAATGGTTGTACAAGGTTTAACAAACATTCATTCGATAAAAAGTTTTAAAAGTGTACAACAGGTCCCAAATTATACAGGTCATTAAGTTTACAAAACACAGATCGAATGAACATTTTTAATATTATGTGGGCCATCAGAGTCGATCTCCATCCGGATTACCTTCAAGCACCTGAGATAAAAACATGCAAAAAATCATATCAGCGAATGCCGAGTGAATTCATAGAGTTTAATGAAAACCGTTATATAAAACAATCATTTAAAATCAGAAAACAAATATAATATCGGAAGTAAGTCCTCATATTGCTAGTCAGGCAATATATATCAAGCATACATCTAAAACCGTCCATGAGACCGTAGTCTCTATATTACGATGATAGGTAATATATTCATCGTTAATAGCGTCGTTTTCGTTTATAGGATACATTTTTATTTAGATTAGGTACGTTTTATAGCATACGTTGTATAGGATTATTATTAGCCGCATGACATTGTTACCTTACTGTGAAAACAGCGGGCCGCGAACCCGACAAACAATTTGCCCATCTAAGTTAGCGTGTCGTCACAAAAATCATGCTATGGAATCTTCTCATACATAAATTCGCTTACCAATCAATGTGGTACGACGGGGATCAACCGTCAAGGCGCGAACTGGGGTGATCGTCCCCAAATAGTACTATCAAATGCATAAGCGTCTACCAAATCCCGGCAGTTCACAATTCATGCTAATGGGACTTTAAGTGACATAACCTAACTACTAATAATCCTTTTAGCCTTGAATATAGGGTCATAGCATCATTTGGGTCCATATCATTAAGCATACAATCGGGACTACTTGTGTGCTATTTTTATAAAAATCTAGCATGTTATCTCCCTCGCGGGTTTACAAATCATTTTATAAAACATTTAAAATAGTGCGAGGCTATGAACTCACGTTGTTAATGAAAGGCGGATTATCGGCTACGGGCGTGCTTCGGTCACGGAAACCTATATAAATAATAATCGGTCTTAGACTCGGTCCAATGAGTTTTATCAAAATAACAATATACATATGTTGATTTTTTACATATGATGATGATCAAGTGGGTTTATACATCATTGTTTACTCATTTTAGTGTTTATGTTTCGGTAACGTTTTACTAGTTTGCTAGTTTTACCTATTTACTTATTTTAAGTCCATTAAACCTTTTATAAGTTCTTTAACTTGTTTTAATTCCTTTTATACTTATATTATCAGTATATATACTTTTCATGTTGGGCCTAAATGGGTTAAGCCCAATAAGTTCTTTTTATAAGTTTTTATCTTATTAAGTCCAATTATTAGTCCAATATGTTTAGTTAGCTCGTAAATGTCCGTATTTCTTATAGTTCGGGTTTTATCGGTTTTTACTTGTCTTAGTTACCTATACATCAGTATATGACTTTTATAAACTTTACATTAGACAGGTTTGGTCGTCTAAGTTTTATTTGGCGAAAAAGGTTAATTTTATGGCGATAGCCAAAAAGTCGTAAAAATCAAGTTTATAGTTTTTATTACTTATAAATATTATTTCACCACCATTTATATAATTTACCCATTTAATTAACCTTTTATACATTTATATAAATAAGTTTTATAAGTTAGTGGGTTTATATTTTTACATTTTATACATTATAATGTGAGTGCTTATATAATAATAATAAACATTATTTCCAAAAATCTGATTTTTAACTTCATGTTCACCATTTTTAACATATCTAGAGTTCTATAATGAACTAGAAGCTCATTTTTGGATGACATGTTCTTCATATTATGTGCTACATTTAACTTAGTTATAGCTACTGCCCATTTTGAGTTTAACTTGCCTTAACAGTCCTACAAAACTGCTTATTCAGATTAGACCACCTAACTTGTTTTGATCATATCTCACTCATTATTTTGATTCTATTGCATGGCCAACTCTCACATGTGTATAACATCTTCTACTTACTGTAAATGAATCAAACCATGCAATTTTATCAGTTCATCTTTTATTTATCTACTGTTTTTATACAGCCAACTAAATAATCAAGATTTTAGCTTCATTTCTTATAGTTATCAACCTTTTTAAGCATATTTATCAACACTTGATCCCCATACAAAATTTTTATCATCATATATACATCATATACATATATAAAATGAAATAAAATACATTTGTTCTTTACAAAATAACAAGAGAAAAATGGAGAGGATGATCTTCTTTACCAACCAAGTGGATTTCTTGTTTTAGGAAGACAAGAACTTGATGAACACAACAAGTATCTCCAAGACCATCAAATATCAAGAACATAGGTTGGAAAATCAGCCCTAGGACACAAGCAAATCACCTCCAAAGATGTTAATATGGCCACCAAATGATCAAGGCTTCAAGAATACTCCTTAATAGAGCTAGTAAACATGTGGTTCATGGCTAGAAGAGATCAAATGGGGTGTTTGTTGGCTTATTTTGGACGACAAGGATGAGGGTGTTGAGAGAGTTTTGGTGTTGATTGCATGTGAGAAAGATGGAAGTGAAAAACAAGTTGCTAGTTTTGGAGGGTTAGTGGAAAAGTTAGCTTGAAATGTAAGCTTAGGCTAACACTTGTAATGTGTTAGCTAAACTTGATGCTACCTTAGTGTTGTGGTGTCAAGTTGGCCGTCCCATATAGCTAGTGGGATGGGACAATGTGTTTTGTCCCATCTCACTAGTTTACGGGTATTTCTCGATTCTAGTTTTCTCGATTTGCGTGCCCTCGGGTCGTTTTACGAAAAATGTTTTTATAAATTATGAATCAACGTCAAAAAACGAATCCAATAAAAATTGTCTCATCAAAAACGGAGTTCAAAAACGTAAATACGTAATCCTAAGGTTTCCGGTTTAGTCGTAAAAGACGCCAAATTATGCACGTAAGCCCAAATTTAAATCCGTAAATTGTGAGTTCGTCAACCAACATAAAAATAAGTTTCAAAATATTATACGAGAAAATATTTTACTACCTGAAAATGTTAGATTGTCACAAGTTGTGGATTTTCTATCAAACTTATCACCTCCATAGTCACTGTCTGAATATGCAATAAGCTCCAAAGGTGAATCTTTTGGGTACCACAAGCCAAGATCAGGATAACATCTTAGGTACCTAAATATTCTCTTGACAGCATAAAGGTGACATTCTTTGGGAGTCACTTGATGGTGTGCACAAGCACACACAACAAACATGATGTCAGGTCTTGAGGCTGTGAGATACATCAATGAACCAATCATTGATCTATAGTGCCTGACATCCACATCTTTTCTATCTCCAATCTTTCCCCAAGGGTGTTCTCTATCCATAGGAGTAGTAGCCCTCTTTTCATGTGGAGAAAAGCCAAATTTCTTCAAGATCTCTGCTACATACTTATCCTGAGAGATGAAGATACCATCTTCTTTCTGCTGAACTTGTAACCCTAGAAAGAAGTTCATCTCCCCCATTGCACTCATCTTGAATTTGTCTGTCATAAGCTTGGAAAAGTCTTCACTCATCTTTGGATTAGTTGAACCAAAGATGATATCATCAACATAAACCTGAACAAGTAAGACATCCTTACTGTAACACCCCATTTTGATAAATGGAATGTCACGCGTAATTATGGCATGTCATCAAAGCATACAAGGATAAATGTCTAAAACATTACATGACCATAGGGATAACCGGAATCAAACATCGGTTCCCAAACATAATCCCAAAACATAATAAACCAAAAGAAATGAATGAAAGACTAAACAAGCATAAATGTATGAAGGCAAAAAGGAAAAGAAATCTCTAGCAGCTTCCATCCTATGCACGTCCTCTAAGTGCTCGAGTCTTTCCTAGGGTACCTGCCGTTTGGGACATGGAAAGGAAAGTAACGGCTGAGCAAAACGCTCAGTGCACGGATATAGACATAGTATAAGTGACTAAAACATAAATAGAGACTTAATAGCAGCGGAAATGTATAAGTCCTGGAAAACCTGGAACATGTTCATAAAACTGGTTTTATAATTTGAAAAGCCTTATGTTTATCATATGAAATCTGTTTAACATATTTTACCATTAGCCAATATAGGTCATGAAAATCCACCGTGCATGAATACTTGGAGGGGTGACCTCATCATGCAAATTAGAAGGGCTGCCTCTAATTTAATATACTGGTTTTTGGGTAGGAGGGATCAGCTCCTTGTGAAGGATGCAAGGAACACACCACATTCACCATGTAATCCTGAATAAAAACGTGTAACTAGGATGCACCCATACACCCCACATGATAAATATAAATAAATGGCCAAAAGCTGAAGGGACGCCACGAGCAATCACTCCGCCGTGGTGAAGTCATAACATCAGTGCCTCTAATGTTATGGTTATGGTACCTCCATAACTAGGTGAAACTGGTCATGCATGTATATGGCTATAGGTAATCATATTTAAACATAAGCAATCAAACTCATAACTTATACTACGGGAAAACAGTTGGCTGTATACGGGGAATCCTAATAAGGAAAGAATGTCCATACTGAAAGGACGGGAATCCGTACCTTATGTCCAGTGAACGAGAACGATGAACTGCGAGAATCCTACTTCCGAAACACTAGTGCTACATAAATACGTACATGAAATAAGTATCTGCTTACTACATACATAGCTGGTTTTATATCATGTCTTAGCTTATTTTATGTGTTCTTACTATTTTACACTGTTTAAAGCCTTAAACTGTGTTAAATGTTATATTCTGTTCATTCTGATTAAGTATTTCTGGTATTTCATGTGTTATTATACTTACTGTGTAATAATAAGTAACTTTCCAAAAATAGCAGGTTTCCTAAAATAGAAAGTTTCCAAAAATAGAAAGTTTCCAAAAATAGAAAGTTACCAAAAATAGAAAGTTTCCAAAAATAGAAAGTTTCCAAAATTAGATTTACTGCTTAAAATAGATAAGTTTCTAAAAATAGAAAGTTTCCATAAATAGATTAGCTGCCTTAATTAAATAAGTTTCTATAAATAGATTAGCTGCCTTAAATAAATAAGTTTCCAAAAATAGCTGGTTTCCATAAATAAAATAGCTGTCTTATTTAATTAAGTTTCTAAAAATAGAAAGTTTCCATAATTAGAAATAAGCTGGTTAAATAAGCTAAGTAAATAAGCCTAAGTGTTTTCATGATTATTTCCTAAGTCATATGATATATTATATAGTTTAATAATTATTTCATGTAATTTAACTAAACTATAGGTTATAATATTTAATTAAAGTATGACATGTTTTTAATTAAATATATTAAATACTTAGGTTAAAATATGTATTATTAAATATTAATAATATAAGCTAAGTCATGTTTAATTAATTAATTATATCCATGGTTTTTAAATAATTAATTAATTATAAGTCTTAATAATATAAATACTTAGGTTAAAAATAATTTCATGATTATTAATAATTAATTAACCTAAGTCATGTTATTAAATTAATCTCATCTTTTTATAATTTATTTTTTAACATAAGTTTATAACATAAACAACTAACATAATCATGATCCGGATCTAAGCCTAAAAACATGAACCGGATATGAAACAACACCGAACCCCGACCCAATTCGGGGTACCCCTTGCTGCCGTGGGACCCATACACACCAACCAAGACCAAAAAGGTCTTGGTGGTGGTCGGCTAAAACAAACCGAACCCCCTTGGGGTCGGTTGTACCTTGCGGCCCAAAAACAAACACCCCTTTGATCGACCCTTTGATTAATTAATGATCAAAACATGTTAGATCTATGTTTAATTAATGTGTTTTTGTAAAAACATCACGTGTTCATAATTAATAAAAGATTAATTAAAAAGAAAAAGGTAAAAAAAGGTTTTACCGTATTCGTGGATCAAGAGGGTGAAGAACAAACACGAACAAACAATAAAACTTCAAGATCCGAGATCAATGAATCACCTTGTTGGTGATTTGAAGGTGGCGGCACAAAGAGGGAGGAGAAAAGGGATTTTAGGTTTTCTTGAAATCTTCTGTAAAAGTGATTTTTAAGTAGTAAAAATCTATTTAACCCCTTTTAGTAAAATTGGTAATGGGCTTGGCCCACTACCTTGTTTTGGCCGTGGGTAGGGACTCCTCCGTGGGGGTTCCCGTACCTCGTTTCGTGTCTTGTTATTTAGTACCCGTTTATGTTTAATTAAGTTCGTGTTTTAAATGTTCTCGTTACGTAAATACCATACTCTTATATATTTAATTATGCTCGTATTAAATATATATACGTAATTAATAATAGCTCGTGTTTTAATTACGCTCGTGATTTCGTGATCGTATGCTCGTGATTAAGTATTGTTAAATAATTATTACGTGATCGTGCAAATAAAATACTTATCGTGTTCTAACACGTACGTAATACATAAACTCCTAACACGTAATCGTAATCATGCTATATTAGGAAAGTTTTAATCTAGTACGTACGATCTTAAGGGTACTATTCATGGTAAAAGCATGCGGGTTTTACAACTCTTCCCCCCTAAAAAGAATAATTCGTCCCTGAATTATAGATAACGTAACTGGAAGCGAAACATACCCGAATCAGACTGGAAAGGTATGCGTAATAACGGAAATAAAGGTAACCAACTGGCTTAGCTCAGTTGGCCACCAAAGTTCCACTAAGTGGTTTCATTGGGGAAGGATTCCTGGAGGTCTTGGGTTCAAGACCTGCCAAGGGCCTTTCAGGCGAAGCGGATAAGGAGTCTAACATAACTAGGCGAGGGTTCGAAGAAGACATTCTTCCGCTTGGATGTTATTGCACGACTCGACCCACTAACCACTAACATTTGCCGTTCTATAAAAAAAAAAAAAAAAAAAAAAAAAAAAAAAAAAAAAAAATAACGGAAATAAAGGTGACATGGTAGAAGGGAACATGGAACGTGACATGTCTTGAAAAGACATAGAACGTGACGTGACTGAAAGGACATATCTAATTGATAAGAGAAAAACGGATAAAAGTTCGGATGAACTTGTCCGTTTCCAAGTGGCTTCCCTCTTGGAACAGTTCCTTATAAGATCTTGACACGAATGATAAGTCTTGGTCCTCCTGACCTTGACTTGGAATACGAAGAAGTTCCTGGTTATCAACGTAAGGTAGATCCCTAAATTCGATCGAGGAAAAGAATTAACGTGTAAGAGTAACTGAAACATTATGGTGCAAAATAATCCAACTTAACCGATATCTAGCAACGACGCGCGAGACATATAGAAACGTAGTACGTGAAAAATTTTGAACGTGATACGTGAAAAATTTTGAACGTGCTACGTGGAGATATGGCGAGTGTAGTATGAGTAAACATATCGTGATCCATGATACGTGTAACATATCTTGATCATGATATGAGGAACGTGGAATGAACATGACATGTGAAACATATTGTGATCATAGAATACAATGGCGGTAACGCCAAACGCTACAAGGTGAGGCATAGAATATGACGAGAAACGTCTATATGAGGATAGGGAGTTATACTAAACTTGGGTCTTGTCTCTCAAGTTCTTGCAAAACTTCCCTAGAATGAAAAAATATGAACGTACAATCGTAAGCCAAGATACGATCTTGAACGTGAATAGTGTCATGAACGCGAGCGCGAAAGCAAGGCGTGGAATTAGAACAAGGACGTGAAGTGAATTAGGAGCACAATTATGAATATTTGTCTAACCCGATAACTGAGGGATTACCAAGTGATCGGATGAGCCTTGGCTGGAACATGTCCGATAAATTTGTTTGTTCTGAAATCCTTACGGATGTAAGGATTCTGCAGACTTGATCAAACTGTTTGCAATAACCCAGATAGCATCATGCTTCATCTGAGTTTGCGTTAAACTGGTAACCAAAATCCGTGGAGATCTTGTCCCATTTCAATTTACAATTTCAGATGATGAAAACATCCCAGTATGTTGGTGTCCTATCTTAACCTGTTTGTATGACAGGTATGAAGATATGAACGTAACTGTATCTTGCTTCATCGAACTTGATACATAGGAGTTTGCGAAACTCTGAGTCTCTAAATCTAGACTTCTCCTAGCGTAGGATTTCCTAGAACACCTAATGTAGTGTAAGGTTCTCTCCTTTACGCATAAGCTGAGTCATGGTAAGATTAACCATAAAACCCATGTGATTCAGTGTGTTACTGTAATCAAACAGAATTGATATTGGAAAAATTTCCAGGGTAGAATTTCTCTTGTCATAGAATTTGCAACATAGTGCAGATAGGGTCTTCCTGTTCTTCTCTAGGCTTAGAGGAAATCAGGTTATCCTCAATGAAAACGCTGATGAATTTGTTTAGGAGTTCATGGAAACTCAATTTATTAAGTCCATAATGCTGTTGGAGCATTGATGAGACTAAATCAAAATCATAAATCTAGCATTACCGAGTCGTGCACGAATAGCAGTCACGGACATGTCCTGCTTTTTCACTCGTCACTGTTGGCAGCATGATCATGAGTTCGATCTTGGGAAAGTGATTAACACTATACGGTTGATTGGACATGTCGTCAATACGTGGAGGAGAATAACGGTCATGAATGGTTATTTGTTTAAGTCAATGGTAGTCGACACATAATCTCATGGTACCATCCTTCTCCTTGTAGATTCTTCTGGAATGTATAGGAAGACTTTGGAATAATCAACTGGCTATGCGTAAAAGAATTAAGTGGTCGTGTCTTACTGACAGCTAGAAAATTTTAGCGACCATGGCTAACACGCACATGCTTGTAAGCATAGATAATTTGTACAGATTTTCCCGATGGAAAATCAAGCTGAATGTATTCAGGAGCCTGAACATTACTGTACATAATTATGAATCGTAGCATGGTGTGATGTTCATAGTCCATAATTAGGATAAAATTCATCTCGTGTCTGTCCGAGGAAATACGTTAGCAGCTTGGATCTAGTCATTAAACCGAAGGAAAACCTTCGTATGCGTGGGAATACGAAAGGCGTCCTTCATGGTCATGAATATATGAACTATGGTGAAAGAAATGAAAATGACATCGGCAACGTGACAGTTCTCACTGATGCGCCGATAATGGTATTGAAGTTCTTGTGGCCTGATTAATACATGGCACAACAAAATAGATATACCCTTGGAGGGTACCCTGAATTTCTTAGAAATGTTCCATAGTTGGACGTGAGTCATGTGTCTTGACTCGTTTCTTGGAACTATAAGCATGACATATGTCTTTACTGGTGCCTTGACATGTGTCTTCAGGAGGTATACGTGAGACATGTGTCTTGACTGATGTCTCGACATGTGTCTCGAGATGTGAAACAAATATAACCACAATATAAGGTTATTATGCCAGAATTGGCGGATCGGTTGGACTACCAATCCTTGTATTTCTGGCCAGAGTTTCGGTTGCGATTTCTAGGATAGTTGTTGTCATAGTAGTGGTTACTATCGTCCTGTTTGTCAGTTCCATGATGGTCATTCTCATGACCATGATTCATGTAACTATTCAGCTAAGTGACCGGCTGGTACCGGTTGCACTCATATGGCTGAAATGACAGCCGAATGACGTGTGACATGTAACTAAGAATTAGGGACAATGATTGATGGGAATCGTCTGATGGTGAAGCATCTTCTCGTCCAATTGCTTTGCTCCGACGCCTTTGTCTTCGTCTAGTAGGATCTCCAGGTTGTGAACAGCATCCGCATCTCGTAGCATCCCCGAACGTCAGCATCAACCTTTAGTAACATCTCCAAGTTATGAGCGGCATCAGAATATCAGCAACAGAAAATACGCCTGAGGTGATTCAGAATCGACTAGCGAATACTCGTGAAATATTGCAAGTGGAATATACATGGATTAAGGTACGTGTAATACACATGAAATACGGTACGTGGAGTACACGTGGAATGCACATGAAATGATCGGTATGGGGTCGATCATTTGTCATGATTTAAGGAAAGTATATCGGTTAAACGGTTAGGAAAACCATCATGATAACCTGGCAGTATTAGCATAGACATCATTCTGGTTGTAACGGAAACGTTAAAGTGTGGTTACACAAAATTCAACGATGATTTGCCTGACAGCATGATCAATGAAAACCAACCATGACGATCATGAAAGCAGAATTCAATGAACTCCAACAATGTCTTGCAGGACAACGTAAATAACAAAAGAGGCGTAAAACAATAATCAACATGAAGACGGAATTATCATGAAGAATCATGAAGCCATCTATCACGAAGAAGTGTATAACATAATCAGCATGAAACTGAAGTTAACCATGACAGTATGAAAACATACTTGACATAAAAACATAATAACTTATGAGGGGACATGAAAAAAAATTTATGCCAATTTAAATCATGAGAAAAATTTTATGCATGAAAAACAGTGCATGAATGCGTAATGTAGTTTATAAAACCTTTATATGTGCGAGGGAACGCCTATGGGTCGGTTTCAAAACAAAAGACATGGCGAGGGGACGCCTATGGGTCGGTCCCAAAATTAAAAGTTTCGATAAAAGCACATGCGACTAAATAGGGCCAGTCCTGTACCAACCATTACTTAGTCATAATCCCTGCAACAATGATACATGAAACATAAATAAATGAAACTCATCTGTCAAAACTTATAAGAAAAAAAATTTATGTGACTAATTATGAACTACTGGGGTTCAGTTCACATAGTCACAGTTCACGAGGAACATTATGCATGAAACAATGACACATAACTAAATATGAATGACGGTTGTCCATCCATATTAGTAAAACAATATCGATGAAAACATCAAGGTTAAAACCTCAAGGTGCTGAAAACATCATGGTTAAAACAACAATGCGCTGAAAACGTCAATACGTAGAATGACAAACGTTGGCTTAGGAAGCTCCTGGTGACTACCCACTAGTCACAGGTCGAGTTTTAGAGCCTACAGGTCGAAGCCTTGGCTCTGATACCATAATTGTAACACCCCATTTTGATAAATGGAATGTCACGCGTAATTATGGCGTGTCATCAAAGCATACAAGGATAAATGTCTAAAACATTACATGACCATAGGGATAACCGGAATCAAACATCAGTTCCCAAACATAAGCCCAAAACATAATAAACCAAAAGAAATGAATGAAAGACTAAACAAGCATAAATGTATGAAGGCAAAAAGGAAAAGAAATCTCTAGCAGCTTCCATCCTATGCACGTCCTCCAAGTGCTCGAGTCTTTCCTAGGGTACCTGCCGTTTGGGACATGGAAAGGAAAGTAACGGCTGAGCAAAACGCTCAGTGCACGGATATAGACATAGTATAAGTGACTAAAACATAAATAGAGACTTAATAGCAGCGGAAATGTATAAGTCCTGGAAAACCTGTAACATGTTCATAAAACTGGTTTTATAATTTGAAAAGCCTTATGTTTATCATATGAAATCTGTTTAACATATTTTACCATTAGCCAATATAGGTCATGAAAATCCACCGTGCATGAATACTTGGAGGGGTGACCTCATCATGCAAATTAGAGGGGCTGCCTCTAATTTAGTATACTGGTTTTTGGGTAGGAGGGATCAGCTCCTTGTGAAGGATGCAAGGCACACACCACATTCACCATGTAATCCTGAATAAAAACGTGTAACTAGGATGCACCCATACGCCCCACATGATAAATATAAATAAATGGCCAAAAGCTGAAGGGACGCCACGAGCAATCACTCCGCCGTGGTGAAGTCATAACATCAGTGCCTCTAATGTTATGGTTATGGTACCTCCATAACTAGGTGAAACTGGTCATGCATGTATATGGCTATAGGTAATCATATTTAAACATAAGCAATCAAAATCATAACTTATACTACGGGAAAACAGTTGGCTGCATATGGGGAATCCTAATAAGGAAAGAATGTCCATACTGAAAGGACGGGAATCCGTACCTTATGTCCAGTGAACGAGAACGATGAACTGCGAGAATCCTACTTCCGAAACACTAGTGCTACATAAATACGTACATGAAATAAGTATCTGCTTACTACATACATAGCTGGTTTTATATCATGTCTTAGCTTATTTTATGTGTTCTTACTATTTTACACTGTTTAAAGCCTTAAACTGTGTTAAATCTTATATTCTGTTCATTTTGATTAAGTATTTCTGGTATTTCATGTGTTATTATACTTACTGTGTAATAATAAGTAACTTTCCAAAAATAGCAGGTTTCCTAAAATAGAAAGTTTCCAAAAATAGAAAGTTTCCAAAAATAGAAAGTTACCAAAAATAGAAAGTTTCCAAAAATAGAAAGTTTCCAAAAATAGATTTACTGCTTAAAATAGATAAGTTTCTAAAAATAGAAAGTTTCCATAAATAGATTAGCTGCCTTAATTAAATAAGTTTCTATAAATAGATTAGCTGCCTTAAATAAATGAGTTTCTAAAAATAGTTGGTTTCCATAAATAAAATAGCTGCCTTATTTAATTAAGTTTCTAAAAATAGAAAGTTTCCATAATTAGAAATAAGCTGGTTAAATAAGCTAAGTAAATACGCCTAAGTGTTTTCATGATTATTTCCTAAGTCATATGATATATTATATAGTTTAATAATTATTTCATGTAATTTAATTAAACTATAGGTTATAATATTTAATTAAAGTATGACATGTTTTTAATTAAATATATTAAATACTTAGGTTAAAATATGTATTATTAAATATTAATAATATAACCTAAGTCATGTTTAATTAATTAATTATATCTATGGTTTTTAAATAATTAATTAATTATAAGTCTTAATAATATAAATACTTAGGTTAAAAATAATTTCATGATTATTAATAATTAATTAACCTAAGTCATGTTATTAAATTAATCTCATCTTTTTGTTAATTTAATTTTTAACATAAGTTTATAACATAAACAACTAACATAATCATGATCCGGATCTAAGCCTAAAAACATGAACCGGATATGAAACAACACCGTACCCCGACCCAAATCGGGGTACCCCTTGCTGCCGTGGGACCCATACGCACCAACCAAGACCAAAAAGGTCTTGGTGGTGGTCGGCTAAAACAAACCGAACCCCCTTGGGGTCGGTTGTACCTTGCGGCCCAAAAAGAAACACCCCTTTGATCGACCCTTTGATTAATTAATGATCAAAACATGTTAGATCTATGTTTAATTAATGTGTTTTTGTAAAAACATCACGTGTTCATAATTAATAAAAGATTAATTAAAAAGAAAAAGGTAAAAAAAAGGTTTTACCGTATTCGTGGATCAAGAGGGTGAAGAACAAACACGAACAAACAATAAAACTTCAAGATCCGAGATCAATGAATCACCTTGTTGGTGATTTGAAGGTGGCGGCACAAAGAGGGAGGAGAAAAGGGATTTTAGGTTTTCTTGAAATCTTCTGTAAAAGTGATTTTTAAGTAGTAAAAATCTATTTAACCCCTTTTAGTAAAATTGGTAATGGGCTTGGCCCACTACCTTGTTTTTGCCGCGGGTAGGGACTCCTCCGTGGGGGTTCCCGTACCTCGTTTCGTGTCTTGTTATTTAGTACCCGTTTATGTTTAATTAAGTTCGTGTTTTAAATATTCTCGTTATGTAAATACCATACTCTTATATATTTAATTACGCTCGTATTAAATATATATACGTAATTAATAATAGCTCGTGTTTTAATTACGCTCGTGATTTCGTGATCGTATGATCGTGATTAATTATTGTTAAATAATTATTACGTGATCGTGCAAATAAAATACTTATCGTGTTCTAACACGTACGTAATACATAAACTCCTAACACGTAATCGTAATCATGCGATATTAGGAAAGTTTTAATCTAGTACGTACGATCTTAAGGGTACTATTCATGGTAAAAGCATGTGGGTTTTACACTTACCAGCCTTCTTTGTAAACAATGTCTGGTCTATGGTGCCCCTTTTGAATCCATTTTCCACCAAATAAGTGGACAATGTACCATACCATGCTCTTGGGGCTTGATGAAGTCCATACATAGCCTTCTTGACTCTATACACCTTGTCTGGATTCTCTGGATCCTCAAAACCAGGAGGCTGCATCACATACACCTCCTCAAGAATTGTTCCATAGAGGAAGGCACTCTTCACAATCATTTGATAGACAGTGAAGCCCATGCAGGAAGCATAGGCTAGAAATATCCTTATAGCTTCAATCCTTGCAACTGGTGCAAAGACCTCCTCACACTCTATCCCTTCCTCTTGTGTATATCCCTGAGCCACTAAACGTGCCTTGTTTCTGACCACAATGCCTCTTTCATCTCTCTTGTTTCTTAGAACCCATCTTGTCCCAATAGGTCTTACATACCTGGGACAATCAACCAGCTCCCAAACATCCTGAATTGCAAATTGGTGAAGCTCATCCTGCATTGCTTCCACCCAACTTGGTTCTTTGAGAGCATCAAATATCTTCTTGGGTTCCTGTTGTGATAGAAAACAGGCAAACAAGCATGCTTGAACAAGAGGGGTATCAACCTTCTTGTGTATATTGGCAATGAATCCACCAAGATTCTGATGAGATCTTCTAGTCTGAACAGGAGTCATGACATCCCCAATAATTTGAGAAGGAGGATGATTCTTCATTGTAGAAGTGAGAACTCCTCCCTCAAAAAGTCTGTCGTCTTCAATCTCATTATCCATGTTGCCAATATCTTCTTCAGACTCTCTTCCATCAATAGTAGGATGAACCTCTTCATGTAAATTGGAAGGTTCACCTTGTTCAAAATTAGAAGAGAAAAGATGCTCAAAAGTGTTGTCAACGCCTGAACCTTGGTTGTCAGCGTTTGGGTTATCAACGCCTGAAATGGTGTTGTCAACGTTTGAGCCATCAACGCCTAAATTTGTCCTGTCAGCGCTAGATTTGCCTTTGTCAGCGCCTGAAGGACCATGCATGTTGTTAACTGGTGGTACTTGGGGACCACCATTATCCTTTCCAGCAGCAGCAGCAGCAAAAGCATCTGTCCATATGGGGATAGTGACATACTCTTGTATGGGAGATGACTTGTCTGCTTGTGATCCAACCTCTTCATTAACCCGTGTACCTGAAACATCAACAACTTGTTCTTCCACAACATTTGAAGTTACCTTCACAATGTGTGGATCAGTAACACGCATATAATTTAAAGTCCTAGATAGAGGTTCCAAGTCAAACAACCAATTTGGACCACTTTTAGGATCACTAGGTTTACTCTCTAAAAACCGAACATGTACTCTTTCAAGTACACGTTTTTCCTTTTTAAGGTAAACCCTATATCCCTTGCTCTGCACTGAATAACCCATGAAATAGCCTTCATCACATTTTGCACTTAATTTACCTAAGGCATCACTAGTATCAAGTACAACTACATGACAGCCAAAAGGTTTAAGAAAACCAATATTAGGTTTCCTTCCCCAAAGTAATTCATAAGGTGTTTTGTTCTGTATCTTGTTAACCAATGCTCTATTCTGAACATAACAAGTTGTATTCACAGCCTCAGCCAAAAAAGCTATAGGAAAGTGAGTGTTGGGTCCACTAGATGTGGATCTTGCAGCCTGTCAGGAATGGTGAACGACTTCTGTAATCACAAGTCTATTCACAGAGAGACTCAATATAAGTGTGGAATACAAATACTATAAAGAAGAACAGAATAACTATAATGACATGATCCTTTTCTAAGGATTTCTAATATTAATGATAACTAGAATTACGTTTGATGAAGGTGTGTGTAACCCTTCTGCCTAAGGTTCCTTTTATACTACAAGGAAACCCTAATACATCATTAAACAAAACGTGTAAAACTGATATGCATATCCTTTCCTAATATATCTCATGCATATCCTAACAGAATATTAACTAAATAATAAAGTTTGACTTTAACTAAGACCAGGAGCACGACTTGCTCCTACTACTACTATGACCAGGAGGAACTACATACCTCCTAGTCTACCTATTACAAATAACTATTCCAATGGTCCTAACAATCCTCCCCTAAACTTGAATTTGACCTGTTGAGTTCAAGTTTCCTGGTAAAACGTGCAATAAAGCTTGAGGATTGAAACAGCAAAAGAAACAGCAGCATCAGCAAGATAAGAAACATAAGAACCGCCGCAACATGGAAAACTAGAAGCTTGTCCAAAGCTTGAAACAAATCAACATCGTGTTGAATCTTTACAGCAACATGAGCAGATTTGATGAGCCTTTACCAAGTGGCTGCTCGCTCTTTGGCTAGCCGGTCTTTTTGATGGAATAAGCATCACCCTGGGAGACCAGAACCCAACCCAACTCTTAGAACGTGAATCAATGGTGAGTGGGGGTACCCTGATGATTTTAGGCAAACCATCACAGCCGTCAACGAATTTGATATGTCTTTACCAGAAGCCGTACCCTTTTGGACTCGCCAACTCATAGCAATGAAGCATCGATGAGTTGAAAACCCTATAGCTTTAAGCAAGCTATTACAGCTATCAACAGATTTGATAAAATCTTTACCAAGAGCCGTACCCCCTTGGATTATCCACTTTTCAGTCTAGGACCATGGCAAGTGAAAACCATCCAGTTTTGGGTAACCTGGCAATCATCAACGGATTTGAGAATCACACTAGGAGCCGTACCCTCAAGGTGAATCAACTCTTTCTTGTCGGTGAGACATGGTGAGTTGAGGACCATTTGTTGTGTGGACCAAGTCCAACACCAGATGAAACATCCAACTAGCACAAGTGTGAATCAGCAACAGAAACCCAAATTAGTGAAACAGTATAAGCAGATGGTATATTATTTACAAGTGTAAAATCCATGATTTGGTTAAAGTATAAGCATATATTATATAAAAAGTATAATTTTTTTTAACTATAATGAATGAAAGTCACCAATCACTTTACATATTGGTGAAAAGAATTGCAGTATTAACAGATGAACATAAAACACAAAACATAAAAACTTACAAACCAACCACATCACAGACCAGACGCAGCCACCTTCTCAGCTTGCAAGCGAGCTTGGATCCCTTCCACCAGTGTAGTTGCCATAGAAGACTCATTCCCGGAAGGGGCATTAGAAATCTGCAAGTGACAAGCAAGCATGGCTTCCATCAAAGCAATCGTCAACGGATAGTCCAAATCCGTGAGCATGAACACCATAGCACCAGACTCCAAATCCAAAATATGCACACCACAGCCAGCATATAACTTCCATCTCGTGATAACCCATGTAGGCTGGTCCTTCTAGACACCATAAAGGGGAGCATGTAGAGAGGAATCAAGCATCACTTTCAAATCAGCCCACATTCTCAGACCAGGCCAGGAGGGCACTTCACTAGGATGAACATGCATACCAGCATCCACAAACCCATACAATGCCATAAGATCTTTACGATCTGCCCATGACAAAATACCTTGCAAACCCGAAGCATACCGAACATAACCATCACTAATGGTAATCCTATGGGAGACAGTACCAAGTAGAGTCGTGGAAGGCTTAACCGTCCAACCTGTAAGAGATCCATTACCCAATGGCAATTCTGAGTCACTATCGGAAGCTGCATCAATAAGATTTTCGGGAGCACGCTTCTCATAGGGAACAGACTTGCCACGTCTAGTACGTCTAGCCAACTGCTTGCGAATGGAACGGCGAGGAGTGGGAGCACCAGGCGAGGGTTCAACCTTTACCTTTACCTTTGCAGCAGGAGTAGGATCAGCAGAAGTAGAATCAATACCTTGCCCAACCAAAGAATCAACAGGAGCTGCACCAGAAAAAGGAATAGGTTGAGGACCAGTCACGGGTGGTGAAGGTTGTGCCATAGCATGAGTAGCAGTGGTGGTGCTAGTGGTAGCATACGTGGTGGTGGTAGGACCAGAAGATGAAACAGGAGGAGCAACCGAAGGTGTAGGGGTGGTAGCAACAGTAGAAACATCAACAACCGATGGAATAACAGCAGAACCAAGAGGAACATCAGATGTAGAACTAGGAGCAACAATAGTTTGAGAAGTGGGAACCACTTGTGGAAGAGGACGATAGATGAAACGTTCTGGAACAGGTGTGCTCTGATGCTTGATCATTCGCTCATATAGCGCCTTAAGCTCATCAAAAGACAATGCCCAAACCCGTTCCCATGTCCAACCAACGGTGAAATAAGCAGCCGATTGATACTTGACATACCGCTGCATCAACTTTTTCTCCTCGATTTTCGTCAAAGGCCTGTTCTTACGTTTTTCACGAAGTTGAGCAGCAAGCGCTAACTGTTGCTTACGCATTAACACCATAGCTCGAGGAATGCAATTATGCTCATTCACATCAGAACCCAAGAGATCAGTAAACTGTGAATAATCTGAGGTAAGAATAGTGAGCACCCGCATCCAATCGTTATCGTCCCAATGCATTGCATCATGCTGCAACTGTTCACGTCTCTGCTTCTGAAGAGCTTCCTCCTCAGCCCGAGCAGCTCGGTCAATCTCTGCTTGTTGCCTTTGTGCAACCTCCTCACCCAACCTATCCTCCTCAAGTTGTCTGCGTGTACGCTTGCGAGGGGGTGAGGGAGCATCAATCATAGGGGCTTTCCCTTTTGAATCATGAGATGGTCCAGCAGTGGAACCAGCAGTAGGACCAGCAACATCTTCCTTTGGTGTAGGGACCACAGCAGGAGAAGGAATGCTTGAGGAAGTAGGAGGAACCGGCAGATCATCATATGACTTATCAGCAAACGCAGCCTTGGCCAACAAATCCAAGCCATCCTCCACAAGATCTGGAACTTCCTCATCTGAATCAGACTGAACCACATGCTTTGTTCTTCGCCTCTGCTGCTTCTCCAAAGCTTTAATCCGGGCAGCCAAGGGAAGAACAAATTCCCGGGTAAGCTTGCGATGTTGATTCAAATCCGCTTCCAAGGAAAGATTCCTTTCATGGTACCTGTGCATGAGATCAAGCAAAAAAGTCAGTGTAGTAGGCTCCTCTGCCTTCCCACCGAGAGGACTTGGGTCTGGGAAGGCGTCATTGGAACCAGAAGCAATAAAGGGGTCATCATCATGAGCACGAGAACCAGAAGGCTTATCAGAAGAGTGAGGAACAGGACTAGGAGGGGGAGTATACACAAATGGAGACGAATGTGGCATCGAAGAGGGGGCAACCTTGGAAGTGGATGGCCTTTCAACCACCACCTCTTCAACCGGCTCTTCCACAACCACATTAGGTGCACCACCAGCAGGATGCTCCTCCTCCATTAGGTCATCACCTAATGGAGGTTCCTCCTCGGCTTGGTCAACCGGAGGAAAAACATCAGGAGGACCATGAGCAAGGCCCAACATTGCATCAGTATGGGGCCTCCACGCCCCTCGAAACCCATGAGCCATATTATAGTACACTTTAGCAGTAAGCTTAGGAGTCTCATATTCCTTCCTATCACGAGGTAAACACACAAGTATCTGCTGTAAAAACCTAGGATACATTAAAAATTTCTTCCTAGAACCAGTACTAGACTGATTGCTAACCATCCCATCAAACAAATAGCGAGAGAAATTAAACACCCTACCCTGTGCTGTGCAGATTAGACCAGTAGCCAAAGGAGTAGGAAAAGCATCCCAACTCCCAGACGTGGGGCTTAAACAATGAATCAAAAAGTGCACTAGAAGCTTCCATTGGGGGGGAAACCTATTCTTTTGGAAGTTAAACTTCCCCCCATGATTATACCCAATAGCAGCCATCCCCTCCAAAACCTCAGCATTGGGGATGGAAACAACACCACCTTCATCTTGAAGATGAAGGGAACTCCTAATAGAAGCTTCAGTAACCACATAAGAACGTCCATCAATGGTAGCATGGAGTTCACGTGGACGATCAACCACAGCCACAAGTGTAGCAGAATCCCAAAACTAACGAATCACACTATCATAAACAATTTGGCATATAGTAAAAGCATACATGAGGTTAGAATCCTCAATAAACTCCATAATATATGTGAAGTCATCACGTTTAGGACCATCTCCTAGATAAGCGACCTTATTGTGAGCGGGTTGGTAGACCAAAGCAGCCATTGATGTTGATCAGAAGGAATGGAAGATGATTTGTTAGGGTTTGAGAGAGTAGGAGCGTGTGTGTGTGTGTTATGATTGTGATGAATGAGTCAAGGGGGTTAATTGACCATAAATAATGGTCTAGTAACTGTTCATTGACCCCTAATAATGTGGGTTGCCCTTTCAAATTAGGCAGTTAATGCAAAGTAACCACTTGCCCCTTTTAACATTATTTGCAAATCCCAATTTACCGAAGTTAAATAAGAGGATATATACCAGAATTTGCATGCGTTGACTAAAAGTCAAAGCGCATAACGGTCAACACTAGAAGCAGAATGTGGTCAACAGAAGTCAACAAAGTGAACAGTGTCCCAAACCAAGACTAGAAGCCAACCATCACTTGACAAAGAAGGATTTTTATCCACTAGAAACCAACCATGAACGACTAGAAGCTAACCATTAAGGACTAGAAGCCACTCATTAATGAAGACAACCATCAGAAGTGAGCAAAATCCTCCACTAGGAGTAACACACACCACAAGAACCTATTCAAATTGTTGTTAAAATCTACGAATATGTTAGTCTGTGCAAGTAAATATGTACACTAAGCCTCCCCTTAGGCTTAGCCTCCCCTCAATCCTAGGTTTCAAGGATTGACCATCCCAATGTGAACCACCAAGTGGTTGAAACGAGGACCATCAAAGGCTTTAGTCAACAGATCAGCAACATTATTATCCGTATGAACCTTAAGAACCTGTATCAACTTCTTCTCATTGGCATCCCATATAAAATGGTGCTGAATTTCAATATGTTTTGTACGTTGATGAAATACAGGATTCTTCACAATGCAGATAGTGCTTTGGTTGTCAATGAAAATTTTGGTGTTCATAAAATTGAACCCATAATCCAGCATCTGATTTTGGATCCACAAAACTTGTCCACAACAGCTAGCAACAGCAACGTATTCAGCTTCTGTTAAAGAAGTAGCTACGATCGTCTGTTTCTTGCATTGCCATGAAATAAGTCTTCGACCAAAAAATTGACACCCACCAGTAGTAGATTTTCTGTCATTATTAGCACCTGCATAGTCACTATCACTGTATGCTTCAAGAACAAAAGGTGATTCTCTAGGATACCACAAGCCTAGTTTGGGTTGAGCCTTGATGTACTTGAAAATCTTCTTGACTGCATTCAAGTTAGAAACCGTTGGAGCCACCTGATTTCTAGAACAAGCACTTACTGCAAACATGATATCCGGACGTGATGCAGTCAAATACATGAGTGAGCCAATCATAGACATGTACATGTGAACATTTACCGGAGGATCTGGCTCATTCTTGAGTTTGACTTTAGCAACTTCATAAGGTGTTGCTGCTGGTCTAAGAGGATCCATATCAAACTTCTGAAGGATCTCATGAACATACTTATCTTGACTTATGAAGATTCCATTCGACTGTTGCTTGACTTGAAGACCAAGGAAAAATGTAAGTTCTCCCATAGCACTCATCTGAAATTCGCCCTTCATCAGTTGTTCAAACTCATCACACCATTCCTTTTTAGTAGAACCAAAAATAATATCGTCCACATACACTTGAACAAGGATAATGTCCTTGGTATTCCTTCTAAGGAATAGTGTTTTGTCAATGGTACCTCTTCTATAACCATGTTTCAACAAGAAAGTTGAGAGACGCTCATACTAAGCTCTAGGAGCCTGATGAAGTCCATAAAGAGCTTTGGCCACCTTGTAAACTTTCTTGGGATGAAGTGGATCTACAAAGACCTTAGGTTGAGTGACATAAACTTCCTCATCAATCTTGCCATAGAGAAATGCACTCTTGACATCAATCTGAAAAACTGTAAATCCCATATAGAAAGCAAAGGCCAAAAACAGACGAATGGCCTCAATCCTAGCAATAGGAGCAAAAACTTCAGTGTAGTCAATGCCTTCAAGTTGTATATGACCCTGTGCAACCAACCTCGCCTTATTTCTCACCACAATACCCCGTGCATCTTTCTTGTTTTTGAGAATCCATTTGGTACCAATTGCTGTCTTTCCATCCGGCAAGTCAACTAGGATCCAAACATTCTGAAACAAGAATTGCTACATTTCCTCCTGCATAGCCTCCACCCAACTTTGATCCTCAAGAGCATGAGAGACTGATCTAGGTTCTACCTGTGAAAGAAAACAAGCAAACAAACAATGTTGAAAGTCCGTATGATTATTACGCTTTTGATCTTCAATATAGCTCACAAGAGCATGATGATCCGACGAGGCCTTCTTATGCATTCTGCGAGTATTGACAGTAGAACCAGGATCTCCAATGATTTGAGTAGTAGGGTGATCTTTGTGTGACTGCAACACTGGATTGGAAGCTACTTCCATTTCTGGTGCCAAGTTAGTAAGATCCCCAACAAAGTCAGCATCATATGAGGCAGAGTTGAAAATGCCATCTGTTGGTTGCTTATGAATATCATCCAGCTTGGTAGAGGACTTCTTTTGATGGTTCCCCAGGTCAGAAGGACTTGAGAATCTAGTATGAGGAGTAGAATCACTAGCCGGACTACCAATAGGTGTTAAACTAGCACTAGGAGTTATAGTTGGAGTACTAGGAGCAGCTTTGTCAGCAGGCGTATTCAAGGGAAACTCAAAGCCACCTTGAGCAGATGCTGTAGTAGCTTCTTGTTGTTGTTTGAGTAACGTGTCAAGAGCTACTTGTGAATCCAATACATCCAATGGAGTTGCATCACTAGGAGGAGTAGGAGAGACTGTGGTGGAATAGGATGGAACAACAAAAATATCATCCTCGTCATCTGAGTCGGAAGGACTAGAATGAGCACCTGTACTAGAAGTTGCAAACACTTGTGGACCTTGGATGTTTGACTTCTCCTCAAAATACCTGAGATTTATAGTTTCAATTACTCGCTTGGCTTGGAGATTGTAGACACGATAAGCCCGAGAGTGAGCTGAATATCCCATAATGTATCCTTCATCTGCCTTGCCATCAAATTTTCCCAAATAGTCACTAGTATTTAGAATGGTGACAGGACACCCAAAAGGCTTCAAATGAGCAATATTTGGAACTTTGGCTGTTAGGAGCTCATAAGGAGTCTTCTTGTGAGGATTTGTAATAGAAACTCTATTCAAAACATAACTTGCAGTATTAACAGCTTCTGTCCAGAACATGGTTGGAAGCTTGGAATCGGCAAGCATTGTTCTTGCTGCTTCTATTAGAGTCCTGTTCTTTCTTTCTGCCACGCCATTCTATTGAGGAGTTCTTGCTGCACTATAATCTCTTTTGATGCCTTTAGAATTACAAAGTGCTATGAGGTCTGCATTTTTGAATTCGGTTCCATTATCAAATCGAATACCTTTAACCTTCTTGGACAACTGATTCTCTATAAGTGTAATAAAATCTTTGAGAATTGAGTAGGTCTCACTCTTGGCAGCCATAAAGAAAACCCACGTAAACCTGCTATATCCATCAGTTACCACCAGACAGAATTGTTTGTGGTCAATGCTCCTAATGGAGGTAGGACCAAATAAATCCATGTGTAGTAGCTGCAATGGTTCAGTTATAAGGCTGAGAGCAGTAATGGCCTTGAAGGATGCTTTATGTTGTTTGCCTTTGCTGCAAGCAAGACAATTAATATCATTTCTAAATGACTTGGGAGGTAAACCAGAGACCAGGTTCATATTTGCTAGTTTGTGAATGGTCTTGAAGTTCACATGTCCCATCCTTCTGTGCCATTGATTGGCTTCATCTTCTGAGGCTTTAGCAACCAAACATGCTAGTTGACCAGTAGGGTTGACTTCATTCAGCTTGATACTATAGAGATTGTGTCTTCTAGGGATTCTGAGTAGAACCTGTGAGTCATTCGGAAGTTTAAAGTCTTTGGATAGCACAAGTGCATCAGTATCCGTAAAGAGGACAAACTGCTTCTTGTCACAAATTTGAGAGACAGATATCAAGTTGAAGCGTTGAAGTGCTTCCACATAGTAGACCTGCTCAAAGTTAAGATTGGGTGTCTGAATCGTTCCTTTTCCAGTGATCCTGCTTTCACCTCCTCCAAAATAGACCTTTCCACCTTGAAATGGTACAAAGTTAGATAGAAGACTTTTATTTCCTATCATGCTCCTAGAGCATCCACTATCAACAATTCCTAGAGTAGAATCTTGGTATGGAGTAACCTACAACAACATGATAATAAAGATGCAAAAGTTAGTGTCTTAAGGGGACCCAAACCTTTTCAGGTTTGATCCTGCCTTGTGGATCTTTAGAGGATAGCCAAGAAGATTGATGAGATCCATCGTTGTTCTTTGGTTGCGTATTCATCATATTGGTATTATTGTTTGACCAAGAACAACCTGCTGAGGGCTTAACAGTAGTTCCCAAATTTCCTAATCCAAAATACATGTGGTCTAAATTATTTGCATAATATGGATTAAAATTCTGAAAATAGTTACTGGTTGGTCTATTTGATGTTAATCCAATGTTTCTCCAATGATCAGAAGCTAATGGAGAGGTCCTTCTAGAAGAAGAAAACGATTGAGCACTTGGGTTTAGTATTCTAGAAGAATATGGAACAACTCCTGGTGGACCAGGAGTAGGAAATGCGTGATGAACAGAAGAATGTTTGTCATAAAAATCACAATCTTTAATCAAATGAAATGCACTCCCACAAAAAAACATGTTTTAAACGACCTTTTATTAGAATGACATTGTTTCATACTGCTAACTTTATTACACATAATTCTAGGAGAACCAATCTTCCTAGGACTCAATAAACCAGGACTAGACACTGTTGAATTAAAAGCAACTCTCTCTTCACACTTCCTAGCACTAGTAGCAGCATGATCATTCGACTTGGAACTTGTAGGTCTCGACTCTTCACTTGAACCACTTGATGCAGAGTCACTGGCTTTGTCACTGAAAGTACACGAGACAAAGTCATTAGAATTAGTAGAACTTTTTGGGGACTCATGCATCTGTGATCCATCCAAGTCATTATGCCTAGAAGTGGGCACGAAAGTTCCAGTAAGAGGTGGAGGGACATCGTGCATTTCTGCTGTTGGTTTAAACCTATTGTAACTAGGTTCTCCTTCTTCCTCTTTGTCGGGATCAAAGATAATTGAAAAAGATAAATCAAACACATCTTCTGAATCAATATATTTGTCAAATCCTAACCCTCTTTTAGTCCTACAAGACATGCTACTATTTATTAATTTTGAAAGATTTTTAGGTGCCTTTTGCCATTTTTCAAATCTCAAAAGTGTAGCATCTAATCTTTCTTTCATCTCTTGTTTTACTTTGATACTCTCATCTTTTACCTTTTCTGTGTATTTAAGCATATTTGTTGTGTTTTCTAAATCAATGTTCAGTATCCTAAATTTATCCTCATACTCACGTTGAGTATCTTGAAGCCACCTCTTTTGTTGTTCCAATGTGTTTAAAGAAGCCTTATAGGCTTGAACCTCTAAAAAATACTTATCATTCTGATCATTTAAGTCATTATATTGGGACAACAATTCTGAATATTTATCATGACAACCAAGAGGACAATGTTGTACCTGAGGTGAGATGCCCATAAGAGAAAACTCGTCTGCTTCCTCTGCATCAGATAGATTCCCAGCAATCATTGCAAACACGTTAGTAGAGGGCTCAGTTGATGCCAGTGTAGTAGTCTGATGATCATTCCAGTTGACATAGAGTCAACAGACACCAATGCATTCTTTTCATCCTTTACCTCCTGAACCTTAAAAGCTGAATATCTGCTCTTCTCCTGGTCATTCTTGTTAGGGCAATCCCTTGCAAAGTGACCTTGCTGCTGGCAGTTATAGCATCGAACCTTGCTTCTGTCAAACCTTGCTGGCTCTCTTGGGTTGTAATTAAATTTTCGACCTGATTTATTCTAAAACTTGTGAACCCTAAGAGTGAGCATGGCTATCTGCCATTTGAGATCCATTTCATCCAAGTCAAGTTTATCAACCTGTTTGAAGTCATCAAAAGCAAGTTGCTTTTGAGCATCAACGTTAACAACAAAAGAATGAAGAACATCTTCTACCATGCTACTAGACTTGGCTATTCGTTCAGGAGCAGAAGTATGCTGGAAAGTATGTTGAGAAGACACGGTATTGCTTGGGCTACTAGCATAAGACATGGGACTGGATCCCATAGAACTCACAAACGCAGAATTAGCAGGAGTGGGAAAAGAATCACTTGAATATCCCCTCACACGAGGCTCAAAAGTTTTGAGCTTATGAAATAAATCATCAAAATTAAGATAGTCAAGCCCACCTTTTGATTTGAGAGAGATTACCACCTGATTCCATGAGTAGGGTAAGGCTCTAAGAAATCTTGCATTAATATCACCATCGTCAGGTTTCGACCGAAGTTGATTCAACTGGCTCAATATCTTTTGGAACCTGTCATACCCTTGATGGATACCTTCAATTTCTGAGATCTTGAATTCTGTGAATTCATCTCTCAGCATGGATCTTCGCATTTTCTTTGACTCCTCATTCCCACCAAACCTTGCTTTTATTCCATTCTAGATCTCTCTAGCATCATCCAAATGGTAGAAGTCACCCATGTGATCATAAGGAAGGGATTGAAGCAAAATAGTTTTTGCTTTGACCTCCTTCTGAATGGCTGTGATTTCTTCATGTGTTTTAGGGTCAAGAAGAGTAATATTACCATTCTTGTCTCTTCCAGTCAACTTCCTGTTGTTCCCATTCAGAATAATCTTCCAAAGGTCTTGATCAGTGTTGGTGATCCACCATTCCATCTTCATTGCCCAGCTATCATACTCGTCCTTTTTCAGAAGAGGAAACTTACCATTTGTGTTGGAAACCGTAGCAACGATCTGCTGAGGTTGCAGAGTTTTAGGAGTACTATCTTCTCCTGTTTGAGTAGAACTTGAGGCATACATGATTAAACAAAAAAGTTAGTAAAGAAAAAAATAGATTCTTCTTGTACAGAGACTCTCCCAGGATCTGATACCACCTGTTGGGTCCACTAGATGTGGATGTTGCAGCCTGTCAGGAACGGTGAACGACTTCTGTAATCACAAGTCTATTCACAGAGAGACTCTATACACAATATAAGTGCGGAATACAAATACTATAAAGAAGAACAGAATAACTATAATTACTTGATCCTTTTCTAAGGATTTCTAATATTAATGATAACTAGAATTACGTTTGATGAAGGTGTGTGTAACCCTTCTGCCTAAGGTTCCTTTTATACTACAAGGAAACCCTAATACATCATTAAACAAAACGTGTAAAACTGATATGCATATCCTTTCCTAATATATTCCATGCATATCCTAACAGAATATTAACTAAATAATAAAGTTTGACTTTAACTAAGACTAGGAGCACGACTTGCTGCTACTACTACTATGACCAGGAGGAACTACATACCTCCTAGTCTACCTATTACAAATAACTATTCCAATGGTCCTAACTATGAGCATCAGCCAACATAGTCCTGGCTGCTTCAATTAGGGTTCTTGTCCTTCTCTCAACAACCCCATTTTGCTGTGGGGTTCTGGCAACACTAAACTGCCTAGTAATCCCTTTCTTGGCACAAAAATCATCTAAAAGCTTATTTCTAAACTCACCACCATTGTCACTTCTAAGCATTTTAACTTCATTACCAGTTTTCTTCTCTGTCTGAGTAATAAAGTCAATTAAAGTGTCAGAAGTGTCACTTTTCATAGCTAAAAAGAAAGTCCAAGTAAACCTAGAAAAGTCATCTGTGATGACAAAGCAGTATGATTTACCATTCAAACTCTCTATATTATTTGGACCAAACAGGTCCATATGCAGCAAGTGAAGTGGTTTAGAACTAAAATGCACCTGTTTAGACTTAAATGAGACCTTGTGCTGCTTTCCTTTAAGGCATGCAACACAAGAGTGGTCATTATGGAAAGCCTTTTCAGGCAAACCATCAACCAAACCAAGTCTCACAAGTCTGTTTATATTCTTAAAGTTTATGTGCCCTAGTCTTTTGTGCCATAGATTACTCTCATCAACTGAAGCTTTAGCATAAAAACATGACATATTATTATTCATCCTAATTCCATTAAGATTCACATTATAAATGTCTTTATGCCCAGGTGTTCTATAGTCAATATATTTCTCATCTGGGATTTTATAATCCTTGCTTAACACCAAGCATTCAGTATCAGTAAACAGAACTTTATTTTTGTTATCACAAACTTGTGATACACTAAAAAGATTGTAATCAAGTTCCTTTACCAGAAACACGTTTTCAAAACGCAAGTTCTTGGTGAGAAGTGTTCCTTTGCCTGTGATAGTTCCATATCCGCCTCCAAATTAAACCTTATCACCATCCTTAATGGGAGTGAAGTTAGTAAGATAATCTTCCTTCCCAGTCATGTGCCTAGAGCATCTATTATCCCAATATCCATAATCATTGACCTGTTTTTGAATGCCCTGCACATAAAGAAAAGAATTAGTTTTCTTTGGGAACCCAAGCCTTAGCAGACTTGGATTCATCTGGTTGTTCAACAAGAACATACTTAGTTATCATAACAACTCCTTGTTCATTCCTTTTTGGATGAAATACCCAGTTAACCCCAATAGGTTTTGTAATGACCTTTGAAATATAATTAAATCTGTTGCAGGTCATAGAAAGCCGATTAGAATTAGGGTTTTGATCTTGCTTAGGTCTCCATGTCAAGCTTGAAGAAGCTTTATACCCTTTACCATGTGGTTGCAAATATTTAGGTCTGGCAACGTTTCTGTCAGCGTTGGATTTGGTCTTGTCAACGCTGAAATTACCCTTGTCAGCGTTGAACCTAGGGTTTGCTACAAAAACCTATTGCCTATTAGACCAAGTATTGGTCTTTTGAAATGGTCTTTGTCCATGAGTGTTAGACCCTCTAGTGAAGAATGGGGCTGGTCTAACAACTTGTGGACTTTGCTCCACAAAGGTTTTGGGTCTGACAACGTTGTACTTTTTGACAGCGTTGACCTTGGACCAGGAACAAACAACCAGGGTACTGCTTATCAACTTGGAATGGTTGACGTTAAGAAGGAGGACCCGAATGTCGTTACTGGTACGTTCTTACTCAATAATCATTAGGCTTTTTCTTTATTCGATTCGGGTGCTGATAGGAGCTTTGTATCTACCAAATTTAGTGCCCTTATTGACATTGAACCTGTTGAGATAGATACCAATTACGAAGTAGAATTGGCCGATGGTAAATTGGTGAAAACTAATAAGTTGTTAGAAGGATGCTCTCTTAATCTCTTGAACCATTCTTTCCCGATTGATCTGATGTCAATTGAACTAGGAAGTTTTGACATTATCATAGGAATGGATTGGTTGTCTTTGAATAATGCTGAAATTTTATGTGGTGAAAGAAGGTTAGAATTCCTCTTAAGAATAGAACGCTAGTAATTGATGGTAATCGAAGTGAATCCCGTTTGTAAATCATTTCATGTATTAAAGTCCAAAAGTACATCAAGAATGGTTTGGAGCTATTCTTAGCTCAAGTGAACGGGAATGAGTCTAAGGAGAAACGATTGGAAGACGTTCCTGTTATCTATGATTTTCCTGAGGTATTTCCCAATGATTTACCCGGACATCCGCCAATTAGGCAAGTTGAGTTCCGAATCGATCTAATTCCTGGTGCTGTACCGATGGCACGTACGCCTTACCGATTAGCACCATCTGAATTGAAAGAATTATCTGAACAACTTAAGGAGTTGTCTGATAGGGTTTCATTCGACCGAGCTCGTCACCTTGGGGAGCCCCGGTCTTGTTTGTTAAAAAGAAAGATGGATCTTTCCATATGTGTATTGATTACCGTGAGCTAAACAAGTTGACCATTAAAAATCGATATCCTTTACCAAGGATTGATGATTTATTTGATCAACTACAAGGCTCTAGCGTATATTCTAAGATTGATCTGCGGTCTGGATATCATCAACTTCGCGTCCGTGAGGAAGATATTCCAATCACTGCATTCAGAACTCGTTATGGACACTATGAATTTCAAGTGATGCCATTTGGGGTAACCAACACACCGGCAATATTATTGGATCTGATGAATCGTGTGTGCAAACCCTATTTGGATCAATTTGTGATAGTATTCATTGACGACATTCTAATCTACTCCAAGAATCAAGAAGAACATGGAGAACACTTAAGGACAATCTTGAATCTGTTAAAGGATGAAAAGTTGTACACCAAGTTTTCAAAATGTGATTTTTGGTTGGACTCTGTTCAATTTCTTGGTCATGTGATTGACAAGGATAGAATTCATGTTGATCCAGCAAAGGTTGAAGCCATTAAGAATTGGTCTGCACCGACAACGCCAACGAATGTGAGACAGTTCTTAGGATTGGCTGGCTATGATAGACGATTCATTCAAGAATTTTCTTTAATAGCTAAACCCTTGACTAAGCTTACTCAGAAAGATAAACCTTTAGTTTGGGGAAGTGAAGAGGATGGAGCATTTCAGACATTGAAACAAAAATTATGTAGTGCACCAATTCTATCAGTGGTTGTGCTGACGAGAACAGAGTTAAGTTTTCTACGTGCACCCTACTCGAAAGTGCCCTTACCTGGTGGAACTCTGTGGTTGCTATCCTTGGACATGACGCTGCTTATACTCTCACTTGGGCCAATCTCAAGGAAAGAATGACTGAGAAGTATTGTCCTAGAGGAGAAATGAAGAAGTTGGAAGTCGAGCTATGGGATCTCAAGTGTAAGAACAATGATATCCTTTGGTACAACCAAAGATTTCAAGAGTTAAGCTTGATGTGCATCAGGATGTTTCCTCTAAGGAGTGACAAGATTGAAAAGTATGTCAGCGGACTCCCTGACAACATTCATGACAGTGTTCTAGCTTCACGACCCACTAAAGTTGAGAACGCTATGGAATTTGCAACTGAGCTAATCAACAAACGAGCCCGCAATCTGTCCGCACCAGCCGCCATCAAAAAGGCAAGACATTGGGCAAACCTATGGTACCACTCCCACAACTAGTACCAAGAACTACTCGGGATCCAAGCCCAAGTGCCCAAAATGCAACTATTACCACGTTGCTGGAGGGCAATGCCAAGGATGATACAAGTGTGGCCAACAAGGCCATTTTGCTCGTGATTGTCAAGCAAATGTTGCTACCCCAGGCCGACCCAATACGAATCCCGGGAACAGCCACAAGGGCAAGTCTAATGCACGTGGAAATGGAAGTGGGCAACAGGGAACCCGGAACCCCGCAGGTGGAAGTAGTAGTGGACCAAAGAAAGTTGTGGTATGTTACGAGTGTGGAACCCCTGGGCATGTGAGACCCGATTGTCCCAAGTTGGCCAACCAGAGGAAGGACAATAAGAGAACTCCTTCGCAAGTGTACATGGCCAGCAATGCCCAAGCTGACCTAGGCTCCAACATCGCACCTAGTACGTTCTCACTAAACCAATGATATATATCTATCTTGTTTGGCACATGGGATTTGATCATAGCCTTATGTTTGCTAAATTTAGTAAGAAATTGGGAACCCCCCTCCTAGTAAAATTCTAGACTCCTATTATATAATAGTCAAGTCAACGGAAAGGTTAGGATGGTTAACACCATCATTCGAGGTTGTTTCTTAAAACTTTTCAGTCACTTGCTTTACATCAATCAGAACCTACAAAATCTTGACAGCTTTGATGTCGTCATTAGCATGAGTTGACTAGCAAGCATCATGTAATTATCCTACATAACCACAAATTGGTTCGTGTACCTTGGGGAGATGAAACCCAATTATATTGGGGAGCCGTAAACCCAATATAGTTAACACTAGACTTAGTGTCATTTCTAGCACCAACAAATCAGAGAGTACTTGGCCCAAGGATACTTCATTTCCCTAACCAGCGTTCCCTCTACCTAAACCTGAAAAACACATCCAGATCACAATGGGTGTACTTTGTAGGGCTGTGTCTGATCTCCCTCGTAAAGAGATTGAATGTCCCATGATTTTGGACATTCCTCTTTCCTCTTCAGGTCCAATTAGTTCGACAATACAATCCTTTACCCGACTCTGGGAAGTGTAATATACTCCATTTAGAAGACATAATTTGTGCAAATTTTGAACCATCAAAAGCAGATGCATGGCCTCTCTTGCGGTACCCCCGTAAGGCGCGCACTTATTTATTCTTGGTATCTTTTTTTATTTCCACCATTTGAGGTACTTCTTTTCTGCGCCTCTCTCGCTCAGCCCCGCGGCGAAAGAAGCAGATTCTTTGCAACTTCTTACCCAATCGCCATCAACAATAATCTTAACTACTTTGTAGTGTAAAAACTTAGTACTAGTAACTGACGTTTGAATCCCACAAGCTTGAGGTGTAATTATAAGTCTTTTCTAAAAGCTATTGATATAGGAGGGGTTATGGTTAAAATATTATGTTTTACCTTCAACCCCCAAATTCTCACCCTCGGGTGAGGAGATATAACCTGTATCTCACCCATGAAAAGGATGCCGATATAGTACATCCCCATCTTCCCCAACATATAAAACGTGTTGATGTGTCCTCCTCATATCAGAAACCATTTACAGTGGATTTGCCCTCCTAACCAAATCCACAACACCATTGGTCTTTTCCCAGCTCTTGAAAGCACATAACTACAACTCCCATTGAAAGGTCGCGCCTATCCATCCATCACAGTAGCCTCCTTTACTGCTCAATCGGATGAATAGTGCGATTCGGATAAAGATCTCTTTGTATTTCCTTCTTATTCATCCATCGCAGCAGCCTCCTTTACTGCTCAATCGGATGAATAATGCGATTCGGATAAAGATCTCTTTGCATTTCCTTCCTATCCATCCATCGCAGCAGTCTCCTTTACTGCTCAATCGGATGAATAGTATGATTCGGATAAAGATCTCTTTTCATTTCCTTCCTATCCATCCATCACAACAGCCTCCTTTACTGCTCAATCGGATGAATAGTGCGATTCGGATAAAGATCTCTTTGTATTTCCTTTCTATCCATCCATCGCAGCAGTCTCCTTTACTGCCCAATCGGATATTTGAGGATAACCTAAGCGTAGACCACTTCGTGTTCATATCGCCATCTGTACCTGAGGGAGAATCTGAAACAAATCTTACACTTAGAACTTCTTACATTTAAAAGATAACTACGTTTTTAGTAGCTTTGAGGACAAAGCTAAAATAACGGGGTGGTGCTGTAAAATTCATGATTTTACCATGATTTTATGTAATGAAACTTCACCCATTAATCCTAGGACACAAACTCATGTTATATTCCTATAGGTCATGTGTGAACTTATCTAACATGTACATATACTTTTACATACACTTGGGTAATAAGATTCATAATGTAAACCTTGTACATTTGATTAAGGAAAACATATAGTAAAATGCATAACCAATATTTGATTAAGATGACACTTAACAAAAAAGATGAGAAAATATGTTACACCATGTGTATATATCCGTGTATATATGTATGCATGTTATAGCATGCTCAAACTTTCTTGGATTAAGCCCAAGGACCATACAAATGGTGCTCTAGCCCAACATAAGCCCATCACCCCCTTTTGGTTAGCTTAACACGGCACCTCACCTTAGGTGGAAGAAGAAGAGTTGCCTTGGAAAGGCAAAGGGTGACACTTGGCACAATATGTCTTACCAAGGTGAATCATACCTTTTGCATTCTCTTTCTCTCTCTCTTTAAGCCGAAACACACACATTCCCATTCTCATACATGCAATCTCACTCCTCTCTTCATCTCTCTCTCTACAATTTGGCTACAAGCCACAAAAATCCAAAGTTGATTCATTAAATCAACTAAATCTTTGTCCCATCTTGATTACAAATCATTTGGTAGCATCATCTCTTTTGGAATCACTACAAACAAGCCCTAGCCGAATCATTATAGGTCACGGCTTGGTTTGTTTGAGGGTTTTCTCCATCATCTTGAGTAGATCTCAATCTCTTTGTTCATCTAGATCATTTGTGGTAGTTTTAGGCAATAGAGGTATACACATCATAACCTTTCATTTCTTTATGCATGCATCATCATACACCTATAAACACAAGTAAGTAACATGTTAAAAATCAAGATTTGATAAAGCTATGACCCTTAAAGGTCACGACATATTTATGCAAATCATGCTATTAATTTAAAATCTTTAATAAGAAACTTATGACTTATGTGTTATGTTTTAAACTTGATTTAAAAACTACATGAAATATAAATCTAAGCATTCCATGAGTCACAAATCTTGTTTATGGGACTTTGGTTAACTAATAACCATAGATCTCATGAAAGGAACTCGTGCAACTTAAAGATCATGAAAACCATGACCTTAAAAGTCACGGCTAAATTAAGTTGTGACTATATGAATGGTTTTCTAACTTTTGAATAATGGAATATGAAATGTAACATGTTAAATGGAATATTAAAAATCACAAAAACAACTTATGTGTATAAATATGGTCGTGGGTTACACAAGACCTAAAATGGGGTAGATGTACATGCATGTTTATTTACACCTAGATTTAGTGATAAGTGTTAACTTAATACCGTTGGGTCAAAAAGTTGATGTGGCAGAAACTTAAAAACGAAGAAAATATGAAGGCATTTGTCTGGGCGTTGTCAAGAGCAAATCAGGCGTTGTCAAGAACAAATCGGGCGTTGAAAGAAGTCAACATTGACAAGCATTGTCATGTGCAATCCAAGCATTGTCACATGCAATTCAAGCATTGACAGAAACATAGACAAGTGTTGTTGGAAGCTTCTATTTAGATAAGTATGCAAAATATATTCTGTATAAGTTTATTTGAATAGAAGATTTACATGTTTATTTGATATTATCTCTAGTAAAACCTAGTCCTTAGTCTATAAAAGGAACAAGGGTCTTAGGTTTTATTCATATCATTCATTCACAGTGTAAACCTAAAAGTGTGAGTCGACTAGACATGGGATTAATGTATACACGTCTAGTGATTGTTTGTTATTAATATAATGAGCAATTCGTTTGTTTTAATTCACGTGTCTTGTACCCAAACACCTTGTTTAATGGTTGGTGTTCTATTCCGTTGTGATTGTATGATCACATGAACAATGATCACTCCTAGTAGCTAAAAGATCGAGGAAACCAAGGTTTTCACAAATACACATGAAATAAGCTAGTAGATTTTATGGGAATATTAGGAGAAAACAATATAGCCGTGGGCTATACCTTATTTTCTTGGAATAATAATAACCTTGGAAACATGCATGTAACCTAGATAATCATGATGTGTTTTTGTAAATAATTACAAAACATAACACTAGCTAAAGTGTTCATCTTGGAAATACCAAGATCTAAAAATATACCCGTGGGTTACCTATGAGTGTACATGGATCTATGTTTGATTTTTAGACCTAGACGTAGTTTAGATCTTATTTTGGACTTGTAACTTGTTTTCTTAACATGTACATAGTTAGAAAATTTTTGTAACACTTATAAACTACATGCAACCTTGAAATGAGACTTGACTTATCTTAATAAGCTATAACAAGTAATAGCCATGAGTTATAAGCTCCAAATAGGCCTTATGACTTGCATGCAACCTTGTAACATACCTAGATCTAATTTAGAACATCACATAAAACAACTATAAGTTTTATTCCTTTATTTTGGATTTAAAACTAAATATGAACAAGCTAATAATGAGCTTATAAGATTATCCTAAGTTAATACTTACATAAAATGTAAAGTAGTGTTAATAGACTATTTAAGCCCATGAAATGATAAACCAAAACCTAATGGACCCAATAAGCCCATTTGATAAATCTTAGTAACTTAAATGGACTTAAAGAATACAATTAGGCCCATTTAACTAATTAAAGGACTTAAAAGTATACTAAGCCCAATAAATAATTTAAAGACCCATTTAAATAGATTAGTGAACTTGAAATATATTTAAGCCCACTAAAATAGACCATTAGATGTTTAGCCCATTTAATGAGCCCATATAAAGTTTGAATGAGAAAATGAAAGTTTTTATAATAAAATATAACTTATAAAAACTTTTTTGGATGAAAATGACAATTAATGAAACTTAAGGGCAAAAACTGTAACTTATGAAACTTGTTTTGATAAACTAGTAAACACAAGGACTAAAAATGTAAATATACAAAAGTCTAGGGTTTAATAAATACTATCCATGGTAAATTAAACCCTAGGGACCATTTTGGAAGTTTTTAAAAGTTATTTTGACATTTTATAACCCTAAGGACCTTTCTTGTAAATTACCGAAACTTAAAGAAGTCCTAGGGGCTATTTTTGTAATTTTAGTAAAAGTTACAAAACCTAAATATAACTAGGGGGACTTAATATGCCATAAGCCGAAACTTTAACAAGCCCTAGGTACTAAATGGGTAAAATCTGAAACTTATAATAGTTTAAAATATGGAGGGACTAGTTTTTCCATGTTCCGAAACATTAACAAGCCCTAACCCTAAAATCCATTTTAATTAAACATAATTAAACACTTAGACCATAAGAATTAATATATAAATTCTTAATTTGTAATTAATAAATTATTTTATAAATGTTAAAAATAATTTATGGAAATAAAAATATTACTCACTCCGTCCCAAAATTATAGTCCACCTTTCCATTTCGGTTTGTCCCAATTTAATTGTCCACTTCTAAAACTTCTAAAAATAGGTAGGAATTTTACATCGAGATTACTAGATTACCCTTAATTGAAATCATAATTACAAACATTAAAAAGGTTTTAAATTAATTGCTTAAGTGTAAAATTGTCTTTCTGCAAAGAGTAAGAGAGAGAAAGCTGAAAAGATGATATTTTTCTAAAACTGTGTGTTTTTTGTCGGTGGACAATAATTTTGGGACGGAGGGAGTATATTCTATTTTTCAAAATAAAATAGTTATATTTACTTTATGAAATAAATTGTATAAATAATTATGAGTATGTTAAAACATGAATTCATATACTTTTAGAAAATAAAATTATATGAACGTTGAATAAATTGAATACCAATATTTAAGTAAAACACCTTACGTTTACTTAAAATATGAAACTTTATAATAAGTTACATGGATGATTATAATACATGAACTACGAACGTAAACTAGTATTTTAAGTAAAAATTTTATGTTTACTTAATAATGAAATTTAATAGTAAATGAGTGGCTATAATACATGAACGGAGAACGTAAATTTATATTTTAAGTAAGACATCTTTTGTTTACTTAATTATGAAATTATATACAAGTTGTTGTAGGAACATTAAATGAACTACCTGCTAATATATGTGTTATAAACGTAGACCGATATTCTAAGTAAGACATTATGTGTTCACTTAGAAATGAAACTTATATAGATAAGTTTAAATGAATATTGTTGATACTTGAACTACGATTATTTAGATAAATACCGTAGCATAAATGAACTGACTAAAATATGTATAAGCATACATATATGTTCCTTGTACTATCTATTAAGACTGTACTATTTGATTAGGCATAACTTTGGAGTGAGCTTTATTTGGATATTCGTATGAAACAGTTATTGCCTACTCCCAGGTGAGTTTACAGCCCCATATAAACTATTGATAAAAACTTTCCCTTTTTGGGGAAAGAAAATATGCAAACATATAATGGACATAACTGGATTGTATAAACTTGACTATGATTGATTATTATTGAAACTGTTAAATTGTTATAAATTGCCCAAATGTTATAAATAGATCTATTAGGGATTAACCATCCTCGTCTGGGTGTGTCATCCTCATCTGTTGAGGACTACGAAGGTTCAGCTTCAGTTTCTAATAATAAACAAATGTTATCTATATTTTAGTGAGAATGCTTTGAGCATTGTCACTTCTATGCTTAATGTATGTCCAAACTAATACACTGTTAAAACCTGTAAATTCACCAACTTTATGTTGACCCCCTTTAGTATGTTTTGCACAGGAATATGAAGTTAGTACGTTGTGTGTGCATGGTCTCCAGCATCTTCGAAATCTGCATCATAGGACTCGTCAGGGGTTCTATTTGGGAAACATAAACAAACACTCTTCACCATGTTTAAAGACAATCTTTATTTATTTGTTTAAATAAACATGTAATCTGATTTGACTAACTCTTTATCTTTTGCTCTATGGACTATATGCTATGGATCCACCCTAGTGACATCTCCGTGGATATTTCCGCGTATTTTGACCCTACCCGGGGTGTCACAGAGAATGGTATCAGAGCATTAGTTATAGAGACCCAGATAAATTTTTAAATAATATAAAAATAAAATGATTTTTCTTTTATTTAAAACTGGAGTATAACTTATAAAAATCTTTTGGGGATTTTTTTTGGGACCGTATTAGTTGAGCATATAGATCATAGGACATATCATGCTACGTGAACTAAGTGTATATGCATTAATTGCTAACTTGATTATTGATACTGTTTAGTGAGATATTGCTATGAAAAGTGTTATGCTAGACTTGAAAATTTTACACTACATAATAAAATACTGAAATGAGAACGTAGGCAATATTAAACCAAACTTCGCACTTACAAATTGATAAATGGACTACTTAAATGATAATACATACATACATATATATATATATATATATATATATATATATATATATATATATATATATATATATATATATATATATATATATATATATATATATATATATATATATATATATATATATATATATATATATATATATATATATATATATATATATATATATATATATATATATATATATATATATATATATATATATATATATATATATATATATATATATATATATATATATATATATATATATATATATATATATATATATATATATATATATATATATATATATATATATATATATATATATATATATATATATATATATATATATATATATATATATATATATATATATATATATATATATATATATATATATATATATAAGTATTAATAATGTAACCTTAAAGCATTATAATAATTGTTCAAAGGGATATATTTCATAAAACATGTAATCTAAAATAATATTGTTCTTTGTTTGTAAGCCTATACTCACTTCAAACTTAAAATAATACTATTTCAGAGCATCATGACTCCGCCTACTGCACCCTCGACTCTTCTATCCATTGCAGCTCCTGCTTCAATTGTCTGTTCATCTCCGCGATCCAGACAGTGTGGGTGGTTGTCAGCCTCGGATTCAGAGAATGACCCAACCATCGAGGCTGTACTCCCAGAGGACCCTTTCTCCATCTCAGCATCGGCCATATTGGTCCCGACCTCTATGGAGGAGGACCAGGTTCTTCCTGGCATACCATCTTTTGTGCCCCCATCAGTTCTAGCGGGCTATTTTACCGGGTCCGTACCCGTCTCCACATATGAGATCGGGGAAGGCTCCGGGGCAGGACGTGTCGATTCCGTCCAGGCTCAGATCTTTGCACTGGCGGCACGCCATGAGCAAGAGATATCCGACCTCCGCAGCCAGTTGACAGCCACTCAACAAGGCCACGCTATTATCCATGACCGCATCAACTCTCTTTTCCGCACCATGAAAGGAGAATCTCAGACCGCCAAGGGCACCCAGGCTAGGACCGATGAGGCATTAAACTGGTTATTGGAGGAGAACTACCGCCTCCACCAGCGCATTCAGGTTATGGAGGGTCTGCAGCATCAGACCCATGCTGCTCTTTCTGCACAGAAGAAATCGCTATCCATTTTCTTTTATCTCACCACTGTCCGGCATGATGGAGTTACTGCGGAGATGGCATATCTCCGAGGGGTTGTTGATAGACTCCGAACTAGCTACTATCAGCTCTCTGCACGCTCAAGGAGACCCGCACGACAGTTCGGACTTTGTGGAACACTAGGATAGATTCTGCAAGGAGAGATTTGGAAGCCCTATCAGCGCCATCAGCACCGGCCTCATCTAGCGGACCATCTAGAAAGGATTAGTGTAGATGTACTAGACCACTTGTACGTCATGACAAGCATACAGGTTGCATCCCGGCTATCATGACATAGGGCCTTTTGTACTTTTATTTCTTTTCAGCTTTAGTGATGTAATCCCGTACTTATCTTTTTTCTTGGGACATGTAACTTTGGGATATGATGTTTTAAAGACTGTGTGTATCATTACTTTGGATTAGGCCCGATCGACCTATGACTTAGATTGTGTTATACTAGATGAGTGTTAAATTTCTCATGGAAATAACATGTAATCACTTTCTTTGTTATATACGCTGTGTAAAGTATTATATTATGAAATCCTGACAAGTTACCCAAATTTGTTATGAATTTTATGCATGGAATCATCTCTTGCAAATAATATAAAAACTGTACTAACGTTTGAACTAATAATCTCATTTTGTGTATGATTATAGACAAATGGTAATTACGTGATCAAACCCCAATGATGCAACTGCCTCCAACACCGCTGATACTGAAGCTCCTGAAGCTACTCATAATGTTACCGCTGCTCAACTCAGGGAGATGATTGGTGAAGGCATTACGACAGCTATGGCAGCCAGAGAAGCCAATAGGAACGACAATCCAAACCATGACATGCACAGGAACAAAGTCAACAGGGGTTGTTCTTACCCCGACTTCTTAAAATGCAAACCCTCATACTACCGAGGAAAAAAAGGAGTTGTTGAATTGATGCAATGGTCTGAAAGGCTAGAGACAGTCTATCGCATCAGTGGTTGTGCTGACGAGAACAGAGTTAAGTTTGCTACGTGCACCCTACTCGAAAGTGCCCTTACCTGGTGGAACTCTGTGGTTGCTATCCTTGGACATGACGCTGCTTATACTCTCACTTGGGCCATTCTCAAGGAAAGAATGACTGAGAAGTATTGTCCCAGAGGAGAAATGAAGAAGTTGGAAGTCAAGCTGTGGGATCTCAAGTCTAAGAACAATGATATCCTTTGGTACAACCAAAGATTTCAAGAGTTAAGCTTGATGTGCACCAGGATGTTTCCTCTAAGGAGTGACAAGATTGAAAAGTAAGTCAGCGGACTCCCTGACAACATTCATGACAGTGTGCTAGCTTTACGGCCCACTACAGTTGAGAACGCTATGGAATTTTCAACTGAGCTAATCAACAAACGAGCCCGCAATTTGTCCGAAAAGCAAACGAACAACAAGAGAAAGTAGGATGAAAATGCTCGTAGCCAGCACCAGCCGCCATAAAAAGGGCAAGACATTGGGCAAACCTATGGTACCACTCCCATAACTCGTACCAAGAACTACTCGGGATCCAAGCCCAAGTGCCCAAAATGCAACTATCACCACGTTGCTGGAGGACAATGTCAAGGATGCTACAAGTGCGGCCAACAAGGCCATTTTGCTCGTGATTGTCAAGCAAATGTTGCTACCCCAGGCCGACCCAATACAAATCCCGGGAACAGCCACAAGGGCAAGTCCAATGCACGTGGAAATGGAAGTGGGCAGCAGGGAACCCGGAACCCCGCAGGTGGAAGTAGTAGTGGACCAAAGAAAGTTGTGGTATGTTACGAGTGTGGAACCCATGGGCATGTGAGACCCGATTGTCCCAAGTTGGCCAACCAGAGGAAGGACAACAAGGGAACTCCTTCGCAAGTGTACATGGCCAGCAATGCCCAAGCTGACCTAGGCTCCAAAATCGCACCTGGTACGTTCTCACTAAACCAATGATATATATCTATCTTGTTTGGCACATGGGATTTGATCAAAGCCGTATGTTTGCTAAATTTAGTAAGAAATTGGGAACCCCCCTCCTCGTAAAATTCTAGACTCCTATTATACAATAGTCAAGTCAACGGAAAGGTTAGGATGGTTAACACCATCATTCGAGGTTGTTTCTTAAAACTTTTCAATCACTTGCTTTACATCAGTCAGATCCTACGAAATCTTGACAGCTTTGATGTCGTCATTAGCATGAGTTGACTAGCAAGCATCATGTAATTATCCTACATAACCACAAATTGGTTCGTGTACCTTGGGGAGATGAAACCCAATTATATTGGGGAGCCATAACCCTGATATAGTTAACACTAGACTTAGTGTCATTTCTAGCACCAAGTCAGACAGTACTTGGCCCAAGGATACTTCATTTCCCTAACCAACGTTCCCTCTACCTAAACCTGAAAAACACATCCAGATCACAATGGGTGTACTTTGTAGGGCTGTGTCTGATCTCCCTCGTAAATAGATTGAATGTCCCATGATTTTGTACATTCCTCTTTCCTCTTCGGGTCCAATTAGTTCGACAATATAATCCTTTACCCGACTCTGGGAAGTGTAATATACTCCATTTAGAAGACAGAATTTGTGCAAATTTTGAACCATCAAAAGCAGATGCATGGCCTCTCTTGCGGTACCCCCACAAGACGCGCACTTCTTTATTCTTGGTATCTTCTTTTATTTCCACCATTTGAGGTACTTCTTTTCTATGCCTCTCTCGCTCAGCCCCGCGGCGAAAGAAGCAGATTCTTTGCAACTTCTTACCTAATCGCCATCAACAATAATCTTCACTACTCTGTAGTGTAAAAACTTAGTACTAGTAACTAACGTTTGAATCCCACAAGCTTGAGGTGTAATTATAAGTCTTTTCTAAAAGCTACTGATATAGGAGGGGTAATGGTTAAAATATTATGTTTTACCTTCAACCCCCAAATTCTCACCCTCGGGTGAGGAGATATAACCTGTATCTCACCCGCGAAAAGGATGCCGATATAGTACATCCCTAGCTTCCCCAACATATAAAACGTGCTGACGTGTCCTCCTCATATCAGAAACCTTTTGCAGTGGATTTGCCCTCCTAACCAAATCCGCAACACCATTGGTCTTTTCCCAGCTCTTGAAAGCACATAACTACAACTCCAATTGAAAGGCCGCGCCTATCCATCCATCTCAGCAGCCTCCTTTACGGCTTAATCAGATGAATAGTGCGATTCGGATAAAGATCTCTTTGCATTTCCTTCCTATCCATCCATCGCAACAGCCTCCTTTACTGCTCAATCGGATGAATAGTGCGATTCGGATAAAGATCTCTTTGCATTTCCTTCCTATCCATCCATCGCAGCAGTCTCCTTTACTGCTCAATCAGATGAATAGTGCGATTCGGATAAAGATCTCTTTGCATTTCCTTCCTATCCATCCATCGCAGCAGCCTCCTTTACTGCTCAATCGGATGAATAGTGCGATTCAGATAAAGATCTCTTTGCATTTCCTTCCTATCCATCCATAGCAGCAGTCTCCTTTACTACCCAATCAAATATATGAGGATAACCTAAGCGTAGACCACTTCGCGTTCATATCGCCATCTGTACTTGAGGGAGAATCTGAAACAAATCTTACACTTAGAACTTCTTACATTTAAAAGATAACTACGTTTTTAGTAGCTTTGAGGATAAAGCTAAAATAATGGGGTGTTTTAAAATCCATTATTTTACCATGATTTTATGTAATGAAACTTCACCCATTAATCCTAGGACACAAACTCATGTTATATTCCTATTGGTCATGTGTGAACTTATCTAACATGTACATATACTTTTACATACACTTGGGTAATAAGATTCATAATGTAAACCTTGTACATTTGATTAAGGAAAACATATAGTAAAATGCATAACCAATATTTGATTAAGACGACACTTAACAAAAAAATGAGAAAATATGTTACACCATGTGTATATATCCGTGTATATATGTATGCATGTTATAGCATGCTCAAACTTTCTTGGATTAAGCCCAAGGACCACACAAATGGTGCTCTAGCCCAACACAAGCCCATCACCCCCTTTTGGTTAGCTTAACACGGCACCCCACCTTAGGTGGAAGAAGAAGAGTTGCCTTGGAAAGGCAAAGGGTGACACTTGGCACAATATGTCTTACCAAGGTGAATCATACCTTTTGCATTCTCTTTCTCTCTCTCTTTAAGCCGAAACACACACATTCCCATTCTCATACATGCAATCTCACTCCTCTCTTCATCTCTCTCTCTACAATTCGGCTACAAGGCACAAAAATCCAAAGTTGATTCATTAAATCAACTAAATATTTGTCCCATCTTGATTACAAATCATTTGGTAGCATCATCTCTTTTAGAATCACTACAAACAAGCCCTAGCCGAATCATTATAGGTCACGGCTTGGTTTGTTTTAGGGTTTTCTCCCTCATCTTGAGTAGATCTCAATCTCCTTGTTCATCTAGATCATTTGTGGTACTTTTAGACAATAGAGAGAGGTATACACATCATAACCTTTCATTTCTTTATGTATGCATCATCATAAACCTATAAAAGTAACATGTTAAAAATCAAGATTTGATAAAGCTATGACCCTTAAAGGTCACAACATATTTATGCAAATCATGCTATTAATTTAAAATCTTTAATAAGAAACTTATGACTTATGTGTTATGTTTTAAACTTGATTTAAAAACTATATGAAACCTTTTATAAATCTAAGCATTCCATGAGTCACAAATCTTGTTTATGGGACTTTGGTTAACCAATAACCATAGATCTCATTAAAGGAACTCGTGCAACTTAAAGATCATGAAAACCATGACCTTAAAAGTCACGGCTAAATTAAGTGGTGACTATATGAATGGTTTTCTAAGTTTTGAATAATTAAATATGAAATGTAACATGTTAAATGGAATATTAAAAATCACAAAAACAACTTATGTGTATAAATATGGTCGTGGGTTACACAAGACCTAAAATGGGTAGATGTACATGCATGTTTATTTAAACCTAGATCTAGTGATAAGTGTTAACTTAACATGATACACATGAAATAAGCTAGTAGATCTTATTGGAATATTGGTAGAAAACAATATAGCCGTGGGCTATACCTTGAATAATAATAACCTGAGAAACATGCATGTAACCTAGATAATCATGATGTGTTTTTGTAAATAATTACAAAACATAAAACTAGCTAAAGTGTTCATCTTGGAAATACCAAGATCTAAAAATATAGTCGTGGGTTACCTATGAGTGTACATGGATCTATGTTTGATTTTTAGACCTAGACATAGTTTAGATCTTATTTTGGACTTGTAACTTGTTTTCTTAACATGTACATAGTTAGATCTATTTTTGTAACACTTATAAACTACATGCAACCTTGAAATGAGACTTGACTTATCTTAATAAGCTATAACAAGTAATAGCCATGAGTTATAAGCTCGAAAAAAGGCTTATGACTTGCATGCAACCTTGTAACACACCTAGATCTAATTTAGAACATCACATAAAACAACTATAAGTTTTATTCCTTTATCTTGGATTTAAAGCTAAATATGAACAAGCTAATAACGAGCTTATAAGATTATCCTAAGTTAATACTTACATAAAATGTAAAGTAGTGTTAATGGACTATTTAAGACCATGAAATGATAAACCAAAACCTAATGGACCCAATAAGCCCATTTGATAAATCTTAGTAACTTAAATGGACTTAAAGAATACACTTAGGCCCATTTAACTAATTAAAGGACTTAAAAGTGTACTAAGCCCAATAAATAATTTAAAGACCCATTTAAATAGATTAGTGGAATTGAAATCAATGCTTTAAAAACCGGTTCAACCCGGCCGGTTGAACCGGTTGAACCGGGAACCAGAATGGTGACCGGTCCGTTGTGAGCCGGGTTAACAGTGGAACTCGAACCGGATTGAACCGCCGGGTTTCGATCAACCCGGGTCGAACCGTCGGAACGGAACTGGACGGTTCGACACATATCAAAAGAAATAGTAGGATGATCTAACATCAGATCATGTAATTGCGCAAGATCAATGTGTTATTGAGATCCATCGATTTGATTTTTAATTTTCTGGTATTTTAGGGGTGATGAAGACCCAATCTTGTAGGGATGATGAGTGGTGAAGATTATTTCGATGTTAGATCATCCATCATCAATGGATATATTTCAGTTTTCAATGTGAGACCCAATCAAATGGTTATATTTCAGTGAGAAAATTATAGAAAATCATCAATGGATATATTTCAGTTTTCAATGTGAGGATTATTTCGAGTAGGATATATTTTTCTGGGTTCGTTTTGTGAAGTTAAAGTAACAAAAATGATGATGGATCTTTGTTAAATGGTGGTGGATCTTTGTTTTGGTATAATAATAGAAAATGATGGGTGAAGAAAAAGTCAAAAAGCATGAGTGAACAATTGGGGATATAAATACTGTTTGCAAAATTGACGGTTCATATGGAAAAAGGTTTTTTTAGTGTGAAGCATGTGAACAAATATTGGGGGATGTGACCACCACGTATTTTTATACTCAAAATTACTTATAAAATATTTTTTTTAAATACACTTTTGAATGTGAGTAATATTTTATTTTTGTAGTATAAAACCGGTTTGATCCGGCGGTTCAACCGGTTCAACCGGTAAACCGGTGAACCGGTGACTCAATCGGGTCAATTTAAAAACCGGGTTTTAAAACATTGCTTGAAATATATTTAAGCCCACTAAAATAGCCCATTAGATGTTTAGCCCATTTAATGAGCCCATATAAAGTTTGAATGATAAAATGAAAGTTTTTATAATAAAATATAACTTATAAAAACTTTTTTGGATGAAAATGACAATTTTTTAATGAAACTTAAGGGCAAAAACTGTAACTTATGAAACTTGTTTTGATAAACTAGTAAACACAAGGACTGAAAATGTAAATATCCAAAAGTCTAGGGTTAATAAATACTATCCGTGGTAAATTAAGCCCTAGGGACCATTTTGGAAGTTTTTAAAAGTTGTTTTTACATTTTATAACCCTAAGGACCTTTCTTGTAAATTACCAGAACTTAAAGAAGCCCTAGGGGCTGTTTTTGTAATTTAAGTAAAAGTTACAAAACCTAAATATAACTAGGGGGACTAAATCTGCCATAAGCCGAAACTTTAACAAGCCCTAGATACTAAATGGGTAAAATCTGAAACTTATAATAGTTTAAAATTTGGAGGGACTAGTTTCGCCATGTTCCGAAACATTAACAAGCCCTAACCCTAAAATCCATTTTAATTAAACATAATTAAACACTTAGACCATAAGAATTAATATATAAATTCTTAATTTGTAATTAATAAATTATTTTATAAATGTTAAAAATAATTTATGGAAATAAAAATATTATATTTTATTTTTCAAAATAAAATATTTATATTTACTTTATGAAATAAATTGTATAAACAATTATGAGTATGTATTATTAAAACATGAATTCATATAATTTTAGAAAATAAATGTATATGAACGTTGAATAAATTGAATACCAATATTTAAGTAAAACACCTTACGTTTACTTAAAATATGAAACTTTATAATAAGTTAAATGGATGATTATAATACATGAACTACGAACGTAAACTAGTATTTTAAGTAAAAAAATTATGTTTACTTAATAATGAAATTTAATAGTAAATGAGTGGCTATAATACATGAACGGAGAACGTAAATTAATATTTTAAGTAACACATCTTTTGTTTACTTAATTATGAAATTATATACAAGTTGTTGTAGGAACGTTAAATAAACTACCTGCTAATATATGTGTTATAAACGTAGACTGATATTCTAAGTAAGACATTATGTGTTCACTTAGAAATGAAACTTATATAGATAAGTTTAAATGAATATTGTTGATACTTGAACTACGATTATTTAGATAAATACCGTAGCATAATTGAACTGACTGAAATCTGTATAAGCATGCATATATGTTCCTTGTACTATCTATTAAGACTGTACTATTTGATTAGGCATAACTTTGGCGTGAGCTTTATTTGGATATTCGTATTAAACAGCTATTGCCTACTCCCAGGTGAGTTTACAGCCCCATATAAACTATTGATAAAAACTTTCCCTTTTTGGGGAAAGAAAATATGCAAACATATAATGAACATAACTGGATGGTATAAACTTGACTATGATTGATTATTATTGAAACTGTTAAATTGTTATAAATTGCCCAAATATTATAAATAGATCTATTAGGGATTAACCATCCCCGTCTGGGAGAGTCATGCTCACTGTGCCTTGGCCGGGACAACAGACGTATACCATGTTGGAACTGGAATGGGTGTCTTTTTGTAAGACACTACGTCCTCATCTGTTGAGGACTAAGAAGGTTCAGCTTCAGTTTCTTATAATAAACAAATGTTATCTACATTTTATTGAGAATGCTTTGTGAATTGTCACTTCTATGCTTAATGTATGTCCAAACTAATAAACTGTTAAAACCTGTAAATTCACCAACTTTATGTTGACCCCCTTTAGTATGTTTTACACAGGAATATGAAGTTAGTACGTGGTGTGTGCATGGTATCCAGCATCATAGAAATCTGCATCATAGGACTCGTCAGGGGTTCTATTTGGGAAACATAAACAAACACTCTTCACCATGTTTAAAGACAATCTTTATTTATTTGTTTAAATAAACATGTAATCTGATTTGACTAACTCTTTATCTTTTGCTCTATGGACTATATGCTATCGATCCACCTTAGTGACATCTCCGTGGATATTTCCGCGTATTTTGACCCTACCCGGGGTGTCACACGACAGACTGGCCAAATCAGCTCACTTCATTCCTATTTAAGAACAGTTCTCGTTAGATAAGCTGACTCGCATCTATCTTGAGAATGTTGTGTGTAAGCATGGAGTGACTGTATCTATTATTTCCGATCGAGATCCCCGATTCGCATCGAATTTTTGGAAATCCCTCCAAAGATCTTTGGGAACGAATCTCGACATGAGCACTTCTTATCACCCCCAAACCGATGGGCAGAGTGAAAGAACGATACAAACAATAGAAGATATGTTAAGAGCTTGTGTGATTGATTTTGGTAGGAATTGGGATAAACATTTACCTTTGGTAGAATTTTCTTATAATAATAGTTATCATGCTAGTATTAAAGCTACATCGTTCGAAGCTTTGTATGGTAGAAAATGTAGATCTCCTGTATGTTGGAGTGAAGTTGGAGACACCCAGCTCACTGGACCGGAATTGATTCGGGAAACTACAGAGATGATAGTTCAGATTAAGAACCGGTTGTTAACTGCCCGAAGTAGACAGAAAAGTTACGCGGATGTGCGGCAGAAACCGATGGAGTTTGAAGTGGGTGACCGTGTGATGCTAAAAGTGTGGCCGTGGAAAGGCGTCGTAAGATTTGGGAAGCGGGGGAAATTGAATCCCCTCTATATTGGACCATTCAAGATTCTATCTAGAGTGGGTCCAGTGGCTTATAAATTAAAGTTACCCTAAGAACTTCATGGTGTTCACAAATCAATCCATGTATCTAATCTAAAGAAATTTTTAGTTGTGTGTGATGATAAAATCTCGTTGGATAAGGTCCGGATTGATGAGAAGTTGCATTTTATCGAAGAACCCATAGAGGTTATGGATCGTGAGGTAAAGCAACTTAAACAAAGTCGGATACCTATCGCTAAGGTTCGGTGGAATTCAAAGCATGGACCGGAATATACTTGGGAACGAGAGGATGAAATGTGGATGAAATACCCACACCTCTTTGACTTCAATAAGAGACGGGTATCAAAATGAAATGGATCACGAGGACGTTTTTCCCTTTTACGAGGAAATGCTGTGACAATCTGACTTTTTCAGGGTAGTAAATTATTTTCTCGTATATTATTTTAAAACTTATTTTTATGTTGGTTTATAAACTCACAATTTACGGGTTGAGATTAGGGCTTACGTGCATAATTTAACGTCCTTTACGGTTAAACCGGGAACCCTAGGTTTACGTATTTACGTTTTTGAACTCCGTTTTTGATGGAACAAATTTTATTAGATTCGTTTTATGTCGTTGATTCATAATTTATAAAAATGTTTTTCGTAAAACGACCCGAGGACACGCAAATCGAGGAAACTAAAAACGAGGAGTACTCGTAAATTAGTGGGATGGGACAAGTTTACACTTGCCCACCCCACTATATGAGATGGCCAAAACAATGACACCACATCCATGATGTGGCAAATTTGTGACTAACAAGTTAACACTTGTTAACTAAAGCTTAACAAGTAAGCTATACACCCATAAAACCATTTCCTTAAACCATTTTCTCACAAAACCTTACTGCAAAAACACTCTCATTCTCTCCTTCCTGTCTCTCTCTATTCCGTCCCAAATCAAGAACACACACCCCTTTTTGATTAAATTTAGCCATAAACTTTGTGTTATATACACATATGATGATGCTCCTTTGAAACCTTGTTGATTGGTGATCCATATAACATCCAATGAGGTGATTTGATGATGTCCTAGGGCTGATTTCCATAAGAAGTTTACATATATTGGTGGTCTTAAAAGTTGGTGCTGATTTATCACAAGTTGTGTGATCAAAATCCATGTTTTGATCATCACCTTTACAATCTTGGTTGGTAACAAGATTCATTCTTCCATTTCCTTGATTATTTGGTAAATATAAATGTATATTTATATGATGATATATGATGATAAAAACATTGTGTGGGGATCTTGTATTGATAAATATGATTAAAATGACTAATAGTTATATAAAAGAATGATGAAATCTAGCTTAAACATGTAGGCTGTATAAAACAGAAGATGACCATATGATAACTTGTAAAGATGGCATAGATTAATGGATATACAGTAATTAATAAGTCTTATACACATGTGAGAGTTGGCCATACAATGGAATCCTAAAAATGAGTGAGATATGATCAAAACAAGATTGGAGTGCAAATCTGCCTACACTGTTTTGGACGAATTTTATAAAATACTTAGAGGTTGATTCATCAGTAGCTATAAGAGAGTTAAATGAAGCACATATCATGTAGATTATGTCATAAACATTTGGGGTTCTATCTCCATGTAGAACTCTAGATATGGCCATTTTAGTGGGCTGAATTTTTAGGACTGATTTTATAAATAAATAGTATATAATATAAGCACTCAAAAATTTATATAAAATATACATATATAAAACTCACTAGTTGATAATAATTATAAATAAAGAGTTATATATGTTGATATTAAAATGGGAAATTTTATATAAATTAGAAGTATAAATGTTTTTCCAAGTTATAAAACTATATACCTAAGTTTTACATCTTTTCGACTAAAACCGAAAGATTAACGTTTTTATCAAATAAAACCTAGATGGTCGGACCCGTCTAATTTAAACTTTTATAAACTCAAATACTGATGTATAAACTTATATAACAAGTAAAAATCGATAAAACCCGAGCTTGATAACATGTAGATATTAACGGGCCAAAATAGCCTTATTGGACTATAAACCCGACTAGTTTGGTAAAACACTAATGGACTTACTCATTGGGCTTAATCCACTTGGGTCTAACAAATGAGTATGGGGCTGATATTAAAAGTATAATTGGGCTAATGTAATATATTGGGCTTGTAATTGTCCTATTGGGCCTCAAAATGTAAATAAGTTGAACTAGTATAACTAGTCTAGAAATTTACCAACACATAAAATTATAATGTTAAATAAAGATATAAATCCCACTTGATCATCATCATATTTATAAATCATCATATATATATACATAGCTATTATTTATTTATATAAAAGTCATTGGACAAAAGCATAAAACCGAGTCTTATTTTTATAGGTTCCCGTGATTGAAGCACGCCCGCTGCCGATAACCCGCCTTTCTTAATCAACGGGAGTTCATAGCCTCACACTATTTTAAATGTTTTAATAAATCTTTCATAAACCCGCGAGGGAGATAACATGCTAGATTTGATAAAATAGAACACAAGTAGTCCCGATGGTATGCTTATGTACCCGAATGATATAATGACCCTATGAATGAGATAAAAAGGATTATTATGAGTTAGGTTATGTCACTAAAAGTCCCATTAGCATGATATGTGAACTACCAGGATTTGATAGACGCTTATGCATATAATAGTACTATCTGGGGAAGATCACCCTAGTTCGCGTCTTGACGGTTGATCCCCGTCGTGCCACTGTGATTGGTAAGCGAATTTATGTATGAGAAGATTATTAAGCGTGATATTTGTGACGACACGCTAACTTAGATGGGCAATTGTTTGTCGGGATTCGCGACCCGTTGTTTATTTTAAGTAAGGTAACAATGTCATGCGGCTGATAATAATCTAAAAACATAATTCAATATGACCCAATTACATAATGAGGCCACAATCTCATAGACGGTATAAGATACATATATATTGCCTGACTAGCAATATGAGAACTACTCCTAATATTATACTTGTGTTCTGCTTTTTATAATTGTTTTATGTAACGATTTTACTAAACTCTAGGAATTCACTCGGCATTCGCTGATATAATTTTTGCATGTTTTATCTCAGGTGCTTGAAGGTAACTTGGATGGAGACCGATTCTGATGGCCCACATAATAAAAATCATTTATTCGACCTAAGTTTGTAAACTTTATAACTGTGTATTTTGGGGACCTGCTGTAAACTTAAACTTTTTATTCGAATGAATGTATTTTAGACCTTGTGCAACCATTTTTATGTGTTGTCTATGATTTGAGTTATTGTGCTATCCCGTAACACTCTACTGACCCTTCCGCTGATCCTATAAAAATTTAAGAGTGTTACAGGTATGCTACGAACGAGTGTATTCAGCTGCAAAAGCATATCGAAAATATGATAAAAGAAGGCAAGCTGAAACACCTCGTTAAGGAAACCGCGAAAATCACTAGCGCAACTATTTACATGGTAGAATCATGGCAGCGAAGGACAAAGCTGTTGGGTCCACTAGATGTGGATCTTGCAGCCTGTCAGGAACGGTGAACGACTTCTGTAATCATAAGTCTATTCACAAAGAGACTCTATACACAATATAAGTGCGGAATACAAATACTATAAAGAAGAACAGAATAACTATAATGACTTGATCCTTTTCTAAGGATTTCTAATATTAATGATGACTAGAATTACGTTTGATGAAGGTGTTTGTAACCCTTCTGCCTAAGGTTCCTTTTATACTACAAGGAAACCCTAATACATCACTAAACAAAACGTGTAAAACTGATATGCATATCCTTTCCTAACATATCTCATGCATATCCTAACAGAATAATAAATAAATAATAAAGTTTGACTTTAACTAGGACCAGGAGCACGACTTGCTCCTACTACTAATATGACCAGGAGGAACTACATACCTCCTAGTCTACCTATTACAATTAACTATTCCAATGGTCCTAACAATCCTCCCCTAAACTTGAATTTGACCTGTTGAGTTCAAGTTTCCTGGTAAAACGTTCAATAAAGCTTGAGGATTGAAACAGCAAAAGAAACAGCAGCATCAACAAGATAAAAAACATAAGAACTGCCGCAACATGGAACACTAGAAGCTTCTCCTAAGCTTGAAACAAATCAGCATCGTGTTGAATCTTTACAGCAACATGAGTAGATTTGATGAGCCTTTACCAAGTAGCTACTCGCTCTTGGGCTAGCCAGTCTTTCTGGTGGAATAAGCATCACCCTGGGAGACCAGAACCCAGCCCAACTCTTAGAACGTGAATGAATGGTGAGTGGGGGTACTCTGATGATTTTAGGCAAACCATCACAACCTTCAACAGATTTGATATGTCTTTACCAGAAGCTGTACCCTTCTGGACTCGCCAACTCTTAGCAATGAAGCATCGGTGAGTTGAAAACCCTATAGCTTTAAGCAAACTATTACAGCTATCAACGGATTTGATAAAATCTTTACCAAGAGCCGTACCCCCTTGGATTAGCCACTTTTCAGTCTAGGACCATGGCAACTGAAAACCATCCAGTTTTGGGTAACATGGCAACCATCAACGGATTTGAGAATCACACCAGGAGCCGTACCCTCATGAATCAACTCTTTCTTGTCGGTTAGACATGGTGAGTTGAGGACCATTTGTTGTGAGGACCAAGTCCAACACCAGATGAAACAATCAACCAGCTCAAGTGTGAATCAGCAACAGGAACCCAAAGTGTGAATCAGCAGATGGTATATTATTTACAAGTGTAAAATCCAGGATTTGTTTAAAGTATAAGCAGATATTATATAAAAAGTATATATATTTTTTTATTTTTTTAACTATAAAGAATGAAAGTCACCAATCACTATACATATTGGTGAAAAGAATTGCAGTATGAACAGATAAACAAAAAACACAAAACATAAAAACTTACAAACCAACCATATCACAGACCAGAAGCAGCCAACTGATACTGCACATACCGCTGCATCTGCTTTCGCTCCTCGGTTTTTGTCAAAGGCCTGTTCTTACGTTTTTCACGAAGTTGAGCAGCAAGAGCTAACTGTTGCTTGCGCATTAACACCATTGCTCGAGGAATACAATTATGCTCATTCACATCAGAACCCAAGAGATCAGTAAACTGGGAATAATCTGAGGTAAGAATAGTCAGCACCCGCATCCAATCGCTATCATCCCAATGCATAGCATCATGCTGCATCTGTTCACGTCTCTGCTTCTGAAGAGCTTCCTCCTCAGCCTGAGCAGCTTGGTCAATTTATGCTTGCATCCGTTGAGCAGCCTCCTCACCCAACCTATCCTCCTCAAGTTGTCTGCGGGTACGCTTGCGAGGGGGTGAAGGAGCATCAGTCATGGGGGCTTTCCCCTTTGGATCATGAGATGGGCCAGCAGTGGAACCAGCAGTAGGACCAACAACATCTTCCATTGGTGTAGGGACAACGGCAAGAGAAGGAATGCTGGAGGAAGTAGGAGGAATCGGCAGATCATTATACAACTTATCAGCAAAGGCAGCCTTCGCCAACAAATTCAAACAATCCTCCACAAGATCTTCAACCTCCTCATCGTAATCAGATTGAACCACATGCTTCTTCCTTCGCCTCTGCTGTGTCTCTAAGGCTTTAATCCGGTCAGCCATGGGAAGAACAAATTCCCGGGTAAGCTTACTATGTTGATTCAAATCCGCTTCCAAGGAAAGAATCCGTTCATGGTACCTGTGCATGAGATCAAGTAAAGAAGTAACTGTAATAGGCTCCTCCGCTTTCCCACCAAGAGGACTTGGGTCTGGGAAGGCTTCATTGGAACCAGAAGCAATAAAGGGGTCATCATCATGAGCACGAGAACCAGAAGGCTTATCAGAAGAGTGTGGAACAGGACTAGGAGGGGGAGTATCCATAAATGGAGACGAATGTGGCATTGAAGAAGGAGCAGCCTTGGAAGTGGATGGCCTTTTAACCATCACCTCCTCAACCGGCTCTTCCACAACCACATTAGGTGCACCACCAGCAGGATGCTCCTCCTCCATTGGGTCATCACCTAATTGAGGTTCCTCCTCGGCTTGGTCAACCGGAGGAACAACATCAGGAGGACCTTGAGCAAGGCCTAACATTGCGTCAGTAAGGGGCCTCCACTCCCCGCTAAACCTGTGAGCCATGTTATAGTATACTTTAGTAGTAAGCTTAGAAGGCTCATACTCCTCCCTATCACGAGGTAAACAAACAAGTATCTGTTGTAAAAACCTAGGATACATCAAAAATTTCTTCCTAGAACCAGCACTAGACAGATTGCTAACCATCCCATCAAACAAATAGCGAGAGAAATTAAATACCCTACCCTGTGCTATGCAGATTAGACCAGTAGCCAAAGGAGTAGGAAAAGCATCCCAACTCCCAGACTTGGGGCTTAAACAATGAATCAAAAAGTGCACTAGAAGCTTCCATTGGGGGGAAAACCGATTCTTTTGGAAGTTAAACTTCCCCCCATGATTGTACCTAATAGCAGCCATCCCCTCCAAAACCTCAGCATTGGGGATGGAAGCAACACCACCTTCATCTTGAAGATGAAGGGAACTCCGAATAGAAGCTTCAGTAACCACGTAAGAACGTCCATCTATGGTAGCATGGAGTTCACGTGGATGACCAACCACAGCCACAAGACTAGCAGAAGCCCAAAACTGACGAATCACACTATCATAAACAATGGGGCACACAGTAAAAGCATACCTAAGGTTAGAAGCCTCAATGAATTCCAGAATGTCAGTGAACTCATCACGGTGTGGACCATATCCTAGATAGGCGACCTTATTGTGAGCAGGTTGGTATACCAGGGCAGCCATTGATGGTGATTAGAAGGAATGGAAGATGATTTGTTAGGGTTTGAGAGAGTAGGAGTGGATGTGTGTGTGTTATGATTGTGATGAATGAGTCAAGGGGGTTATTTATCATAAATAATAGTCTAGTAGCTGTTCATTGACCCCTAATAATGGGGTTGCCCTTTCAAATTAGGCAGTTAATGCAAAGTAACCACTTGCCCCTTTTAACATTATTTGCAAATACTAATTTACCAAAGTTAAATAAGAGGATATATACCAGAATTTGCATGCATTGACTAAAAGTCAAAGCGCACAATGGTCAATACTAGAAGCAGAATGTGGTCAACAGAAGTCAACAAAATGAACAGTGTCCCAAACCAAGACCAGAAGTCAACCATCACTTGACAAGAAGGATTTTTATCCACTAGAAGCCAACCAAGAATGACTAGAAGCTAACCATTAAGGACTAGAAGCCATTCATGAATGAAGACAACCAGCAGAAGTGAGCAAAAACCTCCACCAGGAGTAACACACATCACCAGAACCCATTCAATCTATAGTTAAAATCTACCAATATGTTAGTCTGTGCAAATAAATATGTACACTAAGCCTCCCCTTAGCCTTAGCCTCCCCTTAATCCTAGGTCTCAAGGATTGACCATCCCAATGTGAACCACCAAGTGGTTGAACCGAGGACCATCAAAGGCTTTTGTCAACAAATCAGCAACATTATCATCCGTATGAACCTTAAGAACTAGTATCAACTTCTTTTCATTGGCATCCCATATAAAATGGTTCCGAATATCAATATGCTTTGTACGTTGATGAAAAACATGATTCTTCACAATGTAGATAGTGCTTTGGTTGTCAATGAAAATTTTGGTATTCATAAAATTGAACCCATAATCCAGCATCTGATTTTGGATCCACAACACTTGTCCACAACAGCTAGCAGCAGCAACGTATTCAGCTTCTGTTGAAGAAGTAGCTACGATCGTCTGTTTCTTGCATTGCCATGAAATAAGTCTTCGACCCAAAAATTGACAACCACCAGTAGTAGATTTTCTGTCATTATTAGCACCTACATAGTCACTATCACTATATGCTTCAAGAACAAAAGGTGATTCTCTAGGATACCACAAGCCTAGCTTGGGTTGAGCCTTGATGTACTTGAAAATCTTCTTGACATCATTCAAGTTAGAAACCGTGGGAGCCACGTGATATCTAGAACAAGCACTTACTGCAAACATGATATCCGGACGTGATGCAGTCAAATACATGAGTGAGCCAATCATAGACCTGTACATGTGAACATTTACCGGAGGATCTGGCTCATTCTTGAGATTGACTTTAGCAACTTCATAAGGTGTTGTTGCTGGTCTAAGAGGATCCATGTCAAACTTCTGAAGGATCTCATGAACATATTTATCTTGACTTATGAAGATCCCATCCGACTGTTGCTTGACTTGAAGACCAAGGAAAAATGTAAGCTCTCCCATAGCACTCATCTGAAATTCACCCTTCATTAGCTGTTCAAACTCATCACACCATTCCTTTTTAGTAGAACCAAAAATAATATCGTCCACATACACCTGAACAAGGATAATGTCCTTGGTGTTCCTCTTAAGAAATAGTTTTTTGTCAATTGTGCCTCTTCTATAGCCATGTTTCAACAAGAAAGTTGAGAGACGCTCATACCAAGCTCTAGGAGCCTGATGAAGTCCATAAAGAGCCTTGACCACCTTGTAAACTTTCTTGGGATGAAGTGGATCTACAAAGCCCTTAGGTTGAGTTACATAAACTTCCTCATCAATCTTGCCATAGAGAAATGCACTCTTGACATCCATCTGAAAAACTGTAAAACCCATATAGGAAGCAAAAGCCAAAAACAGACGAATGGCCTCAATCCAAGCAACAGGAGCAAAAACTTCAGTGTAGTCAATGCCTTCAAGTTGTGTATGACCCTGTGCTACCAACCTCGCCTTATTTCTCACCACAATACCCCGTGCATCTTTCTTGTTTTTGAGAATCCATTTGGTACCAATGGCTGTCTTTCCATCCGGTAAGTCAACTAGGATCCAAACATTCTGAAACAAGAATTGCTGCATTTCATCGTGCATAGCTTCCACCCAACGTTGATCCTCAAGAGCATGAGAGACTGATCTAGGTTCCACCTCTGAATGAAAAAAAGCAAACAAACAGTGTTGAAAGTCCGTATGATTATTACGCTTTTGATCTTCAATATAGCTCACAAGAGCATGATGATCAGACGTGGCCTTCTTATGCATTCTGCGTGTCTTTGTGTGATTGCAACACTGGATTGGAAGCTACCTCCACTTCTGGTGCCAAGTTATTAAGATCCCCAACAAAGTCATCATCATATGAAGCAACGTTGAAAATGCCATCTATTGGTTGTTTATGAATATCATCCAGCTTGGTAGAAGACTTCTTTTGATGGTTCCCCAGGTCAGAAGGACTGGAGAATCTAGTATGGGAAGTAGACTCACTAGCCGGACTACCAATAGGTGTTAAACTAGCACTAGGAGTAGTAGTTGGAGTACTAGGAGCAGTTTTGTTAGTAGGCGTATTCAAGGGAAACTCAAAACCACCTTGAGCAGCTGCTGTAGTAGCTTCTTGTTGTTGTTTGAGTAAAGTGTCAAGAGCTACTTGTGAATCCAATACATCCAATGGAGTTGCATCACTAGGAGGAGTAGGAGAGACTCTGGTGGAATAGGATGGAACAACAAAAATATCATCCTCGTCATCTGAGTCGGAAAGACTACAGTGAGCACTTGTACTAGAAGTTGCAAACACTTGTGGACCTGCATCATGGTTAGTTTTGAAACGAAAATATCTTAATGAATCACTAAGATAATCAAGATCAAAATACCATTCAGGACCCTTGCCTTGGATGTTTGAATTCTCCTCAAAATACCTGAGATTTATAGTTTTAATTACTTGCTTGGCTTGGAGATTGTAGACACGATAAGCCCAAGAGTGAGCTGAATATCCCACAATGTATCCTTCATCTGCCTTGCCATCAAATTTCCCCAAATAGTCACTAGTATTCAGAATGGTGACAGGACACCCAAATGGCTTCAAATGAGCAATATTTGGAACTTTGGCTGTTAGGAGCTCATAAGGAGTCTTCTTTGTGATGATTTGTAATAGAAACTCTATTCAAAACATAACTTGCAGTATTAACAGCTTCTGTCCAGAACATGGTTGCAAGCTTGGAATCGGCAAGCATTGTTCTTGCTGCTTCTATTGGAGTCCTGTTCTTTCTTTCTGCCACGCCATTCTGTTGAGGAGTTCTTGCTGCACTATAATATCTTTTGATGCCTTTATAATTACAAAGTGCTATGAGGTCTTTATTTTTGAACTCGGTTCCATTATCACATCGAATACCTTTAACCTTCTTGGAAAACTGATTCTCTATAAGGGTAATAAAATCTTTTAGAATAGAGTAGGTCTCACTCTTGGCAGCCATGAAGAAAACCCACGTAAACCTGCTATATCCATCAGTTACCACCAGACAGAATTGTTTGTGGTCAATGCTCCTAATAGAGGTAGGACCAAATAAATCCATGTGTGGTAGCTGCAATGGTTCAGTTATAAGGCTGAGAGCAGTAATGGCCTTGAAGGATGCTTTATGTTGTTTGCCTTTGCTGCAAGCAAGACAATTAATATCATTTCTAAATGACTTGGGAGGTAAACTAGAGACCAGGTTCATATTTGCTAGTTTGTGAATGGTCTTGAAGTTCACATGTCCCATCCTTCTGTGCCATTGAGTGGCTTCATCTTCTAAGGCTTTAGCAACCAAACATGCTAGTTGACCAGTAGGGTTGACTTCATTCAGCTTGATGCTATAGAGATTGTGTCTTCTAGGGATTCTGAGTAGAACCTATGAGTCATCCAGAAGTTTAAAGTCTTTGGATAGCACAAGTGCATCAGTATCCGTAAAGAGGACAAACTGCTTCTTGTCACAAATCTGAGAGACAGATATCAAGTTGAAAAGTTGAAGTGCTTCCACATAGTAGACCTGCTCAAAATTAAGATTGGGCGTCTGAATTGTTCCTTTGCCAGTGATCCTTCCTTCACCTCCACCAAAATAGACCTTGTCGCCTTGAAATGGTACAAAGTTAGATAGAAGACTTTTATTTCCTGTCATGCTCCTAGAGCATCCACTATCAACAATTCCTAGAGTAGGATCTTGGTATGGAGTAACCTACAACAACAAGATAATAAAGATGCAAATGTTAGTGTCTTAAGGGGACCCAAACCTTTTTAGGTTTGAGCCTGCCTTGTGGATCTTTAGTAGATAGCCAAGAAGATTGATGAGATCCATCGTTGTTCTTTGGTTGCCTATTCATCATATTGGTATTATTGTTTGACCAAGAACAACCTGCTGAGGGCTTAACAGCAGTTCCTAAATTTCCCAATCCAAAATACATGTGGTCAAAATTATGTGGATAAATTGGATTAAAATTATGAAAATAGTTATTGGTTGTTCTATTTGATGTTAATCCAATGTTTCTCCAATGATCAGAAGCTAATGGAGAGGTCCTTCTAGAAGAAGAAAACGATTGAGCACTTGGATTGAGTCTTCTAGAAGAATATGGAACAACTCCTGTGGACCAGGAGCAGGAAATGCTTGATGAACAGAAGAATGTTTGTCATAAAAATCACAATCTTTAATCAAATGAAATGCACTTTCACAAACAAAACATGTTTTAAACGACCTTTTATTAGAATGACATTGTTTCATACTGCTAACTTTATTACACACAATTCTAGGAGTATCAATCTTCCTAGGACTCAATAAACCAGGACTAGACACTGTTGAATTAAAAGTAACTCTCTCTTCACACTTCCTAGCACCAGTAGCAGCATGATCATTCGACTTGGAACTTGTAGGTCTCGACTCTTCACTTGAACCACATGATGCAGAGTCACTGACTTTGTCACTGAAAGTACACGAGACAAAGTCATTAGAATTAGTAGAACTTTTTGGGGACTCATGCATCTGTGATCCATCCAAGTCATTATGCCTAGAAGTGGGCATGAAAGTTCCAGTAAGAGGTGGAGGGACAGCATGCATTTCTGCTGCTGGTTTAAACCTATTGTAACTAGGTTCTCCCTCTTCCTTTTGTCGGCATCAAAGACACTCGAAAAAGATAAATCAAACACATCTTCTGAATCAATATATTTATCAAATCCTAACCCTCTTTTAGTCCTACCAGACATGCTACTATTGATTAATTTTGAAAGATTTTTAGGTGCCTTTTGCCATTTTTCAAATCTCAACAGTGTAGCATCTAATCTTTCTTTCATCTCTTGTTTTTCTTTGATACTTTCATCTTTTACCTTTTCTGTGTATTTAAGCATATTTGTTGTGTTTTCTAAATCGATGCTCAGTATCCTAATTTTATCCTCATACTCACGTTGAGTATCTTGAAGCCACCTCTTTTGTTGTTCCAATGTGTTTAAAGAAGCCTTATAGGCTTGAACCTCTAAAAAATACTTATCATTCTGATCATTTAAGTCATTATACTGGGACAACAATTCTGAATATTTATCATGACAACCAAGAGGACAATGTTGTACCTGAGGTGAGATGCCCATAAGAGCAAACTCGTCTGCTTCCTCTGCATCTGATAGATTCCCAGCAATCATTGCAAACACGTCAGCAGAGGACTCAGCTGATTCCAATGTAATATTCTGATGATCATTCCAGTTGACCATAGAGTCAACAGACACCAATGCCTTCTTGTCATCCTTTACCTCCTGAACCTTAAAAGCTGAATATCTGCTCTTCTCCTGGTCATTCTTGTTAGGGCATTCCCTTGCAAAATGACCTTGCTGCTGGCAGTTATAGCATCAAACCTTGCTTCTGTCAAACCTTGCTGGCTCTCGTGGGTTGTAATTAAATTTACGACCTACTTTCTTCTCAAACTTGTGAACCCTAAGAGTGAGCATGGCCATCTTCCATTTGAGATCCATTTCATCCAGGTCGAGTTTATCAACCTGTTTGAAGTCATCAAAAGCAAGTTGCTGTTGAGGATCAACGTCAGCAACAAAAGAATGAAGAACAGATTCTACCATGCTACCAGACTTGGCTGTTGGTTCAGTAGTAGAAGTATGCTGAAAAGTATGTTGAGAAGACACAGTATTGCTTGGGCTAATAGCATAAGACATGGGACTGTATCCCGTAGAACTCACAAAGGCAGAATTAGCAGGAGTGGGAAAAGAATCACTTGAATATCCTCTCACATGAGGCTCAAAAGTTTTGAGCTTATGAAATAAATCATCAAAGTTGAGATAGTCAAGCCCACCTTTTGCTTTTAGAGAGATTACCACCTGATTCCATGAGTAAGGTAAGGCTCTAAGAAATCTTGCATTAATATCACCATCGTCAGGTTTTGACCGAAGTTGATTCAACTGGCTCAATATCTTTTGGAACCTGTCATAACCTTGATGCATACCTTCAGTTTTTGAGATTTTGAATTCTGTGAATTCATCTCTCAGCATGGATCTTCGCATTTTCTTTGACTCCTCATTCCCACCAAACCTTGCTTTTATTCCATTCCAGATCTCTCTAGCATCATCCAAATGGTAGAAGTCACCCATGTGATCATCAGGAAGGGATTGAAGCAAAATAGTTTTTGCTTTGACCTCCTTCTGAATGGCTATGATTTCTTCATGAGTTTTAGGGTCAAGAAGAGTAATATTACCATTCTTGTCTCTTCCAGTCAGCTTCCTGTTGTTCCCATTCAGAATAACCTTCCAATGGTCTTGATCAGTGTTGGTAATCCACCATTCCATCTTCATTGCCCAACTATCATACTCGTCCTTCTTCAGAAGAGGAAACTTACCATTTGTGTTGGAAACCGTAGCAACGATCTGCTGAGGTTGCAGAGTTTTAGGAGTACTATCTTCTCCTGTTTGAGTAGAACTTGAGGCAGACATGATTAAACAAAAATGTTAGTAATAAGAAATATTGATTCTTCTTGTACAGAGACTCTCCCAGGCTCTGATACCACTTGTTGGGTCCACCAGATGTGGATCTTGCAGCCTGTCAGGAACGGTGAACGACTTCTGTAATCACAAGTCTATTCACAAAGAGACTCTATACACAATGTAAGTGCGAAATAAAAATACTATAAAGAAGAACAAAATAACTATAATGACTTGATCCTTTTCTAAGGATTTCTAATATTAATGATGACTAGAATTACGTTTGATGAAGGTGTTTGTAACCCTTCTGCCTAAGGTTCCTTTTATACTACAAGGAAACCCTAATACATCACTAAACAAAACGTGTAAAACTGATATGCATATACTTTCCTAACATATCTCATGCATATCCTAACAGAATAATAAATGAATAATAAAGTTTGATTTTAACTAGGACCAGGAGCACGACTTGCTCCTACTACTATGACCAGGAGGAACTACATACCTCCTAGTCTACCTATTACAATTAACTATTCCAATGGTCCTAACAAAAGCAAAAGGTGAGCAAAAAATTCTCAAAAAGAAAAGACATCTCCTTCCTATTGCTCAGAACGAGGAATATTGCAGAAGGCCCACTAGTCATAGAAGTAAGCGTTGGTGAGCATAGCATACATCGGATGTATGTGGATGGAGGTTCATCAGCGGAAATAATGTACGAGCACTGCTTTCTAAAGCTTAGCGCAGAAAGAAAGAGCCAGATGATGCATGCGACTTCCCCGCTCATCGGATTCAGCGGGGAAGTAGTATGGCCCTTGGACCAACTAATGCTGGTAGTAAGGGTGGGAAATGATGAGCACTCGACAAAAGTCCCAATGAATTTCTTGATCATACAGTTACCATCGCAATATAACGGTATCATAGGGCAACCAACTATACTAGAAATGCGAGCGGTACCTTCTACGGCTCATGGCATGATAAAATTTCCAGTAGATGGAGGGATCGTAACGATCTTCAACACGGCAGTAACACCCCCAGAGTGCAACGGGATCACATAACCCCCTAGGATCATGATGGAACCTAAGATAATCTCGCCACCAAACCTAAAGGTAGCAGTGCATCCGCATTATCCGGATCAGGAGATAACGATCGGAGGGACATTATCCGACAAAGGAAAGACAGACATGTGTCGCCTTTTGAAGGATAACCTAGACGTAGTCACCTGGGAACCCAACGATATGACAGAGGTACCAAGGTCGATAGCTGAACACAAACTCCAAATCCGAGAAGGATACCCTCCAGTCAGGAAAAAGAAGAGAGGACAGACCCTAGAACGCAACAAGGTGATACTGGAGGAGATGAAAAAGCTGGTAGACGCGGGAATCATGAGGGAGGTTTACTATCATGACTGGCTCGCTAACCCGGTAATGGTAAAGAAACATGATGGTAGCTGGCGCATGTGTGTTGATTTCACAGACCTTAAGAAAGCCTGCCCTCAAGACTGCTACCCACTCCCAAAGATAGATTGGAAAGTATAATCGTTGTGTGGGTACTTATAACATCCCATACTTTTCGTGTCATTATTTTATTCCCCTACTTTTATTTAAAGAAGATATTTTATGAAAAATTTTAATTTTCCCATTAACCGATAAATTATTTCTCGAACATCTTTAAACGTGTTCTCATTCGTACTTCGTCATTTAATTATGCCTGCGACAATTTATATTTATTTTAGGTTAATATATGAATTTTCACAAGTTCTTTTTAGATCTATTTTTCGTTCCACAAATCGACTCGAATTGAAATCGGACTAAACGTAAGACTTATTTGTTCTTGGTAAACGTATTTTTTTGGTATTTTTATAAAAAACTATTTAAACTAAAGTCTATTTAATTAAAACTAATTTAGACTATTTAAAATTTAAATCTAATTTAATAACTTTTTAATCTAATGTAAAAATCTAATTTAAACTAATTTTAATAGAAACTGTTTTAAAACTTAGACAAAATTAAAACTAATTTTTATGTGAAGCTAAATTAAATATAAAGACTTTTAAATGAAAACTATTTTTAAACAAATATAAAATGAAAACTAATTTAAAATTCCTAAAAGTAAGTAAAATTAAAATATTTTTTATCTTTTATTTTTTTATAAAAACTGAATTAATATAAAACTTTTAATTAAATTTTAAATAAACTAAAAACTTGTATTTAAATATTACTAAAAACTGCCAGATAGAAATTAAATACGCTATATTAATTAACTAAGGTGAAACACAACACAAGAATGTTACTAGAGCAGTTGGCTATGGCGTTTGGCTTGTGTACGAGAGGTCCAGGGTTCGAGACCCTGGCCAGACGAGTTTGCTATTTATTTATTTTTTTTGGATTTTTGGTACTTAGAATAACAGATCTATTGAATCTGTTGATCCCAAACTTAGATCGATTAGCTTTGTGTATACGAGATTAGATCAAGTAATACACGTAGAGAAACCTTTGTATATGCTTTATGAATCTAAGTGTTATGCGGAATTTAACACTTAAACAAGAACACACAAAATGTAAACAAACTTTCACTTTGATTATGAATGTCGAACTTGCTTACAATGAAAGATGTTTACGAATGAAAACTTATGTAAAACTTAATATTAAACATTAACCTAAAGGCCTTCTTTTATAGATACAAGAAGCCTTGTACAATAATCTACGTATCAACTATTCTAGGTAAAGATAATTATAGAAAATACATTGTCGTTTCTATCCTTACTAGAAGTATTCTAGAATATAATAAACGTGTAGATTATATCTTCCATCAGTGCTTATCTTCAATGTGTCAACGCTTGACTTTAACTTGTCAACGCTTGAGCTATCAGCGCTTGTATTGTTCTTGTCAACGCTTGTTTTGTTCTTGTCAGCGCTCAAGTGATCTGGCCTTAATTTATTCCCAACAATCCTCCCTTAAACTTGATATCCACTCTTATGATCAAGTTTCTGAATAAGCATTAAGGACTAGGAGGAGTCTGACAAACCTTCTCATATTGGTAATGAATAAATCTGATCAAATCTTTTGCCACGTCACTTGAATAATCTATCTCCAGCTGAGTGTCCTTCATCTTCTCCAAAATAGCATTGGATATGAAATACTGAGCATCCACAAGCAGATACTCAGCAAACTTTGTAGAACTCAAATGGTATACACCAGCAGCTGAATATAACCTCCATTGAAGACCACTGAGGTCATCTTCAAGATCCTTCCATATTGCAGGTGCTTCATCTTTTGTCCCACACATTCTTTTGAATGTGGTCCAAAGTTTTATTCTATTAGCTGAAGTTGGTGCTTCAGCCTCATACTTGGTCTCCAGCAACCTCCAAAGGTCCACCAAGTCTTCTCTATCACAACTTGCAAATAAAGATATGAGAGTGGTAAAAGTGTGTACCTCCTTGCCAAATTTGCCAATCTTCCAGAATCCACATTCATCTTCTTCATAGCTCACAATTGGATTCCTGGGATCTAATGGTAACACTTGCACCATATCTGAAGCTTCTAATGGGGAGAGCTTGAGGCTCTTTCTTATAACTGCTTCACTTGGATATAGTGGATCCATATATTTTGGAAACTCAAATTTAATTCCCTTCTTCACTGGCTTGGGAACCATCATAGCTTTCTTGATTTCCATTTCTTCTGCAAGTTCCTCCTTTCTTTCATCTGAAAGGAGTCTGAGAGTGTTTGCTTCCTACACTCTCACCCAAATGGGATAAGCCCTGTTTTCCAACTCATCAAATGTCAAAGCCTTTAACTTCTGATATGTCCATCCAACTCCATGACATCTGAGCAACATAAAGTAGAGCTCCCTTCTATCCCTTTTTAACTCTGAGAGAATGTTGCTTTCCTTGTGTTTCAAAATCACCTTACAATCCTTCTGAACTCTAAGAAGAAGCTCCAAACCCCATATCTGATCTGAAATGGTCAAGTCTGGATTATCCATGCAGCTTTCTTCCCAAGAATTGTACATTTGAACCACCTCTTGTATGTCAAAGTCAACCTGCAATTTCAACTCTCTCAGCTTCTCTTTGGCCAACTCATCTCCATACTCAAGCCTTTCAGGTTCTATAATCATTACACTTGAGTCTGAGCTAACTCCATCACTTTCTTCTTCTGAAGTCACAACAAATGGTGACTTTTCCTTTTCACCTTGTTCCATCATTTGTTCAACCAATCTTCTATCGAATTCAACCTGGGCTGCATCCTTTGGAACAATCTCTTCTACCAATTTACCCTTACCCTTATCTGATGGTGCAATGGTTGGTAAGGTAGATGGTAATACCTGAGTAGAAACCTCCTTGATGATAGATGATGACTGGGATACATCACCTTCATGTGCAGATCTGTCAACGCCCAAATTTATCCTATCAGCGCCCAAATTTTCCTTGTCAACGCTCAAATATTTTCCCTCAGCGCCTTGTGTAACCTCTCTCAACATAGCTGTAAATGACAAATTTAAGTGGTGGGAGAGATTGAGGACGTATCAAAACCTATGTGTTTCTTCAAAGTTGTAAGGGCTTCAGCAACCTCCATTGATTGACCATCCTGGCTGCCCTTATCACTCAGATTTATTTGATCTTCCTCCTCTTTGGAAGACTCCTCCATACCCCTCCTAGCACGATCATTTTCTAAAACAACAATCCTCTCCCTTAATTGCTTGAGTTCAAGGCCTTGTGAGCTGACAATTTGTACTAAGTCTGCATTTTGCTTTTGCAAGCTAATGCAGACTGCCGTCAATTCCATAAGAGTCATTGGTTCCAGTCTGCCCTCTTCTAAAATGGGGATTTGACCTCCCAAGTCAGATTCATTGGGCATGGATGAGGACTTAATAATGGTGGGACTGCCTTGGCCAGCTTCTAAGCCAGAACCAATAGTCCCAGCCTCATCCAGGTCACCAGCCACACTTGTGGTGGTGGTTCTCTCTACTACATGGCTAGGACCACCAGAGGAGAACACTCCAGTAGTCCTTTGGCGTTTCATCAACCTATATTCAGGGGGTGTGGAAGATGGTGTGGAAGAATGAGTAGATGTGGGTTGGTTAAGGGGTGTTTGGGATTGTAAAGGTTGTGTGTCAGTGTTGGAAATAGGCACATCAACGCCAACATTTGATGTGTCAGCGTCAAAGGGTTCTTGGTCAATTTGTATGTGTTCAGGTGAGGGTAAAGGTTCAGGAATAGGTTCAAGTTGTGGTTGAGGGTCAATTTGAGGTTGGGGGTCTGGTTGGGGTTGTGCTGCTGCAATAACAGCAAGCATGGCTTGGGTTAAAGGTAGGTCTCTATGGGGTGGTGAATCCATCTTCATAAAAATAGCTTTCTTTTGCTCAGGGATCTTATAAAAATCATTGTGATCCCTTGAGCAGTATCCTTGATCATCAAAAACCATTTGCAGAAAACGGGGATAAGCTAAAGTCATTTTTGTCCCCTTGTTTTTACACATCCCCTCAAAAATCATTTTAGAATAGTTATATTTTTGCCCTGTTGCAATGCACACAATAGCACTAGCAATGGATCTATTGATCTCATTGTGTGTAGTACATTTGGGACTCAAACATTGAAGGAGGACGTGTATTAGGTACTTCCAGGCTGGGGGAAATTTCTTCTTATGATACTTATTAAGAGTACCTTCATCAGGAAAGGGATATCCCAAAGCCCTAAGCCCTTGTTCTAATTCATTTATGGGAAGGGTGGCTATACCATCAGCATCATCAAGATGCAAGGCTTGGCGTACCAAAGCCTCAGTAACCACCCAAGATCTCCCCTATGAACAATAGATGTCAATGTGGTCACTCCATTAACTGTTGAGGAACTAACAGTGTTCCAAAACTGCTTAATGTGTGTGACTGGAATGAGTGGTGCATGAGAAAGAGCATACCTTAATGGAGATGCGTTCAAATACGCCACCATTTGTGTGTGTTGAGGAAACAGATCATTATCAGCGTCAAGATAAGCAATCATGTTGTGTTGTGATCTGAACCCCAATGCCAATTCTGTTGAGTTAAACTTTGGTGCCATTGATGAAAGCTGTTAATTTTAAATGTAGAAGATGAAGTTGATAAGAGAAAAGTGTTAGACAAGAATTATAGATACCCTGTTTAAAATAGGAGCCAAATTTATAGGAGAAAAAGAATACATGTGATTGGCCCAAAAATAGGCAAAGATTTTCAAAAATCAATCATGAAAATATTGAAAAACTTATAAGTTATCTCATGCATTAAATGAAAGTAACAACTCCTAAAATTACGGCTTGAAAATATGTCAAAAAGTAACAACTGGGTAGGTCCCATTGATTGTCAACGGTAAAAAATAACCTATCAACGCCCAACGACAATAATCTTGTCAACGTTTGCCTAAAGCCATGTCAGCGTCCAATTTGGTCACAACAACGCTTGGAAAATACTTGTCAGCGTCCAAAAATAAAATTATTTTAAAAAGTGTAAAATGACCTTAACAAGTAATTTATCCTAGAGAAGATAACCAAAACCTGATAATTATCATAGGGCGGCAAGCACTGTCCAGTTATGCACACTTGCATAAGCAAGATAGACATAACAGTCCTCTAGTGTCCCTTGATATCCAAAACTCTTAACAACAAAGTTACCTTATAAAATCCTTGTTACTCCCAGGTAAATCCCATATCAAAATCATTCCCAAGTCTCCCAACAGACCACAACCAATTCTAGGCCAAAAATGTCTTGGCAGCATGCAAAGTTGATATACTATGCATGCTACAGTGCCTCATGATTTAGTAAAACTAACTCATACTCACCTGTGGACACAATCTAGAATTGTGATAAGAGTATCATATGGATACCCAAAAATCCTAAAGGTTCCTAAAACCTCCCCTTAAACTATGATACAAAAAGTTTGCTAAAATCATGCATGAACATAAAAAATTTATGTCAAGATAGGAATGAAACATTCCAACCATCATCCATAAATAAAAACTTGTCCAAATGCTTCTCCATTGATCCATAAGCAACTCTGTATCCAATGGTATACTGCTAACACCATCTGCACATGTAGATTGAATACCACAAAACTAACATTGTTGCTGACAACGCCCCGATAACACATGACAGCGTTGAGGGAAGCTTTGTCAGCGTTAGACAATTATATTGCTGACAACGTTGCAAAAACACTTATCAGCGTTTAAGCAACCTTTGTTAGTGTTAGAAAAATATAGTGGAAAATCTAAATCATCAATAAGACCAATAATAATAATGCATCATCCTGTACATACTTTTACAAAAAGAATCCAAAACACATATTATGTGAGATTAACCATTCCAATACTTGTTACCAAGTATTGAAATCTCCCAGCATCAAAAGGTTTAGTTAATAAATCTAACACATTTTCCTCAGTGTGAACCCTATCTGGTTGTATTAAACCTTTCTCAAAGCAATCTCTTATAAAATGGTGTCTAATTTCTATGTGTTTAGTTTTAGAATGATGTACAGGATTCTTAATGATGCATAAAGTACTATTATTGTCAACAAATATCTTAGTATGCATGAAATTATACCCATAGTCCAACAGCTGGTTCTGAATCCACAACACTTGACCACAACATGCAGCTGCAACCACATACTCTGCTTCAGTTGTAGAATTAGCCACCACTGTTTGTTTCTTGCATTGCCAAGATATTAACCTGCTCCCAAGAAACTGACATCCACCAATTGTGGATTTCCTATCAAACTTATCACCTCCATAATCACTATCTGAATATGCAATCAGCTCCAATGGTGAATCCTTTGGGTACCACAAACCAAGACTAGGATAGCATCTTAGGTACCTAAAGATCCTCTTCACAGCATAAAGGTGACATTCTTTGGGAGTCACTTGATGGCGTGCACAAGCACACACAGCAAACATAATGTCAGGTCTGGAAGCGGTAAGATACATCAAGGATCCAATCATGGATCTATAATGCCTGACATCAACATCTTTCCCATCTCCAATCTTTCCCCAAGGGTGTTCTCTATCCATAGGAGTAGTAGCCCTCTTTTCATGTGGAGAAAAGCCAAACTTCTTCAAGATCTAAGCAACATATTTGTCCTAGGAGATGAAGATACCATCTTCTTTCTGCTGAACTTGTAAATCAAGAAAGAAGTTCATCTCCCCCATAGCACTCATCTTGAATTTGTCTGTCATAAGCTTGGAGAAATCCTCACTCATCTTTGGATCAGTAGACCCAAAAATGATATCATCAACATAGACCTGCACAAGCAACACATCCTTGCCTTTCTTCTTTGTAAATAGTGTCTGATCTATGATGCCCCTCTTGAATCTATTGTCCACCAAATAGGTAGACAGAGTACCATACCATGCTCTAGGGGCTTGATGAAGGCCATACATAGCCTTTTTGACTCTATACACTTTATCTGGATGCTCTGGATCCTCAAAACCAGGAGGTTGCATTACATATACTTCCTCAACAATGGTGCCTTACAAGAAAGCACTCTTGACATCCATTTGATAGACTGTGAAGCCCATGCAGGAGGCATAGGCTAGAAAAATCCTAATAGCTTCAATCCTTGCAACTAGTGCAAAGACCTCCTCATAGTCTATCCCCTCCTCTTGTGTATAACCTTAAGCCACTAACCTTGCCTTGTTTCTGACCACAATGCCTCTTTCATCTCTTTTGTTCCTTAGAACCCATCTTGTCCCTATAGGTCTGACATATCTAGGACAATCAACCAGCTCCCAAACATCCTGAATTGCAAATTGGTGAAGCTCATCCTGCATTGCTTCCACCCAACTTGGTTCTTTGAGAGCATCAAATATTTTCTTGGGTTCTTCTTGTGACAGAAAACATGCAAACAAACATGCTTGCACAAGAGGGGTATCAACCTTCTTGTGTATATTGGCAATAAACCCACCAAGACCTTGATGAGATCTTCTAGTCTGAACTGGAGTCATAATATCACCAATGATCTGAGATGTGGGCTGATTCTTCATTGTGGAAGTGAGAACCCCTCCTTCAAAAAGTCTGGTGTCCTCAACCTCATGCTCCATGTTGCCAATGTCTTCTTCATCAGACTCTCTTATGTCAACATAAGGATGACCTTTTTCATAAGAATTGGAAGGTTTACCTTGTTCAAACGTGGAAGAGAAAAGATGTGCAAAGGTGTTGTCAACGTCTGAACCTTGTTTGTCAGCGCTTGGGCTAACAACGCTTGAACTGTTGTTGTCAACGTCTGAGCCATCAACGTCTGAATTGGTCTTGTCAGCGCTAGATTTGCCTTTGTTAGCGCCTGAAGGACCATGCATGTTTGTATCTGGTGGTACTTGAAAACCACCATTATCTTGTCCAGCAGCAGCAGCAGCAGCAAAAGCATCTGTCCAAATGGGAATTGTGACATATTCAAATGTAGGAGATGCCTTTACTGCTTGTGATCCAACCTTCTCATGAACCTGTGTACCTGAAACATTAACAACTTGTTCCTCCACAACACTTGAAGTTACCTTCACAATGTCTGGATTAGTGACAGTCATATATTTTAAAGTTCTAGATAAGGGTTCCAAATCAAACAATCAATTAGGACCACTTTCAGGATCACAAGCTTTATTCTCTAAGAACCTAACATGTACTCTCTCAACTATACGTTTGTCCTCTTTAAGATAAACCCTATAACCCTTGCTCTGGACTGAATACCCCATGAAATAGCCCTCATCACCTTTTGCACTAAATTTCCCTAAGGCATCACTAGTATCTAGCACTACTACATGACAACCAAAAGGTCTGAGAAAACCAATATTAGGTTTTCTTCCCCAAAGTAACTCATAAGGTGTTTTGTTCTGAATTTTGTTAACCAATGCTCTATTTTGCACATAGCATGTTGTATTAACAGCCTCAGCCCAAAAGGCTATTGGAAAGTGAGCATCAGCCAACATTGTTCTGGCTGCTTTAATTAGGGTTCTATTTTTCCTCAGCAACCCCATTTTGTTGTGGGGTTCTAGCAATACTAAATTTCCTAGTAATTCCTTTCCTGGCACAGAAATCATCTAGCTTCTTGTTCCTAAATTCTCCACCATTATCATTCCTAAGCATTTTAACCTCATTTCCAGACCTTTTCTCAATCTGAGTGATAAAATCAATAAGAACATCAGCTGTGTCACTCTTCATAGCTAGAAAGAATGTCCAAGTAAATCTAGAAAAGTCATCTATAACAACAAAACAATATGACTTACCATTCAAACTTTCTATATTTGTTGGACCAAAGAGGTCCATGTGAAGCATATGAAGAGGTCTGGAACTAGTATGCACCTGTTTGGACTTGAATGAGACCTTGTGTTGCTAGCCTTTAAGACATGCAACACAAGAGTGGTCATTGTGGAAGGCCTTCTTAGGCAAACCATCAACTAAACCAAGCCTCACAAGTCTATTTATATTTTTAAAATTTATGTGCCCTAGTCTCCTGTCCCACACATTACTTTCATCTATGGAGGCCTTAGCATAAAAACAAGACATATTGGTATTCTTTTTAATCCCATTTAAATTCACATTATATATGTCCTTATGCCTAGGTGTTCTATACTCGATATATTTCTCATCAGGGATCTTAAAATCCTTGCTTAACACCAAACACTCAGTATCAGTAAAAAGAACTTTATTTTTGTTATCACAAACTTGTGATACACTAAACAGGTTGTAATCAAGTTCTTTTACCAGGAAGACGTTCTCAAAACGTAGATTATTGGTGAGAAGGGTTACTTTGCCTGTGATTGTTCCATAACCATCTCCAAAGTAAACCTTGTCACCATCTTTAATAGGGGTGAAATTCGTCAGATAGTCTTCCTTCCCTGTCATGTGCCTTGAGCATCCACTATCCCAATATCCATAATCATTGATCTGTCTTTGAATGCCCTGCACATAAAGAAAAGAAATTAGTTTTCTTTGGGAACCCAAGTCTTAAAAGACTTGGATTCATCTGGTTGTTCAATAAGAACAGACTTAGTTCTCACAACAACCCCATTCTCATCCTTTTTAGGACGAAATACCCAGTTAACCCCAATAGGTTTTGTAATGACCTTTGATATGTAGTTAAATCTATTGCAAGTCATTGAAATCCCATTATCATTAGGGTTTTGATCTTTCTTGGGTCTCCATGTTAAGCCTGAAGAAGCTTTAGACCCCTTACCATGTGGCTGCAAATATTTAGGTCTGGTCACGTTTCTGTCAGCGTTAGAATTTGTCCTGTCAACGGTGAAATTACCCTTGTCAGCGTTGAACCTAGGGTTTGCTACAGGAACCCATTGCCTATTTGACCAGGTGTTTGTCTTTTTAAATGGTCTTTGTCCATGAGTGTTAGACCTTCTAGAAAAGAATGGGGCAGGTCTAATCACTTGTGGACTTTGCTGCACACAAGGTTTGGGTCTGACAACGTTTGACTTTCTAACAACGTTGACTTTCTTCCTGTCAGCGCTGAAATTGTTCCTGTCAGCGCTGGCTTTGGGAGCGTTGACACACTTGTATGCCAAATGTGAAAAGCTACCACAAGTGTAATAGGATTTCTTAGACACAACCTTAGGTCTAGAAGAGAAGAAACCTGTTCGATGATTGCTAACCTGGCTCTTGGGTGACCTATTATTCCTATACATCTCTGCATATTTAATGGTAGGTATTATAACAGTGTTTGAGCCTAGGTCAACAGCTTTACCAGTGATTGGGTGAGTAACCTTAATGGGTGGTGATTCATTGGGACTTTCATATAGCAAACCTCCCTTAACAAATAAAGTAGGGTTAGCTTTCTTCCACTCATTTAGGTCAGTCAATTTTTGTTGATACTCTTCCACTGGAGTGACAACTCTTGGTGGAGGAATGAATTCCTCTTCTTGGCATTCTGGTATACCAGTCCAAGACAAATCCTTTCTAAGGACACCATAGAAGTCACCAGCTGGTGGTGGAACCAGTGAGTAATCATTCATCCCAATCCCAGTCATGTCCTTAGGATCCCTTTGTTTAGCTACACAGTCTCCTAGGGTTTGGGTGGCTCTATCAAATCTTTGAATTTTGAGGTCAACATTATCTTTATTCTTAATGGCCTCATCTAGCTTAGCCTGTAGTTCTCTATTAACCTTTGTCATGATGTTTCTAACATCCATACTACCCTCTAGCTCATGTTTTAAGATATTTATCTTATCCTTTAAGTCAAATTCCATTTTCTTGTATTCAGAAACGGTTTTCTCAGTTTCAGTAAGAGCTAGTTGGTAATTAGACAATTTACACCTTTCAGTACTCATATCATCTTTTAGTTTTAACACCTCTTTGTTAAGTCTTTCAGTGTTTAACCTACAACCTTTGCTACAAAAAGAATCATCATATACCTCATTATCAGATGAAGAGGAGGAGTGTGCCATGGGAGCATATTCAACATGCTCTTCTTCTTCAATATCAGCAACCAAAGCTTTATCCTCTTCAGCATTCTTAGCCAGATAGCTCCAATCCCATCCTGTACCATCAATTCCTTGAACTGCAACCATGGCTTTGGAATCCTGAGCTTTAACAACCTGGCTTGAGGGTTTACCAGTATCAGATCTTCTAGGAGATCTGCATTCCCTCATGAAGTGCCCTATACGATGACAGTTGTAGCATTCAACATTGGATTTATCAAATCCAGCTGTGTCTTTAGCATTGAAGGTCATCTTCTTTTTAAACCTTCTGTTCCACCTATTTGCTCTTATACTAGCAAGAGCCATGTTCCACTTGATGTCCATCTCTTCCAAGTGATCATCACTTATCTGCTCAAGGTCCTCATATGTAATCACTGAACCATTGGGCAAAGAAGCAATGTAAGCACAAACAGTATCCAAATCTAAGCCAGCAGGTTTAACTCTTGGGGAGTCATTCTTGAATGTGTCAGCGTCTGGAAAGGAGACGTTGATAGGACTTGTTCCAGCGCTGACATATGATGATCCAGTAACTGGATGCATATAAGAGTCCTTCTGACTGAATTGACCTTCACTATGAGAGAAGAAGGCCATGTTGCTGGTGGAAGATTTGCTTCCATGCTCTGAAAGAGTTTCATCTTCCAACAGTCTTAGTTTGTTGTAGATGTCATCAAACAAGGAGCTCTTGTAGCTATTATTGGCAAGAATAGATCTTGCCTCAATCTTCCATGCCTCACCATGACTTTTAAGAAAGGTAGCATTGGTGTCAACATCACCAACTTGTGTCCCCATGAAGGACAACTTGCTTGTGATGTCAAGCAATCTGCTTCTCACACTACTCAGTTTCTCATTGGGTTGAGCTTTGAAGACAGCATAATCATGCAGAAGTTGCTTTATCTTTTCTTCCTTAGTGTCTGCATTGCCACCATATGCAACTTCAAGTGCTTCCCAAAGATCCTTAGCAGATTCATAGCCTCTATATTTGTGCTGGTTTTCTTGTCACAAAGAGACTTTCAGAATATTTAGGGCTTTCATGTCAACCCTTTTCTTTGCAATATCTTCAGCACCTACAGCTCTACCATCTCCAAGTTTTTCTTTCTTATCCTCTTCAGGGCATCCTTCAACAGCTGTTCTTTGACTAATGGCATCAAGAATCTTTTGAGCCTTATTGAATGAGTTTCCATATTCAATAATCTCCCAGAGTGTGTAGTCATAGATCCCCAGATATTGTTCAAAGTTGAACTTCCATAAGTCAAAGTTGGTTGCATCAAGCATGGGAATCTTGATGTTTGGTAAGGCTGAGGAGGAGGAGTTTATTGCTTCAGACATGATGTTGTTAGGGTTTTGGTGTTTTTAGGGTTTCTGAGAAAATTAAGGTTTTGGTGTTCGTGTATGGTGTTCTTTAAAGATCAAAAGTTCCTCAACAAGCTCTGATACCACTTGTTGATCCCAAACTTAGATCGATTAGCTTTGTGTATACGAGATTAAATCAAGTAATACACGTAGAGAAACCTTTGTATATGCTTTATGAATCTAAGTGTTATGCGGAATTTAACACTTAAACAAGAACACACAAGATGTAAACAAACTTTCACTTTGATTATGAATGTCGAACTTGCTTACAATGAAAGATGTTTACGAATGAAAACTTATGTAAAACTTAATATTAAACATTAACCTAAAGGCCTTCTTTTATAGATACAAGAAGCCTTGTACAATAATCTACGTATCAACTATTCTAGGTAAAGATAATTATAGAAAATACATTGTCGTTTCTATCCTTACTAGAAGTATTCTAGAATATAATAAACGTGTAGATTATATCTTCCATCAGTGCTTATCTTCAATGTGTCAACGCTTGACTTTAACTTGTCAACGCTTGAGCTATCAGCGCTTGTATTGTTCTTGTCAACGCTTGTTTTGTTCTTGTCAGCGCTCAAGTGATCTGGCCTTAATTTATTCCCAACAGAATCTGTTATGTACAACAATATAAGCAAATATTGAAACACAAAAATAAGCCAAACAGCAGTATCAAATAAGCAAACAAGATGACTAGCCAAATAAGCAGTTAAAACAAATAATATTTAAGCTAATTGATATGAAAAATAAACTAGAAGACGAGCAAAAAGCAATTAAAACTATCTTAATAAGCAAATAGGCAAATAAGCTAATAATAAGCTAAAAAAAATAAAAATAAGCAATCGATAAGCAGATCTAAATAACTCTAAACCCAAACAGAACTTAATCAAATAGAATATAAGCTCAAACAAGCAGATCATAACAGTAACATTAACCGAATCAAACTAAGCAAATCCAAATCAACATCAAAACTTTAAACAGATTATACCAAAACTCAGATAAGCTATAACAGATATACCAAAAACGCAGGCAAAATAAGCAGTCACCAAATTAAGCTAACACTAAACAGATTAAACACTTTAATAAACATCAACTAATGCAGAATCCAAACTAACAGATAAATCCTTAAAATAAAACAGATCCAAATTCATAAACTAAACCAAATAAACAGATTAAATATTAAACTAAAATTCACAATAAAATTAAAAAGAGAAGAACACCTTGTGTTGATTCCGTTGAGAAGAAGTAGCGCGCTGAGCGTACTTAATAAACCGAATCAATACCACCTTCGAATCACCTCGACTTCGAACCAAACATCTCCTTCGAACCAGAATATACACCGATCGAACCACGAACAAATTTCGAACAGTAACTTTTATAATTTTCCAGTAGGGAAAGTTATTTCACTTTCTTATATATATATTTTTTATATATTAATAATAATTCGAACAATAATAAAAACAGGATTAAAGAAGAAGATTAAATTTGACAGAAAATGTAAATTGAGACGAATTTAATTAAAATCGAATTTTCATTAATAATAAAAATTACATTACTGGAAATTAAAAATTACAATAATCCTAAAACTACTTTGCAGAAAATAAAATAAAATAAAAAGTTTTTTTTTCTAAAATTACAGATGAAGGGTTTTTATAGAGAAACCCTAGAAACTCTCTTCATAGCTTCAAGAGTAAGCTTCAAATCCTGGCCGCCTATTCCATCTTCTCTTTCTTCTCTTCTCATCAAACGGCTGAAAACATCTCATCTTGCACATGGATTGCCCTCGTAGTGTTTTTGTGTTTCTTGTGTTTCTTTAGTGCTTAGGTGGAGGATAATGATTGGAGGGTGGGTTGTGGTGAGTTGTTATCACCAATCAAAAACAAGGAATTGGAACCACGTCGGATGGAACTGAGGACCACCATGAGTGTTTACCCCCGAATCTTGTGGGGATTTATTGGCAAACGTGTGAATCACACGTTTGGATTAAAAGCCCCAATTTTTACTGATTGAATTTGGTGTATTAAGGTAAATTAGGGTTTAATGGTGGTGGCTGTTTTGGGGAATACGTTTGGGAGAGAGAGAAAAACAGTAAATGTGTTTTCTCTTGTTTGTAACGATTGGAGATAAAAGGGTAGGGTAAATATTTTTATTTAAGAAAAACGTGTGGGTGGGAGTAAGAGTTACACGTGTGTGTGTTGTGAAGGGTATTGGGTTGACTGGGTAAATCAAAGTGAATAACTTTTCACTATAACCGTTTCATCCGTCCCACAAGTTCATCCACATGGGCTTTGGCCCAAAATGTTTCATTTTCCATCCGTTTTTTATTAATGGGAAATTGTTATTGGGCTTTGATGATTTAGACTCAATCCGTCTATTTCATAAAGGAAAATGGTTATTGGGCTTTTAGGCCCAATACCCAAATGTGGGGTCCACTTGGCCCAATAACTTTGATAAATTAAATCCCCGAATAAAACGACTTGATCTTTGGCATTTTGGTATTTTCTTCAAAATCGTATCGATTTTGCCGGGTTTCGTGATCTTAAGCACACTTTTGATCTTTTGACTTTGTCTTCGTCTCTTTTTGACTTTTCTTCAACATTTGACCGTGAAATCCCGTGTTTTCTCTTCTTTTGATCATTTGTACCTATTTCACACAAAAACACAAAACCACGCGTAATCCGACTTTTAAGATGTAAAACACATGATTAGGTCTTGTTTTTCCTTGATTTTAGTGGCAAAAGGATAAGTGTTTACACACTTATTATAGGTCATTATTCATTCTCAACGTCCTTTTAAGTTATTTTTATTTATTAAAAAAAGTTCATTTTTCGATTTATTGTAAAAACAAAATTATTGCATAAATAATAATCAAAGTTAATGGAAGTGTTTTTATTCACATTTGTCTACGTCTAGTCTGCGATCTCTAAATAATTTACTCATGACCGAAATGTTTTCCAAATATTATCGCTTTTATTTTTATATTAAGCGTTTATTTTTCGTGTTTCACGTTTAGGTTTCGCGTAACGCCAGTTTTTATATTTTAGCACTAACTATATCTGATTCATCAAAATGTTTGAAAAACTTTAAACCTTAGTACCACCTCATGATATAATGACCTCTGCCTTCTACACAAGCCGTCCCATTGATTTGGGTGGCCCTATGTGACACCGACAAAAGAGGCCCCATCAAAACGAACGGAAATTTTTATTGAACAATGAGATTGAGTTTTCACGTAAAAAAGACAGAATGATATCGATAGACGTTTTCCTTCTCGCCGTCAATACATTTTCGATTTAACTCTTAACCGACTTGCCAACTATACGAATTTTTGTCAGGGTTGTCTCGTAAAATTTTGAGGCTCTGTGCCCATAATTTTTAAAATTGACCCTACAACTTTGAAAACTGATCATCATTAAATTTGAAATGTCGATCCAAATAACAACTTCTTGTACTTAGGTGTACAACATCCTTTCTTCTTCGCGCGGCGAATGAATTTTAACGCATATTACAATCATCGGTGGAGTCCTAAGTGTTGCAACTTTTCGTTTAAAAAAGTAGATGCATCAAGAAACACGAGATTTGATATGCACTTTTACGATTTCGAACCACAAAATTCCAAAGGATTGGCACATATAACCCAATGAAACTTAAATATTTTCAAGTTTTTTTTCAAAATACAAGTCTCTATTATAATAATTTGAAACATGTTACGGAAAGTTACACATAAAGTTTTTAGCAATCAATTGTTCCAAAAATTTAAATTAATAATAAGGGGTAAAAATGTTAAACTTTAAACCTTACAAGAACTAAATAAAAAATGAATGACAATAATACTAAAAATAAATTAAACCTAAGGGCCCCACATGTGCTTTTTGTCACACATTCATCTTCTCTACAAAACCAGTATATAAGTTTCTTCCATTAAAGCTCGACAATATAAAAAAATAACGTATTGTATTTTCTGCTATAAAACATCTATGTTTTTCATCTTATATCATCACTTAACAAGATTAAATCCTAAAAAAGCGACTTCCATACTAATAATAAAGATTAGAAATCAGAGGCCCCTAAAAAATGAAGGCCCTGTGCGGTTGCCCATGCCGCACATGCTCAAATCTGACCCTTCTTCTACATTTTATCACTGAAACGAAAACATGATAACATTAATTTCTATTTAACTTTGTAATGTTGGAATTATGACCGACGTTGTAAGCTAGCATTTATAGTTTTGTAGTATTGAATTATTTACAACAATCACTCTAGCCATCGTTAGATAAGAAGAGAAGGAAACTATGACACCTGGCGAACCACGTGTCTATCCAACATACAAATCAACCAACAAAATATATTAATACAACCTTCTATAACAATCAGATAGTGGGTTTCCTTTTTAAACTCACAAACCCACGTTATTATTTACCTTTTGATTCACAACCAAAGTTCTAAACAAGTTCTAACAAGCACTTCATCTTTGCATATAACTAGATACTCCGAACCACCTCACATGAGTTTGGGTCATGGCTAGCTTTTATGTACATTCGAGTTCTTGTTCAGTTGAATCGCGGGCATCCGTGTTCATGTCGATATCTATTCTCGACCATCACGACTTCGAATCACTTGTCATTCCGATGGAGCTAAGGTATCACTCGATGTCAACTTACAGTTCTTATGTGTTTTACTATTAGAATAGTATCTTGAATATATGAACGATGGCTTGTAAGTTTAAAATGACATAGTTTGAGAATGAAAATGGAATCCTACGTCAAACTCATGCAACAAATGTCTATTTAGATTTTGGTCCATAATCTATAAAACTGTATACAAATGAACCTAATAGTATTGCAAAGTAACATATTTGGTCATCATCTATTTTATGCTTTTCAAAAATAGTCCAAAATTATAATTTAGTTACTTCATCAACAAAGTAAGTATGTTTATAAAAATCATTTCAACTTTATATATCGTCGTTTATAAATCTGAGACGCGCCACTTTATTTTAGGTCGTCCTTAGAAGCTCGCGGCCTTCTGCCTTATCTTATTTCACCGTTTCACTACCGTCACTATCATCGTGATCATTATCCTCGTTTGATATCGTTATCGGTAAGGTGAGTTCATAGCCTAACATTTAACTTTATTTGGAAATATTTTATAAACCCGCGAGTGGATACATGCTAGTTTTATAAATTGAACACAAGTTGTTTTCGGTATGCTGGACCCGAATGTGATGATAAGTGCATAAGTACCTATTGCCTTATGAAGTCTCTGAATTTCATGCACTGTTAATTAATTCGAAAGGGTAAACGCTAATACATTTGATAGATCTATTGGGCTTGACATCCCTATCCTAGGGTTTGTATCCATAAGTGGAACTACCTGAAAGGGATATTAAGTATAAGAGGGTCGTTGTTGGTATATGGAAATATTACCTGTTTTTAGGGGCGTTGGAGGTTCCGGTTTGATTGTGGTTAACGTTCAGTGGCGTGAGCTTAATGCATTTATATATGTACAACTTGTATGATCCGCAAGTTTGAGATGATTAAAAATTCTTGTGTTCACCTATTATTCATTTAAACCTATGAAATCACTCAACCGTTGTGTTGTAATTTTAGCATGTATTCTCAGGTATGTAGGTTTATGAGTAGCTGGAGCATGGAGTCACGCGGGATAAAGTAAAGGCAAATAAATAATTTCCATTCGATACATTTGACAAATCTTTATTATTTCTTAAGTTTTGTATAAATTGTTGGGACCTATTTCATTTGAAACTCTGATTTAATAACATTTTCGAATGGTTTATGTTATAAAACATCTCTTTTGAGTTTGTTTTCTATGACTGTGTGCGACGTGCTATGAAGAAGCAACCAATGTTGATATTCCGCTGCATTGTGAAATTGGGGGGTGTTTCAGATTGGTATCAGAGCACTTGTTATAGAGAACTAGGTCGTTTTCAAAGCCTAGACTATAACAGCTCTTTCGTAAAATGTTTTTATTGCCTTACATCCTCAACCGTGCGCTCATGTCTCCTGAAAGCTGGTAACTGTTTTATTGAGTACTATAAATTTATATAAAGGATTGTTTACATCAATATTGAACTTTTCAAGACATTGCGAGTGAAGCAATGGTCTTTATAATGTTTTAATGACTATTATGATACTAGTTTTATGTAAGCGTGAACTCATCGCCGTGTGCTGATTCTGATTCCGTTGGTAAAATTTTTTTTTATCCAACTTCGAGCATGAAAACTCTACTTATGATTTTGATAATTTTGTTTCATAATTCATCGCTCTAAAGTCTTCCAATTGATGGAAGTACGGTTTATCTTCTCACCTAACATTGTGTCATCTTTGGCTTTCACTTTTAGACGCAGTTGCTTAATGTCTAATTATTCTACTCGTAACTTCTCTTGATTTTTAAGAATTATGTTGAAAAGAAGACTCGTTCTTCTTAACATATTGATTTGGACTTGATATCGTGATTTGCGTTGTTAATGCTTAAGTAGGATAATTTATAATTATCTTATAGAAATAAATTGGGACGCCTTTTCATTTGGATAAGAAAATTATAAATTACCGAACCATCAATTTACCAATGTTATTTACATGCATTGGGACGCCTTTGAATGTAAATAATAATTTGTCAACGAGTGGGCTTAAGTTTAGGGCATTCACACGAATCAATTCTCATGAATTGTACTTCGTTATACGAACCATTCTTTGTCTTCATTTCAATTGTCATTGTTGCTATCTTGGTACCATCGACTATCCTTCTTCTTTATTATTTGTGTATGCGGATTACTCTAATCCGTAGAATATCATGAGCTTATCGAACAAAATGTGAAGAACCACTACCCGTTTGCAATCATTGACATATTATTTAACTATTTGCTTCTACTTCTATTCTCATAGACGAACATGTTGTATCCTTTTGTTTAAGAATCTTCCCGACATTCGATCCGCTTCCTCTTACTCTACCGACATATTATGTGTTAATAATTATTATTCTAATAATAATAAAAAATCCTCTGTAAATGATTTTAGTCTTTTGATTCAATTTAAAGACAATTTTATGACAGACTTACAAATTAAACAAGTTCACTTTTGAAAATAATAAAACTATTCATAATCACATGAACCTTTTCTGACAAAGAATCTAAGTAAATACTTTATAAATATGTTGACACATCGCATATACAAATCTTCCCTCGATCTTGCATCAGTTATGATAACTTGTCTTTGTCAAATTGTTTTACCATTTAATTCGAGAAACCCCTTGATACATCATCATGATTATATTCACAAAAATTTTAAGAGTGTCTTAACTCTATGAATCGAGAACCCGCACCGTTTACATCTTCACGATCAAGGATTTACCTAACCATAATATTTGGAGTGGAATTCGAACAACTATTGTTGCCTCTTCTCGATCGAACATTAGCATGTATTGCCAATTGAATATAGTATGACGACCAACTGAATATAGTAGGACGACGTATGTTTAAGTTTTGGTTAGCGATGTTCGTTTGTTTTGTTTCTATTATAACCAAATGAGTTGGGTTGGTCTCTAGTTTTATATATATTTTTTTTTCTTTAGAAAGATGTGACGACTTTTTCAAGATATTTTAGTCTTGATTCTCCGCCTCATATTTAGTGTATATAACGTCGCATGTCTGTCACGTGAGAATGCATAAGTTCCTCCAAGGATCCAAGCTTATATCTCTATGTGTGAGCTTAGAACAAGTAAGATAGAGCACGGGGACCGTGCTCCCTTATGGTGGGTAGAATATAACATCCCGTACTTTTCGCGTCATTATTTTATTCCCCGACTTTCATTTAAAGTAGATATTTTATGAAAATTTTTAATATTCCCATTAACCGATAAATTATTTCTCGAATATCTTTAAACGTGTTCTCATTCGTACATCGTCATTTAATTATACCTGCGACAATTTATATTTATTTTAAGTCATTTTTATTTATTAAAAATAGTTCATTTTTCTATTTATTGTAAAAAAAAATTATTGCATAAATAATAATCAAAGTTAATGGAAGTCTTTTTATTCACATTTGTCTACGTCTAGTCTTGCCATCTCTAAGTAATTTACTGATGAACGAAATGTTCTCCAAATATTATCGCTTTTATTTTTATATTGAGCGTTTATTTTTCGTGTTTCACGTTTAGCTTTCGCGTAACGCCAGTTTTTACATTTTAGCACTAACCATATCCGATTCATCAAAATGTTTGACAAACTTTAAACCTTAGTACCTCCCCATGATATAATGACCTCCGCCTTCTACATTTCATCACTCAAACGAAAACATGATAACATTTTCTATTTAACTTTCTAATCTTGGAATTGTGACCGACGTTGTAGGCTAGCATTTATAGTTTTGTAGTATTGAATTATTTACAACAATCACTCTAGCCATCGTTAGATAAGAAGATAAGGAAACCTTGACACATGGCGAACCACGTGTCCATCCAACATACAAATCAGCCAACAAAATATATTAATCTATCTTATAATTAAATCAAGATAATTTTACTATACCTGTCATAATGGTAACCTGTCCACGTGTCCTTTTTTCCTACGTGTCTATTTCTCCGCAAACTCTCCCCCTGTTTCTTTACACAAGATCTTGTCTAATCTAATTCATTCATTCTATCCCACTATCCTAAAAACTGAAATTGCCAGTTTCAAAACCGTCATTAATTTACATTTCATACGGAAGTACATTTTTTTTTTCTAAAATGTGAAGAAAAACAAGATCTTATAAATCAAAACGCTTTTATTAACATAAAACGGATAACTAAAAAAAGAGAGAGAGTTTATAAATTAAATCCACCACAGTTAAGACTGGTGTGGATCTATTATCTAAATCGATAATAGTCTTTACAAAGAAAATAATACTAATCACTAAGATGAAGCAACCCAGAATGAAGCAAGATGTGATATCGCCATTGATGGCTGCACACACACATATAAACTTAACCCTAACTCGTAATGAGTTAGGGTATTATACTAAGCAAAGCAACAAGCAACGATCATCAGCCCATGAGTCTTCAGCCCAAGCCCAATAGTCCCAACGTCTTAATTCTTAATAATCCAAGCTTGCACCTGAGTCCCTGAAATATGCAAAGTGACAACATTAGTCCCTATAACTTTCGGATATCAGATTAACAAAGGATTTTAACATCCCCCCTTAATCTGATATTCTATACAAGTCAAACATGCCTAGTTTTTCAACCAGGTATTCATGTTGTGGTGTATCCAATCCTTTGGTAAGGATGTCTGCAATTTGATTTGCAGACTCCACCTTTTGAGTTCTAACCACCCCATTCAAGATCTTTTCTCTCACAAAGTGAAGGTCAATCTCTAGGTGTTTAGTTCTCTCATGGAACACTGGATTGGCAGCAATCTTAATTGTTGAGTTACTGTCACAATAAAGATCCACAGGCAAAATATTACCACACTTCAAATCTTTTAGAATTTTAAGGATCCAAATGACTTCACTAGTCACTGAGGCTAGAGCTCTATACTCAGCCTCAGCTGATGACTTAGAGAGAGTGATTTGTTTCTTGCTCTTCCATAATATAAGGTTATCATTCAAGAAGACACAATAGCCTGTAACAGATTTCCTAGTAACAATACACTTAGCCCAATCAGCATCTGAGAAAGCTTTAAGAGTCATACCTGGGTGTTTCTTAACATGAATACCCAAACCTGGGGCACCCTTTAGATATCTGAGAATCTTAAAAGCAGTCTTTAAGTGAGACCTTAAGGGTGAGTGCATAAATTGACTAAGACAATGAACAACATAGGAAATGTCAGGTCTGGTATTGGTCAAATATATAAGCTTACCCATAAGCTTTTGATAATCCACAATGTTTTCCAACAAGGGATCTGTATCACATGGTTCATTAGAAATGGACAGCTTAGACAACAAGGGTGTCTTGGATGTTTTGCAAGCAAGCATACCATACTCAGACAAAAGATCAAGGACATACTTCCTTTGATTCAAACATATTCTATCTTGGGTGTCAACAACTTCAATTCCCCAAAAATATTGTAAGTTTCCCAAATCTTTAATCTTAAAGTTACTTTTCAACAACATTTTAAATTTGTCTATTTCTTTTTTATTGTTCCCAGTAACAATAATATCATCCACATAAACAAGCACAACAATGAAACACTTATCACAATCCTTAGTATACAGAGAGTAATCAGACTTGCTTTGCACAAACCCATTTTCAATTAGAATAGAAGTGAGTTTAGCATTCCACTGTCTAGGAGACTGCTTCAGTCCATAAATAGACTTTTTAAGCCTACAAACAAGTTTAGGATTACCAGAGTAAAATCCTTGAGGGGTTTTCATGTAAACAGTCTCATCCAATTCACCATATAAGAAAGCATTTTTAATGTCCAATTGGTATATAGGCCAAGATTGATTAACAGCTAGGTTAATCAAACATCTAACAGTCACCATTTTAACAACAGGTGAGAAGGTTTCCTCATAATCTATTCCCTTTTTTTTACCACAACCCATGGCAACAAGTCTGGCCTTATACCTTTCTATCTCACCACTGGATTTGAACTTAAGTTTCTAAACCCACTTATAATTTAAGGCAGTCCTATCAACAGGCAATTCAACTAAGTCCCAAGTGTCATTTTCAAGCAAAGCAGCAAATTCAACATTCATAGCATCAGCCCACTCAGGACTTTGACAAGCCTAAAAAAACTCCTAGGTTCACTAATCTTATTTAACTGAGTAACAAAGCATAACACATCCCCTTTAATTTTGGAATAACCAACAAATTTCTCAATCCCATACTTGACCTTGGAATTAACAAAAAAATCATTATAATTTTTTAGAAAAACAGATGGTCTAGAAGACCTTCTCACACCCTGGTTATCTTGAGCATTAGTATTAGAAATACCACCCAAGTTATGTCCATGCAAAGGAAGACTTGGGTGAAATTTTAAATTTCCTTCAGATACATGTGTTTCATCAAGTGTGGCAGCCTCAACACTTGGACTGGCATCTGTGGTATCATTGCTAGAAGCAATGTGTCCACTGTCACCTAGACCCAAGTCTGGGTTACTAGCACTTGGTGACTTACTGTCACCATTATGATTATTTGTAATTCTCTCATCATCATCAGGAAGCTCCGGATTTTCCAAATCAAAAAAGGTCAAAACTTTATTGTTTTGAGACACAACAACATCTTGATTCTTATTCTTTTTATTCAGAACAATATCTTTAAAGGGAAAATGGACTCAAAAAACTTGACATCTCTAGGAACAAAGAACTAATTTCTATCAAGATTATAAAGTTTGTAACCTTTTTGCAAATTAAAAAAACCCATAAAAAATTGCATAAGTTTTAACAACTGATTATGTCTCTTAAATTCACCATAAGCAGAACACAATTAAGCAACTCAATCATAGCATCATCCTGTTTCCAATAAGCATTCAATTTGTGGTAATAATCAGACAAATTAGACCCATTTTGCTTAAGAGTGTTAATTTTTTGATGTAAATTAAAAATGACAGACCCATCCACTTTATGGTAAGTTTCTCTCAATTCATTCCAAACATACTTAGCCTTTTTTGAAAAGATTTGACCAAGGAATAGTTCCTCAGAGATTGAGTTCAAAATCCACCCAAGAACCACAGCATTGACTCTATCCCATTGTTTCCCCAAAACTTCATCAATTATAGACCTTTTACAAGAACCATCTATAAACCCAATTTTGTTTTTTCCTTCCAAAGGCAACAACATAGCATTTTCCAAAACTTGATAATTTTCAGTACCTTTAAGTTTAACACTCACAACAGTCAACACAGTAGTATCATTTGGGTGAAAATGTAAAGGGTCACTCAAGTCCAACTTGCTAATTTGTGACAGGATCAGTCACACTTAAAGTCTCATCATCACCATGAACCGACTCATCCACATGATCAGTCCTGGTGAAGGGTCAAAGAGGGGTAATAAAAGAACTCACAACACTGCAAACTAAGTTCCCAGGATTCCAAACCACTCAAGGGTGGTCGGTCAAGGGCAAGCAATGTGTGAGGATCCAAGAATAATAGGTCACAAGTAACAAAACAACCACCCCAAGAGCAAAAATAAACAAATAAAGCAGATAAATCAACTAGCAAACAACAAAGAGAGAGTTTAAGAGTTGAGAGGTGTTACAGTAAGACAAAAAACAAGCACAATCGATCTGATATATCTAGATTCACTTAGTCTAGATGATATGAGAACCTCCAATTGACAAACCCTAATTTTTCCTTCAAGGGAAAATGTAGGGAAAATCAAATCCAGCAAGTAACAGAAGCTACCAACAGATATCAACACCAAGAACCTTAAGATCCAGTCATAAACAGTAAACCCTAATTTTTTTAAAAATTAGGGGTTTACCACTTACGAGTTAGATAACACCACAAGAGTCTCAAAAACACCACCAATTAGTAACCGGAACCTTTGAATCAAAAGATCCCCAAAAAAGTCAAACCCTAATTTTTTCCAAAAAGTTGGGCGTTTTGTAAATCGAGAGAGTATAAAGCTATTCCAATAGGAGAATCAAAAGAAAAACCTTTTATAAATCCAATATAAAAAAGAAATCAAGGGAAGAGTTTTATAAACCACTTTTTTCACAATAACAAAGTCAGATTCGTAAACCTGGCTCTGATACCATGAAGAAAAACAAGATCTTATAAATCAAAACGCTTTTATTAACATAAAACGGATAACTAAAAAGAGAGAGAGTTTATAAATTAAATCCACCACAGTTAAGACTGGTGTGGATCTATTATCTAAATCGATAATAGTCTTTACAAAGCAAATAATACTAATCACTAAGATGAGCAACCCAGAATGAAGCAAGATGTGATATCGCCATTGATGGCTGCACACACACATACAAACTTAACCCTAACTCGTAACGAGTTAGGGTATTATACTAAGCAAAACAACAAGCAACGGTCATCAGCCCATGAGTCTTCAGCCCAAGCCCAATAGTCCAAACGTCTTTATTCTTAATAATCCTAGCTTGCACATGAGTCCCTGAAATATGCAATGTGACAACATTAGTCCCTATAACTTTTGAATATCAGATTAACAAAGGATTTTAACAAAATGGTAACAATTTCTGGATGGTAATGGAGTTTCATTAGATGGTAATTCATCACCTAGAAAAGATTTAAGGCATGGTAAATTGGTAAGTAACACACATCCCCTTTTTATCAATTCGATCAAGAGTAATTGATACAATCAGAAAATATAAAGTTTAAACATTTTCTGATATTTGTTTGATTTACATTATAATTTACGTGTGTGTGTACTTGAATGAGATTAGTAGCTATGAATGGATTTTGTTTGGTTTCTACATGTTCTAATCTTTCAAGTTTCATAACGTAATAACGTTGTATGAAGACGCACACAAAGTCTTTGTTGAAATGACTAACACAATTGCAGCTACTTATCTAATTGATTAACTATACGGATTAAATAATGATAATTTTAGATGATTCAAATTGTTTTGCATAATTAATGGAGTAACCACAAGAACCTCGGAACAAAACAATGTTCAAATGGTACATGAAGTAGCCTTTACCAGCCAACAATATGATCATAATGTAGTTAATTGAATTTAAATGAGTAGTTTTGAGTTTGTGGCAAAAGTTGCTTACATTAACAAAAATATGTACTTAAAGTAACCTGCACATATTTTTTGTATACAACCCGTTCAAATAAGCAATCCTAAACACCCTTTAGGTTTAGTTAGAAATAAAAAGAGAAGTTGTTTTGTACATACACTGTAATTTGCTAATTTGCATAAAAAGGCACTTATCGTACATAATTTTCAGGAGATGATTGTCTGACATGATTTCATTTTGCCGATTGAGGCATTAAGAAGATCGTTGATTCTACAAGAATGCTGATTCACGTGCCAAGAAGATTGTGGATCCAGGTGCCAACCTTTTTACTATTCTAAGATAAAAACGGCCTTGCAGTATTGTTTAAAATTCTATTCATGTTGATTATTGCTAAGGTTAATGGCACTATATTATTCATGTACCTCAAAAACAAGTTATATGCTTAAACTTATGCATAATTATATGTCATTTTGAACTGCGATATTATGATCTGCTGGTTGTGATTTGTACATAATTTAGCTAGACCGTTATACTTAAACAACTCATGTCATGGTTGTCACAAATGCAGAACTGCCAACCTAATGGTAGACCTGTTCAGGATTACGGGATCGGAGCTGGAAACCCAGAAAATGTAACTCTCTATATTTGACACCAAAAAGTTTCTAGAATTCGCAAAAGGGGGTCTCGGGTGATTAAAGAGAGAGATTTACAAAACAGAAGACCAAAATTGTTCGAATGACAACTATGGGGATGTGGAATAGTTGGTTTTGGTGTTTTTCCAGGGGAGGAAGTCCACATATTGGAGTCCTTTCTCTACAACTCGGATACTCTATTAACAATCTTTTAGTTAAGCCAGCTTTAAAACAAGGGCTTAATCCTTACACAGTATACCAAAAATGTTGCTGAAGCTATTGCTTTTGGTCCTTTTGCTTATTATTTTTGAAGGTAAATTTCAACTCCCCTCTTAATATTATTACAAGGTTGAACCGTATTAAATAGGCCAACCTTTACCTATGAAACTCGCTAAAAAAGTCATATAATCAGTATTTCGTTCTATACAATGATATAAAGTTTGATGTAATACTAATTGCTATTGCTTATTTATTCCATTCAGGATCATGTACCCGCCAAGGCTGACACGGAAAAAGTATACAGGTACAATTTATTTCAAGTTTCGTCTGACAAATATCAGTTTCACTGCATTCTTTTTTATCATTCTTTTTAGCAGGTTTTTTGCATAATCTTGAAATTGAACAACAATAATAACACGCCTGTGGGTCAGCATGATCCGCTTAACTCATTATCAGCCAAAACTTAACTTATTATCAGCCAAAACGGCACATCTGTTACTAGCACATTCTTCTAAACTTTTTTCGGTCATTTATATATCTTGATGAAGATTGTACATAGTCTTGCACTTTTACGTTGAAAACTCATGTATTATATTTCAATAAAACGGATAAAAAAGGGTCGAAACGATTTTCTGTTTGATGATTAAAAAAAGCTTTAAAAGGAGCAGATGGAGTTGTGGCGGGTTGGGTCGCGGGTAACACATGTAGTTTGTGGAGGTTAGTCAAAATGGACCTGGTTTGGTAGTATGTAGAAACATATTTGGGTTGGAACGTAAGATCAGGTTACAAGGATACGCGGGACACCTTTTGTCCGTCTTTTACAAACAGGAACCCAATTATGTTTAATCAGTTTGTATTTAGCTATCTTTTTCATTGCGACAAGTTTGCGATAAGTACTTTTTTTCTTTAGCATTTATAGCATTTAAGTTTAGAGCAGGCAATTCCAAACACCTTGGGTGTTCATATTTACGTTCACAGTTTTGAACATAAATATGTAAGTATGTAACTGTCTGAAATGGGTGTGTTTGGTGTTGTAGTGGGGGCTGAAATGGGCGTGTTTGGGTAATGTAATGCAGGCTTTGATGGGTGTTTTTCTGTTTGCTGAAATTAGGACTGGAACGGGTGGGTGTGGGTGATAATGTGGGTGTGTTTGGCTGATGAAATAGGTGGCTTTGGGTTGATGAAATTGGGGCTGAATAAGTGGTGTATTAATACGATTCGGCGATGACGCAAGCCTCAATACGAAGTTGTGCCAAGGTACTCTTAAGATTCCACAGTTTATGAACCTTACCTTTGAAAATGAATGGAATTTTTTAATGTATAATCTGGTATATATGTGGTGTGTGTTTGTGGCAGGTTCAGGGTTCGTTCGTGCGAAAATTGGGTGCGACACTAAGGGCAAATCCAACTGTTTTATCAGACAAATCATATGTGAGATTATGCACAATTGCTACTTTTCCTGGTGTAATATAGCAATTCACATGTTTGTAAGGTTAAAATATTTATAAATACGTAATATTTAACTATAAAGTGGAATACAATAGTTTTTTTTTGTTTACCTGTTATACTAGGCAAACTCAGCTTAAGAATTTCAGAGGTGTTGGTGTAGATCTGTGGAGCTCCTTAGTGCTATATTATTTTTGCAGACCTGTATTGAGAAACCTATTGATAGTCTTATTTGTCCATGTGTAGCGCTTTCCCAAAAATAGTGTAGTCATGATATTTTTATTTTGTTGCAAGTTAATACCATACCTTTTTGTTGCTTACTGTTATAGGATCTATCTATGATATTTCCCAGTTTATTTACAAATGCCCAGCCATAAATCCTAAAGACAATAAGTAGTTTTTGATGCTCTAAATAATTTGCATAGTATCACCCTAAACAAAAAGATCTCACCGAACAACAAACCAACGAGTATAAGAAAAAAAAAATAGACATTTAATTTACCGACTTAAAGTGTATATTGTGCATTTGTGCTATAATTTGTTGATAGTATTTGTGTTAGAATATGCTGTGATACTAGATCTTAAATGCAGTTTTACGATTTTTAGTAAGTTAAAATATGCTGTGATCTTAAACAAAACCGTCCATCGGACGGGTAGAGACCTAGTACTACCTTATATAACAATTTCCTTTTTAAACTCACAAACCCACGTTATTATTTACCTTTTTATTCACAACCAAAGTTCTAAACAAGTTCTAACAAGTACTTCATCTTTGCATATAACTAGATACTCCAAACCACCTCACATGAGCCATCGTATGCACCAAGTGATCGACCACCATCTCTGTAACACCCCCACAATTGTTATGCGCAGCGGAACTACAACAATGGGTGCTACACAGTATTCATTGCACACAAGAGATATCAAACGACGCTAAAAAGACGTCGACTTAAAAATTCAACATTTAAAATTGTTAGATAAAACATGTCCACAGTTTTTCCAACCCCAAATAGTGCACAGAGTTTAGCGTTTCGGTCCCCATGAATCTCAACCCAAAAACTTCAGTTTTACAACCACATGACATTAAACATAAAAATTGTTTAAGTAGAAAAGGAGGGAAAAACAAGCGGACACCAAGCCGATCACACAACATCCATCCCATGCATGCTCCATCCTACTGCTCAGCGGTTACCTGAAATACATGCCAAAATTTGGTCAACGAAAACGTTGAGTGGAATTCATAGGTTTTTCAATCCATTTGAACGTATATATAATAAAAACCATTCGTGATCATTTATAGTCTTGTCGATCAAACAAACTATAATCAGGATACTGACAATTGTGTTTAAGCTCATGACACTAATCCGTTAACTCAATCACCCGCGTAAATATACCGGCATGATTCAGATGAAACCAGTGCCCCTCTAAAGGCATCAGTTGCAATTATACCTTATTTCTCATACAAAATAATCTACCGCAGAACTTACTATAAGTACAGCTTCTCGGCTAGCATTGGGTCGTTAACCCCGTAGTACTACAAATTGCATAAGCGGCTATTTCCCCCTTCGCAAGGGCAAGACAATAGTTAATAGTTCATGAATTTAGGGACTTTTGCAACTTTGGTACTCAACACAATTTCTAAGGCAACTTTCGGGTCTAACAATCATTCATGATATACGTTCCTTTTAAAAACTAGCATGCATTTCCCTCGCGGGTAAAACAATTTGAAATAAGTATAAGCGAGGCTATAAATTCACACCTTAGATATTAAGTAGTCGGTAGTTCGAGGAGTGTTCACTGACGATGTTACGGATGCCCGGGTAAATCAACACCTATCACAAATAACGCGTAATGAGTAATCTCATTTAAATACTTACGGTACTGTATAAAATACATATATACAAGTCGCTTAAGACAAATATAACTCACGCCAAAAACAAAAAAAACAACAAGTATCATTCATTTTATTCCATTCGTTCTTATAACCTACGTTGTCCATTTTTACACGTTCTCGCCGGTACTTGACTAAAGTACGGGCTGTTTTACCTTATTAAACCATGCTTATAAAATTTGACAAAATTTCCAAAAATCCTATATGACCTGTAGATAACATGTTTTTAAACCCAATAAAAGTTTTCACTTTTACGACCCGTCACGCAACTCATTTCCACGACTACATTTTACGGGCTGAAATTGCGCTTCGACCAATTTTGACCACTTTGACCTATATGAAAAATACCTTTGACTTCCTTGACTCATAAGTCAACACATAGACTCATTTGTACAGGTTAGGGACCAAGTTTTGACCCTTGATCATTCACCAAATTATACTTGTGACCCTCGGGATTTGACTAAAACTTTGCACAAATCCGGATTGTGAAAGTCCTCGTCTCCCGGTACCCGATCTTTAAAATGTCATAACTTTTAGCTCGTTTTGAGTCACGGGCTCTACCTTATACCAAATTAAAGCTAGAAAAACCCTCTATCACTATATTTAGTTTTCAAGACCTGGAACAAAAATCATTTTTCCAAAATAGACCAAATGTTTCTGCCTAAAAATGACTATACTAAAAACATGCTTAGACTCGATTCCAAGACTTCTAACCAACACTAAACATCATCCTAAGCCTTCCCAAACATATCCTAACATCAAACTTCCATCCTACCCCTATTGATCAACCAATCTCAATATCAAGAATCAAAGAAAATACACATGCAAGTAATAAAACCTATATGAATCTTTCTAAAACAACAAACCAAACATAACAACAACATGCAAAATCAACAACCACCATGGCTCCCCAAACAACCCCCATTGCCGTGGGGTTTGGGTGACCAAATCACCACAACCAAATTAATTTTGGTGGGTTTTCATGGTGTTTATACTTCCATAACACTCAAAATTAACATGCATTAGCTCAAATAGCCACAAAAACGAATTTTGGATCATATGAAAAATCTTGAAAAATTTTTATCAATGCATGTTGGATTTGATTACATGAATAGGTGGGTAATGACCAAACTAAGCGTGGTCTAACCTTAGATTTTTGAAAAATCAAGTAGAAAAGATTTTTGGTGGATTTTTGTGTGTTGTGGGTGTGCCGTGAGTTTAGAGAGAGACAAGGGAGGGAGTGTTTGATTTTTCTTGTGAAATGTTGTATGTGTTTGTGTGTTTGTCCACTTAGGTCCTTTTTGATGGTTAGGAGGGACCTTAGTGCAATATTGGGCTTCTTTTGTCCTTAAATAGAAAACAACCTCAAAACTTTGCGGGTTTGACTCATTTGTCACTTTTGAAAATTTTACGGGAGTCGGAAATCTTCCCGAACGCTCCAAAATATTTTTGGGATACTTTAAATGTACTTGGAAGGCTATAAAACTCACACGACTCAACTTAACACGTACCGTAAATAAAATTCTCGAAAAATTACATTATCGATAAATCGTCAAAAATTATATAAAATTGGGCATCCCTCGGGATCGTAATCGTCATCGTCCTTCTCAAAACGTCAAACGTAAAAATTATAACCTCGAACATCGGTTTTAACCAAAGTACTTATAATTATAGAAATTAAAATTTATTAAAAATTTCAAAAATTAGCGTAATTTAGGGTATCGTTAATGACCTCGATTCTAGGGTGTCACATCCACCCCTCCTTAAAGAGAGCGACGTCCCGGCGCTCGCCTCTTCTTGGGCTCACATTTCGTCTACTGGAACAAATGAGGATACCTTTCCTTGAAAAAGTCCTCACGTTCCCAGGTGTATTCCGGTCCACGCTTAGAATTCCATCGGACCTTCACAATGGGAATCCTACTACGCTTCAACCGCTTGACCTCCCGGTCCATGATTTCCACAGGTTCTTCCACAAAGTGCATTTTGCCGTCTAGTCGAATCTCGTCCAAAGGAATCACCAATTCCTTGTCCGCCAAACTCTTCTTCAGGTTCGATACGTGGAACGTGTCATGAATAGCACTAAGTTCGGTCGGCAATTCTAACTTGTACGCTACTGGTCCAATTCGTTCAACGATTTTAAACGGTCCAATATACCTCGGACTCAACTTTCCTTTCTTCCCAAAACGAATTACACCCTTCCATGGCGATACCTTGAGCATAACCATATCTCCAACTTCAAACTCCAACGGTTTCCTTCGGTTATCAGCATAACTTTTCTGTCGGCTTCTCGCAGCAAGTAGTCGGTTCTTGATCTGCACGATCTTCTCTGTCGTTTCTAAAACCATTTCGGGTCCAGTCAATTGACTTTCCCCTACTTCACTCCAACACACAGGCGATCTACACTTCCTTCCATACAATGCTTCGAACGGTGCCGCTTTGATACTCGCGTGATAACTATTATTGTACGAAAATTCCACCAGAGGCAAGTGGCGTTCCCAACTTCCTCCAAAATCGATCACGCATGCTCGGAGCATGTCCTCCATCGTTTGAATCGTTCGTTCACTCTGGCCGTCAGTTTCCGGGTGATAAGCCGTGCTTAAACTCAGTTCAGTGCCCATCGCACGTTGAAGCGATTTCCAAAATTCCGACGTAAATCTACTGTCGCGATCCGAAATGATCGATAACGGCACTCCATGTCTACAGACGATCTCTTTCACGTACACGCTGGCGAGTTTTTTTCCATGCCGTCCGTCTTCTTCATAGGTAAGAAATGAGCAGATTTCGTCAACCTATCCACAATTACCCATATCATATCGCATCCACTAGGAGTCCTAGGTAAACCCGTCACAAAATCCATTGCGATTTTCTCCCATTTCCATTCTGGGATTTCCGGTTGTACCAACAATCCAGATGGTTTCTTATGTTCTGCCTGAACCTTCGCGCAAGTCAAACACTTACTGACGTAACGAGCAATATCTGCCTTCATATTCGGCCACCAATAGACTTTCTTCAGGTCGTGGTACATTTTATCCGATCCAGGATGTATCGAATACTTCGACTTATGCGACTCATTCATAACCAACTCTCGAACTCCAGGCTTTCCTTCCTCAGATGGACACAATGGTAACCAAATTCGATTCTCAAAATATCTTAGTCCGTCAGACCTAATCACAAAAAGAGGTTTCAACATTCGTCCCAAGTTTTCGGCTTCAACATTCCCTTTCATCAATCCTCTCTCCTGAGCCTTCAGTATGGTTTCGGTTAAGTCAACGCTCTCACTCATCACTAAAGCTCTAACCCTCAAAGGTTTCTCCCGTTCTTTCCTACTTAATGCATCCGCTACAACATTCGCCTTGCCAGGGTGATAGCGAATTTCACAGTCATAATCACTCAATAGTTCAACCCATCGTCTTTGTCGCATATTCAACTCCTTTTGATCTAAAATGTGCTGCAAACTCTTGTGATCAGTGAATACAACACACTTTGTCCCATACAGATAGTGTCTCCACAGTTTCAACGCAAAAACTACCGCTCCTAATTCCAAATCGTGCGTCGTGTAGTTCTCCTCGTTCTTCCTTAATTGCCTCGACGCGTAAGCTATCACCTTTTCACGTTGCATTAATACTGCTCCGTAACCTTTACGAGACGCATCACAATACACTACGAAATCTTCGGTTCCTTCAGGCAATGATAAAATCGGCGCGGAACATAACTTATCCTTGAGCGTTTCGAAAGCAAGCTCTTCCTCATTTCCCCATTCATACACCCTATTCTTCTCGGTAAGCCGCGTCAATGGTTTCGCAATCAACGAAAATCCTTCAATAAACCTTCTATAGTACCCAGCTAAACCCAAAAATTGTCGAACTTCAGTCGGCGTCGTCGGTGCTGACCATTCCCTGATCGCTACGATCTTAGCAGGATCTACACGAACTCCTTCCTTATCAATCACATGACCTAGAAACTGCACTGATTCCAACCAAAACTCACACTTAGAGAATTTTGCATACAGTTTCTCCTTCCTTAACAACTCCAAAATCTTTCTCAGGTGCTTCTCGTGCTCCTCCTTACTCTTAGAGTAAATAAGTATGTCGTCGATGAAAACAATAACAAACTTATCTAGATACGGCTTGCACACGCGATTCATAAGATCCATGAATACAGCAGGCGCGTTTGTCAACCCAAACGGCATCACTCGAAATTCAAAGTGTCCATACCGCGTACGAAAGGCAGTTACAGGAATATCCTCCTCTCTTACACGCAGTTGATGATACCCTGATCTTAAATCGATCTTTGAGTATACACTGGACCCTTGCAATTGATCGAACAAATCATCAATCCTCGGTAATGGGTACCGATTCTTAACCGTCAGCTTATTGAGTTCTCTATAGTCAATACACATCCTAAACGAACCATCCTTCTTCTTTACGAACAACACTGGCGCTCCCCAAGGTGATGAGCTCGGCCTAATAAATCCTTTGTCCATCAACTCCTTCAATTGATCCGCTAACTCCTTTAACTCAGATGGTGCTAAACGATAAGGTGCACGTGCAACCGGTGCAGCTCCTGGCACTAAATCAATTCGAAACTCGACCTCACGATTAGGCGGTAAACCTGGCAACTCGTCTGGAAAAACGTCCGGATACTCGCGAATAATTGGTACCTCTTCAATTCTCGCCTCTACATCACCATTGCTCGAAACCTGTGCCAAAAACACATCGCATCCGCCCTCTACGTACTTCATCATCTTCAAACACGAAATCACCTTCAAACGAGAAGTGCATTCGTCTCCCTTTACAGTCAAAACCCTATTCCTCAGCGGAATCTGCACCAATCTCTCACCACAGACGATTGTAGCACTATGCGCCATTAGCCAATCCATTCCCCTATCACGTCAAACGATCCTAGCTCTATAGGCATCAAGTCGATTTTAAAAGCGTAGTTTCCTAACTTCAAGGTACACCCTTTCAGTATAGAATTCATACTAACAATTTTTCCATCGGCTAATTCAACATTATAACTAGTCGTTAACAATACCGGTTCTCTATCGATATGACGACTAAATCTAACGTCTACAAAACTCTTGTCGGAGCCAGAATCAAATAAAATACTAGCATAACAAGCGTCAAGCAAAAACGTACCGGTAACCACATTGGGACCTTGTGGTTTATCAGCAGTTCCCACTTGATACATAGCTGCCGCATTATTTCCTCCCCGTCTGTTCCCTGCCTTCGGGCAATTTGCTTGCACATGCCCTCTTTCTCCACAGCTATAACATCCTCTCATCCTGATAGCATTAGCCCCAGTGGCTACTCCTCCCATTCGACAACTAGCAGTCCTATGACCTGCCTTTCCACATTTGCCGCATGCCTGCGGGCAGTTTCCAACATGATACAAGTTGCACTTTTCACAATGGGGGTTCACTTTCACACCTCTAGGGTTCGTCACGGCCCTCATCCCTTCGTTCCTTCTCTGATTAAACTGCTGATTACGGTTCGGCCCTTGGTTGTTTCGATTTCCTCCTCGGTTCTGGCCTTGGGATTGATTGCCTTGTGCTGCCTCCCATTTTCTTTTGTTACCCTCAGCAATGTAATTCTGCTTATCCTGAAGCTTAACGTCCATCAAAGCGTGTGCCATTTGAACCGCTTCATCAAACGTTCCAGGTTTCGACGAAGTTGTTTCACCCTTGATGTTGCTAGATAAACCCTTAATATACTGCTTCATTTTCTTGGCGTCATTGGCAAATATGTCCGGACACAAAAGACTTAACTCATTGAATCTCCTGGTGTAGGCAGCTATATCGTTGTTCTTTAAGGTCAAGTGTCTCAGTTCGTCCTCCAATTGCCCCAATTCCTCCTCTGGGCAGAACTTCTTTGTCAACAAAGCTTTGGTTGCATTCCACGTTCTCGCATTCGCCACAGCCAATCCCACCGTAGCTACCTGGGTGTTCCACCAGCTTAACGCATCATCCAGAAATGTAGCTGCTGCAAACTTTACTTTATCCGCCTCTGCACAACCACTGATTTCAAACGTACTCTCAACTTTTTCCAACCATCGCCTAAGTTCTAGGGCTCCACCTGATCCACGGAACTGCGTAGGACCGCACTTCATAAAGCTTGAATAGGTACACACTCTCGGGGCTGGTTGTCTCCCCGCGTTCCTTCCTGGATCCTGATTTCTCCCAGCTCGGTCCGCTTGCAACGCATTAGCTATCGCTTCCTGAATCATGTTGTTAACACGATCGGCAGTCAACTTTGGAGGCATTGTTTTATCGAATATCTCTTTCTGCAAGACAAGAAAATATAGAAAAACAATGTAAGTATTCATATCAAGTTTCCCAGACATAAAATACATACAACGACACATCACTACGGAGTTACTAATATTCATCAATTCACACCACAAAAGATCAAATTTAAGACATATCACAGATCATGAAAGGTAACATAGATTGTATTGATAGTTAACCAAAATCGTGACAAGTAATGCCACTACAATCATTCACCACAAAACATCAAGTACTTGAGTTTCTCGTCATAATACCATCATACAAAGGTCTAAAATAGTTCTATTGCAATGATCAAAGAAAAATACAAAACAAGTAACTAGGCATGTGGTGATCCACACTGCCTCTTGGATGGCGGCTCGTCGTCGTCCTTGGTTTCCTCATCACTCACGTCCTCGTCCACATCATCCACTTTTCCCTTTCCTTTCTCATCTGGCCCACATTCTGTTTCCTTTCTCGTCCCTGATGTGGATCCATGCTCAATCGCTACCTGATTTACCACCGAAATACAAGCACCTCCAGTAGGCGGCTGAACCATGAAGTCATTTGCCTCCATCTCCTCATCGTCCACGAATCTCCAATCCGGGGGCAATGAATCCCTCACACGATGCTCCCAACTCTGCATCCTCGACAACCTCATCTGGTCTTCCCTCACACGATCAAGACTAGCACTTAAATTCGCAACCATTGATTTCAAACTGTTGATGGCACTTGTGTTCATCATCCCATCATACGCAATTCTTGAAGTCCTTTCCAACAATCTTTGATGCTCCCTCTCAGTCTTATCAAACTTCTTAATCACCCTAGTCTCAACTACAAACCGCTCATACATTAACCTTTCCATCCTCCCCAAACGACCTGCGGGATCCCAGTAGTGACTCGGTCTCGGAAAATAGACCCTTGCAATATTCTCGTGAATCGATGGCGACTTGGATGACTCTCCACTGCTCCCATTACTATTGTCCATCGGGCGATCAAAAGGTTGCTGCTCATAACGACCGGTCGGTGGTACCTCATAACCCTTCGGCGAACTCGGGGATTGAAACAAATCGGGTTCGGTCTGGCCTACGGCATCCTCGGGAATGCCATCATCCAATAGCTCCTCGGGCTCTTCTTCGGAATCCTCATTGTCGTCACTACTCATGCTGAAATTATCCACCTCACTTTCGCCATTGTCGTTTTCCGGCCCTATTTCGTCTTCTGGAGCGATCCATCCATTATTATTGTCCGGCGAGTTTGGAGGAAACGGTCCCCCTTCGTGACCTACGACGTAATCGTTTCCGTTATCGTTGGGCGGTACCTCGGCCATTCCTGCAATAACAGCGAATTTCGGAGGGTACATAAGTAATTATACAATAATTATAAATATATGCATGCAAATGCAATGCAAAGGTGGTACATATGCCCGAAATGTAATAATATGATGCTCATGCATGATAAATATGAAAATTACGATGTCGGATATTTCACGTAAAATTTAACGTCTACATATAGTAATTCCATACTTATATAATAATTACCCACATATATACTTTACTCAAAAGTATACGTCAAATGCCATAAATACAACAATAAATCTTACCGGAGCCATGCAGGATAGTTGTGTGTGCTTGGACCCTTTCTTACGACACCAAAAGTTATAGTTTAGGATTTTCAAAAACGACCTAGTTCTCTATAACTCGTGGCTCTGATTACCAATCTGTAACACCCCCACAATTGTTATGCGCAGCGGAACTATAACAATGGGTGCTACACAGTATTCATTGCACACAAGAGATATCAAACGACGCTAAAAAGACGTCGACTTAAAAATTCAACATTTAAAATTGTTAGATAAAACATGTCCACAGTTTTTCCAACCCCAAATAGTGCACAGAGTTTAGCGTTTCGGTCCCCATGAATCTCAACCCAAAAACTTCAGTTTTACAACCACATGACATTAAACATAAAAATTGTTTAAGTAGAAAAGGAGGGAAAAACAAGCGGACACCAAGCCGATCACACAACATCCATCCCATGCATGCTCCATCCTACTGCTCAGCGGTTACCTGAAATACATGCCAAAATTTGGTCAACGAAAACGTTGAGTGGAATTCATAGGTTTTTCAATCCATTTGAACGTATATATAATAAAAACCATTCGTGATCATTTATAGTCTTGTCGATCAAACAAACTATAATCAGGATACTGACAATTGTGTTTAAGCTCATGACACTAATCCGTTAACTCAATCACCCGCGTAAATATACCGGCATGATTCAGATGAAACCAGTGCCCCTCTAAAGGCATCAGTTGCAATTATACCTTATTTCTCATACAAAATAATCTACCGCAGAACTTACTATAAGTACAGCTTCTCGGCTAGCATTGGGTCGTTAACCCCGTAGTACTACAAATTGCATAAGCGGCTATTTCCCCCTTCGCAAGGGCAAGACAATAGTTAATAGTTCATGAATTTAGGGACTTTTGCAACTTTGGTACTCAACACAATTTCTAAGGCAACTTTCGGGTCTAACAATCATTCATGATATACGTTCCTTTTAAAAACTAGCATGCATTTCCCTCGCGGGTAAAACAATTTGAAATAAGTATAAGCGAGGCTATAAATTCACACCTTAGATATTAAGTAGTCGGTAGTTCGAGGAGTGTTCACTGACGATGTTACGGATGCCCGGGTAAATCAACACCTATCACAAATAACGCGTAATGAGTAATCTCATTTAAATACTTACGGTACTGTATAAAATACATATATACAAGTCGCTTAAGACAAATATAACTCACGCCAAAAACAAAAAAAACAACAAGTATCATTCATTTTATTCCATTCGTTCTTATAACCTACGTTGTCCATTTTTACACGTTCTCGCCGGTACTTGACTAAAGTACGGGCTGTTTTACCTTATTAAACCATGCTTATAAAATTTGACAAAATTTCCAAAAATCCTATATGACCTGTAGATAACATGTTTTTAAACCCAATAAAAGTTTTCACTTTTACGACCCGTCACGCAACTCATTTCCACGACTACATTTTACGGGCTGAAATTGCGCTTCGACCAATTTTGACCACTTTGACCTATATGAAAAATACCTTTGACTTCCTTGACTCATAAGTCAACACATAGACTCATTTTTACAGGTTAGGGACCAAGTTTTGACCCTTGATCATTCACCAAATTATACTTGTGACCCTCGGGATTTGACTAAAACTTTGCACAAATCCGGATTGTGAAAGTCCTCGTCTCCCGGTACCCGATCTTTAAAATGTCATAACTTTTAGCTCGTTTTGAGTCACGGGCTCTACCTTATACCAAATTAAAGCTAGAAAAACCCTCTATCACTATATTTAGTTTTCAAGACCTGGAACAAAAATCATTTTTCCAAAATAGACCAAATGTTTCTGCCTAAAAATGACTATACTAAAAACATGCTTAGACTCGATTCCAAGACTTCTAACCAACACTAAACATCATCCTAAGCCTTCCCAAACATATCCTAACATCAAACTTCCATCCTACCCCTATTGATCAACCAATCTCAATATCAAGAATCAAAGAAAATACACATGCAAGTAATAAAACCTATATGAATCTTTCTAAAACAACAAACCAAACATAACAACAACATGCAAAATCAACAACCACCATGGCTCCCCAAACAACCCCCATTGCCGTGGGGTTTGGGTGACCAAATCACCACAACCAAATTAATTTTGGTGGGTTTTCATGGTGTTTATACTTCCATAACACTCAAAATTAACATGCATTAGCTCAAATAGCCACAAAAACGAATTTTGGATCATATGAAAAATCTTGAAAATTTTTTATCAATGCATGTTGGATTTGATTACATGAATAGGTGGGTAATGACCAAACTAAGCGTGGTCTAACCTTATATTTTTGAAAAATCAAGTAGAAAAGATTTTTGGTGGATTTTTGTGTGTTGTGGGTGTGCCGTGAGTTTAGAGAGAGACAAGGGAGGGAGTGTTTGATTTTTCTTGTGAAATGTTGTATGTGTTTGTGTGTTTGTCCACTTAGGTCCTTTTTGAAGGTTAGGAGGGACCTTAGTGCAATATTGGGCTTCTTTTGTCCTTAAATAGAAAACAACCTCAAAACTTTGCGGGTTTGACTCATTTGTCACTTTTGAAAATTTTACGGGAGTCGGAAATCTTCCCGAACGCTCCAAAATATTTTTGGGATACTTTAAATGTACTTGGAAGGCTATAAAACTCACACGACTCAACTTAACACGTACCGTAAATAAAATTCTCGAAAAATTACATTATCGATAAATCGTCAAAAATTATATAAAATTGGGCATCCCTCGGGATCGTAATCGTCATCGTCCTTCTCAAAACGTCAAACGTAAAAATTATAACCTCGAACATCGGTTTTAACCAAAGTACTTATAATTATAGAAATTAAAATTTATTAAAAATTTCAAAAATTAGCGTAATTTAGGGTATCGTTAATGACCTCGATTCTAGGGTGTCACAATCTCGCACCTTATTATCCCTTGATGATAACTTACAAGCTATGGATTTGGCCCTTATACAACTGAGTGGGAAGATGAATGAACTCAACCTTAGATAGGTGCGTTCAAGACGGTGGATCTCGTTTTAGCATAATGAGCACCTTCGCTCAGAGTACTCTTAGCGACTTTCACGTATCTTGCCGTATCTGAAGTTCATACAAAAACATAATTGTGAAGATTGTGATGCTAACAAAAGAAATGAACCCACCATGTTCAAAAAGCCTGGTGACAAACCAATCCTTAACTAACCATTTACACCATATAACACACCTCATATATTATCGCCTTAGGTTCGGTGGTATGCTACTAGAAACGGACATGTTCACGTTAAAATATAGAGTTTGGGTCAAGGCTAGCTTTTATGTACATTCGATTTCTTGTTCAGTTGAATCGCGGGTATCCGTGTTCATGTCGATATCTATTCTCGACCATCACGACTTCGAATCACTTGTCATTCCGATGGAGCTAAGGTATCACTCGATGTCAACTTATGGTTCTTATGTGTTTTACTATTCGAATAGTAACTTGAATATATGAACGATGGCTTGTAAGTTTAAAATGACATAGTTTGAGAATGAAAATGGTATCATGCAACAAATGTCTATTTAGATTTTGGTCCCTAATCTATAAAACTATATACAAATGAACCTAATAGTATTGCAAAGTAACATATTTGGTCCTCATCTATTTTATGCATTTCAAAAATAGTCCTAAATTATAATTTTGTTACTTTATCAACAAAGTAAGTATGTTTATAAATATCATTTTAACTTTATATATCGTCGTTTATAAATTTGAGACGCGCCACTTTATTTTAGGTCGTCCTTAGAAGCTCGCGGCCTTCTGCCTTATCCTATTTCATCGTTTCACTACTTTCACTATCATCGTGATCATTATCCTCGTTTGATATCATTATCGCTAAGGTAAGTTCATAGCCTAGCATTTAACTTTATTTGGAAATATTTTATAAACCCGCGAGGGGATACATGCTAGTTTTATAAATTGAACACAAGTTGTTTTCAGTATGCTAGACTCGAATGTGATGATAAATGCATAAGTACCTATTGCCTTATGAAGTCCCTGAATTTCATGCACTGTTAATTACCTCGAAAGGGTAAATACTAATACATTTGATAGATCTATTGGGCTTGACATCCCTATCCTAGGGTCTGTATCCATAAGTGGTACCACCTGAAAGGAATATTATGTATAAGAGGGTCGTTGTTGGTATATGGAAATATTACCTGTTTGTAGGGGCGCCAGAGGTTCCGGTTTGGTCGTGGTTAACATTCAGTGGCGTGAGCTTAATGCATTTATATATGTACAACTTGTCTGATCCGCAAGTTTGAGATGATTAATAATTCTTGTGTTCACCTATTATTCATTTAAACCTATGAATTCACTCAACCGTTGTGTTGACATTTTAGCATGTATTCTCAGGTATATAGGTTTATGAGTAGCTGGAGCATGGAGTCGTGCGGGATAAATTAAAGGCAAATAAATAATTTCCATTCGATACATTTGACAAATCTTTATTATTTCTTAAGGTTTGTATAAATTGTTAGGACCTATTTCATTTGAAACTCTGATTTAATAACATTATCGAATGGTTTATTTTATAAAACATCTCTTTTGAGGTCGTTTTCTATGACTGTGTGCGACGTGCTATGAAGAAACACCCAATGTTGATATTCCGTTGCATTGTGAAATTGGGGGGTGTTTCAGTACCCCTTTAAGTGCTTCCTGGACGCATACAAGGGCTACCACCAGATAGAAATGACAGAAGAAGATGAGGAAAAATAAGCATTCCATACCAGCCAGGGTGTGTATTGTTACACTAAAATACCGTTCGGACTCAAGAACGCGGGGGCCACGTATTAGCGGCTGGTGGATTGATACTATGATTTTGCTTGGGGTTCAGATTTATCTCTCGGAATCTTCTCGAATTAATCACGGCTCAAAGTGGAATGATTGTTCTTGGTTACAAAAAGGGGATTGGGTTTTCTATTCTACGGAAAAGGAATAAAGAGCAAAGTTGTGAAAATAAGCTAAAACAATTGACAAATGAAAATCAAAGTAAAAGAAATAACGATTAGTTCAAAATTAAACAACAAATGAAAATGATTAAAAATGTAACTTAAAAACTCAGAAAACTTAAAATAAGAAATGCTTAAAAAGATGTTCATTCGGAATAAATAAAACTTGAAACCTTGATTTGGAATAAGTCAGTTGATGCGGAATATATTGTTGATCCGGAATAATTGTTGAAAAGGGTTTGATTCGGAATGTTGAGCTTGATCCGGAATATTAGATATTCCGGATGAAAAAGATTGATTCGGAATATGGAGTTTGATGCGGAATAAAAGTTCTATCCGGAATAATTGTTGATGCGGAATAATGAAATTGATGCGGAATATGAAAGTTGATGCGGAATAATGAGTTGATCCGGAATAATGAAATTGATGCGGAATATGGAAGTTGATGCGGAATAATGAGTTGATCCGGAATAATGAAGTTGATTCGGAATATAAGATTTGATCCGTAATATTAGATATTCCGGATGGAAAAATTTGATGCGGAATAAAAGTTCTACTCGGAATAATTGTTGATGCGGAATAAATGATGCGATCCGGAATAATTGATTATTCCGGATGAAAGGAGTTGATCTGGAATATTAGATATTCCGGATGGAAAGGTTTTGATACTGAATAATTAACTTGATCCGGAATAAAAATTGAAAGCGATTGATTCGGAATGTTTACATTGATTCGGAATACTGGGGACGAAGAACAGGGGAATACTGGGCAATACGATTTTGATCAAAACAAGCCAAATTTAACCAAAAGATTTAAACCAAACTAAACACTAATCATTTACTAACCATAAACATCAAATCCCAACAATTAAAACACAAAACCCAATAACTTTTGAAGATCAAATCAACCAAATAAGAACTTTAAAACTTTGAATCAAAAAGAAAGATGAACAAGATTAAAATGGAAGATGATATTGATAGATTAGTGTTAAACAAACAAAGGGAAAGACTAAAAAGCTTACAAGATTAAAGATTCAACACAAATGGAAAATCACCAACACCTTAATGGTGTTGGCTTCCTACGAAAGAAAAGAAAATAAAACTGGAAAACTAAAAACTAGCTCAAAAAGTGTGAAGGGGTTGTCTTTATATAGTCCTTGTCTTTGGTTGGTGAGTGGGCTTTCTACTGTTCTTCTTGTCTTCTCGTCTTTTTAGAAAAGTTGACGTTTTCGATTCTGATACGGGATTTGTCGACGATTAAATTCAACTTGCCTTTTAATTTCTTCGTTTAATAGACTTGAGTTCCTTCGACAGATGTAAATCTTCCATCTTTGGTCCTTTTCTTCGATAAATCTTCAAATAGGCCCATTGACTTCAAATCTTTTGCATCTCTTGGACAATAGACTTCGTCTTGAGTCTTTTTTCTTCGATAAAACCCGTGCAATCCCATGTTTTCTCCAATATCCATCCGGTTGGCTCTGAAAACACAATAAACACAAAAACCACGCTTAATTCCAAACAAATGATATTAAATACGCGTTTTGGTCTTGTTTTAGTAAGAAATAAGTGGTAAAAGGATGGGTGTTTTCACACCTATCAAATCCCTTACACTTAACCATTGCCATGCCCTCATGCAATGCTTAGTGATAAAGCAAGTTTACACTTTTCTCATAATCAATCAACCTTGGCCTTATTAAAATACTACTAAACAAAAATTAAAGTACTAAGAGAAATTAAAACTTTAAAGTAAACAAAATGATAGAAAACCATTTTCACTTGAAAATATCTATATGGAAATAACTTGCAAAGAGATCAAGGACTTACATTAGGGCTTTGGTGCTGCGAAGATTTATCACCCTCAAGTTTCACGTTCCCCAAACTAAGCTTAAAAACGAGATCATTGTTATTATAAGTTAGCAAAACAAACACTTACACACATGGCTTAATTACATGCTTAAACTCCCTTATTCCTAGGTGTATCTCTTATATTTTATTTTTGTCTTAGAATGATCATGAAGATGCATTTTTGTACTTATTGCGATAGTTTATTTAGGCTGAAAGCAAAGTAGGACGATTTGATTAATAGTTAGCTAAAGGACAAAATCTTTTAAAACTGCTTCTCAGGATATCAAAAAGTTCATATCTTGGCATAACTCGCTTCACGATTTGAGACCATTATCGGGCTGATATTTGGCATGTACTTCATACTTCGTATCTTGATAGACGTTCTTGAGATAATGGTCTTCTCTTCGTTAATAGAGTTTCTTCACTTGGAGACTTTTGAGGGGTACTCCAACTTTGTTGACCACGACTTCATCATTATTTCTTAAATCACTAATTGGGATTTTGAGATACAACGATCCGCCTCCTTTTCGGACTTGGATCTATTTATCCTCATACCTTGTTAGGGTCTTTTCGGATAGACTTCTCCATGATCTTTATAGGAGTTGATTGCTTTTCGTCGTGAGTCTTGATCCTTCATATTGATTTTGGGAATAATGCTTTTCACATCACCTTGGATCTTTAGCAATAAGATTGAATCCTCATGCCTTGTTAGGGCCTTTTTGGACTCGCCAATCTTCGCGCCCCGCTTCATAAGTTATGCCTTGGCTATGAACTCTTATCATTACCGAGCAACTTTTAAACGATCTTGGGCTAGAAGCTAAGTAACTTTTCAAATCGTACGACCTTACTTATTGTAGATAAATTATTAGCAAGTGATGGGAGAATAGGCAAATAATCACGCCAAGTGAGCTTGTGCAAGAATACCGACTTATAATTGACTCTATCATTTCTCGTTCTCCACACTTTAAAATCTCAAGTAATGAGACTCGTGGATGCTTAGCCTAATAAACAAATTAAGGTCTACATGGTTAAGGATACTAGCTAGAATAAAATTGGATAAGTCTATTCGGGTTGAGTCAAAATAATCGTAACGGGCCTAATATGTCAAAGACTTCCAAACTAGCTATACCACTTTATTAATATTTTTGACATTATTGTGGGATATATACATATGAAAGCAACAATAAAAATTTAAAAATTACGACTAAATGGCCAAAGTTAATTAAAAATTTGAAAAATGCTGAAAAAATGATTTCCGGTTAAATGAAGGCATTTTCATGGAAAAGTCCACTTAAAACTTCGATAGAAGTCCCCCCTATACTTAAGATAAACATTGTCCTCAATGTTTAAGCATGTGGGAAAAGTCTCCCCTACACTTATGACATTGTGCACGTTGGTTAAATCAAGCTAAGGAAGAGACGACTAACGTGATCAATTTCAAATGTGAGTATGAAGAAAATTGAATCACGATAGTTGAGAGATAGAACCGGATTTCGGATAGCACGGGAGCACGGTTCTTCAAAGGTCCCAAAAGTGCATTCATCCCTGTAATCACATCACCACACAAACACAAAAACCCTATAGAGGTCCCCCTACACTTAGGAGGTTAAAACAGAAAAGGATAGATACTCGGGTTGCCTCCCGAGGAGCGCTTGTTTTTGATAACCGAGTCACGAGCCTGACTCGACCCCAAAATTAGTTCATGGGAAACGTGGTGAGGGATGGAATCATCTCATAAGAGATGTCCTCACGAAAGTACAACTTCACTCGTTGGCCATTCACCTTAAAATTAGGTCCATTAGGTTGAGCGAGCTCGATAGTACCATATGGAAAAATTTGGGCAATGGTGAATGGGCCGGACCAACGAGACTTCAGCTTGCCCGAAAAGATTTTCAACCGAGAGTTGAAGAGTAAAACTTTGTCTCCAACTTGGAACTCTCGGTTTTTAATCTTAGAGTCGTGAATGAGCTTAGTCTTTTCCTTATAGATCAAAGAATTTTCATAAGCCTCATTCAGGAGTTCATTAAGCTCATTGAGTTGGATTTTGCGTAGGTCACCGGCTTTGTTGATATTGAAATTAGCCCACTTCAAGGCCCAGTAAGCCTTGTGCTCCAACTCAATGGGGAGGTGGCATGCCTTCCAGTACACGAGACGATATGGTGTACAACCAATCGGAGTCTTGTATGCGGTACGAAAAGCCCATAGAGCATCATCAAGTTTATCGGCCCATGAGGCACGATACTCTCCCACGGTTCTTTCAAGAATTCGCTTTAATCCTCGGTTGGAGATTTCAGCCTGGCCATTAGTTTGTTAGTGGTATGCGGTGGAAAGACGATGATTTACACCATACTTAGCCATGACTCTTGCAAATTGATCATTGCAAAAATGAGTCCCGCGATCACTAATAATGGCACGAGGCACACCGAATCTAGCGAACAACGATTTCAAAAAGTTAAAAACCACCCTTGCGTCATTAGTGGGTAAAGCTTTGGCTTCAACCCATTTTGAAACGTAGTCAACGGCAACAAGGATGTATTTGTTTCCTTTAGATGAAGGGAATGGCCCCATAAAGTCGATACCCCATACATCAAAGATTTCACATTCTTGTATGAAATTTTGAGGCATCTCATCTTTATGTGTGATCTTGCCTTGTTTTTGGCAAGCATCACAATGTTTAACCATCTCGTGAGCATCACGATAAATGGTGGGCCAATAAAATCCCGAGTCAAACACTTTTTTGGCCGTGAAGTTGGGACCAAAGTGACCACCGGTGGGTCCTTTGTGGCAAGCTTCGAGAATGTCTAAAGCTGCCGGTCCATCAACACATCGGCGAATAATCAAATCAGCACATTGTTTGAATAGATACGGGTCATCCCAAAAGTAAGTCTTAATGTCTTTGAAGAAGTTTTTCTTTTGCTGGGATGTTAACCCGTCAATGAGAATTCCACCCGCCAAGTAGTTTTCAATGTCCGCAAACCACGGGGCTTCATCATTACTCGAGTTGATAGACATTAAAGTCTCCAGGGGAAAAGAGTCATTGATCTCTTTGTTCGGATGATCCCCTTGATAAGGATCCTTAAGTCTGCTTAGATGATCCGCGGCTAGGTTTTCAGCTCCCTTCTTATCACGAATTTCGATTTTAAATTCTTGAAGTAGCAAAACTCAGCGAAGAAGTCTTGGTTTGGAATCTTGTTTTGTTAACAAGTACTTCAACGCGGAATGATCGGTATAAACGATTGTGGTGGAAAGGACAAGATAGGGGCGGAACTTTTCAAAAGCATAGACAACAGCTAAAAGCACTTTTTCGGTTTTCGTGTAATGCAATTGAGCCCCCGTCATTGTCTTGCTAGCGTAATGGATTGGTTGGAAGTATTTGTTCACTCTTTGGCCCAAAACCGCTCCAATAGCATAGTCGCTAGCATCGCACATCAACTCAAAGGGAAGCTCCCAATTAGGTGTAACCAAGACCGGTGCCTTAGTTAGCTTATCTTTAAACAAGTTGAAGGCTTCAAGACACTCTTTGGAAAAGATAAAAGGAGTATCTTTTTCCAAGAGGTGGGTCATCGGGCGAGCGATTTTAGAAAAATCTTTGATAAAGCGGCGGTAGAAGCCCGCATGACCCAGGAAACTTCTCACACCCTTCACGGTTGAAGGTGGAGGCAATTTAGTAATAACATCGACTTTAGCACGGTCCACTTCAAGACCGGCTTTGGAGATTTTGTGTCCTAGCACGATGCCCTCTTTTACCATGAAATGGCATTTTTCCCAATTAGGAACAAGGCGAGTGTCTTCACACCGCTTAAGCATACGTTCTAAATTGGCAAGGCAAGCAGAGAAAGAATCGCCATAAACCGAGAAATCATCCATGAAGACTTCCATAGTTTCTTCAACCATGTCATGGAAGATAGCCATCATACACCTTTGGAACGTCCCAGGAGCATTGCATAAACCAAAAGGCATGCGTTTGTAAGCAAATGTTCCGTAAGTACAAGTGAATGTGGTCTTTTCTTGGTCTTTGGGATCGATGGGAATATAAAAATACCCGAAGAAACCGTCTAAAAAGCAGTAATAGTCATTACCCGCTAGACGCTCGAGCATTTGATCCATGAAAGGAAGAGGAAAGTGATCTTTTCTCGTGGCGTCATTGAGCTTGCGATAGTCGATACAAACTCTCCACCCAGTAACGAGACGAGTGGGAATCAACTCGTTGTGTTCATTGGGAACAATGGTTATTCCGCCCTTCTTGGGCACACAATGGACGGGACTTACCCATGGCGAATCCGAAATAGGGTAAATCAAGCCGGCATCTAGAAGTTTGATAACCTCTTGTTTGATGACGTCATGAATGCGAGGATTAACCCTTCTTTGGCTCTGGATTGCGGGTTTAAAGTCATATTCCATGAGAATCTTGTGAGTACAAAAGTTTGGATCAATTCCGCGGATATCGGAAATTTTCCAAGCAATTGCCTTCTTATGAGCTTTAAGCACGGCGATGAGGCGAGATTTCTCTTCTTCTTTCAAGTCCTTAGCAATGATGACGGGCGACTTCTTCTTATCTTCAAGGAATACGTACTCGAGATGGGACGACAACTCCTTAAGTTCTAAATCCGGAGGATTGTTGATGGTAGGCGTATTCAAAGTCGGTTCATCGATAGCAATAGCCTTGGGAGATGGTGGAGAAATATGGTCCTCTTTGAGAAGTTTCTCAATGAGACGAATGTCTTCATCCCAATCGGTGGGAGAATCGTCATATTCTAAGTTCACATATCCCATGGTGGCTTCAAAATCTTTCCAAAGGAAATCACTTTCTACAAATAGAGATAGTGATGAATCAATAGAGGAAACGGTCTCAACATTGGGAGGAGAGATAGGAATACTTTTGCAAGCATCTTTGAAGTGTTCTTCACAAGCCTCATCAAGAACGTCGATACAATTAACACTCTCGTATGAATAAGGCTGTTTAGAAAGCTTTCCCATGTTGAAAACGATTTTATCGTCACCCACTCTCATGATAAGCTCACCCGCTTCAACATCGATGAGAGTGCGACCGGTCCTCAAGAATGGACGTCCCACGATTAATGGCGCACGAGGGTCCATATCGTAGTCGACCACGACGAAATCGGCAGGAAAAGTGAATTTGTCGACTCCTACAAAAACGTCTTCGGCTATCCCCACTGGATAAGCAACCGTACGGTTAGCTAATTCCAAAGTCATTTTGGTGGGGACTAGCTCAGGGAGAGATAATTGCTTCCAAACACTTAAAGGCATTAAGTTAATACTGGCACCTAGATCGGCTAGGGCCATGCAATTCTCTGTGGAGTCCATTGATCGTTAGACTCAATGGTTATGAACCATTATATCTAGGTTGATCATCGTTCATATGATAACATAGCGGAAAAGAACAATGATCATGAACAAGGTGTTTAGGCACAAAGAACACATGAATTAAAACAATTGGGTTGCTCATTATATTAATAATAAACAACCACTAGACGTGTATACATTGAATCCCACGTCTAGTGTGACACACACTTTAGGTTTACATTGTGAATGAATGATATATATAAAACCTAAGACTCTTGTTCCTTTTATAGTGGAAGGAACAGAATCTACAAGAGATAATATCAAATAAACATCTAAATCTTCTATTTCTATAGATATATATTGAATATATTATTTTGAATATATCCAATATATTCTGTAAATAGAAATTCCATCAGTGCCGTAGACTTCTGTCAGCGTCCAAACATGGCGTGTCAGCGTCTAGCATGTTTTCTTCGTTTTGGAGTTTCTGCCACATCAACTCATATTAATTTAGACCCAACAATCTTCCCCTAGTTGATGTCGGCAAAACTCTTTGTATATCTCTTGTAAGTTGTACATGATCTTCAAATTGCTTCCCCTCAAGTGTAGCATATATATCTTCCCCTTTTTGTCACATAAACAGGGAAGTAAACAATATAGGCAATCTTGAAGATTCTCCAAATGTAGGCTCTATGTAATGATCTTGAAGAACAATTAATAAAGTATTCTTGATGTAGAAGTAGAGTAACCCAAACCTATGTTCCATGTCTTGTACTATCCACGTGATAAAGAACTTATACTCCACAAAGTATAACGAGACCTCGATCTCTTGTCAATATTCTCATCCTATGTGAGACACTGAGCACGATAATGTAACTCCTTCAAGTGTTATGACAAGTCTTCATCACCAACCATGTAAGCACGAACAAGTTACCTTGAAAGTTAGTTGTCATGCTAATTACTTTCAAGATATGATAGAACATAAACTCGCGAAAATCTTCTTCAATCATCAAACTTACCATAAGAATTCTTCCCCTTAAGTCAACACCTCTTCATGATGAACCAATATCTTTGTATGTAAAAGTTAGAAGTCGGATAACTCTTTCACAAGGCTATCCCGATTACATACTCAATAAATTACCTCATGAATTATTGCTAACTCGCATTAAAATCATTAATCCATTTAAAAATATCCGAGCCATAAATATCAACATGATATTCTATATTAAAACAGAGATTCCATGTACCTTCGTGTGTATAATCCTCCTTTTTGTGTGCTTAAAACGTACCAATTTTATCAAACAGCAGCCTTCTCTGTGTTGTCCAATATCTTCTTCTGTCCAATATCTTTGGCAGATGTATTGTCCAATATCGGACAATACTTATCAGCGTTGAAGTTCATATATCGGACGACACTGTCAACTCTATCAGCGTTGACTTATTCTGTCAGCGTCAAATTTTCACTCGTCAGCGTCAACATTACTCTTGTCAGCGCCTCTTTCTGCTGACGTCATCTAGGGCTTGTACTCCATAAGAACAGTAAAGTAATATCTTCCATGTGATGATTTTCATGTATCTTGTCCATAAATAACTCATATCTACTCCATAATATACGTATGAAAAATAAATGAGTATCCCTATAAATCAGGCCATCACACGTCTTTTCTCATTCACAGTATGTGATCAAAACTCTATGTGAAGCCAATATCACACGTCTTTACCTACGTCTTTGGCAGTACTAGACACCCTTTTTACTCAAATCATGCAGCCACAAAATCAGAAAAGAATATATCTAGTAGTAGATATATGCAAAATATATCCACCAAAAATAACTACCTTTAATTTTCTTCTCCTTAATTCACGTAACAGCAAACCCTGTTGGTCGTGTGAACACAAGCTTGACTATCCATTAATAACCAATAGAAACACTTCCACCGTGTGAACACAAAGCTGAATAACCAATCAGAATCGAAGGCTAACGTCAATGAAAAATTTCCTCCAATTAGGATACTTACACCGTGTGAACACAATTTTTGTATTCATGTAGATCGCAGAATAGCTAATCTTGATCATGTGAACACATGATATTAATATCGTGTGAACACAAGTAGTTGAATGTAACTTCACTTGTTTCTCAGATCTTGTAAATAAATTTGACCAATCATATAGAGAGCACCGTGTGAACACAAGTACTTCCTCCAATAAGCATTAACTGGACCAGATCATGTGAACACAATCTCTTTGTTTCTAGCTCACGTGAATATTTGCTTTTATCACAAGAAAAACAACTTGCACGAATTGCTCCTTATCTCGTACAGTAACAACATCAAACACTATCACATCCTTTCCTTAGGCAGCATATTACGAACCCTTTTTTTTTTTTTTTTTTTTTTTTTTTTTTAGCATCACGTGACAAACTTGAACTCCTGCTCTTCTTGTGTATTGATTACAGCTTTAGGGCATAAACCCTAATTTATAAACACAAATCAAGATCTCTGCTGTACTTCACGATTTTGTTCACATAACCTTTTGCAATCCATCCTTCTTCTGTTTTGAATCGAGCTAGGGTTTGAAGGAAACCCTAATTATGATTTTATGTCAAAACAAAAACTTCATACCTCATTATGCAGTGAACTTCGACCTCGAATAACATACTGACAAAAGCTCAGATCGAAAATCCCTTCGGTGAGATTCTAGACACAAGTGCCAAGAATCTACAGTTCAAAAATCACGAAGATCCAACGGTTAACGAAGGAGAGATCGTGTTTTGAACATGGCTGTTCACAGAAAACTGCATACCTCCTACTGCTGACTTTGAAGCCTAATAACTTTTGCCTGGGGATAAAACTCAACAATCCCTCCGGTGGATGTTTAGATCTATGTATGTAGAACACACATATAAAATTTCGTGACGATCCAACGGTTCAATCAAAAGTTATGACCTTCTGAATACTGCTGCGCACACAAAAACGTCCAGAAAAACCCTAGACGGATTTTTCTTCTTTTCCATACACGAACACCTCGTCGGACCTAGATATCATGAGCCTTAGGCTCTGATACCAATTGTGGAGTCCATTGATCGTTAGACTCAATGGTTATGAACCATTATATCTATGTTGATCATCGTTCATATGATAACATAGCAGAAAAGAACAATGATCATGAACAAGGTGTTTAGGCACAAAGAACACATGAATTAAAACAATTGGGTTGATCATTATATTAATAATAAACAACCACTAGACGTGTATACATTGAATCCCACGTCTAGTGTGACACACACTTTAGGTTTACATTGTGAATGAATGATATATATAAAACCTAAGACTCTTGTTCCTTTTATAGTGGAAGGAACAGAATCTACAAGAGATAATATCAAATAAACATCTAAATCTTCTATTTCTATAGATATATATTGAATATATTATTTTGAATATATCCAATATATTCCGTAAATAGAAATTCCATCAGTGCCGTAGACTTCTGTCAGCGTCCAAACATGGCGTGTCAGCGTCTAGCATGTTTTCTTCGTTTTGGAGTTTCTGCCACATCAACTCATATTAATTTAGACCCAACATTCTCTACTCCCGGAAAGTTTCAAGGGATTAAGAAGCGACTCGGATCACCAAGCTTAGTTGGCAATTTCCTTAAGAGAACCGCGGAGCAATTCTCATTAAGTTGGGTATTAGCAATATCAAGAAGCTTCTCCTTGTCACTAAGAAGATCTTTGAACATTTTCGCGTATTTAGGCCTGTGAGCGAGAGCCTCAGCGAAGGAGGTGTTGAAATTCAATTGTTTAAACATTTTGAGAAAGTTCGAAACTTGAATATCGTCCTTGCTTTTGAGCTTCTCTTTCCTCAACCTTGAGGGATAAGGTATATCGGAAGAAGAGGAAGGCTTTGTAATAGTAGGATCATTCACATCCTTGTGTGGAGGAGGGGTAGAAGTAAGAGGTGGAGGAATTAGGGAAGTAGAAGATTGAGGAATAGGAATAGGGGACTCGTTTTCCTTAGTCACAATCACCGGTGGAGGTATAGGAAGCTCGGGTTCCTTGGTACCTTTGCCACTGCGAGTTGTGATTGCTTTCATCTCCCTTCTTGGATTCGCAACGGTGTTACTCGGAAGAGTACCCGAAGAAGAGGATTGATTACCTTGGAAGAAACCAGCCATCATGTTCCTTAAGTCATTCGTTTGACTTGCCAAAGTGTTTCGCATATCAGCTCTAAGTTCGTTCCCTTGTTTCACCATGTCTGCTTTCAAGTTGAGCACTTCCCGCTGGAGATTTTCCACGATCACATCATTGGTCCCCATGTAGGTTTCAACATCTTGGTGTAATGCGGTGGGTTGGTTGGGAGGAGGAGAATTGTAGGCGGGTGGTTGATAAGCAGGTTGTTAGTAAACTTGGTTGTTTCTTTGAGGTGGATATGGTTGTCTTTGAGGTGGTTGGTATGGTGCACGAGGTTGTTGTTGAGGAGTTCGATTGAGGTTTTGTTGTTGGTTTTGATTGTTAGGAGGAAAACCGGCGGGGAAAGAAAGTTGTTTGAGCGGTAGCTAAGCAAGTTGCGGTCTCCTTGAGGACGAGCTTGATAAGCGACCAGAGGATAAGTACCGTATGTTGCGTTAACATTCTCAGAAGGATAGTCTTGGGTGGTGGTACAAGTGGTGTAAGAGTGAGGACCCCCGCATATTTCACAAGGTTGGCTAACAGCATTGACTTGAGCGTTTTTAGCGTTGATGTTGTTGGTGTTGCTAGCGGTTTGGGTAGCAAGCGATTCAAGAAGCGACATAATTTTGTCAAGTCTCTTGTCGTTGTCACTAGTGCTAGCACTAGCGGCATTGGTCCAAACACTCTTGGTTTGCACACGAGACTTATTCTCAATAATATCCCAAGCGGCATTAGAAGTCTTAACCAGAATATTACCCCCGAGGCACTATTTAGTGAATCTTGGTCATTCATGCTTAAACCATTGTAAAAAGTATTAATTTGGTGCACTTTGGTAAAACCATGTTGTGGGCACTTCCTTAAAAGGTCTTTAAAACGGTCCCAAGATTCACTAAAAGTCTCATCGTACTTTTGTTCAAAATTAATGATTTCATTCCGCAAAGCGGTAGTACGAGAGGGTGGGAAAAAGGTAGTTTATGAATTTGGTCTCCAAATCCGTCCACGTCAGAATACTTTGTGGCGGTTCCTTTGCAAGACAATGCCGGGCTTGTCCCTCTAAGGAGAAAGGAAAATGTTGTAAACGGATTACCTCTTGTGGAACACCATTAAATTTGACCGTATTCATGAGTTGCATGAATCTTTTGATGTGGTCATGAGGATCATCAATGGTACGCCCCAAGAATGGTTAAGCAGAGACCATCTGAATAAAGCCGGATTTGAGCTCAAAGTTGTTGGCTGCAATCGCGGGTATGACAATTGGATCATTGTTGCCCTCCACATGTGCTTGCAAAAGTTCAATCATCGGGCGATTGTCCGGTAGAGGTTCATTGTTGTTGTTATTATTTTTGTTTTGAGGTGGATTGTTATTGTTGTTGTGTACACTGGCCATGTCTAAGTCTTCGAGAGGCTCGGGATCTTGATAAGACGTTTAACGTGTATGCATGCACCTGCAAAAGAACTAACAAAGCAAAAACAAAGCAGAAATATTTTTGGTTTTTATGGTTTTTCAAATTATTTGGATTTTTTTGAAAATTTTATACTTTTTTGGATTTTTGAAAATTTTTATGAAAAATTAACGTTCACGGTGAACGGATCCCAAAATCCAAGTTCTCACAAAAAACTGTTAATCTTTACGAGAAGAGCCGGCAGCGGCGCCATTTGATACTATGATTTTGCTTGGGGTTCAGATTTATCCCTCGGAATCTTCTCGAATTGATCACGGCTCAAAGTGGAATGATTGTTCTTGGTTACAAAAAGGAGATTGGGTTTTCTATTCTACGGAAAAGGAATAAAGAGCAAAGTTGTGAAAATAAGATAAAACAATTGACAAATGAAAATCAAAGTAAAAGAAATAAAGATCAGTTCAAAATTAAACAACAAATGAAAATGATTAAAAATGTAACTTAAAAACTCAGAAAACTTAAAATAAGAAATGTTGAAAAAGATGTTCATTCGGAATAAATAAAACTTGAAACCTTGATTCGGAATAATTCAGTTGATGCGGAATATATTGTTGATCCGGAATAATTGTTGAAAAGGGTTTGATTCAGAATGTTGAACTTGATCCGGAATATTAGATATTCCGGATGAAAAAGATTGATTTGGAATATGGAACTTGACGCGGAATAAAAGTTCTATCCAGAATAATTGTTGATGCGGAATAATGAAATTGATGCGGAATATGAAAGTTGATGCAGAATAATGAGTTGATCCGGAATAATGAAATTGATGCGGAACATGGAAGTTGATGCGGAGTAATGAGTTGATCCGGAATAATGAAGTTGATTCGGAATATAAGAGTTGATCCGGAATATCAGATATTCCGGATGGAAAAAGTTGATGCGGAATAAAAGTTCTACTCGGAATAATTGTTGATGCGGAATAAATGATGCGATCCGGAATAATTGATTATTCCGGATGAAAGGAGTTGATCCGGAATATTAGATATTCCGGATGGAAAGGTTTTGATACTGAATAATTAACTTGATCCGGAATAAAATTGAAAGCGATTGATTCGGAATGTTTACTTTGATTCGGAATACTGGGGACGAAGAACAGGGGAATACTAGGCAATACGATTTTGATCAAAACAAGCCAAATTTAACCAAAAGATTTAAACCAAACTAAACACTAATCATTTACTAACCATAAACATCAAATCCCAACAATTAAAACACAAAACCCAATAACTTTTGAAGATCAAATCAACCAAATAAGAACTTTAAAACTTTGAATCAAAAAGAAAGATGAACAAGATTAAAATGGAAGATGATATTGATAGATTAGTGTTAAACAAACAAAGGGAAAGACTAAAAAGCTTACAAGATTAAAGATTCAACACAAATGGAAAATCACCAACACCTTAATGGTGTTGGCTTCCTACGAAAGAAAAGAAAATAAAACTGGAAAACTAAAAACTAGCTCAAAAAGTGTGAAGGGGTTGTCTTTATATTGTCCTTGTCTTTGGTTGGTGAGTGGGCTTTCTCCCGTTCTTCTTGTCTTCTCGTCTTTTCAGAAAAGTTGACGTTTTCGATTCTGATTCGGGATTTGTCGACGATTAAATTCAACTTGCCTTTTAATTTCTTCGTTTAATAGACTTGAGTTCCTTCGACATATGTAAATCTTCCATCTTTGGTCCTTTTCTTTGATAAATCTTCAAATAGGCCCATTGACTTCAAATCTTTTGCATCTCTTGGACAATAGACTTCGTCTTGAGTCTTTTTTCTTCGATAAAACCCGTGCAATCCCATGTTTTCTCCAATATCCATCCGGTTGGCTCTGAAAACACAATAAACACAAAAACCACGCATAATTCCAAACAAATGATATTAAATACCCGTTTTTGTCTGTTGGGAATAAATTAAGGCCAGATCACTTGAGCGCTGACAAGAACAAATCAAGCATTGACAAGAACAAAACAAGCGCTGACAGCTCAAGCGTTGACAAGTTAAAGTCAAGCGTTGACACATTGAAGACAAGCGCTGATGGAAGATATGATCTACACGTTTATTATATTCTAGAATACTTCTAGTAAGGATAGAAACGACAATGTATTTTCTATATTTATCTTTACCTAGAATAGTTGACACGTAGATTATTGTACAAGGCTTCTTGTATCTATAAAAGAAGGCCTTTAGGTTAATGTTTGATATAAGTTTTCATATAAGTTTTCGTTCGTAAACATCTTTCATTGTAAGCAAGTTCGACATTCATAATCAAAGTGAAAGTTTGTTTACATCTTGTGTGTTCTTGTTTAAGTGTTAAATTCCGCATAACACTTAGATTCATAAAGCATATACAAAGGTTTCTCTACGTGTATTACGTGATCTAATCTCGTATACACAAAGCTAATCGATCTAAGTTTGGGATCAACAAGTGGTATCAGAGCTTGTTGAGGAACTTTTGATCTTTAAAAGAACACCATACACGAACACCAGAACCCTAAAAACACCAAAACCCTAATTTTCTCAGAAACCCTAACAACATCATGTCTGAAGCAATAACCTCCTCCTCCTCAGCCTTACCAAACATCAAGATTCCCATGCTTGATGCAACCAACTTTGACTTATGGAAGTTCAACTTTGAACAATATCTGGGGATCTATGACTACACACTCTGGGAGATTATTGAATATGGAAACACATTCAATAAGGCTCAAAATATTCTTGATGCCATTAGTCAAAGAACAGCTGTTGAAGGATGCCCTGAAGAGGATAAGAAGGAAAAACCTGGAGATGGTAGAGCTGTAGCTGCTGATGATATTGCAAAGAAAAGGGTTGACATGAAAGCCCTAAATATTCTGAAAATTTCTTTGGGACAAGAAAACCAGCATAAATATAGAGGCTATGAATCTGCTAAGGATCTTTGGGAAGCTCTTGAAGTTGCATATGGTGGCAATGCAGACACTAAGGAAGAAAAGAAAAAGCAACTTCTGCATGATTATGCTGTCTTTAAAGCCGAACCCAATGAGAAACTGAGTAGTGTGAGAAGCAGATTGCTTGACATCACAAGCAAGTTGTCCTTCATGGGGACACAAGTTGGTGATGTTGACACCAATGCTACCTTTCTTAAAAGTCTTGGTGAGGCATGGAAGATTGAGGCAAGATCTATTCTTGCCAACAATACTTACAAGAGCTCCTCGTTTGATGACATCTACAACAAACTAAGACTGTTAGAAGAAGAAACTCTTTCAGATCATGGAAGCAAATCTACCACCAGCAACATGGCCTTCTTCTCTCATAGTGAAGGCCAATTCAATCAGAAGGACTCTTATAAGCATCCAGTTACTGGATCATCATATGTCAGCGTTGGAACAAGTCCTGTCAACGTCTCCTTTTCAGACGCTGACACATTCAAGAATGACTCCCCAAGAGTTAAACCTGCTGGTTTGGATTTGGATACTGTTTGTGCTTACATTACTTCTTTGCCCAATGGTTCAGTGATTACATATGAGGACCTTGAGTAGATAAGTGATGAGCACTTGGAAGAGATGGACATCAAGTGGAACATGGCTCTTGCTAGTATAAGAGCAAATAGGTGGAACAGAAGGTTTAAAAAGAAGATGACCTTCAATGCTAAAGACACTGCTGGATTTGATAAATCCAAAGTTGAATGCTACAACTGTCATCGTATGGGGCACTTCATGAGGGAATACAGATCTCCTAGAAGATCTGATGCTGGTAAACCCTCAAGTCAGGTTGTTAAAGCTCAGGATTCCAAAGCCATGGTTGCAGTTCAAGGAATTGATGGTACAGGATGGGATTGGAGCTATCTGGCTAAGGATGTTGAAGAGGATAAAGCTTTGGTTGCTGATATTGAAGAAGAAGAGCATGTTGAATATGCTCTCATGGCACACTCCTCCTCTTCATCTGATAATGAGGTATATGATGATGCTTTTTGTAGCAAAGGTTGTAGGTTAAACACTGAAAGACTTAACAAAGAGGTGTTAAAACTAAAAGATGATATGAGTACTGAAAGGTGTAAATTGTCTAATTACCAACTAGCTCTTACTGAAACTGAGAAAACCGTTTCTGAATACAAGAAAATGGAATTTGATTTAAAAGATAAGATCAATATCTTAAAACATGAGCTAGAGGGTAGTATGGATGTTAGAAACATCATGAAAACGGTTAATAGTGAATTACAGGCTAAGTTAGATGAGGCCATTAAGAATAAAGATAATGTTGACCCCAAAATTCAAAGATTTGATAGAGCCACCCAAACCCTAGGAGACCGTGTAGCTAAACAAAGGGATCCTAAGGACATGACTGGGATTGGGATGAATGATTACTCTCTGGTTCCACCACCAGCTGGTGACTTCTATGGTGTCCAAAGAAGTGACTTATCTTGGACTGGTTTACCAGAGCTCCAAGAGGAGGAATTCATTCCTCCACCAAGAGTTGTCACTCCAGTGGAAGAGTATCAACAAAAATTGACTGACCTAAATGAGTGGAAGAAAGCTAACCCTACTTTATTTGTTAAGGGAGGTTTGCTATGTGAAAGTCCCAATGAATCTCCACCCATTAAGGTTACTCACCCAATCACTGGTGAAGCTGTTGACCTAGGCTCAAACACTGTTAGAAGACCTACCATTAAATATGCAGAGATGTATAGGAATAATAGGTCACCCAAGAGCCAAGTTAGCAATCATGGAATAGGTTTCTTCTCTTCTAGACCTAAGGTTGTGTCTAAGAAAGCCTGTTACACTTGTGGTAGCTTTTCACATTTGGCATACAAGTGTGTCAACGCTCCCAAAGCCAGCGCTGACAGGAACAATTTCAGCGCTGACAGGAAGAAAGTCAACGTTGTTAGGAAGTCAAACGTTGTTAGACCCAAATCTTGTGTGCAGCAAAGTCCACAAGTGATTAGACCTGCCCCATTCTTTTCTAGAAGGTCTAACACTCATGGACAAAGACCTTTTCAAAAGATAAACACCTGGTCAAATAGGCAATGGGTTTCTGTAGCAAACCCTAGGTTCAACGCTGACAAGGGTAATTTCAGCGTTGACAGGACAAATTCTAACGCTGACAGAAACGTGACCAGACCTAAATATTTGCAGCCACAAGGTAAGGGGTCTAAAGCTTCTTCAAGCTTAACATGGAGACCCAAGAAAGATCAAAACCCTAATGATAATGGGATTTCAATGACTTGCAACAGATTTAAGTACATTTCAAAGGTCATTACAAAACCTATTGGCGTTAACTGGGTATTTCATCCTAAAAAGGATGAGAATGGGGTTGTTGTGAGAACTAAGTCTGTTCTTATTGAACAAACAGATGAATCCAAGTCTTTTGAGACTTGGGTTCCCAAAGAAAACTAATTTGTTTTCTTTATGTGCAGGGCATTCAAAGACAGATCAATGATTTTGGATATTGGGATAGTGGATGCTCAAGGCACATGACAGGGAAGGAAGACTATCTGACGAATTTCACCCCTATTAAAGATGGTGATAAGGTATATTTTGGAGGTGGTTATGGTACCATCACAGGCAAAGGAACCCTTCTCACCAATAATCTGCGTTTTGAGAACGTCTTCCTGGTAAAAGAACTTGATTATAATCTGTTTAGTGTATCACAAGTGTGTGATAACAAAAATAAAGTTCTTTTTACTGATACTGATTGTTTGGTGTTAAGCAAGGATTTTAAGATCCCTGATGAGAAATATATTGAGTATAGAACACCTAGGCATAAGGACATATATAATGTGAATTTGAATGGGATTAAAATGAATACCAATATGTCTTGTTTTTATGCTAAGGCCTCAGTAGATGAGAGTAGTTTGTGGCACAGGAGACTAGGGCACATAAATTTTAAAAATATAAATAGTCTTGTGAGGCTTGGTTTAGTTGATGGTTTGCCTGAGAAGGCCTTCCAAAATGACCACTCTTGTGTTGCATGTCTTAAAGGCAAGCAGCACAAGGTCTCATTCAAGTCCAAATAGGTGCATACTAGTTCCAGACCTCTTCATATGCTTCACATGGACCTCTTTGGTCCAACAAATATAGAAAGTTTAAATGGTAAGTCATATTGCTTTGTTGTCACATATGACTTCTCTAGATTTACTTGGACATTCTTTCTAGCTATGAAGAGTGACACAGCTGATGTTCTTATTGATTTTATCACTCAGATTGAGAAAAGGTCTGGCAATGAGGTTAAAATGCTTAGGAGTGATAATGGTGGAGAATTTAGGAACAAGAAGCTAGATGATTTCTGTGCCAGGAAAGGAATTACTAGGCAATTTAGTATTGCTAGAACCCCACAACAAAATGGGTTTGCTGAGAGGAAAAATAGAACCCTAATTGAAGCAGCCAGAACAATGTTGGTTGATGCTCACTTTCCAATAGCCTTTTGGGCTGAGGCTGTTAATACAGCATGCTATGTGCAAAATAGAGCATTGGTTAACAAAATTCAGAACAAAACGCCCTTATGAGTTACTTTGGGGAAGAAAACCTAATATTGGTTTTCTCAGACCTTTTGGATGTCATAGTACTATTGGATACTAGTGATGCCTTAGGGAAATTTAGTGCAAAAGTTGATGAGGGCTATTTCATGGGGTATTCAGTCCAGAGCAAGGGTTATAGGGTTTATCTTAAAGAGGACAAACGTATAGTTGAGAGAGTACATGTTAGGTTCTTAGAGAGTAAACCTAGTGATCCTGAAAGTGGTCCTAATTGGTTGTTTGATTTGGAACCCTTATCTAGAACTTTAAATTATATGCCTGTCACTAATCCAGACATTGTGAAGGTGACTTCAAATGTTGTGGAGGAACAAGTTGTTAATGTTTCAGGTACACAGGTTCATGAGAAGGTTGGATCACAAGCAGAAAAGGCATCTCCTACATTAGAATATGTCACAATTCCCATTTGGACAGATGCTTTTGCTGCTGCTGCTGGTGCTGGACAAGATAACGGTGGTTTCCAAATACCACCAGATACAAACATGCATGGTTCTTCAGGCGCTGACAAAGGCAAATCTAGCGCTGACAAGACCAATTCAGACGTTGATGGCTCAGACGTTGACAACAACATTTCAAGCGCTGTTAGCCCAGACGCTGACAACCAAGATTCAGACGTTGACAACACTTATGGGCATCTTTTCTCTTCCAATTTTGAACAAGGTGGACCTTCCAATATTCTTGAAGAAGTTCACATTGATCAAAGAGAGTTTGATGAAGAAGATATTGGCAACATGGAGCGTGAGGTGAGGACACCAGACTTTTTGAAGGAGGGGTTCTCACTTCCACAATGAAGAATCACCCCACATCTCAGATCATTCGTGATATTATGACTCCAGTTCAGACTAGAAGATCTCATCAAGGTCTTGGTGGGTTTATTGCCAATATACACAAGAAGGTTGATACCCCTCTTGTGCAAGCATGTTTGTTTGCATGTTTTCTGTCACAAGAAGAACCCAAGAAAATATTTGATGCTCTCAAAGAACCAAGTTGGGTGGAAGCAATGCAGGATGAGCTTCACCAATTTGCAATTCAGGATGTTTGGGAGCTGGTTGATTGTCCTAGATATGTCAGACCTATAGGGACAAGATGGGTTCTCAGGAACAAAAGAGATGAAAGAGGTATTGTGGTCAGAAACAAGGCAAGGTTAGTGGCTCAAGGTTATACACAAGAGGAGGGGATAGACTATGAGGAGGTCTTTGCGCCAGTTGCAAGGATTGAAGCTATTAGGATTTTTCTAGCCTATGCCTCTTGCATGGGCTTCACAGTCTATCAGATGGATGTTAAGAGTGCTTTTCTCTATGGCACCATTGTTGAGGAAGTATATGTAATGCAACCTCCTGGTTTTGAGGATCCAGAGCATCCAGATAAAGTGTATAGAGTCAAAAAGGCTATGTATGGCCTTCATCAAGCCCCTAGAGCATGGTATGGTACTCTGTCTACCTATTTGGTGGACAATGGATTCAAGAGGGGCACCATAGATCAGACACTATTTACAAAGAAGAAACGCAAGGATGTGTTGCTTGTGCAGGTCTATGTTGATGATATCATTTTTGGGTCTACTGATCCAAAGATGAGTGAGGATTTCTCCAAGCTTATGACAGACAAATTCAAGATTAGTGCTATGGGGGAGATGAACTTCTTTCTTGGTTTACAAGTTCAGCAGAAAGAAGATGGTATCTTCATCTCCTAGGACAAATATGTTGCTGAGATCTTGAAGAAGTTTGGCTTTTCTCCACATGAAAAGAGGGCTACTACTCCTATGGATAGAGAACACCCTTGGGGAAAGATTGGAGATGGGAAAGATGTTGATGTCAGGCACTATAGATCCATGATTAGATCCTTGGTGTATCTTACTGCCTCCAGACCTGACATTATGTTTGTTGTGTGTGCTTGTGCACGCCATCAAGTGACTCCCAAAGAATGTCACCTTTATGCTGTGAAGAGGATCTTTAGGTACCTAAGATGTTATCCTAGTCTTGGTTTGTGGTACCCAAAGGATTCACCATTGGAGCTGATTGCATATTCAGATAGTGATTATGGAGGTGATAAGTTTGATAGGAAATCCACAACTGGTGGATGTCAGTTTCTTAGGAGCAGGTTAATATCTTGGCAATGCAAGAAACAAACAGTGGTGGCTAATTCTACAACTGAAGTAGAGTATGTGGCTGCAGCTGCATGTTGTGGCCAAGTTTTGTGGATTCAGAACCAGCTGTTGGATTATGGGTATAATTTCATGCATACTAAGATATTTGTTGACAATAATAGTACTTTATGCATCATTAAGAATCTTGTACATCATTCTAAAACTAAACACATAGAAATTAGACACCATTTTATAAGAGATTGCTTTGAGACAGGTTTAATACAACCAGATAGGGTTGACACTGAGGAAAATGTGTCAGATTTATTAACTAAACCTTTTGATGCTGGGAGATTTCAATACTTGGTAACAAGTATTGGAATGGTCAATCTCACATAATATGTGTTTTGGATTCTTTTTGTAAAAGTATGTACAGGATGATGCATTATTATTGTTGGTTTTATTGATGATTTAGATTTTCCACTATATTTTTCTAACACTGACAAAGGTTGCTTGAACGCTGATAAGTGTTTTTGCAACGTTGTCAGCAATATAATTGTCTAACACTGACAAAGCTTCCCTCAACGCTGTTATGTGTTATCGGGGCGTTGTCAGCAACAATGTTAGTTTTGTGGTTTTCAATCTAAATGTGCAGATGGTGTTAGCAGTATACCATTGGATACAGAGTTGCTTATGGATCAATGAAGAAGCATTTGGACAAGTTTTTATTTATGGATAATGGTTGGAATGTTTCATTCCTATCTTGACATAAATTTTTATGTTCATCCATGATTTTAGCAAACTTTTTGTATCATAGTTTGAGGGGAGGTTTTAGGAACCTTTAGGATTTTTGGGTATTCATATGATACTCTTATTACAATTCTAGATTGTGTCCACAGGTGAGTATGAGTTAGTTTTACTAAATCATTAGGCACTGTAGCATGCATAGTATATCAACTTTGCATGCTGCCAAGACATTTTTGGACTAGAATTGGTTGTGGTCTGTTGGGAGACTTGGGAATGATTTTGATATGGGATTACCTGGGAGTAACAAGGATTTTATAAGGTAAGTTGGTTGTTAAGAGTTTTGGTTAGCAAGGGACACTAGAGGACTGTTATGTCTATCTTTCTTATGCAAGTGTGCATAACTGGACAGTGCTTGCCGCCCTATGATAATTATCAGCTTTTGGTTATCTTCTCTAGGATAAATTACTTGTTCAGGTCATTTTTCACCTTTTAAAATATTTTTATTTTTGGACGCTGACAAGAATTTTCCAAGCGTTGTTGTGACCAAATTGGACGCTGACATGGCTTTAGGCAAACGTTGACAAGATTATAGCCGTTGGGCGTTGATAGGTTATTTTTGACCGTTGAAACTCAATGGGACCTACCCAGTTGTTACTTTTTGACATATTTTCAAGCCGTAATTTTAGGAGTTGTTACTTTCATTTAATGCATGAGATAACTTATAACTTTTTCAATATTTTCATGATTGATTTTTGAAAATCTTTGCCTATTTTTGGGCCAATCACATGTATTCTTTTTCTCCTATAAATTTGGCTCCTATTTTAAACAGGGTATCTATAATTCTTGTCTAACAATTTTCTCTTATCAACTTCATCTTCTACACTTAAAATTAACAGCTTTCATCAATGGCACCAAAGTTTAACTCAGCAGAATTGGCATTGGGGTTCAGATCACAACACAACATGATTGCTTATCTTGAAGCTGATGATGCTCTGTTTCCTCAATACACACAAATGGTGGAGTATTTGAACGCATCCCCATTAAGGTATGCTCTTTCTCATGCACCACTCATTCCAGTCACACACATTAAGCTGTTTTGGAACACTGTTAGTTCCTCAACAGTTAATGGAGTGACCACATTGACTTCTATTGTTCATGGGAGATCTTGGGTGGTTACTGAGGCTTTGGTACGCCAAGCCTTGCATCTTGATGATGTTGATGGTATAGCCACCATTCCCATAAATGAAATAGAACAAGGGCTTAGGGCTTTGGGATATCCCTTTCCTGATGAAGGTACTCTAAACAAGTATCATAAGCAGGAATTTCCCCCAGCCTGGAAGTACCTCATACACGTCCTCCTTCAATGTTTGAGTCCCAAATGTACTGCACACAATGAGATCAATAGATCCATTGCCAGTGCTATTGTGTGCATTGCAACAGGGCAGAAATATAACTATTCTAAAATGATTTTTGAAGGGATGTGTAAAAACAAGGGGACAAAAATGACTTTAGCTTATCCCCGTTTTCTGCAAATGGTTTTTGATGATCAAGGTTACTGCTCAAGGGATCACAATGATTTTTATAAGATCCCTGAGCAAAAGAAAGCTATTTTTATGAAGATGGATTCACCACCCCATAGAGACTTACCTTTAACCCAAGCCATGCTTGCTGTTATTGCAGCAGCACAACCTCAACCAGACCCCCAACCTCAAATTGACCCTCAACCACAACTTGAACCAATTCCTGAACCTTTATCCTCACATGAATAAATTCATATTGACCAAGAACCCTTTGACGCTGACACATCAAATGTTGGCGTTGATGTGCCTATTTCCCATGCTGACACACAACCTTCACAATCCCAAACACCCCTTAACCAACCCACATCTACCCATTCTTCCACACCATCTTCCACACCCCCTGAATATAGGTTGATGAAACGCCAAAGGACTACTGGAGTGTTCTCCTCTGGTGGTCCTTGTGACAATCTAACATTTTCAGGTAGTAGAATATTTTCTCGTATAATATTTGGAAACTTATTTTTGTGTTGGTTGACGAACTCACAATTTACGGATTTAAATTTGGGCTTATGTGTATAATTTGGCGTCTTTTACGACTAAACCGGAAATCTTAGGATTACGTATTTACGTTTTGAACTCCGTTTTTGATGAGACAATTTTTATTGGATTCGTTTTGTGACGTTGATTCATAATTTATAAAAACGTTTTTCGTAAAACGACCCGAGGGCACGCAAATCGAGAAAACTAGAATCGAGAAATACCCGTAAACTAGTGAGATGGGACAAAACACATTGTCCCACCCCACTAGCTTAAGTGGGACGGCAACATGACACCACACCATCAAGGTGGCATCATGTTAGCTAACTTACACCAAGTGTAAGCTAGCTTACACCTTAAGCTTTACCATTCCACTAAGCCTCAAAACTAGCTACTTGTTTTTCACTTCCATCATTTCTCACATGCAAAATCCTCTCAAACTCTCTCAAACTCCATCTCTTTTCCGTCCAAAATAATCCAACAAACACCCCATTTGATCTCTTCTAGCCATGAACCACATGTTTACTAGCTCTATTAAGGAGTATTCTTGAAGCCTTGCTCATTTGGTGGCCATATTAACATCTTTGGAGGTGATTTGCTTGTGTCCTAGGGCTGATTTTCCAACCTATGTTCTTGATATTTGATGGTCTTGGAGATACTTGTTGTGTTTATCAAGTTCTTGTCTTCCTAAAACAAGAAATCCACTTGGTTGGTAAAGAAGATCATCCTCTCCATTTTTCTCTTGTTATTTTGTAAAGAACAAATGTATTTTCTTTCATTTTGTATATGTATATGATGTATATATGATGATAAAAATGTTGTGTGGGGATCAAGTGTTGATAAATATGCTTAAAAAGGATGATAACTATAAGAAATGAGGCTAAAATCTTGATTATTTAGTTGGCTGTGTAAAAACAGTATATAACTAAAAGATGAACTGATAAAATTGCATGGTTTGATCCATTTACAGTAAGTAGAAGATTTTATACACATGTGAGAGTTGGCCATGCAATGGAATCAAAATAATGAGTGAGATATGATCAAAACAAGTTAGGTGGTCTAATCTGAATAAGCAGTTTTGTAGGGACTGTTAAGGCAAGTTAAACTCAAAATGGGCAGTAGCTATAACTAAGTTAAATGTAGCACATAATATGAAGAACATGTCATCCAAAAATGAGATTCTAATTCATTATAGAACTCTAGATATGTTAAAAATGGTGAACATGAACTTAAAAATCAGATTTTTGGAAATAATGTTTATTATTATTATATAAGCACTCACATTTTAATTGATAAAATGTAAAATAAAAACCCACTAACTTATAAAACTTATTTATATAAATATATAAAAGGTTAATTAAATGGGTAAATTATATAAATGGTGGTGAAATAATATTTATATGTAATAAAAACTATAAACTTGATTTTTATGACTTTTTCGGCTTTCGCCGTAAAATTAACGTTTTTCGCCAAATAAAACTTAGACGACCAAACCCGTCTATTGTAAAGTTTATAAAAGTCATATACTGATATATAGGTAACTAATACAAATAAACCGATAAAACCCGAACTATAAGAAATACGGACATTTACGAGCTAACTAAACATATTGGACCAATAATTGGACTAAATAAGATAAATACTTGTAAAAAGAGCTTATTGGGCTTAACCCATTTGGGCCCAACATGGAAAGTATACATACAGATCATATAGGTATAAAAGGGATAAAAACAAGTTAAAGTACTTATAATAGGCTTAATGGACTCAAAATGGATAAATAGTTAAGACTAGCAAACTAGTAAAACGTTACCAAAACGTAAACGCTAAAATGAGTAAACAAGGATGTATAAACCCACTTGATCACCATCATATGTACAAAAATCATCATATGTATATTGTTATTTTGATAAAAGTCATTGGACCGAGTCTAAGACCGATTATTATTTATATAGGTTTCCGTGACCGAAGCACGCCCGTAGCCGATAATCCGCCTTTCATTAACAACGTGAGTTCATAGCCTCGCACTCTTTTAAATGTTTTATAAAATTATTTGTAAACCCGCGAGGGAGATAACATGCTAGATTTTGATAAAAATAGAACACAAGTAGTCCCGATTGTATGCTAAATGATATGGACCCGAATGATGCTATGACCCTATATACGAGACTAAAAGGATTATTAGTAGTTAGGTTATGTCACTTAAAGTCCCATTAGCATTAATTGTGAACTACCAGGATTTGGTAGACGCTTATGCATTTGATAGTACTATTTGGGGACGATCACCCCAGTTCGCGCCTTGACGGTTGATCCCCGTCGTACCACATTGATTGGTAAGCGAATTTATGTATGAGAAGATTCCATGGCGTGATTTTTGTGACGACCCGCTAACTTAGATGGGCAAATTGTTTATCGGGTTCGCGGCCCGCTGTTTTCATAGTAAGGTAACAATGTCATGCGGCTAATAATAATCCTAATTCAGATAAAACATATATAAATTCAAATACAATGTATCCTATATATGATAACGACGCTATTAACGATGAATATATTACCTATCATGGTAATATAGTGACTACGGTCTCATGGACGGTTTAAGATGTATGCTTGATATATATTGCCTGACTAGCAATATGAGGACTTGCTTCCGATATTATGCTTGTGTTCTGATTTTAAATGATTGTTTTATATAACGGTTTTTATTAAACTCTATGAATTCACTCAGCATTCGCTGATATGATTTTTGCATGTTTTTATCTCAAGTGCTTGAAGGTAATCCGGATGGAGATCGACTCTGATGGCCCACTTAATATTAAAAATGTTCATTCGATCTATGTTTTATAAACTAAATGACCTGTATAATTTGGGACCTGTTGTACGCTTTTAAACTTTTTATCGAATGAATGTTTGTTAAACCTTGTACAACCATTTTTATGTGTTGTCTATGATTGGAGTTATTGTGCTATCCCGTAACACTCTGAAAGACCCTTCCGCTGTACCGATACGAAAAATGAGAGTGTTACAGTTTGGTACCAGAGCTCTCGTTATTGAGAACAAAGGATTTAAAAAAAAACCAAGGTTTTGAACAAAACTTTTCAAAATCTTTTGACAATGAACATTTGAGAAAATATTTGAAAAATCTTTTGACTATAACGGTGCCAGAGATCTCCGACGTTACCAACAAGCCATATTGAGAAGATATATATTTTGATATATATAATTTAATTTATATATATGTATATATCGGGATTTCATTATGTAATTGTTTAACTAGTATGTTATCCTAATACGAGATATATATATAAATGCAGATTGTCATGGCTGACCCTAATATTCCTGTCGAAAACCATGCTATTCCTGAACCTAATGTAGATGATGATCCTTATTTAGACTTAGTAGATTATGATATCGATGATGAGGAGGAACCATTTGAGGATCCCGAGCCCGAGTTAGGACTAGGAGATCAGATTGCCCCTCAGTTTGACTGGGTAGAGAATGAGATTGAGAATGTGGATATTGAGAACAATGATGAGATTGGGTTAGATAATTTAGATGATGAGATTGACGACGAGGATGTCAAGGAGGATGTAGGTATAGATATTGAGTTTGATGACGATGAGGAAGCTGAGCTTATTTATCCGTATGATGTTCCAGAGGGCGAGCCTTTGCCCCCACCAGTTGATTTGTCTGATTCTGAGGTTGAGTTACCTAGGGATGAAATGTCTGAATCGTCTGAATCTGATTCTGAATCAGAGGAGGATGAGGATGACGATGCACCTGACGGTACGGATGGTATTGCTACTCATAGATGTGAGATAGGAGAGTCGTCTAGTACTCGAGAGGCTACTCATATTGATGGTCTTGCACCATGGGCCTTGAGACGTGATCTAGATGCTTCCCGTGTTAAGAGTTGTATGACAGAGGTTGGATTAGGTGTTGTTCAGACTCAGGTTGCTTATTTGGAGTCGAAGACTAAGGTTGGCGAGAAAGAGCGAGAATTGCTTAGTTTGGATTTGAGTGATGTAGAACGTGGTTTAAATGAGGCTTTTAGGAGGTTATCAGTGTTGGAAAGTAGTGAGTATGCTGCTATGAAGAGAAAGGTGAATACTATGGAGATTTAGTTGAGTATAGCTCGTGCGATGCGTGAGAAAGCTGAAAAGGAGTTGAATATATCCGTGGGATGGAACAGCAGATTTTATGCCGACATGGTTGAAAGAGGAGTAATCCGTAAGCGCCCAGCTGAAGATGTGTCTAGTGATCGTCCGACAAAGATTCAGAAGACGATGGATGATGGACCATCTGGCGGTTCTCAGTAGACCAGTTTGTATTTAGTAGTGACCTTTATATCTTTTGTGCTTTTGTAGCTTTGACTGAACCGACTTGTTAGTAGTAGACTTGGCACGAATTTTGAGTGTATATAGTGCTAGAACTTTGATATGGGATGTACTAAGACAATACTTTTGTTTCAAATCAAATGAAATATGTATCTTGTCTTGAATTCCATATTGTGCCTTATTTGTATCTTGATTATGAATTCAATCCATATTATATGAATCCTTTGTTGGGTGAATGCTTAATACTTTGAAATTGATAAATTATAGAACTACGCCGCCCAAGAAGGCTGTGACTGAGGATGATGTACGTAGGATTATTACGGAGCAAGTTACCGCATCTATGACTGAATTTATGGAAAATGCTAGAAATGGAGTTGGCGGTAGTGGAGCTGGCGGTAGTGGAGCTGGCGGTAGTGGAATTGGCGGTACTAATGTGAATGTGAATGCTAATAATGTGAATGCTAATGCTGGAGGAAATGTAGGAGGACTTGGAACGAATGCACCTGAAGTTGGTGGTTGTACTTATGTGACGTTCATGAAGTGTGAACCTCTACCTTTTAATGGAACTGAAGGTGCTGTAGGATTAAGCCAGTGGATTGAGAAGATTGAATCGGTGTTTCGGATTAGTAAGTGTAAGGAGGAAGATAAGGTGACTTTTGCTATGGCTACTCTTAAAGGTCGTGCGTTGACTTGGTGGAACGGGAGAATTGCTTTCATGGGTCTTGATGCTGCTAATGCTACTCCTTGGGCTGAAATTAAGAAGTGGATGACTTTGGAGTTTTATCCTCGTAGTGTGATTATTAGGTTAGAACAGGAGTTGATTCATTTGAGAATGAAAGGTGTGGACATTGATAGTTACACGAACCGATTCCATGAGTTGGCCTTGCTATGTCCTCGATTGGTTGAACCCGAAGAGATCCGAATTGAGCAATATGTTAAAGGGTTGACCAGGAATATCCGGGGGACGTGACATCATCGAAACCACTGACCATTGATGATGATGTTCGAATGGCTTACCAACTCATTGGACATATAATTCAGGATAAGGAAGATGAAGCCCGTGTAGGTGAGAAAAGAAAGGGAGACGGTGAGCGTGCAGATAGAGGTGATAATAGGAAGAATTTCAATCGCCGTCAAAACAAGAGAAAGGGGAATGCAAATGCTCTTACCAAAAATACACCGCGCAACGATGATAGATGTCCTAAGTGTGAAAACAAGAGGCATGTTGGCGACTGCTGGAAATGACGAAATTGCGGAAAGCTTGGACACAAGGTTGAAAGGTGTAAGAAGGGAACCATTTGCTTCAACTGTAATGAGGAAGGTCATAGGAAATCGGAATGCCCCAAGTTGAAAGCGATTGTACCTGGAAGAAACCCCCAGGGTGGTATCTACCAACTTGGAACCATTGAGGTGAAGAAAGAGGATCCGAATGTCGTTACCGGTACGTTTTTACTCAACAATCATTATGTTGTTGCTTTATTCGATTCGGGTGCCGATAGGAGCTTTGTATCCACTAAATTTAGTGCCCTTATTGATATTGAACCTGTTGAGATAAGTACCAGTTACGAGGTGGAATTGGTTTGTAAAACCCGCATGCTTTTACCATGAATAGTGCCCTTAAGATCGTACGTTCTAGATTAAAACTTACCTCATGTAGTATTGATCACATTCATGTGCTAATAATCAAGCAAGTGCATACGTGTATGACATGACAAGTATCGATTACGTACGAACTCATGATAAACAGTTAATAATATATCATGTGAACATAATTAAATCATGAACACCATTTAAAATACTAACTAAAATAATTACGTAAATACTTATAATATATTTACGAGCGTTAAGTTTACGATAAACGACACGTTAAAAGAAACAGAAACACGTTAAACACGAGCACGTTTAACCACGAACGAACACGAAACATCGGGACACGAGAAAGGTACGGGTACCCCATGTGGGGCCCCCATACCCACGGCACACATGCATGAAATGGGCTTAGCCCATGGACTTTACAAGTTAAGGGGGGTAAAAGTAAAAACATGTTTTCATTTTCCATTTTCAAGAAATACACATCAAAACCCTAAAAATAGTTTTCTCCTCTCCTTTTTGCCTTCTTTGTGCCGCCACCTATACACCACCATAAGGGGGTGTTTGATTGATTTTGATCTTAAAAACAAGTGTTAGAATACGTGTTTGTTCATCCTTTTTCCAAGCTACATAGTGGTATACCTTTCTAACCCTTCTTTTTAATTCTTTTTAATTCTTTTGATCTTTGATTATTTTCATGAACATGTTATTATTTTTCTTATGAAAACAAGATAATTAATCATGGATCTAACATGTTTTGGTATTAAATAAAATCAAGGAATGATTTAAAGGGGTGTTTGTTTCTAGCCGCCTAGCAAAACAAACCCGAGGGGGGTTTGGTTTGCTATTGCCGCCACCACCAAGACCACAATTGGTCTTGGTTGGCTCATGTGGGACCCACGGCAGCAAGGGGACACGTGTGCCCCGGGTTTGGCCCGGGGTAAGGTGTCGAATTCATACCCGGTTCACGGTTCGTTGGTTAAAATCATGATCTATGTTACATGTAATTTTTATGAAGCATGAACTTAGGATATAATTAATTAATAACATGAAATATTAATTAAATCATGACTTAGGTTATTTTAATTATTAGTTTATCATGACATTAAATTAACCTAAGTATTTTATGTTATAAGTTATAATTAATTAATTATTAAAACATGCCTATAATTAATTAATTTAGACATGACTTAGGTTATATTATTATTAATAATAATACACATTTTAACCTAAGTATTTCATTTCATTTTAATTAATACATGTTACACTTTAATTAAAATGCTTAACCTATAGTTTAATTAAAATACATGAAATAATAATTAAACTATACACTATATCATATGACTTAAGTAGTAAGCTTATGACACTTAGACTTATATGTTAGCTTATGAAATCAGCTTAATTCTAATTATGGAAACTTCTATTTATAGAAACTTAATTAAATAAGGCAACTAATCTAATTATGGAAACCTTCTATATATGGAAATCAATCTATTTCAGGCAGCTAATCTAATTATGGAAACCTTCTATATATGGAAACTTATTTAATTAAGGCAGCTGATCTATTTTTGGAAACATTCTATTTTTAGAAACTAATCTATGTTAGGCAGTAAATTCTATTTTTGGAAACTTTCTATTTTTGGAAACTTTCTATTTTTGGAAACTTTCTATTTTTGGAAACTTTCTATTTTTGGTAACTTTCTATTTTTGGAAACTTTCTATTTTTGGAAACTTTCTATTTTTGGAAACTTTCTATTTTTGGAAACCTGCTATTTTTGGAAAGTTACTTATTATTATACAGTAAGTATATTAATACATGAAACACCAGTAATACTTAATCAGATAAACCAGAAATACAAGATAAACACAGTTTAAGGCTTTAAACAGTGAACCATGACCTAAAACATACCAAATCAGCTATAACAAGACACAGAACCCAGTACGTAATCAGTGAATCGATACTTATACACGTGTGTATTCATGTAGCGTTAGTGATCCAGAAGTAGGAGTCTTTCTTCCGTTCATTTCACTGGACTTGAGGTACGGATTCCCGTCCTTTCAGTATGGACATTCCTTCCTTATTAGGATTTCCCCGTATGCAGCCAACTGTTTTCCCCAGCATTTGTTTTATTGTTTTGAACTGCTTATGTTAATTTAGCATAAACTATAGCCATATACAAGCATGACCAGTTTCACCTAGTTATGGAGGTACCATAACCATAGCATTGGAGGCACCGATGTTATGACTTCCCCACGGCGGAGTGATTGCTCGTGGCGTCCCTTTTTAGTTTGGCCATATTATTATATCAGTCGGGGCGTATGGGTGCATCCTAGTTACATGTTTTATTCAGTTTATCATGGTGAATGTGGTGTGTGCCTTGCACCCTTCACAAGGAGCTGATCCCTCCTACCCAAACCAGTATATTGATTAGAGGCATCCCCTCTAATCAGCATGATGAGGTCACCCCTCCAAGTATTCATGCACGTGACCTTTTCATGACCTATATGGGCTATGGTATATATATGTTAAAACAGTTTTCACAGGTTAAACATAAGGCTTTTCAAACTATAAAACCAGTTTTCATGATACTTAACCAGTTTACTCAGTACTTAGTCTTCCGCTGTTATATGTTACATGCTTATCCTATATCATGCTTTATTGTACATCCGTGCACTGAGCGTCTTGCTCAGCCGTTTTCCTTTTCATGTTCCCAAAACGGCAGGTACTCAGGGACGCTCGTAGATCTCAAACGTAGGTGCATATGGATTGGAAGCTTTACTGTCTTTCTTTACTTAATGGATTTCCTTTACTTTGATACAGTTGCTTTGGACATTGTTTCGTCCTTCCTTTTACAGTATTTATGTTTGTGTGTGATGAGCTTTACTTTGGGATACCGATGCTTGATTCCGGTATTTCCTTTTATGGTTGAATAATGCTTAGACATTTATCCTTGTATGCTTTGATGACACGCCATGATATGCGTAATATTCCATTTCCAAAATGGGGTGTTACAATTATGGTATCAGAGCCAAGGCTTCGACCTGTAGGCTCTCAAATATGACCTGTGATTAGTGGGTAGTCACTACGGTCTTCCTAGAACTGACAGTTGTTTTCATACATTCATCATTTTTAAGCATACATATACATGTCATTGTTACAGGGTTTTTGACTAAGTAATGGTTGGTACAGGACTGGCCCTATTTAGTCGCATGTGTTTTATCGAAACTTTTAGATTTGGGATCGACCCATAGGCGTCCCCGCGATATGTCTTTTATTTTGAGTGAACTGACCTTAGGCGTTCACTCTCGAATATCAAAAGTTTTCATAAAACTGCATCATGCATTCATACAAAGATTTTCTTGCATAAAATTTTTCTCGTGAAATTTTGGCATAAAATTTTTCTTTTATATATTTTATGTTTGAACTGTTAATCATATGTTTATGTTATACTGTCAGATGGTTCTCACACGCGAGCAAGAGCAGCTCAATGTTGCGATTCAGGCTGCCATGCAAGCCCTACTTCCTCAACTGAGGAATGACATTCGTGCTGAAGTCCAAGCTGCGAATAATCAGCAGCCGCAGAATCAGGCACCTCCTCCTCCTCCTCCCCCAGTGACTCTAGCGGTATGGTTGGAACGATTTAACAAGCTCCGTCCTAGAGCTTTTGAAAAGACTGATAGCCCCAGCGATGCTGAAAGCTGGCTGACTCACATTGAGAAAATCTTCAATGCTATGGGATGTGACCCCGCCTTCAAGGCAAGATTGGCGTGCTACAGGTTTGAAGGCGATGTACTCAACTGGTGGCTAGCTTTGACACAGTCAGAAGGAGGTGATGAATGGGTCGCTGGTTTGACATGGGCCCAATTCAAGGAGAGAGTGATGGAACAGTTCTTTCCTAAGGCAGAGCAGGACAAACTCAAGCGTGAATACCACGGGATACGTCAGAGACAGGGCGAGAATAGCAACGAATTCATGCAGCGCTTTCTTCGCCTTGCTGGTTTTCTAGGAGCAGCGGCTGGTACTCCTGAGGAGCAGGCACACCATTTCAGGTGGGCACTTCGCACCTCGGTTGCGAACAATCTAGTATGTGCTACGTTCAATACGGTAGCACAAGTGGCTGACGCAGCAAGAAAGCTTGAGATGTTGCAGGAACGTGATGAGTTCGGGGAAGCAGAAAGACCCGACAAGAGGTAAAACATTTCATGTTCTAGCGTTAACCAGACCGTATCCTATCGTTATATGTTCTATAATCATCTCTTAAACTGTATCTTCCAGGCAGAAAACTGGGGACCGGTCTCAGCCGGCTACTCAGCAGCAGCCCAGTCAGCCCAAAGGAAACGGTCACTCTAACGACCGTTCTGTTGTGGAAAGGCGCAGCGGTAATGACAATTACCGTAACAATGCGGGACAGTCCAACAACAACAGGTCCTACTATTTACGCATCTTCTTATGATTTCATGTTATATCTCTCATGCTGACACTATGTTAATCTCTACCAGGAACCACGGTAACGGAAGGGACCAGAACCACAGGGGTTCTCAGCCCAACCGTTCAGCTAACACTGGTAAGCATCTTACGACGTTTACGTCCTATACTCGTGCATATACCTTATTCTTAACACGTTTTGTCATCAGCAGGCCCTCAGCAAGCAAGGACTCCTGCTGGAGGATTCACTCATCCTCTTTGCAGCACCTGCCATCGCAGACACCCTGGCCCATGTCGTCGTGACTCCGACGCGTGCTACAAGTGCGGCCTCCCTGGCCATCGTATGAGAGATTGCCGTAAGGGTGAAATGGAGGGTACTTCGGGTCATGCTGATACTAAACCGCCTCCTACCACTGGGCGTGTCTACACGACATCGCGCGATCAGGCAAACAAATCTACAGGTACCATTACTGGAATTTTGTATATGTACGGCCAGGCTGCATGTGTTCTTTTCGACACGGGTGCCACTCATTCAGTTGTTTCCACTACTTATGCTAAGAACATCAGGACACTTCCCTTGCCATTAGAAACTAAGCTTACCATTTCCACGCCTCTGAGGGACTCTGTATTAATAACTCATGTATACAAGAGTCTTCCTTTAGAGTTTGACGATAAAGTTCGTGCAGTAGATGCACTTCCTCTAGACATGATTGAGTTTGATATGATTCTCGGCATGGATTGGCTATCCAAGCACCATGCTACCATAGACTGCCACTCATATAGAGTGATCTTCGGCGACATTAAAGCACCAGAGTACATCCATAACGGGTTCATACCCGGACGGTCTGTACAAGTCATATCTACCTTGCAAGCACGTGCATTACTGTCACATGGCTGCGAAGGTTATCTCGCTACGGTTCATGACATGAATGCTGAATCCCCATCGATTCAGGATCAACCAGTAGTTTCAGAATTTCAAGACGTCTTCCCAGATGAACTTCCAGGCATACCACCTGCAAGAGAAGTGGAGTTCAATATCGACCTTGTTCCAGGAGCTGAGCCAATCTCTAAGGCTCCGTATCGTATGGCTCCCATAGAGCTAAAAGAACTGAAGGACCAATTACAGGAACTTCTTGAACGAGGGTTCATTAGACCGAGCGCATCTCCATGGGGCGCACCGGTCTTGTTCGTTAAGAAGAAGGACGGCAGCATGCGACTTTGCATTGACTACCGTGAACTTAATAAGATTACCATCCGCAACAGATATCCACTGCCACGTATAGACGATCTGTTTGACCAACTTCAAGGAGCCAAACACTTCTCAAAGATCGATCTAAGGTCAGGCTACCATCAGCTAAGGGTTAAAGAGCAGGATATTGCCAAGACTGCTTTTCGTACCCGCTATGGCCATTATGAGTTTGTAGTCATGCCATTCGGCCTGACTAACGCTCCAGCAGTATTCAGGGATCTGATGAACAGAATCTTCCATGAATTCCTTGATAAATTTGTCATTGTATTCATCGATGACATCTTGATATTCTCAAGGTCCACGGAGGAACACGAAGATCATCTCCGTACTGTACTACAGATTCTTCGTCAGAAGCAGCTGTATGCGAAATTCTCCAAGTGTGAGTTCTGGTTAAACAAGGTGGCATTCTTAGGTCACATTGTATCAGTAGAAGGGATCACTATGGACCCAGCGAAGGTTGAGGCTATCACTAAATGGCCAAGATCAACATCAGCGACAGAAGTCCGCACCCCATAATTGGAATTAACACTCCAAAATGGGGTGTTACATTCATGGGAGATCACGTCTTCCTCAAGGTTTCGCCGGCACGTGGTGTTAAACGCTTCGGGATCAAAGGAAAACTCAGTCCTCGGTTCATCGGACCATTTGATATCGTTGAACGAATCGGCGAAGTATCTTACCGATTGGCGTTACCTCCTCAGCTTTCACACGTGCATAACGTGTTCCATGTGTCCTTACTCAGAGGGTACAATTATCATCCCCTTCACATGGTTCAGTATCCACTGGAACAGATACGTGAAGATCTCACGTTTGTAGAAGAACCCGAACGAGTACTCGACAGGCAAGAACGAGTCATGAGAAGGAAGACGATTCCTTTCGTTAAAATCCTTTGGAGGGACCATACCGAGCGGGAAGCCACTTGGGAAACAGAGGAGTCTATCCGGGCTTCTTACCCTCACTTCATATTTTGAGTTCGGGTATGTCACTTCTTTTCAGCTTACTTTATCTATAATTCGGGGAAGAATTATTCTTTTTAGGGGGGAAGAATTGTAAAACCCGCATGCTTTTACCATGAATAGTGCCCTTAAGATCGTACGTTCTAGATTAAAACTTACCTCATGTAGTATTGATCACATTCATGTGCTAATAATCAAGCAAGTGCATACGTGTATGACATGACAAGTATCGATTACGTACGAACTCATGATAAACAGTTAATAATATATCACGTGAACATAATTAAATCATGAACACCATTTAAAATACTAACTAAAATAATTACGTAAATACTTATAATATATTTACGAGCGTTAAGTTCACGATAAACGACACGTTAAAAGAAACAGAAACACGTTAAACACGAGCACGTTTAACCACGAACGAACACGAAACATCGGGACACGAGAAAGGTACGGGTACCCCATGTGGGGCCCCCATACCCACGGCACACATGCATGAAATGGGCTTAGCCCATGGACTTTACAAGTTAAGGGGGGTAAAAGTAAAAACATGTTTTCATTTTCCATTTTCAAGAAATAAACATCAAAACCCTAAAAATAGTTTTCTCCTCTCCTTTTTGCCTTCTTTGTGCCGCCACCTATACACCACCATAAGGGGGTGTTTGATTGATTTTGATCTTAAAAACAAGTGTTAGAATACGTGTTTGTTCATCCTTTTTCCAAGCTACATAGTGGTATACCTTTCTAACCCTTCTTTTTAATTCTTTTTAATTCTTTTGATCTTTGATTATTTTCATGAACATGTTATTATTTTTCTTATGAAAACAAGATAATTAATCATGGATCTAACATGTTTTGGTATTAAATAAAATCAAGGAATGATTTAAAGGGGTGTTTGTTTCTAGCCGCCTAGCAAAACAAACCCGAGGGGGGTTTGGTTTGCTATTGCCGCCACCACCAAGACCACAATTGGTCTTGGTTGGCTCATGTGGGACCCACGGCAGCAAGGGGACACGTGTGCCCCGGGTTTGGCCCGGGGTACGGTGTCGAATTCATACCCGGTTCACGGTTCGTTGGTTAAAATCATGATCTATGTTACATGTAATTTTTATGAAGCATGAACTTAGGATATAATTAATTAATAACATGAAATATTAATTAAATCATGACTTAGGTTATTTTAATTATTAGTTTATCATGACATTAAATTAACCTAAGTATTTTATGTTATAAGTTATAATTAATTAATTATTAAAACATGCCTATAATTAATTAATTTAGACATGACTTAGGTTATATTATTATTAATAATAATACACATTTTAACCTAAGTATTTCATTTCATTTTAATTAATACATGTTACACTTTAATTAAAATGCTTAACCTATAGTTTAATTAAAATACATGAAATAATAATTAAACTATACACTATATCATATGACTTAAGTAGTAAGCTTATGACACTTAGACTTATATGTTAGCTTATGAAATCAGCTTAATTCTAATTATGGAAACTTCTATTTATAGAAACTTAATTAAATAAGGCAACTAATCTAATTATGGAAACCTTCTATATATGGAAATCAATCTATTTCAGGCAGCTAATCTAATTATGGAAACCTTCTATATATGGAAACTTATTTAATTAAGGCAGCTGATCTATTTTTGGAAACTTTCTATTTTTAGAAACTAATCTATTTTAGGCAGTAAATTCTATTTTTGGAAACTTTCTATTTTTGGAAACTTTCTATTTTTGGAAACTTTCTATTTTTGGAAACTTTCTATTTTTGGTAACTTTCTATTTTTGGTAACTTTCTATTTTTGGAAACTTTCTATTTTTGGAAACTTTCTATTTTTGGAAACCTGCTATTTTTGGAAAGTTACTTATTATTATACAGTAAGTATATTAATACATGAAACACCAGTAATACTTAATCAGATAAACCAGAAATACAAGATAAACACAGTTTAAGGCTTTAAACAGTGAACCATGACCTAAAACATACCAAATCAGCTATAACAAGACACAGAACCCAGTACGTAATCAGTGAATCGATACTTATACACGTGTGTATTCATGTAGCGTTAGTGATCCAGAAGTAGGAGTCTTTCTTCCGTTCATTTCACTGGACTTGAGGTACGGATTCCCGTCCTTTCAGTATGGACATTCCTTCCTTATTAGGATTTCCCCGTATGCAGCCAACTGTTTTCCCCAGCATTTGTTTTATTGTTTTGAACTGCTTATGTTAATTTAGCATAAACTATAGCCATATACAAGCATGACCAGTTTCACCTAGTTATGGAGGTACCATAACCATAGCATTGGAGGCACCGATGTTATGACTTCCCCACGGCGGAGTGATTGCTCGTGGCGTCCCTTTTCAGTTTGGCCATATTATTATATCAGTCGGGGCGTATGGGTGCATCCTAGTTACATGTTTTATTCAGTTTATCATGGTGAATGTGGTGTGTGCCTTGCACCCTTCATAAGGAGCTGATCCCTCCTACCCAAACCAGTATATTGATTAGAGGCATCCCCTCTAATCAGCATGATGAGGTCACCCCTCCAAGTATTCATGCACGTGACCTTTTCATGACCTATATGGGCTATGGTATATATATGTTAAAACAGTTTTCACAGGTTAAACATAAGGCTTTTCAAACTATAAAACCAGTTTTCATGATACTTAACCAGTTTACTAAGTACTTAGTCTTCCGCTGTTATATGTTACATGCTTATCCTATATCATGCTTTATTGTACATCCGTGCACTGAGCGTCTTGCTCAGCCGTTTTCCTTTTCATGTTCCCAAAACGGTAGGTACTCAGGGACGCTCGTAGATCTCAAACGTAGGTGCATATGGATTGGAAGCTTTACTGTCTTTCTTTACTTAATGCATTTCCTTTACTTTGATACAGTTGCTTTGGAAATTGTTTCGTCCTTCCTTTTACAGTATTTATGTTTGTGTGTGATGAGCTTTACTTTGGGATACCGATGCTTGATTCCGGTATTTCCTTTTATGGTTGAATAATGCTTAGACATTTATCCTTGTATGCTTTGATGACACGCCATGATATGCGTAATATTCCATTTCCAAAATGGGGTGTTACATGGTTGATGGTAAATTAGTGAAAACTAATAAGCTATTAGAAGGATGCTCTCTAAATCTCTTGAACCATTCCTTTCCGATTGATTTGATGTTGATAGAATTATGTAGTTTTGATATTATTATTGGTATGGATTGGTTGTCGTTGAATAATGCTACTATTTTATGTGGAGAGAAGAAAGTTAAGATTCCTCTTAGGAATAGGACGTTAGTAATTGATGGTAGTCGAGGTGAATCCCGTTTGAAAATCGTTTCATGTATTAAAGTCCAAAAGTACATCAGGAACGGTTGTGAGTTATTCTTAGCTCAAGTGACCGGGAATGAGTCTAGAGAGAAACGATTGGAAGATGTACCTATTATTTGTGAATTTCTTGAGGTATTTCCTAAAGATTTACCCGGACTTCCACCGATAAGGCAAGTAGAGTTTCGAATCGATTTAATTCCTGGTGCTGCACCGGTGGCACATGCGCCTTACCGATTAGCCCCTTCTGAATTAAAGGAGTTATCTGAGCAACTTAAGGAGTTGTCTGATAAAGGTTTTATTCGACCGAGCTCATCGCCTTGGGGAGCTCCAGTCTTGTTCGTTAAGAAGAAGGATGGATCTTTTCGTATGTGCATTGATTATATGGAACTGAATAAGTTGAAAATTAAAAATCGATATCCTTTACCTAGGATTGATGATTTGTTTGATCAACTTCAAGGATCTAGTGTGTATTCTAAGATAGATTTGCGGTCAGGATATCACCAACTTCGCGTCCGTGAAGAAGATATTCCTATAACTGCATTTAGAACTCGTTATGGACACTATGAATTTCAAGTAATGCCATTTGGGTTAACTAACGCACCTGCGGTTTTCATGGATTTAATGAATTGAGTGTGCAAGCCCTATTTGGATAAATTTGTGATTGTGTTTATTGACGATATTCTAATCTATTCTAAGAATGAAGATGAACATAGAGAACATTTGAGGATTGTTTTGAAATTGCTGAAGGATGAAAGGTTGTATGATAAGTTTTCGAAATGTGATTTCTGGTTAGATTCTGTGCAATTTCTTGGTCATGTGATTAACAGAGATGGAATTCATGTTGATCCTGCAGAGGTTGAAGCTATTAAGAATTGGTCTGCACCGACAACGCCAACGGAAGTGCGACAGTTCTTAGGATTGGCTGGCTATTATAGGCGATTAATTAAAGAATTATCTTTGATAGCTAAACCCTTGACTAAGCTTACTCAGAAGAATAAACCTTTCCTTTGGGGAAGTGATGAAGATGGAGCATTTCAGACATTGAAGCAAAAATTATGTAGTGCGCCAATCTTATCATTACCCGACGGGAGTGAAGATTTTGTAGTGTATTGTGATGCATCTCTTAGAGGTTATGGAGCTGTTTTGATGCAGCGAGAGAAAGTGATAGCTTATGCTTCTAGGCAATTAAGGAAGAGTGAGGAGAATTATACTACTCATGATCTTGAGTTAGGAGCTGTGGTCTTTGCTCTTAGGTTGTGGAGACATTATCTGTATGGCACCAAGTGTACGGTATTCACCGATCACAAAAGCCTACAGTACATTCTCGACCAGAAGGAATTGAACATGAGGCAACGAAGATGGATAGAGTTGTTAAGTGACTATGACTGTGATTTAAAATATCACCCAGGAAAAGCCAATGTTGTTGCCGATGCGTTAAGTAGGAAAGATAGAGAGCCTATCAGGGTGCGTTCTCTAGTCTTGACCGTGCACAATAAATTGCCTGAGCAAATTAGAAATGCGCAAATAGAAGCTTGTAAGAAGGAGAATTTTGTTAATGAAGGGTTCCGAGGAGAAGGAGATCCTTTAGAGGTTAGAGCTGATGGAGTGAAATGCTTAAGAGGTCGTATGTGGATACCTAAGTTTGGAGGCTTAAGAGATTTGATTATGTTAGAATCCCATAAATCTAAGTATTCCATTCATCCGGGATCTGATAAGATGTACCATGATTTGAAGAAGTTGTACTGGTGGCCGAATATGAAAGCTGACATAGCTATGTATGTTCTTCAATGCTTGACTTGTGCTAGAGTTAAAGCCGAACATCAAAAGCCATCAGGACTACTTCAACAACCAAAGATTCCTGAATGGAAGTGGGAGCGAATTACGATGGACTTTATGACCAAGCTTCCTAGAACATCATCTGGAAACAATTCGATTTGGGTTATTGTCGACAGACTGACCAAATCAGCACACTTCATTCCGGTTAAGGAGCAGTTCTCACTGGAGAAGCTGACTCGAATATACCTTGATAATGTTGTATGCAAACATGGAGTGCCTGTATCGATCATTTCAGATCGAGATCCTAGATTCACATCGAATTTTTGGAAATCTCTCCAAAGATCTTTGGGAACGAATCTCGACATGAGCACTGCTTATCACCCCCAGACTGATGGGCAGAGTGAAAAGATGATACAAACACTGGAAGATATGTTGAGAGCTTGTGTGTTAGACTTTGGTAAGAATTGGGATAAACATTTGTCGTTAGCAGAGTTTTCGTATAAAAATAGTTACCATTCTAGTATTAAGGTTGCACCGTTTGAAGCTTTGTCTGGTAGGAAGTGTAGATCTCCTGTATGTTGGAGTGAAGTTGGGGATACCCAGCTCACGGGACCGGAATTGATCCGGGAGACTACGGAGATGATAGTTAAGATTAAGAATAGGTTGTTGACTGCCCGAAGTAGACAGAAAAGTTACGCGGATGTGCGGCGAAAGCCAATGGAGTTTGAAGTGGGTGACCGAGTAATGTTGAAGGTATCGCCATGGAAAGGCGTTATAAGATTTGGAAAACGAGGGAAATTGAATCCCCGTTATATTGGACCCTTTAAAATTTTATCTAGAGTAGGTCCGGTGGCTTACAAACTAGAGTTACCCCCAGAACTTCATGGTGTTCACAACACATTCCATGTATCTAATCTGAAGAAATGTCTAGTAGTGAGTGATGAGAAAATTCCGTTAGGTAAGGTTCGAATAGATGGGAAGTTGCATTTTATCGAAGAGCCCGTAGAAGTTATGGACCGTGAGGTAAAGCAACTGAAACAAAGTCGGATACCTATTGTCAAGATCCGATGGAATTCAAAGCATGGACCGGAGTATACTTGGGAACGAGAGGATGGAAGGTGGAAGAAATATCCGCACCTCTTCGATTTCAATAAGAAACGGACATCCAAATGAAATGGATCACGAGGACGTTGATCCCTTTTAGGAGGAAAAGCTGTGACAATCTAACATTTTCAGGTAGTAGAATATTTTCTCGTATAATATTTTGAAACTTATTTTTGTGTTGGTTGACGAACTCACAATTTACGGATTTAAATTTGGGCTTACGTGCATAATTTGACGTCTTTTACGACTAAACCGGAAACCTTAGGATTACGTATTTACGTTTTGAACTCCGTTTTTGATGAGACAATTTTTATTGGATTCGTTTTGTGACGTTGATTCATAATTTATAAAAACGTTTTTCGTAAAACGACCCGAGGGCACGCAAATCGAGAAAACTAGAATCGAGAAATACCTGTAAACTAGTGAGATGGGACAAAACACATTGTCCCATCCCACTAGCTTAAGTGGGACGGCAACATGACACCACACCATCAAGGTGGCATCATGTTAGCTAACTTACACCAAGTGTAAGCTAGCTTACACCTTAAGCTTTACCATTACACTAAGCCTCAAAACTAGCTACTTGTTTTTCACTTCCATCATTTCTCACATGCAAAATCCTCTCAAACTCTCTCAAACTCCATCTCTTTGTCGTCCAAAATAAGCCAACAAATACCCCATCTGATCTCTTCTAGCCATGAACCACATGTTTACTAGCTCTATTAAGGAGTATTCTTGAAGCCTTGCTCATTTGGTGGCCATATTAACATCTTTGGAGGTGATTTGCTTGTGTCCTAGGGCTGATTTTCCAACCTATGTTCTTGATATTTGATGGTCTTGGAGATACTTGTTGTGTTCATCAAGTTCTTGTCTTCCTAAAACAAGAAATCCACTTGGTTGGTAAAGAAGATCATCCTCTCCATTTTTCTCTTGTTATTTTGTAAAGAACAAATGTATTTTCTTTCATTTTGTATTTGTATATGATGTATATATGATGATAAAAATGTTGTGTGGGGATCAAGTGTTGATAAATATGCTTAAAAAGGATGATAACTATAAGAAATGAGGCTAAAATCTTGATTATTTAGTTGGCTGTGTAAAAACAGTAGATAACTAAAAGATGAACTGATAAAATTGCATGTTTTGATCCATTTACAGTAAGTAGAAGATGTTATACACATGTTAGAGTTGGTCATGCAATGGAATCAAAATAATGAGTGAGATATGATCAAAACAAGTTAGGTGGTCTAATCTGAATAAGCAGTTTTGTAGGGACTGTTGAGGCAAGTTAAACTCAAAATGGGCAGTAGCTATAACTAAGTTAAATGTAGCACATAATATGAAGAACATGCCATCCAAAAATGAGCTTCTAATTCATTATAGAACTCTAGATATGTTAAAAATGGTGAACATGAAGTTAAAAATCAGATTTTTGGAAATAATGTTTATTATTATTATATAAGCACTCACATTTTAATTTATAAAATGTAAAATAAAAACCCACTAACTTATAAAACTTATTTATATAAATATATAAAAGGTTAATTAAATGGGTAAATTATATAAATGGTGGTGAAATAATATTTATAAGTAATAAAAACTATAAACTTGATTTTTACGACTTTTTCGGCTATCGCCGTAAAATTAACGTTTTCGCCAAATAAAACTTAGACGACCAAACCCGTCTAATGTAAAGTTTATAAAAGTCATATACTGATATATAGGTAACTAATACAAGTAAACCGATAAAACCCGAACTATAAGAAATACGGACATTTACGAGCTAACTTGACATATTGGACTAATAATTGGACTAAATAAGATAAATACTTGTAAAAAGAGCTTATTGGGCTTAACCCATTTGGGCCCAACATGGAAAGTATACATACTGATCATATAGGTATAAAAGGGATAAAAACAAGTTAAAGTACTTATAATAGGCTTAATGGACTCAAAATGGATAAATAGTTAAGACTAGCAAACTAGTAAAACGTTACCAAAACGTAAACGCTAAAATGAGTAAACAAGAATGTATAAACCCACTTGATCATCATCATATGTACAAAAATCATCATATGTATATTGTTATTTTGATAAAAGTCATTGGACCGAGTCTAAGACCGATTATTATTTATATAGGTTTCCGTGATCGAAGCACGCCCGTAGCCGATAATCCGCCTTTCATTAACAACCTGAGTTCATAGCCTCGCACTCTTTTAAATGTTTTATAAAATGATTTGTAAACCCGCGAGGGAGATAACATGCTAGATTTTGATAAAAATAGAACACAAGTAGTCCCGATTGTATGCTAAATGATATGGACCCGAATGATGCTATGACCCTATATACGAGACTAAAAGGATTATTAGTAGTTAGGTTATGTCACTTAAAGTCCCATTAGCATGAATTGTGAACTACCGGGATTTGGTAGACGCTTATGCATTTGATAGTACTATTTGGGGACGATCACCCCAGTTCGCGCCTTGACGGTTGATCCCCGTCGTACCACATTGATTGGTAAGCGAATTTATGTATGAGAAGATTCCATAGCGTGATTTTTGTGACGACACGCTAACTTAGATGGGCAAATTGTTTGTCGGGTTCGCGGCCCGCTGTTTTCATAGTAAGGTAACAATGTCATGCGGCTAATAATAATCCTAATTCAGATAAAACATATATAAATTCAAATACAATGTATCCTATATATGATAACGACGCTATTAACGATGAATATATTACCTATCAAGGTAATATAGAGACTATGGTCTAATGGACGGTTTAAGATGTATGCTTGATATATATTGCCTGACTAGCAATATGAGGATTTGCTTCCGATATTATGCTTGTGTTATGATTTTAAATGATTGTTTTATATAACGGTTTTTTTAAACTCTATGAATTCACTCGGCATTAGCTGATATGATTTTTGCATGTTTTTATCTCAGGTGCTTGAAGGTAATCCGGATGGAGATCGACTCTGATGGCCCACTTAATATTAAAAATGTTCATTCGATCTATGTTTTGTAAACTAAATGACCTGTATAATTTGGGACCTGTTGTACGCTTTTAAACTTTTTATCGAATGAATGTTTGTTAAACTTTGTACAACCATTTTTATGTGTTGTCTATGATTGGAGTTATTGTGCTATCCCGTAACACTCTGAAAGACCCTTCCGCTGTACCGATACGAAAAATGAGAGTGTTACAGTCCTAGCCATGTAGCAGAGAGAACCACCACCACAAGTGTGGCTGGTGACCTAGATGAGGCTGGGACTATTGGTTCTGGCTTAGAGGCTGGCCAAGGCAGTCCCACCATCATTAAGTCCTCATCCATGCCCAATGAATCTGACTTGGGAGGTCAAATTCCCATTTTAGAAGAGGGTAGACTGGAACCAATGACTCTTTTGGAATTGACAGCAGTCTGCATTAGCTTGCAAAAGCAAAATGCAGACTTAGTACAAGTAGTCAGCTCACAAGGCCTTGAACTCAAGAAATTGAGGGAGAGGATTGTTGTTTTGGAAAGTGATCGTGCTAGGAGGGGTATGGAGGAATCTTCCAAAGGGGAGGAAGATCAAATAAATATGAGTGATAAGGACAACCAGGATGGTCAATCAATGGATGTTGCTGAAGCCCTTACATCTTTGAAGAAACAAACAGATTTTGATACGTCCTTAGTCTCTCCCACCAACTTAAATCTATCATTTACAGCTATGTTGAGAGAGGTTACACAAGGAGCTGAGGGAAGATATTTGAGCGTTGACAAGGAAAATTTGGACGCTGATAGAAGTATTTTGAGCGCTGATAGGATAAATTTGGGCGTTGACAGACCTGCACATGAAGGTGATGTATCCCAGTCATCATCTATCATCAAGGAGGTTTCTACTCAGGTATTACCATCTACCTTACCAACCATTGCACCATCAGATAAGGGTAAGGGTAAAATGGTAGAAGAAATTGTTCCAAAGGATGCAGCTCAAGTTGAATTTGATAGAAGATTGGCTGAACAAATCATGGAACAAGATGAAAAGGAGAAGTCACCATTTGTTGTGACTCAAGTGTAATGATTATAGAACCTGAAAGGCTTGAGTATGGAGATGAGTTGGCCAAAGAGAAGCTGAGAGAATTGAAATTGCAGGTTGACTTTGACATGCCAGAGGTGGTTCAAATGTACAATGCTTAGGAAGAGAGATGCATGGATAATCCAGACTTGACCATTTCAGATCAAATATGGGGTTTGAAGCTTCTTCTTAGAGTTCAGAAGGATTGTAAGGTAATTTTGAAACACAAGGCAAGCAATATTCTCTCAGAGTTAAAAAGGGATAGAAGGGAGCTCTACTTTATGTTGCTCAGATGTCATGGAGTTGGATGGACATATCAGAAGTTGAAGGCTTTGACATTTGATGAGTTGGAAAACAGGGCTTATCCCATTTGGGTGAGAGTGCAAGAAGCAAAAACTCTCAGACTTCTTTCAGATGAAAGAAAGGAGGAACTTGCAGAAGAAATGGAAATCAAGAAAGCTATATTGGTTCCCAGGCCAGTGAAGAAGGGAATTAAATTTGAGTTTCCAAAAGATATGGATCCACTATATCCAAGTGAAGCAGTTATAAGAAAGAGCCTCAAGCTCTCCCCATTAGAAGCTTCAGATATGGTGCAAGTGTTACCATTAGATTCCAGGAACCCAATTGTGAGCTATGAAGAAGATGAATGTGGGTTCTGGAAGATTGGCAGATTTGGCAAGGAGGTACACACTTTTACCACTCTCATATCTTTGTTTGCAAGTTGTGATAGAGAAGACATGGTGGACCTTTGGAGGTTGCTGGAGACCAAGTATGAGGCTGAAGCTCCAACTTCAGCTAATGGAATAAAACTTTGGACCACATTCAAAAGAATGTGTGGACCAAAAGATGAGGATCCTGCAATATGGAAGGATCTTGAAGGTGACCTCAGTGGTCTTCAATGGAGGTTATATTCAGCTGCTGGTGTATACCATTTGAGTTATACAAAGTTTGCTGAGTATCTACTTGTGGATGCTCAGTATTTCATATCTAAGGCTATTTTGGAAAAGATGAAGGACACTCAGCTGGAAATAGATTATTCAAGTGACGTGGCAAAAGATTTGATCAGATTTGTTCATTACCAATATGAGAAGGTTTGTAAGACTCCTCCAGTTCTTAATGCTTATTCAGAAACTTGATCATAAGAGTTGATATCAAGTTTAGGGGAGGATTGTTGGGAATAAATTAAGGCCAGATCACTTGAGCGCTGACAAGAACAAATCAAGCGTTGACAAGAACAAAACAAGCGCTGACAGCTCAAGCGTTGACAAGTTAAAGTCAAGCGTTGACACATTGAAGACAAGCACTGATGGAAGATATGATCTACACGTTTATTATATTCTAGAATACTTCTAGTAAGGATAGAAACGACAATGTATTTTCTATATTTATCTTTACCTAGAATAGTTGATACGTAGATTATTGTACAAGGCTTCTTGTATCTATAAAAGAAGGCCTTTAGGTTAATGTTTGATATAAGTTTTCATATAAGTTTTCGTTCGTAAACATCTTTCATTGTAAGCAAGTTCGACATTCATAATCAAAGTGAAAGTTTGTTTACATCTTGTGTGTTCTTGTTTAAGTGTTAAATTCCGCATAACACTTAGATTCATAAAGCATATACAAAGGTTTCTCTACGTGTATTACTTGATCTAATCTCGTATACACAAAGTTAATCGATCTAAGTTTGGGATCAACATTGTCTTGTTTTAGTAAGAAATAAGTGGTAAAAGGATGGGTGTTTTCACACCTATCGTGGATAAAGCATTTGAAGGCCAAATAGGGCGAAACTTGGAGGTATATGTCGATGACTTGGTGATAAAAATACATACGGAGAGCGAGCTTATTCGGGATATAGAGGAAACGTTCTCAACACTCAGAAGGATAAACATGAAGTTAAACTCAAAGAAGTGCACCTTTAGGGCGACAGAAGGCATGTTCCTAGTATACATGATTGACCCGAATGGCATCAGACCCTGTACGGAAAAAACAGACGCGGTCATTCAACTCCAAAGCCCAAAAACGAAAAAGGAAGTACAATCGCTAAATGGAAAACTTGTGGGACTGAACAGGTTCCTGTCCAAATCAGTAGAGAAGTCACTCCCTTTATTTAAAACGCTTAAAAAGTGCATCAAGAAAGGGGACTTTAATTGGACGAAGGAAGCAGAAAAGGCCTTCGAGGAATTAAAAACACATTTAGCTTCGCTCCCTATGTTAGTCGCGCCACGACCTAAAGAAGAGTTGATAATATATTTGTTTGCAACGCATGGAGCGATCAGCGCGGTACTAATGACGGATAGAGATAATGTGCAAACACTAGTGTACTTCATAAGTAGAGCATTACAGAGAGCGGAGCTAAACTATACCCCAATGGAGAAATTGGTACTCGTGCTAGTGTTTGCAACAAAGCGATTGCGCAGATACTTCCAAGCTCACCCAATAGTAGTGATAACGGATCAACCAATAAAGCAGGTGATATCAAAACCAGAGGTCGCAGGAAGATTCCAAAAGTGGAGTGTTCTACTAGGGGAGCACAAGATTACCTACAGACCGCGCAATGCCGTGAAAGGACAAATTATGGCAGACTTTATCATTGAAAAACCGGAGGAAGGAGTTCAGGGGCTAGATTAAAAGGAAGAGGACCAAGCCCCGTGGATCTTGTTCACAGATGGGTCGTCCTGCACTGATGGGTCAGGTGCGGGGCTCATACTCACCAATCCCGAAGGAATGGAGTTCACATACGCATTACGTTTTGAGTTCACAGCGATAAACAATGAGGCAGAGTATGAGGCGCTGATAGCAGGGCTAAGAATTGCAGCGAGAATGGGTGTGCACAATCTTGAAGCGAACGCAGATTCTAGACTGGTGGTAAACCACATACTTAGCGATTATGAAGCTAAAGAAGATAATATGGTACAATACTTACAAAAGGCCAAAGCACTGATTGTAGGGTTCAATAGGTCCCGGATATGCCAAGTACCCAGGAGAGAAAACAAGAAAGCAGACGCACTTAGCAAGATAGCGTCCACCAGTTTTGCACACTTGTCAAAGTAGGTCCTGGTGGAGATCCTCAAGGATAAATCACTAAAAGAGCAAGAGGTAACCGCGATAGTGGAGGAAGAAGGTCCTACATGGATAACACCAATTATGGACTATTTAACCAACGATTCCCTCCCGGATGACGAAGTCGAGGCACGACGAATACGGAGACGGTCAAAGCAATTTGAATTGAGAGACAAAATTCTCTATAGACGATCGTTTCTTCAGCCATGGCTTACATCCGTAGGGCCACGCCAAGCGCGGTAGCTCATAAGCAAAATACACGAGGGCTTGTGCGACATGCACGCAGGGCCGAGGTCCGTAGTAGCAACAGAATTGCGTAGTGGATATTGGTGGCCAACTATGCACACAGACGCATGCACGCTCATCAACAAATGCAACGACTGCCAGGTGCACAGGCCGATACCGCGACAGCCCAAGGAGGAGATGACGCCTATCACTTCCTCATGGCCATTTTTTAAGTGGGGAATAGATATAGCAGGACCTTTTCCCGTCGCGGTAGGTGGAATTAAATTCCTCATAGTCGCGATGGATTACTTCATGAGATGTATTGAGGGGAAGGCAGTCGCAACAATCACGAGGAACCACGTGAAGAGGTTCGTATGAGATAATATAGTATGCCTTTTCGGGCTACCGGGTGAAATAGTCTCTGATAATGGAAAGCAGTTCGCGGAAAACCCATTTAAGGATTGGTGCACGAAAAATGGAATACACCAGAGGTTTGCGTCGGTGGCCCATTTGCAAACGAATGGACTGGTGGAGAGGGCAAACAGGAGCCTAGGGGACGGCATAAAAGTGCGATTCGGGTAGCACAACAAGAAGTGGGTTGATGAGTTGTCGCATGTCCTATGGGCGCTGCGCACAACGATCAAAACAGCCGCAGGGGAAACCCCTTTCGCCTTAACGTATGGTATGAATGTAGTCATCCCAGCGAAAGTAGTGTTGCCAACACTCCGCACATCAGAGGTAGATATGGTCACAAATGACGAGGAGCTGCGATTAAACCTAGACATAACTGAGGAACGAAGAGAGTTGGCAGCAATTCGCGAAGCTAAATCAAAAGCAAAAATGAAAGGTTACTATGATGCGAGGGTACGAAAGACCTCCTTCAGGCCAGGTGACTTCGTGTATCGTTCAAATGCGGCTAGTCGCGCTAGGAATACAGGAAAACTTGGACCAAAATGTGAGGGACCCTACATAGTGACAGATGCACTAGGAAATGCCGCGTACCGGCTACGTGACATAGATGGTCGTGACCTACAAATTCCTTGGAACATATGTCATCTAAAGAAGTGCTACCTTTAATGGCGAAACTTCTTAAGTAAATGTATTGTTTTCTTTCTTTTATTTCAAGTATTTAAAATCTTGCAAGCATTAAAAACAATCGTGATCCCTAGCTAGTTCCATAGCGCATTCTAAAAAGATTCTTTATTTCATACATACTTTCTTTCTTATTATATATTGCCCATTGGCGCACGCGTGCACAATATTTCCAAGAGAAATAAAAGGAATGAGCCTACCCTACTAATTAGACTCGTCGAGTAAGTGGGATGCAAACCCTTCGACCATGGATTGTGTATCCTTGTTAGGCCCCTTGCTATTAATGACGTCGTAGCAAGTTATGCAACTAGTAGACTCTGAGACTGTTAAGACACACTTGTGCGCACCTAACAATTGGTCAGCCTCACCTGACCGTCCTTATGGTAGTAGCGGTATACCGTACGAATGAGCTTCTCAAACCCATATGGACCATTTGTAAGTTTACATTAAACTTATTATGCGAAATTATGATATAAACATTAAACGTACTTTTTCATAACAAGGAAAGGTAGTGTTTATTACAAAAACAAATATTTGCGGGTAAAAAATTACAAAATATTCACAAATCACTAAGGCGGTTGGAAAGTAAATGGGTCTCTGAAGAGGACCTCTTCAGTTTCAGCAAGGGGGGGAGTATGCAGTAGTGCGATGCTCTTTCAGACTTTTTTCCATCCGTTCCAGCAGGCGCGAATCCCTTTCCAGCAGTGGTAATGGCAGAACAGGGATTGAAGGAACAAGGTGGGCCGCACCAACAGAATGTGTCACTTCTATGTTCAGTAGGGCTTTCTTGGTAGCAGCACGACTCTCATGAGCTGCGAGAACCTCAGACAGTGGAACCTCCTTCTCAATCTTGAAGGGATCAAGAGCGTCCCTGGGATAAGCAAAAATTGGTATGGTCAGTTGCTCCAGAGATAGTTTTAGGTGAAAGTCTGGTAGCGATTATGCCCTCTGCCTTGTGGCGCTCTAAGGTGAGGCCCTCCATTACAACTTCAAAGAGAAATTCGTGATGCTTGTCCTCCAGGCCAAAAGAGGGCAGCGGATATACGCTCATTTCTTTCAAGGCGGTGGTGAGCTTGGCATCGGCCTTCGGATCATAAAAAGACACCTCCGTTAGTCCTTTGTACAACAGTTTCTCCTTGTGCGCTGTCACCAAACCTCTTGAAGTACCCTCATTAATTTCGGCTATGACAGACTTGGAGAAGGAAATTCGCAGGGCGGGGTCTTCCAAAGAGCCCATTACGGCTAGGCGCAGACCATGACGCACTAGCCACCGCTTCTCGACTATCTCTTTCATTAGGCAGGGGTACAGTTCTTCGTCCAGTTCGATACTCAGCCTCTTCAAATGATAAATGAGATCGTCTACATCGTCCTTCACCCTAGCACCTAGTGCATCAACATCAGGAACAAACCTATTCTGTCCCTCCTCAAAAGCCCCCATAGCAACCAAGTTGGAGGCCTTTATTTGGTGAAGTTAGGCGCGCTCTTCCTCAAGAGCGACAGATAGCCTATTCCTTTCTTCTATTAAAGAGTGGAGGTTGGCGAAATCTTTTCTTCCTCTCTCGGCCTCTTGGTTTACCTTTTCTTGCATATCGATGAGAGTGGAGGATTTTTCTTCAGTCACCTGCCTCGGTTTTTCCTTCATGGTGTAGAGTTTGGCAGACAATTCAAGGTATCTACTCCTCAGGTGCGACGTCAATGTCACATGTTGTGCTGCCAGGTAGCTAGCCTCATCGGCCAGGACAGCATCGCTCATCCGTTCTAGCACTTCCTCTCGACCAGGTGGGACAATGTTATCTAAATAGGTTGCGCATTCAAAGGCGCTCGTTAGGTCGGAGGACGCAGGCAGCTCCCAATCAGGACCAAAGGTAGGGTCTTGTGCAAACCCGCTTCCCCCTGCTGATGAAGTCTCCCTATGGGGGGGGCATGGTCTCTACCTTTTTAGTAGATTTTTCTTGTTCGTCGCTGCTGTATATGGGAAATGGTTATGCGAGTGCATAGAAAATAGTGGCATATGAGAAAGAACGTTTGACTGAGTGCTACCATATATAAGAAGATGGTTACCTTAGGCTGATGGTGGCAGGGGGAGTATGTGGGGGGGGGGGGGTCTTTGCGAGGTTCTCCTCGAATTCTTCCTCGGTTGTGCGCGCCCCTTTCCATGAGGGACCGACCCTGAGGCGCGCGGATTTGTGTGGCGACAGTGGGGGGCTTCTATGTCTTTTCCCCAGGGACGTGATGTCCTCTTCCTCAAAAACTGCTGCGGCTTTCTCAACATCCCTGGTGGGGTTGTCCGAAGACAGCGAGGAGCTGAGAAAGGGTGGTGCTAGCTGTTGTATGGGTAGCTGCTGTTCCAACGGTTGAACTGGTGGAGGGGGCGGTGGTTGGTCTGCGACTTCGTCTTCACTCTCTTGGGCGGAACATGGCTCCCCAATCTCTAGGTCCATGGTATTTTTTCTATAGACGGGCATGGAGTGACTCTTCATTATCCTGCTGAGGGCGAGAGTACACCAGTAAATCTTCGGGGAATGCGCCACGGACAAGGTCAAGAACGTACATAACTGAGAAAGGAAGCAACCAGAAAACAGGAAAATTCATTTTAGTCTTTTGATATGTGATGGTACTTACAGAATGTTATGATGAAGGCGGGAAGGACCACTAACCCTGGCCATTCTCTCTGCGGAACATTGGTACCCTGTGCTCGCCACAGATGACTGCGCGGCTTAGGCCAAGAGTGACTAAAAGACTCTCTGGATAGGATTGCACGAGAATACGGTTGTTGCTTAGGTTTTCCGCATCTGCAGTGTTGTACGAGTTGGGGCCAGGTAAGGGGTCCTTCCTCACAGTGTCAGGAGTCAAGAAGGGAAAGTGAAAAGGGAAGGCAGCGTCGTCGATCCAGAAGAATTTGTCGGTCCAGTTCCTTAAGGAATCTTTCTTAACATCAAAACATTGCATACCGCCCTTTCGTTTATTGAAGGATACCCAGCCATTGGCTAATTGCCGTTGGTAGAAGACACGGAAGAGATCTACCGTGGGTTCTATGTCTAAGGTGCGGCAGTTTATTTTGAAACTCGAAATCTGTGCTGCCCCTATGCAATGTAGTAGGGAAACGTGGGTCTCGTAGTGCATTAGCACGCTCAGGAGGAAGCGCGACATAGGTATACGCTGGTTTGCGTAGTCAAAGAAAGGGGCATACAACCCTATTTTCCCTGCGGGGAACTGACTTATATTATGTTGTGGGTTAGGAACTTCTGGGTTCAGGTAGTTGGGTATGTAGAAGTCGGAGGTGAATTGGTCTAGCTGCTCTATGGTCAAGATTGATGTAATGTGGGTTAGCTGTTTCACCATTGCGTGGTATATACAAATCAGTGGTCACGCGGATTACCTTAATAAGAGATCTGATGATGATGGTATATGATAGAGGCGTTAATGGTGATTTGAGAGTTTTTGAAGATGGTAAGTAGTAAAAAGGAGGCGTGATAGGTTTTTATAGGCTTCATGGTTTTACTGCTCACCTTCAGATGCGTGCCACGTGTTACCCACTTGACAGATCTAATGCTAGAATATGAAGGGGTAGTTTTGACGTGGCAAGCACTTTTCCCGGATACCAAGGAGGTTAAGTGATAGAGGGGATGTATGTCTTCTTAGCGGGAATATTTCAAATCTGCGTTTATGCTTGGACTATGCGATTGTTTTTGGTTTAATTTTAGTCTAGTAGCCGCGTATTGGACCTGCGACCACTAGACTGGGGGGACATGATGACGTATAGTCCCTAGTCGGGCTGGATAGTCCGACTCACGGGTACTACCCGCATCCATCAGGAATGGATTGGATACTTGTCCGATGTGCGCGCGCAGCCCAAGTGGCCCGGTAGGCCGCTGCCACACATAAGGCTGATTACTTAGCCAGGTCCTTGTCGCAGCGTGACAGGATCTGACAGAATATAACCTATATTATAGGTATATTCGCCTAAGGAAAAGGGATATACACTTACCTTAGTTGAATGATGAAGATCAAGCTATTTTGAGTCATTATCTCTTCCTTAGGCCGCAAGAACAGGGAGCCCAAGCCTGGACTCACTCTAGAGTATAAAAGGAACCCCACGGTTCCACAAGGTACGATACACATAATACCCTAAACACTTACATACTCAAACCGATTACTTACTCTCACGCCGGAATTTAATCGTGGGTCACAAACCCACGGTATGCCTAACGGTGTATGTTTAGTGCGCATGGTCCTTAAACAAGTTTCTCTTGGTGAAAGAGCCGGAGTCCACAAGACCCCGAATTAAGCCTAATTCGGTTCAAGCTCGGTCCATCTAACTTTTGTATCAACAATTAGGGAAGACTTTTATATGTTTATAAAACCCTAGATTTGTTTTCTTTGAATAAATTGTTATGCATGTGGCTATTTGATTTAGGTTTTTCTTACATACTTATTTTCATGCGTTTTTATGTTAATTGTATGTTGTAAACAAGGGTAATTTTTTCCAAGAAAAATAATATGGACTAAATCATATCAAAATTAATGAATTGTTTTGAGATCTAAATTACATATAATTGTGTTGATTGATAATTTGCAATGATAGTTTAACAACCTACTCCTTTTGAAAAAACTGTAAAGTGGGTATAACGCACCGCTGGTCATGTACCCGGTTAAGGAAATAGGTGTTATGCTATTAGTCGCTGACCGAATTCCCGGCTCGCCTGTGCGTCAAATTGAAATTACCTATGATTATCATTTGCATTATATCTTAAGGTTGATTTACCGCAAATTCACATCCGAAACACAATGAATAAGGTTATTGTTTTGTACTTTAGCCAAGTTCTAGGAACATAAGGAGGGAATTGTTGTGGGTAAAATCTTTAATTGGTATAACCAATACCAAAACATACAATTTATGGCGAAATTTTTAGACTCACCAAAAAAGTTTACTAAATGTTTTATTAAACTTATGCTATGGAGATGTATGCATGCTTCTCCATACATGATTGAATATATACCCTAAATTTAAGTCATATGCCATCTAATTGACGAACACTTGAAGTTACCATTGTCGTCGTATGAGATTCTCGGCGACGTTGTAATGGAAAGAAAACTTTCATGACTGAATGAGAATGCACATGAATGGTTTTATGTTCTTTAGATTAGTTAACTTAATTAAGTTACTCAGTTAGATCTGGAAACTTAAGGCATAAACTAGGGATGAAACATGTTTACAATGCAAAATGAATTTTGACAATGTAAATCCCTAAATGTCTAGAAATTTCAAATTTGTTTGTCAATTATTGTTCGACAAGTTACCTTGTTGAATACATTTGTCACTAGCAGATCAACTGATGTGATGAGTTTATGTCAATATGGATTCTAGTTTCAAGGAAAATACTATGGTTTTTTTACCGGGGTGATTTTATTTTCTTGAATGGTATTATCGAAAATACTAATACTTTGAACTTATTTCTGTAGAAATGGCTCAACCCGACAATAACACTTTGAGTTCTGCCTTCAAGACATACTTTGAACGTTAGGAACTTACTGGCCCAAACTTCAATGATTGGTACCGCTCACTGGGAATTGTCTTGAGAGTGGCGGGTACTTCTAATTACTTGAACAGGGCGTTTCCTGCGCCCCTTGGCCCTAATGCTACTCCAGTTGAAAGACTGAATTATGAGGCAGAGGTTAGGAAGCACAATGATGTGGCTTGCTTAATGCTCTAAAAAACGACAACTTTCTTACAAAGAAAGTTTGAACTATTTTCTCCAAACCAAATGCTTACAGAGCTCTAAGAAATGTTTGAGAAGCCTCAAGCTGTGGAGATCTACGATTTAGTAGATGCTTTGCATAGTTTTAAGCAATCTATTGGGAAATCCGTAAGTGCACACTATCAAGAGATGAAGGGTTACATGGAACAGCTCATCGCACTTGGGAAACCCTATGACAATGATATGGCGATTAACCTAATCAATAGGTCCCTTAACAAGGACTTCAATGATTTCGTTAGAAACTTTAATATGCATTGCGCGGGGAAGACAATTAATGATTTGCACGCAATTCTCATTGACTATGAAAAGGGTTTAAAAGACAAGGCAAGTACATCTACTTCTACTCCTCAAGTACTTTATGTACAAAAGGGTAGAGTGAATAAGCCAAAACTGCAATTGAACTTAAAGCAGAAAGGCAAAGGCAAGGTTGATAAGGGAAAACAAGTTACGACTCCATCAAAACCTAAGCAAATCTTTGTCAAGAAGAAGCAATCTCAAAAGGAAGAGACTTTTCACCATTGCAAAGCAAGTGGTCACTTGAAGAGGAACTACCCTCTTTACCTCGACGAGTTGCGAGAAAATAAGAAGAAGGCTGAGCTAGGCACTGCAGCACCTTCATTTAACTTATTTATGATAGAGTTATTTAATATTACATACAAATCAAACTCCTGGGTATATGATACGGGATGCGGTATTAACATTTGTAATACACTGCAAGGATTTGAGTTGGAAAGGAAGCTATCCTATGGGGAACAATATCTGCAAGTGGGCAATGGAGCACAAGAAGCTGTTGAAGCTATAAGAACGTTTAATTTAGTTTTACCTTCGGGTTTAGTACTGATCTTAAACAATTGTCATTATGCACCTACAATTATTAGGGGTGATATTTACTTTTCTTGTTTGTTGGATCTTAGATTTATTCATACTATTGATAATAATGGAATTTTTGTTTTCAAAGATGGTTTATTCTATTTTAAGGCAGTTTCTGTGAATGGTGTGTTTGAAATTAACATGCATGATAATAATTCCAAGAGAAATAATAATTTTTTATTTAGCATGAATAAGAAGAGAAAGTTAGACAAGAACTCTTCTTATCTTTGGCATTTTAGACTTGCCCATATTGGGAAGACACGCATACAAAAGATTCAAGGTTATGGTGTTTTGGAAAATATCGATGATGAATCATTTGATAAATGTGAGTCTTGTATCTATGGAAAGATGACCATGAAACCTTTTAATAAAAATATTGAAAGGGCTACTGAACTACTTGGTTTGATAAATACGGATGTTTGTGGACCACTTAGACATGTGTCAAGGAAAGGTGCTAGCTACTTCTTAACATTTACGGATGATTATAGCCGTTATGGTTATGTTTATTTACTTAAGAATAAACATGAGGTATTTGAAACATTCAAAATTTTTAAAGCGGAAGTAAAATTCCAACTAGGAAAGAAGATTAAAGCTCTTCATTCCGATAAAGGTGGTGAATATTTAATTCAAGAGTTTAAAGATTATTTAAGTGAGAACGAAATTTTTCATAAACTTACTTCTACATATACTCCAGGACAAAATGGTGTATCCGAAAGGATAAATCGTACATTATTAGATATGGTGCGATCTATGTTTAATCTTACAACTTTACCATTATCCTTGTGGGACTATGCTCTAGAATCTGCTCTTCGCATTCTGAATATGGTTCCCACAAAGAAGGTTGGTAAGACACCGTATGCATTTATGGCCTCGCAAAACGCCATATTTGTCTTATTTAAAGATTTGGGGTTGTGAGGCGTATGTGAAACGTGATTCTAGAGATAAACTCCAACAACGCTATGTGAAATGTATCTTTGTAGGTTACCCTAAGGAAACTATGGGTTACTACTTTTATTATCCGCCTAAGAACAATTTTATTGTTGCTAGGTATGGAGACTTCCTTGAACATGATCTTGTAAATCAAGAATTCAGTGGGAGAAATTATTATCTTGAAGAAATTTAAGAAGATACATTGCCTTCTGAAATTACTAGCGAAAAAATTCTTGTAGAACCAGAAAGTATGGGAGTTCCACCGGAATTAATTCTTCCACGTAGGTCTGGAAGGACTATAAGTGCGCCAAGCAAACTATGTCTTAACATAGAGGATGATGAGAAGGAAGTAGGGGATCTTGGTGAACCTGCTAACTATTGATACGCAATGCTTGATCCAGAAAAGTCTAAATGGATAGTTGAGATGAATGAGGAAATGAAATCCATGGAAATCAACGATGTTTGGATTCTTGTTGACACGCCTAAAAATGCTAAAGTAGTGAAAAATAGGTGGATTTTCAAGAAGAAAACCGACATGGATGGTGACATACAATCTTATAAAGCACGGTTAGTAGCTAAAGGTTTTACTCAAAGTTTTGGTGTAGACTACGAGGAGACATTTTCTCATGTAGTAGTCTTACGAGCTAATAGGATTCTCATAGCTATAGCAGCATACTATGACTATGAGATGTGGAAAATGGATGTTAAAACATGCCTTCTTAAACGGTCGCTTAGATGAAGATGTATATATGCAACAACCGGAAGGGTACGTTGATTCTAAATATCCAAAACACGTGTGCAAACTTCAAAGATCTATTTATGGATTGAAGTAAGCATCACATCAATGGAATGTGGAAACCTTGGTTTCCGGATCTTTGAAGTTACTAGGAATGCATCATGTTCACATGATTAAATAATCAAATCGGAATTAGAACATAACACATTAACAAGGTGTTTAGGGCACAAGAACACATGAATTAAAACAAAAGGTTTGTTAATTATATTAATAATTAACAATTACTAGACGTGTATACATTGAATCCCACGTCTAGTGATTGTTGATTATTAATATAATTAACAAACCTTTTGTTTTAATTCATGTGTTCTTGTGCCCTAAACACCTTGTTAATGTGTTATGTTCTAATTCCGTTTGATTATTTAATCATATGAACATGATGCATTCCTAGTAGCTTCAAAGATCCAGAAACCAAGGTTTCCACAATTGGTATCAGAGCCTCATGGCTCGTGATTCTAGGAGCAACAAGGTGTTCATGTATGGTGAAGAACAGAAAAATCCGTCTAGGGTTTTTCTGGACGTTTTTGTGTGCGCAGCAGTATTCAGAAGGTCATAACTTTTTATTGGACCGTTAGATCGTCACAAAATTTCTTGTGTGTGTTCTATACACATATATCTAGACATCCACCGGAGGGATTGTCAATGTTTATTCCCAGTAAAAAGTTATCAGGCGTCAAAGTTGGCTGCAGAGATAAAATTCGTTTTTAGGGTTTGGTCTTTAAACACTAGATTCATCTTTTGAAACATACTAGCAGCCCTTTTGATATCGGTTAGTATTAATGATTATAATCATGTTCTTGGCTATTAAAGTTTGTTTTAGAACTCTAGAAGCTGTTCATGGATCAAGTGCCAAGTTACTGTACATTCATATGGAGTTTTAGGGTTTTGTAAACCCTAGATCTGTTCTTCGTGTAAAAGCAGCAGCTTGGTATATATATGAAATCGTTAATATTGTATCAAGGAAGAGATGGTGACGTGATATAGCTATGGTAATTAGGACATGGAGGTATGATGTTTCTGTTATTAAACTTAAACATGCAAACGTGAATATGGTTGACTATGGTATATTGGTTTATTGTGTATTCACACGAAGGGTTAAGAAAGTGAATATTCTGTTCACATGAATGGAGAATAGCACACAATAGACTCATTCACGATTTTTCATTATTGAGCACAAGTTTGGAGGCCAATTACACGTATATCCTTTGATGATTTAAACATAATGATCTTTTAAAAAGGTGAAAGATATGGTCTATGTTTACAAGGAGAAGGATACGGGATATTACTAATTTTTAGGGATTTGATTTTTCAAATTTTTTGAATGTTACTGATCGTTTATTGCTGATGTCCATGTTACACAAATATCACGTGAGATATTAACAGAAAAGGGATGTGATTTATCAAGCTTGGGATATAAACATAGGGATATAAACTTGGTAATCACGTATCCACAAATCACGTATCCACAAACTTGGGTTTATGGTTGACGTTGACAGGCTTTGTTTTGACGCTGACAAGAATAAGTCGAACGCTGACAGGATAGCGTTGCCATGAGTTGTACGATAAATATGAATCCAAACGCTGATAGGTATTGTCCGATATCGGACAATACATCTGATATTGATCTTGGATAGTAAGGGTTATCGGATGACAAAAGAATGGCTGCTGTTGAGAATATTGGTACGTTTTTAGCACACAAAAAGGAGGAGTTTACACACGAAGGTACATGGAATCTCCGTTTTTATATAGAATATCAAATTGATATTTATGGCTCGGATATTTTTAAAGGGATTAATTATTTTAAAGCGAGTTAGCAACAATTCGTGAGGTAATTTATTGGATTTGATTATGTAATCGGGGTAGCCTTGTAAAAGAGTTATCCATCTAATGTCTTTTACATATGATATGAAGATTAAGATTTGTCATGAAGAGGTGTTAGCTTAAGGGGATGAATTCTTATGGTAAGATTGATGATTGAAGAAGATTTTCGCGAGTTTGTGTTCTATCTTATCTTAAAGTCATGCACTTCCAGCCACTGACTTTTAAGGTAACTTGTTTGTGCCTACATTGTTACTGATGAAGTGATACAAGATCTAGGAATATGTGATTTTTCTTATGGTTCTCTATGCACATATTTTCTATCACTAGAAGGAGTTACATTATCGTGCTCAGTGTCTCACAAAGGATGAGGTTTTTTGTATGCATTACACACTTCATTACATTCTACAAGATATGGAACCTAGGTTTAGGTTACTCTACTTCTACATCAAGAATACTTTATTTATTTTTCTTCAAGATCATTACGCAGAGCCTACATTTGGAGAATCTTCAAAGATTGCATACATTGTTTACTTCCCTGTTGATGTGACAAAAAAGGGAAGACATACATGCTACACTTGAGGGAAGCAATTTGAAGATCATGTACAACTTACAAGAGATACACATAGAGTTTTGCCACCATCAACTAGGGGAAGATTGTTGGGTCAAAAAGTTGATGTGGCAGAAACTCAAAAACGAAGAAAACATGAAGATATTGTCTAAGCGTTGTCAAGAGCAATCCAAGCGTTGACAAGAGCAAACTAAGCGTTGATGGCTCAAGCATTGTCAGGTACAATCTAAGCATTGTCATGTACAAAACAAGCATTGACAAAACGTAGACAAGAAGCTTATGGAAGATTCTATTTGAATATATATGCAGGATATATTCTGCATAAGTTTATTTAAATGGAAGATTTACATGTTTATTTAGTCTTATCTCTTGTAAACCCTAATCCTTACACTATAAAAGGAACCAAGGGTCTTAGGTTTTATTCATAAGTTCATTCATAATGTAAACCTAAAGCGTGTGTCGACTAGACGTGGGATTCAATGTATACACGTCTAGTGATTGTTGATTATTAATATAATTAACAAACCTTTTGTTTTAATTCATGTGTTCTTGTGCCCTAAACACCTTGTTAATGTGTTATGTTCTAATTCCGCTTTGATTATTTAATCATATGAACATGATGCATTCCTAGTAGCTCAAAGATCCGGAAACCAAGGTTTCCACATGGAATAAACGATTTGATGAAGAAATCAAAAAGTTCTGATTTATTCAAAATCGTGTTGAGCCATGTGTATATCGCAAAGCTAGTGGGAGTAATGTAGCGTTCCTAATTTTATATGTCGATGACATATTAATCATGGGAAGTAACATTCCAAGACTTAAGGATGTTAAGGATTATCTTGGTAAAATTTGTTCTATGAAGGATTTGGGAGATGCTGCATATATTCTGGGAATTAAAACCTATCAAGATAGGAGTAGACGGTTAATTGGTATTAGTCAAGATGCTTATATTTATAAGATATTGAAGAAGGATAACATGCATAACTCTAAGAAAGGTTTTCAACCTATAGAGGTTAAGCATGAATTAATTCATGAGTTAGATGCATCAACACCCGAAGAGGTGGCTTACATGCGGAAGGTACCTTATGCTTCAGTTGTAGGATCTATTATGTATGTTGTAAGATGCACAAGGCCTGATGTGGCGTTTGCTCAGAACTTGGTCAGTCGTACCAACAGAATCCAGGGAAGCTCCACTGGACTACTGTTAAGCATATTCTAAAGTATTTGAGGAGTACGGAAAATATGTTTTTGGTATTTGGGGGTAAACCAGACACAGAACTGCATGTTACAGGATTCTGTGATGCGTCCTGGCAAAGTGATAAAGGCGATACGAAGTCTCAGACTGGTTACGTGTTTGTTATCAACGGATGAGCAGTTGACTGGAAGAGCAAGAAGCAGACAACCATTGCTATGCATGCGACTCAATCTGAGTACATTGCCGCTTCAGAAGCTGCAATGGAAGCTATTTTTATTAGGAAGTTTATTGGAGATCTTGGAGTGATGCCTTCAATTAAAGAGCCTATTGATATATATTGTGACAATTCTGCTACAATAATATTCGCCAATGATCCTGGAGTCATGAAAGGCGCAAGACACTTTAAATGTAGATATCACTATGTTCGAGAACATGTTGAAGCTCGAGAAATAAATTTGATAAAAGTTCACACAGACGCTAACATAGTTGATCCTTTTACTAAGGCTTTGCCTAGACCAAAGGTAGTTAAGCATGCCAAGGCTATTGGGCTGCAACTAGCTAGCGATTTCATGCAATAAATCTGTGACTAGTATTTGGATAAAGGATGTTAAGACATTATTGAATTGATGAAATAAAGATTGAGTTTCGTTTATTTGTCTGTTATTTGATTTTGTATCCTATTTTACATGTTTTAATCCGTGAATAATTGTTATGTTCTAAATGTCCGTTTTCGATTAATAGTATGGGAGTATTATTAAATTAAGACAATTCAAAATAGTGACAAATATACTTGAAAGTATATTGGTCAATTTTGGATGATATTTGATGAATCAAATATTGGACTTATCCCAACTATATGATTTTACTTTATGGATCTTTGTCATTAAGTAAATCATAAATATTTATCCTTAGACCTGATATACCAGGAAACTACATTGAATGTAGTGCATTTCTGTAAGGTAACCTAATGCTAAACGTAACTTTTAGCTATAAGGGTTATTTTCAGAAGTGTTGCAAAGATCATAGGTTTTGTTTGTAGTCAAAATGGGATTTTTTTTCCTTCAAATATTTTTGAAGTATAATACAGCTGGACCCCTCGGGTAGTAGTAAGATGTTTGTGTGTCCGCACCCAAATTTGTTTTGGTAATCTTGCTATATCCGTAAACGAGAAACAGAATGGTTAATGAAAGGAATAACTGAGATACATATCCAATTAACATTGTATTTGAAATAAAAGGATAATAATAATGATGAATCATTAAAAGGTTTTTGTCCTGGAGACCTTACTCGAGTTGTACTAGGGAGATTGCTAGTGTAACTAGACGCTAGTCAATGTAATCACGATATTTGAATTTTATCCAAGTGGGAGCTGAAAGTTTATGGAAATAAAATTAATAGTCGTGTGTAGGATCAAACTCGAGATTACCGGATTTCACACAATACATAAAGGGTTAATTTATTTATTAAATATATTTATTATATTTATTAAATTAAACCGAGCTTTAACTTAACGGTCGTTAAAATAATTAAGAGTTAAGTATTGTTGATCCCTTTGGTTGGATCTATATTCTGTTAAGAACTAGTATAGTCGTTTGTAATCAAACTAAAACACTGTGAGAACTCTTACTCAAACTAAATAAGTTATGCAAAATCTAACTTATAAAGCACAAAAGAACGTAATTACTATTAACTATTCGATTCTCTTATTAATCGACTTGAATGAGGTACATGAATGACAACGTACCTATGTTCCTTTTATAGAGTAAGGAACCCTAGAATCCTTAGAATATTCTATAAAGATAACTATATCACAGACGATATATTATCTATATTCTAACTATTAAGTATATCACATAAGATATACTCTTACTATAAACTATGACATATCTTATACGAAGATATATTCGTCCTAAATAATATAGCAGTACTTACTTTATAAGTAGCATACTTATTATGTACGGCGTTAACACTAATGGTACTTGAAAGATATAACAGTACTTAACATTACACTAACGGTACTTGACACTTAATAATAATTCCCAACAACCCTCCCCTAACAAGAATTATAACTTGTTGCTTCTTGTTTCTCTTGTACATAATGTATTTGAATATATATCTTCAGTTTTCTCTTTAATCTTGGATTGAACTTGGAATTGTTACTTGTATAAAACTGAATGTAGCCAAACACATCAATGTAGATCTTCTTCTGATAAGATAACCTTCATGTCTCATGAACTGCATCTTGATATATGATCTTCTTATGTCTTGTAAACATTCATTGTCTTGTGCAGCAACAGTAATTGTCTTCTTTGAGTTAAATCTATGAACTCTAAATCATGAACTCTTTCATGATTTGATGAGACAAAACCTTCTAAGTATTTCTTTTTAATACTTCCTTGCTTGCAACTTCATTCCTGAAATAAAACAGTTAACAACAAAAACCAATCTGTATTGGTTTCATGATTTTTAGCAAATCATCAGCTATCAACGGACTTGATTATTCTTTACCAGTTAGCCTTACCCTCTGGAATAGTCAATACTTTATTAATAAATAAAAAGGTGTATTAATAACCCTACAATTTTTGGTAAGTTTTCAACCATCAACGGATTTGAGAAAGTCTTTACTTAGTACCGTTTGTCTAGGACTAGCCAACTCTTTGTCTTGAAACAAGGTGAGTTAGAACCCTATAGTTTTTAGCAAACTACCAGCTGTCAACGGATTTGAGAAGTCTAACCATAAACCGTTTGCTTATGGACTAGCCAGTTCTTATGCGTGTTAGACATGGTGAACTGAGAACCATTTATGAAGTGTGACTGAAAGTCAAACACTTAAGGCTCTTTCTTAGCTTCTTCCTCATGCTCCAAATCCTTGATTTGTTGTTTAACCATTCTGATCAACTCCAAAGGTCCAACGGATTCCTCTGAAACCTCCAATTGTTGTTCCAACATCCTTTCCAACAATCCTCTTCCAAATGGATATCTTTTCTCTTGTAGCATATAGTATGTAACATCATCTATATCCAAAATGTGCAATCCACATGACATGTAACATCTCCAGTAACTAGGAACCTGATTCTCTAATTCCTTCAATATTTTCTGATCACAGTTGTGTGGTTCATACATAAAGAGAAATTCTCTATATAATAGTGATACCTTGGTTTTACCTTCACTGGCTTCCTGAGTTAATCTGGAAAGATCTTGAACATCTTGCCTGTCAAGAATATGCAGAATATCTTCTAACAGTCTAAATATTCTTGTTGTGCCATCTGATTTTTGTATTCCATGAGCTTCTAGTCCTTGATCTGTAGTATATATCCATTTGAAAATGGATGAGTTCTTTCCAAGAATCTCTGTGCCTACACATTGATCCTCAAAACATACTATATTTAAGTACTTTCTTAAGCTCTCATCATCATCACTATCTTCTGTGGTTGATTTAGCCTTCTTCTTGGCTTTTAGCTTCTTCTTGGTTGATCTCTTCCTTTTACCCGCTTTGAAAACTTTATTTTGATCTGACACATCAGAATCTTTTTCAAAGTCAGTATGTACCGTTTCTTAAGTATGTACTTTTGACTGTGTATGTACCGCTTGTACATTTTCAGTCTTATCAACACCTTGAGCCTATTCTCCTTCATTCATTATTTGAGCAGTCTCTATCTCTTTTGAACTTACCTTCTCCTTTACACTTTTCCTATCATATGTAGCTTTGATAAGTGGAGTTATTCTTGTATGTTCAGCAGTACTTGCATCATGTCTAGGAGTACTTCCAAATTGTCTTTGTTGTCCAAACTGCTTCTTTACATCTTCAATATCTTTCTTGTCCTTTTCAGAACCAATTTCAACAAAGTTCAATTCAGCTCTTTGTGTTGTTCATACAAAGCCTTGATTTCTTCAAAATTCTTCTTGACCAATTGAGCATGAGTGAAACGCTTAACTTTCTTGAGAAAAGTCATCATTTGATTTCTGATATGCATGGTAGTTGGAGGCTTAATCTTTTCTCTTCTTCTTTGCTCAGCAAAGAATCTTTGTTGCTCCCTTACAAAATCATCAATCAATATTGCTTTCTCTTCTTCATCATAAGCATCCCTTTCTTCACCTATTAATTATTCTACAAGAAGATCACTTGCTTGTAATTCAACTTGAATCCTATCATACTCTTGTATATTCCATTCTTGTTGTATCCTTTTTGCTTCAAGCAATTGCTGTCTTGCTGTAAGTTCTTCCTGTAATTCTTCTTTACGAATCTGTGCTTGCATTCTCATAGCATATTCCTCATCATGGTGTATTTGATTAAATATGTACATGACTTTGCTTATATCATCATCTGAATCACTTTCATTTTCAGATTCTTATTGTATTTGCTTCTTTCCCTTATCCTTTGGATTGATCTTTGGTAATTTCTTCTTCAGCTTGGAAGATTCGTCCTCATCCTTATCAGCTTGCTGTTGAATGACAATACCTTTAGTAGGCTGTGAAGCTTGAACTTTCTTACCTTTAGATTTATTCTTTTTGGCAAGAATTTCCTATTGTGTCTGTTCTCAATCTCTGCTTGTCTTGCTTTCTCAGCTGAATTCTTTTCTTTGATATCAAGCAGTACTTGAGCTAAAGTCTCATCTTCCCCAAAAGGAGTTTGACTTTCTAGTGAAGGATTATCACCAGCAGTACTTGCAATCGGCTTAGTTGGCTTAGCAATACCTGAGTCTTCAACAATGTTAGCAGTACTTGTAGTCGGCTTAGTTGACTTTGCAGTACTTGTATCTTCAACAGTGTTGACTTCACCAGTATATGACACACTTGTTTCTTCAATAACAACAATATCTCCATATACCTTTTCTTCCAATGAAGCTATCTTCTCAACATGTAACTCCTCAGTCTTGTCTGATCCATAACTCACTCTTGATCTTGACAGTACTTGAAAAGACTGTTTCTTGTGAAAGCAAAATTGTCTTTGTGGTGGAGTTGAAGATATAGGAAATTGAATGTTAATCTCCTCTAACTTCTCATAGAAACTACTCCAGTTTACTTGAAGTTGGGTGATTGAGATTGTGGCTCTGGTTGAGTTACCAAAATTTCTTCAATCTGTGGGTCCTCATGAATAGGTTGTGGGTCTTCTATTTGAATCTCCATTTTAACAGGTTCCAAACTGATTATTTCTACACCAGCAGCTAGACCATTGCTATCTTCAAAATTTCTAATGACATCATCAGCTCCAAAGATGATGTCATTCCCAGAGACTCTTGTTTGAATATAAGAAGAAGGTAACTGTTCTTCGAAATTCCTCTCTTGTTTGGTTGCATTCAGTTGCCTTTTCTTGAGGTTTCTGAACCTTTGCTTCCTAAGAGCAGCAGTCTGAATAAACTTGTTCTGCCTCATCCAAGGAGATACTTTATTCCTTAACTTGATTAGACAGGCCTCCAATTTAGCAATTTTCTTGTCTTGAACAAGCTTCTCTTTTTGCAATACCTGTACCTGTTTGGACAAGCTAGTGCACAAAGTAGTTAAATTTGCAACATCCACATCCTCTGTTGCTTGAGCTGGTGGTGAACCACTAGCAACAATGGAATCAGAAGATGTGTGGATCATCTCATCTGAACTTGGTTGATTACCAATGTTATGAGAAGAAGAAGATTGATTATCTTCTAGGGATTGGGAGCTCTGGTGAGAAGGAGTTTGCTGAGAACAACTAGCAGTACTAGGATCCTCACCTTCTTGGTTGGCAGGTTGAGCTAACATATTGGCAAATAAGGGTGTGACAGTTCCTATGAAGGCATTTCCTTGTTTGGTCAAGAAAGAGAAAGTTCTCTTTGTAAAAGTAGGAACATCCCATATATTTGTTAACTATGGTAGGTTAGGGATTTGGTCATTAACTAAAGTCTGAATGAATCTAGGATACATTAAAAACTTTTTAGAGCCTTCCAAATTCCTAGTCATGCCTTCAAAAATCAGTTTTGAAAAATTAAAAACCCTGTTGTTTGCTAGACAAATACCAGCTTATGCTAATGCAGCAGGAATTTGATCAAAAGGAGTACTTTTTGAGCTTAAACAGTGAATAATAGCATGAAAAAGCAATTTCCATTGTGGTGAAAACAATGCTTTAAAGAATGTAAGACTTTCCCTACCACCGTCATAACCCATGGCTGCAAGGCCATCATGGATCTCTGTATTATTTAGCATCTCAAGTCCATCTTCAACATTAAGTCTCAAACTAGCTCTTAGCAGTACCTCAGTTACATAGATGTTTCTATAATTCACCCTAGCCTTAATGCAGGGTTGATCAAAACGAGTACCTAACACAGCAGTATTCGAAAATTGTTCAACAAAAGGAATAGAGACAATGGGACTTACAATGAGTGCAAAACTAATATGACTTCGAGATAAAAAGCCAAGTATCTAATGAAACCGATAGAATCATCATTCTGAGCAACGTTCTTAACCAAGCTGTGCTTAGAGATCACTTGTAAAGCAGCCATTGTTGTTTTTGATTATCGACGATTAAAACAAAGGTTGTAGAATCGAGGTGTAAGAATAAAAGATTTGGTAAATCAATTATATAATTGGGGTTGGTATTTATAAAAGGAAATAACCCATCCACGAAGAAACCTCCAAATTTACAAAAGACAACCTAAACGGTACAACGCTTATGTAACGGTACATGGACCATACTCGGTACTTCAAATTTGCCAGCGGTACTTAGCAGTAAAGCGGTACTTCAAACACAAGACCGATTCATGCAATCCATCAACGTTGTAACCTCTTTTATTTTATACTATCAACCTGTAATCACATCAAAAACACAAAACATATACTATACAATAAAATTAGCATAAAAATTGTACAGTTGTTACCTCCCCTCAACATATGTAGCAGTCTATTGGTTAAGCATACCAATATGTGTCACCAAGAATTCAAACCTCTTTGTATCAAATGCCTTGGTCAACAAATCAGCTACATTGTGTTCTGTATGAATCTTCAAGACTTGAATAAGCTTATTGTCATAGGGATCTCTTATAAAGTGATGCCTTATTTCAATATGCTTGGTCTTGGAGTGAAATAATGGATTCTTGACAATGCATATAGTACTCTCATTATCAATGTAAATATTAGTGTTCATGAAGTTGAACCCATAATCTAACAATTGTTTTGAATCCAGAGTACTTGTCCACAACAATGAGTAGCAGCCACATATTCAGCTTCAATGGTAGAAGTAGCAACAATGGTTTGCTTCTTACACTGCCATGATATGAGTCTTCTGCCTAGGAATTGAGAACCTCCTGTTCTGGATTTTCTATCATGATTAGCTCCAGCATAATCACTGTCTGAGTAAGCTTCCAATTCAAAGGTAAAATCTCTAGGATACCACAATCCTAAATTAGGTTGATTTTTAAGATACTTAAAAATCTTCTTCACAACATGTAGATGTGAAACCTTTGGGTTAACTTGGAATCTTGAACAGGCACATACAACAAACATAATATCTGGTCTTGAAGCAGTAAGATACATCAATGAGCCAATCATTGATCTGTAAAGATGAATATCAACATCTTCACCATGTTCATCTTTTGATAAAGACTTCTTAGCTTCAAAAGGTGTGCTTGTACTCCTTGAATCCATACATGAAAACTTTTTGAAGATTTCAGCAACATATTTATCTTGACTGATAAATATTCCATCTTTCCTTTGTTTGACTTGTAGTCCCAAATAGAAAGTAAGTTCTCCCATAAAACTCATCTAAAACTTCCTTTCATCAAAGCCTCAAACTCTTCACACCATGATTTCTTGGTTGAACAAAAATGATGGCATCAACGTAGACTTGTACTAGAATAATATCCTTAGCATTCTTTTTGATGAATAGAGTTTTGTCAATGGTTCCTCTCCTATATCTATGTTCTAACAGAAAATTGGATAAAGTTGCATACTAAGCCCTTGGATCTTGATGTAGAGCATAAAGTGCTTTGATAAATTTGTAGACTCTGTTGGGGAATTTAGGATCTACAAAACTTGGTGGTTGTGAAACATATACCTCCTATGAAATAGTAGCATATAGAAAGGCACTTTTTACATCCATCTGATAGACTATAAAACCCATATATGATGCAAAGGCCAAAAACAACCTAATGGCTTCTATCCTTGCCACTGGTGCAAAGACCTCATCATAGTCTATCCCTTCTTTCTGTCTGTAGCCTTGAGCAACAAGCCTTGCTTTGTTTCTCACAACAACACCTCTTTCATCCTTCTTGTTTCTGCAAACCCATCTAGTACCAATAACTCTTTTACCTGAGGGAAAATCCACAAGAATCCAAACTTTTTGTAGCTCAAATTGTGTTAATTCTTCTTGCATGGCATCTACCCAACTTTCTTCATCAAGAGCTTGAGAAATATTCTTGGGCTCTACTTGTGATAAGAAACAGGCAAACAAACAATGCTGAGTATCTTTATGATTTGTTCTCTGCTGTTGTTTGACATAACTCACAAGTGCATGAGTTTCAGTATTGGCTTGAAGTTGTCTTCTGGTTTGCGCATCAGACTTAGGATCTCCAATAATCTGAGTAGTAGGATGGTTGTTGTTGACTTTGTGAGTGGGAATAGAACTGACTGGAATTTATGTTTCCAAATTATTAAAATCAGTTACTGCACCCTACTCATCATAGGAAGCTTTGGAGAAGATTCCTTCAGCTGGACTTGCAAACATGTCTTCATCATCCATAGCTTGTAAAATATCTTCTAATGAGTTAACAGACTTTGCAGATTTTGACTTAGCAGTACTTGCAGATGAGGTACTGCTAGGTATAGTATGTACTGCTGAGTGTTGTGACTCCAAAGATTCTTCTCCTGAATTCTCATTAGCAGTTGTAGCATTCTTTTCTTGATCTTGAAGCCTCTGAAGCTCTTGGGAGGCTTGATCATCAGTGGATGGCATTGTTTGCTTCTTGGGAGTAGCAGGTTTAGGAGTAACAGTAGGCATACTGGGTACATAGATGTGAACATCATCATCTTGAGAGTCTGTTGAAGAAGAATCTCCTTGAGTACCTGTCTTAGTTATACCAATCTCCTCACCTGCATTGTTAGCTTGACAATCCTTTTGCGCAGAATAGTAATCCATGGAATTAATTAGATAATATAAATCAAACATCCAAGCATAACCTATTCCTAGAACATTGAGTTTATTTTCTAAGAAATTAACATGGGCATTTTCTTCAAGCTTTTTAGATGCCAAGTTGTAAACCCTATATGCTTTACTTTGCAATGAATATCCTACAAGATATCCTGGATCAGATTTACCATCAAACTTCCCCAACTGATCAAGAGTATTTAGTATAGACACATGACACCCAAACGGTCTCAAATAACTTATGATAGGCTTAATACCAGTCAAAAGTTCATAAGGTGTCTTATTCTGAGGCTTGGTCACTAAGACTCTATTTAACACATAACATGAAGTATTGATTGCTTCTACCCAAAATGTATTTGGCGAAAGGGAATTAGCCAGCATAGTTCTAGCAGCCTCAATTAGTGTCATATTCTTCCTTTCAGCTACTCCATTTTGTTGTGGAGTCTTATTATTACTAAATTGTCTCTTGATTCCTTTAGACCTACAAAATTCATCAAATTCAGCATTCTTGAATTCTATCCCATTATCTGTCATAATGATTAATAGCTTTTTAGTGAACTTTTTTTCAACTAAAGTGATAAAATCCTTAAGTAAATCCTTGGTTCACTTTTAAGAGCTAAAAAGAAAACCCAACTGAATCTACTATAATCATCCGTTATGACTAGACAAAAAGTATTATGGCTAATGCTCCTAACTGAAACTGGACCAAATAAATCCATATGCAAAAGTTGAAAAGGCTTTGTCACAGTATTGACAATCTTGGTCTTACAAGAAGCTCTATGTTGCTTACCTTTCTGACTAGCAGTACATGTGAAATCATTTTGAAAAGATTTGTTAGGTAAACCTCTAACCAAATTCTTATTCACTAACCTATTAAGATTCTTGAAATTCACATGACCTAACCTCCTATGCCATAAATTAGACTCATCATTAGAAGCCTTAGCTAGAAACATGTTATTCCACCTGTAGGAGTAATAGTATGAAGATAAAAGGTGTACATATTTTCTTGCCTGGGTACTTTGAGCAATATTTGAGATTCTTTAGGCATCTCAAAGTCTTTGGAGAGCACCAAGCCGTCTGTATCTGTAAACATCACCTTGTTCTTCTTATCACACATTTGTGATACAGAAAAGTAATTGAATTCATTCATTATTTTACAAAGAACACATCTTCAAATTCCAACTTCCCTGTATTGATTTTTCCTTTGCCAGTGATTCTACCTTTGCTACCTCCAAAGGCTACTGGTCCACCTATGAATTCTTCAAATTCAGCAAGGAAATCTTTGTTTCCTGTCATGTGTCTTGAGAATCCACTATGCCTTTATCTTTCAATTCATCAATTAGATGCCACTGCACATACACAAAACATATCAGTTTTTTACAGGGACCAAGCCACATTTGGCTCGGATCTTGTGGGACCTACATACTTAAGAGTTTGATAGGTAGTTTTTCCAGTAAGACTACACACACTCTTATACTTCATGGTTCCAGTCACATAATCAAAGACATAAGTAGGTTCTTTGTCTTTGTACTGTTTTGGCTTAAGTACCATTTTAGCAGTACTTGTTTCAACACATGGTTTTTCACTTTTAGGAACCCACTTTTTCACTGGTTTATTATTTGGCTTACTTCTAGATGCTCTAACTTGCTCAATTACATCCTTAGAAGTCTTATGGGACTTTGATTTGACAGACTTTTGATCAGCGGTATTTACCTTTGGGTTAGCAGTACTTGCAGTTCTAGGTTTGCCGGTAGTTGGCTTAGCAGATTTCAAAGGTACTAGACCTTGCTTCATAAGTACTGCTCTTGGGATAAAGTCTTCAGGTTTGAGAGGGTGTTTGGCCTTTCTTACACCATTTTTCTCAATATGATCAAACTTAGGTTTGTCATCTTTTGGTCTGATGTGCTCGTACGCTAGGTATTTTTTTTAAAAGAATTGCAAATACAAATCCTAGACAAGAAGCCAAAAACTTGATATGCGATCTTTCCACACATCGGGCTTTAAATTTATAAACAAGAATTACCAATATTAATTAGGAACATAAATTCGAGCAAGTATACTCTAGTCATGTTGCAATTAGGTTGGTAAGTCAAGGTCGTCCCATGAGACTTGGTTATACTCAAGTGTAATTGTTTGTAACAATGGTAAGTATGATTGTCACGATCACACCACCATGAGAATAAAGGCATAAGCACACAAAGAACATACATGTATGGTCAAATGATCATATAGACATATGGATGCATAGTTTGGAAAACATATTAAAGGTAATCCTTTCGACCTATAGAACCAATAATAAGACACTAGTTCTTTATAAATCAATAATGCATAAGTCTCAATCAAGTGGTCACTCATGAGCCTTATGCCTAAACCAATAACAACAAGAATTCTTTGGACCCATAGACTTGGTTATCGATTTGATAAGTTCCATTTACTTGAAAGATGATTAGAAATTCAAAAGACTCCTTTCGACCTATAATCTAGATTAAACCATTACTTGTTATGTTTATTAAGTATCTTGCACAATCTTCACAAGCACAAGACCAAATCATTTGTCGATTAATGAATTGACATCAACCATGTTGAGAATAATTTCGACATATAGACTCAACAATGATTAACCAAACTGACAAACAAGAACAAGTTCTAATTCAACCAAATATAATGTTATCACCACAATCCAATGACAAGCACTAATAAGATCCAAACATCCATTTATCACAAGTTTTCATATAAACAATACAAGTATCAAAACATTCACAATATCACAATATAATCACCATGAACACGAAAATAAACTTTATTGAATAATAAAGAAGAAGTTACCCAACATTAGAATCCATAGTTACAAAGTATCCAAATGATTATAACCAATAGAACAACCAATATACAATTCGTCCTACCCATAACCTTCTTGGACATCAACCTCTTGGTGCGAGAATAGAGCCTTTTGGGGTGTTTGGGAATAAGGATTGTTGGAGATTGAATTGTTTATGGTGTATGGTTTTCATTCTCTACTTCTTTCATGGCTTATTACGCGTTCATGGCAACCAATTCCACCACCCCTCACCACTTGGGTGAGGGGTGATATCAAAATCACAGAATATGATGGATTGGTATAGAACAAGAGATGGATGAAAGATTGGTGGATAAGAGTATGTATAAACACTACCCCATGGGTTTTATTTATACTTGAATTCTCCTTGGCCACCAAGTAGTTTTCTTAGAGCCAAAGGTGAGTAATTATGAGTGTAATGAAGCTTTGAAGGAGTTACAATGGAGTTATCGCTGAACTTGGTGAGCAAGGTGAGGTATAGGAAGGGTCTAAGTTTTCTTGGAAAAGTGGCTGCATGAGAAATGTTGGTGGAAAGTTTGATGTTTGCTGATGGCTGATTTGCCGGCGGCAGCAATCATGTTGCCGGTGGCAACTGGGTATTGATTTGTCGATAGTGGCAACTGAGTGATGGTTTGTCGGCGGCAGCAGTAGTGTTGCCGGTGGCAACTGGGCCACTTTGCCTTATTTCTTCTTTGGTCCTTTTTCTTTTTTTCTTCGACCTTTGTTTCTGTAACACCCCCAGACCGGGTATCACAGTGGTGGATCGATGATCAAATAGATTACAAAGCACAGATCATAATTATATGATTTTTGAAATACAATTGATGAAGTCATTGATTTGGTACAATTGTTTAAATCGTTGAATAACAATTGTTATGAATATCCCAGTAAAATATAATCTCCCATCATTTTTATGCTCCTAAATGATGCTCATTCCATGCTCAAATAATCTTGCTACATAACCTGGGAAAAACATGCTTAAAACAGTCAACATAAAGTTGGTGAATTTATAGAGTTTTGTAAAATCTTACTTTATGATTTTAAGTTGTCCTACATGGTGTTATTCAGTATTTGATATAAAAGTCAAATTTAAAGTTCCCCAATTATTCCATACCTTAATGTACTAAGCAATAAATATCAAGATCAGTAAGTGTTATTAAGCAGAGCAAGATTAGGTTCAGTACTTCCTATATTTCCATTTCAGTATTTTACTAAGTAGTGTAAATAATCAAGTTTAGTATATTTAATACTAATATTACAGTATTTTACGAAGTAGTGTAAAATAATCAAGTTTAGTATATTTAATACTACCATCACAGTATTTTACTACACAGTGTAAAATAATCAAGTTTAGTAAGTTTTACTAAGCAGTGTAAAGTAACCGAGTTTAGCATTTCCATTACTCCCATTTTAGTGTTTGCTAAGTAGTATATGAGTAAGTTTAGTAACGCAAACCTTATAGATAGTAGCAATGCACAAATCATATATATACAAAAGATAATTACATTTTCTATTAATCGAAACTGAAGCTTAACCTTCCATAGTTCTCAACAGATGAGAACCCGGGCCTTACAAAAAGGCGCCAAACCCAGTTTCCAACATGGTATACATCTGTTGTCCCGGCCAAGACACAGTGAGCGCTACTTATGCAGATGGGGATGGTCAATCTCAAATAGATCTATTTATAACATTCGGGCGATTTACAACAATTTAACAGTTTCTATAATAGATAATCGTAATTAAAAGTATCATTCAATTTGCGTTCTATAGAATAACTATCTATCAATCATATAGTCAAAACAGGTTACAGTTCAATTTACATTCTATAATTAAATTATAGTCATATTGTCAAAACAAACTGCAGTTATTTAATAGCATGTCTCCCCCTCGTGGGTTTGAGAAATCATAAAAGATTTAAAAGCGAGGCTATGAACTCACCTGATACAATCGTCACAATAGTTAATAGAGAATGAACGTTAATCAAGAATAAATGTCAATAGTCGATACATGATCACATGAGACCTAAAGATAACGAGGCGCGTCTTAGGCTGGAGACAAGAAATAAATCGTACATATATGTAATAAGTATGTTTTAATAAGTTTTTGGACATTTCATAAGTTTTATGATTCTTTATAAAATTTTTAGGTGAACACTTAGTTTTATGTGAAAAATCCAATTTGACACTTTTAGCCCATCTTAAGCCCAATAGTGGTCCACTACCCTAGTATATGACTTAAGTCCATTTAAATTCAGTATACTACTCTAAATAGGTTATAAATCTCAGGTCCAATAATGGCCCAATAGCCATTACAAGTGTAAGTTGGGCATTTATGGCCCAAGTCCACTTTGTATAGTTTTTGGGTTCTAAAACGCATCACAACCACATACACTTAATATTTCACGTTGGTCGGTTCTCGGGTCATCTAATCATCAGCATATAAATAAGTCCAAGATCCCCGAAAAGTGGGTCCTACCGCGTCGGTTCTTATAAAAATCATCACATATTACGTTAATGAGTTATAATCCGTTTATTATAATTTTCCCGACATGTCCCGCAAATTTGTTCATATCTCTTGAACCGTAAATCATCTAAGTGTGTTCTTTTTACCAAAACCATTATTAACTCATGTACTATACTTATTATAAGTCTAATTACACAAAATTTATACTTACCATAGCTAATGCCTAAATTTTATCACTTAGAAGAGTTGACTGTTTTGGGCAGCCAAACTCGTTTTTACCGTTTTGGCCGACATTTCCAAACCGAAAATAATTGGTAAACCATCCGATTGATTCTAATTTTTCATGATTTTATCTAAAACCTACAGTCTTAACTTTTTCAATGATTCTGAGTTCTTATATGAGAAAACAGTCCGTCAAGACAGTATGTTCAGATCTGACTAGTTTTTACTATTTTGACCACCATTTCCAAACCGTAAATAATTGGTAAACCATCCAATTGATTATAGTTCTTCATGATTTTATCTACAACTTTTAGTTTTACATAATCATATGTCAGTATACAAATGGTACGAGAAAACAGTACATCAAAACAGTATGTTCAGATTTGACCTTGTTTCGTATTTTGGTCATATCTTGCTTTCTAGAATTCGTCACAGGACGAGCCACCCAGGAAATTAATCACAAAACAATTATCTATCTTAATATATAAGTTTTCAGTATCCCAAACCTACTGATTTCGACATGCAATCTGTTTTTGCTACGGTTCAAAATCGTTATAAATCAAACCGTTAATAGGGCTTGTTTAGCTTTATTTTTAGTGTTCAAAATTTCATATACAATGTCCAAATACTCATTATTTATTTCTTATATATATATTTTCAGAAATATGAGATCTAGTTAATATAATAAATAAAATTAAAAGATTAAAATCAAGAGAAAAGTGGAGTAGACATTAGATCCGAGATCTAGAAACGAAAGGACGGATACACCAAATAGATCTTCTTAGTTAGACACGTATAATCATAGATCTAACTAAGATCTATGTTGGGTCAAAAAGTTGATGTGGCATAAACTCAAAAACAAAGAAAACATGAAGGCATTTGTCTAAGCGTTGACAAGTGTATTCCACACGTTGTCAAGAACAAATCAGGCGTTGACAGAAGCAAGCATTGTCAAGTGCAATTCAAGCATTGTCACATGCAATCCAAGCATTGACAGAAACATTGACAAGAAGCCTTTGGAAGCTTCTATTTAGATAAGTATGCAGAATATATTCTGTATTAGTTTATTTAAATAGAAGATTTACATGTTTATTTGATATTATCTCTTGTAAACCCTAATCCTTACACTATAAAAGGAACCAAGGGTATTAGATTTATTCATAACTTTCATATACAATGTAAACCTAAAGTGTGTGTCGAGTAGGTGTGGGATTCAATGTACACACACCTAGTGATTGTTTGTTATTAATATAATGAACAATCCATTTTTTTAATTCATGTTCTTTGTGCCTAAACACCTTGTTAAACGTGTTTCATTCTATTCCTCCTTGATTCAATCAAGTGAATGAGATTCGTTCCTAGTAGCTAAAAGATTCGAGGAAACCAAGGTTTCCACAGTTGGTATCAGAGCCTCGTGGCTCGTGATGCTAGGACCAACAAGGTGTTCGTGTATGGTGAAAAGAACAAAAATCGGTCTAGGGTTTTTCTGGACGTTTTTGTGTGCGCAGCAGTATTCAGAAGGTCATATCTTTTGATTGGACCGTTGGATCGTCACGAAATTTCTTGTGTGTATTCTATACACATATATCTAGACATCCATTGGAGGGACTGTCATGTTTTATCTCCAAGAAAAAGTTATTAGGCGTCAAAGTCAGCAGTGAGTATATGCAGTTTTCTATAAACAGCCATATTCAAAACACGATTTCTCCTTCGTTAACCGTTGGATCATCGTGATTTTTGAATTGTAGGTTCTTCGCACTTGTGTCTAGAATCTCACCGAAGGGATCTTCGATCTGAACTCTAATAATGAAGATATTCAGCGTCGAAGTTCACTGGTTAAGGTAATGACATTCTTGCTTTTTCACATAAAATCATGAACTAGGGTTCCTCAAACCCTAGATCAACATAAAAAGGCAGAGAATTATGTTGTATGTGGCTGTTATAATGCAAGAATCGAGCTAGGTTGGTTTTACAAACCCTAAGTTAGGGTTTCGGTGCTCAAATTCTAAACCCTAGATCGATTTATAAAAGACGTGTTGTGAAGACGATCAAAGCTGAGTTTTTGATGATCGTATTGCTGCAAAGAAGGATGTGTAGGGTTCCTTTATTTGTGAACCCTAAAAACGCAGCTAAGATTCATGATAAAGGCTGTGATGTGATTGTTAGGGTTTTTAAATAAACCCTAGATCGAGGCTTGCATTGTAGCAGCATCTTGTGATTCGTGATACATGAAGTAAAAAGGAGGGACATGTAGCATATTGGTTTGATGCAAAGATAGATGTGAATGATGACAGTAGGTCATCACGTGATCCTTTTTCTTTAAGTATATCAAGGCTGCTGGTCCCCAAGAGACTAAGACGTGATGATGGTTGCCAAAAGAAAGCCAAGAAAGAAAAGTTACCACTGGTCCATCAATTTGATTGATATCACTAAAAGATTAAGGGTTCGAATATTAAGGTGCTTTTCATTCGTTCATTGGTCACAAGATTGGTATGTACTTTGTGTTCACACGGTCACTTGCTTATGTGTTCACATGCTCGTCTATTTTGTATTCTTTACTTTGTGTTCACATGAAGCTAGTCTTATTATTGGTGGAAAGGAATTGTGTTCCCACGATGCTTTACTATTAAGTAATGGTATGTTCACATGAGGAAGAATAAAGAATGTGACGTGAATTAAATGGAAAAGTAAAATGATTCAAGTGGGCTTTTGGATAGATGAAGCTAAAGTGATGATACTTAACAGTGAGGTATTAAGTGGTTTCACTATTATTTATTTTGAGTATCCATAATTGTTATTTGTACCCACAACTGCTGTCATATTAATTCGACGCTGACAAGAATAAGTTAAGCACTGTTGGGAAATGCTGACACTTGTTGTCCGATATATTATTTTTCAAACGCTGAAAAGTGTTGTCCGATGTTGGACAACACACAGTGGTAATATATTGGATAAAGGAAGATATTGGACAACAAAGGAATAGCTGCTGTTTGAGAAAATTGATACGATTTTAGCACACAAAAAGGAGGTATTTACACGCAAAAGGTACACGGAATCTCCGTTTTTATATAGAATATCAAGTTGATATTTATGGTTCGGATATTTTTAAAATGGATTAATGATTTTAATGCGAGTTAGCAACAATTTGTGAAGAACTTTATTGGATTTGATTATGTAATCGAGGTAGCCTTGCAAAAGAGTTATCCTTCTTTTACTTTTACATATGATATTAAGATTGAGAGTCGTCATGAAGAGGTGTTGGCTTAAGGGGAAGAATTCTTATGGTAAGTTTGATGTTTGAAGAAGATTTTCGCAAGTTTGTGTTCTATCATATCTTAAAGACGTGCACTTCCAGTCATTGATCTTTAAGATAACTTGTTTGTGCTTTAAATGTTTGGTGACGAAGACTTGTCATAACACTTGAAGGAGTTACATTATCGTGCTCAATGTCTCACAAAGGATGAGAATATTGACAAGGGATCAAGGTCTACTTATAATTTGCAATGGGTATAAGTTCTTCATCACATGGATAGTACAAGATATGCAACACAAGGTTGGGTTATTCTACTTCTACATCAAAAATATTATATTTGTTTTTCTTCAAAATCATTACACAGAGCCTACATTTGGAGAATCTTCAAGATTGCATACATTGTTTACTTCCCTGTTGATGTGACAAAAAGGGGAAGACATACATGCTACAATTGAGGGGAAGCACTTTGAAGATGATGTACAACTTACAAGAGATACACAAATAGTTTTTCCGACATCAACTAGGGTAAGATTGTTGGGTCAAAAAGTTGATTTGGCAGAAACTCAAAAACGAAGAAAACATGAAGGCATTTGTCTAAGCATTGACAAGTGTATTCTAGGCGTTGTCAAGAACAAATCAGGCGTTGACAGAAGCAAGCATTGTCAAGTGCAATTCAAGCATTGTCACATGCAATCCAAGCATTGACAGAAACATTGACAAGAAGCCTTTGGAAGCTTCTATTTAGATAAGTATGCAGAATATATTCTGTATTAGTTTATTTAAATAGAAGATTTACATGTTATCTCTTGTAAACCCTAATCCTTACACTATAAAAGGAACCAAGGGTATTAGATTTATTCATAACTTTCATATACAGTGTAAACCTTAAGCGTGTGTCGACTAGGTGTGGGATTCAATGTACACACACCTAGTGATTGTTTGTTATTAATATAATGAACAATCCATTTGTTTAATTCATGTTCTTTGTGCCTAAACACCTTGTTAAACGTGTTTCATTCTATTCCGCCTTGATTCAATCAAGTGAATGAGATTCGTTCCTAGTAGCTAAAAGATTCGAAGAAACCAAGGTTTCCACAATCTAGACATGCATTAGCCATTCAACATGGTCCTCAACTTCAGCCCCACGAAGTGTATGCATCTCCTTCTTCAAGGCTCCAAATGGTTAAACCAATATCGCCATTGGTTGTGATGATCATAGACGAATAAGTTATGATAGGATTTGAGCTTACAATAATTATAAAAATGGTGATTTGGTTGTGGTGGATTTCGGCCATGTAAGGAGGAAAGAGAGAGATATATGTGAAGATGAAGGCTAGGGTTTGTGTAAGAAATGAGGGGAAACCCTAGTTGCCCCTTTTATACCCATTCAAAGTTATAAAACCTATTTACAAAGTTTATAATAGTTGAGGGCTTATGTTTGCAACTATTTTATAAGGGCCTAAAGTGTAACTTATATTACAACTTTCGTTAATACATGATTCGGGGCTCGTTTATATTTTATTAAATTCGATTCGTCAAACGGAAATCGCGTCATTGATTTTAAAATCATTTCTTCAATAAAATGAAGTATTTATGTGACTTATAAATACAAAAGATGTGTTCGTTTATCTAAATAACGATCATTTATCATTTATCGTTTTAATAACATAAGTATCGTTTTAATAGAAATACTTCACATTCAATCACTCCGTAGATAAATGTAATGTTAAACAATTTAATCAAACTGTTTATCAAGTATCTCTCGACAATAATTTATGTAATTAAATTATTAGATTGTCGGTACACGGGTTGTACGACTTTTGTCGTGTTTTCAAATCCGAGGATTTTTGTATTGCTTCAAAACAGGTTTTTGAAGTATACCTCGTTATTATTTAATGAACGAAAAATCTCGGGTTTTACACCATCCACATGCCATCTTGAGTTTCGTCCTCAACACTCGATTAGTATTACTAGGTTAAGTAATGATCTAAGATCATTGGGTAGACTCTTATTACATTTTATCATGGTAAAATCTCGAATTTTACAACACCACCCCGTTCTTTTAGCTTCGTCCTCGAAGCTATAAAAAACTTTGTCATCTATTAGGGTATAGATGTCATAGATCAGAAGGTTCGTCTTAGACATGCTCGGAAAACAGAAGTTGCCAATAATGTAAAGAGATATTTATTCGGATTACTTTATAAGTCCGATTGGGCAGTATCTCAGTGATGCTACTATTGCGGATGAACCGAAAGCAATGCATAGAGATCTTTATCCGGGTCGCTCTATAAATCCGATTGAGAAGTATTTGGATGCTGCTATCAATTACGGATGGACAAAATTATCCGAAAAGTTTGGCCGTCAATTTGACTGTAACACCCCCAAATTTACACAATTCAATACAGCGGAAGACTCGTTGGTGTTAGGGGATAGCACATTACTCACATCATAGACAACGCTTAAAAATCGCGTCGTTTAATAATAAAGCATTTCCATTCATAAATATCAGATTTACATAGGTCCCAAGTCATTGTATTTCATACAGGTTTTACAAAGCATTTGAATGGAAATTATTATTTAAGTGCGGGCCATGAATTCTTGTTGTCTTCCTGAGATAAAACATGTTAAAAGAAAAGGTCAGTGATAACGCCGAGTGAATTCATAGAGTTTAATAAAATCATTAATATATCGTCGGTATAAAATTATTACCGAAAATCATTTTGTACAAATCCTTGTAGTAGGCCATAAAATAGCCACAGTCATTTTATACAAATCCTTATCAAAAATCATAATATAGGCTTTCGCCTTCAAAATCATTATACGAACCATTGTCGTTAAAAACATCATACAATACGTTTTATAACGTTGTATAAAGTAAATAAAAACCGTTATATGAATATGGTTATGTAAAACCAAAACGCGAACATAAAATCAATAATAAGACCCCGTATTGCTAGTCAAGAAATTCATTGTAATTTAGTGTGTATAGCAATATTTCGTTATTTGGATTATTATAAGCCGCATGACATTGTTACCTTACTACAACAAACAACGGGTAGCTAACCCGAAACTCATTTGCCCATCTAAATTAGCGTGTCGTCACAATAATCACGCTTGTGTAAATCTTCTCATACATAAATTCGCTTACCAATCAATGTGGCACGACAGGGATGAACCATCAAGTAGCGAACTGGGGTGATCGTCCCCAAATAGTACTATTATATGCACAAGCGTCTACCAAATCCCGGTAGTTCACAATTCATGCTAATGGGACTTTTAGTGACATAACCTAACTTTAATAATCCATTTCATTTCATCTATCGAGTCATATAATCATTCATCGGGTCATACAATCATTCGGGTCCAAATCAATAAACAGACAATCGGGACAATTGGTGTCCTATTTTATAAAAACTAACATGTTATCTCCCTTGTGGATTTATAAAACATTTTATAAAAACATTTAAAAGAGTGTGAGGCTATGAACTCACGTTGATGTGGGAAAGCGGTTATCTGCGATTTGGATGTACGGTACGTGCTTCAATCACGGAAACCTAGACAAATAATATTCGTCTTAGACTTTTTTCCAATGACTTTATAAAAATAACAATTATGTATACATATGATGATTTTATATATATGATGATGATCAAGTGGGATTGTACATCTTTATTCCACATTATAATGTTATGTGTTGGAAATTTTCAAGCCTAGTTACACTAGTTCAACTTGTTTACATTTTGAGGCCTAATGGGCCCATTACAAGCCCAATATATTATATTAGCCCAATTATACTTTTATTATCAGTATTATACTTTACATGTTGGGCCCAAATGGGTTAAGCCCAATAAGTAAGTTTATAAGTGTTTTACTAACTAGTCGAGTTTATAGTCCAATAAGGCTACTTTGGCCCGTTAATGTCTATATGTTGTAAAGTTAGGGTTTTATCGGTTTTTACTTTTTATATAAGTTCATATATCAGTATGTGAGTTTATAAAAGTTTATATTAGACGGGTCCGACCGTCTAAGTTTTATTTGACAAAAACGTTAATCTTTCGGTTTTAGTCGAAAAGACGTAAAACTTGGTATATAGTTTTATAACTTGGAAAAACATTTATACTTGTAATTTATATAACATGTCCTATTTAAATATCAATATATATATATACCTCTTTATTTATAATTATTATCAACAAGTGGGTTTTATATATGTATATTTTATAAATACAAAATTTTGAGTGCTTATATTATATACTATTTATTTTACCAAATCTGTCCTAAATTTTCAATCCACTAAAATATCCATATCTAAAGTTATCACAGAAACTACATGATATGTGCTTCATTTTATTCCTTTATAGCTACTGATGAATCAACCTGTAAGTATTTTAATAAATTCGTCCAAAACAGTGTAGGCAGATTTGTACTCTAAACTTGTTTTGATCATATCTCACTCATTTTTATGATTCCATTGTATGGCCAACTCTCACATGTGTATAACACCTAATACTTACTGTATATTGATTCCACTTTACCATTTTATCAGTTTAACATTTGGTTACTTACTGTTTTTATATAGCCATCATATTTAGCAAGATTTTAACCTTGTTACCTATGGTTTTCCATCTTTTTAACCATATTTATCAACACCAAATCCCCACATAATATTTTTAATCATCATTCATCATCATATACATATACATATCAAAAATGAAATACAAAATACATTTACAATATATGAACAAAGTGATGGAGGAGATATTCTTATACCAACCAAATGATGAGATTTTAAGAGTTTGAAGGATCAAGACTTGGTTTTGGGTCACCAAATCTTATGAACTCTTGTATGAAATGTTCAAGATCGCCAAGGGAGATGTTGGTCTTTGAAAATCAGCCCTACTTCACCTTGCAAACTTCTATTTGGATGTTAAAATTAACATCAATCTTCATATCTTTTGAAGGAGAGTAACATATATGAGTTATAACACATTTGTGTGGTTAATTTTTGTATGAATTGGTGTTGTGGTGATGATATGGGACGGCCAAAATGGCTAGAGAGAGAGAGAGTTTGTGTGGTTTTGCATGAAGGAAATGAAAGTAACTAGTTTATGTTTAGTGGTTTTGTTAAGTTGCTAGCAGTTTAGGTAGTTCAAGGACATGTGTCCTTAGACATGTATAAAAGTGACACCTTGTGAGGTGCGTAGGCCAAGTTTGCCGCCCATGGTGAGGGGGTGGGACAAGTATAACTTGTTTCATCCCCTTATCAATTTACGGGTACTCCTCGATTCTAGTTTCCTCGATTTGCGTGCCCTCGGGTCGTTTTACGAAAAACAGTTTTATAAATATGAATCAACGGCACAAAACGAATCTAATAAAAATTGTTTCATCAAAAACGGAGTTCAAAAACGTAAATATGTAATCCTAAGGTTTCCGGTTTAATCGTAAAGGACGTTAAATTATTCACGTAAGTCCTAATCTCTTCTCGTAAATTTGCGAGTTTATGAACCAACTAAAAATTAAAATCCCAAAATAATATTCACGGATAAATTTATTTTTTGAAATGTTGGACTGTCACCAAAGACGGTGTATGTAAATGTAAGCACGTAACGTAAAATCCTCTGGTTTAGACGTAGTCGATGCTACTTCAAGACGTAAATCCAAATTTCTACCCAAAATATGTGAGTTCATAATATAACATTAAAATAATGTTTTTAAATTATACTTGAGAATAAAATATCAACCATAAATTGACGGATTGTCACAGCATTTACCCCTAAACAGGATCTTTGTCCTCAAAGATCAATTTATCTTACTACTCGCTTCTTATAGAGTTAAAGCCATGTGTGTATTTTCTCCACATTCGGTCTTTTCTCACAAGTGTAATCCATTACAATACGCGAGTTTCATCAAACATAACTACGGGAATAAGATCAGGCTTAATGTTGACTTACTTTCTCTATCCATGATGTTCACGGATTTTTGATGAATGCAACTTTTCGCCGATCTAGACTTTATCAAGAATAATTCAGATTTTCACTTGATAGACATTTTATCAAGTTAGATATACGAATCATAATCCACGCAGCCTTTGAAGTCCTAGAGTAGATCCAGCTTATATGCCTTTCAAACCAACATTTTACATTATCTCAATGGTCCCATACAACGGGGAATTATTTCCCATGATATTTTAGATCATCAATTCATTTTTCCATGGTGAAATTTTTTGGCATAACTTCGCTACCCATCCTGCACTTCAAGATCTACATTTCATATTCACATAACCTCCTGCCCACTACTTGTCACAAACGTGAATTTTGAATCTATTTAATTTACGTGAAACGCGATGGTTCAGGTTAGACTTGTGAGTCTATTGATGTTCCCGATTGATTACGCATATTTGGTGTACAAGTTTAAAATGCTATGATAAAAATCATGACGATGATTATTTGCATGACTAATATTCGTTTACATTACGCACTAGAAATTCTATTTTAGGAGTCGACATTTAATTACATCAACGTAATCCCATTTAAGAATTTACTACACAAAACAAATATTTTTCACCCGGTATACATTTATCACACACTTAGACATTTCGTATATTTTCCCTTTCACCAAACTAGTTTTTAAACACTACACTTTCTTAAACTCAATACTACAAACATTGAAACCTTTACTTTACGCAACCAAAAAAACTACACAAAAACATTTACAATATACCAAAAATAAAATAAAAGAAAGCTTTTGTCCTAAACACTACAAACAAAGCGGTCCGCCACACTCCCATTCAATAACACACGTTACTTTCAAAAATGCTTGTTTGGCACTTAGAAATAATTGAAGATTTACTTATTATTTTTGATTGCGAGTGAACCACTTTGTCTAATTGTTTACCAAAATTAGAGACTTCATGAGAATGTGATGTTTATCAAATATTAAAGACCCCGTGGTCTAGTTTTTATAACAAGAACCAGTTTATTTTTCGAACTATTATTTAACGAGATACTAAGACCCAAAGTTGACCCCGTGACTACAATGGTTGAACATGAAAAATGTACGAAATTTTTTTTATAAATCAAGAGCAAGTATAAATTATCAACCAAGTGCATTGTACGTTATTATTTATTGTATTTAGCCTAAGTACGAATATTTTACTTAGGTTACGAGTAGATCGTTTACGTATTCTTTTTTGTTCCTTGATTTTCCGTGCTATCTTTATTGATCATAATCACTACTTCATCGAGGTGAGTTTCATAGCCCCACTTTTAATTATCTTAACTATTTTGGAGTGAGAACATTGTTTGTTTTAAACGGATGAACATAAGTGCTAAAACTTGATACATTTGCCTACATGATGTCTAAGTAGCGATATCCCTAGATGCTTTAGCCCACTATGATGAACCATTAATTACTTTGTGTAAGCGCGAATGTTATGGATAGATCTATCGGGACTAACCTCCCTATCTAATTTGGTTGTCTAGCCAAAGTTAGATACACTTACATTTGAGGATTTACAAATGCTTCGGGATAGGCATTTGCTCGGGCTCTTATTATATCTTGTTGGTTGAGGTTAACACTTCGGTGTCACAAGCTTAGGCGTAGGAATACAAACGTATATTATTTTGATTATAGCCATGTTTTGGTTATATGCCGGTTGCCTGATCAAATCTTATGTTTCATCACATTAATTTTGTAACTAAACCTATGAACTCACCAACCTTTGTGTTGACGCTTTAGCAATGTTTTTCTCAGGTATCAAGACAGAGGAGTGACGTGGTTATGCATCAGAGATTTTTAAATGAAAATGGTCGTGACTAGTGTATGGATATTTGGATCAGTGTTAAAGTCTTTTGAAACGATGTTTTATTATGATCTTGTGTAATTCGCTTCCAAACAAGTTTATGCTTTTAATTAAAAGAAAAACGGCTTTTAAATAGTCGTTCTTTGAATCTATGTCTTGTGATAGTCATGACCGTCGCACCCCATCGCGTTGCCTTACTCTGATAAATTGGGGGTGTGACAGATTGGTATCAGAGACTGGTTATAGAGAACTAGGTTATTTTACAAAATGATTTTTATAAACGTGAGTCAAAAATTTAATTTTGGAAAAAATAATTCTAGACTATAACTGTCTCTCAAAAATCTCTAAGAACTACTTCACTCCACGTCTTCGATACAAGTAAGTTGTGACTTGAGATAGTATATGATTTTTGCAATGCTAAGTTTTGAATTTGATTGCTATCCCTTCCCATGTTTGAGTGATAACCTTAGGGACATGTAATAAAACGATTTTTTTAAAACATCCTTGTATGGATTGTTACGATACGCAAATGGTTTGTGCCATATTCATTTGAATGGTTTGTGCCAACTTTGTTTAAATGGTTTGTGCCATATTTATTTTAATGGTTTGTGCCATATATATACTTTCCTTTGAGATTAAACGTACGCATACTTATATTTTAGATAGTCTGCGGGACTATTATCGACTATCGAAACGTTTTATGTTTCATATCACTGTACGCCGAATTAAAGATATCGCCATGATTCCTAGAACGAAAACTATACGAATATATTTATTTACCATGTGTTTGGTAGTATGTTAATTAGTAGTAATACTTGAATCAAGCGATACTATTATAAATGTCGAGAGGAACAACTATTTATTGGGTTCGATAAATCGTTACTCCACTAAACATTTAGAATAGACTCGGTTGAGGAAAGGTGACCTACGTTAATTAACGGTTTTGAAATTAAAATTGAATGCGACCGAGGAACGACGATGACGTCACTATTTAAAATGACATATGACGATAAAACACTTAGTACAAGTATTAATCTTGTAATGCTCAAAAGAATACTACAATACAAATAACGAATAAATTTCGCGATATATTAACTATCCATAAATGCGCTGACGCGTAAGTCAAATGGTTATCAAAGAAATTTTTATTGGAAATTAATTACGCAAAGACAAATCAAAATTTTTATTAGTCCATTGGTTGCGACTAAATTATCATGACTTTATTATAAATCTCGAAGTTGCGATATGGATATAAATTAAAGGGTTTACCCTTGGTTAAACAATTATGCCAATTTCTACATCAAAGGGATTATCGCGTTGCGCGATATTTGAGAACCCCGGATGTGAAATGTGGACGTATATTGAGATATTAAACACAAGGTATAAATATACAACAATGATTGTAAAGTTTATCTATCATTGCGAGCAAACGCTAGACGAGAGCAAGATAAACGAAACATATAAGGTATAACGGAACATATTCCAAGATCAAAGAAATTCTTGTAATAAAATTTAGTAATTGCTCGAACTGAACATTTTGAACGGTTACGGATTAGAAACATATGGAACAATTCTTGTGATGAAATTTTTGTGATAAAATTTTAGTACACGACTCATCTAAATAAAATTAACAATTTTTCAAGGTGTAAAAATTGTCGAAAGTGTACGAACTAGCAATACTAAGTTAAAGAAAGACTTATGAATGAACAAAAACTAGTACGGGATACGTAATAGCGGTAAGCCGACTAAACCTCAAAAACATACTTACTCATCAGAGTTGCAAGTAATAGACGTTTAACAAGAGGAAATTGCACAAAATAAACGTCGTAATTGATGAAATAATTTGATGATCCCAAACTTAGATCGATTAGCTTTGTGTATACAAGATTAGATCAAGTAATACACGTAGAGAAACCTTTGTATATGCTTTATGAATCTAAGTGCTATGCGGAATTTAACACTTAAACAAGAACACACAAGATGTAAACAAACTTTCAGTTTGATTATGAATGTCGAACTTGCTTACAATGAAAGATATTTACGAATGAAAACTTATATATAAACAATAACCTAAAGGCCTTCTTTTATAGACATAAGAAGCCTTGTACAATAATCTACGTATCAACTATTCTAGGTAAAGATAAACATAGAAAATACATTGTCGTTTATATCCTTACTAGAAGTATTCTAGAATATAATAAACGTGTAGATTATATCTTCCATCAGTGCTTGTCTTCAATGTGTCAACGCTTGACTTTAACTTGTCAACGCTTAAGCTGTCAGCGCTTGATTTGTTCTTGTCAACGCTTGATTTGTTCTTGTCAGCGCTCAAGTGATCTGGCCTTAATTTATTCCCAACAATCCTCCCCTAAACTTGATATCCACTCTTATGATCAAGTTTCTGAATAAGCATTAAGGACTGGAGGAGCCTTACAAACCTTCTCATATTGGTAATGAATAAATCTGATCAAATCTTTTGCCACGTCACTTGAATAATCTATCTCCAGCTGAGTGTTCTTCATCTTTTCCAAAATAGCCTTGGATATGAAATACTGAGCATCCACAAGCAGATACTCAGCAAACTTTGTAGAAGTCAAATGGTATACACCAGCAGCTGAATATAACCTCCATTGAAGACCACTGAGGTCATCTTCAAGATCCTTCTATATTGCAGGATCCTCATCTTTTGGTCCACACATTCTTTTGAATATGGTCCAAAGTTTTATTCCATTAGCTGAAGTTGGTGCTTCAGCCTCATACTTGGTCTCCAGCAACCTCCAAAGGTCCACCAAGTCTTCTCTATCACAACTTGCAAACAAAGATATGAGAGTGGTAAAGGTGTGTACCTCCTTGCCAAATCTGCCAATCTTCCAGAATCCACATTCATCTTCTTCATAGCTCACAATTGGATTCCTGGGATCTAATGGTAACACTTGCACCATATCTGAAGCTTCTAATGGGGAGAGCTTGAGGCTCTTTCTTATAACTGCTTCACTTGGATATAGTGGATCCATATCTTTTGGAAACTCAAATTTAATTTCCTTCTTCACTGGCCTGGGAACCATCATAGCTTTCTTGATTTCCATTTCTTCTGCAAGTTGCTCCTTTCTTTCATCTGAAAGAAGTCTGAGAGTGTTTGCTTCCTGCACTCTCACCCAAATGGGATAAGCCCTGTTTTCCAACTCATCAAATGTCAAAGCCTTCAACTTCTGATATGTCCATCCAACTCCATGACATCTAAGCAACATAAAGGAGAGCTCCCTTCTATCCCTTTTCAACTCTGAGAGAATATTGCTTGCCTTGTGTTTCAAAATTACCTTACAATCTTTCTGAACTCTAAGAAGAAGCTCCAAACCCCATATTTGATCTGAAATGGTCAAGTCTGGATTATCCATACATCTTTCTTCCCAGCATTGTACATTTGAACCACCTCTGGCATGTCAAAGTCAACCTGCAATTTCAATTCTCTCAGCTTTTCCCTAGCAAGCTCATCACCATACTCAAGCCTTTCTGGTTCTATTATCATCACACTTGAGTCTGAGCTAGCTCCATCACTTTCTTCTTCAGAAGTCACAACAAATGGTGACTTTTCCTTTTCATCTTGTTTCATGATTTGTGCAGCTAATCTTCTACCAATTTACCCTTACCCTTATCTGATGGTGCAATTGTTGGTAAGGTAAATGGTAATACCTGAGTAGAAACCTCCTTGATGATAGATGATGACTGGGATACATCACCTTCATGTGCAGGTCTGTCAACGCCCAAATTTATCCTATCAGCGCCCAAAATACTTCTATCAGCGTCCAAATTTTCCTTGTCAACGCTCAAATATTTTCCCTCAGCTCCTTGTGTAACCTCTCTCAACATAGCTGTAAATGATAAATTTAGATTGGTGGGAGAGATTAAGGACGTATCAAAACCTGTGTGTTTCTTCAAAGTTGTAAGGGCTTCAGCAACCTCCATTGATTGACCATCCTGGCTGCCCTTATCACTCAGATTTATTTGATCTTCCTCCCCTTTGGAAGATTCCTCCATACCCCTTCTAGCACGATCACTTTCCAAAACAACAATCCTCTCCCTCAATTGCTTGAGTTCAAGGCCTTGTGAGCTGACAATTTGTACTAAGTCTGCATTTTGCTTTTGCAAGCTAATGCAGACTGCCGTCAATTCCATAAGAGTCATTGGTTCCAGTCTTCCCTCTTCTAAAATGGGGATTTGACCTCCCAAGTCAGATTCATTGGGCAAGGATGAGGACTTAATAATGGTGGGACTGTCTTGGCCAGCCTCTAAGCCAGAACCAATAGTCCCAGCCTCATCCAGGTCACTAGCCACACTTGTGGTAGTGGTTCTCTCTTCTTCATGGCTAGGACCACCAGAGGAGAACACTCCAGTAGTCCTTTGGCGTTTCATCAACCTATATTCAGGGGGTGTGGAAGATGGTGTGGAAGAATGGGTGGATGTGGGTTGGTTAAGGGGTGTTTGGGATTGTGAAGGTTGTGTGTCAGCGTTGGAAATAGGCACATCAACGCCAACATTTGATGTGTCAGCGTCAAAGGGTTCTTGGTCAATTTGCATTTGTTCAGGTGAGGGTAAAGGTTCAGGAATGGGTTCAAGTTGTGGTTGAGGGTCAATTTGAGGTTGGGGGTCTGGTTGGGGTTGTGCTGCTGCAATAACAGCAAGCATGGCTTGGGTTAAAGGTAAGTCTCTATGGGGTGGTGAATCCATCTTCATAAAAATAGCTTTCTTTTGCTCAGGGATCTTATAAAAATAATTGTGATCCCTTGAGCAGTAACCTTGATCATCAAAAACCATTTGCAGAAAACGGGGATAAGCTAAAGTCATTTTTGTCCCCTTGTTTTTACACATCCCCTCAAAAATCATTTTAGAATAGTTATATTTTTGCCCTGTTGCAATGCACACAATAGCACTTGCAATGGATCTATTGATCTCATAGTGTGCAGTACATTTGGGACTCAAACATTGAAGGAGGACATGTATGAGGTACTTCCAGGCTGGGGGAAATTCCTGCTTATGATACTTGTTTAGAGTACCTTCATCAGGAAAAGGATATCCCAAAGCCCTAAGCCCTTGTTCTATTTCATTGATGGGAAGGGTGGCTATACCATCAGCATCATCAAGATGCAAGGCTTGGCGTACCAAGGCCTCAGTAACCACCCAAGATCTCCCATGAACAATAGAAGTCAATGTGGTCACTCCATTAACTGTTGAGGAACTAACAGTGTTCCAAAACTTCTTAATGTGTGTGACTGGAATGAGTGGTGCATGAGAAAGAGCATACCTTAATGGGGATGCGTTAAAATACGCCACCATTTGTGTGTATTGGGGAAACAGAGCATCATCAGCTTCAAGATAAGCAATCATGTTGTGTTGTGATCTGAACCCCAATGCCAATTCTGCTGAGTTAAACTTTGGTGCCATAGATGAAAGCTGTTAATTTTAAGTGTAGAAGATGAAGTTGATAAGAGAAAATTGTTAGACAAGAATTATAGATACCCTGTTTAAAATAGGAGCCAAATTTATAGGAGAGTAAGAATGCATGTGATTGGCCCAAAAATAGGCAAAGATTTTCAAAAATCAATCATGAAAATATTGAAGAAGTTATAAGTTATCTCATGCATTAAATGAAAGTAACAACTCCTAAAATTACGGCTTGAAAATATGTCAAAAAGTAACAACTGGGTAGGTCCCATTGAGTGTCAACGGTCAAGAATAACCTATCAATGCCCAACGGCTAACATCTTGTCAACGTTTGCCTAAAGCCATGTCAGCGTCCAATTTGGTCACAACAACGCTTGGAAAATTCTTGTCAGCGCCCAAAAATAAAATTATTTTAAAAAGTGAAAAATGACCTTAACAAGTAATTTATCCTAGAGAAGATAACCAAAAGCTGATAATTATCATAGGGCGGCAAGCACTGTCCAGTTATGCACACTTGCATAAGCAAGATAGACATAACAGTCCTCTAGTGTCCCTTGCTAACCAAAACTCTTAACAACAAAGTTACCTTATAAAATCCTTGTTACTCCCAGGTAAATCCCATATCAAAATCATTCCCAAGTCTCCCAACAGACCACAACCAATTCTAGGCCAAAAATGTCTTGGCAGCAAGCAAAGTTGATATACTATGCATGCTACAGTGCCTTATGATTTAGTAAAACTAACTCATACTCACCTGTGGACACAATCTAGAATTGTGATAAGAGTATCATATGGATACCCAAACATCCTAAAGGTTCCTAAAACCTCCCCTTAAACTATGATACAAAAAGTTTGCTAAAATCATGCATGAACATAAAAATTTATGTCAAGATAGGAATGAAACATTCCAACCATCATCCATAAATAAAAACTTGTCCAAATGCTTCTCCATTTATCCATAAGCAACTCTGTATCCAATGGTATACTGCTAACACCATCTGCACATTTAGATTGAAAAACCACAAAACTAACATTGTTGCTGACAACGCCCCGATAACACATGACAGCGTCGAGGGAAGCTTTGTCAGCGTTAGACAATTATATTGCTAACAACGTTTCAAAAACACTTATCAGCGTTCAAGCAACCTTTGTCAGTGTTAGAAAAATATAGTGGAAAATCTAAATCATCAATAAAACCAACAATAATAATGCATCATCCTGTACATACTTTTACAAAAAGAATCCAAAACACATATTATGTGAGATTAACCATTCCAATACTTGTTACCAAGTATTGAAATCTCCCAGCATCAAAAGGTTTAGTTAATAAATCTGACACATTTTCCTCAGTGTCAACCCTATCTGGTTGTATTAAACCTTTCTCAAAGCAATCTCTTATAAAATGGTGTCTAATTTCTATGTGTTTAGTTTTAGAATGATGTACAGGATTCTTAATGATGCATAAAGTACTATTATTGTCAACAAATATCTTAGTATGCATGAAATTATACCCATAGTCCAACAGTTGGTTCTGAATCCACAACACTTGACCACAACATGCAGCTGCAGCCACATACTCTGCTTCAGTTGTAGAATTAGCCACCACTGTTTGTTTCTTGCATTGCCAAGATATTAACCTGCTCCAAAGAAACTGACATCCACCAGTTGTGGATTTCCTATCAAACTTATCACCTCCATAATCACTATCTGAATATGCAATCAGCTCCAATGGTGAATCCTTTGGGTACCACAAACCAAGACTAGGATAACATCTTAGGTACCTAAAGATCCTCTTCACAGCATAAAGGTGACATTCTTTGGGAGTCACTTGATGGCGTGCACAAGCACACACAGCAAACATGATATCAGGTCTGGAGGCAGTAAGATACATCAAGGATCCAATCATGGATCTATAATGCCTGACATCAACATCTTTCCCATCTCCAATCTTTCCCTAAGGGTGTTCTCTATCCATAGGAGTGGTAGCCCTCTTTTCATGTGGAGAAAAGCCAAACTTCTTCAAGATCTCAGCAACATATTTGTCCTGGGAGATGAAGATACCATCTTCTTTCTGCTGAACTTGTAAACCAAGAAAGAAGTTCATCTCCCCCATAGCACTCATCTTGAATTTGTCTGTCATAAGCTTGGAGAAATCCTCACTCATCTTTGGATCAGTAGACCCAAAAATGATATCATCAACATAGACCTGCACAAGCAACACATCCTTGCCTTTCTTCTTTGTAAATAGTGTCTGATCTATGGTGCCCCTCTTGAATCCATTGTCCACCAAATAGGTAGACAAAGTACCATACCATGCTATAGGGGCTTGATGAAGGCCATACATAGCCTTTTTGACTTTATACACTTTATCTGGATGCTCTGGATCCTCAAAACTAGGAGGTTGCATTACATAAACTTCCTCAACAATGGTGCCATAGAGAAATGCACTCTTGACATCCATTTGATAGACTGTGAAGCCCATGCAGGAAGCATAGGCTAGGAAAATCCTAATAGCTTCAATCCTTTCAACTGGTGCAAAGACCTCCTCATAGTCTATCCCCTCCTCTTGTGTATAACCTTGAGCCACTAACCTTGCCTTGTTTCTGACCACAATACCTCTTTCATCTCTTTTGTTCCTGAGAACCCATCTTGTCCCTATAGGTCTGACATATCTAGGACAATCAACCAGCTCCCAAACATCCTGAATTGCAAATTGGTGAAGCTCATCTTGCATTGCTTCCACCCAACTTGGTTCTTTGAGAGCATCAAATATTTTCTTGGGTTCTTCTTGTGACAGAAAACATACAAACAAACATGCTTGCACAATAGGGGTATCAACCTTCTTGTGTATATTGGCAATAAACCCACCAAGACCTTGATGAGATCTTCTAGTCTGAACTGGAGTCATAATATCACCAATGATCTGAGATGTGGGGTGATTCTTCATTGTGGAAGTGAGAACCCCTCCTTCAAAAATTCTGGTTTCCTCAACCTCATGCTCCATGTTGCCAATGTCTTCTTCATCAGACTCTCTTATATCAACATAAGGAGGACCTTCTTCATAAGAATTGGAAGGTTCACCTTGTTCAAAAGTGGAAGAGAAAAGATGTGCAAAGGTGTTGTCAACGTCTGAACCTTGTTTGTCAGCGCTTGGGCTAACAACGCTTGAACTGTTGTTGTCAACGTCTGAGCCATCAACGTCTGAATTGGTCTTGTCAGCGCTAGATTTGCCTTTGTCAGCGCCTGAAGGACCATGCATGTTTGTATCTGGTGGTACTTGGAAACCACCATTATCTTGTCCATCAGCAGCAGCAGCAGCAAAAGCATCTGTCCAAATGGGAATTGTGACATATTCTAATGTAGGAGATGCCTTTTCTGCTTGTGATCCAACCTTCTCATGAAACTGTGTACCTGAAACATTAACAACTTGTTCCTCCACAACATTTGAAGTCACCTTCACAATGTCTGGATTAGTGACAGGCATATAAATTAAAGTTCTAGATAAGGGTTCCAAATCAAACAACCAATTAGGAACACTTTCAGGATCACTAGATTTATTCTCTAAGAACCTAACATGTACTCTCTCAACTATACGTTTGTCCTCTTTGAGATAAACCCTATAACCCTTGCTCTGGACTGAATACCCCATGAAGTAACCCTCATCACCTTTTGCACTAAATTTCCCTAAGGCATCACTAGTATCCAATACTACTACATGACATCCAAAAGGTCTGAGAAAACCAATATTAGGTTTTCTTCCCCAAATTAACTCATAAGGTGTTTTGTTCTGAATTTTGTTAACCAATGCTCTATTTTGCACATAGCATGCTGTATTAACAGCCTCAGCCCAAAAGGCTATAGGAAAGTGAGCATCAGTCAACATTGTTCTGGCTGCTTCAATTAGGGTTCTATTTTTCCTCTCAGCAACCCCATTTTGTTGTGGGGTTCTAGCCATACTAAATTGCCTAGTAATTCCTTTCTTGGCACAAAAATCATCTAGCTTCTTGTTCCTAAATTCTCCACCATTATCACTCCTAAGCATTTTAACCTCATTGCCAGACCTTTTCTCAATCTGAGTGATAAAATCAATAAGAACATCATCTGTGTCACTCTTCATAGCTAGAAAGAATGTCCAAGTAAATCTAGAAAAGTTATATGTGACAACAAAGCAATATGACTTACCATTCAAACTTTCTATATTTGTTGGACCAAAGAGGTCCATGTGAAGCATATGAAGAGGTCTGGAACTAGTATGCACCTGTTTGGACTTGAATGAGACCTTGTGCTGCTTGCCTTTAAGACATGCAACACAAGAGTGGTCATTGTGGAAGGCCTTCTCAGGCAAACCATCAACTAAACCAAGGCTCACAAGTCTATTTATATTTTTAAAATTTATGTGCCCTAATCTCCTGTGCCACAAATTACTCTCATCTACTGAGGCCTTAGCATAAAAACAAGACATATTTGTATTCATTTTAATCCCATTTAAATTCACATTATATATGTCCTTATGCCTAGGTAATCTATACTCAATATATTTCTCATCAGGGATCTTAAAATCCTTGCTTAACACCAAACACTCAGTATCAGTAAAAAGAACTTTATTTTTGTTATCACATACTTGTGATACACTAAACAGATTATAATCAAGTTCTTTTACCAGGAAGACGTTCTCAAAACGTAGATTATTGGTGAGAATGGTTCCTTTGCCTGTAATGGTGCCATAACCACATACAAAGTATACCTTATCACCATCTTTAATAGGGGTGAAATTCGTCAGATAGTCTTCCTTCCCTGTCATGTGCCTTGAGCATCCACTATCCCAATATCCATAATCATTGATCTGTCTTTGAATGCCCTGCACATAAAGAAAACAAATTAGTTTTCTTTGGGAACCCAAGTCTCAAAAGACTTGGATTCATCTGGTTGTTCAATAAGAACAGACTTAGTTCTCACAACAACCCCATTCTCATCCTTTTTAGGATGAAATACCCAGTTAACCCCAATAGGTTTTGTAATGACTTTTGAAATGTAATTAAATCTGTTGCAAGTCATTGAAATCCCATTATTATTAGGGTTTTGATCTTTCTTGGGTCTCCATGTTAAGCTTGAAGAAGCTTTAGACCCCTTACCTTGTGGCTGCAAATATTTAGGTTTGGTCACGTTTCTGTCAGCGTTAGAATTTGTCCTATCAACGCTGCAATTACCCTTATCAGCGTTGAACCTAGGGTTTGCTACAGGAACCCATTGCCTATTTGACCAGGTGTTTGTCTTTTGAAATGGTCTTTGTCCATGAGTGTTAGACCTTCTAGAAAAGAATGGGGCAGGTCTAATCACTTGCGGACTTTGCTGCACACAATGTTGGGAATAAATTAAGACCAGATTACTTGAGCACTGACAAGAACAACTCAAGCGTTGACAAGAACAAAGTGAGCGCTGACAGCCCAATCGTTGACAAGTTAAAGTCAAGCGTTGATAGATTGAAGACAAGCACTGATGGAAGATATAAGCTACACGTTTAGTATATTCTAGAATACTTCTAGTAAGGATAGAAACGACAATGTATTTTCTATGTTTATCTTTACCTAGAATAGTTGATACGTAGCTTATTGTACAAGGCTTCTTAGTCTATAAAACAAGGCCTTTAGGTTAATGTTTAGTATCAAGTTTTCATAAGTTTTCATTCGTAAACATCTTTCATTGTAAGCAAGTTTGACATTCATAATCAAAGTGAAAGTTTTGTTTACATCTTGTGTTCTTGTTTAAGTGTTAAATTCCGCATAACACTTAGATTCACAAAGCATATAACAAAGGTTTCTCTACATGTTATATTTGATCTAATCTCGTATACACAAAGCTAATCGATCTAAGTTTGGGATCAACAAGTGGTATCAGAGCTTGTTGAGGAACTTTTGACCTTTGAAGAACACCAGAACGATACACGAACACCAAAATCCTAATTTTCTCAAAACCCTAAAAACATCATGTCTGAAGCAATAACCTCCTCCTCCTCACCATTACCAAACATCAAGATTCCCATGCTTGATGCAACCAACTTTGACTTATGGAAGTTCAACTTTGAACAATATCTGGGGATCTTTGATTACACACTCTGGGAGATTATTGAATATGGAAACTCATTTAATAAGGCTCAAAAGATTCAGGATGCCATTACGGCAAGATCAGCTGTTGAAGGATGTCCTGATGAAGATAAGAAAGAAAAACCTGGAGATGGTAGAGCTGTAGGTGCTGAAGATATTGCAAAGAAAAGGGTTGACATGAAAGCCCTAAATATTCTGAAAGTCTCTTTGGGACAAGAAAATCAGCACAAATATATAGGCTATGAATCTGCTAAGGATCTTTGGGAAGCAATTGAAGTTGCATATGGTGGTAATGCAGACACTAAGGAAGAAAAGAAAAAGCAACTTCTGCATGATTATGTTGTCTTCAAAGCTCAGCCCAATGAGAAACTAAGTAGTGTGAGAAGCAGATTGCTTGACATCACAAGCAAGTTGTCCTTCATGGGGACACAAGTTGGTGATGTTGACACCAATGCTACCTTTCTGAAAAGTCTTGGTGAGGCATGGAAGATTGAGGCAAGATCTATTCTTGCCAATAATACTTACAAGAGCTCCTCGTTTGATGACATCTACAACAAACTAAGACTGTTGGAAGATGAAACTCTTTCAGCACATGGAAGCAAAGCTAGCACCAGCAACATGGCCTTCTTCTCTCATAGTGAAGGTCAATTCAATCAGAAGGACTCTTTTATGCATCCAGTTACTGGATCATCATTTGTCAGCGCTGGAACAAGTCCTGTCAACGTCTCCTTCTCAGACGCTGACACATTCATGAATGACTCCCCAAGAGTTAAACCTGCTGGTTTGGATTTGGATACTGTGTGTGCTTACATTGCTTCTTTGCCCAATGGTTTAGTGATTACATATGAGGACCTTGAGCAGATAAGTGATGAACACTTGGAAGAGATGGACATCAAGTGGAACATGGCTCTTGCTAGTATAAGAGCAAATAGGTGGAATAGAAGGTTCAAGAAGAAGATGACCTTCAATGCTAAAGACACTGCTGGATTTGATAAATCCAAAGTTGAATGCTACAACTATCATCATATGGGGCACTTCATGAGGGAATGCAGATCTCCTAGAAGATCTGATGTTGGTAAACCCTCAAGTCAGGTTGTTAAAGCTCAAGATTCCAAAGCCATGGTTGCAGTTCAAGGAATTGATGGTACTGGATGGGATTGGAGCTATCTGTCTAAGGATGCTGAAGAGGACAAAGCCTTGATTGCTGATATTGAAGAAGAAGAGCATGTTGAATATGCTCTCATGGCACACTCCTCCTCTTCATCTGATAATGAGGTATATGATGATGCTTTTTGTAGCAAAGGTTGTAGGCTAAACACTGATAGACTTAACAAAGAGGTGTTAAAACTAAAAGATGATATGAGCACTGAAAGGTGTAAATTGTCCAATTACCAACTAGCTCTTACTGAAACTGAGAAAACCGTTTCTGAATACAAGAAAATGGAATTTGATTTAAAAGATAAGATAAATATCTTAAAACATGAGCTAGAGGGTAGTATGGATATTAGAAATATCATGACAAAAGTCAATAGAGACCTACAGGCTAAGTTAGATGAGGCAATTAAGAATAAAGATAATGTTGACCTCAAGATTCAAAGATTTGATAAAGCCACCCAAGCCCTAGGAGACTGTGTAGCTAAACAAAGGGATCCTAAGGACATGACTGGGATTGGGATGAATGATTACTCTCTGGTTCCACCACCAGCTGGTGACTTCTATGGTGTCCTTAGAAAGGATTTGTCTTGGACTGGTATACCAGAATGCCAAGAAGAGGAATTCTCTCCTCCACCAAGAGTTGTCACCCCAGTAGAAGAGTATCAATAAAAACTGACTGACCTAACTGAGTGGAAGAAAGCTAACCCTACTTTATTTGTTAAGGGAGGTTTGCTATGTGAAAGTCCCAATGAATCACCACCCATTAAGATTACTCACCCAGTTACTGGTAAAGCTGTTGACCTAGGCTCCAACACTGTTAGAAGACCTACCATTAAATATGCAGAGATGTATAGAAATAATAGGTCACCCAAGAGCCAAGTTAACAATCATGGAACAGGTTTCTTCGCTTCTAGACCTAAGAGTGTGTCTAAGAAAGCCTGTTATACTTGTGGTAGCTTTTCACATTTGGCATACAAGTGTGTCAACGCTCCCAAAGCCAGCGCTGATAGGAACAATTTCAGCGCTGATAGGAAGAAAGTCAACGTTGTTAGGAAGTCAAACGTTGTCAGACCCAGACCTTGTGTGCAGCAAAGTCCACAAGTGATTAGACCTGTCCCATTCTTCTCTAGAAGGTCTAACACTCATGGACAAAGACCTTTTCAAAAGACAAACACCTGGTCAAATAGGCAATGGGTTCCTGTAGCAAACCCTAGGTTCAACGCTGACAAGGGTAATTTCAGCGTTGATAGGACAAAATCCAACGCTGACAGAAACGTGACCAGACCTAAGTATTTGCAGCCACAAGGTAAGGGGTCAAAAGCTTCTTCAAGCTTAACATGGAGACCCAAGAAAGATCAAAACCCTAATAATAATGGAATTTCAATGACTTGCAATAGGTTTAATTACATTTCAAAGGTCATTACAAAACCAATTGGGGTTAACTGGGTTTTTCATCCTAAAAGGGATGAAAATGGGGTTGTTGTGAGAACTAAGTCTGTTCTTATTGATCAACCAGATGAATCCAAGTCTTCTGAGACTTGGGTTCCCAAAGAAAACTAATTTGATTTCTTTATGTGCAGGGCATTCAGAGACAGATCAATGATTATGGATATTGGGATAGTGGATGCTCAAGGCACATGACAGGAAAGGAAGACTATCTGACGAACTTCACTCCTATTAAAGATGGTGATAAGGTATACTTTGGAGGGGGCTACGACACCATTATAGGCAAAGGAACCCTTCTCACCAATAATCTACGTTTTGAGAATGTCTTCCTGGTAAAAGAACTGTATTATAATCTGTTTAGTGTATCACAAGTGTGTGATAACAAAAATAAGGTTCTTTTTACTGATACTGAGTGTTTGGTGTTAAGCAAGGATTTTAAGATCCCTGATGAGAAGTACATTGAGTATAGAACACCTAGGCATAAGGACATATATAATGTGAATTTAAATGGGATTAAAGTGAATGCAAATATGTCTTGTTTTTATGCTAAGGCCTCAGTAGATGAAAGTAATTTGTGGCACAGGAGACTAGGGCACATAAATTTTAAAAATATAAATAGACTTGTGAGGCTTGGTTTAGTTGATGGTTTGCCTGAGAAGGCCTTCCACAATGACCACTCTTGTGTTGCATGTCTCAAAGGCAAGCAGCACAAGGTCTCATTCAAGTCTAAGCAGGTGCATACTAGTTCCAGACCTCTTCATATGCTTCACATGGACCTCTTTGGTCCAACTAATATAGAAAGTTTGAATGGCAAGTCATATTGTTTTGTTGTCACTGATGACTTTTCTAGGTTTACTTGGACATTCTTTCTAGCTATGAAGAGTGACACAGCTGATGTTCTCATTGAATTTATCACTCAAATTGAGAAAAGGTCTGGCAATGAGGTTAAAATGCTTAGGAGTGATAATGGTGGAGAATTTAGGAACAAGAAGCTAGATGATTTTTGTGCCAGGAAGGGAATTACTAGGCAATTCAGTATTGCAAGAACCCCACAACAAAATGGGGTTGCTGAAAGGAAAAATAGAACCCTAATTGAAGCAGCCAGAACAATGTTGGCTGATGCTCACTTTCCCATAGCCTTTTGGGCTGAGTCTGTTAATATAGCATGCTATGTGCAAAATAGAGCATTGGTTAACAAAATTCAGAACAGAACACCTTATGAGCTACTTTGGGGAAGAAAACCTAATATTGGTTTTCTCAGACCTTTTGGATGTCATGTAGTAGTCTTAGACACTAGTGATGCCTTAGGGAAATTTAGTGCAAAAGGTGATGAAGATTACTTCATGGGGTATTCAGTCCAGAGCAAGGTTTATAGGGTTTATCTTAAAGAGGACAAACGTATTGTTGAAAGAGTACATGTTAGGTTCTTAGAGAATAAACCTAGTGATCCTGAGAGTGGTCCTAATTGGTTGTTTGATTTGGAACCCTTATCTAGAACTTTAAATTATATGCCTGTCACTAATCCAGACATTGTGAAGGTAACTTCAAATGTTGTGGAAGAACAAATTTTGATGTTTCAGGTACACAGGTTAATGAGAGGGTTGGATCACAAGCAGAAAAGTCATCTCCTACATTTGAATATGTCACAATTCCCATTTGGACAGATGATTTTGCTGCTGCTGCTGCTGCTGGACAAGGTAATGGTGGTCTCCAAATACCACCAGATACAAACATACATGGTTCTTCAGGCGCTGACAAAGGCAAATCTAGCATTGACAAGACCAATTCAGACGTTGATGGCTCAGACGTTGACAACAACAGTTCAAGCGTTGTTCGCCCAAGCGCTGACAAACAAGGTTCAGACGTTGACAACACCTTTGCACATCTTTTCTCTTCCACTTTTGAACAAGGAGGACCTTCCAGAATTTATGAAGAGATTCCTGTTGATCAAAGAGAGTCTGATGAAGAAGACATTGGCAATATGGAGCATGAGGTTGAGGACACCAGACTTTTTGAAGGAGGGGTTCTCACTTCTACAATGAAGAATCACCCCCATCTCAGATCATTGGTGATGTTATGACTCCAGTTCAGACAAGAAGATCCCATCAAGGTCTTGGTGGATTTATTGCCAATATACACAAGAAGGTTGATACCCCTCTTGTGCAAGCATGTTTGTTTGCATGTTTTCTGTCACAAGAAGAACCCAAGAAGATATTTGATGCTCTCAAAGAACCAAGTTGGGTGGAAGCAATGCAGGATGAGCTTCACCAATTTGCTATTCAGGATGTTTGGGAGCTGGTTGATTGTCCTAGATATGTCAGACCTATAGGGACAAGATGGGTTCTCAGGAACAAAAGAGATGAAAGAGGTATTGTGGTCAGAAACAAGGCAAGGTTAGTGGCTCAAGGTTATACACAAGAGGAGGGAATAGACTATGAAGAAGTCTTTGCACCAGTTGCAAGGATTGAAGCTATTAGGATTTTTCTAGCCTATGCATCTTGCATGGGCTTCACAGTCTATCAAATGGATGTCAAAAGTGCATTCTTGTATGGCACCATTGTTGAGGAAGTTTATGTCATGCAACCTCCTGGTTTTGAGGATCCAGAGCATCCAGATAAAGTGTATAGAGTCAAAAAGGCTATGTATGGCCTTCATCAAGCCCCTAGAGCATGGTATGGTACTTTGTCTACATATTTGGTGGACAATGGATTCAAGAGGGTCACCATAGATCAGACACTATTTACAAAGAAGAAAGGCAAAGATGTGTTGCTTGTGCAGGTCTATGTTGATGATATCATTTTTGGGTCTACTGATCCAAAGATGAGTGAGGATTTCTCCAAGCTTATGACAGACAAATTCAAGATGAGTGCTATAGGGGAGATGAACTTCTTTCTTGGTTTACAAGTTCAGCAGAAAGAAGATGGTATCTTCATCTCCTAGGACAAATATGTTGCTGAAATCTTGAAGATGTTTGGCTTTTCTCCACATGAAAAGAGGGCTACTACTCCTATGGATAGAGAACACCCTTGGGGAAAGATTGGAGATGGGAAAGATGTTGATGTCAGGCATTATAGATCCATGATTGGATCCTTGATGTATCTTACTGCTTCCAAACCTGATATCATGTTTGCTGTATGTGCTTGTGCACGTCATCAAGTGACTCCCAAAGAATGTCACCTTTATGCTGTGAAGAGGATCTTTAGGTACCTAAGATGTTTCCCTAATCTTGGTTTGTGGTACCCAAAGGATTCACCATTGGAGCTGATTGCATATTCAGACAGTGATTATGGATGTGATAAGTTTGATAGGAAATCCACAACTGGTGGATGTCAGTTTCTTGGGAGCAGATTAATATCTTGGCAATGCAAGAAACAAACAGTGGTGGCTAACTCTACAACTGAAGTAGAGTATGTGGCTGCAGCAGCATGTTGTGGTCAAGTGTTGTGGATTCAGAACCAGCTGTTGGATTATGGGTATAATTTCATGCATACTAAGATATTTGTTGACAATAATAGTACTTTATGCATCATTAAGAATCCTGTGCATCATTCTAAAACTAAACACATAGAAATTAGACACCATTTTATAAGAGATTGCTTTGAGAAAGGTTTAATACAACCAGATAGGGTTGACACTGAGGAAAATGTGTCAGATTTATTAACTAAACCTTTTGATACTGGAAGATTTCAATACTTGGTAACAAGTATTGGAATGGTTAATCTCACTTAAATATGTGTTTTGGATTCTTTTTGTAAAAGTATGTACAGGATGATGCATTCTTATTATTGGTCTTATTGAGATTTAGATTTTCCACTATATTTTTCTAACACTGACAAAGGTTGTTTGAACACTGATAAGTGTTTTTGCAACGTTGTCAGCAATATAATTGTCTAACGCTGACAAAGCTTCCTTCAACGCTGTTATGTGTTATCGGGGCGTTGTCAGCAACAATGTTAGTTTTGTGGTTTTCAATCTACATGTGCAGATGGTGTTAGCAGTATACCATTGGATACAGAGTTGCTTATGGATCAAAGGAGAAGCATTTGGACAAGTTTTTATTTATGGATGATGGTTGGAATGTTTCATTCCTATCTTGACATAAATTTTTTATGTTCATGCATGATTTTAGCAAACTTTTTGTATCATAGTTTAAGGGGAGGTTTTAGGAACCTTTAGGATTTTTGGGTATCCATATGATACTCTTATCACAATTCTAGATTGTGTCCACAGGTGAGTATGGGTTAGTTTTACTAAACCATGAGGCACTGTAGCATGCATAGTGTATCAACTTTGCATGCTGCCAAGACATTTTTGGCCTAAAATTGGTTGTGGTCTGTTGGGAGACTTGGGAATGATTTTGATATGGGATTTACCTGGGAGTAACAAGGATTTTATAAGGTAACTTGGTTGTTAAGAATTTTGGTTAGCAAGGGACACTAGAGGACTGTTATGTCTATCTTGCTTATGCAAGTGTGCATAACTGGACAGTGCTTGCCGCCCTATAATAATTATCAGCTTTTGGTTATTTTATCTAGGATAAATTACTTGTTAAGGTCATTTTTCACTTTTTAAAACAATTTTATTTTTGGACGCTTACAAGATTTTTCCAAGCGTTGTTGTGACCAAATTGGACGCTGACATGGCTTTAGGCGAACGTTGACAAGATTATAGCCGTTGGGCGTTGATAGGTTATATTTTACCGTTGACACTCAATGGGACCTACCCAGTTGTTACTTTCATTAAATGCATGAGATAACTTATAACTTTTTCAATATTTTCATGATTAGTTTTTGAAAATCTTTGCCTATTTTTGGGCCAATCACATGCATTCTTTATCTCCTATAAATTTGGCTCCTATTTTTAAACAGGGTATCTATAATTCTTGTCTAACACTTTTCTCTTATCAACCTTCATCTTCTACACTTCAAATTAACAGCTTTCATCAATGGCACCAAGATTTAACTCAGCAGAATTGGATTTGGGGTTCAAGTCTCAACACAACATGATTGCTTATCTTGTTGCTGATAATGATTTGTTTCCTCAATACACACAAATGCTCTTTCTCATGCACCACTCATTCCAGTCACACACATTAAGCAGTTTTGGAACACTGTCAGTTCCTCAACAGTTAATGGAGTGACCATATTAACTTCTATTGTTCATGGGAGGTCTTGGGTGGTTACTGAGGCCTTGGTACGCCAGGCCTTGCATCTTAATGATGCTGATGGTATAACCATCCTTCCCATAAATGACATAGAACAAGGGCTTAGGGCTTTGAGATATCCTATTCCTGATGAAGGTACTCTTAATAAGTACCATAAGCAGGAATTTCCCCCAGCCTGGAAGTACCTCATTCACATTCTCCTTCAATGTTTGAGTCCCAAATGTACTGCACACAATGAGATCAATAGATCCATTGCAACTGCTATTGTGTGCATTGCAACAGGGCAAAAATATAACTATTCTAAAATGATTTTTGAAGGGATGTGTAAAAACAAGGGGACAAAAATGACTTTAGCTTATCCTCGTTTTCTGCAAATGATTTTTGATGATCAAAGATATTGTTCAAGGGATCACAATGATTTTTATAAAATCCCTGAACAAAAGAAAGCTATTTTTACAAAGATGAATTCAACACCTTATAGAGACTTACCTTTAACCCCAGCCATGCTTGCTGTTATTGCAGCAGCACAACCCCAACCAGTCCCCCAACCTCAAATTGACCCTCACCCACAACTTGAACCTATTCCTGAACCTTTACCCTCACCTGAACAAATGTAAACAGAACAAGAACCCTTTGACACTGACACATCAAATGTTGGCGTTGATGTGCCTATTTCCAACGCTGACACCCAACCATCACAATCCCAAACACCCCTTAACCAACCCACATCTACCCATTCTTCCACACCATCTTCCACACCACCTGAATATAGGTTGATCAAACGCCAAAGGACTACTGGAGTGTTCTCCTCTGGTGGTCCTAGCCATGAAGCAGAGAGAACCACCACCACAAGTGTGGCTGGTGACCTGGATGAGGCTGGGACTATTGGTTCTGGCTTAGAAGCTGGCCAAGGTAGTCCCACCATACTTAAGTCCTCATCCATGCCCAATGAACCTGACTTGGGAGGTCAAATCCCCATTTCAAAAGAGGGCAGACTGGAACCAATGACTATTTTGGAATTGACGGCAGTCTGCATTAGCTTGCAAAAGCAAAATGCAGACTTAGTACAGATTTTCAGCTCACAAGGCCTTGAATTCAAGGAATTGAGGGAGAGGATTGTTGTTTTGGAGAGTGATCATGCTAGGAGGGGTATGGAGGAGTCTTCCAAAGGGCAGGAAGATCAAAGAAATCTGAGTGATAAGAGCAGTCAAGATGGTCGATCAATGGATGTTGCTGAAGCTCTTACTACTTTGAAGGAACAAACAGGTTTTGATACGTCCTTAATCTCTCCAACCAATCTAAATTTATCATTTACAGCTATGTTGAGAGAGGTTACACATGGCGCTGAGGGAAAATATTTGAGCGTTGACAAGACAAATTTGGACGCTGATAGAAGTATTTTGGGCGCTGATAGAGGAAATTTGGGCGTTGACAGATCTGCACATAAAGGTGATGTATTCCAGTCATCATCTATCATCAAGGAAGTTCCTACTCAGGTATTACCATCTACCTTACCAACCATTGCACCATCAGATAAGGGTAAGGGTAAATTGGTAGAAGAAACTGTACCAAAGAATGCAGCCCAAGTTGAATTTGATAGAAGATTGGCTGAACAATTGATGGAACAAGGTGAAAAAGAAAAGTCACCATTTGTTGTGACTTCTGAAGAAGAAAGTGATGAAGCTGGCTCAGACTCAAGTGTCATGATTATAGAACCAGAAAGGCTTGAGTATGGTGATGAGCTTGCTAGGGAAAAGTTGAGAGATTTAAAGTTGCAGGTTGACTTTGACATGCCAGAGGTGGTTCAGATGTACAATTCTTGGGAAGAAAGCTGTATGGATAATCCAGACTTGACCATTTTAGATAAAATATGGGGTTTGGAGCTTCTTCTTAGAGTTCAGAAGGATTGTAAGGTGATTTTGAAGCACAAGGCAAGCAATATTCTCTCTGAGTTGAAAAGGGATAGAAGGGAGCTCTACTTTATGTTGCTCAGATGTCATGGAGTTGGATGGACACATCAGAAGTTAAAGGCTTTGACATTTGATGAGTTGGAACATAGGGCTTATCCTATTTGGGTGAAAGTGCAGGAAGAAAACACTTACAGACTTCTTTCAGATGAAAGAAAGGAGCAACTTGCAGAAGAGATGGAAATCAAGAAAGCTATGATAGTTCCTAGACCAGTGAAGAAGGGATTTACACTTGAGTTTCCAAAAGATATGAATCAACTATATCCAAGTGAAGCAGTTATTAGAAAGAGCCTCAAGCTCTCCCCATTAGAAGCTTCAGATATGGTGCAGGTGTTACCACTAGATTCCAGGAATCCAATTGTGAGTTATGATGAGGATGAATGTGGATTCTGGAAGATTGGAAGATTTGGCAAGGAGGTACACACTTTTACCACTCTCATATCTTTATTTGCAAGTTGTGATAGAGAAGACTTGGTGGACCTTTGGAGGTTGCTGGAGACCAAGTATGAGGCTGAAGCACCAACTTCAGCTAATGGAATAAAACTTTGGACCACATTCAAAAGAATGTGTGGGACAAATGAGGAAGATCCTGAAATATGGAAGGATCTTGAAGATGACCTCAGTGGTCTTCAATGGAGGTTATATTCAGCTGCTGGTTTATACCATTTGAGTTCTACTAAGTTTGCTGAGTATCTACTTGTGGATGCTCAATATTTCATATCCAAGGCTGTTTTGGAAAAGATGAAGGACACTCAGCTGGAGATAGACTATACAAGTGACGTGGCAAAGAATTTGATCAGATTTATTTATTACCAATATGATAAGGTTTGTCAGACTCCTCCAAGTTCTTAATGCTTATTCAGAAACTTGATCATAAGAGTGGATATCAAGTTTAGGGGAGGATTGTTGGGAATAAATTAAGACCAGATTACTTGAGCGCTGACAAGAACAACTCAAGCGTTGACAAGAACAAAGTGAGCGCTGACAGCCCAAGCGTTGACAAGTTAAAGTCAAGCGTTGATAAATTGAAGACAAGCACTGATGGAAGATATAAGCTACACGTTTAGTATATTCTAGAATACTTCTAGTAAGGATAGAAACGACAATGTATTTTCTATGTTTATCTTTACCTAGAATAGTTGATACGTAGCTTATTGTACAAGGCTTCTTAGTCTATAAAAGAAGGCCTTTAGGTTAATGTTTAGTATCAAGTTTTCATAAGTTTTCATTCGTAAACATCTTTCATTGTAAGCAAGTTTGACATTCATAATCAAAGTGAAAGTTTTGTTTACATCTTGTGTTCTTGTTTAATTGTTAAATTCCGCATAACACTTAGATTCACAAAGCATATAACAAAGGTTTCTCTACGTGTTATATTTGATCTAATCTCGTATACATAAAGCTAATCGATCTAAGTTTGGGATCAACACACAAGGTTTGGGTCTGACAACGTTTGACTTTCTAACAACGTTGACTTTCTTCCTGTCAGCGCTGAAATTGTTCCTGTCAGCGCTGACTTTGGGAGCGTTGACACACTTGTATGCCAAATGTGAAAAGCTACCACAAGTGTAACAGGCTTTCTTAGACACAACCTTAGGTCTAGAAGAGAAGAAACTTGTTCCATGATTGCTAACTTGGCTCTTGGGTGACCTATTATTCCTATACATCTCTGCATATTTAATGGTAGGTCTTCTAACAGTGTTTGAGCCTAGGTCAACAGCTTTACCAGTGATTGGGTGAGTAACCTTAATGGGTGGTGATTCATTAGGACTTTCACATAGCAAACCTCCCTTAACAAATAAAGTAGGGTTAGCTTTCTTCCACTCATTTAGGTCAGTTAATTTTTGTTGATACTCTTCCACTGGAGTGACAACTCTTGGTGGAGGAATGAATTCCTCTTCTTGGCATTCTGGTATACCAGTCCAAGACAAATCCTTTCTAAGGACACCATAGAAGTCACCAGCTGGTGGTGGAACCAGAGAGTAATCATTCATCCCAATCCCAGTCATGTCCTTAGGATCCCTTTGTTTAGCTACACAGTCTCCTAGGGTTTGGGTGGCTCTATCAAATCTTTGAATTTTGAGGTCAACATTATCTTTGTTCTTAATGGCCTCATCTAACTTAGCCTGTAATTCACTATTAACCTTTTTCATGATGTTTCTAACATCCATACTACCCTCTAACTCATGTTTTAAGATATTGATCTTATCTTTTAAGTCAAATTCCATTTTCTTGTATTCAGAAACGGTTTTCTCAGTTTCAGTAAGAGCTAGTTGGTAATTAGACAATTTACACCTTTCAGTACTCATATCATCTTTTAGTTTTAACACCTCTTTGTTAAGTCTTTCAGTGTTTAACCTACAACCTTTGCTACAAAAAGCATCATCATATACCTCATTATCAGATGAAGAGGAGGAATGAGCCATAAGAGCATATTCAACATGCTCTTCTTCTTCAATATCAGTAACCAAAGCTTTATCCTCTTCAACATCCTTAACCAGATAGCTCCAATCCCATCCTGTGCCATCAATTCCTTGAACTGCAACCATGGCTTTGGAATCCTGAGCTTTAACAACCTGACTTGAGGGTTTACCAGCATCAGATTGTAAAACCTGAGAATTTCAGGTTTTGACTTGTGAACATTATGTACGTCACTTCATGATATCTAAATATTTTATACCACTTTTCTTTGCATGAATCATTCGAATCATCACATGCATTTCATAAGCATGCATCATCTTAACATTTCAGTAATCATATCACAATTTTACTGTGACTATACATTTTTATCACAATGGTGTGACTACATTTATATGATTAACATTTCAGTAATCATACAATGACCTAATATAAAAGACTTTGAGTCTTTTGAAACATATGATCACTTGCATACCTATCACTGATTTTTCTCCAAGAACAACATCATGATCACAGTTATGACTGATTACCTATTTATAAATATATAAACATTGGTAAATTTAAGTAATATATATATATATATATATTTTTACAGTCAATGATTTCAGATAACCCTAACTATCACTCTTACATATGATTATTTAATAAATCATACTATAAATGTATTTTATACATAAAAGTATTAATATAACTACCTAGGGACCATTCTTTCACCAAAGGCACTAAAACATAATTAAAACACCCAAGACCCGGGCTTACTCACAATTCTATAACTTAAAATCACTTGACATATATTTTAACCCGACTAATAAACAAAACAAACCCTAACCTATCCCTACCCGTATATACCTACTTAACTAACAAACCTCTTAACATTACATTTTACTTAAACTTACAACCTTTTATAAACTTTACAACTTAACATTTATATTAAACACTTAATACTCAAAATCAAGTTTTCCCTCCCAAACCTTTACCAAAACCGCCGGTTTTGGTCTAGCACTCCACTAAAACCATGGGTAAGTGTACAAAACTTGCATTTATGATATGTACTTAGGATGATTAATTAGCTAATACACCTTCCCTTTGTTTCTTGTTCTAGCCGTGTAACATCACCACACCACACAAAACCTTTGTACAAACTTTGAACCATGATTACTTACACTCCTTCCCACCTTTCCTTGGAAACCCCCATATGCCACGGCTACACTACCAACATGTACATTTTTGGTGCAATTAAGGATTAGTACTTTCCTAGTACCAAAAATCAACTAGCAATCTTTCCTAATCTCTCTCTTTGCCGTGTCTCACTCTCAAACCACACCTAGTCTCACCTCACATTGCATAAGTATCATCAAGACACTCATCACTTTCCCTCACCACAAAAACACTCGGATCAATCTCTCACAAAACACCTAGACTAAACTAAACTCAAAGCTAGCACATTTACTACCCAAATCCTGCATTGAAGACTTGAAGAAAGTCCCCTAAGACTCGTGTGTTATTTAAGCCGCATCCTTCTCAACCATTTTCGTCTACATTCTTTCCAAAACAAGTAAGTATGAACTCTCATATACTTTCCTTATTCATTTCGTGTTTTCATGCATTCCCATGATAAACCTATGGAGGATAGTATACATGCACACGTAAAAGCTTTAATCTCACTCTAGCTAACCTAGAAAACACACGGCATAAATAAAAACTAGAGAACCTCACGTCTTAAATCCTTAAAAACAAGCTTATATGAATATCTAGGTGCGTTAGTAATTTCCCTTGCCTTAAAACTTATATAAGCCGAGAACTAAGGTGAGTATTAAGCTAGTTATGAATTTATAAATATCACCCTAGTCAAACTAATCCATAAATCAATTTAGCCGAATACTACCTTAGGGAAAATATAAGCTAAACTTGATGATATAAGCCAACTTAAAAATATAAGCTAAACTTGATGATATAAGCCAACTTAAAAATATAAGCTCACTATATAAGCCGAATCATTTAAGCCAAATTATATAAGCCCATGTGTAAATGTTATATAAGCCGAAACTATATAAGCTCATGGGTAATATAAGCCGAAATTAAAGAAGCTAGTGGTAATAAAATGTATAAGCCCATATTAAGCCCATTTGTGAAATTTGATAATTACCAAGTTACTACAAGATTTTAACCAAGCCCAAACCATTATTACCCTAAGCCGGATATTAAATGGGCCGTGTAGCCCATTAAGGAAAATAAAGATTACTTTTTGTGCCGGTTTTGTAATATGGTGAAAGACATGGACCCAAAGTGGAAATATTAATATTTCACCCTTTTTACTATTTTTACTACACGGTAACATTCATTTAACTTGGTAAAAACTTAATTTAAAATGGACCGAGACCTTAATGGGCCAATTTGGCCCGTTTGATTTAAAAGGATTACTATTTGTGCCATTTGTGTATATTAATGAAAGATTTGACCCAAAGGTGTAACATTAAAATAGAAATATTATTTACTAATTTTTACTACTTAGTAAAATTTGTTTAAACTTGGTAAAACCAAACTAAACCAAACCGTGACCCTTGTTGGGCCATTTAAGCCCAATAAGCTTAAACACACACAAGCCGAAACCTTAATGGGCCATTTGGCCCGTTTGATTTTAAAAGGGTAACTTTTTGGGCCAATTGTGTCAAATTCCAAAAGTCATGGCCGGTTTTGAGAAATTATAGAAACTTTAATTATTTTCGTGTCTTTTGCAAAATACAAGGGTCATTTATGATATTTTTGAAACTCAAAGGGTACTAGAATTCAAACCGTGTGTACTAATGAACTACAAGGACCATTTGTGTCATTTTTGAAACTTTAATCAAACCCTAATCCCATTTATTTTCATGCCGTGGGATTGGAGGGGGGTATTTTGCCTCTTCCCAAAAGTGTATCAAGCCCTAGGGGCGTTTATATTAAACGGGATAACCAACAAGGACTAACGATGTAATAACTTTAACGGATGAAACTTATACGACTTCTAAACTATACATTATTTAAAAGTGTAACTTAATCGCTTAAAAAGGGTTATCATAAACGGATTATTTATATCGAATTACAACTATACGATATTAACAAAATCGTTTAACCATCTCTTTTGTGAAACCTTAAAACCATAACAAGGTATAAAGTTTAATCTTCTTTATTTAAATTAAATAAAACATGTGGATTATTTAATTTACTATACCTTTTTCCTTAAACATAAACTCGTACATTAATATATATTATTTCGTTGAAAACAATATATATCAACACATCCTTAATTTATTGAGAATAAATTAAGCCAACATATCAAACTATAAACTGTGATCATGCATTTTTTCATATGCACCATTGTCATGCATAATTATTTCTACATTCACTGAGACATTCAAATTACTTAGGTAATTTCTCCAGTACGTGACTATACTGTGACATCATCCTCATTACCACATTATCACTAAGGTGAGTTCATGGCCCCATCTTTACTGTTTTATAACTGGGGGAGAAAACATGCCAACTTTTATTTTTATGCAAGCATGCACAGACAACAACAATTTATTGCCTACTGTTACCCCATTCCCGTGGACTGTAATAGTTAATAGTGTAGCGCGAAATGTATGGATAGTACTATTCGGGTGTTGACAACACCCGGCCTGTCGTGATCAGCTGTCACGTAACGCTTAGGCCAAGCAGCAGGTTTATGTCATTGTCGGATTAAGGAAAACAAACTTCAGGATAGACCCAATGGGCGTACTGACAATCATGTCTAGCTTCTATTACAGGGCAGTAGGAACTACTGTAGTATTGGGCTGTGATGTCCTGCTACCTTCGTGATGCTTTGCATATTAATACTTTATTTAATTAAACCTGTGAATTCACCAACCTCGTGTTGACCCCCACATTTTATTTTCATGTTTTCTCAGGAAAGTAAGCAGGTTCATGCATTGGATTCCAGCATTATAGGAAAGCATCATGTTGACCATCGGGCTGGGATATTTAATTCTGTTTTTCAATAAATGTGGTTTTCCTTTGAACAAGATACAATGTGTACGATTAATTCATGTAATATGTATTTGAATGACTTTATGATCATCGCTCTATATGCTATGTGCTATCGATCCACCCAAGTAACACCCCAACTACTATTCCGCTGCATTTGACCAATCTGGGGGTGTTACAGAGAATGGTATCAGAGAACATAGTTATAGAGAACCAGATCAAAGACTTAAAAATTTTAAGAAAAGAAATTTTTAAAACTGGACTATAACTGAACATAAAAATCAGTTTGAAAAGAAAAATTGATTTTTGGGAACCTATAAGTTAGGCATATGGCATTATGGAGCATGCATATTATATGAGCTAGCCTCACATTGATTTATTTCCTCATGGTAAATAAATCACATAAGTATCTATATTTATACTTTCTACCATATGGTTAAAAGTTTTTAAACCACATCCCATATGCATCATGAAAACATTTTATGTTGTGTAAGTTGAATACATGCTCAAAACTATAAAATATTACTTTCAGATATCATGACGACGCCTACGGTTGTTACTACTTTCGAGGAGCTTATGGTTCCTACCATCACACCCATATCACCGACATCAGTGTTAGTTGGACTTACATCTGACACGGAGTCCCGAGATGACCAGCAGGACGGGGTCATCATGCTCACAGATTCACCTACTCCTTCACCACCCATTGCACCTTCTACTACACCTCTACTTGTAGTACCTGCATCCCCTCCCAGAGAGGCGGACCAGGTCGTACCTTTCCTACCACCACCACCTTCTGTACCTCGCACTCACCCCACCAGCGTCTTGCCACCTCGTAAGAGGAGGCATGACCCTATCACCGATTCGACCTATGAGGTCGGAGAGGGTTCAGGAGCCGGGCAGGCTAGACTTAGTGCCCTTCAGGCACAGGTCGATGCACTTACAGCCCGACAGGCACAGGACACCACTCTCATTCACTCTCTACTACAGGCGGACCAGCAGGGTCGCGCCTGATGATCCCTATAATCGTTCGACTCAATGGTTATGAACCATATATCTAGGGTTGATCATCGTTCATATGATAACATAGCGGAAAAGAACAATGATCATGACAAGGTGTTTGGGCACAAAGAACAAGAATTAAAACAAATTGGGATGTTCATTATATTAATAACAAACATCCACTAGACGTGTATACATTGAATCCCACGTCTAGTGCGACACACACTTTAGGTTTACATTGTGAATGAATGATATTGTATAAAACCTACGTCCTATGTTTTCTTTATATACTAGAAAACATAGCTTACAAAGAAAGCTAAAGTAATAAAAAGACTCCAACGGCTTGTTCTTTTGCAACTTGTACTTTTTAGCCCTTGTCTTCTTATTTTGTTGTGTTTTGACTTATCAACTCTATAATTCGACCCAACAATCTTCCCCTAGTTGATGATGTCAAAACACTCCTCTTAAGCATGAATCCTTTGTATGTAGTACATGATCTCCAAGAAGCTTCCCCTTAAGTATAGCACTTATTCTTCCCCTTTTTGACACATCAATAGGGAATATGTGAAAGTATGCAATCTTGTAGATTCTCTAAAAGTAGACTCTATGTAATGATTCTGAAGAAAAATAACTTAAAGTAGTCTTGATGTTGAAGTAGAATACCACAAACCTATGTTCCATGTCTTGTTTATCCATGTGATGAAGAACTTATACCTGAAGAAAAATATAAGTAGACCTCGATCCCTTGTCAATATTCTCATCCTTTGTGAGACACTGAGCACGATAATGTAACTCCTTCAAGTGTTTATGACAAGTCTTCGTCACCAACTATGTAAGCACGAACAAGTTACCTTTAAAGTCAGTGGCTGGAAGTGCATGACTTTAAGATATGATAGAACACAAACTCGCAAAAATCTTCTTCAATCATCAAACTTCCCATAAGAATTCTTCCCCTTAAGCTAACACTTCTTCATGACGATTTTAATGAAATCACATTGTCATACCATATGTAAAAGCTACTGATGGATAACTCTTTCGCAAGGCTATCCCGATTACATAGTTTAAAATATCCATCAAATCCCACGAATAATTGCTAACTCGCTTTAAAATCATTAATCCTTTTAAAAATATCCGAGCCATAAATATCATCATGATATTCTGAATTAAACGGAGATTCCATGTACCTTTTGTGTGTCTTTCCCTTCTTTTTGTGTGCTTAAAACGTATCCATTTTCTCAAACAGCAGCTATCCATGTGTCGTCCAATATCTCTTCTGTCCAATATCTTGGTCAGATGTATTGTCCGATATCGAACAATACGTGTCAGCGTTGAAGTACATATATCGGACAACACTGTCAACTCCATCAGTGTTGACTTATTCCTGTCAGCGTCGAAACCCTTCCTGTCAGCGCTTGAAATACACACGTCAGCGCCAACCATAACTCTTGTCAGCGTCTCTTCAATAATCCTTGTCAGCGCTTCTTTCTGAAACTTTCTTGTCAGCGTCCTAGACATGGGTAATACCATGAACAAGCATGTATAGGATCGAAGCTTTAAATAACAACTATTAGGGTTTCTCCTTGGCCGTGTGAATGTAAGATTTCCACCAATCAGAAACAATATCCCGTGTGAACACACGCTTTGGAATTTATGACCATATTCGTGTAAAATATATTCTTTCCACCAATAAGGAACAAGTAATCGTGTGAACACAACTTAAATAACCAATCAGAATTGAGGGACTCACGGTAATTTGTTGAACTAGCATGTAGAGGATCAAACTTATAACAAATTAGGGTTTCGCCGTGTGAATGCAACTATGAAGAGATCGTGTGAATACACAACTTCTTAACCAATCATGGAGTCTTTACCATGTGAATGCTAATCTTCTCACAACGAACAACCACAAACGAGCAAACCAGATGACCATAAAGAACAGCTGCTATGTTTTTAACTAAGACGGATCTAGGGTTTTGAAAGTTTAAACATCGAAACCCTAACTTAGGGTTTGTAGATTAACCATAGATCCTGAATTAACAGCCACCAATCTCACAAAATCCTGCTTTTTATATAGATCTAGGGTTTAAAGAAACCCTAGTTCATGATTTTATGTGAAAGCTGAAAACTGAAAATCACCTCTGCTGCCAACTTCGACGCTTAATAACTTTTGCCTGGGGATAAAACTCGACAATCCCTCCGGTGGATGTTTAGATCTATGTATGTAGAACACACATCTAAAATTTCGTGACGATCCAACGGTTAGATCAAAAGTTATGACCTTCTGAATACTGCTGCGCACACAAAAACGTCCAGAAAAATTCAATACGAATTTTTCTTCTTCACCATACACGAACACCTCGTCGGACCTAGATATCAAGAGCCTTAGGCTCTGATACCAATTGATGATCCCTATAATCGTTCGACTCAATGGTTATGAACCATATATCTAGGGTTGATCATCGTTCATATGATAACATAGCGGAAAAGAACAATGATCATGACAAGGTGTTTGGGCACAAAGAACAAGAATTAAAACAAATTGGGATGTTCATTATATTAATAACAAACATCCACTAGACGTGTATACATTGAATCCCACGTCTAGTGCGACACACACTTTAGGTTTACATTGTGAATGAATGATATTGTATAAAACCTACGTCCTATGTTTTCTTTATATACTAGAAAACATAGCTTACAAAGAAAGCTAAAGTAATAAAAAGACTCCAACGGCTTGTTCTTTTGCAACTTGTACTTTTTAGCCCTTGTCTTCTTATTTTGTTGTGTTTTGACTTATCAACTCTATAATTCGACCCAACAGCGCCGTGCTCCAGGAGAGACTAGACTCTCTCTATTGGGCCATGGCCGGGGAGTCATATACCACCAGAGAGACCATACATTGGCTATTGGACGAGGTAGCTTACCTTCGTTGCCGTTTAGCTATGTTAGAGAGTCATTCCTACGAGACTCGAGCCGCCATCTACACACAGGAGGACACCTTCAGGACCTTCGTGGACCTAGCAGATCTCCGTCACCAGGGGATTACTACAGAGACTGAGCAGCTACGCAGTGCCGACACTACCCGCCAGCAGCAGCTATTTGAGGCGCTGAGATACACCAGAGAGACCCGGAATGCTGTGATCCGTATGCAGGACAGGCATACACCACCAGTTGGACCATCTGCACCTGCAGGCAGCCACACTAGTGTAGGGTAGATGTTTAGTTGTACATCATGACAAGCACTGAGTTGCATCTCAGCTCTCATGATTTATCTCTTTTGTATTGTATTTCCTTTTCTGATGTATTCGTAGTACCTAGCCTTAGTAGGTAGGATATCTTTTGGTTGTATCACAAACATATGTACCACTATTTCAGACAGGTTGCTATGACCCTGTCTTAGATCGGTTGTACTTGTACTATATTATTATTCACAGGAATGATATGCTACTGTTCATTTGTTTGGTTACACTTATATTATTATGAACTCTTAACGGATTATCAAATTTGTTGTGAATTCTATGCATAGACATTTCCCATGCAGTTTAATATAACCATCTTTTATCAACTAACAAATCTCAGAATTTTCTTATAGAAAATGCCACCAAGACGCGCACGCCCAAACGCCGCTGAAACACCTGCAACAACCATATCTGATGCACAACTCAGAGTACTGATTGAGCAAGGCATTACTGACGCCTTAGCTGCCAGGGAAAACCGCCCCAGCGGAACCCATGGAGACAGTGAAAACTCTAACAACCGCAACCGCGAAGCTCGAGGATGTACTTACCCTGACTTCCTAAAATGCAAACCCTGCTATTTCAAGGGCAAGGAAGGGGTAGTCGAGCTCATGCAATGGTTTGAGAGGACTGAAACGGTATTTCGTATTAGTGACTGCACCGAAGAGAACAAAGTGAAGTTCGCCACTTGTACTCTTTTGGAACATGCACTCACATGGTGGAACTCACAAGTTGCTACCCTCGGACACGATGGAGCCTATGGAATGACATGGACTGCATTGAAGGAAAAACTCACCATGAAATACTGTCCTCGTAGCGAGATCAAAAAGCTGGAGATTGAATTGTGGAATCTCAAGTGTATCAACTTCAATATCACCAGCTACAACCAGAAATTCCAAGAACTAACCTTGATGTGTACCCGCATGTACCCGAAAGTGGCGGATAAGATAGAAAAGTACGTTAGTGGACTTCCCGATTCTGTCCACGACAGTGTGCTTGCATCTCGACCTACTACTATCGAGAGTGCCATCGAGTTTGCCACAGAACTAGTGGACAAGCGTGGTCGTGATCATGTGACTAGGCAGGCAGAACACAAGAGGAAAGTCGATGATAACTACCGTCATCATCCTCAGACTCAACAGCCCAAGAGGCAAGGCTTAAGCCAAATCTGCAGTGCTATATCCTCAGGACCACCGCGATACGCAGGAAACAAACCCAGATGCCCCAAGTGTAATTTTCATCACCACTCCACAAATGGATGTCGAAGTTTCGAGCAGAACAATGCACATGTCCCGACCAACAGAAACAATTTCAGTACCAACAACAAGCCCCACAACGGCAACAGACAGAATTCCCGTGGAAGTGGATACCAAGGAAACCGCCAGCTCACTAGCAATGGAAACATGGCTCGCAAGGAAATTCATTGCTTTGGTTGTGGAGAAATTGGACACATCAGACCTGACTGTCCAAAACGTAAGAACGAAGGCGGAGCACCCGCCAGGTTTATGTCATAGGAGAGAACAAGACCAACCCCGACTCCAATGTAGTTACTGGTACGTTCCTTCTAAATAATCGCTATGCAAATATTTTATTCGATACGGGAGCCGATAGGAGTTTCGTATCCACTGAATTTGGTAGCTTGCTAGACATCTTACCAACCCCACTAGATAATTGCTACAGAGTCGAACTAGCAGACGGAAAAATCATAGAAACAAACACCCTCATAAGAGGCTGTACTCTAAACCTTCAGAACCACCCATTTGATGTCCAATTAATACCCATACAACTCAGTAGTTTCGACGTCATCATTGGTATGGACTGGTTAGCCAAGTACCATGCAACCATTGTGTGTGACAAGAAACTAGTCCGCATCCCATCGGGGAGCACAGACCTAATTATCCGAGGAGACGGAAATACGGATAAAACAGACACTAGGTTGAGTGTAATCTCGTGCACCCAAGCCCAGAAATATCTACTAAAAGGATGCCCTATCTTTTTAGCACATATTTCCAAAACAGATCAGGAAGAGAAACCTAAGGAGAAACAGATCAAGGATGTACCCATCGTCCGTGATTATCCCGAAGTCTTTCCAGACAACTTGCCAGGATTACCTCCGACTCGTCAAGTGGAATTCCAAATAGACTTGGTGCCAGGAGCTGCACCTGTAGCTAAAGCACCTTACCGTTTAGCACCCACCGATATGAAAGAACTCGCGGAACAACTCAAAGAACTGTCAGACAAAGGCTTCATAAGACCCAGTTCCTCACCTTGGGGAGCTCCAATGTTATTTGTCAAAAAGAAAGACGGTTCATTCCGAATGTGTATCGATTACAGAGAACTGAATAAGTTAACTGTGAAAAACCGCTACCCGTTACCACAAATCGATGACCTATTTGATCAACTGCAAGGATCAAGTATATACTCCAAGATCGACCTACGATCTGGGTATCACCAATTGAGGGTCAGAGAAGAAGACATACCAAAAACAGCTTTCCGGACACGATATGGTCATTATGAGTTCCAAGTCATGCCATTTGGACTGACCAATGCACCAGCCATATTCATGGATCTTATGAACTGAGTATGCAGACCCTACCTGGATAAGTTCGTAATAGTGTTTATTGACGACATCCTCATCTATTCCAAGAATGAGCAAGAACACGGAGAACATCTGGCTCAAGTGCTAGAGTTGCTCAAGGAAGAAAAGTTGTATGCAAAGTTCTCAAAGTGCGATTTTTGGATCCCAAAAGTACACTTTCTTGGTCATGTAATTGACGACAAGGGAATCCAAGTTGATCCGGCGAAAGTCGAATCCGTGAAAGATTGGACATCTCCCACATCTCCAAAGGAGATTCGTCAATTCCTAGGACTTGCCGGTTACTACCGACGTTTTATCGAAGACTTCTCCAAGATCGCTAAACCAATGACCAAACTAACTCAGAAAGGCATAAAGTTTGTATGGGGAGAAAAGGAAGAAGCTGCATTCCAGACCATCAAGCAGAAGCTATGCAGTGCACCCATTCTATCTTTACCAGAAGGTAACGAAGACTTCGTTGTCTACTGTGACGCATCACACAAAGGGTTGGGAGCTGTGTTGATGCAGAGACAGAAAGTGATTGCTTACGCTTCAAGGCAACTGAAGAAGCACGAGCAAAATTACTCCACCCATGATCTAGAGCTTGGATCCGTGGTTTTCGCCTTAAAAATCTGGAGGCACTATCTGTACGGTACCAAATGCACAGTCCACACCGATCACAAGAGTTTGCAACATATTCTAGACCAGAAGGAATTAAATATGAGGCAACGTCGTTGGATAGAACTACTCAGCGACTACGACTGTGACATCAAATACCACCCAGGCAAAGCAAATGTAGTTGCCGATGCACTAAGCCGAAAGGGAACTGATCCTCCCATGAGAGTTCGAGCCCTAGTCATGACCATTAGTTTGGACCTACCCAAACAGATATTAGAGGCTCAAATTCAAGCACAGAAACCTGAGAACATTGGAAAAGAAGACATAGGAGGAATGCTTAGGACGGACCTAAGCAAAGAAAAGTTGGAAGCTAGAACAGATGGAACATTATGTCTACATGGGAGAAGTTGGTTACCCTGTTATGGAGACTTAAGAAACGTGATCATGCACGAATCCCATAATTCCAAATACTCCATACACCCCGGATCTGAAAAGATGTACCAAGATGTGAAAAGATTATACTGGTGGCCGAACATGAAAGCCGACATTGCCACCTATGTGAAGAAATGTCTGACTTGTGCTAAAGTAAAAATCGAACATCAACGACCATCAGGTTTACTTGTTCAACCCGACATACCAAAATGGAAATGGGATAATATCACCATGGATTTTATCACCAAACTCCCTACATCATCTCACGGATATGATACAATCTGGGTAATCGTAGACCGCCTCACGAAATCCGCTCATTTCCTACCCATCAGGGAAAATGATTCCCTGAGCAGATTAACCAAGATATACTTGAAGGAAGTCGTGACAAGACATGGAATACCCGTCTCAATCATCTGTGATAGAGATGGCAGGTTTACATCAAACTTTTGGAGAGCTTTTCAAAGAGCGTTGGGAACAAACCTGGATATGAGTATCGCATATCATCCACAGACAGACGGGCAGAGTGAACGAACAATCCAAACACTAGAAGACATGCTGAGGTCATGTGTGATCGACTTTGGAAAAGGATGGGTCGAGCACATCCCATTGGTAGAATTCTCCTACAACAACAGTTACCATGCCAGTATTAAGGCAGCACCCTTTGAGGCCCTCTATGGCCGCAAATGTCGCTCACCAGTATGCTGGGCAGAAGTGGGGGAATTTCAGCTAACCGGACCCGAGCTAATTCTAGAAACCACTGAGAAGATCACCCTCATCAAACAACGAATTCAGGCTGCCCAGGATAGACAGAAGAGTTATGCTGATAGGAAACATAAACCTATGGAATTTGCCATAGGTGACCGTGTTATGCTAAAGGTGTCACCTTGGAAGGGTGTTGTACGGTTTGGGAAACGAGGAAAGCTAAATCCACGATACGTAGGACCCTTCAAAGTGATTGCTAGAATTGGAGAGGTTGCCTACCGCTTAGAACTGCCTCAGCAGTTAAGCCGAGTTCACCCTACATTTCATGTCTCAAACTTGAAGAAGTGCTACTCAGATGAACCCTTAGCAATGCCATTGGACGGAGTCCATTTCGATGACAAACTTCAATTTGTAGAAGAACCAGTGGAAGTTGTGGAGAGAGAAGTCAAGAGGTTGAAGAGAAGCCAAATCCCGTTAGTTAAAATACGATGGAACTCTAGGAAAGGACCTGAGTTTACTTGGGAACACGAAAATTCATTCAAAGCCAAGTATCCACACCTTTTTACCTAAGCAGTGACGTCACCTTAAGCTTTGAGGACAAAGCTAAAATAACGGGTTTATGCTGTAAAACCTGAGAATTTCAGGTTTTGACTTGTGAACATTATGTACGTCACTTCATGATATCTAAATATTTTATACCACTTTTCTTTGCATGAATCATTCGAATCATCACATGCATTTCATAAGCATGCATCATCTTAACATTTCAGTAATCATATCACAATTTTACTGTGACTATACATTTTTATCACAATGGTGTGACTACATTTATATGATTAACATTTCAGTAATCATACAATGACCTAATATAAAAGACTTTGAGTCTTTTGAAACATATGATCACTTGCATACCTATCACTGATTTTTCTCCAAGAACAACATCATGATCACAGTTATGACTGATTACCTATTTATAAATATATAAACATTGGTAAATTTAAGTAATATATATATATATATATTTACAGTCAATGATTTCAGATAACCCTAACTATCACTCTTACATATGATTATTTAATAAATCATACTATAAATGTATTTTATACATAAAAGTATTAATATAACTACCTAGGGACCATTCTTTCACCAAAGGCACTAAAACATAATTAAAACACCCAAGCCCCGGGCTTACTCACAATTCTATAACTTAAAATCACTTGACATATATTTTAACCCGACTAATAAACAAAACAAACCCTAACCTATCCCTACCCGTATATACCTACTTAACTAACAAACCTCTTAACATTACATTTTACTTAAACTTACAACCTTTTATAAACATTACAACTTAACATTTATATTAAACACTTAATACTCAAAATCAAGTTTTCCCTCCCAAACCTTTACCAAAACCGCCGGTTTTGGTCTAGCACTCCACTAAAACCATGGGTAAGTGTACAAAACTTGCATCTATGATATGTACTTAGGATGATTAATTAGCTAATACACCTTCCCTTTGTTTCTTGTTCTAGCCGTGTAACATCACCACACCACACAAAACCTTTGTACAAACTTTGAACCATGATTACTTACACTCCTTCCCACCTTTCCTTGGAAACCCCCATATGCCACGGCTACACTACCAACATGTACATTTTTGGTGCAATTAAGGATTAGTACTTTCCTAGTACCAAAAATCAACTAGCAATCTTTCCTAATCTCTCTTTTTGCCGTGTCTCACTCTCAAACCACACCTAGTCTCACCTCACATTGCATAAGTATCATCAAGACACTCATCACTTTCCCTCACCACAAAAACACTCGGATCAATCTCTCACAAAACACCTAGACTAAACTAAACTCAAAGCTAGCACATTTACTACCCAAATCTTGCATTGAAGACTTGAAGAAAGTCCCCTAAGACTCGTGTGTTATTTAAGCCGCATCCTTCTCAACCATTTTCGTCTACATTCTTTCCAAAACAAGTAAGTATGAACTCTCATATACTTTCCTTATTCATTTCGTGTTTTCATGCATTCCCATGATAAACCTATGGAGGATAGTATACATGCACACGTAAAAGCTTTAATCTCACTCTAGCTAACCTAGAAAACACACGGCATAAATAAAAACTAGAGAACCTCACGTCTTAAATCCTTAAAAACAAGCTTATATGAATATCTAGGTGCGTTAGTAATTTCCCTTGCCTTAAAACTTATATAAGCCGAGAACTAAGGTGAGTATTAAGCTAGTTATGAATTTATAAATATCACCCTAGTCAAACTAATCCATAAATCAATTTAGCCGAATACTACCTTAGGGAAAATATAAGCTAAACTTGATGATATAAGCCAACTTAAAAATATAAGCTAAACTTGATGATATAAGCCAACTTAAAAATATAAGCTCACTATATAAGCCGAATCATTTAAGCCAAATTATATAAGCCCATGTGTAAATGTTATATAAGCCGAAACTATATAAGCTCATGGGTAATATAAGCCGAAATTAAAGAAGCTAGTGGTAATAAAATGTATAAGCCCATATTAAGCCCATTTGTGAAATTTGATAATTACCAAGTTACTACAAGATTTTAACCAAGCCCAAACCATTATTACCCTAAGCCGGATATTAAATGGGCCGTGTAGCCCATTAAGGAAAATAAAGATTACTTTTTGTGCCGGTTTTGTAATATGGTGAAAGACATGGACCCAAAGTGGAAATATTAATATTTCACCCTTTTTACTATTTTTACTACACGGTAACATTCATTTAACTTGGTAAAAACTTAATTTAAAATGGACCGAGACCTTAATGGGCCAATTTGGCCCGTTTGATTTAAAAGGATTACTATTTGTGCCATTTGTGTATATTAATGAAAGATTTGACCCAAAGGTGTAACATTAAAATAGAAATATTATTTACTAATTTTTACTACTTAGTAAAATTTGTTTAAACTTGGTAAAACCAAACTAAACCAAACTGTGACCCTTGTTGGGCCATTTAAGCCCAATAAGCTTAAACACACACAAGCCGAAACCTTAATGGGCCATTTGGCCCGTTTGATTTTAAAAGGGTAACTTTTTGGGCCAATTGTGTCAAATTCCAAAAGTCATGGCCGGTTTTGAGAAATTATAGAAACTTTAATTATTTTCGTGTCTTTTGCAAAATACAAGGGTCATTTATGATATTTTGAAACTCAAAGGGTACTAGAATTCAAACCGTGTGTACTAATGAACTACAAGGACCATTTGTGTCATTTTTGAAACTTTAATCAAACCCTAATCCCATTTATTTTCATGCCGTGGGATTGGAGGGGGGTATTTTGCCTCTTCCCAAAAGTGTATCAAGCCCTAGGGGCGTTTATATTAAACGGGATAACCAACAAGGACTAACGATGTAATAACTTTAACGGATGAAACTTATACGACTTCTAAACTATACATTATTTAAAAGTGTAACTTAATCGCTTAAAAAGGGTTATCTTAAACGGATTATTTATATCGAATTACAACTATACGATATTAACAAAATCGTTTAACCATCTCTTTTGTGAAACCTTAAAACCATAACAAGGTATAAAGTTTAATCTTCTTTATTTAAATTAAATAAAACATGTGGATTATTTAATTTACTATACCTTTTTCCTTAAACATAAACTCGTACATTAATATATATTATTTCGTTGAAAACAATATATATCAACACATCCTTAATTTATTGAGAATAAATTAAGCCAACATATCAAACTATAAACTGTGATCATGCATTTTTTCATATGCACCATTGTCATGCATAATTATTTCTACATTCACTGAGACATTCAAATTACTTAGGTAATTTCTCCAGTACGTGACTATACTGTGACATCATCCTCATTACCACATTATCACTAAGGTGAGTTCATGGCCCCATCTTTACTGTTTTATAACTAGGGGAGAAAACATGCCAACTTTTATTTTTATGCAAGCATGCACAGACAACAACAATTTATTGCCTACTGTTACCCCATTCCCGTAGACTGTAATAGTTAATAGTGTAGCGCGAAATGTATGGATAGTACTATTCGGGTGTTGACAACACCCGGCCTGTCGTGATCAGCTGTCACGTAACGCTTAGGCCAAGCAGCAGGTTTATGTCATTGTCGGATTAAGGGAAACAAACTTCAGGATAGACCCAATGGGCGTACTGACAATCATGTCTAGCTTCTATTACAGGGCAGTAGGAACTACTGTAGTATTGGGTTGTGATGTCCTGCTACCTTCGTGATGCTTTGCATATTAATACTTTATTTAATTAAACCTGTGAATTCACCAACCTCGTGTTGACCCCCACATTTTATTTTCATGTTTTCTCAGGAAAGTAAGCAGGTTCATGCATTGGATTCCAGCATTATAGGAAAGCATCATGTTGACCATCGGGCTGGGATATTTAATTCTGTTTTTCAATAAATGTGGTTTTCCTTTGAACAAGATACAATGTGTACGATTAATTCATGTAATATGTATTTGAATGACTTTATGATCATCGCTCTATATGCTATGTGCTATCGATCCACCCAAGTAACACCCCAACTACTATTCCGCTGCATTTGACCAATCTGGGGGTGTTACACAGATCTTCTAGGAGATCTGCATTCCCTCATGAAGTGCCCCATACGATGACAGTTGTAGCATTCAACTTTGGATTTATCAAATCCAGCTGTGTCTTTAGCATTGAAGGTCATCTTCTTTTTAAACCTTCAGTTCCACCTATTTGCTCTTATACTAGCAAGAGCCATGTTCCACTTGATGTCCATCTCTTCCAAGTGCTCATCACTTATCTGCTCAAGGTCCTCATATGTAATCACTGAACCATTGGGCAAAGAAGCAATGTAAGCACAAACAGTATCCAAATCCAACCCAGCAGGTTTAACTCTTGGGGAGTCATTCTTGAGTGTGTCAGCGTCTGAAAAGGAGACGTTGACAGGACTTGTTCCAGCGCTGACATATGATGATCCAGTAACTGGATGCATATACGAGTCCTTCTGATTGAATTGACCTTCACTATGAGAGAAGAAGGCCATGTTGCTGGTGGTGGATTTGCTTCCATGGTCTGAAAGAGTTTCATCTTCCAACAGTCTTAGTTTGTTGTAGATGTCATCAAACGAGGATCTCTTGTAAGTATTGTTGGCAAGAATAGATCTTGCCTCAATCTTCCATGCCTCACCAAGACTTTTAAGAAAGGTAGCATTGGTGTCAACATCACCAACTTGTGTCCCCATGAAGGACAACTTGCTTGTGATGTCAAGCAATCTGCTTCTCACACTACTTAGTTTCTCATTGGGTTGAGCTTTGAAGACAGTATAATCATGCAGAAGTTGCTTTTTCTTTTCTTCCTTAGTGTCTGCATTGCCACCATATGCAACTTCAAGAGCTTCCCAAAGATCCTTAGCAGATTCATAGCCTCTATATTTATGCTGGTTTTCTTGTCCCAAAGAGACTTTCAGAATATTTAGGGCTTTCATGTCAACCCTTTTCTTTGCAATATCATCAGCAGCTACAGCTCTACCATCTCCAGGTTTTTCTTTCTTATCCTCTTCCGGGCATCCTTCAACAGCTGTTCTTTGACTAATGGCATCAAGAATCTTCTGAGCCTTATTGAATGTGTTTCCATATTCAATAATCTCCCAGAGTGTGTAGTCATAGATCCCCAGATATTGTTCAAAGTTGAACTTCCATAAGTCAAAGTTGGTTGCATCAAGCATGGGAATCTTGATGTTTGGTAAGGGTGAGGAGGAGGAGGTTATTGCTTCAGACATGATGTTGTTAGGGTTTCTGAGAAAATTAGGGTTTTGGTGTTTTTAGGGTTCTGGTGTTCGTGTATGGTGTTCTTTTAAAGATCAAAAGTTCCTCAACAAGCTCTGATACCACTTGATACCACTTGATGATCCCAAACTTAGATCGATTAGCTTTGTGTATACGAGATTATATCAAGTAATACACGTATAGAAACCTTTGTATATGCTTTATGAATCTAAGTGTTATGCGGAATTTAACACTTAAACAAGAACACAAAAGATGTAAACAAACTTTCACTTTGATTATGAATGTCGAACTTGCTTACAATGAAAGATGTTTATGAATGAAAACTTATATGAAAACTTAAAAATAAACAATAACCTAAAGGCCTTCTTTTATAGACATAAGAAGCCTTGTACAATAATCTACGTATCAACTATTCTAGGTAAAGATAAACATAGAAAATACATTGTCGTTTCTATCCTTACTAGAAGTATTCTAGAATATAATAAACGTGTAGATTATATCTTCCATCAGTGCTTGTCTTCAATGTGTCAACGCTTGACTTTAACTTGTCAACGCTTAAGCTGTCAGCGCTTGATTTGTTCTTGTCAACGCTTGATTTGTTCTTGTCAGCGCTCAAGTGATCTGGCCTTAATTTATTCCCAACATAATTGATTAAGGATAATTGTATTTATCCATCCGCGCATAATCACTACTAAGAGAAAGTACAAATAATAAGTATGTGGAAGAGCATGTTAGAGGACTTTAACATTCCACGATTCACTTATTGTTTTCCATGTAAGGACTACTTGGACATTTAAGTAGACTTATGGATCGATGTACGAGAACTTACTCTAAATAAAAGAAAATTTACAAGACATCATACAACTCATTTCTATTTTTAGAACTTTAGAAAAATACTTTGTTTCTACCTATCTAATAACCGTCGTTTTACATTTGGTGACAGGCGAAAAAGGAAAAATGCCTCTCATTCCGTTTGTCATTTTGCAATCTGAATCGGGCAAGGAAATCCCCCATTCGGAGCGTAATCACAATAAATTCGGATGACGAGCAAGATTCTCCAGTCATGATGCCAAATGTCACTACGGGACTTCCTTCCATCGTCCCAAATATTTCTACTACTACCACTATGCCAATCCCAACTCCTATACCTTCAATAATGCCTGAAACTCTAGAAAAAGAAACCGTACACCTTCACCACCACCTAATGCAACTCATTCCCCAGGAGACGAGCCTACTTCAGAAGCACTCGGATTCGATGCAGAACACCTGATAGGCCGTTTGGAGGATGTAGAGGTTGATTTGGATCACCTTATCGAGCAAGATGAGGACAAGGACTTAGTGATAGCCGAGTTACGAGAGTCTCTTGAGGTTGCTGAGTCCGAGATCACAATTTTACAAATGAGGAATAATGATGCCGAGGCTAGGCAAGCTGCGGATCATGCTCAGATTCAATAAATCCTACACCATCTAGGTCTTTAGGATTTTCCCTTCTTTCTAATAAAAGTATGATGTTTTGTATGACGTTTTGTCAAGACTAAAAGAAGCCATTCATTAGTCTAATGGGAATTTTGTACTCTAAGCTCCAAAACTATGTATGGAACGTAGTTCAAGATTGAAATGTACGAATTTCATGATATGATCCTTTGATAATTGTATTACAATAATTGTGAGAAAAGCTTGATCAAATTTGGACAATCGTAAGAATTGATAACAATGAAAGAACTAACAAAAATATACATCGTTTGTGCGATAATGTTACACAGAAAAATTAAAATGACGGAACAAGGTTGCAAGGACCTCAAAGAGGTCATCACTCGTCAATACCAAAATGCCATTAGGGTCGTTGATGCGTTCGAAGCTAGTATCCGCACGGTCGACCGAACCATGGATCCTAGTGGTTACGAAAAAGCTAATGAGACAAGTGCTACTCCGGTTAACACTTTTGGACCTCGAAAGACCTTTTCAAAAACAAAAGTGAACCACTTCGTTAGTGGAAGAAAAGGACCTTATGAGAGGAGGTTCTCTATGATGAAAAAACACTCAAGGTTTAACACCATGAAGCAAGGTGCCGGAAGGTTTAACCCTAACCTTATGACTAAAGCAAAGAATCACTCGTGGAAAGCGCCACGTGTTCACCAAGGAAAAACCTTACCACCTTCTACTTGTTGTGCAAGGACAAATTTCCGGGAGGATGTTCCTAAAACAACTCCCATCTTGAACAAGAAGTATCTCGGCAACCTTTCATATTGCCGCAAGTGTGACTACCACCACAAAGGTAGTTGTGCGAACCATTGCATGCTTTGTGATGAATTTGGGCACTTGGAGGGTGATTGCCGAGTGGTAAAGTCCCATGAGAAGAATATGAAGGAACGCTACATGGAGGAATGCCGTTTAAGACAAGAAATACTTGAAATCGCCCAAGAAGGAAGCTCGAGGGCAAGGAGCGTCCAATACCCCACCAACGTTTTACACCGTTTGTCTTTCAAGAAAGATGCGACGACAATCTTCAAGTATCAACCCAAGGGTTTCTACCCTCGTCATGGATAGAGCGTGGAAGTTTATGTATTATGAACTAGTTTACTTTTATGCAAATCAAGTGACTCGACGTCCGTCGATGTTACCACCAACAAAACATAACTATGTAACCGTACTCCAAGTTTTCAATTAAATTGTGTTGTTTTATTTTTAAAGCCTATTTTGTTTAAACAACGAGAAAACTTTATTTTTATTTTTCATGTCTCGTAGAAAAAAAACTCATCCACCAAAAATTTTACTTAAGAAAGAGCTTTCTTCTACAATATTTTCTTTACCTATCGAAGGGAAGTAAATAAAGTAAATTTTCACTAAAAGTTTTTGTAAAATAATCTTTAGAAGATATCAAAAAAAAATTTTACTATAAGAAATCACCACCGGAAACACTTATTAGTGGGAATAATAACAATTGTGATAAGGTAAGTTGGAAGGTTAGTAAAAGTATTACCAATCAAACGCCACAACTAATAGCGAAATATTTTGGTAAGAACTACCATGTAAAGTTTTGGAACTTGGTTTGACGACCAACTCAATTTGGAAAACCAAAAACTATTGAAAAACTTGACGAGAACTAGTACGAATAATTTTGGGAATTATTTTGTTGATTGTGAAGAGTGAGCAATGGTTACAAATGAAATGAACTATGCGTAAATTTGTTGATTATGAAAGTGAATAACGGTAACGAACGAAATGCACTATGGACTACCAATATATAATTACAACCTCAAAGAGTCAAATTATGATGAAAAGGAGGATGCAACCGTTTTCCCGAGACGTACGTAGCCTGATCAACTACGTATGATCGTGGCCGAATGTGAGTATGCTCATAGTAGTCATCTTAAAAATGAAATATAACTATATTAGTAAATATTTTCAAGTTTCCCTATTCGACAAAGAAAAATTTATTATGTGCTATGAATATCGAACATTTTTATACCGTCTTATGTAAAAGCGCCGAGTACGCGATACGAGTAAACCTAGTATAATTATTTTATTCGCCACTATTACATACAAGAGCGTATATGACAAGCAAATACTAAGAGCGCCACTTGTTTTTGTTGACAAGTAAACTCAAACATATTAGGGTTGGAAATCGAAAACAAATTTTAAATAATAATGAGAAGAACGAAACGTCATTTGAGTAAAACCTAAATTTAGTGGATATTCAGAACTCTCCATAACATAACCCATGTTAAAGGACAATTAGGTCAAGAAAAGCATGCTTTTGTATATAATTGGAATACCAAAACCACTCGGACAAAAATCTACTTTACCTAACGATGTTTGAGCATCACACCATACTCATAGGCTTAAGAAATATTATATACTTTCCTCATATTAGGAATCCGAACGAACTATGTTTTAATTATATTATAAATTGTGCACCCGTTTTCCCTCTCCATGAAAAAGGAGATAAACGAGGAGGAACGCAAACTAAATGGATTTATTAACGAAATTATCTAATATTGAATGTCACATAAAAGGAATAAACGTCTTGACCACCATGTGTTAAGACGCTCAATTGTTCTAGATTTTCTGGGAAACCGATTCAAGTAACCTTGACGCATACGCTACTTATCACTACCAAGTTAGCGGTTAATGTGAACGGGATTAATCAAACTGTGTGGAACGATTCTCAAATTTGCGATATATAGTCATCTAGGCGAAAAATGACAATACGCGACACTTTAAAGTGGAATACGCGGGACGACACGAAAGTTAATAATGAGAAAACTCACTAAACAAAACCGACGTCGGCGAGAAAAATTTTACATACAAGAAAAGACGTAAGAAACGCTTACAAGTCGGAAGAATTTTTCGTTCGCTTTAATCCTAACATGATTATAGTAATTTTGATCCTAAAAATGAACTAAAGAAAAACGAACTCATTGAACACCATGAAAGGAAGATAAAAATTTAGTTGACCTCTTGTTCCGATAACGATATCGACGTGCTAGTTTTGAGGACAAAACTCAAATTTAAGGGATGTCGGATGTCACAAACGTGAATTTTGAAGCTATTTAATTTACGTGAAACGCGATGGTTCGGGTTAGACTTGTGAGTTTATTGATGTTCCCGATTGATTACGCATATTTGGTGTACAAGTTTAAAATTCTATGATAAAAATCATGAGATGATTATTTGCATGACTAATATTCGTTTACATTACGCACTAGAAATTCTATTTTAGGAGTCGACATTTAATTACATCAACGTAATCCCATTTAAGAATTTACTACACAAAACAAATATTTTTCACCCGGTATACATTTATCACACACTTAGACATTTCGTATATTTTCCCTTTCACCAAACTAGTTTTTAAACACTACACTTTCTCAAACTCAATACTACAAACATTGAAACCTTTACTTTACGCAACTAAAACAACTACACAAAAACATTTAAAATATACCAAAAATAAAATAAAAGAAAGCTTTTGTCCTAAACACTACAAACAAAACGGTCCGCCACACTCCCATTCAATATCACACATTACTTTCTGTACTTCTACTAGAAGCCACAAATGTACATCAACCACTCCTTAAATGCAATGGTACTTCATGTCTCCATTTCTTCCCCTTTGCCCAACGAATAAAACTTTCTCCCATGGGTTCACCTCAAACCATTAAGCTTACATCTATAATTTTAATACAAGTCAAACAAGTACAAACTTTATCTCCCTTTTTCTGCTATAGAACCAAAACCCCAAACATGGAGCTCTTCCCCAACAAAATGCATTTTCCCATGCTAGTTACCTTGGTTAGAAATAAACTACAAAGCTAACCAAACCCTAATCAAATCCTAACTAGAATCACTTTGGCCTTGATTACACCCTCTTGCCTATAAATACCCAACCATTCTCTCATAAACTCACACATACTCAAAGCTAAACTCTCAAAGAAAACATTGAACCTCCATGGTAATTAAGTCACGCAGCAATAAATAAACAAGGTGTTCGGGTTGATTTTAAGCAAGCAAGATTGTTCGATAGTTGATCTCTAAGTTCTTGTTCACCGTCTTTGTCAAATACTCAGGACCCTTTGTAAGTTACGATAAACCTTACTCGTTTTATCTTGGTTGATAAATACACTTGCTATAAACTTTTAAGAACTAAAAACTTACAACAAACTAGTCACGGGTTTGGGTCGATGGTTACTTATATAATCGAACAAAGTCCCATTTACCTCCATGATTCTATGTGATATTATGATGGATAGATTTGTCAACTCCTGGTAATAACTAGACCTTCAAGGTTTAACATGAGGTGAAACGGGTTTGACCTCACGAGAAACATATACTATGATAACATAGAATGAACCAAAACTATTTGTGTATGTCTAAACTACTAATAAGGATGCATGCTTGATATACATGACAACGTAAGTGATTTGGAGTGTAAGCTTTCGAGCCTACAAGCTCGGTTTATTTTGAGGTTTGCATGAGAACCTAGTGTAATAATTGTATGTGCATGAATTGTAGGTGTGTGCGTACTATGTATGTGAATGTCGTGTGCATGAGGAATGAGTGAGTGTTTGTGAATTTGTGTGCTATCGAAATAAGAATGAAAACGACTTACTGTGATCTGCTTGAAAACCATTATAGGAAACTAAGGTATGATGTTTGTGTATGTGGTTGTGCTATGAGTGTACCTTTTATAAACAAACTTTGCATAAGCAAAAACAAGTGAACTTAGTTTTCCAACCAAGTCTCTGTGTATATGTCGTGTTGAATTTTGACAATGTAAGCCTAAACCAAAACTATAAGTTATGATTTTATGTACTCAAAATGACAAAAACCTAAACTCCAAAGACAAGCCACTGTACGTGAACCCAAAATATGAAATGTGAATGTGTGTTATGTTTGAGTAATAATCAGTAGCAAAAGTGAATATATGTGTATGATGCCTGCGTGAACCATAGTGGCCAGAAAAACAAGAGACACGAAGTACTGCTCCATTAAGTCACTTTGTCTGTATGAACTAAGTGTAAAGTAAATGCATAGTAGTAGTAAAAAAGGGAGAACTGTTAGCAACTAGTACATAGTGTGTGTCTCGTATGTGTGCTTAAATACTAAAAGACCAGGCGTCCTTGTTTCCATATGTAAGTTATGAATACATGTGTTTTGCTAGTCCAACTTGAAACATGCATGAAACCTTCATAATTGGCTTGCAACATGAGTACTTGTATATATCTGTAAATTATATGGGACGAGGTTAAATAAAGAAAAAGGACCTAGTTGACTCATTTGCATGTATGTGCTAGAGAAGAAGAAACTTGCATGAGTGTATAAGTGGAGAAAGTTTACATGTTAAAATTCTTTACTTGTGGGAACAACTTGAACCACCAGGTCACTGTATGTGTGTGCAATGTGCGTATGTGCTTAGAATTGGTATGATTGTGTGTGAATACATGCATGAGGATAAGTAAGATGATGCATGTATGGTGTGCCAAGAAGCAGTAACCATGAAAGTATTATAGGTATGGACACAAGACTCCAAACTGTGACTAGTAAGTGGATGTCATTATATATGATGAATGGGACAAGGACAAGCATAGAAGACAAATAGGAACCCTTTTTCCTGATTATGGCAGTCGAACACTAAACAAACAACTCTCATGTACCTTCTTGACTTGCTAAATGTTGAAAAGGTTATGTATGCATGTATGGTAAAAATTAATAGCCAAGTAGGGTCATACCAATGTATATTTTGTGTAAACTGTGACCAAGAAAGCAAGCATAATACTATTCCCAAATGAACAAAAATGTATGACCATGTATGTATATTTGTTTGTATGACTAAGAGGATAAGTACAATTGTACAAATGATCATATAAAAAGGGACACCATCAGATTGTACAAAGATGGGGCGTAGGACAGAAGCTAGAGCCAAAAACCTTTCTAAATTTCCCAATTCAACAATAGTGAAGTAAAATAGTGAGTTTAAAATGTGGATGAACGCCTTACTTCGCGTCTATTTTTAACCAGCCTAAAGGGCGTGCCCCGACCATATAAAAATACCGTGATAAAGTTGACACGACCAAGTTTATAAGGTAACTTTCCGTTTGTCTTGAAGTTGAGTAACGAACCAGCAATTAATTTTCAAAATTGCTTGTTTGGCACTTAGAAATAATTGAAGCTTAACTTATTATTTTTGATTGCGAGTGAACCACTTTGTCTAATTGTTTACCAAACTTAGAGACTTCATGAAAATGTTATGTTTATCAAATATTAAAGACCCCGTGGTCTAGTTTTTATAACAAGGACCAGTTTATTTTTCGGAGTATTATTTAACGAGATACTAAGACCCAAAGTTGACCCCGTGACTACAATGGCTGAACATGAAAAATGTATGAAAACATTTTTATAAATCAAGAGCAAGTATAAATTATCAACCAAGTGCATTGTACGTTATTATTTATTTTATTTAGCCTAAGTACGAATACTTTACTTAGGTTACGAGTAGATCGTTTACGCATCGTTTTGTGTGCCTTGATTTTCTGTGCTATCTTTATTGATCATAATCACTACTTCATCGAGGTGAGTTTCATAGCCCCACTTTTAATTGTTTTAACTATTTTGGGGTGAGAACATTGCCTGTTTTAAACAGATGAACATAAGTGCTAAAACTTGATACGTTTGCCTACATGATGTCTAAGTAGCGATATCCCTAGATGCTTTAGCCCACTATCGTGAACCGTTAATTACTTTGTGTAAGCGCGAATGTTATGGATAGATCTATCGGGACTAACCTCCCTATCTAATTTGGTTGTGTGGCCAAAGTTAGATACACTTACATTTGAGGATTTACAAATGCTTCGGGATAGGCATTTGCTCGGGCTCTTATTATATCTTGTTGGTTGAGGTTAACGCTTCAGTGTCACGAGCTTAGGCGTAGGAATACAAACGTATACTATTTTTATTATAGCCATGTTTTGGTTATATGTCGGTTGCCTGATCGAATCTTATTATTCATCACATTAATTTTGTAACTAAACCTATGAACTCACCAACCTTTGTGTTGACGCTTTAGCAATGTTTTTCTCAGGTATCAAGACGGAGGAGTGACGTGGTTATGCATGGGATATTTTTAAATGAAAATGGTCGTGACTAGTGTATGGATATTTGGATCAGTGTTAAAGTCTTTTGAAACGATGTTTTATTATGATCTTGTGTAATTCGCTTCCGAACAAGTTTATGCTTTTAATTAAAATAAAACGGCTTTTAAATAGTCGTTCTTTGTATCTATGTCTTGTGATAGTCATGACTGTCGCACCCCATTGCGTTGCCTTACTCTGATTAATTGGGGGTGTGACACTACTGGCAGTCAATAATCAAATCCTAATTTCAACAACCATTTCAGGTTTCACGGGTCGGGTATTTTGTTAAGGTTAGGTTGGTCATCATAGGAAACCTTAAACCAAAAAGACATGTCCAACTCACAATGGGTGTATGCCGGATGTCTTCATCCCAACTACTGCTTACAGATGCTCTTATATTTAGATCCTAACAAGATTCAATATCGATCCTAACACGATAATTATCAATGATAATATCTCCAAAGGAAAGCGATTATACGGTTTATTACCAAAGGTCAATCATTCAAGCATAAAACAGCACTTTTAGTATTTTGTATCGTTACTTTACCTCGTCCCTTCAATTGGGGTGGTAAATAGTACTCTCATCAAGGTTCGTTCCCAATGACTTCTGAGCAAATCTCTAGAAATTCGATGTGAAGCGAGGATCTTGATAGATATGATCGATACAGGCACACCTTGCTTACATAACTCCTTTTAATACAAAAAGAGTCAATTTCTTCATCGAGAATGTATCATTAACATGAATGATATTAGCAGATTTGGTCAGTCTGTCGACGATGACCCAAATCGAATCAAATTCAGATGATGACCTTTGCAATAGTTTAGACGTTTACTAATGTATGAGGCGATGTCTGCCTTCATAAGTTTCCATCAGTACAACTTCTTCAGATAGAGATACATTTAATCAGAAATGGCATGAATAGAATACTTAATCTTATGAGATTCCACTATGACTAAATCTCTAAATCTCTATATTTAGGCAACTACAAGTGGCCTTTAAAACATTTATCGCCATCGGCTTCTCAATTCTAATGGTTCACATAAGCCGCGAACCCCTTTTATTATCTATATTATCCTTTTTTACAAGCATCGGCTATATTTTAATTTGCTCGGCAATTTATTTTGCACAGTCATTATTAAGGAATACATCCTAAGATTCTTTATCTTTTCTACATAATGTGTCAGTATCTACATTCACCTTTCTTGATGAAATAATTATCATGTCCACAATTCATTCAGAAATTCTTTCTTCATATTATTTTTTTTCTAAGTTTTAGTTTTGTTTCAACTGTTATTTTTATCAGTTTTGCTCAATTCGACGTTTAAAGCGTCGATAAGTATTACATGTAATAAAATAATAGATATTTAATTTTTATGAAACTTAAATGTAAAAATTTTAAATTTCTTAATTCGACCAATTATATAAAATGTTCAAAATAAATTTGAATTTAATTAACAAGATTTTTGTTGATTTATCGAAAATAATTAAAATAATTAATAGGATCCGTAAATGTTCGAAAAATCTTTGGTTATACTTTGGTCAAAATTTTCTTAGCTGAAAAACAAAAAATTGTCGTTTCAAATTCCAGGTCATGGTTTGAATAGTTTCCTCAATCCCTCTTAGGTTGTCTTGAGGTATGCACAAACATTTACCCCTAAACAGGAGTTTAGTTAAATGTTCTAGGTATAAGGGAATAATCCCTCAAAAGTTCTTTTTGATAATACATTTGTCAAACCATATTTGCACTTTCTTTTTGGTATAACCTTAAGCCTAAATGGCTCTAATCTTTGAAAAGTCAATATAGATCTCATTATCTTATTAATCACACGGTCAATTCAAGTAAAGGATTAAGTCTTAAATCACATGTTAAATATTCAAGGTACAGGTTTTCATTTCTCAGCCAATTCAGGGCAGTTTATAAATTATTATTAACTCATTCTTATTCTTATAAACAAACAGATGGTTCTTAATGATCACAAGCATGAATTTATCAAATTACAGCGTACACACGTGATTCACCAAATTTATGAATGCTACATGTGGATTAGTCAATCCAAACGACATAACATGAAACTCATAATGGTCATTACAAGTTTTGGATGTAGTGATTGGAATAGATAATCTTCTTTGCAGACGCGAAGTTGATGATAACCATGCCATGGACAAATCTTTAGAACATAAGCTAGAACCTTGTAAATAATCGAACAAATCTATCATCTTGAGTAGTGGATATAGATTTTAATCGTCAATTTACTTAGTTCACAGTAATTAAAAAAATAAATATAAGGAATGATAACACCATAGCTCTTCATGATGACGAGCTTGGTAGAATAAAAGCTTTCTCCGACAACTCTCTCAGTTGTACGGTAATTCTTTTAATTCGGATGGTGCTGATGTACAGTGCACAAGCCATAGGTGCAGCACCGGGAATATAATCAATACCAATTTCAACTTGCCCTAATGGCGAAAGTCTAGGTAATTCACCAGCAAATACCTCCTAAAGTTTCAGATAGCAGGAACATCTTTTAATAAATTCATATTAGGTTCTTCTAGATTACAATATCTATGACTAGTTCACAACCATTCAGGGTATAATTTCAAGTATAAATGCAGGATATGGTCATCCATCAAGAATTATTTAGACCACTTTTGATAATCAACATCTTATCATTTAGGGAATTTCTACTCGAGTTCCCATCAATTAAGATAATGTCGTCATGTCATAATCAATCAATCCATTTTACTGGCACTATCAACCTTCCATTTTCATTACCGTCGATAAGATGTGAACTTCTTAAAAGACTAATAATAACTCATAATCCTTCATAAATTCAAGTATATCAGGAGACATAACTAACCTTAAAAGAGTAAGGTCAACGCATGATCTACGCAAGAGAATTTCAAATCAGATACAGACGAAAACATTTAACGAATATGAATATATCCCATGTTTTCATAATTTGAGTACGCATTCGAAAGCTCCTCGGATCGTTACCCAGGTCATTCAAATGAAATCTAATCAAAAGAAATGATAGGAACATCGATACATCCAGTCGGGTATCAACACTCGGTAATCAGATACTTTTCCTAAGAATCTCACCATGGGAGAATTAGAAAAGAAGGAAATATCAATTGTCAATTAAGACAATATCCACAGATGAGTAAATTCGAGTTAGAAGAATAAATGGTACGGGTACATGTGTAGGTGTCCCTAACACTATGTCCCTATTTTGCACTTTTTGCAGATCTCATAAAATTTAATCTTTCACAATCTTCAAAGAAAATTTAGCGTGTATTAATAATTTCATGGTGACTACTAATCAGCCTTGCATGGTCACTTCCAAATTGTATGTAGGCGCGCAACTATATACAATTTCAAGATTAACGATGCAATACTCAGTTCGTCAAAATTTTATCATCATGTTTATAATAAAAACATTTTCATGCTTAATTCTTAAATAAGAATCAAAAATAAATTTACAAAGATTTTCTTTGTTATGAAAACAATTAAGTTTTCCAAGGTGTTATATAAACAACTTCATTTCGATAACAATCACTTATAAATCTCACTTTGAATAATCCTTATAGTGATAAAAATTCAATTTTTATCAAGGGATACTATTGTATCTTATAAAAACAATGAGTGATCTGCAAAAGAGTGATGAAGAGTTGTTCACCAAGAATTAAATACAATGTGATAGGAAATGAGATTTAGCCAAATAATCATGAGGTTCATGACCTCGATGGCACTCAGAAGAGAATAATCCACAACGTTACTCAATTCGAGATGAGTACTTGTTTAATGGTTGCATCACTAATGCGAGCATTAGAGACAAGCAAGAAAATATAGATAGCATCGATACATGTAGAATTTAGCAATCAAAGTTCGTCTTTTCATTAATCACAAACAAGTCAAAATTGTACCGTAACACATTATGTGTCACTATGTCATACAATTCCAAGAACTCATCCTACCAACGGATGTCTCAGTTAAGTTAGGGATATTTTTAAAAGATACTACAATCAATACTAATCTACAAGAGTCATTAGGTGTTCCACATGTCCCGAAAGATCCATCGGTCCCAATTCAGAAGAAGATTTCTTCAATTTATTTCTTGGACACTGGGCATCCTCGTTAGTGGACAATGGCCTAGGAACAACCCTTAACGTAAATCAACAACCATTTAATACCTTATAATTCAATCACAGAACTTAACAACTTTCTCTTAACAATTTCTTATTCCATACGGGTTAAATTTTACTTTATTCAGGTTTCAACCAACTTATACTCAATGCAATATCCTACCTCATTCTCCAATACTTTCAACCTTATTTTTAGACCTTAAAAGGGCAATAAAAGATCGATATGATCAACACTTAATTTCCAATCCTATAGCTTCTTTCATTAATAGTTATCAAATGAGTCACTAGTATGAAATGACTCGATCATTCGATTAGACTTCTCGGAAAGGTACTAGTGGCATGAGGCTTTTGGGTAACGGTTCCAATGACAGCCTCAAGTGCAACATTCACCCTTTCGATTTCAATTTAAGAATTGGGTGACAACGAATCAGATGACACCTTTCCAGGTGGTACGTTTTATCAAACTCCACTCTGTAAGGAAAGATCGTCATGACATCGATATCAGTTTTAATCTCACCAATTCTTCTTGAATATCACAATCAACTAATATCTACATTTCTACGAATATCAACCATTTTGTTGGGATCATAAATATCCATAACTTGGTTTAGATCTGGAACAGCTAGATTTCCTACAGGAATAGCTTAAATTAATTTAATAGGGGATTTAGGGTTCCTTGTGACAATCTACGTCGTATAAATACCTCGTATAAGTATTAAATAATCATTAACAATCACGTAATCAAATTACAACATATATATATAATCCAAGGTATATATATTAAAATAACACTTCTCAGTCTGGCCTTGTCGGTAACTCGAGAATTCTTCAGCACCGTTATAGTCAAAAGATTTTTAGACATTTTGAGAAAAATGTTTATAGTTAAAAGATTTTGAAATTTTTTTATTCAAAACCTTGGTTTTAAAAATCTTTCGTTCTCTATAACGAGAGCTCTGATACCAAACTGTAACACCCCCAAATTTACACAATTCAATACAGCGGAAGACTCGTTGGTGTTAGGGGATATCACATTACTCACATCGTAGACAACGCTTAAACATCACGTCGTTTAATAATAAAGCATTTCCATTCATAAATATCAGATTTACATAGGTCCCAAGTCATTGTATTTCATACGGGTTTTACAAAGCATTTGAATGGAAATTATTATTTAAGTGCGGGCCATGAATTCTTGTTGTCTTCCCGAGAATTACCTTCAAGTACCTGAGATAAAACATGTTAAAAGAAAAGGTCAACGATAACGCCGAGTGAATTCATAGAGTTTAATAAAATCATTAATATATCGTCGGTATAAAATTATTACCGAAAATCATTTTGTACAAATCCTTGTAGTAGGCCATAAAATAACCAAAGTCATTTTATACAAATCCTTATCAAAAATCATAATATAGGCTTTCGCCTTCAAAATCATTATACGAACCATTGTCGTTAAAAACATCATACAATACGTTTTATAACGTTGTATAAAGTAAATAAAAACCGTTATATGAATATGGTTATGTAAAACCAAAACGCAAACATAAAATCAATAATAAGACCCCGTATTGTTAGTCAGGCGATTCATTGTAATTCAGTGCGTATAGCAGTATTTCGTTATTTGGATTATTATAAGCCGCATGACATTGTTACCTTACTACTACAAAAAACGGGTAGCTAACCCGAAACTCATTTGCCCATCTAAATTAGCGTGTCGTCACAATAATCACGCTTGTGTAAATCTACTCATACATAAATTCGCTTACCAATCAATGTGGCACGACGGGGATCAACCGTCAAGGCGCGAACTGGGGTGATCGTCCCCAAATAGTACTATTATATGCACAAGCGTCTACCAAATCCCGGTAGTTCACAATTCATGCTAATGGGACTTTTAGTGACATAACCTAACTTTAATAATCCATTTCATTTCATCTATCGGGTCATATAATCATTCATCGGGTCATACAATCATTCGCGTCCAAATCAATAAACAAACAATCGGGACAACTGGTGTCCTATTTTATAAAAACTAACATGTTATCTCCCTCGCAGGTTTATAAAACATTTCATAAGAACATTTAAAAGAGTGCGAGGCTATGAACTCACGTTGATGTGGGAAAGTGGTTATCGGCGATTTGGATGTACGGTACGTGCTTCAATCACGGAAACCTAGACAAATAATATTCGTCTTAGACTTTTGTACAATGACTTTATAAAAACAACAATTATGCATACATATGATGATTTTATATATATGATGATGATCAAGTGGGATTGTACATCTTTATTCCACATTATAATGTTATGTGTTGGAAATTTTCAAGACTAGTTACACTAGTTCAACTTGTTTACATTTTGAGGCCCAATGGGCCCATTACAAGCACAATATATTATATTAGCCCATTTATACTTTTATTATCAGTATTATACTTTACATGTTGGACCCAAATGGGTTAAGCCCAATAAGTAAGTTTATAAGTGTTTTACTAACTAGTCGGGTTTATAGTCCAATAAGGCTACTTTGGCCCGTTAATGTCTATATGTTATAAAGTTCGGGTTTAATCGGTTTTTACTTGTTATATAAGTTCATATATCAGTATGTGAGTTTATAAAAGTTTATATTAGACGAGTCCGACCGTCTAAGTTTTATTTGAAAAAAACGTTAATCTTTCGGTTTTAGTCGAAAAGACGTAAAACTTGGTATATAGTTTTATAACTTAGAAAAACATTTATACTTGTAATTTATATAAGATGTCCTATTTTAATATCAATATATATATACCTCTTTATTTATAATTATTATCAACTAGTGGGTTTTATCTATGTATATTTTATAAATACAAAATTTTGAGTGCTTATATTATATACTATTTATTTTACCAAATCTGTCCTAAATTTTCAATCCACTAAAATGTCCATATCTAGAGTTCTATATGGAGATAGGACCTCAAATTTTTATCACAGAAACTAACTGATATGTGCTTCATTTTATTCCTTTATAGCTACTGATGAATCAACTTTAAATATTTTAATAAATTCGTCCAAAACAGTGTAGGCAGATTTGTACTCTAAACTTGTTTTGATCATATCTCACTCATTTTTATGATTCCATTGTATGGTCAACTCTCACATGTGTATAACACCTAATACTTACTATATATTGATTCCACTTTACCATTTTATCAGTTTAACATTTGGTTACTTACTGTTTTTATACAGCCATCATATTTAACAAAATTTTAACCTTGTTACCTATGGTTTTCCATCTTTTTAACCATATTTATCAGCACCAAATCCTCACATAATATTTTTAATCATCATTCATCATCATATACATATACATTTCAAAAATGAAACACAAAATACATTTACAATATATGAACAAAGTGATGGAGGAGATATTCTTATACCAACCAAAATGATGAGATTTTAAGAGTTTGAAGGATCAAGACTTGATTTTGGGTCATCAAATCTTATGAACTCTTCTATGAAATCTTCAAGATCACCAAGGGAGATGTTGGTCTCTGAAAATCAGCCCTATTTCACCTTGCAAACTTCTCTTTGGGTGTTAAAATTAACATCAATCTTCATATCTTTTGAAGGAGAGTAACATATATGAGTTATAACACATTTGTGTGGTTAATTTTTGTATGAATTGGTGTTGTGGTGATGATATGGGACGGCCAAAATGGCTAGAGAGAGAGAGTTTGTGTGGTTTTGCATGATGGAAATGAAAGTAACTAGTTTATGTTTAGTGGTTTTGTTAAGTTGCTAGTAGTTTAGGTAGTTTAAGGACATGTGTCCTTAGACATGTATAAAAGTGACACTTTGTGAGGTGTGTTGGCCAAGTTTGCCGCCCATGGTGAGGGGGTGGGACAAGTATAACTTGTTTCATCCCCTTATCAATTTACGGGTACTCCTCGATTCTAGTTTCCTCGATTTGCGTGCCCTCGGGTCGTTTTACAAAAAACGTTTTAATAAATTATGAATCAACGGCACAAAACGAATCTAATAAAAATTGTTTCTTCAAAAACGGAGTTCAAAAACGTAAATACGTAATCCTAAGGTTTCCGGGTTAATCGTAAAGGACGTTAAATTATTCACGTAAGTCCTAATCTCTTCTCGTAAATTCGCGAGTTTATGAACCAACTAAAAATTAAAATCCCAAAATAATATTCACGGAAAAATTTATTTTCTGAAATGTCGGACTGTCACCAAAGACGGTGTATGTAAACGTAAGCACGTAACGTAAAATCCTCCGGTTTAGACATAGTCGATGCTACTTCAAGACGTAAATCCAAATTTCTTCCCAAAATAAGTGAATTCATAATATAACATTAAAATAATGTGCTAATGCAATAATGACTAAAAACGTTACTTGCATTTTTCGGTCTCGCTTAGTTTTGATTACGACAATATGTAAAAACAAGCATTTACGAAAACAACGAAAAACGAATTCTTGAGTTCAAGTATTTTTCATTTTACCCATTTTCACTTAAGGTATGGATAAACAAGTACTAACCTTAATCAAGTGATCAAGTGATTTAATCTTTTCTTAAAACTCACTTTTTATTAAAAGTGACAAGTTTTTATTAAACTTTATTTTTAAGAAAATGTTTTATTAAATTAATTATTTGAAATTTGAAAATGGCATATTCTTATAGCTGTTAAGAATATCCTTTCAGGATATTTTTATACCTAGATAAGACCTCCACCACTAAAGGACAAAAAGGAGCGGAGTCTAGTCCGGCGGTACCTTAGCGCCTAGGCGGTACCTTACCGATAAGGTACCGCGGGCTGTGATAAGGTACCGCGGGCAGATATAGCCGTTGGCTCCTTTGTCCTTTAAATAGTTGGCCATTCTCAGCTTTTCACTTCACCTCTTTTGCACATTTATTTCCAGATTCAAACCCCTTCTTTAATCACTCAAATCTTTGATCATTTGTTTGATTATTACTTGTTTAAGAAGTGAATCTTGTTCTTCCATCTCTTCCTCTCCAAGTGCAAAGAGAAGAACACTATCCTAGTGAAGTGTTGAGTCCACCACCAAAGATCTATTGAAGATCAATTTGTATATTCTTGTAGTTGTGTCATAGTTGTGAAGATCCAAGTAGTTGTGTCTATTTGGAAGTTGTGTATGTACTAAGTATAGTTGTGTAGATTGGTCCTAGCTACGATTAGGGCTCGACTTTTAGCTTAGAGTCGGAAATTGGTTAAGCGACGTGTACGGTTTTCTCCACCATAAGGAGCTTGTTGTGTAGTGAACTCTCGAGTAAGGAGTACTCGAGGAGTGGAGTAGGAACGAGGAGTGAGCTTCGTTGCCGAACCACTATAAATCCTTGGTGTTCGGTTTGATCTTTCTTTACCCTTAACTCTTTACATTCATTATTACTTTTTGCATATACATGTGTTAATATTAGACTAGCTACACTATCATTCTTTATTCTTTGTGGATATATTTTTTGTTAGTATTAGTTTAGCTACACTACCATTCTTTATTCTTTGTGGATATATTTTTGTTAGTATTAGTTTAGCTACACTATCATTGTTCATATTTGTGCATAAGAAGATTTCACATATCTCCTCAAGCCTAAGTTTTTGAAAAAGGATTTTTGGAAACCATATTTTAACAAGTAAATTTTAAGAAACTATTCAACCCCCCCTTCTAGTTTCTACAAATGGTATCGGAGAGGGTTGCTCAAGAATTTTTAAAGTATATTGTATTTTAAAACTTGAATCGATCTATGGATTCCAACAAGTACCTAGAAGGGCAATCTATGCAAAGACCACCACTTTCTGAAACCGATAGTTTTATTTATTGGAAAAATAGTTTTGAAACTTATGTGAAATCAAAAGATTTAGATCTTTGGCATGTTATTACCAATGGTGATTTTTTACCCTTTCAATTTAATGAAGTTTCTAAAACAAAAGAATTAGTCACTTTTGACAAAGCTAATGATGATACTAAAAAGAAACTTTCAAAAATAATGAGGCTAAAATGGTGATTTATAATGCTTTGCCTAAGAAAGAGTATGAAAGAATTTTTATGTGTGAAACCGCTAAAGATATTTGGAACACTCTTTTAGTAACCCACCAAGGTAATAGCCAAGTCAAAGAAAGTAAAATCGATCTTCTTGTCCAACAATATGAACAATTTGTCATCTTAGAAGATGAAACTATAGATAGTGCATTTGCTAGGTTTAACACCATTATTACTAGTCTAAAAGCACTTGATGAAGGTTTTTCTAGCAAGAACAATGTTAGGAAGTTTCTAAGGGCCTTACATCCAAAGTGGAGAGCAAAAGTCGCGGCTATTGAAGAGTCGAAAGACCTCTCAACTTTATCACTTGATGAACTCCTAGGAAACTTGAAGGTTCATGAGATGATAATTTTGAAGGACTCAGAATTAGTAAAAACCAAGAGTGAAAGGAAATCTCTTGCACTTAAAGCCAAGAAGGCACAAAGTAACCATAATAGTTCCTCGGAAAGTGATGACGAGGAGTATGCATTGGCGGTGAGAGATTTCAAGAAGTTCTTCAAGAGACGAGGTCAACACGTTAGGCAACCAAACTATGACAAGAAACCATTGTCAAAGAATCGGTTTGTCAAGAACGAAAAAGGTGATAGGAGTTGCTTTAGATGTGGTGATCCAAATCACTTCATTGGTGATTATCCAAAGCCCGCTCGTGATAAGAACCACACGGCATTCGTTAGTGGCGCTTGGAGGGATAGCGGTGAAGATGATGATGACAACCCCAAAGAGGAGAAATGTCTTATGGCTCACACTTCTAAAGAGGTACATTCCGAAACCGAATATTATAGCAATGATAGTTCTAATTTAGATGATATTGAATTTGAAGGCAAATATGATAGCTTACACAAACTTAGTCTTAAATTCATAGAAAATAATAAAATCTTAAAATCAACCAAAACTAAGCTTGAAAATGAGATTAATGAACTTAGGGATAAATTGGCTATACTTGAGAAAAACAAAGAGGTTGATTTAGGTTGCTTAAGTTGTGAGAAACTTAGATTAGAAAATGATGATCTCAAGAGCACCTCCATTAAATTGGAAAAGTTCATGTAAGGTACTAGTGCTCTTTATGATATGTTAAACAAACAAGTTCATTCTAAGGAAAAACTTGGTCTAGGTTTTAACTCAAATGAAGCCTCAACTAGTGAACCAAAACAAGTCAGGTTTTCACAGAAAACATCTTCTGGACGCGGTTCCACATCTTATGGCGCGGTTCCTTATCACTATGAAACCGTGGCCATAGATAAGGTACCGCGGCCAGAAGTTGAATTTTGTGAAAATTCTTAACTTTCTGAAAAATCTAAGTTAAATGAAAAACCAAAGCATCTTACTGTTAATAAGGTTCAATTACCCATAATTGACGACAATACTATTAGGAAGTTCTATAAGCCGTTAAGTAAACCTCTCCTGGGAAATAGAAGTTTATCTAGATTATCTTCTACTCCACCTAGAGTACGGAATGAGTCTAAGCCTAGAAGTAGAACGACAACGCCTACAAGAGATAATCAAAAGAATTCACGAACTAGAAGTAAAACTCCAACACCTAGAAGGAATAATAATAACTCTAAACCTAGATCAAACACACCTAGGAGAAGTAATAAGCAACAAAATGGTTACATGAATTACTACCCTCCTCCATTTTGTTCTTCATGGGGAATTCCCACTTCATTAATTCATCCCAATCAAATGCAAGGGATGTTTGGAACTAACAATTTTGGACCCATGAGATATTGGGGACCAAATGTTTGATCTTGTGTATTGTTACCTAGATATGCTTGGGAATTGATTTGGAGCCCGATGAGTGGATTAAGGATAGTGGATGTTCTAAACACATGACGGGTAATCGAAGTTTGTTCTCGCATTACAAAGCATATGATGGAGGTAACGTCACATTTGCTAGTAGTCTAAGTGGTAATATCATTGGCAAAGGTATAGTTTCTCTTGACTCCATGACCATTGAAAATGTTGAGCACGTAGATAACTTAGGTTTTAATCTTCTAAGTATAGGTCAAATTTGTGATAATAAGTGTAAGGTCATCTTTTCCGAACATGACAGTGAAATCGTAAAAGATGGAAAAGTCATTGGAAAAGGTGTTAGAAAGCATGGGCTTTATGTCATGAAGGTTAGTAAGATGTCAAAAGACAACATATGTCTTGCGACTATAGATGATAGTTCTACTCTTTGGCATAGGAGATTAGGTCACGCTAATATGTGTTTAATTCAATCTTTAGTCTCTAAGGAGTTGGTAAGACATCCCCCCAAGATTAAGTTTGATAGTCACTTTTGTGATGCTTGCAAAGTTGGAAAGCAAGTTCACTCAAGTTACAAAGCCAAGAATTAGGTTTCGACCTCTCGGTGCTTAGAGCTCCTACATATGGATCTCTTTGGACCTTCCGCCATACGGAGTTATGGAGGTAACCTTTATACCCTAGTTATAGTTGACGACTATTCTAGATTCACTTGGACTCGATTTTTGGCATCTAAGAATGAAGCTTTCGATCATTTCGAAATCTTTAGTCGAAGAATTCAAAATCAACTAGGATGTTCAATTGTTTCTATTAGGACGGATCATGGTAGGGAATTTGATAATGAAGTGAAATTTGGTGCCTTTTGTGAAGCTCATGGTATTACCCATAACTTCTCGGCTCCTCGCACTCCACAATCAAATGGGGTAGTTGAAAGGAAGAATAGGACTCTCCAAGAGATGAGTAGGACGATGTTAAACGAGCAATCTTTGCCTCAAAAGGTGCAATGCCGTAGATACATCGACTTATATTCTCAACCGAATTCTTATTCGACCTTTCCTAGGAAAGACCCCTTATGAGATTCTTAAAGGTAAGAAACCCTCATTAGAATACTTTAGGGTGTTTGGAAGCAAGTGCTTTATCCTCAACACCAAAGACTACCTTACCAAGTTTGACCCAAAGTCTTACGAATGTATCCTTTTAGGTTATTCCCAAACTAGTAAGGCCTACATAGTCCTAAATAGAACCTCAGGGGTTATTGAAGAATCACTCAACGTAACCTTTGATGAAACCCCTCCTTCCCCCAAGACACCATCATTGGTTGATGATGACTTGGATGAATTAGAAGTAGTTAAAGCCAAAGAGGTTAGAAAAATAGGAGTTGAAGACCTTAGTGTTGAAAAGGAAGTAAACATTAAGGAGTGATCTCAAGTCCAAAATCAAAGCAACTTCTTTTGTTTTGTCTCCTTGATTGAACCTAAGAATGTTAAAGAAGCTTTGACGGATGAGAGTTGGGTCATTGCGATGCAAGAATAATTGAATCTCAACCCCAAAAGATACATTTTGTTCACATGACAAAAAAATAAAAGAGTTTTAAGTTAAATAAGGGTGGAAAAACAAGTAGACCGCCAAGCCACAACAACTTCCATCCTCGCATGCTCCGCTGCTATCAATCTTGGTTACCTGAAACACATGCTTAAAACTGTCAACACAAAGGTTGAGCGAATCTATAGGTTTATCAAATCATAAGTTGAACATAAGTATTAAGAACCAATCATGATCATTCAATAGCATTGTCGCGCAAACAATCTATTATTCAAGGATACGACAATTGTGTTTAAGCTCATGACACTAATCCGTTAACTCAATCACCCGCGTAATAATTACCGGCGTGATTCAGATGAAACCAGTGCCCCTACTAAAGGCATTAGTTGCAATTATACCTTATCTCTTATCACAAATTATCCGTCCGCAGGGGGTATCAACGTACTAGCCCTCGTCTCGGATAGGGTAGTCAACCCCATAGTACTATCACTTTGTATAAGCGGCTATTTCTCCCTTCGCAAGGGCAAGACAATAGTTAATAGTTCATGAAATTACGGCCTTTTGCAACTAGGTACTCAACACAATTTCAAGGCAACATTCGGGTCCAACAATCATTCATGACTTATGTTCATTTTCATTTAAATAGCATGTATCCCCCTCGCGGGTAAAAACATTTGAAATAAGTAAAGAGAGAGGCTATAGACTCACCTTAAGTAGTAGTGGTAGTATTAGTAACTACAGCGTAAACGAAATCGATCACCGACGATGAGGATGCCCCGGGAAATCAAATACAACACCTAACGAATAAACACGTAATGAGTCAACACATTCAAGTACCTTCAAGTACTGTATGTACATAATTAAGAACACTCAAGGTTCATATAAACTCACGCCAAAAACCCATACAAGTGATATTTACTAGACACGAGCCATTTTTATACTTTATTAAAAACTATTACCCATTTTACAATTCTGCCGGTACATACCGAATGTACGGGTTGTTTTCTACGACTTAAGCACTTGTATAAAATTCAAGAAAATTCACAAAAATACCTCATGACCTGTATAAAACCCATATTTATTCCCATAAAAGTTTTTACTTCTATGACTCGTTACACATCACATTTCTAAACATACACTTTTAGGACTGATTTTGCACGTTGACCATGTTGGACTTGGTTGACCCATTTAAAATACACCATTGACCAACACGACACTTAAGTCTAAAAATAGACTCATAAATGCAGGTTTGAAACCAAAAATGAACTTTCAATCATTTACCAAACTCTATCTATGGTCCCCGGGATTTGACCCAAAACCAAACACAAATTCGGATTGTGTTGATTCTCATCTCCCGATACACGAACTTTCAAAATATCATAACTTTTGACTCGTTTGGAGTCGTAAGCTCTACCTTATACCAAAACGAAGCTAAAACAAAGCTCTACAATTACATACTATGTTTATGACCTGTTTACAAAGTTAAACCCACGAAAAATACCCTTAAACAATGTGTTCTAAAATCACTTCTTTAAAATCACCTCAAAACATCTTTTTGACCAATTTTAATCCTTCCTATACTCCTAATAATACCTAATAACCATCCTAATCAAATCAAAATACCGTAAATCACTTGTATGTTCATCCTCATTCAAAACCCACATCAAAAATTAAACATGCAATATAATTAAATATATATAAAATAATAATAACATGGATATAATCACATACCCATCATCAATCAAGATCAAACACCCAAGACACCCAAACCCCCAATTATTTCGTGGGTTTTGGGGCTGTGGAAGACTAAAATCATAATCCCCATCTTGTTTAGATTGTTTCCTTCAATCCTAAACACAAATTAAGAACATAAAATGAGAAAAATTAGATCAAAACCCACTTGTTCATAAAAATAAATTTTTGTAAAAATTAAAGATGATGCATGTTTGAAATTATTGGTGGGATTCACTTACATGATGATTATAAACATGGGTCTTTGATTGGTTTTTGAATAAATCATGTTTTGTGGCGGTTTTTGGTGGTGTTATGGTGGTGGCCGGCGGCTAGGAGAAAAAAAGGGAGAGAAAACCTAAATTTTGAAAGTGAAAATGAAATGTGTGTGTGTATACTCCTTCTTTTTGTAAAAATTGGAGGGACTAAATTTGACAAGCTAGCTTTATTTTGGCCTTACTAATAAACGACCATTTTAAAGAGCGAGAATGAGTTAGTTGTCGGTTTTGAAAATTTACGGGAGTCGGGTTTCGCCCCGAACACTTGAAAATACTTTTAAATGGTTCAAACGCACACAAAACGAATATACACATGGTTCCGACTCGACTTAACACGTAATAAAAATAAAATCTCGAAAAACTCAAATATCGATCAATCGATAATAAAAGGTAAATTTTTGGGCATCCGTCGGTATTGTAGTCGTTATCGGTTCTTCTTAAATCGTCAAATGTTAAATTATGAACGTAAACGTTGGTTTCAACTTAAACCGTCAAATAAGTCCACAATAAAAATTCTTAAAAATTTCAAAAATATACGTAAAATAGGATTAAATAAATGACGTTGGGCTCGGGATATCACATCCACTAGTGAGCCACAACTTAAGAGAGATGCTCATACCGAACAACTCTTGAGACAATAACTTAGCATCGTACGGCACATTCACTGGTATCACATTGAATGATCGTAGTTTCATTCTCTCATAGCAGATGAATCAGCTTTATGTCTTGTGATGCCTCTAGAGAAGTCAAACGCATCAGAAGTGGACACTCCCCATGTGTTCCAATGCAGCGGAAATGAATACCCCCAATGGATTCAAATGCAGCGGAAAAGAACACTCCCAAAGGAGTCAAATGCAGCGGAAAAGAACACCCATAATAGGGTCAAATGCAACGGAAAAATGGATTAAAATATGTCGAAAGTTAATAGCACAATGCTATGATCTAAAAGAGATGAATACGAATCTTCCTTCGGTTTCTAGATGATGATATAATAATGATATCAATAGGAAGTTATATTAAAGATAAAATATCACTGGAGGAAATCGCGAGTCAAAAGGAATACGTTACGTAGTTGGATAAATAATATCATAATGAGTCATGTCGAATATATTTAAGCTCATGAGATTATAAATTTCTATTTACATCGATAGGCGTCCTTATTCATGTAAGGTGAAATTTACAACTCCATTCGGTGACCTATGATTTCTTTATTCAAACAAACAAGCGTTCTAATTCGTTTCAATAAGGATTTCATAGCCCACCTTACTTAAATATTCCCGTCAAGGATTATTATTTAAAATATAATATCTAATAAAACAAATATTGTTAAGATACTTTACAGTCTGTTTATTTATAACTTTTCGTCTTCGGGCGTCCCATTCCACCGTGATACGAATTTTATAAGTAAACTTCTGGTCCGGTGGCTCATGATTTCACCTTTAGACGTCCCATTCCATCTAAAGACGAAATCATAATTAACTTAAGATCAAGAGTCTCATGTCCCATATGTAAAATATAGGATCATAAGTACCTTGATTTTGGGTTCCACCGCATCATTTAAAGATGCAAACTTATTTAAATAATACCACATGATATTATTAAAAGGAAGCGTATATGAGTCGTTAATAAGTCGTGTTCCGTAGATATACGTACAAAATCATAAGCGAGAGAAAATACATGTTGACGCGTGATAACGTGCACAAGATTACGCATCAAACAAGGAGTTCATATTTATAATATAATATAATAATATATTACAATCATAAGCATAGGCATTATATCATATAATTCCTTCTAATAAGGTATATATATATACACATAACAAAAAGTTCAAACATTTAATAAAATTTAGTACATGAGCTAATGCTCCCTAGTCTGTTGTTAAATGATCCAACATATACTGTTGTTGTAAATCCGTTTTCATTAAGTGGCCTGTCAGTTATCCTAATAATCAAAATAGACTAACTGGTTCCTATTCACCAATAACTATGTAAAGATAGTATACTCAAGTTCTAATACATTAAATGCAATAAAGGTTCTAGGGTTTGCTTAAGTTTCGGTTATTGGCAAAACAAGTCCCTCTATATTTTACCAAATGTACACTTTCCGGTTTTTAACAGCTTTAGTCCTTAGGGTTTCTAGTATTTTCGGGAGATGAAGAAAATGGTCCCTCTAGTTAAAATTAGGTTGTATAACTTTCATTTAATGGCGGGAATAACTCCCTAGGGTTCCTAAATGTTTCGGTTGATTACACCATTAGTCCTTAGAGTAATAAAATGACAATCTAACTTCCAAGAATTTATAAAAGTGGTCCTTAAGGTCTAATAAGCCACGAATGGCATTCATTGGTCCCTAGACTTTCAAATATTTACAATATTAGTCCTTGTAATTTCTGTTTTATTAAGACAAGTTTCAAGTGTTACGGTTTTAACTCATAAGTTTTATAAACTATCGTTCTTAGTCTAAAAGTTTTTATAAGTTATATCTTTGGTATAAAAACTTTACTTATGTGTAAAATCACTAAGTGAGCTTATTAAGTGTACCAAAAGAGCTAATGGGCTTCCCAAACCCTTATTGAGCTTACAAGATCCATTAACATTTCTTATGAGCTAAGGATTTCTTAATGGGCCTGATTACATTTTTAGATCCATTAATGTCACAAGTTTTATTTCATCGGTCCCTAAGACAATAGATGGGCCTATTCAAGTTTTGGGCTATTGTTTCGTGGTCTTAACTAGTCCATTAATAACATTAATCATTTATCTAGAGGTGAAATTTATGAAACCTTCCAAGCTTATTACTAGTTCTTAAAGATTAAGTCTAGATCTCCAAAGAAAAAATTTATAAAATCAAATTTTTAGATTTTTCCCCAACATTTTATTAGATTTATCAATATTTATAAAATCTAATTAGGTTTACTAAAGATTTTTAAAAATCTAGTTTAGATTTCCCCCAAGATTTTGCAAGATGCATATTATTTAGTCAGATTTTATAAAAATCAATTTAGATTTTCCAAGATTGAGTAAGATAGATAGATCTATTTAGACTTTTAGAGACTTAAAAAAAATCTTCTTAGATTTTCTAAGGGGTTCTAAAGATTCTGTTAGATTTCCAATGTTCCTAAAGTTTTTATTTAAATCCACTTAAATGTTTCCATATGTCTGTTATGTATTAGATTGTTCGTGGTTATAATGCACCGTTCGGGCTATCATACTTCAGAAGCCATTCTATAAACGTTTGAGGAGCGAGGGCACTTTAAATCGTAAACCCAACCACTCAGTCAAGACGTAATATCGAGATGGAACATCTTTAGTATAAAGCTCCCTACTAATCTGGCATGTTTGTATGTTCATTCAATACTTGAGTATTTTAATATTTTAATAATGATATTAAATAGTCATAATACGTAAATACGTACAAAGTTTGCATCTAATACAATCAACAATTATAAATGTATAGAATAACGAATGCGCACTTAAATCATATAGTTATGCATGCTCTCTATACTATATGCTCTCTAAGTATGTCCGAAAAAAATCCCCAAAAGGTTTTTATAAAGTTATAGTCTAGTTTTTAATAAAAGAAAAATATTTTTATTCTTATTTTATTTAAAAATTAATTTGGTTCGCTATAACTAAAGCTCTGATACCCTTCTCTGTAACACCCCCAGACCGGGTATCACAGTGGTGGATCGATGAGCAAATATCTGACAAAGCACATATCATAATTATATGATTTTTGAAATACAATTGATGAAGTCATTGATTTGGTACAATTGTTTAAATCGTTGAATAACATTTGTTATGAATATCCCAGTAAAAGATAATCTCCCGTCATTTTTATGCTCCTAAATGATGCTCATTCTATGCTCAAATAATCTTGCTAAATAACCTAGGAAAAACATGCTTAAAACAGTCAACATAAAGTTGGTGAATTCATAGAGTTTTGTAAAATCTTAGTTTAGCATTTTAAGTTGTCCTACATGGTGTTATTCAGTATTTGATATAAAAGTCAAATTTAAAGTTCCCCAGTTATTCCATACCTTAATGTACTAAGCAATAAATATCAAGATCAGTAAGTGTTATTAAGTTGAGCAAGATTAGGTTCAGTACTTCCTATATTTCCATTTCAGTATTTTACTAAGTAGTGTAAAATAATCAAGTTTAGTATATTTAATACTAATATTACAGTATTTTACGAAGTAGTGTAAAATAATCAAGTTTAGTATATTTAATACTACCATTACAGTATTTTACTACACAGTGTAAAATAATCAAGTTTAGTAAGTTTTACTAAGAAGTGTAAAATAACCGAGTTTAGCATTTCCATTACTCCCATTTTAGTGTTTGCTAAGTAGTATATGAGTAAGTTTAGTAACGCAAACCTTATAGATAGTAGCAATGCACAAAGAATATATATACAAAAGATAATTACATTTTCTATTAATCGAAACTGAAGCTTAACCTTCCATAGTTCTCAAAAGATGAGAACCCGGGCCTTACAAAAAGGCGCCAAACCTAGTTTCCAACATGGTATACATCTGTTGTCCCGGCCAAGACACAGTGAGCGCTACTTACGCAGATGGGGATGTCAATCCCAAGTAGATCTATTTATAACATTCGGGCGATTTTGCAGCAATTTAACAGTTTCTATAATAGACAATCGTAATTAAAAGTATCATTCAATTTGCGTTCTATAGAATAAATATCTATCAATCATATAGTCAAAACAGGTTATAGTTCAATTTACATTCTATAATTAAATTATAGTCATATTGTCAAAACAAGTTGCAGTTATTTAATAGCATGTCTCCCCCTCGCGGGTTTGAGAAATCATAGAAGATTTAAAAGCGAGGCTATGAACTCACCTGATACAATCGTCACAATAGTTAATAGAGAACGAACGTCAATCAAGAATAAATGTCAGTAGTCGATACCTGATCACATGAGACCTAAAGATAACGAGGCGCGTCTTAGGCTTGAGACAAGAAATAAATCGTACATATATGTAATAGGTATGTTTTAATAAGTTCTTGGACATTGCATAAGTTTTATGATTCTTTATAAAACTTTTAGGTGAACACTTAGTCATTTTAAGTGAAAAATCCAATTTGACACTTTTAGCCCATCTTAAGCCCAATAGTGGTCCACTACCCAAGTATATGACTTAAGTCCATTTTAAATTCAGTATACTATTCTAAATTGGTTATAAATCTCAGGTCCAGTAATGGCTCAATAGCCATTACAAGTGTAAGTTGGGCTTTTATGGCTCAAGTCCACTTTGTATAGTTTTTGGGTTCTAAAACGCATCACAACCACATACACTTAATATTTCACGTTGGTCGGGTCTCGGCTCATCTAATCATCAGTATATAAATAAGTCCAAGATCCCCGAAAAGTGGGTCCTACCGCGTCGGTTTATATAAAAATCATCACATTTTACGTTAATGAGTTATAATCCGTTTATTATAATTTTCCCGACATGTCCCGCTAATTTGTTCATATCTCTTGAACCGTAAATCATCTAAGTGTGTTATTTTTACCAAAACCATTATTAACTCATGTAGTATACTGGTTATAAGTCTAATTACCCCAAATTTATACTTACCATAGCTAATGCACAAATCTTGTCACTTAGAAGAGTTGGCTGTTTTGGGCAGCCAAACTCGTTTTTACCGTTTTGGCCGCCATTTCCAAACCGAAAATAATTGGTAAACCATCCGATTGATTCTACTTTTTATGATTTTATCTAAAACCTACTGTTTAAAATTTTTCAATGATTCCGAGTTCTTATATGAGAAAACAGTCCGTCAAGACAGTATGTTCAGATCTGACTAGTTTTTACTATTTTCGCCACCATTTCCAAAACATAAATAATTGGTAAGCCATCCAATTGATTCTAGTTCTTCATGATTTTATCTACAACTTTTAGTTTTACATAATCATAGGTCAGTATACAAAATTTACGAGAAAACAGTCCATCAAAATAGTATGTTCAGATTTGATCATATCTTGTTTTCTAGAATTCGTCACGGGACGAGCCACCCGGGAAATTAATCACAAAACAATTATCTATCTTAATATATAATTTTTCATTATCCCAAACCTACTGATTTCGACATGCAATCGGTTTTTGCTACGGTTCAAAATCGTTATAAATCAAATCGTTAATAGGGCTTGTTTAGCTTTATTTTTAGTGTTCAAAATTTCATATACAGTGTCCAAATACTCATTATTTATTTCTTATATATATATATTTTCAAAATATATGAGATGTAGTTAATATAATAAATAAAATGAAAATATCAAAATCAAGAGAAAAGTGGAGTAGACCTTAGATCCGAGATATAGAAACGAAAGGACGGATACACCAAATAGATCTTCTTAGTTAGACCCGTATAATCATAGATCTAACTAAGATCTAGACATGCATTAGCCATTCAACATGGTCCTCAACTTCAGCCCCACGAAGTGTATGCATCTCCTTCTTCAAGGCTCCAAATGGTTAAACCAATATCGCCATTGGTTGTGATGATCATAGACGAATAAGTTATGATAGGATTCGAGCTTATAAAAATTATGAAAATGGTGATTTGGTTGTGGTGGAGTTCGGCCATGTAAGGAGGAAAGAGAGAGATATGTGTGAAGATGGAGGCTAGGGTGTGTGTAAGAAATGAGGGGAAACCCTAGTTGCCCCTTTTATACCCATTCAAAGTTATAAAACCTATTTACAAAGTTTATAATAGTTGAGGGCTTATGTTTGCAATTATTTTATAAGGGCCGAAAGTGTAACTTATATTACAACTTCCGTTAATACACGGTTCGGGGCTCGTTTATATATTATTAAATTCGATTCGTCAAACGGAAATCACGTCATTGATTTTAAAATCATTTCTTTAATAAAATGAAGTATTTATGTGACTTATAAATACAAAAGATGTGTTCGTTTATCTAAATGACGATAATTTATCATTTATCGTTTTAATAACATAAGTATCGTTTTAATAAAAATACTTCACATTCAATCACTCCGTAGATAAATGTAATGTTAAACAATTTAGTCAAATTGTTTATCAAGTATCTCTCGACAATAATTTATGTAATTAAATTATTAGATTGTCGGTACACGGGTTGTACGACTTTTGTCGTGTTTTCAAATCCGAGGATTTTTGTATTGCTTCAAAATAGGTTTTTGAAGTATACCTCGTTATTATTTAATGAACAAAAAATCTCGGGTTTTACACCATCCACATGCCATCTTGAGTTTCGTCCTCGAAACTCGATTAGTATTACTAGGTTGAGTAATGAGCTAAGATCATTGGGTAGACTCTTGTTACATTTTATTATGGTAAAATCTCGAATTTTACAGTTTCTTCCAAACTTTCTGAGACTCCTTATCATTGTATTATTTATCATACGAGAGCTACACTTTCATGTCTCATTCATCTTTTCACCTTCAATTGACTTCTTTTCTTCATTTATCGTGATGTAACCATTGATGAACCTACAATAGCAAATAAGCTTCATTAAGTATCATATGTTCATAATAATCATACAAATACATGCATAAACACCACGAATACGCTCATATAAATATGTTAGATTTGAGCGTTATCAAATCCCCTCACACTTAAGTTTTGCTCGTCCTCGAGCAAGGAAAAGAAAAACTTTGCTTGCCCTCAAGCAAATAAAATAAAATTAAAGCTAAAAACAAAATACCTAGATTCTAAAAGAAAAGAAATTTTAAAATTCTATGAAAAAGTGAAAATCTTTTTTATTTTTATAAAAAATGGCTAAAGGTGCAAACCCCCTCACACTTAAGAGGTTGCTTGTCCTCAAGCAAGTAAAAGAAAATATTTTTGGGATTTTTTTATATGAAATCGCTAAAGGTGCAAACCCCGTCACACTTAAGAGGTTGCTTGTCCTCAAGCAAGTAAAATAAAAATACTTTCCACCATGGTGCATGAAAATGGTATAGAAAAATAAGATGAAAATCTACCAAGTACAAACAAGACTAAATCAAATGTCATGAGCACCAAGTGTACACATCTAAAGAGGACTTTTATTCGGGTTACAAGGCTAGGGGTTAATGGGTATAGATAAGACATGAGAATTTTTATGAGAGGTGTATAAAGAATACACAAGTTAAAAGTCTAAGTCCCATGTTGCTAGTTACCGAACAAATTACAAGCCCAAAAATGATTATCGTCACGAGCTTTATTCAACACATATCGATCAACACATACACATATCACGTCTTAACACGTTGGCTAATCGATATCTAAACAATCTTCATCTTCCTTCATCTTCATAATATTGTCATCACTTTTTTTTTACTTTTTATTTCGATGACTTATTCTTTATTCTTTTTTTTCATCCTACTCTTTTTTTCATTTCTTTTTTTTAACATACATCACATGCTCCCCTCCCACTTCACTTTAGCACACACCACAAAAACTACAAATAAGAAGCGGCCTACTTCATCTTTGTTGGAATGGCACACACACATAGCAAAGTGTGGCAACTATAAATCATCAAAAACAATCCCCCATACAAAGCAACTAGCAACCCACCATTTAGACTTTGACAAGGGTTAGGATATGTTTTAAGGTTAAATATTTTTTTCCTTTAGTGGTTTTAACAAAAAATGAAAAGAATGGCTCAATGGGTGTTCTAAGGGTATCTAGCACTAGACGAGAGTGCTAACAAAAGGGTTAATATGCGAATTTAGCTTATTGGTGTAACTAGCTAAAAAGAAAATGGAAAAGGCTATTTGGGTTTTATTTCTAAGGTTGCCTCTTTGTCACGCATATACACTTATATCACACAAGTTTGATCTCACTAAAACTTATTTTATTTTATTTTTTTTATTTTTTTTACACCATGTGAATGATTATTGAAATATATTTACGACAAGCGTGTGAAAACATTTAGATCCTAAGGGCAAACAAGTATACAAACTCTCCCCTTTTTTTCCTTTTTCTTTATAATAGCCCAAAATTTTAAATACTAAATTTTAGTTTCATTATCCCATTTATTTCCCCTCACAATTAAGTTTTCGATTAGACTCAATATGAAAATAAACTTCAAACGTGAAAAGTGAGGAAAATAAATAAATAATCCAAGAGAAACGAAACTTCCTGGGCTAAGAAATTACAATTGATCTCCATATGATGAGGTGCCAAGTAAAGAAGATCAAGTGGTTTCATCTCCAACGAGCGTATACACATACAATCCATCAATCACAACCAATCCATCCTCCATAAGCTTTATTGCGCCTGCAAAATAAACTAAACTACAAAACACTTAAATTTATTAAGCACACTTTCGTAGGCAACACGATTGCATTTAGCGTATCCAACAAGCCTTTAAACCCCTCGGTATCCCGAGTGGACGAGTTGTAGTCTCGTGAGGGTTTCCAGCGAACACACCCACAAAGTTCATATATTAACCACATGAACTTAAACAAACACAAACAAGCACGCACACAAACAAAATGAAACAAGCACACATGACACAAACAAAAACTAATATTATGCATATATATACATCACACATATGACAATTAAAAACAATCTACACACTTACAAACATAACACGACTCAACAAAATAAAATATGAAAAACTAAAAAAAAAATTTTTTTTTTTAAATGGACTTGCCGACCGGCAACATGGGTTTGCCGGCGGCAAGTTGGAACAGAAGCCAAAATGCCGGCCGGCACCTTGGGGTTGTCGGCGGCAAGTGAATATTTCTTTTTATAATAAGAAAATGACTAATAATTTAAAGACGAGAGAGAAAAAAAAATTTATTTGGTGCCATGCAAATACTAAGAAATATTAAAAATGAAAAATGAACAACTAAAAAATGAGATTTGAGAGCTACATGATGCCTATGAGTTTGCATATTTATTTTTACTTTATTATATATTTTTTTTCACAAAAACCTACTCTAAAACTTCTCCAACTCACAAAAATATTTAGGGAAACGTCTTTAGGAAATAAGAATATGATTTAGTTGACGTTCTTTTTTTTACGCAACTAATAAAATTTACACAAACTCTCAACACCAACATATTTCTCAAATATAAAAATAAAACCTATTTTTTTAACTAAATGAAACAAAAACATATAATAGAGGTTTTGTACCAAATCTATTAAACCGGATGGTTTTCAAGACTTAGGGTTCTATCCACGGGGTTTGGGAATTTACCGGAGTGAATAAAAATACAAACAAGGCACAAAATTATTAAAACGGGGCGGTTGGGCGGGATATAAGCTTTATTAATAATTGGTTCAAAACTTGATTAACGGATGTTTAGACGAGTGTAAAACACAATTAGGAATGGTTTTGGTGAAGGCCTAGTCTAAATAAAAGAAGATAAAAAGAAAAGAATTTTTTTTTTCCAGAAAGTTTCCAGTTGCCGCCGGCAACGTGATAACAGAATGTGATTTGCCTCCCGGCAACGCAAGTTTTTTTTTTCTTTACAAACTTTATTATAACATAAAAACAAACAATTTTTGTAAAAACACTTTTATTTAGAATGATTAAAACATATAAGATAAAGCTTAATCCAAACACACCCTTAAGAAAGAATAAGACACCTTATGCAAAAATAAGGAAAATAAGCACAAAAACAAAAGGAAAGGCTAATAAGCTACAAAGACAAGTAAAACTATTTAGCACACAACATTCTAATAACAAAATAAGACACAACACAATGCACATCTAACACATAACATGAAAGAAATGAGAAAAACTAGATTCCTAACTTTTTTTTATTTTTCATGTATTTCTCATTTATTTTCAAAACACTTTTTTAATTTTTTATTTTAACAAATATGACTTAAGGTATCAAATACCATTTAGTTTAACTAAAGTAGAATTTGTAATGATCCAAATCGTTAAAATATGATTAATCCAAACGCCCCTTAAACTAGGAAAATAAGAACTAAAAGTATGCATACAATGGAAAATGCAAACAAGCAAGCAAGCAAGCAAGCAAATAAGCACACAAGCACATGGACACACAAGCACATAAAAACTCATATACACATGACACATAACATGACACAAACAAGAGAAACACAAACAAGAGAAACACAAACAAACATAAAAAAAAATTCATGTGGTCAAGTAATTCTAGCCATAAACTAGAGTGATTCGAGACAAGATTTTTGGGTTTTGGAAACAAGCACTTTGGGACACATTTAGGAATCAATCATTGAAACAAGCAATTAAAGCACACAAGAGAGGAAATCCCAACACAAAAAGCATGAATTTGGTGCCAAGATCATTTAAGCAATTTATGAGAATTAAAAGGTTTTGAGAAAAGGGTGCTCTAACCTTTGTCAAGGGTTAGAGCAATCAAATATTGGAATTTGGTGCAATTCAAAGCCTCCAATTGAGTAATCAACCACCAACCGAATTCCTCCTATGCGAAATTCGTCCCCCCCTATGCGGGTAAATGGGGTATAATAACTCTTTCGGGTTATGTAGAAATTGGTAACACAAACGATTCAAGAAACAAGGACACAAGCAAGCAAGAAATCAACAAGATAACGATTCAAATTAACAAAGATATAAACAAACAAACTCAAGAGTATGAACTAGCAAGTCCCTGGCAGCGGCGCCAAAAACTTGATGTGCTCGTACGCTAGGTATTTTTTTAAAAAGAATTGCAAATACAAATCCTAGACAAAAAGCCAAAAACTTGATATGCGATCTTTCCACACATTGGGTTTTAAATTTATAAACAAGAACTACCAATATTAATTAGGAACACAAATTCGAGCAAGTATACTCTAGTCATGTTGCAATTAGGTTGGTAAGTCAAGGTCGTCCCATGGGACTTGGTTATACTCAAGTGTAGTTGTTTGTAACAATGGTAAGTATGATTGTCACGATCACACCACCATGAGAATCGTTAAAGGCATAAGTATGGTCAAATGATCATATAGACATATGGATGCATAGTTTGGAAAACATATTAAATGTAATCCTTTCGAACTACAGAACCAATAATAAGACACTAGTGCTTTATAAATCAATAATGCATAAGTCTCAATCAAGTGGTCACTCATGAGACTTATGCCTAAACCAATAACAACAAGAATTCTTTCGACCCATAGACTTGGTTATCAAGTTGATAAGTTCCATTTACTTGAAAGATGATTAGAACAATATATTCAAAAGACTCCTTTCGACCTATAATCTAGATTAAACCATTACTTGTTATGTTTATTAAGTCTCTTGCACAATCTTCACAATCACAAGACCAAATCATTTGTCGATTAATGAATTGACATCAACCATGTTGAGAATAATTTCGACATATAGACTCAACAATGATTAACCAAATTTACAAACAAGAAAAAGTTCTTATTCAACCAAATATAATGTTATCACCACAATCCAATGACAAGAACTAATAAAATCCAAACATCCATTTATCACAAGTTTTCATATAAATAATACAAGTATTAAATCATTCACAATATCACAATAGAATCACCATGAACATGAACATAAACTTTATTAAATAATAAAGAAGAAGTTACCCAACATTAGAACCCATAGTTACAAAGTATCCAAATGATTCTAACCAATAGAACAACCAATATACAATTTGTCCTACCCATAAACTTCTTGGACATCAACCTCTTGGTGCGAGAATAGAGCCTTTTGGGGTGTTTGGGAATAAGGATTGTTGGAGATTGAATTGTTTATGGTGTATGGTTTTCATTCTCTACTTCTTCCATGGCTTATTACACATTCATGGCAACCAATTCCACCACCACTCACCACTTGGGTGAGGGGTGATATCAAAATCAAAGAATATGATGGATTGGTATAGAACAAGAGATGGATGAAAGATTGGTGGATAAGAGTATGTATAAACACTACCCCATGGGTTTTATTTATACTTGAATTCTCCTTGGCCACCAAGTAGTTTCTTCGAGCCAGGAGAGTAATTATGAGTGTAATGAAGCTTTGAAGGAGTTACAATGGAGTTATCGCTGAACTTGGTGAGCAAGGTGAGGTATAGGAAGGGTCTAAGTTTTCTTGGAAAAGTGGCTGCAAGAGAAATGTTGGTGGCAAGTTTGATGTTTGCTGATGGTTGATTTGCTGGCGGCAGTAATCATGTTGCTGGTGGCAATTGGGTATTGATTTTCCGGTAGTAGAAACTGAGTGATGGTTTGCCGGCGGCAGCAGTAGTGTTGCCGGTGGCAACTGGGCCACTTTGCCTTATTTCTTCTTTGGTCCTTTTTCTTTGTTTCTTCCACCTTTCTTTCTTCCAAACTTTCCGAGACTCCTTATCATTGTATTACTTATCATACGAGAGCTACACTTTCATGTCTCGTTCATCTTTTCACCTCTAATTGACGTCTTTTCTTCATTTATCATGATGTAACCATTGATGAACCTACAATAGCAAATAAGCTTCATTAAGTATCATATGTTCATAATAATCATACAAATATATGCATAAATACCATGAATACGCTCATATAAATATGTTAGCTTTGAGCGTTATCATGGTCCCAACTGCCTTTTTACTTGTGTGTTACTATTTCTTATGACCTTTTGTGCAACCTTCTGTTTTATAATTTTATCTTCATGCAAAGTACAATCTTTGATAAAATGACTTAGACTACCACAAACATAACATCCTTTTCTTTTCAAAGAAGATCCAAAAGGTTGTTTTGACTTAAGCTTCTCAAAACCTATCCCACCCCTCTTGGTTTTATTATTGTCAACATTTTTATCCAATATCTTGCTAGGAGTTTTCACTTGCTTGGGAGCAGAACTAGTTTCAAAGACATGTCCTTCAGGCACAAATGTGTTCATTAAAGGAGGATAAACAATTTTTTTTTGTCACAACAGATTTAGCCTGGATCAAAGAACTAGAGTTTGATTCATTAACATCTTTTGATTCATCTAACTCTAATACTGTATCATTACTAAGGGCATGAAAATTCCTGATAATGGTGGAGGAACTGCCTTCATTCCTTCAGCATACCTATCATTTTCAGGTGTATTATATGTCTCACTAGAACTATCAAAAATCCCTTTTGATAAGTCCTTATCAGTTAAAGTTATCCCAGGTCGGTCCTCAATATATCCTAGGCCTGACTTATCATAATACCCCATTTGTGAATTAATCAGCTTACTCAATCCTTTAGAGGAATTTCTCCAATGATTAATCACTTCCCTTTCATTGTAAAGACTGGTTTTTAAAACTTCAATTTTTGCTGATACTTTCAACAGTTGTTTTTCATAAGCTTTAATTTCCACATCTTTTTCCCTCATTCGAAGAGTTAAGATTCTAATTTTCTCTTCATAGTTTTGTTGACCCTTTTTGTACAAAACTATATTTTCCTCTCACTTAGCAACACCCTGTTTAAAAGTATTTAATTCTACAGTGCATGTGTTGACTTTTTGATACTGTTTATCTAGTTCTACTTTTAAATATTAAATTTAAGAATACAATCTTTAGAATAAGGATGTACCTCAATATCTTCATGTGAGAGAGCCATAAGATCAAGATCTTCTTCTTCTTCATCTTCAGCCCAATTCACCACCCCCGTCTATAGTCACTAATGCTTTGGCTCCTTTGGGACTCCTGCTATTTCCTTTTAGAACACTTTAGTAATCCTTGGAATGGTTCTATAGCTATTTTTGGACTTCTGACTGCTACTTTCAGCCTTGTCCCTATTGCACTCTCTTACAAAGTGTCCATTCCTTCCATAGTTATAGCATTCAACTTTTGACTTGTCATATCATAATGATTCATTAGGATCAACAGTCATCTTCCTTCCAGTCTTCTTAAAGAACCTATTAGATCTCACTGAAATCATAGCAGCTTGCCATTTGAGATCCATCTCTTCAACATTAGCATCATCCATTTGGAACAAGTCACTGAGAGTTAGTCTTAGCCTGTTGTCGTGTCCAGCAAAGAATGAGAAGGCATCATTGTCACTAAACAATGGTGAAGATCTCCCTTGTAGATTTTGGGAGACCATAGGACTGCCTTCAGGACTTGGTGAGTAAGTACTGCTTGTGTGTCCTCTAGTGGTATTTTGGAATTAAGTACCGCTGCTTGATCCACCAGCTGTATTTTGGAAGTAAGTACCGCCATTACCTTCTGATACAAAAGCCATTTTAGACTTTGTTCCTGATGCTGCTTTGGTCACCTCAATGCTCTTAACATCCATCTCATAAGCTCTAATATTGTTGTCAAGATGATCAAAAGGAATTGTATCCAGATCATCCCTTGTGATGAAGTGCATGGCCATTGCTTTCCATTCTTGTGGAAAAGTTCTTAAGAACTTCAGATTAGCTTCTTCATTAGGAATTATTTGTCTATAAACTGCCAATTGAATCCGCAACTTACTGAACCTTCCATAGCCACCATGGATTCCTTCTATACTTGAAATTGAGAAGTTATCAAATTCTTGCTTAAGAACAATCTTCTTGATCTTCTTAGATTTGTCATTGCCTCCAAATCTATGTTTGATAGCCTCCTACATAGCCTTTGCATCTTTGTAATGATGAAAGCTAGGTAGGATGTCTTCTGAAAGTGTCATAGCTAAAGCAGTTCTTGCCTTTCTTTCTCTGATCTCTGCTTGTATCTCCTCTGCAGTTACAGTAGGTAGAGCATAGCATGTACCATCAGGTAACCAGTACAGCTTCTTAGGTGTATTCTCATTCCTAATAACGTGCCACAGAGTATAGTATGTGTGATTCAAGTAATGTTCCATTTGCATAGCCCATGTCTCATAGTTATCACCCTTGAGAACTGGGAGTTTGACAGCAGAAAGAGTATGGGAAGGTGTTGTAGTTGAAGGAGTAACTACAACATCAACGGCTTGAACACTTTGTGATGGTGCAGGATGCACGACTTGAGGCTGTGCCTGTGGTATTAGATCAGGATCTGGAATATCTTCCAAGTGAGGGTCATCACCAGGTTGAGACATTAAGTTTTGCTGTGAGTGGAGTGTTTAGGGTTTTGTGTTCTTCTTTTTCAGAGTTTCTCAACAAGCTCTGATACCACTTGTTGATCCCTTTGGTTGGATATATATTCTGTTAAGAACAAGTATAGTAGTTTGTAATCAAACTAAAACACTATGAGAACTCTTACTCAAACTAATAAGTTATGCGGAATCTAACTTATAAAGCACAAAAGAATAAAATTACTAACTATTCGATTATCTTATTAATCTATTCGAATGAGGTACATGGATGACATTGTACCTATGTTCCTTTTATAGAGTAAGGAACCCTAGAATCCTTAGAATATTCTATAAAGATAACTATATCACAGACGATATATTATCTATATTCTAACTATTAAATATATCACATAAGATATACTCTTACTATAACCTATGACATATCTTATACGAAGATATATTCGTCCTAAATAATATAGCAGTACTTACTATGTACCGCGTTAACACTAACGGTACTTGAAAGATACTAAGTACTTAACATTACACTAATGGTACTTGACACTTAATAATAATTCCCAACAAGTATAACGAACGTTATGGAATAAATTAGAAGAATTGGAAAATTCCAGAAGCACCCCTTGGGTGGGATTTTTCCAACGTCTAAACACAAGGGGGCGGGGGGGGGGGATTTTCTTTCCTAATTGGTTTATGGCTAGGAGAACAAGATTTTCTAGCCTACATAAACAAACCTTAGCCTTCATAATTTTCCCATCCCTCTCTTTTCTTTCCTGCGATCAAACCAAAAGGCAATTTTTTAGGGTTCCTTTTAACCTTTTGGTTGTAATTTCTTGAATCTAGTCCTAGCCCCTTTCTAAGGTTGTTGGGTAGATATTCCACAAGCGTAGAAGCTCGGTTTACACGTGCTAGAATCACGGTTAGCTCGTTGTATTACGTGTGTACAAGAACGTAATATAGTCTTACTTTAGACTATATCTTGGTGGTGTTCGTCGTAAACCCTAATTGTTGATTCGTTGGTGATCTTGTGGATCTTCGCTAGGATAAAGGTATGCAATCCTAATTCGATTAATTATAATTGTGTTATTCATTATGATCTTGTTAAATCGCTTCCCCGCTATGTGTGTTGTCATCTTATTTAGGGTTTTATATAACTCTTATGAGCTTTATAAACCTTCATTAACAGGTGAAATGAATGAAATCGAAAAACATGCCAAAACCCGACCACACTTTTCTTCTATAGGCATAATACCTCATATTCCATTTAGTTCAAAAACTTTGATTACTTGAAATAACATCATCTTTGAAATATATTTGACAAAATAATTACATTTAAAAACATAAACAATTTCTCGGCAGAAAGTGTTCTCGTCAACCAGACTCGGCCAATTTTGACTCGACGAAAGGTTATAAATATCGCAATGAGGTGTAAAAAAGATACCTTGAACATGTCATTTACATAGAAACGACGGATCTAACTTCCTTAGAAGAAGAAAGCATCGCTAATAATTCTGCAAATGCTTCAAAGGTAGGTGCCTCGGGTGGAACTTCTAGGCCTAAAGATATGCAACAATAGGCTGTTACACAGGAACCACTTTTCTTCAAAGTGGGATCCCTTTCTACAAATCCATGTGTGTCTCGATGGAGTGAGGGGAAGCAGATGTATAGTTGAAGCTTCCATTACTAGAACTTCTATCAGACCATGATGGATAGCCTCCAGCGGTGCAAAAATTTTGGATGGGGATAAAAGGGGATATATATTTCTATAATGCATAAAAATGAATCAACAGACTGTGTAGAGCGTGGTTGGATGAACGTGTTAAAGTGATTACATGGTATTGAATAATCAGAATCAGGTAAGAGTTGTAAACACAACTTCTAGAGGATGGACGTGCATCCTAGTAAGAAGCACGCTGCCATATTCTGGAAGACCAACCCTGCATTTAAAAGATACGGTGACACTTGGCAACCCTACTAGTGAACTTCTCAGTGGCTTCAGCTCCACAAGTTCCATAACTTGATCAACAAATGTCTGCAGAGCAGCACAATACAACATGTTTACTACCACACCAAAAAGATAGAAATTACAATACTTGCTTTTTCATAAACATAACTAAACTTTCTTTGGTTTTAATCTATGTATGATGCCAACCGGAGCCAGGCTAAGTATATCAAAGAATCATAAACAGTGACATGTGGTGAATGAATGTCTTTTTGTTCACAGTATTCAAAAACCCGAGAAAATGTTTCTTGTTTCTTTGGGTACCCAGAAACCTTGATATCACCTTAGATGTACCCTTCGGTTTTACGTCCGACTAGCACGTCCATAAGAGTTGTTTTTCAGGCACGACTCACATCCATAACAGCCGTGAGAACACAGGGTCTAAAAGCTCCACTAACACCCTTTAGTAGTAGCAATCAGTTTTTGCCCCACGCCTTGATATTTTATTTCCTAATATTTTTTTGAATAACCATTTAGTAAATGTACATGTAGAAATTTGGACCTGTTTTGTTGGGTAAACTTGATGGGCCAATTTAGTTTAAAGGGTCACAGGTCAGTGGGTAGTCCACAGCTTGACCTAGTATTAGGAGAGTGCCTTATAGTTTACTTATTTTCCTGTTTTTTAGGAAGAAGTAGTATATGTTCACCACTATTTATTTCTATCATATGTTTGATATAAATAGGATAGGTTGTAACTATGAAATGTATATTAGTTTCCTAAATAAATACAAGCATTGAAAATGAGGTTCGCCCTTTTGATTAATGTTTGTGTGGTGCGAGTCTGGGTCCAAGAAGGCTGATAACCTTCATTTGGTATCAGATCCTAAGGCACGTACCGGGGAAGCCTCCTCGGCTGGCAGGTGTGTTGGTTGGCGGAAGGCAGGCGTGAAAGAAATATTTGGGACAACATGTGGCTGTTCGGGACTGTCTTGTAGCTGTAAGGACTGTTTGAAAATAGTAATGTACCAACAAAGTAGCAAGGTTGATCACTTGGTGATCAAAAGGAAAGAAAGTAGCAAAAAGAAAGAATGAAAGAAAGAAAGATTGAAAGTCAGGTGCCGTGAGAAAGAGAAAGAATGACAGGTGCCGTGAGAAAGAAAAAGTAAGAAAGGAAGAGTCCCTTCTATATACACTAATGCACAACAAAGAAAGTCGGAGTTCCTTGTGTGTACTAAGGCAGGGAAAGAAGAAAGAGAGTAGCAAGTCCATACGACTTGCAGAGGAACGAGAGGGACGACGAACCGCAAAAGACCAGTGGCACGACGTCACCTAGACCGAAGAAACTTGTGGGTGAGGAGCTGCAAAAGACCGGGCAGCACCTAGACCGACAGCAGGTGACAAGAGACCGAAGGCTCGCCTGAGAAAGGTTAGAACGAAAACCGAAGATATAACCATGAATGGCATGTTGTCTAGACCGAAGCTTTAATAGCCTAAGTCCAAACTGTTGAATCAAATGACTGAAGATTCATAGAAAAACCTAACAAGTGATCACAAGAAAGCAAGTAGCAAGGATTGCGTCTTTGTATGTACGGGTTTTGTGTAAGTAAGAAGGAGAATGAAAGCAGCAAAGAGAATCAAAGATGGAGAATCGAAAGAGCAAGAGACACGAAGAAAAGATAGAAAGAGCAAGATAAGCAAGAAGAGACCGACCAAGTAGTATGTGACCGAGAACTTGTTCGTGATTATGATCGTAGTATCCGCTGTGAAAGCCATCAAGATTACGAGTGTAATTGTTGGGTAATTTTGATGGGTCAATTGAGTTTATGGGGTCACACATCAGTGGGTATTCCACAACTTGACCTAGTATTAGGAGAGTGCCCTATAGTTTAGTTTGTTTCTTGTTTTCTAGGAAGAAGTGGTGTATGTTCATCACTATGTATTTCCAAGATATGTTTAGTATAAATAGGATAGGCTGTAACTATCAAATGTGTATAAGTTTCCTTAATAAACACAAGCATTGAAAACGAGGTCCACCATTTTGATTGGTGATTATGTGGTGTGAGTCCGGGTCCAAGAAGGCTGATAACCTTCACGTTTAATGAGTTGATTTGGTTGTATTTTTATTTTAAACGGGTCACACGAGTCTAACTCTAAAATTGAATAAGTTGTCTGAAGGTTTATTTCTATGCATACTACTAAATTTATCAAAAGTTAAGAATTTAACTATATTTGACCTTTTTGATTTTTATAAAAAATGGCTAAAGGTGCAAACCCCCTCACACTTAAGAGGTTACTTGTCCTCAAGCAAGTAAAAGAAAATATTTTTGGGATTTTTTATATGAAATAGCTAAAGGTGCAAACCCCCTCACACTTAAGAGGTTGCTTGTCCTCAAGCAAGTAAAATAAAAATACTTTCCACCATGGTGCATGAAAATGGTTTAGAAAAATAAGATGAAAATCTACCAAGTACAAACAAGACTAAATCAAATGTCATGAGCACCAAGTGTACACATCTAAAGAGGACTTTTATTCGGGTTACAAGGCTAGGGGTTAATGGGTATAGATAAGACATGAGAATTTTTATGAGAGGTGTATAAACAATACACAAGTTAAAAGTCTAAGTCCCATGTTGCTAGTTACCGAACAAATTACAAGCCCAAAAATGATTATCGTCACGAGCTTTATTAAACACATATCGATCAACACATACACATATCACGTCTTAACACATTGGCTAACCGATATCTAAACATTCTTCATCTTCCTTCATCTTTATAATATTTTCATCACTTTTTTTTTACTTTTTTCGATGAATTATTCTTTTTTCTTTTTTTTTCATCCTACTCTTTTTTTCATTTCTTTTTTTTTTCAACATACATCACATGCTCCCCTCACACTTCGCTTTAGCACACACCACAAAAAATACAAATAAGAAGCGGCCTACTTCATCTTTGTTGGAATGGCACACACACATAGCAAAGTGTGGCAACTATAAATCATCAAAAACAATCCCCCATACAAAGCAACTAGCAACCCACCATTTAGACTTTGAGAAGGGTTAGGCTATGTTTTAAGGTTAAATATTTTTTTTCCTTTAGTGGTTTTAACAAAAAATGAAAAGAATGGCTCAATGGGTGTTCTAAGGGTATCTAGCACTAGACGAGAGTGCTAACAAAAGGGTTAATATGGGAATTTAGCTAACTGATGTAACTAGCTAAAAAGAAAATGGAAAAGGCTATTTGGGTTTTATTCCTAAGGTTGCCTCTTTGTCACGCATATACACTTATATCACACAAGTGTGATCTCACTAAAACTTATTTTATTTTTTATTTTATTTTTATTTTTTTACACCATGTGAATTATTATTGAAATATATTTACGACAAGCGTGTGAAAACATTTTGATCCTAAGGGCAAACAAGTATACAAACTCTCCCCTTTTTTTTTCCTTTTTCTTTATAATAGCCCAAAACTTTAAATACTAAAATTTAGTTTCATTATCCCATTTATTTCCCCTCACACTTAAGTTTTGGATTAGACTCAATATGAAAATAAACTTCAAACGTGAAAAGTGAGGAAAATAAATAAATAATCCAAGAGAAACGAAACTTCATGGGCTAAGAAATTACAATTGATCTCCATATGATGAGGTGCCAAGTAAAGAAGATCAAGCGATTTCATCTCCAACGAGCGTATACACATACAATCCATGAATCACAACCAATCCATCCTCCATAAGCTTTATTGAACCTGCAAAATAAACTAAACTACAAAACACTTAAGTTTATTAAGCACACTTTCGTAGGCAACACGATTGCATTTAGCGTATGCAACAAGCCTTTAAACCCCTCGGTATCCCGAGTGGACGAGTTGTAGTCTCGTGAGAGTTTCCAGCGAACACACCCACAAAGTTCATATATTAACCACATGAACTTAAACAAACACAAACAAGCACGCACACAAACAAAATGAAACAAGCACACATGACACAAACAAAAACAACTATTATGCATATATATACATCACACATATGACAATTAAAAACAATCTACACACTTACAAACATAACACGACTCAACAAAATAAATTATGAAAAACTAAAAAAAATATTTTTTTTTAAATGGACTTGCCGACCGGCAACATGGGTTTGCCGGCGGCAAGTTGGAACATAAGCCAAAATGTCGGCCGGCACCTTGGGGTTGCCGGCGACAAGTGAATATTTTTTTATAATAAGAAAATGACTAATAATTTAAAGACGAGAGAGAAAAAAAAACTTTATTTGGTACCATGGAAATACTAAGAAATATTAAAAATGAAAAATGAACAACTAAAAAATGAGATTTGAGAGCTACTTGATGCCTATGAGTTTGCATATTTATTTTTACTTTATTATATATTTTTTTTTTCACAAAAACTTACTCTAAAACTTCTCCAACTCACAAAAATATTTAGGGAAACGTCTTTAGGAAATAAGAATATGATTTAGTTGACGTTCTTTTTTTTACGCAACTAATAATATTTACACAAACTCTCAACACCAACATATTTCTCAAATCTAAAAATAAAACCTATTTTTTAACTAAATGAAACAAAAACATATAATAGAGGTTTTGTACCAAATATATTAAACCGGATGGTTTTCAAGACTTCATGTTCTATCCACGGGGTTCGGGAATTTACCGGAGTGAATATAAATACAAACAAGGCACAAAATTATTAAAACGTGGCGGTTGGGCGGGATATAAGCTTTATTAATAATTGGTTCAAAACTCGATTAACGGATGTTTAGACGAGTGTAAAACACAATTAGGAATGGTTTTGGTAAAGGCCTAGTTTAAATAAAAGAAGATAAAAAGAAAAGAAATTTTTTTCCAGAAAGTTTCCAGTTGCCGCCGGCAACGTGATAACAGAATGTGATTTGCCTCCCGGCAACGCAAGGTTTTTTTTTTTTTTTTACAAACTTTCTTATAACATAAAAACAAACATTTTTTGTAAAAACACTTTTATTTAGAATGATTAAAACATATGAGATAAAGCTTAATCCAAACACACCCTTAAGAAAGAATAAGACACCTTATGCAAAAATAAGGAAAATAAGCACAAAAACAAAAGGAAAGGCTAATAAGCTACAAAGACAAGTAAAATCATTCAGCACACAACATTCTAATAACAAAATAAGACACAACACAATGCACATCTAACACATAACATGAAACAAATGACAAAAACTAGATTCCTAACCTTTTTTTTTTATTTTTCATGTATTTCTCATTTATTTTCAAAACAATTTTTTTAATTTTTTATTTTAACAAATATGACTTAAGGTATCAAATACCATTTAATTTAACTAAAGGAGAATTTTTGTAATGATCCAAATCGTTAAAAATGATTAATCCAAACGCCCCTTAAACTAGGAAAATAAGAACTAAAAGTATGCATACAATGGAAAATGCAAACAAGCAAGCAAGCAAATAAGCACACAAGCACATGGACACACAAGCACATAAAAACTCTTATACACATGACACATAACAGGACACAAACAAGAGAAACACAAACAAACACAAAAAAAATCATGTGGTCAAGTAATTCTAGCCATAAACTAGAGTGATTCGAGACAAGGTTTTTGGGTTTTTGAAACAAGCACTTTGGGACACATTTAGGAATCAATCATTGAAACAAGCAATTTAAGGACACAAGAGAGGAAATCCCAACATAAAAAGCATGAATTTGGTGCCAAGATCATTTAAGCAATTTATGAGAATTAAAAGATTTTGAGAAAATGGTGCTCTAACCTTTGTCAAGGGTTAGAGCAATCAAACATTGGAATTTGGTGCAATTCAAAGCCTCCAATTGAGTAATCAACCACCAACCGAATTCCTCCTATGTGAAATTCGTCCCCTCTATGCGGGTAAATGGGGTATAATAACTCTTTCGGGTTATGTAGAAATTGGTAACATAAACGATTCAAGAAACAAGGACACAAGCAAGCAAGCAATCAACAAGATAACGATTCCAATTAACAAAGATACAAACAAACAAACTCAAGAGTATGAACTAGCAAGTCCCCGGCAGCGGCGCCAAAAACTTGATGTGCTCGTACGCTAGGTATTTTTTAAAAAAGAATTGCAAATACAAATCCTAGACAAAAAGCCAAAAACTTGATATGCGATCTTTCCACACATTGGGTTTTAAAATTATAAACAAGAATTACCGATATTAATTAGGAACACAAATTCGAGCAAGTATACTCTAGTCATGTTGCAATTAGGTTGGTAAGTGAAGGTCGTCCCATGGGACTTGGTTATACTCAAGTGTAGTTGTTTGTAACAATGGTAAGTATGATTGTCACGATCACACCACCATGAGAATCGTTAAAGGCATAAGCACACAAAGAACATACATGTATGGTCAAATGATCATATAGACATATGGATGCATAGTTTGGAAAACATATTAAATGTAATCCTTTCGACCTATATAACCAATAATAAGACACTAGTGCTTTATAAATCAGTAATGCATAAGTCTCAATCAAGTGGTCACTCATGAGCCTTATGCCTAAACCAACAACAACAAGAAATCTTTCGACCCATAGACTTGGTTATCGATTTGATAAGTTCCATTTACTTGAAAGATGATTAGAACAATATATTCAAAAGACTCCTTTCGACCTATAATCTAGATTAAACCATTACTTGTTATGTTTATTAAGTCTCTTGCACAATCTTCACAAGCACAAGACCAAATCATTTGTCGATTAATGAATTGACATCACCCATGTTGAGAATAATTTCGACATATAGACTCAACAATGATTAACCAAATTGACAAACAAGAACAAGTTCTAATTCAACCAAATATAATGTTATCACCACAACCAATGACAAGCACTAATAAAATCCAAACATCCATTTATCACAAGTTTTCATATAAACAATACAAGTATTAAAACATTCACAATATCACAATAGAATCACCATGAACATGAACATAAACTTAATTAAATAATAAAAAAGAAGTTACCCAACATTAGAACCCATAGTTACAAAGTATCCAAATGATTCTAACCAATAGAACAACCAATATACAATTCGTCCTACCCATAACCTTCTTGGACATCAACCTCTTGGTGCTAGAATAGAGCCTTTTGGGGTGTTTGGGAATAAGGATTGTTGGAGATTGAATTGTTTATGGTGTATGGTTTTCATTCTCTACTTCTTCCATGGCTTATTACACATTCATGGCAACCAATTCCACCACCCCTCACCACTTGGGTGAGGGGTGATATCAAAATCATAGAATATGATGGATTGGTATAGAACAAGAGATGGATGAAAGATTGGTGGATGAGAGTATGTATAAACACTACCCCATGGGTTTTATTTATACTTGAATTCTCCTTGGCCACCAAGTAGTTTTCTTCGAGCCAAAGGTGAGTAATTATGAGTGTAATGAAGCTTTGAAGGAGTTACAATGGAGTTATCGCTGAACTTGGTGAGCAAGGTGAGGTATAGGAAGGGTCTAAGTTTTCTTGGAAAAGTGGCTGCAAGAGAAATGTTGGTGGTAAGTTTGATGTTTGCTGATGGCTGATTTACCGGTGGCAGCAATCATGTTGTTGGTGGCAACTGGGTATTGATTTTCCTGTAGTGGAAACTGAGTGATGGTTTGCCGGCGATAGCAGTAGTGTTGCCAGTGGGAACTGGGCCACTTTACCTTATTTCTTCTTTGGTCCTTTTTCTTTGTTTCTTCCACCTTTCTTTCTTCCAAACTTTCCGAGACTCCTTATCATTGTATTATTTATCATACGAGAGCTACACTTTCATGTCTCGTTCATCTTTTCACCTCTAATTGACGTCTTTTCTTCATTTATCGTGATGTAACCATTGATGAACCTACAATAGCAAATAAGCTTCATTAAGTATCATATGTTCATAATAATCATACAAATATATGCATAAATACCACGAATACGCTCATATAAATATGTTAGATTTGAGCGTTATCATGGTCCCAACTGCCTTTTTACTTGTGTGTTACTATTTCTTATGACCTTTTGTGCAACCTTTTGTTTTATAATTTTATCTTCATGCAAAGTACAATCTTTGATAAAATGACTTAGACTACCACAAACATAACATCCTTTTCTTTTCAAAGAAGATCCAAAAGGTTGTTTTGACTTAAGCTTCTCAAAACCTATCCCACCCCTCTTGGTTTTATTATGGTCAACATTTTTATCCAATATCTTGCTAGGAGTTTTCACTTGCTTGGGAGCAGAACTAGTTTCAAAGACATGTCCTTCAGGCACAAATGTGTTCATTAAAGGAGGATAAACAATGTTTTTGGTCACAACAGATTTAGCCTGGGTCAAAGAACTAGACTTTGATTCATTAACATCTTTTGATTCATCTAACTCTAATATTGTATCATTACTAAGGGCATGAAAATTCCTGATAATGGTGGAGGAACTGCCTTCATTCCTTCAGCATACCTATCATTTTCAGGTGTATTATATGTCTCACTAGAACTATCAAAAATCCCTTTTGATAAGTCCTTGTCAATTAAAGTTATCCCAGGTTGGTCCTCAATATATCCTAGGCCTGACTTATTATAATACCCCATTTGTGAATTAATCAACTTACTCAATCCTTTAGAGGATTTTCTCCAATGATTAATCACTTCCCTTTCATTGTAAAGACTGGTTTTTAAAACATCAATTTTTGTTGATACTTTCAACAGTTGTTTTTCATAAGCTTTAATTTCCACATCTTTTTCCCTCATTCGAAGAGTTAAGATTCTAATTTTCTCTTCATAGTTTTGTTGACCCTTTTTGTACAAAAGTATATTTTCCTCTAACTTAGCAACACCCTGTTTAAAAGTATTTAATTCTACAGTGCATGTGTTGACTTTTTGATACTGTTCATCTAGTTCTACTTTTAAACTATTAAATTTAAGAATACAGTCTTTAGAATAAGGATGTACCTCAGTATCTTCGTGTGAGAGAGCCATAAGACCAAGATCTTCGTTTTCTTCATCTTCAGCCCAATTCACCACCCCGTCTACAGTCACTAATGCTTTGGCTCCTTTGGGACTCCTGCTGTTTCCTTTTGGAACACTTTTAGTAATCCTTGGACTGGTTCTATAGCTATTTTTGGACTTCTGACTACTACTTTCAGCCTTGTCCCTATTGCACTCTCTTACAAAGTGTCCATTCCTTCCACAGTTATAGCATTCAACTTTTGACTTGTCATATCCTAATGATTCATTAGGATCAACAGTCATCTTCCTTCCAGTAATCTATTAGATCTCACTGAAATCATAGCTGCTTGCCATTTGAGATCCATCTCTTCAACATCAGCATCATCCATTTGGAACAAGTCACTGAGAGTTAGTCTTGGCCTGTTGTCTTGTCTAGAAAAGAATGAGAAGGCATCATTGTCACTAAACAATGGTGAAGATCTCCCTTGTGGATTTTGGGAGACCATAGGACTGCCTTCAGTACTTGGTGAGTAAGTACTGCTTGTGTGTCCTCCAGCGGTATTTTGGAAGTAAGTACCACTGCTTGATCCACCAGTTGTATTTTGGAAGTAAGTACCGCCATTACCTTCTAACACAAAATCCATTTTAGACTTTGTTGTTGATGCTGCTTTGGTCACCTCAATGCTCTTAACATCTATCGCATAAGCTCTAATATTGTTGTCGAGATGATCAAAAGGAATTGTATCCAGATCATCCCTTGTGATGAAGTGCATGGCAATTGCTTTCCATTCTTGTGGAAAAGTTCTTAAGAACTTTAGATTAGCTTCTTCATTAGGAATTATTTGTCTATAAACTGCCAATTGAATCAACAACTTACTGAACCTTCCATAGCCACCATGGATTCCTTCTATACTGGAAATTGAGAAGTTATCAAATTCTTGCTTAAGAACAATCTTCTTGATCTTCTTAGATTTGTCATTGCCTCCAAATCTATGTTTGATAGCCTCCTACATAGCCTTTGCATCTTTGTAATGATGAAAGCTAGGTAGGATGTCTTCTGAAAGTGCCATAGCTAAAGCAGTTCTTGCCTTTCTTTCTCTGATCTCTGCTTGTATCTCATCTGCAATTACAGTAGGTAGAGCATAGCATGTACCATCAGGTAACCAGTACAGCTTCTTATATGTATTCCCATTCCTAATAACTTGCCACAGAGTATAGTATATGTGATTCAAGTAATGTTCCATTTGCATAGCCCATGTCTCATAGTTATCATACTTGAGAACTAGGAGTTTGACAGCAGAAAGAGTATGGGAAGGTGTTGTAGTTGAAGGAGTAACTACAACATCTACGGCTTGAACACTTTGTGGTGGTGCAGGATGCACGACTTGAGGCTGTCCATGTGGTATTGGATCAGGATCTGGAATATCTTCCAAGTGAGGGTCATCACCAGGTTGAGACATTGAGTTTCGGTGTGAGTGGAGTGTTTAGGGTTTTGTGTTCTTCTTTTTCAAAGTTTCTCAACAAGCTCTGATACCACTTGTTGATCCCTTTGGTTGTATCTTTATTCTGTTAAGAACTAGTATAGTAGTTTGTAATCAAACTAAAACACTGTGAGAACTCTTATGCAAACTAAATAAGTTATGCAGAATCTAACTTATAAAGCACAAAAGAATAAAATTACTAACTATTCGATTCTCTTATTAATCTATTCGAATGAGGTACATGGATGACATCGTACCTATGTTCCTTTTATAGAGTAAGGAACCCTAGAATCCTTAGAATATTCTATAAAGATAACTATATCACAGACGATATATTATCTATATTCTAACTATTAAATATATCACATAGGATATACTCTTACTATAAACTATGACATATCTTATACGAAGATAAATTCGTCCTAAATAATATAGCAGTACTTACTATGCACCGCGTTAACACTAACGGTACTTGAAAGATACTAACAGTACTTAACATTACACTAACGGTACTTGACACTTAATAATAATTCCCAACAAGTATAACGAACGTTATGGAATAAATTAGAAGAATTGGAAAATTCCGGAAGCACCCCTTGGGTGGGATTTTTCCAACGGCTAAACACGAGGGGGCGGGGGGGGGGGGGGATTTTCTTTCCTAATTGGTTTATGGCTTGGAGAACAAGATTTGCTAGCCTACATAAACAACCCTTAGCCTTCATAATTTTCCCATCCCTCTCTTTTCTTTCCTGTGATCAAACCAAAAGGCAACTTTTTAAGGTTCCTTTTAACCTTTTGGTTTTAATTTCTTTAATCTAGTCCTAGCCCCTCTCTAGGGTTGTTGGGTAGATATTCCACAAGCATAGAATCTCGGTTTACACGTGCTAGAATCACGGTTAGCTCGTTGTATTACGTGTGTACAAGAACGTAATATAGTCTTACTTTAGACTATATCTTGGTGGTGTTCGTCGTAAAAACTAATTGTTGATTCGTTGGTGATTTTGTGGATCTTCGCTAGGATAAAGGTATGTAATCCTAATTCGATTAATTATAATTGTGTTATTAATTATGATCTTGTTAAATCGCTCCCGCTATGTGTGTTGTCATCTTATTTAGGGTTTTATATAACTCTTATGAGCTTTATAAACCTTCATTAACAGGTGAAATGAATGAAATCGAAAAACATGCCAAAACCCGCCCACACTTTACTTCTATAGCCATAATACCTCATATTCCATTTAGTTCAAAAACTTTGATTACTTGAAATAACATCATCTTTGAAATATATTTGACAAAATAATTACATTTAAAAACATAAATAATTTCTTGGCAGAAAGTGTTCTCGCCAACCAGACTCGACCAATTTCGACTCGACGAAAGGTTATAAATATCGAAATGAGGTGTAAAAAAGATACCTTGAACATGTCATTTTCATAGAAACGACGGATATAACTTCTTTATAAGAAGAAAGCATCGCTAATAATTCTGTAAATGCTTCAAAGGTAGGTGCCTCGGGTGGAACTTCTAGGCCTAAAGATATGCAACAATAGGCTGTTACACAGGAACCACTTTTCTTCAAAGTGGGATCCCTTTCTACAAATCCATGTGTGTCTCGATGGAGTGAGGGGAAGCAGATGTATAGTTGAAGCTTCCATTACTAGAACTTCTATCAGACCATGATGGATCGCCTCCAGCTGTGCAAAAATTTTGGATGGGGATAAAAGGGGATAAATATTGTTGCAATGCATAAAAATGAATCAACAGACTGTGTAGAGCGTGGTTGGATGAACGTGTTAAAGTGATTACATGGTATTGAATAATCAGAATCAGGTAAGAGTTGTAAACACAACTTCTAGAGGATGGACGTGCATCCTAGTAAGAATCATGCTGCCATATTCTGGAAGACGAACCCTGCATTTAAAAGATACGGTGACACTTGTCAACCCTACTAGTGAACTTCTCAGTGGCTTCAGCTCCACAAGTTCCATAACTTGATCAACAAATGTCTGCAGAGCAGCACAATACAACATGTTTACTACCACACCAAAAAGATAGAAATTACAATACTTGCTTTTTCATAAACATAACTAAACTTTCTTTGGTTTTAATCTATGTATGATGCCAACCGGAGCCAGGCTGAGTATATCAAAGAATCATAAACAGTGACATGTGGTGAATGAATGTCCGACTAGCACGTCCATAAAAGTTGTTTTTCAGGCACGACTCACATCCATAACAGCCGTGAGAACACAGGGTCTAAAAGCTCCACTAACACCCTTTAGTAGTAGCAATCAGTTTTTGCCCCACGCCTTGATATTTTATTTCCTAATATTTTTTTGAATAACCATTTTGTAAATGAACATGTAGAAATTTGGACTTGTTTTGTTGGGTAAACTTGATGGGCCAATTTAGTTTAAAGGGTCACAGGTCAGTGGGTAGTCCACAGCTTGACCTAGTATTAGGAGAGTGCCTTATAGTTTACTTATTTTCCTGTTTTATAGGAAGAAGTAGTATATGTTCACCACTATTTATTTCTATCATATGTTTAATATAAATAGGATAGGATGTAACTGTGAAATGTATATCAGTTTCCTAAATAAATACAAGCATTGAAAATGAGGTTCGCCCTTTTGATTAATGTTTGTGTGGTGCGAGTCTGGGTCCAAGAATGCTGATAACCTTCATTTGGTATCAGATCCTAAGGCACGTACCGGGGAAGCCTCCTCGGCTGGAAGGTGTGTTGGTTGGCGGAAGGCATGCGTGAAAGAACTATTTGGGACAACAAGTGGCTGTTCGGGACTATCTTGCAGCTGCAAGGACTGTTTGAAAATAGTAATGTAGCAACACAGTAGCAAGGTTGATCACTTGGTGATCAAAAGGAAATAAAGTAGCAAAAGAAAGAATGAAAGAAAGAAAGATTGAAAGTCAGGTGCCGTGAGAAAGAGAAAGAATGACAGGTGTCGTGAGAAAGAAAAAGTAAGAAAGGAAGAGTCCCTTCTATATACACTTATGCACAACAAAGAAAGTAGGAGTTCCTTGTGTGTACTAAGGCAGGGAAAGAAGAAAGAGAGTAGCAATTCCATACGACTTGCAGAGGACCGAGAGGGACGACGAACCGCAAAAGACCAGCGGCACGACGTCACCTAGACCGAAGAAAGTTGTGGGTGAGGAGCTGCAAAAGACCGGGAAGCACCTAGACCGACAGCAGGTGACAAGAGACCGAAGGCTCGCCTGAGAAAGGTTAGACCGAAAACCGAAGATATAACCATGAATGGCATGTTGTCTAGACCGAAGCTTTAATAGCCTAAGTCCGAACTGTTGAATCAAATGACTGAAGATTCATAGAAAAACCGAACAAGTGATCACAAGAAAGCAAGTAGCAAGGATTGCGTCTTTGTATGTACGTGTGTTGTGTAAGTAAGAAGGAGAATGAAAGCAGCAAAGAGAATCAAAGATGGAGAACAGAAAGAGCAAGAGACACGAAGAAAAGATAGAAAGAGCAAGAGAAGCAAGAAGAGACCGACCAAGTAGTATGTGACCGAGAACTTGTTCGTGATTATGATCGCAGTATCCGCTGTGAAAGCCATCAAGATTACGAGTGTGATTGTTGGGTAATGTTGATGGGTCAATTGAGTTTAAGGGGTCACACATCAGTGGGTATTCCACAGCTTGACCTAGTATTAGGAGAGTGCCCTATAGTTTTGTTTGTTTCTTGTTTTCTAGGAAGAAGTGGTATATGTTCATCACTATTTATTTCCAAGATATGTTTAGTATAAATAGGATAGGCTGTAACTATCAAATGTGTATAAGTTTCCTTAATAAACACAAGCATTGAAAACGAGGTCCACCATTTTGATTGGTGATTGTGTTGTGTGAGTCCGGGTCCAAGAAGGCTGATAACCTTCACGTTTAATGAGTTGATTTGGTTGTATTTTTATTTTAAACGGGTCACACGAGTCTAACTCTAAAATTGAATAAGTTGTCTGAAGGTTTATTTCTATGCATACTACTAAATTTATCAAAAGCTAAGAATTTAACTATATTTGACCTTTGAGAGTTTTAATCAATAAAAATTTAATATTTATGCGGGAATTTAAGATTTTTATTATTTATATGTTAAATTTAATTACATGTGGCATATCGACAGAGTATTTGAAATCATCGAAGGAAATTGAATGTGGTTCCCGTCCTATTGATTTCGGCGGCCCTGTGTCGTAACCGTACGAAGTCCCGTTAAACACGAAAATTTTAAACATAATTACCGGCGACCGCAAAGTCAATTTCTTGAAATATGTTAAATATATTAATTTTCATGATTTAGTTGAACGCAAAATCACTTAAATTCAATGGAATCATGATTATGTATATATACTCTTGATAATCAAATTGAAGGAAAGTTTGTGCTACTGTATTTCTGATTCTAACTCAGATAATTGTTATTAACTTTGGTAGGTAGATAATAAGCTAGCAAACGAAAATCAATGAGAACAAGATATATGGGCTTTTTAACTCCGTGTGTACATAATAGAATTAGTGGACTAAATCAAAAATTTGTGGCCCTAACAAAAAGGGGGCTGTGTGCCATTGCACATGTTGCACCTCCCTTTAGCCGGCTCGTACCTGATATGGTTTCACATGTGTTGGCGCTTCTACAGTATACATATACATTATATTTATTTAACATTTTGTTGTATATTTGTAGTTTTAAAGTTAGTAGGAAGCGTGTCAATTGATACTTGTGGTTGTTTTAATAGTACTGTAGTTGTGAATCTCCTTTTTGATCCAAGATCGCATGAACGATAAACTGGATTTGGACGACATGCTTTCTGCCGGTGATATTTTTAATTTTAGTTGGCACCTTGCGTTTCATCCACTGTGTTGTACTTTTGGCTCAACTCAGAGCATAAGTGGTCACATGCTTCGTCTCCTGCGGGTGTGAAAAACAAGAAATGAGCGTCTGCGGTGCCGTCTTGGCTTTGTAGTTATACCTGTTTTTGAATTTCCGTTGTTGTTAATAATGACATCGTCAATAAAGGTGGCCGGATTACGAAACGTATAATGTTTGATTGGAAAACGAAAGTGTATTATGTTGTTTTTTCTTACCTGAAAGTTGCGTTGTCCTATTGTCCATGGTCTTCACAGTCAAATATACCTTCATTTAGACTCGGTTCTTTGCTACACTTTTCGCATGATATGTAATGCCATGTTCTGTTTTGTAGTATTGACGTAATTGTTGCTTCACATGTAAACATTATTCCCTGCCAAAACGTGTTAATAGTTAGTGGAAGTCTCGTATTTTAAATAACGTAGGAAGTGTTGTAGTTGTGCTCACCTCGAAGCTGATAGGGTTTTGTTGCAACATGTATGCAATGTTTGCCTATTCCTCGAAGCTGTGTTTCGAAATGTGAAAAATATTGTATTGTAAGAATTGTATGGTACCTCTGTATTTTGATACTCGGCAGGAAGTATCAACAACAATCACTGGTGGGGGAAGCTGTTCTATGGATCTTATATCAAACAGCCGAGCAAGGGCATCGAACATTGTGAACTCAATTACGTTGCCGCTGTGTCAACACGCATGTGTTATAACCATATTGTTTTTGGTAAAATCGTGTGTGGAAAGCATGACTTACTAGCTATAAGTTTTCAATGTCAACTTTTCTTAACTGATGTTGAGTTCCAGTGGTGCTTCCGTTGGGAGCAGGGTTACTAATGGATCGTATCTGGCCTATGTAGTATGCTCATTTTTAGACAATGATTGTTATGTAGGGTGTTTGTGTAAAGCAGAATTAAGATATTACTATTACCAGTTTAAAATAATGGAGACACTTAGCATTAATAACAAAGTTAAATGCAATGATGCACCAAATATTGATAATGAATCAAAATTCTCTCAAATTAAAGTTAACTTGATTGATCATTTGGCCAATTAGAATTTAGATAATTGTTTAAAAGTTTTTATTTTAGTGAAATGCAGGGGGCCACATATGTTTGTATATGTTGTGATTAGAGAACTTGATCTTGGCTTCAACTTGAAAGCATATCCCTCCATTGATAATCGCCTTATATTCTCCACACTAATCGGCCCGTACGGATGTTTTGTACCCCTTCATTTATTAATTTCATTCAAGATTATAATAACGCTAAACCTCATTTATGATAATAAAAAAAGAGGGGAGACGGAGATGTGTCACAAACTCGATCCATTTAAGCCACATCAAACACTTTTCAAGTTATGATGTTTATGTTGAAGTTGTTCGCGTTCGCCAACATGCATAGTGCAGGCTACACGTTGAACATCTAACTATCTAAGGATAATGGTTCGGATTGGGTTGAGCTTCAGTTAAGGACTTAAGGTCCAGACGGGTCCAAGACGGGAATCACTAGAGTTTTGAATTATTGTTCGTGATTGGAGTCCTTACATGTGTTCAATGCCAGCGATCCGTGTTCAGGTGACATGTACGGTCTCATCTATTCAAGCTTATAGATGGAGTTCGGCTTTGAGTTTCGATCTGGTTCCATCGAATCAAGGTGATCATATTCATATTTGAATTGGTCATACTTTCGTTGGTTTTGGCTTGTTCTCGATTGTTCTGTACGGAGATAATTCGTGTCTCGTTGTATTTTATTTGATTAATCCTTTACATATTATAGGAACATAATAATAGTTAACTCTATAGCATTTTCTATATTCGTATACAATGTATGGACATTGTGGCACACTTCTTTGTCTTCTAAGATTTTCTTTTAAATTAATTATCGATTAGCCCGATCATCCAACCACATAACACCTGACCCAATTTATCATTTCGAATCCAATAACCGAATTCATATCGGGTCGGGTTGCGAGATAGTTTTTTAACAAAACCCCACCAGAACTCGACAAGACCGATAATCCGACCAGAAAACACCCCTAATTGTATGATGAGGTATAAGGTGATTCATCTGAAAATGCAATGTTTCCTATCTGTTAAGAATTATTTTTTGAGACAACTGATTCTCACATCTGAATTTGAGGCGGAATTTTTAAAGACTTTTTGCCATTTTATAATACAAATATAAAAGCATGCTCATTTTTTAGTGACATTACTATAATTGATATTAAAATCAAATTGTATGTTTATATGTGTTAATTTTTTATGTATGTTCCATGTTAGTGCACATGAATGAATGCATTCAGTCACTATTTCTCACTTGCATGTTATTTGATAAAAATTGAATTTAGCCTACTTATGTATTGGTTTGAAAACTTGTATACATACTAAAGTACTTTTTGTGGATGAATACAAGAATATATGAATACATACTGATCTAAGATCTATTTTTTGGGCCACCTGCAGATCACACTATAGCCTAGTTTTTAGCTTTAGTTGTAGCATTTTGAGCTAACATGGTTATTATATACACGCTGAAATAAGTTTTTGTTACTTTTAGTGAGCATTTTTGACCAATGTATGGGAATGTGGACAATTCAATATCTTTTTTGTGGAGGTGATACGTGAGGATGTTGCCTGAAGATGATCCACGTTGACCCAGATTCTCTACATCGATTTTTGTTTTTATTGTTTAGTTTACACATAAAATTTGTAATACTATTTGATATAAACGTTAATTTGGTTAACTTTTATTGTTCGGTTTCCACAGTAAAGTTAGACACAAATATCAAGTCACGTGACCATATGTACCATATTTTAGCTAACTAATATTATGTGTGACTTACACTTGATTCTACGATTTAGACACTTAAAAATTTACTTCATGTCACCATATATGACAGCTTGATTTTAGACACACAAACAAAAAATGTGACTAATATCAACTTTAGTAATAACCAAGTTCACAAATTGCTCTAAATAATAGTCACATGAATATTTCAAAGTGTGACGTTTTAAATGTATTTGTCACATATAATCACTTTATAATATTGCCATAAACATATTTAAATACACATTTGTGATATGATGTGACTATTGTAAAACATACAGTCACATGATCGTGGCACGGTATACACATTAGCTTTTGCCAAACTAATACACAATTAGACACACATACTACCTTACGTGATCATATGTACATGATTTTGACTAAACTTAAATAATGTATGACAAAACATGACCCTTTATTTTTGTCACATAAACAAGCACTTAATGTGACCATGTATAGCATCATGAATTTATCCACACAACCATTGGATGTGACTAATATAAAGGTTGAGACCACAATTTGCTCTCAATAATAGTCAGATGAAGATTTCATATGTGACTGTTCTGAATGTATTGGTCGCACATAATCACATTATAATGTGCATATAAATATCATTTAGATACACATTTGTGAAATCATGTGACAATTTCAAAGCAATTAGTCACATGATCATGCGACCGTTTAGTGTGACCATATATGACTCTTCATCAAATATTTGTCACTCTTATAGTTATATCATGACTAACGCTTCAAACTAACAGTTCTGTTGGGAATAAATCTATGCTTATTTGTTTCCCCTACTAGTTGATTATTCATACCCCTGCTAGAGTAAGTTCCCCCTGCTAAATAACAAAGGCAGGGGGATCCGTTCCCCTGCTGAAGTCAAAGGCCCTGCTGTCAAGATAAACATGGAATAGATATTTACGCGTTTCAGTTATTATTCCTTAATACTTTCCATAGTTTGTTAGTAGTGATCTTGTACGTGGGTCCTTGCATCTATAAAAGGACTCACTAGGTTAGCATGCAAAGAGTGTGTGTCTTTCTCATTTCGTTTTTTCATTATTATTACTTTAAGGTTTTGTAAACCCTAATACCACTTTGGGTATTCGTATATCTTTGATATATTAAAGTGCAATGTTTGAATCTCATTTGTTCTTGTGCTAAACATTACATTCCGCATCTTGTTTAGTTACTTTGCTTTGCAAAGTTTCTCTAGTGTTAGATTGAATTCTTTCTCTCTATCACAACCCTTAAACAAGCTATTAAGGTTTAAGATCTGACTTTGGGATCAACAAGTGGTATCAGAGCTTGTTGAGAAACTTTGTCTAAATCAAGAACAAAATCCTCACAGCAAACATGTCTTCAGATTCATCCACAAACAGCAACAACCACAATGCCCTCAAATTACCCATGTTGGATCCTGAAAACTTTGAATTATGGGAATTCAGAATCCAACAATACCTGAAAATGGAACACTATGTTCTCTGGGAGATCATAGAGTTTGGTGATCAATTCAACAAAATGGTGGCAGTTGAAGAAGGCAAGGATGAAGGTGAAAGTTCCAAAGGTAAGGACAAGAAGAAATCTGCTGCCTTATGTGATAAGGAAATACTGGCTAGAAGGCATGATGTCAGGGCTCATAGCTCATTGTTGTTGGCCATACCTGATAGACATCAACTCAGATTCAGGAAATACAAAACAACTAAGGAACTATGGGAAGCCATAGGCACAACCTTTGGAGGAAATGAAGCCACAAAGAAGAAGAAGAAGAACCAAATGTTGGATGATTTTGCTTCTTTCAAAGCAATTGGTGATGAATCAATTGGAGCTATTTACAATAGGCTTCAAGACATGGTGGCCCACTTGGAGTTCTTTGATATTGAGGTGTCAAAAGAACAGGTGAATACCAGGTTTCTTAACAGCCTCCAGAAAGAATGGTTTGTCTATAAGGCAATCTGGCATAATAAGGATGACTTGGACAACAAGAATATTGATGATATATACAATAACCTAAAAGTTTTTGAACCTATTGTCAATGAAATGAAGTCAAAAGGGACAATTCCCACCAACTCAAGTGGAATCGCTGATTCCCCTGCTAACATGGCATTCATATCACAAAGCAGTGGAATCTCCAAGAACAGTGGAATAGAAGTAGCCCCTGCTACTTATTCCCCTGCTACCAGGTCTGGACCTTCCTATGATGAAGAAAGACCAGCTACATTCAGCCTTGATACTGCATGTGCCTTCATAGCATCTCAAGGTCCACAAGGATCTACAGTGCTACATGAAGATCTGAATCAAATCAGTAAGCAAGCATTAGAAGAATTGGATATCAAGTGGAATATGGCTTTGCTAAGCATGAGAGCCAACAGGTTCCACAAGAAGTATGGCAAGAAGATCACAATTAATCCATCTGATGTGGCTGGGTTTGATAAAGGAAAAGTTGAATGCTACAATTGTAGCAAGAAGGGTCATTTTGCCAGGGAATGCAGAGGACCTAAGTCTGGAAATAGCCATAGAAAGGATGAGGATTCTGGTGCCAAAGCTATGGTAGCTATGCAGGGGATAGATGGAGCTAATGGATGGGACTGGAGTGTTATGACAGAAAGTGTGGAAAGAAACCAAGCTTTGGTGGCTGAGGAAAAGGAAGAAGACTTTGCACTTATGGCCATGTCAAGTTCTAGCTCTGACAATGAGGTATATGATGACTCATACTGTACTAAAGCTTGTAGGAAAAACACTGAATCTTTGAATGATCAAATCAGAAAGGTAAAAGCTGACTATATAAATTGTGATAATGATCTTGATAACTACAAACGTGCTTTAGAACAACTAGAGTCCACCATAAGAGAGTATAGGCAAAGGGAAAGTGAATATAGGGATCACATTGTGATTCTAGAAAGAGATGCCAAGGAGAATAACCAATCTATAAATGTTTTAACTGCTGAACTTGAAATTTTTAAAGTTAACCAAAAGATAGATGAGGAAACTGTTGAAAAACTTGGAAAAGCTTCAAAAGATTTAACCAAGGCATTTGAAATTGGTCAATCTCCTAAGGACAAAACAGGGTTTGGAATTAAGAACATGAATGCTACTATACCCCCACCCCCTGCTAACATCCATGCTCCCTATCCTAGAAAAGACTTGTCATGGACTGGTCTCCCTTGTTTTGAAAAACAGGATGACATTGAGTTTGACTTGAGTGCTTATATACCTAATAATCCTGATACAGAAGAGTCTCTAGTTAAAACTAGTGTCATTAGGGATATTAAACAGGAACAGGTTAGCTTAAAGCAAATTGACAACCCTGTTAAATTTTCAAAAGAAGGAAGTTCTAGCAGCAATCCAAACTCTAAGAGCAGGGCTAGACCACAGTCTCCTAAACCTATCATTAAATATGCTGGTATGTACAGGAACGTCAGAGGTAATCAAAGGAATTGGAATGACCAAAAGTCTCACCAATTAGGAAAAGACTTTGTGATCAATACCAAGCCCTGCTTCACATGTGGCAGTTTTGAACACACTTATCAAGAGTGTAAGGCACCAATGGAGATGGTGGCTGCAAATCCCTTAAAGGATATGCAACCTAGAGCCATTCTTCTAAATGCAGGGGCAAAATCCTTTTCCCCTGCCAAGTATGTTGCCCCTGCCTTGAGAAATAGAGTAGCTGAGAAATATGTTGCTCCAGCCCTTAGAAAGGAAAATGATGTTCACCCAAAGCCCAACACTTCTGTGACTACCCCAACACCTTATACTGCATATAAAACTGGCCCAAGACCTTACCAACACATGAATAGAGGCCAAAACAAAAGGTGGGTTCCCTCTGCCAAGCATAAGGATTCCCCTGCTAAAACTAGGGTATCCCCTGCTAGAAGAGGTGTGCATTCTAGGAACATGGGAAGATGGGGAAAAGCTGTGAAAGCCTCAGCTCGTTGGGTTTGGGCACCCAAAAGGGGTACTCAATCTAATGGTGTATCTCTAGTCTTTGATAAGCTATCTTACATTGATACACGAGGTAGATCCAAGTCTGTAATGGCTTGGGTCCCCAAGAAAAACTAATTTGTTTTTCCTTTTGCAGGTAACAAAGAAGACAAGGGATGATAGAGCATACTGGGACAGTGGATGCTCAAGAAGTATGACTGGACACAAAGCTTACTTGTCTAACTTTGTACCCCTGCATGACAATGATGGTGTTTCTTTTGGAGATGGACATGGAACTATAACAGGAAAAGGAACTATTGTCACCAATGGGATGACTTTTGACAATGTGTATTTGGTGAAGGAGCTCAAGTATAATCTCTTCAGTGTGTCACAGATGACTGATAACAAGAATTTTGTCTTGTTTACTGACACTGAATGCTTGGTATTAGGAAAGGAGTTTGTTTTGCCACAAGACACTCCAATTGTTCTCAGAACACCAAGACAGAAGAACATGTACACAATTGATCTCAAGGACATCTCTCTCCAAGACAATGAAACATGTTTCATTGCCAAAGCTTCAGCAGATGAATGTAAGAAATGGCATAGAAGACTTGGTCATCTCAATTTCAAGAACATGAACAAACTGGTAAAGCATAATCTGGTTCATGGTCTTCCTTCCAAGTCTTTTTCCACTGAACATACTTGTGCAGCATGTCTGAAAGGGAAGCAACACAGAGCATCTTGCAAGTCAAAAACAAGTATGTCCACCACCAAGCCATTGGAACTATTACATATGGATCTTTTTGGTCCTACTTCTGTGGCAAGTATAATGAAGAAATGGTACTGCTTGGTGATTACTGATGACTTTTCAAGATTTACATGGACATTCTTTCTATTTGAAAAGAGTGACACTGCTGATGTACTCATTGGGTTCATCAATCAAATTGAACTGTCAAAAAGCATGAAGGTAGTTACCATAAGATCAGACAATGGTGGTGAGTTTAGAAATCACAAGCTGGATTCTTTCTGTATAAACAAAGGCATCAAGAGGCAATTTAGCATTGCTAGAACACCTCAACAGAATGGAGTGGTAGAAAGAAGGAATAGGACACTCATTGAAGCTGCAAGAACTATGCTGTCTGATTCCAAACTTCCAGTTATTTTTTGGGCTGAAGTTGTATCCACTGCTTGCTATGTGCAAAACAGGGCCTTGGTGGTCAAGGCACACAACAAGACCCCTTATCAGCTGTCTAATGGAAGACCTCCCTTAATTGACTTTTTCAGACCTTTTGGGTGTCATGTTATCATCTTGAACACCATTGACAATCTTGGTAAGTTTAGTGAAAAGGGTGATGATGGATATTTTGTGGGTTATTCTTTAAACAGCAAGGGATATAGGGTCTTCAACAAGAAGACAAGCAAAATCACAGAAAATCTTCATGTGAACTTTCTTGAAGACAAACCTGAAGATGTTCAAACAGGTCCTGATTGGTTCTTTGATATAGATGTACTTTCTAAGTCCATGAATTATGTACCTGTTGTCTTGCAGAACACTAACATTTCAGGTACTCAAGAAACAATTGCTGCTGAGAAGTCACCTCTAAGGTACATGAATGTACCCTCATTGTTTCCTAGTGAAGCTGATAAACAAGAAGATAACTCTGCTTCAGGAAAAGAACAGCCAATCTCATCCCCTGCTATGTCTGAAAGCAGTGGAATGGCTGAAAGCAGTGGAATAGCTGAAAGCAGTGGAATCCTGGATTCCCCTGCTAGAGGAATTGATTCCTCTCTCACAAAGGACCATGATGCTAATGAGACTTCTGATGCAGAAAGAGAATCCCCACTCATCTCATCATCTACACCCATAAATGATGGTCCTATCATATCCAGCAGTGGAAGCAGAATCATCAGGAGTGGAGGTCCTAGTTATTCAGAGCTTCATTCTGCTCACAAGCACCCATCTTTAGGTCATGCTGTCACATTTGGAAGTTCCTTTGAGGACTTCTTTCCTAATCAAAACAGCCCCATCAATTCTGATTTGGAAGAAGATGAAACAGAAGTCATCATGCAGCCTACCTATAGAATTAATAAAGATCATCCTATCTCACAGATTATTGGTGATACTGAAGCTCCAAGACATACAAGGTATACAGCAAAGGAGCACAGCTTCATTGCTAACATCACCATGAAGTTCAATCATGACAACATGCAATGTTGTCTGTTTACTGCATTTTTGTCACAAGAAGAGCCAAAGAAGATTTTTCAAGCTTTAAATGACCCAAGCTGGGTTGAAGCTATGCAAGAGGAGCTCTTACAATTTGACATACAAGAGGTTTGTATTCTGGTTGATTGTCCCAAATGGGCAAGGCCTATTGGGACCAAGTGGGTGCTCAGGAACAAAAAGGATGAAAGGGGAATCGTTGTCAGGAACAAGGCAAGGTTAGTAGCACAAGGGTATACTCAGGAAGAAGGGATTGATTATGAAGAGGTGTTTGCTCCAGTAGCAAGGATTGAAGCTATTAGATTATTCCTTGCTTATGCCTCATTCATGGACTTCACTGTTTTTCAGATGGATGTGAAAAGTGCATTCTTATATGGAACCATTGATGAAGAAGTCTATGTCATGCAACCACCAGGGTTTGAAGATCCAGAACATCCTGACAAAGTATACAAGGTGAAAAAGGCCATGTATGGCCTTCATCAAGCTCCCAGAGCCTGGTATGGTACTCTTTCCAAATATCTCCTAGACAATGGATTCAGCAGGGGAAAGATTGATCAGACCCTGTTCACAAAGAAACAAAAGGGTGACCTTTTGCTAGTACAAGTCTATGTGGATGACATCATTTTTGGATCAACTAACTCCATGCTTAGCAAAGAATTTGCCAAATTGATGCAGGATAAGTTTCAAATGAGTGCTATGGGAGAACTAAACTTCTTTTTGGGGTTACAAGTTCAGCAGCGGAAAGATGGGATATTTATCTCACAAGACAAATATGTAGCTGAGATTGTAAAGAAGTTTGGCATGTCTGATGGGAAGAAGGTGTCCACTCCCATGGACAAGGATCATCCATGGGGCAAGGATGGTCCTGGCAAGCCCATTGATGTCAGGAATTACAGGTCTATGATTGGGTCTCTTATGTATCTCACTGCTTCCAGACCTGACATCATGTTTGCAGTCTGCTTATGTGCAAGATACCAAGTGTCACCAACAGAGTGTCACTTATTTGCTGTGAAAAGGATCTTTAGGTATCTCAAATGTCATCCCACCCTAGGACTCTGGTATCCAAAGGAGTCACCATTTGAGCTGATAGCTTATTCAGATAGTGATTATGCTGGTGACAACAATGATAGGAAGTCTACAACAGGGGGATGCCAATTTTTGGGGAGCAGGCTTATATCTTGGCAATGTAAGAAGCAGACCATCATGGCAACATCCACAACTGAAGCTGAGTATGTAGCAGCTGCTGCATGCTGTGGTCAAGTTCTTTGGGTGCAAAATCAATTACTTGATTATGGGTACAACTTTCTTAAAACCAAGATATTTATTGACAACAACAGCACTATTTGCATTATAAAGAACCCTGTTTTTCATAGCAAAACCAAACATATTGAAATTAGACATCACTTTATCAGAGATTGTTTTGAAAAAGGACTGATTGTCCCTGAGAAAATTGATACAGAAGTTAATGTTTCTGATCTTTTAACAAAAGCTTTTGAGGTAGGGAGGTTTCAGTATCTGGTTGCAGGTATTGGAATGGTTACTCCTTAAAATCTGATGTCTATTTTTGTCATATGTAATCAGGGTTACTTCCTTGCTGTTGTTGTATAATTGTTAGTCACTTTTACCATTTCTTTCATTCCACTGCTTTTTAACACTGATTCCCCTGCTTGGGGTTTATTCCCCTGCCAAGAGAATTTTTCTCTTAAGCAGGGTGTGTTCTGTTTACAAAAGTGGTTTTATGTGGTTTTAGACTAACAATGCAGAGGTTCCTATTGGTGCATACTACTCTCCTTGGTGGATCAGGTATATACTCTATGTTTCAGGGGAGGTTAGGTCAAACCTTTAGGATTCAGGGTATTCTTAGAATGCTCATATATGATCTTAGATCATATCCATTGGTGAGTGGGGGTTCAGAGTAATGATGACTTGCTGCACAGCTTGTCTAAACTCTGAAACCTTGAGGCACTGTGGTGTGTGTTTGCATTTCTTTATTTAAGCAGCTTGCTGTTCAAAATACAGATGTGTGGCACACATTGCCAAGACTAACTGACCATAGGTAAGGGACAAGGTTGGGATGGTGACTGGGGTATACATGATTTCTTGGGATTACCTGGTGTAGGGGGGACTTATGTATTAACTTTTTGTATTGGGACCATTGCTGAAAAGAGGACTCTTGAGATTCTATGTATCTATCTTGTGTATACGAGTGTGTGCATTAGAGCAGAGCTAGTTAGCATTAGTCCCTTCATGACTAGTCTAATACCCCTAGGAAAGTTTCCCCTGCTTTTTTTTTTTTTTATTCCCCTGCCTTCACAACATTCCCCTGTTTGACCATTGACCGACAATACCGTTACCCTGTTCATAGCCGTTGGGCCTGCTTGCTTAAAATTTTGGTTAGGGAATATTTTATTCTTTTTAAAAAGATATTTAAGGCGCTTTCTTCGCTGATTGGTAATCTTTTCCTTTTATTTCAAATATATTATTTTTTATCAAGATTTATTCCTGATATTTTTGCAATTTGAAAATTTTGGTCCAATCACAGCTCTTCAATTCGCCTATATAAACTTAATTCCCTTTACCAGCAGGTCCACAAATCACTTTCGACCTAATCCCACTTACCTCCCATCTCTATAAACCTTTAAACTATTTTTCAAATTCATCATGACTCTTAAAATTGCTCCTAATCATAACCAAATTGCTTTGCTTCATGATGAACCAGCCGAGTTTGCTGAGGCTGTGGCCTTTCTAAAGTCCTCGTACTTCAAAGTGGCCCTTCTCATCAATCCTCGCATTTATACCTCACACATTCAACAGTTCTGGTCTAAAGCCATGACCAAAACAGTGAATGGAGAGGTCATAATACAAAGCACAGTTGATGGTCATTCCAAGGTAATCTCACTTGCCTCCATTAGGGAGAATCTTCTCCTTGATGATGAGGATGGAATAACCAACTTTTCTGAGGCTGAAATTTTTGAAGGTCTTGAAAAATTGGGGTATAAACTTTCTGAAAAACAAAAATTAAAATTTGCTAAAGGCCAGTTTGCCCCTCATTAGAAACTTTTGATTCATACTCTTATGCAATGTTTGTCACCCAAAACCACTGCTTTTAATGAAGTTGGTAGTGAGATAGCTTCTGCCCTGATCTGCTTTGCAACAGGAAGGAAGTATTGTTTTTCCCAAATGATTTTTAAAGGCATGGTGAAAAATGTTTCAAGCACCTCAAAGTTTTGTATGTATCCAAGGTTTATAGAAGTTTTGCTGAATATGAGTGATCATGGTCCCATTACACACAGAAACTATTTTTCAGCAACCAAACACACAACCAAACTTTTCACCACATTACTTGCACCATCACCTTTGTTCTCTGGCAGAAATATTCCATTTACTTCAATCATGCTAGACCAAATCAGACGGGAAGAAGCCAAACATCAAACAGCCATCAATCCACCTGCTGAATCCCCTGCCAAGAACCTACCACCTGCTGATCCACACCAAGAAAGGCGTTCCAAATCCAGGTTTGCCAGGTCTCCCTTGCCTGGTGAATCTTCACAAACAGCAGCGAGGAGAGTCTCCAAGAGTTTGGAGCAACCTGGGGGTTTGGCTGCCACTACTGTCTCATCCTCAAGGGGTGAGCAGGATAGTGACACCATCAATAAGTCCTCTCCCCCACTCCATGATATCCAACAAGGGGAGAAATTCCCTTCTAGGATTGAGAGCAGTATGAAACCTTTGACAAACTTGGAATTGACGAAAATGTGCATGAGCCTGAAAAGGCAGAATGCACAACTTGTACAAGATGTCAAAAAGCAAGGTCTGGTTATCTCTCATTTGGAAACCAGACTTGCTACTCTTGAGGGGAGGAGAAAGCCCAGACTGATTCTTTCCACAGATGAGGATGCTTCCAAAGGGGAGGAAATTCCAACCAAAGAAGGATCTACTGAGTATTATTCATATCCTGGTATGGAGCATGGAAAGATAAAAAGTGCTAAGGAAGGAATGGAGAAAGAAAGTGCTGATAAAGGAAGTGACAAGGGGAGTGCAACCAAAGACATTGCTCAAACATTGCTCACTATGGGCAATCAAGAAGAAGCCCCTGCTTCCAAAGTTTCCCCTGCCATTGCTGATCCCACTGCTGTAAGTTTATCCCCTGCTAAAAACATAACTCAAACATTTGTTAGGAAGAACAGAAAGCAACCAGCTCAGAAGGGGATAACAATCAAAGAACCTGCAACTAAAGCAAAACCAGCACCAGCAGTGGATCCAAAAGACAAAGGAAAAGGAATCATGGTGCAACAGCCCAAGAGAAAATTTAAGTATCTGACTCCTGAACAGCAAAAGATCCAAGAAGCTCATGATGCACAAGTAGCTCTCAAGCTACAACAAGAGGAAATGGATATGCAGGATCAAAGGATGGAGAAGATGAGGCCCAAAGATATGCTCAAGCAGGTTGAGATTATGCATAGGGAACTAGATGAGAGGGTACCTCATGTTGAAGAATTTCTTGATCAATGGGAGAAGGAGTTGAAAAATGCTCCTTTAGAAGAAAGGTATGAGTTGACTTGCCTTGTTTACAAATATCAAACTGAATATCTGGATAGAAGGGCAATGCAAATTCAAAGTGAGAAGTATAGAACTTCTGAGAAAGGGCAGCTTGATCACTACAAACTTCTGCTTAAAAGGCACAGAAAGTGGAAGGATGGTGACTTCACAGATATGAGCTTTGAAGCCATAAAGAGAGCAGTCAGACCAGTTCTAAAGTTGTATGATGTGGAGGATTGGATGACTATCAACACTCCTGAGGAAGCTGAGTATCTTAGGAGACAAAGTGAAGTGCTACAGAAGGCTAGAGCAACAAAGAAAAGAAAAGCTGGAGAGACTACACAAGCAGGTGCATCATCCCCAGCAGGGGAATCACACCAAGCAGGTGAAAGTCTTCCAGAAGTACTTGAGAAGTCAGTACTTAATACACAAAGAGCAGCAAAGAGACTCAAGAGAATGGAGCAAGTGGGCATAATCACTAAAGAGTCTCAAGGTCCATCAAATGATGAAATTGACAAACAGCTGATTTTACAGGAAAATGATGAAATCTCACCTAGTGAACTTGGAAAGAAGTTTGCTATCATAGAGTATGCTGTTTATGAACACAGAGGGAGAACTTGGTGGAAGCTTACAAGGGCTGACAATACAGCACAGACTTTTCTAAGCCTAGATGTCATGTTTCAAATTTTGGATAGTGAAGACTTAGAAGATCTGTGGAAAATATTGAAGAAGAAGTTTGCTGCAAAACCTCCTACCATGGATGGTGTTGAGAAGGATTGGGTAATCTGGGAGTGCATGCATAAAATGTATGAGCATGAATTATTTGATCCTCTATTTGATGCAGTGAATAAAGAAGATTTGGTGTATTGGAAGCTGTTTACCAATTCTGGGGTTTATGAGGTAGTAATGGAAGGTGTGAGTGTTTATTTACTCAATCACAGGTATTATCCTTTCTCTCAGGAAACTTTGAAGAAGTTAGCACAGGCTAAATTAATTGTTGATGCCAAAAAGCCTGTTGCTTATGATCTGGTAAGAATGGTTCATAGTCAGATTTGGCCAGAGAGTTTGTAAGCATCCTCATCAACTAGCATTTATTCAGAAACTTGTCTTTAGGGGAAAGCACAAGTTTAGGGGAGGATTGTTGGGAATAAATCTATGCTTATTTGTTTCCCCTGCTAGTTGATTATTCATACCCCTGCTAGAGTAAGTTCCCCCTGCTAAATAACAAAGGCAGGGGGATCCGTTCCCCTGCTGAAGTCAAAGGCCCTGTTGTCAAGATAAACATGGAATAGATATTTACGCGTTTCAGTTATTATTCCTTAATACTTTCCATAGTTTGTTAGTAGTGATCTTGTACGTGGGTCCTTGCATCTATAAAAGGACTCACTAGGTTAGCATGCAAAGAGTGTGTGTCTTTCTCATTTCGTTTTTTCATTATTATTACTTTAAGGTTTTGTAAACCCTAATACCACTTTGGGTATTCGTATATCTTTGATATATTAAAGTGCAACGTTTGAATCTCATTTGTTCTTGTGCTAAACATTACATTCCGCATCTTGTTTAGTTACTTTGCTTTGCAAAGTTTCTCTAGTGTTAGATTGAATTCTTTCTCTCTATCACAACCCTTAAACAAGCTATTAAGGTTTAAGATCTGACTTTGGGATCAATAAGTTCAATTGTCACAAACTTAAAACTCATTTTGGCTAAGTATTTAGCAAAAAATAGTAGTCATTTTTAAATAATGTGTGACAAACGTGGCTATATGATTTAGCCATATACACAATTAACTCATGTGATAATGCATGAAATGTGGTCACATTGTTCAAGTGTGTGACAAACAATTGTCACATATGTATATTGTCAGATTGTGTGTGGCTAATAGTCATCCAAAAATTAACACTTTCCTCTAGTCACATATATATTCAAATGTGTGACAACGAAAAATCAAAATAGTCACATAAACAGAGTTCAATTGTGGTTGAGTGTAGCTGTGTATTTGTTTCTAATGTCTTTAGTCACATAAATATCTGAAAGTGTGTCTGTTCAAATCAACATGTGACGAATTCCAGTTTTTATACTAGTGGTGAGTCATTGAAAGTCCCAAAATATATCAATTGTTGACACAATGTCTCGTATATAAGATAACACAATATGATTACTTTCCAAACGAGTAATACCTTATTAATATGTATAAACAAAGTATTACAAAGTGCGATAAATACACCCATTGAGTGACAATAAGAAATGAACCCTAGAACAATTAAACTTGCTTCGAGACTCAAGTTTACGAGAGAACCTTAGAGTCGCTGGTGGACAGCTGGGGACTTAGAGGTTCTAGAGGGAGAAAGAAACTTTGATAAATTACCCAAGCACAATGGTTGGTTTTCTCTTCTTTCTCCCTCCTATTTATAGTGTTCCGAGGTTACTTCCTTGGTGGGAGTAGTTGATACGTGTCATCTTCTCAGTGGAAGAGTACACCGTATTAAATTCATGTCTAAATCGAGACATACCTTTAAACTACTTCAGGTGAACAATTCTGCCAACTGTTCAATTTTGTCCCACTAAGTCGTACTAGGCTTTATCTTGAATCTCTTGTTTTTTCCCGCTCAAAACACTTTGTAGATTCTCCCGCCTAAACTATAGAGGATAAGACAAGCTTTGTTTGCATAGGTCTTCATAGGGTTGTAAGTGATCTCTTAGTATTGTCATCTCAGAGATCCTTGGACACCAGCACATTCCTTTTACATCCCAGCTATTCATAATCGCTGGTTAGTATGACTTTAGATAACCTTCGATTTCTCTGACGTTGTCTTTGACTTGAATGTTCCTAGTATGCCAGTTGAGGCTTTGCTTTCAGTTGGTCTGGTCTCTGTCGTTGGTCTTCTCAGCGACTCATAACACATAGTCTAATTTAAACAAATCTAGACCGAGCCATAGTTAAAACTTTCATTAGCCCAACAATCACCCCCTATTTGTTTATAAATTATACTAAGTCTAAAATTATTGTAAATGAGTACACATCTTCTTCTTACACATAATTTAACAAACATACCTCAGAGTTTTATTAAACATAAAGAACCTAAGACTATTACATAAACACCCAGTGGTATAAGAAAAATAAAATACAAAAGGTTCTTTAGTGATCAAGGTTCTGGTCACAAATCCTCTGTGCTTCTACCTTGTCAGCTCTTGAATTGATCACTAACTCTATCTCATACTCAAAGTTTGTGGCATACTCGCAGTTCCTTAATAAGCATTGTTTGAGTCTGATCAGCTAGATAGTTGAGGCGAGGGGCAATACATTTTCCCTTTGAAAGCCATATTCATAGTTTCTATTCATGAATGCCATACCTTTATCTGGTTCAGTGTATGCTTGGACATGAACAGGCTTTGGGATATCCTTGGGAAGCACCAGATTTCTGTGCATCCCATCAACTACCACATCATCAGTGACTAACCTTTCAATGATCGGCCCCATTGGGTTCTTTCTATTTCTTTGGCCCTGAGGTTGTTGTGATAGCTGTAGGGCGGGGAAAGTTTTAGCTTCTTATTCGTGTCTCTTACCCAGTTGAGTTTAGCCTGAATGTTCTTCGTCATTTGGGTTGCACCAGGCCTAGACTTCTTTTGGGAAAGAGACAACATTTCTAACCACTCTAAGAGACCCAGTTCTCTGAGTTTGAAGTCATTGTTGACCTTGTAGTTTGTTATCTGATTATCTCTGTAAAGTGTCATGACCACCTTTTTATCTTTGTTAGTGAAGCAGTTATACTTGGTGATTTTCCCAGGCTCAACTCTTTGGTTCACAATCTTCTCATACTCTTTTTGAAGATTGTTTGTTTGGCTTAAAGTTCTTTAAGCTTTTACCAGATGATCTTGTAGTTGTGAATGAAAACAGGGCAACCAAAGACATGGAAGTAACTTACATTAGGGGCTCTCTTCCTATACACTTCATAAGCGGTCTTGCCGTGTCTCTTCACAATAATGGATATGTTTTGTGTGTAACACGCTTTATAAACAGCTTCATCCCAAAATTGTTTTGGAAGTCTTGATTCATTGAGCATGGTTCTGGTAGCCTCTATGAGGGTTCTGTTTCTTCTTTCAGCGACACCATTTTGTTCCGGGGTACCTGGGTTTGAAAAGTTCTATGAGATTCCCTTTTCATCACAAAAGGCTTCCATGGCATGGTTCTTGAATTTTGTGTCACTGTCTCTTCTGATAGCCTTAACTCTGCAGTCATTAAAATTTTCTATTTCTCTGATGAAGGACATGATCCTTTCAGCTGCATCACTCTTTCTTTTAAGAAAGAATAACCATGTGAATCTGGAGAATTCATCGACAATGACCAAAGTGTATTTGTTATGATTAAGGGATTGAGGTTTTACTGGTCCAAATAAGCCCATGTGAGGAAGATGAAGGCACTTATATATGGAGAATGATTGTTTGGTTTTAAACGATGCTCTGTGGTGCTTTCCTTTTTCACAGGCTGAGCATGGTCTGTCTTTGGTGAAGGTCAGCGAGGGAAGCCTAACGACTAAATCATCCTTGGCCAGTTTGTTAATGTTTTTGAAGTTGAGGTGGGAGAGTCTCTTGTGTCAGAGCCAATTTTCACTATCAGATGCTTTGGAAAAGAGACAGGTGTTGTTTCCTTCAAGACATGACATCATGTCAATAACATACACGTCCCTTGTTCTTGGTGCAATAAGAACAACGTCATCATTTTGATTGAAGATTTTTCCTTGGATCTTGGTGAAAAGAACTTTGAAACCAGCATCGCAGAGTTGGTTGATGCTGAATAAGTTATGCTTCAGTCCATTGATATACATGGCCCTCGTAAAGGTGATTCCATTACAATCTACTGAGCCATAATCCTTAGTAGCCCCTGAGGAGTCATCTCCAAAGCCTACATTGGGATCAGACTTCTTTTTATATCTATGCAGACATTGTTTAACCCCTGTCATATGTCTAGAGAACCCACTATCCAGATACCAAACATATTTCTTCAAGTATTCCTACATAGATATAATGAAACCAAATTAGTTTTGATGATGACCCACTTTCCAGTGTGTGCATGTTGTCGTTGACCAGTGACATAGGGTCGTCTTTGGTTCCTATCTCCCCCTCTTTGGTTGTAGTCTCTGGTTTCATGACGCATACTTCCACATATGTCACATATAGGATAGTGTTCACACTCATGAGAGTGATGATCATAGAAACCGCAGTACTTGCAAGGGGGATGGGGTCTGAAACTATGGGAGTCTATGGTTTTGGTTTCTGGCCTCCTAGAGGACATATGAGGAGTTTTAGATCTTAACTGAAGTTTGGCCTTTTGGACAGATATGGTCTCCTCATGTTCATTTGAGGTGTGTTAAGTTGACTCGCATGTGATACATTTAGGTTTCTTTGAGCAGTTTTCAGAAGAATGATTTTTGAACCCACAATGTTTGCAAGGTCTGAACAAGGCTCCTCCCTTAGAGCTACTATCAGATCCTTCACCTTGAGAGCTAACAGATGGACTATCAGCCTGAGGTTTGATTTGAGCTTTCAAACCTTTTACTTCTTCCATAAGAGTAAGGAGAAGTTTCTTGGTGGGTGACAGCTCTTCAGTGGGAGAAATGGGTTTAGTTTCCTTTGATTCTTTAGCCACAAAAACATTCTTTTGGTTTTTCCCAGTATCTCTGATAGAAGGATTAATATGGCTAGGTGTACCGGAGGGTTTGATGGCAGGTTTTGGACCAAGCAAAGAGTCAGAAGGATCAGCTCCAACAAGTTTGGGTAAAGCTGGAGGGGTGCTTGTATCCTCTGACTCTACTTTAGAGTCATTCTCATCTACAAAAGTGGATATAGGAGAGGGGTCATCTGAGGGAACAAACTTGACTTTGGCCACTAGGACATGTTTCTTATACCTACCCTTTCCCCCTATGGCTTGGACCACATTTCCAAGTATGGTTTCAGCAACAAAGTCTTCCACAGAGTATTGACCTTTGTTTCACTTTTCAATTGTCTTTCTAAGTTCACCATTTTCATCAGACAAAGACTCATTTTCAAGGGAAAGTTTGCTTACTTCATTTTGAAGTTGATTAGCAAGATTTACAAAAGGTTTAAGATTTAACAGCTTAGATTGACAAATATTTAACTCTTTTTTAAGATTGTGGAATTTGTTTAACAGATTTTTTCTTTGTTCTTCCACAAAGTGGAGGTCAAATAAGGTGTAGTCATTGACATGGTCTCTATTAGCCCTTCAGACATGGTAATCAATCTTTGTACCTTTTTCATAGTGATATCAACCCATTGTTCAGATCTTGCTTCGCTTTTTCCATCAGTTGGTTCCTCATCAGCGATAGCCATGAAATCCCTAACAGTGGTGGTGGCTTTATCCTTTAATGTAAGAGGCTCATCATCCGAATCAAATGAGGCAGTGATAAGACCTTTTTCAGTCTTTTTGTTGTCCTTTTTCTTGGCAGTGTCATCAGCCTTTTGATTGAGTTTCACCAGCTCAGCTTTTAGTGCTTTGTACTTGACCTTGTAGTCCTTCTTTTCCTTAGAGTCAGAGTGAGAAGTTTGCTTGAAGGGAGATGGAGAAAACTTCTTCTTGCTGATGTGGTCACTGCTGGATGATGGAAAGCTAGGAGAGGAGATTTTGTTTGACCAACAGTCTTTTTGAAAATGACCAGCTTTTCCACGAGTGTAACATATCACTTTGGATTTGTCGACTTTAGCAGCTCCAACTCTACATGATCTCTTGTAGTATCTCTTTTGATCAGCGACCAGAGCTCTGTCATGGAACTCAGCATGCAATTCGTCAAGAAATTCTTGACTGCTTCGATTATCTTCCTCAATGTCAGAGTCGTTGTCCTGAAAGGAATGGTTAGCAACAAGAGCTTTTGAAACATTTATATGGGTGGAAAACCTATCAGTCTCAGACTTGTAAATAAAATAAATCAGCCCTTCTTCATAGTTGTATCTACCAAAAAGTTGGGCCAGAAAATCATTTTTGATAGCATTATTTTCCCTCAAGATTTGGTTTAAACTCAGACTATTTCTAGGTAAACTATTGACAAACGTAGCATTTATCTCAGCCTTAGGTATCACAACACCATTATTACCTATATCATTAAGTAAGATTTTAAGCATAGTGTATGTTTGAGCAACATTTTCTGTGTCTATGGCCTTAAAAGCATTAAACTTGAGTCTAAGATCTTGGATTTTGGTTACCTTAGTCTCTTCAGGACCTTCATACCCAAGAACCAATTCTGTCCACATATCTTTTCTGGATTCTTATTTGATAATAGACTTAATTATATTCTTAGGTAGGCAAGAGACTATGAAGCTTTTGAGTTTCTTGTCCTGATTTGCCAGACGTCTATCCGTTGGATACCATTGCTTAATAGGTTTTTTGATAGGTCTCTCAGGGGTGGAGGAAATAGCCAAAGGGACATATGGTCTATTTTCTAATATTTCCATCAAGAAATGTTCTAGACCATCAAGATAGATTAGAAATTCGCTTTTCCAACTAGAAAAGTCTTCTTCATCAAATGCTGGTACATTTGAGACATGAGAACCCCCTCTAGTATCAAGAAGTTGTGTTAAGTCATCATCATTATTACCAGTACTTACAACAGGTGTAGGCATGGTAGTGGTTGATGTGGTGGTCGGGGCGGTGGTCGAAGCATTAGCTTGACTGGTTTAACCAAAGGGTGGTGGCATAGGAGGCAAAAGTATCAGTCATATTAGGATGTTGATTTTAAAAACAAGAACTGTTTATAAAAGTTTTATAAATCAAACCGCTCTGATACCAATTGAAAGTCCCGAAATATAAAAATTGTTGACACAATGTTTCGTTTACAAGATAACAGATTATGATTACTTTTCAAACGCGTAATGATTTATTAATATGTATAAACAAAGTATTACAAAGTGCTATGAATACACCCATTGAGTGACAATAAGAAATGAACCCTAGAACAAGTAAACTTGATTCGAGACTCGATTTTATGAGAGAACCTTAGAGTCGTTGGTGGACAGCTGGGGACTTAGAGGTTCTAGAGAGAGAAAGAAACTTAGATAAATTATCCAAGCACAAGGGTTGGTTTTCTCTTCTTTCTCCCTCCTTTTTTATAGTGGTACGAGGTTTCTTCCTTAGTGGTAGTAGTTGATACGTGTGGCCTTCTCAGTGGAAGAGTACAGCGTATTAAATGCATGTCTAAATTGAGACATACCTTTAAACTACTTTAGATGAATAGTTCTGCCAACTATTCACTTTTATCCCACTAGGTCGTACTAGGCTTTATCTTGAATCTCTTGTTTTGTCCCGCTCAAAACACTTTGTAGATTCTCCCGCCTAAACTATAAACGATAAGACAAGCTTTTCTTGCATAGGTCTTCATAGGGTTGTAAGTGATCTCTGAGTATTGTTATCTCAGAGATCCTTTGACACCAGAACATTCCTTCTACATCCCAGCTATTAATAATCGCTGGTGAGTATGAATTCAGATAATCTTCGACTTCTCTGACGTTGTCTTTGAATTGAATGTTCCTTGTGTGCCAGTTGAAGCTCTTGCCTTCAGCTGGTATGGTCTATGTCGCTGGTCTTCTCAGCGACTCGTAACACTTAGTCTAATTTAAACAAATCTAGATTGGGCCACAGTTAAAACTTTCATTAGCCCAACAGTCATCTAAAAATACAATGTTCCCCTCTATTAATAATTATATTTTGACACAACTGATTCGCAAAACTAAATTTGAGGCGGAATTTTGTAAATACTTTTTTTATTTTCCATTACAAATCCAAAAACATGCTTTCTTTTTTCAGAATCATTTTAGTGTTTTAAAAATTCAAACATATTTATCTTTGTTGTTTAGTGTTTTATTTATAAAGATATCCAAAAACTTCAAAAAGACAACTTCATAGTTTCTAGTAAATTTATGATAGTTTCTTTAGTTGTATTTTATTTTTAAAAATCGAATTAATTTAGTATTTCTAATGTATTTTAAAATGATCTTTAGAGTGCTGGGAGTCGTTGACACCAGAATCTAGTGCCAAAGCTGCCACGTAGAATTTTGGGGCTTTGGCACCAGAATCCTGTTGGCACCACATTTTAGGGGTAACACTTGACACCAGATTTTCTGGTGCCAACGAAATTAATAATTTCTTTTTACTAATAATTAACTTAAATAAAAACTTCATTAAATTAAAATAATATTACATAATAAAAACATTACAATAAAAAAACAATACCATAAAAAACATAACAATTTAATGATTACGGCTCAAATGCTGCACAAGATTGGCTCGAAGCTCGTTGTACACTCTTCGGTCTGGAATTTCTTTAGTTTTACTCTCATGTATATCACACCTTTCGACCCAACTTCGAACAATGTTCGGTTGAGGATCGACATAAACATCTCTAGGATTCAATGCAAATCCTCCGTCTTCCAATATCATGTTATGTGACATGATACAACAATACCTGATTCGTTTCAAGTGGTTAATTTTGTAAAACCCGCATGCTTTTACCGTGAACAGTACATCTATAATCGTACGTACATGATTAAAACTTACCATATATAACATGTTTACGTTTCTCGAATATTAATTACAAATATTACGTACGTGTTATTACACGATAATTATTTATTACGCATTAATTCACGATAATAATTCCAACAATAATTATAATCACGAACATACGAACATGAAATCATGAACGTAAATAATCACGAACACATTATAAGTATTTACGTAGTATTTATTACGATTATGTATAAGAATATATTAAGACACGAACGATAACTAATTAAATCACATAAACACGAACACGAGAACACGTATAATATTTAGACACGGAAAACAATGGGTTTCCCCTTGTGGGCCCCACATACCCGCGGCAAGAAACAAAGACAAGGTCCTAGCCCATATTGATTTTTACCAAAACAAGAAATAAGGGAAAGATATTCTCATAATTACTCAAAATTAGAAAAAGATCAAAACCCTAATCTCTCTTTTGCTCCTCTTGGCCGCCGGGTATAACACACCAAAAGGGGTGTGTGTGGTTGATTTTGCTGATCAATACATGGAAGATTGTTCGTGTTTTTCATTCTCCATTGTTCACGTATTCGGTAAATCATTAAACCCCTTTTCTTTTTATGTTTTTATTAAGTATAACACATGAAATCATAGGTTATATAAAAACAAGTTAATCATCGTGTAATTAATCATGGGGGGTAAATTAATCATGGTTTTTAGGGGTGTTTGTTCGGCCGACGGACGGGAACCGAGACCCAATGGTCTCGGCTTGTTTTGATTCGCACCAACCGAGACCTCAAGGTCTCGGTGTTGTGTTGTCATGTCTCGGCCGCAAGAACAAGGGAACCCCGACATGCGTCGGGGTGTGTTTGGTTTGTGTGGGTCTCGGCTAAAAACAAGAAACCACCACCGGCTTAAGCCGGTTGCTAAATAAGGAAAGCAGGGGGAACCACAGCCGCGACAGCAGGGGGAACCACCGGCTAGCCGATGGGAACTTTTCCCAGCCGGCGGCTTTAGCCAAGAAACCAGGGGAAACCACCGGCACAACCGGTAGCTGTTTTACACAAACAGTGGCGACCAGCCAAGCCGGATAGCCACTGTTAAGGGTGCGTTTGTTGGCCGGTTCACGGGTCCGGTTCACGGGTTCACGAACACGGTTCAAGACATGCTTAGTAAAATAGAATACGGTTCATGACTTAATTAATTTTACAAGTTTGATTATTTTACAAGTCTAGTTATTTACAAGATTAACTAAATTAATTTAGCATGTATATAATTAATTTAATTAAAACATGACTTAGGTTAATTATTATTGTTGATAATACATGAATTTTAACCTAAGTATTTATTATTTATTTTAGACGAAAGTAATTAATTAAGTATTAAAACATGACTTATAATTAATTAATTTCCATGACTTAGGTTATGTTAATATAGATATTAATACATGATTTGACCTAAGTATATTTAACCACTTTAATTTAATTAAATCATGCTTATATTTAATTAAATCCTTAACCTATACTTTATTTAATTCACATGTAATAATTAATAAACTACACTATTTAATCACATGACTTATAATATTAATCAAGTAAAACTAAGCTTATATTATTAGCTTATTAATCCAGCTTATTTCTAAATATGGAAACTTTCTATTTTAGGGAACTTACTATTTTTGGAAACTTTCTATTTTTGAAAAATTCTATTTTAGAAAACCTGCTATTTTTAGGAAGTTACTTATTATTACACTACAAGTATAATAACACAAGAATATCAGTTAATATTTAATCAGAAGACTTAAAACACATGATAAAAGCAGTATAGTATTAAAATCAGTAAAACAAGACTAAAACATATAAAACAAGTCAAGACATACTATAATCAGATTACGTACGCAGTAACAGAATTCTTATACACGTATCCTTCTGTGTAGCATTAGTAAGATCGGAGTAGGATTCCCTTCGTGCTTATTTTCCGTTCACTGGACACAAGGTACGGATTCTCCGTCCTTTAGTATGGACATTCTTTCTTATTAAGATTCTCCGTATTCAGCCAACTGTTTTCCCAGTATATGTTTTATATGTTTTTGAATTTCCTATGTTTAGTTTTAAATGCCTAAGCGATATACATGCATGACCAGTTCCACCTAGTTATGGAGGTACCATAACCATAACACTGGAGGCACCAGTGTTATGACTTCCCCACGGCAGAGTGATTGCTCGTGGCGTCCCTTTCAGCTTTTGGCCATTATTATATTATCATCTGGGCGTATGGGTGCATCCTAGTTTACATGTTTTCAGCATATTATTCAGGTGAATGTGGTGTGTGCCTTGCATCCTTCACAAGGAGTTGATCCCTCCTACCCATACTCATATTAATTGGAGGCAGCCCCTCTAATTGCATGACGAGGTCACCCCTCTAAGTATTCATGCACGTTGATATTTCATGACCTATATTGGCTTAATGGTTAACCAGTTAAACAGATTTTACAAGATAAATATAAGGCTTTTCAAACTATAAAACCAGTTTTACTAAGTTATGATCATGTTTTACAAGACTTATTCATTTCCGCTACTATATGTCTTATGTATTATAGTATTCATTCTATGCTTGTATATCCGAGCACTGAGCGTTATGCTCAGTCGTTTTCCTTTCATGTTCTCAAAATAGAAGGTACTCAAGGACGTTCGTAGGCTTATCACCGTACGTGCATACGGATGGACGCTATCCGGCTTCTACTTCTTTATCCATTCCTTTACTTTTCCATTCCAGTACTATTATTATTCATGTGTGATGAGTTCTACTTAGACTGCCGATGCTTGATTCCGGCTTATGTCTTTATGGTCAATAAGTGTTTTTAAGACATTTACCTTGCATGCTTTGATGACACGCCATAATTACGCGTGACCCGCCATTTATCAAAATGGGGTGTTACAGTTATGGTATCAGAGACAGGTTTCGACCTGTAGGCTCTAAAAACATGACCTGTGATTAGTGGGTAATCATCATGGTCTTCCTAGAACTTACAGTTTGTTTCATGCATGCATATTTTCATTTATATATGTCATTTGTTACAGGAATTTTGACTAGTAATGGTTGGTACAGGACTGACCATATTAGTCGCATGTGCTTTTATCGGAACTTTTAACTTTGGGACCGACCCATTGACGTCCCCGCTCCCTGTCATTTGGTTTTGGGTAAACTGACCATACGCGTTTACCTTCGCACATAAAAGTTCTACAAACTGCATCATGCATTCATGCACTGTTTTCACGTATAAATTTTTTCATGATTATTGCATAAATATTTTTTCATGATTATGTATATTATGTTCTAACAGGGTTTTATTATTGCATTTGTTGTATACTATCAGATGGTTCTCACACGTGAGCAAGAACAACTCAATGCAGCAGTCCAAGTTGCATTACAAGCCATGCTTCCTTAGCTGAGGAACGAAATCTGAGTAGAGGTGCAAGCTGCCAACAATCAGCAACAGCACCCAGTTCCTCCTCCTCCTCCAGCCACATTGATCACATGGTTGGAGCGTTTCAGCAAGCAGCGCCCGCGTTCCTTCGAGAAGATTGATAGCCCCAACGAAGCTGAAAGCTGGTTGGCTCATATCGAGAAGATCTTTGATGAAATGGGCTGTGGCCCCGTTTTTAATGCGAGGATAGCCTGTTACAAGTTCGAAGGCGACGTGTTAGGTTGGTGGAAGTCAGTGAAGCAGTCAGAGGGAGGTGATGCTTGGGTGGCTGGTTTGACTTGGGCTCAGTTCAGGACAAGCTGAAGAGGGAGTACCATGGAATCAGACAGAGAGCTGGGGAGAACAGCAACGAGTTTATGCAGCGTTATCTCCGTCTGGCTGGTTTTCTTGGCACTGCAGCAGGTACGGCCGAAGATCAAGCTTACCACTTTCGCTGGGCTCTTCGTACCTTGGTTTCCAACAACTTGGTGTGTGCTACCTTCAACACGGTGGCACAAGTAGCTGACGCAGCACGTAAGTTGGAGATGTTGCATGAGAGAGATGAGTTCGGTGAAGCAGAGAGACCCGAAAAGAGGTATATATTATCATCCAGCCGTGATCATTCAATTCATTTCATATTATACCAAATATTTATCTCTCTATAAACAATTGCATCTTTTAGGCAGAAGACTGGGGACCGTCCCAGCCGGTCACTCAGCCTCAGCAGAGTCAGCACAAGGGTATCGGTCAGACTCATGACCGTTCTGCTTTGGACAGGCGCAACGGTAATGACCATCACCGTAGCAATGCCAGCAACTCCAACAACAGCATGTCCCTAAACTTACTCAATTATTATGCATATGTTTCATGAACTCGATTCTGACACTTTAACATCTTTTACCAGGAATCATGGAAACGGAAGGGAGCAGGACCACAGAGGTTCCCAACCTAACCGTCCAGCTATCACTGGTATTATGTCCAAAAAAAATTTCTGCATTGTCCAAATTATATCCGTAAACCATGTCTCACGTATACGTTCTTAACAGGCTCCCAGCCGGCAAGGGCTCTTGTTGAGGGATATAGCCACCCTCTATGCACCTCGTGCAACCGTAGGCACCTAGGGCCATGTCGCCGTAACAACGACGCTTGCTTCAAGTGTGGTCAGTCAGGCCATTGCATGAAGGACTACCGTAAAGGCGAGATAGAGGTCACTTCTGGACATGCCGACAACAAGCCATCTCCTACTTCTGGGCGGGTGTACATGACCTCGCGCGATCAGGCTGCTAAGTCCACAGGTACCATTACTGGGATCTTATATATGTATGGTCGAGCTGTATGTGTACTATTTGATATGGGTGCTACTCATTCGATCATTTCTACTACTTTTGCCAAAAATGTTAGGACATCCCCGATGCCATTAGGAAATGTCCTAAACATTTCCACGCCCTTACGAGACTCTCTATGCATTACACATGGGTACAAGAGTCTTCCCCTCGAGTTTGACGACAAGATTCGTCCAGTAGACGCACTTCCTCTAGATATGTGCGATTTTGACATGATATTAGGCATGGATTGGCTATCCCAACATCATGCCACCATCGAATGCCCCTCATATCGGGTCATCTTTGGTGATGTTAATGCACCAGAGTACATTCACAACGGGTTCATACCCGGAAGGTCTGTACAAATCATCTCGACTTTGCAAGAACGTGCATTACTTTCACATGGTTGCGAGGGCTATCTAGCTACTGTCCATGACATGGATGCTGAATATACATCGATCCAGAATCAGCCAATAGTGTTAGAATTCCCAGACGTGTTTCTAGAAGAACTTCCGGGCATTCCACCTGCTCGAGAAGTAGAGTTTAATAGCGAGCTCATTCCAGGAGCTGAGCCGATTTCCAAGGCTCCATATCGCATGGCTTCCATTGAGCTAAAAGAGCTGAAGGATCAATTGCAAGAACTTCTAGAACGAGGCTTCATTCGACCTAGCTCATCTCCATGGGGCGCACCGGTCTTATTCATGAAGAAGAAAGACGGTAGTATGCGTCTTTCCATAGATTATCGCGAGCTTAACAAGATCACCATCAGGAATAGATATCCCTTACCACGCATTGACGATTTGTTTGACCAACTCCAAGGGGCCAAGCATTTCTCCAAGATTGATCTAAGGTCAGGCTATCATCAGTTATGGGTTAAAGAGCAGGACATCGCCAAGACTGCTTTCCGTACACGTTATGGACACTACGAATTTGTAGTCATACCATTTGGCCTTACTAATGCTCCAATTGTTTTCATGGATTTGATGAACAGAATATTCCATGAATTTCTAGACAAGTTCGGCATAGTATTCATTGACGACATTCTGATATTCTCTAAGACCAAGGAGGAACACGAAGACCATCTTCGTACGGTATTACAGATTCTTCGCCAGAAGAAGCTGTATGCTAAATTCTCCAAGTGTGAATTCTGGCTGACTAGTGTGGCATTTCTAGGTCACACTGTATCCGCAGACAAAATAAACATGGATCCAGCAAAGGTTGAGGCTATTACCAAGTGGCGAAGACCGACATCTGCGACAAATTTTGCAGCTTTCTAGGCTTAGCTGGTTACTACCGCAGATTTGTAGAGAACTTTTCCCGTCTAGACTGAGGAAAGAGAGAAGATCTTTGAAGACCTGAAGCAGAAGTTAGTATATGTACCTACTCTTACTCTCCCATCTGGTACGGGTGGATTTCAAATTTATAGTGACGCTTCAGGGAAGGGACTTGGTTGTGTTCTCATGCAACATGGGAAAGTGATTGTTTACACATCACGGCAACTTAAGCCTTATGAAGCAAACTATCCTACGTACAACTTGGAACTTGCAGCAGTCGTGTTTGCACTGAAGATATTGAGGCATTACTTGTATGGTGAATCATGTGATATCTTCACAGATCGCAGGAGCCTCAAATACATTTTCACCCAACGTGAGCTAAATATGAGACAGAGGAAATGGTTAGAGCTGTTGAAGGATTATGACCTAAATGTGCAGTATCACCCCGGTAAAGCAAATGTAGTAGCAGATGCTCTTAGCAGGAAGTCGGGCATGATCAACGACATTAAAATCAAGGAGCATATTATGAGGGATTTGGAGTGACTGGATATAGAAATCATGGTACGAGGACAGCACGCGTACTGAGCTAATCTTAGAGTAGAACTTGAATTACTCTCTAGGATCAAGGAAGCTCAGCAGGACGATGGTGAAATCTGGGCGATAATTCAGAACTTGGAGAAGCAGACAGAATTTCGTGTAGACGAAGACGGTATCTTATGGCAAGGAACGAAACTTTGTGTTCCTGACAACCAAGAACTCCGGGAAGCATTGTTAGCGGAAGCTCATAGCTCCCTATTCTCTATTCATCCTGGTTAAACCAAGATGTACCACGACATCAAGCAATACTTTTGGTGGAGCGGTATGAAACAGGATGTTGCCACCTACGTTTCCAAATGTCTTACCTGTCAGCAGGTTAAGATTCGAGCATCAGCGAGCTAGCGGTCTCCTACAACCGTTAGACATTCCAGAGTAGAAGTGGGACCAAAATCACCATGGAATTTGTTACCGGTATTCCGTAGACTAAGAGGAAACATGATGCAATTTGGGTCATTGTTGATCGAGTTACGAAGTCAGCTCATTTCTTACCGATTCACATTGACGATGCGGTCAGTAAACTCGCTGACACCTATCAGAAGGAGATCATGAGACTTCATGGTGCTCCATCTAGTATCGTCTCGGACAGAGATCCTCGTTTTACTTCGTGATTCTGGTCGAGTCTACAGAAAGCTTGGGGTACAAAACTTATGCTTAGCACGGCCTTTCATCCACAAACAGACGGACAGTCGGAGCGGACTATTCAGACACTAGAAGACATGCTCCGCGCATGTGCACTAGAATGGACAGGATATTGGGATGCTTATATCTGTCTAGTAGAGTTTGCATACAACAACAGTTGGCACGCAAGCATCATGTGTGCACCATTCGAGATGTTGTATGGCAGAAAGTGTCGCGCCCCAATCTGCTGGGATCAAGTTGGTGAGAGAACATTTGAGGGTCCGGAGATGATAGAGTTGACTAATGAGAAGGTCGTAGTAGCTAAGGCAAAGTTGCAAGAAGCTCGTGCACGATAGAAGTGTTCTGCAGACAAGCATCGTAGAGACTTACATTTCAAGGTTGGAGATCATGTATTTCTCAAGGTATCACTGGCACGCTATGTTAAACGTTTTGGAGTCAAGGGAAAACTCAGTCCTAGATTCATCGGACCGTTTGACATTATTGAGCGGATTGGTGAAGTATCTTATCGTATAACTTTACCTCTGCAGCTTTCATACGTTCACGACGTTTTCCATGTATCTCTACTTAGGACTTACGATTATCATCCTCTTCACATGGTTCGGTATCCACTTGATCAAATACGTGAAGATCTTACCTTCATAGAGGAACCCGAACGCGTTCTTGACAGACAAGAACGGGTCATGAGGAAGAAGACGATTCCTTTCGTCAAAATCCTTTGGAGGGATCACACCGAGCGGGAAGCCACTTGGGAGACCGAGGAGTCTATCCGGAGTTCTTACCCTCATTTCAAGTTTTGAATTCCGGTATGTTCCTTTTCCAGATTATTTTATCTATAATTCGGGGACGAATTATTCTTTTTAGGGGGGAAGAGTTGTAAAACCCGCATGCTTTTACCGTGAACAGTACATCTATAATCGTACGTACATGATTAAAACTTACCATATATAACATGTATACGTTTCACGAATATTAATTACAAGTATTACGTACGGGTTATTACACGATAAGTATTTATTACACATTAATTCACGATAATTATTCCAACAATAATTATAATCACGAACATACGAACAAGAAATCATGAACGTAAATAATCACGAACACATTATAAGTCTTTACGTAGTATTTATTACGATTATGTATAAGAATATATTAAGACACGAACGATAACTAATTAAATCACGTAAACACGAACACGAGAACACGTATAATATTCAGACACGGAAAACAATGGGTTTCCCCTTGTGGGCCCCACATACCCGCGGCAAGAAACAAAGACAAGGGCCTAGCCCATATTGATTTTTACCAAAACAAGAAATAAGGGAAAGATATTTTCATAATTACACAAAATTAGAAAAAGATTGAAACCCTAATCTCTCTTTAGCTCCTCTTGGCCGCCGGGTATAACACACCAAAAGGGGTGTGTGTGGTTGATTTTGGTGATCAATACTTGGAATATTGTTCGTATTTTTCATTCTCCATTGTTTATGTATTCGGTAAATCATTAAACCCCTTTTCTTTTTATGTTTTTATTAAGTATAACACATGAAATCATAGGTTATATAAAAACAAGTTAATCATCATGTAATTACTCATGGGGGGGTAAATTAATCATGGTTTTTAGGGGTGTTTGTTCAGCTGCCGCAAAGGAACCGAGACCCCATGGTCTCGGCTTGTTTTGATTCGCACCAACCGAGACCTCAAGGTCTCGGTGTTGTGTTGTCATGTCTCGGTCGCAAGAACAAGGGAACCCCGACATGCATCGGGGTGTGTTTGGTTTGTGTGGGTCTCGGCTAAAAACAAGAAACCACCATCGGCTTAAGCCGGTGGCTAAATAAGGAAAGCAGGGGGAACCACAGCCGCGGCAGCAGGGGGAACCACCGGCTAGCCGATGGGAACTTTCCCCAGCCGGCGGCGTTAGCCGAGAAACTAGGGAAACCACCGGCACAGCCGGTGGCTGTTCTACACAAACAGTGGCAACCAGCCAAGCCGGTTAGCCACTGTTAAGGGTGCGTTTGTTGGCCGGTTCACGGGTTCACGAACACGGTTCAAGACATGCTTAGTAAAATAGAACACGGTTCACGACTTAATTAATTTTACAAGTTTGATTATTTTACAAGTCTAATTATTTACAAGATTAACTAAATTAATTTAGCATGTATATAATTAATTTAATTAAAACATGACTTAGGTTAATTATTATTATTAATAATACAAGAATTTTAACCTAAGTATTTATTATTTATTTTAGACTATAGTAATTAATTAATTATTAAAATATGACTTATAATTAATTAATTTCCATGACTTAGGTTATGTTAATATAGATATTAATACACGAGTTAACCTAAGTATTTTTAACCACTTTAATTTAATTAAATCATGCTTATATTTAATTAAATCCTTAACCTATAGTTTATTTAATTCAGATGTAATAATTAATAAACTATACTATTTAATCACATGACTTAGAATATTAATCAAGTAAAACTAAGCTTATATTATTAGCTTATTAAGTTAGCTTATTTCTAAATATGGAAACTTTCTATTTTAGGGAACTTACTATTTTTGGAAACTTTCTAATTTTAGAAACTTTCTATTTTTGGAAACTTCTATTTTAGGAAACCTGCTATTTTTAAGAAGTTACTTATTATTACATTACAAGTATAATAACACAAGAATATCAGTTAATACTTAATCAGAAGACTTAAAACACATGATAAAAGCAATATAGTATTAAAATCAGTAAAACAAGACTAAAACATATAAAACAAGTCAAGACATACTCTAATCAGATTACGTACGCAGTAACAGAATACTTATACACGTATCCTTCTATGTAGCATTAGTAAGATCGGAGTAGGATTCCTTCGTGCTTCTTTTCCGTTCACTGGACACAAAGTACGGATTCTCCGTCCTTCAGTATGGACATTCTTTCTTATTAGGATTCCCCGTATGCAGCCAACTGTTTTCCTAGTATATGTTTTATATGTTTTTGAATTGATTATGTTTAGTTTTAAATGCCTAAGCCATATACATGCATTGTTGATCCCAAAATCAGATCTTAACCTTAGCTTGTTAAGGGTTGTGATAGAACGAATGAATTCATACAAACACTTAGAGAAACTATGCAATACACACAGTAACTAAACAAACTAGGAAATAATCATGGAGTAGTAACTGAAACGCGTAAAGATATCTTCCATGTTTAACTTAGTAGCAGGGCCTTTGACTTCTAGCAGGGGGACCAATCCCCCTGCCTTCACAATGTAGCAGGGTCTTCATATTATAGCAGGGGAAACCTTGACCAACCAGCAGGGGGAACTTAGTATACATACTTTTATTCCCAACGATCCTCCCCTAAACTTGTGCTTTCCCCTAAGGACAAGTTTCTGAATATCTGCTGGTTGATGAGGATGCTTACAAACTTTTTGGCCAAACTTGCTTGTGGATAAACCTATAAAGATCATATGCAACTGGTTTCTTTGCATCCACAATCAAGTCAGTGTGTGCCATCTTCTTATATATCTCCTGTGAGAGAGGATAAAAACGATTATTGAACAGATAGACACTTACACCTTCCATAGCTAACTCATAGACACCAGAATTTGTGAATAGCTTCCAGTATAACATTTTGGCTCCATTCTATGCATCAAATAATGGATCAAACATTTCAGGCTCATACATCCTCTTCATATAGTTCCAGATCACCCAGTCTTTCTCAACACCTTCAATAGTAGGAGGTTGTGCTTCAAATGTGGCCTTCAAAATTTTCCATAGATCATCTAAGTCTTCCCTATCTAAAGTTTGAAATACTGCTTCCAAACCTAGAAATGTTTGTGTTGTGTTATCAGCTCTAGTCAGCCTCCACTAGGACCTCTTTTCATGCTCAAAGATTGCATACTCTACTATAGCATACCTCTTCCTATACTCACATGGTGAAATGTCATCATTTTCTACCAGGACCAAGTGTTTCTTAATTTCTTCATTGGAAGGGTGCTCACTCTCCTTGGTAACAGTACCAATCTTTTCCATCCTCTTCAATCTTTTGGCTGTTCTTTGTGTATTAAGAACAGATAATGAGGATTCACCTGTTTTGAGAGTTGCACTTACTTGTGCTGATGCACCTGCTTGTGATGATCCATCTGTTTCTCCCTCTGCTTTTATCTTTCTAGCCTCGCTAGCTTTTTCTACCATTTCTGTTTCTCTTCTCAAATACTCATCATCTTCAGGAGTGCCAATGCCAATTATATTGTCAACATTTGTTTCCCTTAGCACTGGCTAGGCTGCTCTCTCTATTTCTTCAAATGTCATACCCTTGAAGTGGCCATCAGTCCACTTCTTGTGCCTTTTAAGCATAACCGTGTAGTGTGTCAGCCTTCCTTTCTCAGACCTCAAATACTTTTCCTTTTGAATCTGACATTCTCTTCTCTCCAAAAACTGATTTTGATATTTGAAGAACAAAAGAGTCAATTCATACTTTTCCTTCAATGAGGCATGTACCATTTCATTGTCCTATTGTGCCAGAAAGTCTTTGACATGAGGAACTTTATCATGTATCTCCCTCTGCATTATCTCTATCTGCTTTAGCATTTCTCTTGGCCTCATCTGTGCTGGTTCCTGAACATTCACCTGTGTTTTCTCCTGTACCCTCTGTTGCTCCATGTGTAGCTCTTCCTCTTGTAATTTTTGAGCCATATATTCATCATATTCTGTCTGAGCCCTTATTTCCTCAGGAGTTTGACGTTTGTATTTTCTCTTGGGCTCTTCCACCATTATACCTTTCCCCTTGTCTTTTGGTTCAACTGTTGGTGTAGCTTTGGGTGTAGTCTTACCAATCTGAATCCCCTTTTGAGCTGGTTGTCTTCATCTCTTTCTAGTAAATGTTTGTGAAATGTGTTTAGCAGGGGAATGGCTTACAGAAGGGGGTAAAATGACAGCAGGGGAAACTTGTGAAGCAGGGGCTGCTGCTTTATCGCCTAAGTCCAACAAAACTTGAGCTACATCCTTTGTTTCACTCCCTTTATCACTACCTTTCTCTTCACTAGCCACCTTCTCTTTTTCCAGATTATGTGCACCTGGAAGTGAATACCATTCTACTGAATCATCTGGTCTAGGTACTTCCTCCCCTTTGGAAGCATCCTCATCTGTGGTTAGGACTAGTTGTGGCTTTTTCCTCCCCTCAAGCTTAGCAATCTTGGACTCCAAAGTAGTGATTACCATGCCTTGCTTTGTGACAGTTTGTACAAGTTGTGCATTTTGCTCTTGCAAGCTAGTGCACAGTTTCGTCAATTCAAGTCTAGATAATGGTTTCAGGCTGCTCTCAACCCTATGAGGAGATTTCTCCCATCATTGAGTATCACTGAGTGAGGAAGTGGACTTACCTATGGTGTCACTGTCCTGCTCATCCCTTGAGGATGAGTCAGTAGTGGCAACCAAATCCCCAGGTTGTCCACACTCGTGGAGGCTCTCCTCTCTGCATCTGATGAAGATTTACTAGGCAAGGGAGACCCAGCAAACCTGGCTTTAGTTCTCCTTTCATGTATTGGATCAGCAGTGGGTAGAGAACTAGCAGGGGAATCACCAGTTGTGGCAGGGGATAGATTTGAAAGCAGGGGAATAAAACTTTTGAAATAGGGGAAACTTCCCTAAAGGTAACAACATCTACTAAATAAGAAAGAGGTAACCATCACTGTCCCAATGTACAAGTTATTCCACAAGATACATAGGAGCTCAAGTGTCCTCCAGTCACCAATCTCCCTAGAAGTAGAGATATTACACAAGTGTCCCCAAACCCAGTTTATCCCAAGAAAATCTTCCCAGGTCACCCACCCAACCAATACCTGCCTAGGCCAACAAGTCTTGGCAACATGCAGTTAAGAATTTCATTTTATACAATAAATTGCACAATCAAAAAGTCTGACATCATATCATAGTGCCTCAAGGTCTAAGGACTCCAACATGCCTTGCAGCAAACCTTCACTGTCACAAAGCCCTCACTCACCTGTGGGTTTGATCTAATATCAAACATGAGCATCCTATAGATGCCCTGAAACCTAGAGGTGTGACCTAACCTCCCCTGAAACATAAAGCATATACCTGATTCTCCCATAATGAAATATGCTCTATTGAAAGCTCTGCATGTTAGTCTAAAAACCACATATAACCACTTAAAAAGAACAAACCCTAAACAGGGGAAATTCCCATAGCAGGGGGATTAACCCTAGCAGGGGAATCCTTATTCATAAGCAGTGGAATGAGAAGAAATGGAAAAACGACTAATACATGTACAACAACAACATTGATGCAATCCTGAACACACAAGACACTGCAGACATCAGGTTTAGGGAGTAACCATCCCAATACTTGCAACCAAGTATTGAAATCTCCCAATATCAATGGCTTTTGTCAAAAGATCAGCAACATTAAGTTATGTGTCAATTCTATCTGGAACAATTAAGCCTTTTTCAAAACAATACCGAATAAAATGATCTCTGATTTCAATGTGTTTAGTCTTAGTGTGAATAACAAGATTTTTAATAATACAGATTGTGCTGTTGTTGTCAATAAATATCTTGGTTTTAAGAAAAATATACCCACAATCAAGCAGTTGATTCTGAATCCAAAGAACTTGTCCACAGCATGTAGCAGCTGCTACATACGCAGCTTCAGTTGTGGAAGTTGCAAGAATAGTCTGCTTCTTACATTGCAAAGATATAAGTCTTCTCCCCAAAAACTGACATCCACCTGTAGTGGACTTTCTGTCATTGTTATCCCCAGCATAGTCACTATCTGAATAGGCCACCAGCTCAAAAGGTGACTCCTTAGGATACCAAAGTCCTAAAGTGGGATAACACTTCAGATACCTAAAAATTCTCTTCATAGCAAAGAGATGACACTTTGTTCGATTTACTTGATATCTGGCACACAAACAGACTACAAACATGATATCAAGTCTTGAAGCTGTAAGATACATGAGGGAGCCAATCATGGATCTGTATGCCCTGACATCAATAGGTTTTCCAGGACCATCCTTGCCCCAAGGATTATCCTTGTCCATTGGTGTGGAGACTTTCTTTCCTTCACTCATTCCAAACTTTTTCACAATTTCAGCAACATATTTGTCCTGGTAGATGAAGATCCCATCTTTCCTCTGCTGAACTTGTAACCCCAAGAAAAAGTTGAGTTCACCCATGACACTCATCTGGAATTTATCCTGTATTAGTTTGGCAAACTCTTTTTTAAGCAAAGAATTTGTGGATCCAAAAATAATATCATCTACATATACCAGTACTAAAAGAAAGTCCCCTTTGTGTTTCTTGATAAACAGAGTCTGGTCAATCTTCCCCCTGTTGAAGCCATTATCTAACTAGTACTTGGATAGTATTCCATACCAGGCCCTGGGGGCTTGATGAAGCCCATACATAGCCTTTTTCACTTTGTAGACCTTGTCTGGGTGCTCTGGGTCTTCAAAACCTGGAGGTTGCATGACATATACTTCTTCATCAATGGTGCCATAGAAAAAGGCACTCTTGACATCCATCTGATAAACTGTGAAGTCCATGTAAGAGGCATAGGCCAAGAATAATCTAATGGCCTCAATTCTGGAAACTGGCGCAAAGACTTCATCATAATCAATGCCTTCTTCTTGTGTATACCCCTATGCTACCAATCTTGCTTTGTTTCTGACCACTATGCCTCTTTCATCCTTTTTGTTCCTGAGCACCCATTTTATCCCTATGGGTCTAGCCCATTTTGGACAATCAACCAGGATCCATACTTCTTGAATGTCAAACTGTAGAAGCTCTTCCTGCATGGCTTCAACCCAACTTGGATCATTAAGTGCTTGAAAGATCTTTTTAGGCTCTTCTTGAGACAAAAATGCAGCAAAGAGATAGCATTGGATGGTATCATGATTGTACTTCATTGTAATGTTTGAAATAAAGCTGTGCTCTTTTGTTGTATACCTTGTTTGCCTAGGGGTCCCAATACCTCCAATAATCTGGGATGTAGGATGATCCTTGTTGATTCTGTGAGTTGAATGTCTGTCAACTATGACCTCAGATTCCAGATTATTCATATCAGCTTCATTTGGACTGTCATGATTTGGGAAAAGATCTTCATTGTAGTTTCCCAAAGAGACAGCATTTGTAAGTGAGGGAGTTATATGAAAGTCTGGTGAGTTTTGACCTCCATGTCTAAGTATTCTGCTTCCACTGTTGCTAGACAATGTGATGGGTGAAAATGAGAGTGTGGATTCTCTTTCTTCATTATTAACATTAGGAATCATAGTTTCTGCAACAGCAGGGGATACATAAGGCCCAGTAGGGGAATCAAAGATTCCACTGCTTTCAAACATTCCACTGCTTTCATCAACAGGCTTAGCAGGGGATGGTATTGATTGTGCAGTCTTTTTAGAAAGATCTTCCTCCTTGTCCATCCTTGTAACAACATCCTCGGCAGGAAACAGTGAAGGTACAGTCATGTACCTCATTGGTGATTTCTCCACAGTAGGTGGTTCTTTGGTACCTGAAATGTTAGTATTCTCCAAAGCAACAGGTACATAATTCATAGATTTAGAAAGAATCTGAATATCAAAGAACCAAGCAGGACCTGTTTGTACATCCTCAGGCTTGTCTTCAAGATAATCTATATGAAGATTTTCTGTTATTTTGCTTGTCTTCTTGTTAAATACCCTGTATCCTTTGTTGTTCAACGAGTAGCCAAAAAAGTACCCATCATCCCCTTTTTCATTAAATTTACCTAAATTGTCAATTGTGTTCAGAATGATCACATGACATCCAAATGGCCTGAAAAAGTCAATCAAAGGGGGTCTTCCATTGAACAGCTGATAAGGGGTCTTATTGTGTGCCTTAACCACCAAGGCCCTGTTTTGAACGTAGCAAGCAGTGCTAACAGCTTCAGCCCAAATAATCACTGGAAGCTTAGAATCAGACAACATAGTTCTTGCAGCTTCAATTAATGTTATGTTTCTTCTTTCTGCAACACCATTTTGTTGTGGTGTTCTGGCTATGCTATACTCCCTTCTTATGCCTTTGCTGGTGCAAAAAAGTGTCCAGCTTCTGGTTTTTAAATTCACCACCATTGTCAGATCTGATGGTTACTACCTTCATGCTCTTGGAAAGCTCAATCTGAGTGATAAAGTTTTTGAGCACTTCTGTTGTATCACTCTTCTCAAACAGAAAGAAAGTCCAAGTGAACCTTGAAAAGTCATCAGTGATCACTAGGCAGTACCATTTCTTCATAATACTTGCTACATAGGTAGGACCAAAGAGATCCATGTGTAGCAATTCCAATGGTTTGGTGGTGGATTAAACTGTTTTGGATTTGCAAGAGGCTCTATGCTGCTTTCCCTTCAAACAAGCAACACAAGTATGGTCATTTGCAAAAGTCTTGGAGGGAAGACCATGAACAAGGTTGAATTTAAACAACTTATTCATATTCTTGAAGTTCAGATGACCAAGTCTTCTATACCACTTCTTGCATTCATCAGCTGATGCTTTAGTAATAAAACAGTTCTCATTATCATGAAAAAAGATGTCCTTAAGATCAATGGTGTACATGTTCTTCTGTCTTGGTGTTCTTAGCATAATTGGAGTGTTTGGTGGTAACACAAACTCCTTTCCTAACACCAAGCACTCAGTATCAGTGAAGAGGACAAAATTCTTGTTATCAGTCATTTGGGACACACTGAATAGGTTGTATTTCAGCTCCTTCACCAAGTAGACATTATCAAATGTCATTCCATTGGTGACAATGGTTCCTTTTCCTGTGATTGTCCCATGTCCATCTCCAAATGAGACACCATCATTATTAGGGGTGTAATCGAGCCGAGCCGAGCTCAAGCTTAGTAGGGCTTGAGCTTGGCTTGATACTAAAATTTTATGCTTGAGCTTGGCTTGATAGCTTGTCAAGCTTTACCAATCCAGGCTTGAGCTTGGCTTGATAAAGCTTCATAAAAGCTTGAGCTTGGCTTGAAAAGCTTGAATGTATATAAATTTAATTTTTTTATAATAAAACTCATCAATGAACATATGTATAAAGAAAATCATTACTTAAAACAAATTTGACTTATTTAACATTAATAAAACCAATAACAAAATTATCGTACAATCTTAGTTTCAAAATGTGTTTTGCACTCAAATACGATTAAGGTCTTAAAGGCCATTCAAAATATGAATGTGAGCACAATTTAGACACGGCGCGTTTAATATTAATAAGAGTAAAAAAATATTTATACACATATTGTATTTCACCAAGTACCGAGTAAATGCAATAATTAAATTTACAAAAATAAAGAATCGTTTAAAATAGAAAGAAATAAAATATAAGTGTAATCAAAGTTAAAAGTCATTCTAAAATATATTATTTATTTATGAAATTAGCCCTTAAAATTAGGTTAATACTCAAATTAACAATTAGTTGCTTTTATAAATTCATCATAAAAACATATTTTTGATCGAGCTTGAAAAAGCTTGATAAGAACTCGAGCCGAGCTATTAAAAGCTTGAGCTTGATATAGTTTCGAGCTATTTTTAGGCTTGAGCTTGGGCTTGAGCTTGATAAAAGCTTGGCTTGATCGAGCCAAGCTCGAGCTCGAGCTCGATTTGCTTGATAAAAGCTTGGCTTGATTACACCCCTAATCATTATCATGTAGGGGCACAAAGTTTGACAGATATGATTTATGCCCAGTCATGCTCCTTGAAAATCCACTATCCCAGTATGCCTTATCATTCCTGGTCTGCTTATTCACCTGCAAAAAGAAAAACAATTTAGTTTCTCTTGGGGACCCAAGCCATTACAGACGTGGATCTACCTCGTGTATCAATGTATGATAGTTTGTCAAAGGCTAGTGATACACCATTAGGCTGAGTACCCTTTTTGGGTGCCCATACCCAACGAGCTGAGGCTTTCACAGCTTTTCCCCATCTTCCCATGTTCCTAGTCGGCCAAACTTTGCGAGTAGGGGATACCCTGGGCATAGCAGGGGAATCCCTATACGTAGCAGAGGGAACCCATCTTTTGTTTTGGGCCCTATTGGTGCGTTGGTAAGGTCTATGGCCAGATGTATATGCAATATGAGGTGTTGGTGTAGTCACATTTACTGCCTTTCTTAAGGCTGATGCCACATACTTGGTAGAAACCCTGTTTCTTATAGCAGGGGGAACATATTTAGCAGGGGAAAATGGTTTTGGCCCTGCATTCAATAGAATGGCTTGTGGTTGCATTTCCTTTAAGGGATTTGCAGCCACTGTTCCCATGGGTGCTTGACATATTTGATAGATATGATTAAAGCTGCCACAAGTGAAACAAGGTTTAGTGTTCTTGACAAAGTACTTTCCTAGTTGAATGGACTTTTGATCATTCCAGTTTCTTTGATTTCCCCTAACCTCATTTCTTTTATTATTTCTATACATACATGCATATTTGATGATAGGTTTGATGGGCTTGGGACTAGATGGTGCTGAATCAGACCTATTAGAAGTTCTGGGTGAACTACTTTTAGAGCTGGAGTCACTTCCAAATAGCCCTTCTCTTGAAAAGAGAACTGGGTTATCTATTTTCCATTGTTTTAAGGCAATCTGTTCTTTTTCAAAATCCCTGATAACACTAGTTTTTACTATGGGTTCTTTAGGTTTTTGATCCTTGGGTATGTGGTCATTTAAGTCAAATTTAATGTCCTCATGCTGTTTGAAACAAGAGAGACCAGTCTAAGAAAGGTCTTTCCTAGGAATGGGTCCATGTATGTTAGCAGGTGGTGGTGGAATAGTAGCATGTTGATTTTTGACCCCAAAACCTGTCTTAACTCTAGGTGATTGCCCAATTTCCACTGCCTTAGTGAGATCTTTAGAAGCCTTTCCAAGTTTTTCAATAGTTTTATCATCAATCTGTTTATTAGTTCTAAAGACTTCTACTTCAGCTTTTAACTCTTTAATGGAGTCATTTTTCTCCCTGGCATCTCTCTCTAGAATGACTATATGGTCTCTATAGTCATTCTCTCTTTTTTATATTCTCTTATGGTGGACTCTAATTGTTCTAGAGCACGTTTGTAATTGTCTAACTCATTCTTAAGATTAATACATTTAACTTTTAAATCTCTGATTTGACTGTTTAATGAGTCATTATTTTTTCTACATGCCTTAGCACAGTAAGAGTCATCATATACCTCATTATCTGAACTTGATGAAGACTTGGCCATAAGAGCAAATTCCTTCTCCTCTTCCTCAGCAACCAAAGCTTGGTTTCTTTCCACACTGGCTGTCATAGAGCTCCAATCCCATCCAGCTCCATCTATTCATTGCAAGGCAACCATAACTTTAACCTCAGAATCACCATCCCTGCTTTCCTTCTTGTAGTTGCTACTAGTATTCCTTGGACCTCTGTACTCTCTTGCAAAATGCCCTATCTTGCCACAGTTGTAGCACTCAACCTTTGACTTGTCAAATCCAGCCACATCAGAAGGGTTGATGGAAATATTCTTCCTATACTTCTTGTAGAACTGGTTGGCCCTCATGCTTAGTAGGGCCATGTTCTACTTGATGTCCATCTCCTCAAGTCCTTGCATACTGATCTGATTCAGATCTTCATGTAACACAATGGAGCCTTGAGATCCTTGTGATGTAATGAAAGCACAAGCAGTGTCAAGGCTGAATGTTGCAGGCCTCTCTTCATCATGTGAAGGCTCTGTCCTTGTAGCAGGGGAATGTGTAGTAGGGGAAGCTTCAATTCCACTGCTTTTGGGATGAGAGTATGTATAAACACTACCCCATGGGTTTTATTTATACTTGAATTCTCCTTGGCCACCAAGTAGTTTTCTTTGAGCCAAAGGTGAGTAATTATGAGTGTAATGAAGCTTTGAAGGAGTTACAATGGAGTTATCGCTGAACTTGGTGAGCAAGGTGAGGTATAGGAAGGGTCTAAGTTTTCTTGGAAAAGTGGCTGCAAGAGAAATGTTGGTGGCAAGTTTGATGTTTGCTGATGGCTGATTTACCGGTGGCAGCAATCATGTTGCTGGTGGAAACTGGGTATTGATTTTCCTGTAGTGGAAACTGAGTGATGGTTTGCCGGCGACAGCAGTAGTGTTTCCAGTAGGAACTGGGCCACTTTACCTTATTTCTTCTTTGGTCCTTTTTCTTTGTTTCTTCCACCTTTCTTTCTTCCAAACTTTCTGAGACTCCTTATCATTGTATTATTTATCATACGAGAGCTACACTTTCATGTCTCGTTCATCTTTTCACCTCTAATTGACGTCTTTTCTTCATTTATCGTGATGTAACCATTGATGAACCTACAATAGCAAATAAGCTTCATTAAGTATCATATGTTCATAATAATCATACAAATATATGCATAAATACCACGAATACGCTCATATAAATATGTTAGATTTGAGCGTTATCATGGTCCCAACTGCCTTTTTACTTGTGTGTTACTATTTCTTATGACCTTTTGTGCAACCTTTTGTTTTATAATTTTATCTTCATGCAAAGTACAATCTTTGATAAAATGACTTAGACTACCACAAACATAACATCCTTTTCTTTTCAAAGAAGATCCAAAAGGTTGTTTTGACTTAAGCTTCTCAAAACCTATCCCACCCCTCTTGGTTTTATTATGGTCAACATTTTTATCCAATATCTTGCTAGGAGTTTTCACTTGCTTGGGAGCAGAACTAGTTTCAAAGACATGTCCTTCAGGCACAAATGTGTTCATTAAAGGAGGATACAAATGTTTTTGGTCACAACAGATTTAGCCTGGGTCAAAGAACTAGAGTTTGATTCATTAACATCTTTTGATTCATCTAACTCTAATACTGTATCATTACTAAGGGCATGAAAATTCCTAATAATGATGGAGGAACTGCCTTCATTCCTTCAGCATACCTATCATTTTCAGGTGTATTATATGTCTCACTAGAACTATCAAAAATCCCTTTTGATAAGTCCTTGTCAATTAAAGTTATCCCAGGTTGGTCCTCAATATATCCTAGGCCTGACTTATTATAATACCCCATTTGTGAATTAATCAGCTTACTCAATCCTTTAGAGGATTTTCTCCAATGATTAATCACTTCCCTTTCATTGTAAAGACTGGTTTTTAAAACATCAATTTGTGTTGATACTTTCAACAGTTGTTTTTCATAAGCTTTAATTTCCACATCTTTTTCCCTCATTCGAAGAGTTAAGATTCTAATTTTCTCTTCATAGTTTTGTTGACCCTTTTTGTACAAAAGTATATTTTCCTTTAACTTAGCAACACCCTGTTTAAAAGTATTTAATTCTACAGTGCATGTGTTGACTTTTTGATACTGTTCATCTAGTTCTACTTTTAAACTATTAAATTTAAGAATACAGTCTTTAGAATAAGGATGTACCTCAGTATCTTCATGTGAGAGAGCCATAAGACCAAGATCTTCTTTTTCTTCATCTTCAGCCTAATTCACCACCCCGTCTACAGTCACTAATGCTTTGGCTCCTTTGGGACTCCTGTTGTTTCCTTTTGGAACACTTTCAGTAATCCTTGGACTGGTTCTATAACTATTTTTAGACTTCTGACTACTACTTTCAGCCTTGTCCCTATTGCACTCTCTTACAATGTGTCCATTCCTTCCACAGTTATAGCATTCAACTTTTGACTTGTCATATCCTAATGATTCATTAGGATCAACAGTCATCTTTCTTCCAGTCTTCTTAAAGAACCTATTAGATCTCACTGAAATCATAGCAGCTTGCCATTTGAGATCCATCTCTTCAACATCAGCATCATCCATTTGGAACAAGTCACTGAGAGTTAGTCTTGGCCTGTTGTCTTATCTAGCAAAGAATGAGAAGGCATCATTGTCACTAAACAATGGTGAAGATCTCCCTTGTGGATTTTGGGAGACCATAGGACTGCCTTCAGTACTTGGTGAGTAAGTACTGCTTGTGTGTCCTCCAGCGATATTTTGGAAGTAAGTACCGCTGCTTGATCCACCAGCTGTATTTTGGAAGTAAGTACCGCCATTACCTTCTAACACAAAAGCCATTTTAGACTTTGTTGTTGATGCTGCTTTGGTCACCTCAATGCTCTTAACATCCATCTCATAAGCTCTAATATTGTTGTCGAGATGATCAAAAGGAATTGTATCCAGATCATCCCTTGTGATGAAGTGCATGGCCATTGCTTTCCATTCTTGTGGAAAAGTTCTTAAGAACTTTAGATTAGCTTCTTCATTAGGAATTATTTGTCTATAAACTGCCAATTGAATCAAAAACTTACTGAACCTTCCATAGCCACCATGGATTCCTTCTATACTGGAAATTGAGAAGTTATCAAATTCTTGCTTAAGAACAATCTTCTTGATCTTCTTAGATTTGTCATTGCCTCCAAATCTATGTTTGATAGCCTCCTACATAGCCTTTGCATCTTTGTAATGATGAAAGCTAGGTAGGATGTCTTCTGAAAGTGCCATAGCTAAAGCAGTTCTTGCCTTTCTTTCTCTGATCTCTGCTTGTATCTCATCTGCAGTTATAGTAGGTAGAGCATAGCATGTACCATCAGGTAACCAGTACAGCTTCTTAGGTGTATTCTCATTCCTAATAACTTGCCACAGAGTATAGTATATGTGATTCAAGTAATGTTCCATTTGCATAGCCCATGTCTCATAGTTATCACCCTTGAGAACTGGGAGTTTGACAGCAGAAAGAGTATGGGAAGGTGTTGTAGTTGAAGGAGTAACTACAACATCTACGGCTTGAACACTTTGTGGTGGTGCAGGATGCACGACTTGAGGCTGTCCATGTGGTATTGGATCAGGATCTGGAATATCTTCCAAGTGAGGGTCATCACCAGGTTAAGACATTGAGTTTTGGTATGAGTGGAGTGTTTAGGGTTTTTTGTTCTTCTTTTTCAAAGTTTCTCAACAAGCTCTGATACCACTTGTTGATCCCTTTGGTTGTATCTTTATTCTGTTAAGAACTAGTATAGTAGTTTGTAATCAAACTAAAACACTGTGAGAACTCTTACTCAAACTATATAAGTTATGCAGAATCTAACTTATAAAGCACAAAAGAATAAAATTACTAACTATTCGATTCTCTTATTAATCTATTCGAATGAGGTACATGGATGACATCGTACCTATGTTCCTTTTATAGAGTAAGGAACCCTAGAATCCTTAGAATATTCTATAAAGATAAATATATCACAGACGATATATTATCTATATTCTAACTATTACATATATCACATAGGATATACTCTTACTATAAACTATGACATATCTTATACGAAGATAAATTCGTCATAAATAATATAGCAGTACTTACTATGCACCGCGTTAACACTAACGGTACTTGAAAGATACTAACAGTACTTAACATTACACTAACGGTACTTGACACTTAATAATAATTCCCAACAAGTATAACGAACGTTATGGAATAAATTAGAAGAATTGGAAAATTCCAGAAGCACCCCTTGGGTGGGATTTTTCCAACGGCTAAACACAAGGGGGCGGGGGGGGGGGGGGATTTTCTTTCCTAATTGGTTTATGGCTTGGAGAACAAGATTTGCTAGCCTACATAAACAACCCTTAGCCTTCATAATTTTCCCATCCATCTCTTTACTTTCCTGTGATCAAACCAAAAGGCAATTTTTTAGGGTTCCTTTTAACCTTTTGGTTTTAATTTCTTGAATCTAGTCCTAGCCCCTCTCTAGGGTTGTTGGGTAGATATTCCACAAGCGTAAAATCTCGGTTTACACGTGCTAGAATCACGGTTAGCTCGTTGTATTACGTGTGTACAAGAACGTAATATAGTCTTACTTTAGACTATATCTTGGTGGTGTTCGTCGTAAAAACTAATTGTTGATTCGTTGGTGATCTTGTGGATCTTCGCTAGGATAAAGGTATGTAATCCTAATTCGATTAATTATAATTGTGTTATTAATTATGATCTTGTTAAATCGCTTCCGCTATGTGTGTTGTCATCTTATTTAGGGTTTTATATAACTCTTATGAGCTTTATAAACCTTCGTTAACAGGTGAAATGAATGAAATCGAAAAACATGCCAAAACCCGCCCACACTTTACTTCTATAGCCATAATACCTCATATTCCATTTAGTTCAAAAACTTTGATTACTTGAAATAACATCATCTTTGAAATATATTTGACAAAATAATTACATTTAAAAACATAAACAATTTCTCGGCAGAAAGTGTTCTCGTCAACCAGACTCGACCAATTTCGACTCGACGAAAGGTTATAAATATCGCAATGAGGTGTAAAAAAGATACCTTGAACATGTCATTTTCATAGAAACGACGGATATAACTTCTTTATAAGAAGAAAGCATCGCTAATAATTCTGTAAATGCTTCAAAGGTAGGTGCCTCGGGTGGAACTTCTAGGCCTAAAGATATGCAACAATAGGCTGTTACACAGGAACCACTTTTCTTCAAAGTGGGATCCCTTTCTACAAATCCATGTGTGTCTCGATGGAGTGAGGGGAAGCAGATGTATAGTTGAAGCTTCCATTACTAGAACTTCTATCAGACCATGATGGATCACCTCCAGCTGTGCAAAAATTTTGGATGGGGATAAAAGGGGATAAATATTGTTGCAATGCATAAAAATGAATCAACAGACTGTGTAGAGCGTGGTTGGATGAACGTGTTAAAGTGATTACATGGTATTGAATAATCAGAATCAGGTAAGAGTTGTAAACACAACTTCTAGAGGATGGACGTGCATCCTAGTAAGAAGCATGCTGCCATATTCTGGAAGACGAACCCTGCATTTAAAAGATACGGTGACACTTGTCAACCCTACTAGTGAACTTCTCAGTGGCTTCAGCTCCACAAGTTCCATAACTTGATCAACAAATGTTTGCAGAGCAGCACAATACAACATGTTTACTACCACACCAAAAAGATAGAAATTACAATACTTGCTTTTTCATAAACATAACTAAACTTTCTTTGGTTTTAATCTATGTATGATGCCAACCGGAGCCAGGCTGAGTATATCAAAGAATCATAAACAGTGACATGTGGTGAATGAATGTCTTTTTGCTCACAGTATCCAAAAACTCGAGAAAATGTTTCTTGTTTCTTTGGGTACCCAGAAACCTTGATATCACCTTAGATGTACCCTTCGGTTTTACGTCCGACTAGCACGTCCATAAGAGTTGTTTTTCAGGCACGACTCACATCCATAACAGCCGTGAGAACACAGGGTCTAAAAGCTCCACTAACACCCTTTAGTAGTAGCAATCAGTTTTTTCCCCACGCCTTGATATTTTATTTCCTAATATTTTTTTGAATAACCATTTAGTAAATGTACATGTAGAAATTTGGACTTGTTTTGTTGGGTAAACTTGATGGGCCAATTTAGTTTAAAGGGTCACAGGTCAGTGGGTAGTCCACAGCTTGACCTAGTATTAGGAGAGTGTCTTATAGTTTACTTATTTTCCTGTTTTATAGGAAGAAGTAGTATATGTTCACCACTATTTATTTCTATCATATGTTTAATATAAATAGGATAGGCTGTAACTGTGAAATGTATATCAGTTTCCTAAATAAATACAAGCATTGAAAATGAGGTTCGCCCTTTTGATTAATGTTTGTGTGGTGCGAGTCTGGGTCCAAGAATGCTGATAACCTTCATTTGGTATCAGATCCTAAGGCACGTACCGGGGAAGCCTCCTCGGCTGGAAGGTGTGTTGGTTGGCGGAAGGCAGGCGTGAAAGAACTATTTGGGACAACAAGTGGCTGTTCGGGACTATCTTGCAGCTGCAAGGACTGTTTAAAAATAGTAATGTAGCAACACAGTAGCAAGGTTGATCACTTGGTGATCAAAAGGAAAGAAAGTAGCAAAAGAAAGAATGAAAGAAAGAAAGATTGAAAGTCAGGTGCCATGAGAAAGAGAAAGAATGACAGGTGCCGTGAGAAAGAAAAAGTAAGAAAGGAAGAGTCCCTTCTATATACACTAATGCACAACAAAGAAAGTAGGAGTTCCTTGTGTGTACTAAGGCAGGGAAAGAAGAAAGAGAGTAGCAATTCCATACGACTTGCAGAGGACCGAGAGGGACGACGAACCGCAAAAGACCAGCGGCACGACGTCACCTAGACCGAAGAAAGTTGTGGGTGAGGAGCTGCAAAAGACCGGGCAGCACCTAGACCGACAGCAGGTGACAAGAGACCGAAGGCTCGCCTGAGAAAGGTTAGACCGAAAACCGAAGATATAACCATGAATGGCATGTTGTCTAGACCGAAGCTTTAATAGCCTAAGTCCGAACTGTTGAATCAAATGACTGAAGATTCATAGAAAAACCGAACAAGTGATCACAAGAAAGCAAGTAGCAAGGATTGCGTCTTTGTATGTACGTGTGTTGTGTAAGTAAGAAGGAGAATGAAAGCAGCAAAGAGAATCAAAGATGGAGAACAGAAAGAGCAAGAGACACGAAGAAAAGATAGAAAGAGCAAGAGAAGCAAGAAGAGACCGACCAAGTAGTATGTGACCGAGAACTTGTTCGTGATTATGATCGTAGTATCCGCTGTGAAAGCCATCAAGATTACGAGTGTGATTGTTGGGTAATTTTGATGGGTCAATTGAGTTTAAGGGGTCACACATCAGTGGGTATTCCACAGCTTGACCTAGTATTAGGAGAGTGCCCTATAGTTTAGTTTGTTTCTTGTTTTCTAGGAAGAAGTGGTATATGTTCATCACTATTTATTTCCAAGATATGTTTAGTATAAATAGGATAGGCTGTAACTATCAAATGTGTATAAGTTTCCTTAATAAACACAAGCATTGAAAACGAGGTCCACCATTTTGATTGGTGATTGTGTTGTGTGAGTCCGGGTCCAAGAAGGCTGATAACCTTCACGTTTAATGAGTTGATTTGGTTGTATTTTTATTTTAAACGGGTCACACGAGTCTAACTCTAAAATTGAATAAGTTGTCTGAAGGTTTATTTCTATGCATACTACTAAATTTATCAAAAGCTAAGAATTTAACTATATTTGACCTTTGAGAGTTTTAATCAATAAAAATTTAATATTTATGCGGGAATTTAAGATTTTTATTATTTATATGTTAAATTTAATTACATGTGGCATATCGACAGAGTATTTGAAATCATCGAAGGAAATTGAATGTGGTTCCCGTCCTATTGATTTCGGCGGCCCTGTGTCGTAACCGTACGAAGTCCCGTTAAACACGAAAATTTTAAACATAATTACCGGCGACCGCAAAGTCAATTTCTTGAAATATGTTAAATATATTAATTTTCATGATTTAGTTGAACGCAAAATCACTTAAATTCAATGGAATCATGATTATGTATATATACTCTTGATAATCAAATTGAAGGAAAGTTTGTGCTACTGTATTTCTGATTCTAACTCAGATAATTGTTATTAACTTTGGTAGGTAGATAATAAGCTAGCAAACGAAAATCAATGAGAACAAGATATATGGGCTTTTTAACTCCGTGTGTACATAATAGAATTAGTGGACTAAATCAAAAATTTGTGGCCCTAACAAAAAGGGGGCTGTGTGCCATTGCACATGTTGCACCTCCCTTTAGCCGGCTCGTACCTGATATGGTTTCACATGTGTTGGCGCTTCTACAGTATACATATACATTATATTTATTTAACATTTTGTTGTATATTTGTTGTTTTAAAGTTAGTAGGAAGCGTGTCAATTGATACTTGTGGTTGTTTTAATAGTACTGTAGTTGTGAATCTCCTTTTTGATCCAAGATCGCATGAACGATAAACTGGATTTGGACGACATGCTTTCTGCCGGTGATATTTTTAATTTTAGTTGGCACCTTGCGTTTCATCCACTGTGTTGTACTTTTGGCTCAACTCAGAGCATAAGTGGTCACATGCTTCGTCTCCTGCGGGTGTGAAAAACAAGAAATGAGCGTCTGCGGTGCCGTCTTGGCTTTGTAGTTATACCTGTTTTTGAATTTCCGTTGTTGTTAATAATGACATCGTCAATAAAGGTGGCCGGATTACGAAACGTATAATGTTTGATTGGAAAACGAAAGTGTATTATGTTGTTTTTTCTTACCTGAAAGTTGCGTTGTCCTATTGTCCATGGTCTTCACAGTCAAATATACCTTCATTTAGACTCGGTTCTTTGCTACACTTTTCGCATGATATGTAATGCCATGTTCTGTTTTGTAGTATTGACGTAATTGTTGCTTCACATGTAAACATTATTCCCTGCCAAAACGTGTTAATAGTTAGTGGAAGTCTCGTATTTTAAATAACGTAGGAAGTGTTGTAGTTGTGCTCACCTCGAAGCTGATAGGGTTTTGTTGCAACATGTATGCAATGTTTGCCTATTCCTCGAAGCTGTGTTTCGAAATGTGAAAAATATTGTATTGTAAGAATTGTATGGTACCTCTGTATTTTGATACTCGGCAGGAAGTATCAACAACAATCACTGGTGGGGGAAGCTGTTCTATGGATCTTATATCAAACAGCCGAGCAAGGGCATCGAACATTGTGAACTCAATTACGTTGCCGCTGTGTCAACACGCATGTGTTATAACCATATTGTTTTTGGTAAAATCGTGTGTGGAAAGCATGACTTACTAGCTATAAGTTTTCAATGTCAACTTTTCTTAACTGATGTTGAGTTCCAGTGGTGCTTCCGTTGGGAGCAGGGTTACTAATGGATCGTATCTGGCCTATGTAGTATGCTCATTTTTAGACAATGATTGTTATGTAGGGTGTTTGTGTAAAGCAGAATTAAGATATTACTATTACCAGTTTAAAATAATGGAGACACTTAGCATTAATAACAAAGTTAAATGCAATGATGCACCAAATATTGATAATGAATCAAAATTCTCTCAAATTAAAGTTAACTTGATTGATCATTTGGTCAATTAGAATTTAGATAATTGTTTAAAAGTTTTTATTTTAGTGAAATGCAGGGGGCCACATATGTTTGTATATGTTGTGATTAGAGAACTTGATCTTGGCTTCAACTTGAAAGCATATCCCTCCATTGATAATCGCCTTATATTCTCCACACTAATCGGCCCGTACGGATGTTTTGTACCCCTTCATTTATTAATTTCATTCAAGATTATAATAACGCTAAACCTCATTTATGATAATAAAAAAAGAGGGGAGACGGAGATGTGTCACAAACTCGATCCATTTAAGCCACATCAAACACTTTTCAAGTTATGATGTTTATGTTGAAGTTGTTCGCGTTCGCCAACATGCATAGTGCAGGCTACACGTTGAACATCTAACTATCTAAGGATAATGGTTCGGATTGGGTTGAGCTTTAGTTAAGGACTTAAGGTCCAGACGGGTCCAAGACGGGAATCACTAGAGTTTTGAATTATTGTTCGTGATTGGAGTCCTTACATGTGTTCAATGCCAGCGATCCGTGTTCAGGTGACATGTACGGTCTCATCTATTCAAGCTTATAGATGGAGTTCGGCTTTGAGTTTCGATATGGTTCCATCGAATCAAGGTGATCATATTCATATTTGAATTGGTCATACTTTCGTTGGTTTTGGCTTGTTCTCGATTGTTCTGTACGGAGATAATTCGTGTCTCGTTGTATTTTATTTGATTAATCCTTTACATATTATAGGAACATAATAATAGTTAACTCTATAGCATTTTCTATATTCGTATACAATGTATGGACATTGTGGCACACTTCTTTGTCTTCTAAGATTTTCTTTTAAATTAATTATCGATTAGCCCGATCATCCAACCACATAACACCTGACCCAATTTATCATTTCGAATCCAATAACCGAATTCATATCGGGTCGGGTTGCGAGATAGTTTTTTAACAAAACCCCACCAGAACTCGACAAGACCGATAATCCGACCAGAAAACACCCCTAATTGTATGATGAGGTATAAGGTGATTCATCTGAAAATGCAATGTTTCCTATCTGTTAAGAATTATTTTTTGAGACAACTGATTCTCACATCTGAATTTGAGGCGGAATTTTTAAAGACTTTTTGCCATTTTATAATACAAATATAAAAGCATGCTCATTTTTTAGTGACATTACTATAATTGATATTAAAATCAAATTGTATGTTTATATGTGTTAATTTTTTATGTATGTTCCATGTTAGTGCACATGAATGAATGCATTCAGTCACTATTTCTCACTTGCATGTTATTTGATAAAAATTGAATTTAGCCTACTTATGTATTGGTTTGAAAACTTGTATACATACTAAAGTACTTTTTGTGGATGAATACAAGAATATATGAATACATACTGATCTAAGATCTATTTTTTGGGCCACCTGCAGATCACACTATAGCCTAGTTTTTAGCTTTAGTTGTAGCATTTTGAGCTAACATGGTTATTATATACACGCTGAAATAAGTTTTTGTTACTTTTAGTGAGCATTTTTGACCAATGTATGGGAATGTGGACATTTCAATATCTTTTTTGTGGAGGTGATACGTGAGGATGTTGCCTGAAGATGATCCACGTTGACCCAGATTCTCTACATCGATTTTTGTTTTTATTGTTTAGTTTACACATAAAATTTGTAATACTATTTGATGTAAACGTTAATTTGGTTAACTTTTATTGTTCGGTTTCCACAGTAAAGTTAGACACAAATATCAAGTCACGTGACCATATGTACCATATTTTAGCTAACTAATATTATGTGTGACTTACACTTGATTCTACGATTTAGACACTTAAAAATTTACTTCATGTCACCATATATGACAGCTTGATTTTAGATACACAAACAAAAAATGTGACTAATATCAACTTTAGTAATAACCAAGTTCACAAATTGCTCTAAATAATAGTCACATGAATATTTCAAAGTGTGACGTTTTAAATGTATTTGTCACATATAATCACTTTATAATATTGCCATAAACATATTTAAATACACATTTGTGATATGACGTGACTATTGTAAAGCATACACTCACATGATCGTGGCACGGTATACACATTAGCTTTTGCCAAACTAATACACAATTAGACACACATACTACCTTACGTGATCATATGTACATGATTTTGACTAAACTTAAATAATGTATGACAAAACATGACCCTTTATTTTTGTCACATAAACAAGCACTTAATGTGACCATGTATAGCATCATGAATTTATCCACACAACCATTGGATGTGACTAATATAAAGGTTGAGACCACAATTTGCTCTCAATAATAGTCAGATGAAGATTTCATATGTGACTGTTCTGAATGTATTGGTCGCACATAATCACATTATAATGTGCATATAAATATCATTTAGATACATATTTGTGAAATCATGTGACAATTTCAAAGCAATTAGTCACATGATCATGCGACGAGTGTGACCATATATGACTCTTCATCAAATATTTGTCACTCTTATAGTTATATCATGACTAACGCTTCAAACTAACAGTTCAATTGTCACAAACTTAAAACTCATTTTGGCTAAGTATTTAGCAAAAAATAGTAGTCATTTTTAAATAATGTGTGACAAACGTGGCTATATGATTTAGCCATATACACAATTAACTCATGTGATAATGCATGAAATGTGGTCACATTGTTCAAGTGTGTGACAAACAATTGTCACATATGTATATTGTCAGATTGTGTGTGGCTAAATAGTCATCCAAAAATTAACACTTTCCTCTAGTCACATATATATTCAAATGTGTGACAACGAAAAATCAAAATAGTCACATAAACAGAGTTCAATTGTGGTTGAGTGTAGCTGTGTATTTGTTTCTAGTGTCTTTAGTCACATAAATATCTGAAAGTGTGTCTGTTCAAATCAACATGTGACGAACTCCAGTTTTTATACTAGTGGTGAGTCATTGAAAGACCCAAAATATATCAATTGTTGACACAATGTCTCGTATACAAGATAACACAATATGATTACTTTCCAAACGAGTAATACCTTATTAATATGTATAAACAAAGTATTACAAAGTGCGATGAATACACCCATTGAGTGACAATAAGAAATGAACCCTAGAACAATTAAACTTGCTTCGAGACTCAAGTTTACGAGAGAACCTTAGAGTCGCTGGTGGACAGCTGGGGACTTAGAGGTTCTAGAGGGAGAAAGAAACTTTGATAAATTACCCAAGCACAATGGTTGGTTTTCTCTTCTTTCTCCCTCCTATTTATAGTGTTCCGAGGTTACTTCCTTGGTGGGAGTAGTTGATACGTGTCATCTTCTCAGTGAAAGAGTACACCGTATTAAATTCATGTCTAAATCGAGACATACCTTTAAACTACTTCAGGTGAACAATTCTGCCAACTGTTCAATTTTGTCCCACTAGGTCATACTAGGCTTTATCTTGAATCTCTTGTTTTTTCCCGCTCAAAACACTTTGTAGATTCTCCCGCCTAAACTATAGAGGATAAGACAATCTTTGTTTGCATAGGTCTTCATAGGGTTGTAAGTGATCTCTAAGTATTGTCATCTCAGAGATCCTTGGACACCAGCACATTCCTTTTACATCCCAGCTATTCATAATCGCTGGTTAGTATGACTTTAGATAACCTTCGATTTCTCTGACGTTGTCTTTGACTTGAATGTTCCTAGTATGCCAGTTGAGGCTTTGCTTTCAGTTGGTCTGGTCTCTGTCGTTGGTCTTCTCAGCGACTCATAACACATAGTCTAATTTAAACAAATCTAGACCGAGCCATAGTTAAAACTTTCATTAGCCCAACAATCATCCCCTATTTGTTTATAAATTATACTAAGTCTAAAATTATTGTAAATGAGTACACATCTTCTTCTTACACATAATTTAACAAACATACCTCAGAGTTTTATTAAACATAAAGAACCTAAGACTATTACATGAACACCCAGTGGTGTAAGAAAAATAAAATACAAAAGGTTCTACAGTGATCAAGGTTCTGGTCACAAATCCTCTGTGCTTCTACCTTGTCAGCTCTTGAATTGATCACTAACTCTATCTCATACTCAAAGTTTGTGGCATACTCGCAGTTCCTTAATAAGCATTGTTTGAGTCTGATCAGCTGGATAGTTGAGGCGAGGGGCAATACATTTTCCCTTTGAAAGCCATATTCATAGTTTCTATTCATGAATGCCATACCTTTCTCTGGTTTAGTGTATGCTTGGACATGAACAGGCTTTAGGATATCCTTGGGAAGCACCAGATTTCTGTGCATCCCATCAACTACCACATCATCAGTTACTAACCTTTCAATGATCGGCCCCATTGGGTTCTTTCTATTTCTTTGTCCCTGAGGTTGTTGTGATAGCTGTGGGGCGGGGGAAGTTTTAGCTTCTTATCCGTGTCTCTTACCCAGTTGAGTTTAGCCTGAATGTTCTTCGTCATTTGGGTTGCACCAGGCCTAGACTTCTTTTGGGAAAAAGACAACATTTCTAACCACTCTAAGAGACCCAGTTCTCTGAGTTTGAAGTCATTGTTGACCTTGTAGTTTGTTATCTGATTATCTCTATAAAGTGTCATGACCACCTTTTTATCTTTGTTAGTGAAGCAGTTATACTTGGTGATTTTCCCAGGCTCAACTCTTTGGTTCACAATCTTCTCATACTCTTTTTGAAGATTGTTTGTTTGGCTTAAAGTTCTTTAAGCTTTTACCCAGATGATCTTGTAGTTGTGAATGAAAACAGGGCAACCAAAGACATGGAAGTAACTTACATCAGGGGCTCTCTTCCTATACACTTCATAAGCGGTCTTGACGTGTCTCTTCACAATAATGGATATGTTTTGTGTGTAACACGCTTTATAAACAGCTTCATCCCAAAATTCTTTTGGAAGTCTTGATTCATTGGGCATGGTTCTGGTAGCCTCTATGAGGGTTCTGTTTCTTCTTTCACCGATACCATTTTGTTCCGGGGTACCTGGGTTTGAAAAGTTCTGTGAGATTCCCTTTTCATCACAAAAGGCTTCCATGGCATGGTTCTTGAATTTTGTGTCACTGTCTCTTCTGATAGCCTTAACTTGTGGAAACCTTGGTTTCCGGATCTTTTAAGCTACTAGGAATGATCATTGTTCATATGATTAAACAATCAAAGCGGAATTAGAACAATAATCATTAACAATGTGTTTAGGCACAAGAACATGAATTAAAACACATGGATTGCCCATTATATTAATAACGAACAATCACTAGACGTGTATACATTGAATCCCACGTCTAGTGAACACACACGTTTAGGTTTACATTGTGAATGAATTTTAATGAATAAAACCTATGACCCTTGGTTCCTTTTATAGTGTAAGGATTAGGGTTTACAAGAGATAATGATGAATAAACAAGTAAACCTTCTATTTAAATAAACTTATGCAGAATATCTTTTGCATGTTTATCTAAATAGAAACTTCCATAAGCTTCTTTTGTCTACGTTTTGTCAATGCTTGAATTGCATGTGACAATGCTTGAATTGCTCTTGACAATGCTTGATTCCATCAACGCCTAAATTCTACATGTCAACGCCCGGAATGCTCTTGTCAACGCCTAGACAAATACTTCACGTTTTCTTCATTTTTGAGTTTCTGCCACATCAACTTTTTGACCCAACAATCTTCCCCTAATTGATAGTGGCAAAACTTTATGTGTATCTCTTGTAAGTTATACATGATCTTCAAATTGCTTCCCCTCAAGTGTAGCACCATATTTCTTCCCCTTTTTGTCACATCAACAAGGAAGTAAACAATGTATGCAATATTGAAGATTCTCCAGAAGTAGGCTCTAAGTAATGATCTTGAAGAAAAATAAATAAAGTATTCTTGATGTAGAAGTAGAATAACCCAACATTGTGTTCCATGTCTTGTACTATCCATGTGACTAAGAACTTATACTCATGGTACAAAGTATAAGTAGACCTCGATCCCTTGTCAATATTCTCATCCTTTGTGAGACACTGAGCACGATAATGTAACTCCTTCAAGTGTTATGACAAGTCTTCGTCACCAACCATGTAAAGCACGAACAAGTTACCTTTAAAGTCAGTGGCTGGAAGTGCATGACTTTAAGATATGATAGAACACAAACTCGCGAAAATCTTCTTCAATCATCAAACTTACCATAAGAATTCTTCCCCTTAAGCCAACACCTTTTCATGACAAGTCAATATCTTCATACGTAAAAGCTGTCAACGAATAACTCTTTCACAAGGCTATTCCGATTACATAATCCAATAAAATTCTTCATGAATGGTTGCTAACTTACTTAAAAATCATTAATCCCTTTCAAAATATCCGAACCATTAATATCATCATGATATTTTATATTAAAACGGAGATTCCATGTACCTTTGTGTGTATTTTCCTCCTTTTTGTGTGCTCAAAACGTCCAATTTTTTTTTTCAAACAACAGCAATCATTGTGTTGTCCAATATCCTTTCTCTCCAATATCTTTGACAGATGTATTGTCCGATATCGGACAATACTTATCAGCGTTGAAGTTCATATATCGGACGACACTGTCAACCTGTCAGCGTTGACTTATTCTGTCAGCGTCAAAATTCCAAACGTCAGCGTCAAAATATATGCTGTCAGCGTCGAACTTACTTTCTGTCAGCGTCTGAATCATTTAATCAAAAGCAGCTTCCACTCTTAACATTAGAAATCAAAATAATCCACCAATTAGAAACTTAGCTTTTAAAAATCTTCAAGTCACTAACATTGTTCTTCAAACGAAAGTAGTTTCACACGATCCTAGTTTGTGTTCACATGAAGAAACCAATATGTTACCATGTAAATATATGATTCCACCAATCACTTTTGATTCACCGTGTGAACACAAAGTGAATAACCAATCAGAATTGAAAGGTTTGTATCTTGACTTAGCCCCATATGAATAATCATAGACTAGCATGTAGAGAATTCGAACTTTATATAACGAATATTAGGATTTATCATATGGCCGTGTGAACACAGACATGTCATCCAATCAGAATTCAAGAACCGTGTGAACACACTTTAAACATCACTTCATAGATCGTGTGTACGCTGGTGTATTTTTGATCTCATATATCACGTCCCTGTGTATAACAAGACTATATGCCGTTTGCTTTGTTTGTCATGTGAACACATACTGAACAACCAATCAAATGCATCCTTTTCTTTGACAGTGATTGCATCATTCTAGGGTTTCGAAACCCTAAAAACGAACCTTGTATAATTATGCATTATAACAGCCCTCAAAACTCATAACTTTCTGCTTTAAAGTCGATCTAGGGTTTGTGAAAATCCCTAGTTCATGATTTCATGTGAAAAGCAAAATCATTAATACCTTTACTGCAGCGAACTTCGACGGACTATAACTTGACAATGAAAGCTCAAATCGAAGATCGCTTCGGTGAGATCCTAGACACAAGTGCCAAGAATCTACAGTCCAAAAATCACGAAAATCCAACGGTTAACGAAGGAGAGATCGTGTTTTGAACATGGCTGTCCACAGAAAACTGCATTCATCCTACTGCTGACTTTGACGCTTAATAACTTTTGCCTGGGGATAAAACTCGACAATCCCTCCGGTGGATGTTTAGATCTATGTATGTAGAACACACATATAAAATTTCGTGACGATCCAACGGTTCAATCAAAAGTTATGACCTTCTGAATACTGCTGCGCACACAAAATCGCCCAGAAAAACCCTAGACGGATTTTTCTTTTCTTCTCGAAACACGAACACCTTGTTGGTCCTAGCATCACGAGCCACGAGGCTCTGATACCAATTGTGGAAACCTTGGTTTCCGGATCTTTTAAGCTACTAGGAATGATCATTGTTCATATGATTAAACAATCAAAGCGGAATTAGAACAATAATCATTAACAAGGTGTTTAGGCACAAGAACATGAATTAAAACACATGGATTGCCCATTATATTAATAACGAACAATCACTAGACGTGTATACATTGAATCCCACGTCTAGTGAACACACACGTTTAGGTTTACATTGTGAATGAATTTTAATGAATAAAACCTATGACCCTTGGTTCCTTTTATAGTGTAAGGATTAGGGTTTACAAGAGATAATGATGAATAAACAAGTAAATCTTCTATTTAAATAAACTTATGCAGAATATCTTTTGCATGTTTATCTAAATAGAAACTTCCATAAGCTTCTTTTGTCTACATTTTGTCAATGCTTGAATTGCATGTGACAATGCTTGAATTGCTCTTGACAATGCTTGATTCCATCAACGCCTAAATTGTACATGTCAACGCCCGGAATGCTCTTGTCAACGCCTAGACAAATACTTCACGTTTTCTTCATTTTTGAGTTTCTGCCACATCAACTTTTTGACCCAACATAACTCTGCAGTCATTAAAATTTTCTATTTCTCTGATGAAGGACATGATCCTTTCAGCTGCATCACTCTTTCTTTTAAGAAAGAATAACCATGTGAATCTAGAGAATTCATCGACAATGACCAAAGTCTATTTGTTATGATTAAGGGATTGAGGTTTTACTGGTCCAAATAAGCCCATGTGAGGAAGATGAAGGCACTTATATACGGAGAATGATTGTTTGGTTTTAAACGATGCTCTGTGGTGCTTTCCTTTTTCACAGGCTGAGCATGGTCTGTCTTTGGTGAAGGTCAGCGAGGGAAGCCTAACGACTAAATCATCCTTGGCCAGTTTGTTAATGTTTTTGAAGTTGAGGTGGGAGAGTCTCTTGTGTCAGAGCCAATTTTCACTATCAGATGCTTTGGAAAAGAGACAGGTGTTGTTTCCTTCAAGACATGACGTCATGTCAATAACATACACGTCCCTTGTTCTTGGTGCAATAAGAACAACGTCATCATTTTGATTGAAGATTTTTCCTTGGATCTTGGTGAAAAGAACTTTGAAACCAGCATCCCAGAGTTGGTTGATGCTGAGTAAGTTATGCTTTAGTCCATTGATATACACGGCCCTCGTAAAGGTGATTCCATTACAATCTACTGAGCCATAATCCTTAGTAGCCCCTAAGGAGTCATCTCCAAAGCCTACCTTGGGATCAGACTTCTTTTTATATCTATGCAGATATTGTTTAACCCCTGTCATATGTCTAGAGAACCCACTATCCAGATACCAAACATATTTCTGCAAGTATTCCTACATAGATATAATGAAACCAAATTAGTTTTGATGATGACCCACTTTCCAGTGTGTGCATGTTGTCGTTGACCAGCGACATAGGGTCGTCTTTGGTTCCTATCTCCCCCTCTTTGGTTGTAGTCTCTGGTTTCATGACGCATACTTCCACATATGTCACATCTAGGATAGTGTTCACACTCATGAGAGTGATGATCATAGAAACCGCAGTACTTGCAAGGGGGATGGGGTCTGAAACTATGGGAGTCTATGGTTTTGGTTTCTGGCCTCCTAGAGGACCTATGAGGAGTTTTAGATCTTAACTGAAGTTTGGCCTTTTGGACAGATATGTTCTCCTCATGTTCATTTGAGGTGTGTTAAGTTGACTCGCATGTGATACATTTACGTTTCTTTGAGTAGTTTTCAGAAGAATGATTTTTAAACCCACAATGTTTGCAAGGTCTGAACAAGGCTCCTCCCTTAGAGCTACTATCAGATCCTTCACCTTGAGAGCTAACAGATGGACTGTCAGCCTGAGGTTTGATTTGAGCTTTCAAACCTTTTACTTCTTCCATAAGAGTAAGGAGAAGTTTCTTGGTGGGTGACAGCTCTTCAGTGGGAGAAATGGGTTTAGTTTCCTTTGGTTCTTTAGCCACAAAAACATTCTTTTGGTTTTTCCCAGTATCTCTGATAGAAGGATTAATATGGCTAGGTGTACCGGAGGGTTTGATGGCAGGTTTTGGACCAAGCAAAGAGTCAGAAGGATCAGCTCCAACAAGTTTGGGTAAAGCTGGAGGGGTGCTTGTATCCTCTGACTCTACTTTAGAGTCATTCTCATCTACAAAAGTGGATATAGGATAGGGGTCATCTGAGGGAACAAACTTGACTTTGGCCACTAGGACATGTTTCTTATACCTACCCTTTCCCCCTATGGCTTGGACCACATTTCCAAGTATGGTTTCAGCAACAAAGTCTTCCATAGAGTATTGACCTTTGTTTCACTTTTCAATTGTCTTTCTAAGTTCACCATTTTCATCGGACAAAGACTCATTTTCAAGGGAAAGTTTGCTTACTTCATTTTGAAGTTGATTAGCAAGATTTACAAAAGGTTTAAGATTTGACAGCTTAGATTGACAAATATTTAACTCTTTTTTAAGATTGTGGAATTTGTTTAACAGATTTTTTCTTTGTTCTTCCACAAAGTGGAGGTCAACTAAGGTGTAGTCACTGACATGGTCTCTATTAGGCCCTTCAGACATGGTAATCAATCTTTGTACCTTTTTCATAGTGATATCAACCCATTGTTCAGATCTTGCTTCACTTTTTCCATCAGTTGGTTCCTCATCAGCGATAGCCATGAAATCCCTAACAGTGGTGGTGGCTTCATCCTTTAATGTAAGAGGCTCATCATCCGAATCAAATGAGGCAGCGATAACACCTTTTTTAGTCTTTTTGTTGTCCTTTTTCTTGGCAGTGTCATCAGCCTTTTGATTGAGTTTCACCAGCTCAGCTTTTAGTGCTTTGTACTTGACCTTGTAGTCCTTCTTTTCCTTAGAGTCAGAGTGAGAAGTTTGCTTGAAGGGAGATGGAGAAAACTTCTTCTTGCTGATGTGGTCACTGCTGGATGATGGAAAGCTAGGAGAGGAGATTTTGTTTGACCAACAGTCTTTTTGAAAATGACCAGCTTTTCCACGAGTGTAACATATCACTTTGGATTTGTCGACTTTAGCAGCTCCAACTCTACATGATCTCTTGTAGTATCTCTTTTGATCAGCGACCAGAGCTCTGTCATGGAACTCGGCATGCAATTCGTCAAGAAATTCTTGACTGCTTCGATTATATTCCTCAATGTCAGAGTCGTTGTCCTGAAAGGAATGGTTAACAACAAGAGCTTTTGAAACATTGATATGGGTGGAAAACCTATCAGTCTCAGACTTGTATATAAAATAAATCAGCCCTTCTTCATAGTTGTATCTACCAAAAAGTTGGGCCAGAATATCATTTTTGATAGCATTATTTTCCCTCAAGATTTGGTTTAAACTCAGCCTATTTCTAGGTAAACTATTGACAAACGTAGCATTTATCTCAGCCTTAGGTATCACAACACCATTATTACCTATATCATTAAGTAAGATTTTAAGCATAGTGTATGTTTGAGCAACATTTTCTGTGTCTATGGCCTTAAAAGCATTAAACTTAAGTCTAAGATCTTGGATTTTGGTTACCTTAGTCTCTTCAGGACCTTCATACCCAAGAACCAATTCTTTCCACATATCTTTTCTGGATTCGTATTTGATAATAGACTTAATTATATTCTTAGGTAGGCAAGAGACTATGAAGCTTTTGAGTTTCTTGTCCTGATTTGCCAGACGTCTATCCGTTGGATACCATTGCTTAATAGGTTTTTTGATAGGTCTCTCAGGGGTGGAGGAAATAGCCAAAGGGACATATAGTCTATTTTCTAATATTTCCATCAAGAAATGTTCTAGACCATCAAGATAGATTAGAAATTTGCTTTTCCAACTAGAAAAGTCTTCTTCATCAAATGCTGGTACATTTGAGACATGAGAACCCCCTCTAGTATCAAGAAGTTGTGTTAAGTCATCATCATTATTACCAGTACTTACAACAGGTGTAGGCATGGTAGTGGTTGATGTGGTGGTCGGGGCGGTGGTCGAAGCATTAGCTTGACTGGTTTAACCAAAGGGTGGTGGCATAGGAGGCAAAAGTATCAGTCATATTAGGATGTTGATTTTAAAAACAAGAACTGTTTATAAAAGTTTTATAAATCAAACCGCTCTGATACCAATTGAAAGTCCCGAAATATAAAAATTGTTGACACAATGTTTCGTTTACAAGATAACAGATTATGATTACTTTTCAAACGCGTAATGCTTTATTAATATGTATAAACAAATTATTACAAAGTGCTATGAATACACCCATTGAATGACAATAAGAAATGAACCCTAGAACAAGTAAACTTGATTCGAGACTCGATTTTATGAGAGAACCTTAGAGTCGCTGGTGGACAGCTGGGGACTTAGAGGTTCTAGAGGGAGAAAGAAACTTAGATAAATTATCCAAGCACAAGGGTTGGTTTTCTCTTCTTTCTCCCTCCTTTTTATAGTGGTACGAGGTTTCTTCCTTAGTGGTAGTAGTTGATACATGTGGCCTTCTCAGTGGAAGAGTACAGCGTATTAAATGCATGTCTAAATTGAGACATACCTTTAAACTACTTTAGATGAATAGTTCTGCCAACTATTCACTTTTATCCCACTAGGTCGTACTAGGCTTTATCTTGAATCTCTTGTTTTGTCCCGCTCAAAACACTTTGTAGATTCTCCCGCCTAAACTATAAACGATAAGACAAGCTTTTCTTGCATAGGTCTTCATAGGGTTGTAAGTGATCTCTGAGTATTGTTATCTCAGAGATCCTTTGACACCAGAACATTCCTTCTACATCCCAGCTATTAATAATCGCTGGTGAGTATGAATTCAGATAATCTTCGAATTCTCTGACGTTGTCTTTGATTTGAATGTTCCTGGTGTGCCAGTTGAAGCTCTTGCCTTCAGCTGGTATGGTCTCTGTCGCTGGTCTTCTCAGCAACTCGTAACACTTAGTCTAATTTAAACAAATCTAGACTGGGCCACAGTTAAAACTTTCATTAGCCTAACAGTCATCTAAAAATACAATGTTCTCCTCTATCAATAATTATATTTTGACACAACTGATTCGCAAAACTAAATTTGAGGCGGAATTTTGTAAAGACTTTTTTTATTTTCCATTACAAATCCAAAAACATGCTTTCTTTTTTCAGAATCATTTTAGTGTTTTAAAAATTCAAACTTATTTATCTTTGTTGTTTAGTGTTTTATTTATAAAGATATCCAAAAACTTCAAAAAGACAACTTCATAGTTTCTAGTAAATTTATGATAGTTTCTTTAATTGTATTTTATTTTTATAAATCAAATTAATTTAGTATTTCTAATGTATTTTAAAATGATCTTTAGAGTGCTGGGAGTCGTTGACACCAGAATCTAGTGCCAAAGCTGCCACGTAGAATTTTAGGGCTTTGGCACCAGAATCCTGTTGGCACCACATTTTAGGGGTAACACTTGACACCAGATTTTCTGGTGCCAACGAAATTAATAATTTCTTTTTACTAATAATTAACTTAAATAAAAACTTCATTAAATTAAAATAATATTACATAATAAAAACATTACAATAAAAAAACAATACCATAAAAAACATAACAATTTAATGATTACGGCTCAAATGCTGCACAAGATTGGCTCGAAGCTCGTTGTACACTCTTCGGTCTGGAATTTCTTTAGTTTTACTCTCATGTATATCACACCTTTCGACCCAACGTCGAACAATGTTCGGTTGAGGATCGACATAAACATCTCTAGGATTCAATGCAAATCCTCCGTCTTCCAATATCATGTTATGTGACATGATACAACAATATCTGATTCGTTTCAAGTGGTTAATTTTGTAAAACCCGCATGCTTTTACCGTGAACAGTACATCTATAATCGTACGTACATGATTAAAACTTACCATATATAACATGTTTACGTTTCTTGAATATTAATTACAAGTATTACGTACGTGTTATTACACGATAATTATTTATTACGCATTAATTCACGATAATAATTCCAACAATAATTATAATCACGAACATACGAACATGAAATCATGAACGTAAATAATCACGAACACATTATAAGTATTTACGTAGTATTTATTACGATTATGTATAAGAATATATTAAGACACGAACGATAACTAATTAAATCACGTAAACACGAACACGAGAACACGTATAATATTTAGACACGGAAAACAATGGGTTTCCCCTTGTGGGCCCCACATACCCACGGCAAGAAACAAAGACAAGGGCCTAGCCCATATTGATTTTTACCAAAACAAGAAATAAGGGAAAGATATTCTCATAATTACTCAAAATTAGAAAAAGATCAAAACCCTAATCTCTCTTTTGCTCCTCTTGGCCGGGGGTATAACACACCAAAAGGGGTGTGTGTGGTTGATTTTGGTGATCAATACATGGAAGATTGTTCGTGTTTTTCATTCTCCATTGTTCACGTATTCGGTAAATCATTAAACCCCTTTTCTTTTTATGTTTTTATTAAGTATAACACATGAAATCATAGGTTATATAAAAACAAGTTAATCATCGTGTAATTAATCATGGGGGGTAAATTAATCATGGTTTTTAGGGGTGTTTGTTCGGCCGACGGACGGAAACCGAGACCCAATGGTCTCGGCTTGTTTTGATTCGCACCAACCGAGACCTCAAGGTCTCGGTGTTGTGTTGTCATGTCTCGGCCGCAAGAACAAGGGAACCCCGACATGCGTCGGGGTGTGTTTGGTTTGTGTGGGTCTCGGCTAAAAACAAGAAACCACCACCGGCTTAAGCCGGTTGCTAAATAAGGAAAGTAGGGGGAACCACAGCCGCGACAGCAGGGGGAACCACCGGCTAGCCGATGGGAACTTTTCCCAGCAGGCGGCTTTAGCCAAGAAACCAGGGGAAACCACCGGCACAGCCGGTAGCTGTTTTACACAAACAGTGGCGACCAGCCAAGCCGGTTAGCCACTGTTAAGGGTGCGTTTGTTGGCCGGTTCACGGGTCCGGTTCACGGGTTCACGAACACGGTTCAAGACATGCTTAGTAAAATAGAACACGGTTCACGACTTAATTAATTTTACAAGTTTGATATTTTACAAGTCTAGTTATTTACAAGATTAACTAAATTAATTTAGCATGTATATAATTAATTTAATTAAAACATGACTTAGGTTAATTATTATTATTGATAATACATGAATTTTAACCTAAGTATTTATTATTTATTTTAGAAGAAAGTAATTAATTAAGTATTAAAACATGACTTATAATTAATTAATTTCCATGACTTAGGTTATGTTAATATAGATATTAATACATGATTTAACCTAAGTATTTTTAACCACTTTAATTTAATTAAATCATGCTTATATTTAATTAAATCCTTAACCTATACTTTATTTAATTCACATGTAATAATTAATAAACTACACTATTTAATCACATGACTTTGAATATTAATTAAGTAAAACTAAGCTTATATTATTAGCTTATTAATCCAGCTTATTTCTAAATATGGAAACTTTCTATTTTAGGGAACTTACTATTTTTGGAAACTTTCTATTTTTGAAAACTTATATTTTAGAAAACCTATTTTACATGTTTTCAACATATTATTCAGGTGAATGTGGTGTGTGCCTTGCATCCTTCACAAGGAGTTGATCCCTCCTACCCATACTCATATTAATTGGAGGCAGCCCCTCTAATTGCATGACGAGGTCACCCCTCTAAATATTCATGCACGTTGATATTTCATGACCTATATTGGCTTAATGGTTAACCAGTTAAACAGATTTTACAAGATAAATATAAGGCTTTTCAAACTATAAAACCAGTTTTACTAAGTTATGATCATGTTTTACAAGACTTATTCATTTCCGCTGCTATATGTCTTATGTATTATAGTATTCATGCTATGCTTGTATATCCGAGCACTGAGCGTTATGCTCAGTCGTTTTCCTTTCATGTTCTCAAAACGGAAGGTACTCAAGGACGTTCGTAGGCTTATCACCGTACGTGCATACGGATGGACGCTATCCGGCTTCTACTTCTTTATGCATTCCTTTACTTTTCCATTCCAGTACTATTATTATTCATGTGTGATGAGTTCTACTTAGACTGCCGATGCTTGATTCCGGCTTATGTCTTTATGGTCAATAAGTGTTTTTAAGACATTTACCTTGCATGCTTTGATGACACGCCATAATTACGCGTGACCCGCCATTTATCAAAATAGGGTGTTACAGTTATGGTATCAGAGACAGGTTTCGACCTGTAGGCTCTAAAAACATGACCTGTGATTAGTGGGTAATCATCATGGTCTTCCTAGAACTTACAGTTTGTTTCATGCATGCATATTTTCATTTATATATGTCATTTGTTACAGGAATTTTGACTAGTAATGGTTGGTACAGGACTGACCATATTAGTCGCATGTGCTTTTATCGGAACTTTTAACTTTGGGACCGAACCATTGGCGTCCCCGCGCCCTGTCATTTGGTTTTGGGTAAACTGACCATACGCGTTTACCTTCGCACATAAAAGTTCTACAAACTGCATCATGCATTCATGCACTGTTTTCACGTATAAATTTTTTCATGATTATTGCATAAATATTTTTTCATGATTATGTATATTATGTTCTAACAGGGTTTTATTATTGCATTTGTTGTATACTATCAGATGGTTCTCACACATGAGCAAGAACAACTCAATGCAGCAGTCCAAGCTGCATTACAAGCCATGCTTCCTTAGCTGAGGAACGAAATCTGAGTAGAGGTGCAAGCTGCCAACAATCAGCAACAGCACCCAGTTCCTCCTCCTCCTCCAGCCACATTGATCACATGGTTGGAGCGTTTCAGCAAGCAGCGCCCGCGTTCCTTCGAGAAGACTGATAGCCCCAACGAAGCTGAAAGCTGGTTGGCTCATATCGAGAAGATCTTTGATGAAATGGGCTGTGACCCCGTTTTCAATGCGAGGTTAGCCTGTTACAAGTTCGAAGGCGACGTGTTAGGTTGGTGGAAGTCAGTGAAGCAGTCAGAGGGAGGTGATGCTTGGGTGGCTGGTTTGACTTGGGCTCAGTTCAGGACAAGCTGAAGAGGGAGTACCATGGAATCAGACAGAGAGCTGGGGAGAACAGCAACGAGTTTATGCAGTGTTATCCCCGTCTGGCTGGTTTTCTTGGCACTGCAGCAGGTACGGCCGAAGAGCAAGCTTACCACTTTCGTTGGGCTCTCCGTACCTTGGTTTCCAGCAACTTGGTGTGTGCTACCTTCAACACGGTGGCACAAGTAGCTAACGCAGCACGTAAGTTGGAGATGTTGCATGAGAGAGATGAGTTCGGTGAAGCAGAGAGACCCGAAAAGAGGTATATATTATCATTCAGCCGTGATGATTCAATTCATTTCATATTATACCAAATATTTATCTCTCTATAAACAATTGCATCTTTTAGGCAGAAGAGTGGGGACCGTCCCAGCCGGCTACTCAGCCTCAGCAGAGTCAGCACAAGGGTATCGGTCAGACTCATGACCGTTCTGCTTCGGACATGCGCAACGGTAATGACCATCACCGTAGCAATGCCAGCAACTCCAACAGCAGCATGTCCCTAAACTTACTCAATTATTATGCATATGTTTCATGAACTCGATTTTGACACTTTAACATCTTTTACCAGGAATCATGGAAACGGAAGGGAGCAGGACCGCAGAGGTTCCCAACCTAACCGTCCAGCTATCACTGGTATTATGTCCAAAAAAAATTCGGCATTGTCCAAATTATATCGGTAAACCATGTCTCACGTATACGTTCTTAACAGGCTCCCAGCCGGCAAGGGCTCTTGTTGAGGGATATAGCCACCCTCTATGCACCTCGTGCAACCGTAGGCACCCAGGGCCATGTCGCCGTAACAGCGACGCTTGCTTCAAGTGTGGTCAGTCAGGCCATTGCATGAAGGACTACCGTAAAGGCGAGATAGAGGTCACTTCTGGACATGCCGAAAACAAGCCATCTCCTACTTCTGGGCGGGTGTACATGACCTCGCACGATCAGGCTGCTAAGTCCACAGGTACCATTACTGGGATCTTATATATGTATGGTCGAGCTGCATGTGTACTATTTGATATGGGTGCTACTCATTCGATCATTTCTACTACTTTTGCCAAAAATGTTAGGACATCCCCGATGCCATTAGGAAATGTCCTAAACATTTCCACGCCCTTACGAGACTCTCTATGCATTACACATGGGTACAAGAGTCTTCCCCTCGAGTTTGACGACAAGATTCGTCCAGTAGACGCACTTCCTCTAGATATGTGTGATTTTGACATGATATTAGGCATGGATTGGCTATCCCAACATCACGCCACCATCGACTGCCCCTCATATCGAGTCATCTTTGGTGATGTTAATGCACCAGAGTACATTCACAACGGGTTCATACCCGGAAGGTCTGTACAAATCATCTCGACTTTGCAAGAACGTGCATTACTTTCACATGGTTGCGAGGGCTATCTAGCTACTGTCCATGACATGGATGCTGAATATACATCGATCCAGAATCAGCCAATAGTGTTAGAATTCCCAGACGTGTTTCTAGAAGAACTTCCGGGCATTCCACCTGCTCGAGAAGTAGAGTTTAATAGCGAGCTCATTCCAGGAGCTGAGCCGATTTCCAAGGCTCCATATCGCATGGCTTCCATTGAGCTAAAAGAGCTGAAGGATCAATTGCAAGAACTTCTAGAACGAGGCTTCATTCGACCTAGCTCATCTCCATGGGGCGCACCGGTCTTATTCATGAAGAAGAAAGACCGCAGTATGCGTCTTTGCATAGATTATCGCGAGCTCAACAAGATCACAATCAGGAATAGATATCCCTTACCACGCATTGACGATTTGTTTGACCAACTCCAAGGGGCCAAGCATTTCTCCAAGATTGATCTAAGGTCAGGTTATCATCAGTTATGGGTTAAAGAGCAGGACATCGCTAAGACTGCTTTCCGTACACGTTATGGACACTACGAATTTGTAGTCATACCATTTGGCCTTACTAATGCTCCAATTGTTTTCATGGATTTGATGAACAGAATCTTCCATGAATTTCTAGACAAGTTCGGCATAGTATTCATTGACGACATTCGGATATTCTCTAAGGCCAAGGAGGAACATGAAGACCATCTTCGTACGGTATTACAGATTCTTCGCCAGAAGCAGCTGTATGCTAAATTCTCCAAGTGTGAATTCTGGCTGACTAGTGTGGCATTTCTAGGTCACACTGTATCCGCAGACAAAATAAACATGGATCCAGCAAAGGTTGAGGCTATTACCAAGTGGCGAAGACCGATATCCGTGACAAATTTCGCAGCTTTCTAGGCTTAGCTGGTTACTACCGCAGATTTGTAGAGAACTTTTCCCGTTAAGCACTACCATTGACCAAACTGATGCGGAAAGGGGAGAAATTCGTCTAGACTGAGGAAAAAGAGAAGATCTTTGAAGACCTGAAGCAGAAGTTAGTATATGTACCTACTCTTACTCTCCCATCTGGTACGGGTGGATTTCAAATTTATAGTGACGCTTCAGGGAAGGGACTTGGTTGTGTTCTCATGCAACATGGGAAAGTGATTGTTTACACATCACGGCAACTTAAGCCTTATGAAGCAAACTATCCTACGTACAACTTGGAACTTGCAGCAGTCGTGTTTACACTGAAGATATTGAGGCATTACTTGTATGGCGAATCATGTGATATCTTCACAGATCGCAGGAGCCTCATCTTCACCCAACGTGAGCTAAATATGAGACAGAGGAAATGGTTAGAGCTGTTGAAGGATTATGACCTAAATGTGCAGTATCACCCCGGTAAAGCAAATGTAGTAGCAGATGCTCTTAGCAGGAAGTCGGGCATGATCAACGACATTAAAATCAAGGAGCATATTATGAGGGATTTGGAGCGACTGGATATAGAAATCATGGTACAAGGACAGCACGCGTACTGAGCTAATCTTAGAGTAGAACTTGAATTACTCTCTAGGATCAAGGAAGCTCAGCAGGACGATGGTGAAATCTGGGCGATAATTCAGAACTTGGAGAAGCAGACAGAATTTCGTGTAGACGAAGACGGTATCTTATGGCAAGGAACGAGACTTTGTGTTCCCGACAACCAAGAACTCCGAGAAGCATTGTTAGCGGAAGCTCATAGCTCCCTATTCTCTATTCATCCTGGTTAAACCAAGATGTACCACGACATCAAGCAATACTTTTGGTGGAGCGGTATGAAACAGGATGTTGCCACCTACGTTTCCAAATGTCTTACCTGTCAGCAGGTTAAGATTCGAGCATCAGCGAGCTAGCGGTCTCCTACAACCGTTAGACATTCCAGAGTAGAAGTGGGACCAAAATCACCATGGAATTTGTTACCGGTATTCCGTAGACTAAGAGGAAACATGATGCAATTTGGGTCATTGTTGATCGAGTTACGAAGTCAGCTCATTTCTTACCGATTCGCAAAGACGATGCGGTCAGTAAACTCGCTGACACCTATCAGAAGGAGATCATGAGACTTCATGGTGCTCCATCTAGTATCGTCTCGGACAGAGATCCTCGTTTTACTTCGTGATTCTGGTCGAGTCTGCAGAAAGCTTGGGGTATAAAACTTAAGCTTAGCACGGCCTTTCATCCACAAACAGACGGACAGTCGGAGCGGACTATTCAGACACTAGAAGACATGCTCCGCGCATGTGCACTAGAATGGACAGGATATTGGGATGCTTATATCTGTCTAGTAGAGTTTGCATACAACAACAGTTGGCACGCAAGCATCAAGTGTGCACCATTCGAGATGTTGTATGGCAGAAAGTGTCGCGCCCCAATCTGCTGGGATCAAGTTGGTGAGAGAACATTTGAGGGTCCGGAGATGATAGAGTTGACTAATGAGAAGGTCGCAGTAGCTAAGGCGAAGTTGCAAGAAGCTCGTGCACGATAGAAGTGTTCTGCAGACAAGCATCGTAGAGACTTACATTTCAAGGTTGGAGATCATGTATTTCTCAAGGTATCACCGGCACGCGATGTTAAACGTTTTGGAGTCAAGGGAAAACTCAGTCCTAGATTCATCAGACCGTTTGACATTATTGAGCGGATTGGTGAAGTATCTTATCGTTTAACTTTACCTCCGTAGCTTTCATACGTTCACGACGTTTTCCATGTATCTCTACTTAGGACAAACGATTATCATCCTCTTCATATGGTTCAGTATCCACTTGATCAAATACGTGAAGATCTTACCTTCATAGAGGAACCCGAACGCGTTCTTGACAGACAAGAACGGGTCATGAGGAAGAAAACGATTCCTTTTTTCAAAATCCTTTGGAGGGATCACACCGAGCGGGAAGCCACTTGGGAGACCGAGGAGTCTATCCGGAGTTCTTACCCTCATTTCATGTTTTGAATTCGGGTATGTTCCTTTTCCAGATTATTTTATCTATAATTCGGGGACGAATTATTCTTTTTAGGGGGGAAGAGTTGTAAAACCCGCATGCTTTTACCGTGAACAGTACATCTATAATCGTACGTACATGATTAAAACTTACCATATATAACATGTTTACGTTTCACGAATATTAATTACAAGTATTACGTACGGGTTATTACACGATAAGTATTTATTACGCATTAATTCACGATAATTATTCCAACAATAATTATAATCACGAACATACGAACAAGAAATCATGAACGTAAATAATCACGAACACATTATAAGTCTTTACGTAGTATTTATTACGATTATGTATAAGAATATATTAAGACACGAACGATAACTAATTAAATCACGTAAACACGAACACGAGAACACGTATAATATTCAGACACGGAAAACAATGGGTTTCCCCTTGTGGGCCCCACATACCCGCGGCAAGAAACAAAGACAAGGGCCTAGCCCATATTGATTTTTACCAAAACAAGAAATAAGGGAAAGATATTTTCATAATTACACAAAATTAGAAAAAGATTGAAACCCTAATCTCTCTTTAGCTCCTCTTGGCCGCCGGGTATAACACACCAAAAGGGGTGTGTGTGGTTGATTTTGGTGATCAATACTTGGAATATTGTTCGTATTTTTCATTCTCCATTGTTCATGTATTCGGTAAATCATTAAACCCCTTTTCTTTTTATGTTTTTATTAAGTATAACACATGAAATCATAGGTTATATAAAAACAAGTTAATCATCATGTAATTAATCATGGGGGGTAAATTAATCATGGTTTTTAGGGGTGTTTGTTCAGCTGCCGCAAAGGAACCGAGACCCCATGGTCTCGGCTTGTTTTGATTCGCACCAACCGAGACCTCGAGGTCTCGGTGTTGTGTTGTCATGTCTCGGCCGCAAGAACAAGGGAACCCCGACATGCATCGGGGTGTGTTTGGTTTGTGTGGGTCTCGGCTAAAAACAAGAAACCACCACCGGCTTAAGCCGGTGGCTAAATAAGGAAAGCAGGGGGAACCACAGCCGCGGCAGCAGGGGGAACCACCGGCTAGCCGATGGGAACTTTCCCCAGCTGGCGGCTTTAGCCGAGAAACTAGGGAAACCACCGGCACAGCCGGTGGCTGTTCTACACAAACAGTGGCAACCAGCAAAGCCGGTTAGCCACTGTTAAGGGTGCGTTTGTTGGCCGGTTCACGGGTTCACGAACACGGTTCAAGACATGCTTAGTAAAATAGAACACGGTTCACGACTTAATTAATTTTACAAGTTTGATTATTTTACAAGTATAATTATTTACAAGATTAACTAAATTAATTTAGCATGTATATAATTAATTTAATTAAAACATGACTTAGGTTAATTATTATTATTAATAATACAAGAATTTTAACCTAAGTATTTATTATTTATTTTAGACTATAGTAATTAATTAATTATTAAAATATGACTTATAATTAATTAATTTCCATGACTTAGGTTATGTTAATATAGATATTAATACACGAGTTAACCTAAGTATTTTTAACCACTTTAATTTAATTAAATCATGCTTATATTTAATTAAATCCTTAACCTATAGTTTATTTAATTCAGATGTAATAATTAATAAACTATACTATTTAATCACATGACTTAGAATATTAATCAAGTAAAACTAAGCTTATATTATTAGCTTATTAATTTAGCTTATTTCTAAATATGGAAACTTTCTATTTTAGGGAACTTACTATTTTTGGAAACTTTCTAATTTTGGAAACTTTCTATTTTTGGAAACTTCTATTTTAGGAAAGCTTCTATTTTTAAGAAGTTACTTATTATTACATTACAAGTATAATAACACAAGAATATCAGTTAATACTTAATCAGAAGACTTAAAACACATGATAAAAGCAGTATAGTATTAAAATCAGTAAAACAAGACTAAAACATATAAAACAAGTCAAGACATACTATAATCAGATTACGTACGCAGTAACAGAATACTTATACACGTATCCTTCTATGTAGCATTAGTAAGATCGGAGTAGGATTCCTTCGTGCTTCTTTTCCGTTCACTGGACAAAAAGTACGGATTCTCCGTCCTTCAGTATGGACATTCTTTCTTATTAGGATTCCCCGTATGCAGCCAACTGTTTTCCTAGTATATGTTTTATATGTTTTTGAATTGATTATGTTTAGTTTTAAATGCCTAAGCCATATATGTGCATTGTTGATCCCAAAATCAGATCTTAACCTTAGCTTGTTAAGGGTTGTGATAGAACGAATGAATTCATACTAACACTTAGAGAAACTATGCAATACACACAGTAACTAAACAAACTAGGAAATAATCATGGAGTAGTAACTGAAACGCGTAAAGATCTCTTCCATGTTTAACTTAGTAGCAGGGCCTTTGACTTCTAGCAGGGGAACCAATCCCCCTGCCTTCACAATGTAGCAGGGTCTTCATATTATAACAGGGGAAACCTTGACCAACCAGCAGGGGGAACTTAGTATACATACTTTTATTCCCAACAATCCTCCCCTAAACTTGTGCTTTCCCCTAAGGACAAGTTTCTAAATATCTGCTGGTTGATGAGGATGCTTACAAACTTTTTGGCCAAACTTGCTTGTGGATAAACCTATAAAGATCATATGCAACTGGTTTCTTTGCATCCACAATCAAGTCAGTGTGTGCCATCTTCTTATATGTCTCCTGTGAGAGAGGATAAAAACGATTATTGAATAGATAGACACTTACACCTTCCATAGCTAACTCATAGACACCAGAATTTGTGACTAGCTTCTAGGATAACATTTTGGCTCCATTCTATGCATCAAATAATGGATCAAACATTTCAGGCTCATACATCCTCTTCATACAGTTCCAGATCACCCAGTCTTTCTCAACACCTTCAATAGTAGAAGGTTGTGCTTCAAATGTGGCCTTCAAAATTTTCCATAGATCATCTAAGTCTTCCCTATCTAAAGTTTGAAATACTGCTTCCAAACCTAGAAATGTTTGTGTTGTGTTATCAGCTCTAGTCAGCCTCCACCAGGACCTCTTTTCATGCTCAAAGATTGCATACTCTACTATAGCATACCTCTTCCCATACTCACTTGGTGAAATGTCATCATTTTCTACCAGGACCAAGTGTTTCTTAATTTCTTCATTGGAAGGGTGCTCACTCTCCTTGGTAACAGTACCAATCTTTTCCATCCTCTTCAATCTTTTGGCTGTTCTTTGTGTATTAAGAACAGATAATGAGGATTCACCTGTTTTGAGAGTTGCACCTACTTGTGCTGATGCACCTGCTTGTGATGATCCACCTGCTTCTCCCTCTGCTTTTATCTTTCTAGCCTCGCTGGCTTTTTCTACCATTTCTGTTTCTCTTCTCAAATACTCATCATCTTCAGGAGTGCCAATGCCAATTATATTGTCAACATTTGTTTCCCTTAGCACTGGCTAGGCCGCTCTCTCTATTTCTTCAAATGTCATACCCTTGAAGTGGCCATCAGTCCACTTCTTGTGCCTTTTAAGCATAACCTTGTAGTGTGTCAGCCTTCCTTTCTCAGACCTCAAATACTTTTCCTTTTGAATCTGACATTCTCTTCTCTCCAAAAACTCATTTTGATATTTGAAGATCAAAAGAGTCAATTCATACTTTTCCTTCAATGAGGCATGTACCATTTCAGTGTCCTATTGTGCCAGAAAGTCTTTGACATGAGGAACTTTATCATGTATCTCCCTCTGCATTATCTCTATCTGCTTTAGCATTTCTCTTGGCCTCATCTGTGCTGGTTCCTGAACATTCACCTATGTTTTCTCTTGTACCCTCTGTTGCTCCATGTGTAGCTCTTCCTCTTGTAATTTTTGAGCCATATATTCATCATATTCTGTCTGAGCCCTTATTTCCTCAGGATTTTGACGTTTGTATTTTCTCTTGGGCTCTTCCACCATTATACCTTTCCCCTTGTCTTTTGGTTCAACTGTTAGTGTAGCTTTGGGTGCAGTCTTACCAATCTGAATCCCCTTTTGAGCTGGTTGTCTTCATCTCTTTCTAGTAAATGTTTGTGAAATGTGTTTAGCAGGGGAATGGCTTACAGAAGGGGGTAAAATGACAGCAGGGGAAACTTGTGAAGCAGGGGCTGCTGCTTTATCGCCTAAGTCTAACAAAACTTGAGCTACATCCTTTGTTTCACTCCCTTTATCACTACCTTTCTCTTCACTAGCCACCTTCTCTTTTTCCAGATTATGTGCACCTGGAAGTGAATACCATTCTACTGAATCATCTGGTCTAGGTACTTCCTCCCCTTTGGAAGCATCCTCATCTGTGGTTAGGACTAGTTGTGGCTTTTTCCTCCCCTCAAGCTTAGCAATCCTGGACTCCAAAGTAGTGATTACCAGGCCTTGCTTTGTGACAGTTTGTACAAGTTGTGCATTTTTCTCTTGCAAGCTAGTGCACAGTTTTGTCAATTCAAGTCTAGATAATGGTTTCAGGCTGCTCTCAACCCTAGAAGGAGATTTCTCCCATCATTGAGTATCACTGAGTGAGGAAGTGGACTTACCTATGGTGTCACTGTCCTGCTCATCCCTTGAGGATGAGTCAGTAGTGGCAACCAAATCCCCAGGTTGTCCACACTCGTGGAGGCTCTCCTCTCTGCATCTGATGAAGATTTACTAGGCAAGGGAGACCCAGCAAACCTGGCTTTAGTTCTCCTTTCATGTATTGGATCAGCAGTGGGTAGAGAACTAGCAGGGGAATCACCAGTTGTGGCAGGGGATAGATTTGAAAGCAGGGGAATAAAACTTTTGAAACAGGGGAAACTTTCCTAAAGGTAACAACATCTACTAAATAAGAAAGAGGTAACCAGCACTGTCCTAATGTACAAGTTATTCCACAAGATACATAGGAGCTCAAGTGTCCTCCAGTCACCAATCTCCCTAGAAGTAGAGATATTACACAAGTGTCCCCAAAACTAGTTTATCCCAAGAAAATCTTCCCAGGTCACCCACCCAACCAATACCTGCCTAGGCCAACAAGTCTTGGCAACATGCAGTTAAGAATTTCATTTTATACAATAAATTGCACAATCAAAAAGTCTGACTGCATATCATAGTGCCTCAAGGTCTAAGGACTCCAACTTGCCTTGCAGCAAACCTTCACTGTCACAAAGCCCTCACTCACCTGTGGGTTTGATCTAATATCAAACATGAGCATCCTATAGATGCCCTGAAACCTAGAGGTGTGACCTAACCTCCCCTGAAACATAAAGCATATACCTTATTCTCCCATAATGAAATATGCTCTATTGAAAGCTCTGCATGTTAGTCTAAAAACCACATATAACCACTTAAAAAGAACAAACCCTAAACAGGGGAAATTCCCATAGCAGGGGGATTAACCCTAGCAGGGGAATCCTTATTCATAAGCAGTGGAATGAGAAGAAACGGAAAAACGACTAATACATGTACAACAACAACATTGATGCAATCCTGAACACACAAGACACTGCAGACATCAGGTTTAGGGAGTAAGCATCCCAATACTTGCAACCAAGTATTGAAATCTCCCAATATCAATGGCTTTTGTCAAAAGATCAGCAACATTAAGTTATGTGTCAATTCTATCTGGCACAATTAAGCCTTTTTCAAAACAATATCGAATAAAATGATCTCTGATTTCAATGTGTTTAGTCTTAGTGTGAATAACAAGATTTTTAATAATACAGATTGTGCTGTTGTTGTCAATAAATATCTTGGTTTTAAGAAAATTATACCCACAATCAAGCAGTTGATTCTGAATCCAAAGAACTTGTCCACAACATGCAGCAGCTGCTACATACGCAGCTTCAGTTGTGGAAGTTGCAAGAATAGTCTGCTTCTTACATTGCAAAGATATAAGTCTTCTCCCCAAAAACTGACATCCACCTGTAGTAGACTTTCTGTCATTGTTATCCCCAGCATAGTCACTATCTGAATAGGCCACCAGCTCAAAAGGTGACTCCTTAGGATACCAAAGTCCTAAAGTGGGATAACACTTCAGATACCTAAAAATTCTCTTCATAGCAAAGAAATGACACTCTGTTCGATTTACTTGATATCTGGCACACAAACAGACTACAAACATGATATCAAGTCTTGAAGCTGTAAGATACATGAGGGAGCCAATCATGGATCTGTATGCCCTAACATCAATAGGTTTTCCAGGACCATCCTTGCCCCAAGGATTATCCTTGTCCATTGGTGTGGAGACTTTCTTTCCTTCACTCATTCCAAACTTTTTCACAATTTCAGCTACATATTTGTCCTGGTAGATGAAGATCCCATCTTTCCTCTACTGAACTTGTAACCCCAAGAAAAAGTTGAGTTCACCCATGACACTCATCTGGAATTTATCCTGTATTAGTTTGGCAAACTCTTTTTTAAGCAAAGAATTTGTGGATCCAAAAATAATATCATCTACATATACCAGTACTAAAAGAAAGTCCCCTTTGTGTTTCTTGATAAACAGGGTCTGGTCAATCTTCCCCCTGTTGAAGCCATTATCTAACAAGTACTTGGATAGTATTCCATACCAGGCCCTGGGGGCTTGATGAAGCCCATACATAGCCTTTTTCACTTTGTAGACCTTGTCTGGGTGCTCTGGGTCTTCAAAACCTGGAGGTTGCATGACATATACTTCTTCATCAATGGTGCCATAGAAAAAGGCACTCTTGACATCCATCTGATAAACTGTGAAGTCCATGTAAGAGGCATAGGCCAAGAATAATCTAATGGCCTCAATTCTGGCAACTGGCGTAAAGACTTCATCATAATCAATGCCTTCTTCTTGTGTATACCCCTATGCTACCAATCTTGCTTTGTTTCTGACCACTATGCCTCTTTCATCTTTTTTGTTCCTGAGCACCCATTTTATCCCTATGGGTCTAGCCCATTTTGGACAATCAACCAGGATCCATACTTCTTGAATGTCAAACTGTAGAAGCTCTTCCTGCATGGCTTCAACCCAACTTGGATCATTAAGTGCTTGAAAGATCTTTTTAGGCTCTTCTTGAGACAAAAATGCAGCAAAGAGACAGCATTGGATGGTATCATGATTGTACTTCATTGTAATGTTTGAAATAAAGTTGTGCTCTTTTGTTGTATACCTTGTTTGCCTAGGAGTCCCAATACCTCCAATAATCTGGGATGTAGGATGATCCTTGTTGATTCTGTGAGTTGAATGTCTGTCAACTATGACCTCAGATTCCAGATTATTCATATCAGCTCCAATTGGACTGTCATGATTTGGGAAAAGATCTTCATTGTAATTTCCCAAAGAGACAGCATTTGTAAGTGAGGGAGTTATATGAAAGTCTGGTGAGTTTTGACCTCCATGTCTGAGTATTCTGCTTCCACTGTTGCTAGACAATGTGATGGGTGAAAATGAGAGTGTGGATTCTCTTTCTTCATTCTTAACATCAGGAATCACAGTTTCTGCAACAGCAGGGGATACATAAGGCCCAGTAGGGGAATCAAAGATTCCACTGCTTTCAAACATTCCACTGCTTTCATCAACAGGCTTAGCAGGGGATGGTATTGATTGTGCAGTATTTTTAGAAAGATCTTCCTCCTTGTCCATCCTTGTAACAACATCCTCGGCAGGAAACAGTGAAGGTACAGTCATGTACCTCATTGGTGATTTCTCCACAGCAGGTTGTTCTTTGGTACCTGAAATGTTAGTATTCTCCAAAGCAACAGGTACATAATTCATAGATTTAGAAAGAATTTGAATATCAAAGAACCAAGCAGGACCTGTTTGTACATCCTCAGGCTTGTCTTCAAGAAAATCTATATGAAGATTTTCTGTTATTTTGCTTGTCTTCTTGTTAAATACCCTGTATCCTTTGTTGTTCAACGAGTAGCCAAAAAAGTACCCATCATCCCCTTTTTCATTAAATTTACCTAAATTGTCAATTGTGTTCAGAATGATCACATGACATCCAAATGGCCTGAAAAAGTCAATCAAAGGGGGTCTTCCATTGAACAGCTGATAAGGGGTCTTATTGTGTGCCTTAACCACCAAGGCCCTGTTTTGAACGTAGCAAGCAGTGCTAACAGCTTCAGCCCAAATAATCACTGGAAGCTTAGAATCAGACAACATAGTTCTTGCAGCTTCAATTAATGTTATGTTTCTTCTTTCTGCAACACCATTTTGTTGTGGTGTTCTGGCTATGCTATACTCCCTTCTTATGCCTTTGCTGGTGCAAAAAGTGTCCAGCTTCTGGTTTTTAAATTCACCACCATTGTCAGATCTGATGGTTACTACCTTCATGCTCTTGGAAAGCTCAATCTGAGTGATAAAGTTTTTGAGCACTTCTGTTGTATCACTCTTCTCAAACAGAAAGAAAGTCCAAGTGAACCTTGAAAAGTCATCAGTGATCACTAGGCAGTACCATTTCTTCATAATACTTGCTACAGAGGTAGGACCAAAGAGATCCATGTGTAGCAATTCCAATGGTTTGGTGGTGGATTAAACTGTTTTGGATTTGTAAGAGGCTCTATGCTGCTTTCCCTTCAAACAAGCAACACAAGTATGGTCATTTGCAAAAGTCTTGGAGGGAAGACCATGAACAAGGTTGAATTTAAACAACTTATTCATATTCTTGAAGTTCAGATGACCAAGTCTTCTATACCACTTCTTGCATTCATCAGCTGATGCTTTAGTAATAAAACAGTTCTCATTATCTTGAAAAAAGATGTCCTTAAGATCAATGGTGTACATGTTCTTCTGTCTTGGTGTTCTTAGCATAATTAGAGTGTTTGGTGGTAACACAAACTCCTTTCCTAACACCAAGCACTCAGTATCAGTGAAGAGGACAAAATTCTTGTTATCAGTCATTTGGGACACACTGAACAGGTTGTATTTTAGCTCCTTCACCAAGTAGACATTATCAAATGTCATTCCATTGGTGACAATGGTTCCTTTTCCTGTGATTGTCCCATGTCCATCTCCAAATGAGACACCATCATTATTAGGGGTGTAATCGAGCCGAGCCGAGCTCAAGCTTAGTAGGGCTTGAGCTTGGCTTGATACTAAAATTGTATGCTTGAGCTTGGCTTGATAGCTTGTCAAGCTTTACCAATCCAGGCTTGAGCTTGGCTTGATAAAGCTTGATAAAGCTTGATAAAAGCTTGAGCTTGGCTTGATAAAGCTTGATAAAAGCTTGAGCTTGGCTTGAAAAGCTTGAATGTATATAAATTTAATTTTTTTATAATAAAACTCATCAATGAACATATGTATAAAGAAAATCATTACTTAAAACAAATTTGACTTATTTAACATTAATAAAACCAATAACAAAATTATCGTACAATCTTAGTTTCAAAATGTGTTTTGCACTCAAATACGATTAAGGTCTTAAAGGCCATTCAAAATATGAATGCGAGCACAATTTAGACACGGCGCGTTTAATATTAATAAGAGTAAAAAAATATTTATACACATATTGTATTTCACCAAGTACCGAGTAAATGCAATAATTAAATTTACAAAAATAAAGAATCGTTTAAAATAGAAAGAACTAAAATATAAATGTAATCAAAGTTAAAAGTCATTCTAAAATATATTATTTATTTATGAATTTAGCCCTTAAAATTAGGTTAATACTCAAATTAACAATTAGTTGCTTTTATAAATTCATCATAAAAACATATTTTTGATCGAGCTTGAAAAAGCTTGATAAGAACTCGAGCCGAGCTATTAAAAGCTTGAGCTTGATATAGTTTCGAGCTATTTTTTAGGCTTGAGCTTGGGCTTGAGCTTGATAAAATCTTGGCTTGATCGAGCCAAGCTCGAGCTCGAGCTCGATTTGCTTGATAAAAGCTTGGCTTGATTACACCCCTAATCATTATCATGTAGGGGCACAAAGTTTGACAGATATGATTTATGCCCAGTCATGCTCCTTGAACATCCACTATCCCAGTATGCCTTATCATTCCTGGTCTGCTTATTCACCTGCAAAAAGAAAAACAATTTAGTTTCTCTTGGGGACCCAAGCCATTACAGACTTGGATCTACCTCGTGTATCAATGTATGATAGTTTGTCAAAGGCTAGTGATACACCATTAGGCTGAGTACCCTTTTTGGGTGCCCATACCCAACGAGCTGAGGCTTTCACAGCTTTTCCCCATCTTCCCATGTTCCTAGTCGGCCAAACTTTGCGAGTAGGGGATACCCTGGGCATAGCAGGGGAATCCCTATACGTAGCAGTGGGAACCCATCTTTTGTTTTGGGCCCTATTGGTGCGTTGGTAAGGTCTATGGCCAGATGTATATGCAATATGAGGTGTTGGTGTAGTCACATTTACTGCCTTTCTTAAGGCTGATGCCACATACTTGGTAGAAACCTTGTTTCTTATAGCATGGGGAACATATTTAGCAGGGGAAAATGGTTTTGCCCCTGCATTTAATAGAATGGCTTGTGGTTGCATTTCCTTTAAGGGATTTGCAGCCACTGTTCCCATGGGTGCTTGACATATTTGATAGATATGATTAAAGCTGCCACAAGTGAAACAAGGTTTAGTGTTCTTGACAAAGTACTTTCCTAGTTGAATGGACTTTTGATCATTCCAGTTTCTTTGATTTCCCCTAACCTCATTTCTTTTATTATTTCTATACATACATGCATATTTGATGATAGGTTTGATGGGCTTGGGACTAGATGGTGCTGAATCAGACCTATTAGAAGTTCTGGGTGAACTACTTTTAGAGCTGGAGTCACTTCCAAATATCCCTTCTCTTGAAAAGAGAACTGGGTTATCTATTTTCCATTATTTTAAGGCAATCTGTTCTTTTTCAAAATCCCTGATAACACTAGTTTTTACTATGGGTTCTTCAGGTTTTTGATCCTTGGGTATGTGGTCATTTAAGTCAAATTTAATGTCCTCATGCTGTTTGAAACAAGAGAGACCAGTCTAAGAAAGGTCTTTCCTAGGAATGGGTCCATGTATGTTAGCAGGTGGTGGTGGAATAGTAGCATGTTGATTTTTGACCCCAAAACCTGTCTTAACTCTAGGTGATTGCCCAATTTCCACTGCCTTAGTGAGATCTTTAGAAGCCTTTCCAAGTTTTTCAATACTTTTATCATCAATCTGTTTATTAGTTCTAAAGACTTCTACTTCAGCTTTTAACTCTTTAATGGAGTCATTTTTCTCCCTGGCATCTCTCTCTAGAATGACTATATGGTCTCTATAGTCATTCTCTCTTTTTGTATATTCTCTTATGGTGGACTCTAATTGTTCTAGAGCACGTTTGTAATTGTCTAACTCATTCTCAAGATTAATACATTTAACTTTTAAATCTCTGATTTGACTGTTTAATGAGTCATTATTTTTTCTACATGCCTTAGCACAGTAAGAGTCATCATATACCTCATTATTTGAACTTGATGAAGACTTGGCCATAAGAGCAAATTCCTTCTCCTCTTCCTCAGCAACCAAAGCTTGGTTTCTTTCCACACTGGCTGTCATAGAGCTCCAATCCCATCCAGCTCCATCTATTCATTGCAAGGCAACCATAACTTTAACCTCAGAATCACCATCCCTGCTTTCCTTCTTGTAGTTGCTACTAGTATTCCTTGGACCTCTGTACTCTCTTGCAAAATGCCCTATCTTGCCACAGTTGTAGCACTCAACCTTTGACTTGTCAAATCCAGCCACATCAGAAGGGTTGATGGAAATATTCTTCCTATACTTCTTGTAGAACTGGTTGGCCCTCATGCTTAGTAGGGCCATGTTCTACTTGATGTCCATCTCCTCAAGTCCTTGCTTACTAATCTGATTCAGATCTTCATGTAACACAATGGAGCCTTGAGATCCTTGTGATGTAATGAAAGCACAAGCAGTGTCAAGGCTGAATGTTGCAGGCCTCTCTTCATCATGTGAAGGCTCTGTCCTTGTAGCAGGGGAATGTGTAGCAGGGGAAGCTTCAATTCCACTGCTTTTGGGGATTCCACTATTGTGGGAAATAAATGCCATATTGGCAGGGGCATCAGTGGTTCCACTTGAATTGGTGGGAATGTTCCCTGCTGCCTTCATCTCATTGACAACAGGCTCAAAAACCTTCAGGTTGTTGTAGATGTCATCAATGTTCTTGTCATCCAGATCCTCTTTGTTCTGCCAAATGGATTTATAGACAAACCATTCCTTCTGAAGGCTGTCCAGAAATCTGGCATTGATTTGTTCTGAAAGAGGCAAATTGGTTGATCATTTGGTTCTTCTTTTTCTTTTTGGTGGCTTCATTTCCACCAAAGGTTTTTCCAATAGCTTCCAGAGATCGTTGGTTGTCTTATGTTCCCTGAATCTTAGTTGATGTCTATCAGGTAGAGCCAACAACAGAGAGATGTGAGCTCTGACATCATGCCTTCTAGCCTGGATCTCCTTGTCTGCAAGAGCATCAGATTTCTTCTTGTCACCTTTCGAACTTTCACCAGTCTCTGTTTTATCTCCTTTATCTTGATCTTCAACCACCACTGTTTTGGTGAATTGATCACCAAATTCTATGATCTCCCATAGAACATAATGTTCCATCTTGAGGTATTGTTGAATCCTGAATTCCCATAGTTCAAAGTTTTCAGGATCCAGAATGGGTAGTTTGAGGGAGTTGTGGTTGTTGTTGTTTGAGGAAGAGTCTGAAGACATGATTGTAATGAGTGTTTTGTTCTTGGTTTAGTCAAAGTTTCTCAACAAGCTCTGATACCACTTGTTGATCCCAAAACTCAGATCTTAACCTTAGCTTGTTAAGGGTTGTGATAGAAAGAATGAATTCAAACTAACACTTAGAGAAACTATGCAATACACATAGTAACTAAACAAGATGCGAAATATAGTGTTTAGCACAAGAGAAAAGGTTTAAGACAAAAGATTAACTTTAATATATCAAAGATATACGAATACCCAGAATGGTATTAGGGTTTACAACCTTAAAGTTATGAAATGAAATGAACAGAAAGAGATATGTTTACATGCAAACCTAGTGAGTCCTTTTATAGTACAAGGACCCACGTACAAGATCACTACTAACAAACTAGGAAATAATAATGGAGTAGTAACTGAAACACGTAAAGATCTCTTCCATGTTTAACATAGTAGCAAGGCCTTTGACTTCTAGCAGGGGGACCAATCCCCCTGCCTTCACAATATAGCAGGGTCTTCATACTATAGCAGGGGAAACCTTGACCAACCACCAGGGGGAACTTAGTATACATACTTTTATTCCCAACATGCATGACCAGTTCCACCTAGTTATGGAGGTACCATAACCATAACACTGGAGGCACCAGTGTTCTGAATTCTCCACGGCGGAGTGATTGCTCGTGGCGTCCCTTTCAGCTTTTGGCCATTATTATATTATCATGTGGGGCGTATGGGTGCATCCTAGTTTACATGTTTTCAGCATATTATTCAGGTGGATGTGGTGTGTGCCTTGCATCCTTCACAAGGAGTTGATCCCTCCTACCCAGACTTATATTAATTAGAGGCAGCCCCTCTAATTGCATGACGAGGTCACCCCTTTAAGTATTCATGCACGTTGATATTTCATGACCTATATTGGCTTAATGGTTAACCAGTTAAATAGATTTTAAAAGATAAACATAAGGCTTTTCAAACTATAAAACCAGTTTTACTAAGTTATGATCATGTTTAACAAGACTTATTCATTTCCGCTGCTATATGTCTTATGTGTTATATTATTCATGCTATGCTTGTATATCCGCGCACTGAGCGTTATGCTCAGCCGTTTTCCTTTCATGTTCTCAAAACGGCAGGTACTCAAGGACGTTCATAGGCTTATCACCGTACGTGCATACGGATGGATGCTATCCGACTTCTACTTCTTTATGCATTCCTTTACTTTTCCATTCCATTACTATTATTATTCATGTGTGATGAGTTCTACTTAGACTGCCGATATTTGATTCCGGCTTATGTCTTTATGGTCAATAAATGTTTTTAAGACATTTACCTTGCATGCTTTGATGACACGTCATAATTACGCGTGACCCGCCATTTATCAAAATGGGGTGTTACAAATTTCATAAGCACGAGCGGGTTGTCGTATAATTCCCCAACGAACTTGTAAGACACCGAAAGCGCGTTCGATATCTTTTCTAGCACCTTCTTGAACTCTTTTAAACCGCAATATTTTTTCATCCCTTGAAACAGAAAATGTTTTCACAAAAGTAGATCACTCGCGATAAATACCGTCACCTAAATAATAACCCTTTTTGTATGTTTTTCCGTTTACCTCAAACGGAGAATCTGGAACCTTATCGGCTAACTCATCATCAAATAAAGGTGAACTATATAAGACATTCAGATCATTGTTTGCCCCAGGAACACCAAAGTATGCATGCCACAATGTCAACTGTTGATCCGCCACTGCTTCTAACATAAGAGTTGGATATTTATGATCCCGCCTTTTAAATTGAGCATGTAAAGCCTTAGGACAATTTCTCCAATCCCAGTGCGCATGCAATCAATACACCCGAGAATTCCCGGGAGTCCATGTTTCTGATTGTGCAATGCATATATTTTTTCTATATCCGTGGGAGTAGATTTTCTTAAATATGTTTCAACATATAAGTTATAAATGCATTTAGAAAAATGAAGCAAACATTCTCTAGCAGTGAGTTCGGCAATTTGTAAATACTCGTCAAATGCATCGGGTGATGACCCATACGCCAATTGACGAAAAGCCGAAGTGATTTTTAAAACGGATGAATACTATCCCGACCGGTAGCATCCAGCCCGGTGCAAAAAAATAAAAGTATTCGGGAAGAGGGTCGGACATACATAATTAACTGCCATGATATGTTTTTACAATAATATGAATATAGTCCATTTGATCTTTAAAAGCATGATTGGATCAGCATCGTGGCCTGTGACGGGGGTGGTGGTAGCATGCGTTGTTTAGTCCTATTGCCATCCTTAACGATACACGTGGTATTCATCCCCCATGTAAGGCAAGCGACAATGCAAAAACCATCTGAGATTTATAACCATAATATTAAAGATGATTATGATGAATTTGAAGAAAAAGTGTAATATAGGGTTTATCTCCCTAACTTCTGTTGCCCTATTAGGAGTCAGTAAAGGGAATAGAGGTGTGATGGATGAGTTAGAATCACCATCATATTGGATGAGTTAGAATCACCATCAATACCAAATATTCCAGCTTGATAGACTCTAGTCGCCATGTAATAGCGACCGCCACCAACTTGGTTAGCTTCTAATATGCAATCCACTGTTTGACCAGGGGCGATTACTACATAGTACGATGTTGATGGTTTGGTGTAGCCTCCGTCGGTTGCGAGAATATTTGCAATTTTAAAGAACAAAATTTGGTTCATTGCGGCATCTACCACATGCAAAACATATCTTTTCCCGTCTGTCACATTTAACTTGAACTTATCTGCGTAGATTAAAGTGACCGTTGAAGACATATTGCTAAAACCAGCTTGAGTTTTCAATTATGTGAAACTAACCTTGGTTCCAGCATGGATAGAAGTCGCCTGGTTTGACATTGATGGTGTAAGCATCAGAGGGTATAGGGAGACCATCAGATGTAACAAATTCCTCAAGCACTTGATTTACATCTTCCCTCCACGATTCACCTAAAAACAATTCGAGAGGATAGTAAATTTTGAAACCGTAAAAAGTTGGTTCCTAATCAAACATGTATTGATATATACTCACCGAATATTATGGGCACTTCTTCATATGGTGGGTTGAAGTGTAAGTATTGTTGGATTTAATATCTAGTTAACCATGTAACTACGAGTACGCAGCGGAATGGATCTAGTTTGAGCAATTATGATTAACACGTAATTAATAATAAACAATGGAGTAAACGCGAAAACTAACCTTCGTCCAAAAGTAATGAAAATAAAATGAGTGATAAAATATACCACCTCTACGGTTGCTCACACAAACACTACTAACGAGTACGTCCCGGTAATGCTAGCTAAAACCCACGTATACCCAAACACCGAGTGTCGTAGCCCAAAACGGATCAAAAACTAAAACAGCCTAAACTGTAGTCTTGTCCGATATCCTGCACTGTCCAATAAACCATATCTCAGTGTTGTCCGGTATCTGACAACACTGTGCGACTGGAAAACCCAGTTCTATCTGAGAACGATCAACAGAAGCTAAAAACTTTCAATAAGGTGTTGCACCTTTTAACAGCTTATAACCTTCGTTTAAGACCTTGTTTTAGCAAACTTAGAATTGATTCTAAGTTACTAAACCACCTTGGATTGAATATAATGCAAGTGTTTAGTTGTGAGATAATTAATCGAATTATATAAACACTAATTAGGGTTTATAGAACCGATTTATGAAGATGGGAAAAAGGGGCCGAGATTCTTATGGTTTTGTTATGATTATTTTCGTGATTTATGAGCAGGGGGTGAGGGGTTTATATACCCCTCAAACCCTAGTCTAGATAAACCTAAAATTTCAAGTTTAGGCTTTATCCCAAACACCCCATAACTTATCATAGCTCTTCTAATACTTATCATAAACCTCTTACTCTATTATCCCAGCATTCAAACGAATCTAGACAGCCTTAGTTCCCTTCTAGAACCTTCTATGGGCCAGCCATTGAGGTTTAAGACAGCAAGGAACTAGTCTACAACGTTTTATGTCCAAACGGGTCAAAATGGGTCGTTTCGAAAGCTTCAAACGTGGATCATAATACATACTCTTGTGTTCTAGTGTGTGTGCCCCCAATAGGCTCACACACCCCTAGCCACATTTGTGTATTCCAACGAGCATGAACTAACAGCTCCCACTTGGTCGTTGGAGTTGATTGCACAAATGTCAACGATGGAAACGTCTAGCAATGCTCTCACTCGTTATTTAACTAGAGGTGTCTGAGATATAGTTTCATTGAACATTCTCAGTAGCATGGTCATTTATGTCTTGCTTTTATCATCCTTTGTTATAGATACCGTTAAACCATGGATATGGATCCTAACTCATTCCATATAGTTTAACCATTTAGATTCTTGTTATTGAATTCAATTCAGATATACCAAATGTAACCAAGATTCATCTTGCATTACCATTTGGGTTCGGCCAAACAATTATCTGATTAATTCTAGAGAGGCGCCATGGTATCATTCTGCACATACTAAGTGGAGTAACAAAATTTTATTGACTACAAGTGTTGTGGATGCTGCTTCACATCACTACGAAAATAGCTTTTATAACTACCTTATTCAGGACAGCGTTTTGCATATAATTACGAAAGTGATATCCACACATGCAGAACTTGTTTGCATCTCAAGTCTAAGGATGACTTAACAGACCATTTTCAACATCTTACTCATGACATGGATCCAAAAGTAAATGTTTGAAGTTGGGGAATCCAGTATGCATCCCTTATGAATACATATGAGTTTGGCTTAGAACAATTCTCATTCTCACAGAATATTGTTGGGAATAAATTAAGGCCAGATCACTTGAACGCTGACAAGAACAACTCAAGCGTTGACAAGAGCAAAGTAAGCGCTGATAGCATAAGCGTTGACAAGTTAAAGTCAAGCGTTGACAGATTGAAGACAAGCACTGATGGAAGATGTGAGCTACACATTTATTATATTCTAGAATACTTCTAGTAAGGATAGAGACGACAATGTATTTTCTATGTTTATCTTTACCTAGAATAGTTGATTCGTAGCTTATTGTACAAGACTTCTTGTTCTATAAAAGAAGATCTTTTAGGTTAATGTTTAATATAAGTTTTCATAAGTATTTGCAAGTTAAACTCTTTCATTGTAATCAAGTACGATCATTCTAATACAAGTGAAAGTTTGTTTAACATCTTTGTGTTTTAGATCAAGTGTTAATTCCGCATAACACTTTGTTACTTTATTCATAAGCAAAGGTTTCTCTACGTGTTATACTTGATCTAATCTCGTATACACAAAGCTAATCGATCTAAGTTTGGGATCAACAAGTGGTATCAGAGCTTGTTGAGAAACTTTTGATCTTTAAGTAACGCAAGAACCCTAAAACACCAAAAACCCTAAAAAGCCTAAAATTCTCAAAACCCTAAAAACATCATGTCTGGCACAGATCAAGCTGCTGCTTTGCTACAAAACAACTCCTCAAATCCTAGTATCAAAATTCCCATGTTTGATGCCAGGAACTTTTAGCTTTGGAAGTCTAACTTTGAGCAGTATATATCTATTTATGACTACACTCTTTGGGAGATTGTCGAATATGGGAACACATTCGACAAAGCAGCAAAGATTGCTGCTGCAATTGCCACAAGGACAGCTGTTCCTAATTGTCCTGAAGCTGATAAGCAGGAAAAGCCTGGAGATGGGAGAGCTGTAGCTGTTGAAGATATAGCCAAGAAGAGGGTGGACATGAAAATCTTGAACATCATGAAACACGCCCTAGGTCATGAGAATCAGCACAAGTACAAACGCTTTGAGTCTGCAAAAGAGCTTTGGGAAGCTCTTGAAGTAGCACATGGTGGCAATGCTGACACAAAAGAAGAAAAGAAGAAGCAACTCTTGCATGAGTATGCTGTCTTTAAAGCTCAACCCAATGAAAATCTCAGCAGTGTGAGAAGTAGACTTCTTGACATCACAAGTCAACTTTCCTTCATGGGAACACAGATTGATGACCCTGAATTGAATGCTACTTTTCTCAAAAGCCTTGGTGATGTATGGAAGATTGAGACAAGATCCATTCTTGTCAATAATACCCACAAGACCTCCAGGTTTGATGACATCTTCAACAAACTAAGACTGTTGGAGAATGAATGGCAATTGGATAGTGATAATAAATCTTCCAGTAGTAACATGGCCTTCTTCTCACAAAGTGAAGGCCAATTTGATTCCATGAACTTCTATGGACATCCAGCCACTGGATCTCAAGGTGTCAGCGCTGGATGTCAGTCTGTCAGCGCTGGATCATATCCTGTCAACGCTTTATACTCAAGCGCTGACACACACAACTTTGGCACTGATAGACTTAAACCTGCTGGTTTAGATCTAGATATTGTGTGTGCATTCATTGCTTCTTTGCCCAGTGATTCAAGGATTACATATGAAGATCTTAAGCAGATAAGTGATGAACAATTGGAAGAAATGGACATCAAGTGGACTATGGCTCTTGTAAGCTTAAGAACAAACAGGTTTAATAAAAGGTTCAAGAAGAAGATGACCTTTAATGCTAAGGATGTTGCTGGCTTTGACAAGTCCAAGGTTGAGTGCTACAACTGTCATAGGATGGGGCACTTCATGAGGGAATGTAGATCTCCAAGAAGATCGGATGCTGGGAAGCCTTCAAGCCAAATGATTAAGAGCCCAGATCCCAAGGCCATGGTTGCTGTTCAACAAATTGATGGTGTTGGAGAATGGGACTGGAGCTGGATGGCCAAGGATGAGGAAGAGGACAGAGCTTTGGTTGCTGAAGTTAAAGATGAGCATGTTGAATATGCTCTCATGGCACACTCCTCCTCTTCATCAGATAATGAGGTATATGATGATGCTTTCTGTTCTAAGGGTTGTCGTCTAAATACTGAAAAACTAAATCAAGAGATAGTAAAATTATTAGATGAGGCAAGTACTGAAAGATGCAAAGTATCTAATTATCAAATTGCTCTTACCCAAACAGAAAAGACAGTAGCTGAGTATAAGAAAATGGAGTTTGATTTAAAAGATCAAATAAATATCTTAAAACATGAGTTACATCAGAGTAAAGATGTTCAAGATATAGTAAATAGGGTTAATCTTGATTTGATAGCTCAGTTAGAAGAGGCTATCAAAAATAAAGATAATGTGAGTCTTAAAATCCAGAGATTTGATAAGGCCACACAATCCCTAGGAGAGTGTGTTAGTAAACAAAGAGACTCTAAAGATATGAGTGGGATTGGGATGAATAATTATACTGGTGTTCCACCACCAGCTGGGGATTTCTATGGTGTCCAATCAAAGGACTTATCTTGGACTGGCTTGCCAGAATGCCAAGAGGAGGAATTCATTCCTCCACCTAGAGTGACTTCCCCAGTTGAGGTATACAAGCAAAAATTGACTGACCTAGATGAGTGGAAGAAAGCTAACCATACCTTGTTTGTTAAGGGAGGGTTGTTGTGTGAAAGTCCAAATGAGCCCACACCAAACATGATACCAATTGTGGTTCCCAATGATCCTAAACCTATTAAGATCACACACCCTACCACTGGCAAAGCTGTTGACCTTGGCCCACAAACTGTTAGAAAACCTAGTGTTAAGTATGCAGAGATGTATAGGAATACTAGGTCACCAAAAAGCCAAGTTAGTAATCATGGAACAGGCTTCTTTGCTTCTAGATCTAAGACTATGTCTAGAAAAGCTTGTTACACATGTGGTAGCTTCTCACATTTGGCATACAATTGTGTCAATGCTTCCAATGTCAACGCTGATAGGAACCATTTCAGCGCTGACAAAAGTCAACATAGGTCAAACACTGTCAGACCCAATACCTTTGTGAACAAAAGTTCACAAGTTGTTAGACCAGCACCATTCTTTACTAGAGGGTCTAACACACAAGGCCTAAGACCTTTTCAAAAGTCAAACACTTGGTCAAATAGGCAATGGGTTCCTGTAGCAAACCCTAGGTTCAACGCTGATAAGAGCAATCGGGGCGCTGACAAGAGAAATTTCAGCGCTGACAGACATACTGCCAAACCTAGGTATTTGCAACCACAGGGAAATAGGTCTAAAGCTTCTACTAGCTTAACATGGAGACCAAAACAAGACCAGAACTCTAATTCTACTGGTGTTTCTATGACATGCAATAGGTTTCATTATATTTCAAAGGCATTGTCAACACCAATTGGGGTTAACTGGGAATTTCATTCAAACAGGGATGAAAATGGGGTTGTTATGAGAACCAAGTCTGTTCTTGTTGAACAACCAAATGAATCCAAGTCTTCCAAGGCTTGGGTTCCCAAAGAAAACTAATGTGTTTTCTTTATGTGCAGGGCATTCAGAAGAAGATCAATGATTATGGATACTGGGATAGTGGATGCTCAAGGCACATGACAGGAAAAGAAGACTATCTGACCAATTTCTCTCCTATTCAAGATGGTGATAAGGTATACTTTGGAGGGGGCTACGGCACCATCACAGGAAAAGGAACCCTTGTCACCAACAATCTACGGTTTGAGAATGTCTTCTTGGTAAAAGAACTGGATTATAATTTGTTTAGTGTATCACAAGTGTGTGATAACAAAAATAAGGTTCTTTTCACAGATACTGAGTGCTTGGTGTTAAGCAAAGATTATAAGCTCCCTGAGGAAAAATATATAGATTTTAGAACACCAAGGCATAAAGACATATATAATGTGAATCTTAATGGAATTAAGATAAATAATAAAATGTCATGTCTGTATGCTAAAGCCTTAGTAGATGAAAGTAATCTTTGGCACAGGAGATTAGGGCACATAAACTTTAAGAATATCAATAGACTTGTGAGGCTTGGTTTAGTTGATGGTTTGCCTAAAAAGGCTTTCCACAATGACCACTCTTGTGTTGCATGTCTTAAGGGCAAGCAGCACAAGGTCTCATTCAGGTCTAAACAGGTGCACTCTAGTTCTAAACCACTTCACTTATTGCATATAGACCTCTTTGGTCCAACTAATATAGAAAGTCTGAAGGGTAAATCATATTGTTTTGTTATCACTAATGATTATTCCAGGTTTACATGGACTTTCTTTCTAGCCAAGAAAAGTGAAACTGCCCAAAGTCTGATTAATTTCATTACCCAAATTGAAAAGAAGAATGGTAATGAGGTCAAAATTATTAGAAGTGACAATGGGGGTGAGTTTAGAAATCAGTTGTTAGATGATTTTTGTGCCAAGAAAGGGATTACTAGGCAGTTCAGCATAGCTAGAACCCCACAGCAAAATGGGGTTGCTGAAAGGAAGAATAGAACCCTTATTGAAGCAGCCAGAACCATGTTGGCTGATGCCCACTTTCCTATAGCCTTTTGGGCTGAAGCTGTTAACACAGCTTGTTATGTTCAAAATAGGGCATTGGTCAACAAAATACATAATAAGACACCTTATGAATTACTTTGGGGAAGGAAGCCTGAAGGTCTACGAGATTTATGGCCTATTCTATATCATGGATTTGGTGGATTTAGATGGTTGATTGATTGATAATTAAAGAAGAAATGAAGGAATTAGATGAGGGATTAGAGAGAGAAAGGAGAGAAAAGGGGAAATGTAGAGAGAGAAAGAAAAGATGATAAATGATTAAGTGAAAATGGAATCAACAACCCCCTCCTAACATGCTAGGAGGGGTTATATATAGCCCACCCTACATGTGGGCTATATGGACTATACAATAAGTAAATAGATCACGAGCCCGTTACTTAATTAGAGTTGGAGCGACCGATCCTTCATAAATACGTAAAACGTATTTCCAACAATCTCCCCCTAAGGGAGGTCGCTCCAAGTTACAAAGTTCTAAATAGTCTATAACTCGTGATCTATGCTAACTAAGATGTGACCGAGACTTTATAGGGAAAAACGTATTTCCAACAATCTCCCCCTAAGGGAGGTCACATCTTTTTACAAAATCTTAAACCTAGCATCTATGCTTGAGTCTTCGATCTTGTTCTTGTGAATATGCTTGATGTGATCTTTGACTTTAGTCTTGAGCATGTTTCCTTGCCTTGACCTTGTGCATCTTTCACTTGTGATATTTGCCTCTTTGTGACTTCATGTTCCACATACTTATACTTTTAAATTCTTGAAAGCTTCAGAGTTTGATACAGCAGAAGACTTGACCTTCAGGCTTTCTTGAATTTGTTGAAGTACTAATTGTATGTAGTATAAGCATGTGGTGACGACTTCTTCTGGGTTGTACACCGCAATGCCACCTTCTTGTTACGCTGCATAAGACAGTTAGCAACAAAAACAATATACACGGATGAAATGGCCTTGAACATTTCATACTAATTCGGTAGCAATTTACCTCCGGTCGGTGAAGACCGTTGGACGATATTAAATATCGTACTTGTGGCAGGTAGTTTCAATAAAGAACCTCCTTGACAAGATTTCGCGGGTAAACCCGTTCTCTTTACTCGACCGTCCAAAGCTGACTGCGAACGTAAAGAGTGGATCATTTGGATAATATTATCCGCATGATTTGAAGCCGTCAATTCATGTTCCTGGAACAAGTGAAATTCAATTAAGAACCGCACCATCGTTGCTTTCCAGTTGTCACTAGCTTGATTCATATAGAATCTTGCAAGTTACCTACCAAGTGCTGTTTGATGTTAACACTAGAAGGATTTCCACTCGTCACTGTGATCAATAAAGAGTCACTCTGAGTGTTCTGGCAAGATCATATGATAATGCGAAGAGGCCTGGAACGAGTTTAAGTTCAATTAAGAATTAAACCACTGTTGCTTTCCAGTTATCACAAGTTTGATTCATAAAGAATCGCACAAGTCACCTACCATGAGCTTTTTGATGTTCGCTCAAGAAGGATTTCCATCTTCATTGTAAATACTTTCGTATTACTCAGATGTTCAGGCAAGATCATGAAGATTTCGCGTAGGACTCTTAAGATCTTTCTTACTTTTCACAGTGTGTGAAGAAGCAAGGAAATATGAAAGTGTGTCCTAATGAGATATTTGATGATCTCAAATGGCTCTAGACTCGATCGTGCATTTTGGATTTTTTAGTGATTGGAGGCTGGAGAGGAGTGCCACCTTTTCAATACCAATTTAGTCGGAGTGAATAAATCAGTAGATAATGTGTTGATCTCCGTGTGATTAAAACAAATACCTTTTGAGAGATATTTGAGTTAGCTGGGAAGGGTTGTGCATTGCATCACTGGGTCCATGACGTCTTTCTTCAATATCGAGAATCATTAACAAAAATGATCTCAATAGCATATGTATTGACCCGGTTTCTGCCTAAAGTTGTAAGGAGGGCTTCTTTCTTTACACCCTTTATCTTTACATTTCTTTTTCATTCTTCAACCCCTTCAATGCTTACCAATACGTCATCACTAGCACCTTGTTGTGATTGTTCCAGTGCTAACTTAAGTACTTGGTCGGCATTCAGCTACGTTCACAATCTTTCTCCATCTTTCCTAAGGACTACTATTTCTAGCTATGGAATGTCCTTGGGAAGATTCCTCCGGTTCTAGAGAAATCATTGGACTTTAACCTATCCTACCATCCTTATGTCACCACAATCTTCACCGTCGTGAATAGAGATGTTTTGGGTAAGTGTATGTCACCATGAGATCCATTTTGAAGTGCAAATCCATTTTGCTCCCCCTTAACATATGCCACGATATCCGAAAACATTTTGCATATGTCGGGATGAGCTATCACGTTAAGTCAAACCATTCATGATTGATCATATCCCATATTAAATCACATTTTCTCCCCCATATTAAAAATATTAACCCAATCGATGTTTTTAATATCAATTGATTTAATAGCATTTTAAGAAAATTTGGGAAGAAAAATGCAAGTCCAATTATCTTCATGAATTTAACAAGCTCCCCCTCAAATTAATGAGGGTGTACTTGAAACGTAAATTAAATACCTTTTAAACACAAGTGTAAGGTATTTATTACGTGCAAAGATCATATATAATAATGAATTCACAAGATTAGCAATGTACGAGGTTGGACCTGAATAATGGAGAACAGCATATGAAAGAAGCACATGGTTCTTGTTCACGAATGTTGGTCACCTCGTCACGTCCCCGAGAAAATTAATTCTCGTTGTAGAGTCAAAGCTTTCCGGTGAAATGCTTGACTTAATTATGAAAAGCGGGTTGCTATCTGAAATAATAGCAAACCATATGGAGCATGTTTTAAAACTTTTAAACTTCTGCTCGAACTTTATTTACAACCCCGTGTCATTATTGAATGACATTTCTAGGTTCGTAAATATTATCGATTCCAGAAGACATGCTCGTTTTATCAAAACGTTTTTGAACACACAATTTTGAAAGATTTAGAAAAACCTTTTGAGAAATTCTCGAAAAATTGTGTTCAAAGTTTTGAAAAACAATTACTTGAGCTTAAGATTTGGAATATCTTAGGAACGAGCTCAAGTCCGAGAAGTTGTAAACTTCTCGTTGTTAAGGATAAGTTTATCATCGGCGATAAACTTTCCTTTTAGCTGAAGAACGAGTCCTAAGCTGACATTTACTTAGAAGTCGTGTTCATGAGCTTGAAAACTTTGACTGTTTTAACGGAAAGCTCATGACCGAGAAAGGTTAATTTCTCGTTACGAGGAAAAGTTCTCTTATTTAAAAGATACACTTTTCCTTTCTGAGCTTAAAACTTCGAATGTTTTAATACAAGCTCATGACCGAGAAAGGTGAATTTCTCGTTAAGAGGATAAGTTATCATAAAAGATAAACTTTCCTTTATTTTAAGTTCGAGTTACAGTCTGACATTTAACTGTAAGTCTTTGTGCATGAGCTTAAAAACTTCGAATGTTTTTAATTTTAGCTCATGCCCGAGAAAACTTAATTTCTCGTTGTTAGGATAAGTTTATCATCGGCGATAAACTTTCCTTTCTTTGATGCATGGGTTACCATCTGATATTTAATGATAAACCATATACACGAGCTTAAAACCTTTGAATGGTTTTAGGGTAAGCTCGTGTCCAAGAAAACTTAATTTCTTGTTAAGAGGGTAAGTTATCGTTGCGTGGATAAACTTCCCTGTCTCTGAAGTCCGGGTCGTCGTCTGTCATTTAACGAAGAGCCATAATGCATGAGCTTAAAAACTTGGAATGTTTTTGATATAAGCTCATGCCCGAGAAAAATGAATTTCTCGTTTTTAGGATAAGTTTATCATCGGCGATAAACTTTCCTTTCTTTGATGAGCGAGTTATAGTCTGTGATGTGACTATAAGTCCTTGTTTGCAGCTTAACCATGAATCCCCTGAGACATTTGTTTCTCTGATATCTGCTTCTTCAGCAACCAAACTCTAAGAGTGTCCTTAGTTGAACGGTACACAACGATTGGACCGCTTCGTTCTTTTGGAACATCAACTTTGGTACCTGCAATCTCATTAGGAGTTTGTATACTTTTGCATGGGTTAGAGATATCTATTTTTGAAGCACGTGGGGGTTCACAGTTGGCTTTACTTGTGTCAGAGGTGGCCTGAGGAGATGATTCACTTATCTTAGTTGGCAAACGTTTCCTTTTATAGAAAATCTTAAGTTCAGGCTTAAGTGATGTATCATCCTTTGCAATTTCCTCCCTAGTAGTCTTCGTAGAATCAGAGACTATCCTAGTTAAAGGGCACTCGTTTCCTACAAGAGTGAAAGTTCTACCAGTGGGGCGCCACATTTTACCAAAGGGTTTGATTTTAGCGACCCACTGGGATTTAAGTCTAGCACGGGAGTTCACCTCATTAAGCAATTTTTTGATACAAGCATCATGATTTGCCGTAAAGACACATTTTCTACATGTTTTACAAGTAGCATATTTAATGTCCGAGTAAGATCTAGAATCCCTAGACGATTGATTGATGCTCCTAGGATTGGACATGCTACGGTTAGCAGTGTTGGGTAAACTAGAAGGCATCTGACTAGGTTTGAAATTCCTATCTCTTACATGTGTCTTTTGCTTAGCTTCCCTAAGATCAGATTCATGGCAAACGTCATTTGAACTAGTTCTAGACGTGGTCTTGTTATTTTTAGGGAAGCTAGAGGCAATCATATGATTTGGTCTTGCTAAAGCTGGAGTGATCACATTGGGCCTAGTTGCTGGAGTGACTGGTCTAATAAGATGAACCAAATCAACTTGGGAGGCAAACCGCGGTCTCGAGGATTGTGGTCGCTCGGATCTAAATGCAGTAGGTTGTCTGACAATCGGTTGTCTGACGAACTGATTTGTAGGCGGTTTCCCCAAGATTGATGGTTTTTCAAGCTTAGTGTCCACACTAGGTTCTCTAGTTTTCCTTAACTCGTTTTTCAATGCAGCTATAGCAAAAACCTTTTCCTGTAATTGGGCCTTTAATGTTTCATTTTCTTTGAGCACGTTTTCTTGGAATGCCAACTTAGATTCAAGCAGTTGAATTTGTTTCAAAAGATTATCCTTTTCAGCTTTAGAATCTAGAACAGTTTGATCCAATTTTCTTTCAAGAACAACGTTTGACTTTTCAAGTTTTTCAAAGTATGTTTCAAATTTGTCCGTTTTCTTAGAAAATTCAAGTTTGGCATCCTCAAGATCTTTTGATTGCCGAGCTACGATCGTTTCGAGCTCTTTAATCTTGGAATCAGAAGCAGTCAATGAAGCAGTTATAGGATAATTATCATGATGTTTAGCATTCTGAACAATCTCTCCCCCATTATGACTTACATCGGATGAATCAGAAGTGGTATTGCTATCACTCGTTTCCATCCCATGTTTGTCATAATTAGGTTCAGAATCCTCAATATGCGGCATATCATCAGCATATACATCATAAACCACATTACATTGTACCATGTTTGCAGGTTCTGCGTCATAAATGGGTAAGGTGTCATCAAGAGAAATCTCGTGAACATTCCCTGACGTGCCACTGGCATCATGTTGTCCTCCTGATTCTGTGCTCGTGCCATCGTTAGGCTCCAAATTGTCAACCGTATGACCATTATCCTCTTGCATCTGCGTCATTGATTCTTGCACTCCATTAACATACACTTGCTGAAGTTGTGATCTTTGATATATCGAAGACGAGACCGATGACATGAGTTTCAAAATCGTATCACGGAAAACTCGAAGCTCGGTATGTGTATCTCGAAGAAACGATTGGCAAATCATTGAACTTTCAGGCTTGATGATATTAAATTGGAGGAAAGGCGTGAGGTGTGTCACAAGAGCCTTATATGCAAGTACCGATGCAGAGTGATTAAAGTTTCCATGGTTGAGTTGCTCGGCGAGTTGGGTTAAAGCGGTAAAAATGGAGTCGATGAATATATGACGATCTTGTCCAAAGATTGTCACAAATTCGCTCCCTCCTTGAATCCCCGAAAGAGTGACAAGATGAGACTGGAGTAGTTGAAAGGAGGTGATGCCACTTTTCTTAACTTCGTTTTGCCTTAAATACAACTCTCCCTTTTGACATGTCGAATCGAACGAATCCATTAAAGATCGATTAAAACGAAAGACCCGTAAATAATACTTAAAATTCCTCGATGGATGGTGTAAATGAAGCTCGTCACTTTGACTCGTCCCGTTTGTCTTTAAATCCGGTCACAAAACTTTTAACCCGTCACTATAACTCGTCACGATAACCCGTCAAAAATTTTTCACGGTAACTTTTTTTTAAAAAAATATCCGCTTAACACGATTTGCCAAAAAATTACTAAATAAAATGCTAAAAATATAAAAGTGACAAAATAAGAAAAATAAAAATATAAAAGTGACAAAAATACAAAATTAAATTTAACTAATAATAAAAAATAAAATGTGATATTTAAAAATTAACTATTAAAGATAAAAAAATTTTATTAATTGATTATCAAAAATAATATCCAAAATAACAATTAATATCCAAAATAAAACTTTTTCCAAAATAAAAATAAAAATAAAAAACGAAAATTTACTTAATTTAAAAACTTTTACTTAATAAAACGTTTAATAAAAAAGAAATAAAAAATCTGATATTTTAAAACTATAAAAAATGTGATATTTTTAAAGTAGATTTAGATTAATTTAACTAAAAAAAAATTCGAATTTTAAAATATATAAAATATAAGAAAGAAAAAAAATAAAAGATCGTGCGTTTGAATATTTAATTGGTCAAAAGCCACGTGCCCAAAACGTGGCAGAAGATCAGATTTAGTTTAACTTTGGTTTCTCCGTCAAAATAAAATATAACCAAATCTACTCTTTTTCTTGTTACCTCGTTTCTTCCGTCCCTCTCTCCCCTAATAACTAAATCTATCTCTCTCTCCTCACTTTGTAACCTCCGTCATCTCAATATCTCTCTCTCCTCACAAGTCGTCTTCACTCTTCCCTTTGATCTCTCTTCGCTCAGAAAAAAAAACAGTCACCCTAACAAATCTCAATCCCTTGTATCTCTCTCTCTCTCCTTCACATAATGTAACCGCCGTCACAAAACCAATCTCATCCCATATTCTTTGTTAAATCCTCCCAGATACTCCTCCTCCAAAAACTTGCTATTATCTTCAAAACAAATCGGCTTCAAGATCTTAGAAAAGGTCTCGGGTAGGTTTATTTTGTCTTTTCTTTAATGTTTTTGAGTCTCTCTTCTTCTGTCGTGTCTTTCTGGTGTGGGTCTGTGTGTGTAGGCGAGGGTCGAGGGTGGGTAAATGAGTTGGGGGTTTGCGTTTGTTTGAGTCGATTCGAGGGAAAAGGGTGGTTGTGTTTAGTCTGTGAGAGTGTGTGGGTGGGTAGGAGTCTGTGAGAGTTTGTCGAGGTTGATTTGGTGTGATGGTCGAGAGAAAGTGAGGGTGTTTGGTGTCTAGTGTGTATTGAGGTTGAGTTTTTGGGTCGAGAGGGTGTGTTTTTGAGTCGAGAGGTAAAAGTCAGATAAGGATTTTTAGATCGAGTCAGATGGTGTGGTTGGAGTGAGAGGGGTTTCCGAGGGTGAAAGGTGAGACGAGAGTTGTGAGGGAGTGAATCTTGTTTGTCGAGAGTTTGTGGTCTGTGACGAGGGTCTGGGTGATTTGTGTTGTCGTGAGATGAGTGTCGGTCTAGGGTGTCGAGAGGGTGTGAGGGAGTGAGGGTCAAGTCAAGTGTGTCCGAGAGAGTTGAGTCGAGAGGGAATGAGTCTTTTTGAAAAGACGATGATTTGCCCGTTTAATTTGAATGGGCTTCATTCGGAAGAGTTCCGAATCGGAACTTTTTTCTTGATCCGGAAGTTCTTGGATCGGAAGTTCTTGATCCGGAACTTCTTGATCCGGAACTTTTGGCTTGATCCGGAAGTTCTTGGTTCGGAAGTTCTTGATCCGGAACTTGTTGATCCGGAACTTCTGGCTTGATCCGGAAGTTCTTGGTTCGGAAGTTTTGTGATTGATATGGAACTTTTAAAGGTTTGATTCGGAACTTAACAGTTTGATTCGGAACATTTAGACTCTGAACATTAGGAATGGTTTGGATGGGACTGAGATATTTGGACAAATTTGGACAAATGGACAGAATATGATAACCAGGAAACAATTGACAGTTTGACAGTTGACCAAAAAAGAAAAACTGACCAAAAAAGAGAAAAAAAAATCCAAAAGAAAAATGATAACAACTGATAACTGAAAACTTGACCAAAACAATGACACAACTGATTAAACGACACAACTGATTAATAAAAATTTAAATAATAAACTGATTAAAAAAAATAAAAAAGGATAAAAATGGATAAAAATTTATATAAATTGATAAAATTTAGAAAACATACCAACTTTTTATATAAATTGATTATTAAACTTGTGATAAAAAACAATAAAAAAATACAAACTTTTTATAAAAACACAACCTTTTTAAGATTTGATAAAGAAATTTTTGATTTTTATAAAAAAAATTTGTGGTTTTTTATCTAAAAAATAAGTAAATTTGAAGATTTGATATGATAACACATAAAAACATAAACTTTTTATAAAAAATACAAACTTTTTTAAAATTTAAGCATGATTAAATCAAAACCCACCAAAATCAAAAAGAAATAAAACAAGAATAAACCAAACTAACCATGGCTCTGATACCAATTGAAGGTCTACGAGATTTATGGCCTATTCTATATCATGGATTTGGTGGATTTAGATGGTTGATTGATTGATAATTAAAGAAGAAATGAAGGAATTAGATGAGGGATTAGAGAGAGAAAGGAGAGAAAAGGGGAAATGTAGAGAGAGAAAGAAAAGATGATAAATGATTAAGTGAAAATGGAATCAACAACCCCCTCCTAACATGCTAGGAGGGGTTATATATAGCCCACCCTACATGTGGGCTATATGGACTATACAATAAGTAAATAGATCACGAGCCCGTTACTTAATTATAGTTGGAGCGACCGATCCTTCATAAATACGTAAAACGTATTTCCAACAAAGCCAAATATTGGCTTTCTCAAGCCTTTTGGTTGTCATGTAGTTGTTTTAGAAACTAGTGAGGCCCTAGGTAAATTTGATTCAAAAGGTGATGAAGGCTACTTCATGGGTTATTCAGTGCAGAGCAAAGGATATAGGGTTTACATTAAAAAGGGAAAACGTATACTTGAAAAGGTACATGTTAGGTTTTTAGAAAGTAAACCTAGTGATCCTGAAAATGGTCCAAATTGGTTGTTTGACTTAGAACCTTTGTCTAGAGCTTTAAATTATATGCCTGTTACTGATCCAGACATTGTGAAGGTAACTTCAAGTGTTTTGGAAAAGAGAATTGGTAATGTTTCAGGTATACAGGTTGCTAAGGAGGATGGACTACCAGCAGTCAAATCATCTCCCACACAAGAATATGTTACACTTCCTATATGGACAGATGAGTATTATGCTGCTGCTGCTGCTAGAAAGGATAATGGTGGTTTTCAAATACCACCAAATACAAACATGCATGGTGCTTCAGTCGCTGACAAAGGGAAATCAAGCGCTGACAAGAGCAATTCAGACGCTGATGGATCAGACGCTGACACAAACAGTTCAAGCGTTGTTAGCCCAAACGCTGACAAACAAGGATCAGACTTTGACAACACCTTTGCACATCTTTTCTCTTCACATTTTGAACAAGGTGGACCTTCCAATGTCCATGAAGAGATTCATGTTGATCAAACAGAGTCTGATGAAGAAGATATTGGCAACATGGAGCGTGAAGTTGAGGACAACAGACTTTTTGAAGGAGGAGTTCTCACTTCCACAGCAAAGGATCACCCCACATCTCAGATCATTGGTGATGTTATGGCTCCAGTTCAGACAAGAAGATCCCATCAAAGTCTTGGTGGATTTATTGCCAATATACACAAGAAGGTTGATACCCCTCTTGTACAAGCATGTTTGTTTGCCTGTTTTCTGTCACAGGAAGAACCTAAGAAAATTTTTGATTCTCTCAAAGAACCTAGCTGGGTGGAAGCAATGCAGGATGAGCTTCATCAATTTGCTATACAGGATGTTTGGGAGCTGGTTGATTGTCCTAGATATGTGAGACCAATTGGGACAAGATGGGTTCTAAGGAACAAGAAAGATGAAAGAGGCATTGTGGTCAGAAACAAGGCACGTTTGGTAGCTCAGGGTTATACACAAGAGGAAGGAATTGATTATGAAGAAGTTTTTGCACCAGTTGCAAGAATTGAAGCTATAAGAATTTTTCTAGCTTATGCCTCTTGTATGAACTTCACTGTTTATCAAATGGATGTAAAGAGTGCTTTCCTCTAGGGACAATTGTTGAGGAGGTATATGTCATGCAACCTCCTGGTTTTGAAGATCCTGAAAATCCAGACAAGGTTTATAGAGTGAAGAAAGCTATGTATGGACTTCATCAAGCCCCAAGAGCATGGTATGGTACATTGTCCACCTACTTGGTGGAAAATGGTTTCAAAAGGGGCACCATAGATCAGACACTATTTACAAAGAAGAAAGGAAAACATGTGTTGCTTGTGCAGGTCTATGTTGATGACATCATTTTTGGGTCTACTGATCCAAAAATGAGTGAGGATTTTTCCAAGCTCATGACAGATAAATTCAAGATGAGTGCAATGGGTGAGATGAACTTCTTTCTAGGATTACAAGTTCAGCAGAAAGAAGATGGAATCTTCATCTCCCAAGACAAGTATATAGCTGAAATCTTGAAGAAATATGGTTTTTCTCCACATGAGAAGGAGGCTTCCACTCCTATGGATAGGCAACACCCTTGGGGAAAAATTGGAGCTGGAAAGGATGTGGATGTTAGGCACTATAGATCAATGATTGGCTCATTGATGTATCTTACAGCCTCAAGACCTGACATCATGTTTGCTGTGTGTGCATGTGCACGCCATCAAGTGACTCCCAAAGAATGTCATCTTTTTGCTGTGAAGAGAATTTTTAGGTACCTAAGATGTTATCCAGATCTTGGCTTGTGGTACCAAAAAGATTCTCCATTGGACCTTATTGCATATTCAGACAGTGACTATGGTGGTGACAAGTTTGATAGGAAATCCACAACTGGTGGATGCCAATTTCTTGGGAGCAGATTGATATCTTGGCAATGTAAGAAACAAACAGTGGTGGCAAACTCTACAACTGAAGCAGAATATGTGGCTGCAGCTGCTTGTTGTGGACAAGTCTTATGGATTCAGAACAAGCTGTTGGATTATGGGTATAATTTTATGCATACCAAGATTTTTGTAGACAATAACAGTACTTTATGCATTATTAAAAATCCTGTACATCATTCTAAAACCAAACACATAGAAATTAGACATCATTTTATAAGAGATTGCTTTGAGAAAGGTTTAATACAACCAGATAGGGTAGCCACAGAAGATAATGTGGCTGATTTATTAACTAAACCTTTTGATGCTGGTAGATTTCAATATTTGGTAACAAATATTGGAATGGTTAATCTCACTTAATATGTGTTTTGGAACCTTTTTGTAAAAGTATGTACAGGATAATGCATTGTTATTGGTCTTTATGATGATTTAGATTTTCCACTTTGTTTTTCTAACACTGACAAAGGTACATGTAACGCTGATAAGTGTTATTTTGCCGTTGTTGGAGATATTATTGTCTAACGCTGACAAGAGTTCCTTCAACGCTGATAAGTGTTGTCGGGACGCTGTCAGCAACAAATGTTAGTTTTGTGGTTTTCATCTAAATGTGTAGGTAGGTGGTAGCTTTATGCCATTGGATACAGAGTTGCTTATGGATCTTTGAAGAGCTATTTGGACATATTTTGTTTATGGATGATGGTTGGAATATTTATATTCCTATCTTGACATAAATTTTTAATGTTCATATATATTTTGAAAACTCATGTATCATAATTTAAGGGGAGGTTTAAGGAACCTTTAGGACTCTTGGGTATTCTTATAATACTCTCATCACAATTCTAGATTGTGTCCACAGGTGAGTATGGGTTAGTTTTACTAAACCATGAGGCACTGTAGCATGCATAGTATATCAACTTTGCATGCTGCCAAGACATTTTTGGCCTAGAATTGGTTGTGGTCTGTTGGGAGACCTGGGAATCATTTTGATATGGGTTTTACCTGGGAGTAACAAGGATTTTATAAGGTAACTTGGTTGTTAAGAATTTTGGTTAGCAAGGGACACTAGAGGACTGTTATGTCTATCTTGCTTATGCAAGTGTGCATAACTGGACAGTGCTTGCCGCCCTATGACAATTATCAGCTTTTGGTTATCTTCTCTAGGATAAATTACTTGTTAAGGTCATTTTTCACTTTTTAAAACAATTTTATTTTTGGACGCTGACAAGATTTTTCCAAGCGTTGTTGTGACCAAAATGGACGCTGACATGGCTTTAGGCGAACGTTGACAAGATTATAGCCGTTGGGCGTTGATGGGTTATATTTGACCGTTGACAATCAATGGGACCTACCCAGTTGTTACTTTTTGACATATTTTCAAGCCGTAATTTTAGGAGTTGTTACTTTCATTAAATGCATGAGATAACTTATAACTTTTTCAATATTTTCATGATTAGTTTTTGAAAATCTTTGCCTATTTTTGGGCCAATCACATGCATTCATCCACTCCTATAAATTTGGCTCCTATTTTTAAACAGGGTATCTATAATTCTTGTCTAACACTTTTCTCTTATCAACCTTCATCTTTTATACTTCAAATTAACAGCTTTCATCAATGGCACCACGATTTAACTCAGCAGAATTGGATTTGGGGTTCAAGTCTCAACACAACATGATTGCTTATCTTGTTGCTGATAATACTTTGTTCCCTCAATACACGCAGATGGTGGAGTATTTGAATGCATCCCCATTAAGGTATGCTCTTTCTCATGCACCACTCATTCCAGTCACACACATTAAACAGTTTTGGAACACTGTAAGTTCCTCAACAGTTAATGGAGTGACCACATTAACTTCTATTGTACATGGGAGACCTTGGGTGGTTACTGAGGCCTTGGTACGCCAGGCCTTGCATCTTGATGATGCTGATGGTGTAACCCTTCTTCCCATATCTGAAATAGAACAAGGGCTTAGGGCTTTGGGATACCCTATTCCTGATGAAGGTACTCTTAATAAGTACCATAAGCAGGAATTTCCCCCAGCCTGGAAGTACCTCATTCACATTCTCCTTCAATGTTTGAGTCCCAAATGTACTGCACACAATGAGATCAATAGATCCATTGCAACTGCTATTGTGTGTATTGCAACAGGGCAAAAGTATAACTGGTCTAAAATGATTTTTGAAGGAATGTGTAAAAACAAGGGGACAAAAATGACTTTAGCTTATCCCTGTTTTCTGCAAATGGTTTTTGATGCTCAAAGATATTGTTCAAGGGATCACAATGATTTTTATAAGATCCCTGAACAAAAGAAAGCTATTTTTACCAAGATGAATTCACCACCTCATAGAGACCTACCTTTAACCCCAGCTATGCTTGCTGTTATTGCAGCAGCACAACCTCAACCAGACCCCCAACCTCATATTGACCCTCACCCACAACTTGAACCTATCCCTGAACCTTTACTCTCACCTGACCAAATGCAAATAGACCAAAATCCCTTTGACGCTGACACATCTAATGTGGGCATTGATATGCCTATTTCAACCGCTGACACCCAACCATCACAATCCCAAACACCCCTTAACCAACCCACATCTACACCTTCTTCTACACCATCTTCCACACCACCTGAATATAGGTTGATTAAACGCCAAAGGACTGCTGGAGTGTTCTCCTCTGGTGGTCCTAGCCATGAAGCAGAGAGAACCACCACCACAAGTGTGGCTGGTGACCTGGATGAGGCTGGGACTATTGGTTCTGGCTTAGCAGCTGGCCAAGGCAGTCCCACCATAATTAAGTCCTCATCCATGCCCAATGAATCTGACTTGGGAGGTCAAATCCCCATTTTGGAGGAGGGCAGACTGGAACCAATGACGCTTTTGGAATTGACGGCTGTCTGTATTAGCTTGCAAAAGCAGAATGCAGACTTAGTACAAATTGTCAGTAACCAAGGCCTTGAACTCAAGAAATTGAGGGAGAGGATTGTTGTTTTGGAGAGTGCTCATGCAAAGGGAGGTTTGGAGGAGTCTTCCAAAGGGGAGGAAGCTAGAAATCTGAGTGATAAGAGCAGTCAAGATGGTCAATCATTGGATGTTGCTGAAGCTCTTACTACTTTGAAGGAACAAACAGGTTTTGATACGTCCTTGATCTCTCCAACCAATTTAAATTTATCATTTACAGATATGTTGAGAGAGGTTACACAAGGCGCTGAGGGAAAATATTTGAGCGTTGACAAGACAAGTTTGAACGCTGACAGAAGTATTTTGGGCGCTGATAGAGGAAATTTGGGCGTTGACAGATTTGCATATGGAGGTGATGTATTCCAGTCATCATCTATCATCAAAGATGTTCCTACTCAGGTATTATCATCTACCCTACCAACAATTGCACCAACAGATAAGGGTAAGGGTAAGTTGGTAGAAGAAATTGTTCCAAAGAATGCAGCTCAGATTGAATTTGATAGAAGATTGGCTGAGCAAATGATGGAACAAGGTGAAAAGGAAAAGTCACCATTTGTTGTGACTTCTGAAGAAGAAAGTGATGGAGCTAGCTCAGATTCAAGTGTGATGATTGTTGAACCAGAAAGACTTGAGTATGGTGATGAGCTTGCTAGGGAAAAGCTGAGAGATTTAAAGTTGCAGATTGATTTTGATATGCCAGAGGTGGTTCAGATGTACAATTCTTGGGAAGAAAGTTGTATGGATAATCCAGACTTGACCATTTCAGATCAGATATGGTGTTTGGAAATTCTTCTTAGAGTTCAGAAGGATTGTAAGGTGATTTTGAAACACAAGGCAAGCAACATTCTCTCTGAGTTAAAAAGGGATAGAAGGAAGCTCTACTTTATGTTGCTCAAATGTCATGGAGTTGGATGGACACATCAGAAGCTGAAGGCTTTGACATTTGATGAGCTGGAACATAGGGCTTATCCTATTTGGGTGAAAGTGCAAGAAGAAAACACTTTCAGACTTCTTTCAGATGAAAGAAAGGAGCAACTTGCAGAAGAGATGGCAATCAAGAAAGCTATGATAGTTCCTAGACCAGTAAAGAAGGGATTTATTCTTGAGTTTCCAAAAGATATGAATCAACTATATCCAAGTGAAGCAGTTATTAGAAAGAGCCTCAAGCTCTCCCCATTAGAAGCTTCAGATATGGTGCATGTGTTACCACTAGATTCCAGGAATCCAATTGTAAGTTATGATGAAGATGAATGTGGATTCTGGAAAATTGGAATATTTGGCAAAGAGGTACACACTTTTACCACTCTCATATCTTTATTTGCAAGTTGTGATAGAGAAGACTTGGTGGACCTTTGGAGGTTGCTAGAGACCAAGTATGAGGCTGAAGCACCAACTTCAGCCAATGGAATAAAACTTTGGACCACATTCAAAAGAATGTGTGGGACAAAAGAAGAAGATCCTGAAATATGGAAGGATCTTGAAGATGACCTCAGTGGTCTTCAATGGAGGTTATATTCAGCTGCTGGTGTATACCATTTGAGTTCTACAAAGTTTGCTGAGTATTTACTTGTAGATGCTCAGTATTTCATATCCAAGGCTGTTTTGGAAAAGATGAAGGACACCCAGTTGGAGATAGACTATACAAGTGACGTGGCAAAGAATTTGATCAGATTTATTTATTACCAATATGATAAGGTTTGTCAGACTCCTCCAAGTTCTTAGTGTTTATTCAGAAACTTGATCATAAGAGTGGATATCAAGTTTAGGGGAGGATTGTTGGGAATAAATTAAGGCCAGATCACTTGAACGCTGACAAGAACAACTCAAGCGTTGACAAGAGCAAAGTGAGCGCTGATAGCATAAGCGTTGACAAGTTAAAGTCAAGCGTTGACAGATTGAAGACAAGCACTGATGTAAGATGTGAGCTACACGTTTATTATATTCTAGAATACTTCTAGTAAGGATAGAGACGACAATGTATTTTCTATGTTTATCTTTACCTAGAATAGTTGATTTGTAGCTTATTGTACAAGACTTCTTGTTCTATAAAAGAAGATCTTTTAGGTTAATGTTTAATATAAGTTTTCATAAGTATTTGCAAGTTAAACTCTTTCATTGTAATCAAGTACGATCATTCTAATACAAGTGAAAGTTTGTTTAACATCTTTGTGTTTTAGATCAAGTGTTAATTCCGCATAACACTTTGTTACTTTATTCATAAGCAAAGGTTTCTCTACGTGTTATACTTGATCTAATCTCGTATACACAAAGCTAATCGATCTAAGTTTGGGATCAACAAATATATCCAACACTCACATTTGCCTTATGTAAATAATATTCCCATATTGCTAACCGACAATGGATATTTAGAATGATTAAATCATTCATGGATTAGACATGCAAATATAGAATAAAAAATTTTATATGAATGAAATAACAAATACCTCGTATCTTTATTTATCAGAAAAATAAAACTGTCTTACAATTCCAAATTATCCAAATACTAATTAACATACAGATTTACATGAGACTACTAGCTGGTGTCAAACCAATAACCCGAGTCAATTTAGAATGCTTAGGGAATGCTAACGCCTTCGTAAATGGATCAGCTAGATTGTCATCTGTATGAACTTTTGCTATCTTGACATCACCCATCTCAATGGTCTCTCGAAGATAGTGAACTTTTGCGCGAAAATGTCTAGCACCCTTGGTGACTCCGCTTTCATTAGCTATAGTAATGGCTCCAGTATTGTCACAATACATATCAATAGGATCTTCAATTGTGGGCATAATACCAAGCCCAGAAATGAACTTACGAATCCAAACAGCCTCTTTAGCTGCATCAAAAGCAGCTATATACTCAGCTTCTGTAGATGAAGTTTCAAAACTACTTTGCTTTGTGCTCTTCCAGTCAACAGCACCTCCATTTAGAATGAAACATATCCAGTCTGAGATTTTAGGTCATCAGCATCTGTCAGATATCCAGCATCAGTGTAGCAAGAAACCCTGAGCTCTCGTTTTTCGTCACCACCATAAACCAGAAACATATCCTTAGTATCCGTAAATACTTAAGAATATTTTTAACAGCAGTCCAGTGAAGTTCACCAGTACTCTGTTGAAATCAGCTTGTTATGTTCTGAGCGAACACAACATCAGGACGAGTACATCTCACAGCATACATAATTGATCCTATAGCCGAGGCATAAGGAACATTTTGCATGCGTTGCTTTTCAGCTGGTGAAACAGCACATTGTGACTTACTCAATTTAGGGCTTTCATGCATTGGGATAATTCCACGCTTGGAATTCTCCATATGAAATATTTTCAAGATTTTCTCAATGTAAGCACTTTGACATAAACCAATTAATCGTCTAGATCTATCTCGGTAGATCTTGATTCCAAGAATGTATGCAGCTTCTCCTAAATCTTTCATAGCAAAACATTTTCCAAGGTAGGATTTTACCCCTTTCAACATTGGAATATTGTTCCCCATGAGCAATATGTCATTAACATATAGAATTAGGAAAGTAACATTACTCCCACTGGCTTTGTGATATACACATGGCTCATCTTGATTTTGAGTGAAACCGAATTTCTTAATCTCATCATCAAAACGCTTATTCCATTGCCTAGATGCTTGCTTAAGTCCATAAATGGAACTCTTGAGCTTGCATACTCGGTTAGGATATTTAGGATCGACAATACCCTCGGGTTGCACCATATAGACTTCTTCGGAAAGATGTCCATTGAGGAAGGCGGTTTTGACATCCATTTGCCAAATCTCATAGTCATAGAAAGCGGCTATGGCTATAAGAATCCTTATAGCTCTAATATCTGCTACAGGAGAAAAGGTCTCTTCATAATCAACCCCGTAGGTTTGAGTGAAGCCATTTGCTACAAGACGAGCTTTGAAGGTGTGTACTTTGCCATCCATGTTAGTCTTTTTCTTGAATAGCCACTTGCTACCAACGGTTCTACCGTTAGGAGGAAGATCAACTAATACCCAGACATCATTATCTTTCATGGATTGCATCTCCACATTCATCGCATTAAGACATTTTTCGAATTCAGGATCCAATAATGCAGCTTTATAGTTAGCGGGTTCTCTAAGATCCCCTAACTCATGCTCCTCAGCATCGACGTATAAACACATTCGATCTGGTGCACGGCGTGTCCTAGAGGACTTACGGATGGGATTGATATCACTTTGAGGTTCTTCAATTTCTTGATCATCCTCATCATGATCTAAGCCAGTGTCATCAGAAGGATTTGTATCTTCATCTTGAATAATTTCAAGATCTTCTATACTCCCACTTGCTTCTTGATCTAAGAGATTACTCTCAAAGAACTCAGCATTCCGAGCAACAATAACTTTGTTCTCAGGTGGGTAGTAGAAGGAATATCCCATTGTTTCCTTTGGGTATCCTACAAAGATACACTTAATAGATCTGGGTTCCAGTTTGTCAGGTTTGGTCATCGTATCACGTTTAACCAAAGCTTCACAACCCCAGACTCTTAAGTAAGACAACTTAGGGGCTTGCCCATAACATACTTCGTACGGTGTCTTTTCAACCTTCTTAGTTGGAACCATGTTGAGTATGCGTGTAGCAGACTCAAGGGCATAATCCCAAAAGGACTTTGGAAGAGTAGTTTGACTCATCATGGATCGAACCATGTCTAGCAGTGTTCGATTCCTCCTCTCAGACACCCCATTATGTTGAGGTGTGTAGGGAGGACTTCGATGGGCAATAATCCCATGCTCCTTAAGATGATCCAAAAACTCTTGACTCATATATTCACCTCCACGATCAGATCGTAGTGATTTTATGGTCTTACCGAGTTGATTTTCTACTTCCTTTTGAAACACTTTAAATGTCTCAAACACTTCATGTTTATGCTTTAACAGGTAAACATAACCATACCGACTAAAGAAAGTAGTTAGCTCCTTGCCTTGACACGATTCTAAATGGGCCACAAACATCAGTATGTATTAGTCCAAGTAGATCTTTAGCCCTTTCCACTTGATGTGAATAGGGTTTTCTTGCCATCTTCCCAGACATACAGGAGACATACTTTTCAAATGACTTAATGTCAGTTGAGGTGAGAAGTCCATCATGTTGCAACTTCTCCATGCGTTTCTTGCTTATGTGTCCAAGACGACAATGCCACAAGAGAGTAGAGTCCAAAGTTAATTTGGCTCTTTTATTGCTAACAGCAAACATAGAACTATCATTTGTTTTAGAACAAGACATATCAATTTCATAAATGCCATCCCCTCAGGGAGTAGCAGTAAAATAAACAACGTTATTCCTAGAAACTGAAATTGCATTATTCGAATCAAAACAGTTTACAAAACCATCTTTAAACAAACCAGAAACTGAAATAATCCCTCTAGTGATAGAGGGAGCATAATGACAATTGTTCAAAACAATAACTAATCCACTAGGGAGACATAAATGATAATTTCCAATAGCTTCGACTCTTGCACGTTTACCATTGCCCATGTACATATTTAAAGCTCCTGGATTCAGCTTCTTACTTCCCCTTAGACCCTGAGTATTATTACAAATATGAGTACCACAACCAGTGTCATATACCCACGAATTACTCGAAAGGGAATATAGTTCTATAGTGAAAATACCTGAAGTGTTGGCTTTTTGAGACAACCTCTTCTTTTTCTGCAACTCGGCTAAGTGCTCGAGACAGTTCCGTTTCCAATGACCTATCTGACCATATTTGTGACAGGGGTCGTCCTTAGCAGGATTATCCTTTTTGGGTGGTGGAGGATTTTGGTTCTTGGGAGCATAAGATGGTTTGTGCTCGGGAGCATAAGCCATCTTATTCTTTCCGTTACCATAATTCCCCTTCGCAACCTTAGGCGGTTTTCTACCTTGGTTTTTTTGGACCTTCCATGCACGCACATTATGAAGTGCAGGTGAAACAACCTTCTTGGGAAGTGTTTGCTCATGTTGTTTAAGCATGGTATGCAGTTCATTCACCGAATTCATAGTCTTCCCCATGCCATGCATGTGGAAGTTTTGAACAAAACTGTCATACTCCTTGGAAAGGCCTATCAAAATCAGGCTTATTCCATAGCTGACAGTCACGGGGTGACCGAGACGCTCTAAGTTCTCAATGTAGCCCTTCATCTTAAGAACATATGAGCCTACATTTTGACCATCCTCAAGCTTGTACGCGTGAAATTCACGTGCAGTTTGAAGAAGTTCATGTTCTGCTTGCTCAGAAAACATGGTTTTCAGCTCCTCCAACATGTCATATGCTCCGAGATGGGTTAGATTTCGTTGGATCTCTAAGTCCATAGTCATGCGCATAAGGGCAGCAATGTCCTTTGACCCTTTGACCCAAGCAGCATGAGTTGCAAGAGCATCGGGAGGGACTTGGTGACCAGGAGTTGCAACAGGTGCAGCAGGGATTGGATGTTCCAAGTATTGTTCCTTGTCTTCAGCTGATACGATAATGCGCAACTGGCGGTACCAATCAATGAAGTTAGGCCCAGTGAGTTTGTGTTTCTCGAAGAAACTCCTGAGTAACGAATTGTTTCTGACATTGGTAGTCATCTACAATTAAAAAGTTCAAACAATTAGTATTTTCGATAATTACATTCTTAATAGAATTAACTACCCAATTAATTACTAATTAAGACTAAGATCCATCTTGTACTCCCACTCATTACAAAAGGACTGTCCAATATGTAAACAAGTGGGGCAAGAGGTAAGCGACGAGTGTTAATTGCATAACATGCAACTCTTAGACTTTATGAGACTGTTCAAGACACTAGTAAAACGGTAGTAGTTTCATGAGCATGTTTACTCTCATCTTATGCCTCGGGTCCAGGGTCTGACCGTGCATACTCGAGTTAAGTTAACCAAGCAAGAACATGCAAATATCACACAGGGTTTGACCGTCGTGAAAAATTTGCCATGGGTTTGACAAGGTCCTTAGGACTGTCCAGAGAAGCCAAATCAAATGCACGTGTTCTTATTTGGCTGGCATACACTTAAATTTCACATAGGGTATAACACAAAAATGTGGTAAAACATGTGTACAAAGAAGCATGTAAACAACTTTGTAGCACGATTTTTAAAAACTTTTAGTAATGACACTGTAGTGATCTACGATGGTTCACGGTAGCTCCAATCGAACTCGCAAGCAAGCGCAGGACCAGACCAGCGCAAGGCAATAGTCGGATATCCTTTAGGTGTGACTGTGCGCACCAGCTTATACGCGCCTTATAGTTTATTCTAGTGGGTGAGCCGTACATCCCATGAGTCCATAGTGTCCAGTTTTAATATTCATGAAAGCGTGTTTCAATAGTGTTTAGGTCCTTTTATTTTATAAAACACTTTTCCACATAACACATAACCGTTCACAATGAGCATGTATTTATGCGTGTAAAATATTGACCGATTTTAATGTCATGTTTCTCTATAAGTATTTATCCATATTGCATGTAATTTAGGTGTTTTAAAAAACATGTAAAAATAATGCAATTAGGAAAAAAAATACAACAAACACAAGACATTAAATAAACACATAAATCCGAGACCCCGAAGAGTCTTCCCCAAACGAAGAACCATAAGACTCTCATTAGGTTTTCATCAAGTACCTAAATCGCCCCATGCATCACATTACGTGGTTGTAGCGAGTCTTATAGCCGGATAACACATAAAATAATCATGGCAAAACAATTAACTATTAATTTTTATTATTATTATTTTATGTATTCTAATTAACCATTTAATTTTGTTATATGTTTCTAATTAACAATTAATTTTAACAATTACCATCTTGTTATTTTTTATAATTAATGACAAGTACACAATTTAATTGTCAAATAAAAATAAAACAAATAACTAAATTAGGTTTCATGCATACGGTTTCGCGTGTTTATTTAAAACGTGTAACCCATAACCACCAAACAAGCATACTCGTGATGCCACTGTTGGATTTAATACCTAGTTAACCATGTAACTACGAGTACGCAGCGGAATGGATCTAGTTTGAGCAATTATGATTAACACGTAATTAATAATAAACAATGGAGTAAATGCGAAAACTAACCTTCATCCAAAAGCAATGAAACTAAAACGAGTGATAAAATATACCACCTCTACGGTTGCTCACACAAACACTACTAACGAGTACGTCCCGGTAATGCTAGCCGAAACCCACGTATACCCAAACACCGAGTGTCGTAGCCCAAAACGGATCTAAAACTAAAACAGCCTAAACTGTAGTCTTGTCCAATATCCTGCACTGTCCAATAAACCAGATCTCAGTGTTGTCCGATATCTGACAACACTGTGCGACTGGAAAACCCAGTTCTATCCAAGAACAATCAGCAGAAGCTAAAAACTTTCAATAAGTTGTTGCACCTTTTAACAGCTTATAACCTTCGTTTAAGACCTTGTTTTAACAAACTTAGAATTGATTTTAAGTTACTAAACCACCTTGGATTGAATATAATGCAAGTGTTTAGTTGTGAGATAATTAATCGAATTATATAAACACTAATTAGGGTTTATAGAACCGATTTATGAAGATGGGAAAAAGGGGCAGAGATTCTTATGGTTTTGTTATGATTATTTTCGTGATTTATGAGCAGGGGGTGAGAGGTTTATATACCCCTCAAACCCTAGTCTAGATAAACCTAAAATTTCAAGTTTAGGCTTTATCCCAAACACCCTATAACTTATCATAACTCTTCCAATACTTATCATAAACCTCTTTATCTATTATCTCAGCATTCAAACGAATCTAGACAGCCTTAGTTCCCTTTTAGAACCTTCTATGGGTCAGCCATTAAGGTTTAAGACAACAAGGAACTTGTCTACAACGTTTTATGTCCAAACGGGTCAAAATGGGTCGTTTCGAAAGCTTCAAACGTGGATCATAATACATACTCTTGTGTTCTAGTGTGTGTGCCCCCAATAGGCTCACACACCCCTAGCCACATTTGTGTATTCCAACGAGCATGAACTAACAAGTATTTGGCCTTCCTTGGATGCAGAACAATAACACCATGGACTGTAGCTCTCATACAATGACTATGAGCGTGCCACCAAAGTGTGCCACCCGGTTGTATTAGACATTGTGTGATGTATTCGGGACCATCTGACCATGGACTTCTAGGTTGCTTAACTCCATGCCTACAATTTCAAACTCGTATCATACTCAAATATAAATCATTAACCAAAATCAATCCGGGTGCTTGAAACAGAAAAGATTAAAGTGTACCAGTGAATGGTGATATCATATCTTCCATTGTTATGAACCATGACCCAAATCGTATCTTGTTCACGAGCATTCAATGTTGGGCCTGGAAATTGCCCGTTTACGGTCAAAATAGCTTTTGTTTCACAAAGACGAGAGTATGATGCTTCCTCTACCTACACAATCATATACCATATATATATGTTAAGTTTTACATCTACAAAAATGTATGTGTAATGTAGAATTCATCTTTTATCATACGGAAAATTCATAGTGTCGTCGCTGCAACGCTCCACATTGAATGAGCTTTGCTAACGCAAAAACGAAGAGTGACAAAATTTTATTACGTGAATGCATTTTGAACGGTACGTAAAATGACCATAAAATCTGTGTAGACACAACTCAGCTAATTTATACACAGTTTGCATAAGTGGATACAACTATAAATGATTGCAATGCCATTTGGAGTAGTAATTTTAATCTTGGTTTATTTTACCTTATATGGCTAACCTTATCTAAGCTGACAAACAGACCACCAGAAAGATGCAATAACATACGTGCAAACTTTGTTTATTTTTTACTTTGTTTCATTAGGTTTCATATTCAACTTGATTATCATATCTTACCTTTGGAGTTATTGAATGATCAATGATCAATGCATCTCGATATGCGGTTTTAGTTATTTCTTAGTTTAATATTAATTTTCATTTGATCCTAACTATACAATAAAATATGTGATATATACTCACTACAAGAAAATGTGGCTTTTAGGACCCTTTTGTAGGACGCCTTTTTAAAGAGAGTCCCAAGAAACATTTTATAAGACCAATTAAATTTTAAGTCCCATTAAGTTGTATTTAATAGGACACTTAATACGCGGATCCTAATAAACTAATTTATAAGACACTTTTTTAGTAGGGTTTCATTATGATAGAACATAATAGGACATTTGATATAATGGTCCTATCATGTTGAATTTCATAGGACGCTTATTCGTTGCGGTTGTATTAAATGAAACATTATAGGACAGTTAATACATATGTCATATTATGTTAGATCTCATAGGACGTTTATTGATGTACACTCGCTAGTCGTTATATTTTAATTCAAGTTTTAAATTTATATTTTGTCGACTAATGTTATTCACCTAATAGAGCGTCTCTAACCGGAAGTGTGCCCAATGACTAGTTTGTTAAGTATGGTGTCGATCACTAAGAGCGAAAACGCCAATTATTATGTCTACTGGTATTTTAATTACCATACCTATTATAACCTAAGACTCAATTATACTAAACCTAAGTAAGATAAAAGAAGGTTCAGCCTGAGAGACTGGTTGTCTAAGCCGACACATATACGACACATTTGAGGGTCCAATACGACATATGTGTGAAACATGGAGTAGGGACCATATTCTTACTTAATATAACTCTTTAGTATTTACTTTTAATCTTCATACGACGTATTCTCATCTAGATGTGACATATGTGGGATTTAGTCTGTATGATTTTAAGTCTTGACTTCTAGAATATTCTATGTAATAAATCATAATTTGGTGTATTGGGTCTTCAAATACGGCGTATATGTCTTGAGTCAACGAGGTTTTCATGATTTATTATTGTGCATATACGACGTATGCTTTTGATGCACACAAGGTATATCTTCATAATTAAGTCTTCTTCAAATAATCTTCCATTAAGCTCCATAATGCGCCTTGATTCACCATTCAGTCCATAATTACTACAACATAAAATATATTCAATTAAATACCAATATATTGCAATAGTAATAACAAATTGACAAATTAATTGAAATAAATTATGTTATAAATATGTCCTTATTCTTGTTTAACGATGATCATTTATATTTTCATCATATTAATAATTACTATTAAAATAATTTGACGGGTGGTGGTAGAGTATTGGTTGGGAAGGTAGGGAGGGAGGGACAACAAAAGATGATAGTTAGTGATGGGTGCCAGTAACGACGTGGATACACCTCAATTTGATAGATTTGTGATAACATTTGTTGATACAAAAGTTGGATGAACTACGTCTGACCCGAATTAGGTGTAATTCGTAATTCGAGTACTGGGGACTCCCGCTCTTGCACCAAGTGAATTTATTATGATGATCCTACACACTAAAGAAAGAACACCGTTAGGCTTACCGTGGGATTGTCTCCCACGGTTAGAATCTGGCGTGAGAGTAAGTAATCAGTTTCATTGAGTAATCGGTGAAAGTTTAAAGATTGTATGAAATCGTACCTTTTGTGGAACCGAGAGGTTCCTTTTATACTCGGTGAAATCCTAGTTGGGCTTACCAAATCGTGCAGCCTAAGCAAGGGATAATTATCATGTACACCGTGATCCTTATCATCTAAACAAGGAGAGTGTATATCCTTTTGTCTTATAGGATTTTGTCTGAATCCTACCTCGTGCGGTCAGAGTGCGTTTAACATTAAACCAAGTGCGAAAACTGCCTATTAGACCTCGTGGGCCCAATGTGTTGTCTATTTGGCCTATTTGTGTACTGGATACAGATAGTACCCGTGGGTCGGGCTCATGACCTGATTAGGGACTATACGTCATCAACATCAAATAGTTCAATGTTTTTGGCCACAATATCCTTCCAGTTCTGCTCAATTTAGTGCTTACTAACACCCAATATTGTATAGTTTTGTAGATCTTATGTTTTTCAGGTTAAATTGAGTAACTAAGCAAAAACAAGGGCAAACTGGCTCGGCTCGTGGTGTGGTATACAAGCTCGGGTTCGGCTCGAGCTCGGATCGTTTATACGATTTGGTAATGTAAAAAAAAATTGGCTCGAGCTTGGCTGGTAATATATCTAAATTAGGCTCGATGATAAGCTTGTAATTAAGCTCGTTAAGAAGCTCGTATATAAAACTTAAGGCTCGTTTAAACTCACGAGCCTAAACGAGCTTTGTACATAAAGCTCAGTCTCGAACTCGTTTAATAAATGAGCTACAACTTAGGCTCGAGCTCGGGCACGAGCTCGTTTAGGCTCGGCGAGTTTGAACTTTTTACCGATCCGACCTCGAGCTTTTACGAGCAACTCAGCTAGTTTCCACCCTTACGAATATCTAACGTAAAAACCTAAACTTGACGGGTCTTTCCAATTTTGGGTTATTTCGATTTTCTTTTTTATTTTGAGTTTTTTTTGTTTCAGATAGAACGTTTCGACATGATTTTTTAAGTTTAAAAATATTAAGAGTGCGTTTAGTTGAAAAACAATTTTCATCATTTTCTATTTTCTATTTTGTAGAAAAAGAAAAGGGATTTTTTTTCCACAAAGCACTTAAAAATTTAAAAAACGCGTTTAATTGGATAAATTTGTGTTTTCAATTCTTCAAAACTATAATGGAAACAAAGGGGGAAATAAATTTTTTATGTCTAAAATAAAACTTAGAAAACAAAAAAAAATAAGTTTTTTTGTTTTGTGTGCAAAAGGGTAAAATAGTGATTTTGCAATTTTCTAGAACATATTTATAGAAAATGATGATTTAACGCGTTTTATGTTTTTCTTGTTTTCTAAAAAAACATTTTCTAGAAAACATGGTGTTTTTCATCCAACTAAACGTAACCTGATTGTGTAAAGAAAAAGTCAGCATTGTATTCACTCAGCAAAATTAGGGGGAATGGAACCCGCCCATTAAGTTAGCAAAATTAGAACATGAAATTTTAAGAGTTTTTTATTTTGGCGCTACGAAATTGCAGGCTCGACGTTCTTCATAAATCTTTGTTTAATTTAATTGATTAAAATCAAATGTCAGAAACGGTTTGGGGGTGCAGAATTCGCTCCTCAAATTTGATCTAGGGTTTCACTTTGTATTCGATACAAAAAAAGGTAAAATTATCAGTTTCCGTTTTAAGTTCATAGTATAACCTTCTTTACTTTGTAAACTATGCAGTTTGTTGGTAATTAGTTGAGTTTCATGTGCTTTGATATTTATTTGTGTTTGTCATTTGCTTAAGAACATAGCTAATAAACAAACTTTTAATGGTGTGTATATTGGGATAACTTTGTCACTGTATTTTATTGTCATCAACACAATCCCATTGCAACCACGGTTGATGTATAGTATACACTCTCTTATTAAAGAATTTACTAGTACTATATGAACACCAGGTGTTTGTTAGTTTTCCTAGCTAAAAGTACCACTATACAAATTTATAAGTCTTACACTCTAGTTGGTTTTGTCACATTAGATTATGCTTGAATAAGCATCTAACTTAATCGTCATGGTACTCTTGGTGACGTATGTAGTTATCTGTTTAGTAAACATTATTATTAAATATGAAAGATGTAAATTTGAAGTGGGGAGTGACATTAAACTACAAATTCGCAACACTACACAAAGCCCTTAAAGGATTATAATTCATACTACTGGTTGTAAAGACTTATTTCATATACACATATTGCTTTCTTTTTTATTGAACATACTTCCATCAGTAATTTAGTAGTAATAGACATGACCATATGTCTTGTCTTTGTCTGCTACTATCCATCTGTTACTTTGTATTTGTTGGCTATTGAGTTTGTTTTTATATCATTGTCGATCTTTGCGACGACTATTAACAAAGTAGTGGGTCAAAAACAATATAACATATCTTAATGTCAAAGAAACTAAGAATATAGCATGACACCAAAATAGGAAATTTTACAAACTTCTATCTCCTTGAATTACTTAACTAGTATAATTGTGACCTTTATTTCTTTAAATGATTAGACCATTATAATTGCGTCAATGTAATTTGAAGGTAACATGTCAAGGCGACTTTCAAATGTAGTGGATATAAGCCCACAACAAGAGAAATCTTTGACCATTCATATACAAGTTGTGGAAAATGGTCACATACAACACAACCACGCTGGAAAGAGGGCACAAAGAGATTGATATTGACCAACACTCATGGGTACCATATATGATGGCTCATTTCCGTCCTATCATATATACATGTATCATGTAATGGTTGGCAACACTCTTCACTTGTTTTGTGTAGGTCTACGGTGACAGTCACGATTGGCAGTGGAACTTGAAGCATATTGGCCACTCCACACCTGATGGGAGATATTTATATTGTTCATTTCACTATAGAGCAAAAAGGAGAGACACTGGGTGAGATGAAAACCTACTTATTTCAGTCATACTGCATTTATCAGACCAAATTAACGTTAACCCATCTCATTAGCTTTTATACATATCATTTTAGAACATTTTTTTTAAACGTAGCAACACCTTTTAACCACAATGCAATAGACATAAAGTAAATCTTATAGAATGTGATGATATAAATTTATTAATTCACACGAGAAAGATTCAGCCTTTTAATGTTAAGACTAATTGACATTACGGTGTACTGGTCTAACCACTAAGATTGTATTGCCCTCTTTAGTTCAATGCTGAAAACACACATTTACTTGCCCATGTATACTATAGGGTAGTGGTGTTAGGGGGTCGATTGTTACGTCAGTTTGGTGGCAGAGAATTTTTGCTTTTATACGCCACTATCAGGTGGCTGATCATAGACTAACATACATGTGCTAAAAGGTAAAAACAAACTGACATATTGCCTCTTAGAATTCTACGACCATAAACTTCCACTCTTCTTAATCCACCATGCCATGTAAAAGGAACAACCAGTTTATACCAACAACCCCTGCTAGAAGACAATTGCACACTCCCATGACGCCACCTACAAAAAGAGAAGTTTCTGCCCCGACAAGTAATTAATGCCAGAAATTAGACTTGAATCCAAACTGTGTTTTTAGCTGCTAATGTATATATCTACAGCTGGATCCCTTTTTTGAAACCAGCTCCTCGAACTTGTTCACAAAAACTAATAATACTTTGGTTGCATCTCTATAAATACACAAGCGAGCTGATCAAAGTCAGGTAAACAGAAATTCATAATGCTTTTGTAATAGCTTTTGTTAATATATAAACTTATGTAAAATGAAAGCCTTATCTATTAAGATGTTTGTATATCCTCGTATGTTTAGTTAACCTTCTTCAGCTGTTGGTCTCTATTCACAATGTTTAACTGGTCGGATTGGATGATAGGTACATATTGTAACCTTTGTACTATACTTTCTGGATTTGGTAGTGTGCACAAGCTTATTCTAACATTACACGATAGCATCAACCATTCAGGGCAGTGCTTTAGCACAACCGAAGTCTTTCATAGGATATATTCTAAAGTAACGAGATACAAGCAATGGAACCACGTAAATGTATGGGCTAGTTGTTCGTGCTTCAGATATATGGGGTGTAGTTTCAAGTCGTTGAGTACTTGGTAGAGATAAGCTTCAGTCACTACAACAATCGCGCCCTACCCCAGCGATATTTTTGGTGTTTCCCCAGCGACATGTCGCTGGGGAAGCATATCCCTAGCGACATGTCGCTGGGGTATATTCGCTGGGGTAAGCTAGTTGTTAAAAGTATCCCCAGCGACTTCCCCCAGCGACAAGTGGGCCCCACAGACTTTTTCCTGGAAGAACAGATGCCACGGTGGCAAAATTTTCCCCAGCGACATGTCGCTGGGGAAAATCCTTACAAAATAAAAAAAATTAAGTTAAACTTAACCATTTTAGCTAATTACAAATTTTCCCCAGCGACATGTCGCTGGGGAAAATTTCCTTTCTTTTGACTTGTCAAAGCGTTGCCGTTGACTAGTCAACGCTATCCAAATTTTCCCCAGCGACATGTCGCTGGGGAAAATCTTGATACATTTGACTTGTCAACGCTTTGCGTTTGACTTGTCAACGAATAACCAACTTTTCCCCAGCGACATGTCGCTGGGGAAGAGTCTGCAGGTTTTTTTTTTAAATTGCCTGCACAGCAGGCGTTTTCCAGATTTTTTCCGGAATTTTTCCGGAAAAAATCTACCAAAACCTGTAACCAAAACCTGTATTTGCTCACCAAAAGACACATATAAAGTAAACTTGAAATACAAATCAACACAAACGCGGAATAAGTTCAACTTGCACCAAATATAATATAACGTTCTAATGATCACATGGATACTAGGAATAAGTCGGGATAGTTAAGGATACTAGGGAAACAAGCGTTCTAATTTAGGATAATAGGGAAACAAGTCAAGATGAACATAAAGAAACTATGTACCATACTAACAAACACATATATGACACGACTAGCTCGCGTCATCGCCACCCTCCCGATCCTCAGCATCATCACCCGGGCGACTCCCGCTCCCGCTGGCACCAGCATCATCATCCGGGCGACTCCCACTCCCGCTGGCACCACCACTCTCATATGCGGCAAAAAGATCGCCATACCTGGGGTCGTTTCTGAACAAGCCCATCATGAAATCAACATCCCGATCCCGACGAGTCTCAGGGGGTGGTGGCGGAAAGCACGGGGGAGTACTGGTGTATCCTGGCAATACCATACCCACGCCAGGATGGTGGCCGCGAAACTTGCCTCCTCGCACCATCCTGTTGATCTCGGCAGTGGTGTGCTCACCCGTCGCCTCTAGCTCCCTCATCTGATCCTGTGTGGTGACAATAACACAATATAGTAAATATATTAGTCGGGTTGCTAGATTATTAATCAATGATTCATTAAAGTGTGTTTTGAAAAGAATACTTACATACAACTAGAGAGACTGCTCATCTATAAATACACCATCTGAATTCGTATGCAGACGATAGAACATGTCGATCTCTGTAGGCTCCTGTTGGGTTTCGGACGACTTTTGCTGTACATACACACGTAAGTAAGATCAATCTAATTAAATGCGGCAATAATAATATGTATGTAAAATAAATAATGATAATAATAAAATAATAAAAATAAAAAACAATAATAATAATAATAAAATAAAAAAAATAAAAAAAAACATAATAATGTAAAATCAATAATAATAATAATAATAATAATTACCATGAGATGTCGAGTGCGAGGGATCGACCGAGAACCATGTCGGGAGACAAGTGTTGCCTTGGACCGATTTTGGCTGTTTGTTGAGGATCGCTTCATGTTAGCTTCGTCAGTCCAAAACTCTATCTGTTTCTCCCACACTTCAGGTGTGTGCTCGTCCGGTCTGTTCCGCCTGATTTGATCCAAATCGTATTCTCCAGTCTCGGGGTTTTTTACAAAGTAATCTCGCTTCAGACTAGCCTTGCTGGTATTGTATGATTTTTGTAGCTGGTGATTAATGGTATCATAAATACTCTTCCACCGAGGGGTGTTCACGTACGGCGTGAGATCATATTTTTTCTGCAATCAAATACAACACATTGAAAACAGAGTTAGAAATATAATTTATATATTTATTTAAATTCGTTTATTTATTTATATGATATAAATAAATAAACGAATTTAAATGAATATACACAATACAACACATTGAAAACAGAGTTAGAAATATAATTTATATATTTATTTAAATTCGTTTATTTATTTATATGATATAAATAAATAAACGAATTTAAATGAATATACACAATACAACACATTGAAAACAGAGTTAGAAATATAATTTATATATTTATTTAAATTTGTTTATTTATTTATATGATATAAATAAATAAATAAATTTAAATAAATATACACAATACAACACATTGAAAACAGAGTTAGAAATATAATTTATATATTTATTTAAATTCGTTTATTTATTTATATGATATAAATAAATAAACGAATTTAAATAAATATACACAATACAACACATTAAAAACGGAGTTAGCAATATAATTTATATATTTATTTAAATTTGTTTATTTATTTATATGATATAAATAAAAAAACAAATTTAAATAAATATATATAATTAAATAAATGAACACGATAATTAAATAAATATAAAATGATAACTTACCCCAATAGCTGTCCGGGCCGCCACCTTGTACCCTTTGGGTACCTTGCTCCACGAAGGGTAATACAAAGGTATTTCCCTAACGACACACCCGAATAAGTTTCCCCAATGATCTGCGTAGGGGCCGATAGGTATAACAAGGTCACCTCTACCGTGTACAAAGTCGACCTCGACCGGCCGGTTTTGATTCTCGGCCACCGCATCCAGTAATTTCAGGCAGCGGGTCTTCTCCCGGGTATTCTGCCTGCCGGCTCTCCTCCCGCCCAATGTATTAGATAGGGTTCATCATTATAGGTTCAACGTATTAGATAGGGTTCATCATTAGAGGTTCAATGTATTAGATAGGGTTCATCATTAGAGGTTCAATGTATTAGATAGGGTTCATCATTATAGGTTCAACGTATTAGATAGGGTTCATCATTATAGGTTCAATGTATTAGATAGGGTTCATCATTAGAGGTTCAATGTATTAGATAGGGTTCATCATTATAGGTTCAACGTATTAGATAGGGTTCATCATTATAGGTTCAATGTATTAGATAGGGTTCATCATTATAGGTTCAACGTATTAGATAGGGTTCATCATTAGAGGTTCAACGTATTAGATAGGGTTCATCATTAGAGGTTCAATGTATTAGATAGGGTTCATCATTAGAGGTTCAATGTATTAGATAGGGTTCATCATTATAGGTTCAATGTATTAGATAGGGTTCATCATTAGAGGTTCAACGTATTAGATAGGGTTCATCATTAGAGGTTCAATGTATTAGATAGGGTTCATCATTAGAGGTTCAATGTATTAGATAGGGTTCATCATTAGAGGTTCAATGTATTAGATAGGGTTCATCATTAGAGGTTCAATGTATTAGATAGGGTTCATCATTAGAGGTTCAATGTATTAGATAGGGTTCATCATTAGAGGTTCAATGTATTAGATAGGGTTCATCATTATAGGTTCAACGTATTAGATAGGGTTCATCATTATAGGTTCAATGTATTAGATAGGGTTCATCATTATAGGTTCAACGTATTAGATAGGGTTCAGCTTTAGAGGTTCAATGTATTAGATAGGGTTCATCATTAGAGGTTCAATGTATTAGATAGGGTTCATCATTATAGGTTCAATGTATTAGATAGGGTTCATCATTATAGGTTCAACGTATTAGATAGGGTTCATCATTAGAGGTTCAATGTATTAGATAGGGTTCATCATTAGAGGTTCAATGTATTAGATAGGGTTCATCATTATAGGTTCAACGTATTAGATAGGGTTCATCATTATAGGTTCAATGTATTAGATAGGGTTCATCATTAGAGGTTCAATGTATTAGATAGGTTTCATCATTATAGGTTCAACGTATTAGATAGGGTTCATCATTATAGGTTCAATGTATTAGATAGGGTTCATCATTATAGGTTCAACGTATTAGATAGGGTTCATCATTAGAGGTTCAACGTATTAGATAGGGTTCATCATTAGAGGTTCAATGTATTAGATAGGGTTCATCATTAGAGGTTCAATGTATTAGATAGGGTTCATCATTATAGGTTCAATGTATTAGATAGGGTTCATCATTAGAGGTTCAACGTATTAGATAGGGTTCATCATTAGAGGTTCAATGTATTAGATAGGGTTCATCATTAGAGGTTCAATGTATTAGATAGGGTTCATCATTAGAGGTTCAATGTATTAGATAGGGTTCATCATTATAGGTTCAATGTATTAGATAGGGTTCATCATTATAGGTTCAACGTATTAGATAGGGTTCAGCTTTAGAGGTTCAATGTATTAGATAGGGTTCATCATTAGAGGTTCAATGTATTAGATAGGGTTCATCATTATAGGTTCAATGTATTAGATAGGGTTCATCATTATAGGTTCAACGTATTAGATAGGGTTCATCATTAGAGGTTCAATGTATTAGATAGGGTTCATCATTAGAGGTTCAATGTATTAGATAGGGTTCATCATTAGAGGTTCAATGTATTAGATAGGGTTCATCATTAGAGGTTCAATGTATTAGATAGGGTTCATCATTAGAGGTTCAATGTATTAGATAGGGTTCATCATTATAGGTTCAACGTATTAGATAGGGTTCATCATTATAGGTTCAACGTATTAGATAGGGTTCATCATTATAGGTTCAATGTATTAGATAGGGTTCATCATTAGAGGTTCAATGTATTAGATAGGTTTCAACAGTAGAGGTTCATTGAATTAGATAGGGTTCATCATTATAGGTTCAACGTATTAGATAGGGTTCAGCTTTAGAGGTTCAACGTATTAGATAGGGTTCATCATTAGAGGTTCAATGTATTAGATAGGGTTCATCATTATAGGTTCAATGTATTAGATAGGGTTCATCATTAGAGGTTCAATGTATTAGATAGGGTTCATCATTAGAGGTTCAATGTATTAGATAGGGTTCATCATTAGAGGTTCAATGTATTAGATAGGGTTCATCATTAGAGGTTCAATGTATTAGATAGGGTTCATCATTAGAGGTTCAATGTATTAGATAGGGTTCATCATTAGAGGTTCAATGTATTAGATAGGGTTCATCATTAGAGGTTCAATGTATTAGATAGGGTTCATCATTATAGGTTCAATGTATTAGATAGGGTTCATCATTAGAGGTTCAACGTATTAGATAGGGTTCATCATTAGAGGTTCAATGTATTAGATAGGGTTCATCATTAGAGGTTCAATGTATTAGATAGGGTTCATCATTAGAGGTTCAATGTATTAGATAGGGTTCATCATTATAGGTTCAATGTATTAGATAGGGTTCATCATTATAGGTTCAACGTATTAGATAGGGTTCAGCTTTAGAGGTTCAATGTATTAGATAGGGTTCATCATTATAGGTTCAATGTATTAGATAGGGTTCATCATTAGAGGTTCAATGTATTAGATAGGGTTCATCATTATAGGTTCAATTTATTAGATAGGGTTCATCATTAGAGGTTCAACGTATTAGATAGGGTTCATCATTAGAGGTTCAATGTATTAGATAGGGTTCATCATTAGAGGTTCAATGTATTAGATAGGGTTCATCATTATAGGTTCAATGTATTAGATAGGGTTCATCATTAGAGGTTCAACGTATTAGATAGGGTTCATCATTAGAGGTTCAATGTATTAGATAGGGTTCATCATTAGAGGTTCAATGTATTAGATAGGGTTCATCATTAGAGGTTCAATGTATTAGATAGGGTTCATCATTATAGGTTCAATGTATTAGATAGGGTTCATCATTATAGGTTCAACGTATTAGATAGGGTTCAGCTTTAGAGGTTCAATGTATTAGATAGGGTTCATCATTAGAGGTTCAATGTATTAGATAGGGTTCATCATTATAGGTTCAATGTATTAGATAGGGTTCATCATTAGAGGTTCAATGTATTAGATAGGGTTCATCATTAGAGGTTCAATGTATTAGATAGGATTCATCATTAGAGGTTCAATGTATTAGATAGGGTTCATCATTAGAGGTTCAATGTATTAGATAGGGTTCATCATTAGAGGTTCAATGTATTAGATAGGGTTCATCATTAGAGGTTCAATGTATTAGATAGGGTTCATCATTATAGGTTCAACGTATTAGATAGGGTTCATCATTATAGGTTCAATGTATTAGATAGGGTCCATCATTATAGGTTCAACGTATTAGATAGGGTTCATCATTAGAGGTTCAACGTATTAGATAGGGTTCATCATTAGAGGTTCAATGTATTAGATAGGGTTCATCATTAGAGGTTCAATGTATTAGATAGGGTTCATCATTAGAGGTTCAATGTATTGGAGGGAAAACATTGGAGGGAAAACATTGGAGGGAAAACATTGGAGGGAAAATGTTAACAATTTCCCTCACTTTTTTAGCATAAAAAGAGAAACACACACACTCCTTATCATCACAACCACCAGCAGATTACACACACTTATCATCATAAACAAATTGTTATTATGTACATGTTGAAGCATGAAGCTTTTCCGTGCAGGTGTGGACATGGAGATGTAGTTCTTCGAGAATCGTGGACAACTAAAAACTTTGGTAGACTGTACTATGCTTGTCCACGTTCACGGGTTCAACCTCCAGTTTCATATGGATGCAAATTTTTTTTATGGAAAGACGAACGCGTCCAACTACTAATCAAATCTCTTGGAGGTTCAATGAGCTTTTCTCCTCCAAGCTCTTCTTCAAGACCTTCAACGAACTTTTCTCCTCCAAGCTCTTCTACCAGACCTTCAACGATTCCAATTTCTTCTCCAAGCTCTTCAGCGTGTGCAAACTGTGTGCGCTTGAATGGAATGATAATGGTACTTGAGCGTACGATAGAGTTGTACCGCAACTCCGATAGGCACACATTGGATTCAGCTGCACTACTTCACGACCTTTACGATGACATGGGGAACATTTGTTTGAACTAGTTTATGATGTATCTGTTTTCGTGTTTATGAGTCTATTATCGGTTTAATATCCATGTTTAATTAAGCGCGTGTTTAAGTGTCAGTGTAGAATAAAGTTAGGTTTAGGCGTGTCTGTTTGTAAGCCTCAATGAATGTTAACAATTTTTAATTAATATTAACAATGAATGTTAACAATTATCAGTGAATGTTAACTTTTGGCGGGCAAAATTTTGGCCGAAAAACATTGGCGGGAAAATTAACCATTTGTCTCACTTTTTTTTATCATAAAAAGAGATACTATTTTAAATTTTAATAACTTTATTTTTTAATATATATATTATATTTACTAAAATATTATATAAAGATTACACATTTTCTGAAAATTGGTGGTCAAATAGAAGTCAACCTTTCCCCAGCGACATGTCGCTGGGGAAAATTTTATTACTTTTTTGTAAAATAGGCGCGTTAACTTAATATCTTTTGGAGGGAATCCTAAAAGTTTCCCCAGCGACATGTCGCTGGGGAAAATCTTTGGCATAAATTAAACAACGCATTAACGCTAATCACTTGGATTAGACGTGGGAGAAAGTTTCCCCAGCGACATGTCGCTGGGGAAAAGTTGGCGGGTTAATCTCCCGCTTGCATTAATTGTGAAGTAGTTTGGTCAAAATTCAGTCAACTTTTCCCCAGCGACATGTCGCTGGGGAAAATTTGCTTTGCTTTTTGGTCAAAATTTTTTCGAGAAAGTTTGCCACGTCAGAAAGTTTTTGTCGTTTAGCGACTTTTCCCCAGCGACATCGTGTCGCTGGGGAAAACCCCGATGGGGAAGGGCTGGATTGTTGTAGTGAGTGGAAGTCTACTGCAGAACGGCTTCGTGTTGAGTTGGATCCAGACCATTATTTTTTACTTTTTTTCTTCATGTTGTTGAACTAAGAAAGAATACTGAATGCTATCAGAATATGGTTGGAAACATCTTTTGTTGAAATGAAGTATGTACTTGCTTATTCAACTATATAATCCTTTTGTTACAATGTTTAGTTTGGTTAACTGTTTGTACTCCTTTTGTTTTTAAGTAGTGTTAAATTAAAAATGAAGTGTTTTATGGTGTTTCTTATTAGGACACTAATAGCATTGGTTAATAAGGTTTATGGAACCAAAAGGTATTATAGATGAGATCATTTTAGGACACAAAAGTTCGTCTTAATTGCGGAAACTTTTTTAGGATCATTTTTTTGGTACTAAAGTTAAAGTTTATGCCTCATGCCCGTGTCATGTTAAACCATCTTATAGGGACCACTGTTTTGGTTGTAAGCATATATTAAAACTCTGAAAAGCGTCTTATCATATGATTTATGGGGACGCTGTTTTGGTCGTATAAAACATGTTACAGGACTAAATAACTAGTTTCATAATGTTTGTGTTTCTTGAGACCCCTATAAGTGTCCTACGTATCTAATACAATCCTCACCTAGAGGACACATTTATAATAGTCCTATTAGGTTAAAGGTCCTATAAACATATTTAATAAGACATTAACCGGTGTCCTAAAAACCCTTTTTTCTTGTAGTGACTTTTCTGTAGTTAAAATTTGTTAAAAAGGAATTTGTAGTTAAAATCTCATAAGTTTCTAAGTAACACCAGTAACGATGTCTCTAATTCTAACGCAAACGACTTCATATTCCAATATTACCATGAAGCAAACGAGTTTATTTTTATTTTTATTAAGATCACCATAGGCTTGTCGCAAACTAAAAATACATAATTTCGATAGTTAGATAAGCAATAACTAAAAATACATAATTTCCGTTTATGTTTTTAGTGTTTATGAGTGCCAGCCACCTAAATGCAGTTTTACAGTTGCAACCAAAATGGCATGATGGTTCCAAGTTTAATTTTACCTTTTCTTTATATACAAGTGCATTTTCATTGGACAAGATTGAACTGCATTTTTATATGTCATATGCAAATGATTATAAAGTTACTTTATAAGCTAAAAAAACTCATAGGACAATGAAAAGGTAACACATATATGCAAATGATAATTAATTTGGAGGCTTAAACATGCCAATTTAGGTTTTCTCTTGTGTAATATTTTAATTTTACAAATCACAGATGTAATGTCAAATTGGTATTTGTGTTTCAGTGTTTGAACAACAATCTGGATGTCAACAGGCTCCTTCTTACTAGTAATTTTGTATCTTGGTTCATTTTACCTTTTATGGCTAACTTATTGCTTATCTTAGCTGACAAATTAACCTAACAAATATTTACGTTGAGACTTCAGATTAATCCAATAATTATACATACGTGCAAACTTTGTTTAATTTTTACTTTGTTTCATTAGGTTTCAGATTCAAGTTGATTATCATATCTTATCTTTTAAGTTTCTGAATGATCAAAAAAGTGTGTTTTTACTTATTGATCCGAAACACTACAAACTAAAAATACAAAGATATCGTTGCGCGTCGTCAAGCTTTACGATGATGGAATTGCTTTCTCAATTATCAAAGTCACCAAGGAAAGTGACCTTTTACTTAGCTTGTCGATTTAAAACACAAAGTATACTATATTAGCAGTATATATATATATATAACAACCACCTCATTCAACATACACTACAAAAGAATCCATGTTTAGGGTCAGACCATATTAATTGTATTTAATATGATACAATTGTCATTTTAACAATAAATGTCCAGATTCATTTAATATATCGTAAAATGAAAAAATTTTGTTGGGGGACGATAAAAGTTGGACGGAGGGAGTAAGTTACTGAATGATCAAAAAAGTGTGTTTTTACTTATTGATCCGAAACACTACAAACTAAAAATACAAAGATATCGTTGCGCGTCGTCAAGCTTTACGATGATGGAATTGCTTTCTCAACACCAAGGAAAGTGACCTTTTACTTAGCTTGTCGATTTAAAACATAAAGTATACTATATTAGCAGTATATATATATAACAACCACCTCATTCAACATACACTACAACAAAATCCATGTTTAGGGTCGGACTATATTTAGGGTCGAAAATTTCGACCCTAAATTAAGGTGAGGCCCACAATTTTTCAACCCAAAAGGGCTGGTCAAAAAGCAGGTGGGGTCCGAAAATTTAGGGTCGAAATTTCGACCCTAAATTTAAAATTTTAAATAATTTTAATTTATGTATTATATAACATATTTGTAATAATTAAAAATAATTTTAAAAAAATTTATTTTTAAAGTTAATATTTTAGGGTCAAAATTTCGTCCCTAAATTTAGAATTTTAAAAAATTTTCACGAAAAATTTAAAATTTCACACCAACAATTTTCACGAAAAATTTTAAAAAATTCGCTTAGGGTCGAAATTTCGACCCTAAATTATTAAATATATTTTTAAAATTTTCTTTTAGTCTGAATCCTTTTAAAATATTAATATATGTATATATTTAAATTTTAATATATGTTTTTATTCAATGGTAATGTGTTTTAATTGCAATAAATATATTTTTTCATAATTATTAAAATAAATTTTGAATTATTATTATTATTATTATACTTATATATAATGTATGTAACTTTTTTGTTAGAAGATACGAACAAAACGCCTAACGATATATTTTATTCGATACGGGGACTTAAAGTCATTAGACTTTACGAACAGTTGCGACGTTTATATAATAAAAATGAGACATTTATAAAACAAATATTTATTTATTCCAAATATTACATAAAACCTTTTGTAATATCACATGGGAGACTTACAGACAAACACTCCTAAACATAATTTTATTCGTCACGTACACTTAAACACGCGCTTAATTAAATATGGATATTACTACGATATTAGACTCGTAAACACGGAAATGAACCAAAATCATACACCAAAACACTAGAACAAAACGGATTAGGTACTAGGACAGATAATGCAGTAATAGCTAAAAATAATTAAGTCTAAGCAGAACTAAAGCTGTGCAAACAACTTAGCAACTACAAGAACATAACAAGTTCATCAATTACACCACAAATCCAGAAAGATCAAGCTGGTTACCACTATGAAAAACCAACTAGACTACAAATGATTGTACCCATTGTGTACCCATTGTTTTAGTGCTTTCATTAGTCCCATTATTGATGGTACTAGTTTTAGTGCTTTCATTATGTACCTATTGTGAACAAGAAGATGATAATAGATGTATGTGTGCCATCCATATTGGGTAGTTGTTTTGCTATTTAATGGTTTGTAGTTTGCCTCCAATTATCACTCATCTCAGTTTTCCAATACTAAAAAAACAACAATAATGGCCTGGTTAGGAAGGTTAGAAGAATTAAAAGAAGTTGCTGGTTCAGATAATTGGACTGATCGAATGGTAGCATATTTTGAACAATCTGCCGAAGCGGACAAAAGTTTTGGTCTGAAACTTGAACGTTTACATGAGGTTTTAGATGAAGCTGTTGAAGAAAGACAACAGTTTATCCAGGAATTAGAACGTGCTGGAGATATATATCTCTTAAAGAAATGCGCTAAAGTAATGAAAGATACTCAAAAGAAGGATAAGAAAACCTTAAGTCGGTTGGAAGGTTTAATTAAAGATACAGCAGCAAGAATGACTGAGAAGGAGGAATTCGTTAAGAAAATGAAGGATCAATAAATAAGCATTCGTAAATGCTTAGAAGGAGCCTTTATTTATGAGTTTGAGCAAATTTTAATGAAGGAATTCGTTAAGACTGTGTCTCTTTTAATCTAATTAATAATTGTTGTTCAGATAGAATAAGAACCATACTAACACATGTTGTTGTGTATAATGATACTTCTGCATCTTTTATGGTTTTTGTGTTTGAAATGTACTTGTATGTTTGTATGAATAAAAAAGGCTCCTTTATTTATGAGTTTGAGCAAAATTTGATTGAAGTAAAATGCTTTTGACTGAACTTTTGACTGCAAAACCTAACACAACAGACTTAAACTAAATTTGGTGACTCAAACAAACTAAATTCTCACAATGATTCAAGCTAGAATATTAATTACTCACAGAACCAAACACTACTTTATTCCAAACACTCCTAAACATAATTTTATTCGTCACGGACACTTAAACACGCGCTTAATTAAACATTGATATTACAACGATATTAGACTCGTAAACACGGAAAAAACACATCACAAACTAGTTCAAACTAAGGTTCCCCATGTCATCGTAAAGGTCGTGAAGTAGTGCAGCTGAATCCAATGTGTGCCTATCGGAGTTGCGGTACAACTCTATCGTACGCTCAAGTACCATTATCATTCCATTCAAGCGCACACAGTTTGCACACGCTGAAGAGCTTGGAGTAGAAACTGGAATCGTTAAAGGTCTGAGAGAAGAGCTTGGAGGAGAAAAGCTCGTTGAAGGTCTTGAAGAAGAGCTTGGAGGAGAAAAGCTCATTGAACCTCCAAGAGAATTGATTAGTAGTTGGACGCGTTCGTCTTGCCATAAAAAAATTCGCATCCATATGAAACTGGAGGTTGAACCTGTGAACGTGGACAAGCATAGTACAGTCTACCAAAGTTTTCAGTTGTCCACGATTCTCGAAGAACTACATCTCCATGTCCACACCTGCACGAAAAAGCTTCATGCTTCAACATGTTCATAATAACAATTTGTTTATGATGATAAGTGTGTGTGATCTGCTGGTGGTTGTGATGATAAGGAGTGTGTGTGGTTACAGTGACACGCTGAATCACATGGATCTCCACGGTTAATCTTACCATGACGCAGCTTATGCGTAAAGGAGAGAACCCTACACTACATTAGGTGTCCCAGGAAATCCTACGCTAAGATAAGTCTAATTTCGGACACTCATAGTTCCGCAAATTTTCTATGCATCAAGTTTCTATGAAACAAGATATAGTTACGTTCATATCGAAGTACCTGACACACCAACAGGCTAAGATAGAACACCAACTAGGATGTTTTTCCATCATCAGAAATCGGGAGCAGTAATGGGACAAGATTTTCATGGATTTTGGTCGCCAGATTTACGCAAACGCAGAAGAAGCAAGAGGCTACCTGGATTATTGCCAACAGTTTGATCAAGTCTGCAGTATCCTTACGTTCGTAAGGATTTCAGAACCAACAGATTGATCGAAAATGTTTCAGCCAAGGCTCATCCGATCACTTGGTAATCCCTCAGCTATCGGGCCAGATGAAAGTTCACATTTGTGCTCCTTATTTACGTTCACGTCCTTATTCAAATTTTTACGACTTGCCTTCACGCTCACGTTCATGACACTATTCACGTCCATGATCGTATTCTGGCTTACGAGTCTATGTTCAGCTTCCTTCCGGGAAGTTTTGCAAGAACTTGAGAGACCAAACTAAAAGTTCAGTATAACTCCCTATACTCGGATAGACGTTTCACGTCGTATTATACGTCTCACCTAGTAACATTTGGTGAACCGCAGTTATATTCCATGTTCACGATATGTTTCACATGTCATGTTCATTCCACGTTCCTCATATCACGTTCACGATATGTTATACGTATCATTGATTACGATATGTTGCGTATACTACACTCACCATGTCTCCACGTACCACGTTCAAAATTTTTCACGTATCACGTTCAAAATTTTTCACGTACTACGTTTCAGTATGTCTCGCGGATCATTGCTAAGACCGTGCTATTATCAGTTAGTTGGTATATTTTGCATTATAACGTTTTAGTTACACTTGCACGTCAATTCTTATTCCATCGATCAAATTCAGGGGATCTATCTTACGTTGATAACCAAGAACGTTTTTGTATTTCAAGTCAAGGTCAGGAGGACCTAGATTTATCATTTGTGTCACGATCTTGTGAAGGAATCGTTTCAAGCGGGAAGCCACTTGGAAATGGACAAGTTCATCCAGACTTCTTATCCGTTTTCTCTTATCGATTAGATATGTCCTTTCCGTCACGTCACGTTCCATGTCCTTTCAAGACATGTCACGTTCCACGTTCCCTTCTACCATGTCACCATCATATTATGTTACCTTACATACCCTTCCGGTTTAATTCGGATGTATTCCTCTTTCAGTTACGTTATCTATAATTCGGGGACGAATTGTTCTTTTAGGGGGGAAGAGTTGTAAAACCCGTATGCTTTTACCATGAATAGTACCCTTAAGGTGTACGTACATGATTAGAACTTTTTTTAAGCATGTTTACGTTTCACGAACAGGACTTACAAGTATTACGTAATAACACACGATAATTATTTCAACAATAATTATAATCACGAACACACGAACATGAAATCATGAACGTAAATTAATCACGAGCTTAATATTACGTATGTATGTATATTTATTACGATCACGAATAAATATAATAAGAAACGAGCGATAACTATATTGGATCACGTAAAATACGAATACGAGAACACACTATTTTTAGTCACGAGAAACGTACGGGTTACCCTTGTGGGCCCCCTCACCCGCGGACACAACAAGAAACATGGGCCAAGCCCATGTAAAATTTACTAACTAGGGAAAAAGGGAAAAACATGTTTCATTTTAACAAAAGTTGGAAAATAATTAAAACCCTAGTTCTTCCTTTGGTTCCTTTTGGCCGCCGGGTTTAGCATCACCAAAGGGTGATTCGGGTTGATTTTGGTCTTTGATTTATTGCAAGGACAATTCGTGTGTTCATCCTCTTTGATTCACGTGATTGGTTCATTTTACCTTTTATGGCTAACTTATTACTTATCTTAGCTGACAAATTAACCTAACAAATATTTACGTTGAGACTTCAGATTAATCCAATAATTATACATATGTGCAAACTTTGTTTAATTTTTACTTTGTTTCATTAGGTTTCAGATTCAAGTTGATTATCATATCTTATCTTTTAAGTTTCTGAATGATCAAAAAAGTGTGTTTTTACTTATTGATCCGAAACACTACAAACTAAAAATACAAAGATATCGTTGCGCGTCGTCAAGCTTTACGATGATAGAATTGCTTTCTCAATTATCAAAGTCACCAAGGAAAGTGACCTTTTACTTAGCTTGTCGATTTAAAACACAAAGTATACTATATTAGCAGTATATATATAACAACCACCTCATTCAACATACATTATCATATAGTATCTCGCTTTAGAAACAAAACAAGTACAAGAGACGTAATACTAGGAAGACACCATGGTCGTTCGCATAACCAAAGTAGCAAACACATTGCAGGCTATTTGCACCCCGAACGAGGAGAGATTGGTAAGTTCTTTTAGAGTTTGGATATGATAGCATGTGTATTTGGAGAAAGATTCGTATAGATGTTGATTTATATGTTTATACTAGTGTTGTGCTTTCAGTTTTTTATGCGAGAAACAAAATCAACTACACTAGAGTATGATAACTAGAAAACAAAGGTGATAATGAGACTTGTCATAAGTTTGACGTTTTAAAATATATATCTTGGATTGGACCTTATGCAAATAGCAAGCATTTCTTACGTGCAATTGCTTAATTGATTTTTTTATTTACTAAATGGGTACTTTCTTTTAGTACGGATCAAAACATTTCGGTTCGAGTCAGCCCATCAAGAAATGGTATCATAGTTTTTGGCTTCACTTTATCATTTTAAACGGCGCGATTTTGGCTTCTATCTAGTGCAAGTTAAAACAGTTCGGATAGGGATTGCCTATTCTTGTATAAAATGTGATAATATGACTTTCATAAGCTTTTTAAGCATTTGACTATAATGACCTTCAACCCCTTTAACCAATCCCATTAGTTAACCTCTCTTTACTTTTTTGAAAAATTGATCCACGTACTAGAGATAATAACATATCCCAAATTGACTCATTGCCTCCCCTATCGTTGGTATATACCGCGCGATTTTCATAAAGTAGGTATAGTTAGGTTTTTACCAAAATGAATAAATTAAACAATTCTTAGATAATTTTTTAATTTACTCTTTAGTTGTTTTTTTTCAATTTAATATTCTTGTGTTAAAGTACTATTTACGAACAAAGCTAACAATTTGTTTTGTGCAGACAAAAATCGCCACATTAGTGATGTTGTTGGGCTCTGTGGGTTTCGTTTGTCTTGTGTTTGCAGGCATCGTGAAATTCGACCTACACGTAAACCACCCTTATTTGGACGAAGTTCACATTCAATATGTGAACTTGAATAACAAAACACTAGCAGGATTGATGAACGTTTTGATTCGGGTGGGAAGAGCAAACAACACCGTGGCGTACCCAGAAATGGGTTACTACACTTTGAGTCGCAGTGTGAATAAATCCCATGTAATGAGCGTTTCGACGACTAGGGGATACAGAATTGCGACAAAAGAGCAGCAGATTACCCTAATATTCAAGGAGAACGAAATAACAAGTTTTCAGGATGGGTCGGGCGTAAGCAACGAGGAGAAACAAGTAAGGTTGAGAGGAGACTTAGGGATGCATGTGTTGTTTTCGAAAACAAAATTATTTAGTTTTCTGGACGCACATTATCACATGTATTTTGATTGCAAAGTGATATTCGAAGATGGGTCACTACGGAAGATGATATCATCAAAATGTAAAGTGGTGTAACAAGTTGGAATCTAAGTTGTGATTAAATAAGACACTTTATTATTTGTTAGTATTATTGTGTGAAACAAAAAAAAAAATACTATATGGAAAGAAACACCATAATTCGTTTTTTAGTTTGTAATTTATATAAATCGAATAAAAAAGGAAGTTTATGAAATTTAATAACCCTAAATCTCATTTATGATAATAAAACAAGAGGGGAGATGGAGATGTGTCACAGACTCGATCCGTTTAAGCCACATCAAACACTTTTCAAGTTATGATGTTTATGTTGAAGTTGTTCGCGTTCGTCAACATGCATAGTGCAGGCTACACATTGAACATCTAACTATCTAAGGCTAATGGTTCGGACTGGGTTGAGCTTCAGTTAAGGACTTAAGGTCTAGATGGGTTCACGACGGGCAGTGGCGGAGCCAGGATTTCTAAGCATGTGTGGCACACACGAAAAATTATCTTATGTTCTAACTTATAAAAAATAAAAAGTATCATAGTTACACAACTTAAAATAGAAATTAATAAAATTACCTCGATTGCTCTAAATCAATTTAACCTTTCGATCTCGCATGGATTGGAAACGCTTCATCACATCTTCATTTGTGACATTGATAAATACATCTTTCTCTATCCTACAAACTAGAGAATGGTTCAAAAATCTATTACCCGTTCAACGTGAATAGATTTCTTTTGTTTTAATAGAATTTAGCATTTTTGAAGTGCTTTGTTGTGATAACTATTAACTTTTCTCACATAGTTGTTGAGCCTATACTTCTTACTCCAACTATTAAAGTCATTTGTCACAAATGCATCACTTCCGCCTTGTTTTCCAATAAAGTCCCTAAACAAATAACAACACAAACAGTATGTCTTGTCCGCCTTTACACTATACTCTAACCAAGGAAACTCATCAAACCAACTTGCAATAAAACTTCTTACTTTAGTCCCTATTGTTTTTTTCGGAAACGTATCATGACGTGGTTGACAAGGTCCATTGTTCACATATTTTCCCCTAATTTCATCTCTTATATTAGCACCATAACTAAAAATGCTTGGTCTCTTAGATGGATCGAATGGAAGAGTACCCAAATCAATACAATGTGACAATGAAAGAATAGGTGTAGGTTGTGAAATCGGTCCAGGCGTAGTTTCTGAAATACGTTTAGATAAAGTTTCTTCCTCATCGTTATTATCGTCACTTATCGAGGACAACTTTCTTTTATAATATCTTTTCCGTAGAGACCAAAATCGTAAATCAAATATAAACTAATCACAATAAAGTAATCATGATAACTATAATCTACAAACTATTTAAACTATAAAAAAATCTTCAATTTAAAAACCTAAAAGAAAATAAGATCAAAATAATAAATAATATTTTTACTAGATAGAACGTGAATAAGATCAAAAAAAATTTATCGAATCTTCTATTATACCTTAAAGTATCGCCAAGAAAGTCTTATATTTTGCTTTGCGTTGCCCTCTGCGTTTTACACCTGTCCCACGAATAAGAAAGAAAAAAGTTAATTTAGTGTATAGTTATTAAATAAATGGGCTTTCTTTTTCTTGGACTAGTCTAAAAAATAGTCCATACTCCATAACTGTCGGTATGTATATTTATATTTTAGCAAAAGTAAACTTGCAATATCATTACTATATTGTACTAGCACACCATTGTTGACTTTGCTATATATATAAAATCAGTGAACATGAACTTTGTATGATATATACTATACTTCGCAAACCAAATCCATATGTGGCATGTGCCACACGTAGCTAAGGCTTAGCTCCGCCGCTGACGACGGGAATCGCTAGATTTTCGAATTATTGTTCGTCATTGGAGTCCTTACCAGGGGCGGATCTAGGTGCTAGCCACCTGTGGCTAGAGATGCACATACAAACCGGTTAACCGGTTTAGAACCGAAAACCAAAACCGGTCCCAACCGGTTTTTTTTAAAACCGGTTACGGTTTTTCACAAACCGGCGGTTACTAACCGGTTTGGATTTTGAAGTCTAGGAGCCAGTTTGAACCGGTTTTTCCCAACCGGTTAACCGGTTAACCGGTTTGGAGCGGGTTTTTTTCAAATTTTGAAATTTAGCTTTTATAGCCGGTAGGACCGGTAGGTAGAGCTTTTTTTTACTTTCAAATCTTTTTACTTTCATTTTAGCTATAAATAGGCTAGTTGTATCACACAGTATTCACAAGTAACATATTTTATGTAAAACCCGCATGCTTTTACCATGGATAGTACCCTTAAGATCGTACGTACATGATTAGAACTTTTTTAGCATGTTTACGTTTCACGAACAGGACTTACAAGTATTACATACGTGATATAACACGATAAATACTTATTACGTATTAACACACGATAATTATTTAAAAAATAATTATAATCACGAACACACGAACATGAAATCATGAACGTAAATTAATCACGAGCTTAATATTACGTATGTATATATATTTATTACGATCACGGATAAATATAATAAGACACGAGCGATAACTATATTGGATCACGTAAAACACGAATACGAGAACACACTATTTTTAGTCACGAGAAATGTACGTGTTACCCTTGTAGGCCCCCCACCCGCGGACACAACAAGAAACATGGGCCAAGCCCATGTAAAATTTACTAACTAGGGAAAAAGGGAAAAACATGTTTCATTTTAACAAAAGTTGGAAAATAATTAAAACCCTAGTTCTTCCTTTGGTTCCTTTTGGCCGCCGGGTTTAGCATCACCAAGGGGTGATTCGGGTTGATTTTGGTCTTTGATTTATTGCAAGGATCATTCGTGTGTTCATCCTCTTTGATTCACGTGATTGGTATAAACCCTAATCTCTTTTATTTTATGTTTTTGATTTCTTAATCACATAAAATCATGAATGTTTTTAATAATTAATTAAAAACAAGATATAAACATGTTATGTAATCATGGGGTTAAATCAATTAAGTGTTTTGGGGGTGTTTGTTGTTTGGCTGACGCCTAACCAAGCCCCAAAGGGGTCTCGGCTTGGCTTAAACTCACACCACCGAGACCCTAAGGTCTCGGTTTGGTGGTAATGGTGTCACGGCAGCAGCAAGGAAGGGAGCCCCGACCTAGGTCGGGCATGATGGTGTATTTGGGTCCGGTTCATGGGTTAAAACACGGGTCCGGTTCACACATGTTCATAACTAAAACACGGTTCGGTTCATGGTTATTTTTACAAGGTTTAATATTTTACAAGTTATAATTTTTTTACAAGACTTAAATTAAATTAATTAGAAACATGAACATGATTAATTTAATTACATGACTTAGGTTATTAATTTTATTATTTAGACATGAATTTTAACCTAAGTATTTACCATGATATTTAGACTATATAATTAATTAATTATTAAAAACCATGACTTATAATTAATTAATTTACATGACTTAGGTTATATTATTAATAAATAATAATACATGTTAACCTAATTATTCTACCATTTCTTTATTTAATTAAATCATGTTATATTTAATTAAACACTTTAACCTATAGTTATTTATATTACATGGAATAATTATAAACTATGCTATTTTATGACATGACTTAGAATATTAATCAATAAACACTTAAGATTATATTATTAGCTTAATAATCCAGCTTATTTCTATTTATGGAAACTTTCTATTTTTAGAAACTTATTTAATTAAGGCAGTTGATCTATTTATGGAAACTTTCTATTTTTAGAAACTTATCTATTTTAAGCAGTAAATCTATTTTTGGAAACTTTCTATTATTGGAAACTTTCTATTTTTGGGAACTTTCAATTTTTGGAAACTTTCTATTTTAGGAAACCTACTATTTTTAGAAAGTTACTTATTATTACACAGCAAGTATAATAATACAAGAAATACATGAAATACTTAATCAGAATAGACAGAATACATGAAATACTTAATTAGAATAGACATAATACATGATAAACACAGTATCAAGCTTAAATCAGTAAAACATGACAGGAACAGATAAAACAAGCTAAGACATGATATAAAACCTGTTACGTACTCAGTAATCAGATACTTATACACTTATGTAATTATCTAGTATTAGTGATACCGAAGTAGGACTCTCTTCCGTTCGTCCTCTTCGTTCACTGGACTTAAGGTACGGATTCTTCGTCCTTTCAGTATGGACATTCTTTCCTTATTAGGATTCCCTGTATGCAGCCAACTGTTTTCCCAGTAGATGTTTTATATGTTTCGAATTGCTTATGTTAATTAGATACCTAAAGCCATATACATGCATGACCAGTTTCACCTAGTTATGGAGGTACCATAACCATAACATTGGAGGCACCAATGTTATGACTCCACCACAATAGAGTGATAGCTCGTGGCGTCCCTTTCAGCTTTTGGCCATATTATTATATTATCAGGTGGGGGCGTGTGGGTGCATCCTAGTTACACGTTTTCAAAAGATTATTTAGGTGAATGTGGTGTGTGCCTTACATCCTTCACAAGGAGTTGATCCCTCCTACCCAGACTTATATTATTTAGAGGCAGCCCCTCTAATTGCATGATGAGGTCACCCCTCTAAGTATTCATGCACGTTGATATTTCATGACCTATATTGGCTAAATGGTAAATCAGTTAAACAGTTTTTACAAGATAAACATAAGACTTTTCAAACTATAAAACCAGTTTTATTAAGACATGCCAGGTTATCCAGTACTTAGTCTTTTCCGCTGCTTCATGCTTATATGCTTATATTACTCATGCTTTATTAGTATATCCGCGCACTGATCGTTATGCTCAGTCGTTTTCCTTTCATGTTCCCAAAACGGAAGGTACCCAAGGACGCTCGTAGACTTTAAGCGTACGTGCATATGGATTGGAAGCTTTCTAGCCTTTCTTTACTTTATGCATTTTCCTTTATACTTTGATACTCATATCCATGGACAGTGTTTAGTCCTTTCATTTACAGTACTTATGTTTGTGTGTGATGAGTTCTACTTTAGGATACCGATGTTTGATTCCGGTATTTCCTTTATGGTCATGTGATGTTTAATACATTATCCTTGCATGCTTTGATGACACGTCATAATCACGCGTGACATTCCATTTATCAAAATGTGGTGTTACAATTATGGTATCAGAGTCATGGCTTCGACCTGTAGGCTCTCAAAACAAGACCTGTGATTAGTGGGTAATCACCATGGTCTTCTTAGAACTGACAGTTTGTTTCAGGCATGCATATTTTTCATATATATATGTCATTTGTTACAGGAATTTTGACTAGTAATGGTTGGTACATGACTGATCGTATTAGTCGCATGTGCTTTTATCGAAACTTTTAACTTTGGGACTGACCCATAGGCGTACCCGCGCCCTGTCATTTTGTTTTTGGTAAACTGACCATAGGCTTTTACCTTCGCACATGAAAGTTTTACAAACTGCATCATGCATTCATGCACTGTTTTCACGCATAAATTTTTTTCATGATTATTGCATAATTTTTTTTTTCTTTTCATGATTATGGATATTATGTTCTAACAAGGTTTCATATTGCATTGGTTTTATGGTGTCAGATGGCAAACACACACAATATTCATGAGATGGTCGCAGCTGCTGATGCAGATATGAAAGACATCCCTCATCAAAACGACCACTACCCTCCACCACAACAGATCTTTCCCATACCTGGGAAGAATAGGCTCATGAGGGAGTACTACGCGATCCGACAACGAACTGAGGAAGACAGCAACGATTTCATGCAACGCTTCCTTCGTTATGATGGTGTTTTGAGAGCAGCAGCCGGCACTGCTGTTGAGCAAGCACACCATTTCCGTTGGGCACCTTGCCCCTCCATCGCCAATAATTTGGAAAGTGATACCTACCGTACGGTGGCACAAGTGGCTAACGCAGCACGTAAGTTGGAAATGCTGCATGAGAGAAATGAGTTCGGTGGAACTGAGAGACCCGAAAAGAGGTACATACTATCATTAAGCTATGATCATTAAATTCAATTCTTATTACCCCAAATATCTATATCTCTAGAAACAATTGCATTCCTTAGGCAGAAGACTGGGGACCGGTCCCAACCGGCCACTCAGCCTCAGCAGAGTCATAACACGGGTGATGGTCAGTCTCATGATCAATCTGCTACGGACAGGCGCACCGGTAATGACCATTACCTAGGCGATGTCAGCCACTTCAACAACAACAGGTCCCCAAACTTACTCAAACTATTATATGTTTCATGGACTCGATTCTGAAACTTTAGCATCTCTTACTAGGAATCATGGAAACGGAAGGGAACAGGACCGCGGAGGTTCCCAGCCTAACCGTCCAGCTATCACTAGTATCATGTCTATAATTTCCATATTATCCAAACTATATCCATAACCCATGTCTCATGATATCCTTTGAAACAGGCTCCTAGCCAACAAGGGCTCTTGTCGAGGGACGTACTCATCCCCTGTGCACCACATGCAACAGTAGGCATCCAGGGCCATGTCACAGTGACTGCGACACTTGCTTCAAGTGTGGTCAGACTGGCCATAGCATGAAGGACTGTCGCAAGGGCGAGATAGAGGGCACGTCTGGGCATGCCAACAGCCAGACACCTCCTACTTCTGGACGGGTGTACACGCCCTCTTGCGATCAAGCTAATAAGTCCACAGGTACCATCACTGAATCTTTTATATCACTACAAGAAAAAGGGGCTTTTAGGACCTTTCTCTAGGACCTTTTTTTTACGGAGGCCTAAAAAACGTATTATAGGACCACTTCAATTTTAAGTCATATTATAGTGACTTTTAATAGGACACTTTATACGTGCATCTTATTAAGCTAATTTATAAGACACATTTTTAGCAAGGTCTCATAATGATATAACATAATATGACATTTGATATAAAAGTCCTATTATTTACATCTTATAGTACGCTTTTTCATTTTGGTCTTATTAGATTACAATTATATAGGACACTTAACATATGGTCTTATTAGATATAATTTTATAGGAAGTTTAAAGGATATGCGTTCCATAAGTTCAAATTTTATATGACGCTTATTCATCCCTATATTATTATGATTAAATATAAAAGTAGGGGTATTCATCGGTTTGCTTTTCGGGTTATTCGGTTAATTTTTTTGTCAACCGAAAACCAAATCAAACTGAAAATAGAGTTCAACCCAACGGAACCAAAAATCAAATTCGAACTCGGTTCAGTTTTCAAGTTGACCCGAATAACCCAACTTTTCACCACTTAAAAAAGAAAAAAAATCACAAACGGTAAATCGTCAAGCGACAAAAAAATTCACTATTCCAACGAGAATTAAATCATCTTTCTAACGAGGGGCACATGTATAAACTTTCGACGTATTTTTTTTTGTCTGAGAAAATCATATATGATTCGTATCACGAATCATATATGATTTTTTCAGACAAAAAGAAGTACGTCGAAAATATATACACGTGCCTCTCGTTAAAAAGATGATTTAATTTTTGTCGCGATGATATATTTCATTTTTCGTAACAATTGACGGTTTGTGAGATATTTTATTTATAAAAAAATTATGAAAGTTGATAAATAAATAAAAATGAAAGACTGAGATTCATTTATCTAATTAATGTTAAAAAAAATTTACTTATACCTTATACAAAATTTTCCCCAAAATTTGGTCTTCCCCCTAAATATTTTCATGCCCCGCCTCAATTTATTTTATATCCTCCAACCTCCACTTTCAGTCACACATATGTATTTTAACCATCTGATGGAGGGATTACCAACTATTTACCATCTGATGGTGTAGTTCATCTTCGCCACATAAAGGTTATCGAGCACATCTATACAAATCAAATCATATACAAATCAAAAAGGTACTAATATGTTATGTGTTTAATTTAGAAACTATGATAGGTGTGTAAACACCCATCCTTTTACCACTTAATTCTGGCTAAAAACGAGACCAAAACACGTATTTAATATCATTTGTTTGGAATTATGTGTGGTTTTTGTGTTTATTGTGTTTTCAGAGCCAACCGGATGAATATTAAAGAAAACATGGGATTGCACGGGTTTTACTGAAGAAAAAGACTCAAGATAAAGTCTATTGTCCAAGAGATGCAAAAGATTTGAAGTCACTGGGCCTATTCGAAGATTTATCGAAGAAAAGGACCAAAGATGGAAGATTTACATAAGTCGAAGAAACTCAAGTCTATTAAACGAAGAAATTAAAAGACGAGTTGAATTTAATCGACAACAAATCCCGAATCAGAATCGAAAACGTCAACTTTTCTGAAAAGACGAGAAGACAAGAAGAACGGGAGAAAGCCCACTCACCAACCAAAAGACAAGGCTATATAAAGCCCACACCTCACACACTTAGTGCCAGCTTTAGTTTTTCCTCTCCTCTCCTTTTTTCTCCCTTTTAGTTCGTATCATCACCAACACCACTAGGGTGTTTGGTGATCTTGATCTTTGATTTTTAATCTTGTAATTTTAATTCTTGTTTTGTGATTGTTACAACATTAATCATCAATACAAGTTCTTGTTTAATCTTTCCATTTCATCTTGTTCATCATCATCTTTTATTTCAAGTTTTCAAGTTTTTATTTGATCTTCAAAAGTTGTTGGGTTTTGTGTTTTTGTTGATGGGATTTGTAGTTTATGGTTAGTAGATGCTTTGTGATTAGTTTATTTAAGTTTTTGGTGAAACACTTGGTGATTTTTGGATCAAAATTGGTTTCCTTGTTCTTCGGGTAAACGACTGTTTTTATGTTCCGAGGTTCCGGATGAACTTTTCCTTCATTCGGAACTTTTTCCTTCATTCGGAACTTTTTCCTTCATTCGGAACTTTTTCCTTCATTCGGAACTTTTTCCTTCATTCGGAACTTTTTCCTTCATTCGGAACTTTTTCCTTCATTCGGAACTTTTTCCTTCATTCGGAACTTTTTCCTTCATTCGGAACTTTTTCCTTCATTCGGAACTTTTTCCTTCATTCGGAACTTTTCCTTCATTCGGAACTTTTCCTTCATTCAGAACTTTTTCCTTCATTCAGAACTTTTTCCTTCATTCAGAACTTTTCCTTCATTCAGAACTTTTCCTTCATTCAGAACTTTTTCCTTCATTCAGAACTTTTTTCCTTCATTCAGAGCTTTTTTTTTCTTCATTCAGAACTTTTTTTATTAGTTATTTTTGGCTTATTTTCTCTATTTCATGCATTCGATCTTTTTTAGTAGCATAGAAAATCACAACCCTTTTTGTACCAAGAACAACTATTCCACTTTGAGCTGTAATCAATTCGAGAGGATACCGAGATTTAATCTGAACCCATACAAAACCAATGTATCAAATGGCGCCGCTGCCGGCTCTTCTCGTTAAGATCAAAAGTTTTTTGTGAGAACTTGGATTTTGGGATCCGTTCCCCGTGAACGTTACTTTTTCATAAAAAATTTCAAAAAATCCTAAAAAATATAAAATTTTCAAAAATACAAAAAAAATTAAAAAATTAAAAAAATTAAAAACCAAAAAAATATTTTTGTATTGTTTTTGCCTTGTTAGTTCTTTTGCAGGTGTATGCGCACTCGATCCACGTCTTATCAAGAGCCCGAGCCTCTCGATCACTTAGACATGGCCGGTGTACCACCTCCAAACAATAATAACAACAACAACCCACCTTTCAACAACATGAACAATAACAACCACAATGAGCCCCTTCCGGATAATCGCCCGATGATTGAATTGCTGCAAGCTCATGTAGATGGCAACACTGACCCAATTGTTATACCACCAATTGCCGCCAACAATTTCGAGCTAAAATCAGGCTTTATCCAGATGGTCTCCGCTCAACCATTCTTGGGACGAACCATTGATGATCCACACGACCACATCAAGAGATTCTTGCAACTCACCAACACGGTCAAATTCAATGGCGTTCCACAAGAGGTTATAAGGTTACAACTTTTTCCCTTTTCTTTAGAGGGACAAGCCCGGCATTGGCTTGCTAAGGAACCGCCACAGAGTATTCTCTCGTGGGCGGATTTGGAAACAAAGTTTATCAATTACTTTTTCCCACCCTCTCGTACTACCGCATTGCGGAATGAAATCATAAATTTTGAACAAAAGTACGATGAGTCGTTCATTGAATCTTGGGATCGCTTTAAAGATCTTTTAAGAAAATGCCCACAACATGGTTTTACCAAAGTACATCAAATTAATACTTTTTACAATGGTTTAAGCATGAGTGACCAAGATTCACTGAACAGTGCCTCGGGGGGTAATCTATTGGCTAAGACTTCCAATGCTGCTTGGGACATCATTGAGAATAAATATCGTGTGCAAACCAAGAGTTTTCGGACCAATGTCGCTAGTGCTAGCACTAGTGACAGCGACAAGCGATTGGACAAAATCACTACGCTTCTTGAATCGCTTGTCACCCACACCGTCAGCAACAACAACAGCAACAACGCTAAACACGCTCAAGTTAACGCTGTCAGCCAACCTTGTGAGATATGCGGTGGTCCTTACTCTTACACCACTTGTACCGCCACCCAAGACTACCCTTCTGAGAATGTTAATGCAGCTTATGACACCTATCCTCAACCTGCTTATCAAGCTAGACCTCAAGGTGACCGTAATTTACTTAGCTACCGCAGCAACAACTATCTTTCACCACCTGGTTTTCCTCCAACCAACCCAAACCAACAATCAAACCTCAATCTCCCTCCTCAACAACAACAACAACCTCGACAACCATACATCCCTCCTCACAAGCAGCAACAACCACCTCAACGTAACAACCAAGTTTACCAACAACCTGCTTATCAACCACCCGCATACAATGCTCCTCCCAACCAATCCACCGCTCTACACCAAGAAGTGCAGACCTACATGAGGACAAACAATGTGATCGTGGAAAATCTTCAGCGTGAAGTGATCAATTTGAAAGCAGACTTGGTCAAGCAAGGAAACGATTTGAGAGCCGACATGAGAAATACGTTGGATAGCCAAACTAATGACTTGAGAAACATGATGGCTAGTTTCTTCTAAGGTAATCAACCCTCTTCTTCGGGTACACTTCCGAGTAACACCGTTGCGAATCCAAGAGGGGAGATGAAAGCAATCACTACTCGAAGTGGTAAAGGTACCAAGGAACCCGAGCTTCCTATACCTCCACCGGTGATTGTGACTAAGGAGAACGAGTCACCTTCTCCTATTCCTCCTCCTTCTCCTTCCCCAATTTCTCCACCTCTTCCTTCTACCCCTCCTCCACCCGTGGTTGTGAGTGATCCTATTCCCCTAAAGCCTTCTTCTTCATCCAATATACCTTATCCATCTAGGTTGAGGAAAGAGAAGCTCAAAAGCAAGGACGATATTCAGGTTTCGAATTTCCTTAAAATGTTCAAACAACTGAATTTCAATATCTCCTTCGCTGAGGCTCTCGCTCACATGCCCAAGTATGCAAAAATGTTTAAAGATCTTCCGAGCGACAAGGAAAAGCTCCTCGATATTGCCAACACCCAACTTAATGAGAATTGCTCTGCAGTACTCTTAATGAAATTGCCAACCAAGCTTGGTGATCCGGGTCGTTTTCTTATCCCTTGCAATTTTCCGGGAGTAGAGAATTGCATGGCCCTAGCCGATCTAGGTGCCAGTATTAATCTTATGCCTCTAAGCGTTTGGAAGCAATTATCTCTCCCAGAGCTAGTCCCCACCAAAATGACTTTGGAATTAGCTAACCGTACGGTTGCTTATCCAGTGGGGATAGCCGAAGACGTCATTGTAGGAGTCGACAAATTCACCTTCCCTGCTGATTTTGTTGTCGTCGACTACGAGATGGACCCCCGTGTGCCACTAATTGTTGGACGTCCATTCTTGAGGACCGGTCGCACTCTCATTGATGTTGAAGCCGGTGAGCTTATCATGAGAGTGGGTGACGATAAAGTAGTCTTCAACATGGGAAAGTTGTCTAAACAGCCTTACTCATATGACAGTGTTAATTGTATTGACGTTCTCGATGAGGCTTGTGAAGAACACTTTAATGATGCTTGCAAAAGTATTCCTACCTCTCTTCCCAATGTTGAGACCGTGTCCTCTATTGATTCATCATTGTCTCTATTTGGAGATAGTGATTTATTTTGGAACAATCTTGAAGATACCATGGGCGATGTGAATTTAGCTACTAATGATTCTCCTATCGATGGGGATGAAGACATGAATTTCTTTGACAATCTTCTCACCGAAGACAATCCTTCGCCTCATTCTCCCACGGTCATTGCTATCGATACTCCGACTTCGAATACGCCTCCCGTCGAAAATCCTTCGGATTTAGAACTTAAGGAGTTGCCGCCCCATCTCGAGTATGTATTCCTTGAAGAAGAGAAGAAGTCGCCAGTCATCATTGCTAAGGATTTGAAGGATGAAGAGAAAACTCGACTTGTCGCCGTGTTGAAGAAGCATAAAACAGCTATTGCTTGGAAGATTTCTGATATTCGTGGAATTGATCCTCACTTCTGCACACACAAAATTCTCATGGAGGACGACTTTAAGCCCACTATTCAAAGCCAACGAAGGGTGAATCCAAAAATACATGAAGTCATCAAAACAGAGGTTATCAAACTTCTTGATGCGGGTATGATTTACCCTATTTCGGATTCACCATGGGTTAGTCCAATCCATTGTGTGCCCAAGAAGGGCGGAATAACCGTTGTTCCCAATGAACACAACGAGTTGATTTCCACTCGTCTCGTTACTGGGTGGAGAGTTTGTATAGACTACCGCAAACTCAATGATGCCACGAGAAAGGATCATTTCCCTCTACCTTTTATGGACCAAATGCTTGAACGATTAGCGGGTAATGAATATTACTGCTTTCTTGATGGTTTCTCGGGTTATTTCCAAATACCCATCGCTCCCCAAGATCAAGAGAAGACTACATTCACTTGTCCCTATGGCACATTTGCCTACAAAAGAATGCCTTTTGGCTTATGTAATGCGCCCGGGACTTTCCAAAGGTGCATGTTAGCTATCTTCCATGACATGGTTGAACAAACCATGGAAGTCTTCATGGATGATTTCTCGGTCTTCGGGGATTCCTTCTCTTCTTGCCTTGCCAATTTGGAACGTATGCTTAACCGGTGCGAAGACACTCGCCTTGTTCTAAATTGGGAAAAATGCCATTTCATGGTAAAAGAAGGCATCGTGCTGGGACACAAAATTTCCAAAGCCGGTCTTGAAGTAGACCGTGCTAAAGTCGATGTTATCGCCAAGTTGCCTCCACCTTCAACCGTGAAGGGTGTGAGAAGTTTTCTGGGTCATGCGGGCTTCTACCGTCGATTCATCAAAGATTTTTCTCAAATCGCTCGCCCGATGACCCACCTCTTGGAAAAAGATACTCCTTTTATCTTTTCCAAAGAGTGTCTCGAAGCCTTCAACTCGCTGAAGGATAAGCTAACTAAGGCACCCGTCTTAGTTACCCCTAATTGGGAGCTACCTTTTGAGTTGATGTGCGATGCTAGTGATTTTGCTATTGGAGCGGTTCTGGGACAACGAGTGAACAAACACTTCCAACCGATCCATTACGCTAGCAAGACAATGACGGGGGCACAATTGCATTATACGACAACCGAAAAAGAGCTTTTAGCTGTTGTCTATGCTTTTGAAAAAGTCCGCCCCTATCTTGTCCTTTCTACAACAATTGTGTATACCGATCATTACGCGCTGAAGTACTTGTTGACAAAGCAAGATTCCAAACCAAGACTTCTTCGCTGGGTTTTGCTGCTCCAGGAATTTAAAATCGAGATTCGCGATAAAAAAGGAGCAGAAAACCTAGCTGCGGATCATCTTAGCCGACTTGAGGATCCTTACCAAGGGGATCATCCGAACAAAGAAATCAATGATTCTTTTCCCTTGGAGACCTTAATGTCTATAAACTCGAAGTCGAATGAAACCCCGTGGTTTGTGGACTTCACAAACTACTTGGCGGGTGGAATTCTCAAGGAAGGGTTGACGTCCCAACAAAAGAAAAAGTTCTTCACCGACATCAAGACTTATTTTTGGGACGACCCTTACCTATTCAAACAATGTGCCGACCTGATTATCCGCCGATGTGTTGACGGACCGGCAACTTCAGAAATCCTTAATGCTTGCCACAAAGGACCCACCGGTGGTCACTTTGGTCCCAACTACACCGCCAAAAAAGTGTTTGATTCGGGATTTTATTGGCCCTCCATATATCGTGACGCTCACGATATGGTTAAACGATGTGATGTTTGCCAAAAACAAGGCACGATCACACATAAAGACGAGATGCCTCAGAATTTCATTCAAGAGTGTGAAATCTTTGATGTTTGGGGTATCGACTTTATGGGACCATTCCCTTCTTCTAAAGGAAACAAATACATCCTTGTAGCCGTTGACTACGTTTCAAAGTGGGTTGAAGCCAAAGCTTTACCCACTAATGACGCAAGGGTGGTTTGTAACTTTTTGAAAGCTCTATTCGCCAGATTCGGTGTGCCTCGTGCCATTATTAGTGATCGTGGGACTCATTTCTGCAATGACCAATTTGCTAGAGTCATGGCTAAGTACGGTGTAAACCATCGTCTTTCCACAGCCTACCACCCACAAACTAATGGCCAGGCTGAAATATCCAACCGAGGACTGAAGTGAATTCTTGAAAGAACTGTGGGAGAGCATCGTGCCTCATGGGCTGATAAACTTGATGATGCTTTGTGGGCTTTCCGTACTGCTTACAAGACCCCGATCGGTTGTACGCCTTATCGTCTTGTGTACGGGAAAGCGTGCCACCTCCCCATTGAGTTGGAGCACAAGGCTTATTGGGCCTTGAAGTGGGCTAATTTTGATATAAACAAAGCCGGTGACCTACGCAAGATCCAACTCAATGAGCTCAATGAACTCCGTAATGAGGCTTATGAAAATTCTTTGATCTATAAGGAAAGAACTAAGCTCATTCACGACTCCAAGATCAAAAACCGAGAGTTCCATGTTGGAGACAAAGTCTTACTTTTTAACTCTCGGTTGAAAATCTTCTCGGGAAAGCTCAAATCTCGTTGGTCCGGCCCATTCACCATTGCCCAAATTTTTCCATATGGTACTCTCGAGCTCGCTCAACCTGATGGACCAAATTTTAAGGTGAATGGCCAACGAGTGAAGTTGTACTTTGGTGAGGACACCTCTCAGGAGGTGATTCCATCCCTTACCACGTTCCCCATGAACTAATTTTGGGTCGAGTCAGGCTCGTGACTCGGTTATCAAAAACAAGCGCTCCTCGGGAGGCAGCCCGAGTATCTATCCTTTATGTTTTAACCTCCTAAGTGTAGGGGGACTTCTATACGTGTTTGTCTTTGTGTGGTGATGTGATTACAGGGATAAGTGCACTCTTGGAATCTTTGAAGAACCGTGCTCCCGTGTTATCCAAAATCCGGTTCTATCTCTCAACTATCGTGATTCAATTTTCTTCATACTCACATTTGAAATTGATCACTTTAGTCGTCTCTTCCTTAACTTGAGTTAACCAACGTGCACAATATCATAAGTGTAGGGGAAACTTTTCCCACATGCTTAAACATTGAGGACAATGTTTATCTTAAGTGTAGGGGGGACTTCTATCGAAGTTTTAAGTGGACTTTTCCATGAAAATGCCTTCATTTAACCAGAAAATCCTATTTTTCAACATTGTTCAAATTTTTTATTAACTTTGGCCATTTAGTCGTAATTTTTAAATTTTTATCGTTGCTTTCATATGTATATATCCTGTTTAAAAGTCAAAAATATTAATAAAGTGGTGTAGCTAGTTTAGAAATCTTTGACATATTAGGCCCGTTGCGTTTATTTTGACTCAACCCGAATAGACTTACCTAAGTTTATTCTAGCTAGTATCCTTAACCATGTAGACCTTAATTGGTTTATTAGGCTAAGTGTCCACGAGTCTCATTACTTGAGATTTTAAATTGTGGAGGACGAGAAATAATAGAGTCAATTATAAGTCGGTATTCTTGCACAAGCTCACTTGGTGTAATTATTTGCCTATTCTCCCATCACTTGCTAATAAATTATCTGCAATAAGTAATGTCGTACGATTTGAAAAGTTACTTAGCTTCTAGCCCAAGATCGTTTAAAAGTTGCTCGGTAATGATAAGAGTTCATAGCCAAGGCATAACTTATGAAGCGGGGCGCGAAGATTGGCGAGTCCGAAAAGGCCCTAACAAGGCATGAGGATTCCATTTTATTGCTAAAGATCCAAGGTGATGTGAAAAGCATTATTCCCAAAGTCAATATGAAGGATCAAGACTCACGACGAGAAGCAATCAACTCCCATAAAGATCATAGAGAAGTCTATCCGAGAAGACCCTAACAAGGTATGAGGATAAATAGATCCAAGTCCGAAAAGGAGGCGGATCGTTGTATCTCAAAATCCCAAATAGAGATTGAAGAAATAATCATGAAGTCGTGGTCAACAAAGTTGGAGTACCCCTCAAAAGTCTCCAAGTGAAGAAACTCTATGAACGATGAGAAGACCATTATCTCAAGCACGTCTCTCAAGATATGAAGTATGAAGTACATGCCAAATATCGGCCCGAGAAAGGTCTCAAATCGTGAACCAAGTTATGCCAAGATATGAACTTTTTGATATCCCGAGAAGCAGTTTTAAGAGATTTTGTCCTTTAGCTAACTATTGATCAAATCGTCCTACTTTGCTTTCAGCCTAAATAAACTATCGAAATAAGTCCAAAAATGCTTCTTTATGATCATTCTAAGACAAAAATAAAATATAAGAGATACACCTAGGTATAAGGGATTTTAAGCATTTAATTAAGCCATGTGTGTAAGTGTTTGATTTGCTAACTTATAATAACAATGATCTCGTTTTTAAGCTTAGTTTGGGGAACGTGAAACTTGAGGGTGATAAATCTGCGCAGCACCAAAGCCCTAATGTAGGTCCTTGATCTCTTTGCAAGTTATTTCCATGTAGCTATTTTCAAGTGAAAATGGTTTTCTATCCTTTTGTTTCCTTTAAAGTTTTAACTCCTTTTAGTACTTTAATTTTTGTTTAGTAGTATTTGAATAAGGCCAAGGTTGATTAATTATGAGAAAAGTGTAAATTTGCTTTATCACTAAGCATTGCATGAGGGCATGGCAATGGTTAAGTGTAGGGGATTTGATAGGTGTGTAAACACCCATCCTTTTACCACTTAATTCTGGCTAAAAACGAGACCAAAACACGTATTTAATATCATTTGTTTGGAATTATGCATAGTTTTTGTGTTTATTGTGTTTTCAGAGCCAACCGGATGAATATTAAAGAAAACATGGGATTGCACGGGTTTTACTGAAGAAAAAGACTCAAGATAAAGTCTATTGTCCAAGAGATGCAAAAGATTTGAAGTCACTGGGCCTATTCGAAGATTTATCGAAGAAAAGGACCAAAGATGGAAGATTTACATAAGTCGAAGAAACTCAAGTCTATTAAACGAAGAAATTAAAAGACGAGTTGAATTTAATCGACAACAAATCCCGAATCAGAATCGAAAACGTCAACTTTTCTGAAAAGACGAGAAGACAAGAAGAACGGGAGAAAGCCCACTCACCAACCAAAAGACAAGGCTATATAAAGCCCACACCTCACACACTTAGTGCCAGCTTTAGTTTTTCCTCTCCTCCCCTTTTTTCTCCCTTTTAGTTCGTATCATCACCAACACCACTAGGGTGTTTGGTGATCTTGATCTTTGATTTTTAATCTTGTAATTTTAATTCTTGTTTTGTGATTGTTACAACATTAATCATCAATACAAGTTCTTGTTTAATCTTTCCATTTCATCTTGTTCATCATCATCTTTTATTTCAAGTTTTCAAGTTTTTATTTGATTGATTTGATCTTCAAAAGTTGTTGGGTTTTGTGTTTTTGTTGATGGGATTTGTAGTTTATGGTTAGTAGATGCTTTGTGATTAGTTTATTTAAGTTTTTGGTAAAAAACTTGGTGATTTTTGGATCAAAATTGGTTTCCTTGTTCTTCGGGTAAACGACTGTTTTTATGTTCCCAGGTTCCGGATGAACTTTTCCTTCATTCGGAACTTTTTCCTTCATTCGGAACTTTTTCCTTCATTCGGAACTTTTTCCTTCATTCGGAACTTTTTCCTTCATTCGGAACTTTTTCCTTCATTCGGAACTTTTTCCTTCATTCGGAACTTTTTCCTTCATTCGGAACTTTTTCCTTCATTCGGAACTTTTCCTTCATTCGGAACTTTTCCTTCATTCAGAACTTTTTCCTTCATTCAGAACTTTTTCCTTCATTCAGAACTTTTCCTTCATTCAGAACTTTTCCTTCATTCAGAACTTTTTCCTTCATTCAGAACTTTTTTCCTTCATTCAGAACTTTTTTTTTCTTCATTTAGAACTTTTTTTTATTAGTTATTTTTGGCTTATTTTCTCTATTTCATGCATTCGATCTTTTTTAGTAGCATAGAAAATCACAACCCTTTTTGTACCAAGAACAACTATTCCACTTTGAGCTGTAATCAATTCGAGAGGATACCGAGATTTAATCTGAACCCATACAAAACCAATGTATCAAACTAATTAAGGTGTTCATGGGTCAATTTGTTTTTTTTTTTTAATTTTCAAGTTTAGGGTTTTTGTAAATCTAATCTTGAAATTATACTAACATCATTTCTGTAATAATTATTGCTAATTTCATGTTGATTTTCTTTATTTATATACCCAACCTATGCATATTTAGTTGTCTTTGTTACAGGAGTTGTGATAGGATGTTTGATTAAAGTTTAAAAGTAACCAAATGGAAATTTGGAAATCGTATATACTGTTGTTTTAGCCGTCCAAGGATTGTTTTATTTGTATGATAATGGTGAAATTGGTGCTTATAGGTATGGCCGGCCTTATGTTTCACTTAGGAGTTTTCCGCCGTGTTTTCGGGTTAATCGGGTCGGTTTGAATAGGGTTTGGACTTTTGACAATATGACCCGTCGACCCTATAAGGGATCGGGTTATCGGGTTTGGGTCTATTCGGGTTCGTGTTATATCGGACCGGGTCTAATCGGGTTCGGGTTGACCCGATAATAATATTAATCGCCTGAAATATATTTATCATCTAATTTATAAATATAGTATTAGGTTCTCTACTTAAAGGTACTACACCAGTATTATGAAATATTAGAGTGGGAGATATTGTTTTGAGTTACCATCTTCTAGTTTGAGAACATATATTGTGTAATATACACACATGTGACTCGTATAAGAAAAATTATACATTTTATGTGAATTTAAGATGTTAGTGCATTGCTAGTTTGCTACATCAGTAAGTAAAACATAAGAATGAAAACTAACAAACATAAGATCATGCTATCATGCTAACCTCTTATGTATTATACACTTAACAATAATGAATTATAGAGCAGTGAGCCACGGAAATGATGTTGAAAAAAAGTTGCATTATATTTTCGGATCTTATCGGGTTGACTCGACAACAAAAATAAATTAACCCTAACCTGGACCTATAACAATATTAGGTTATCCGGTTCGGGTCAAAATTACCCGATAAGCTTTTTCAACCCGATTAAACTTGACCAGATATGTCTTTTGGTTTCGGGTCAACCTGACCCCTACTGATACCCCTAGTTTCTGGTCAATACATGGGCCATGGTATTTAATATGTGTTCATGTTTTTTGCTACTAGAATATATGGCTTTTAATGGTTTTCTAGTGTTGTGATCATGTAGAATTTGAAGATACTATGCGTGTCTTAAAGAGTATAGCTTTTCATCTAAAGTCTTTACACTTCTATTCATCATCGTGTGGATTGCTAACTAATTCTATCCATTTATTCTTCTATTAATGATGCTAGTGTTCAGTTTTACATAAAGACAAACGGTGGACGACTAATGTTATACGAAACAACTCTATGTGCAATCACGCCATGGACCGTGTTGTAGTCTTCTGCCAATCTTGATCCCTATAACTATCTTGAATCATATAATGTGATGATATTCAAATGATATGTTGTCAAGCTGATGTCGTTAGTTTGTGGATTGTTCCTGGTGTGATTCAAAGAAAATACATTCAGTCTCTTGATATGGACATGGATATGAAGTTTTCTTCGGTACTCACACGTGATAGGCCCAAGTAGGGATGAGCTCGGGACCAATCCCGTCCCGATTTAGTGCTCCCGATTTTTTCCCGATCTAAAAAGTTATGTACCGATCCCGTACCGAACGAGATTCGGGAATCGGTACCGGTACGGGTATCGGTACCGGTACCGGGAAATCGGGATTTTCCCGTTTTTTTCGGGAATTTCCCGATTTGGTACCGGTCCCGTCCCGAATTAGTGGTCCCGATTTTTTTTTCACCTTATTTCGTTGTCCCGGTCCCGTACCGAACGGGATTCGGGTATCGGGAATCGGTACGGTTCCGGGAACGATTCGGGTTCGGATTCGGGATTCGGGTCAAAATGTTCATCTCTAGGCCCAAGAATAAAAAAACTGTAAAGTTTGAAAAAACTATTCAACGGTGTGATCTTCCTCAACCATCAGAACTTGAACGGGTTCTTAATGGTTCGTGCAATAGATTTAGGATAAATAACACTTATCCGAGGTACTTTTGGGTCACTAGTTCTGGGGATGTTAGAGTCTTCGACCAAAAGGTACATGCTTCATCTGTAATTACTCTATCTCTCTTAATGGGTCGATACTGGTTATGTCTTATTTGTGCATGTTGTTATTTTACATGAAGTTGGTGTGGACGCAGAGCTTCTCATAAATCGCGGAAATCAACCTGGTGGTCTTTTTACAAATGTTTGTGGAGATTTGATGAGGCCCATGGCCATTGTCGTGTCAGAGGAAACACCACGTAAGTCTGTCTCAAAATGAAGCATAGTAGTAACATTTATGAGATTACGAAACAACAATTATTGATTATGTTTTTATTTATTTGAATGTAAGAGGGTCTTCTTGGTGAGACACTGAGAAAATCGAGTATATGGGGTCTCTACATTACCTTTGTGTTAGCAGTCGGTCGCTTCATAAGGTTTCAGTGATCTGACTTGCGAATGAGAATACCATCTGAGAACCTTCCGTCTTGTGACAGGTACCATCTGTTATCAGTTTTGATTATTATTGTAATAATTGTGCTTGTTCAAAAGCGATTTACAAGGTTGCAAACATTGGAAAGACGTGTTAGAGACAACACTTGACATGTTTGTCTCATTCGACTAATTTCATTTTTAGTATAACCAATGGGGGAAAGGTGGAGGCCGGGTGGGTTAGGTAACAGGTCAAATGGTGGATATGGTTCATCATTTGGGTTGATCTACGACACATTCTGGTTCTTCTATGTAATAGTAGAATTTTTTACCCATTTAATTCATTAAAGATAAAATTATAACCCACATTGACCCATCCATAAGTAAATGGGTCGAAATTGCTACCTCTATATTCTGACGTTATATTACCTAAAAAATACTGCAACAATCATGTACTGCAAGTCTGCAACAACGTGCAGCAACACAATCTACCAAATAATAGATCGTTTTCTAATACTGTGGTTTGATGCATAGGTTGATCGCCATTTGTGAGGATATTTATGCTGCTAGAGCCGAGGGTGAGCTAGTAGTTGAGGAAGTTCTTTACTGAACACTGGTGAAAATATACAAATAACCAGACACATGCTGCTAAAGTTCACCAACCCTCACCTCCTTTACACTTCTATTCACACATGCTGCTAGAGTACAACACGCACAATCCTGTACTGCAAGTCTGTTCACCATAGTTTGGATTGTTAACTAATTCAAAAGAAACTCATATGCAAGTAGATGTAGCACTAGTTCACTATGATCAGTAGTTTGGGGTGTTGTTGTAGCAGATGATATGATCATTGGTGTTGTAGAGGTATTGGGGTAGAGATCACATTTACTCTATCTAATTCACCAAACCATGTATAGGTTATAACATTCAATCAGTCAACCAACAGCAGTGTGAAAACACAAACGGCTAACGTTTCTACCAGTGAAAATGTGAGGATAAGGATTATAAATGGTGGACCAACAATGCCTATTACGCCAGTAGCAGCCAATTCCCATAATGCAAATAATGATATACCAAAATCAAGCATCATACAGATTTAAGGTAATTATCTTTCTTCATATACACACATATCTAATGTTTTTCCCAATTATTTTCATGATGATGAAGACTACTGCTACGAACGTAAACAAAGAAGAAGATGCAAGTTTTGAGGTTAAAATTTTAAGTGTCAAATATGGGTTTTCTTTTTGGTATTATTATGCTTTATAACTAATTTGGTTTTTTTCCGTTTTGTAGATAATCGATTGTTTCATCTCACAGCTACAGGTGTTGGATATTAAGGGCGAGTGACGATAATGTACAGGTGTTGGATAGTAAGGGCGAGTGAAGAAGATTGTGAGAGGAGGGTAAACGAGACGGGATATTACACATAGTAGTAATCATATCCGCACTTTTGCTTTCTAATTCATACCATTAGAGGTTTTTTTTCCTTCATAAATGAATGTCGTCTCCATGTCTTGCACATACACCGGTCTGCAAAGAGATGTAAGACACTTCGGCCATCACTGGAAATAGGAAGTTCACTGTCCTCAAAACGTGGTCACATATTAATCAAGGCACGTGGGTCATTGCATAACTTTCATATGTTCGTGCCCCAAATACATATCGTTGAATTCCTTCTGGATGCTTAATTGAAAACATAGCATAGGATGTATCAAAGGTTAGTATACGTAATGCACACACACATCGCTCTTAGACATCCAATCATGATTTCTCTTATGAACAGGTTACATGGGTGGAACATATGGAAGTTGAAGAATCACTGCAAAACCAGACATTGTACGATCATCTAATCAGGAGTGCGTTTGCATTTGGAGCTGAAAGAATGTTAGTTTGTCTTGAAATATCATGTGAAAAAGGATCACATATGGACGCTATTTGTCACATTAAAGATCCATGCTATGAAGGAAAAGTTACGCCTCACGAGTTGAATCATTTATCACCAAACTTTCCAAACCCATATTTGTAGTTTGTCCAACTATAGCTTGGGTCTCTAAAGCGCCTGAATTATACTCACTTTCTGTGGCAACGGGCAGTCTGGGAACGGGTCAAAATGAGTATTTTTGCACCCACAAATGGTTGTAGGGTAATATTGTTGTCCAATCGTAGAGAATATTCAAAACATTGTGAATAATGCGATAATAAGGGGTTCAAGATATTTTCAGATTTGCAAATGCTTTAACAGGCTTGTCTACAAGTGATATTGTTCAAAAGACTGGTGGAAGACTAGATTCTCTTCAATCGAGGGTGTTCAGGTATGGATTGATAACTGTTTTATTTCAATATTTAAATTAAAAAAACATTCTTGAAAGTAACAATTATCCGATTATGTGTATGCATACTTTCAGCCTGTGACTTTTTAGATGGAGCCTTTTAAGATTTCTACAAGCTTTTAGGTAAAATAGCTTTTATCATATAAACAAGGTCTTAAGGACATCTGCTTTAATAAAGTAAACAAGCACTTGGGACGAGGACGAATGCTTTCATCAACTGACAAGCTTATAGGTACAAACCAGTTTCATCGAGTGAACAAGCCTATCGGAACGATTGCATAAGCTGATCAATCTAAAAATGGCAACAAAGAAGCAGAGAAGAAGCTAGAGGTTGCTCCTAGAGAACATGAAAAAGCATTGTAAATAGGTATCTCCTCAATTCTTGATTTAGTAATTTATTATACTTATTTGTACATCTATTGAGAAACTTTGATGTTTATTCAACTTTAAAGTAGCTTTATAAATGGGGGAAAGGATCCCAGGTCATTTTTGTCTTTTCGATTAATTATTTCGCCTTTCAATATAGGAATGTTTGCGTTTGACATGCTGTCCTTTTAGACGCTTCATTTAAACATTCGTCTGAGGTTTGACCTCTCTACAGCAGCCTATCTGAACATCTACCACAATAATACCAAGATCTAATTTTATCTTTTTCTATAAATTTGCATTCCGTGTAAAAGAAAGGAAAACATATCATGCGGCTGATGTCATATTGTGCTTATCACAGGTTCATAACAATGTATCAAATTGAAACCATCAAGAAAATAGAGAGACAACCCATTAGAAAACTAGAAAAAATCATGTAAGAAACAAAGGTTATAGAAATTGAGCTTGCTGACGCATTGAAGATGGTTGAAATGGTTGAAGCAGCAAAGTAGGTAACATAAAATAAGCTCAACAGGATCAAAGTTATTCATCCTATCTATAAGTGATTTTAATTAGATATGTAGAATCATTGCTGTTGTGGACTATTCTTGAGCACAATAGTATTTTTTTTATTTGATCTCTAACTAATCACGTAATCAAAAGTATATTTAGATAGTCACTGATTATGGTGGTGATGAAATGGGTGTGGATAACGATGGCTCATAAAAGATGTTGAGGATGAGGTTACTATCAAGGTCTCCTGGTGTTTTTTTTAGGTAAAAGGGAATGAAACCCCTATAAAATATATAAGGTCTCCTGGTGTTGTGTGATTATAACAGTGATATTCACATTTTGCGTTGCTAGAATGGCATGGTTAATGCAGTAAACCATAGTTCCTGATGAAAATTTATAGTTAGAAAAGATAAACACCTTAACCTAAGTATCATGTCTAGGAGCTTGGTTTAGACATTTTGACAACTGACCACACATCAACAAACCATTATGTGTCATGTAAACATATTCTTAAATTGAATCATTTATGTTTCAACTGCAGGTGTTGTGATGGTTGTGATGAGATCGGTACTATGTGTATTGTGTAAGTATCCAACATAATCTTGTGATTAATATCAATAAATCTGCATTCTTGGATTAATTCTTAAATCTTTAGAGCTCGTTGTTCATAAGTCGACAACTATAATAAGTGTTCATCATTAGTATTAGGCGTTTAACCACTTAGATATTCAAAACTATAAAATTGTTGTAACACTTGATTTTTTACGATGGCATTTGTTTATTAGCTATATTTCTGGAAGATTATTAATTCACTATTGACCAATTGAATTTCTTATGGGCGTCCCTAACTCGTGTAACAACCTATTGGTCGAAATTTTCACTGGTGACATTTTCCATCAAATCCTACTAATAAGAACCTGTGATCTCTTTAGATCTTTTTATCTTAAACTTTATAATGGGTGTTCATATCTATTCTAATTATACAAAGTGAATGTTTATGCAGTCTTCATGTTGAGTTATTCCTGTCATCTCAAACATTTTCATCTTATAACTTTCATGGTTACGCGGGTGTTTGGCTAAGCTTACTAGAGGAGTATAAACATTGCACGGATTTTGACAACCTTTAAGTGTTTGTGAGGCCCAAAACCTCGCTAATGATGGGCATCCCTTCTCAGAAACGTTTATAAGGTGTGCATTTGTTTTATTCGACAAGAAGAATTTTGAAGCTTTAAATTATAAAGATGTAGTCCTGCTGCAAATTATGTGATACCTTGTTTCGAGTGCTACTGCAAGATTTTTGTTATATCAGTGTGTCGTGTGCTGCAGATCTACTGTGCTACTGTGTGTCGAGCGCTGCTACAAGTCTTCTGTGATAACAGTTTCATGTCTACAAGTACGAATTTGGTTGTTCTACAAGTCCTTGTGATGTTAAAAAAAAACAAGTCCTTGTGAGTTTTGATGAGGCCTGCTACTGGGTGCAGGGTTAGTAATTTTCATTATTATGTTGTGTGGGTCATGAGTGTAGCCCTTTTTATGCTATGTTTCCATGTTCCATTTGGTTATTTGTTTTATTTTATCCTTTAGCCAGTGTTTTAAAACCCGGTTCGACCCGGCCGGTCGAACCGGTTGAACCGTGAACCGGATCATTGGCCGGTCTGTTATAAGCCGGGTTTTTGTTGCAGTTTAAACCGGATTAAACCGTCGGGTTTTGATTGAACCGGTTTGAACTGGCGGACCGGAACCGGACGGTTCAACAAATGTGAAAGAAAAGAACCAAGAAGGATGTATATAGACACATGATGGATATCCCTTTTCAGAAAAGAAAAGACAGATGATGAATATATGTAGATAGATGATGTAACATGTAAGATTTATAAATGAATCATTCACATGCTAATCTTGTTATAGATCGATCAACAATGGCTTCGGATCTATGTGCAGCGGCGAAGAGCAACATGTTTTCGTGGTGGTCCTGAAAATGATGATAGACTGATAGGTGTGTAGGTGAAAGGATTTGGGGTTTGTGGCATTTTATGTGGCTAAAAATGGAGTTATAAGAAAAAAATATATATTGAAGTTTGGTTTGAAAGAGATGACCAAATATTGTAGATCTGGAGATCTGGTTGTGATATATTTTGAAAACAGTGGAGATACTTTTTGAACAATGTTGGTTAGTAAATATGATTCACTTTTCTTTATATATATAAAAGTACTCAGTATGTATAGTCTTTGTCTCCATTGACTACATTATTTACCTTTGTTTTACATTTCTTCTCGTATACGTTTTGAACAAAGGTGTTTTTGTCTTTGGAGTAAAACCGGTTTGACCCGGCGGTTTAACCGGTTAAACCGGTGACCTGGTGAACCGGCTACTCAACCGGGTCAACTAAAAAATCGGGTTTTAAAACATTGCCTTTAGCCAATGGGATATGGCTGCATTCAAATGGCTACTATATTTTATTTGTAATTCTTGGTTTGTAAACTATAGGCTTGCCTTTTAATCGTCTCTTTTAAGGGGATGGGATGCCGTCTCTTGTATTTAATTTTGGTTGGTCTCTTGGTATAAAATGTTTCTATCCAAAAAAGAAAAGAGTCACATCTACGATTTGATCCCGAGAAATATCTTACATTTCACTTTTAGATTTATAATAAAGTTGAACTATTTTGTTACTATTAGGATATATGTAACTTGAATATCTTATGTTTTTATACTTATTTAATTGCTCAACACTATTTCATTTGGAAGTTCATTTATATTTCCTATTAAGGGTAAAACATGTTTTTTATTTTAATGCAACATAAACCCAATTTGTTACTATGATTTAATATTTCTTTGTTTTAAATTAGTTTTGACGTAACTTTTATACATAAGTTCTAACATTAAAATATTCTTTTGTTTTTCTAAAGTATGACATCATTTTTACAAGTTTCGATTATCTATTATTCTAAACAAAAGTAAAGCTAACTGGTCTATCGGACGAGTTTTAGTTCGTATTTTTATATTACTTGATGTACAAGATTTTTGAAACTTTGTAGTATACAATTTAAAATAAGTTAACACGAGTTACATATGGTTACTAAGAAACCATAAAATATACTATATAAAATAACAAACACGAACAATCCGAGAGACACTTCTCCTATCCTTATAACACCGATATTTAGCTTAGTAAATAAATGTAAACGATAATTACACGTCATACCCGCCCATCGGGCGGGTTTTGCCACTAGTATATATATATATATATATATATATATATATATATATATATATATATATATATATATATATATATATATATATATATATATATATATATATATATATATATATATATATATATATATATATATATATATATATATATATATATATATATATATATATATACATATTTATCTATATATATACATATATATATATATATATATATATATATATATAATACACACACTAGTGGCAAAACCCGTCTGATGGACGGGTATGACTTCTTATTGTCGTTTAATTATGTCCGATTTACGGATATAACTTCTGACTATTGTTTAACATTTTTTTGTTTATATATCCGTTTGTCACTTTTTTAGTATATTTCTCTTTAATGCATTTATATTTTTTCTAAGTTTTTTGTTTAACTTGTATTTGTTGTTTAAGTTTTTTTACATATATATCACATTTAAAAGTAAATAAGTACGTTTAACCAAAACATGCCTTATGTCTAAAGCTTACATGATAGGTTATTTCAACTATGATCAAATGTTAATAAGAAATGATGAGCGAGTTTGTTCGGTGAACATCGTTTACAAAAAAATAAGTTCAAGAATATAAGTTCAATAAATTACGAACATCATAACATATTTATAGAGTGAATAAAGAAAAAAAATGAATCCAGTAAGTGGAAATAACAATTATCCGTCATTACAAAATATGAATTGTGAAAGTCGTAAATATTTATACATTGAATAAAAACAAACAAAAAATGAATGGTTAAGAGCAAATAAAACTTAATAAATTATTCACCATTACAAAGTATATGTTTTGAAATTCGAATGTGAAATAAAACTTTTTTATAGACGACATTAGTTGTTGAACTTATGTATTTATAATCTTTATCACAACACAACATAGAATGTTTAAACCCTTCATACTCTTGCATTTAGGGAGCAACAGATAGTTGCTAGTGAGAAAAAACCAACTTTTCAAGAAACAACCTAACTCTAGACACTCTTTGACCTTAACTTTATTAATGGTCATAGTGAAACAAACTCGAGCAAGAACTGTCGTTGGTTTAACTTAAACGACATCTTATTGTCCCATTGGCTAATGATCATGCGTGATATGTTGGGCTAATGATCATACATGGCAGTAGCAGTTATCAGTTTTAATAAGCAATCCATAAACAACAACTCAAGTTTATAAAGCTTTTTTCCAAAAAAATTAAATGCTTACTCTTGAAATGCCTCAAGATCACTCATCATTTGTTTTTTGCACTCATCAAATCAAAATTTCTCTAAATACGCTATGCGACTTATGCAACTTAGTATAAAATTAAAAAAAATATTTGAGAAATTTCAATAAGTTTCATAAGTCGCATAGGCCGCAAGAAGTATTTAGAGAAATTTTGCTTTGTAAGTGCAAAAAAAAATTGAGTGTCATCTTGGAGCATTTCAAGAATTAGCCCAAATTTTAAAGCTTACCTTTCATGAATTTTGAAGCAGATAAGAGGGGTTGGAGTCTTCATGTCATTCGGTGGCGCCGAGCCTTTGCGCGAAAAAAGGGGAATGACGTAGAACTCCATGGTCTAGCGCCAAGGGTCTCGCGTCATCGGCACCAGTCCACGCGGTGGCTTTTTTTTCTTTTTTTTTCAAAATCTAATATGGCACCAAAAATCATCACTTCATCTAAAAAGTGGTGCCATAACATTTCTCGTGTTATAACCTATTTTGCTTATGTGTCGCCACTTTTTAGCTATGACACCATTTCTACGACTTTAACATCCATGTGGATGTTTCAAATATCCCACAAATGTTTATATGGAAAACAAAACATACGCCTAAATTAGCCTTTCTTAGAAGTGATGAACGTATATATACACTTTACACTCTTGTAGATTATCATGTGTAGATGAATTTTTATGTCATGATAATTGGCTAACCAATAACCATTCATCAAGAGATAAAATGAAAACTAAAATCAATGGTCTAGCATCTACATTTAAGTTAATCCAAGTTTCCCCCATCTGACAAATATATCCAGGATGATTTTTGTCTGTTTAACCAAGAAACCCAACTTTTATTGAGAAATTTGTTTTTGTAATGCGACCGTAAGTTCTTATGTGAAAAAGTGCTCACCAATTCAAATTGTGGAAAATATATTCTGCTTGTAAGAACCGTAAGTCCGCAATCTTTAAAACAACTAAGGTAATTTCATATGTTGGAAATTTAGTGCAATTGTGGGAACGGGTAATACTTGTAAATGGGTTTGGAGGTACGGAGTGTACACCCATTAAGTCCCTTACCTCCCTGGATTCAATATAGTGGTTGTGATATCAGTAGGAAGTTGCTCCTGGTTAGGAAGTTGCTCCTGGTTAGGAAGCTGCTCCTAGTTAGGACGTTGCTCCTGGTGATGCACAAAGTCTTTGTAACCTCTTTGACCAGTTAATGAGGGTTTAATATTGACTTGATGACCAGGTTTATGGTCATGTAACCACTATACTTTATGAAGGTAATTATGAGATTAATAGGCCGATTAATGCTCTTAATACCTTTGACTAGGAGTTACATTCCTTAAGGAATAGGATCACTATAAATAGTGATCATATTTTGCATGATGAAAGATACGAAAAACAGGAAACACTTACACGCACAGAGTTCTTGATTTGTGCCTAAAACAAGAACTAACTCTTGGTTTTATCCCAAGGAGGTATTCATGTTAACCCAGGCATAGGGTCGAATAATCTTCTTTGGAAAGTGATTACACGACTTCAAGAGATATCCGGTAACCATTCATTGGTACGTAGTTAGGCTATTGATTATCTTCACCCTGTTGGAACGAAGTAAACACCAACAATCAAAGAAGATTATTTTGTGATAATCAATGGCGGCGGCAATGAAGCATATGGTGGCTAACTTCTCTAAACTATACAAGTTTGAAGGGGTTGATTTTAGGAGATGGCAGAAGAAGATGCACTTTCTTCTTTCTACCATGAACGTGGTGTACGTGTTGACCACTCCCATTCCTGATGGCGGTGATGATGCTACTTTGGAGGAACTGAGGAAAAGGAGCAAATGGGAGAATGATGATTATGTGTGTCGCGACATAATTCTCAATGGTATGTCTGATTCTTTATTTGATATTTACCAAAATGTTGAATCTGCTAAAGAACTATGGGATTCCTTGGAAGCCAAATATATGGCTGAGGATGCATCAAGTAAGAAGTTCCTTGTGAGTGATTTCACAAATTACAAAATGACTGATTCAAGACCAGTCATGGAACAATACAATATACTTCTTGGAATACTTGGCAGATTTACACAACATAAAATGAACATGGATGAGACCATTCAGGTCTCGTGTGTCATTGACAAACTACCTCCTTCTTGGAAAGATTTCAAGCACACCTTGAAACATAAGAAGGATGAGTTAACTCTTGTTGAGTTGGGCAGTCATTTGCGCATTGAGGAATCCCTCAGGGTGCATGAAAGTGATAAGCCAAAGAGCAACAATGTTGCTGGTTCATCTGTTGTCAATATGGTGGAGCATAACAACTCCACCAGGTACAATGACAACAAGGGAAAACGTAAGCATCATGATAACACCAAACCTAATCCTAACAAGAAGTCATTAGTGTCTTGTTGGAAGTGTGGGAAACCTGGACACTTCAAAAGGGATTGCAAAGGTGTTAGCATTGGCAACCAAGCTAATGGATCAGTCACAAAAGGTCAGAATATGTTTAATGAATCTCTCCAGATTTATTATGTTACATATGTATATGAAGCTTACTTTGTGCAGGATGATGATGTTGCGTGGTGGGTTAACTCTGGAGCAACAGTACATGTGTGTAAAGATAGATGCTGGTTCAAGACTTATGAGTCAATGAATGATGGATCTATTCTTCACATGGGAAATGAGTCAACAGCCCTAGTGCATGGACGTGGTTGTGTAGATCTTAAATTTAGTTCTGGAAAGATTGTTTCTTTGTTTAATGTTTTGCATGTTCCTAATATTAGGAAGAACTTGGTTTCTAGTAGTGTTTTGAATAATTGTGGTTATAAACAAGTGATTGAATCTAATAAATTTGTTTTATCTAAACATGGTGTGTTTATTGGTTTTGGCTATTTGAGTAATCAAATGTTCAGGCTTAATATTGATTCTAGTATAAATGTTGATTCTGTCCTGATGACTACCACTAAACTGAATGATTCATCACTATGGCATGCTAGACTAGGCCATGTCCACTATAAGAGGATGCAAGATATGTCTAAGGATGGGTTAATTCCAGCTTTTGACATGGACACTGATAAGTGTCAGACTTGTATGCTGAATAAAATTACTAAGAAACCATTTCAGGATGTAAAACGTGTAACTACAGTTTTGGAGCTAATCCATAGTGACCTATGTGATTTGCATGCTACTCCCTCATTAGGGAATAAGAAATACTTGGTAACATTTATTGATGATGCTTCTAGGTTTTGCTATGTTTATTTGTTACATACTAAGGATGAAGCATTAGATAAATTTAAAGTATTTAAAACTAAAGTTGAATTACAACAAGGAGTCCAAATCAAAAGATTTAGGACTGATAGGGGAGGTGAGTACATGGATACTTTGTACTTTGAGTCTGTTGGAATCATCCATGAGACAACTGCTCCCTATACTCCACAACAAAATGGTATATCTGAAAGGAAAAATAGAGTACTAAAAGAGATGGTTAACTCCATGTTGTCCTACTCAGGACTGAGTCAAGGATTTTGGGGAGAAGCTATGTTAACAACTTGCTATTTATTAAATAGGGTTCCTAATAAAAGGAACAGGATTACCCCATATGAACTCTGGACTAAAAGGAAACCTAACTTGAACTACCTCAAAGTTTGGGGTTGTAGGGCTGTTGTAAGACTCCCCGATCCAAAGGTGAAAACCTTAGGTGAAAGAGGCATTGAATGCATCTTTGTTGGATATGCTGAGCATTCCAAGGCTTATAGGTTCTATGTTATTGAACCTAATGATTCAGTTTCAATAAACTCAATCATTGAATCAAGGGATGCTAACTTTGATGAGACTAGGTTCTCATCAGTCCCTAGACCAATCCTTAGGACTCCTATAGGAGCTGAGGACACTGGTGTTTCAGTGGAACCTGAAAGGGTCACTGATGAGGTTGTGGTTCAGCAAACTGAGCCTGAGCTTAGAAGAAGCACAAGGCATAGGACTCCAAAGAATTTTGGGCCTGAATTTCAACTATACCTAGTTGAAGGAACAAGGGATGAGGTCTCTGACCAGTACTACTATTGCTTTAATGTTGAGGATGATCCCAAAACGTTTGATGAAGCAATGAAGTCCCAGGATGTTGCTTTCTGGAAAGAAGCAATCAATGATGAGATGGATTCCATCATGGGCAACAACACTTGGGTGTTGGTTGATCTACCTCCAGGTTGTATTCCACTTGGTAACAAGTGGATTTTCAAAAGGAAAATGAAGGTAGATGGAATTGTTGAAAAGTTCAAGGCAAGGTTAGTCATTCAGGGCTTTAAACAAAAATCAGGGATAGACTATTTTGATACTTATGCTCCAGTAGCACGTATCAGTACCATAAGAATGCTGATTGCTCTAGCAAGTATTCATAATCTGATTATTCATCAGATGGATGTGAAGACAGCATTCTTGAATGGTGACTTGGATGAGGAGGTTTATATGAACCAACCTCAGGGCTTCATCATGCCTGGTCATGAAGGTAAGGTGTGTAAACTGATTAAGTCCTTATATGGACTGAAGCAGGCACCTAAGCAATGGCACCAGAAATTTGATGAAGTGGTTTTGTCTAATGGTTATTCACTTAACCAAGCTGACAAATGTGTATATAGCAAATTTGATGAATCTGGTAAAGGAGTCATCATTTGCCTATATGTTGGTGACATGTTAATCTTTGGTACTGACCAAGCTAAGGTTGATCAGACAAAGGATTTTTTGTCATCAAAGTTCTCCATGAAAGACATGGGGGAGGTTGATGTTATCCTTGGCATAAGGATTTAACATGAAAGTGATGGTATTGTAATTTATCAGTCTCATTACATTGAGAAGGTGCTGAAGAAATTCAATCACTTTGATTGTACTCCAGTAAGTACACCTATGGATACAAGTGAGAAACTAATGCCTAACAATGGTTAGGCTGTCTCCCAGCTTGAGTATTCTAGGGTTATTGGTTGCTTGATGTATGCCATGACTAGTACTAGGCCTGACATTGCATTTGCTGTGGGTAAACTGAGTAGGTATACTAGTAATCCTGGTACTCAGCATTGGCAAGCAATTCAGAGGGTACTGAAGTATTTGAAAGGAACAATGGATTATTGTTTGTCTTATACTGGATATCCTTCAGTGTTGGAAGGTTACACTGATGCAAGTTGGATCAGCAATACTGAGGATAATTCATCCACAAGTGGCTGGGTATTCCTTCTTGGTGGTGGTGCAATTTCTTGGGCATCCAAGAAGCAAACTTGCATTACTGGTTCAACAATGGAATCTGAATTTGTGGCTCTAGCAGCTGCTGGTAAAGAGGCTGAATGGTTGAGAAACTTGCTTCTTGAGATTCCATTGTGGGTCAAACCTATGGCACCCATTTCTATCCGTTGTGATAGTGCAGCTACATTGGCTAAGGCATATAGCCAGATGTACAATGGCAAGTCTAGACACCTAGGTGTTAGACATAGCATGATTCGTGAGTTGATCATGAATGGGGTGATTTCAATAGAGTTTGTGAGGTCTCAACAAAACTTAGCTGATCACTTGACGAAGGGATTGGCTAGAGACTTGGTTATAAAGTCTGGTAAAGGGATGGGTTTAAAAGTCCACTCTAGTCACTGAATGCTAGGACACCCAACTCCCTCCTGAGGAAACTTGGGAGCTGAGTTCAATGTGGAAAGCTGAACATTCAGGGGACTGAAGCACATGTATATCATCCCAAGGATGTGCTTGTACCTGCTGAAAGGAGGATGAAGTTATAAACTTCTTAATGGTTAATTTCTTTGAAAAAGTGCTTAAGCAGGAGCATGAACTAAAGAGGAACCACCTATATAAATGTTGAGGTTTCGCCGCCTAAAGGAGCATGGACTTTGGCTCTTACAACATTTATGAATTGGATATGGACACATGGCTTGTATGATGTCAGGAGCGTTTTAAGTGTTTGAAAACTTGGGTGTATGTTATCTTCAGGTGTTCAAAGTAGTTGAAGGGTTCAATTCTTAGAACACCCTGATTCTCGAATATTTGAAGTGATGTACTAAGATGGAAATTCAATCCTCAGGACATTTTCATTTATGCACTGGTTTTGCTAAAGTTGATTTTCATGCAAAAAGGAATTGTACTAAATTGGGGAGGATTGTTGGAAATTTAGTGCAATTGTGGGAACGGGTAATACTTGTAAATGGGTTTGGAGGTACGGAGTGTACACCCATTAAGTCCCTTACCTCCCTGGACTCAATATAGTGGTTGTGATATCAGCAGGAAGCTGCTCCTGGTCAGGAAGTTGCTCCTGGTCAGGAAGTTGCTCCTGGTTAGGAAGCTGCTCCTGGTTAGGACGTTGCTCCTGGTGATGCACAAAGTCTTTGTAACCTCTTTGACCAGTTAACGAGGGTTGAATATTGACTTGATGACCAGGTTTATGGTCATGTAACAACTATGCTTTATGAAGGTAATTATGAGATTAATAGGCCGATTAATGCTCTTAATACCTTTGACTAGGAGTTACATTCCTTAAGGAATAGGATCACTATAAATAGTGATCATATTTTGCATGATGAAAGATACGAAAAACAAGAAACACTTACACGCACAGAGTTCTTGATTTGTGCCTAAAACAAAAATTAACTCTTGGTTTTATCCCAAGGAGGTATTCGTGTTAACCCATGCATAGGGTCGAATAATCTTCTTTGGAAAGTGATTACACGACTTCAAGAGATATCCGGTAACCATTCATTGGTACGTAGTTAGGGTATTGATTATCTTCACCATGTTGGAACGAAGTAAACCCCAACATCATAAAGGTCCAATTTCCGTTCCTCTAAGATCTATACGCATTTATAGTGACCCTAAGTGACTAAATTTTAGCAATCATTTGTATAAACATAGAGGCGGAACTTCTTGCACATAATAAAAAAAATTGGATGATTTAGATCGTTTTTGAAGTCATGGGAGAATTGGACGTGTAACTGTCTTATATAGGCTAAAAAGGGCCAGTTAGTAAATCATGGCCACTGGACGGAAAGAGAACAACAAAACAGGGATTATTTACCCATCTCGTACTCCACACCGTCAGAAAGAAGTTCTATCAATCGCATTGCATTAAGTTGCAAAAGTATTTTTGAATAGGTTTTGTCCGAGTAAGCAGCGAATATGTCAATGAATCTATTATTTACCTCATCAAAAGCGTCAAATATGTCGATGTTAGGTTGGTGAATAGTACAAACAATTGTTCTTCCTATGTCAACAATATTCTTCACAGCCGGCATCACAATGGAAACTTACACTAAGAATGCCAACCATGGAATCTTTAATCGAATAAAGCTCAATGATTTCCAGAATTTCCTTTAGAAAACTCTGTACATTCAAAGGAAGTTGCATTTACTAACAAAATAATTGTCAAAGAATGTACGTGTAAACATTTCATAAAAGTAATTCTTACATAGTTCGTTTTTTAATCAATATCAGGATGAAGAAAGCAAAAAGTTTTACTAAAGTAAAAACGCAGGCAATGCAAAACTACCATCCCAATCATCAAGCAAAAGACGAATATAAGTAATACAGTACATGTTGAAAATGGGAGAGGAAGCGTTACTGAGCACATCGGTATCATAATGTTTGATGGCTACCTTTTTCAGAATAAGAAAAATAAAAATTTCAGATGCTATACGTCATAGCCACATGTATTAATAGGATTATAAAGATCTACTCCCTGGTAACCTTGTATTTATAACCAATGTTTTCAGACCCGGGTCGACCCGGACGGGTCAACCGGTTGAACCGGTTCCGGCCGAAAAAACGGGTCATATTGACCCGGGTTTCATATTTTCGAAACCCGGCTTGACCCGACGGGTTTGGGGTGACCCGGGTCAACCCGGTTCTCAAGACCCGGCCGGGTTTCGAATTTTTCGGGTTTTTTTTAACTTTTTTTTTTTATTTTACGTATTTGCGACAAAATTTTATTTTTACATATTATTTTGGTTGATAAGCAATTTATATTTTCAATATACGTAAGTTTTTGTAGTTTTTATAAGTATAATTTTGTTAATTATTAAAAATATAAAAAAAATATTTTTTTTAGAAAACTGGGTTAACCCGGGTTGACCCGGACCCGGCGACTCGACCGGGTCAATCTACGACCCGGGTTTTAAAACATTGTTTATAACAACAAAGAGCCCAAGACATAAAAAATATGGCCTACCAAAAAACCTGATCTTTTCGTATTGTATAGTGATAGACATGTGAAAATTGCATGTGCTTGCTATCGGTGTTCCTATCAGAGTGGAGCTGGCCCACAAAACCTGAGCAGTAACCGCGATACAATAATAAAAAATTACCATTATATTTCAAGATGAATGTGAAAAAATCCAAGGGAATCTACAAAAGCACCATAACCCCTTTTGATCATGCAGTAGGCTCTGCCAAACATCCATAGATATCATCTTTCAAATAAGAGACACTTCTTATAATGAAGCACCACAACCTTATTTCAAATGAGCAAGACGCCAAGGGGACTCAAGATTTCTACGCACCTCATGCTCCACAGAGCTCCTTTCTGGTCGGCCCGGCTGCCGAAGCTTTATGCCATATTCTAAACCCTCTTCAAGGGTGGCCTCCCTTCTACGCGACAGCCAACTGCGTTTCATCAAGTAGGCTAATGTATTCAGCCTCGAGAGCTACATCCAATTCTGGAGGAACTTTTTGACCTGTGACAGTATCGTATAAACGACAGTTGTTGTTCAAAAAGGTCAACTCAAGTCCCAAGTGTGCACAAATTAATAAAGATGGGTAGGGTCGGCGTTGGGAAGTGATATCAGCCACCACACCTGTGTCAATGCTCGCCTCAAGATCCGCCGGTACTAAAAGAGAGACCAATCTGTAAAAACATGACCCCTGTTCTATCCTGACCCTCTAGAAACAGTAACATGTAAACCCTAACGTTGCACGTGTCCTACAACGATTAATCCAGCAGAACCTGCTCCAATAACTAAGATTTTCTTTCTTGCTTCTGAATCATCAGTTTTAGTCTGAAAACAGACATGTTAGAACTATCAATTACTCAAGTGTATACATTAGCTCGCCTAATGTATCAAAACAGTAGCCCTTGGATTGGTTGAACCATTGCATAGTCAAGCGATGGATATTGCCACTTTAGATATTGCCACTTTAGCGCCTAAACTGATGCAAAACCATATACCTAATACCTTGCCATCTTAAGATCATGTTAGAAAACGTTTACTACATGGAAAATTTTGTGGCGTGTAATCAGAATTGGCCGTTGAGGTAAATAGATAATTTTGCAGCTCCAATCCAACTATTTTAAAATCCCAACCATCTTCACTGACTTATATGATAAGCATATCCATAGAAACAATAGTATATCAGAAAAAGGGCATAAATAAATATATGTGCACATGTAAACATATACAGATTACGTCCATGAACTTACTCATAAGAAGTCTCATTAATTAACCAATTTTCTAATATGTGTGTCCAACTATTATCAGTTAAAACCATCTACCTTTGACGAAGAAGCTATACTATTAGCATTTGGTTGAACAACATGAAACAACTTTTAAATTCAAATGTACGACTGAAATTAACACCTTCTTCATTATAGCCGTGTGTGGGTGAATGCTACCTACAGTTTCCAGTATTTTTTAATACAAAGATTACCTCACATTTGAGATTTCACTTGACGTTTCTGCAACCACCACCATCGTTCTTCTTTCTGTTCTTTCAATGATCTTAAATGTTGGTGATCTTGGTTTTGTGACTCCCTTCGATGACCTCTTTACATAAACATTCCAAAACATAGAAACTACAGACAAACATATATTAATCTGACTTTTTTTACCTAATCTTCCCTGTAATTTATGTTTTTATGTTAATAAAAAGATTCCCTCTGGTGTGGCTGATTTAGTTGTGACCAACGGTGTACTGCCAATAGGTGTGTAATGAGAGAACTGGTAACATTTACATCACTATTAACAGAAGTCTGGTGGTTGGAAGCAACCAACTGGTGGGGTGTAAGTGCCATAAAGTAGGCTTATCAACATAACTTATCTTAGAAAAAACAGCCCAGAATATCCTCTTAACTGATACACAAAAAAAGAAATTCCAGTTATAAAATAATCACATTACGAAATGGTTCACGACCTGCTCCATACACGTTTGAACCAACTATATCATACATACTCGATATTTAAAGATTTACTAAATGGTCGTTCGTCTTTGCAAATAGAAAGATATATTATATAAATTATCATAATGTTGGCACATCCATACATAAACTAAATTATACATAATAGCTAAAAATCGAAAAGACTATTGAAATATAAGGAAATATTATTGGTATCCTTGACTTTCATGTTTGCTTATATCGGGTCACCCTGTGTATATTAAGCCGGAATTAGATAGTCACTTTTAGTTGGTACTTCAATTCTAGTATGGATTACGTATTTGAATGTTATACATGTCGGTCAAACAGGATGCAACAAAAACCTTGAGGATTTTATTTTTGGCATTCCGAGCTATCCACTTCTGATACACCTTTGCGTCTATTATTTTGTTTCACGCCATTGGTTTCAGTTCATGAATGTTGGTATGAACTATTATGTATGTAGTATGAAAGAAATAGGGCTAGTCTTATCAACACCTGATGGGCGGGCTTGTTTTGTGAATATGGTTTCCAAAAAATCAAGCAAAAGAAAATAAGTGATTTGAATGTACCAACATACAAAAGGGCATAACGTAATTTGGAACATATTAAAATAGAAGATGAAATACTAATATCCCTTATATGTGATAATGAGAACAAAAGGAACAACTTCTGCCTGACGATTTTCATGATGTAAAACAGGAATTGAAGAAAATTGAATAAGCCAACTTCAGATGTTTAGAGATTCTGACATCCTAGTTAGATTTTCCATATATCCTTATAGATCAAAAAGAAATTTTAAGGGGCATTTGAGATAACATACCTTAAGCGTTTATCTTGTTTAATAAAAGGACGCTTAGGATTGCGTGCAGTCGGGATGGATCTTCCAACAATATCTGAAGCTGACCTTAGCTATGTTTTTTCGAAGGGGCAGTGAGGTCAGTGAAGAGGGGATGGTCGAAAACTACATCTCAATCTCTGAAAGTTGTGGGGGTTTCATACCCGTAAGACCAAATTCCACCGATGCATCCACTCCATATTTAAACTGGTCATACTGTTGTATCACATCAATTACAAACTCAATATGGTACATGAGTTGTCCCCGGGCCAATATCATGAGGTGGTCAAGTAGAAGCTAGATTTTGTGTGAAGGCTGGTGAATCGTCATAACCACGGTATTTCTGGTTCGGGCTATGTCCTGAACCTTCTCGATCACACTCTGAGCACTTGTTGAGTCCAAAACAGATGTCAGTTCAGCAAGAAAAAGAAAATATGGCCCATGTATGATGTCTGCACCGATCGATACCCTACGCCGTTCACCCCCGAAACCCCACGCATCCCTGCATCACCGGTCTATGTTTTCTTTGACGTCACAGTTAAACAAATAGTTTATACACATATTTTCAAGTATATATGTTTAGATATTTACGGATAACCGGAGTTTCTCTATCAAACTCTCTGCACGTGGTCTCTTTTCTACTATGAAGATTGACCCTAATAGGAAAACAGAGACGCAAACTGTCGTCATGTTTGCATCTTGTCCAGCTAGCTACTCATACAACGTAATCACCTAATCATTAATCAAAACGAACCCCTTGGCACTGAAATTATTAAAATAAATCAAAAGTGATTTGATATAAACAAATAGAACTCAACTTAAAACTTAAATAAACAGAAAGTCAGTTACCTCTTGGGTTGTCCACGCACCAGGCCTGACGAAGGTAAGAAGTTTCCTATTAACTTCCTCATATCTTAAAGAAATAAAAGTTAAGTGTGCTATAACCATAAACAAGTTACCAACTGGAATAAAATACTACTATTTTGAGGTAGGTTAAATAATACTCAGTATACTTTAGAAATATATAACTACCTTAGTGTCCAAATGTAAGCTATTCATGTTTTGTTTAGTTCTGGATGTATAACTACCTGGTACTGAACTTGACGTAATACTTCCAAATTATAAAACATGACCTGAGGGAAATATTGACCTATATTTAATTATTGCCCATCGAACGATTCAAAATGTTTGGTTAAGTAAACTGTAGCACCACCTACAACAAACTCAATGAACGGAAACCAACAACGACCTCAGTGAACTTCAAATACAACCTCCTCAATGAATGAAAGGATACAAAGATCTTAGCATGTACGGCCATGAACATCAAACAATCAAGAAGACCAGCTCCGCCATCGAAACCCAAAAATAGACTAAGGGCAATTCACTTGGTAAAAAAGCATGAAAACGGGTGAATATTATTTTTAAATTTCTAAGAGTGACCATCAATGCATCAAACTAACAAATTAGCTTGCTAAACTACTAACCTGTTTCAAATAAGCTAAGAGATCAGGTATAGGCTCGTGTATATCTGAACCCCTATAATCGATCACTTGCTTTGGTTCCTGAATGTAGATTATTGTTGATGACCAGACCCATATTACCCGTTGGGAAGAACAAAATTTAGTTTTTATCTCACCGTTTCAGCATAGGACGCTTCTTCTGCCACCTAGAGGGCTAGAATATATAGTAAATTCCGTATATCACTTTTGTTTTTTATCCGTTGAGAAGACTGGTTCCTAAAAAAATCTAAGATACATATGACAGATTAGTGAAACAAACCACTCTATAATTTTGAGGTTACATGGGGATTAGGACTCATAAAAAGATGTTAAGGGTTGCTGCTTGATCTAGCCAGAAAACATGATTTATGTGTACAATAGCGGCTAACAACAAAACATAGTGATAATGAATCTTATAATTTTTTAGATATCATAACAACCTCCACCAGAAGCAACATAAGTGATATACGGAATTTACTATATATTCTAAGGTTTCGAGAGAAAAACTGAGGAATGGTAACATGATACATTTTTTTTGTGTGGATTTTACGGTTTGGTGGGGGATAGGGATGGGGTAGTGATGTTTTTCTGCGATACTGTGTCTTTTATTGTTTTTTATGATGTTTATATTTGTTTGGTCTCAACTTTGTATCACAAATAATGACTTGCTCCGATGGTTGAGGCAATTATGTGTGGTCTCTTGGACCCGAGTTCGAGCCTTCTTGTAGACACTTTTTACAAATATTTCGAAAATTTATGCATCGCGATGACATGGATTACTAACATGATTAGTATGCGGGTGACGTGGAATTTCCCTCCTGTTATATATAATGTAAAGATATATATATACTAGACGAATACCCGCGCATAGCGGCGGAACTTTCTAGCATCATATTTTTAGTGATATGCTAAATATTGTGGTAAGTGTTTGTGACGTTCAAAATATACATGTAGAATAAAAATGTTTATGCAACAACTGCAACACATGCGCCAATTCATCTCAAGAAAAATATTATAAGGTATCAAAGAACATATAAAAGACATTAAATAAATGCATGCATAACTCATGCACCCAACACTAAATAAATACAATATTGATGCATGATGTGTAAATTAGCCTATTAGTACACTACTATTGCGAGCACTTAATACTTTGTAAGCTTTAGTAACCTAAATAAATACAATATTGATGCATGATGTGTCTCGTGTCTTGTAGCTCAAGCATAGCAACTACCTTTTGAAACATACTTTGAGGGCCTAGTTTCAAGTTCTCTCCAAGATACATAAACACCTCATCCGTACATAACATTAGAGCATTCGAACATTTATATTGTGTAGGGGAAAGCAACTTGTTTAAGAGCAAATGAAAAGTTACAACATGGAACTACTACCTTTAGAAAAGCTCTTAAATGGCATTTCCTAGATAACGCAGACGCATATGTACTTCTGGTATCACATATATGGCTTTTGAACACATATTAAAACAAAAAGATGTATGCATTCACTCGCCGCGAAAGAAACAATGTATTAGTTGAACCATTTTGGTAACAACATGGGTGGAAGGCCTATTTTGTACACTGAATTAGTTTAACCATCTTGTATTACATGGTAAGTGAGTGGCTAGTGGATTATCTGATATTGCAATGACAAGGAGTCATTTGCTTTTGTGCTCAATGTATTATGCTCCATGCCATAAAAATCTTTGAAAAACTAATACAAAACGTGTTACAATACTTTAGTAGTTTAGTACTTTAGCTTATGTGGGCTAAAGAAATCAACTTAACTTTTGGAGATTATTTCAAGGTTAAAGTCACATATAGAAGCAAATCATAATTAGAATGTTTAGGTTCAAAACAGAAGACAATGTTCAGTTAATTGGCTTAAAATGTGTCTTGGATGTCAAAGCATAGCCGCTTTGGGATGAAAATGATTAGCTTTCATTTTGAGCAGCTTATCATCAAAGTGGTTCATTTCAGGATGTGTGCTTCAGTTTATGATTCATTGTGGCCTTGTATCCTCTCACAGTTACTGCTGATGTTTTTGGTCTAAATGCTACTTTGATGCTTAGATCTTACAAAGATACAATGACTTACTACAAACAGGCAATGCTAGTACTCAAATCATTTGTGTTGGCAACAGAAAAAAAACATTAACCCTATGCAAGTTATTTGTATTGGAAACACAAACAATCAAACTGCAAACAGTTGACTCCAGATCTGAAAGTTGCATGTTCGATTTACTTCAGGATCAAATTCTTCAGGATCAAATATATATATAATAGCGTCGTAACCCGCCCAACGGGCGGGGTCGTTTTTTCTAGATGGAGAGGATTTGTGGTTTGTGTTTTTTTAGTTTTTAGTTTGTAATTTAATATTTAATATATTTTTCTTATAGTTTACCCTAAAATAAATCTTATATATAATTTAAAATGTATAATTTTTTTATGTGGTTTTGTATTGTTTTGTGGATGAATGTGTTTTATTCAATAAATACATAATTTCTTGTAACGATTTCTGTCAAATCGCACATCAAAATATCATCAAAATAGAGCAATAAAACAAAAATATTCTAAATATAAATGAAAATATATTTATTATACTTTATTGAGTCTTGGAGGTACAAAGGATATAAAAGGAATAAAAAACAGTGATTTTCGGATGCGTTTTGTCGACGTTTACACGTTTTTTGAAATGCAAACGGAGTATATTTTTATCCACGGGCACACCATTGGAAAGGCCGCAAGATTACGATTCCAAAGGTACTTTCATTTTTTATTTGTGCAATGTGATGAATCTTTTATAGACCGGACAACCCTTGTATTATATAAGGCCAACACAAGCCCAACTAAACAATCATTAAATATAAAGGTTTGCATGTTTATAATTAAAACTATGCATAGCCCAGTTGGTAAAATAGGTGATGCTAAGTTTGTAATTTAATACTTAATATATAGTTTTATAGTTTACCTTAACATGGATTTTATATATAATTTAAAGTGTATAGTTTTTTAATATTATTTTATATTATTTAGTGGTTGAATATGTTTTTTTAAATGAATATATATAACCAAAATATCAAAATATGTTTCTTGTTGAAGTTGTGTACGATTTTGTAACATATTTTAGGAGATGTAAATGGGGTCTATGATTATTCACAAGCACATCATTAGAAAGAGCACGAGATTACGATTTCAAAGGTACTTTCATTTTTTATTGGGGTCACTCGATACATCTTTCATAGACCGAACAAGCCTATGTCTTAAATAAGCCCAACAAAAGCCCAGGTAAACTATCTTTAAATATAAAGGTTTGCATACATATTACAAAAACTATGCATAGCTCAGTTGGTGAAATGGGTGGTGCTGAGTTTTGAGAGTGGAGACCAGGGTTCGAATCTGGTTAATGGCACTTTTTGCTATTAACCAATTTAACCCGATTTATGGCCGACCCAATCTACAAAAATTCAGACCCGGTTCATATCAAACACAACCCGTTCATATGAGGTCCGGTTCATACCAGTCTGACTCCATCCATATTTGAAACGGACCGGTCCAGAATTGAACCGGACTGGTCTAGATTTGAACCAAACCGGTTCATATTTAAACCGGGCCGGTCAAGATTCGAACCGGACCCGTCAAGATTTGAACCGGACCCGTCCAATAACCAAAACGCGATTTTCAATACTGTGTTTCCAAAACGCAGTTTTCAAAAATCTGCGATTTCAAAACACCGAAAACGTGAAAAATTGATAGATTTTAGGGAACTCTGAAATACTATTGGTTAATAGGTGCCATGTCACATATGACTGGGATTAGGGGTGTGGTTTCAAATCATAATTATACACACATATATATATATATATATATATATATATATATATATATATTTATGTTCATGTGGTGAACACTCTTAAAATGGTATATGATAGGCACCAATAAAGAATTGACAAGTGGCAGTTTAAGTTTACATTTAATATTTCAGATTTTAGTGAAAATAAATAATGATAAAGTAAATAAAAGGGCAATTTCGGAAATTTATGCGTCCTTATTTTACTCTGTAACCCCATAGAAAATTTATGCTTCTTTATTTACTATTCGAATCTATCTCGTTTCCTCTCGTCAATGAAGCACGCAGATCTAATCCTTACGATGCCGTAAAAAAAATTTACATCAACGGCCTTACTATCGCTATCATCCTATTCCCTCACCGCATCTCGAAAACCCACGCCCACATGGCCGCGAAAATTTGGTTAACAAACCCTAACCGCCACCTGGATCTGGGCAAAATTATCGGTTCGATAACATCTACAAACCCGGACCCCTCCCTCTTTATATGGAATCATGTTCTCGAAAGCCAAGTTGAGATTATGAATACTAGGTGACACCCTTATCTAAATCTTACTTTATTTGTTGTTGTAAATGAAATCTGTTATGCGTGTTTAAGTCCGGTCTTGATTTCCGTCTTGTATATTGCTCGTGTATTAGTGGTTCATCGAAAAATAGGATGACTAATAGATCTGATGGTGCGTGTTTCACGGCGGCAGTATATTGTCTGGTGCGCGTTTCAGACCCATGGTGATGCATATTGTTTCATGTCGTCTTTCAGGTCGTTTGTAACTCGTATCATACATTATTTTGTCTGGTGCGCGTTTCAGACCCATGGTATGCGGAATATGTTTCATACTCTCTCTTTTTTTAACTGATGCGCGGATTAAGAAGACAGCCGAGATCACGAAATGTATCAAACCTTAATGTTTAAGCAAAACTAACAAAGTGTGATCAACCCCTCCAAATGAAACACCAACCGTCGATTTTATGGCTTCTTCTTTTTAGCTTGTTGTTTTTCAGATCTGAAACCTGAAAACCTGGCATCAATCTTTCTCGGGAATAAACCATCGCCACAAATATGTAGCCGGTGAATCATGTTACAAAAGGGAATACGTAGTAGGTGATACTTGTTGAAAGAAGGTACATGGAGCATTTTTAAGTTTTTATTGGTTTGGTACTGACACCATTGTCACAAAGGAGTCATGTGTTTGTATCGGAATGACGTAGGCTACATGTTTCATTTATCCAAAATGTATCAACCATTTTTTTTGTATAAAGTACTACTAGTTTAATTGTATATTTGTTTATTACGAGTATGATGTACCAACCAAATAGTAACCAGAGTAGTGTGGGGTTTTTTATAGTCTTTATATTGGTATCAAAATTTATAGTAATGTAGTTACCCGTGTTTGAAGGTTGGTTCTTGGGTTGTGTTCATGTGGTAATGTATGATGAATGGTTTGTAAATAGTGGTTCGAGGTAGTGTACGTTGTAAAGTTTCGTTCGATGTTAATAAGTGGTCACATCACATATACATAGTCATGTTGGAAGTTATAAGGTCCTAAACAAACCTTGTTTCTCTGGCATTCAGAACGCGCGTACCACCACCATTGTTCGGATTAGTTGGTTAACTGGATTATGCATTTCTCTAGTTGGAATCTGGGTAAAAAATCCATCCTTATCCGTCGTAGTTAGTTCGATTGTCGAAGTCGCTGCCGATTTATAAATATTTTAGTGATATGGTAATGTTTTTTGTTGTTGCAATTTTTTTATTAGAAAAGCATATCGTGGACACTAGCTCATTTTTTAGTGTTTATGTATCAATCCAGTAATCTTACCATCACAAATCAGTTGCTTATAGTTGATATCTTTCACAAATATGCTTTTAAAATTCACGTGTTTCAATTTTGTTTGTCAAAGAAGGTGTATTTCGAGTTAATCAACTAAGCATGATTTTTATATGCCATTTTTTGCATTATTCTGTAGTACTAATGGCTAGTAGTAGTTTTGTTCCACTGAGAATTTTGTGATACATTTTGTGTGTTTGCATTTTTTCATTAATTTATCTATAAAACGTGTATCGTGTTTTTATTTTTCCAAAACTATTTTTACACATCGTTAAGCGTACAGTATATAAGTATTAAGTAAAAGATAAATGGCACAAAAATTAACGAAATAAAGTATGCATAAAAAAACTGTGTATCAAACTATTATGTATCCATTGATATATTGGATAAGAAATAACAAAAGTTATACAATATTAAATTAATGCATCAACAACATTAAAGTGTTGCGCACAACTTAAGAAAAAACGAAACACAAGTGTAGCAATATATATCGCTTGATTTGGTGGGGGGTGCATGCACATAATGTCCTTTCCAAAAATCCTCCATTTTCTACTTATTTACAATAGTGCCATCAAGTATTTAATTACAAAACACATGTAATTAAATTTGAATCTCATCCATGATACTTTGATCCAGTGGTTTATAACTGTGCTTACTATAATCCATTTTAAGTATGTATACCACAATAACGCTCCCCTATACATATATATATATATATATATATATATATATATATATATATATATATATATATATATATATATATATATATATATATATATATATATATATATATATATATATATATATATATATATATATATATATATATATATATATATATATATATATATATATATATATATATATATATATATATATATATATATATATATATATATATATATATATATATATATATATATATATATATATATATATATATATATATATATATATATAGTTAGGATCAAATAAGAAGATTAAGTAAAATGAGAAGAAACCACAGCCACACATTTCAGATGCACCTACAAAGTCAGATGCATATCCCCTTAAAATTCTCCTTCCTTTGTGGAATTTGTGGTCAGGATTTCTTCTTATTCTTCTCATTTTATTTTTTCTTCTTACTGGATCCCTACTCTATATATATACATATATATATATATATATATATATATATATATATATATATATATATATATATATATATATATATATATATATATATATATATATATATATATATATATATATACTAGCGTCGTAACCCGCCCAACGAGCGGGGTCGTTTCTTTTTATTTGTTTTAGAGAGTTTCTAGTTTGTGCGTTTTTTAATTTCTCCATTTCTAATTTAACATTTAGTATATTTAAGTTATAGTTTACGCTAAAGTAACAATATATTTATAAAACTTTTGTTGATTAGTTTTTTGATTAGTTACAGTCTTTATTTAAAATAAACCAACTTTTGATAATCTTTTGCTTTGTAAGAATGTTTTATACATGATATTATTACTCCAATGGGTGGGTTCGTTTCATTTATTTTCTTTGAACGCATATTTGTGTATTAATTTTTTTTGTGGGCTTGCTTTTAATAATAGAAAAGTTAAAGGAATGTATATTTTTTTAATTTTAGGGCTTGGCCCACCTAACAAACTTGTTTAGTCTCATGTTAATCTTTCGTTTTACTAATATGAGGGGTGTGTTTGGTTATTTGAAAAAAAGTATGTTTATGTATTAATGTGGGACTTGTTTTGTTACAAGCAAACTTAAGCGAATCCACTTTTTGATATTTTTGTGGTTAGCCCACCCATAGGGATTTGCTTAGTCTCATGTTAATCTTTTGTCTTACTTTTATGGGTGTGTTTGTTAATTTTTTTTGTAAAAGACGTTTGTGTATTAAGTATTTTTTTGCAGTGAGACTTGTGTTTGTTAAAATAAAAGTTAAACGAATATATTTTTAATGCTTGTCCCGCACAATGAATTTGTTTTGTTGCAATGTCAATATTTTGTTTTGTCCAATCAGCATGACAGGCGAGTTCGGTTGACTCTTCAGTCCGTGCGGGATGGAATTATTATTTATGAAAATACTACATTCTTAATATCAAGAGTTACTGTCAGTGAAAAATGTACGTCTTTGATAGCAACCCAATACAAAATTATATTTACAAAAGTTAGAGTCTTAATCTGCCAAAGAAGGAGAACGTTTAATCAGAACATATTGATGGAGGTTGTATAAAGTAGGGTTAAGCATTATTTAAAACCGAGTCGAACCGAACTAAAAATCGACTTTGAAAAAAACATAAACCAAAACCAATACAAATTAAATTGAGCAAAACCAAAACCGAACCGAACAAAACCTAATCAGATAAATAATTTAGGCTATTCTTCTTGGTTTTAACCCGAAACCAAACCAAAATGTGATAGTGTTATGTCTTGGCTCACCCAAGAGACAGGCTCGTTGTCACACAAACACTAATTACGTTGTTTTTTTAATTGGATATTGTTTTGTAATATATGGTAAAAGAACATGTGCTTGATGATAATATAGATAGATGCGTATTTATTTTTTTCTTTTTTTGATAGGATAGATGCGTATTTGAAGGTATACACGATTATGAAAAAGAAATAACTTCTCTTAAACAAATGATCTGTTTTTGTGTTAAGAGTGCTCATATAAAGTCTTAGTTTGAATTAGAATTATTTTATGTTAGAGAGCTCATATAAAGTATTAGTTTGAATTAGAAGTTGTTTGATAAAAAATGATTTAGTGTTGAATGAATCAAAATCAGTGAATATATTTTAAGATGTTGAGTGAACTTAATTTTATATGAAAATTAATTGTTTGAAAATTATTTTCAATGAACAATCTGAATTAACTAAAATTACTAATTAAAACTTTCGTCTAGTTTTGTACAGACCAAAATTTTTACAATTTGATAAAATTTCTTTAACTCCAATAAAAATATACATTATAACATGTAAAAATCTGATTACGAAGTTTAGTCATATGACTTGACAACATTACTTTAGTATTATTTTTTTTACAACAATAAATGTTAATGGTTAGTGGGTCGGTTTATGTAATGACATCTAAGCGGAAAAAATGTCTTTTTCGAACCCTCGCCTAGTTATGTTAAACTCTTTATCCGTTTCACCTGAAAGGAAAAACCATTGGCATGTCTTAAACCCAAAACCTTCAAAAAAATCTCTCAAAAAACTAATTAATAAACTTTGATAGCCAACTGAGCTTGGCTAATTGCTTATTACTTTAATATTATCTAATCAATATATTACTACTATATACATTACTCCACACATATAACGTTATACATTACTGACACATTTAATTAAATGAATGATTCACACCATTTTATTTTAGTCCACATGTGCTAGCTTCTTCAAATATACTGTAAATATAATATTAGTGCATAAATAGTACACTCATGTAATGGCTTGTTTCAAGCAGGTTAGAGTTTGCATATACGGAGTAATAATTATTGAACAAAATAAAGATACAACTTGAAAAAGTATATAAATTGATAAATTCAACTATACGACAGAATTTGTTGAATCGTAGGCAAGATTTGGCCCACTCAGCACCAATATTTTCACTACCAAATAGTCAAATACGATCACTTTTGACTGATTCAGTTTGTAGCACTTAACTAAATCAAACACACAGATGAGAGCAAAGCTGAATGAATAGATTTGAATCTAATAGGTTAATTTAGTATGGGAATACTTAATTGGTTTGGTTAGTCTAAGGATTGGTCAAATATCCTACCTATCTTGATATGAAAGGCTGTTATGTCTTGATGGATTCAAAATTACTGATTTGTTCTAATACTTTACACTTTGTTTGATCATGTTTGATATAAAGTTTGGAGTGACAGAGAGATGATTGTCACCCTTATTAATACCGACGACCACCAGATGTTGATAATAGGACTCTACTGACCTCCCTTGGTTCCTCCGATCATACCATACATACACAAAGGATAACATAAAGATGCAGCCACTAAAAAACCATAAAGACGCAGTTCATAATACAATTTGTATATAACTATCACCTCTAGAAATTCTACATTTTGCTGCGTTATTTTCTAATAGTATTACTGTTGTTACAGCGTACGACTTTGTATAAGAACGAGTTCAATACGTGCCATCTGAGCTTCTGGGCCAATGTGGTAGTGATTCATCTAAGTTGTATCATTTCTACTAAATTAAGCTAAATAAGAAATTTGAATATGATATTCCACTCCAAGATATTGTGCTTGGAGTTAATACTGAGTTAGAACATGATGATGGAAGCCTATTGTTTAATCTTGATGATGATAGAGGAAGCATCGCTGTTTCTATTACATATATAGAAACGTCCTTGCTTACATCGGAGCAGGTAAAGTGTAAATTGCCAAATATTTATTTTCTAACTTGCATATCTGTAATAGAGAAAACATAAATAACTATAGAATCTATAAACACCACAAATAAAATTAGAACAAACCTGATGCTTACGTTACGCTGAATTGAAAAGATTGAATTGTTTCATGTTGTCACACAGAAATCTTGGAGCACCAATGTGTGTAGATAGTAGTATTAAAAAGGGAATTTGGGTGGTTTTGTTTTAATTAAAGTTTTTCTCTCTGATGAACCTCATCTTCCAGTATCTTCTGAAATTTTAAAATTCAGCATTTATTGTCGCCTGGAAAGCCACAAGATACATGGTCAGCAACAGTTGATCAAAAAGAAAAGCAAGGACTTCTATACAAATTGCACCTCCGAGCGTTTCCATTGCAGTACTTGATTTTTTAGATTCTTAACTTCTTCTGCAGCTTTCTGTAAAAGTGTTCCATTATGCAACTTCTTCTCAACTTCAATTAGCTCCCCATTAGATGTCTTATATATAAGCCAAATATTGGATGTGATTAGGTAGTGCATACTGTGGCTGTGGTGACCATGGTAACATTTTAGGGGTTGATGTTGTTGAGGTGGTTGCATCTAGTGCTTCTGTGGTGATGGTTCAGCGTTTTGACCTGGTGGTGGGTAGTTAGAATCATGGTGGGAGATCGACATTCGCATGCTCTGAGGATACTGGTTTGGATATTGAGCTGAGATGGTGGTGGTGGTGGTGGTGGAGCATTTGAAAGGGTAGGTGGGGGTGGATGTGGAAGAGGGGCATGAAGAAATCGTTGGTGAGATATGCAGCAGCTCTTTGGAGTTGGGGTTGCTGTTGCGGTTGTTGGCGAGGCTTAAAAATTTGTACTTGTGGGAGCTGCAGTTGAGTCTCAAGTATTTCTTGCTTATCCTTTGGACACCTTCATAAGAGTATTCGTAATTAGCACGATAATATGAGGAGGGATGGGGGTGTTTCTGTATGCATTTTAAACTGATTATGCAGCCAACAAATCTGATGTACCTTGTTTCTTTATGGGAGTGTCGGTTTTATGATCTTTGCTAACTCCTGATACTTCCATGAAGATGCATATTTTCCATAATATTGATTATGCACCCAAGAAATTTGATGTACCTGGTTTCTTTATGGGAGTACAGGTTTTATGATCTTTGCCAACGTCCTGCAAATAAGGTTTGGAGCCTGCAATCATGGAGTATGCACTCACTATATAATGATATGATATAACCTGTCTAAAATTCTTTTAACAAAGCTGGCCCGTTAAACAAATTTTAAATTACTTGTTTTAGTCACCGGTGTATCTTGTCATACCACCGGGTCAATCCTTTCAAAAACTCTACCATTCCCATATGCAAAATCAAGAGCCGATTCGCGTGCTGCATGTGATGCTTGTTCTTAATTCCAGATGTTTCCAGATGTGAAACAAACTGTAAGAAAAAAAAACACTTACCAAGAGATGCTTTTCTCCAGTCAGTTCTCGGCTTCATCGTCATAACTAATCTGACAATCCTGAAACCATGAAAATGTTAGGATTAAAAGAACGAAAGCGTCGTCAGCTAATGGAATACTAAATTTTGAGTTAACTTGTTTTAGTCACCTGTGTATTCAGTTTGAAAATGTTAGTTTGCTTATTTATTCCCAATAAAGAGCAATCTTGTAAATTTTCCATGGAATACTAAATATGTATGTACCATAAAGCTAAATTATTCTTTTGCTACATATTCATATTGACATATTAACAACATACCAGCAGTACAATAACACTTATCAGCAGTGGTACTAATAACCACTTTCAGAATACACATCCAAACGCCCCCAATTTATAGTATAGGAACATACCAGCATATTTTGTCTTCTAATCATTCTGTTTTAGCTCCTCTTTTGTTTCTTTACGTGGGTCCTGATTAGCTCATCTATATATTTTGTAATCATGCCACAGGGTACAAACAAACCAGTGGGAACATAACATACCTCTTTTATGTTGACATTCGTGACAGTAACTTTCTGAAGTTAAGCACAACCAGAACATTTCAAGACACAAGAATAAAAGTCAAAAGCCACAGGACTGGAACATGAGCTTGCAAGAACAATTAAAATACCACAAACATACTACAACTATTTAACAACATTACATGGACTAATGATTATCAGTATTGTTTCAATGGCATATACCCCACACACACACACACAGACAGAAACCGATATTTATGCTCATATCTTACAATTATCGATCTTCTTAGGAGGCAGTGGTTTGCTATTCATTATCTTTAATCTATAATAACTAAGCTACAATCTGCATAAGTTTCTACCGTCCTATAAGCAATACGACATTAATGTCACTCCTCTAAAATAAAAACATCGCTCATGGTCAGTAACCTCAGATGTAATAGCTTAGTCCACATTGGACCTTTGCCCTTATGCTGGTTGATTATCGTGTGGACCTCCAGCGTTAGACTGTAACATGAGTGATGATTGATGGTTATTCCTCATGGCGAGATTACCATATTACTAATTTAAAAATTATCTAAACACTAACCAAAAACCTTAAGTAATTCATGTTGGAAGTAGAACAACCTTGATCTGTTAAACAACAAAAATAAAAATACATTCGTTAGGGTTTGAGAAAAAGAGACATACCTCTTATACGTGAAAAAGATTAACCTTCTAAACGAAAAAACACAACAGTTCATATGTTACTGTAGATGATTATTGAAATAGGATGACAGCAAAAGTAACAAAGAACACGAACAACTCTGAATGCCTACACAAGTCCAAGACTAATGCTAACACTACAAAGGTTATAGTCACCCAACATAAAGTCCACATATCATTTATTTCACTATCATGTACAGGTTGAAGCTTTTTAGTTTACAAAGTTAGAATTTCAAATGAGAGCTTACCAGGTTGAAGCTTTTCAGTTTTGGCTACCAAATCCACTTGATACGGGATCAAAGTAAAAAACACAAGGTTAGTGTTAAATTTAAGCAATTTACTGTCTTGTGTAAGCTTTTTGGTATAACAACTTCACACTCCATGTGTGCATTCCTCTTGTTTATCGCCAAAAAAGTTTAGCAAAACTAAGAAAATCCTCCCAACAAGGCCACGGCCTCTGCCGTTCAATGGCAATATGCACCAAATGAGCAACAGGACCATGTTTCTACTGCAATGATGGCTCAAGAATACGTCCATCTCATCTCTCTTCACTTCTGATCTTGAATTCTTTTGGTAGCCTTATCCCAGAGGCAGCTATGAAATGTCTTAAGACACAAGACCATAATCTTTCAAGCCGCAATACACCTGATGCTCTTCAGCATAGTTTCATGGACTCCTACTGGGTTTGGGTAGACGACTGCAACCAGTATTGGAAATCCTTGAGAACCATTTCTAAGCCTCAAATGTTCTCGGCTAAAGAGCTATATGCCCAGTCTAAATTAAGAAATGAAAAGATGGCTCAAATGTTAGGTTTCCTGCATAACAATCAAGGTCAAGTTGTAAAAATTAAAGAAGTCGTTTTTACTACTTTAACAGTATGAGCAACATTTTGTTCAGCAAAGATTTTCTCGATTTAAATGATGAACATAGAACTGCTCACTGGTTGAAAGTGGCACTCCAGAAGACATTGGAGAGTGGTATGACACAATGTAAGTGATCTTTTCCCTCAAATAAGTGGCCTCGATCTTCAAGGATTAAAGAGGGCCTACTTCAAATATCTTCAGTAGGTATCTAACTTCACGGATACTATAATTTACGAGAGGCGAGACCGAGTTTCTTCTTCAGATGTGACCAAGGTGGTTGTGGAAGAAAAATATGCTTTGGATGGCTATGTTTCCCACCTTGGGCAACAGCTATAACCTTATCCCACATCATAGATTTTGTTACTTTCACATTAGCAAAAAGAAGGCTTAGACACCTAAATGCTGCAAAAGAAGATGATAAAGTATGCAATTGATAGGAGATAAGAGTAAGGACTCATACATAACATTGTGTCTCTATGGCACGTGCACAAAGAAAACCCTCAGAATGCACCTCGCCGGTTACTTTTGCAAAATACAGCTGTAAGCCGAAACCAAAAATAATTAAAACCTAAGAAAAGTAAAGCAAGATACTGCAATAATAAAGTTTTTATAAGTCATGACTACAAAAACTAAACGCATAAATTGATAAACGAATAAAATATCATAAGAAAGTCTTAAGTACCAGCTTGCCATCACGCGATAACATATTTGATGTGGTCAAGTCCCCATGAACGACTCCACCATCGTGTAATTTTTCAATTGTATTCCCAATCTGTAATGCAAACTCGTTTATGTTTTCAAAAACATTTAGGATATGTTCTACTGCAGGTCTACTTACTATAGCCTTTTCCATGTGACCACCTGAACGACAAAGTTTAGCATACTGTATCCAACAGTTTCCAACATGAGAATTAAGACCATTAGCACCAAAAACCAGTCTTCTTTGGGTAAAAAAAACAGTCTTCGGAATGCCAATAATGGTTCTCTTTTCTAAAAGATGGTTGGGTAATTCTAAGCCGGTCTTCCAGTTCTCTGTCAAGTTTAAACACTCTCAGATCTCTGTCATGTTTTATTAACCTGCAAAACAAAACAAAGAAAAAATACTTTGATTAGAGTTTTCTAAAAGAAGAGGTACCTTTTTTAGATAATTCCTTAACCTTCAAAAGAAAAAAAAACACCAGTTTCATTAGGATTTGAGATCATTAGAGTTCAAAAAAAGAGGTAACTTTTTTTAAGATGCTTCATTAACCTGCAAAACAATGAATACACCGGCATACATAATCTTAAAAAAAATAACGAATCATATTATTAGGATTTATTCAGCCAAACAAAACGAAACGAAAAAGATTAAGGTTATGAAGGAGCATTAGGGTTTTGATAAAATAAAAGAGATTAATACGTGAATGAGATTAATACGTATAACGATATGGATTTGTATGAATATATTAAGAAGGATATCTTGATATATTTTCTATGATCAAACTGGAAAAAACCTACACAAGAAAAAGAAGATTAGGACGGAATATTTTTTAGCGAATTAGGGTTTGATAGAAAATTAATACGTGATAAACAGAATTCAAAAAAATATAATTTTCAACAAAATTTAGATATGGATGAATATACTTGGAGTATATCTTGATATGTTTTAAAAAATATCAGAAGATATTTATTATATTAAATACAAAACCGGATAATAAATATAGAGGTTTAGCATCAAAAAATAAAAATCATCCAATAGCTCAGTTGGAAAACACCAAAACAAATAACCTAGAGGTACTCAGTTCGAATCTCACAACCCTCACTAAAAAAAATAATGTTTTTTACAACAGAAAAAACAAAACGCAATTTCCAAAACAAAGTTTTCAAAATTGCGTTTCCAAAACGCGATTTTCATAAAACTGCGATTTCAAACGGAAAATTCGTGGAATTTGGAGATTTTCTAGGGAATACTCAAATCCTATTGGTTAAAAGATGTGACTGGGATATGACTGGGATCTAAAACTGTGGTTTCAAGTCATAAATATACCTATATATAATATAGATATATATATATATATATATATATATATATATATATATATATATATATATATATATATATATATATATATATATATATATATACTAGCGGCGTAACCCGCCCAATGGGCGTGTTCGTTTCATAAATCTTTTCTAAGAGTATGTACGTGTTTTACGTTTATGTATTTGTAGCTGTGTTTTGTTTTTCCGTTTTTTTTGCTGTGGCCACCCAGCCGACGTGTTTAACCGAATTTTAAACAAGTTCAACTTTAGTCAACTGGTTTGACTTTCTTCTTCTCCAGCGATTCTTTTTCCTCACATCTCAACACATAAACACCATTCACCACTCTCAAAACTCCCTAAAAATCGAGTTTAACTTCCAGTTTTAATATTTCATAAAATATAAATCTTTAAATCGAAATCTAAATAAAAACCCATTCTCCGAATCATATATCAAGGTTTAGTTAATTAATTAATTAATATTAAAACTGGAATTGATTTTCAACCATACCTTAAAAAACACAAACATACAAATTTCATATGTACTCAAAGCTACACAAACATACCTTAATATGAAACCCACCCGACGTATGAGATGATCGGGCCTGACCTGTAGCACTTAAAGCCCCACCAAATTGGTGATCAAGGGCATCACCCACTGGTAGCTCTTGGATACCTCTAATCTTAAGAAACAACTTGGACAATGATAATGCATCACCACTCGATGCACCAGCACACAGATAATATAAACTACATCACAAGAATCGATAAGATGGAAAAAAAATATACTCTGTAGTATGTACCGTGATTTTTGGAACTACATGTGTGTCTAATTTTAATGACAAACCGACTGGTTACTGTATGATTATTTTTATACATCAATCTTTCAAGTGAAAAGGTGAGTTTGTACATGAGTTAAGAGGTTGCCTGCGTCGGTGTGCAGAGTGTGAGGTAGTATCCTTAATCATTGGTTCTGCGATGATATCATGTTCCTCCAAATCGTTTCAATTGTTATCAAGTGGCAAACAAACTGGTTTGACTTAAACTAAATTAGTTTTAAACCTGTTCTGTATGATTTTTAACTGGTTTTAAATCGAATCGATTTGGTCTTAACAGGAATAATATTACGTAGTATTACTATTAGAATTTTAGGGTTACAACTTACATTGTCAGTGATATAGGAAAGCATGGGGATTGAACGATGGCATTCTCGAGGGATATAACTCCACTTCATTCTCAAATTCAACTTTAGAAAAAAGAGGTAAAATTACTTGACTTTCTTAGGTAGAATTAAGGTTTAGTGATATGCCGTTTGTTTATATACAATATTATTGTTCAATGCCTTATTTGCATTAACTTATTTAAACTTCAATTTAAAGGCACATGATAATGTAACACACGAACTTCATAAAACTCATTAACACTCAACGATCTAAACTAATTAGTACTATATAAAGAATTTTTAATAAATAGATATAGTCTAACTTATTAGAAAAATGATTTAGCAAGGCAGTATGTCATGAAAAATTAACACCACGTTTTATGAGGATAAACTAACTTTAAGCTACGCTTCTTATTTTTAAAAGCATAAAAAATGCATGACATCTCCTAACATACAAGTCATCACAATTTATGACACACACACCAATATGTCACATTAACGTTTAAATGTTTTAACTGATGTTTTATCAACTATTCCATATTCTTTACGGTTTATAAATATAGCTGTATAAAACATACGTCGTCCAAAAATTATATTCTTTCTCAACAGTATCCAACTCTGAGAAAGGTAGGCAAATAGTCATTGAATGGTGATAAACGAAAGGGTAAGTATTATCAGTCTTGTTGCAGCCCGTATGAAAGTGATTACTAATACTTAGATTTTGCTGTGTTAAAAAGTTCGATGTATGTCTAATCGAATTGATTATGGGTTTAACGTGCGACTCAGTCGTATTTGGTGTGAAAAAGAAAAGGTTGTCGTTGTGTATAATAAAATTGCAAAACTTTACAGTAAAAGGCAGGGTAAATAAAGCTATAAATGATTAAAAAGTAAATGACGAAAAGTTAAAGAATGACAAAAAGTAAATAACACAAACTTAAAACGCAAACTTAAAATTAAACTAAAGGAAAGGCAACTAAAAGTTCGACTAAGGAAAAAGGCGGGAAAAGTAATGCTTAAAATATCTAGAAAAACCTAAGTGCGAAAACTATCTCGAAAAGCCCTAATCCGGAATCCCAAATAGTGTCAGTATCCGGAAAACGTATTCCGAATACTTATCCGGAATCCGTGTTATGCCTTATCCGGAATAAACCCTAAAATCCTTATCCGGAAAAACCTTAATGTTCTTATCCGCAATATGGCCTTAAAACTCTTATCCGGAATCCGTGCTAGCCTTATCCGGAAAAGATACTTAATTTCCTTATCCGGAAAACAAACTCAAATCCTTATCCGGAATCCACTTTTTACAAGTTATCCAGAAAACACTTTCGAAGTACCTTGCAGCAGTTTGCCAAAATCACAAAGCTTTGAATTGCATATGGACAAGCCAATTTCAGTTTTCCAATCACAAACAAAAGTATGTCAAGTGAGATAGATTGAGATTAGATATCAGATAACGCGTGGATACTCAATTTTAATGGCACTAACCTTTGATTAGCAAGATAACCATCCAAAGTACTCAAGCCTGTACGTTGTTGCGTGCTCCTTCCTATATTCGTGACATAACGAACAACATCTGGTAGGTACTCAATTCTTAATGAGTATAAAACATAAACGTAACAAACAAAATTGCATAGATAAAATTTAGCAATACATACTTGTTCTCCGTAGGTACAATGTTGACAAATGAAGCATAACTATAAACCTTAAAATAGCCTTATTATTTAGACAGGGTGTTTGGCATTGCCTTTTAAAACCGAATAACATTAATTTTCGATAGCAAGCGCGTTTAAATCAGCAACCTACTACACTGGTGATAAGTATTATATTGAGGTTGTATGAGTTTTTATAATAACTCATTAATTTTTTTCCAATATTATGTATAAAGAGACTAAGAGAGACTCACATATGTTCTTTAGTATTCTTCGTACTCGTCAATTATCTCAACATGTGAAAATATATATATTTAGTTAATTAAACTAATACAAAAGGAAAAGATTGGTAATATACCAAAAAAACACCAAATACTAATATTCAATACAACTAACATAGATATTCTTTCAACATAACCTATTCATCGTTATATTTTACAAAGTTACTGTAGTTCATTGAGGTATGTTGAACTGATGCTATGATATATCTTTTTTGTATATGGATGTTATGTATGCTTTGGACTGCATAAAGAAGGATGTGTCTGCAGATAATGAATTAAACAACTATTCCATCTGAAATTTGGCAGCAAATAAGCATAAAGAGTACATATACTTTTAGTATAGGCATGTAGAAAACCTATAACTTTGTGCTTCTGCCAATTCTGGACTGTACCGGTGCCCCGTATCTTGCACTTCTTATCCAGCTTATAGGAGATAACCAAGAAGCTGATCTGTATGTCTTGTGATGCACAACCTAACAAAAGTACACAAGTAAATACAAAAAAATCAGTTCCATATAAAATTTATTAATAAAGATTCATGGATGTATGATCATCATGTTAGACAAAGAAACGTATAAACAAATAGGCAGTCTAAACGAATTACAAATAAAAAATGCATGATCAACAAAAAAAACAGAATTAGTAAAAAACGTCATAATCCACCTGAGGAGCCTAAATCCTTTCCAAATCCATTACCGTTACAACCTCTGGAAACTTCATTGATTATTCGGTTCAATTAAGATTGATAAGATTGAAGTATGCAAAGATGAATGAAATTGTCTGCCATTGTTTTAGTATTAGGTTTTGTGAAGATACGATTGATATTACCGTTTTAAGGAATTGATATTATAAAATTTCGAAATTTCATACAGATCTGGTTTTGTGAAGATAAGATTGATATTACTGTTAATTAAGGAATTGATAAGATTGATATTATTGTTAATTAAGGAATAGATATTATAAAATTCCGAAATTTCATATAGATTTTGGCAATAAACTTGTAGCCAATCGGATGCTTTCAAAACGACACATCACCGACCTATGTGGCGCTTTTTTCATTATATGACATCATAGTTAGCCCCATATATATATTATAGATATATATATAGTAGCTATTGTGGTAACCAAATTTAAAATAAAAATTATAGAAAACGTTTCGGACCGTTAAATCATATTTTATCTTTCAAGATTAAATTTAATAGGTTAGTGGCTTAATAGTAATTAAGTAGATAATTAAAGGCATTATGTACCAATTAAATAATAACAGTTTATAACAATAATAGGGGTTCGGTTACAATTTTAGCTAACCGGTTTAGATAAAAATTTAAAGATATTCACGTGATTAACTACAACACTACTACAACAATATGAAATCATTATAGCATCACACGTGTCTTCTTTCTTTTTTATCATTTGAACCAGCTAACACAATAATATTACTACATATTATTTTATTAATGTGAGCATGGTGCAAGTTGCCTCATTAGATATTATGTATGATTTTTTTTTCATCGCCTTCTTTTAATTTTAGTGATCAAATTTCCTTGTTTATATAGTGACAAACAATTATATAATAAAAAGCTTACAAACGAGATGATGTAAGTGATACGTATTCGAAAAATACACGACTAATAAAAAAGACTCAAATGATACGTATCTCAAAATGCACAAACAACTAAAAATATATAAATAGAACATATAAAAAAAACTACACAGCCAACTAAAAAAGAGACAAATGACGCGTGTCTTTAAAAATACATAACCAATAAAAAAATATACCTAAGTGATACGTATCCGAAAACTTATAACATCAAATAAAAAATACCAAAGTGATACGTGTTCGAAAAGCTACGCATAAAAAAAACTAAATGATACATATCCAAAAAATTAAACAACCAACTAAAAACCTCAAATGATACGTATCTGAAAAATTAAATGACACATATAAAAGTGATAAGTGTCTGAATAAAAAACTTACAAATGACTAATAAAAACATGCGACAACCAAACACTATTCTCTCCAATGGCGTCTGGTGACTAATAACCCTAATTTTCTTCATTCCAATTCGTTTAATCCTTCTTGTGATTGATTCAAAACGTTATAACATCTTGTTATTGCATTCTTTAACCTTGCTCTAACAATTTTTTATACGGCTGCTGATTAGGTCATATTAGGGTTACGATTTTTTACTTTTTTTAGGGTTTCAATTCTAGTGCTGTTATAGGGTTTGTTTTGTGTTGATTCATATATGGTTTATCAATCATTATGAAGGTGGGTTAGAGCGTTTGAGTGAGTGGCTTGGAACCCTGGCTTTTTAGCGTTTCTTGCTGTTTGGTTGGACGGCTGAATGTATTGTGTGGATAGGAGAGATGTCAACGGAAGGTCTTGCTACTCGAATGAAACGGTTACAGGAAGGAGATCATGCGAGAACTGGTGGACAACAACCATCTACTGGTGGTCTTGCTGGTTTATCAATGGGTGATGCGAGTCTTGATCCAAATGTCTCTGTTGGGATGTTAGATAAAAGGTTGGATATGGACATGAACATGGAACCACGTAACGAATCGATCCTCCATGTCTTGGCTGACGGTTCGACTGCTGATCATGAACGGCTTGCTCATGGTCTTGCGAGTTCTGATTTGAAGAACTCTCCGCCAAAGGCTACTACATTTATTATTAAGGAAATTGGTGATGTTGCTAAGTTTTTTATGTTTCTCTTAATTCCTTTGTTGAGTTAAGTGTTTTTTAGGAACTCGATGCGGGCTCAAATAAGGCGTGAGAACGTTTGAATCGTGATGGAATCATTAAGATTATTGATCAACATTTGAGCTTTCTTGAGCAACAAGTTATTGATGAGCCTATTATTGAGTCTGTGGATATCAATAATAAGACTTATATTGTGGTTGATCATGTTTTTGAAGGGGTTAATGTTTCTTTTCCTTAAAGAGTGGTCCAAAAGGTTGGTTCTCGTTTTGAATATACCTTGTATGGTTATTTTCTCGGTCAGAGATTGGCGTATCCAGTTGTTGAGTATTTTGCTAAAAACAATTGGGGTAAACATGGGTTAAAAAGAATTATGATAAATAATAAGGGTTTTTTCTTCTTCAAGTTTGATTCACAAGCTGGTTTGGAAGCTATTTTGGAAGGTGGCCCTTGGTTGATTCGCAAAACTCCTATCATTCTCAAGACATGGTCATTGGGGACTCGCTTGTTTAAATAAGATCTGACTAGCATTCCTGTTTGGGTGAAACTACATGATGTTCCAATTCAGGTTTTTGAAGAGGAAGACATTAATTTAATTGTTTCTTTCCTTGGTAAGGCAATTATGTTTGACTCGTTTTCTAGCTCTATGTGCAAAGATTCATGGGGTATGAGTAGTTTTGCTAGATGTCTCATTGAAATTAATTCGGATGCTGATTTAGTTGAGGTTGTTACTATTGGTGTTCCGTCTCTTACTAGTGATGAGTATACCAACGAAACGATCCGGGTTGAATATGAACGGAATCCTCTAAGGTGTGATACATGCAAGATTTTTGGTCATGATACTGATGTGTGCCCAAAGAAGGTTGTGCCTATTTCTAGTGCTTCTATGGTTCATACTAGTGCGTATGTTGAGACATCTAATGATGGCTTTCACTTAGTAGGTAAGAAGAAAAAGAGAAATAGAAAGTCCAAGTCTAAGTTTATTGGTCCGTCGGTTCAATCGAATGTTCAGTTTGTTCCTAAATCAACTTCTAGTGCACCCAAGAAAGGTGGTACAACTGTGGGTATGCTTCGCCTTCCAAGAGGAAAGAAGTGGATCCTTTTTCGACTGATGGTAATGTGATCACATTTAATTTATACTCTGCTTTAGATGAAAATGGAGAAGAGGTTGCTATTGTTTATGATGAATCGACTAATCTTCTCAATTCCAAAACAGGTGGAAGCTCCTATTCCACTTATGTTGCTGGCTAGATTGCTTTCATTATGGTATTTTTTTCTAGGTGCATTTTATGTTTCTAGAATTGTTAGTGGTTATGGCATGTCATAAGCACTAGATTAGGTGGTTTATCAAGCTTGTGAGCTTGAGGCTAATGTGATATCTCAGCCACATTCCTTTTGTACTTCATTGTTTTGGGTAATATATTTTCCGGGGAAACCCATTACCAAAAAAAAACTTACAAATGAGGAGATGTAAATGATATTTTTCTGAAAAACACACAACTAATAAAAAAGAGTCAAGTGATACGTATCTGAAAATATAAAACAACTAAAAATATATAAGTGACACATATCCAAAAAACTACGCAACCAACTAAAAAGGAGACAAATGATGCGTATCTTTAAAAATACATAGCTAATTAAAAAATACCTAAGTGATACATATCCAAAAACTTATACCACCAACTAAAAAATATACTAAAGTGATATGTATTTGAAAAGCTACGCAAAAAAAACTAAATGGTACATATCCAAATTAAACAACCAATGACACATATAATAAGCATCAACACGTATAATAATAAGCATCAACAAAACGAATAGAAAATTACAAAATATCTACAGGTTGAGATAAGAATACGAGAGGAGGTTATGAAAAAAAATATACGGGGCTAACTATAAAAGTAGACAAAAAAGACACCTTGTTATTATCTCAACGAAAACACGTTTTTTTAATTCTAAAAAGAGACATGTACTTTTGATCAACTAATCATACATGTTTATATTGTGACACGTGTCCAACTGATCATTCCAATGTTTTCAGACCTGGGTCGAACCGGCCGGGTCAACCGGTTGAACCGGTTCTGGCCGAAAAAACGGGTCATATTGACCCGGGTTTCATATTTTCAAAACCCGGCTTGACCCGGAGGGTTTGGGGTGACCCGGGTAAACCCGGTTCTCAAGACCCGGCCGGGTTTCGAATTTTTTGGGTTTTTTTTGAATTTTTTTAAAGTTTTACGTATTTGCGACGAATTTTTATTTTTACATATTATATTGGTTGGTAAACAATTTATATTTTCAATATACGTAAGTTTTTGTAGTTTTTATAAGTATAATTTTGTTAATTATTAAAAATATAAAAAAAAAATTAGAAAACCGGGTCAATCCGGGTTGACCCGGGTTGACTCGGACCCGGCGACTCGACTGGGTGAATCTAAAACCCGCGTTTTAAAACATTGGATCATTCAACTGATCATCCAACTTTATTATATTTTATTAATATTTTCTCCCAATTTTGACCTATACTCGTCCCCACAACCGACGGCGAATCATCTGATCAACTTACTTTTATATCTTGGAAATTAAAAAAGTAAAAAAAAATTATACTTTTATACTATAAAATTTTTTAAATCTTTTATAGGAAAAAAAAAATCTTTTATAAGGAAAAGAACACTTTAAATAAAAAAATGTAAAAAAAAACTATTTAACCTAAAATTACACACACTACACACATTGCCATTAATCAAAACGGTGGTTCATTGATTTTTTCGTCGCCATTCAATACATCCTTCATTCGGTCGCCCAGATTCATCTATATTTCAAACATTATATGCAATCCCGATTAAGAGTAAGTTTTTTAATTATATAATTTAATTTTAATTTAATCTGTTAATGATAGAATTGTTAGTGGTTATGGCATGTCATAAGCACTAGATTAGGTGGTTTATCAAGCTTGTGAGCTTGAGGCTAATGTGGTATCTCAGCCACATTCCTTTTGTACTTCATTGTTTTTTGGATAATATATTTATCGGGGAAACTCATTACCAAAAAAAAACTTACAAATGAGGTGACGTAAATGATATTTTTCTGAAAAACACACAAGTAATAAAAATGACTCAAATGATACGTATCTGAAAATATAAAACAACTAAAAATATATAAGTGACACATATCCAAAAAAACTATGCAACCAACTAAAAAGGAGACAAATGATGCGTATCTTTAAAAATACATAGCTAATTAAAAAATACCTAAGTGATACATATCCAAAAACTTATACCACCAACAAAAAAAATACTAAAGTGATATGTATTTGAAAAGCTACGCGCAAAAAAACTAAATGGTACATATCCAAATTAAACAACCAATTAAAAAACTCAAATGATACGTATTAAAAAAATTAAATGACACATATAATAAGCATCAACACACATAATAATAAGCATCAACAAAACTAATAGAAAAATACCAAATATCTACATGTTTGAGATAAGAATACGAGAGGAGATTATGAAAAAAATATACGGGGCTAAGTACAAAAGTAGACAAAAAGGACACCTTGTTATCTCAACTAAGACATTTTTTTTAATTCTAAAAAGAGACATGTACTTTTGATCAACTGATCAACCAGGTTTATTTTGTAACACATGTCCAACTGATCATCCAACTTTATTACTACCTCCGTCCTATTTTTATTGTCCTCATTTGACTTTTTAAAGTCTTAGTTTTTCGACTTTAATCTTTAATAATTTTGTTTGTGTTATATAATAGTTGATAAAAATTATATTAATCAACATACATGTAAAAACATTATATGCAATCCCGATTAAGAGTAAGTTTTTTAATTATATAATTTAATTTTAATTTAATCTGTTAATGATATAATTTATTATTGTTAATTGATAACGGCCATTGGTTGTATGTGTGATTTAAATAAGTCAAGATCGGCTCCACTTAGCGAATATAAGAAGGATAATGTATGTGAATCTGATGAAACTTCGGTTGCTAATGAGTGTGACGATGCGAGTAAGGCTGAAAACAACCAAGATTCGAATAAATCTAAGGCGCATAATTTCACATTCGCGCAAATGGTGGCTACCACGCATAATTTAAAGGCTGATTACTTTTTGGGTGAGGGTGGATTTGGTACAGTTTATAAAGGGATGTTAGAAGACAGTGATCAGGTTTGTGTTCTTTGATCAATCAGGAATGTTAACAAGAAACAACTGAATTTTTATTTAGTTTGTTGTTTTGATATGTGTTTGAAGTAATTCTGTCTTTTGTTGTAGGTTGTTGCTATTAAGCAATTGGATCTTGATGGTAGCCAAGGGATGAGGGAATTTGTCGACGTTAAGTATGGCTGATCATCCTAATCTGGTGAAATTGATTGGTTATTGTGCTGAACTTGAGCAAAGATTATTAGTATACGAGTACATGCCGTTAGGCTCTTTGGAGGATCATTTGCAAGGTTAGTTGCGTGATAGAAGTGTTAAAACTGAACTTGTACTCCCCCGCTATTAGTCGTTGTACATCAAAACAGCCAGTTAGTGTCATTTGAGCCCCAATCCCTCAATGATTATTTCCCTGGCACCACCGTAAGACTTGTAGATACTGGCGTGTTTTTATGAAACTTAAACATTTCCTACTTTTTCTTTATATTTCAAGTCTAAAGCCGCTTATTTTCCTGTTAATGAACCAATGACAAATTGACAATGTTGGTTTGGAGTACGGGAACATGTTTAAACATGTACTTTCTGGTCTGGATCGAAAAGGGATCGCGTGGACATTTGGACCCATGTTTTAGTGGTTCAAATAGGATTACCAAAATACTTTTTCTTATCTGGTAGTCGATTTGTATTAGTATTGATTCAGGAGGACTCAGGAGCTTAACTCTGTTGATTTTCGATATAGGACCACGATTTGGAAAATATAAGCCAAAGCCCAGGGCACAAACTCGTAAACCGGAACATATTGCTAGCACTCGTGAACATGATGTAGGGTCCGTTCAACAAGTCGAAAACATTCATTTCGACCCACCAAAAACTGATCACATGGAGAACGAGCATGTTCCTATCTTTACACCAGATGAAATTCTTGGTGCATCATCTATCAGAGCCACTGATGCTGTTCCAACTGAGACTATCTCTGATTACAATTTGAATGTAGAACCCATGTATTTGGCGGAGATTTCTCAAATGGTTTCTGGGAATGAAGGTGGTAAATCTTCAGGGAAAAGAGAAAGGCGATCAAATAAAACGTTTGAACTCATAGACGAGGCTGAGGATGAGGATCCTGCTGATGACTTGATACACAGGAATGAAAATAACAACGACAATGATGGTGACTTTGACCCAGAAACTCAATTATTAATAGAAAGAAAGGGAAGTCAGTCAAAGAAGTCTGTTGACAAAACTAAAAAACCTGCTAGAAAGCGTAAAAAGGCTGGTGATGTGGGACCAAGTGAGCCAACAAAAGTAGTAAAAAAGAAGTTCATTTACCACACTAAACGAACAAAGAGACAAGGTACCATTAGCTTTTTATTGTTGTTCGAGGTACAACTAGGACTCATATTAACTATTTGCTGTTCATATAGTGAACCAGGAACTGCTTAAAATCCCTGAGGATGAGCTTGAGATGCATATGCATAACGTGCCTATTAGGGACATAATCAGGCTAAGGGAGCATAAGGAGCGGCTAGAGGTACATTATTTTTTATTTTGAACATTTCATACCTTTGGGGTGATTGGTTCTTACCTTTACCATCCCTTGTCTTGTTTCTTGATATACATATCATATGTAACACTTTGTATTATACTTGCCCATATTGTTTAGTACACCCTATTGCTTTTTGCATGACTAGGAAAATGTTCCTGGAATAAGCACTACACAGTAATAATATTTTATTTGCAGCTTACATCAATCTAATAACATGATTACATGGAGGGGGCGGAAGTTTGTCGATAAAAAACATACCTTAATGCTTTGGCGTCAAATATGTAATAATTTTGGGCTTCTGTTAAATCATCTTGTGTAATGTTTTAGGAACTACATAACACCTTGTATAAAAAGTAAATTTTGAGAGATGTGATTGCTTCCTTGTATAATGAGTTCTACCTCCAAAAGATATATTCTGATTTTATTATAGATCATATTTTACTATATTTGTTTCTTACATGGTGCAACAGTATGTTTCCATTGAGACTCGATCCCACTATGTCTTGGTTGATAAGCCACTCACATACCGCTTAGGCCAAAGACCTTTTGGTTAATACTATGATAATGGATGAAGTGGTCGAGGGATTCGGAAATAAGTTTTTTTAGCTCCATTATAGTGCTTAAACTTTTTTCTTTTCCTTTTTAGATACTCAGTGGTCTTTATTTACCTCTCTGCAGAAAAAAGAAGCATCTACATCGGGAACAACTGTAGTTAACCAAAGGTACTAAATTTGGGTTCGGTTGTCCTCATGAATGTTAATTACATTGTGCTCAAATGTCATGTTTATAAATTATCGTTTCATATTTGGATCTGGGTTATTTCTTCTCATCTTTGATGCTTCCATTATCTTGGAGTTCATCGACTTTTGAATTGATGGTTAACCATAGCAGAAGTAGTTGGCTGCCTCCCACTTTCATTTATTAATTAAGCATTGTGATACTATGGCATTTGTTGTCGGATCACATCTTTTTAAGTTCATCTTTTAGTACTATTGACAATTGAGTTCACACATAGTAATTGTTACATGGTTTTGCAATGCTAGTAGTTCTTCCAACCCTTTTGATGATGAGGCTTATGCACATGGCGAGGGATCAGCTGATGAACATGATTATTCGGCGGTGGCACAAAATGCTACACACTACAATTATGCAACACACATGAAAAAAGGACAAAGAATGAAATGGACAAAACAAGATACAAAACTCTTTTATGAGGTAAACTATTGAGTGTCTAACAGCAATCATTAACTAAATATATTCTTATCCCAGTTGAGCAGAGGTGGTAAAATGGGCAGGTCGGGTTACAGATTAAAAGAGAAAAAAAGTTGTACGGGTTGAAATATGAAACAACTTGGGTCAGGTGGGGTTGGCTAAAACACCTTTTATGCAATTGTTTTTTAATTTTAATATTTGTGTTAACTAAGATTGGAAAATAATATAGGATCATATTAATCTTAATAAACTTTTGGATATATCGGTTTAGTTGGTTGTATATAGTAGTAGTACAGTTTGGGAGACTATTGATCATCAACTGTTCGATTCCTCTGACCTTGCAGGCTATCCAACAATTTGGGACTGATCTATCAATGATTAAAGAATGTTTTCCTGGGCGGACTCGTCAACAGATAAAATCCAAGTACAAAAAAGAAGAGCGCCAACAACCTTTGAGGCTTAGTGATGCTCTAACAACTCGTGCTACAGGTAACAACATCTACATCAACCATCAATTAACCAAGCCATGTATTTTGAAATATTATTTTACACTCAAATTTCTATTGTAATTGTTCTATGGTCATAGGATCATAAAATGATTGAACTGTGAAAAGGAAACAAAAAACAAAATCTAAAGAGAATGACATCATACTTGAATGTTTGATAAAAAAACATGTGTATGAAGTGAAATGCAACTATGGTCAAATCTCTTGATACTTTTTACATGGAAAATCGAGCACACCATTCTTCTTTTTGAGAATATATACATTCTAGATGGTGGTTGTACTTAATTGGCAGTATTTGTTATTTGGTTTATTTCAGGCACTTCTCATTTTACAGCTCTAATTGATCGACTAAAACAATCTCAGGCAGAAGAATCTGATGAAGATGGCCCAATGAATCTTGTAGACGAGGATGCCGAGGAGGGGTTGCCTACTACTCATGACATCAATGTACGATCCTCACCTCTTAAGTTTTCTTACCTTTTTACCGATGTGAAGTTCAATAATAATATATATATTTCTGAAAGCTGTAGTCAACTTGTATCTCCATGGTCGTCCGTATAACCTTAGTTTGCCATAATATCATGTTGGTTTTACAGGAATCTGTGGATGCAACAAAACCTGTACAATTGGAAAAAGAAGAAAAAAAAACAGAACCTGATGTTCCTGCAGTTGAGAATCCAACCAAATCTCATGATAGTGAAGATGAGGAGTACCTATGGAGTCAGCTGAGTCATAAATCGAGTATCCAGCAGTAGAATAAGATACCCAGATTCCATAGCATACTTCCTGAAACAAAGAAACGTACATAATCAAACAATGCTGCTAATGGATAACTCGATATCAAGTGATTTTCAAATTATTTAGAAGACAAGTTACCTTTTACTTGGGATTTCTGAGGACAATGATGACAGATCGGAATCGCCTCTGAGAAACATCTTGCTGATGAATCTGTCTTTAATAATTTGCAGAGCTTTCTTCTAGCCTTTTCCTGGTTTGGGAACCTGATACAAAAAATAGGTCGGTATAAGCTTTATGAAGTGCATAACTTTGTTTAGATTACTGGTGGATAAACCGAAAAAACTCTACCTCTGTCCACGCCTCTTTGACATTTTCCAACACCATGTTACAGTATCGATCAAAGGCTCTCACACGGCCTAGAAGCTTCTTGTTGTTCCTGCACATGACAAGTACCTGTACACGCAAACACATTGGAAGAAATGTCAATCATGTTCAGAAAGACTAATTTGTCGAATCAATTCAATTCAAATCAAATTTAAAACTATAAAGGAAAATGTAGTACAAAAGCTTATGAATAGTCTATTACCTGAGTGTTGTTTTTGACACTCATCGTCAAAATAGAGAGTGAGCCGGTATTGAACTCTTCTTCCTCGTTCTTAGTCTGCCACACATATTATACAAGACATTACTATTATATCAAGTAAAGAAACTTCTAAACAAATACACGCTTCACTATTGACACATTCACGCATGTAGGAAAAAAAACATATCAAATTTACATGCTAGATGTGGACATGGCCAAATAGGAAAAGAATACACAAATTTCATCTCGATTGTCCTTTAGAAATGACACAAAGACGGATATAAGTGTACTTTAGTTCAGTAGCTAGACAACTAACTAAAGTCGTTATCGTGTTGGTTTATCGTAATAAGAATGCTTTTGGCCTCAAGTATCTTTGGGCAAGCTCTTGATAAAAAAGACATGGACAAAATCAAATTTCTTTCCCGTAGAAAGAACAGAGAACACATGAGGACAAAATTAAATTTCAACCACATATTCATATGAGGACAAAAACATAGCGCCCACGAACTTGTATGAAACATAAAAGACATACAAATGTTTTGACCCATGAAGCGTTTCAACAAACATACATTATTTCAATGTCAATTCAACTATAGAACATCGTTAATACTGTATTCATATAGTATCGAACTATCGATCACATATAAATGTATAATATAAATGCAATGTGCATTGTATGTGTGTATTCGAAGAAGACGTACACGTTGAAAAGATCGATCCTAGAGTCGAGCTCACGAATTTATGCTATCTCAATTCCCAACCACATCTTCTATTTCATAAGTCAAGTATGTCCCTTTCTTGTTCTTGCTCCCGTCCCCACTTCTGTCTCCGGAGAACTCGAGAATTTCTTAGTCCAATATGTTTAAAGATCAGGTCCCGTCAACTACGGCCATTTTTGGTGTCCCTAACTATGTATCCTTTAACTACGGTTATAATACAAGAAATACTATGGATAGTGGCGTCTCAAGTCTTCTACAGTAATTAATGAGTTATGATCAAATAAAAAATAATCTTAAAATAAGAATGATAAAAATTAGGGGCGGTAATTTCTGACCCGACACGAAACCCGACCTGAAACCGACACGAAAATTAACAGGTTTGGGTTGAATATATTGAATCTTACGTCAGGTTTGGGTCAGCCTATCTGACCCATTTATTAAACAGGTTAGGTTTGGGTTGGAAAAAAGTTAAGCAGGTCGACCCGACAACCCGCTTAAGATATTTTTTCTTATATTAAAAATAATTAATATTCTGCCATATGTGTTAACTAGGTTAAGCAGACCGAACATAAACATATTTAACATGTTAACACGTGTAATGTGCTTACTTTTATATATAAAACTTGTTAAATGGATCAATATATAACCGTTTAACCTATTCAACCTATGTAACATATTTAACGCCAACCCAAATATATATATGGGTTAAATGGGTTATGTTTGGGTTATGTGTAAACGGGTTAGGGTTGACATAACTGACCCGATTATTTAAATGGGTTAGGTTTGGGTTGGGATTTTCTGACCCGCCAACCTGACAACCCGAACCCACTAACCCGAACCGGACACGAATTGCCACCCCTAATAAAAATTAGATATAATCACATAGGAAAAATAGACAAATAAGTTACTAAAGTTTGGTTAAATGTTCACCTAAGTTACTAAAGTATTTTTGGTTACAAATCAGTTACTTATGTTTGGGTTACCTGTTATATAATCTGTTGGTTGCAACCTTTTATTACCGGTAACTAAGTGACGTGGCATATAATATTAACGGGTTAAAACATAAAAATGTTACCAAAGTTTGCCAAAATGTTCATCTACGTTACTAAAGTTTTTTTTTCCTTACAAATAGGTTACTAAAGTTAAGGTAACAGGTTAAATAAGTTACTCTCTATGTTTTAACCCTTGGTACTAGGTAGGTGCCGACGTGGAATTACTTTTTTTTATTTGTTTAAAGAGTAAATTATCTTTTATTTTAAATTATGTGTATCCTAATAACGCATGATTCAAGAAAAATGATCGTAGCAAACATATGCTCCTAAGCTATCTTCAACTATCTCGATTGGGTTGACGACGGAAGAAGGGTGTGTGTGTGTGCCGAATGAATAGGTGACGGTGGTTGTAGTTATGGATGCGTTACGATGGCCTGAAGTTGTGGTGGCTGGCGAGAGTGACATCAATCTTTTTTCATTGGTAGCGTTTTTATAGTAGATCCGGTGGTGGTGAGAATTGGTGGTGGTGGTCGTTGTGCTGATGAACGATCATTAAGGAGTCAACAACATTCTTGTTTGATGTGGGACCCATAAAGTGTTGGTGTGGCCATAAGAACATGTTACGAACAGGTTGCCCACCCTCGGAGTAACCTAATTGTAACTTTTAAAACTTCAGTAACTCATATAATTAACCCGTATACTTGAGTAACCTTTTTGTAACCAAAAATACTTTAGTAACTTAGATGAACATTTAAGGAAACTTTAGTAACTTATTTGTCTATTTTCCAAATCACATACGAGGATACATCGATCTAATTAAATGCTTATGTGCATTATAATACGTTTTCAAGATTTCAATCAAATTTATATATGTTTATTAAATCCATTTCATGATTTGTCTTTCTTATTTCCTCTACGTGTAATGAAATCCTAAAAATTCATTTGTACCATTTTCTCTTATGCATCTATATGAATAAAGATGCGTCTAATTAATTCAAATAATTGCATCTCAAATGTGTAGTTATAGTCACTTCTCACTGCTTCTTATTTTAAATTACTTCTCACTCGATCCATACTCAATAATTATATATACGAGTTCCAAAATACTTAAAGCATTATATAACTCAAGGCCTGAGTATGTTTGGTCCCTATCGTTTACACCAAACATCAAGTATGATCCCTATCTCAAACTAAGTCTACAGATCGTCCCTATCGTTTACACTTTGGATCAAAAATGGTCCCTATCTTGGATGGGAGTTAGTTTTGCTCGTTAAGTGGTATAAGTGGAGAGGTATTATGGTCATTTCCTTGTTTTCCATTCATTTATGTATCCACCCACCTCTTTTTATTCTCTCTCTCACTGTCTATCTCTCTCCTTCAAATACCAACTCACCCAACCATCACTGACAATCATCAGTTTCTTTTAGAAACCAAACAACATATCTCTCTCTGTCACTTTCTTTCCATCATATATTTCACAAGAAACAGATCGAGATCTATTCTCACCAATAATATCCACATCTTAAAAACATCATGAATCCAAGATTCATCAAAAAATCGCTCACCCATCATCATTCGATTCAAAGTTTCTTTCTGATCCATAAAGCCTCCTACTAGTTTGATAGAGAAAAACGTAATAGTTGAAAAATAGTATATGGAAATGATTGGGATGACTACTTCACATGACTAATTATATTCTTACCCAGTTACCCATAATAACTATGCTGATAAGAAAACTCAGCTTTCTTGAAGTTTTACATAATTTCATGATCTAATAGTTTGTTCATTCAGTACATTGCATGGTCTCTGAAGCGAAGCAAAGCTGTAAGAGATGGTAAGAGAGTAGTAGGGGTTATTGGAAGAGGACATCTGAATGGCGTGATCTATGCACTGATCTCTGATCTTGGAGATTTGTGGTTTCGTGACCTTTGTGGGGAGAGGCCTACGACAGATTGGGTTAACACCATTGTCAAGAACTTGGTCAGGGACACTATAATTGGTGTTGTGATATGGGCTTTGTATGAACAGGTAATGCATTAATGCATACGGATAATCTTATACGGAAAGGAAATCGAGAATCAAGATTGTGGGTAGTTGAATTTTGTTAGATATTCTTAAAAGGGTGAATCAGGGGTGCGTTTTAGATGTGGTTTCTTATAATACTCTTATATACGGATTGTGAATCAGGGGTGTGTTTTACGACACTTATGTGATTCTTGACACGGGTTTTTGATGGAAGATGAAATGGATAAGGCTTTTGACATGGTCAACCAAATGGAAAGTCAAGGTCTTCAAACGGATGTTGTTACATACAATCACTCACCTCAAAAGAAAGAAACCCACCGCATGATTTGAGATAATAAAGAAAATCAGTAAAAAAAAAGTTGTGTGTGTTTGATCTTGTGGGATGAAAAGGGGTGAGTGTTTGTATTTAATGAAGCCAAACAAGTAAAATACCATAATGCCCCTCCACTTACACGATTTAACTGACAAAACTAACTTCCATCCAAGATAGGGACTATTCTTGATCCAAAATGTAAACGATAGGGACGACTTGTGCACTTATTTTGAAATAGGGACGAGACTTGATTTTCAGTGTAAACGATAGGGACTATTCTTGAAATTTTTTCTTTAAATTACTTCTCACTCGATCCTTATGCAATAATTATATATACGAGTTCCAAAATACTTAAAGCATTATATAAGTCAAGGCCTAAGTATGTATAAAAGCTATTAAACTCGAAGCCTTTTGAAAAATTAAAGGCTAACGTGGTTGATTTATCTATATTACACCCCTTCCTATGGGTAAACATTATGTTATGTAAGCTTTTGCACTTGCTAGCATGTATCATAGCATGTTACCGGTTTCGGGTATTACTTTAGCTGGGCTTTCGTCAAAACCGGTTCGATTGGTTAATCCTCAAAACCGGTTAGGGTCAGGTTGATTAGGGTGAAAAAAACTAGATATAAATGATCGTATGAAAAATATCATATGGTTGTATGCACATTTCACAAATTGTCAACAAATTTCCGGATGACATGGTCGTAAGAAAAATATCATATGATCATATGCTCACTTACTTGTGCACTTCTTCACGGCATACATCCATATGCAATATACCATATTGATGCATGCTCATTTCGCAAATTTTGGCACCTTTCTGTATGGAGTATGTGGTTGTATAAAAAGTATCATATGACCATATGGTCAGTGACCTAACACTTCCTCAGGGCATATGATCGTATGCAATACACCATATGGTTGTATGGTATGAAAAATTCATTTTCATAAGCACAAATTGGCCAAACTTGTACATAACTATATTAGAACCACATTTGGACATGTAAAATTTTATTATACAACCTCAAAGGTAATACATGAACTAATCAAAACATAGAGTAATTTATTCATCAAAACACAAAGCTAATAAATAAACTACTTCGAACATAAAGCTAATACATTAGCTTGATTTATTCATCGAAAACTTCTTCATCGCAAAGGAAGATTGTATAACCCATTTGCGCCCCTCTTCCTCGTGTATTTGTTGTTCGAACTCTTAACAATCATCTTCAAGATTTCAAATGCTCGGTATGACTCTTGTGCATTTAAGTAATCCTTGAAGCAAATGCACGTCTCAAAAATAAGTTGGCGTGAGTCTTGTTCTTCGTACCGATAATACCTTTCCAATAAGTGCAAAGGCGGATTGCGAAGAAACCGTAGAAGCTTGTACACTATGTAAATCTCGATCCATGATAGATAAAACGGTAGATTGAGTTTGCCTTTCTTTTCACCAAAATTATCAAAGGAATCAAATTCTTCTTGTTCCATACCATTTATCCAACTGGTACGGGTATATCTCCCAAATTCCTTTATATCGACTTGGTCAGTCCTAGACCGTTTAACACTTTCTTGTCTTAACCTTTGAAATAAACTAGCCTTCGAACTTATGACGATGATGAAGGATCTGAACCTGTTGATGTATTTATTGAACCATATTTATTATAATAAACATCAAACAAAATTTAAAAACATGTATAACAATAATCTTTTGTATTGTTTGGAAATTTAATACTTTTTCTTGCAAGTCCAAATAAATAAAAATCTTCTCGATAAATAGTTTCACTCCGTTAATGTCAAAGCACATGTTTAAAGCAACAGGACAAGTAATTACTAGTGGAATTTCTTTGAAGTGTTTTCGAAGTTTTTCTTTCATTAGTTTAAACATAAACACATATGGTGCACTTCAAATTTAGATACTTTTTTACATATTGCTTCACGTTGTTGGAGTAGAGAATGACTCGTGGGATAATAAACACCCGATAATAAAGTTGTTGCAACTTTAAAAACTTCTAATAACTCGGTTAATTTTTCAATAACATCCCAATTTTGAACGGAAAATGGTACAACAAGGTTATTTTCGGCAAGATTATCATGAAAAACACTTAAAAGGAATTTGTTGGCGTAAATCACTTTTCAGTATTAAATAAGTCGAGTTCCATTTTGTAGGAAAGTCCAAAATATATCTTAAAACCCCATTTTTGTTTTTGTACAAAATGACATATTATCTATATACCATTTATTAGGTCTAAAATATATCTTGCAACATTGTTTTAAAAGTGTTTTTATGGCCCATATTTTGGGTATCCCGAGACCGTCTCGCACAATCAAATATGAAAAACATGTCGTTGAAAGTTGGTCGGTATTATGTTATTAGATTATTGGTGTCATTTTTATTGTTTGAAGCGTTATCAAATGAGATTGAAAAAATCTTATCTTATAACTTAAACTTGTTCACTACACTTGGTAACTTAAGAAATAAATTCATATCCGTGTCAGGATACTCTAAGTTTTGAAAATTAATCGTACGCTTCATCGTGGACAAGTTAAGGGATCTATCCAATGTGTGGTAACACAAATGTAAGAATTGGGCAAACCATGAGGGGTCGACCTAACATTGTTTGTAAATATTGCATTTGTTTTATTTTTTCTATTTTGTTTTTTGATTCGAGTTTATCCGTTTTTTACAATTTAAGTTCATCACGTTTAATGATTGTACGACTTACTTGAGTATATCGCGATTGACTACAATTTTGAAGCGCGTTGGTTAATCTTCAGTTGTCGATGTGGTTGAATGACAAAACATTCATCGAGTCCTTTCTTCCTCAAATGCATAGACCCCCTTATCGCGACATAGATGTTTGACCCATATGTTGAATTGTTTTGAGTTTCTGAAAAAAAAATCTGATATGTTGCTTCAATGTCGTGTTGGAATTGGCCCCCGAAACTTACTACAATGTTTACATCGATCCTTATGAGTAATATCCGACATCAAGCAAATATAAAAATTTTGCCAAATATTTTTTTTCGATGTGCTTTTATAACTTGAACAATGTAGATTCATTTATAGAACCAAAACTGAAGGAAGTTTGAGAACTTTAGGTAGCCATTTTTTAGAGCGACTGATTATTTTTGAAACATTTTGATTGTTTTTAGAGTGTTCGATTCTCGTAAATCGTAACTAGATGAATCAAATACAATATGTACATTTATGTGGAAGTTTGTTAGATAATAAATGTGATAGGACTTAAAATAACAGTTATATCACAACAACACACCAACTTACCAAGTACTAATATTAACATGTTGCCCTTCTTCTTTACTATAATAGAGCATACCAACGTCCATATAAAAAAGTGGGTACTAATCGGTTACCAAATACCCGCTCCCTACTCGGTCACATGCTCGGAAATCATAACCGGTTACTAACCACCGGTTAATTTTGTACCCTAACCAGTTATGTTCAATAACTGGTGCTGACTGGGGTCGGGTTTGTTTTTTGGTTCGATTTTGGTTTCAGTTATTATGTGCACGACTAGTAGCATGTGTGTAATGATGATCAAACTCACCACATCCACGTCTCTATTCAAGGTATCACCATAACCATCACCAAACAGACATAGTGGTGATCACCAAAACCACAACCCAAATCAATTGTTTTTACAAAATAGTTGTTTTTATTATTTTGTTTTACATTTAACTTTTACATATGTTGTTCAAACCGATGCCATCACCAAACAAGAAAAACAAAACACCACTCGCGTAGTGATGGGGTATAACGGAGGAATGGCTCGCCACCGATGGTGGTGGTGGGGTGAGCATCGGGCCAAACCGACAAAAACCAAAACCGAATTAAGGAAATTTCCCAATCGAACCCAAATAAGGTCAGTTTGGTTTGGTTTAGCTAGTTCGAACCGAATATGTGTTGTTATGACCCGAATTAAACTGAACCAAGCTAAACCGACCAAACTAAAAAATGAACCGAATAAGGTCGGCTCGGTTCGGACAGGTTTCTATCGATTTTCGGGTGAAAATGTTAATTCTTAGGTAACATTGTGTTATAATATCCCGAGCCATAGATTTTATATGTTAGTTGATTATTTGTAAGTCACATCGACTCATTAGTTTTGATAGGAATATGTTGTATTTAAATTATTCTAGTATTTTTTATTGTATTATATAGAATTTTTTTATGATTACTTAAAAGGCATGTAAATTACAAATAAATATGGTATTCGAGCTTCACGTAAAAAATGTATTTCCTAAGGGTGTCTTACATAGATCATATATATATGTATCGGCCATCAAGTTTAGTGGATTCTCGGTTTCCTTAACATGTATGTCATTTACAACAATCTTTGTATGCTTTGAAAAAAGCATCTTGTGCTTAGTTTCAAACAGGCTATGCTCTTCGACCGAGGTTTTTTTTCATTCTTTGTGAATCATCTTTGTTAATATATCCAGCGTGTAATGATGTTTCGTGCTCATTTATCTATGTGGATGATATTATCCTCATAACTTATTTTACAACTTTACTTATTACTATTACCTCCTCATTGCATACACAATTGAACAAGGTGAGCACGAGAGTTCTTAAGTATCTTTTAAGATTTTTTTCTTATGTGGTTACATATATACTTGAGCAGGAACATATTGTTAAGTGCGGTAACCTTTGTAAGACTTTTATTGGTATCGAGTATAAGCTTATTAACTACCGAGGTTTCAGTTTATAACCTTACTTTATATCACAGTGCCGGTGATTGTAGTATCTTGCATTTCCCTTTATGATTAATTTTGAGAATCATATACCGTATTTACATTATTATTGTATAATCTAATTAATTATATATTGTTTTAAATAATCAATAAAAAGAAAAAAATATTCAAATCTAATATTCTATTCTTTTTTACTACCGTGATAGGTTCACCTTGTGGTCAGTCGCCATACCATGCGCGTCCAAACGTCCCATGAGAAAAATGGCGTATACTCAACCAAGTTATTTGGCACATAAATCTACTTAACGGCTCATCGTTTGAACATTTAAAACATTAGAAAAAAACTAATAAAAAGTTAGATAAACTTACCATACTCAAACACTTCTCTCTTTTGATACACACTTTCAAAACCAATCTTTATACGCATGCACTAATCTTTCAAGTCAAACAAATAAATTTACGATGAAGATGAAAAAGAAGTTAAAAATATAAATTTAGAGTTTTTAAAAGAGGTCGTTATGCTTATTCATCAGTCTACCTATTTAATTCTCAAAAACTCTTAAAATATGTGTAGAACCTAGAAGGGGGTGAATAGTTTTTAGTCGGTTTATCTCATAATTAAAATTCATTTCAATTAGGTGAGTGCTAAAACTATCTTTTACTTAAAAGCTAGTTGCATAATGATTAGGTCCAATTCTAATGCATTAACAATGTGTAATAAGTGTAATGATAATGAATGAAAGTAATGAGTAAGGAAAGAAACAACCTAGTAGGAAGACACCAAGATTTATAGTGGTTCGGCAATGAAGCACATCCTCGTTCCTACTCCACTCCTCGAGTACACCTTACTCGAGATTTCCACTATATCCACAAGCTCCATTCTTGGCGGAGAAAACCTTACAACGTCGCTTACATTATTTTCCGACACTAAGCTAAATGTCGAGACCTAATCTTAGCTAGGACCAATCTACACAACGTCGCCCACTTCACCATTTTACGACATAAGGCTAGATGTCGAGTTCTAATCGAAAGCTAGAACCAATCTTCAAAACGTTGCCTACTTCACCATTTTACGACACAAGGCTAGATGTCGAGTTCTAATCGAAAGCTAGAACCAATCTTCACGACTCTTCACTTTGAAGCTAAGTGAGAACTTCACACAACACAACTACTAATCACTTTAAAGTTTAGTGAGAACTCACAAGACACAACCACATCACTTTAGAGTTTAGTGAGAACTTACAAGACACAACCACATCACTTTATATTTTAGTGAGAACTACCTAGACACAACCACATCACTTTAGAGTTTAATGATAACTCACAAGACACAACCACATCACTTTAAAGTTTAGTGAGAACTACCAAGACACAACCAATTACAACTCAACTAAACATATCCAAGTACACACATGTAACTTGGATCTACACAACTTAAATCCAAGCACGCACATGTGCAAAGGATTTACACAACTATAATCCAAGTATTTACACCTAGCTTGGATGAACACAACTAGTCCAAGTATTCACAAATACATTGGATCTACACAAGACACATATAAACAAATGATGAACATGATAAGATCTTTAGGAGAGAATGATCTTCATCAAGGCTTCATCTTTCATCACAACACAAGTGTGTGAGTGATCTTCTCTTTGGACAAGGTAAAGAAAGGAGATCAAGAGGATAATCATAGGTAAACATACTTAACACATTAAGTGATCATTTACAAATGATTAGAATTAGAAACAAGAAAGAAGACTAGAAAGATGTCCAAAAAGGGTTGATGAAAGTGCAGATTTGATTCACTATTTATAGGAAACAAGTTCACAACGGCTACCTGGGCGCGGTTTCTTATCTGCCCAGGCGGTTCCTTATCGCTAGGGAACCACATAGGCACTTAAGGAACCGCGGAGTGTAGACTCAGCTTCTTTTTGTCTTTTAGTGAATTTAAAATATCTGAGGCTGTTTAAACCTTCAAAGGATATTCTTATGGCATTTGGAATATGCCATATTCAAATTTACATTTTCATTTTAATAAAAAAAATTCTAAAAAATAAAGTTTATTAAAAATCTTTTGTCACATTAGACAAAAGTAAGTTTTAAGGCTAATCACGTTTATGATCACTAAGCATGATTAAGATATGTTAGCGTAATGATTATTACCTTGATGATAGTGTTCGTTAGATAATTCGTTTTATGATTATATTTGACAATAAATGTCTTTGTAATTTGTCGTAATCAAAACTAAGAAAAATTAATTAATGCTAACAATGTTTTTAGGCAATTGCTTTGCATTAACAACATGGTAGATAGAGATCGTTACGCTTGTCATGATCGTTTAGTGGCGACTTACTTACCTGAACATTCGATGTACGACGATAGATCATTTCGTAAGCGATTTCGAATGAGCCAAACACTATTCACACACTTTATTCAAAAATTAATTGATAATTCGACGTATTTTTAACAACGTAAAAATTGTACGAGAAAAGTTAGCACTTCTCCATTAATGAAGTGTACGTATGCAATTCATCAATTAACATGCAGGTTGACCCTAATGTTCTTGACTAGGGTTGAGCATCGGGTTAGGACCAGACCAGACTGCTAAGATCGAACCGGACCAAGGACCAAAATGATCTTGGTCGATCCGGTCTGGTTCGGTCTTATTAGGCATAATCGACGAGATTTTTGGTAAGAACGAACAGGACTGGAACTGACCAAGGACTAAAATGGTTCAAAACCTATACCGAGGACCAGACTGAAATTATCCGGTTTGGGTCGGCCCAGGTTTTCCGGTCCGGGGCGGTTTTAGGTCTGCCATGGTCAACCATATTCTAGACGAATATATGCAAATTGGTGAAAAAATCTTCTCGTGATGATCTCCAAGCTTTCCATAAAGGTGGTATAGAATTATATGGAGACGAGTTTTTACGAAGGTTACTAATACCAATGTCGAAGAACTCTATGCTTTTCATGAAAATAAAAATGGATTTCTTGAGATGTTATGTAGCATTGATTGTACGGGTTGACCCGTGGGCTAATTGTTGAGATGCATATCGTGTTCAATCTAATAGGGTGATCACGAGCCACATCTAATCATTTTATTTTACGTAAGTGCCTTACAAGACTTATGGATTGACATGCGTTGTTTGGTGTTTTCTGGGAGAACAACGATGCCAGCATTCTATGTCAATATTTTTAGTGATCTCAAAAACGGGGAAGCACCAGATGTTTCATATGTGGCTAACGAAATAACTTGTAAATGGAGATATTATCTTATTGACGAGATATATTCAAAATGGTTTATTCTTATTTAGTTCATTTCTTAGTGGGCTCGAAAGATACAAAGTGAAGAACACGCTCGAAAGATATTATGTGGATTTATAGTAAATAAAAACTCTCACGACCAATAGATTATAAGAAAATTACGGATATGATAAAAGACAAAAGAATACAATCCTTCATGACTTTTATCTACATGAACAATATCATGATGATAATGTCATACAAACACATCAAGAAACGTGATAAGTTATTTAAAAGATACACAACAACCAATAAACTCACTTAAACTTTCAAGCCCATTTAATGAAACACATTTTTCGTCAAACAAATGAAGAATAATTTTGTAAATGAAAATATCGCACTAAAACAATATTTACGTTTGAAATATAAGCAACATATTTTTATGTTTGAAATATAAGCAACATATAAGTCTTTTATAACACATGACCTTATATACTAAAGTTTTATAAAAGTCTACACAACTTATGTAAACATAAATAAAAATGAAAAATGGACTAATATGTTGAGTTTGACTTTCTTGTTAGATATATACAGTCAAACCAAGCCAAATCCAATGTTTACTCGTGATCTTGGATAAACATTTATGAGGCAACAAAATTCAGACCTGCTAAACCCCGACGGACCCCTTGGTGAAGGGCCCGACGGGTTCTGTGGGCTTCTGATGATTGCCTATAAATACCAACCTTGTCCAAGCTTAATCCTCACCCCTTTCTATCTAATCTTTCTCTATAATCTCAGTATATTCTTACTTTCTAATCTCTCTTGTCTATTCTATTCTTGCTTGTGGATTTAGATCTTTGTTCATATCAAGTTCGTTCATGAGAAATCTCAACTCTAAGCTTTAATCCTTCAAGGCTTCATTTTGAGTGAATGTGTTAAGTGTTACCTACACAATCACCATTGTTGTACCCATTCATCCATCTACTTGTGTAATAGTGTGGTTGACGTTGTAAGCCACAAAGTGTATGTTGTATAAGGCGTTGTTGTGCCTTTGTAAAGAACGAGACATCTTAGCTTAGGTGTCGTTAAAGATTGTAAGCTTAAGTGTGAAGGTTTCTCCACCGGTGTAAAGGAGATTCATTTACTAGTGAAGTAGAACTCTCGATTGGATACTCGAGGAGTGGAAGTGGAGACAAGATAAGTGAGATCTTGCTAGGCCAAACCACTATAAATCATTGTGCAGTGTGGTTTGTTTCTTTATTACTTCAAGTCTTTTACTTTGCTAACTCACACTTCGTCTATATCCATTCAAGATCACGAAAAAGTTTCAAAGTAATTAAAACTAATTGGTAAAAACTATTGAACCCCCTTCTAGTTGTTTACAATTGGTATCAGAGCTGCGTACTCAAAGATCTTTAAAGTATATTGTGCTTTAAAACATGAATCAATCCATGGATTCTGAAAATTACAAAGAATGGCAATCTATGCAAAGACCGCCACTTTTTGAAACCGATGGTTTTATTTATTGGAAAAATCATTTTGAAACTTATGTGAAGTCTAAGGATTTAGACCTTTGGTATATAATCATTTAAGGTGATTATGCACCAACGGTTAGAAATGTCACCACTAACCAATTTGAATCGGTTCCACGCGAAAAGCAAACCGATGATCAAAAGAAATTGTTGGCTAAAAATAATGAAGCTAAAATGATGCTTTACAATGCTCTATCTACAAAGGAGTATGAAAGAATCTTTATGTGTCAAACCGCCAAATAAATTTGGCACTCACTTATAGTCACACATCAAGAAAACTCGCAAGACAAGGATAATAAAATTTATCTACTTGTTCAATAATATGAACAATTTTCTATCATTGAAGAAGAGTCAATTGATATAGGATTTTCTCGGTTTAACACTATCATAACATCACTCAAAGCACTTGACGAATCTTTCTATAACAAGAACTTTGTCAGGAAATTTCTAATGGCTCTCCATCCTAAATGGCGAGCTGAAGTCACGGCGATTGAAGAATCTAAAGATCTCTCAAACGTATCACTAGACGAACCTATCGGCAACCTCAAAGCACATGAAGGGGTGATGGTAGAAGACTATCATCATCAAAGGTAAGAAAGAAAAACAAAGGTCACTAGCATTAAAAGCTCGAGTTGAATCTAGTGATGTTGAAGACTCCGATAGCGATGACGAAGAGTATGCCATGGTCGTACGTGACTTCAAGAAATTCTTTAAAAGACGAGGAAGACTAGTGAGGCAACCACTCGAAAATAAGAAATCATCTCGAAACCCATTTGATATCAAAAAGACCAAGGACGAAAGAAAATGCTTCCAATGTGGTGATCCCAATCACATTATTGGTAATTGTCCAAAGGCGAAGCCAAAGACACAAAGAGCTTTCGTTAGTGGAGCATGGAGCACCATTAATGACGAATGTGATGAATCCAAAAAGGAAGAGCTAGCTCTTATGGCACATGAAACAAATGAGGTACACTCCGACTCCTATTATTATTATTACTCACTAGATGATGACACATTACAAATTGAATACAACAAAATATGTGATTTAAGCCTTAAAATCATAAACAAAAATAAACTTTTAAAGCTAAAGATGGAAGTTTACAAAACGAAGTTTATGAGTTAAAAAGACTAGAAAAAGGTAAATCACCCAAAGATAAATGTGAAAAGTGTCAAGAGCTAAACATTGTAATTGAGAAACTTAAAACTAGTCAAGAGGTGTTAACCAAACAAAGTCTAAAGTTTGTAAAATTTAGCAAAAACGCAAATTGTGTTGATGAAATGCTGAACTATACAATTTAAATTCGATAACCGCGGTTACTATTACGATAATTAATCATACAAAAGGTATAAGAAAAATATTAAGTTAGCGTTGAGATAATAAGAGTGACAGTGATTGACTACGGTGACCGTTAACTTTAATTTACCAGATACAATGCTACGTTTTTCATTTAACTGAACATAAAAATATACCAGTTTCATCGCCTTAAGAGGGTACTATAGTGTCAAAGCTGGCTATTAGGCCTTTGGCGTGAGAGCTCCTTTGGTGCACCATATCGGGTTTGGTGCCAAAGGTTCTCGACTGGTAAATACTCCCTCTGTCCCATATTAAATGTCCACATTTGACTTTTTAAGTCTTACATTTTTATCTTTGACAAAAAATAACGGTTTTTATGTGATATATTATTTGATGAAAATTATACCAATGAAATGTACATTTAAAACACAATCGATTCATTACTTTACATAAAATATTATATAACGCACATAAAAATATTCATGGTCAAAGTTGGAAAATAAAGACTAAAAATATTCAAAGTGGACATTTTATATGGGACGGAGGGAGTAACAGTCTGACTGTTATGATATTTTCATTTTTTTATTTAATTTTAATAAAGTATATATGGGTCTATTATACAAAAATTTTATTATTTATCATCATTTTTTTTACTCACCACAGATACAAGGATTTTGCCTAGTATAAAAATTAAAGTTCGTTGTTCTGGTCTCTTCGAATTGAAAAATTGGTTAACTATGTGACTCAGCTGTCTTTGGTGAAACAAATAGTTGTGTCGTTGTAGTAAAATTAAAGGTGCAAAAACTTTAAAGTAAAGGGCAGGTAAAATAAAATCTAAATCTAATTTAAAATAAATGACAAGAATTTAAAAGCGAGTGAGAAATTAAAAGGCACTTAAAAGTAAATAACGCAAACTTGAAACTATCCTAAGGCAAACTTAAAACGCAACTAAAACTTAAACTAAGGCAAGGCTTAAAATAAATTTAAGGCAAGTAAACTTAAAGCGCGACTAAGGAAAAAGGCGGGAAAAGTAAAGCTTAAAAATTAAAACTTAAAAACTGAAACTAAAAAGAACCTGAAAACAGCTCATTCGGAATAATCCTTCATTCGGAATAATCACTCATCCAGAATGTCACCTTCGTTCGGAATGATTCTTCTTCACTCGGAATAATTACCAAAACCCTTGATCCGGAATAAAATGCTCACTCGGAATAATGGTTCATCCGGAATATGTCACTTATCCGGAATATTCACTATTCCGAATGAACACCTTTGATTCGGAAGAAATTGTTGATCCGGAATGTTGCTGATCCGGAATAAATCTCCAACCCTTCGTTCGGAATGTTCCGAATGAACACACCTTGATCCGGAAGAAATTTGATTCGGAATATTTCACAACAACTCTTTTATCCGGAATGTTCCGAATGAACAGCTGATCCGGAATATCAATTATTCCGAATGAAAGACCTTGATCCGGAATGTTGAATATTCCGGATGAACAACCTTTGATTCGGAACAAACAGCTTGATTCGGAATTTCCACTGATTCGGAACTTTCTGAACAAAACTTTGATTCGGAATAATCTACAGAATTCCTTCACTCGGAATATTTGGCTTTGATCCGGAATGTACCTGGGAAACAGAATATAGCGAAGAACACGGGACAAACAAAAATACGGATCTAACCAAAACTAATCAAAATCAACCACAAGATTAAATCAAACTAATCTATAAACATCTACTAATCATAAACAAACAATCCAAAACAATCAAACTAACAATACTAATCAAAATAATCAAAACCCACTTTAATCAAATCAATAAAACATGAAAAACATAAACATAAACAATAAAACATAAAGATTAAAGATTAACAAGAAAGGAAGATAAGAGATTGACAATAAAAGTAAAGATTGACAATAATTAAAAGGAAACTTACTTGAAATTAAATGAATTTAAGGTGCAAGACAATGTATTTAAATGACATGTAATTAAAGTGCAAGGTAATTAAAATGGTGGAAGAACTAGTGTCACTCTAGCCAACAAAATGAAATGTAAATCCTAATGATCTATTTATATGAGGATTAGGGAGGTGCTTAGGAAGCTTCCTCTCCTCTTTCTCCATTCTTTAATTGCATGATTAAGCCCTTGTCTTCTTAATTCTTTGACTTTAACGACTTTGTCTCGGGATTTCTTTAAACTCGTCTTGTAATTCTTCAATAAATTAGACTTGAGTTCTTCGGCTTTTAGTAAACTTCCGTCTTTTGACTTTTTCTTCGATAAATCTTCAGAATTGGTCTTGGACTTCCGTTCTTTTTGCACTCTTGATTTCTTGACTTCGTCTTTTGTCTTTTTCTTCGATAAAAGCCCGTGAATGCCCGTGTTTTCTCCCCTTTTCACATTTTCGTCCTAAATCACAACAAAAACACAAACCACGCATAATTCCGACATTTACGACATAAAATACACGTTTTGGCTCGGTTATTATTGTAGTTAAGTGGTAAAAAGGATGGGTGTTTACACGCCTATCAAATCCCCTACACTTGACCATTGCAATGTCCTCATACAATGCATTAGTTACAAAGCACGATTACACTTTTCATCACAATCAATCCATATTGGCCTTTATTAAAGATATAGAAAATTATAAACATTCAAAGTAAAGAAATCAAAAACATACCTTCGGGTTTTGGAAATGTCATGAATGATCATCATCCTCAAGTTTTCACTTTCTCCAAACCAAGCTTAAAAACGAGATCATTGTTATTATAAGTTAGCAAACTAACACGAACTCATGTGGGCCAATTATTTACTTAGACTCCCTTATTCCTAGGTGTATCTCTTATATTTTATTGTTGTCTTGAATGATCACGAGGATGCATTGTTGACTTATTTCGATAGTTATTTAGGCTGAAAATAAAGTGGGACGATTTAATCAATAGTTAGCTAAAGGACAAAATCTTTTAAAACTGCCTCTCGGGACCTCATAAAGTTCATATCTTGGCATAACTCGCTTCGCGATTGGAGACCTTTCTCGGACCGATATTTGGCAGCGACTTCATATTTCAAATCTTGAGAGACGTTCATGAAATAATGGTCTTCTCTTCATAATAGGAATTTCTTCACTTGAAGTTTTGAGAGATTCATATTTGGACCACGACTTCTTCATTTTTCTACAATCTTTATTTGGGATTTTGATATACAACAATCCGCCTCCTTTTTGGACTTGGATCTATTTATCCTCATACCTTGTTAGGGCCTTTTTGGATAGACTTCTCCATGATCTTTACGGGAGTATTTTGCTTTTCGTCGTGTGTCTCGATCCTTCATATTGATCTTTGATAAATGATTCTTCACATCACTTGGGATCTTTTGCAACAAAATGTAGCCCTCATGCCTTGTTAGGACCTTTTTGGACTCTCCAATCTTCGCATCCCGCTTCAATAAGTTATGCCTTGGCTATGAACTCTAATCCATACCGAGCAACTTTTAAACGATCTTGGGCTAGAAGCTAAGTAACTTTTCAAATCGTACAACCTTATTTATTGCAGATAAATTTATTAGCAAGCGATGGGAGAATAGGCTTATAATTAACTCACATAAATTCACGAAAGAATACCAAACTTATAATTGACTCTATCATCTCTCGTTCTCCACAATTTAAAATCTCAAGGAATGAGACTCGTGGATGCTTAGCCTATTAAATTAAAGTTTTGGGTTTTCGAGTCGTCTATAGGATCTTGCAAACTCTTAGACTTTTTCAAGTTTAGAAAACGCATTTTAAAGTTCCTTTGATAAACGACTCTCTAGGATCAATTATAGGAACTTGCGAAAAGTTCTTGTTCTTAACCCGTGAGAGTTAAGACTTTCGCGTTTTAAAGCTCCCTATATAAAAGCCTAGCAAAACTTGACTTAAACACGTTAAGGATACTAGCTAGAGTAAACTTAGATAAGTAAACCTGGGTTGAGTCAAAAGATTCACAACGTTTGAAAATTAAAACCACTTTATTAAAATTTATTCAAAGGTAAAAACTAATAGGCCAAAATAGATCAAAAATTTTGAAAAATGTCGAAAAATTGATTTTCCGGTTAAAATGAGGACAAATACAAGAAAAAGACACTTAACTTCGATAGAAGTCCCCCCTACACTTGATATAAACATTGTCCTCAATGTTTAAGCATGTGGGAGTAAACTCTCCTACACTTAGGACATTGTGCACGTTATTTAAATCTCGCTAAGGAAAAGACAACTAAAGAGATTCCTATTTTAATATTGAGAAATATAAAATAGTGAATCGAAAAGAGTTTACTATAGAACCGGGAAAATGGGAACACGGAATCACGGGTAGTCAAAAATCATCAAGAGTGGATCATTGAGCGCTCGAATCCCTGAATAGAAGAAGAGAGGAAATAGCAAACACCAATGGGTCTCCCCTACACTTAGGATAAAGAAAGCTAAAAGATAGATACATGGGTTGCCTCCCAAGAAGCGCTTGATTTTTGTTTACCGAGTCGTGAGCCTGACTCGACCTTGATTAGCATAGGAAGAAGCATGAAACATATCCACCGGGATCAAATACATAGTTTTCGTCCATCAAATAGCACAAGCTTAAGGCGAACAAGGCAAGCCAAAGAAGAATAGGCAAGGTTCCCTTAAGCAAAGATGGAGCACGGTGGTAGCAAGGGTGAAGAGGTGCAAGCATATCTTCAAAAGTTCCAAAGATTTTTCCTTTTATTTCATCAGACGGATACTAAGATGGCTGAAGAATATCGATACCGTGGTCGAACACCTTTTCCTTTAGGGGAAAATAGCACTCAGGCTCAGCAGAATTTGAAGATGATTTGCGAAGAAAATGCACAACCTCGTCCTCAGAAAGTGGACAAAGAGGTGTTAAATCATGCGTGCTGCGGATGTTGGTGTCGTCCGGTTGCTTCTCCTTTGAAAGAATTTTCTTCAAATCCAAAGTAGGATCAAGACGATAATCATCAAAGTCTAAAGGAGGAGCATCACTCTCATGAGGGAAGTATGTATTGAGAAAAGTAGAGAAGTCTTCCTCAAATGAGTAGTCATCCAAAGTAGGATTAAGCCTGGTTGGCGGAGGATCTTCATCATGAGAAGAATCACTCAAAAGAGTATCGGCCTCATCAAAATCATCATAAGTGGGCATGTCGGGATACTCGAAAGTAAAGTCATCATAATCATCTCCATCAGAGCTAGAATCATCATCATAAGCATCATAGATCGGTGGAGAATCATATATGGGTGAAGGTTCCAAATTAGGGAGAGAATCATCCACATCATCTTGAAAAAGTGGATTATCATTGCAAGACTCGAATAGAGAATTGTTGTAGACGACAAAATCATCAAGCACATTAATCATATTCGCTGATTCTCTTCCAAAGGATTTGCTTGTAAGCTTCCCCATTTCAAAAACTTGTGCATCATCCCCGACTCTTAAGATGAGTTCACACTTATCCACATCTATTAAAGCTCTACCGGTTCTCAAAAATGGGTGCCCAAGTATTAACGGAATACGAGGGTCCATTTCATAATCAACAACGACAAAGTCGACCGGAAAAGTGAATGTGCCAACTTTAATGAACACATCTTCGGCAATACCAACGAGGTAAGCGAGAGTGCGATTGGCTAGCTCAAGAGTCATTTTGGTGGGTGTAAGGTCGGGCAATGATAACTTTTTCCAAACACTTAAAGGCAGTAAATTAATACTTGCCCCGAGATCGGCTAAGGCAGTAAATTTGTCGGTTTGGTTAAAAGTACAAGGCAGCACAAAACGACCGGGATCTCCAAGTTTTTCCGGAAGTTCTTTAAGAAGGACGGAAGAACAATTTTCATTCAATCGAGTATTAACAAACTCGGCCATCTTCTCCTTCTTGCTAAGCAATTCCTTAAACATCTTGACAAATTGTGGCATTTGAGCAAGAGCTTCAACAAGGGTAAAGGTGATTTTCATGCCAGCAATCTTTTCCAAAAATTTAGAGACTTGAATGTCATTCTTAGTCAAAATTCTAGCCTTGTTGAGTCGAGAAGGGTAAGGAATGCTGGGGTTATAGGTGGAAGGTGGAGTTGGTGGAGGTTGAGATGTTGAAGGGTTCTTCTTGGGTACTTCGTCATGACGAGGCGGAGACGGTAATGGTGTACTAATACTAGGTGTGGGAGGAGTAGGGATAAATGGTGGTGGAGGAGGTGTGGATGATGGGGGCGGGATAGGTGGTCCTACTAAAGTAACTCCACTACGGGTAGTAATAGCACTCACATTCGCTCTCGGATTGGTGACGGTGTTTGAAGGTAGAGAACTCGAAGTAGAAGGTTGAGTGGTGGGCAAGAAACTAGCCAGCATATTCTTTAAATCATTCGTTTGATTGCTGAAGGAGGATTGTATATCATTTTGAAGCTCGGATCTAATGTCATTCCCTTGCTTGGTGATATCCCCTTTCAAATTGATAATTTTGCTCTGTAGATTCTTGATTTGCTCTCCTTGGGTTCTCATTAAGGCTTCAACATCTTGATTAATGGGTGGGGCTTGTTGAGCTGGTGGGTGATAAGGGTTAGAAGCTCTAGGTGGGATTTGGTTGCTTCTATTGTAGTTGTTGTTAGGGTTTTGGTTTTGAGGAGAAAAACCGGGTGAAAGGTAGTTGTTTGACCGGTAACTTAGCAAATTTCGATCCCCTTGAGGTCGGGCTTGGTAATTTTCCGGTGAATAATTACCGTAAGCCGCATACACGTTTTCCGAATTTCCTTGAGTAGAAAGACAATCAGTGTATGAGTGTGGACCGCCGCATGTCTCACAAGGATTAGCTAACGCTTTAACTTGTTGGTTTGTAGCGAGAAGCAAGATATTTTTGTTCATTTCGGCCATCATGCGGGTGAATTCGGTCATTTCGGGGTTTGCTGAAGTAGAAGAAACATTGACTCTCGGGTTGTTCCTTGAAGAAGTGGAGGAATCCCAGTTTTTGTGATGAGTAGTAATGTTCTCAATAAGCTCTCTACACTCCTCGGGTCTCCTTTTCATAAATGTGCCACCGGCGGCTGCATTAATCGTATCACGATCACGAAAAGTCAAACCGTTGTAGAAAGTATCAATTAAGGTTACGGGGAGCATGTTGTGGTTTGGACATCGATCGATCAAAACATTATATCTTTCCCAAGCATCAAAGAGAGATTCATCGGGTTCTTGCATGAAACCGCTGATTTGATTACGAAGGCTCGTGACCATGGATGGTGGAAAGTAGCGCGACAAAAAGCGTTGAGTCATGTCATCCCAAGTATGAATGGAATTCTTCGGGAGACGATCAAACCATTTCTCGGTGTGGTGTGATAAAGTATGTGGAAAGAGTTGAAGGCGAAGAACATCCATTGTGGCACCGGGCAACTTCATGCTTTGGGTAATAGTAATGAACTTGTCTAGGTGTTTGTTGGCATCATCATCAGGCATTCCGCGGAATGGATTAGTTTGCACTTGTTGTATCATGTGATGCTTCAACGAAAACTCCGGAGCCGTGATTTGTATCGGCGCAATCGGGCCTCCTCGTCCAAACATGGTGGGTTGACAAAGCTCCTCCATTGTCTGAAGATCGGGCTGTGGAAGAACATTGTTGTTGTTATTGAGGTGCGGTGGATTATTGTTATTAACACCTGCCATACTAAATCTTCTCGAGTCTCGGGCTCTTGATAATTAGAAGATCTAGTACGCATACACCTACAAAGGCAAAAGAAAACAATACCAAACACAAAGAGAATATATATACACAATAAAGATAAAATCTTTTTGGATTTTTGAAAATTTTTAATTTTTATGGATTTTTAACAATTTTTAATTTTTATTTGTTTTTTGAAAATTTTTAAACAAGAAAAATAACGCTCACGAATGAACGGATCCCAAAAAGCAACGCGTCTCTCATAGAAAACCGTTAATCTTTACGAAAAGAGCCGACAGCGGCGCCATTTTAATGTTGAGATTTTATATGGTTTGAAAATTTCGTTTCTCGGTATCTTAACGAATTGATTTCCGGTTCAAAATGCGACTCAATTGTTTTGGTGAAAAAGAATATTTTTGGTTGTTTTTAAAATAAAAGTGCAAAACGTAAATGTAAATGACGTTAATTTAAATCTAACTCTAATTTAAAATAAATGGCGAGACTTTAAAAGCGAGACGAGAAATTAAAAGGCACTTAAAAGTAAATAACGCAAACTTGAAACTATCCTAAGGCAAACTTAAAACGCAACTAAAACTTAAACTAAGGCAAGGCTTAAAATAAATCTAAGGCAAGTAAACTTAAAGTGCGACTAAGGAAAAAGGCGGAAAAAGTAAAGCTTAAAAATTAAAACTTAAAAACTGAAACTAAAAAAAACCTGAAAACAGCTCATTCGGAATAATCCTTCGTTCGGAATAATCACTCATCCGGAATGTCACCTTCATTCGAAATGATTCTTATTCACTCGGAATAATTACCAAAACCCTTGATCCGGAATAAAGTGCTCACTCGGAATAATGGTTCATCCGGAATATGTCACTTATCCGGAATATTCACTATTCCGAATGAACACCTTTGATTCGGAAGAAATTGTTGATCCGGTATGTTGCTGATCCGGAATAAATCTCCAACCCTTCGTTCGGTATGTTCCGAATGAACACACCTTGATCCGGAAGAAATTTGATTCGGAATATTTCACAACAACTCTTTTATCCGGAATGTTCCGAATGAACAGCTGATCCGGAATATCAATTATTCCTAATGAAAGACCTTGATCCAGAATGTTGAATATTCCAGATGAACAACCTTTGATTCGGAACAAACAGCTTGATTCGGATGTTCCACTGATTCGGAAATTTCTGAACAAAAATTTAATTCGGAATAATCTACAGAATTCCTTCACTCGGAATATTTGGCTTTGATCCGGAATGTACCTGGGATACAGAATATAGCGAAGAACACGGGACAAACAAAAATACGGATCTAACCAAAACTAATCAAAATCAACCACAAGATTAAATCAAACTAATCTATAAACATCTACTAATCATAAACAAACAATCCAAAACAATCAAACTAACAATACTAATCAAAATAATCAAAACCCACTTTAATCAAATCAATAAAACATCAAAAACATAAACATAAACAATAAAACATAAAGATTAAAGATTAACAAGAAAGGAAGATAAGAGATTGACAATAAAAGTAAAGATTGACAATAATTAAAAGGAAACTTACTTGAAATTAAATAAATTTAAGGTGCAAGACAATGTATTTAAATGACATGTAATTAAAGTGCAAGGTAATTAAAATGGTGGAAGAACTAGTGTCACTCTAGCCAACAAAATGAAATGTAAATTCTAATGATCTATTTATAGGAGGATTAGGGAGGTGCTTAGGAAGCTTCCTCCCCTCTTTCTTCTTTTTTTAATTGCATGATTAAGCCCTTGTCTTCTTAATTCTTTGACTTTAACGACTTTGTCTCGGGATTTCTTTAAACTCGTCTTGTAATTCTTCAATAAATTAGACTTGAGTTCTTCGGCTTTTAGTAAACTTCCGTCTTTTGACTTTTTCTTCGATAAATCTTCAGAATTGGTCTTGGACTTCCGTTCTTTTTGCACTCTTGATTTCTTGACTTCGTCTTTTGTCTTTTTCTTCGATAAAAGCCCGTGAATGCCAGTGTTTTCTCCCCTTTTCACATTTTCGTCCTAAATCACAACAAAAACACAAACCACGCATAATTCCGACATTTACGACATAAAATACACGTTTTGGATCGGTTATTATTGTAGTTAAGTGGTAAAAATGATGGGTGTTTACACACCTATCAACCACATTGTCACAGAAAGTGATACAAAACTTTTTTCGTACCAAACCTACATAACACTCACTTTTTTTCATAAAATTTAGACCCAAGAATACCCGGTGCTCTACATCAAAACTGTCATGTTAGACAAAGAAAACGTTCAACATAGACCCTTAGTTTAGCATAAACTGAATCAACCAATCACAACCACTCATTTTTATCATGTAACCAAAAAACTCATTTTTAAAAAATTAAATATCTCACAAACCGTTCATCGTTATGTAAAACAAAAGATATCATCGCGACGAGAATTAAATCATCTATCTATCGAGGGGCACGTGTATATACTTTCGACAAACTTTTTTTCGACTTTTTTTCTTAAATCACGTCTGAGAGGAATCATGTATGATTCGTCACGAGACATATATGATTTTCAGAAAATCATATATATGATTCATATCACGAATCATACATGATTCCTCTCAGTGTTACTTAAGAAAAAAATCGAAAAAAAGTTCGTCGAAAGTATATACATGTGCCCCTCGATAGATAGATGATTTAATTCTCGTTGCAATGGTGTATTTTTTTTGTTTGATGATTTACCGTTTGTGAGATATTTAATTTTTTAAAAAATGGTGGGAATTGAGTTTTTTGAAGAATGAGTGATTATGATTGGTTGAATAGGTATATGCTAATTTAAGGGTCTATTACCCCTTTAATACATTAAGGGGAATGTAAAATAGGGAATAAAATATAATAAATGTTATGTGAGGGAAACAGTAAAACATTCCATCTCTTCCGTTCCTTTCTCACATCCTCCATCTACGCCCTCCAATTTAAGCCTATCTGAACCATCCATTCCTTACCTTCAGATCTGAGCCGTTTGTTGTGTGGAAAATCTCTTCATTTTTTCCCAGCCCATCTCTCCTTTCCCAGCCCATCTCTCCTTTCCCAGCCGTTCATTCACTAGATCAGCATCTTTGCCGTTGAATGAGTGGAAAATTCATTTCGAGGTATGACTTTCTTTAACTTCCCTTTTTGTAACTGTTAGATTGGTGTTTAGCTGTCCCTTTTGTAGCCATAGATTTCCAACCCATTAGGTGTGTGGATTACACATCCTGGCCATATATTTGTTATCCATACTCCTCAATTATTTCCCAATAATGTTATAGCCAGCCATTCCCATTCCCCCTAAAAAAATACTCTCCATCTAAAACCGATTTGATCTTGATCAGTTTTGATCCAGGTTGTTTTCATCGGTTTTGATCTATATAAACTTTTGGATGCTTCAATTATGTTGTTTATGGTGGTTGGTGAAACTCTCATGATTTTTGGGTTTGCTGGAAATTTAATTTTATAGGAGGTTTGATGCTTGAATGATTTCTTTACTTCTTGATTTGTAAGTTTTATGTTTTGGTTGATCTTTGCGCTACTTTTATTGATGCTTATCATCACAAATATTGATCTATTTTAGCTTAGTTGGTGTATGGTCTTTCGTATGACATTAAATCTCATTTCATCTCATTTATGATGATTTAGGTATTTATTCTTGGTAGTTTGAACCGCATACCACATCCCTCTTCGTTGCCACCAACTTCTTCGTTGCCATCATTCATGATGTGTGGCGTTGATGCTCGGTAGGCGGCGTCATTGAGGTTAGTGGCATGTTTCCGCTTTATAATCAAAACTGCAAGGGTGTTTGCTCAGCTTATACATGGCTTATGATCATGGTATGAACCCACACACCTTGATTGAAAGCCCTTATGGGGTCCCGATGTTCATTGGTGTTCTTGATTGTGCCAGAATTAATTAGTATTATACACTTGATTGTATTCCACGATTCACTGTCCCTTGGCTTTCTGATATTTATTTGTGGTGGTATACGTTGTAAAAGGCGATGATGCTTTTGAATGACTGTTTTCATCTAGGCCACCAGGTCGTTCGTTGCCCCTATATATGCCAGGTAGCGAGTCATTCGTTGCTGCTATATATGTAGGCAACGGATGATGATATTGTTGTTTCTATGCATTTATACTATGGAAACTAAAATTAGTTTTTGGATCATGTTATGGAGGCTTTCATGAGTAACAATGCCTTCAATCAAAATGAGGTGACCGAAGCCATGGTTCAAGTAAGTTAATTACATGCTTTCAAGAATGCACCAACAAAGAGACAATAAGGCGTCTGATTGTGTTAGTGTTCATAGCACTTGCTGCGATAGCTTGGTCGGGCGGCCATAGTTTCATTGTCGTTTTCGATTATGAAGAGAGTGGTACTTGGCGATGATGATATTGTTTTACGCGTGTGTTCTCCGGTTTCCAACTATAATTAGTTTGGCGATAAAGATGGTTTTCGTCTACCTGATTTTCGGCGTGGCATCACGACGTCGTGCTTGCAACTATATCAGGTCGATTGCTTGAATCGACAGTACTACGCGTTCAGCTCTGAGCCATTACAATATGGGTTACCACGTGTCTTGCATGGTGCTTTACTTTTCCTTTAATGTACTGTGTGGTGTTAAGGTCTACTTTACTGTTTGGTGCTACTCCCAAGTCATCAGCTTATAGCACACAACATGTGAAATCTAGTTTTGTATGCTTGCGTCAAGTGGCTGGTAAGTTTTACATTATTTGTGCCTCTCACTTAACGTTTAATCTTGGAATTTCATTCCTTTTATGTAACTGGCATTTGTTTTGCACAGGTTAACGATGGAGCTGTGCTACCTGTAACGCTGCTCATCATCCAACATCAATAGCGGATTCTGAGTACGAAGACGACATTATTGAAGGTAAGCCCCTACGTCTTGGTAAGGTTTAGAATTTGATTATGAGTTGAAGTAATAGAATACTCGGGTTTCACATCTCAATAGACATACGCCTGTATGATTATATTTCTATGTCCATATACAAGATTATATTTCTATGTCCATATACGAGGTGGTATCTAGGATGGAATTGCATGAAAAATTATTGGCAAAGGGTTGTTTGTTAAATCAAGCTTCCCTGTAACGTAAATCCATTATCATTCACTGTTTTTTTATTAAACAGTTTCAAAAGAAACTTGGCATGTGGTCTGATAGTTGTCCAAATTTTATATATATAGAAAACTAAGAGTTTTGGTTCAAATTATTTGACATAAACAATATTTAAAACAAAGAGGCTTATGAAATATGAAGCCGAGTCGAATAAGATCACATGCTTATATATAAGCTTGCAAAACGTCGCTTATGAAATCTTGGATTGACGGGTGATATTTATTTGATGTTTGTTTAAAAATGTGTTGCTTTACGTGTTTTCTGTAAATTGTTGGCGTATAGGTGTTTGTAAGTGTATATTCGGATAAACAAATTGTTAGAAATAGTTTTGGTAAATTTTGTGGCTGTATGGTTGGTCGTAAGGATAAGTTTGACATGTTGCGGTCGATGTGCAAGATATGCCTGACCTACCGCGGTTGACCGACATTGTGCTACAGAGCGTTCCCTTAATGATTGCCTGACATCCCTTTATTCCGAGGGTGCATCAAAGGTTAGTAGGATTTGTCTATATTTTGTTACACGACCTGTTATTTTATAATCTATGCCATTTAAGTGTTAATGAATGAATTACGAGACATGACCTTGGTTGTAGGAAGCTGCATGATTATTTACTCATGATCGTGGTACGACTGTTGTTTTGGAAACGCCCCTTACCAATTAAGGTATTCGATTCTTTTTAGGTCTTTTTCATTGCATTTTTAAATGTATGTGGGTAGTTTTTGAGGGAATTGTGTTGTGTCCTTAGTATAACTGTATAAGTTACAAAATGTCAATATCCAACTGTGATAAATACGCGAGTAAGTTTAAAGCGAATGTGAATTATTTAGAGGAAAATGTGAAAAGCGCTGATATTTTGAATGTTGCTAATATTACATCCTTATACTTTCTATCTTTAGTAGAGTTAGTTTGAAAAATCCCTTTAAATTATCGATAAAGAACGATAATTGATAATTTTTCAATATGGTTTGAAATACTGATTACATATAATTCAATATCTATACGCCTGTACAACAGTGTAGTTGTATAAGTATAGTTATAGTTAACACTAGACAGCAGCTTAAGAGCATCTCCAAACACCCTTTATTTTTTACACAAACTTTTTTTTCTCATAAAACAGGAGCATTGAGGAAGCTTGGTGACATTGCTTTTGATTGGAGTAACAAAGTGGTTGCAGCGGCTAATTGCAATACTTAATGATGTGAGATAACATTGCAGAAGGACCTCTACCTCTGAAAGCAATGAATGACAAAGTTTAGACTTGCGGCCTTCCAAGCTACAAAGCCGGAAAAATCACCCGGTGTGTATTAGATGCTACAGACTTGCATATTGGATTTTGTTTTATTACGAAAAAACACATTTACTTAAAATATCATATACATCTATGTACCGATATGAATTGTTACAGTAAGTTGTGTATATGCTCCAGTAAATAGCAGTTTGTTATTATTCCATTCTTTTTATACAATGCAATAAAAGTTTCGCCCATTGTCGGTTTGTTATTATTCCATTCTTTTTACACAACGTATTAAAAGTTTCACCCATTGTTTACGAGTTACTTTTGAAGATGCTGATGTTTGCAACAATGATTTTTAAACTGTTATGTTCCATTGATTATTGATTTTCTCTTTTGTGTGAGTATAATACAGACTACAAAGCATTTGAATAACTACATGTACGCATGATCAACTTGCAATGAGACATTAAACAACCCGGGGCAAAGCCCGAGCTAAAATCCTAGTATGAATTGTTAGACAAAATGGAATAACGAGAAAATAAAAAATAAAAAATAATGTCACATACAAAAACAAAAACAACTACTCTCGAAAAAGCACACGGATCACGATCGACACTCTCCCACACAAAACAATCGCCACCGTCCAAAAGGAAAAAAAAAACTCATCCAACGCCCCATATTCATTCCCTCCTTCCTTTCACCCAAATTTCAAATTATTTCAAACTCCAAACAATCTTGACCGTCCATTCTTTCATACATCTATCCAACACTCCATATTCAATCCCTCCATCTTTTCACCCAAATTTCAAATCATTTCAAACCCCTTTAGATACACGCTCTCATTTCACTCTCAAATCACTCACACAGAAAACAACAATCAAATTCAATTCAATTTAAAAAAAAGAAAAGAAATGGCTCGAACAAAGCAAACTGCTCGTAAATCGACAGGAGGAAAGGCCCCAAGGAAACAACTTGCAACAAAAGCCGCTCGTAAATCAGCACCAGCAACCGGAGGAGTCAAGAAGCCTCACAGATTCAGGCCTGGAACTGTTGCATTACGAGAGATCCGTAAGTACCAGAAGAGCACTGAGCTTTTGATTAGGAAGTTGCCGTTTCAGAGGCTTGTCAGAGAGATTGCTCAGGATTTCAAGACGGATCTGAGGTTTCAGAGTTCGGCTGTTGCTGCCCTTCAGGAGGCGAGCGAGGCGTATTTGGTGGGGATTTTTGAGGATACTAATTTGTGTGCCATTCATGCCAAGAGGGTTACGATTATGCCGAAAGATATGCAGTTGGCTAGGAGGATTAGGGGTGAAAGGGCTTAGGGGCTGCTTTGTTTATTGAATTTGTAATTGGTGGATGGTTTGGTGTTTATGTTATGTTTTTAAGAAGTGCTTATTAGGGCTTTTAATGAAATGAAGTTAGCTTTTGTGAATTGTTTGTTTAAGTAAAGTTTTTGTGCTTATTCATTCAATCAATATAAACTTTCATTACATCTAATAATCATTATGATTTGAACATCAGTAAGAACAAATTGAAAAGGCAAAAAGCTTATTGGCCAGACCTCTTCAGCAAGTGCTTATGATTTTGTTATAATCTGTGGTACTGTTTTAACTGAGCTTATGGAAGATGTTATAAGTTGCATCACTATAACTCACAAGCCAATTGCTTGTCTAAGCTGTGGGACTACGGCGGTGTTTGGATGAAAGGTCAAATGTGTGACTTAGAATAAGTTGATTGTGTCATTGTTTAGTTGATAAAAGTAGCTTGAAATTAGAGATTAGACACATCGACTTAGATTGTTTATGGTTATGTTACAACAGCAAACCAAATGTTTAGTACGAAGCTTGAGAGTGTTTATGTTATGGTTTTAATATATTATGTTAATCTATCAGTTGAAATGAAATTAAGCTCTTGTTTGTTACAAAGAATTAAAATATGCAGATGAGTTATAGTGAATCAACTAATTAACCAGATATGATTACTCGATTATTGCACAAGCTTTTGATGACATTAGACTAAATCACCGAGCTTTGTAAACCTGTGATTTGGTATCAAGTTACATAATAAGCTAATTCACAGCTAACCAATACTGCACATATGAGAAAACACTGTGTACTCTGCAGCAATTCAGTTATCTATGAGAACAAACATTAATAAGATGTATTGTACTTGAAAACGATTAATCAGAACTATACAACTGTAAGTGAGTATAACGAATAGCGAAATACAGGAAGATCAGATAACACACATCTGTTACGAAAATCATGGTCCTTATCCGCAGATAAAACTTTATATAAGCGTTTTCTTTCCTCAGGATCAAATATGCGACCAAGATCCTCTCGTTGAGCTTCTTCCATAAGGTAAGCAAAAGAAACTCATGCAATAAGCTGATGTTCTTTTTTCTGATTCCTTTGATCCGTCTATTAAACGACCTAGATCCATATAAAGGTGAAATGTAAGGCGAATAATCAAATTTTCCGAAATTTGTCCCAGGATTTTACCATTAAGGGTAACGAAACAATGGCTTGGAACCTTTCTTCTCAACTATTTCTCAACGGCAGAAACTGCTAAGTCAGCTTGGTCCGACTTAAAAAGCTCTATTTCCATGGTGCTTTTTCTTCCACTATAATTAATCACTCGGAGCAATCAAGATACTTTGGTAAGATCCTTATCAGATAACCATCCGGTAATCCTAAACTTCTACCAACTTCATTAAGTTTAGACACATCGAGTCTATGATACGCAACCATTATTAACAGCTTTGCTAATCTCTGAACAACTACCGGTTATTGCATATCTCATCAACTTTGCAGCTCAAGGTTGAATGCAAACATTTTACAGATGTGTGTAATTCTTTATGCATAAGTGGACAGTATACTGTGTTTGGGATTCTTAAAACAGTTTACTAGCATGCATGTAAACTAAGCAAATAAGGCATTTCTTTTTTTTTGAAAACCGGGTCTGTGGTCGACCCCGCCAAGTCACCGGGTCAACCTGGTTTTATGCACATGTCCAAACACCCTTTTTCTACTGTGCAAACACTACTCTTTCTGTTGTAAAACAGCAAAGAACCACGTTTCCTAGGCTGGAACTGGGTTTCAAACTTTCAGTTAGTCAAGAACTGGTTAGTTATGACCCGTTCTTAGGCCGGAACCAGTTCGACCAGTTGACCTGGCCGGGTCGAACCGGGTTTTTTAAATATTGGGTTCATGTGAGTATTGAAAATGACTAATAGGTTCAGTTCTTAAATGTTAATGATGTTATACTTACCGTATCTAAGCTGTTGTTAACAGACAGATGCAACTTTGTACAATACCAGCTAAATTACTGACTTATGCACAACTATTGATCCCGTTAAGTACGACAACTAGATCAAGTAGAGCTGGCATTAAGACGTTTGATATGCATGCTGACTAATACTATATTTGATTATTTAGGGGGTGTTTGGATTAGCTTATTTGAAAAAACTAGTAAATGAACTTTAAGATTTTTTTGTTATTTAATACAGTAAGTCAATAAGGCTTTATATAAGCTCCATTTATAAGCTTTTGTGTTTGAAACTGAAAATAAACCAATAAGCTCCCACATAAAGCTAACCGGAACACCTCTAATAATATACTTATTATACTGCATCTAAGGTTTGCTCGATTGTGTGGTTACCTCGCTTACCCTCAGCATTTTGATCCATGGTCTTTGTGATTCTAACAGATTTGAGGAAGCTCATATTTGTTTTTAGTCGTGTCTTTGTTCCTCTCCTGGTATTAGTTTTGTGGTTCCCGAGTGTAAAATCATTGCACATTTGTTAGATTGGTTAACGACCATATGTCACATTGGGTGTTCTGCATAGGATTATTGCTGTGAAACTTCATTTTGTTCCCTTCATTAACGAGTTTTAACTGTTTGATAGATCAATTATATTCGTTTTCATTCGTTTTCGTGCATGTTATGTTTAGTCTTTATATATGCCTATGTCGAGTCTAGGGATTAAGAGTCTTGTTTCCTAAGTTGTTAGCTGAATAAGTCGGTTGTGTCCTAGCCCAACCCGACCCGTAGGCCATTGTATGAGTTGGTTCCCTCTCATCTCTATTAAAAAGGAGGTGAGGGGAACAAAAGCACGCATTCTTTCAATAAACTAATCGGGAAACGATTAAGGATTTAAGGATTTACCTTGTGGGCTTAACTTGTGTTCTTCGATCGAGTATTCCGCATCTAGGTTAACCAGGGTTGTAGGATTAAACCCTACAAGTGGTATCAAGAGCTTTGGTTCGCGAGGACTGGTTGCTAGGATCGATCAACGAAGGTGGTTGGTGTTTCTGGTTCGAGAACATCAAGGACAGAGCAGCAGCGATCGACGGTGGTTGATTTTGTTTAAAGATCAACAGGGGAGAAGATAAACAGTGCTGGAGGCTTTTGTGAAAGATACAAGTTAATACTACAAAGTTTTTTTTTTAATTGGGAATATAAAGACTTTTGCTCGAACTGGTGATTTCGGGTTATGGAGAATCAAGATACGTGCTTTATTAATCCAGAACGGATATGAAGCAGCTCTGGAGGTTTTACCCGCAAATATGGAAGCTGAAGAGAAATCTAAGCTTGACAAGAAAGCTCAATGTCATGATTTTGTGTTTAGGTAACAAGGTCGTACGAATTCGCATCAGTCAAGGGGAAAGTCAAGATTGAAGTCTCGAGGTGGACGACTCAAATGCTTTATTTTCCAATCTGAGGAGCACTTGAGAAGAGACTGTCCGAAGAACAATCGCAAGAAGTCAAAAGGTTACGTCAAGAAAGATGATCAACCAAGCTCTAGTGGTTCGATTTACGACGATTCTGAGGTGATGATGGTGATGAGTGTAGAAAGACTGCAAGATTGGATCATGGATTCAAGAGGTTCATATCACATGTCACCTAGGTTAGATGTATTTTTTGATTTTTTTGGAATGCGATGGGGGCAGCGTACTGTTGGGCGACAACAGGGAGTGTAAGATTGGGGGTATTGGCAAGGTAAAGGTACAACTGAAAGATGGGTCCAGTTTTGTGTTACACAATGTCAGGTATATTCCTGAACTGAATAGAAACTTGATATCGCTGGAAACTCTTGAAAAAGAGGGATATACCGTAAAATTGCAGTCATGCAAAGTCAAGGTGATTAATGGTTATAGGGTTATTATATCTGGAACCCGAAGGGAGAACTGCGTGTACTCTTTGGATGGCATGCATTGGCCGGTGAGCTTAATGCTAGTGTTGAAGAAAAAGACATTCTTTTTTAACTTTTGCATAAAAGACTGGGACATATCAGTGAGGCGGGTCTACACGTGCTAGAAAAGCAGGGTTTGTTTGGCAAGAAGAGTCTAGGTAAGCTTGATTTTTGTGAGAATTGTGTTCTGCGAAAGTCACATCGAGTCAAGTTCGGTGTATGAAGGCACACTACTCAAGGAGTGATAGACTATGTCCATTCAGACTTATGGGGTCCGTCTCAGGTGGAACCATTGGAAGGTAAGAGGTATTTCTTATCTATAGTTGATGATTATTCCAGGAGGGTATGGGTTTATGTTCTCAGTTCAAACACGAAGCATTTGGAAAGTTCAAAGAGTGAAAGCAGTTAGTAGAAAATTAGTCTGGGAGGACGGTTAAGAAGCTTAGGACAGATTAATGGTCTTGAGTTCTGTAACCGGGAATTTAATCAGCTATGCACTGAGAGTGGGAATGCTTGAAATTTGACAGTTGCCGGGACGCCGCAGCAAAATGGGTTAGCAGAATGGATGAACAGAACTCTCATGGACAAGGTACGCTGTTTATTAATACAGTCTGGATTGCCCAAGACCTTCTGGGGGGAAGCGACATGTACGGCCGCATATCTTATAAATAGGTCACCATCGACAGCGATTGAGAAGAAGACACCTATGCAGATATGGTCGGGACATCCTAGTGATTATGGGATGTTGAGGGTTTTCAGCTGTGTCGCGTATTCACACGTTAAACAAGATAAGCTCGAGCCAAGAGCAGTAAAATGCGTTCTTTTGGGGTATCCTGAAGGTGTGAAGGGATAAGACTATATAGGCTTGATAATGAATCACTTAAAATAGTCACAAGCAGGAACGTGGTCTTCAATGAAAGTGTCATGTACAAAGACACATTGAAGGATTCTGGTGCATGTAAAGATAAGTCTGTTGAGGAATTACAGGTTGAGGTGGAACTGCAGAGGTTAAATAATCATATGCCTGAGGAAGACCATCCAGGTCAGGAAGATCAAACATGTCAGGAAGATCAGACAGATCAGGAAGACCAGACAGATTAGGAAGATGGCTATGATGAAGATGCAGGGGTTCAAGATATTTATCATCCACCGGATCTCACAGATTATCAGCTGGTTCGGGATAGAGAGCCAAGGAAAATAACGAATCCGGCGAGGTTTCAGGATGAGAGTAATATGCTTGCTTACGCGTTTGCTGCAACAGAGGAAGAAGATACTCATGAACCATTGACATACCAGGAAGTAGTTGCTTGTGAAGACAGTTCTAAGTGGAAAGCTGCTATGAAAGAATAGACGGATTCTCTGAGGAAGAACAAGACCTGGGTGTTAGTAGATCATCCAGCTGGGAAAAAGCTGGTGAGTTGCAAATGGTTGTTCAAAATAAAGGAAGGGATTGAAGGTGTTCAAAAGCCTAGGTACAAGGCAAGGTTGGTGGCTCGTGGATTCACACAAAGGGCAGGTATTGATTACAATGAAGTATTATTGCCGGTAGTTCGACACACATCTATTCGGGTTATACTTGCATTGACTACGTCTAAAGATTATGAGCCGGAGCAGCTTGATGTAAAGACAACGTTTTTACATTGAAATCTTGAAGAAGTGATCTACATGGCAGCCACCGGGATTTGAACAAGGTAACAAGGTATGTTTGTTAAAGAAATCTCTTTATGGTTTGAAGCAGTCGCCTAGGCAATGGTACAAAAGGTTCGATGATTATATGCTGAGCAACGAGTTTAAGCGTAACAGTTACGACATCTGCGTATATTACAAGAGTTATGCACCAGGGGAGTATATCTATCTATTGTTATAGGTAGACGATATAATGATTGCTTGTAAAAGCAAGGTTGAGATCGCGGCTAGCAAGTCTTTGCTTAAAAGGGAGTTCGACATGAAAGAGCTTGGGGAAGCAAAAAAGATTCTTGGTATGGAGATCGTCAGGGATCGGAGTCACAAGATTCTGAGGGTGTCACAATCTGGGTACGTTTCTAAAGTTTTAACATGTTTAGAATAAACAATGGGAAATCGGTAGAGATGCCATTGGGTGGACACTTCAAGCTATCGTTGAAGGATTGCCCTGTTAGGGATTGTGATGTTGAAAGAATGAGTAGGGTTCCGTATGCAAATGCGGTTGGGATCTTGATATACTTGATGGTGTGTACGAGGCCAGACATAGTGTATGCAGTAAGTGTTGTTAGCAGATATTTGGCGAATCCGGGTAAACTCCATTGGGAAGCAGTGAAGTGGATTATGAAATATTTGCTAGGCACTGTAAACGTGGGCTTGGTGTATGGGACAAATCGTGGAAACCATGTGGACGTAACAGGTTTTGTTGATTCAGACTACGCTAAGGATCCAGATAAAGGTAGGTCTCTCACTGGTTACGCATTTCTAGTACATGGATGTGTTGTAAGCTGGAAAGCAACGCTACAACACGTGGTGGCTCTTTCAACTACAGAGGCGGAGTATATGGCCCTTACGGAGGCTGTGAAGGAAGCTATTTGGCTGAGGGGACTCTTGGAAGAGTTGGGCGTGAAACTTGACAATGTTGCAGTTAATTGTGATAATCAAGGCGCGATTCACTTATCGCGGAATCATGTTTTTCATGAAAGGACAAAGCACATCAATGTGCGTTATCACTTTATTTGAGAAGTCTTGGAAGCGAAGACGGTTGAAGTTCTGAAGGTGGGTAATGAACACAATGTTGAGGATGCCTCGACGAAGGTGGTACCTGGACGCAAGTTACAACACTGCCTGGAGTTGCTGAGTGTTAGGATAGGCTTATATAAAGTCTAAGGTGGAAATTGTTATGTTTAGTCTTTATTTATGCCTATGTCAAGTCTAGGGGATTAAGAGTCTTGTTTCCTAAGTTGTTAGCTGAATTAGTCGGTTGGTTGTGTCCTGACCCGACCCGTATGTCATTGTATGAGTCGGTTCCCCCTCATCTCTATAAAAGTAGGTCAGGGGGAACAAACCAAGCATGCACTCTTTCAATAAACTAATCGGAAACGATTAGGGATTTACCTTGTGGGCGTCACTTTATCTTTTCTGTCGATTACTGTGTGTGTTCTTCGATCGAGTTTTCCGCATCTAGGTTAACCAGGGTTGTAGAGATTAAACCCTACAGTGCGTGTGTTATTATGGGATACCTTACATTGACTTGTACACCAATATTAATCTACAGATAATAATTTTAGTTCCAATGATGCAATTGAAGGGGAACATACACCTTGATCAACTTTTAACCCGTTCTCCATTGTAGCTAAACTGTGTAACTTTACCTGTTTGACGGACAATAGCCCAATCTTAAGTATTAAAGCAATTTTTTCATCATTACAACGCTATATATAAAAAGTAGGTCAATGATTATAAACTAAAACATATAAAGCAATGTGATAAACTCTAATCTTTCAATAGATACTACCGATATCATATGTAACATAAACTAAGGACATGGTCAAACCACCATTGATCCATATACATCATCCCCAACATTAAAAATAACTTGAAAAAGGGGAGGGCTCAAATCTCATGGATCAGTGACAAATAAATTTAACAGATTTGGACCTGGACCCTAAATAAAATTTGACCACCAAATCAATAAAAAAAATACGAACGATCCACAGATTGAACCGTCGGCTCTGATGCCAATTTTGGATTTGCTATTTTACTAGATCCGGTGGTCTAGGTGGGTGGTAATAGATGGTGGCAGCCATTGTTGAGTTAGAGAGAGAAAGTGGTAGATGTAAGTGTTAAAAGAAGACAAGTTGAATAAAAATGAAAAGAGAAAACACACAAAACAACAACCCTCCTTGGAAGCTTTGGAGGGGTATATATATATAGTCACTCACGCATACATACTATACATCGTTTCCTAGTCTAGTCCTTGCGTGAGCGACTATGATAACTAATGGTAATTCTTGAATGTCGTCACATAAATTGAATTTCTAACATTCCGTCCCAAACTCATATCGGTTCTTCATCACAACAACAACAACGCGGATATGTTTCTCCGGATCCATCCTATCCAAACGACTCAAATGGCTTACTTAATGATATTTAGTTTTGTCAACTTTACTATGACGAACAAGTATTGATAGAAACATTGGAGGAACAAGATAGCGCACAAAGGGAGTGGGATAAGAAATTTAGGGCCGAAGAAGCTTACCAAGAGCAATTCCGTTGGGAGTTTTCTAGTCAGTTATCGGATTCGAATCCGGGAACTGACAATCGTATTACGTATTTTTATTTTATCTATCTAGTAATGTATTTCATTTAGTATTGTATTTGAATTCTATTATTTTAATGTTTTACGTATGAAATAATTGTTTTAATTTTCGAATAAAAATTGTCTACTTGAATTTAAATAATTAAGAAAAAAATAGGGTATGATTTGCGGCGACTTTCTAACAACGAGTAACGGTATAGGGTATACGTTTTAAATTTTGAAAAAAAAGTTTTTTTTTAAAACATTGGAAACCATTTTGTGTTTCAACTAGGTCGCCCCTAGGACCAAATTACCACACTCGATTCAGCCGACTCGGTCGCCGAAACAGGCGGACCGAGTGCGACTTCGGTCGAACTCGACCCTGACCTAAACCGTTGTGCCCAACCTTAGTTGTTGAGAAGGTTGCATAAAAGCTGTATATAAGGCGTAACCAGTCAGAATTACAAGTAAATCGAATATAAAGATGGCGACTAGGGATGTTATTTCCATTATTATATAATTCAAGACCGCAATGGATATATCCTCGTCTTCTTCCCTACTTTAATGTTCTCATTTTAAGTTAAAAAGAAAACACACTATACATATAATCAAATATTGAACAATAAATTACGATCCATAATTTTTGAATATCCAAATTAAAATAACCAAAACCAAAATTTATGGATAAATATTAAGTAACTAAAAGTATTCATGCAAAAAAAAAATGGCAAGAGAATAGCCGATAGCGTGTTCAAAGCATTAGCAGGGATGCCGTGCTTCTCCTCCAACAAAACTGAAAAAAGAAGAAATGGCAAGACGACTTATTGCAAAAGAACTAAAGCGTTTTAACTCGGAATTAAGCTTACTAGGCATGACTTTAACCCTGATCGTGAGAACATCTTTCACTTGACTGCCACCATCCCCGTCCCTCCCTCTTCTCCTTACTACGGTGGAATCTTTCATATCGACATCACTGCGCCCAGTCTATTTCCTTACTCTGATTTGTTTTATTGCATACCTGCCACTATTTTCATAACTAATTTCATATTATACGTGATCGTGGCCTGTTGATTATATATGTTATATATCAATAGTATATTAATATTACTCCCTCGGTCCCAAATTTATTGTCGAGCGACAAAAATACACACAGAAAAGTGCATTTATCATTCCTTCTTTTTTTTTTCTCTTTTACGTTTTGACATAATAATAAGAGTACATAGATAGTATCTCTGTTTAAATTTGTAACACAATTGGTGCAACTCATTAGAAATAGTTGAGTTGGGACACAAGTGAGTATTCGTGCTGGAGCTATATAAGACCTTCATCAGTCTCATTTTTATACTACTTTTCTTATCTGTTTTTCACACACAATATATCATCTTGTTCAAGTGAAAATATGTTCTAAAACCAGACAACGAAGGGTTTCAATGCGCACGCTGCTAATGAATACTCTAAATTATTACTATGTTGTCTCCCATGAGTCGAAGTTACACCACGTAAGTAACCCTCTACTCAAAAAGTCACCTTAAAATAAGTATTATTTTCTTTTATTTTGACTATATAAATTGTTTATATGCTTCCCCACCTCCAATGCCGCTTGATGATGAAGATGATGAAGAATTCTTGATTTTCTTTGAATGAACATGGTCTCAAGATTTTGTGTCAGTGAAATATAATACTTAAAACGAAATTTTGGGTTTTATCCGAAAATTCGGATATATGAATTAATTTTTTTTGTCTTGTGTCTATTTTTTCGGCCAATTTTAAGTTGTTTAAGTTGATTGTAAATTTGAATTGGTTGGAAGTGGTTATTATCAAAGAAGGTTGATTACTATAGTAGCTTATTGCGAGTTGTAATTAACAACAAAAAAACACATGCTTAAATAAAATACATATATAACTTAAAAGGTGTAATTGGTAAATTTTCCCACTAGAAATTTGTTAATACAGTGATCGCTCGGGGTTAAAAGTAAATCTAAGTACTCGCCGGGAGGTCTTTAGATGCTTTGTGTTTTAAAGAGATCTTGTACTATCAAGGTATATTGTTGACGATTTCCTGCACACGTAAAGTAACACCGTTAGTCCTTACCGTGGGGACGAACCCCACGATTAGACTCCGGTGTGAGAGTAAGTATTCATATCATCCGAGATATATGTGTGTGTAGAGATGAGTGAGAAAATCATACCTCGTTTGGAGTGCAAGTGGGGTACTATTTATAAGAGAAAGTATTGGGCCTTTCCCCGTTTCTCGGATAGTACTTGGGAGTGGGCCTTTGTGGGCTAAATGACCATTTGTCTGTTTATAGTCTAATCGTGCCTTGTGTATTATTCTTTAGAAGACTTATCCACAGGGGTCTCAGACATAAGTATGCCCGGTCATTGCGCCGCGGCTCCGCTTGCCAAAAGCGGATCCGATTGGAGCTTTTACCATCGTGGTGGGCTTTTGTGTACTTGGGTCTAGGCCCAAGGTTTGGTGTATGGTTTTAGGCCCAATGGGTCGTGTCCATACTATACGCCATCAAGTCCTCCGTGCTTATTGCGGATAAGAAGGGGGTGCTAGACTTTTCAGCTTCGTTCTTGGGGCTTGTATCCGTGCTTTTTGTTTTTGTTTTCTCGAGGCGTTTGGCGCTCTTCCTTCTTTCTTGGGCCCCTCAATTTTATCTCTCTTCTTTTACCGTTGATTCTTTTGTCAGATACTTTTTATTTATCACGTTTCCGTGCCTTTTCGTGGGATCACAGATAGGTTGTTGGACTTTTGATTAGTACCGCTTTCCTTCTTTTGCATCCGAGTGTGAGCCCCTTTGGTTTTTGTATCCTCGATTATTTTTTATTCCAAGATAATCTTGCATGCTACATTTAAGCCACCAATTGTCATTTAATGCTTGAAATAACGGTCCCCGACCAAGTCAATTATTGCAGCTCATGATGACCTTTGGTTGCATTGATATCGGTCGTTCGTTTTTGTAAGTGTATTCCACGTGTACGTGTCTCGTTTTTTGCGCAAATATATTTAAAGTTATTGTGGCCCTCCCATTTAATTTTTACTGCTCCCATTCTCATTTTTATTTCACGGATATTTACTTTTCTTGACATTTTTTCTCTTTGGGTCGCTTTTTGCTTTGTTGTTTTTGCAATGTTGGTGATAGATTCTCCCAAGTATTTTCTTACTCAGCGTTATTTGGATGATTTTTGTAGGAAGTTTCATATTCCATCATGTGTTAACCCTACCCTGGCTAGTCCGGGTAGCCGTGTTCGCGATGCCCCTCCTGGGTAAGTTGCCGTCTACACCAAGCTTTTTGATTTTGCCTCTTATCGAATCCCTTTTTCTTGTTTCTTTCTTGATGTTTTAAGGTACTTCCATTTTCACATCTCTCAAGTTAGTCCTTTGGCCGCTCTCAAGATTTCTCATTTTGAGATTGCATGTCGTATCTTGGGCATTAACCCTACGGTTGGTTTGTTTCGTGTTTTCTACGCGAATACTTTCAAGAATGGTTGGTTATCATTTCGCCGACGTTCTCCTTACATTGCTATTTCTGATAATATCCGTCCTCCCGTTGATTGGTCAGACCATTTTTTCTTTGTTGATGTGTCGGTTATTCCATTTTCTATGTCTTTGGTCCGATTGGGGTTTTGGTAAGGATCATGTGCCTCTTATGTACCATGATTATAGTGTAAGTGATGTGCATCGTTTGTTGATGCATCGTGTTGCACCTACTCCCAAGCACTCGGAAGCTTTTTTGTACTCTGTTGACATTAGCCATTATCATTCTCTTGGGAGGGATTTTTATCATATGTTCGTTGACTCCGCTAGAAAAGGTATATGTGCTCCTTTCGTCCTTGTTGTTAATGCAATAATGCCTAAAAACGTTACTTGCATTTTTCGGTCTCGCATAGTTTTGATTACGACAATATGTAAAAACAAGCATTTACGAAAACAACGAAAAACGAATTCTTGATTTCAAGTAATTTTCATTTTACCCATTTTCACTTAAGGTATGAATAAACAAGTACTAACCTTAATCAAGTGATCAAGTGATTTAATCTTTTCTTAAAACTCACTTTTTATTAAGTGTGACAAGTCTTTTTATTAAACTTTATTTTTAAGAAAATGTTTTATTAAATTAAATATTTGAAAATTTGAAAATGGCATATTCTTTTTTGATTTGGAATATTCTTTCAAGATATTTTATAATTAGATAAGACCTCCACCACTAAAGGACGAAAAGGGAGCGGAGTCTACTCTAACGGTTCCCTAGTGCCTATGCGGTTCCTTATCGATAAAGAACCGCCGGCTGAGATAAGGAACCGCGAGAAGATATAGCCGTTGGCCGTTTGTCCTATAAATAGTGGACCATTCTCAGATTTTCTCTTCACCTCTTTTGCAGATATATTTCCAGATTCAAACATACTTCTTAAATCACTCAAATCCTTGATCATTTGATTGATTACTACTTGTTTAGAAGTGAATCTATCCCATCCATCCCTTCCCCTCCAAGTGCAAGAGAAGAACACCATCCTTGTGAAGTGTTGAGTCCACCACCAAAGATCCTTTGAAGATCAAATCTTATACATTTGTTGTGTCATAGTTGTGAAGATCCAAGTAGTTGTGTCTATTTGAAAGTTGTGTATGTACTAAGTATAGTTGTGTAGATTGGTCCTAGCTACGATTAGGGCTCGACTTTTAGCTTAGAGTCGGAAATTGGTTAAGCAACGTGTACGGCTTTCTCCACCATAAGGAGCTTGTTGTGTAGTGAACTCTCGAGTAAGGAGTACTCGAGGAGTGGAGTAGGAACGAGGAGTGAGCTTCGTTGCCGAACCACTATAAATCCTTGGTGTTTGGTTTGATCTTTATTTACCCTTAACTCTTTACATTCTTTATTCTTTGTGCATATACATTAGTTAGTATTAGTTTAGTTACACTATCATTGTTCATATTGTGTATAATAAGATTTCATATATTTCCTCAAGCCTAAGTTTTTGAAAAAGGATTTTTTGAAAACCATCTTTTAATAAGTATATATAAGAAACTATTCAACCCTTCCCTTCTAGTTTCTACAATTGGTATCAGAGCGAGGTTGCTCAAGAATTTTTAAAGTATATTGTATTTTAAAACTTGAATCGATCTATGGATTCCAACAAGTACCTAGAAGGGCAATCTATGCAAAGACCACCACTTTTTGAAACCGATAGTTTTATTTATTGGAAAAATAGATTTGAGACTTATGTGAAATCAAAAGATTTAGATCTTTGGCATGTTATTACCAATAGTGATTTTTTACCTTATCAATTTAATGAAGTTTCTAAAACAAAAGAATTGGTCACTAAAGCTAATGACGATACTAAAAAGAAACTTTCGAAAAATAATGAGGCTAAAATGGTGATTTATAATGCTTTACCTAAGAAAGAGTATGAAAGGATTTTTATGTGTGAAACCGCTAAAGATATTTGGAACACTCTTTTAGTAACCCACCAAGGTAATAGCCAAGTCAAAGAAAGCAAAATCGATCTTCTTGTCCAACAATATGAACAATTTGTCATCTTAGAAGATGAAACTATTGATAGTGCTTTTGCTAGATTTAACACTATTATTACTAGTCTAAAAGCACTTGATGAAGGTTTTTCTAGCAAGAAAAGTGTTAGGAAGTTTCTAAGGGCCTTACATCCGAAGTGGAGAGCAAAAGTCACGGCAATTGAAGAACCGAAAGATCTCTCAACTTTATCACTCGATGAACTCATAGGCAACTTGAAGGTTAATGAGATGATAATTTTGAAGGACTCGGAATTCGTAAAAACCAAGAGTGAAAGGAAGTCTCTTGCACTCAATGCCAAGAAGGCACAAAGCGATCATGATAGTTCCTTGGATAGCGATGACGAGGAGTATGCATTGGCGGTGAGAGATTTCAAGAAGTTCTTCAAAAGACGAGGTCAACACGTGAGGCAACCCAACAATGACAAGAAATCAATCTCAAAGAATCGGTTATCGGATTCGAATCCGGGAACTGACAATCGTATTACGTATTTTTATTTTATCTATCTAGTAATGTATTTCATTTAGTATTGTATTTGAATTCTATTATTTTAATGTTTTACGTATGAAATAATTGTTTTAATTTTCGAATAAAAATTGTCTACTTGAATTTAAATAATTAAGAAAAAAATAGGGTATGATTTGCGGCGACTTTCTAACAACGAGTAACGGTATAGGGTATACGTTTTAAATTTTGAAAAAAAAGTTTTTTTTTTAAAACATTGGAAACCATTTTGTGTTTCAACTAGGTCGCCCCTAGGACCAAATTACCACACTCGATTCAGCCGACTCGGTCGCCGAAACAGGCGGACCGAGTGCGACTTCGGTCGAACTCGACCCTGACCTAAACTGTTGTGCCCAACCTTAGTTGTTGAGAAGGTTGCATAAAAGCTGTATATAAGGCGTACCCAGTCAGAATTACAAGTAAATCGAATATAAAGATGGCGACTAGGGATGTTATTTCCATTATTATATAATTCAAGACCGCAATGGATATATCCTCGTCTTCTTCCCTACTTTAATGTTCTCATTTTAAGTTAAAAAGAAAACACACTATACATATAATCAAATATTGAACAATAAATTACGATCCATAATTTTTGAATATCCAAATTAAAATAACCAAAACCAAAATTTATGGATAAATATTAAGTAACTATAAGTATTCATGCAAAAAAATGGCAAGAGAATAGCCGATAGCGTGTTCAAAGCAATAGCAGGGATGCCGTGCTTCTCCTCCAACAAAACTGAAAAAAGAAGAAATGGCAAGACGGCTTATTGCAAAAGAACTAAAGTGTTTTAACTCGGAATTAAGCTTACTAGGCATGACTTTAACCCTGATCGTGAGAACATCTTTCACTTGACTGCCACCATCCCCGTCCCTCCCTCTTCTCCTTACTACGGTGGAATCTTTCATATCGACATCACTGCGCCCAGTCTATTTCCTTACTCTGATTTGTTTTATTGCATACCTGCCACTATTTTCATAACTAATTTCATATTATACGTGATCGTGGCCTGTTGATTATATATGTTATATATCAATAGTATATTAATATTACTCCCTCGGTCCCAAATTTATTGTCGAGCGACAAAAATACACACATAAAAGTGCATTTATCATTCCTTCTTTTTTTTTCTCTTTTACGTTTTGACATAATAATAAGAGTACATAGATAGTATCTCTGTTTAAATTTGTAACACAATTGGTGCAACTCATTAGAAAGAGTTGAGTTGGGACACAAGTGAGTATTCGTGCTGGAGCTATATAAGACCTTCATCAGTCTCATTTTTATACTACTTTTCTTATCTGTTTTTCACACACAATATATCATCTTGTTCAAGTGAAAATATGTTCTAAAACCAGACAACGAAGGGTTTCAATGCGCACGCTGCTAATGAATACTCTAAATTATTACTATGTTGTCTCCCATGAGTCGAAGTTACACCACGTAAGTAACCCTCTACTCAAAAAGTCACCTTAAAATAAGTATTATTTTCTTTTATTTTGACTATATAAATTGTTTATATGCTTCCCCACCTCCAATGCCGCTTGATGATGAAGATGGTGAAGAATTCTTGATTTTCTTTGAATGAACATGGTCTCAAGATTTTGTGTCAGTGAAATATAATACTTAAAACGAAATTTTGGGTTTTATCCGAAATTTCGGATATATGAATTAATTTTTTTTGTCTTGTGTCTATTTTTTCGGCCAATTTTAAGTTGTTTAAGTTGATTATAAATTTGAATTGGTTGGAAGTGGTTATTATCAAAGAAGGTTGATTACTATAGTAGCTTATTGCGAGTTGTAATTAACAACAAAAAAACACATGCTTAAATAAAATACATATATAACTTAAAAGGTGTAATTGGTAAATTTTCCCACTAGAAATTTGTTAATACAGTGATCGCTCGGGGTTAAAAGTTAATCTAAGTACTCGCCGGGAGGTCTTTAGATGCTTTGTGTTTTAAAGAGATCTTGTACTATCAAGGTATATTGTTGACGATTTCCTGCACACGTAAAGTAACACCGTTAGTCCTTACCGTGGGGACGAACCCCACGATTAGACTCCGGTGTGAGAGTAAGTATTCATATAATCCGAGATATATGTGTGTGTAGAGATGAGTGAGAAAATCATACCTCGTCTGGAGTGCAAGTGGGGTACTATTTATAAGAGAAAGTATTGGGCCTTTCCCCGTTTCTCGGATAGTACTTGGGAGTGGGCCTTTGTGGGCTAAATGACCATTTGTCTGTTTATAGTCTAATCGTGCCTTGTGTATTATTCTTTAGAAGACTTATCCACAGGGGTCTCAGACATAAGTATGCCCGGTCATTGCGCCGCGGCTCTGCTTGCCGGAAGCGGATCCGATTGGAGCTTTTACCATCGTGGTGGGCTTTTGTGTACTTGGGTCTAGGCCCAAGGTTTGGTGTATGGTTTTAGGCCCAATGGGTCGTGTCCATACTATACGCCATCAAGTCCTCCCAGTCCAGTAGTTCTTGCGGATAAGAAGGGGGTGCTAGACTTTTCAGCTTCGTTCTTGGGACTTGTATCCGTGCTTATTGTTTTTTTTTTCTCGAGGCGTTTGGCGCTCTTCCTTCTTTCTTGGGCCCCTCAATTTTATCTCTCTTCTTTTACCGTTGATTCTTTTGTCAGATACTTTTTATTTATCACGTTTCCGTGCCTTTTCGTGGGATCACAGATAGGTTGTTGGACTTTTGATTAGTACCGCTTTCCTTCTTTTGCATCCGAGTGTGAGCCCCTTTGGTTTTTGTGTCCTCGATTATTTTTTATTCCAAGATAATCTTGCATGCTACATTTGAGCCACCAATTGTCATTTAATGCTTGAAATAACGGTCCCCGACCAAGTCAATTATTGCAGCTCATGATGACCTTTGGTTGCATTGATATCGGTCGTTCGTTTTTGTAAGTGTATTCTACGTGTACGTGTCTCGTTTTTTGCGCAAATATATTTAAAGTTATTGTGGCCCTCCCATTTAATTTTTACTGCTCCCATTCTCATTTTTATTTCACGGATATTTACTTTTCTTGACATTTTTTCTCTTTGGGTCGCTTTTTGCTTTGTTGTTTTTGCAATGTTGGTGATAGATTCTCCCAAGTATTTTCTTACTCAGCGTTATTTGGATGATTTTTGTAGGAAGTTTCATATTCCATCATGTGTTAACCCAACCCTGGCTAGTCCGGGTAGCCGTGTTCGCGATGCCCCTCCTGGGTAAGTTGCCGTCTACACCAAGCTTTTTGATTTTGCCTCTTATCGAATCCCTTTTTCTTGTTTCTTTCTTGATGTTTTAAGGTACTTCCATTTTCACATCTCTCAAGTTAGTCCTTTGGCCGCTCTCAAGATTTCTCATTTTGAGATTGCATGTCGTATCTTGGGCATTAACCCTACGGTTGGTTTGTTTCGTGTTTTCTACGCGAATACTTTCAAGAATGGTTGGTTATCATTTCGCCGATGTTCTCCTTACATTGCTATTTCTGATAATATCCGTCCTCCCGTTGATTGGTCAGACCATTTTTTCTTTGTTGATGTGTCGGTTATTCCATTTTCTATGTCTTTGGTCCGATTGGGGTTTTGGTAAGGATCATGTGCCTCTTATGTACCATGATTATAGTGTAAGTGATGTGCATCGTTTGTTGATGCATCGTGTTGCACCTACTCCCAAGCACTCGAAAGCTTTTTTGTACTCTGTTGGCATTAGCCATTATCATTCTCTTGGGAGGGATTTTTATCATATGTTCGTTGACTCCGCTAGAAAAGGTATATGTGCTCCTTTCGTCCTTGTTGTTAATGCAATAATGCCTAAAAACGTTACTTGCATTTTTCGGTCTCGCATAGTTTTGATTACGACAATATGTAAAAACAAGCATTTACGAAAACAACGAAAAACAAATTCTTGATTTCAAGTAATTTTCATTTTACCCATTTTCACTTAAGGTATGAATAAACAAGTACTAACCTTAATCAAGTGATCAAGTGATTTAATCTTTTCTTAAAACTCACTTTTTATTAAGTGTGACAAGTTTTTTTATTAAACTTTATTTTTAAGAAAATGTTTTATTAAATTAAATATTTGAAAATTTGAAAATGGCATATTCTTTTTTGATTTGGAATATTCTTTCAAGATATTTTATAATTAGATAAGACCTCCACCACTAAAGGACGAAAAGGGAGCGGAGTCTACTCTAACGGTTCCCTAGTGCCTATGCGGTTCCTTATCGATAAAGAACCGCCGGCTGAGATAAGGAACCGCGGGCAGATATAGCCGTTGGCCCTTTGTCCTATAAATAGTGGACCATTCTCAGATTTTCTATTCACCTCTTTTGCAGATATATTTCCAGATTCAAACATACTTCTTAAATCACTCAAATCCTTGATCATTTGATTGATTACTACTTGTTTAGAAGTGAATCTATCCCATCCATCCCTTCCCCTCCAAGTGCAAAGAGAAGAACACTGTCCTTGTGAAGTGTTGAGTCCACCACCAAAGATCCTTTGAAGATCAAATCTTATACATTTGTTGTTGTGTCATAGTTGTGAAGATCCAAGTAGCTGTGTCTATTTGAAAGTTGTGTATGTACTAAGCATAGTTGTGTAGATTGGTCCTAGCTACGATTAGGGCTCGACTTTTAGCTTAGAGTCGGAAATTGGTTAAGCAACGTGTACGGTTTTCTCCACCATAAGGAGCTTGTTGTGTAGTGAACTCTCGAGTAAGGAGTACTCGAGGAGTGGAGTAGGAACGAGGAGTGAGCTTCGTTGCCGAACCACTATAAATCCTTGGTGTTTGGTTTGATCTTTATTTACCCTTAACTCTTTACATTCTTTATTCTTTGTGCATATACATTAGTTAGTATTAGTTTAGTTACACTATCATTGTTCATATTGTGTATAATAAGATTTCACATATTTCCTCAAGCCTAAGTTTTTGAAAAAGGATTTTTTGAAAACCATCTTTTAATAAGTATATATAAGAAACTATTCAACCCTCCCTTTCTAGTTTCTACAATTGGTATCAGAGCGAGGTTGCTCAAGAATTTTTAAAGTATATTGTATTTTAAAACTTGAATCGATCTATGGATTCCAACAAGTACCTAGAAGGGCAATCTATGCAAAGACCACCACTTTTTGAAACCGATAGTTTTATTTATTGGAAAAATAGATTTGAGACTTATGTGAAATCAAAAGATTTAGATCTTTGGCATGTTATTACCAATGGTGATTTTTTACCTTATCAATTTAATGAAGTTTCTAAAACAAAAGAATTGGTCACTAAAGCTAATGATGATACTAAAAAGAAACTTTCGAAAAATAATGAGGCTAAAATGGTGATTTATAATGCTTTACCTAAGAAAGAGTATGAAATGATTTTTATGTGTGAAACCGCTAAAGATATTTGGAACACTCTTTTAGTAACCCACCAAGGTAATAGCCAAGTCAAAGAAAGCAAAATCGATCTTCTTGTCCAACAATATGAACAATTTGTCATCTTAGAAGATGAAACTATTGATAGTGCTTTTGCTAGATTTAACACTATTATTACTAGTCTAAAAGCACTTGATGAAGGTTTTTCTAGCAAGAAAAGTGTTAGGAAGTTTCTAAGGGCCTTACATCCGAAGTGGAGAGCAAAAGTCACGGCAATTGAAGAACCAAAAGATCTCTCAACTTTATCACTCGATGAACTCATAGGCAACTTGAAGGTTAATGAGATGATAATTTTGAAGGACTCGGAATTGGTAAAAACCAAGAGTGAAAGGAAGTCTCTTGCACTCAAAGCCAAGAAGGCACAAAGCGATCATGATAGTTCCTTGGATAGCGATGACGAGGAGTATGCATTGGCGGTGAGAGATTTCAAGAAGTTCTTCAAAAGACGAGGTCAACACGTGAGGCAACCCAACAATGACAAGAAATCAATCTCAAAGAATCGGTTTGCCAAGAACGAAAAAGGTGATAGGAATTGCTTTAGATGTGGTGATCCAAATCATTTCATTAGTGATTGTCCAAAGCCTTCACGCGATAAGAATCAACGGGTGTTCGTTAGTGGTTCTTGGAGCGATAGCGGTGAAGATGTTGATGACAACCCCAAAGAGGAGAAATGTCTTATGGCTCATACTTCTAAAGAGGTACATTCCGAAACCGAATATAATAGCAACGATAGCTCCACCTTAGATGATATTGAATTAGAAGGCCAATATGATAATTTACACAAACTTAGCCTTAAATTCATAGAAAAGAACAAAACCTTAAAATCAACCAAAACTAAGCTTGAAAATGAGATCAATGAACTTAGGGAGAAATTAGCCAAGCTTGAGAAAAATAAAGAAGTTGATTTAGGTTGCTTAAGTTGTGAGAAACTTAGATTAGAGAATGAAGATCTCAAGAGCACCTCCATTAAATTGGAAAAGTTCATGAAAGGTACTAGTGCTCTTGATGATATGTTAAACAAACAAATTCATTCTAAGGAAAGACATGGTGTAGGTTTGAACTCAAATGAAGCATCAACTAGTGAACCTAAACAAGTCAGATTTTCAGAAAATCGTCTGTTGTACGCGGTCCCAGATTGTATGGGGCGGTTCCTTATCACTATGGAATCGCCGCCCTAGATAAGGAACCGTGGCCAGAAAGAGGTTTTGCTGAAAATCCTGAACTTTCTGAAAAGTCAAATTTAGGTGAACAACCAAAGCATCTTATTGTTAACAAGGTCAAATTACCCATACTTGACGACAATGCCGTTGATAAGTTCTATAAGCCCTTGAGTAAACATCTAATGGAAAATAGAAGTTTATCAAGACCATCCACTACTCCACCAAGAGTACGGAATGAGTCTAGGCCTAGAAGTAGAACAACAACACCTAGAAGAGATAGTCAAAACAATTCACGACCTAGAAGTAAAACTCCAACACCTAGAAGGAATGACCACAACTCTAAACCAATATCATATACAACTAGGGGAAATAATGAACAACAAAATGGTTATATGAATTATTATCCTCCTCCATTTTATTCCCCATGAGGAACCCCTCCTCCATTCATGCATCCCAACCAAATGCAAGGGATGTTTGGAACTAACAATTTTGGGCCCATGAGATATTGGGGACCAAATTTTTGATCTTCTGTTTTGTTACCTAGATATGCTTGGGAATTGATTTGGAACCCGGCGAGTGGATTAAGGATAGTGGTTGTTCTAAACACATGACGGGTAATCGAAGTTTGTTCTCGCACTACAAAGCATATGATGGAGGTAACGTCACATTCGCTAGTATTCTACGTGGTAATATCATTGGCAAAGGTACGGTTTCTCTTGACTCCATGACCATTGAAAATGTTGAGCACGTAGATAATTTAGGGTTTAACCTTTTAAGTATAGGTCAAATTTGTGACAATAAGTGTAAGGTCATCTTTTCGGAACATGACAGTGAAATCGTAAAAGATGGAAAGGTCATTGGAAAAGGTGTTAGAAAGCATGGGCTTTATGTCATGAAGGTCAATAAGAAGTCAAAAGACAACATATGTCTTGCGACTATAGATGATAGTTCTACTCTTTGGCATAGGAGATTAGGTCACGCTAATATGCATTTAATTCAATCTTTAGTCTCTAAGGAGTTGGTAAGACACCTCCCCAAGATGAAGTTTGATAGTCACTTTTGTGATGCTTGCAAAGTTGGAAAGCAAGTTCACTCAAGTCACAAAGCCAAAAATTTGGTTTCAACCTCTCGGTACTTAGAGCTCCTACATATGGATCTCTTTGGACCTTCCGCCATACGGATTTATGGAGGTAACCTTTATACCCTAGTTATAGTTGACGACTATTCTAGATTCACTTGGACTAGATTTTTGGCATCTAAGAATGAAGCTTTCGATCATTTTGAAATCTTTAGTCGAAGAATTCAAAATCAACTAGGATGTCCAATTGTCTCTATTAGGACGGATGAGAGTTGGGTCATTGCGATGCAAGAAGAATTGAATCAATTCGTTGCTAATGATGTTTGGGAACTTTTCCTCCACTTAGAAGTTCTACCATTATAGGAGCCAAATGGGTCTATAGGAATAAGTTAGATGAGAATGGTTTTGTGTCTCGTAACAAGGCTAGACTTGTAGCTCAAGGCTATAATCAACAAGAAGGGATTGATTATGACGAGACATATGCACCGGTAGCAAGATTAGAATCCATTAGAATCCTTTTAGCCTAAGCTTGTGCCTTAGACTTTAAGCTTCAACAAATGGATGTAAAGAGTGCGTTTCTTAACGGTTTGATCAATGAGGAGGTATATGTGTCTCAACCTCCCGGCTTCATTGATTTTGAGAAACCGGATCATGTTTACAAGCTTAAGAAGGCACTTTATGGTCTTAAACAAGCACCCAAAGCTTGGTATGATAGACTTAAAGCGTTTCTTGTTAAACATGAGTATACCATGGGGATGGTAGACAACACGCTCTTTACAAAGAAGAAAGGTTCTCACCTCATAATCGTTCAAATATATGTTGATGACATTATATTTGGCTCAACTTGTCAAGAATTGTGTGATGACTTTGCCAAAATCATGCATGATGAGTTTGAAATGAGTATGATGGGAGAACTTAACTTCTATTTAGGACTCCAAATTAAACAAATGGATGATGGTATTTTCTTTAGTCAATCTAAGTATGCTAAAGAAATGCTAAAGAAATTTGGATTATAAGAATCTAGACCAATGAAGACCCCAATGGCCTCGGATACTAAACTCACCGTAGATGATGATTGTGAGTCGGTAGACAACACCAAATATAGAGGTATGATTGGTAGTTTATTGTACCTAACGGCAAGTCGACCGGATATCATGTTTAGTGTTTGCCTTTGTGCTCGCTTCCAAGAGGCTCCCAAAACTTCTCACCTTGAAGCGGTTAAGCGTATCTTCTGATACATTAAGGGAACTATACATTTAGGATTATGGTATCCTAAAGGGACCGGCGTAGAAACCAATGTCTACATGGACTCGGATCATACGGGAGACTATGTGGACTGGAAACGCACTAGTGGAGTTTGTACCTTCATGAGTTGTTGTTTAACTTCTTGGTTCTCCAAGAAACAAACCGCTCTTGCGATATCCACCACGGAAGCCGAGTATGTGAGTGCCGGAAAAGCATGCCAACAAGCTCTATGGATGAAGCAAGCGCTTGTTGATTACGGGATTTCTCTTGATGATGTTCCCATTATGTGCGACAATAAAGGTGCTATAGACCTTAGCAAGAATCCTGTGCAACATTCGCGAACCAGGCACATAGAAATTCGCCACCATTTCCTTAGGGATAATGTTCTAAAGAGGAACATTTCGATTGAGAAGGTACCCTCCGAGGATAATTTAGCCGACATCTTCACTAAGCCACTTAAGAGGGAACCTTTTAATTACTTGCGTCTAGGTCTAGGATTAATGGAACATATTCCTTAATTGCTTTCCTTTTATTGAGTCTCGTATTTTCTTTTGATTGATTCATTGAGTTTCCTAAACTCTTCTTGAAAATCTTCTCTTCTCCTTTTCAAAATTCTCAAAGTCTCTTTCGAAAATGGTCGAGATATGTTTTGACATTGTTAATTCAATACGTTTTTCATAGATTCTTGCTATTAATCTCGAGCTTACATAATTCATATGTATGATTCTCTCAAACATAGCAAGAACAAGATAGAATCATGGAGGATCATTGTGTCGTGACTTAAGGTCTTGTCTTACACACCTCCTACATCGATTTTTATTTTAAAATCCATGTATTTTGGTCAAATCTCTATTTGGTGAGTTCGTATGTGTTTTCTTTTATATTTGCTTTTAAGCATATCCCTATGATTAGTTAGACTAGAAAAATAAGATTTGCTGAATTGAAAAATCTTCCTTCACCACCAAAACACAGCCTCTGTAGGCGGTTCCATATATGAAACGCGGTCCCTTAGCGATAAGGAACCGCCAGAAGTGATAAGCAACCGCGTACAGTGCTTCCTTTTTCGGGTATTTCTGAAACTCCAAATTTGTTCCAACACTTTGTGGAATCTTTGTTTCAACCCTTTGACCACCCTAAAAATACCTCGAGCCTTCCCTATTTAACCATAAGCATTTTGCCATACTTCACATCCCAAAATGTCTTATTCTCCTAATGAAAGCCTTGATTCTCCTCCATTTTCCCCAATTGCTTTCAATCCCAACTCACCCAAGAACACTTTCAATCCAAATTCACCCAAGAACACTCTTAATCACATTTCTCATACCAAGAATGTTGATTGTGGAACATCTTTTCTTCCATCACCACCCTTTAGTGCTCTTCCTCCTTCTCATGATAATGTCATGCACCATGGGACATATTGTCATTGTTGTCAATATCAACATCTTGCTATGGCACACATCTATGAGGAGTTGAGCTACATCAAGAGTCTCTTAATCAAGCCTCCTCTTCACTTTGATTATGAGATCTCCACCAAGCCACCACCACCACCTTCCGCCACTACCTTTTCTTTCATATAAGCATTGGTTGCTTATCCACAAGACACCTAATTCAAGCAAATCTTAGAATTATAGATTAACTAGGATTAGATTTATGCTTTTGGCTTGTTTCCTTTTTCATACATCTTTGTATGATTTTTTTACATGACTTCACTTGGATCTTAGTCTTTATATTTTCTTCTCTTTTTTTTGTGACCTATAGCTATCTCTTGTTGGTTGTCTCCTTTGTTCAACTCACCCTTCTATGTAGCTTGTCACCATATCTCGATTCCTTGGTGCCCCAAGCAAGGGGGAGTAAGCACCAAGGGGGAGTCTTTGCAAAGTCCATCTCTTCAACACCGACTTGTGCAACCTTTTTGCTTCGACAAAGGGGGAGAAATGAATAAACTCGTCTTCGAAAATCTTGTTTTTGTGTGGTTGAGTTTATGTATTGTCGGAATAAAAAAGGGGTAGATTGTTAATGCAATATTGCCTAAAAACGTTACTTGCATTTTTCGGTCTCGCTTAGTTTTTATTACGACAATATGTAAAAACAAGCATTTACGAAAACAACGAAAAACCAATTCTTGAGTTCAAGTATTTTTCATTTTACCCATTTTCACTTAAGGTATGAATAAACAAGTACTAACCTTAATCAAGTGATCAAGTGATTTAATCTTTTCTTAAAACTCACTTTTTATTAAGTGTGACAAGTTTTTTTTATTAAACTTTCTTTTTAAGAAAATGTTTTATTAAATTAAATATTTGAAAATTTGAAAATGGCATATTCTTTTTTGATTTGGAATATTCTTTCAGGATATTTTATAATCAGATAAGACCTCCACCACTAATGGAAAAAAAGGGAGCAGAGTCTACTCCGACGGTTCCCTAGTGCCTATGCGGTTCCTTATCGATAAGGAACCGCCGGCTTAGATAAGGAACCGCGGGCAGATATAGCCGTTGGCTCTTTGTCTTATAAATAGTGAACCATTCTCAGATTTTCTCTTCACCTCTTTTGCACATATATTTCCAGATTCAAACATACTTCTTAAATCACTCAAATCCTTGATCATTTGATTGATTACTACTTGTTTAGAAGTGAATCTATCCCATCCATCCCTTCCTCTCCAAGTGCAAAGAGAAGAACACTATCCTTGTGAAGTGTTGAGTCCACCACCAAAGATCCTTTGAAGATCAAATCTTATACATTTGTTGTTGTGTCACAGTTGTGAAGATCCAAGTAGTTGTGTCTATTTGGAAGTTGTGTATGTACTAATTATAGTTGTGTAGATTGGTCCTAGCTACGATTAGGGCTCGACTTTTAGCTTAGAGTCGGAAATTGGTTAAGCAACGTGTACAGTTTTCTCCACCATAAGGAGCTTGTTGTGTAGTGAACTCTCGAGTAAGGAGTACTCGAGGAGTGGAGTAGGAACGAGGAGTGAGCTTCGTTGCCGAACCACTATAAATCCTTGGTTTTTGGTTTGATCTTTCTTTACCCTTAACTCTTTACATTCTTTATTCTTTGTGCATATACATTAGTTAGTATTAGTGTAGTTACACTATCATTGTTCATATTGTGTATAAGAAGATTTCACATATTTCCTCAAGCCTAAGTTTTTGAAAAAGGATTTTTTGAAAACCATATTTTAACAAGTAAATATAAGAAACTATTCAACCCCCCTTCTAGTTTCTACACTTGTGTTTAGCTTGTGTATGTACCTTATTCCTTTTTTTCTTTTATTTGTAGACATTTCTCTTTTTGAGGTGGCAGCATATATGAAACCTCATCGTGTGAGTTTTCATGCACAACGTTTTGGTGTTGGTGAACTTCCTCTTCTTGTATGTACTCATGGTTTGACTGCACATTTGGTAGGTTTTGTCGATCCGGCTGACTTGACAACCGATTTGGGTGTTGGCTCGTTGCCTCCTACCCCTGTTAATGAGAGGGGGACTCGCGGTGACTCAAACAGTGTATGTGTGGATCGTTATCATGTGGCTGCCGCTTCTGCTTTCTCTGTTGAGAATGGTTTGGGATTTTCTTTCTCCGCTTCTTCATTTTTTGGCCAGTTACGATGTTAACGCTCGTTTTCCTTTCTTTTTGATATTAGATATCTTCATTTTACAGGTTCCATTTTTGCTCCCTCTGTTGTTCCATCTTCATCCGATGCTGGTCCGCTAGATGATCTGTGCCTCTTAGATCCTGATTTTGAGATTGATTTGGATTCTTCCCCGCCAGTGCTTTCCTTATCTTTGTCTGGCCAGCTTGCTGGTTATGTGTCGGATGCTCAGTCTTTTTGTTTGGGGTATCCAGAGGTTGGTTCGATTAGCTTGTCTGGAGCATCTGCATCTTTGGATTTAGGGGAAGACAATGTTATTTCTGAGGAAGACATTTTTCGTCTTCTTGGTGATCTTGATGTTCCCCGTTCGCGTGACTTTGGGGGTTTTAGGTTCTGTTGAACCATGGTTTTCTTGGGGTGCTCTTTCATGTCCTTTACCCTGCCTTTGGTTCCTGGCTGTTCTGCTGGTATTTTTAGGGATGGTGAGGGTTTCCTTTTTGGTAGCAATTTTTTGTAGGGACTGAAGGGGAGGGTGTTCCCCTTTCATCATTATTTGTTGTTGCTAGCTTTTGTTTATGGGGGGTATTTTTTGTTCTTCCGTATTTGCCCTGTATGTTTCTTCTAGTTTTCGCTAATGTAAGACTTTGTATCTTATCCTATTAGGAATCCTACTTTGGGCTTTTTGTTTGCGCACTTCTTCGTGGGTACGGCTTGTGTGCTTCCTTCTATCTTTGGTTGTTTTTATCTTGTTATTTAACCTTGTTATGCTTGCTCTTATGGCTTTTATTTTGCGCACTGCTTAGTGGGTGCGGCTTATTTTTTAAGGCTTCATGTCACCTATTTTGCACACTGCTTAGTGGGTGTGGCTTGTTATTTATGCTATCATTTGTGGTGTTTATGTACTCCATTGTTAGTCTTTTAGAGGAATCCCCTGGTACTGGACTTGCAATGCCTCTTATGTACTTTGTTGGATTTCGGCTCGGAGTCCGTAATTACCTATCACAGAGATATTATTGTTGTGGGGGTAGCCCCCTAGCATTGGGCTTCGAATTCCTCTTATGTGCTTTCTCTTTGAGTTTGTTCGCCTGGATTACTCAATTATTGTTTTGTATCACGGAGATGATATTGCATGCACATGTCTTTTGTTTCCTCTTTTTTTGGACAACTTATAGTGGTTATCATTTAAAAAGTAAAGGATGCGGAGGTAGCTAAGCTCCGCATGTTTTTGTATATACAAAAGAAAATGGATACTTTAATACATAAAGGGTTGTTTACATGATAATAGTTCTTCGAAAAGAAAGAAACGATTTCCTCCAGTCAGCGGTCGATAGCTCGTCCGTGAACTTTAACCAAGGTCTTGCGTTAACCACATGAGTTTTTGAAGGAAGCGCAGAGTTAGGTGTAGCATTTCTTCAGGTTGCAAACGTTCCATGTTATTTTCAATGTACTTCCTTCTTTATTCCTGAGTCTGTATGCTCCGTTTCCGAAGGCTTCTATGACCGCATATGGTCCTTCCTATTTTGGGCCCAGTTTGCCTATGTCTTCTGCGTGGCTTGCATTCATACTCATGTAAACGAATTCTCCTGGTTTAAATGTTTTTCCACGGACTCTTGAGTCGTAGTATTTTTTTCATTCTTGCTTTGCTTCTTGCTTCTTCGAGTGTGGCATGTATTCTTTTTTCTTCTAGAAGTTCTAGGTTAATTATTAGCTTTTCTTTGTTTGTTGCCTCATCAACTTCCATTGTGTGGATCGTTAGGATTCCTATTTCTGATGATATTACAGCCTCTATGCCGTATGTGAGGGGGAATGGAGTTTCCCCATTACTCGTCTTTGGCATTGTTCTGTGTGCCCATATGACATGTGGGACTTCCTCTACCCAGTTTTTTCTTCCTTCAAGTCTTGATGTCATTCCTTCCCCTAGACTTCTGTTTGCCCTTTCGACGAGTCCGTTCGTTTGTAGATGTTTGACAGAAATAAAATGTTGTATGATGCCTTTTTCTTTGCACCAATCTTTGAATGGGTTATCTCGGAATTGCTTCCCATTGTCGGATACTATTTCTCCGGGTAGTCCGAATCTGCAAACGATGTTATCCCATACTACATTTTTTATCCGCGTGCCTGTTATTGTAGCCACTGGTTTCGCTTCTATCCATTTTGTGAAGTAGTCGATTGCAACAATTAGGAATTTGACTTTGCCTCGTCCTTCTAGGAAGGGTCCGGCTATGTCTATTCCCCATTTTTGGAATGGCCAAGGTGGGGTTATCGGTGTGAGGCTCTGTTGGGGGTACTTTGAGACTAGCCTGTGTACCTGGCAGCTCTGGCATTTTTTATTATTTCTTTGTCATCCTCGTGCATTGTTGGCCAGTAGTATCCTATCCTTATAACTTTTGCTACTACGGGCCTGGGTCCGGAGTGCATGCTACATGTTCCTTTGTGGATTTCGTGTAAGATGTACTTGGCTTTCCTTGGTCCCACGTACAGTCGCCATGGTTCCAGGAATGATTTCTTGTACATTATTACTTTTATGATTTCATACCTTTTTGACTTGGTTTTTACCTTTCTTGCTTGTCTCCTTTCTACTGGTAGTGTCCCTTTTGATAGGAAGTCGTATATTGGCGTCATCCAATTATACTCTGTTGTTGGGAATAAAATATAGCCAAGACATTCAGACGCTGACAAGAGGACATTGGACGTTGATAGGAACAACTCAAGCGTTGTCAGGTCAAGCGTTGACAATAAGAAGTCAAGCGTTGATAGGAAGAAGTCAAACACTGATAGAAGACTTAGTTTACACGTTTTATGTTTATAGTAAAGATATGTTCTAAAATGTATTTTCTATGTTTATCTTTACCAGAATTAGCTCATAGGTAAACTCTTGTACAAGGCTCCTTGTCTTATAAAAGGAGGCCTTTAGGTTTATTTTAAGAGACGTATTCGACTTTCATTGTATTCAAGTTCGATTTATCAATTGAAGTGAAAGTTTGGTTTTTCTGTTTGTGTGTTCTTGTTCTAAGTATTAATTCCGCATAATACCTAGATTGTTTCATACACAACAAAGTTTCTCTACGTGTTAATCTTGATTTAATCTCGTTAACACAAAGCTAAATCGATCTATGTTTGGGATCAACAAGTGGTATTAGAGCTTGTTGAGGAACTTTGATCTTTAGAACACAAAACCCTAAAAACCCTAAATCGCCTGAAACCCTAATTTTCAGACAACATGTCTACCCCAGCATTGAACTCTTCCTCCTCATCCTCCTCCACAAACCATAACCTAAAAATCCCCATGCTAGACCCTGACAACTTTGAACTATAGAAGTTTAATTTTGAGCAATATCTTCAAATTCATGACTACGCTCTATGGGAAATCATTGAATATGGGAACTCCTTTGATAAGGCTGCCAAGATTCAAGCTGCTATAGACTTGAGATCAGCTGCTGCTAATGCATCTGAAGAGGATTAAAAGGAACAACCAGGTGATGGTAGAGCTGTCTCGGCTGATGACATAGCATTAAGAAGGAATGACATGAAGACACTAAACATTCTCAAACTCTAATTGGGATATGAAAACCAACACAAGTATAGAAGTTTTGATTCTGCAAAAGAACTTTGGGAAGCCATTCAAGTCAGCTATGGTGGCAATGAGGAAACTGCTTCAGAGAAGAAGAAGAAGCAACTCCTGCACGATTTTGCTGTGTTCAAAGCTCTTCCCAATGAAAACTGAGTAGAGTGAGAAGCAGATTACTTGATATCACAAGTAAGCTGTCCTTTATGGGAACTGTGTATAATGATGCTGATATCATTACCATTTTTCTCAAAAGTCTTGGTGATGCATGGAAGATTGAAGCAAGGTCCATTTTTGCTACCAATGCTCACAAAAATTCCAAGTTTGATGACGTCTACAATAAACTAAAGATTGTAGAGAGTGAAATACTTTCGAACCAAGAAAGTAAACCCACTAATGTAAACATGGCCTTCTTCTCTCATAGTGAAGGTCAATCTGCTCAAAGGGAGACATACGTGCACCCCGTTACTGGATCACCTTGTGTCAACGCTGGATCAAGCTTTGTCAATGTCTCACTTTTAGACGCTGACACATACAATACTGACTCACCAAAAATCAAACCTGCTAGTATTGATCTTGATACAGTGTGTGCATACATTGCTTCATTGCCCAATGGTTCTGCAATTACTTATGAGGACCTTGAGCAAATCAGTGATGAAGACTTGGAAGAGATGGAAATCAAGTGGAACATTGCACTTGCAAGCATTAGGGCCAACAGATGGAATAGGAGATTCAGAAAGAAAATGACCTTAAATGCTAAAGACACTGCTGGATTTGATAAATACAAGGTTGAGTGTTACAATTGTCATAGAATGGGCCACTTCATGAGAGAATGTAGATCCCCAAGAAGATCTGATGCTGGAAAACCTTCAAGCCAAATTGTCAAAGCTGAAGAGACAAATGTTATGGTTGCAATGCAAGAGATTGATGGCATTGGTTGGGACTGGAGCTTTTTAACCAAGGATGTGCATGAGAACAAGGCCTTGGTTGCAGAAAAGGAAGAAGAAGAACATGTTCACTATGCTCTCATGGCACATTCCTCGTCTTCATCAGACAATGAGGTATATAATGATGCTTTTTGTAGTAAAGGTTGTCGTTTAAACACTGAAAAGCTTAACAATGAAAACATAAAGTTAAAATCAGACTTAGTTGCTGTAAAATGTAAGTTATCTAACTATCAACTTGCACTTATTCAAACTGAAAAGACTGTGTCTGAATATAAGAAAATGGAGGCTGACCTAAAGAATCAAATCAATGTGTTAAAACATGACCTCAATACTAGTGTAAGTGTTAGAATCATCTTGGAGAGATCCAATGGTGTTATACAAGCTAAGTTAGATGAGGCCATTAAAAACAAAGACAATGTAGGTCTTAAAATTCAAAGATTTGAAAAAGCCACTCAAAACCTAGAAAAATGTGTTAGTGAACAAAGAGATGATAGGGACATGACAGGGATTGGAATGAAGGAGTATGCTGATGTTCCACCACCTACTGGGAACTTCTATGGTGTCCTTAGAAAGGATTTATCTTGGACTGGTATACCAGAACTCCAAGAAAAGGAATTCATTTCTCCACCAAGAGTTGTTGCTCTAGTATAGGAACATAAGCAAAATGTAATTGACATAAATCAATGGAAGAAAACCAACTCTGCTGAATTTGTTAAAGGAGGCATGCTTAGTGAAAGCCCAAATGAATCATCACCCATCAAAATAACCAATCCCACTACTGGAAAGGCTGTTGACCTTGGCTCAAACGTTGATAGAAAACCTAGTGTTAAATATGCAGAAATGTACAGAAAACCTAGGTCACCAAAAAGTCAAGTTAGTGATAGTGGAACAGGATTCTTCTCATCTAGACCTAGAAATATGTCTAGAAAAGCTTGTTATACGTGTGGTAGCTTTTCACATTTGGCTTACAAGTGTGTCAACGCCCAAAATACCAACACTGATAGAAAGTCAACCATGGTCAAACCCAAACCTTTTGTCCAACAAAGTCCACAAGTCATTAGACAGCCCCATTCTTTACTAAAGGGTCTAATACTTACGGACAAAGACCTTTTCAAAAGACCAATACATGGTCTAACAGACAATTGATTCCTGTAGCAAACCCTACATTTGGCGCTGACAAGAGTAATTTCAGCACTGACAAGTATAATTCTAACGTTGACAGGAACGTTGTTAATACTGTTAGACCAAACAGGTATTTGCAACCACTGGGAAAGAGGTCTAGAGCTACTTTCAGCTTAACTTGGAGACCTAAGCAAGACCAAAACACCAATTTAGAAGGAATGTCTATGACCTGTAACAGATTTAACTATATTTCAAAGGTCATTACAAAATCTATTGGGGTTAACTGGGCATTTCACCCCAAAAGGGATGACAATGGGGTTGTTATAAGGACTAAGGTGTATGTTCTTGTTGAACAACCAAATGAATCCAAGTCTGATAAGGCTTGGGTTACCAAAGAAAACTAATTTGTTTTCTTTATGTGTAGGGCATTCAAAAGCAGGTCAATGATTATGGATATTGGGACAGTGGATGCTCTAGGCATATGACAGGGAAGGAAGACTATTTGACAAACTTTACCCCCATTAGAAATGGTGACAAAGTGTACTTTGGAGGAGGATATGGAACTATTACTGGCAAAGGCACTCTTATCACCAACAATTTGCGTTTTGAAAACGTATTTCTGGTAAAAGAACTTGATTATAATTTGTTTAGTGTGTCACAAGTGTGTGATAACAAGAATAAGGTTCTTTTCACTGATACTGAATGCCTGGTGTTGAGCAAAGATTTTAAGATACCTGATGAGAAGTTCATTGAGTATAGATTACCTAGACATAAGGACATTTATAATGTGAATCTTAATGGAATTAGGATGAATAATAATCTGTCATGTCTATATGCTAAGGCTTCAGTTGATGAAAGTAATCTATGGCACAAAAGGTTAGGGCACATAAACTTTAAGAACATAAACAGACTTGTGAGACATGGTTTAGTTGATGGTTTGCCTGAAAAGGCTTTCCACAATGATCATTCCTGTGTTGCATGCCTTAAAGGAAAACAACACAAAGTATCCTTTAAGTCTAAACTTGTGCACTCTAGTACTCAACCTCTTCATTTGTTGCATATGGACTTGTTTGGGCCAACTAACATAGAAAGTTTAAATGGTAAGTCTTTTTGTTTTGTCATAACTGATGATTTTTCTAGATTTACTTGGACATTCGTTTTGGCCTTAAAAAGTGAAACTGCTACTGTTTTAATTAACTTTATTACTCAATTGAGAAGAGAACAGGGAAATAGGTTAAGATAATTAGAAGTGACAATGGTGGTGAGTTTAGAAACCAGTTGTTAGATGACTTCTGTATCAAGAAAGGGATTAGTAGACAGTTTAGTGTAGCTAGAACTCCACAACAAAATGGAGTGGCTGAAAGGAAGAATAGAACCCTCATAGAAGCTGCTAGGACAATGTAGGCTGATGCTCATTTTCCCATTGCATTTTGGGCTGAGGCTGTGAATACAGCCTGTTATGTACAGAATAGAGCATTGATCAACAAAATTCACAACAAGACACTTTATGAGCTATTTTGGAATAGGAGACCCAATATTGGGTTTCTAAAACCCTTTGGATGTCATGTAGTTGTTTTAGACACTAGTGATGCCTTAGGAAAATTTAGTGCTAAAGGTGATGAAGGCTATCTTATGGGTTATTCAGTGCAGAGTAAAGGATATAGGGTTTACATTAAGAAAGAAAAACGTATACTTGAAAAAGTACATGTTAGGTTTTTAGAAAGTAAACCTAGTTATCCTGAGAGTGGACCAAACTGGTTCTTTGACTTGGAACCCTTGTCTAGAACCTTGAATTATATGCCTGTTACTAATCCAGACATTGTGAAAGTAAATTCACATGTTGTGGAAGATCCAGTTGTTGAACCTACAGGTATACAGGTTGATGAAGAAGTTGAATTGCAAGCAGACAAATCATATCCAATACTTGAGTATGTTACTATCCCTATTTGGACAGATGGATTTGCTGCTGCTACTGCTGCTGGAAAGGGAAAAGAAAAAGCAAGTCCACAAGAGAAGCCCATTGATGAAAGCATGCATGAATCCTCAGACGTTGACAATGGTGAACCAAACGCTGACAAAGGAAAATCCGACGCTGATAAGACAAATCCAAGTGTTGATGATTCCAACGTTGACAGACCTATTTCAGGCGTTGATGACCATTTGTCCATTTATTCTCTTCAAGTGTTTTTGTACAAGGTGAACCTTTTGCTGTACTTGATGAGGTCAATTCAAGTGATGAAGGAAGAGAGACTGAGGATGATATTAACAATTTGGAGTCTGACATTGAAGACAACACCATCATTGAAGGAGGAATACTTACAACAACTATCAAGAATCATCCTCCTTCTCAAATTATTGGTGATGTGATGTCTCCGGTTCAAACAATAAGATCTCATCCAGACTCAAAGCGGTTTTATTGCTAATATCCACAAGAAGGTTGATACCCCTCTTGTTCAGGCATGTTTGTTTGCTTGTTTTCTGTCACAACAGGAGCCCAAGAATATATTTGCTGCTCTCACAGAACCAAGTTGGGTGGAAGCAATGCAAGATGAGCTTCACCAATTTGCCATTCAAGATGTTTGGGAGTTAGCTGATTATCCCAGATATGTCAGACCTATTGGGACAAGATGGGTTCTTAGAAACAAAAAGGATGAAAGAGGTATTGTTGTCAGAAACAAGGCACGTTTAGTTGCTCAAGGCTATACACAAGAGGAAGGAATAGACTATGAAGAAGTGTTTGCACCTGTTGCAAGAATTGAAGCAATACGCATCTTCCTAGCCTATGCTTCCTGCATGGGATTTAAAGTTTATCAAATGGATGTGAATAGTGCTTTTCTTTATGGCATAATTATAGAGGAGGTGTATGTGATGCAGCCTCCTGGTTTTAAAGATCCTGAACATCCAGACAAAGTGTATAGAGTGAAGAAAATAATGTATGGACTTCATCAAGCCCCAAGAGCGTGGTATGGCACATTGTCCACATATCTGGTGGAAAATGGATTCAAAAGGGGCACCATAGATCAGACTTTGTTTACCAGGAAGGTTGGTAAAGACTTTTTACTTGTTCATGTCTATGTGGATGATATCATCTTTGGTTCTACCAATCCAAAGATGAGTGAAGACTTTTCCAAGCTCATGACAAACAAATTTAAGATGAGTGCTATGGGAGAGATGAACTTCTTTTTAGGGTTACAAGTTCAACAAAAAGAAGATGGTATCTTCATCTCTCAAGACAAGTATGTAGCAGATATCTTGAAGAAGTTTGGCTTTTCTCAACATGACAGACAGGCTAGCACACCTATGGATAGGGAACACCCTTGGAGAAAAGCAGGAGCTGGAAAGATGTGTATGTCAGACATTATATATCAATGATTGGTTCATTGATGTATCTCACAGCCTCTAGACCTGACATTATGTTTGCTGCGTGTGCATGTGCACGCCATCAAGTGACTCCCAAAGAATGTCATCTTCATGCTGTCAAGAGAATTTTTAGATACCTTAGGTGCTATCCCTCATTAGGATTATGTTATCCAAAGTATTCTCCAATGGAGCTTACTGCTTATTCAGATAGTGATTATAGAGGTGACACATTTGATAGAAAATCCACAACTGGTAGATGCCAGTTTCTTGGGAGTAGGTTAATATCTTGGCAATGCAAGAAACAAACAGTGGTGGCCAACTCTACAACTGAAGCAGAATATGTTGCTGCAGCTGCTTGTTGTTATGGATTCAGAACCAACTGTTGGATTATGGGTACAATTTTATGCATACCAAGATTTTTGTAGACAATAATAGTGCTCTTTGCATTATTAAAAATCTTGTACATCACTCTAAAACAAAACACATATAAATTAGACATCATTTTATAAGAGATTGTTTTGAAAAAGGTTTAATACATCCATATAAAGTAGATACAGAAGAAAATGTGGCAGATTTGTTAACTAAACCTTTTGATATTGGGAGGTTTCAGTACTTGGTAACAAGTATTGGAATGATCAATCTTTCTTAATATGTGCTTTTGAATCATTTGTAAAAGTATGTACAGGATACGCATTATTATTGGTCTTTGTACAAAATTAGGTTTCCACTTTATTTGTCTAACGCTGTCAAAAGATATTCTAACGCTGATAAGTGTTAAATTGACGTTGATAGCAACATGTTAGTTTTTGTGGTTGTCACCTAATTATGCAGGCATTATGAGCATTGTACAAATGGATCTAGAGTTGCTCATAGATCCTTGGAGCTTACTAGAAATGTGTTCAGGTTTATGGATGATGGTTGGAATATATATATATATATTCCTATCTTGACATAAATTTTTATTACATAACTTATGATTGGCAACTTATGTATCATTGTTTCAGGGGAGGTTTAGGACACCTTTAGGACTCTTTGGTTATTCATATAATACTCTTATCACAATTCTAGATTGTGTCCACTGGTGAGTACGGGTTAGTTTTCTAAACCGTGAGGCACTGTAGCATGCAACGTTGATATACATTGCACGCTGCCAAGACTTTTTGACCTAGAATTGGGTATGGTCTGTTGGGTGACTTGGGTATTATTATTTTTGGGTTTACCTAGGAGTTACAAAGGATTTTATAAGATAACTTCATTGTTAAGAACTTTGGTTAGCAAGGGACACTAGAGGACGATTATGTCTATCTTGCATTTAAACAAGTGTACATGATTGGACAGTGCTTGCCGCCCTATAGTAATTTTTAGCTTATAGGTTATCTTCACTAGGATAAATTACTTTGTTAAGGTCCTTTTTCTTTTATATTATTTTTATTTTTGGACGCTGACAATTTTCTATCCATTTGTTGTTAAGGCAAATTTAAACGCTGACATGGCCAACTCCAACACTGACAAGAATATAGCCGTTAGGAGTTAATAAGTTATTTTTGACCGTTGTTATGCATTGGGTCCTACCCAAGTGTTATTTTTGACGGAAATTTGGGCCGTAATTTTAGGAGTTGATAACTTTTAATTAATGCATGAGATAAGTTATAACTTTTTCAAGATTTTCATGATTATATTTTGAACATAACTGCCTTATGTTTTGACCAATCACAGACTTTCATCACTCCTATATATTTGGCTCTTTCTTTTGCTTCAAACTAACTGCCTATTCTTGTCTAACTAAATTTTCTCAAACCTTCATCTTTCATAAACTTCAATCACAGCTTTTTACATCAATGGCTCCTAAGTTTAAACCGAGTGATTTGGAATTGGGATTCAGAAGTCAGCATAACATGGTAGCTTACTTGGTGGCTGATAATGATCTTTTTCCACAATATACTCAAATGGTTGAGTATTTGAATGCATCCCCACTCAGGTATGCACTTTCTCATGCTCCACCTGTCCCTGTCACTCATATTAAGCAGTTTTGGGATACTGTCAATTCCTCAACGGTTAATAATGTGACTACATTGACTACTACTATCCATGGGGTTTCATGGGTGGTTACTGAAGCTTTGGTTCGCCAAGATTTGCATCTTGATGATGCATATGGTATAACCACCCTTCTCGTTGGTGAGCTAGAACATGGACTCCAAGCTTTGGGTTATCCTTTGCCAGAAGATGGCCATTTAAATAAATATTCAAAAAAAGAATTTCCCCCCAGCTTGGAAGTACTTAATACATGTCATTCTTCAGTGTTTGAGTCTCAAGTGTACTGCACATAATGAAATCAACCGATCCATTGGGAGTGCTATCGTGTGTATTGCTAATGGGAGAAAATATAATTTTTCCAAAATGATTTTTGATGGCATGTGTAACAATAAGGGTAACAAGATGACTCTTGCTTATCTAAGGTTTTTGCAAATGGTTTTTGATGAACAACAATATTGTACTAGGGATCATAATATTTTTTTATACGATTCCTGTTCAAAAGAAAGCTATTTTTGGGAAGATGAATTCCACAAACCCTAGAGAGTTACCACTCACCCAAGCCATGCTTGATGTTATTGCAGCAGCACAACCACAACCAGATCATATCCCTGAACTTCCTCAATCACCTCAACCCATGCAAATTGACCACCCTTCACCAAATGCTGATATACATAATCCCAACGTTGACACATCAAATGTCGACGTTGATAACCCTCCACCACATACCCAAACACCCCTTAGCTCTTCATCATCTGAACCCCATGATTATACGTTGGAAAAACGCCAAAGGAATATTGGAGTGTTCTCCTCTAGTGGTCATAGCCATGTTGCAGAGAGAACCACCACCACAAGTGTGGTTGGTGACATGGGTGGGGCTGGAACTAGTGGCACTGGCTTAGATGCAGGTCATGATAGTTCCAACATCATTAAGACCACACCCATGCCCAATGAATATACTATGGGAAGGCAACTTCCTTTATTAGAAGAGGGCAGTATGGAACCTTAAACATTGATGGAGTTGACGGTGCTTTGTATGAGCTTGCAAAAGCAAAATACAAGTCTTGTACAGATTGTTGACTCACAGGGCCTTGAACTCAAAACTTTGAGGGAGAGGATAGTTGCTTTGGAGACTGCCAATGCTATGAGGAGGCACGCAAGAGTCCTTTCTTCAGGGGAGGATTCTTACAAAGGGGAGGATGAGCCAATAGAGCCCTTTATTGCTAGTGACAAGGGTTCCCATGAGAAAGGCTCACAAGAGGGTGAAAGTGCTTCTTATAGAGTCAGCTTAGATGTGGCTGAAGCTCTTACAGGTTTAAAGGAGCAACAAGGGTTTGATACTTCTTTAATTACTCCTACGAGGTTGTCCTTTGTTGAAATGATGAACAACGCTGATAAGAACAGATTCAACGCTGATGGGAGTAAAGCAAGCGCTGACATACAGGTTTTTGGGCGCTGACAAAAGTATAGGTGTGGTTGGTGTATCCCAGTCATTGCCTAGTTGCTTAAAGATCCGAGGAAACTTAGGTTTCCACAATTGGTATCAGAGCCTCGTGGCTCGTGATGCTAGGACCAACAAGGTGTTCGTGTTTCGTGAAGAAAAGAAAAATCCGTCTAGGGTTTTTCTGGACGTTTTTGTGTGCTCAGCAGTATTTAGAAGGCCATAACTTTTTATTGAACCATTGGATCGACACGAAATTTTGTGTGTGTGTTCTACACACTTATATCTAGATGTCCACCGGAGAGATTGTGGAGATCTATCCCCAAGAAAAAGTTATTAAGCGTCGAAGTCAGTAGTGATCATATGCTGTTTTCTGTGAATAGTAATAGTAAAAACGCGATTTCTCCTTCGTTAACTATTGGATCGTTGTGAAATTCGTTCTGTAGGTTCTTGACACTTGTGTCTAGGATCTCACCGAAGCGATCGTCGATCTGAGCTTTCATGAAGAAGTTATTCGATGGTCGAAGTTCGCTGCAGTTTATGGTTTTCACATAAAATCAAGATTTAGGGTTTATAAAACCCTAGATCAATTAGCCGCTGATGTATGTTATTTAGACGCTGATAGATGTTGGTGTGACACTGATGGATATTGGTATAACGCTGACAAGGCATGGATGAGACGCTGATGGCCAGGCGCTGACAGGTTTAAATTTGGCGCTGACAAGAATAAGTTAAGCACTGTTGGGAAGTGCTGACACTCGATATGGTTTTTCAAATGCTGACAAGTGTTGTCCGATATTGGACAACACACAATGTTGATATCTTGGACAGTGAAGGATATTGGACAACAAAAGGAATAGCTGTTGTTTGGAAAATTGTTACGATTTTGGCACACAAAAAGAGGTATTTACACACGAAGGTACATGGAATCTCCATTTTTATTTAGAATATCAAGTTGATATTAATGGCTCGGATAGTTTTTAAAGGGATTAATGATTTTAATGCGAGTTAGCAACAATTCGTGAAGTAGTTTATTGGAGTAATATTTCTTATGTAATCGGGTTAGCCTTGTGAAAGAGTTATCCATAAAGACTTTTACATACGAAGATATTGGTTCATTAAGACTCTCATGAAGAGGTGTTGGCTTAAGGGGAAGAATTCTTATGGTAAGTTTGATGTTTGAAGAAGATTTTTGCGAGTTTGTGTTCTATCATATCTTTAAGTCGTACACTCCCAGTCACTAACTTTTAAGGTAACTTGTTTGTGCTTATATTGTTACTGATGAAGTGATGCAAGATATAGGAATATGTGATTTTTCTTATGGTAGTCTATGCACATATTTTCTATCACTTGAAGGAGTTACGTTATCGTGCTCAGTGTCTCACAAAGGATGAGGATTTTTGTATCAGCATCACACTTCATCACATCGTACAAGATATGGAACATAGGTTTGGGTTAATCTACTTCTACATCAAGAATATTATAGTTACTTTTCTTCAAAATCATTATACAGAGCCTACGTTTGGAGAATCTTCAAGATTGCGTACATTGTTTACTTCCCTGTTGATGTGACAAAAAGGGGAAGACATACATGCTACAATTGAGGGGAAGGAATTTGAAGGTGATGTACAACTTACAAGAGATATACACAGAGTTTTGCCGACATCAACTAGGGGAAGATTGTTGTGTCAAAAAGTTGATGTGGCAAAAACTCAAAAACGAAGAAAACATGAAGGCATTTGTCTAAGCGTTGACAAGTGTAATCCAGGCGTTGTCAAGAGTAAATCAGGCGTTGAAAGAAGTCAACAAAATTCAAACGCTGATGGAATCATATATTTAGGATAAGTATTCAGAATATTATTCTGTATTAGTTATTTAAATAGAAGATACACATGTTTATTCATAATTATCTCTTGTAAACCCTAATCCTTAGTCTATAAAAGGAACAAGGGTCTTAGGTTTTAATCATATCGTTCATACAAGATGTAAACCTAAAGCGTGTGTCAACTAGGTGTGGGATTCAATGTATACACACCTAGTGATTGTTGATTATTAATATAATTAGCAATCCAATTGTTTAATTCTTTGTGTCTTGTACCCAAACACCTTGTTTCCTAGCTATTGTTCTAATTCCGCTTTGATTATGTTAATCATATGAACAATGGTTATGCCTAGTAGCTAAAGATCCGTGAAACCAAGGTTTCCACATCTGTTTCTTCTACTACTACTAGGATTTATGTTTCTTCTGTTGACTTCTTCGTTAGCGTTTCTACCAGGACTTGTTTGGCTAGGTGTGGGAAGCTTGTTAAGGCAATTTTGCTTAGTGCATCGGCATTTTTGTTCTCACTTCCGGGTATCTGTTTGATTTTGAATTCTTCAAAATCATTGATTATCGCTTTTGTTTTTTCTAAGTATTTTTTCATGCTTTATTCTTTAGTTGTGTATGATCCGTTTATTTGGTTAGATACTAACCTAGAGTCCATGTTTGCTTGTAGGTTTTTCACCCCCATCTCTTTAGCTATTGTTAGTCCGGAAATTAATGCCTCATATTCTGCTTCGTTGTTCGAAGCTTCAAATTCGAATCTTAACGGATAGGTGAACTATGTTCCCTCTGGATGAATTATTATGAGTCCTGCTCATGATCCTTCTATGCATGAGGAACCGTCTGTGAATAGTGTCCACGTCTCTGGTTGTTGGATTTCATCTTCTTTCATGGGGGTGTCTTCATCGTGTATTTCGGCTATGAAGTCTGCCAGTATTTCCCCTTTTATTGCATTTCGTGGTTTGTAGTTGATTCCGTATACGTCCAGGGTGACTCTCCACATCTGCATTCGTCCAGATGTGTCTGGTTTTTACAACACCTACTTGATTGGTTGGACTGTGACCATCGTTACAGGGTGTGCTTGGAAGTACCGTTTAAGTTTTTCAGTTGTATGGATTAGAGCTAGGATCACTTTCTCGACGGGGGAGTAGTTTTTCTCTAGACCTATCAAGGTTTTATTTATAAAGTAGATTGGTAGTTGCTTTGAATTTCTTTTTGTTAGTAGTACTGCACTTACCACGTTTTTTTGAAGCGGATAGGTATACTATTAATTACTCCCCTTGGGTTGAGGTAGATAACGTTGGTAGCTCTGTAATCTATCTTTTAATGTTTTGGAATGTTGTGTCTGCCTCCTCCGTCCAACGGAGTTCGTTTTTCATTTTGCATCCTTTCAAGGCTTTGAATAGTGGTAACGACTTCTCTGCTTCTCTTGACATGAATCTGCTTAGGCCCGCGAGTTTTTTGTTAAGCTCCTGAACCTCTTTTTTGTTTTTGGGTGAGGTTAAGTTTATCACTGCCTCTATTCTCTCTGGGGATGGTTTTATACCTTCCGTATTGATCATGTGACCTAGGAATTCTCCTTCTTCTACTACGAAGGTGCATTTTCCTGGGTTAAGTTTTATGCTTGCGCTCCTTAAAGTTTGGAATGTTTCTTCGACATCTCTGAGGATTTCCTCCCCTGTCTTGCTTTTTTAATGATTATATCATCTGTGTAGACCTCTAGGTTGCGTCCTTTTTGTTTTTTAAACTCTTTCTATCATTTTTGGTATGTGATTCCAACATTTTTTAGTCCAGGGGCAGTCGTTTGTAACAAAAGATACCATGTCTTGTCATAAATGTTGTTTCTCTTCATCTTCTTTTGCTACCTGTATTTGGTGTTGCCCTTCTTGGGTGTCTAGAAATCACTTGAAGGGGTATCCGCATAGTGATTCTATTTTTTTGGTCGTCTTCTGGTAGCTTGTAGCATTCTCTTGAAGATGCTTTGTTACGATTTGTGAAATCAATGTACATTCTCCAGCTGTCATTGCTTTCCTTTACCATTACCGGGTCTGATAACCAGTCGTGGTAGTGTTCTTCTCTTATGTTTCGTGTTTCTAGTAGCGTTGCTACTTCCTTATGGATTGCTTCATTTCTTTATGAGGCCTGGACTTTCTTCTTTTGTCTTACTGGGGGTATCCCTCCACGATTTTAATGTGATGCTCTGTTATGCTTCTTGGTATGCCCGTTATATCTTTTGGTTCCCATGCAAACATATCAAGGTTTTTCCTGAGCAGATTACATAAGTCTCTTTTTGTTTTTTCTGATAGGGTTTTTCCTATCGTTATTACATGCTCCGGACGTCCTGGGTGGATTTGTATTTTTAGTCGTCTTTCCCTGGGTGGGATCTGCTGTTTATTTTGTTTTTCCACCATTGCGTACCGTTTGGTGCCTTTGTCTTGTTGTGAAGTGTGAGTACACCTCCATCTATTGGGAATTTGATCATTTCATGTGCAGTTGATGGTATTGATTTTGTTTGGCGAATTCCTAGTCTTTCGATGATAATGTTGTATGGTGAATATGACTTCACTATCATGAAGTTCATTCATGTTTTCAATGAATGATTTTCATCTTTGATTGTTACTTGTAGTTCTATTTGCCCCATTGGCCACATGGTTTCACCATTGAACCCTATCAGGGAAGTTGTGGCTGGGATCATTTTCTTCTTTATTTCGGGTCAGAGGTGGTTGAAGCAGTGTTCGTACATTATTTTGGAGGCTGACCCTCCATCTATGTATATTCTGTGTACTTGGTGTCCTTCTATTTTCGCCTCGATTATCACTGGGTCTTCTTCCGCCTCTGATTTTTCTAATAATGGGAAGGATATTTTCGGGCTTGGTGAGAAGCTTTTTCCCTTTGTTTGTCTCATTGTCTCGCTATTTGATCTTATCATTAAGACATCTTTAGGGTTATCTTCATAAGATTCACTACTTTCTCTTACCCATGATAGGGGTCTCCTGCTCCTGGCTAGTTCATTAATTTCTTTTTGCAGGTGTTTTCACTCGTCGTTGTTGTGCCCGATTTCATTGTGGAACTCACAAAACCCATTTCTTTTTCTTTCCTCTAATGGGGTCGTCATAGGGGGCGACTTTGTGAGTCTTTTTCTTTCTAGGTGCAGGATCTTTGTGGGTATTTTTAGAACTTTTAGTCTGCTTGTTGTGTGTCACAATTTTTTATTGTTTCGGACACTGGATCTTTTGTCTCGCCATTGCCCGTGATTTTTCTTCCTTTTGGGGTTTAGTTCTCTTTGGCATCTTGCCGCTATTGCGGCTTCCCCTCTCAGAAAGTCTTCTGTTGCTTTCATTGTTTCGCTCATTGTCTTAGGGTTGCTGTCGGCTATATGTTTTATTAGTCCCTGATGTTTTATTCCTTTCATGAACCTTGAAATTAATATAGCATCTTGGAAAGGTTCGGCATGCTCGTTCCTTCGCCTGAATCTTTCAACGAAGTCCCTGATTGGTTCTCTTTCTTTCTGCTCTACATGACGGTATTTTGAATTACCTTTGGCGTCATTCCGGAAGCTGGCTAAGAACTTGGTTCAAGCTCCTCGTAGTTGTCTATTGTTTTGGGGTGGAGGCCTTCGAACCATAATCTGGCGTTGCCGATCAGTGTTCCATTAAACTTGTGAAACCATGTTGGCATGGCCCATCTTTCTACGGAGGCTCGTTCTTGGAAGGTCGTTAAGTGTTCTTCATGATCTTCAGAGCCGTCGTATTCTACAATTTGTTCTGGTTTTCGTATTTTTCTTTGCGGGCTGAAGTTCCTTATCCGGGACTTGAATGGGTCAACGTCTCGGTATGTTCCCAGCTTTTGGATTTTCTCTTTCTTAGGACTGGATTGTTTCTTGTATTCTGAAACCAAGATCCCGCCCGAGTCTTTGTGTATCTCGGAGCTTAAGCGACGCGGTGATTGGTCTTTTTGTCTTTCGTTAGCGGGTTCTTCCTTCTTTTCCCTCAATCTACTGAACACCCCCGCGATCCGTGCTCCTCGATCCTAGCCTTGCGAAGACAGAGTTATTGCTTCTGTCTTTTTGGTCCGGGACCCGCCACCCTATCCTTGAGAAGACATTCTAAGACGACTTCTGACTTACTAGTTGATCCGGGAGTGGGAGTTCCTCGTTTCCCGTGTCGGGGAACCTATCCTCTGTACTTATGTTTTGGGATAGGTGCTTTTAGGTGGATGTCCACTCTAGAGAGCGTTGTTTTTCTTTGCATAGTTTTCCAAATATGTACGGCAGTAATTGGTCATAATGCGTGTCACAAAATTCCTTTATCTCGGCATCAGATGCTTGCTTGTTACGGTTGCTTCCGCTTTGGTTTGGTCTTTCCGCCATTGTGTAATGTACATTGGGCGTGTGTTCCTGGGGGAATTTTGGTGTTTTATCGCTCATCTTGGAACGAGATTTTTATGAGACGCAATTGTGTACCGTGTCCCACAGATGGCGCCTCTTGTTAGTACAGTGATCGGTCGGGGTCAAAAGTAGATCTAAGTACTCACCGGGAGATCCTTAGATGCTTTGAGTTGTAAATAGATCTTGTACTATCAAGAGATATTGTTGACGATTCCCTGCACACGTAAAGTAACACCTTTAGTCCTTACCGTTGGGACGGACCCCACGATTAGACTCCGACGTAAGAGTAAGTATTCATATCGTCCGAGATATATATGTTGTTAGCCTTAAAATGTGAGCGACTAACGGAATTACAATAGTTTACATAGCCGGGACTTACAGGGACTAATATTGTCACATGTAAGTAGTTTAAGTCCCAAGCTATATATACCCCTCCATACTTCCATAGAGGGGTGAGGTTCTTCATTTCTTGTCTTTTCTCTCTCTCTCTCTAATAAACACACTTTATTAGAGTATCTCTCTCTTTCTCTCTCTACCATGACTAAACATCTCTTCCACCCTCCCCGACCTCCGGATTATAAACCCGTGTTACTAGTGAATCTATGTTAACAACTGGCATCAGAGCTAACCGGGGGTGTTTCGCGTTTTTGTTTCGTGTTTGTGGCAGATTCGTGTATCGAATCTTGCTTCCATATTTAGCCGTAATGAATTGATCCATGATCCAACTTTTCAGTCTTATCGGTATTGATTTTTGTGGTTTTCTTGGAAAATCCGTCACATTGCAGAATTATGGCTTAAAGATTGCGGAATCTTATGCTAAATCACATTGCGGAATCATAAGATTCAGCACATTGCGGAATCATAAGATTCAACACATTGCGGAATCATAAGATTCATCACACTGCAGAATCATAAGATTCAACACATTGCGGAATCATAAGATTAAGCACATTGCGGAATCATGTGTTAATTGCGATTGCGGAATCATGAGTTCTTGATTTTGCGGAATTATGTGATTCTTGCTATTGCGGGATCATATGGTTCTTGATATTACGGAATCATGCACGCCTACGGATTGCGGAATTATATGATTACAAAATCATATGTTTTGTGAGATTGCGGAATTATATGATTGCAAAATCATATGTTTTGTGAGATTGCGGAATTATATGATTGCGAAATTATATGTTTTGTGAGATTGCGGAATTATGTGATTGTGAAATCATGAGTTTTGTGTGATTGCGGAATCATGTATTTAGGGAGATTGTGGAATCATGTCGATTCATATTGCGGAATCATGTTAATTCACATTGTGGAATCATATGACTTCCACATTACGGAATCATATGTATTCCACATTGCGGAATCATATGTTAAACCCACTTGTTAAGATTTTAAAATCATCAAATGTTGATGATATTATCCAAGGTGGACATATGATTGGATTTGTGCTTCAAAAGTAACGTTATCTAGACGACGTTGACGGCTTCTCATCTTTTTAGTCATCGTTTGTTTCATAGTTAACGACTCTCAAACAAACACAACAAATACGAAGACAAAAACAAATAAACACCAAAACGATCCGTTTATGATTCACTTAAATTGTCAAACGGCTAGTATTCGGAGCTAAGAATGTCAAGTGATTACGAAGTGGATTTGGTACTTTTTATTTGAAGTTGAAGTGGGATTTCACGAAGGCGTCTACTTAATTCATCATCGAGCCTTCTCACCCCCTCTATCGATTGATATTCGCTTGAGCGTTTATGATTGAGACTTGATTTATCTAGTTTCCAATGTCAAGGGGTGGATCGTCGACGACATGGACAAATATCACTTAAAGGAGTTACGTTGTAGTGCTCAGTGTCACACTCACCTGTAGTTGTGGGTATTTCAAGAGGTGTTTTACATCTTATACTTCTCTCTTCTTTTATGTATAAGGTACTAAGAGACTTTTCTCTGCACCGTTCGTCAATCAACAAAAGTTCTAAGCGTAAGTAAAAAATTAGGGAGATTGTACTTCAGTTTCAAGTTTGGAATATCGGGTTTACTTCACCAGTGGTCACTACAGATAGCCAAAAGAATACGAGGTTGTTAAGTTTAGCCAGAGAGTAAGTGAGTAGAGATGTGATCGGCAAACAATTCTCACGAGCAACTTGAACTACATAATTTCAACAAAGATACTTCATTGTCTAAGTAAATCTTTCATAGGTTCTCGATCTTTCTCAACTATGACGATTTCTGCTTCAGACACGAACATCGCGCGATTCTGATTGTACTTGTCAGATGATGCTTTCGAGTGCTCTTAACCACCATAATTTTGACAAGAATATCTCACGGTTCTGAGCGTACACGTCAGATGATACTTCCGAGTGTTCTTAACCATCATACTTTTGATAAGAACATCTCGCGATTCTGAGCGTACACGTCAGATGATGCTTCCGAGTGTTCGTAACCCTCATACTTTCGACAAGAACATCTCGCGATTTTGACCGTACACGTCATATGATGCTTTCGAGAGTTCGTAACCATCATGGGGGAAACGTGTACTTTGGAGTAATTAGTTCAACTTCCAGGGGGAAGTATTCTACAAGCGTGAGAAGATTTGTTGCTGATTTCTTACATGTTCCCCCAAACACATAATCATGAATACCAAAAATGTCAAGGTAGAAGTTACTTGGTGTGGTTTGCTTCTTCTTTTACAAAATTCTGCTGTGCACTTTAAATGTCAAAGATAGAAGATTGCTCAAGCTACAGGTTCTGCTCAAGACAGGATATTGGTTTGGGGTAAAGCTGATTCAGAAGCTTCATCAAAAAGAAGTCTATGAAGAAAGCTTTTCCAAACATGTAGTATGAATTGGGGGAAGTTAATCCAATTCATACATGATACAATGGTTCCTCAATAAGCAAATACAAAGAGGATTCAAACTGGGGTACAAGTTTTTATAGAAGACTTACAAACAACGGCGTCATCCTCAACATTGGAAGCAAACTTAAAACTGTCATATTTTTGTTGTATTTGCACTTGTTAGGAACATTGTAAGTAATTTCGTATGTCTCCACATTGGGGGAAGATTGTTAGCCTTAAAATGTGAGCGACTAACGAAATTACAATAGTTTACATAGCCGGGACTTGCATGGACTAATATTGTCACATGTAAGTAGTTCAAGTCCCGAGCTATATATACCCCTCCATACTTCCATGGAGGGGTGAGGTTCTTCATTTGTTGTCTTTTCTTTCTCTCTCTAATAAACATACTTTATTAGAGTATCTCTCTATCTCTCTTTCTCTCTCTATCATGACTAAACATCTCTTCCACCCTTCCCGACCTCCTGATTATAAACCCGTGTTACTAGTGAATCTATGCTAACATATGTGTGTAGATATGAGTGAGAAAATAGTACCTCGTTTGGAGTGCAAGTGGGTACAATATATAGGAGAAAGTACTGGCCTTTCCCCGTTTCTCGGATAGTACTTGGGAGTGGGCCTTTGTGGTGCAAAAGCCCATTTTTCTATTTGTGGTCTAATTGTGTACTACGGATTATTCTTTAGAAGACTTATCCGCAGGGGTCTCGGACATAAGTATGCTCGGCCATTGAGCCGCGGCTCCGCATGGAGCTTTTGCCACCGTGGTGGGCTTTTATGTACTTGGTTCTAGGCCCAAGGTTTGGTGTATGGTTTTTTAGGCCCAATGGGCCGTGTCCATGCTATACGCCATCAAACTTAAAGGGTGTAAATGGCAAGTTTCCCTTTTGTTTTCTTTTGTTTGTTTTGCTTTTTTTTTTTATCTTAGTAGGTTTATACTTCTTGAGAGATTATATGTGTTCAAGTGGAAAATATTAAAGCTTGGCCTACTTGGAGCCCGGAGCTATATAAGGCCTTCATTTGTCTCATTTTTGTACTACTTTTCTTTTCCATTTTTCGGACACACTATATCATCTTGTTCAAGTGAAAACATGTTTTACAAACTAGACAACGGAGGGTTTCAATGCGCACAATGCTAATGATTACTCTAAATTATTAGTATGTTGCCTCCTATGAGTCGAAGTGCCACCCAGTAAGTAACATTTTACTCAAAAAGTCACTTTAATATAAGTATTATTTTCTTATATTTTGACTATATATTTTGTTTGTATGTTTCCCCCACCTCCAATGTCGGTTGATGATGAAGATGGTGAAGAATTCCTTATTTTCTATTAATGAATATGGTCTCAAAATTTTGTGTCAGTGAAATATTATACTTAATCCGAAATTTGGGTATTTAGACATAAAAAATTTATTCGAAATTTCGGATTCATGAATTGAAATTTTTTGTGTCTTGTGTCTATTTTTTCTGCCAATTTTAAATTGTTTAAGTTGATTATACATTTGGTTGGAAGTGGTTATTATCAAGGAAGGTTGATTACTACAGTAACTTATTACGAGTTGTAATTAACACAAAATAGCACATGCTTAAATAAATTATACATAACTTAAAGGGTGTAATTGGTAAATTTTTCCACTAGAACTTAAAGGGTGTAAATGGTAAGCTTTTCCTTTTGTTTTCGTTTGCTTGTTTTGTTTTTCCTATTTTAGCAGGTTTATACTTCTTGAGGGACTATATGTGTTCAAGTGGATAAGACTAAAGCTTGACCTACTTGGAGACTAGAGCTATATAAAGCCTTCATCTGTCTCATTTTTATACTACTTTTCTTTTCTATTTTTCAGACACACTATATCATCTTGTTCAAGTGAAAACATGTTTTACAAACTAGACTACGGAGGGTTACAATGCTCTTACTGCCAATGATTACTCCAAATTATTACTATGTTGTCTCCCGTGAGTCGAAGTGTCGCCCCGTAAGTAACCCTCTACTAAAAATGTCACCTTAAAATAAGTATTGTTTTCTTATATTTTAACTATATGTTATGTTTGTCTGTCCCCCCCACTAATGCCGACTGATGATGAATATGGTGAAGAATTACTGATTTTATTTGAATGAATATGGTCTCATAATTTTGTGCTGTGAAATATTATACTTAATCCGAAATTTTGGGTATTTAGACATAAAAATTTTATCCGAAATTTCGGATACATGAATTGAATTTTTTTGTGTCAAGTAAATGTCACTGTTTTAGAATTTGGGGAATTCATATATAAATTTTTAATGGGAAATTTAGGATATTTGGAATTAAGAAGTAAAGCGCTTCGAATATTCTAAATTAAGAAGTAAAGCGCAATGTATGTTTAAATTTATATACTTAATATATTTAGATTTAATTATTTACAATTCATAGTCTTAGAATTCAAAACATAAAAGCTAAAACGTTTGATTATTAACATTTATCGGCTAGTTGGGCCTTGTTTAATCATTTTTTATAGATGTCGGCATAACCGGGACAAGTTTGCACATTTTAAAGTTCAAGTCTCAAAGTCACTTCACATGAGACATTGATGGCGTCACAACCATTAGGCGACGACGTCGAGATCCCCCTCCAGACGACGTCGAGACCAAAGACCGATGACGTTGCAAGGCCTAAGCCTGTGGAAATACTAGGAATATTCGAAGGCCCGAAGGCATTGCGACCATGTCGTCGCGACCTAATATTTATGTATTATCCACTTGTAAACCCTAATTCGTGTGCCACATTAGAGGAACGATATTAGCAACTCTCAAAGTCTTTTTTAGGGTTATTCTAACCATACGAAACCCATTGTATCATCCATATCAATTGAAGAACAAGGTTTAATCATTCTATAAGTCAATATGTCATTATGTTGTGTGATTTTTTGATCTTGTCTTCCTTTGCTATACTAGGCTGAACTATCTAAGTTTTTATCTATGATTTCATGAAACTTATGATGTGAATCTTATTATATTGTTACTTCTTGTATGGTTGTATGCACGTTAGACTCTAGAAAACCAGATTAGATCTTCATATCTTAACTGTTGACATGTCTACGAAAAAGTGAGTGCTAGATGATGTCCCGGCCATTAGGGGGTATGATATTTGGCCGTACATGGGTTTATGCCCTGAACGTAGTGTGCATCCACGGCCATACACGGTCTGGTACAATTAAGTGTTTGTGAATGCAAGTATTAAGTGAGAAGATCTAGTAAATGTCTCCATACCACTGTCTTAGGTTTATGACTTGATACATAGACGATTATGTGTGCATGTATTAATGGTTTAGTTCTAGTCAATGTCTCCATATCACTATGTTATTAGAGTTAGGTTGTTTGCATATGACATATAGTTAATCATACGGAAGCAGGTACGTATTTAATCAACAAGGTGTGACGCAAAACAAGTAATAAGATGAACATTATAGAGACAAATACATGATTAGGTAAACACATTTCTCTAACATAAAAAAGTTTCACCAGTAGATTAGTAACAGTAGTTGTTAGATAAACAAACCCTCCTCCAAACCATTAAGAACTATTACCTGTTTTCATAAAATATAAGAAAAAACAAACAATCTTTCTCCCACCTCTATACCTTCGTGACATTCAATACAAACCTCCCAAACTATTCATCGGGAGAATGATAAGACTCCTGGACTTACCTATACTAAACTACGACGATCGGGTACACTGCCCGGAAGTTATTTAAACCTCTGAGGCGTGAATGAATCGCGTTATCGCGAGAGCTACGAGAGTCCCCGTCAAGTTTTTGGTGTCGATGTCATGGAATAGAGAGGTTTTATGTCTTACTATATTATGCCTCCTCATAATCCTTTGTCAACTACAAAGAACTTGAACACAAAGCAACATGATGAAGAAGTAATTTTCAAAGATAAGCTTCCTACGGATGAGGAACTCGCTTACCATAAAAATTTACTCAATGAACCACCCCTCCTGTTTTCATACCTCTCACCAATAATCAAAAGGGGGGGGGGGGGGGGGAGGGGGGGGGGGGGGTCACTTATCTAAAAATCTAATGTGTAATTGGTACAGTCTATACATGGCAATGTGGCATGCTTATATCGATTTGAAATCACTGGTTAACATTATGTCGCGAGCTTATTATAACAAAATTAGTACCATGTATTTTCACGCTAGGAAAAATCTATAAGGACCGAAACAAATATTTGCAACTTCTTTAGGAGAGCTAAAAATATGCATGTATTCTTGGGGAACTTTACGTATGTTGTGGACTTCATGATTCTCGAAGATCTTAGCGACGCAATGAGATGGACAATTAGTGAAGTAATTTTTGGAAAGCCATTTGTCACCTCAACTATACTTATATATGACAGATCTAGCGAGATAATGTGTTTCATTCAAGGAAAAGAGGAAGTTATGTTCCAAATGATGCAACGGATCCCCGAGCTTCAAGTTGAGTCACCCATAGTTCGGGAAAAGTTCAAAGCACCATTTTTTGATAGCCTCAATGCTAAAGAGAAGGGGTTTAAGCATATCCTCGCTAAAATAAATACATATTACAAGGAATACATGAACCTTGTGATAACTTATATGAGGGATGAAGATATCATCGAAAAGCTTGTAAAGGGTGATGCATCACAAAACTTAAAACATAGATATTAAGTGACCCAGAGTCTAGCTAAAAGTCTCGCATAATAAAGAAAAGAGCTTGTTTGGAGACAACCCAACTTCTATCTTATTTTCATGCATTTAAGATTGAGTCTTGTGTGTAATTTGTGATTGCGTGTTTCTTCATGCTAATAAGTTTTGGTTGTAGTCATGCTGGATTATATTTTAACTTCGTTTTAATCTCATATAAAAGGAACGCCACCAGAAAAATAAGCGTACGAAGGCTTGTAATTGTAATTTTACACGATTTTTTTATTTGTTTTGTGTCGTGTGTAGTTTAATGCTTGTTTGAAATTGTGTAGTAAAAACTCTCCAAAGTAACCACAAAGAAGAAAATAAACGAAGTTTTGCTTCAAAAACGAAATCCATAATTTGAACAGAGCCCATCGACGCCCTCGAGACCACGGGTCTATATTTTGTCCATTTTTTTTTTTATTTTTTAAGGTTTATTTTGGGATAACCTTTCAAATAGTGTATTTTTCAGGATTTGCAACTTCTAAGTAAATAATCTTATCACACATTCTTGTCTTCAATTGTATTCTGGTCCTTGAAACATGAATTAGTAGAACATTATTATAAAGTTTTCCTTATATTTTATGCGAGGTTTCGTTTTTTTCTTTTGATTTTCAAGTTATATTAGATGGGAGTGTTTTATTAAAGATTATCCTAAATGATGGATGCATAGTCAACAACTCTTGGATGAAGATTTAGCCGCTTATCAAGCTTCTTCCGCAAAGTGCTTATCAGGGGAGTTTTAGTTTCTTTCAACTCTTTTTTATATTTCCATAAAATTCTTGAAAACATTGAGAAACAATGTTCACCTTAAGAATAGGGTTGATAAATAAGAGCCTTGGAATCTATTTCTTCTCATGTGTTTGCTTTGTCCTTAAAATGATAACCAATAATACCGAAACATAGTAAAAAAGTCAAATTTTACAACATAAAAAGGATAAAACCCAAGAAGGTAATGTGTCTCATTGAATAAGGATATTAAATCTTTAGATCATTAAGATTTCGGGCATTCATAATTGGTGTCAAGATAGTCAAAAAATCTCCGAGTCTCGGTGATTTGAGATTATATAAGTGTGCCGGTAGTTTATAGCTTCTAAAACTTGACATTGTGATATATTCCCATACCGCAAGTGAGATTATATTCGTGTAATATGGTTATTTTTGCTAAATGATAAGAGGAATTAGGATCACATTGTAGAATAAGCCTTTAGATATACGTGTTGTTAATTTGATCACCTCGATCATTTAAAACACCTCATACTTAGCACTCATTTTTAGTGAAAGTCGCACATAGTATAACCCTCATTGACTTTCTTTTTGTGGTTCTCTTTAGCCCTAGTGTCAATGAAGAGCATTGTTTACACCTTACTAAATGTTACAACCAAATCGCCTTAGCCTTCCATGTCTGCGCTCATTTTTAGGTGCATTATTGTTATTACCCTTATGTAAACCCAAGTTAATCGTGATGCATAGACGAGAGAAACAATTGTATATATTTTTGGATTGATTTATGAACCATGACGTTTCTATTTTGAAGAATGGAGAAGAAACTTGTATTACCCTTGTATGTGTTTAAACAAAGAACTTTATATTAGTGATCCTTCTGATTCAGGTCATAAGAGTAGAAATGAGTTTTAGTAAAACTCAAGTGTAAGGATTGTTACATGTCCTCTAGTATATTTTTAGTTTATTGCATTGAAAAAAAGAAATAAAAGAAAAAAAAATAGAAAAAATTAAAAGAAAAAAAATAGTTTCATTGTAAAGTTGTGTATGTATCTTTATTTTTAGTAATATTTTTTAAAAATGAAATATGCTTTTAAAATTTTAAAAATAATAAACCAAACTATTTTGAATTTGACTTAAATTTTTTTAAAAGAAATGTGAAACATTGATGATGAAATTTGATTGAAAAATATATGTGTTAAAATTGTAAAATAAAAAATATAAAAAAGAAAAATTAATTAATAAAATTTTAGTAGTTAAATTTTAAATAAATTAGACAGAGTTAATTAAAACTTATATTTTTCATTCTTTTACCATAAATTTAAAAATAAATAAATACCCCGCACCTTTATACCTTCTAAACTTTATATTTAAAGATACAAAATTAATAAAATTTATTCAAATACTTATATTGATACATAATAAAAAAAATTTATGTATAATCACGTCCATAAAACATTAATTACGTAAAAATATTTTAACATATTTATTTAAACAAACATTTTGAGATAAATTTGATTTATTTGTAAGCTCCTTGCATGCACGGTATTTATAATTACTCCCTTCGTGCCGAAATTATAATAAAATTTACTGTTTTTGAACGCTTTAAATTAATAGTTTATATTCAAATTCTTTTTTCAAGGTATTATTATAAACACTAAATAAGTTATAAATTACTGGTTAAAAATAAAATTGTTATCGTAAAAAAATAAAAAGGAAAATATTAAAATAATAATATTTTTATTAAATTACTACGTGTTTTTTATTGATACAATAAAATTATAAAACAAAAAAAAATAGTTCATTTAAAAGACTAGCCCCCACAACCCACGAACCCAATCTAATCGATTCGAATTTCAAATTATCGTGAGTAAAAAGACTAAAAGCACTAATCTATACAATATATTTAAAGAAATTTATTTATATTTTTAAAAGCTTGAAATGGAGTTAAGATATATGTATACGCTTAAATTAGTATATACCTATTCAATCAATAATAATCATCTATTTTTTAAAACTCATTTCCCATACTTTTTTAAAAAATTAAATATCCCACAAACGGTAAATCGACAAGCGAAAAAAATACACCATTACGACGAGAATTAAATCATCTTTCTATCGAGGGCACATGTATATACTTTCGACGAATTTTTTTTCCGACTTTTTTTAAGTCACGTCTGAGAGAATCATATATATTCATCACGAATCATATATGCTTTTTAGAAAATCATATATAATTCGTGATATGAATCATATATGATTTTCTGAAAATCATATATGTTTCGTGACGAATCATTAGAGGCGGCAAATCATGTTCATATGCTTAAATTTAGGCTATTTGGATCTTTTTTGAACTAATGGACTAAATGGGTATTATTTTTATTTTAGTTGGACTATTGGACAACATAAAAAACATTTTGTTAAATAAATGGGTATTATGGACTGTTTGGACAACATACAAACACTAAATTAATCTTTAATTAATTTATTTCTCCTTTAATATTGTCCATTTAACCCATGTCCATTTGGTCCAAGTCCGTTTAGTCCAAATATTAAAAATTGTCCATTTAGTCCGCGTCCATGGACCAACATCCATTTAACCCACTGCCCATACCCGTCCAGTCCATCCATTTAGCCACCCCTACGAATCATATATGATTCTCTCAGACGTGACTTAAGAAAAAAAGTCGAAAAAAAGTTCGTCGAAAGTATATACATGCGCCCCTCGATAGATAGATGATTTAATTCTCGTCGCGATAATATGTTTTGTTTTAGGTAACGATGAACGATTTTTGAGATATTTAATTCTTAAAAAATGAGTTTTTTGTTAAATGATAAAAATGAGTATTTGTGATTAGTTGATTGAGTTTATGTTAAATTAAGGGTTTATGTTACTTTTTCCACATGTGATAATGCTTTATGCATAAAGAAAATTAGCTTCAAAACAAAAAATTAAAATAATAAACATTTCAATGCATAAATATTACCATTTAATACAGCAAGACATTTAATATTATAATTAAAATATACTTAATATTATATTTAAAGGACCATGTTATCACGATTTATAAAATTAATAAATAACAACTAATGTATAATTAATAAACCTCATAACTTAAATACAATACTATATAATTTCATATTCATATTATACAACAGTTTAAATTTAAAGTACATATTAACAAAACATAACATACGTATATCATATACGTGGAAACGAGCCGAGCCGAGCCCGAGCCTGACAAAGCTCGAGCTCGGCTCGTTTGTAATTTAGAAAGCTCGAGCTCGAGCTCGGCTCGATTCGAGCCTTAAGATTGGAGCTCGAGCTCGGCTCGTGTTATAATGCATACAGCTCGAGCTCGGCTCGATTGGCTATAGTTTATCTTGAGCCCATTTATTTGTTTTGAGCTCGCTAAAGAGCTCGTTAAGGATCTAAATTTTAGAAACTATTATGCATAAGGGGGGAAAATGAAAACACTAAGAACATGTAAACAAAAGTGCAACAAAGCCAATAAAAAAAACTAGTAGTAAAATATAGGAACACAAGAAATCTTGATTCAGATTACAATATAGCATAACATGATTAACATACATTTTTGATTACCAAAAAAATGTCACATTTCATATGAATCAAAAGATCTAACAAAAGTTCTGGTAGACCAATAAAATATTAACTTGATCACATGAGACATTTGCATCTACATCAGATTTTCTTGACTACAACGCTAAGATACCACAAAATAACCCATGAAAGAGGCGTCCTCCTACAAGTTAAAGTAAAAATTGTTAGGATGGTCAAATGCAAGGTTATAAACTTAACAAAACAACACATTATAGTGATGACAACAAGAAAATATACATATTATTACACAAACTCAATCTACTCTCATAAGATATATACCTTCATTTAGTTTCTTTTCACTGGTGGCAATAAAACTTCTGTGGGTATATCGTCCTTCTACAAATAAGAAAAATTCATACTTTTAAATACTAATGTATCAAATTATATATGTCCATAATAAAATAACATTATACGATCAAGTTTTTTGAGGCGTACCTTGACTTTTTTTTCATTCCATAACTTTGTCTAATCCAATCACCTCCGCAAACCAACATTTCTACTGTGTTAGACTTTAGTGCAGATCGATATGGATCAATAATTCTTCTACCAGCACTAAATGTTGCCTCAGATACAACTGTAGAAATTGAAATTGCTAGTATATCCCTTGCCATCTTTGACAAAACAGGATATTTCAACTGGTGAACTTTCCACCACTCTAACACATTAAATTTAAGCCCCCCATGTCCTTCAAGTAGACCTTCTTCCAAGTACATATTAAGTTCAGATTTATCAGATTTTTTAACACCCGCACCTTTATAGAAGTCCCCAAATGCTTCCCATTCTGATCCACGTAAGTCTTCATTAGACCTCGAGTTGGTGCTCCCTCCAAAAGATCCATGTTTATGAGTTGAAGCTTCCTGAACCATTTCATCATGCATCGCTACATACTCTTTAAACATATCATCAAGTGCCTCTGAAACCTCTTTAACGTTGGTTGCAACTTCATCAGCTGGATATATTTTGTCATAGCAAAATGTAATATACCACTTTTTCATCCTTGGATCTAGCACTGCAGCTATGGCCATAAGCAAGTGGCACTCCCCCCGGTACTTGTCGAATTTCTCCTTCATTGCCTTTGCCATTTTACGGATAAAATCACTGTCAGATATTGCACTCTCATCTATAATTTTTTTGACCTTGTACACCTCCATAAGGTAGAGATTTGCAGTAGGATAATCAGAGCCTGAGATAATATTCGTGCACACTTTAAAAACCTCTAATACTTCACATACAGCTTTCACATTATCCCAATCCTGATCACTAGGCACATGATGGAAATGTGGTTCATAGTCGGCATATCTAAGAAAACAAGTCAAAGTTACTCTAGACACATCGTCTAAAATTGAAATAGTGAAACATATTTATATTCCTATTAAACACATACCTCGGGAAAACATCTTTAAAGTTAAGAGCTAGGGACAACATATCATATGTTGAGTTCCATCTTGTTGGAACATCAAGCATTAACTTTCTATCATGTATTTGTAGTTGATGTGCAACATTAGAAAATATTTGACGCCTCGCCTCCGAATAATTAATATATTTCACAGCTTCACGAACTTCTTCAATGACACCGCTAATCTTTGAAAGACCCTCTTTAACAAGCAGATTAAGGATATGCGCACAACACCTGACATGAAATAACCTTCCATCACACGGAAGTTTTTTTACCCTCCCTTGTCATTGTATGAGGCATTATTGACGGAGATGGAGAAGATCTTCCCTTCAATTTCCCACTCCTTTAAACATTTGTAAATGCAATATGCTACTCCCTCCGTCCTAAATTAATAGTCCCCCGACAAAAAACACATTATTTTAGAAAACATCACTATCATTGCATTCTCTCTCTTACTTTTTTGCAAAATGACACTCTTATCCTTATGCAATTAATTAAAACTTCATATATAGTTTGTAATTTATAGTACCACTAGGTGCAATATAGTAAACTTGTTACATCACTTATATCTATTTTTGGAAGGGGAATATAATTTTGGGACGTCGCAAAATAGTATAGGGGACTATAATTTTGGGACGGAGGGAGTATATCAAGAGCGGTACGAGGAGGAGGAACATGTACGAAACTTAATACATGCTTTTGCAATCTGTTATGATAAGTATAATTAGATGGTTAAGGTATAAAGAATTATAGTAAAGAAGTAGAAACTTAAAAATTAAATTCATGAATTTATCGAACCTCCAATTTTGATCAATGAAATGTCCAGTTATGACCATATACTCAATCTTATGATGAGACGACCTCCAACAGTCAGTTGTTAAACTGATATTGGGGACATCATTTGTAAGAGTTTTTAGTTTCTTCTTTTCATTCTCATACACCTTGAAGCAATCTGCCTTCGCTGTAGGCCTATGATTGTGGTAAAATACGACCTTTAGGAAAAGGTGCGTAAAAGCGGTAAAGTATTAAACAAATGATTTTAGGAAAAACCAAGTGTTAATGACCCAATGAAGTTCGTTTCCCAAGGAGGTATATGTGCGTGAAAAACTTGTTAAATGTTTGTGATTAATGAATGGTTTAGAAGGGGATGAGAAAAGAAGATGACGAAGACGTGAAAATTACTATTACGACGACAAAACGTAAAACCGTAAAAACTACAAAAAATAAAAATTAATTCTAAAAATTACCAAAAATTCACCAAAAATAAAAATAAGTAAACTAAGAGTTTACCAATGATCAAAACTTTTTCAAACCTTTTAAATAATTAAATATTCAATTTTTAAATGCTAATTAAAGCCCTAAAAATCAAATAAATTATCAAAAAGCCCAAATAAAGATTTTTCAATTGGTAAACCTCTAAAATGACCTATAAAGATTTAAAACTATTTTTAGAAATTTTTAAACTAATAAAAACTATTTAAAATGATTTAAAAACTATTAAATCTTAAAACAATTATAAAAATTAATCTAAAAGTGATAAAATTATACTAAAAGTTGCTAAATTCCTATTTTAATGTATTAAAATTAAGAAAAATGTAAAAAGTTGGAAAATGTGAAATTTGAAAAATAATAATAAAATAATATTAAAATATTATTAAAAATCTAAAAATTATAAAAAATTCTAAAAACTTGCAAACTAGTTTATTTTAACTTAAATAAACAGAAAATCAAAGTGAAATGACCAGAATACCCCTATTGGGCCCTCAAATGGGCCAAAACCAAAAACAGTCAACCTTAATGGGCTTTTGGGCCCAAAAAGTCAAACTTGGCTCAATTTACTTGGAAAAGCCCTATCTGACTCAAAATTTAATTCTAAGAACAAAACTCTAAAGGCCCAAAAGCTGAATGTGAGCTTATCACAACTTAATAAGCAGGCAGCTTATTCTTATTGGGCTTTTCAGCCCATTAAGCAATAAGCCAATGCCATAAGCTCTAATTTGACACACAACCTTCTTTTGGGATGCTTATGAGATCTGTAAAAATAAATTTTGAAAAAGCACACTCAATAAGCCAGAAATAAGCAAAGTATAAATCCATAAAACGACAAAATAGTCGGGTTTGAGATTTAGGGCACCCCAGAAGCTCTAGTTTGTTGCAAAAGCTCACAAATAGCTTAACTAAGAATAATCAATCAAGAAAATCACAAAAAGCCAAGTAGAATAAGCTATAAGAGCAAATAAGCTAGCTGAAAAAGCCAAATAAGCTAGTTTTCTAGCAAAAGCTTAACCAAAAGACTTGTAACCTTCTAGATTTGATATTAAGCTAAGAAAAATGATCTCTATTACAAAAGCCAAGTTGTTGCATGTGCCAATAAGCAGTTCTCAAAAATAAGCAAATTTGTGCTTATTTGACCAAAAGTCAAAGTACTCCAAAGTTCACAAAATGATCAGAAATGGTATAAGGGCTTGTTATTTTTGTGAAGGAATCAAGGAGGAGGCCTTGTGAATCAAGAGGTCAGTTGACCTATTGATGGCAGATTTTGGCAATAAGGGCTTAATAAGACAGTTAGCTTATAAGCCAGATACAAAGCACACCAAATAGCAAAATCCACTCACAAGCAGCACTTAAACAAGTTCCAAGCAGCAAAATCACAAGGCATACACTAGGATAACAAATGAAGACACAAAATGAGGTGGTCACTTTGCTGATGCAAATGACCACTTCAGCCAACTTTGATAAGCTATAATAATCACAATAAGCCACCAAATTCAACAACCATATAACCAATGGATAGCTTATCACCCAAACTATTCCCAAACCTGATTTCAGACCTTAGATCCAACAAACAAAGAAGTTATTGGATCTGATGTTTGACCAATTCCAAAACACTTTTTATCAGATTTTTGCAAAACTTCAAATACATTTTCCAAACTTTCAGAAAGTAAACCAATGACTAAAACTTGTTAAAAATGACTTGTTTAGACCTCCCAAACCCTAAGAACCAAGGGTTCAAGGCCACAAGGCCTTATGAACCAGTAATCCCAAACAGTCCTTAATCAACCACTTAACAAAGAAACTTGTGATTTCTTCTAATAACCTACTGATTTTAATGATCAAAAACACTTACTAGATAGCAACTAACATAATCAAACACAAAAATCACCAGCACAAACACAAGAACACAAAATCAAAGCACCAAATCCAAAACAGGCAGTAACATGAAATTTTTTAGAGGAATCTTAACAAGAGGTTATACCTGCCCTCCACAACATCCTAGGAGGGCCAGCTATGCTCCTTGGACCTTGTTCAATAACTAGAACAAGACCAAGGTACTTCAACAAAGGAGATGCAAGACTGCCTTGGTTGATGGTTCAAAGTAGAACCTCAAGGACTTGATTTCTTCAACACAAACAGCAAACAACTCAACCAAGGGCTCTAATCCCTTCACAAGCTTGGTGTCAACAAGCTTGCAAGAGCTTATAGCTTATGGCTAAGGGTTAGTACACAAATATAGCAAAATCAAAAACCTTCTTTCAAGCTTTTTCAAACTTGAAAAACTTACCAAACATAAACGTCCTTGAACCAAATGATTCAAGCACACTTATAACAATCAATGGAACTCAGAATCACCTTTAAACAATACCAACTTTCAAAAACATAAAAAGGAATTACAATTTTCTCAAAATACCAACTTTTATAAATTTTAAAAAGGAATTACAAGTTTAAAAGGTAAAGACTGGAACAAAGGGACTCTCACATGTTGAGGTCTCCTTTTATAGGTAAATGCCTGGCTAAACACTATTCACAAACCGTAGCACTGATTTCTCTAAAATGCCCTTGAGTATTCTAGACGTTTTGATGGAATGAGCTGTCCAAATGCATCCAAACCGTTTAAAATAGCTTTGATATGAAGCAGGGATCCTTGGAGAGTAAGTTGTATTCTGATTGGTAGAAAGGGGAATTGGGGGTGGGGTCCATGGTGATGTGATGGGTGAGTTCAAGTGTGGGATGTGTACGTGCGAGGGTTAATTACTTTTTGGTCAAGGTAATTTGGATTAACCCTTTGTTTGGTAAAAGTAAAATCTGGGTGGAAGAACATGAATAGTGGACCCATTGATCCGTTTTTGGTGGAGTGGAATGTTGTTTGGCGCATTTTCTTTGTTTGAATGTTTCAGTATACAACTTTGGCCCTTGTGTTTTCAGAAAGTGTGTAAAACGTGTTTTTCAGCAACAAAACTCTATTCTCTTTGTAAATAACTTCCACACTTTGGCAGTTTTGGCACAAAACTTTGGAAAAATGTTTCAAAGGGTTGTTTTTGCCATTTTGAGATATTTCAAGGGCTGATCTTGGACATTCTTGATCTTCAAAGGTCTTTAATGTATCTTTGGGTTTATGAGGGACCATTGTTGGCAATTTGAATTTGTTGAGGGACTAATCTTGCCATTTTTTCAAAGTTGATGGACCATTTGTGTAATTTTGACAAACTTAAGGGACCAAACTTGTAATTATCAATATATAAGGGTTTTAAGTGTCATTTCTTCATTTAGTGAGGATCAATCTTGCATGTCTTCAAGTCTTCAAGGGTATTTGTTGGATAATTCATGGATTAGGGCCCGGTTCTATGTACGGCTTCGTTTCTCGTGTCCGTTTTTGCTTGTATTTTGTGATCTTTTGTCTTTTTCACGATATCCATACCTAAAATACACAAGTAAACAAACACAAGCATATATATGGTATATTATGACATTTTTATGCATTAAAAGCCCGAAAAGAACGATGAGATCATGTATAAATGCCATCTCATCACTCCCCCATACTAAGCCATTGTCGTGCCCTCACGCAATGCTAGAATAAAGTATCTAAGCATCACCAAAGTTCAATTTTATTACCCTTTATTGAAGAGTAAAAGACTTTCAACATACTACGAAGATGTGTAAAGACATAATGTATGATTTTTATCACGAAAGTGACTTTTAAGGTCAAAGAATAGAAATAAGTAAATGTCCCTTAGAGTAAATTTCATAATCCTTGATTGTCATACATTCCATGCTAAGTGCAAAAACGAGATCATTGTTGGTACAAGTCACAATGCTAACACTACTCATACGTCCAAATTGTGTAATACTTTTTCTCCCCGCAATCCTAGTTATTATAAAAGGAAATGGGTTACTAGCATTTTTTAACTATTTGTCATGGATCACAAGTGATTCATATTGACTTATTTGAGTAGTTATTAGTCCGAAAGCAAAATAGCACGATTTGATCAATAGTTAGCCGAAGGACAAAATCTTTTAAAACGGCTTCTCGTGTATCTCCTTAAGTTCATATCTTGGCATAACTCGTTTCACGATCTGAGACCTTTCTCGGACCGATATTTGGCATGTAATTCATACTTCAAATCTTGGGAAGACGTTCTTGAAATTATGGTATACTCTTCATATATTTGGAATTTCTTCACTTGACGTTTTTGAGAGATTCTTCATATTCGGACCACGACTTTATCATTTTTCTTCAATCTTTACATTGGATTTTGATATACAACGATCCGCCTCCTTTTCGGACTTGGATATATTTATCCTCATACCTTGTAAGGGTCTTTTTGGATAGACTTTCTCCATGATCTTTAGGGGAGTAATTGCTTTTCGTCGTGTGTCTCGATCCTTCATATTGATTTAGGAATAATGATACTTCACATCATCTTGGATCTTTAGCAAAAATAGAGCTCCTCATGCCTTGTTAGGGCCTTTTTGGTTGATCGCCAATCTTCGCGTCCCGCTTCAATAAGTTATGCCTTGGCTATGAACTCTATTCAACCCCGAGCAACTTTTAAACGATCTTGTGCTAGAGGCTAAGTAACCTTTCAAATCGTACGACCTTACTTATTGCAATTATGATTTATTCCTAATGCATTGATCTTATGGGAAGAAAAAGCCACAATTAAAAACATATGAGTTTTTGAAAGAACATTTACATGTTCTACGTTTAGCATGATCACTTGTCTAACTCTATCACTTCTCGTTCTTCACTATATAAAGACCTCTAATTAAAGAGACTCGTGAATACTTAGCCATGCAAGTCAAAATATTTGGATTAGCTTTCATTAAGACTATATCAAATCAAAGTTTTGGGTTTTCAAGCCACCTATAGGATCTTGCACTTTCTTGGACCTTTTCATGTTTAGAGAATGCATTTTATAGTTCCCTTGATAAGTGACTTTCTAGGATCAATTATAGGAACTTGCGAAAAGTTCTTGTTCTTAACCCGTATGAGTTAAGACTTTCGCGTTTTAAAGCTCCCTATATAAAAGTCTAGCAAAACTTGAATTGAGCGGGTTAAGGAATGTAAATGGCTCCAAATGCCCATCAAGTCAAAAATTAACTCTTATTCTACCCAACAGAAAATATACATTCGTGTCTTAAAAACACTTATGAAAACTAAGAAAAATTTTAAAATTTGGCCATTTTTAGCCTTATTAGCAACAAAAACAAAACATTGAAAGTTGGAAAGCGTGAGGGCGTAGCAAAGCAAGTACCTATTCACCCCTCCCATACTAAAAGTAAACATTGTCCTCAATGTTTCGAGTCTAAGGGTGGAGCACCCCCATACTAGAGACGAAGAGTCGAATGCTTAGGATCTAGCATGGAAAGGGTGATCAACAATATGTCTAAAGCCGTTTATTAAGTATGCTAAAAGATAATTGTTAGAACAATAAAGGATATGTCATGGATTCGTGAAAAACTTCTTCAAGCAAACGATGGAGGCTCACGTAAACGAACACGAGAGTCTTCAATCGTTGATGATGATGATGATCTAGATAACACAATCACAAACAACCACGAGACAACGAGTTGAAAGGGTACAAGTCCCCTTATTAGTGAATAGTAAGCATAAAGGATAAGCATGGGATCTCCCCCACGAGGCACCTCGTTTTTGATTACCGAGTCATGAGCTCAACTCGATCCCCTCAATGCTAATTATCATTGGGGAAGGTGACTTGGTCGAGGGCAACCATTGAAGGAATTTCCCCACCAAAGTAGTGCTTAAGCCTATGTCCATTCACCTTGAAGTTAGGACCATCATCTTGAGCTAGCTCGATGGTCCCATAAGGAAACACTTGTGTAATGGTGAACGGACCCGACCAACGAGATTTCAATTTCCCGGAAAATATCTTAAGTCGAGAGTTAAAAAGCAACACTTGATCACCAACGTTAAAAACCCGGTTTTTAATCTTTGAATCATGAAACTTTTTAGTCTTTTCTTTAAAAATTAATGAATTTTCATAAGCATTATCTCTTAATTCATCTAATTCATTCAATTGTATTTTCCGGTGATCTCCCGTGATCTTCAAGTCAAAGTTTGCATGCTTAAGGGCCCAATATGCCTTGTGCTCCAACTCAATGGGCAAATGACAATTCTTCCCATAGACTAACTTATAAGGAGTGCAACTGATAGGTGTCTTATAAGCGGTCCTAAAGGCCCATAAAGCGTCATCGAGTTTGTCGGACCATGAAGCACGGTTTTCTCCAATTGACCTCTCTAAAATCCTCTTCAAAGCTCGGTTCGAAACCTCGACTTGCCCACTCGTTTGCGGGTGATAAGCCGTAGAAAGACGATGAGTAACTCCATATTTCTTTAGAACCTTTTCGAATTGGTCATTACAAAAATGGGTTCCACGATCGCTTATAATAGCACGAGGGGTTCCGAACCGAGAGAATAGTTGCTTCAAAAACTTCACTACCACACGAGCATCATTAGTAGGCAAAGCCTTAGCTTCCACCCACTTAGAAAGGTAGTCCACCGCGACGAGGATATATTTGTTGCCATGAGACGATGGGAACGGCCCCATAAAGTCTATTCCCCATATGTCGAAAATCTCACATACTTGAATTATGTTTTGCGGCATTTCATCACGTTGCGACGATTTTCCTTGACGTTGGCACGAATCACACGACTTCACAAGTGCGTGTGCATCACGATAGATAGAAGGCCAAAAGAAACCGGCATCGAACACTTTCTTAGCCATGAGATTAGCACCGTGGTGACCACCCGCGGGCCCCTCGTGACAAGCTCTAAGGATATTAGAAGCTTCGGCACCAAAAACACAACGTCGAACGAGTTGATCCGCACAAACCCGAAAGAGATAAGGGTCGTCCCAAAAATAGAACTTGACGTCACGAAAGAATTTTCGTTTTTGTTGTGTCGTCATACCCTTGATTATGAAATTTCCCGCATGGTAATTTGCAATGTCGGCAAACCATGGGGTGGTGTCTTTAGAATTCACTACACCGAGAGTCTCGAGAGGAAATGTTTCGGTGATTTCCTTGTTCTCGAAAACGTCTTTGTGAGGATCTTCTAGACGAGAGAGATGATCGGCCGCTAGATTCTCGGCTCCTTTTTTGTCAAGCACGGTGACATCAAATTCTTGGAGGAGGAGCATCCAACGAAGCAATCTCGGCTTAGCATCTTGCTTAGCTAAGAGATACTTGATAGCCGAATGGTCGGTATACACGATGCTTTTAGTCAAGACGAGATAAGGTCGGAATTTCTCAAAGCATAGACCACGGCAAGGAATTCCTTTTCCGTTGTGGTGTACTTTAATTGAGCCTCGGTCATCGTCTTACTAGCATAATGGATAGGACGGAAATGCTTGTCATAACGTTGCCCTAAGACGGCCCCTATAGCATAATCACTTGCATCGCACATGATTTCAAAGGGTAATTCCCAATTAGGAGCAACAAGAATGGGAGCTTCGGTAAGTTTCCTTTTGAGAGTTTCGAAAGCTCTAACACAATCCTCATTGAAGTTAAAAGGAGCATCCTTCTCGAGAAGGTGTGTCATAGGTCGAGAGATTTTCGAAAAGTCCTTGATGAAACGACGATAAAAGCCCGCGTGGCCTAGGAAACTCCTAACTCCCTTAACGGTTTTGGGATGAGGTAACTTGGCGATGACGTCTACCTTAGCTTTATCGACCTCAATCCCCGCTTTCGACACCTTATGTCCTAAGACGATTCCTTGTTTACACATAAAATGACATTTTTCCCAATTAAGCACAAGATTGGTTTCTTCACAACGTTTTAACATTTCCTCGAGATTAGATAAACACGACGTGAACGAATTTCCAAACACCGAGAAGTCATCCATAAACACTTCCATCGACTTCTCGATCATATCGTGAAAAATCGCCATCATACAACGTTGAAACGTACCCGGTGCATTACAAAGTCCGAAAGGCATCCTACGATAAGCGAACGTTCCATAAGGACACGTAAAAGTAGTCTTCTCTTGATCACGAGGGTCGATAGGGATTTGAAAGTAACCAGAAAAACCATCTAAAAAGCAATAGAATTCATTTCCCGCGAGTCGCTCCAACATTTGATCCATGAAGGGCAAAGGAAAGTGGTCTTTACGAGTGGCGTCATTTAACTTTCGGTAGTCAATACACACCCTCCAACCGGTCACAACACGAGTGGGAATTAACTCGTTGTTTTCATTAGGCACAACGGTCATTCCTCCCTTTTTAGGGATACAATGGATTGGGCTCACCCATGGGCTATCGGATATAGGATAAATCATTCCCGTATCAAGGAGTTTTTAAGGACCTCGTTTTTAATGACATCGTGAATTTTGGGATTCACCCTTCTTTGACTTTGAATTGCGGGTTTGTAGTCCTCCTCCATTAAAATCTTGTGAGTACAAAATTTTGGGTCAATACCCTTAATGTCGGATATTCTCCACGCAATTGCCCCTTTATGAGCCTTAAGAACTTTCAAGAGCTCGGTTTTTTCATCATTGGCAAGACCTTTTGCAATAATAACCGGCAACTTGTCATCACCTTCCAAGAATGCGTATTCAAGGTGAGAAGGAAGATCTTTCAATTCAAGGATAGGTGGTTCCTCGATTGAAGATTTTGGTTCAACACTCATAACTTCCATCGGCAGAAGAAATGGTGGAATAGAAGTATCATCACTAATCAACACCTCATCTTCATTGTCGATTTCATTTGAAGTGAGATCGCCTCCTTGGAATGGAGTGCGATTTGGTGTAGAATTAGCAAGAATCGGATCCAAAATAGTGGGATTGCCACTTGACGAGCTATCGGAAAAACCTAACACTTCTTGTGAAAACTCATCGCAAACCACATCAACGATGTCAATGTGATTGATGGTAGTGATTGCATAAACATGAGAAGGTTTCGAGTTTTGAGTAGCGTTTATAACAAGTTCCTCTTCGTTGAATCTCAAAGTGATAGTTCTTGCATGAACATCGATAAGCGATCTCGAAGTGTCTAAAAATGAACGACCTAAAATTAGAGGAACTTGAGGATCCGCGGGGATGTCAACTACTATAAAATCAACGGGATAGTAGAACTTCCCTAATTTCACGAAAACATCTTCGGCTACTCCACATGCTAAAATCGTAGAATGATCGGCCATCTCGATAGACATGTTAGAAGGAATAAGAGCCGGAAGCGAAAGCGATTTCCAAATGGAAAATGGCATCAAATTAATGCTCGCACCAAGATCGGCCAAGGCGAGGCATTCTTTCATATCTTGTATGTCACAAGGAATGAGAAACTTTCCGGGGTCACCAACTTTTTCCGGTATGCGGTTAAGATAAACCGAAGAACAATTAGCAAGATTCGAAAGCTTTTCCTTATCGCTCATTATACTTTTAAAAGTGGAAGCGAAACGAGGCATATACAACAACGCGTCGGCTAAACTCACATCAAAATGCACTTGTTGAAACATTTTTATAAAAAGCTCGATTTTTTGTTTGTTACGTTCTTGCAATTTCTCTTTGTTTCGTCTCGAAGGGTAGGGTAAAGGTGGTGTGGGTTGGTCATTAGGCAACGGCCTTGGGATCTCGGGTTCCACAATTGGTATTGGTTCAACCGTAGGTGTGATTTGAGCGGTACTTCGTGGGATTGTAATGTGCTCCTTTTCGACCATCACCTCGGGTTCTTTCTCGATTTCCTTCTCCGTAGAAGTACTTGGACGAGAGATTGGTTCCTTGAAAGTTTTACCACTTCGTGTAGTAATAACCTTCATTTCTCCCTTCGGGTTTGCAATGGTATCACTAGGAAGACCACCCGAGGAAGAGGGTTTACACATGATTGCTTCAAACATCTTAGCCATTCGGTCCTCAAATTTTGATTGCCTAGCATCCGCTTTTAATAACTCTTGCTTAATCTCATGTTGTACTAATTCCATCTTTTGTTGATTTTGTTGAAGACGTTGGACATTTCCTTCCATTTTGTTTGCATGAGTTTTAAGTTCATTAGCAAGTTCATTTTTTAGCTCGTTTTTCAACTCGGATCTTAAGCTAATCATCTCACGTTGCATGTTATCAAATTTAGCATCATTTGCTTTAGCATAATCCAAAAATTCTCCTTGAAGATTTTTAGTGTGAGCATTTTGAAAACCTTGTGTAGTGTTTTGAAAATCACGGTTTTGGTTTTGATTAGTGACTTGTCCATTCCCATTTTGATAATTCCCCTTGTTGTAGTTACGTGAATTGCCTTGGTAATTACCACCTTGGTTGTTGTTTCGATAATTATTAGCAATTTGATTTGGTGGAGCTTGATTTGGGCGGGAACCTTGACCATTTTGGTTGTAAGTTCCCGTTTCTACATAAGTACTCGAAGTGTTACCATCCGCGGTAATGCAATCGGAAAGATCATGAGCTCCACCACAAGACAAACAACTCTTAGCAACCGCTTTAACCGAAGCGGAATTTGAAGCTTCTTGAGCTTTCCAATGGGACATAAGATTAGCAAATCTATCAAAAAACCGATTTTCCTCATTAGCTTCATCATGTAAGGCATTAATGCTACGAGACGATGACGATGATGACGAACCCAAATTGGCAACACTCGGTGTGTTACGAGGGCTATAAACCATAGATCTATTCTCGATGATTTTCAAAGCCTCATTTGTCGTCTTGCACAAAAAATTACCACCCGCGGCGGCATTCAAATAATCTCGTTCATGATCATTAAGCCCATTATAAAAAGTATCAATTTGATGTAATTCCGAAAAATCATGGTGTGGACATTCATGTACATTTCTTTAAAGCGTTCTCATGCCATTGAAAAACTTTCATTATTTCTTTGCACAAATCGTGAAATCTCATTTTTCAAATGTGTTGTTTTAGATGGTGGAAAAAACTTGTTCACAAACTTAGAAACGAGATCGGCCCATGTCAAAATCGAATTTGGCGGTTCTTTCTCAAGCCAAATCTTAGCGGGTCCATCTAAAGAGTATGGAAACAACATCATCTTAATGGTGTCATGTGGAACATCCTTAAACTTGCTAGTAGCGGTGAGACGATTAAAATTCCTAATGTGATAGTGCGGGTTGTCTTTCTCATGACCTCTAAACTTATTTGCTTGCAACATCGACATTAAACCCGTCTTAATCTCGAAATTCTCCGCAAGGATGGCGGGAATCACAATGGCCTCTCCAAAACCCTCGGTGGGTGCTTGTAGCAACTCCATCATAGTACGATTAGCCATGACGACTTCTTGTTCTACAATAGGTTCGTCAATTGGAGGTTGTTCTTCAATCAACGTCTCTTGATTGGCTTGCTTTTGAAGACGTTTACGAGCTCGTTTTGCTTGATTACGAGTGATCATAAACTTCACGAAGAATGGGAGGTGAGCAAAGAAGATTCTTTTTTGGTGTTTTGTGAATTTTCAATTTTTTTTTGTGTTTTTGATTGTATTTAATTTTTTTGGATTTTGGTGTATCTTCGTAGACAACAATCTACAAAATCTCTCCTCGAATCAAACTCTTGATTAAAGAAGCCTCAAAGGAATGAAAACGATCACGTGGAGTGAACGCCTTCGAATGACTTTAGAACTTTGGTGAAAACCAAATTGTTCAAGAGGGTTTAATCACAAAGAAAACCAAGCAAATATATTATACGTAATAATACTTTGGGCGGCAAAACCCTCGATTAGCCTTCAATCTCAAAATACTCACAAGCAAGCGGGGAAACGAGGCGGCGCGAAGCACTTAAGAGCCTTTTTCCTTAGGGTATATTTTATAATACCCGCCTTATACCCACCTTATAGTTTGTATTTTTCAAAATCGAGCTTCACGAAAGTATTTATCTATTTTTGACTTTTTCTTTTTGTTTGAGATTCGAATACAATAATTAAGTGATGAAATCCCAATTAAGGTTGTGTTTTCACACTTTTGGAGATATTGTTTATTTGTTGTGATACTTAATACAATATAGTAATAATATTTTTACAAGAAAAACCAAGAAAACCGATAATACGTATTAGTAGAGTTCTACTAATACAAATACTATATATGGTTACTATTAAAAACAACAATGCAAATTAATCACGACACACCTCCCCGGCAGCGGCGCCAAAAATGATTGTGGTAAAATACGACCTTTAGGAAAAGGTGTGTAAAAGCGGTAAAGTATTAAACAAATGATTTTAGGAAAAACCAAGTGTTAATGACCCAATGAAGTTCGTTTCCCAAGGAGGTATATGTGTGTGAAAAACTTGTTAAATGTTTGTGATTAATGAATGGTTTAGAGGGGGATGAGAAAAGAAGATGACGAAGACGTGAAAATTACTACTACGACGACAAAACGTAAAACCGTAAAAACTACAAAATATAAAAATTAATTCTAAAAATTACCAAAAATTCACCAAAAATCAAAATAAATAAACTAAGAGTTTACCAATGATCAAAACTTTTTCAAACCTTTTAAATAATTAAATATTCAATTTTTAAATGCTAATTAAAGCCCTAAAAATCAAATAAATTATCAAAAAGCCCAAATAAAGATTTTTCAATTGTAAACCTCTAAAATGACCTAAAAAGATTAAAAACTATTTTAAGAAATTTTTAAACTAATAAAAACTATTTAAAATGATTTAAAAACTATTAAAACTTAAAATAATTATAAAAATTAATCTAAAAGTGATAAAATTATACTAAAAGTTGCTAAATTCCTATTTTAATGTATTAAAACTAAGAAAAATGTAAAAATTTGGAAAATGTGAAATTTGAAAAATAATAATAAAATAATATTAAAATATTATTAAAAATCTAAAAATTATAAAAAATTCTAAAAACTTGCAAACTAGTTTATTTTAACCTAAATAAACCGAAAATCAAAGTGAAATGACCAGAATACCCCTATTGGGCCCTCAAATGGGCCAAAACCAAAAACAGTCAACCTTAATGGGCTTTTAGGCCCAAAAAGTCAAACTTGGCCCAATTGACTTGGAAAATGCCTATCTGACTCAAAATTTAATTCTAAGAACAAAACTCTAAAGGCCCAAAAGCTGAATGTGAGCTTATCACAGCTTAATAAGCAGGCAGCTTATTCTTATTGGGCTTTTCAGCCCATTAAGCAATAAGCCAATGCCATAAGCTCTAATTTGACACACAACCTTCTTTTGGGATGCTTATGAGATCTGTAAAAATAAATTTTGCAAAAGCACACTCAATAAGCCCGAAATAAGCAAAGTATAAATCCACAAAATGACAAAATAGTCGGGTTTGAGATTTAGGGCACCCCAGAAGCTCTAGTTTGTTGTAAAAGCTCACAAATAGCTTAACTAAGAATAATCAATCAAGAAAATCACAAAAAGCCAAGTAGAATAAGCTATAAGAGCAAATAAGCTGGCTGAAAAAGCCAAATAAGCTAGTTTTCTAGCAAAAGCTTAACCAAAAGACTTGTAACCTTGCAGATTTGATATTAAGCTAAGAAAAATGATCTCTATTACAAAAGCCAAGTTGTTGCATGTGCCAATAAGCAGTTCTCAAAAATAAACAAATTTGTGCTTATTTGACCAAAAGTCAAAGTACTCCAAAGTTCACCAAATGATCAGAAATGGTATAAGGGCTTGTTATTTTTGTGAAGGACTCAAGGAGGAGGCCTTGTGAATCAAGAGGTCAGTTGACCTATTGATGGCAGATTTTGGCAATAAGGGCTTAATAAGCCAGTTAGCTTATAAGCCAGATACAAAGCACACCAAATAGCAAAATCCACTCACAAGTATCACTTAAACAAGTTCCAAGCAGCAAAATAACAAGGCATACACTAGGATAACAAATGAAGACACAAAATGAGGTGGTCACTTTGCTGATGCAAATGACCACTTCAGCCAACTTTGATAAGCTATAATAATCACAATAAGCCACCAAATTCAACAACCATATAACCAATGGATAGCTTATCACCCAAACTATTCCCAAACCTGATTTCAGACCTTAGATCCAACAAACAAAGAAGTTATTGGATCTGATGTGTTTGACCAATTCCAAAACACTTTTTATCAGATTTTTGCAAAACTTCAAATACCTTTTCCAAACTTTCAGAAAGTAAACCAATGACTAAAACTTGTTAAAAATGACTTGTTTAGACCTCCCAAACCCTAAGAACCAAGGGCTCAAGGCCACAAGGCCTTATGAACCAGTAATCCCAAACAGTCCTTAATCAACCACTTAACAAAGAAACTTGTGATTTCTTCTAATAACCTACTGATTTTAATGATAAAAAACACTTACTAGATAGCAACTAACATAATCAAACACAAAAATCACCACCACAAACACAAGAACACAAAATCAAAGCACCAAATCAAAAACAGGCAGTAACATGAAATTTCTTGGAGGAATCTTAACAAGAGGTTATACCTGCCCTCCACAACATCCTAGGAGGGCCAGCTATGCTCCTTGGACCTTGTTCAACAACTAGAACAAGACCAAGGTACTTCAACAAAGGAGATGCAAGACTGTCTTGGTTGATGGTTCAAAGTAGAACCTCAAGGACTTGATTTCTTCAACACAAACAGCAAACAACTCAACCAAGGGATCTAATCCCTTCACAAGCTTGGTGTCAACAAGCTTGCAAGAGCTTATAGCTTATGGCTAAGGGTTAGTACACAAATATAGCAAAATCAGAAACCTTCTTTCAAGCTTTTTCAAACTTGAAAAACTTACCAAACATAAACGTCCTTGAACCAAATGATTCAAGCACACTTATAACAATCAATTGAACTCAGTATCACCTTTAAACAATACCAACTTTCAAAAACATAAAAAGGAATTACAATTTTCTCAAAATACCAACTTTTATAAATTTTAAAAAGGAATTACAAGTTTAAAAGGTAAATACTGGAACAAAGGGACTCTCACATGTTGAGGTCTCCTTTTATAGGCAAATGCCTGGCTAAACACTATTCACAAACCCTAACACTGATTTCTCTAAAATGCCCTTGAGTCTTCTAGACGTTTTGATGGAATGAGCTGTCTAAATGCATCCAAACCGTTTAAAATAGCTTTGATATGAAGCAGGGATCCTTGGCTGTTGATTTGGACACGTCAGATTACTTGTAGAGTAAGTTGCATTCTGATTGGTTGAAAGGGGAATTGGGGGTGGGGTCCATGGTGATGTGATGGGTGAATTCAAGTGTGGGATGTGTACGTGTGAGGGTTAATTGCTTTTTGGTCAAGGTAATTTGGATTAACCCTTTGTTTGGTAAAAGTAAAATCTGGGTGGAAGAACATGAATAGTGGACCCATTGATCCGTTTTTGGTGGAGTGGAATGTTGTTTGGCGCATTTTCTTTGTTTGAATGTTTCAGTATACAACTTTGGCCCTTGTGTTTTCAGAAAGTGTGTAAAACGTGTTTTTCAGCAACAAACCTCTATTCCCTTTGTAAATAACTTCCACACTTTGGCAGTTTTGGCACAAAACTTTGGAAAAATGTTTCAAAGGGTTGTTTTTGCCATTTTGAGATATTTCAAGGGCTGATCTTGGACATTCTTGATCTTCAAAGGTCTTCAATTTATCTTTGGCTTTATAAGGGACCATTGTTGGCAATTTGAATTTGTTGAGGGACTAATCTTGCCATTTCTTCAAAGTTGAAGGACCATTTGTGTAATTTTGACAAACTTAAGGGACCAAACTTGTAATTATCAATATACAAGGGTTTTAAGTGTCATTTCTTCATTTAATGAGGATCAATCTTGCATGTCTTCAAGTCTTCAAGGGTGTTTGTTGGATAATTCATGGATTAGGTCCCGGTTCTTTGTACGGCTTCGTTTCTCGTGTCCGTTTTTCCTTGTATCTTGTGATCTTTTGTCTTTTTCACGATATCCATACCTAAAATACACAAGTAAACAAACACAAGCATATATATGGTATATTATGACATTTTTATGCATTAAAAGCCCGAAAAGAACGATGAGATCATGTATAAATGCCATCTCATCAGCCTACTTATCCTCTCAAACAATGGATTCGCTGTCTTCATCATGTATACAAACATCTCATCTTCCATACTACTAAATGGTTGCTCAGTAACCATTATCCAATTAGATATGGCTTCCCTCATCTTAGTAGCATCATACTTCGCATCAAGTGAAATAAAAGGCAAAGGCTTATAAAGTCCGTTATCAACATCATCATGTTGGAAATTTAGCACCCGTTGAGTTCGAAGGTATTCTTTGCGTTTCAAGCACGCATTCATGTGCCGGTTCCATGTTGTTGAACAGCCAACCGTGTGGTGCAGTGAATTCACTCCATTTTTTTTGCCATTCTTAAGTGTCACTTCCTTAAAGTCTCCCCATACTTTCGAGGTCTTTTGACGCTTACCCTTTAGTGCAACTTCTTGATTGACGGTATCTCTTTCACTTGGACATCCATTTGTATTGTTAGTCGCACCAGTATCATCGTCAAGATTAATGTACTCATGTTCATATTGTGATGATTGAGCATCAACTCCTGCTTGCAAATCCGATACAGGATTCGATGTGGAACCATGAATTGGACTAACGGGATTTGTTGCACCTCTGTGTTGCATAGTATGTTTTTTGCAAACAAAATCTACCTAAAACAAAGTGATGCGGTCAAATGAAAATCAAACTAATCAAATGAAAGCGCAAACACAAGTGTTCATAAACTGCTTGGATCATTATGGAAATAACACTGTGGGATAATTATACAAATCAGATTCACAATATCTATAACATGCATCACATACTTTAATGAAACGAACTCCTAAAATAATAAAACAATATTAAACATTCTCGATGAATTAATAATATAGAAACAAAGTTAGATATGCCGACTATTAATCATTCTCGATGATATTAAACAAAGTTCATAGTCGGTATGTAGCCTAAATATTTTGTTAAGATCAGTTAAACCAAGTTATGGTTATAATACTTAAAACATATTAGGAGATAGGAAATCATATTCATATTGTATAAAATAATCAACAAACAAAGCTAATGCAAGATATTTTCATAAGGAAAAAAAAGGTACCTGGAGAGTGGAGATAGAAATCACCGACGGTGGAGTAAAAGAGAAAGAAGTAATATGTTGTTAGGTAGATGAAAATTGAAAGAGTGATGATTTGCACACTCCAAAAATTTATTGGCACACTCCAAAATACGTGTGTCATGACTATTATACCCTTATTATATGCACACACTACTAAATGATGTGAGGGTATAAATGTCAAAACTCATATAAATGGAGTGTGCAAATAAATTCATTAAGTGTGCAAATCACCACTCAAATTGAAAAGATAACTTTGAAAATTTCAATGTGTGGCTTAAAGGCTAATGACATTCAAATAAACTATTAACTGTTTTAGAAAATCATGTGTAGAATATGAATCGTTGGTTTATTTTTTTTAATTCTCACACTAAAAGTATATATATGCATAAAATATATTAGAGATCGTTTAGGCTCGCGAGCCTGGACGAGCTTTGAAAATCAAGCTCGAGCTCGAGCTCGATTAATAAACGAGCCTCAATCTAGGCTCGAGCTCGTTTAGGCTCGGCTCGTTCGAGCTTTTTCCCGAGTTCGAGCTTTTTACGAACAGTTCGGCTCGTTTCCACCCCTACGTATATGTATATTTGTTGTTTACAAAAATGAATGTGTATATATATTTTGAATGCATAACTAAACTAATGGGTTTAACTGAGAACCGAATTCATCATTGATTAGGCTAAACAATTAAACAAAATTATTTAAATTTTCAATTATCATTTTTTAAAATATCATTATAACAAAAATTAAATTAAAATATTATACAGATCCTCGTTATCTACTACGTAACATAAAACGAGCAAGCAAACAAAAAAGCACAAAACATAAAGGGTATAAATCCAGATCGGCCAGCTAATGAATCAAACAGATCGATCACTTCCCATAAATAAATAAACAACAAAAACCACTTTTCAACCACACGCTTTACCCACTTGTACATCACGCTTTTAACCACTTGTACAATGTCGTTACGAAGAAGAACCTTGCTCAAAGTCATCGTTCTTGGTGAAAGCGGGTTCGTTTTTTTTCATTTAATTCAAACAATTTAATTTAATTTAATTATTTTTTTTTTTAATTTTAGGGTTGGCAAGACCTCATTGATGAATCAGTATCCTTTATTATTTCTTTTTAATTAGTTTGTTAGACTAACTGAATCTGTTAAGTTTTGATGACGTGGCACTTTAGTTTGTTATTGGCATAGTCACTGAGTATCTACAATGCATCAAGTCATGAATGACTTGATGCATTAATGGCATTTAATGATAGCTTAATAAATGAGTAAAATCTTTGCCAAACACTTGAAGAATACAAACTATCTATACTACATTATAAAAGGTGTATCCTTTGGTTGAAAGTTGAAAGTGTTGAATAGTTAAAAAATATGGGTCCCACTAATCTATACTACATTTATAATTCAAACATCTTAATGCATATATAAAGTAGAGAAATACTAGATCCACATAATTTTTACAAACAAACTCCCACATAATGATGTGGCAAATGAGATGGACCAATGATGTTGTATCATGTTTTCTCTTTCCTATTTTCACAATCCATAAACTAAGTGACACATATGTATGTGGATTTCTTTTTGTAAAACTTATGTGGATGTAGCATTCCTCTATAAAGTATATTATGTGAACACACTAAAGTCATTTGGAGATGATTATTGACGTGCAACGAAAATAAATAAACATATGAAGTTATGAACGATGCCATTTTTCAATGTTTTGAAACCCGGTTTTTAAATCGGCCTGGTCGAGTCATCGGGTAAACTCGGATTAACCCGGTTTTCTAAATTGTTTACCAACTAATATAATATGTAAGGTTTACGTAACGAGTAACATGTATTATTAGTTAGCTCATAAACTCTGATGTAATGTTTTACTTTCAGCTTTACTAAAATTTTTTATTGGCTTTTTGATACACGTTTATTTAATATTTTATCTAGCATTGAATTGTCGTATGTTAAAACATTCTATAATTTCAATTTGATCTTTTCATGTTTTATTTTGAACGTACATGAAACACTTACCACAATATCGCATACTGTAAATTATTTGTCACTAACCAAATTCCGCCGCTATGCGCGAGTACTCGTCTAGTATACATATATATATATATATATATATATATATATATATATATATATATACTAGCCTTTAGACCCGTCTAGTGGACGGGCTAGCTTTAAGTATATATTTTTACATAAAAATTGAAGTTATGTGTCTTTGTATTAGAAGTTTAGTATATATAGTGTTAGTTATGACATTAATATTTTAATAATGTAGCATAAAATGGACAAAAATAACGTAGTTTAAAATAATTTCTTTATTTAAGAATATTATGAGTTAATTAAATTACATACGTTAACGTTATGAATAAGTTTGTTATATTAATATTTTTTAAGAGTTTAATAATATTGTATAAATATTTTATGTATTTTTTAATTTTATAAGGTAATAAATTTTGTATATGTTAATGTTATGAATAACTTTTTTACATTATTTTTTTGGAAATAATATTATTGTTATTTCTTTTTGTCACGTGTATAATATGGCATCAGTATATAGCCCAGTACAAATATGACAGTCCGAATATTTAAAAATATTTTCATTTTAGTAAGTCAAAGTATTGTGAATTATTTGTAATTCCTATTTTCTTTCTGAAGCATTTTATAAAAAACCCTTTAATAAATTACATGTGTCATTTTTATAGAGTTTTTTATTTAAGGCATTAATGGTAATTCCTATTTTCTTTTTGAAGCATTTTATGGAAACCCTTTAATGAGTTACATGTGTCATTTTTATAGAATTTTGTATTTAAGGCATTGTTTCACCATTCTTTTTATAGAATTTTGTATTTACGGCATTATTTCACCATCTTTTTTTAGAATTTTGTATTTAAGTCATCATTTGTAATTCCTATTTTTATTTTTGAAGTATTTTTAGAATTTTGTATTTAAGGCATTGTTTCACCATCTTTTTAATAGAATTTTGTATTTAAGGAATCAATTGTAATTCTTTACATGTGTTATTTTTATAGAATTTATATAGGAAGGATGGTACAACAATGCCTTAAATACAAAATTCTATAAAAATGACACACGTAATTCATTAAAGGGTTTCCATAAAATGATTCAAAAATAAAATAGGAATTACAAATTATTCCTTAAATACAATGTTCCATAAAAATATATAAGGAAGGATGGTGAAACAATGCATTAAATACAAAATTCTATAAAAATGGCACATGTAATTCATTAAAAGGTTTTCCATAAAATGTTTCAAAAAGAAAATAGGAATTAAAATGATTCCTTAAATATAAAATTCTAAAAATGACACATGTAATTCATTAAAAGGTTTCCATAAAATGCTTTAAAAAGAAAATAGGAATTACGAATAATGCCTTAAATACAAGATTCTATAAAAACATATAAGGAATGATAGTGAAACAATGTCTTAAATACAAAATTCGATAATAATGCCACATGTAATTCATTATTTTTTTGGAAATTAATATTATTATTATTTCTTTTTGTCACATGTATAATATAGCAACAGTATATAGCCCAGTACAAATATGACAGTCCGAATATCTAAAAATATTTTCATTTTAGTAAGTCAAACTATTGTAAAGCATTTGTAATTCCTATTTTCTTTCTGAAGCATTTTATGAAAACCCCTTTAATAAATTACATGTGTCATTTTTATAGAGTTTTGTATTTAAGGCATTATTTGTAATTCCTATTTTCTTTTTAAAGCATTTTATGGAAACCCTTTAATGAATTACATGTGTCATTTTTATAGAATTTTGTATTTAAAGCATTGTTTCACCATTCTTTTTATAGAATTTTGTATTTACGGCATTATTTCACCATCTTTTTTTAGAATTTTGTATTTAAGGCATCATTTGTAATTCCTATTTTTCTTTTTAAAGCATTTTTAGAATTTTGTATTTAAGGCATTGTTTCACCATCTTTTTAATAGAATTTTGTATTTAAGGAATCATTTGTAATTCCTTACATGTGTTATTTTTGTAGAATTTTGTATTTAAGGCATTGTTTCACCATTCTTTTTATAGAATTTTGTATTTAAGGCATTGTTTCACCATCCTTTTTATAGAATTTTGTATTTAAAGCATTATTTGTAATTCCTATTTTCTTTTGAAGCATTTTTAGAATTTTGTATATAAGGCATTGTTTTACCATTCTTTCTATGGAATTTTGTATTTAAGACATCATTTGTAATTCCTATTTTCTTTTTGAAGCATTTTATGGAAACCCTTTAGTGAATTACATGTGTCATTTTTATAGAATTTTGTATTTAAGGTATTGTTTCACCATCCTTCCTATATAAGGGTTTTTGATTTGATTTGATTTGATTTGATTTGATTTGATATATATATATATATATATATATATATATATATATATATATAGGGTGATGTTATTGTGGTATACACTTTTAAAATGAGATACAATAGGTACACTTGTGGACCATTAGATCAACTTGATGATAAAAGATGGAATTTGATTTGATGAATGGCATACTTGTAATAAAATGTAAAACAAATGGCACAATGTACCAACCTTAAAAAACCATTTGATATGAATTTCGTTACAATTAAACTGATACTTTTGACTTTTTTTCTTTCAATTTCGTTATTTATATTATCACATATATCTTTGAATTTTTTATATCACCTTTCAAAAAAAAACAATACTTGCATTATAATAATGTGTTTTTATACAAAACAAAATAGTATTCTAGATGCACACTTTTTGTTGGAATATAAGACCAACATTTGAACAATTTATATGTGATATTTTTAAGGATGTTTGCAAATTCTTTGAACATCTGCATTTCTAGTGATACATTATAATGACACATTTTATTTTAGTGACACATTAATAATAACACATCTTATTTTTCTTTATATTAATAATTGACACAAAAACATTTCTTTATCACGTATATTAGTGCCACATTTATATGACACATTTTATTTTTTCTTAATATAAATAAGACATTGTTAGTAACACAGATTATTAATAACACATTACTCAACAATAAAAAATGTTTGTGACCACAATTCTAACAATAAAAAATGAACCAAATGCTAAACGCTTACTGTAAATCATTGCAATAATACTACATGCAACTTTATTTCATCGGACGGAAGTACATTGTGTCCCGATTGACCAATTTAAATTATTTAATCACATGACAACAAGAATTCCATTTATATTTACGCAAACTTATAAGAGTCATATACAAAGCACCATGGGAACAAAATAAAGGTAAAAGCTTCAATGAAGAACTGTTATAAACACAAAAACAAATTGATACAACATGTTACCAATGTATCAAATACGAAGTCTTTGATACATATTTATAATACTCTTGATATATTTTATGAACTGATGCATTAATAACCAATAATTGATATAAAAATAAGAGAACCCGATCTCATACACGACCATAATCTCGATGATAAATGGCCAAAAAAAAATATAAACGCATTAGAATTCGAAACGGTGACCATTTCCATCGAGTGAACACCGTTCACATCATATATGTAGCGATACATTAATATAAAAAATAAATATAAAAAATCTCTAATCCATGATTGTTATTATAAATATTATATGGTGATACATAAAGTTAAATCCATACCAACAAAAATGCATGCCAAGTATAACAAACTAATTAGCTAGTTGATCCAAAATAGATAAATATAAAAAGCACATATGCTATTTTGACTTGACAAAAAATGTGATATGCACTAAACAGATTTCGGCATCGGTGTCCGTGAAGAAGCAAACATAAACTGTACCCAGATTCTGACATCGGCGAGGAGGAAGAGAAATCAGAACACTTCAAACATCTTTATTTCAAAAACACGTGCTTCGTCAAAGAATTTTATTAGAGTTCGTCGACATAGTTTTTTGAATGAGAAGAACCAATGATCTTATCAACAAATAGGTGTCGAGAAAAAAAAATTTGTTCATCAGGCTCGTGTGGTGGTGTTTTCGCCTAGATTGGTGGCTTCATTATGGTTTATAAAGAACGATTTTAAAGATATTCTTGATATTTTGATGGAGTTTGTTTTAGATCTGTAGAAAATTAGGATTGGGGGTTAAAAGCATAATGACGACATACCATTTTTTATCAGGGTTTTATTTAGAAGATTAAAATACCAAATGTACCCTTTTAAATTATTTTATATTTTGCCTTTTCTTTTAAGTACTAATGACACATGGCAAACTCTCAATGGTGTCTATTATAACCTATTTTAAAGTGTAACACACTTGAACACAAATCTATATATATATATATATATATATATATATATATATATATATATAACTGAGTGTCTACCTTTGTGATTATTATCGATACAGGATACCCAACTCGTGCAAAGAAGCCAGTTATTCCTGTTACCAAGAAGATCAACTAAAGGATTAGTTACTTATGTACTTCTGTTTTTCTTTATTACTAGACGAGTACCCGCGCATAGCGGCGGAAATTGCCTAACGGCACATAGTTAACGATACGCTATATGGTGGTAAAATCATATTCTATTGCAAATATTTGAACAAAAGTTACCATGACTATAAAATTAACACTCACAATACTCATGTAAAATATGAAAACATAGATGTAAAGACGTCCGGGAAATGTTCATGTCCTAGCCAAGGGCTTACTTTTCCATTGTAATTTACTTTGATCGGGTATTTGAGAAGATGGCCTTATAAGGGACTGAAATCATCTGAGGTAAACTTTCTCCAGTTATCTTCTGCTAACTGATTTGCGTTGTGCATACAGGTTAAACTTTCTGGCTCCTTCATGTAATCTTCAATCGTCCCCATGTGTTCTGCCCACAATGACATTTTGTACCCATATACCTGAACATGATATTGTTTTAATTAGCGTCTTAATCAGTAAAAAATCATGCAAATAAAGGATGAACTTGCGCACAAATATGCACACACCACAGGTGTTCTAATGTGCGGGTGAGTTGAATAGGCCTGTGTATGTCATCTAAAAGGGTTTGGATTTAAACGTGTAACTTAATGCAGGTCAAGATGAGTCTGGTAGAAGCGGAGCACAAAATATCATAATCTACTATTATACACATTCATAAGAATGAGAATGCTAACTTGACCACGTGGGTGCTGTTTCTTGTTAGTCCACGTGTGTTGTGGCTGATAAGCTCCCATAGCTATCTCAGTATCTCTTGAACCAGCCATGGATCGTTGGTTGATGTTGGCAGATCCCAATATGACATACTCATCATCTATGAACATTCCTTTTGCATGTATGTATATCATGAACCTTCCATTTCTATATGAAGGCGAGACCTGGAAGACAATTTAACACACTATAACACTTTTTCATATCTTTAGTTACATGAATGGTTAACAAAGAAAAACTCCAAATGTTGTATGAAAAATTGCATCCTTACCGAACTACCACTTAAGGAACGATTGCTTCCTGAAGCCGACCCTTCTTCATTGCACCACTCACGATTTTAAGAACTATTTAGTGATTTGTGTAAAGATGTCAAATATCATCAACCTGACAAAACAAAATTTCTTGAACAGGGGCAGAGTTGGGAGAACCTTCAGGCCACATTGGAATTATAATGTAAACCGAAAACCTCTCATTTGCCTTATCTTGTCAACAATCTTTAATGCAATCTCCATCGGGATTAAGTGATTAGCTCCTAAGAATAAATAACTAAACATTTGGTCACACTAATAGAGTGGGATTTTATTAACATACATTTGATTAGTGACAGCAAATTATTGGTAAAAGACTCGCCTTCCTACATACAATGTAAAATGTTTTATATTTGTAAAACCATGTCATGAATTCAAGAGAATAATTTTTGGTAATCTCTGACGTTAAACGGAAAGTGGACAAACATGCAGTTTTTGATCAAATATGTGCAGTTTTTGATCAAATATGTGCCTGCAACTTCAACTTTTCATCGTCTGCAAAACCAGAACTCCTCACTAACTCACCTTTGATTGTTGGCTTGTGAGAAGGCTTTATTTGTAGGTGTAGGTATAGCCAATGTTGCAATCAGGAGCATGCGTATAATACATCATAACATTGAATCCGTTTAAGACCCAACCAACCGAACCCGAGTCGGTCCATTTATAATTAACGTGTTAGAATCAAGAGCAAAGAATTACATGACTACCTATAGTGCCTATCCCAATAGCATCGCGAAGTGATTTGCTTTGACTCCTCTTTTCTTTTTTCTAATTCCATTTATCTTTGATTATTTTTCATAAATCAGGGTTACATTGTTCCTACATCCAATTAGACTTTCTAATGTTCGACCATATAATCATTAAGATGTTTATATGAAGATAAACTTACCATAGTAATTTCCATAGGCACGATCCTATTCTCCATGATCTCCTTTGTGCTCGAGATAATCCGTGTTATCCTTCTCTTTTTTGGAATCCTCGGTGTTGGTTATTTCGGTTACGTCATGACCTCTGTTAACCAAAAGTGAGGGTACAAAGCTGTTTAAAAACAATTGTTAAACACAGATCAAATTAAAATCTACTACCATAAGTTAAGGCACATAAATTCCAGCCAAATTAGAGTGTTTAGAACCCATACAGTTTCAAAATTAAGCCGAGGGAGCGGTAAGTACAGAATATGCGTTGGGTTATCTATCGGGCTTATGAGTCCATGTAAATTTGAAAAAGATCCTAAATACTGCGTTTTCGCCTCATAACCTAAAATAAGCCCTAAGCTTGACTTATAAGCCTAACTCATAAACTCCTACAATGAAAAAATTAGCTTAATAGTTATTTCCAACGCCGTAAGTTGGCCACGTAAGTTAAATCCAAACACCACCTTTAAGAGTTAATTTTTTTTAACCAGCATAACATGATGAACATTTCGCATATTAAGTATTAAGAATCAGAAAAAAGTAGTAGTTACTTTTGAGCAGTTTTGGCAGTAAGGTGAGATGAACAACTTACTATGCTAGCATCATCCAAAGTAGAGTCGACCAATGCACGGGTACGTTTTGGTGCTCCCTCAACGGTGAAACTTATGTAAACAGAACCTTTATACATGGAAATTAGAACATCAAAATCAGACGAATGAAATAGAAATTCCTTTTTCTCTAAAACAATAAATAGTTTGCCTCTGTTTGGACAGAACCTAGTAAACTTCAATCTTAATATGATCATGCTTTCTTTGTAGACAAAACCTAGTTTATTCCTTAACTCTGATTATCTAGAGGATCATTGTTTTTGATAGTAGTAAAAAGAAAATACTGTTGATTGAACCGTAAAAGTATGCATTAAAAAAGCTCATATTTAGACATCATTAAACATGTACGCTCAGCGAAAAAGGCTATGGTATTTGACAAATTGTGTGAAAGTCATGATCAGAAAATCAAACATGGTTATTAATGTGTATAGTAAATTAAACACGGTCATTAATATGTTACCAAACGTTTTTTAATAAGTGGTTTATAGACACACTTAAGTGCTGTTGATCTAAGAAAATTTCGTATCTAAGTGACCTATTCATACTTGAGATGCAAAACTTCCAGACCGAAAGATACAATCATAATGATCATCATGTTCGTACCTAATGTCTCAGCATGAGACAAAAGCGAGAATCCCTTGAACTTGGAAAAAGCGTCGAGCGCAACAACATTCCAGATCTGCACAAAAATATGATTAAAAAAAGTTAATCCAACTGCCAAAACTAAAGTGACATCTCAACAAGCTTAATATATTATCTATGCAACTGTCATACACTAAAAAATATAAGAAAAATTTTAATTATATATTTTTTAAAAAGTCTGAAAAAACACCAAACCAAACAGCCCTAAAACCATGGAGTCGTAGAACAGTAGAAATCCCAATGTTGTCTGGCATACATCCATATATCCTCATTAGTTTAGTATAGTTATCCATAATAATAGGATAATTCCTATGCGTAGTAATATATGATAGTTTAGTTGTATATCTATTATAAGTTAAGATGTACCTTAAGAATTAAGATGAATGCCTTTTCATAATCAGTTTAAAGAACAAAACTGACAGAGCCATATATATGGTAGAAAATGATTTTACAAACAATATGCACACCACTTTAAGAGAAAACTTATGAAATCATAATAATGTCGTGTTGTGTTTTAGTTTATTACAACCCGGTACTGGTACTCGCTTAATAGTTGCATACCTTTTTTGTCCTTTGACTTCAAGCTGATAAATAACGACTCATCCAGGACTGAAAACAAGGCCACGCCAGGTTAGCAAAACCTTGATTCTCATCTGTCATACCCAAACGCTTTCTCCTCTCAGAACCTTCAGGCGAAGTGTCCATAAAAGCATGTGTCGCACCAGGGTATAAATGCACCTCGTATGGCTTCCCCCGACGCCTTCAGTTTTTCCTCAAGACCTTTAGCAGCCTACAAAATAATACCTGTCACTCTAGTCTTCTAAACATATGGATCTCGTGTTACCTTATATAATATGAAACACCCTTAAATAAACACATCGCAATAAGCAAACAGCTCATGAGTTTGACTGATTAAGAATAAGCATATACACAAAAGTATCACTTAATAAGCAAATAATCACATTTTCGAATAACTCAATCACTTGAAAGAAACCATTAAGAAATCTGAAACTTACCATTTTTAGGAACACTTTTTTTTAATGTGTAAGAACACTAAATTATCTTAGTAACCAAAAATCAAAAGCACAAATTAACATCACCCGAAAAATTTAACATTTTTAGTTTATTACCAATTAATCTCGTTTCTCCCATCGTCTCTTGCAGTACCTCACTGACATGCGCCGGCGTCTCCAAAAGTCGTAACATCTTTACCCAATATCCATAATCAAAAACTGAAATTAAAGAAACTGAATAGTGATTAGGAGTTTTAATTTGCTTGGGTTTTAATTAAAAAAAAAGATACCTGATGATTCACGCGACTTGGATCACCATAAAACCGGATGTACTGCATATGAAGGGGCGGATCTATAAATGACCGACTTGGGGTGTCACCGCCGCCGCCAACTCTTCCACGCCGGCCTCCCATCGGATCTATACTGCGTTTGAGGATTTGTTTTAGATGATAGATTAGGAATGGAGATGGTGGTTTCTATGTGTGGTTTTGGAAGAATCGAGAGAGAAAGAGAGAGTGAGGAGAGAAATGGAATACCAGGATGTGAGGACTTAGGATGGTTTAAATTTTTTAGGTTTGGATGAGACCCACTATTTTTCAACAATTCTAGATTTTCAACTTTTCAACCATTTCCATAAACTCTTTATAAGGTATAAAGATTAGATGTTGTTAAACTTTAAATCAGATCTAATGTGGTCGTCATGCATCCATGTGTTTTGGTGTATGCACCACATTAGATCGACTTGCGTCTTTGTATTTGGATTGATCACTATCATGGTTTTAAATAGCTCGCTATAGCTCGCCTTAAGGTTCGTTAAAGCTTGAGGCGTGACCTCGACGCTACACAATAGGTTGAGGCGCGTTACGAAATAAAGGTGCGGTACTTTTTTGAATTCTACTTTAAAAAATGAATATTCTTATATGTAAAAAGAGTTTTTTAACGTTAATTATTATGTGCAACACTTATTGTGAATTAAATTTAAATATAATATTGAAATATAATAAAATAAATAAATATTTGTATATGTTGTGTCGCTATAAGCCACACTTTAAAAACGCTAAAACTTCGCCTTAGCCGCTAAAGCGTGTAGCTTGGACATGCTGTCACGCCGCGCTTCACGCTATTTATAACCATGACTATGGTTCCTATTAGTTATTATGTACTTCCTGTTTTTCTGCAAGATTCTCACGAGTTATAGGTAGAGTTAAGATCTATATAGATACTTAAATTAGCATATACCAACCAATAATAATCACCCGTTTAAAAAAAACTCATTTCCCACCACTTTTTTAAAAATTAAATATCTCACAAACGGTAAATCGTTAAACAAAAAAATACACAATTGTGACGAGAATTAAATTATCTATCTATCGAGGGACACATGTATATACTTTCGACGAATTTTTTTTCTTAAGTCACGTCTGGAGAGAATCATATATGATTCGTCACGAATCATATATGATTTTCAGAAAATCATATATAATTCGTGATATGAATCAATTTTTGAGAATCATATATGATTTTTTGAGAATCATATATGTTTCGTGACGAATCATATATGATTCTCTCTAGACGTGACTTAAGAAAAAAGTCGAGAAAAAAGTTTGTCGAAAGTATATACATGTGCCCCTCGATAGATAGATGATTTAATTCTCGTCGCGATGATATGTTTTGTTTTACGTAACGATGAACGGTTTGTGAGAAATTTAATTTTTAAAAAATGAGTTTTTTTTTTGTTATTAGATGATAAAAATTGATGATTGTGATTGGTTGGTTGAGTTTATAATAAACTAAGGATTTATAGGGATCTTTTTCCGCTATAGGTATCATTTTTTAGTTTTACCATATTTAGATAAACTACATGAACATTTTGCATGCAAAAGGACCCGTTGTCGATCTACTTGTCTAGTCATTTGGAGACCATAATTTTCATTCATTTTTTTTTTAAATTCAAAATTTTCATTTACCACCTCTTTCAAAATTCAAAATTTTTATAATCACCCTTGTATTTGTCTTATATTCATGGTAAATATCATAAATTTCGTTGGTATTTTAACTTTTACCCTTAAAAAATAATCGCTAACGCACAACAAAAGTAAATAACAGTGTAACCAAAGAGATTTACCGTAACCCTAAACTTTAATAATAATCAAAATAGTCAAATAACTTCAAAAATAAGCATACAATAAGCCGAAAACAAATTAACCATAATCCTAAACCTTAAAAATAAGCAAAATAATCAAATAACTCACCATTGACCGGTTAACATGAAGAAGATGAAACGAGGCTTATTTTACCCTTGAAACATGATATTTCATAGCGGACATCCATCATTAATCATACAATTCGTGGTGTTCGTATGATTCAACCAATCATGTGAAAAAATTCAGGTTAAGGTTAGAGGTTAGATTGTAGATTTGATGGAAGATAGGTCAAATGTTAGGGTTAGGATTAGATGTTATTATAAAGTAACTAACGTCTACCTCTTAAAACAAACAAACGTGTAAACCTAAGCACTATTTCCAAAAAAATCGATAAAAATACTGAAAAAAAAATAGTTCTAATGGTTCGATCCGTTACAGACTTAGTTCACCCTCAATTCCGGCCTCACATCCTACAACGAAAGGAAGGACGTACACCCTAGTTATATAGATACATATACTTGGTAAAATTTAGTGATTGGAGGTTCAAGGTTTGTCGATTCTCACAAGAGTAATAAAATAAGGACATGATCACTGGAGGTACAAGGGAACAACAAAAGAGTGAAATAGGGGAGTAAAGATTACGTAGGTATCCATGTTAAAAAATCTAGCAAGTGCGCTTAGCATACAAGATGAATTGGGCATATCGGAAGGGGCCATAAACTAAGACGTGAACACGAAAACCTAATCACAATGGAACATATGATAGATTGACGAGGGTGTCTAATTTGAATGACATGTATTGGATGAAAGCTGAAGCTACACAACATATTTTTTCAAAAAGTTTAACTAAATTAATCATTAGTATTTCCAAAAAATTCATATTTTGAATGATATAAGTGATATGACCGGGTCAAACATGTTAATAGGTGTACCAATTCAAATTTTATATAAATAATCATTGTGGCTTGCGTTGACTTTCACATTTAGTTTTTTTTTGTTCACGACTTTCACATTTAGTTTAATGACCAGTTTTCACTTATGCTTTTTTTACTTATTTTTTGACTAATGTTTTTCCTTTTTATTAATTTAATTTCTACTTTTTTTTCACTTTTTTTTAAACTTCAATTGTATGAATACAAAGTGTCATTTATCTAAGTGATATTTTTTTTAAAAAGTGAACAAAGATAGAAAAAAGTTTTAAAAAGTTTTTTGTAATCAAAGAAAATATTAAAAGTGATAAAATATAACGAAGGAAATGATTTTGTAGATTTCGCAACTTTTCATCCCAAACATTTGACCATTTTGCACGTTTTATCCTAAATGTTTTGTCTTTTTCGCTGGCTTTGTTCCAAAAAATTTTCCACATTCAGGGAACTTTCATTAAAATTTCAAAAGCAGAGACGATCGTTGCACTTTCATAATGTTTAGGACGATACCTGCAAGTTTGCTAAATTTTAGGGACGATTTATACAATTTACTCATTTCCCACCACTTTTTAAAAAATTAAATATCTCACAAACGGTAAATCGTTAAACAAAAAAAATACACAATTGTGACGAGAATTAAATTATCTATCTATCGAGGGACACATGTATATACTTTCGACGAACTTTTTTTTCTTAAGTCACGTCTGGAGAGAATCATATATGATTCGTCACGAATCATATATGATTTTCAGAAAATCATATATAATTCGTGATATGAATCAATTTTCTGAGAATCATATATGATTTTTTGAGAATCATATATGTTTCGTGACGAATCATATATGATTCTCTCTAGACGTGACTTAAGAAAAAAGTCGAGAAAAAAGTTTGTCGAAAGTATATACATGTGCCCCTCGATAGATAGATGATTTAATTCTCGTCGCGATGATATGTTTTGTTTTACGCAACGATAAACGGTTTGTGAGAAATTTAATTTTTAAAAAATGAGTTTTTTTTTGTTATTAGATGATAAAAATTGATGATTGTGATTAGTTGGTTGAGTTTATAATAAACTAAGGATTTATAGGGATCTTTTTCCGCTATAGGTATCATTTTTTAGTTTTACCATATTTAGATAAACTACATGAACATTTTGCATGCAAAAGGACCCGTTGTCGATCTACTTGTCTAGTCATTTGGAGACCATAATTTTCATTCATTTTTTTTTAAAATTCAAAATTTTCATTTACCACCTCTTTCAAAATTCAAAATTTTTATAATCACCCTTGTATTTGTCTTATATTCATGGTAAATATCATAAATTTCGTTGGTATTTTAACTTTTACCCTTAAAAAATAATCGCTAACGCACAACTAAAGTAAATAAGAGTGTGACCAAAGAGATTTACCGTAACCCTAAACTTTAATAATAATCAAAATAGTCAAATAACTTCAAAAATAAGCATACAATAAGCCGAAAACAAATTAACCATAATCCTAAACCTTAAAAATAAGCAAAATAATCAAATAACTCACCATTGACCGGTTAACATGAAGAAGATGAAACGAGGCTTCTTTTACCCTTGAAACATGATATTTCATAGCGGCCATCCATCATCAATCATACAATTCGTGGTGTTCGTATGATTCAACCAATCATGTGAAAAAATTCAGGTTAAGGTTAGAGGTTAGATTGTAGATTTGATGGAAGATAGGTCAAATGTTAGGGTTAGGATTAGATGTTATTATAAAGTAACTAACGTCTACCTCTTAAAACAAACAAACGTGTAAACCTAAGTACTATTTCCAAAAAAATCGATAAAAATACTGTAAAAAAAATAGTTCTAATGGTTCGATCCGTTACAGACTTAGTTCACCCTCAATTCCGGCCTCACATCCTACAACGAAAGGAAGGACGTACACCCTAGTTATATAGATACATATACTTGGTAAAATTTAGTGATTGGAGGTTCAAGGTTTGTCGATTCTCACAAGAGTAATAAAATAAGGACATGATCACTGGAGGTACAAGGGAACAACAAAAGAGTGAAATAGGGGAGTAAAGATTACGTAGGTATCCATGTTAAAAAATCTAGCAAGTGCGCTTAGCATACAAGATGAATTAGGCATATCGGAAGGGGCCATAAACTAAGACGTGAACACGAAAACCTAATCACAATGGAACATATGATAGATTGACGAGGGTGTCTAATTTGAATGACATGTATTGGATGAAAGCTGAAGCTACACAACATATTTTTTCAAAAAGTTTAACTAAATTAATCATTAGTATTTCCAAAAAATTCATATTTTGAATGATATAAGTGATATGACCGGGTCAAACATGTTAATAGGTGTACCAATTCAAATTTTACATAAATAATCATTGTGGCTTGCGTTGACTTTCACATTTAGTTTTTTTTGTTCACGACTTTCACATTTAGTTTAATAACCAGTTTTCACTTATGCTTTTTTTACTTATTTTTTGACTAATGTTTTTCCTTTTTATTAATTTAATTTCTATTTTTTTTTCACTTTCTTTTAAACTTCAATTGTATGAATACAAAGTGTCATTTATCTAAGTGATATTTTTTTTTAAAAATGAACAAAGATAGAAAAAAGTTTTAAAAAGTTTTTTGTAATCAAAGAAAATATTAAAAGTGATAAAATATAACGAAGGAAATGATTTTGTAGATTTCGCAACCTTTCATCCCAAACATTTGACCATTTTGCACGTTTTATCCTAAATGTTTTGTCTTTTTCGCTGACTTTGTTCCAAAAAATTTTCCACATTCAGGGAACTTTCATTAAAATTTCAAAAGCAGAGACGATCGTTGCACTTTCATAATGTTTAGGACGATACCTGCAAGTTTGCTAAATTTTAGGGACGATTTATACAATTTACTCATTTCCCACCACTTTTTTAAAAATTAAATATCTCACAAACGGTAAATCGTTAAACAAAAAAAATACACAATTGTGACGAGAATTAAATTATCTATCTATCGAGGGACACATGTGTATACTTTCGACGAACTTTTTTTTCTTAAGTCACGTCTGGAGAGAATCATATATGATTCGTCACGAATCATATATGATTTTCAGAAAATCATATATAATTCGTGATATGAATCAATTTTCTGAGAATCATATATGATTTTTTGAGAATCATATATGTTTCGTGACGAATCATATATGATTCTCTCTAGACGTGACTTAAGAAAAAAGTCGAGAAAAAAGTTTGTCGAAAGTATATACATGTGCCCCTCGATAGATAGATGATTTAATTCTCGTCGCGATAAAATGTTTTGTTTTACGTAACGATGAACGGTTTGTGAGAAATTTAATTTTTAAAAAATGAGTTTTTTTTTTGTTATTAGATGATAAAAATTGATGATTGTGATTGGTTGGTTGAGTTTACAATAAACTAAGGATTTATAGGGATCTTTTTCCGCTATAGGTATCATTTTTTAGTTTTACCATATTTAGATAAACTACATGAACATTTTGCATGCAAAAGGACCCGTTGTCGATCTACTTGTCTAGTCATTTGGAGACCATAATTTTCATTCATTTTTTTTTTTAAATTCAAAATTTTCATTTACCACCTCTTTCAAAATTCAAAATTTTTATAATCACCCTTATATTTGTCTTATATTCATGGTAAATATCATAAATTTCGTTGGTATTTTAACTTTTACCCTTAAAAAATAATCGCTAACGCACAACAAAAGTAAATAACAGTGTGACCAAAGAGATTTACCGTAACCTTAAACTTCAATAATAATCAAAATAGTCAAATAACTTCAAAAATAAGCATACAATAAGCCGAAAACAAATTAACCATAATCCTAAACCTTAAAAGTAAGCAAAATAATCAAATAACTCACCATTGACCGGTTAACATGAAGAAGATGAAACGAGGCTTATTTTACCCTTGAAACATGATATTTCATAGCGGACATCCATCATCAATCATACAATTCGTGGTGTTCGTATGATTCAACCAATCATGTGAAAAAATTCACGTTAAGGTTAGAGGTTAGATTGTAGATTTGATGGAAGATAGGTCAAATGTTAGGGTTAGGATTAGATGTTATTATAAAGTAACTAACGTCTACCTCTTAAAACAAACAAACGTGTAAACCTAAGCACTATTTCCAAAAAAATCGATAAAAATACTATAAAAAAATAGTTCTAATGGTTCGATCCGTTACAGACTTAGTTCACCCTCAATTCCGGCCTCACATCCTACAACGAAAGGAAGGACGTACACCCTATTTATATAGATACATATACTTGGTAAAATTTAGTGATTGGAGGTTCAAGGTTTGTCGATTCTCACAAGAGTAATAAAATAAGGACATGATCACTGGAGGTACAAGGGAACAACAAAATAGTGAAATAGGGGAGTAAAGATTACGTAGGTATCCATGTTAAAAAATCTAGCAAGTGCGCTTAGCATACAAGATGAATTGGCATATCGGAAGGGGCATAAACTAAGACGTGAACACGAAAACCTAATCACAATGGAACATATGATAGATTGACGAGGGTGTCTAATTTGAATGACATGTATTGGATGAAAGCTGAAGCTACACAACATATTTTTTCAAAAAGTTTAACTAAATTAATCATTAGTATTTCCAAAAAATTCATATTTTGAATGATATAAGTGATATGACCGGGTCAAACATGTTAATAGGTGTACCAATTCAAATTTTACATAAATAATCATTGTGGCTTGCGTTGACTTTTACATTTAGTTTAATGACCAGTTTTCACTTATGCTTTTTTTACTTATTTTTTGACTAAATGTTTTTCCTTTTTATTAATTTAATTTCTATTTTTTTTTCACTTTCTTTTAAACTTCAATTGTATGAATACAAAGTGTCATTTATCTAAGTGATATTTTTTTTAAAAAGTGAACAAAGATAGAAAAAAGTTTTAAAAAGTTTTTTGTAATCAAAGAAAATATTAAAAGTGATAAAATATTACGAAGGAAATGATTTTGTAGATTTCGCAACCTTTCATCCCAAACATTTGACCATTTTGCACGTTTTATCCTAAATGTTTTGTCTTTTTCGCTGGCTTTGTTCCAAAAAATTTTCCACATTCAGGGAACTTTCATTAAAATTTCAAAAGCAGAGACGATCGTTGCACTTTCATAATGTTTAGGACGATACCTGCAAGTTTGCTAAATTTTAAGGACGATTTATACAATTTACTCACTATGAAAGGAAAAAGGTTAAAAAAATATAATTGAAAAAAAATAAAATCATCTAGAAGTGAAAAAAAGTTAATGGACTAAAAGTGAAAGTCAACGTAAGCCACACGAACTATGCATGTGAAATTTCGAAATGATAAACCTATTAACCTATTGGTAGCCGGTCATATTATCTATATCGTTTAAATTTTGTTAGTTTTCTAAGAATACTGGTAATTAATTTTGATTATGTATATTAATTTTTTTGAAAAATATCTTGCGTAATTTGAAGTTTCACCTGACATATATTATCGGATAGAAAGTGTGGTTGAATAAGACTTTATACGCGCTACAACTTTGATATAAAGGAATGCTTAACTTATTGTATGTAGGTCAATATTACTACTAGTCTATTCTTTTTTTTTTTGAACGGCTAGAAACTACTACTAGTCTATACTATTTATAAAGGTTGTATCCCTTATTATTCAAAATTAGTGAAATTTTAACATTTTTACTATTTATGTTTTAAATGTTACATATTATCGAGTTATGACTTCAATCATGAGTCAATCGACCGAGTTACGAGATCACGAGATTAATCAAGTCGAGTCATTGGTTCACTGATTCGACCATCAGGTCAACTTAGTCGAGTCTTCGGGTTACGCGTTCGACCATCAGGTCAACTCAGTCGATTCATCGGCTCACTGATTCGATTACCAAATCAACCCAGTCGAGTCACTAGATTATCGGCTCGACCATCAAATTAATTAATGTATCGTTAACTATTTGGCATTAGGTAATTTTCACAGATATGCACAAAGATACACATGTTTACTAAAATCTACACAGGTTAAGTCGTTGAGTAAGTTTTTGACACACAATTTGATTCGTAACTTAAACTTAATATAAGAATTAACTTTGTACATTTGTTTCCATTTCTATGTTTTCTACACGATTCTCACGAGTTACAGTATATCATTTTTTAGTTATATACTAATTATACTAATTAAAAAGGCTGGATACAAATTGTTGAAACTTGAAAATTTCTTATAAAGCTTCCTATGTAAGTTTCATTCTTATCTTATTTATGGTATTGTTAAAATCTGTCCCTATCTAAATTTAACAAAATTATTGGCTTGTTTAATTGAACTATCTTAGGAAATGTTGAAATGATGAAACAGAAACGCATAATAATTTAAACTTATCAAGCTTCCTCTATACACTTCAATCATCTACCTTTATAAAATTTAAAAAACCATAAAACATATCACCGATTCATCAGCCAGTTCAAATCACTAATGGAAATCCAAGGTAAATACAATCCTATTTTTTTTATCACAATCGATATAATTCTGTTTTTTTATTAGTATTTAGTCCAAGCTTATAATATCAAAGAATAAGGATGGCTAGATCAAGATCAGTCTTGATGATGATTTGTGAGAACACCATTTTGCCAAATAATCTGGTATGCATAAACTTATTTAACTAGGAGATGTTTACTTCGTTTTATGATGATTGTGACTAGCGCCCACTTGGTTTACAGACTCATTGAAGATTGGTGATCTTGTGTTTTCGAATAAGTAAATATTTCCTAATTGGGAGTCTGATACAAGACATTTATCTTCTATTCCAATTGTGTCATGTGGTATTCAAGATGAGTTTATTATTGCTCCCCAAGGTTGTGCAAGGATGGCTTCTAAAACTGGTATCTTTGTTCGTGGCGGCAACTGGAATTACGAGCATGGGACGACACATTGTGGACGGAATTTTAGTGTCAGATGTCTGAAGGTATATGTTCTGTAAAACTTAACAACGATTATATCATGATCGTGTGATAATTTTGGGGATTAGCACATATATTCTCTAGCTCAAGGAGTTTTACATACATCAAGGGCATGGTTTTTTAATTCTTTTGATGAGTGTTTACCTGGAATTTCATCTGTGACCATTACTTTTTTGACATTTTACCCATGTGTACATAAAAATATTTTGTTTTCTACGTTATGTTTATCTATAAACCGATTTCTACCCACATAAGACTAAAATATTGTATCTACTGTGCAGTTATGTGAACTGTCCTTCCATAAAACTGACACCTGACAACCTGAGGAATCCGTACAACAAGAACTTATCAGTGAAGGTACTATCTCTTGCTATGTTGTTCACCGTTTCTTATTTGTATGTATTTTGGTGTTAACAAACTACACTTGTGTCATATCGTCTAGACAAGGTAAAAAAAGAAGTGAAAGTGTACTGGTAGGCTTTGGGTATATTTTCGTTTTCAATGTTCCAAATGGTATTACCAATTCACCCTCAGTAGCTTCATACAGTTTACTGAGTGCACTTGACTAGACAAATATTTTTTTATCAGGATTTGTGTTCTCTGTCACACTCATGGAGGTCTTGGCAAGTTCTGCTCTTAAAAACACACTATTATTATAGACACGAATGTTTTCTCATCACCAAATAATTGAGCCCGCTTTTTTAAGAAAACTTTAGAAGCTAAACTATGATGACTGAGAATTTGAAATGATCAATGAGCACTCAAAACTATTTGTCGCAGGGGTAATAGATAGCTGTATAATTAATTATGTCATCAAATAAATGGCAAGTGGCTAAGGTCGCTAGAAACATTAACAGTTCTATATCCCACCATGATCAAGTTTTCATAAAAAATATAGGCATTCATTAAGTTCGCCCACTATCATAGGCTAAAGCAGTGTTTTGAGTGAATGATGACCATAAGGATACTCTTATGCACTCTATTTATTACCAGATATTCATTTCACGTTCCCATGCTCTAATACTTTAGGTCGGAGACTTTGGTCTCTGATTTATCAAGCCTCACTCTTACCTGAAAACGAAGACCGGGAAAAGAACGCCATTGCAATATTTATTCTTGGTTTAGAGTATTCAACAAGTGATCAAAGAAGCCATTTTTACTGTATGAGTCCAAATGTTATCGTGAACTGATTTCTTGTGGTATTGCTTTTGAATGATCTTCGGCTTATGGATAGCTCCAGAAGTTCTTTGTAATGAGCATGGAGATGCAGAGTAAGCTACATCCAGAAGAAATATTTCTTTTTTCCCATGAACTTGTGAATCTAAAAGGTACAATGTTCTTGGCAATCTTTATTCTTTTGTTCCGACTTATACAACTATTGTGTGGTATTGTGGAACTTTACTTCAAAGAAGATCCCTTAGGCGGATCGTAACATTACGCAGGTATATATTCATAATTTCATACTCAAGTTTAATATTGTTTGAACTTAACATACATATCTTTGCTTTGAATCAAAGACTAGAGGTCCCGAAAGATGTCGATACACAGTCGGCTTCAGCTCACTGAAAGTTGCTGGTGCATGTGGTATCTTTAAGACTTTGATGCATGTTATAATAAGAAAATCATCTGTAGTTTCTGATTAATTAATGATCTAGCAGTTTCTTTTCGCCAGCGAGCCATAATTCCAACCAACTTTCCAAGAAATATATGTTAAGCTTGAAGATTTGTAAACGGAATATTAGTTAACTTAGAAAGTATTCATTGTTGTGATTTATGAACATGGCTGGTTAGTTTATGCAAATGAGTCATGACCCGTTTATCATTTTCCAGGATAAAAGGTTAGTTTGACATGTCTAGAATTTATTGTGGAATCATGTTCACTTTTTACTTTTATCATTACCTTCACAATCTGGATTTTGGACGGGTATTTATGAATAATACAATTGGAATTACTTGAGAAGCTTAAAAAACGAATCACTGAGCATCATCATGTTTAAATTTTTGAAGTTGATAATATATCGCTATCTAGTTGCTACAACAATTGTTAGGAACTCATTCACTTATGGTCACCTTTACCTCATGTTTATATCCACATTTTACAACTCAAACGTATATTTGTTAAATACTTTTGTATTTTGCTTTTGATTTATTCGATTTGTCTTGTGTCATTCAAAGTACAGTATCATATTTACATCTTGATTGTCTATCGGGTAACCTGTGTCTTTTAGAAAAAAAGATTTGTAACATGAACATGGGCTTATTGTTTTAAGCATCTTGAAAGCACGAATAGACATATGTGGTTCCTCTGAAGAGATTGAAGATTTGTTGTTATGATAAAAATGTTAATACACAAAATCAACTATCAACCCTGTGTGTGAAATAACTTTATTTTACATTTAGGAATAACTAACATATATACTTTGTTATTATCGATAAATTATTAAGTTTTAATTTTTTAATGCGCTCTTGTGTTGAACACTGATTTGCCATGACTTAGTTTTTTTAGATGAACTTATTTTCATTTTTGCTGGTTATGCATTAAACAATTAATTTACCTATTCTTATAGTTGATTAACCGTACTTAATTTATCCAATGTTATGAGCGTTTGCGATTTTATTTTGAGCTTTCAGGTTTTATTTTGAAAACACTTAACACAATATCGCATATCGTTAATTATATACTACTAGAAAATCCGCCGCTATGCACGGATATTCGCCTATTTAGATAAATACTTGAATAATTTGCAGTACAAAAGCACTCTTGTCATTTGTTGACCACAATTTTGATTCAAAATTTTTACCTACAGTATTCAAAATTTTCATTTATCACCTCTTTCAAAATTCAAAAGTTTTCATCTACCACCTCTTTCAAAATTCGAAAGTTTTCATGTACCACCTCTTTTAAATTTCAAAATTTTCAATCACCCTTGTCTTATAAAACCTGCTTTTAAATCCTTCTCTCATACAAACTTATCAAACATCAAAATTGCTTCTAGATCTTCATTTCCTCTCATACAATTAGCCTTTAAACTATTTTGTATCTAACTACATTTCAATAGTATAGATCTGGTCCAACTTGCGTTAAATTATGTTGATCAAAGTTGGAGTCATTGGTTTTGTGGATGTTTTCCTTGATATTATGTTTGTTACATGTTCTTACACCCTGATTCCTTTGTTTAAAATAGGTATAACTCTCACTATCTCTTTTTCATAAAATTGTATTTGGTAGTTTATTTTTGCCTTATGATTAAGCTGGTTATATGCTTCTGATTGTAAGAACAAGAACAAGAACAAGGTGTTCAAATAACATACTATTCGATTTTATAACAAAAACAAGCTCAAATCACAGATTACTCAACCAACCTCCCCTTTATTAACTGCCTCAGGTAATCACTTCAAATGTGAATCCTGGTTTGTGATCAGTACATACAAACAGAAAGAATGAATCAATGATTCAATGATCTTCAAAGTAAGATCAAAGATCAAGAACAAGAATAAAAAACCAACAATGGTGGATATGTGAGAGTATACAAACAAACATAATAAAAACGATTAACCCTATAACTAAAGAAAGCGATGTATATATAGCAGCTAGCTAGGGCGTCTTCACACTTGTAACCACTTGTAAAAATAAGCCCTTCATCTTTTGATACCTGCACAAATAAAGAAAACACAAATTACAAAAGAAAAATAAAAGAAATAAATTACCTTTCTTACCCTTGGAGTTTGGATCACTTGTCAACTTATATTTTAATACCCCCTCTTAAGTTGTCTTGTGATAAAGATCAACAAGATTCAACTTATCACAAAAGAACTAATGATCTTTTATAGACAATCCCTTAGTAAATAAATCAGCCACATTGTCTTCAGATTTGATCTTAAGTGTTTTAATCAAAACTGCTGACACTTTTTCCCTTAGAAAATACATGTCAATTTCAAAATATTTTGTTCTCTCATGAAATACAGGATTAGCAGCAATCTGTATTGCAGAGCTGCTATCACAATTTATAGGAACTGATAAACACATATCAACTTTAAGATCCTTCATGATCTTTAGAATCCACATTATCTCATAAGCAACACTATTCATAGCTCTATATTCAGCTTCAGCTGAAGATTTAGCTGAAACAGATTGCTTTTTACTCTTCCAAGAAACCAGATTATTTCCTAGATACACAGTATAACCAGTTATAGATTTTCTTGTAACTTTGCACTTAGCCCAGTCAGAATCAACAAATGCAATAAGAATTAAATCATTATTTTTAATGAATGAGATACCTGTTCCAGGAGAACCTTTAAGATATCTAAAAACATGAAAAGCAAGTTTTAAGTGAGACTTATATGGATCATGCATGAATTGACTAAGACAGTGAACAACATAAGCAATGTCAGGTCTAGTTAAAGTAAGGTAAATCAACTTCCCAATAATCTTTTGATAACAAGTTTTGTTATCAAGAGGAATATCAGGTTCTACAGAAATCTGATCCTTCTTCTTTTTAGAAGAATCAGGTATAGGAGGTTTAGTTGGCTTACATGCCAACATACCATACTCAGCAAGTAACTCAAGACAATATTTTCTTTGATTAAGTACTAAACCATCACTAGTATCAAGCACTTCAATCCCTAAGAAATACTTAAGCTTTCCAAGATCTTTAATTTTAAATTTAGAGCTTAAGTACTTCTTAAAATCATTAATAACACCTTTATTATTACCAGTTATGATGATATCATCAACATAAACTAGTAAAGCAACAACATAATCATTCTCTGTTTTAGTGAAAAGAGAGACATCACTTTTACTTTGTATAAATCCATTTTCAATAAGCACACTTGTCAATTTTTCATTCCACTTTCTTGGTACTTGTTTAAGACCATACAAATATATTGTCAGTCTACCAACTTTGTTATCACTTGACCCATACCCTTCAGGAAGAGTCATGTAAATCTCTTCATCTAATTCTCCATAGAGAAAAGCATTATTGACATCTAATTGATAAACAGGCCACGAATAATGAACAACAACAGAAAGTAGACATCTAACAGTAACAATTTTCACCACTGGTGAAAAAGTTTCTTCATAGTCTATGCCCTCTTTCTGGCTAAATGCTTTAGCAACAACTCTTGCCTTAAATCTTTCAACCTCACCACTAGACTTATACTTAACTTTCCACAACCACTTACAAGCAACAGCTTTTCTACATGGTGGTAGATCAACTATTACCCAAGTATTGTTTCTATTAAGAGCATCCATTTCTTCATTCATAGCTTCAATCCACCTTGGATTTTTAACAGCTTCTGAATAAGATTTCGGATCATGAATCTTATTCAAATTATTAGCAAAGACAAAATTTTGTATAGACAAATTGGCATAAATAATCAAAGTATTTATGTCATATTTATATCTTTTATCCATTTCATAATTGTCAAACTTGGCAGGCAATTTAACAGCCCTACTAGACATTCTTACCTCTGATCTTTTTAGATTACTAGTATTTTCAGACTCAAACATTTCTTTAAACTCTACAAAGTCATCATCCTCAGAATCATAATCATCATCATCTAAGATTGTTGGGTCTACTAGATGTAGATAATGACTAGAACTACGTTTTGTGAAGGTGTGTCTAACCCTTCTGCCTAAGGTTCCTTTTATACTACAAGGAAACCCTAATACATCATTAAAGAAAACGTGTAAAACTGATATGCATATCTTTTCCTAACATATCTCATGCATATCCTAACAGAATATTAAGTAAATAATAAAGTTTGACTTCGACTAGGACCAGGAGCAGGACTTGCTCCTACTACGACTAGGACCAGGAGGAACTACATACCTCCTAGTCTACCTATTACATATAACTATTACAATGGTCCTAACAATCCTCCCCTAAACTTGAATTTGACCTGTTGAGTTCAAGTTTCTCGGAATACGTGCAAAGAAAGCCCGAGGATTGTATCAGCAAAACAAATAGCAGCATCAACAAGATAAGAATCAGAGTAACAGCCGCAACATGAAACACTAGAAGCTTCTCCAAAGCTTGTAACAAATCAGCATCGTGTTGAATCTTTTCAGCAACATGAGCAGATTTGATGAGCCTTTACCAAGTAGCTGCTCGCTCTTGGGCTAGCTAGTCATTCTGGTGGAATAAGCATCACCCTGGGAGACTAGAACCCAGCCCAACTCTTAGAACGTGAATCAATGGTGAGTGGGAGTACCCTGATGATTTTAGGCAAACCATCACAGCCGTCAACAGATTTGATGCGTCTTTACCAGAAGCTGTACCCCTCTGGACTCGCCAACTCTTAGCAATGAAGCACCGGTGAGTTGAACACCCTATAGCTTTAAGCAAGCTATTACAGCTATCAACGGATTTGATAAGATCTTTACCGAGAGCCGTACCCCCTTGGATTAGCCACTTTTCAGTCTAAGACTATGGCAAGTGAAAACCATCCAGTTTTGGGTAACCTGGCAACCATCAACGAATTTGAGAATCGCACCAGGAGCCGTACCCTCAAGGTGAATCAACTTTTTCTTGTCGATTAGACATGGTAAGTTGAGAACCATTTGTTGTGTGGACCACGTCCAACACCAAGTGAAACCAAGTACCAGGACAAGCTCAAACCAGGAACCACATTGTGAAACAGCCAAGGGATATTATGTACAAGTATAAAAGCTAAACAGTGTTTAAAGTATAAGCAGATATTATATAAAAAGTATATATATATATATATATATATATTTTTTATATAATCTTTTTTTTTAACTATAAAGAATGAAATTCACCAATCACTGTACATATTGGTGAAAAGAATAAAAATAAGAATAAATGAACAAAAATACAAAGCATAAACACTTACAACCCAATCACCTTACATACCAGAAGCTGCCTTCTTATCCGCTAGTAACCTTGCCTGAATACCCTCTACCAAAGCCGTGGCCATACTCGACTCATTCCCAGAAGGAGCAGTAGAAATTTGCAGGTGACTTGCCAACATCGCCTCCATGGAAGAAATAGTCAAAGGATACTCCACATCCGTCAGCATAAACACCATATGACCAGATTCTAATTCCAACATATGAACTCCACATCCAGCATATAGCTTCCATCGCAGAATCTCCCATTGCATTTGATCCTTCCATATGCCCGAAACAGGAGCATTTGGAGGAGGATCTAACATCAGCTTGATATCAGCCCAGAAACGGAGACCAGGCTAGGAAGACACAGCCATTGGGTTAAACGGCATACTAGAATCAACAAGTCCATACAACGCCATAAGATCCATACGGTCAGCCTAAGACAATACACCCTGCAAACTCGTTGCCAATCGCACAGACCCATCCCTCAAAGTAATCTGATGGGACACACCACCAGGAAGTGTAGTAGAATGTTCAACCGTATAACCAGTAATGTTCCCATTGCCCAAGGGCAAGTCAGAATCGCTGTCGGAAGCTGCATCAATTAAATTCTCAGGATCACGCTTCTCAAAAGGAACTGTCTTACCACGGCGAACACGACGAGCTTGTTTCTGGCGAATGGAACGTCGAGGTGTGGGAGCAGAAGGTGTTGATTCAACCTTTACCGTAACTTCAGCAACAGCATGGGAAGCAGTAGAAGTAGACGCATGAACATGTCCACCCAATGGACCACTAGGAGCTGTATCAGAAGTAGGATTAGGTTGTGTTGCAGGAACTGGTGGTGATGGAGATGGCACATCAGATGTAGTAGCAGTAGGTGTGGTGGTATCAACAAAGGTGCTTGCAGGAACATGTGTGGTGGTAGTAGTAACAGGTGTGGTGGTGGAAGCATGAGTGGTGGTGGTAGTAACAAAGATGGTAGTAGCAGGACCAGCAGTAGAACCCATAGGAGCAACCAAGGGTGTAGTAGAAGGACCAACAGAAGTAGCAACAGAACCAGAAGGACTACCAGCAGAACCAGGAGTGGGTGCAGACGAAGGACCAGTAGAATCAGCAGGCATAGAAGCAGTCACACCACGAGGATGGTAAATAAATCTTTCTGGAATAGGTTGACTCTGACGCTTCACCATCTTTTCATAAAGGGCCTTAAGCTCATCAAAAGTCAAAGCCCTCACCCGAGCCCAAGTCCACGGAGCATTGAAATGAGCAGCAGATTGATATTTCACATAACGTTGCATCTGCTGGCGCTCCTCAGCCCGAGATAAAGGTCTGTTCCTTCTCTGTTTCTTAAGTTCTGCAGCAAGATCCAACTGATGCCTACGCATCAATACCATAGCCTTCGGTATACAATTGTGTTCATCAACATCGTCACCCAAAAGATCCTTAAACTGAGCATAATCCCGAGTGAGAACAGTCAACACTTGCATCCATTCACTATCACTCCAATGCATGGCATCATGCTGAATTTGTGCACGCCTGCGCTCTCGAAGCTCTTCCTCAGCAGCCCTATCCGCCTCATCAATCTCAGCCTGAACCCGACGAGCAGCCTCTTCACCAAGCCTTTCTTCTTCAATCTGTCGACGAGTACGCTTGCGAGATGGAGATGGAGCATCAGTCATTGGGGCTTTTCCCTTTGGATCATGAGAGGGACCAGCATGAGAACCATCAGCAGGATCAGAATCACCACCCATAGAAGGGGGAATAGCACCAGGAGAAGGAACATTGGAGGACGTTGGAGGAACCGGCAAATCATCATAAACTTTATCAGCAAAGGCAGCCTTTGCCAACAACGTCAAGCCATCCTCAACATTCTCCGCACCCTCATCCTCAGAATCTGAATGAACCACATGCTTCTTGCGATGACGTTGTTGAGTCTCCAACGCCTTAATGCGATCAGCCAGAGGAAGAACAAACTCCCTTGTAAGCTTCCGATGTTGGTTTAAGTCAGCTTCCAAACAAATCATCCTCTCATGGTACCTGTGCATACGATCGAGCAAAGATATCAGTGTAGTAGGCTCCTCCGCCTGCCCACCAAGAGAACTTGGATCAGGGAAAGCATCACGGGAGCCCGAAGCAACATGTGGGTCAACTTGTGGAGAACTAGCATCAAACGGGATATCAGTCGAATGTGGGACAGGACTAGGAGGTGGAGTCTCCACAAATGGAGACCTTTGTGGAACTGAGGAAGGACCAGCCTTGGTAGGAGATGGTTTTTCAACCACCACTTCCTCAACTAGCTCCTCCTCTACCACAGGAGTGGCACCAACAGTAGGAGCCTCCTCCTCCATGGGGTCATCATCTATCACAACAAACTCAGGAGCCTCCTCCTCCTCACCCATAGGACCCTGAGCCAACCCTAACATGGCTTCAGTCAGGGGCCTCTAATCCCCAGTAAACCCATTCATCATATTGTAATACACTTTAGCTGTAAGTTTAGATGGCACATGCTCAGTCCTATCACGTGGAATGCAAACAAGGATTTGTTGAAGAAACCTAGGGTACATAAGAAATTTCTTCCTCGAACCAGCAGTAGACAAATTACTAGCCATCCCCTTAAATAGATAATGAGAAAAATTAAACACTCTACCCTGGGCTAAACAAATAAGACCAGTAGCCAAAGGAGTATGGAAAGCATCCCAACTCCCAGACTTGGGACTCATACAATGGATTAAAAAGTCAACTAGAAGCTTCCATTGGGGGGAAAACCTATTTTTCTGGAAGTTAAACTTCCCCCTATGGCAGCCATTCCCTCCAATACTTCCGAATTGGGGATTGATTCAACACCCCCCTCATCCTGAAGATGAAGAGAAGAGCGAATAGACGCTTCAGTCACCACATATGCACGTCCATCTATGGTAGCATGGAGTGCACGTGGACGTCTAGCCACATTCACAAGTTGAGCAGACGCCCAAAATTGACGTATCACACTATCATATACGGTGGGACAGACAGTAAATGCAAACCTTAAGTTAGAAGCTTCAATGAAATCCAAGATGTCAGCAAAATGTTAACGATTTGGACCATCACCCAGATAAGCAACACGGTTGTGAGCAGGTTGGTAAGCAAGAGCAGCCATGGATCTTGATGAATTGATGGAAGAAGGAATGGGATTGGGGTGTAGAGAGTAGAAGCGGTTTTGTGTGTGTGTTAATTGCAATGAGTGAGTCAAGGGTGTATGTTGACCATATATAAAGAAAGTAGTAACTGTTCATTGACCCCTATTAATGGGGGGTTGCCCAAAAGTCATTGGGAGCGTTGACCAAAAGTCAAAGCACATAATGGTCAAACCAGGAGCAAAACGTGATTAACAAAGGACAAAAGGAATGAACATTATGCCAGACCATTACCAGGAGCCAAACACCACGTGACATGGAAGGATTTTAAACCACCAGAAGGCAACCAAGCATAACTAGAAGCTGACCAAAGAGGACCAGAAGCCAGTCATGTAAGGCCATATCCACCAGAAGAGAGCAAAAATCCCCATCATAAGCACCACACACCATCATAACCAAAAAAAACTATGTTGTTAAATACTATGAATACGTTAGTCTGACCTAATATGTACACAAAGCCTCCCCTTAGGCTTTGCCTCCCCTCAATCCTAGACCTCAAGGATTGACCATCCCAATATGAACCACCAAGTGGTTAAACCGAGGACCATCAAAAGCTTTAGTCAGCAAATCAGCAACATTGTCATCCGTATGAACTTTAAGAACCTGTATCAGCTTCTTCTCATTGGCATCCCGTATAAAATGATGCCGAATCTCAATATGCTTCGTCCGCTGATGAAAAACAGGATTCTTCACAATGCAAATAGTGCTTTGATTGTCAATAAAAATTTTGGTATTCATAAAATTGAAACCATAATCCAACATCTGATTTTGGATCCACAAAACCTGTCCACAACAACTAGCAGCAGCAACGTATTCAGCTTCTGTTGAAGAAGTAGCGACGATTGTCTGTTTCTTACATTGCCATGAAATAAGCCGACGACCCAAAAATTGACAACCACCAGTAGTAGACTTCCTATCATTATTAGCACCAGCATAGTCACTATCACTATAGGCTTCCAGAACAAAAGGAGATTCTCTAGGATACCATAGACCCAATTTAGGTTGAGCCTTGATATACTTGAAAATCTTCTTAACTGCATTTAAGTTCGAAACCGTTGGAGTCACCTGGTGTCTAGAACAAGCACTTACTGCAAACATAATGTCCGGACGTGATGCAGTCAAATACATGAGGGAGCCAATCATAGACCGGTACATGTGAACATTTACCGGGGGGTCTGGCTCATTCTTAAGTTTGATTTTAGCAACTTCATAAGGAGTTGCTGCTGGTCTAAGAGGATCCATGTCAAACTTCTGAAGAATCTCATGGACATATTTATCTTGACTGATGAAAATCCCATCCGATTGTTGCTTGACCTGAAGACCAAGGAAGAATGACAGTTCTCCCATGGCACTCATCTGAAATTCGCCTTTCATCAAGTGTTCAAACTCATCACACCACTCCTTCCTTGTAGAACCAAAGATAATGTCGTCCACATAAACCTGAACAAGGATAATATCCTTGGAATTCCGCCGAAGAAATAGTGTTTTGTCAATAGTACCTCTTCTATAGCCATTCTTTAACAAGAAAGTGGAAAGACGCTCATACCAAGCTCTAGGAGCCTGATGTAACCCATAAAGAGCCTTGACCACCTTGTAGACTTTCTTGGGATGAAGTGGATCTACAAACCCCATAGGTTGAGTAACATACACTTCCTCGTCAATTTTTCCATAGAGAAATGCACTCTTGACATCCATCTGGAACACCGTAAAGCCAACATATGAAGCAAAGGCCAAAAACAGACGAATGGCCTCGATCCTGGCAACCGGCGCAAAGACTTCAGTATAGTCAATGCCCTCAATTTGAGTGTGTCCTTGTGCGACAAGCCTAGCTTTATTCCTTACGACAATTCCCCGTGCATCCTTCTTGTTCTTCAGAATCCATTTGGTATTGATAGCTGTCTTTCCATCTGGTAAGTCAACCAGAACCCAAACATTCTGAAACAAGAATTGCTGCATTTCCTCCTGCATAGCCTCCACCCAACTTTGATCCTCAAGTGCATGAGAAACAGACCTAGGTTCCACCTGTGAAAGAAAACAAGCAAACAAACAGTGTTGAAAGTCCGTATGATTATTACGCTTTTGATCCTCAATATAGCCCACAAGAGCATGATGATCAGACGAGGCCTTCTGCTTCATTCTGCGTGTCTTTACGGTAGAACCAGGATCTCCAATAATTTGAGTGGTAGGATGATCTTTATGTGATTGCAAGACTGGATTGGAAGAAACCTCCATGTCTGGTGCCAAGTTATTGAGATCACCAACAAAGTCAGCATCATATGAAGCATTTTGGAAAATCCCATCGACCGGTTGTTTATGTATATCATCCAGCTTGGTAGAAGACTTCTTTTCATGGTTCCCCAAATCAGAAGGACTGGAGAAACGTGTATTGGAAGCAGACTCACTAGCCGGAGTACCAGTAGGTGATAAGCTAGCACTAGGAGCAGAAGCTGGAGTACCAGGAGCAACTTTGTCAGTAGGCTCAACCAAGGGAAACTCAAAACTACCATGAGCAGCTGCTTTAGAAGCTTCTTGTTGTTGCTTGAGAAGAGTGTCAAGAGCTGCTTGGGAATCCTATACATCCAATGGAGTTGCATCACTAGGAGGAGTAGGAGAAACCATGGTGGAATAGGATGGAACCACAAAAATGTCATCCTCATCATCTGAATCAGAAAGACTAGAAGGAACACCAGTACTAGAAGTTGCAAACACTTGTGGTCCTGCATCATGGTTAGTTTTGAAACGAAAATATCCTAACGAATCACTAAGATAATCAAGATCAAAATACCATTCTGGACCTTTGCCTTGGATGTTTAACTTTTCCTCAAAATACCTGAGATTAATAGTTTCAATTATCCGTTCGGCTTGAAGATTGTAGACACGATATGCCCGAGAATGAGCTGAATATCCCACAATGTATCCTTCATCTGCCTTGCCATCAAACTTCCCCAAATAGTCACTAGTATTCAGAATGGTGACTGGACACCCAAAAGGCTTCAAATGAGCAATATTTGGAACTTTGCCCGTGAGCAGCTCATAAGGAGTCTTCTTGTGAGGATTGGTAATAGAAACCCTATTCAAAACATAACTTGCAGTATTAACAGCTTCTGTCCAGAACATGGTTGGAAGCTTGGAATCGGCAAGCATAGTTCTTGCAGCTTCTATTAGTGTCCTGTTCTTTCTTTCTGCCACACCATTCTGTTGAGGAGTCCTAGCAGCACTATAATCTCTTTTGATGCCATTAGCATTGCAAAGTTCGATGAGGTCTCTATTTTTAAACTCGGTTCCATTGTCGCAACGAATACCTTTAACTTTCTTGGACAACTGATTCTCTATCAAGGTAAGAAAATCTCGAAAAATTGAGTAGGTCTCACTTTTGGCAGCCATGAAGAACACCCACGTAAACCTGCTATAACCATCAGTCACCACCAAACAGAATTGCTTGTGGTCAATGCTCCTGATGGAAGTAGGACCAAATAAGTCCATGTGTAGAAGCTGCAATGGTTCAGTAATAAGACTTAAAGCAGTAATGGCCTTGAAGGATGCTTTGTGTTGTTTGCCTTTGCTGCAGGCAATACAATTTATATCATTTCTAAACGTCTTGGGAGGTAAACCAGAGACCAGATTTAGATTGGCAAGTTTGTGAATGGTCTTGAAGTTCACATGTCCCATCCTTCGGTGCCATTTAGTGGCTTCATCTTCTGAGGCTTTTGCAACCAGACATGCTAGTTGACCAGTAGGGTTGACTTCATTCAACTTGATGCTATATAGATTGTGTCTTCTAGGGATTCTGAGTACAACTTGTGAGTCATCCGGAAGCTGAAAGTCTTTGGAAAGCACAAGTGCATCAGTATCGGTGAAGAGAACAAACTGCTTCTTGTCACAAATCTGAGAGACCGATATCAAGTTGAAATGTTGAAGTGCTTCCACATAGTAGACCTGCTCAAAATTAAGATTTGGAGTCTTTATCGTTCCTTTGCCAGTGATTCTGCCTTCACCTCCACCAAAATAGACCTTGCCTCCATGAAATGGTACAAAGTTAGAGAGAAGACTTTTATTGCCAGTCATGCTCCTGGAGCAACCACTATCAACAATGCCTAGACTAGGATCCTGGTATGGAGTAACCTACAACAAAAAGATAATAAAAATGAAAAAGTTAGTGTCTTAAGGGGACCCAAACCTTTTCAGGTTTGAGCCTGCCTTGTGGATCATTAGATGAATGCCAAGAAGATTGATGAGATCCACCATTGTTCCTTGGTTGTCTATGCAGCATATGGGTATTATTATTTGACCAAGAACAACCTGCTGAGGGCTTAACAGTAGTTCCCAAATTTCCCAAACCAAAATACGTGTGGTCTAAATTATGCGGATAGATTGGATTAAAATTTTGAAAATAATTACTGGTTGTTTGGAATCCACTATCTCTCCAATAATCAGACGCGAAAGGAGAGGATACTCTAGAAGTATCTAACATTGGAGCACTAGGATTAAGTCTTCTAGAGGCATAGGAAGCAGCTCCTGGTGAACCAGGAGCAGGATAAGCATTATTAACAGATGCATGTGTGTCATAATAATCACAATCTTTAATTAAATGAAAGGAACTGCCACAAACAAAACATGTTTTGAAAGACCTTTTATTAGAATGAGATTGTTTCATACTGCCTACTTTATTACACACATTTCTAGGAGAAACATTCTTCCTAGGACTCAATAAACAAGGACCAGACACACTTGACTTGACAGCAACTTTTTCTTCACACTTCCTAGCACCAATAGCAGCATGTTCATTCGACTTGGAACTTGTAGGTCTTGACTCATCACTTGAACCATTAGATGCAGAGTCACCGGCTTTGTCACTGAAAGTACATGAGACAAAGTCATTAGTATTAGTAGAACTAGTTGGGGACTCAAGCATCTGTGATTCATCCGAGTCATTATGCCATGAAGTGGGCATAAAAGTTCCAGTAAGAGGAGGAGGGACAGCATGCATTTCTGCTGCTGGTTTAAACCTATTGTAACTAGGTTTGCCCTCATCCTCTTTGTCGGCATCAAAGACACTTGAGAAAGACAAATCAAATACATCTTCTGAATCAATATATTTTTCAAATTCTAAGCCTCTTTTAGTTCTGCCAGACATGCTACTATCAATTAATTTTGAAAGATTTTTAGGTGCCGTTTGCCATTTGTCAAATCTTAGCATTGTAGCATCTAATTTAGCTTGCATCTCCTCTTTTTCTTTGATACTAGCATCTCTTTCAGTTTCTGTATATTTAAGCATATTTGTAGTGTTTTCTAAATCAATGCTTAGTATCCTTATTTTATCCTCATACGCACGTTGTGTATCTTGTAATCACCTCTTTTGTTGTTCCAATGTGTTTAATGAAGCCTTATAGGCTTGTACCTCTAAAAAATACTTATCATTTTGATCATTTACTTCATTAAATTGGGACAACAATTCTGTGTATTTATCATGACAACCAAGAGGACAATGTTGTACCTGAGGTGAGATGCCCATAAGAGCAAACTCGTCTGCTTCTTCTGCATCAGAGAGATTCCCAGCAATCATTGCTAACACGTCAGTCGAGGATTCAGCTGATTCCAGAGTAGAAGCCTGATGATCATTCCAGTTGACCATAGAGTCAACAAATACCAATGCCTTCCTGTCATCTTTAACCTCCTGAACCTTGAAAGCGGAGTACCTGCTCTTCTCCTGATCATTCTTGCTAGGGCACTCCCTTGCAAAGTGACCCTGTTGCTGGCAGTTATAGCATCGCACCTTGCTTCTATCGAATCTTGCTAGCTCCCGAGGGTTGTAATTAAATTTCCTTCCTGCTTTCTTCTCAAACTTGTGAACCCTAAGAGTAAGCATGGCCATCTTCCATTTAAGATCCATCTCATCCAGGTCAAGTTTATCGACCTGTTTGAAGTCATCAAAAGCAAGTTGTTGTTCAGCATTAACATCAGCCACAAAAGAATGAAGAACAGCTTCTACCATACTACCAGACTTGGCAGCAGGATCAGGAGCAGATGTATGCTGAATAGTATGCTGAGAGGAGACAGTATTGCTTGGGCTACTTGCATATGACATGGGACTAGATGCCATAGAACCCACAAAGGCTGAATTAGCAGGGGTGGGAAAAGAGTCACTAGGATATCCTCTCACACGGGGTTCGAATGTTCTGAGCCTATGAAACAGGTCATCAAAGGTGAGATAGTCAAGCCCACCTTTGGCTTTGAGAGAGATCACCACCTGGTTCCATGAGTATGGTAAGGCTTTAAGAAACCTTGCATTAATGTCACCATCATCAGGTTTTGACCGAAGTTGATTCAATTGGCTCAAGATCTTCTGGAACCTATCATACCCTTGATTTAGACCTTCAGTTTCTGAGATTTTGAATTCGGTAAATTCATCTCTCAGCATGGACCTTCGCATTTTCTTTGACTCCTCATTCCCGCCGAACCTTGCTTTTATGCCATTCCAGATCTCTCTGGCATCATCCAAATGGTAGAAGTCACCCATGTAATCTTCAGGAAGAGATTGAAGCAAAATTGTTTTTGCTTTTACCTCCTTCTGAATAGCTATGATTTCCTCATGAGATTTAGGGTCAAGAAGAGTAATATTGCCGTTCTTGTCTCGTCCAGTAAGCTTCCTGCTGTTCCCATTCAGAATGATCTTCCAAAGATCTTGATCAGTGTTGGTGATCCACCATTCCATCTTCATTGCCTAGTTATCATATTCACCCTTCTTCAGAAGAGGAAATTTTCCATTCGTGTTGGTGACCGTAGCCAGGATCTGCTGAGGTTGCACAATTTTAGGAGTGCTTTCTTCTCCTGTTTGAGTAGAAGTTGAGGCAGACATGATAAACAGATTGTGAATAATAAGAGAACTTGATTCTTCTTGTATAGAGACCCTTCCAGTCTCTGATGCCACTTGTTGGGTCTACTAGATGTAGATCTTGCAGCCTGTCAGAACCGGTGAATGACTTCTGTAATCACAAGTCAAATCACAAAGAGACTCTATACACAATATGAATGTAGAATTTAAATATAATTAAGAAGAACATAATAACTATAAAGACTTGATCCTTTCTAAGGATTTCTAATATTGATAATGACTAGAACTACGTTTTGTGAAGGTGTGTCTAACCCTTCTGCCTAAGGTTCCTTTTATACTACAAGGAAACCCTAATACATCATTAAAGAAAACGTGTAAAACTGATATGCATATCCTTTCCTAACATATCTCATGCATATCCTAACAGAATATTAAGTAAATAATAAAGTTTGACTTCGACTAGGACCAGGAGCAGGACTTGCTCCTACTACGACTAGGACCAGGAGGAACTACATACCTCCTAGTCTACCTATTACATATAACTATTACAATGGTCCTAACAAAGATAATGTCATCTCCATTAGGACTTCCTACACTACTACCTAGCTCATTCTAGCTGCTATCGTTTTGGTCTATACTAGACTATTTGACAACCCCCTAGAATGTCTGGCAACAGTGAGAGATGTGTCACTAGACACATCTACTAAGTCAGGAGTCACACAACTATCTTTGTCACCTTTATTGTCTCTCTTATCATCATGGGGTTCATTTGACACATTTTCTACTAAGTCAAAAAAGTTTTGACTATTAACACCATTATCCTCAAAGACCAAATCTTTCACTAATACATCATTTTTAAAAGGATAATCAGTCTCATAGAACTTAACATCTCTAGAAAAGAAAAAAGTTTTAGTTTCAATATTATAAAGCTTATAACCTTTTTTAGTATTAGAATACCCCAAGAAAACACATTTATTAGACCTAGTAGAGAATTTATCTGAATTATTTAAAACAGTAGCAAAACACAAACATCCAAAACTTTTTAATAAAGAGAGACTAGGAGACACTTTGTAAATCATTTCATAGGGACTTTTTCCAGAAAGCACAGAGGTAAGAAGCCTGTTAATTAAGTACACAAATGTTAAAATACAATCAGACCACATGTTTAAAGGAATGCCCCCTGAAACATGAGGGCTCTAGCAACATTAAGAAGATGCCTATGTTTTCTTTTAACTACACCATTTTGCTGTGGTGTATATACACAAGAGGTCTGATGAATGACACCTTTTGATATAACAAACTTTTCAAACATATAATTAATAAATTCAGTGCCATTATCACTTCTAAACACTTTAACATAAGTATCAAACTTAGTTTTAATAAGATTGTAAAACTACACAATTTTTCCAAACACCTCATCCTTCCCCTTAAGTAAATACAACCACACAACTCTAGTGTAGCCATCAACAACAGTAAGAAAAAACCTAAAACCTTCCCTACTTTTAACCTTATAAGGACCTCAAACATCTAAGTGAACAATATCACCTAAATGTTTAGTCTTATGATCACTAAGAGGGAAAGGTTCTATGGTCTGCTTAGCCTTGTGACACACATCACAAGGTTGAGTATCATCAAGACCATCTATCTGAAGTGTATCCTTTAGAACACTCAAGACTTGATCAGATGGGTGACCAAGCCTATTTTTCTAGATTCACTTAGATAACATACAAGAAGTAATTCTACTATTAAAGATTTTCCTACCTGAATCAAACAAATACAAGCCATTATTCTCACTACCAGTCCCCAAGAGGGAATTTTGAAGGGAATCCTGAACAAAACATTTAGATTCAGCGAAAGAAACAATAAACTTGTTATCCTTAGAAAGTTTATGAACTGATATAAGACTGACTTTGTATCCAGGTACTACCAACATATTTTTCAAAACAATTTTATCTACAAGTTTATAATTCCCCACAAATTTAACCAATTTAGTAGTTCCATTAGGGTGAGACAGAGTTATACTCAAATGAGAAACATTTATAACATCAGTTAAATGATCAACAAAAAAAGTCATATGTTGAGAAGCACCAGAATCAAAAATCCAGCCAACATAAGTACTATAAGTACTAATGTTAGTGTTGTAATTAAAGAATTTGTAGGTAATAAAACTAATCACATGATTAGAGAAAGCAATAATACCAGCAGCACCAGACTGCAACTCACTATTGTCAGGCTTAGAACCAATCAAAGCCATCAATCTGTTAATCTGATCTTGAGTAAAAGGCATAGAACTCCCTGTACTTTGATCATTTTTAACAGAAGCAGAAGAAGTATTAACACCACCAAGAGTTCTTTTCTTGAATCTTGGTGGATAACCATTAAGCTAAAAACACCTATTAATGGTGTGACTAGTCATATTACAATGCTTACAAACCAAATTGTTATTCCTGGTAGACCCTCTCCCTTGAGAAGCTTTGTTGTTAGACCAGTTGGATGGTCTTGCAGCAAAAGCAGAGGAGTTGGGCCTAACAGAAGAAATATGAACCAGATTATTTTGATGAGACTCCACTCTAGATAGAGTGGAAAAAGAAGATTTCACATCTGGTAAAGGATCAGAAGTCAACAATTGACTTCTTATAACACTATAAGTGTCATCCAATCCCATAAAGAACTGCATTAATCTCAACAAATTATTATGCCCCTTTAACTGAGGAGCACCATCACAAGTACAATTATGCAGGTTAACCAGGGAGTCAAATTGCCTCCATAAACTATTGTAATTGTGATAGTACTCAGACAAAGAGGACCCAAATTGAGTAAGAGAACATAATTTAAAATGCAAATTATATATCACAGAACCATCAATTTTATCATATGTTTCCTTAAACTCATCCCACATATCTTTAGCATTTTTAGAAAAAAATTGCCCTTGATACAATTCAGATGAAATACAACCAAGAATCCAAGATAACACAACAACATTACATCTATCCCATTGTTCCTGAAGAACCTTATCATCTTTATCTTTTCCAGAAGTACCATCAATAAATCCCAATTTATTTTTACTATGTAAAGCAAGTTTAAAAGCAGCAGCCCAAACTTTATAATTTTCAGGACCAGTAAGTTTAGTAGTCACAATGGAATGACCATTAGTGTCAGTTGGGTGTATGTAAAGAGGGTCATTAGTATGAATAACAGTTTCAGTATTATCATCAGTATCAGTATCACTAACCCCTTTATCACCCTTATCACATTTCTTGTCATCAGACATGATGACAAATCAAGAAAGAACAAATAACCAAAAAAAGAAACAAACACCCCTTGTAACTCCTCTACACACAACTACCAAGAAGCCACAAAGGAAAACTGAATCAACAATCCACCAATTACTATCTAAAGCCCTTCGACACCTAATCTCCCACTAAAAACCTAAACAAAAAAATCCTAAAGACAAAGGAGAGAGAGGTATTACAAAGCACGCGCAGCTACACGCCACCAACAATAACCAAGAATAAATGAGATCAAGCAAATCCCAAAAACCACAAAGCACAGCGGAAAAACAACCTGAAAGAGTAGTTATAACAAGATAACTAATCAACAATCAACCAATACCTTCAATCAAAAAAACCTAATTTCTGATTTTAGGGTTTTTAGATAAAACTTACTAGAGAAGCAATTGACCTCAATTAATTGCTCAAGAACCCAAAGAACACACCACAGAACACCAAGAATCAAAAACCCCCCAAATTTTAGAAAAAACCCTAAAAATTTTGAAGATTAGAAAACTTCAATTAAGTGTCAGATTATCACGATTAACCACTAGATTAATCAAGATTTATAACGAAATTAGTTTTAAGACATAAAACAGATATCAAGAACCTAGGGCTCTGATACCATATTCGATTTTATAACAAAAACTAGTTTAAATCACAGATTACTCAACCAACCTCCCCTTTATTAACTGCCTCAGGCAATCACTTCAAATGTGAATCCTAGGTTTGTGATTAGTACATACAAACAGAAAGAATGAATCAATGATTCAATGATCTTCAAAGTAAGATCAAAGATCAAGAACAAGAATCAGAAACCAACAATGGTGGATATGTGAGAGTATACAAACAAACAGAATGAAAACGATTAGCCCTGTAACTAAAGAAAGCGATGTATATATAGCAGCTAGCTAGGGCGTCTTCACACTTGTAACCACTTGTCAAAATAAGCCTTTCATCTTTTGATACCTGCACAAATAAATAAAACACAAATTGCAAAAGAAAATTAAAAGAAATAAATTACCTTTCTTACCCTTGAAGTTTGGATCACTTGTCAACTTATATTTTAATACATACCTAATAGATCACCTAGAACGGGTTAAATACATTGTATAAGTAGTTTTAAATGGTGACCGTGTGTACTGTCCGGTTGCTTAATTTGTTATATGTGATATGTAAATGTCACAACTGTTTTTTGAGTCCATGGTTAAATCTTAAACTAATTATGTAAATTTGTTTAACATTTATGGTGAATATGTTTATTTGCGTTAACATGAAGTAATTTAAAAAAACTGAATTAAAGATAAAAAATGATGGTTTTTGTGAAGTGAGTTTTTTCTTTTTGTTAAATAACAGGGGCATCTTACTTTTGTAGGCATAGATATGACTAATGTAATCTCAGCTTCTATAAAAAAATATACTACTCTATTTGATAATATTGTCACTGATATGATTCTTTTCATATTGAATCTATAGGTAATTTGTATAGTTATTATGGTCACAGTACATGAACCATACACTGACCATCTATATGAACCATCTATATGAGCTTATTTGGTTTTTCGCGTTTATGTTGTCACTAATTATTATGTCTAACCCTTATGCTTATGTCCACAGCATATCCAAACAACTATGATCAACAACCCCGAGTAGTCCCCTTTTGGTGGTGCTCAGAAGGAAGCTGGTGGTGCTGCTGCTAACCGCGAGTAGTCCCCTTTGGACTTTCCCTCACAGTGACTAAAGGCAGCCTTAATTGATGCGTTCTTTTCTTCATGGCTGCTTTTGTGAGCGTAACTAGTAGTATCTGTTATTTCTGGACTACTGTATTATGTATGATTCGTGATTTTGCTTTTCACATATTTTGGTTATTATGGTATGTTGACTTCTTCTATTGGCCCTGGATTACTTTTATAAAGTAACTTTCTTTTGTCGGAGTTAATGATCTTATATTACTCAAAAGCTTCTTGTTTGGTTCTTTAGACGTTAAAAAAGGGTGTGATTTGAGATTATCTTCAAATCTTATCTAATGATCAAATACAGTGATGCAAGAGGTTCAGATAAAGACCGAGTTTTCTGCCACTTTTGACTCTTTTGTTTTTTTGGTATCTATTGTGCTTAAGCCCGGTGGCTTAATTTGTTATTTGTGAATATCACAATTGTTTTTTGAGTACATGGTTAAACCTTAAACTAATTATGTAAATTTGTTTAACATTTACGGTGAATATGTTTATTTGGGTTAACATGGAGTAATTTTAAAAACTGAATTAAAAATAAAAACTGAAGGTTTTTGTGAAGTGAGTTTTTTATTTTTGTTAAATAACAGGGGGTCAGGGGCATCTTACTTATGTAGGCTTATATATGACTAATGCAGTGATATGAGCTTCTATAAAAAAAATATACGGAGTACTATTCTATTTGATACTGTTGTCACTGATATGATTCTTTTCATATTGAATCTATAGGTAATTTGTATAGTTATTATGGTCGCAGTACATGAACCATACGCTGACCATCTATATGAACCATTCGCTCACCATAAGCGATGGACGTAATAACTTGTTTGTTTGTATTATTAGTTATCCTTGTGGGTTGTTGGGTAGGCTAAGTAGTAGGGGCTTATATATTATAAACTCTCCCCCGATCCCATATATTATTGATCCAGGAGACGCAACCCGTACTAAGAAGCAAGTTATTCCCGTTACCAAGAAGACCAATGTTATGTAATAGTCTTTAATTAGCCTAAGTCGTGTCTAGAGGATAACTTCTGAGTTTCTTAAATAGCTAATAGAATAAAGGTCGGTTGGTTCTTCTAAGCCCAACCCGACCCGTAGGACTATGTATTAGTCGGTTCCCCCTCATCTCTATAAAAGGAGGTGGGGGGGGGGGGGACGAGATTCAAAACACATTCTTTATCAATAAACTAATCGGGAAGATTAGGGATTCGTACCTTGTGTGTTTATTTTTTGTCGATGGCTTCACAGATCGAATATTATCCGCATCTAGTTAACCAGGTTGTAGTCGAATTACTACAAGTGGTATAAGAGATCAGTTTCGCGGGTGCTGTTTACTAGGATCGATCGAAGAAGAAGGTGTTGGTGTTCAGGGTTCGTGGACATCATCGAAGAGCAGCAGGCGATCGATAGAAAGGTTTTCTTCTTGTGGATTCGACTGAAAGGTCGTCGATCGAAGGTCTGGTGGTGTCTCTTTGTTATTTCCGCCATTGATATAAAGAAGAAAGGAAAAGACACGGCTGTGCGTGGTGTTTTATTAAGTCAACTGTATTTGACTACTTCAAAGTTAGGTTTATAACTATTCTTGGGCCAACTTTTATATTAGACTCGGTTTTTTTGGGCCAAGGCTTTAAAGTTGAACTAGATTAATTTTTGTTTTTATAAAAAAAAAGGTAATTGCTTTGAAGGTATTTTACACAAGGGGACTTCGTAATTCGTGATTGTGATGGTTAATATATCACAAGGTTTATCAAATTATCTAAGGGACTTTGTCGGCTTGTGATTGTGAGGTTTTTCACAAGGTTTAGCAAATCAACCAAGGGGATAAAGAAGCGTTTAATACTTGTCGAGGTTGCAAGATTTCATAGGTTATTAGAAATCGGTTTGCAAAAATAAAAGTACGACAAGGGTTACTTCAAAAGGTGTTGGGTACTTTCTTGATTCAAGGATTGCCGATTTATTGGATAGGTTAATTTCCAAGGTTTAGTAGATATTTGAGTAAGAAAGGGGTTTCTTTTGAAGGGTTACTTGTTTTGATCGATTTTATAAGATTTTTATCTTAGGGTTATATCGATAAAGCAAGGGTGTTTTATACACGGATTACTTTGCTAGATCGTGTTTTTGTGTAGGTAAATTCACAAAAGGTTAAACGGTTAGCAAAGGGTTAAAATAAGATGACACTGAGCAAATTTGACATCGAGAAATTCGATGGGAAGAATGACTTTAGGTTATGGCAGGTAAGGATGAAGGCTTTGCTGGAACATCTGGAATTAGATGCAACATTGGAAGAATTACCCGACACCACAATAGTGGCTTACGATAACGTCATTCAGAAAAAGGCTTACAGCGCATTGATCTTGTGTTTGGATGATCGGGTCCTACGGGAGATCACCAAGGAGACGACTGCAGCGGGGATTTGGAAAAAGTTAGAGACTTTATACATGACAAAGTCTTTAGCTAATCGTTTGTTCTTGAAGAAAAAGTTATATACTTTTCAAATGCATCAAGGTAAGAGTCAGTCTGAACATATTGATGAGTTCTACAATCTCGTAGGTGACTTAGCGGCTATAGATACTGATATATCAGATGAGTATCAGGCATTATTATTACTCACATCTTTACCATCGTCTTACGATAATCTCGTGGAGACTTTGCTATATGGTCGGGATACTTTGAAGCTAAAAGACGTGCTCGCGACACTTAATTCTAGGGAACTTCAGAAGATGACGAAAGCAAAGGGTGATGGTGGTGAAGGGTTGTATGTGAGGGAGAGATCTAATCAGAGAGATATGGAGCAAGGTGCAAATTGTTCATGGTCAAGGTCACAAGGAAGGAGCGACAAACTTATGTGTTATATATGTCAGTTTGAGGATCATTTGAAGAGGGATTGTCCCAGGTATAATCACAAGAAATCTCAAGGTTTTGTCAAGAGTAAAGATCAGGTATCCGGTTCTGGAGCTGATGGGTATGAGAATGCTGATGTTACGATGGCTATGAGTGTTGATGAACTTTTGGACTGGATCATGGATTCAGGGGGCTCATACCATATGACACACAAGAGAGATTACTTTGTTGATTTTAAGGAGTATGACGATGGTAATGTACTACTAAGTGATGGTAGGGAATGCCGTGTACGAGGGACAGGAAAGGTTTAAGTACGAATGAGGGATGGATCAAATTTCGTGTTGGACAACGTCAGGTATGTTCTGGAATTAAGACGAAACATGATATCCCTGGGCACTCTTGAAAAAGAGGGTTTTACCGTGAAGATGCAGTCGGGCAAGATCATGGTTATTAATGGTTCACTGGTGGTACTATCAGGAACCAGAAGGTCTAATTACGTATATATCCTGAACGGCCAGGCTATGATTCTTGTAATCAGAAGTCTACACAACAATGTATGAAGAGTGGGGTCGTCAAAAATTTGGATGTTGTAGGGTTACAGCAGCAGAATGGGTTGGTTGAGAAGACAAACGTGACACTCTTGGATAAGGTACATTGTTTTCTGATTAAGTCTGGTCTGTCCAAGGTTTTTTGGACAGAGGATACAACCATGTCTACATATCTAGATAATAGGTCACCATCAGCAGCGATTGGATTCAAGAAGACTATAGATATGTTTGGGGTTTTTGGTTGGCTTGCTAGTATTGAGAAAGGGATGCTTGAACCGGTTAAGTTCAAGTGCATATTCTTAGGATACCGTAAAGGTATGAATGTTGATCAACTTTGGAGGTTAGATGACGTTACTTCAAAGGGAGTGCTTTACAGGAATATGGGTTTCAATGAAAGTGGGCAATACAAGAAAACTTTTATTTGTTCTGGTGTATGTACAAGTTCATTGCAGGTGTTGCAAGGAGTTGAGTTTGAGGTGGAATATTGGGAGGATCATGCATTTGAGGTGGAACCTCAGGGGAATGTTGATTATGTAGATGTTTCAAAGAAAGTACAAACTCAAGATTTGATATACTATCATCTAGCACGTGATAGGGAGCAACACTTAGCACGGGAACTATTCAAGTATAGAGAAGAGAGTAATGATGCTGCCTTTGCAGTTGCTGCAATGGAGAAGATATATGAACACGAGTAATTGACTTTCAATGATATAGTTGCTTGTGAGGTTCTTTCCAACTGGATGGCTGGATTGAAAGAAGAAATAGATACTCGGTTAGATGTGTATGTGCTCAGCAATGGTTGCAGGAAAAGCAGTGACGACAGATACGGTTATTACTGAGAGTATACACCCGGTATGATCATACATCTATTTCTCTATATAGAGTGTATGGTATTTTCTTGCGAATGCAAGGCTGAGATCTCGGTTACCAAGGGTTTGCTGGTTAAAGCAAAGGGAGATATACTTGGTATTAAGATCACCAGGAATCAGAGTGGTTATACTCTGAGGGTATCACGGTCCAGGTTATACAACGGAAAGTTGGTACAGACTTTGTTGAAGGGACACTCCATACTGTCGTTGGAGGATAGTCTATCTGGGGAATGTGATGTGGAGAAGAAAAGTAAGTGGTCATATATATATGCAGTTGGAAGCCAGGAGTATCAGATGGTCTGCACGAGATCTAACATAGCATCTGCAGGTGTGGATATGTTGGATAGGTTTGATCGTGGATTACAGATTTATGTACAGGTTTTTATGGATTATGACTACACCATGGGTAGATCGATCAATGTCATGGGTAGATCAATCACAGAGTACGGGTTGCTGATACATGGATGCGCAAGGAGCTGGGAAGCTAAGTTGCACATGGAGGCTGTGTGGACAACTAAAGCGGAGTATATGACACTTACCAAGGTTGTGAAAGGAGCTATTTGGCTAAGGGGATTCTTGGAAGAGTTAGGCGTGAAGCTTAACACTGTTGCAGTTAATTGTGATAATCAGGTCGCAATTCATCTATCGCGGAATCATGTTTTTCATGATAGGACTAAGCACATCAATGTGCGTTATCATTTTTTTAGAGGAGTCTTGGATACAAAGACGGTTGAAGTTCTGAAGGTGGGTGCTGAACACAATGCTGCGGATGCCTTGACGAAGGTGATACCTAGATGCAAGATACAACACTGCTTGGAGCTGCTGAGTGTTAGGATAGGCTAATATAAGCCTAAGGTGGAAATTGTTATGTAATAGTCTTTAGTTAGCCTAAGTCGTGTCTAGAGGATAACTTCCGAGTTTCCTAAATAGCTAATAGAATAAAGGTCGGTTGGTTGTTCTAAGCCCAACCCGGTCCGTAGGACTATGTATTAGTCGGTTCCCCCTCATCTCTATAAAAGGAGGTGAGGGGGGACGAGATTTACAACGTATTCTTTATCAATAAACTAATCGGGAAGATTAGGGATTCGTACCTTGTGTGTTTAGTTTCTGTCGATGGCTTCATAGATCGAATATTATCCGCATCTAGTTAACCATGTTGTAGTTGAATTACTACAACCAACTAAAGCATGATGAGAATGGTTGCCATAAGTAATTATCTACTTCCTGTTTTTCTTTATTATTAGATATTGTTGAACTTTAAATTCGTTCAAATGTGGTCATGCATCCATGTGTTTTGGTGTATGCACCACATTAGATAGACTTGCGTCTTTGTATTTGGATTGATCACTATGGTTGCTATTAGATATTATGTACTTCCTATTTTTCTGCATGATTCTCACGGGTTATAGGTATCATATTTTAGTTTTACTATATTTAGAAAAATACTTGAACACTTTGCAATACAAAAGGACCCAATTGTCTAGTCATTTGGAGATCATAATTTTCAATCGAAGTTTTTACAAAATTCAAAATTTTTATTTACCAACTCTTTCAAAATTCAAAATTTTCAATCACCCTCCTATTTATCTTATAAAACCCAACATATTCCTCTCATACTATAACTTATCAAACATCAAAGTTGGAATCATTGATTTTGTGGATGTTTTTTTATGTTGATCAAAGTGGTCTAGCTTGCGTTCACTTATGTTGATCAAAGTTGGAATCATATAGATGTGGTCTAGCTTGCGTTCACTTATGTTGATCAAAGTTGGAATCATTGATTTTGTGGATGTTTTTTTAGATTTGGTAGTTAGTTTGGCCTTATGATTAAGCTGGTTATATGCTTCTGATTATAAGAATAAGAACAAGTTGTTCGAATAAGCATTCCTAAAACTGGTTGAATACATTGTATAAGTAGTTTTAAAATGCTTTTAGTTGTTTGGATGGTGACCTTGTGTTGTGGTCGGTTCCTTAATTTGTTACTGTATATCTTAATATCACAACTGTTTCCTGAGTCCGGTTAAACCTGAAAATAATGATGTAAATTTGTTTAACTAGTTATAATATTTTCTTTGTCACTACAATATTCGAACCCTTCCCTGGCCAAATTTGCGACGTTTCCCTGGCGACATGTCGCCAGGGAAGATGAATTCCTGGCGACATGTCGCCAGGGAAACCTCGTCAAGAAAGGCTGGTGCGGGATTGTTTCCCTGGCGACAAATTAGGATTTCCCTGGCGACAAGTGGGCCCCGCAAACTCTTTGGTTCAAAAATTGGTGCCACGTTGGAGTTGGTGCGGGATAGTATCCCTGGCGACATATGTCGCCAGGGAAAATATGGCTGATTAAGGAACTTAAGTTAAACAGGTTTTTAAACCTCACTTTTCCCTGGCGACATGTCGCCAGGGAAACTAGACGTTACGTTGACAAGTCAACGCCTGGCGTTGACAAGTCAATGTTCTTCTTGAGTTTCCCTGGCGACATGTCGCCAGGGAAACTAGACGTAACGTTGACGAGTCAACGCCTGGCGTTGACAAGTCAATGTTTTTCTTGAGTTTCCCTGGCGACATGTCGCCAGGGAAACTAGACGTAACGTTGACGAGTCAACGCCTGGCGTTGACAAGTCAATGTTTTTTTTGAGTTTCCCTGGCGACATGTCGCCAGGGAAACTTGGCTGACTTTTTAGAAAGTCAAATAATCCAAAGTTTCCCTGGCGACATGTCGCCAGGGAAACTTTGACATTTTTTTTTAGCTGCCTGCACAGCAGGCTGTTTCCAGATTTTTTCCGGAATTTTTCCGGAAAAAATCTACCAAAACCTGGGAATACAAATACAAAACCTGAAGATAAAAATACTAAAAATCTACCACGAATCTAGTACCAAAACACAATAACATGTAACCTCTCGATCAATACAAATACATGTCACAACTTGAGTACAAAGTTCCTAGTTACACTTATTAAACTTGCAATTCGGGGTTTACAATTATTAAACTTGCATGCTAAGGTAGGAAAAACAAGACAAGCATACTAACCATTACCACTCCCACCGGCGCCACTACCGCTGCCTCCCGTGCTACTCCCGCTAGCACCACCCGATAGAAATGCTGCGAACGCATCGGCAAACCTATCGTCACTTCTCATAAAGTTAAACACTTGAGACCCTTGTTCCAACCGTGGGTCGACGGGAGGAGGAGGAGGAATATAGTGAGCACTCCTTCTCGGCACTATCTGGCCGACACCGGGCATGTGGCCTCGCTGCTTTCCACCTCGGACGATACGGTTGATCTCGTCGTCCGTATGTTTTCCTGCAGCCTTCATCGCAAGCATCTCCTCCTAATGAAGTGACAAAAACAAACGACAATTAGTATATTATATATTAGTCGGGTTGGTACATTATTTATCGGCAAGGAATAGTAAAAAACCAAGGCATATCCAAAAAAAAATTAATTAATTAATTAATTTAAAAAAAAAATACTTACATACATAACGCGGTCCGCATCGCAAGGAAAATTCCCATCCTGGTCGGTGTGCGCAATGAAGAAGTGATCAATGATAGTCGGGGGTGGCACATCAGCTTCAATTGCAGCTTGCGTCTGTACATACATAGACACGCATATATAGAATGAAGCAAATTCAAAACAAAAAATCACAACACACCAAAACATATAATCAAAGACATATATGTATGTAAATTAATTATACAATTTCTCACCACTTGGTCTCGAAGGCGTGCCAACGATCGGGATCCCTGCCGACTCGGCGTCTTCTGCTTAGACCGGTTCTGGGAGTTCGTCTGGCATCTTTTCTCGTAATCCGGATTACTCCAAAGTGCGATCTGTTTCTCCCAGTCCTCTGAAGTAATTTCCTCTGGACGCTCGCTGCGGACTCTGTCGATATCTACCCTGCCGGTATCGATGTCTCGGACCCAATGCTTTGTCTTGAGCGTATTTTTTCGAGAATTATAACTCTTTGTAAGCATTTGATTGATGCTGCCACGTATTTCCTTCCATCTACCAGGATCACTCTTGTGTGGCGTCAAATTAAACTGATTCTGCATTCATATACAACAAATAAAACAAAAATAGAGTTAGAGTTAGAGATATAATTTATACATTATTTTGTTTATTTATTTAATGGCTTAGTCATTTATTTAATTTTTTATAATAAAAACAACTTATCCTAATAAGCATAAGCTTTTTGAAAACAACTTCATCTGATAAGCTTATCAGGACAAGTTGTTTGAAATCAGCTTATCCTGATAAGCTTATCAGGACAAGCTGTTTGAAAACAGCTTATCCTGATAAGCATATCAGAACAAACGGTTTTCACACAGCTTGTTCTAATAAGCTTATCAAGATAAGTTGTATTCAAACAGCCTGTTCTGATAAGCATATCAGGATAAGCTGTTTGAAAACAGCTTATCCGAAAAGCTTATTACATTATTCTCATCAAATATATATTTATTTAAATTTTTTATATTTATTCTAATTTTTTTATATATATTTAAAAAATTTATATGATATAAATAAATAAGATACAATTTGTATATTTATTTAAATTTGTTATTTATTTATATGATATAAATAAATAAACAAATTTATTTAAATATATACATCATTAAATAAATAAACACAATAATGTTATGAACATAAAAATGATAACTGACCTCTATGTTCGCCCAAACCAATGTTTCGATCTCATCAGGGACATCAGCCCAACTTGGGTAGTACAGTGGCACGAGCCTCCTGATACAATCCCCGATGTAATTAGATAAATGCTGAGCATGCGTGCCGCGAGGCCGGTGAGATTTTTCTTCAAAATCTATCGGGACAGGGCCATGCTGACCAACTTCCTCCAACAAATCGATACATCGGCTAATGCCTCGAGTCTTTCTACCGGCCGCTCTGCCGCCCAAATTTTCTTTTCTTTTGCCTTTGCCTGCAAAAATCAAGTGAGTGACAAAGTAATAAAAATTCAAGGCAAGCAACATATATATGCACCAAATTTTTGATTGTGTTACAATAATCCAAATATTCTTACCTTTATTTCTAAATACGGCGAAACAACCGCTGCGGATGTTTGGCGTTGGAGGTTCATCCTCACCACCACCGTCACCACCGTGTGATCCTACAACATCTGCTGACATCTGTACAAGTACAATTAGCATAACATAGACAAATTCATGAACAAAATAATATAAGCATGCACAAATTCAAATACAACACATCCAAATAAATATACACATTTAAAAAATCCACAACAATTAGATTCATTAATTCAAACAAATAAGTGTCTTTTGCAAGTTACAACTAAAGGTCAATCTTCTTCTTTACTAGAATAAACTCTGTCTTCACCATCATCATCATTCACACGTTCTTCATCACTTAAATCATGAGGGACGTCTTCATCATCAGTAATACCATCGTCTTCATCATCAACATCAATGATATTTGGCGGTGCATCAACCTCCGTTTCGTGGCCATCTATATTCAAGGTCACATCACCCAAGTCATTCAAATCAGTGGAAAGTGGTAGATCAGATGAGTTGTCGAAATGTATAATATCAGGAACGGCATCTGACACTATGACACCCCCGTTGGAAAACTTTTTATGATTAACATGTTCAACGACCTTCCAGTTGGGTTTGTTCTGATCTTCAATGTAGAAGACTTGTTTGACTTGTGTTGCGAGAATGTATTGTTCATCTTTCCAATACTCAGCTCTTGTGTCGGTGAGTTGAGTCATGTTGTTTCTATAGATAAGACGTTTTTTACGTAACATGGGGCGAGTGTCGAACCACTTAACTTTGAACAACACAACACTGAACGACAAATAACGAAACACGAGGATCTGTTGAAGCTGACCATAAGCCATTGTGTTCTCAAGGCCAGGCGCACAAATGCCGCTGTTTTGAGTTGTACGACGTTCATCGCGACTGTGCACGACATACCTCACACCGTCGACTATGCAAGAGTTTATTGAGATTGGATGCGGTGATGGTCCACAAGCCAAAGCGAATAACTCGCTGGTCTGGATAACCTCTGGGTCTTTGTCATTGTCTACGTGACGTTGACGGATCTATGAGGAATAAAGGATTAGGTACAGAAAACTGTTTATAATAATATTATTTTTTTACAGGTAAGTACACAAGATAAGTCTAAGTTTACCATTTTCCCAAACCACGCGGAGAATTATTTTTTCTCGTCTTTGTCAGGATATAATCTGAAAAACGTTCATGGTATTAGAATAAGTCGCTATTGTTAAGAAAAAGAAGTTTCAAAATAAAATAAAAAACGCGTACCTCTTGAACTCAGAAATATACTTGTCGATTTCAGGACTGTTGTTTAGTACATACCATTCCACTTTCTTGAACTCTTGATAAGGGAACGGAATATACGACTTTTTCCCAAGCGGGTTACATACCGATCGAAACACCTGAAACTGACACGTTGGGGGAGGGGGGTCCACATTACGGTCGAGACGATTAAATTTAGTGGTAACATCATCCCGAAAATACTTAGAACAGAAAGTCAATGCTTCTTGTGCAACATAACCCTCCGCAATCGAACCTTCTGGCTTAGCTTTATTTCGTACAAAAGCTTTTAGCTCTTTCATGTATCTTTCAAATGGATACATCCACCGGGGGCGGATAGGCCCGCCTTCAATGGCCTCATCAGGTAAATGGATAACCAAGTGAACCATAATGTCAAAGAAATCAGGAGGATATATGAGCTCAAGATCGCACAAAATGTCAACCACCTTTTTTACAGCAGTCAACATGTCATCCACCATTAAAGTTGCAGAGCAGAGTTGCTTAAACAAGTTACATAGGTCGATCAGTGGTCTTGCAATCTCAGCAGGCAAGTATTCCTGAAGTGCGAAAGGAAGTAAACGTTGCATCATTATATGACAGTCATGAGACTTCATGCCCGTTATATTGGTATCGTTATCGGTCACTTTGTGCTTGAAGTTGGATCCGAACCCATCTGGTAGTTTAACACTCTTGATGTATTGACAAAACCTTTTCCTGTTCTCTGGTGTGAAGGAATACGAAGCCTGAGGCTTCTTGCACTTCCCGTTTTTACTTTGGGTGAGCCACAAGCTTTTTCGAATGCCCAACTTTTCCAAGTATTGTCTTGCCTTGACAGTGTCTTTAGATTTGTCATTCATCAACAAAGTGTTCAGGATGTCCTCCAACACATTTTTTTCGATATGCATGATGTCTAAATTGTGTCTTAGTGAAAGAAAAGGCCAATACTCAAGCTCGTAAAAATAGACCGTTTAGACCAGTTAGGCTCAACACGAAAATTGCGTGTTATCTTCACACCCCCAAAATTCTTATGTTTACCGGGCAGTCGATTTGGCAGTGAAGCGTGTTGCTCGTCAATCTGGTCCATGGTAAATGTTCTAGGACGGGGCTGGTGTTCGGGTTTACCATTGAATAAACGTGAAGTCCTGGATTTATGGCGGGGCGGTAAGAATCTTCTGTGGCCAACATAAGCTATTTTGCTTGCCACATGAAGAGATGGAGTGTCGTCATTACATGTAGGGCAAGCCTTGTAACCTTGCCCACTATACCCAGACAAACTACTTCGAGCCGGAAAATCATTGATGGTCCATAAAAGCATCGCTCTCATGGTGAATGCCTCGCCTGTAGCTTGGTCTATAGTACTCACACCATCCCATAAAAGTTTTAGATCATCAATTAAAGGTCTCAAGTAAACATCAATGTCCTTGCCCGGGGATTTAGGGCCAGGAATTAACAGCGTCAGCATTAAAGAACTCTCTTTCATACACAACCATGGAGGCAGGTTGTATGTTGTCAATATCACCGGCCACATGCTGTAAGTCTGACTAAGGTTGCCGAATGGATTGAAACCATCAGCAGCCAACCCTAATCGAACATTTCTTGGTTCTGCTGCAAAATAACCATACTTGGCATCAAATTTCTTCCAAGCCGCACCATCACACGGGTGTTGCATCTTACCGGGCTCCGTACACTTTCCAGTAGCATGCCAAATCATATCCTTTGCACTTTTACTAGACTTGTACAAACGTTGTAGTCTAGGAATGATCGGAAAGTAACGCAGCACCTTCTTAGGAACTTTCTTCCCCGGCGTGTTAGTGTCTTTCCATCTACTTGTATTACACACCGGACAGAAATCCAAATCGGCGTATCCTTCCCGAAATAAGCAACAATCGTGTTCACAAGCATGTATCGAATCGTACCCTAACCCGATCGTTTTAAATGTCTTCTTTATTGCATAGTATGACGGTGGGAGCTTGAATCCTCTGCTTGGGGGAAAGATAGTTTGGAACCACTCTAGAATATCATTGAATATGGTATCGGTGATTTTACCTTTGGCCTTATAATGTGTAAACTTTGCCATGAAGTCTAATCGAGTCGCTTCAACACAACCAGGGTACAACGGCTCATTGGCATTGCGATATAACTCTTCAAACTCGTTAGCTTGAGTCCGTCTGTTACTTGAGTTGGGAGGAGGTGGAGGAGGAATATAGTCCGGAGGCATATAGGTAAGGTCATCAAGTAACGATGTCATGTCAGTTATAAAAGGTTGTATTGTGTTATCTATTATTGGCAGTGGTGGCGGTGGTGGTGGTGGTGGAGGAGGTGTAGGTGTAGGAGGAGCCGGTTCACCATGGTGTACCCATGTTGTATAACTGTTGTCAAACCCGGACTTCATAACGTGGTTCGAAAGAAGGTCAATATCTACCAGGAGTCTTGTTCGACAACGCTTGCATGGACATGGTATCTCATTCAAACGATTCACAAACTTCCTAGAATGCTTGACAAAATTGGCAAGACCCAATATATATTCTGGCTGATGACGCTCTAACCGTGTCCAACTCTTATCAATGAGTACCATAACTGTGTTTTAACGATACATTTAGTTATTATATGCAACTTAATTATTATATATTTCATAAATAATAATATGTATTATATCAAATTATAAAAAATAATTATAAAATATATAATTATTATTTATAAAGTATATAATTATATAATAATATTTATTAAAAGATATAATTATCAAGTATAGAAAATAGTATGTTCACCTAGCGCAACTATGGAAGGCAATCCTAACCCACCCTTTGAATGTTTCGTCTCATATATGAATGCGTATAACCGATTTACTATTTGAGAAAATTTCGGCAGCATTTCCCCTCAACTCCCCAAATATGTGTTTAAAGACATATTCGTAGGAGTAAAGGAGAAACACTGTCGAAATCATCTCAAATACTAAATCGGTTATACGCATGCATATCCTAAATGAGACAAAACATTCAAAAAGCAGTCCCAAACAGGGGACTTTCCGAAGTTAATTCCTAATAAATTAACTTCAGACGGGTTTTCTATAGGTTGATCAATTTCAGACGGGAATTTTCCGAAATTAATCGCTAAAATCCTAAAACATTCCTAAGGCTTAGTCCAATAAAACATTTATATCATATAATAAAAACAGCTTATCAGAATAAGCTGTTTGAAAACAGCTTATCCCGATAAGCTTATCAGAATAAGCTGTTTTCAAACAACTTATTTTGATAAGCTTATTAGAATAAGTTGTTTGATAACAGCTTATCCCGATAAGCTTATCAAAGTAAGCTGTTTGAAAACAGCTTATTCTGATAAGCTTATAAGGATAAGCAGCTTATTCTGATAAGCTTATAAGGATAAGCTGTTTTTAAACAGCGTATTCTAATAAGCTTATCAGGATAAGCTGTTATCAAACAGCTTATCCTGATAAGCTTATTAGGATAAGCTGTTATCAAACAGCTTATTCTCATCAAATAGGTAACATAAGGAGTGTCTGGATTTACGTTTAAAAAAATTAATAATTTTAAACATCCCGGACGACATGTCGCCAGGGAATCTAAAAAAAATTAAAAAAAAACAATATGTATTCTCAATTACAATTAAAAGTTAAAAAAAATACCTTTAAATAGTGGTCGGGTCTCGGATGTGGTCGGGGCGCGGGTGTGGTCGGGGCTCGGCTGCGGTCGGGTCTCGGCTGTGGTCGGGCTCGGCTACGGTCGGGACTCGGCTGCGGTGACCGGATATGTAAAAACAAAACCAAATATACTATCAATTGTAAAAACAAAACCAAATCAATTACAATATAAATTATAAAAAAAATTATATAAAAAAAAACCTTAACAATTACAATATAAATTATATAAAATACCTTAATATATATTGCGGTGGTGGTGGTGCCGGTGAATGTAGATGGCGTGGTGGTGGTGTTGGCGACTGGAGATGGTGGTGAGTGGTGGTGCGTGCACGTGTGCAGGTGTGGAGGAGAATGATGGTGAGTGGTGGTGGTGAGTGGTGGTGGTGGTGATATAGCAGCGGGATGTGGAGGAGAGTGGTGGTGGTGGTGATATAGCAGCGGGATATAGCAGCGAAGAAGGGATGAAGTTTTTTTTTTGTTAAGTGTTGTGAGAAAAGATAAGGTTTCTGATCAATAAATCGCTTTTTTCCCCGACGACAATCCCTGGCGACATGTCGCCAGGGATACTTTTGCCTTTTGTCGTTTAGCCAAAAGCGCGCGTTATTGAAAAATTTTGGAGGGGTGTGACGAAGTTTCCCTGGCGACATGTCGCCAGGGATACCTTTGACATTTCAACGCATATGCACGTACCTATAACTTTTGTCGTGTCTCCCAAACCTTCCCTGGCGACATGTCGCTAGGGAAACTTGGCTGACTTTTTAGAAAGTCAAGTGAGCCCAATTTTCCCTGGCGACATGTCGCCAGGGAAACTTGGCTGACTTTTTAGAAAGTCAAGTGAGCACACGTTTCCCTGGCGACATGTCGCCAGGGATAGTATCCCTGGTGACATGTCGCCAGGGATAGTCAGAAATGTCGCAAGGGATAATTTTTGTGAAAATAAAGTTTCTTGTTACTTATGTATTATTATAATTAGTAATAAAATAATAATAATTATTATTATTATTTATGAAATAATAATTATTATTATTACAATTTATAAAATAATTATTATTATTTATAAAATAACTATATCATCCCGGTCAGTTTAATTTCTAAATTCATTCCGATTTATTCAGTTTAGTTTCTCGATTTATTCTAATTCGGTAACCATTTAACATCTAACGTTTAACAAATGCATACCGACTCATCCATTGAACATCTAACATGTAACCAAGACATGTCGAGTCATCCATTAAACATCTAACGTGTAACCAACACATGTCGAGTCGTCCATTGAACATCCAACGTATAACCATAACAAACCGGATCATCCATTGAACATCAAACGTATAACCATAACAAACCGGGTCATCCATTGAACATCTAACGTGTAACCAAGACATGCCGACTCATCCATTCAACATCTAATGTTTAACAAATGCATACCGACTCATCCATTGAACATCTAACGTCTAACCAAGACATGTCGACTCATTTATTGAACATCTAACGTGTAACCAACACATGTCGAGTCGTCCATTGAACATCTAACGTCTAACCAAGCTTGGTTACATGTTCTTCATTCTCACACAACATCCCGTCCGCTATCACTTCACTAAACTGAGAAGCATATGTCATAACGTTCTGAGTGAAAGTTGAGACAACTGGCAACCAACCTGCATCCGCTGCTGATATCAGTTAATATTCTTCATCAATGAACGGACCGTTGAACAAGAACGTATTTGATTTAGTTAACGGGGATGACATAGTAGGAACAACAGCATTAGGTGGAGATAAATAAGGGATATCAGAAGCTTTCGCGTAAGTTTGAACAAAAGAAAGAAGCTTTTCATTTGATGTAAACAAAACATACCGACTCATCCATTGAACATCTAATGTTTAACAAATGCATACCGACTCATCCATTGAACATCTAACGTCTAACCAAGACATGCCGACTCATTTATTGAACATCTAACGTGTAACCAAAACATGTTGAGTCGTCCATTGAACATCCAACGTATAACCATAACAAACCGGATCATCCATTGAACATCAAACGTATAACCATAACAAACCGGGTCATCCATTGAACATCTAACGTGTAACCAAGACATGCCGACTCATCCATTCAACATCTAATGTTTAACAAATGCATACCGACTCATCCATTGAACATCTAACGTCTAACCAAGACATGCCGACTCATTTATTGAACATCTAACGTGTAACCAACACATGTCGAGTCGTCCATTGAACATCTAACGTCTAACCAAGCTTCGTTACATGTTCTTCATTCTCACACAACATCCCGTCCGCTATCACTTCACTAAACTGAGAAGCATATGTCATAACGTTCTGAGTGAAAGTTGAGACAACTGGCAACCAACCTGCATCCGCTGCTGATATCAGTTAATATTCTTCATCAATGAACGGACCATTGAACAAGAACGTATTTGATTTAGTTAACGGGGATGACATAGTAGGAACAACATCATTAGGTGGAGATAAATAAGGGATATCAGAAGCTTTCGCGTAAGTTTGAACAAAAGAAAGAAGCTGTTCATTTGATGTAACCAAAACATACCAACTCATCCATTGAACATCTAATGTTTAACAAATGCATACCGACTCATCCATTGAACATCTAACGTCTAACCAAGACATGCCGACTCATTTATTGAACATCTAACGTGTAACCAAAACATGTCGAGCGTTCCATTCATCACTAAGCGTTCCATTCATCACTTATTTGCTTATTTGCTTAACAGCGTTCCATTCATCACTTATTTGCTTAACAGCGTTCCATTCATCACTAAGCAAAACACTATCTTTCGTAAGCTTCGAAGAAGCTGCAAGAGACCTGAGATGCTTCCCCGTAAATTCACAAGCCTCTTGAATCTCAAACCTAACACCTATTGTTTTCAACTCGTCTTTGTAATTTTTTATCTCATCACCATAAAATTTCTCATCTACCAATGGGATATCAACAAGCACCGATTCATTATGAAGATTATACACCAGTGATGATTCAAGCATGAACGACTCAGAAGGTGGTTTGTACCCAGAACAACCATTCAAATAAATCTTTAACCAGCTTCCGTTTTGAATCGATGACAAAAAGAGTTCCGGAAAACAAGTCGCGTAAGTTTGAACAAAAGAAAGAAGCTTTTCATTTGATGTAACCTCACCAAAATAGCTTACACAACGAGTATAGTCATTTGCCAGCTCAATATAGCTATGTTGCCAGCTCATCTAACGTGTAACCAAAACATACCGACTCATCCATTGAACATCTAATGTTTAACAAATGCATACCGACTCATCCATTGAACATCTAACGTCTAACCAAGACATACCGACTCATTTATTGAACATCTAACGTGTAACCAACACATGTCGAGTCGTCCATTGAACATCCAACGTATAACCATAACAAACCGGATCATCTATTGAACATCCAACGTACAACCATAACAAACCGGGTCATCCATTGAACATCCAACGTTTAACTATTGGCGGGAAAACGTTGGCGGGAAAACATTGGCGGGAAAATGTTAACTATTTCCCTCACTTTTTGACCATAAAAGGATTCACACACACTTATCATCAGCAGATCACACACACACACACACACTTATCATCTCCTACCAAACTCACCACCACCACCTGATTTGGTAGCAGATGGATCCCCGTGAAGCTTATAAGTGTACATGTAGAAAGGGATATATTGTGTTGAGACAGTCACATCAACCTCATAGCTTTGGTAAACTCTATTATGCATGTCCTTTTTCGAAGGTAAACAATCAAATGTTTTAGTTATCTAATACGTGTGATTATTAAATGACATGTCATGTTATTTGTTTACTTTGTAACAGCCAAAAACAAATGATTATGGATGTAAATATTTTAAATGGAAGGATGATTTTGATCTCGAACTCCGTATAAGATCTTCCCCTGGATCTTCAACACCTCAAGGTTCACATCCAAGTTCTTCTACAGGTCCTTCTCAATCTGCACCCACTGAGTGCTCAAATTGCAAGATCAAAGATCTAAAGATAAAGATGTTAGAGGCAAGACTAGAAATGGAAAGGCATCCTGAAGACCACGCATGTCAATCGGCTGCAATACTTCATGAGCTTTTAAATGAAATGGAAAATCTTAGTGTTGAGTAGTAATCGGCTGCACTACTTCACGAACTTTAAGTTGATTAGTAATGTCTGTTTTTAAGTTTTCCATTTGATTCCACAAGGGCTATGTATAATATTATGAATAAATAAATGTTTGTTTTATAAATGTCTCATTTTTATTATATAAACGTCGCAAAAATTAAATAACATCGGATCGATAGTTAATATAATAATTATTTGGAATAAATAAATATTTGTTTTATAAATGTCTCATTTTTATTATATAAACGTCGCAAAAATTAAATAACATCGGATCGATAGTTAAAATAATAATTAACAAGCAAAAACAAAATAAATATATGTCAGGGAGTTTCCCTGGCGACATGTCGCCAGGGAAACATTTGGGATTTGGCGGGTAAAAGCCCGCCACACATTCTTGACATGTAACTAAACATTTGTGTTTAATTTTGAAACTAATCACAAATGGCGACGGTTTCCCTGGCGACTTGTCGCCAGGGATAATCTTGACATGTAATTAGCAAACATACATTTTGTTAAATACGATGGACGAGTTTTCCCTGGCGACATGTCGCCAGGGATAAGTTGGTCAAAGTTTGACTAGGTTTTCCCTGGCGACATGTCGCCAGGGAAACCTTGGAGGGAAAATTTCGCGCTCTTTCACTTGGTATCTGATTTTGGACCGATTATCCCTGGCGACATGTCGCCAGGGAAACTCTAGTCAAACTTTGACCAAAAAGTAAACCTACTTTACCGCCACGTCAGCGTTGTTGCCAGGGAAAAGGGGTTATCCCTGGCGACATTTTGTCGCCAGGGAAACCCCCGTCATCTGTTCTCAACTTTCTTGTAGTGTGTAGTGGTGTCATTTCATCATTTATATGTCTTATGTGATATCCAACTAATTTACTAAAATCGACCGTCCGCATGGTCAGTGGACCTTGGAAGGTTTACACCAAATAATATCGAACTGGTTTACACCACTTCCTATAACCGTTGTTGGAACTCGAACTTTTACTGGTTAATTAACGTTGTTTTGTATAAAGCTTTCGTGGTTGCAAAATATTACAATAATGATGAAAGCAACCACCCGATGTGAAATTTTGAAATATAAAAAGTAAATAACTGATGATTTATGAATTCGTGAATATGATTACAAGATTGTCGAAAGGATAGAAAAAGAGGGCAAATTTGTGTGATTGTTGTGAACAAGTGGGGCACAATATCCAATAAAAATCATCGGACAACATTGCATTATGAGGAATACGTTAGGATAAATAGAAAAGGCAACTTTGTCTTTTGGTTAAACCATGATAACGATTAAAACATAACATCTGTTAGGTCAAGGTGTCAGAAAGGACTGAAACTACTTTCACATGTAGAACATTTGCATTTTGAAAAGATTAGGTAGGATATATGAAAAATACATATACATTGATCATATTTTTATTTTACTCTTTCAAATTAATCTTTTTCATTGGAATTCTGATACTGCCCTCCTACTGAAAATTGTCCAGCTCCGCCACTTAAGGGACTGAACCTCACATGCAGGCTCGAGCATATTGTCAAACATTATGGACCGAAGGTTGCCTCTTGATTGTTTTCCAAGATATTGTTGGTACAATGGCGATGAGATGGAACCAAACCAAAACAGAAATCAGTTCAAACCGAACTGGATCCGAGATAACGCCGATCTAAGAAACTCAAATAGAAAGCCATCGAAACTTCAGCGGGTATGACCTGCTTCAGATTCAACCCACACACAGTTGATGACCATTATCTTTACTTTACTAATGAACCCGATCTAATAATATACCATCTATGAAGTAACTTTTATGCTTGTTTACCCATCACCATTAATTCCATAGTTAGTTATTTTTTTCAAAACTCATTTGAATGTTTCTTAACTTCCTTTAAATTGTGGCATCCTTCATTTTTTCGTATATGATTATCCAGATCATGTTTGTGTATTAATTCATATGTTTCTTTGATATATTTGTAGATATATTAAAATTCTTAATTCACTTCAAAGGCCAACTTCTCAAAAACTTTTTTCTTTCACACTGTTTATGTATATAGCAGGAAACCGGACCGCTTTTCACGTCTCATTAAGGCCAACCATAAATGTTGGGTTATCATCACTACTACAAAAACAGCCTTTACCCACGGAAATTTTCCCACGGAACAAAAACCGTGGGAAATTTGACACGGATTTCCCACGGATTTCCCACAGAAATGACAAAAAACAATTCCGTGGGAAATCCGTGGGAAATTACCCACGGATTTCCCACAGAAGCATTGACCAAGGTTTCCGTGGGAAAGTCGTGGGAAAGTCGTGACAAATTACCCACGAACTTCCCACGGATTGCAAATTACCCACGGATTTCCCATGGATTACAATACTATTTTAGTTATTTTACACATCCGTGGGAAAGCTGTGGCAAATTACCCATGGATTTCCCACGATATATACATTATTATTATTATTTATCTATCCGTGGGAAATCCGTGGGTAATTTACCCACGGATTTCCCACGGACAACGTATTATTTTATTATTTATTAATCCGTGGTAAACCCGTGGGTAATTTACCCACGTATTTCCCACGGATTTCCCACGGATAACATTTTTTTTATTATTTATCCATCCGTAGGAAATCCGTGGGTAATTTACCCACGGATTTTCCACGGACAACATATTATTTTATTATTTATCCATCCGTGGGAAATCCGTGGGTAATTTACCCACGGATTTCCCACAGATAACATATTATTTTATTATTATCCATCCGTGGGTAATTTACCCACGGATTTCCCACGGACAACATATTATTTTATTATTTATCCATCCGTGGGAAATCCGTGGGTAATTTACCCACGGATTTCCCACGGAACTTTCCCACAGATTTCCCACGGAAAACATATTATTTTATTATTTATCCATCCGTGGGAAATCCGTGGGTAATTTACCCACGGATTTCCCACGGAGATTTCCCACGGATTACAGATTTCCCACGGTTTTCCCACGGATTTCCCACATATTACCCACATATTTCCCACGGACTACCAATATTTTGTGATTTATACATCCGTGAGAAAGTTGATAAAAGTTTATTCAATAAAACATACAACTTACATTATAAAGTCGATAAAAAGTTAAACAATAAAACATACGAATCATATTACAAAGTCTAAAAAACATACGAATTACACTAAAAAGATGATAAAACATACGAATTACATTACAAAGTAAATAAAACATACGAATTACATTACGCAGTAGATAAAACATACGAATTACATTACGAAGTCGAGATGCTAAATGACAAACTACTGCAAACTAATGTTTCCCACGCTATTGTAAAGCTCATGTAGTAGTGTATTTGAATTCGTTGTGTGGTGCTCGGGATGTATTTGTGTTTCCATTGTTGCCTCGAGTATATTTAGCTTTGTAGTTAAGAGCTTGCAGTTTGCACACTCTGCATACCTCGAAGGTCCCGAAGAATAGATTGGAGGTGTTGAAGAGCTTGGAGAGGAAACTGGAGTCATTGAAGGTATTGGTGAATAAGTTGAAGTCGTTGAAGCTCCAGGAGAACCAAGTAGTAGACGAACTCGATCCTCTTTCCATAGAAAAAATTCACATCCAAAAGTACCTTCCCGAGGCTGTTAATTAAAGAGTAAGGAAAATGTATTCATTAAACATACCTAATCATATTATTTGTAAACTACAAAAATAAAAAAACATGTGATTGATCACCTTTGATAGTGGATAAGCATAGTATAGTTTACCACGGGTATGGTGTCTATACGATTCTCTTAGAACTACATCTCCGGCTCCACAAGTACACGTAAAAGCTTCATATGCCACCATCTTCATAATTACAATGTGTGTGTTGGTCGTTGAGATGGGGGGAAATCTTGGGGGGAAATCTTGGGGGGAACTTTTGGTGGGAAGTTTTGGCGGGAACTTATGGTGGGAAGTTTTGGCGGGAACTTATGGTGGGAAGTTTTGGCGGGAAGTTTTGGGGGGGGGGGAAGTTTTGGCGGGAACTTATCGTATACAACGATACCCTATCGACTACTCATTTGAACATATCATATACAACGATACCCTATCGACTACTCATTTGAACATATCGTATACAACGATACCCTGTCGGCTACTCATTTGAACATCTCGTATACAACGATACCCTATCGGCTACTCATTTGAACATCTCGTATACAACGATACCCTATCGACTACTCATTTGAACATATCGTATACAACGATGCCCTATCGGCTACTCATTTGAACATCTCGTATACAACGATGCCCTATCGGCTACACATTTGAACATCTCGTATACAACGATGCCCTATCGGCTACTCATTTGAATATCTCGTATACAACGATGCCCTATCGACTACTTATTTGAACATCTCGTATACAACGATGCCCTATCGGCTACTCATTTGAACATCTCGTATACAACGATACCCTATCGACTACTTATTTGAACATCTCGTATACAACGATACCCTATCGACTACTTACTTGAACATCTCGTATACAACGATACCCTATCGACTACTATTTTGAACATCTCGTATACAACGATACCCTATCGACTACTCATTTGAACATCTCATATACAATGATACCCTATCGACTGCTTATTTGAACATCTCGTATACAACGATGCCCTATCGGCTACTCATTTGAACATCTCGTATACAACGATACCCTATCGACTACTCATTCGTATACAACGATGCCCTATCGACTACTTATTTGAACATCTCGTATACAACGATGCCCTATCGGCTACTCATTTGAACATCTCGTATACAACGATACCCTATCTACTACTTATTTGAACATCTCGTATACAACGACACCCTATCGACTACTTATTTGAACATCTCGTATACAACGATACCCTATCGACTACTATTTTGAACATCTCGTATACAACGATACCTTATCGACTACTCATTTGAACATCTCGTGTACAACGATACCCTATCGACTACTCATTTGAACATCTCGTGTACAACGATACACTATCGACTACTAATTTGAACATATCATGTACAACGATACCCCATCGACTACTAATTTGAACATCTCGTGTACGACGATACCTTATCGACTACTAATTTGAACATCTCGTGTACAACGATACCTTATCGACTACTCATTTGAACATCTCGTGTACAACGATACCTTATCGACTACTCATTTTGAACATCTCGTATGCAATGATACCCCATCGACTAGTCATTTGAACATTTTATATGCAACGATACCCTATCGACTACTCATTTGAACATCTCGTGTACAACGATACCCTATCGACTACTCATTTGAACATATCGTGTACAACGATACCTTATCGACTACTCATTTGAACGTCTCGTATACAACGATACCTTATCGACTACTCATTTGAACATCTCGTGTACAACGATACCCTATCGACTACTAATTTGAACACATCGTGTACAACGATACCCCATCGACTACTAATTTGAACATCTCATGTACAACGATACCTTATCGACTACTCATTTGAACATCTCGTATGCAACGATACCCAATCGACTACTCATTTGAACATCTGGTATGCAACGATACCCTATCGACTACTCATTTGAACATCTCATGTACAACGATACCCAATCGACTACTCATTTGAACATCTCGTATACAACGATACCCTACCGACTACTCATTTGAGCATCTCGTGTACAACGAGACCCTATCGACTACTCATTTGAACATCTCGTATGCAACGATACCCTATCGACTACTCATTTGAACATCTCATGTACAACGATACCCAATCGACTACTCATTTGAACATCTTGTGTACAACGATACCTTATCGACTACTCATTTGAACATTTCGTGTACAACGATGCCCTATCGACTACTCACTTGAACATCTCGTGTACAACGATACCTTATCGACTACCAATTTGAATATCTCGTGTACAACGATACTTTATCGACTACTCATTTGAACATTTCGTGTACAACGATACCCTATCGACTACTCACTTGAACACATCTTATACATCGATACCAAATCGAACCTCCGTTGAGCATCTCATGTATAACGATAGCATCTCGTCTTACCATAGCTATACAATACACGATATGTCTCATCGGCCATTTATATAAGATAGTCTTAGTAAACCATTCGCATATATGTGGATATTTAAGTGTATATGCTCAGCGTATTCATTTGTGATATTCATTGTGTCTACTGATATTATTTATGTAGATACGTGGACATGTATACACGTGAATGTGTAACCATATTAAAAAATTAATGGAAAACGTCCATGTCCGTGGGAAATGCGTTGGTAGTTTCCCACAGATTACCCACCAATATGATAAATCCGTAGGAAACCCGTGGGAAAATTTTGGGAAAGTTTCCCATGGATTGCCCAAAAAAAAGATTTCACCAAATTTTTTGCCAAAAATCAAACTATCATTTTCATTGCCCGCTTAAACTTTGCCAAAAATCAAACAACCACTTTCATTCACCCCCTCTTTTTCATTCATCCCATCTTTTTGTTCAACCTAACTCACACAGTCCCACCCAATTCATTAATCACCTTTCAATCACCATTTACTCAATTTACCAATACTTAAAACACACAATAAAGCTATCAATCAATCAATAAATCTCTCAAAATAAACCGTATTATATTTGTGATTATTACATATCTAGTTTCAGTTGAGTCGCTCACTTAATCATCTACTTCAAACAATCGAGTATCTAATTCACCATCGATCTTTGGCAGACATCGATTACATCCTCACCCAACATAAATTCAATCGAGTATCTATATTGTAAATCAGGTAATTTATGGGTTATTTCGTTAATTAATCATTAATTTATGGGTTATTTCGTTAATTTTCTTGTTTGGATGATTTTAAGAATTAGGGTTTTATTTTTATTTATGGGCTATAGAAGGATTAGAAGGATTAGAAGGAAAGCATGTGTATTCAATACTTGTTGACACTAGGAGTTTTATTTTAATTTTGTTTTATTTTGACATTGGGAATTTAGGTTTTTGTTTCAATTTTATTTGGATTTTGAAATTAGGGGTTTTATTTATTTTTTGTTTTTTATGATCCTTTTTGGCAGGTTACATTGCGCAAGTTTATTTGCATCTGTTAGTTTAAGGATTATTCACTTTGAACTTGTTATGATTAATGAAACACGTTTATGCTTGAGTTTGTTGATTTTTCGATTAAGGTTATGTTGGTTCTTTGCTATGTAATCAAATATTGTAAGGTGAATGTACTAATATTTAGGTTGTGATTTATAGACTGTTAACGAGGTACGGGAGATCTCTTGAAGAGACCTCCGTGAAGATGTGGTCTTCACCTCAAGCTAAGATGCGAGCATTTTGTAAAGTATGATTCTCTCTTAGAAAAAAAGAGATAAATTAACTTCTTGAAAATCTATATCAGTAGCCTTTTTTGATATATTTTTCTTTTGCTTGTACATGTTACAGGAAGACACGTATTCATACTCTGCCATTTGGGCTAATAGAAGAGATGTGCCAGAAGCTCTTCACATTTGTGATGTTTTCTTAGTTCACATGAGGGGTCTGATTGGAGACCATGGTTCGTTGAAAAACAAGTTGTCGGGTTAGTGGTGCTATCACTGATAGGCTTATAGCATTAGCTAACAGCCATGAACTTTTTTCATTAAGATATTTTGATACTGATACATAGGGGTGTTATTGGATCGGGTTTTCGGGTTTTCGGGTCTTATCGGGTCGGGTCTATCGGGTTTTGTGTTTTGAAAATATGACCCGCAACCTGACCCGATAATAATTCGGGTTATCGGGTGATTATTGGGTCGGGTTAAATCGGGTCGGATGATTCGGGTTGTCAGGTTATATGTCAAATCCTACTAAATGTAAATTAACGTGTAGCTAGAAAACTTATATAGTTATTGAACACTCTTTCTATATGTCGTATGTTTTTCAAAATACTAATACTCCCCTTTTGATCAAAAACTACAAAAAGTACTTACAATACCCTTCTTTTGTCCCCTCTATTACAGTACAACACAATAACAAAAACAAAATTAAAAAAATTAAAATAAATAAAATAAAAAAAATCAAAAAGTTAGGGGGGTATTAGAATCATATATAAAACTGATGTGTCAGTGGCTGTGAAAGAAAAAACGACCAACCGGACATTTGCTTTAGTTCATAGCAGAGAGCTTTATAACTTAATTTTTACTACAAGTAATAATAGTTTTGTTGTGGTATAACATGTCATTACTACTATTTTAAATTGTACTAATAATGAATAATAAAATGTGCATGACATCAAGCCTTGTAAACCATGTACTCTGTTTAAGATTCGTGAACATAGCATAGGCTGCACTATTTGTCGGGTCTTATCGGGTTGACCCGATAACCCGATAATAGAAAATATCTAACCCGAACCCGACCCGATAAGAATGTCGGGTTATCGGGTTCGGGTCAAACTATCCCGACAAGCTTTTTCAACCCGATTTAACCCGACCCGATAAGGTTTTTTGAGTTCGGGTTCGGGTTCGGGGCGGGTCAACCCGACCCTACTGACACCCCTACTGATACACAATGAAATACTCGAAAAACATCTAAAACTTGGCGTTTGCTATTGTAAAGGTGAAAATTCTGCTGCCTACTATAAGTTTTATTTCACTGTAATGTATTTCTCTATACTAGACGTGCCAATTATGTGATTTGATCCTGATGTTTTAACTTTTTGTGTTGTCGAAGGGAGGAGGTCACACAATATCATGGATCTTGCTTGATTAGAAGATGACGGGTAAAGATTCGAATGTGACAGTTAATCCATATGAAGTCGCTGCTCTTAGATGTTTGGTACAAGTTTATATCAATCACGAAACGAAAACCGCAACCCGATCAAACCCGAACAGCTAAGCGTATCAATCACGAAACCAAAACCGCAACCCGCGACCGAATTCAAACTAGCACAAGTGAAACCAACTTTGAGGACGTGCACGAGCAGATACCGAGCAAGATCAATGCCAACGTGACCAAACTTGGGTTCAGTTACTTTTCAATCTTTGAGGTTATGCAGACTAAGTTTTTGGTTAGGAACTCGTTGGTGAATTTTCTTTTCAGAGGTTATGAAAAAGATGATGAGTATATAATGTGATCATATGAGTGGAGCGTGAAATTGACTTCTAACTTTTATGGGATGTGAGCAGGTTATCTTGACCGAGTACTTCTCAAAAGTAAGTATATCATATCATATTTTTATCTAATTTAAGTTTTAAGTTTCATGTTCTACTTGAATACAATATACCTTAGCATGTTACAAATATTATCACTGGTAAAACATAAGTCGTTGATAACTACTAGCTTAATAAACTTAATTTCATATATTATGGTATAATATTATTATCACACTTATTATTTGTAGTTCTAAATTTAAGTGTATTATACTACTCACGATGTTGCTGCAAACTTGAATCGATTATTTGTAGTTCTAATTTAAGTGTATTATTTGTAGTTCTAAATTTTGTATAAAAGGCTAGGGTAGAAAAATGTGTAAGGGTAGAAAAATGAGCAGGGCAGGCAGTGGCGGAAACTAGGAAATTAGTGTGTGAGAGAAATGGTCCTAAAAAAGGCTCACGCTATGAACTCTATCTTAATAAAAATTAGATATTTACATATCCAATATTATGGGATCAACAACGAAGATCAGACTATGGCATGGCTGCAACGTAACGGCTGCAATACAAAAGAAAAGATAGAATCTTTTACATAACCATGTGATTGCTGGTACTTATAAGTTAGAGGGATGTTTGGGATTGGTAACTGAAACTGCTTGAGCTTTTCGAAATTTCAGAGATCATCAGCTTCAACAAAAACAATGTGGGGCATATGTTTGTGACATTGAGTGTTTGGAATAAGGATCGAAACCGAAGCACGGTTGATTCATAATAAAGGGTTTTTTTACCATCTTTAAGACTATCAATCCGACATGGCTGCAAATATATCTATGAATCATTCAGTTGCTATGTGAATAACAAAAGTACTTAATTTCACAAAACCATCCAGATAGATATACTATTGCGGGGGGCATTTAGTATAAATTTTGTATTGATTATTGTCAGAAGTTTTATTTAAAAGAGAATCATGCTTAGTTTTGTAGTTAGATGCGGAAAAAGTTAGTTTAGAATGACAAAAAGGAATAGCTCTGCGTTCTTGGATTTCGCGGGTTTAGTAGACTAGTTTTGCTTTTCATTCTGGTGAGGATTTATGTATTGTAACAATGTTTGTTTAACTGTCTATAGGATTTTGACTTTGTTATCTGGTTTACATAGGGTCTGGTTTAGGTTGAACTTCTGGTAGGACGTATTGTACTATAAAGTCCACCATTATCGCCATCTCACACGTAATTGTTTTGCGATTAATAAATGTCTTAAGACAATTATTTAGATCTGTTAATTATGGTAGCCACGTTAAAGACGAGGATTTGCTTAAGGACGTAGATGAATTGATAAGAGTTATTAAAGATAAATTCCCAGTTTGGAAAGTATATATAGAGCACTTTGGAAAGAGTAAGTAGCCTCGAGTTTAGTAATAATGACTATAATGTAGGAAGCAAAGGCTATCTAAAAAGTGTCTCATGTTGTTTTAACATAACTATTCTTCAACACTTTCCTGAATAAATTGAACTTTCTGACTGTTTCTTAATGCGTACGTAATTTGTTGTTTATTTGTGATATATATGTTAACTATATATGTTACTGTAATAGCTACGCCCATTCAATTACGCTCATTCCTTTTACTTGATTCAGAAATATATATGTTACTGTAATAGCTAGCTAAGATAATTGGAAACATGCCAAAACTAAGAAGGTAAAAGGTATATGATGATAGGTTTCTTGAACTAGACTACCAATATGTTAGGTAGGAAGGACCCTTCTGATATATAAATAGTGGTCTGTCCGTACACTTTTTGATATCATGGCATGTCATGTTACTAGAAGCACCAAAGTTATCAAATGATGTTAGGATTTTAAACTTGGTTGAATACTAGTCGGTGAAATATGCATGGCAAGTAAGTACCTGCATTGAGATAATGCCAATATACATATTAGATATCGTAGTTTCTAGCTAACAGTTTTGTGTAAATGGTTGTAACAGGAGATACGGAATTTAAAAAACGGAAACAAAGACTTGAAGAAAATAATGGAAGAGCAGAAGGTAGCTGCGGAGGTTCAAAGAACAGCCGACAATCTGACTTGGAATCAAACACTCGATGAGAGGTTCGACTCTTTTGCTAAGGATCATGCTTTGCAAGCTATCTCAGATCCAGGTCCTAGCTAGTTTAGTCGTAGGATTTAAGAATTAGGCCCAAGACATTCTATTATAAATTGTTCGCCCATTATTCATTTTGGGCACACGATTTGGTGATTTAACGATTCGGTGATCAATGAATGGTTTTTATTGTTTCATATTCATGTTTTTGTATATGTTTTAGATTCTGGAAATTTTCCAATTGCGGAATTTAGCCAGGTGTTTCCCACGGACTAATTGTTGCTATAAATTGTGGGAAATCCGTGGGAAATAAATGTGGAAATCCGTGGGAAGTAAATCTGGAAATCTATGGAAATAATTGTGGGAAATCCGTGAGAAATAATTGTGGGAAATCTGTGGGAAATAATTGTGGGAAATCTGTGGGATTATATGGTTACTTAATATTGTGGGAAATCCGTGGGAATATGTTCGTGGGAATATGTCCGTGGGAAATCCGTGGGAATATATGGTTACTAAATATTGTGGGAAATCTGTGGGAATATGCCCGTGGGAAATTTGTGGGAAAATGTATGTGGGAAATCTGTGGGAAAATGTATGTGGGAAATCTGTGGGAAAAAGTTCGTGGGAAATTCGTGGGAAAAAATCTCACATCATTTATGTTAAAAATGTGTAATAATAACCGTGGGAAATCCGTGGGAAAATGGTCAACGCTCTGTGGGAAATTCCGTGAGAAAATATTTACCCACGATGTTTTTACAAAAGGAACAATTCCGTGGGAAATCCGTGGGTAAGGGCCCTTTCCCACTGGATTTCCCACAGATATTGCTGTGGGTAAAAGCTGTTTTTCTAGTAGTGCATCACATGGTTGTACTATCTCGATCTCCGGGTTGCTATGGTCTATGAATAAGTAAATGCCCATGAAATATGAGAACGGCAAACCACATGATTGCTTTCGGCTTTGTAGGAAATTCATAGACAATTCTTATGAAATTTACATACAGAAGTAAGTAGTGACACATAGAGGTCCTGGTACCATTGGGTTGGTTACTACAAATGTGACATTCTAAGTTTCATAATATAAAATAAGTCAAAACCATGAATCGAATGAATAAAAAATAGTACCGTGTTTTAAAATTTCGAGACCACCCATTCACCAAGTAGAGTTTTTCTCTTTTGTGTCATATAATAAGGGGCTATTTGATAAAATTTAATGATTTAGCACTGAATGATTAATAAATGTGAATTATTCAAGGCTCTGATTGAATATGTTTTCGATGTTTGGTAGTTGCTCTGAATGTGCAATCTGAATGTCATTTTTACAAAAATATCACTTTTATGAACTATTAAAAATCATGTCATTTTTATAAACTTATTTGCTTTTTTGATTTAATTTGATTGTATTTTTATCAAAGAGGATTGCTATATCCTCCTACAACATATGCCGACATATCCTCCTACACACAATAATATTAAATATTTTTTCCACTAATTCTCTCTCTGCATTTAAACCGTCCGTTCTGACACTTGTCACGATCCTGTGAGTAGGAAGATTTGTAGGTTGTTTTTGTAGGAGGATAGATCATTTTTGTTTATCAAATTATAACTAAACCAAACAATTAAATACTTCGATATTCATGACAAACACATTCACATAGCTAGTATAATTATTTGGACCTGCATAGGACATTCTTTTGTTACTTTCATAAAGCGAATAAAGTTTTAGGTTAGTTATTTGCAAGAAAACGTATACCGGCCAAGAACTAAAAATCTAAGCGACACAAGTTCTTATCTCAATCTTTTTACAAGAGCATTTGTCGTTCTAGTTTCTGTGGTGTGTCCTATATTATAATTAATTGCTATAAGAATTTTTATGATAAACAAAAATGTCATTTTTACATTAACTATATAAAAACATCAAGAGATATGTTCTATGTTTGCCTTTGTTTAATTGGCCGAAAGTTGATTTCTATATTTTCAAGTGCAACATAACATATACTGTAATTCATCATTGCCTCAACAATATTATAATATTAACATCAAATATTGTCATGCCCGAAATCGATACTACGTATTATAATAAAAGGTTGAAAGAAATGTTATCAGGTGACAAGTGACAACACATAACATAGCGCTGAGTCATTTTGCTTCAATTTATAGTAGAATCGGTTAGCACCATTTAATAAATTCAGAGGTGATTTTTTAATTTCACCAAACACGCTTAAAGCTGTCCGTTTCAGCATTAGTGCTGTATCATTCCATTAAGCACCAATCAAACAACCCCTAAGAGTAGAAATGCTAAACTATTTGAGTATGTGTGACGGTGTGATTTTCTTTGAGACTTATGTTTGAAGGTGATCCTTGGAGCAACCATATTGGAGATGGTGGTTCTATTGTTGTCTTGAGAACAAGAGGCATATTGTTCTTTATATTGTGTTCAATGTAAATACATTTGGTGTTACATTTAATATATGACATTTACACGCATGTAAAACATATTCTCCAACGAAACAAATATGACATTTATTTGTGAAATATATTTTTTAGATTCAGTCACAACTGGTTATCTTTTGAGCTTTTTTTTCTAGAAAAACTTTCTTTTAACTTGAGCAAAAGATCTAAGAGGTGATAATCTAACGGCCAATTAAATAAAATCCAACCAACTTTAGTCCAATCTCTAATTTTGCAAAAAAAACTTTTACTAAGCCAAAAAAACCATTAAAGCTTCCAAAAAAGACATTTAAATTTCAAGGTTTACATGTTTGGATTAAAGATAATCTGATTACCCAATCAAAAAGATAATTTAAAAGCTTTATTGTTGGTATTTTTTTTGTTGACTTGGCGTGTTAAACCTGTCCACTCTCATTTTCACCTCAACGGCACATTAGATGCTGTCTTAGGTAATCACTTAAATCACAAGAATAACCTACTTTATTATGCTATCTGCATATTTAATCTATCGTACACAAATGACCAAATTTCAAACTGATAATAATATGCTCGTAAAAGAGTTACTTCAAATTAAAAATAGGTAAAATAGGAATAGCAAAAGTACATAGGTGTTAAAAAAGGCTACCATTGATGGGAATAACAAGGCTAATATATCAACTACTACTATGAAATAAACATCCATAACAATAAGGCTCCGTTTGGTTCGTTGTAATTTAATGTAATTGAATGTAATTTTAATTCAATTACATTACACAGTATGTTTGGTTCGCATAAGCAAAATAATTGTAATTCAATTTACATTATGTGGGCTTTTTGGTTTCCGTTATAATTGTAGTTCAGACATTATAATTACATTTATTAAGAGAATTCAGATTACATATGAAGTTGGAAAGGAAAGTTTTGAATTACGTTGTAATTTAGTATTTTTATACTTTGAAACAAAATATTTATAAATAAATTTAATAATAATAATAATATAATAGTAATAAATTATTTATAATAGTAATAAAAATAATAAAAATTATTATTATAATAATAATAATATTATTAATAAAATTATTATACTAATAAAATAATTATAAGAAAAATAATAATAATACAAATAAAATAATAATAATGATACCACTACTAGTTAAAATTAGTTATTATTATTAAAATTATTATTATTATTAAAAATTATTATTAAAAAAGTTATTATAATTAAAACTATTATTATCAATTATTAATAAAATAGTTATTATTATATTAATAAATTATTTATATCATAGCCTTAATAGAATAATAATTATTATATTAATAAAAAATTAATATTTTTTAATAAAATATTAATATATATTAATAAAAACTAAAATGTATTAATAAAATTTTGATATAAAATTATTAATATAAATTACTTATAAAATAATTATGAAAATAAATATAATATTAAATAAATGAATAGTATTAATATCATAATTATTAAAAATAAATTATAAATAAAAAATTATTATTAGGAAAATTATAAAATTAATATTATATTAAAAATAGTAATATTAAAAAAATATAATAAATAATTATCATAAAAAAATAAAAAGTACCTAATTAAATTTTTATCATTAAAAATTTTACTATTAATAAAAACTATGTTTTGATATTATTACTATATTAATATAAGAATTAGTTACAAAATAACTAATATTAAAAAAAGTTGTTGTTATAAATTAAATATTATTAAAAAAATAATAAAAATCATTATAAATAAATACTAATTTTTTATTAGTTTACTGTTCTACTATTTACATATTACTATTATCTATTATTACTAAAAAAATTTATAATAGTATTAAATATTATGATAATAATTTACTCTTATTATTATTCAAATATTTATTATTATTATTCTTATTATTATATTTATTATTTATAATAAATATTATTATTATATATTTTTATTAGTAATATTTTATTTTTATTTATTAGTTTACGATTATTATTATTTATTATCTTTTTATAAATATTATTATTTTAAGTTTTTTTTTAAAATTGAATTACATTACGTTGGTAACCAACTGAACACATCAATAGAATATACTGTATCAATTACAGTTACAATACATTACAATTACAAAAAGAGAGAAGTACAAAATACATCCCTATGGTATGTCAAAAGTGTGGATTACATCCCTCGTCAGTACTACGGACATAATACATCCAATTGTTAGAAACCTTATGCATGATACATCCAAAGGACTAACGGTGACATAAGTTTTGCAGTCAAGGGATTAAAAGTGTTGATTACTTGGGGTGTGTTTTTTTACCACAGATCTATAAGTACACACTCCTTCTTATCTTCTTTCTTATCCTAATCTAACCTAAATACACACCCAATCTAAAAACCCCCAAAAATGTTCCTTCCCCGAATGTGTCAATGTGGCTTACCAACCGTGTGTCGCACATCATGGACACCTATAAACCCAGGAAGACGTTTTCATTATTGCTCAAAAACAGTAAGTTTCCATTAATTACAGTTTTGCGGATTTTAATTACCTAATTAAACTTGTTTATATATTGTGTAGGGTATCAACTGTGGGTTTAATGGATGGGTTGATCCACCAATGTGTGTAAGGGCTGTGGCAATTATCCCAGGATTGTTGAGAACATAATTGAGACTCAAGCAAGAGCAGATGAAAATGCAATGAAAGCTAGAAGGATGAAGTATCTTTTGGGGATTAGTTGGTTGTTCTTTGTGTTGTATGTTATGATGAACTGATGGTGTCCAATGATAATGAAATCTTTTGTCTAATGCAATGGTGTCCAAGAATCAGTAGTCTTTTTTCTAATGCGATGGTGTCCAAGGACTGATACCATTTTATGTTTTATGTAAGGATGATGTTGTCTAAATGTAATGGTATTTTGGTAATGAAAAAAATCATGTTTTAGTATTGGATTTTGTTTAGTTGCTTGTATAAATGGGTATGAATGGTGTTGACATGGGTTGCATAACCAAGTCAAAATATGTTCACCTGCCATTGAGTTCATAACATTACCAAAACCAAAACATAATCTAATTAAACATAACAAAACCAAACGACATTAAGTTAACCAAATCCTTAGTTCATAACATTACCAAATCATAATCCAAGTCTTAGCCTTTTTAGCCAAATCCTAAGTTCATAACGTTACAAAAGAGACTTCCAAATTTGACCAAAATAGAGACATTACAAAAAAGAATAACATGACTTAGAAGAGTTTAGCCTGTCCTCTAGCCTTAGCCTTTTTAGCAGCTGCTGATGGACCAGCTTTAGTAACTCTATCCCTTTTGAATCCAGTTTGTGAAGCTTGTGCACCACCAACACTTGAAGCCTGTGATCCACCACTGCATGATCTACTGGTGTGTCCTTGTGTTTTGAATTTTTGACAAGTAACAGTTTTCCCAGCTCTTGAGAGTTTCCCATTTGCAGTCATCCTTTGGGAGGATAACTCACCTTTGGCCTTTCTTCTTGCCTTGGGTGGTCTGCCAACTTATGGTAATCTCTGTGGGGGAATGATAGTCCAAGGGCTTGGGTGTTTAGTCCATAAATGCCTTCCATTCAAAGGGTTTATAGTGTGATTGTACTGGCTTGCCCAAGTGCTTACACAATAAGATGAATGTACCCAAGACTCAGGAACCCCTACATCTTCATTGTTTAGATCCATATGATGTATGACTGCCACTACATGTTTGAAAGGCATTTCAGTTAGCTCCCATTTTCTGCAACTGCAAGTCCTATCCTGCATATCTACAACACATTGGTCTTCATGTGGGCCATTTGTTTGATACTTTGTTCCACCATTATACAAGACCTGTTAATCATAACATCCTATAAGCCTAACAGTTAATAGATGGATAATTCAAAAAATGAGCAAGAAATACTTTATTGTATAAAAAGTAGCTTTATTTTTTATAGCTTCAAACAACTTAGTAGCAACTGGTGTTAATGGCCCTTTACTCTCTGCGATCACATTTTTCACATTGACTATCCTTTTCATAAGGTACTCCCTAACAAACTCCAAACATGTTAGGATGGGAACATTTCTGCCATCCAACAGTTGCCTATTAAAGACCTCACACAAATTATTTAACAGAACATCACAACGTGCTCTACCTGCAATAAAACATCCTAAATTTAGATACATAAACCACAACTATGATTTTAAGGAATGAAAAAGAAGAACAAAATGTTTACCACTAAAATATTATCTTGTCCAATGTTGTGGAGGTATCTTCTTTAAATATTCATAAGCACCTTCTTCAAAGTCTTTTAACTTTTGCATTTGTGTATCAAAGTATTGCACTGTTGTTGCAGCTGCACATCTCCACACTAACTCTTTTATCTGGTTACCCTTGAACTGAGTCTTTAGGTTCTCATATATATGTCTTACACAGAACCTATGCTCAGCACGAGGGAAAACTTTTGCAAGTGCAGGAATCAGACCCTATTAAATACCAATGCAAAGTAGGACTTAGTTAATAATCTAGTAAATGCATAAGAAAGTAGATGAAAAAAGTGTAAAGGGATTACCTTTTGTCTATCTGATATGAATGTAAAGTTGGACATTAGAATCAACTCTAGATCATCTCTTAAGCAAGTTAGAAACCAGGACCATGACTGTAAGTTCTCTGTTTCCACAATAGCATAAACTAGTGGATATGTACCATGATTAGCATCAATCCCAACTGCTGTAAGTAACTGTCCAGGGTACTGCCCCTTATTAAAACATCCATCAAGACCAAGCAAATCCCTTAACCCTGCTTTAAACCCCCTTTTCAATGCTCCAATGCATACATATATCCTCTTGAACTGTCTTGTTGTTTCACTTAGATTATAATCCCTTTCAAGATCTATCTTGACAGTTGTGCCTTCATTTGTTCTTTGAAGCTCTAACACATAATCTCTTAACAATGAATATTTTTGGGTGAAATCACCCTTAACCTTCAACACTGACTTAGCCCTTGCCCTTTTCACCTTGTCCATAGTAATACCAAGTTGATATTTTTTACATAATTGATCTTTTAATGCTCTAATAGCAATATCAGGGTTTAGTTTCACTATTTCCTCAATCTCATCTGCAAGCCAACTATCAGTAAGAAGTTTCACTTCTCTGGTTTGAAGACAAGTGTGCTCATCTTTGAATGTTTTCACTGTCCAAGTGTTATCTTTTTTGATATTTGCAAAGTCCATAGACATGTGATATCCTCATAAACATAACTACCCTTTTTCCCACCTACTTTTATCCTTATCCCACCCTCTTTATTTATTCCCTGTTAACCAGATTTTGTCTTCTCTTTTTTGGACTTTACCCACTTCCGATTGATATTTTTAAGAGGACACTTACTTGGGCTGCTAAGTCCACTAGGCCCACCATCATCCTTAAAAACAGGACACTTACCCCTACACATTGCCCTCACTCTTATTTTATCATTCTTCCACACATATAACTGCCTCCTAGTTGCCACAGCTTGACTGGTCACCATAGCAGTTGCCTCTTTCTTATTAGAAAAATGTTTGCCAACATAAAAGTATCCACTATTCTTAGAATGCTCCTTCCTTAATGCTCTCATACCCTTCTTTCTTTTACCTTCTTGTTCAATGTCACTATCCAAATCAATTTCCATGTCAAAATCATCTAAGTCATACCCTTCTTCAACCACAACATCATTGGGAACTTCTGGAATCCCCTTACTATGACCCACCCATTCTACATCTTTGTCAATGTTTTGATAAAATTCTTGCATATCTACTTCAACTTCATTAATCAGATTATCCTCATCAACTATAAAGTCACTATCTTGACTATCATCACTCTCACTCTCACTGTCGTCTTCACTAACAGACCTAGCATACTCATAGAAATCATCTCCTTCATTAGCAGACCTAACATACTCATCATAATCATCATTTCTATTACCTCCACTAATCTCATCCTTTGAGACATTATGAACTTTTGAGTGTTCTGTCTCATTCTCAACATCCAAACTAGGCCCCTCTAGCAGCAACTATGGTAACCTACTTATCTTAACAGGGTTCTTAAAAGGCTTCCTAGCTCGTGCAGCAGCTGGTTCATCAATTTCTTCAACTCTTAATTTATGTGAGGATTTTGAGTAAGTGTCAAGGACTGAATAACCATGTTCAATATACACCTCAATAAGTTTGTACTTATCAGTATATGTAACTAACATCAAAGTATCTGAATCATTTCCTAGTGCTTGTAATCCAAAATCCAAATTACTATTGGGTATCTTGAAATGATAATACATTGGGCTCTTTTTACTAGTGTAACCTAGGTTTTTAACCATTTCTTGCAATTCAATAACTGAGAAATGGTCAACATCTATAAAATCAACATAGTTGAAGCTCCCATTTGTGTAACTCCTACCTGGAGGTTCAGTGAAGAATCCACCATGATGAATCTTCAATGAGAACAAGTTTTCACTATATTTACCTACAATTAACAATTGATGAAATAAGGGTTTCGATAAAATAAAAAAAATTGGGGTTTTCACAAAAAACAACAATGTATCATAATCAAACAATAGAAGTATCATCTTACTATATGCTTGTTTTTCATCCACTGGATCTTCATAATCACGAATCTTCCATTCAGCAACTACCATTTCTGATGATTTAATAAGACGATTAGGGTTTTGGGAATTAGAGATTCTTAATCATCGAGTTATATGGAATGAAGGAGGGAAATAAGGAGTTTACAGAGGCGTTTGTGTTTTTTGTGTGGAAAGGTCTTTGACTTTTCATATTAAATAGATAAAAAGCAACCACCCTAAAAAACAAGTCATGTGCACAACATGTGGGCATAACTAATGTCACCGTTAGTCCTTTGGATGTATCATGCAGAAGGTTTCTAACAAGTGGATGTATTATGTCGGTAGTACTGACGAGGGATGTAATCCACACTTTTGACATACCACAGGGATGTATTTTGTAATTCTCTCTTACAAAAAATTACATCCTTTACAATTATAATTCATTCAAATTACGATTATTTTCACCATTTACAATTCCTTTCAAAAAATACTATGAACCAAACGCCCCCTAAGTATCATAAAAACAGATCTCACACACCAAGATCACTAGTAGTGCCTATGCTGGCTTGGTTAAGCACCTTCCCGAACTGCTCATGCATTGGCTTACTTACGTAGACAACAAGATCCATCATTAACACCAACCTTAGGTTGGCTGCTGCATCCGCCGCAACAATGGTTGGCGAATCATTCTTGGGAGGGGTTCCTTTTGCAAGCCATTCTACACTTTTGACTAAATGTTCACGCATGGATTGTTAGATGGCGATATTGGGACACCAATACTTGCCTTAGCTGTGTTGCGGCTTCGGCTGCACAGTTTCCAGCAACTTCCATTCCAAGTGGAGCGCGAGCTGAACGAAACGATGTGATAAGCAACCAAAGAATACTTGAAATCTTTAGACAAGCCCAGATATAATCTTCCGCCAAAAACATTGACGAGAAGAATCTTAATAGAAATGTCGTGATAGTGATCTGAAAGAAGATTACAGCGGCCAATGAGGAAATGGCTAAACCGGGCCGCCCTAAGCGTCTTTTCTTTCAGATCACTATCACAACACTTCCATTGATATTCTTCTCGTCTATGTTGTTGGCAGAAGATATTAACTGGACTCGTTTACAGATTTCTCGTACGTTTTGGTTGGCTATCACATCGTTTCGTTCAGTTTGCACTCCATTCGGAATGGAAGTTGTTAACAACTCTATAGCCGAATCCACAGTGCTGCTAAGGCAAGTGTTACTGTCAAAAAATTACCACCTAATCCGTGACCGTGAACATTTAGTCAAAAGTTTAGAATGGATTGCAAGAGGAACCCCTACCAAGAATGATTCGCCCCCTAATTGCGGCGATGCACCAGCAAACCCATAAGGTTGGTGTTATTGTTAGAACCTACTGTTATATTTAGTATACCTATGAGAGATCACTTTGTGACTATGAATGGGCATGTAGAGGTTGTGCTAGGGATATTGTAATGTGAGACCCAGGATCGAATATGTTTAACAACTTTCATTTAGGGGGTGTTTGGATGTGCGGTTTGGAGATAATTTTCTCCGAATCTCAGTTTCAAACTGAGATAAGCTGAAAAAGAGTGTTTAGGTAAAAAAGGGCTAACCGGGCTTATCTCCGTTTTCGAGGGACCAAACGGAGTTTTGTAAAAGTTGGCCAGGGGGTCCAGTTGCAAAACTCCATCTTCAATTTCATCAGAATCTAATCTTTTTCAAACCTTAAAAAATCGGATCTCCAAGATTTCTGGGTATGAATCTCTCTATTTTTTTCATTTATTTTATTTATTTATGATTATTTGATTATTCATGAATAAGCAAGAAAAATGAGGCTTATTCATGTATAAGCCAAAATCGTATAAGCTCATAAGCCTAAATAGTTATGAGCTTTTTATGTGATTTGAGGGTGTGTTTATTTAAGCTTATATGTGGGCTTATCAGCTTATTTCATTTCGACTTATATTTTCATAAGGGTGTGTTTGTTTATAGGCTTATGAAACATAAGCTCATTTCTGCTTATATTTCATAAGCCCCAAATTAATGGTTTGTTTTGAGACTTATGGGCCATAAGTCTAACAATTAGCCATAAAAATTGGGCTTATGAAATATAAGACGAAATTTGCCTTATGAAACATAAGCTCATTTTTCAGCTTATATTTCATAAGCCCCAAATTTATGGCTTGTTTTTAGACTTATGGGCTTATATAAGTTTATTATCACAATTAACTTATATAAGTTTATTATCACAATAAACTTATATAAGCCCATAAGTCTAAAAATAAGCGACAAATTTGGGGCTTATGAAATATAAGCCGAAATGAGCTTATGTTTCATAAGCCTAAACAAACACCCCCCTAAGCCTCAAATTTTCGACTTAATTTTAGACTTTTGGGCTTATATAATTTTAAGCTTTAAGCCCGTTGTATAAGCCGAAATAAACACCCCCACAAGCTTGTATGCGAAAGTGAATCATATGTATATGCTTGTATGCGAAACTGAATCATTTTGTGTTTTTGTCACTAAAATGTTTAAATAGTGTCTAAAGCTCATGTGGTCAGCTATAGTTTAGCTCAGTAGGAACGTTACAGGCTGCGTTAGAGGTTAGAATCAATGAATTTAGTTTAGGAGTTCTTCGATCCTAAAAGTTTCTGTTTAGAGGTTTGCAAATAGCTTATTTTTAGTTCAAGTTCAGTATAAAGGAGTTCACGTAGGATTAAGGTTTAAGTACTTGATTTGTTGGTCTTGGATTTTTGTTTAAATTGGATAAAGGCAATTAATCGTAGATTGGATTTTCGCAAAAAGGCGGTTAGTAATAGCATAAAAATAAGCTGCCCATAAACTTATGGTCTTTCGTTAGCTTCATTGCCTATTTATGACAACAAAAAGAAAGAAGATCCAATAACGGTTCACAACCAACCTAAGTTTTTCAGCACAACTTATTAGATATATCGCATAAAAATTGTAAAAACTTCCTAATAGCACACTTTTCAAGAAAACTGTGTACCGTTCCTTACGTTTCTACAGACTTAAAACAAGGGTGCATTTGTAATAGGACCGACCCAAATAAGAAGATTTGCAATTTTTACTTTAAAAGTATTTGTATAGTTTATGAGAGATATACCCGCATATGAAGCAGTAACATATGAATATGTAACTAAACAACAAATTTAGTGTAACAAACATACATAAGCATACCCAGTCGTGACAAGCAACAAGAAAGTGATCAGCTCCATCAGTTCTGTTCCAGAAAGGATATTTGCTGGCAATTAAACTTTTGTAATTCCTTAGATGTTGTGCTATATCTTTCTGGCTCAGAGGATTTTTCTCATTTGACGTGTTTCTTAGCTTTAACGATCCTTCTGAAGCATAAATTCCTCCTTAGCTTTAACCATCCTTCTGAAGCATAAATGGTAGATAGAATAGGTGAGCCTTATTGGGATCTTTCACGACAAAGTTTCTATATTTCTCCAGTAGTTCATAAACCATCCTTCTGAAGCATAAATTCCTCTTAACTTAGCATCATGAAATATCGGCTTTTTCCCTTCTTTGTAGATGTAAACTTTCAAAGTAGTTTCCATCAACTTGTAACTCCTACAAATCCGTCGACGTAAAATTAGAGATTATCCTCTACATACCATTTTTCAAAAAGGTAAACTTTGTACCTTAAGAATCGGGAAACATTACGATAAAGAGGAGCATGAAGTCCTTCGGTGTTCCCTAACATTACATTGAATTGAGCAGGAGAAATAGTTGATTTAAGAACCGAAATCATGTAAGAAAGACGTGTTGGCTCCAAAGAAACTGATATAGTTTGACCCGTTTGATCACTTTGACCAGAATATTTCTTTTCTGTTGCATTTTGTGAGAGTAAAGAATCATGATCACAATCAAACCCTTTGCACCCTTCTTCTACTTTCGACTCATTCAAACCACCCTCGTGTGTAATAGAGGCATTGTCATAAATATCCGCTTCGTGGACAAAAATACACCCGCGAGTATTAACTAGAAATATAAGAACTGTTTCGCCCGATGATAATGTGTGTAATGCTCTCATAGTCTTTTTTTCTTGATGTAGTTGTAGTCTGATCGGTTTAGGACATGGACTCGAACCATGATAAGACCCATGTCAAACAGAAATCTAAAAAGGCGGCGCCACGAAAAACCGTTTGGTATAATTCTACCCATATGATATTTATTGAGTTGTGTCTTGAGGAGATCCAAAAAGGAAACAGACCGGGAACCCACTTTAATAAGTTTGGATGGATTAACTTGGAAAATAACCTAAAAGCTCGTTGTGGAAAGGTATTCACAAGAGACCAACTCAAAAACCATTGGGATACGATGAAAAAAGAATTTAAGATATATGATCGTTTGATGAGGATTGAATCCGGGATTGGGTGGGATCCTGTGAGGAAGACCATTGATGCAACGGCGGAATGGTGGGATGAAAAAATAGAGGTACGATTATTAGATTTACTATAATGACACTTTTGTTACATTATTATATCGTGAGCCATATCATTTTTTGTTTATTTCTTAGGATGATCCAAGCATTGCGATGTTTAGGGACAAAAATTTAGAGGTGTTTCACATGTATTACGAGCACATGTTTCGTGATTCAGTTGCTGTTGGTGATAGAACTAGGTTACCACCTATTCCGTTCGTAGTAAACGATCAGGTCCAAAACAACATCCAAAACAACCAGGTCCAAACCAACCAAGTCCAAACCAACCAGGTCCAAACCAACCAGTTCCAAACCAACCAGGTCCAAACCAACCAGTTCCAAAACAATCAGGTCCAAAGCAACGAGTTCCAAAACAATGATGGTCAAAGTAATATCCAAGAAGAGTTGGGTGCTTCGTATCTAGAAGGTAACGGGGATAGCAACGAGTTCCATTCAGTTGGTGTTGGAAATGATGTTGAAATATCATTTCCAGAAAGTAGCTCATCAAAGAAGAAGAAGAAAGATGACGGTTTTGCTACTCGTTCAAAAAAGACAAAAGCTATTGGAGTTACATCTTATGAATTGAAACTAGATTCGTTGATTCAAACTTTAGCGGCAAGAAGCTCACAAACAACCGCACCACAAAACCGTGCCCCATCTATTAAAGACTGCATGGACATTGTTTCAAAATTTCCTGGTTTTGAACAAGGCTCGACAGACTTCAACAAGGCATTGAAGATATTTTGGAAAAAGGAAGCGAGGGAAAGTTTTATGTACCCGTCATCCTCTTTGGAAAAGATTGGCTTCCTATACTCACTTCCAAACGAGTAACTATTCTAAATGAGTGACTTTGATGTATGTTTTATTTCATCAGTTAGAACTTTTTTTGTTATGTTATTGTTATGTTACTCGACAATATGTTCTTTTTTTAACTTTTGTTGTTATGGATCTAAGTGTTATGTTATGAAAATGATTTCTGCTTTATGATATTTGTTGATTAGGTTCTCTTACTTTTTTTTAACTTACTTTTTTTTTGTTTTTATTTCACATAGTGTTCTTTATTTATGTGTGTTATAACAGGATGGATTCCGATAGTGACGATGACAACAATGATTATAATGAAGAAGATTGGATGGAGGATGAGAACACGTGGTTGCTAATTTGCAGTTTAGCTGTCAAAGGGATAATAAAGGGTCAAAATGCAATGAACAAAAAGGGACTTGCATGCCGTACTTCTTGTCGCACGGGTAATATTTTAATTCAAGAATTATTGAATGGTCATCCTAGACGTTGCTACGAAGATTTTCGGTTACACATCAGTGTATTTAAGGATATGTGTTAAGATCTTAAAGAACGTTATGGTTTAAAGGCAACACGTCATGTCTCGATTGAGGAGTCTGTTGGTATTTTTCTCATGATATTAGTACACGGGTGTGGAAATAGGTTTGCTTTGGAAACTTTTAACCATTCTAGAGAAACTATACATAGGCATTTTCACAGAGTTCTTCAAGCAGTGCTTAAACTTAGCGGGGACATGATCAGGCCAAGCGCAAATTACAATGAAGAAGTACCACCACAAATTTTACACAATTCCCGTTATTATCCAATATTCAAGGTATGTTATGTGAATTTTAGGTTAAAATATACTTGGTTCATGCGATAGATTAAAGAGAAAATGTTCTCTTGTAGAATTGTATTGGTGATATTGATGGGACGCATGTGAGAGCATCGGTCCGAGAGCATGAACAAGCCAAATATATTGGTAGAAAAGGATATGCGACCCAAAATATCATGGCAGCCTGTGATTTTGACATGTGTTTCACATTCGCATGGGCGGGATGGGAAGGGACCGCACACGACACAAGAATTTTTAATGAAGCTTTGCGTAGGCCAGAAGTCAATTTTCCTCGTCCAACTGGTGGTGAGTTTATTACTTTTGCATCTATTATAGTATCAGGTGCCCGTCTTATTTACAATATATGTTTTCACGTTTCATAGCTAGTTTGATTGAGTAGATTAGTTTCTGTTGATAGCGAGTATATGTCTTCACTGCCAAGCTTCTACACATACACGCTGCAGTTGTCATGTTTTAAACTAGTGTTTTTTTTATAATGAAGGAAAATCATTTATCCGGTACCTGATTTGACTTTTTAAAATGATTATATATTTTAGGTTATTAATTTGATAATGCCTTAATGGAAGTTCGTATGATGGCGTAATTGATCTGTAAACATTCATTTTTAGTTTCTGTTGGTATTCGAAATGATCATTGCTATTGTTAGTGTTTGAGCTATAGGTAACATTCATTTTCGGACTTTTTGGCCGACTAATTTACGGGTAAAACTCTCCTGGGAACGCTCGAGGGTCACTTAGATAGCGGGAATTGAACTTCAGGCCTTTGGATAGTATTACAACTTACAAGCTCTTATTACCAGTGGCCGCCTCTAATTGGTTTAGCTTATTTTCTGGCTTATAAGCTCGGTTTGTGGGGATTATTTTTCACAAGCCCTTTTTCCAGTTATAAGTAGGTTGGGCCATTGTGGTTAATTAAGTTGGGTTTAAACTGAATTTCGGGTCGTGTACGGGTTAGGATGGGTTAAACTGGTTAACCGGCCAACATGTTCTAAGATATATATAAATTACATATATATTGGTTATACGGGTTTTATGGGTTGTACGGGTTGACTCATTAACTGTTTTGGTCTGTTTAAGTAGTGAAAGCGATTTTACCAGTGACCACATTTAGATAAAGGGGTTAAATAGGCTGTGATCGGGTTGTGTGTAAACGGGTTAGGCTTGACACACGACTGACCCATTTATTCTACGCGAGGGACCCTAGTTCTAAGTCATAAGAAGCTCACTAATTAGTGTGATATGGCTTACAAAAATTTAGCTAAACAAACACCCCTCCTATATTGGTCTAGGTGGTCCTAGCTTGGATTTTTCTAAACTAGATTAGTATCTGTTGAATTTGGATCCTTAGGTGATTTCTGGTAACATAGATGGTATATACCTTTTTAATTCAAAAAAAATAAAAATAATAATCATGGCATGGGCTGGTAGCCACGATGCGAGAGCCATGGCACCAACTCACAAAATGGTGCGCCATTCTAAAATCTAGCGGTGCGCCAACTCAATGATAAATATGTCACTATCCATATAAAGTGTACAACTGATATTTCACTATCCAGGAAGAAGACATAAGTGCACAACTAAAATTTGATAAATAAGCAAACTACTAGCTAGATACAACTGCAATAATCATAAGCTTTTACAATTATAGTCTATGTAAATAGTTAGACATCAGATTATGTAGATGGGAGTGATCCCCAAAAGATGAAGGCATTTCCTGATTACCACTTTAGTTGCCTCGCACAATAATATTTTGCTATCCTCACCGGACTGAACAGCCTGCCAGCCGGAAGAGTATAATTTGTTAAACTTCACCGTCCTTCAATGTTAAGGTTTCTTCGTCTAACTCCTCTATTTGTTTACTAGAGGTCTGCATAACTCTCCAAATTCGAGCATGTGTGTATTGTAGATATGCCGCAGTATTACCCTTTTCATTTAGCATATCATCAAAACTAAATGTGAAAGTTTATGGACTTAAAAATCGATTGTCGTGTGATAGGATCGAACTCGAGATCACGGGATTGCACATATTACGTGAAGAGTTAATTTGTTTATTAAATATATTTATTGTATTTATTAAATCAAACAGTAGCTAACGATCGTTAAGTAATTAATAGTTAAGTATTAAACGACCGTTATAGAAGGTTAAAGAAGCAAAAAGAAGGAGTCGGAAAAGTTCCGGAAACCTCTTTTGGAGGTGATATATATCCGGCCTAAAGAGGAGACAAAGATAAGGAGAAAAGATTTTGTGGCTTTATCTTGTTTAACTTTGGAAGAGAAGTTTTCCAAGGTGTATATAAACAAACCTAAAGCCTCATAATTTTTCACTCCATATATCTCTCTTTCTCTGGCTCTAAAATCCGGCCAAACAAACACCCTATTAGGGTTCTTCTTTAATTTTTATTAAGCTATTCTAGATCTAGTCCTAGCCCCTCTCTAGGGTTGTTGGGTAGATCTTCCATAGACTTGGAAGCTCGGTTTGTTCGTGCTAGACTCACGATTGACTCACCGTATCACGTGTGTACAAGATCGTGGTGTAATCTTGCTTTAGATTACATCCTGGTGGTGTTCGCGATATATCTCTACCGGTGACCATTCCGTCAACTTGTAGATCTTGCTAGGATAAAGGTATGTAACCCTAGCCTTGATTAATTATAATCGTGTTAATTAAATATCTTGTTAATTTGCTTCCACTGTGTGTTCTTTGATCCATATTAGGGTTTTTATAATTGTTATGATAAACATAAACTAACAGTGGCATCGAGAGCCGTTTTAACATGATTATAATTATCAAGATCTAAAGTTTTTTAACTAATATTGATTTGTGTTAAAATTTACATTTTGTTTTTTAGGTTTTATAAAAATTAGGGTTTTGTTTTTTATTATTTTTAAAATCGGCTATGCAGAATTTTTTATTAAAAAAAGTTTTTTTTTGTAAACCCTAAAATTACATGGTAATTAACTTTAGATGTATGCATGAATTAATTGTTATGTCATGCGTGGTTACGATCCGTAGTGATTTCATTAATTGTTAAGTGATTTGGGTGGAATTTTGATGAATTGCATGATTAATTGTTATGTTGTGTGAATTCATGTTTCGATCCATAGAGATTTAATTGTTAAGATATGAGGGAGATCCGTGATGAACATGCATGTTTTTCATGGATCATATGTTTTATGTGGTAATTGTTACGTGTTTTGCTACATGCTTTATTTGATTCAATAAATCTAAAATTTGGGAAGACTTTTATATGAATATAAAAACCTAGATTTGATATTATTTATTGAATAAATCGTATGCATGTGGCTATTTGATTTATTTATTGCACATATAAATTGTTATTATGTGTTTATGATTTAGTTTTTTTTGTACCTACTTGTTTTCATTCGTTTTGTTTTAATTGTATGTTGTAAACAAGGGTAATTTTTACAAGAAAAATTAATATGGACTAAATTATATTAAAATAAATGAATTGTTTTGAGATCTAAATTACATATGATTTGCGTTGATTAGAATTGCAATAGCAACTTAACGACCTACTCAATTTTGACAAACTATAATGTGGGTATAACGCACCGCTGGTCATGTACCCAGTTAAGGAAGGAGGTGTTATGCTTCAGCGCTGACCAAATTCCCGGCTCGCCTGTGCGTCAAAATTGGAATTACCTACGGTTGTTATTGGTATAATTCTTTAAGGTTGATTTAACTACATTAATTCACATCCGAAACACAATGAATAAGGTTATTGCTTTGTGCTATAACTAAGTTCTAGAAAAAGTACGGTGTAAATTTAGTTGTGTGTCAAATCTTTAATTGGTTTAACCAATACCTCAACTTGCAAGTATATGATGAACTTTTAGTCTCAACAAAAAGTTTACTAAACGTTTTATTAAACTTATGTTATGGATATGTATGCATGCTTCTCCATACATGATTTTGACACCAAAATCTATACCCTAAAATTTAAGTCATATGCCCTCTAATTGAAGAACACTTGAAGTTACAATTGTCGTCTTATAAGATATCGGACGATGTTGTAATGGAGATAAAACTTCATGACTGAATAAGATTGCACATGAAGGTTTTACGTTCTTTAGATTAGTTGACTTAATTGAGTTACTCAGTGAGATCTGGAAACTTGAGGCATAAAGAAGGGATGAAACATGTTTACAATGCAAAATGACTTTTGGCAATGTAAATCCCTTAAATATCTAGAAATTGCAAATTTGTTTGTCAATCATTGTTCGACAAGTTACCATCTTGAATACTTTCATTGCTAGCAGATCAACTGATGTGATGAAATTATGTCAATTTGGATTCTAGTTTTTAAGGAAAATACTATGGTTATTATTACCGGGGTAATTTTATTTTCTTAAATGGTATTATCGAAAATACTAAAACTGAATTTTGTAAATTCTTTTACAAATGTATTAATGCAACGTTATACCGTAAACGTGGTTTATTCATTTATTGATCTACAAACCGTATGGTTGAGGATAGAGTCAATTTACAAATGAAAGATAAACCTAAAACTCTTTTTCATGAGTAAAGAAGGAGTAATAAGGATTTTAGAAATGTCAAATTCAAATCCATAACTCATGGCAAATTTTAAATAGTTAAGATAAGTGCATATTTTGAGTTATTAAAAATTACCGCTAATTGGTTATAAGGCAAACTAGCATATTTGTCTAGTAGTTGTGCTTTGACCATTTATAGGCACTACATACCATTGTGGGGTTGGTAGACCTATTAAGGAGGAAATTGCATGTCAAGTCTTTCAAGTTAAAAAGCATTTGATGGGTAAGTCATCATTTACGAAGTAGAGTACACTCTTAAACACTATAAGTCATTGTTACGAATGTGTTTTTCAAAAGTGTAAGAAAGTAAACACAACACTAATTATTTCACCGATTATGAAACTTTTTTAATGTTGTCAAGTTCAGTGGGAGAATTGTGTTGTATTACTGATTTTGAGTCTATTAAAACATTCTCTAAGTCAGTGGGAGTTACAAGCTTTGCTGTCTTGGTAATAACCCATATTATCTTTAGTATGTTCTAAGATAATTACTTTCGAATTGTTGACACTAATATCTTCAAAGATAGTTATGTACTGATTCTTTTTTATTAAGTGGTTCTACATCTACTTGTAAAAGCTAATATATATGGCACAATCATATTTTGTATAGAAGAACGTTAGACGTGATGTTTATCTTATATATGAGGTTGTTCCATGCATAAGTGGGAGAAATGAACATTGTGTGCAAGAAACAACTCATAAAGATATGATTCTCTTAAGATAACAGATTAACAATCTAATTAATATTTAGATCATGTGTCAATATGATTAAAAGACTACTTAAAAGTATATATATCATTCACATTAAGAAACACTTGTTGTTTTGATTTAGTCATGTAAGAGCTTGGACTAAATTGTAAACACAAGGGTAAAATATCCACATGTCGTAAGATCGGGCGTGGAATGTTTTGTAGTTTTTTAAAATGGACAAATTCCTGGAATGACATAAGATACATAGAGTAATCTTATACTACTAATGAAACCTAGTGGTGTTCATATAATAGTATAGTAGTGAATTAACTTGAAAAGATTAATGAAACCTAGTGGTGTTCATGATTTACTTTAGTTATACATGTTTATGATTTAATGTATAAAGTCACAAACATAAAGTCTTGAAAGACGTATAATATAAAGTAAGACGTTAATGTATTGTCTCTATTTCACTAAAGATATATACATGAAACGTGTAATGGACTTATAACTTTTATGAAGTGACTTTGTATCATAAGTACTTGAGTTATAAAGCATGCAAAATGGTTAGGAAATCTATTATACCATTAAGATGATTTAGTTGGTATATAGGTAAGCCTAAAGATATATATCTTAAATATTGTTAAGATTGACTTACAATATTTCCCTAAATGAAATACATCATTGTTATGGTATGTTCATTAGGAAAATCAAAATTCTCAATTTGATTGTGATGATTGATTCAAGATAACTATATCTTCTTTTTCTTCCAAAAGATATCAAGGTTAGAAAGTTGAGTATGACTTGAGCTAAGAAGATTAATAAGATACCATTATATATGAAATGTGATGAATCACGTTATATCTTAAATGAAGTTCGGATTTTGCTAAACTACTTATGAAGTGGATTGTTTAGAAAATAAAGAGTATGGAACTGTCATTGTATTTTGTAATGTCCCATATAGATAACATTGGAGTGTTGATCTATTTGCTATGTATTTAAAGAGTAGTTTTAAGTTACTAAAAGCAAGTGGGAGTTTTGATCTTGAAAGATAAAATTACAAGATACATGATCTTCTAAAATACACTAGTAATTATCATGAGGTAGACGTGTAAATGCTAAACCTCAAGATAAAGGAATTTATGTCATAGGTCCGCAAGGATATCTCGGATATTTGATTTGTATGCTAAGAATTATGAGTTACAAATAATTGTTGTGATTTGTTACCAAATATTGTTTTGGGTAAACTATTCATACTATGATTGTTATAGATGTTGTCCACCAAGATAATCAGATTTCGGTTTTGGTTTATCTTAAATAGTTTGACTAGAAACTGGAGATGAGTTTCGTCAAAGGAAGAAAAACGCCAATTATAGTGGTTTAATCTTTGTGTCGAAATTATATGGACAAAATTGTACACATATTTAATGTATGTATTATGAATAGATTATTAGTCACACTTAAGTAATTAATTGTGATTGAGTATTCTTTCCTAAATGCATTAAATATATAAAGATTTTGATGGTCATATTTTAATTGACAAATTTGGATATGTATGAACTATTTCTTGAATGACTACTTGAGAAAGGACTTAAGTAATCGAAATGAGTTTATTACTTCAAAATATAAATCTTTGGAAAAGTACAAAATGCAATTATCCATGAATGGATAAAAGCATGCATCTAGGAGATTATTCTTATGTTTAATTTGAAATCCAAGATTGGATTTAAATTTGAATAAGATGGTTTCTGAGTATTCCTAAAAGCTAGTGGGAGTATTATGGTTATTTTCTTAAACTATATATGTCAAATAGACATGTAAGAAAGTAAGTTTTCATTCAAATTAAATGTTGATTCAGTTTAGATTTGAGATGAAACTTTGCTTTGGAAATTTAGAAAATAAGATATACATAACCTTGAGACAAATAAATTATTTATGCGGTGGAAATACAACGTAATATGCCATGTAGTAAGTTTACATGGATATTTAGGACACGAAGAAATCTAAATCTGGTTTGAGAAATTTTCATGTGTGTCGTGTTGTATTTATATCATGCTTAAAATACATGATGATTTGAATATATTAATCTATTTAAGAAGTTATTAAATAACTTGTGTAATGAATATTCTGAAGGAATATGTTTGGAAATAGAATAACATCCTAAATCTTGGATCGGCTTCCATATTCTATAGATGAATAATTTGTCAATCGTTGTGTAAATTATCATAACCAACAAACTTGAAGGTTTTGGTTGGAATCAAACATTACATAATAGATATTATAGGTAACGTATTTATATCTTTTATGACAAGTTGTAAAACTTGAAAAGATATAATTGAGGTAACATTCAATATTAGTCATGGGATCTTTTGGAGATGACATGTTGATTAAAGTTGCATTATACATTAAAGAATTTGAATACTTTGAATTTCAAATGTGTTTTGGAAGTTTAGGAAATTGGTGATCAAGTATGTTTCACAATTTTGATACTATGTGGCAATATCAAATTGTTTGAATGCACATGTACAAGAGTTTCAATGAATTGAATTCTTGAAGAAAGTATTCTCAAAATTCCAATAGGTCAAGATTGGTTATTTTATGCTTTGCCAAACTAGTATGAATGTCATTACTAGAGGCATGATGCATGTACCAGTTTTATGCATTGATCTATTTTTAGTATTTGGATAAAGGATGTAAGACATTATTGAATTGATGAAATAAAGATTGGATTTCGTTTATTTTCTGTTATTTGATTTTGTATCCTATTTTACATGTTTTAATCCGTGAGCATTATGATGTTTCTAAATGTCCGTTGTCGATTAATAATATGGGAGTATTATTAAACTAAGACAATTCAAAATAGTGACAGAATATACTTGAAAGTATATTGGTCAATTTTGGATGATATTTGATGGATCAAATATTAGACTTATCCCAACTATATGATTTTACTTTATGGATCTTTGTCATTAAGTAAATCATAAATAGTTATCCTTAGACCTGAGATACCAGAAAACTGCATTGAATATAGTGCATTTCTGTAAGGTTACCTAACGCTAAACGTAACTGGTAGTCATAAGGGTTATTTTCGGAAGTGTTGCAAAGTTCATGTGTTTTTCTTGTAGTCGAAATGGGATTCGTTTCCTTCAATTGATTATTTGAAGTATAAATACAACTGGGCCCCTCGGGGGAATAGTAAGATGTTTGTGTGGCCACACCCAAATTTGTTTTGGTAATCTTGCTATATCCGTAAACGAGAAACAGAATAGTTAATGAAGGAATGGCTAAGATTCATATCCTATTAACGATGTATTTGAAATGGAAGGATAATAATAATAATATAATCATTAAAAGGTTCTTTTCCAAGAGGCCTTACTCGAGTTGTACTAGTGACATTGTTAGTGTAACTAGACGCTAATCAATGTGATCACTATATTCGAATTTTGTCCAAGTGGGAGCTGAAAGTTTATGGACTTAAAAATCGATTTTCGTGTGATAGGATCGAACTCGAGATCACGGGATTGCACATATTACGTGAAGATTTAATTTGTTTGTTAAATATATTTATTGTATTTATTAAATCAAACAGTAGCTAACGATCGTTAAGTAATTAATAGTTAAGTATTAAACGACCGTTATAGAAGGTAAAGAAGCTAAAAGAAGGAGTCGGAAAAGTTCCGGAAACCTCTTTTGGAGGTGATATATATCCGGCCTAAAGAGGAGACAAAGATAAGGATAAAAGATTTTGTGGCTTTATCTTGTTTAACCTTGGAAGAGAAGTTTTCCAAGGTGTATATAAACAAACCTAAAGCCTCATAATTTTTCACTCCGTATATCTCTCTTTCTCTGGCTCTAAAATACGGCCAAACAAACACCCTATTAGGGTTCTTCTTTAATTTTTATTAAGCTATTCTAGATCTAGTCCTAGCCCCTCTCTAGGGTTGTTGGGTTGATCTTCCATAGACTTGGAAGATCGGTTTGTTCGTGCTACACTCACGATTGACTCACCGTATCACGTGTGTACAAGATCGTGGTGTAATCTTGCTTTAGATTACATCCTGGTGGTGTTCGTGATCTATCTCTACCGGTGACCATTCCGTCAACTTGTAGATCTTGCTAGGATAAAGGTATGTAACCCTAGCCTTGATTAATTATAATCGTGTTAATTAAAGATCTTGTTAATTTGCTTCCGCTATGTGTTCTTTTATCCATATTAGGGTTTTTATAATTGTTATGATAAACATAAACTAACATAATGTATAATTAGTTAATCTGTCGTTCTTCAAGTCTGCATACTTGACAGCACCATATCCAAGTGCTTTAGGATTATGCTCAAGCAACTCGTCTACCTTGCCTTGTTCCACAAGGACCGCTTTACAGCGACTTTTAGCTTCGTCAAGCAAATTGACCAAATTAACCACTTTCGAATTAGTTCGGAATTCTTCCAAATCTTTACCTTGAACAAGACCAAACCCGACATGACTTACCGGCTTATCAACATTATTAGTTACGATCAACCCTGCACTTTTAGCAGCAGTGATGCACATTTCAATTTTGTCCTGTTGCCCTACATCAGCCACATGCACTATCCGGTCTGCTTTTTCTTTTTCAAGTCCATGCCAGAAAGCTGCGAGATCCAAAAGAGGTAACTTTTCCCCTTCAAAAGATATCGTCTCAGCTCCTTCACTTTCTATAGTAAAACCCTGTTTCGTCAATAGACGTTTAGTCTCGCTGATGTAGATGTTATTATGTTCTTCACCCTCTACTGTCACATCGACTCCTAGACGCTGATATACTTTCTGGTAACGTTCTCGGCTTATCTTACAGATTTTCTCCCATGCAGTTTTGTGCCTTTCATCCAAATCCTGCACCTGCTGTGTTCTCTCTCTGAATTCGGCATCTTCATCAAACCTCTTCTTCGATGCCTCATACAACACCTCTAGTTCTCCAATAGCATGATAGTTAACTTCCCTATTAGGGAACCTATAAAAAAGGAACTCAGTTAACATCCCCATTAGGGAACCTATCAAAAAGGAACTCAGTCATCATCATTATTGACTTAACATCCAGACGATCCCCATAATGGAATCTTCGGTGAACACAAACTCTAGAATACGCAAGCATACGAGCTAATGTTTCTCCGAGAATAGAGGATCGTAAATGATCCATACACATTTCCTTGGCTGTATTTCGTGACAAAAAGTATAAAATTGTTTTTTCATAGGGAACTGTTATATTTGCTGGTGAAAACATGAGAGTGAGCATCTAAGTCTAGGTCTTTTGATTTTGGTAGCTGGTTACTAGGTATTTTGATGGGATATTGCTGAGTGATAGTGACACTAAGGAATTCTGTGTTCGTGATGTAGCTCTGCATGGTTCATGAATTTTGTTGAAGCTTTCATACGGTTGTACTAGTTTTGAGTTGGATAGTGCTTGATAACCCCATTTGACCTTGAACTAGGAGCATAGGCCGTGGACATAGATTTTCTTGTTAGTGTATTCTTGGGAGTGTACCCTTTTATTGTTAGTGTATTATTGGGAGTGTAATCCCATCTTTCAGCCTCGAAAATGCAGATAATCTCACCTTTTTCAAATGGTCTGTCAAACACTGTTAAGGTTTAGAAGCACATATGCTATCATAAAAAGGGACAAATTAATTCCCACAAACTTCGTGAATAACAAAATGCATTTTCAAGTAGTATTTTGCAAAAATTAAAACTGGACATGCGAGTACAGCCACAAATGTTATAACAATCAATATGATCATGAATGAAGGATTCATTTTGATAGTAGACATTTTTATCGTATTTCATTTATCGCAAATTATTATTAGGATATACCTAAAGGTGACTATACACACGAATGATAAAGTTAAATAGTAGTTGTACAGCCGGCCTGAAAAACTTAAACTGCAAACATTAGATCGTTTAACAATGAATTATGAACGTGAACATGAACAAAATCAGAATGGAACGTATGATAGATTGAAGATAGTGTCCGATTGTGTTTGTGTGTCTTCTCCTATAGAAAATTGTCCAGCTCCGCCACTAAATCCACTGATGCTCAAATACAAGATCGAGCATACAAGCATAATCTATTGTCTAACCTAAGGGATTGAACTTATCCTCTTGATTGTTTCAAAGATATCATTGTTACAATGGGAGATGTAACCAAACCAAACCAAAATCAGTTCAAACCGAACCAAACTACATTCGAGATAACCAAGAACTGAACGGATGAACACGGATCTAAGAAACTCAAATAGAAAGCCATCGACACTTCAACGGGTATGACATGCTTAAGATTCAACCATAAATGTTGGGTTATCATCACGTGGTTGTACTATGTATCAGCAGGGTTGCTATGGTCTATGATTTACTCAATGCTCATGAAGTATGAGAATGGCAAACCGCGTGGTTGCTTTCGGCTATGCAGGAAATTGATACACAATTCTTATGAAATTTACTTACAGAAGTAAGTAGTGACATCTGCATAGAGGTCTTGGTACTATTGGGTTGTTGAACATTAAATTTCCAGTGGATGTTACGTCTTATTCAACATTAAATGTGGACACTTGATCAACTAATTACCACATAAGAAAAACACATCTCTATTTTAAACCTGATATAAATGAATTACGAACGTGAAGACGAAACATAATAAATTCTATCAGCTCCCATTTGTCTGATCACAAATTCACACACTCACGAATACAAATTCGATCTCATTGTTTTGCGCATCACAAATTCATCAGCTCCTATTTGATTTGCGCATCACCTTTCGAAAAATGCATCGGATCCTCTTATTTCCCATTTGATTTGTGCATCACAAATTCAGGTTTCATCACAAATTCCTTTCCCTTGCAAAATTTGTATTAGTTGATTATTTATTAATTAGTTGCTTATTCATTAGTCAATTGCTTATTTTGATTTGATTGAGCGCGTGAGAAACGGTGTGTTTATGTTGTTAGCTGAATTGCGTAAATTGATGTTTTGTTTAGTTGTGTAGTTTTAATTGGATAGTTTTTGCTGCTGACTTGATAAGTGGATTGCTATGTCGTAGTTAGCTCGATCGTATTGATGCGATTTCTTAGCTTAATCGGAATGTCTCACATGTCTTTACTGAGGGAGTGTTTGGGATTGGTTAATACAATTATTATTATGTCTCTTTATTTGAGGGTGAATAAGCAGTTTTTTGTAGAATTAGGCTGGGAGTTGCTCATTCTCATCTGTTTTATCCGAAAGCATAAGCAGTTTCAGGGGGTGTTTGTTTCGGCTTACATGTAGGCTTATTAGCTTATTTGATTTCGGCTTATATTTCATATCGTAATGAACTTATATAAGCCCACAAGTTTCAAAATAGGCTGGAAAATTGGAGCTTATGAAAAATAAGCCGAAATCAAATAAGCTCATAGGCCTACCACATATAAGCAGAAACAAATGATTTCCTTAAGTTCGTTAGTGATGATTGTCTGTTTCAGTTTTAAGAGAGATTTGGCCTATTGTATCAGCTTAAAAGTGGGATTAAATAGGCTGGAAAAAGCTGTGTGAGTCATATTTGGGTGGGAAGAAAATAGTGCTCATAAGTAATTCTAACATAGGATTTTGAGCATAAACATACTTAACCAAAATTCGGCTAAGTTTTATGTCTTTCGCACCAGCAGCCACTATAAGTTCTTCCTTAGGAATTGAAACTTGATAAATTGGTATATCCGTAGATTTGGAGGTTGTCTTGATCTGTTTGAGGTAGAGTTAAGTTAGAGCTATTTCTAAGCTTATAGTTCGCTTATCGTGAAAAAAATAAGTCATTAGAAATTCCTTTCCCTTGCAAAATTTGTAATAATTTTTGTAGCCATAAGAAACGTATCATTTATAGCCATAAGACTCTACATGTGACTTATATACTCTGTTATGTGCCCCTCTTCTAGTCGTGAACCTGCTGCGACTATGCTATATATTCTTTATACTCTGCTTATCTCTGGTTCATAATGTAAACATAAGGGGTTGTTATTGTGCTTGAGAGATAGTAAATGAAAATTAAGATAATCATGTTTGAAAAAAAATGGCTGGTCTAAAATATTCCTTGGATAAACTTGAATGTTAAATTATCTGACAAAATTTGATTTAATTAGCTAATAATAAGAAAATGAACACAAGTACATTTTGAACACGCTAAATCAGTTTGAACAATAGTGAGGCCCTGACGAGTTGCGCTTCAGTTCATATAGCATTAAATTTTGAGCGTCTCTGTTTACACTCTTTATCATTTTTGACAGGACGATGCAGCTTCTTTAAGGAGTCAACTCGATCAGCAGAAAGGTGTTGTAGATAATCTTGTTAGCAATACACGAGTCAGTAATTTACTCATTTTAATCCATCTCATTTGTATCTTATCTTTCTGTATCAACAAACTAGATATGGATTTTATAGCTTAGCTGTGCCACGAGATAGCCAATCAAGATGCAGGTTCATGCTCAATAAGCTAGGAACAAAATGAGAGTAATTCAAGAGGCTCTTTTTAGGTTAAGCGGTTTATGTTTCAGTTCTGAATGCATTTGTCTAAGTGCCCAAGCCGAGTTCTGTTAACCATAGTTCGCGCCATTTCCATAAATTACATGATCCAGTCATTATGTTGGTTTTGATATAATTTTTACAAAAACTAGTCATTATGTTTTATTGGGCTGAACCATACATGGACCGAATCCTTCGGTCCAGTTCTTGATCCAATTTTAGATGAAATCAGTTTTTGATCCCGGGTCAAGTCTTGATATATTAAAAGATCTTAGTTAGCCTGTTGGGCCGGATGATGTGTTACCAATGCTATCTGGAATTGTGCCAGTCAAGTTATTTCCCCTAACATCGCTGAACAAATGACAAGAATTATAAGTAAGGAGTTATTGCCAATGCTATCCGGATGATGTGTTTGTGAAGTTTTGAGGGTGGGGAAACCTCACATTAGCACCAGGACCACAGGGTAGTGAGGCCATAAAGCTATAATCCTATGTAAAAGATAACTTTACAGAAAAGAAATACTTTATAGGAAACTTAGGAGGACCGAGTCAACTTACAGGGTCTTGAGATTAGGTATTTGAGTTAACGTTGAGGGAATGGGCCCTGTGATTTGGTTGTTCTTCAAATTCCTGTTTACAGGGAGATTTTAAAGGTTAACTTAGCAAAAAATAGATTCATCATTTTAAAGAATTTATGGCAACCACATACAAAATGAGAAACAAAATGATAGTAAAAAAATGCTACTATGAGATCGAGAAGGGTATGTCCCCATACAGCGTATTGTCGGATAAGTCGCTACAATGAGAAACAAAATGATAGTAAAAAAATGCTACTCCGTAATAATTAAACGCATATTCAACTGTACATCTATGTTAAAATAAAATTATTATAGAGCTTACAGCAAAATCAGAGAAACACAACTGCCAATTTCATCAGGTATTTGTCCAGTAAGCTTATTGCCCTGCAAATCTCTGTTATCATATAAACAAAACCAATAAGGACATCTTCGTCTTTAAACAAAATAGAATTAAAATATAAAATAATAATAGCAGTTGCGTAATGCGTTACCGTCAATATTCTATAAATGATTCACCCCAAGGACTTCAGATTAGGGATAATGTGCCAGGTCATGGCTCCGCCATATGTCTCAAGAATGATTGGGCTTTTGTATCACCTTGTAGTTACGTATAATTATCATCTTCTAGACCACCATTATCGCTGAGTTTCCCGTGTTTACCCATTGGTCAACCGGTTGTGACCTGGACCTTAACCGCCACATAGTGTTCGTGTATTTCATGCTTACGTGTCATGAAGAGATTTTGATACTATAATACATATATAATGTGCAACCCCACACCCATATCGCCAAGACGAGTTCTGTTAACCATAGTTCAGTTGTTTTAGGTTGAAACTGATCTTATTTGTATCTTATCTTTCTGTATCAACAAACTGGATATGGATTTTGTTGTTAAGTTGCGCCGGTATTTAGCAAACTGATCTTATTACACTTTTTTCTTTGTTTAATATGTATTAATTAGTTTGAGTTGAACTATTTGTAGGCTATCAGTTTGAGTAACCATTCATAACAGGAGATGCATGATCCAAGTAATAAGAAACTGAAACAACAGAAGGGGAAGCCCAAGGTGAGACTTAAAACTTTGTTATGGCTATTCACTGTTAACGTTAGCAATAGCAATGAAAAGTGTGTTATACTTGATCAGATGGATGGGCTGACTCGGCTTGGTGCCTTTAAAGAAGTTTCGAAAAGGTCTCATCTTCATACTAGTGGTCAAGGTACTCGTGGACTTTATCGAAACTGCTTTTTTTCCCTAGGAATGACAAATAATCAGTTTTTACAACTAGGTTGCCAAACAATATTTTTTTGATACTCCGCGTTTTGAAAATGTAAGAATCAGCATAAATTATAATAAAAAGCAATGCAGGAAATTGTGTTTGAGATTTTTTTATGTTGTAACGAAATGAAATATAGATATGGATTTGCCTTTAAGTGTTTCAACGCCTCTGAAAATTGTTACTTTGGTTTGAGTAGGAGCTAAAGTAATCAGAAATAGACAGAACTTACAAACTACATTGGCGAAACTGCTTATTTGAATATCAAATCATAGAGATTGCTTTCTCGATCAGCTTGTGTAGTGTGTCTAAATGCAATAAGCATATAAATAGTATCTATATTTTGAAGCCCCGGTTTAACAGTAGGTTGAATGTAATGTATTAATATTGTCTCTTTGTTCAGGGAGGAACCTGAACAATCGTCAGGAAAGAAATTACAGTTTCACTATATTGTGGTTTCTGCAAGGTATTGCGACAAGTTTAGTCATTTTCTCTTTTGTACATTGCGGGCAGCAAAATAAAGTGCATAGCGTATCAAGAAAGATTCAAAGATTATATGTTATAAGAGGTTGTCTTGAGAATAATGTTTTTACTCTTTATTTATGTTCAGTGTTGTATTTCTGTAATAACATGGTAGAGAAATCAATGCAATTGTTGGTATACGGTATTTGATTATATTCTCAGTTTGGTTTGTTTGGATTAATTCGCGTTATGTTTTCAAGTTTTGTATATTTGTTTTCCGTTTTGCTAAAAGTAAAAAGGTACCAATAAACCGAGCATTTTGTGCTTTTCAGTAACTTGTCGAGGGACGAATTCCTGGTCACCAATAAACCAAAATAGTGACGATTGGTGACCAAAATATTTGGTCTCGAGCAGATTGGTGACCAAAATATTTGGTCTCCGAGAGGTTAGTGACCAAAATATTTGGTCACCCTTGGTTTAGAGCTCTGTTGACCCCATCCAATCCGTGACCATTTTTTGGTCACTATTTGGAGATCAAACTTTAGTTGGTCACCAATTGTAATTAGTGACGGACCTTTGGTGACCACTGGTGACCACATATATTTGGTCACTAATCACGTTTAGTGACCAAATCAGTACTATTTGTGACCAAATATTTTTGTCATTAAAACCATTTTTTCTTGTAGTAGATCTGGTTGTGTGTTTTAAAAACTTTTTATAGTGACAAGAAGAAAGATTCTTATCATGGAGAAAAGAAGAGGAAAACTAAATGTCTTGTCTAGGATTATTAATAAAGGCTATATTAGGATTATTATAAATTTTGGCTTAATTTTTGAGTTAATATAAATATTCTTCAATTAGATTTGTAGCATATTAAGTAGGTATAATTAGATTTGTACTAAAACGAATAAATAAGACAATTCTTGGATAAATTTTTAACTTTTTAATTTAATATTTTTGTGTTAGAGTACTATTTACCAACAAAGCTAACAAGTTTATATTTTGTTTCGTCGCCAAATTAGTGATGCTGCTGGGCTCGATGCGAATCTTTTCTATTGTGTTTGTAGGCATCGTGAAATTTGACCTACACGTAAACCACCCCTATTTGGACGAAGTACACATTCAATATGTGAACTTAAATAACGAAACACTAACGGGACTGATGAAAATTTTGTTTAGGGTGGGAAGAGCAAACAACACCCTGGCGTACCCAGAAATGGGTTACTACACTTTGTGTCACAGTGTGAATAAAACCCATATAATGAGCGTTTCGACGACTAGGGGATATAGAATTGCGACGAATTGAAAGAGCAGCAAATTACCCTAATATTCAAGAAGAACGAAACAACACGTTTTCAGCATGGATCGGGCGCAAGCAACGAGGAGAAACATGTAAGGTTGAGAGGAGACTTAGGGATGCTCGTTATCGAAAACATTATTATATATTTAGTTTTCTAGACGCACATTATCACATGTATTTTGATTGTATCTTGATATTCAAAGATGGGTCACTATGGAAGATGATATCATCAAAATGTAAATAATTAATTTAACACCATAATGCCAAATTTATTTCAAAGTTTGTAGAAACCAAGCAATTTGGTTGTCTTTACATATATTTGAAACACACAAGTGGAAACATGCTATAAATATTTTAGTTTCTCAAGATATAAAATACATATTGTTAGTTTAGTCGGTGAGGAAACAGTGGTGTAAGGATGAGCGTGGATCTAGATTTGGTGGAATTGGAACCAGAACTAAAATTTTAAGAAAAATAAGAACCGAGAACCAAGAACTAAAATTTTAAGAAAAATAAGAACCGAGAACCGAAAAAAATATATTTTTTGGTTTTAGTTCTGATTTCAGTTCCGGTTCCGGTTCTTTGGTTCTACCCGTTTATGAACCAATTTTTTAGAAAAAAACACATTCACTGATGAATTAATTCAACAAAAACCACAAAAAAATCTTTTAAGTATTTACAACCATTTATGTTAAAAGAAATAACATTTAAAAACTAAGTATATGGTCAAATAAATAAACATTATATAGTTTCACATGGTCATTACTTTTCTTTTACACAAATTTGAATCAAAATTATCAGACTCATATCGGTTTGTATAAGATTACTAATCATTTAACATTATGTCATTATGTTTACAAAATGAATCTATTTGGCATGTTTAGTCAAATTATATAAATTTTTGTTACAAAGTAAAATCAAAGAACTCACAAATTATTCAAACTTATTAAACTTGTCATATCAACTATAACATACAAACCAATTTTTTATATTATACAAATTTAGTTATTAGTAATTTGTACTAACAAGACATACATATTTCATTAGTACTGAGAAAACAACATTAAAAGCAAATAAAAAACAACATATAACTTAGTTCTATTGATTTGATAATGATGATAGTTGTGTATGTTTCAACGAAATAATATTAGAGTTTAAGGTGTTCGGTTTGGTTATTTGTGAGTATGTTAGTTGTGTTTTTATATTACCTATGATATTAGATTTTGAGTATGGTAAATAAAAGACTATAATATTTTTAAAATGTTCGGGTATTTGGTTCCGGAATCGAGAACCGGTGGAACCAAACTGAACCGGGAACCAAAATATTTCAAAAATAAGAACTGGAACCAACGGTTCTGGTTCCGGTTCGATTCTTCATGGTTCCGGTCCGGTTCTTTGGTTCTTTTGCTCATCCCTACAGTTGTGGCTAAAAGGCAAGGCAAGTAAAGCTAGAGTTTTAGGCCTTTAATTATTAACGCTTTGATTTTATAAGATATTGTGTTATATATAATGTTAGTCACATTTTTCTCCCGATATTTATAAAAATATAATTTATTCAGGTCTCTATTAGTGGATAATTGTTAAATAATTAATGTTTTGGATTGTTTAGTTTCGATGTTTCTTATTTAATGCTACAAATTGTATAAGGTTAAGCCTAAACATGATTAGTGTATAAATTTAAACCTAATGGCGCTTTACTTTTTAGTTCTAAATATCGAAAATTTCTTTTTGTTTAAAACTTTTAAATATCCGAATACCCAAAATTTTGATACATTAACATTTATGTTAAAAAAAAATTCAATTCAGTCATCCGAATTTTGGATATATTTTATACATCTGAATACCTAAAATTTAGTATTTTTGTACAATATTTGAGTGATACAAAATTTTTGGACTATGTTCGTTTAAAAAAAACTAGAATATTTATAAAAAGATAAATCACGTCATAAACATCCATCGGAATCCCGTGAACCTAAGAAACCTCCTAGGTATGCTCTTGTGTTTGGGTATAAATGGTATAGATTTACTTTTAAAACTAAAGTTTTAAAAGAAATTATACATATGAAAAATGATACATCGCTTGAAATACTTAATCGAATTATATTTATTAACTGATGTAGACTAAAAAACATAGATAATAATAAGATCTGTTGATTCAAATAAATGTGAGAAATAATTCTTCCAATAATCGTTGGTTCTACTGAATACCGATTATTAGGGAAAAAAACATGGCAAACAACGACCAATGGTTTAACTTTTATTAGACTAATAATTGTCTTGTTGTATAAATAAAGATATGAAATAAAGAAAAACTTTAAAGCACCAAGGGGCTGGACCGTAGCGCAAGCACAAACTTCAACTAAAGATGAAAAACATGTAAATGTAAATAACTCATACTGAAAAGGATTTTCGGGCTTCGAAAAAACCTTAAAATATGGTTACAGCTGCCTCCTCACATTTTTTCTTACGTTTTGACTGGTCGTGGGCCTTCTAACTCCTCCTGGAGCCCAAGTTATGCCCATTTTACTATACTCCTTTTTCACACGATAATGGGCCTCCAGAAACATGTCAGCCCGCTTTTCAATACTTAGGCCTCCACCGTTCCCTCGTGGATAGAAAAAATTCATCCTCAATATCCCAACAGTACCATCATCAGAAGAACAACCATGGTAAGGAAACAAGTGTTTCTCATTAAAAACATCAGTTAATCGAATATGTTTTGGTAACTTCAAACGATAAGCATTCGAGTTCATCTTCTCCACAATCTCCAACGAACCAATCTTCTTAACAGATAACTTAATATACTCACCAGCTTGAAAATGATCCTTAGTCAAAACAGCCCATACAAAGTCTCATACTCCAAAATCAACATGTCGCGTCCTTTGATCTGAAAACTGCTTGTACTTCTCATTGGCGCGAACCAGGTTGTCAGAAACATATTTATGAACATTATGCAACCCCTCAACAAAGTTCTACAATTTCTTCAGAACAGACCTAAAAACCCGAGGATTCATAAGATCAAGTGGATCATGTTGTTGAGAAGAATAAACCACCTAGAATGGACTAAACCCAATGCTTCGATTAACAACATGATTATGAGAAAACTTAGGTTGACACAACTTTTGATCACATGTCTTAAGATGATCAACCACCAAACACCTTAATAGATTATCAAAGGGCCTGTTAACAACTTCAGTTTTCCCATCAATTTAAGGATGATAAGCTCAACTAAAACTGAGTTGAGTATTCACCATCTTCCACAAAATACACCAAATATGACTAAAAAACCTTGTGTCCCAATCAGAAACAATGGAGAATGGTAAACCATGTAAGCGTTACACATCCCTAAAGAAAAGTTGGGCTATATTAACTGCACATGTTGCTTCTTCGTAGGAATAAAATGAATCATTTTATAAAATCAATCAACAATGACAAATATTCAATCATTGTCCCTTTGAGTATGAGGAAGCCCCAACACAAAATACATGCTAATATCAACCTAAGGTTGCAAAGAAACAAGGAAAGGCATATAAGGTCCTCCATTAGTAGATGTGCCTTTTGAAACGTGACAAATACGCAACCTCTTGATGTAACGATACACTTCTTTCCTCATAGTTGGCCAAAAATAAGAAGCTTGAACCATCTGTAAAGTGCGATCACGACCAACATGCCCTTCACCATGAAACTCTTTAATGATTTGCAAGGGAAGACTTGAATAAGAAATACAAAGGTGATCTCTTTGAATAGGAACCCATAATGAAGAAAAAAAATATGTTTCTCCTCGGATTGCACACCCTGTAAAACAACCAAAAAGTATGGTCTATAGTCACCATGTCACGAATGACATTAAGTCTTGGCGCATCAACCTGCATTGTGAGAACGCGTATTTTTTCCGGTAATTAAATTATTCTTTTATTCATACTTCTCGATTTTACAATGTTTTACTTGTTCTATTTAATTTTCATATGTAAATCCTGAGATCTCCAGAATTTTAATTAAATTATATTTTAAATATTTTTCTGATCATAATAATATTTTGAGTACTTGTCATTTATTATTTATCGGCAAAGTCTATGACCGTCATCAACCGTAATTATCCTGGTTATGACATAAAAATATTATTTTTATTGTCGTCATTTTAATTTTTCATTTAACGAGCATTCTTCGTAAATTTTCGATAATCCTTTAAGCGTCATTCGTTTATTTGACGCGTTAACGTTTATTAAATTATAAGCCCTTCTTTATTGATTGAAATATCAGTGTTCTCCGAATGTCAACGTTTTTAATTTATTGAGCGTTTATTTTTCGTGTTTGAAATGTAACTTTCAAATCGCGTAATTTTTAAAATATCGGGCTTCGATAATACCCGCTATACTTAAAATATAACAAAATTGAACTATTATACCTCTCTTTTTTTGTTAGATGTGGCGTCACTCCTTATTCTCATGGACCATTTATTTTGTAAAAATTAGACATCACAACAAGTGTTAATGCGGAAGAACACGTGTTTCTTTTGCACATATATTTGATCTCACGTCATATGGTATATGACTTGCAAAAACAATAAACTAAAACACAATATCTCCTTTCTTTCTTGGTTGTTCACGTCCAAAAAAAACTCAATGAACAAAACCGCCTCATTTTCATCTTCTAGCTAGATATTTGTTACACAAAGTTCTAAAAGATTAATGATCACAACTTATGATCTGGGACCACGTCAACATCATCTATTTTTGGAATTTGAGGGCTGACATAAAGGCCGTATTTATCAAGTATCTAGATGAAAGAGATGAGCGATTTAAAGAATTATCGCGTTGATTTCGTAGTTGATTCTTGTTCATCTATTGTCCAGTGCTTTGTAATCATCTAGGTATATATATATACTTAATCATATGTATCATTTAAACATCATTTTGTATCACCTATACAAGTTTGCATGCTAAAAATCTCTTTTTTATAAAAAATAAAAAGTTGTTGATCGTCCTACTTTAGCCCCTGTTTAGACCCTCTTATAGTTGGATTTGGTTCTTCTAATAACTAGAAACTTGTAGTTCACACAGCTAGCTTTCCGTAGCCGCTTAGCACACTAAAAACTAACTAATAACAAGGAACTTATGGATGTATAAAAATCTAAACTGAATAAATTCTAATTGCTGGGATGAATATTTCTGTGATGTCAATTTCGACACTGTTTTTGAGTCACTTAGGTTGTAAACTGGAAAAATCATCACAATGAACCTTTAAAAGTACACCCAATCTAGTTTTCAAAAAGTCCGAAAGCATGCTGTGAAAATATATAACGAATAAGTTATGTCTATTTGAAAATCGGATAAATTGTAACCAATCCTGAAAAACTGCACTAAATGTTTCTGATGTCGCATCTTCGCACCTGTTTTTGACCCGCTTCTGGTCCGAACTGGGTAAAAGTGATTAAAAGACTTCTTGTAGTCCCCGAGATCTAGTTTTCAGATTGTACTTGCGGGCGTTATGAAACCTAGTAACGAAAAATCTACTGCCCGCGAAAGATGGCAAAAATTTGCCTTTTTAGTAAAAATTCAACTATTTACTTGTTAAATGTCAGGTGATGCAGTTTTAGGCATTTTAGACCGAATGATCTATGATGTCTTTAATAATAATTTTGTGTGGTTTACGTACTTTCTAAATGTGTCGGGAGTTTTACAAATGTGATAAGAACCAGTTTTTGGCAAATTGTTAAAAAAAGAACGCTTCAAGATATTTTGAGAATAAAATAATTGGGGGAGTTGAATTTTAAGTATATATGGATTTATAAACGCAAATGCAAACATATGGATGGCGATTCATGCTATTACGTAATCATTCTGGCTATATTATAAACCTAAGACGCGTCTCGTCATGTTAGGTCTCGCTCGGTCATATGTCGATTATGTTGCGTTTCTTTCTCGATCAACGAGTAATTGTTATCTCGTGAAGTCATGTATTGACTATTGGATGTTTGTTCTTGATCTACGTGTAATAAGTATATCAGGCGAGTTCATAGCCTCTTTTTACTACTTATACATTGTTTCTAAACGCGGGGTGAGATTTTACATGGTGGAACACATTCATTTAAAACTGCATGTTATCCAGAACTTGTTTGCTATTCAGATTTGTATGTTATCCAGAACTTGAATGCTTTCCAGAACTTGTATGTTTTCCAGAACAGATTACCATTATTATTATTGTTTTTAGTTTCCATAGCCACTAAGTTTCCTTACCATTTCATGCACCGTTAATTTTCTAGTGTTACCTTTCTGAGCGCAAATGTTGTGGATGGATCCATCGGGATTGACAATCCCTGTCCCGATTACCTTGACGCACTTACATTTGTTTATACTTGAGTATTTAGGCTGAATACTCACTAGGGGAACTTAGCTTTTTTAAGCTTCGGTGTCATGAGGTAAATAGCAATAATAATGGTTTCGGACTATGGTTAATGTACATAACCATTTTTCCTCTTACTTGTTTATAAACGAATGCTTGTGTTCCACACCTTTACTGCTAAACCTATGAATATCACTCAAATTTATGTTGACGATTTTACATGTTTAATCTCAGGTATTATTACTTAGCTTTGCTTGGATGGGAGCCCACATTATATTATCGCAGCTTGGAGATTTCTGTGTATATTTAAACTTTGGTTTTGGTAAAAACTGTCATAAAGTTTATCATATATTCTTGGTAACCATAAGTTACAAGACGATAATCAAATAGATTTTTCCGCTTATAAAACTCTGGGACCCTTTGTTTAAAACTCTGATCTTTTATGATGTAATGTATATGTCTTTTATTACGTCATTTCCAAGTCATTTTATAATTGATGTCACTTGTACCATGACGTGTTACCCCCTTGCTGCCTAGTTGTTCCCTTGCCTGATTTTGGGGGTCTCACAGATTGGTATCAGAGTGATGTTTATAGGGAAGGACAAAAGCTAAAGATACGTAACATATGTTCAAAAAAAACTGTTCTCGTCAATGTAGTATCTAAACAACCAAGATCGCCAATATATATTCAAAAATTTGATCGTTCTCGCCAACTTTTCACTCGAATTGACTAAATAACCTTATTTTCTTTACCTTAAATTTGTTCTTGATTTTATGTTTAACTTTAAATGATATTTGTAATTCTTTTCCAGATTTCAATCAAATTTATGGTATTTTGTCATTAGGTTTTTTGTCAATTTATGGTAACAGTATAGAATCACGTTTTTTGTCAATTCAAACTAAAGTTATGTACGCACATTTAGAAAATGATCGGAATACTAAAAGAATTTATTAGTAAATGTGACATATATAGGCCACATAATAATCAAGAGGAACAGTTTAGCTAGAACCGATATTCTCTTCAGTAGAACTTGTTATACTATAGAGTACATTGTTGAACAATTAAAACATGTATAATTACATTGAACCCAATTGATGACCTATAATCCCTAGTCAGGCAGGATAGTCCGACTCACAGGTACTACCCGTATCCATCAGGAATGGATTAAATGCTTATACGATGCGCGCGCAGCCCAGGAGGCCCGGTAGGCCGTTGTCACACGTACGGTTAATTACTTAACCAGGTCCTTGTCGCAATGCGACAGGATCAGACATAATATAACCTATATTATAGTTATATTCGCTTAAGGAAAAGAGATATACACTTACCTTAGTTAGGTGATAAGGATCAAGCTATTTGGATGTCATTATCTCTTCCTTAGGCCGCAAGAACAAGGAGCCCAGCCTGTACTCTCTCGAGTATAAAAGGAACCCTCATGGTTCCACAAAGGTATGATACACACAATACCCTAAACACTAATATACTCAAATCGGTTACTTACTCTCATGCCGGAGTCTAATCGTGGGTCACAAACCTACGGTAAGCCTAACGGTGTCTGTTTAGTGCGTAGGATCATCAAAACAAGTTTCACTTTGTGCAAGAGCCGGAGTCCACAAGACCCCGAATTAAGCCTAATTCGGGTCAAGCTCGGTCCATCCAACTTTTGTATCAACAAGTTGGCGCTATCCGTGGAACCCTACACTAAGCTCTAGCTAATGACGAAAAGCGGCATGAATGAAGGCCGTCAAGGATCCTCGACGGTAGATGGTCGTATCACATCCGCTAATGTTACTCCTGGATCTACCAGTGAAGCAAACACTCGGGATGTAATTAACCTACCTATCAGAAGAACATGCGTACTGTTCTCAACTCCCCTACCCACGGTGGAGGAAGGAGGCGCAAAGCAAGAGTCAACTCAGCCTCCTCCTAATAAAAAAAGAAGGATAATCCAAGAGGAAAGCGAGGAAGTTGTTGCTACGGAGGCACGCGCAATGGAGGAATACGTAGCCAATAACCAACAAACCCTCATCCCGTTGGTTTCCAAACACAAGAAAAGAACGAAAGGAAAGGAGCGCGCAAAACTTGTTGAATCCTCTGAAAGCAACCTGTCGAGATCGAGTGATAACCACCCTGCAAAACGCATGCGCGAAGGTTACTCCTCGGATGACCAAGGCTTCTCACAACCATGAAGGAGAGCCAGGAAAAACGCTTTTACGAGGAGCATACAGTATTATGCGGATACAAGAAAGCGCCGCATTGTAGCAAACGTAAAAACTTATGATGGCACTTCAGATCCAGAAGACCAGTTAAAAGTCTTTGAATCCCAAGCAGGCATTGAATAATGGCTAGAACATGTATGGTGCAATATGTTCAACTCTACGCTCGTAGGTAATGCGCAGATCTGGTTTGACAGGCTTCCGCCGCGAACAATTAATGGGTATGAAGTGTTGCGGAAAGCATTCAAAAGAAACTATGTGCAACAGAAAAGACATGATATGAGTGTTGTATCACTCACCAGAATTAAGCAGAACCATGGCGAGTAACTAGAGGACTTTCTAGAGCGTTTCAAGAGCGAGTGTATTCGGATAAAAGAGTGCCCAGATATTTTGAAAGTATCTTGCTTCATGGCGGGTATACGAAACAGTGATCTAATAAAAAAGCTGAATGAAAAAATGCCTGAAACCCTTGATGGAGTACTAACGCGAGTAAGATCCTTCATAAAGGGGGAATCATCTGCCTCAGAAGTAACGCGAAACACTTATGACTACAGATCTGGCAACGCGTACAGTAAAGGGCCTAGCAGGCAAGGTAGACCTAGAGGTCTTGATTACCTAGGAAGTGAAAGAGAGGGGCGAGCTAGTAACTTCAGGTTTACTCCCCTTAAGTTAACCCCAAGAGAAATCCTCATATCAGAAGGTGTGAATTTCCCAAGACTATTGCCAATGACCACCCCGGTAGAAAAACGCATCGGCAACGGATATTGCGAATATCATGACGAGAAGGGGCATGCTACAAATGAATGTATCCAGCTGAAAAAATATATCGAGAATATGGTAAAGGAAGGAAAATTGGAACACCTTGTCAAGAAAACCGCGAAAGACGAGAAACAAAAAATCGCTAGCGCGAATGTTTACATGGTGGAATCATGGCAGCGAAGGACCAAACAAAAGGTGAGCAAAAAATTCTCGAAAGGAAAAGACATTTCCTTCCCTCCACTCAGCACGAGGAACGTCGCCTAAGGCCCGTTAGTTATAGAAGTAAGCATTGGTGAGTACAACGTACATGGTATGTATGTGGATGGAGGCTCATCAACAGAAATAATGTATGAACAATGCTTCCTGAAACTTAGTGTAGAAGTAAAGATCCAAATGATACCTGCAACCTCCCTGCTCATCGGGTTCAGTGGGGAAGCGGTATGGCCTTTGGGCCAACTAAATCTAGTAGTAAAAGTGGGAAACGATGAGCATTCAACAAAAGTCTCCATGAACTTCTTGATCATACGGTCGCCATCACAATATAACGGAATTATAGGGCGACCTGCCATACTAGCAATGCGAGCAGTACCTGCCACGGCTCATGGCATGATAAAGTTCCCAGTGGATGGAGGAATCGTAACGATCTTCAACATAGCGATAACACCCCTGGAGGGCAACGCGATCGCAGAACCCCCTCGGGTTACAATGGAACCCAAGATAAATTCGTCGCCAAATTTAAAGGTGGCAGTCCATCCGCAATATCCAGATCAAGAGATAACGATCGGGGGGACATTATCTGACAAAGGAAAGACTGACATGTGTCGCCTCTTGAAGAATAACCTAGACATCTTCACATGGGAACACAAAGACATGACGGTGGTACCAAGGTCAATATCAGAACACAAGCTTCAAATCCGCGAAGGATACCCCCCAGTTAGGAAAAAGAAAAGAGGATAGGCCCTAGAGCGCAACAAGGTGATACTTGAGGAAGTGAAGAAGCTGGTAGACGCAGGAATTATGAGGGAATTTTACTATCATGATTGGCTCGCTAACCCAGTAATGGTTAAAAAACATGATGGCAGATGGCGCATGTGCGTTGATTTCACGGACCTCAATAAAGCTTGTCCCCAAGATTTCTATCCACTCCCAGAGATAGATTGGAATGTAGAATTGTTGTGCGGGTACCCCTTCAAATGCTTCCTGGACGCATACAAGGGATACCACCAGATACAAATGGCAGAAGAAGATGAAGAAAAAACAACATTCCATACCAGCCAGGGTGTGTATTGCTACACAAAAATGCCATTTAGACTCAAGAAAGCAGGGGCTACGTACCAACGGCTGGTTGATAAAGCGTTCGAAGGACAAATAGGGCGAAATTGGAGGTGTATGTCGATGATTTGGTAATAAAAAGTCACACACAGAGCGAGCTTATCCGGGATATAGAGGAAACATTCTCAAGACTTAAGAGAATAAACATGAAGCTAAATCAAAAGAAATGCACTTTTGTGGCAACAGAAAGCATGTTCCTAGGATACATGATTGACCCTAATGGCAACAAACCTTGCCCGGAAAAGACAGACGCGATCATTCAGCTCCAAAGCCCAAAGACGAAAAAGGAAGTACAGTCCCTAAACGGGAAACACGCAGGGTTGAATAGATTCATGTCCAAATCAGCGGAGAAGTCGCTCCCTTTATTTAAAACGCTCAAGAAGTGCATCAAGAAAGGGGACTTCAATTGGACGAAGGAAGCGGAAAATCCTTCGAGGAACTAAAAGCACATTTAGCTTCACTCACTATGTTAGTCGCGCCACGTCCTAAAGAAGAGCTGATAATGTATTTGACTGCTACACACGGAGCAATCAACGCAGTGCTAATGACGGATAGAGAAAATGTGCAAACACCAGTATACTTCATAAGTAGAGCATTATAGAGTTCGGAGCTAAATTATACCCCAATGGAGATATTGGTACTCGCACTAGTGTTTTCAGCAAAAAGGTTGCGCAGATACTTCCAAGCGCACCCAATAGTGGTGATAACAGATCAAACCATAAACCAGGTAATATCAAAACCGGATGTCGCAGGTAGATTCCAAAAGTGAAGTGTTCTACTAGGGGAACAAAACATTACCTATAGACCGCGTAATGCCATAAAAGGTCAAGTTCTGGCAGATTTCTTCATTGAAAAACCTAAAGAGGGCGTTCAGGGGCTAGAACAAAAGGAAGAAGACCAAGCCCCATGGATCCTATTCACTGACGGGTCCTCTTGCACTGATGGATCTGGTGCAGCGTTAATACTCACCAACCCCGAAGGAATGGAATTTACGTACACACGACGTTTTGAGTTCACAGCCACAGATAACGAGGCACTAATAGCAGGACTAAGAATTGCAGCACGAATGGGTGTTCGCAATCTCGAGGCAAACGTGGATTCTCGACTGGTAGCAAATCACATACTCGGCGAATATGAGGCGAAAGAAGAAAACATGGTGCAATACTTGCAAAAAAGCCAAGACGTTGATTGAAGGATTTGTTAAGTTTCAAATACGCCAAGTACCCGGGGGGAGAACAAGAAAGCAGACGCACTATGCAAAATAGCGTCCACCAGCTTTGCACACTTATCAAAGCAGGTCTTGGTAGAGATCCTTAAATAAAAGTTAATAAAAGAGCAAGAGGTCACATCAGTGGTAGAGGAAGAAGGTCCTACATGGATGATACCGATTGTGGACTATTTGACGAAGGATTCGCTCCCGCAGGATGAAATCGAAGCACGGCGAATACGAAGACGTTCGGGGCAATTCGAAGTCAGAGACGAGATTCTTTACAAATGATTATTTCTTCAGCCATGGCTAAGATGCGTGGGGACACACCAAGCGCAATATGTCATTAGTGAAATCCACGAGGGGTCATGCGGCATGCACGCAAGACCAAGGTCTGTGGTGGCAACAGCGTTGCGCAGTAGGTATTACTGGCCAACCATGCACACGGACACACTAACGCTCATCAATAAATGCAATGACTGCCAAGTACACAGGTCGATACCACGACAACCCCAAGAGGAACTGACACCTATCACTTCCCCTTGGCCATTTTTCAAGTGGGGAATATATATCACAGGACCTTTTCCTATAGCTGCGGGTGGAACTAAGTTCCTCATATTCACGATGGATTACTTCACGAGATGGATTGAAGCGAAGGTGGTCGCAACAATCACGAGGAGCCAAGTAAAACGGATCGTATGGGACAATATAGTATGTCGCTTCGGACTACCCGGGGAGATAGTTTCTGATAATGGAAAACAATTCGCGGAGAACCCATTCAAAGATTGGTGCGTGAAAAATAACATACACCAACAGTTCGCATCGGTAGCTCATCCGCAAACAAATAAACTTGTGGAAAGAGCAAACAAGTGTCTGGGAGATGACATAAAAGCGCGATTGGGGGAACACAATAAAAAATGGGTCGATGAGCTATCACATGTCTTGTGGGCATATCGCATAATGATAAAAACAGCTACGAGTGATACCCATTTCTCTCTAACATACGGCACAGAGGCAGTTATCCTAGCCGAGATTGGATTACAAACACTTCGCACAGCAGAGGTGGACATGGTCACAAATGACGATGAACTGCGATTGAACTTGGATATAATCAAGGAGCGGAGAGAGTTGGCAGCTATACACGAAGCCAAGTCAAAAGAAAAAAATGAAGGGTTACTACGACGCTAGGGTACGAAAGACTTCCTTTAGGCCGGGTGATTTCGTGTATCGCTCAAACGCGGTCAACCACGCTGAGAATACAGGAACACTTGGTCCCAAGTGGGAGGGACCTTTCATGGTGACAGATGCACTAGGGAATGGCGCGTATCGACTACGCGACATGGATGGTCGCGACCTACAAAGGCCTTGGAACATATGCCGCCTAAAGAAGTGCTACCTTTAGCGGCGAATTTCTTGAACCAATGTATCAATTTTTCTTTTATTTCATGTATTAATAATCTTACAAGTATTAATAAAACTGTCGTGGTCCCTAGCTAGTTCCACAACCATTCTGAAAACAGTTTTTTGCCATACATATTTTTTTTATATGTTGCCTACTGACGCACGCGTGCAAAACGTTTCCAGGAGAAATAAGAGGAACGAGCCTACCATACTAATTAGACTCGTCGAGTAAGTGGGATGCAACCCCATCGACCATGGATCATGTATCTTTGTTAGGCCCCTTGCTATTAATGACGTCATAGCAAGTTATGTAGCCAGTAGACTCTGAGACTGATAAGACACAATCGTCACACCTAACAAATGGTCAGCCTCACCTGGTTGTCCTTGTGGTAGTAGCGGTACACTGCACGTAATGAGCTTGCCTCACCCATGATGACCATTTATGAGTTTACATTAACTCATTATGCGAATTTTTGCTATAAGCATTAAAGATACTTATCATAACAAAAATGGGAAGTGTTTATTACAAACAAGGGCGAACATTCGCACATAACAATAAACAAAATATTTACAAGTCAGTCAAGCAGTTGGAGAGAAAATAGGTCTCAGACGAGGAACTCTTCAATTTCAGCAAAGGGGGGGGGGGGGGGGGGGGGGGGGCAGTAAGCTGTGGCGCGGTGTTCTCTCATGCCCTTCTCCATCAGGTCTAGCACGCGTGAGTCCCTCTTTAGCAACGGTAAAGGCAGCACATGGATGGAGGGGGAAAGGTGGGCCGCACCAACAGAAGGTGTAGCCACTACGTTCAGCATGGCCTTCTTAGCAGCAGCGCGGCTTTCATGTGCCGCGAGCACCTCAGACAACAACACTTCCTTCTCAACCCTAAATGAATCGAGTGCGTCCCTGGGATGAGCAAATATGGGTACTGTCAACTGCTCCGCGGAAGGCTTGAGATGGAAATCTGGTTGTGCTTTTGCGCCCTCCGCCTTGTGGCGCGCTAAAGTAAGGCCCTCCATCACGATCTCGAGGGGCATCTCATGGTCCTTATCATCAAGACCAAAGGATGGCAGCGGACATGCACTCATATCTTTTAGGGATGATGTGAGCATGGGCTCGGCATTTGGATCATAAAAGGGCACCTCTGCTAACCCTTTCTTTAGAAGATCCTCCTTGTGCGCTTTCATCAAACCCTTTGACGTACCCTCGTTCACCGCGGCTACAACGGACTTGGAAAAGGTAGTTCTTAAAGTAGAGTCTTCCAAAGCACCAATCACGGCTAAGTGCAAGACATGGCACACCAGCCACCGCTTCTCGGCTACCTCCTTCATCAAGCGAGGATATAGATCTTCATCTAGCTCAATGCTCAGCCTCTTTAGTTGGCTGCTGAGATCACCTACATCCTCTTTCACCTTGGCGCCCAGCGCATCAACATCCGCCACAAACTTGTACTTTCCCTCCTCAAAGGCCCCCATGGCAATCTGGTTGGAGGCCTTTAGCTGGTTGAGTTGGGCCCGCTCCTCTTCGAGAGCGGATGACAACTTGTTCTTCTCTTCTGTTAAGGAGTGGATGAGGGTGGTATCTTGTTATCCTCTTTCGACCTTTTGGTCTATTTTCTCTTGCATTTCCCCAAGAGCGAGGGATTTCTCCTCAGTAATATGCCTAAGTCTCTCTTCAGTAGTGTGGACTTGGGCAGATAGCTCTAGGTGGCTCTTCTTGAGATGTGACATCAACGTCACATGCTGCGTCAAAAAGTAGCTAACTTTTCTGCCAGAACGGCGTCGCTCATCCCCTCCAGAATTTCAGCTCGGCCAGGGGGCACGATGTTGTCCAAAAAGCTTAAGCAATCGAACGCACTGGTTAACTCAGAAGACGCGGGCAATTCCCAGTCAGAAGCAAAGACATGGTCTTGAGGGAACCTGCTTCCCCCCGCTGATGAAGTCTCTTTTTTTGGGGGAAGGCGTAGCCTCAGCCTTAGCAGAAGACTTCTCTTGGTCGTCGCTGGTACATAGGAAAAGTGGTTAGGTAGACATAAGGGGACATATAGATAAAATCCTTCATATACGGAAGAGTGTTTACCTTAAATTAATGGTGGCAGGAGGAGTGCGCAGGGGAGTCCTCGTAAGATTCTCCTCGAACTCTTCCTCGGTTGTGCGCACTTCTGCCCATGAGGGCCCGACCCCTATGCGCGCGGCTTTGCGCGACGATTATGGGGGCTCCTTTGCCTTTTCCCTAATGTGGAGTTTTCCTCTTCCTCAAATTCTTCCACGGCCTTCTCAGCGTCCTCGGTAAGATTATCGGACGACAGCGAGGAGATGAGAAAGGGCGGTGGTTGTTGTTGGGCTGGTGGTTGTTATCCCGGAGGTGGTGGTGGCTGGTCTGCGCCGGTATCATCATTCTCTTGGGCGGCGGAAGGATCCCCAACTTCTAGATCCATGGTATTCTTTTGTGCACATTCTTGGAGCGACTCTTCATTTTCCTTCTCAAGACGGGAGTAGACCATCAAATCTTCCGGAAAGGCACCACGAACGAGGTCAAGAATATCCATAGCTACGCAGAAACAAACAGACAAATAGGAGGATACATTTTAGTTTTTTGGCACAAGATGGTACTTACAGAATGCTACGATGAATGCGGGAAGAACCACTAACCCTGGCCACTCCGAGTGTGAAAAAACGTTTTCCTATGTGCGCCACAGATGACTGCGCGACTTAGGCCAAGAGTGACTAACACACTCTTCAGATACGGTTGTACGGGAATGCGATTTTTGCTTAGGGTCTCCGCGTCCTCAGAGTTGTAGGAGTTACGGCCAGGTAAGGGGTCCTTCCTCACTATTCTAGGGGTCACGAAGGGGAAGTGAAAAGGAAAGGCGACATCGTCAACCCAGAAGAATCTATCATTTCAGTCCCTTAGGGAGTATATTTTTCCATCTTAGCACTGCATCCCGCCCTTTCGATTAGCAAAGGATACCTCACCATTGGCTAGTTTCCGTTGGTAGAAAACATTGAATAGGTCTACGGTGGGCTCTATATCTAGTGTGTGGCAGTTAATTTTGAAATTTGAAACCTTGGCCTCCCCTATACAATGCAATTGAGAGACGTGGGTCTCATAATGCATCAGCACATTAACAAGGAAGCGGGACATGGGTATACACTGGTTCGTGTAGTAAAAAAACCGAGTGTACACTCCTATCTTTCCCACGGGAGCTTGGCTTATATTGTGTTGAGGGTTCCGAATTTATTGGTGCAGATAATTTGGTATGTAGTAATCGGTGGTGAATTGATCTAGCTCCCCTATGGTCAAGATTAACGTGACATCGGATAACTGTCTCACCATTGTGGCGTGTATAAAAATAAGGTGGTCGCAAAGGTTACCTTTGAAGAGATCTGGTAACGATGGAGTGTTTTGAAGACGTTAATGGGAGTTTGAGAGGTTGAAGGTGAATAAACAGTCAAAATGGGGGCATTAGGGTATATATAGACTTTCTAAGTTACTGTTTACTGCTTGGATATGTGCCACGTGTTACCCACTTGCTTAATCCAACGGTGGAATGTGAAGAGGTAACTATGACATGGCAGACGCTTTTCCTAGATTTTGAGGGAGTTGGGTAAAAGGGGGGATGAATTTTTTCTTGGCGAGAATATTTGAATTCTTTACAACGGAGTGGATTGTGCGCCTATTGTTTTTTCGCACTTGGCAGCTTATAGTCTAGTAGCCGTGGTTAGAACCTGCGACCACTACACTGGGGAGACATGATGACGTATAGTCCCTAGTCGGGCTGGATAGTCCGACTCACGGGTACTACCCGTATCCATCATGAATGGTTTAAATGCTTATGCGATACGCACGCAGCCTAGGAGGCCCAATAAGCCGTTGTCGCATGTACGGTTAATTACTTAACCAGGTTCTTGTCGTTGTGCGACAGGATCAGACAAAATATAACCTATATTATAGTTATATCCGCCTAAGGAAAAGAGATATACACTTACCTTAGTTAAGTAATAAGGATCAAGCTATTTGGAGTCATTATATCTTCCTTAGGCCGCAAGAACAGGAGCTCAGCCTGGACTCTCTCGGGTATAAAAGGAACCCTCATGGTTCTACAAAGGTTACTTACTCTCATATACTAAAATCGGTTACTTACTCTCATGCCAGAGTCTAATCTTGGGTCACAAACCCACAGTAAGCCTAACGGTGTCTGTTTAGTGCGTAGGGTCCTCAAAACAAGTTACACTTGGTGCAAGAGCCGGAGTCTACAAGACCCCGAATTAAGCCTAATTCGGGTTAATCTCGGTCCATCCAACTTTTGTATCAATACCAATGATCATAATTTATGGAACCTTTATATTAGTTAGTTAGCCGATGGTTAACCGACCCCCTGGCAGCCAAAATAGGATCACGTTTCTGTTGCAACATACAGTATCAATTTGGCAAATCTGGGGAGACTAGTTTCACACAACAAACAGGCCTTGCAGATTCGGGACACAAAAAACAGACCGTATACTTTTACTGATGTTGGTTACGGAGTATATGATGTTGGCTATTATATTCCAATTCAAGACATGTTGTAATGAACTAATTATGATAAGTGATATGTGACGTTTGAAATTTAATATACATAAGTGATATGTGCCTTATTTCAACTAATGGATAACTAAACAATGGTCAGATCTACAATTAATTGGGGAAGAATGGTCAGATTCGATTGATTGAAATCTGGAAACGAATTACAAATATCATTTAAAGTTAAATATAAAATCAAGAACAAATTTAAGGTAAAGAAGATAAGGTTATTTTAGTCAATTCAAGTGGAAAGTTGGCTAGATCGATCAAATTTTTAAATATATATTGGCGAGCTTGGTTGTTTAGATACTACATTGACGACAACAGTTTTTTTGAATATATGTTACGTATCTTTTATCTTTTGTCCTATAGGGAACTGAGTCATTTTCAAAACTTGGTCTATAACCGAAAATTTAAATGTTTCATGTTTCTTAGTGTCAAACACATAATCTGCCATTGTTGTTTGATATCTGCGCGGGTAACTCTCTAATCCTTATTATTTACTTTTAATTATCGTTGTAGTATTTCATCTCTTGATTACATTTTGAAATATTACATCACTCTAATGACGATAATTAATATCTCTTTCCAAATCCTTTGTGTTTCATTAATTACCATGGGATATTACTTGATTACATATGCCCTTACTGCATTTCTAGAATTCTTGTTCTTGTGAATTGATCTTGTTGCAATGATATTATATTGTTATGACGTTACATACTTGTATTCGGAGCGCGTATGCTGCCGAATTTTCATACTCACTTTTCTGAGTACTATTGCTATCTTGTTTATGTGTGATACGATTGACCTCATATACTTGTTCGTTTTGAACTGTCTGTTTTTCTCGACTCACTGTTACATGTTGTCGTATTCTCATGATACCATTGTTCGGAATTTAATAAGTGTTGTTTTCAATGAAACTTTCTATTTCATTTTACTACCGGGCGTGTTACCTTCATTGTTTAACTCTTTTAAGATATCTATTTAGATATCAAAATTGTTTGTGATTGGATGTAAAGTCTATAGACTATTGTGTAGCTCAATGTGTCTCCAAAAAATACTAAAGGACATCGTGTGAGTCACACATCTCGAAGCATTCTTTGTATCCGTGTTGAATAATATCGTGGGTTTTCATAACCTTGATTGACCTTTACGTCACCGTTTTACGCGACACTACTATATCGATTAACTATTACTTCATTGACCATTCTCCATTTCGACTTCGAATTACAACGTTCGTTTGTACCGTAATTGGAAACACCACCGTCATCTTTTAATTCATATCCTATGATATAATGTGGTGCTTGATTGGAATAAGATTTTACTCCTATAAACTTGTATCCTCCCCTTTCATCAAACCTCCTCGCTCTGGGAGTGCAACTCGTTAATGTTCCATTTCTTTCTCGGTATGTCTTGTGATTTTGGAAAATCACACCGCCAAGAGACATTCCTGCATTGCATCTTGAAATCGAAGACACGGATGTCATGAACCGTTTTTGATTTCTAAGTTTAGTGTTAGCATTCTTGAACCAATTTTATACGATGTTTTTCTTTATATGCTTAATTATACAATTTATTCTCTTTCGTCTTTATGGAATCCACAAGTCACGTGTGTACATAAATTCCAAGTTGTTAGGAAGTTTGATTAAATTTCTAGGTGTGTCGAAAAATATACTTTCTGCAGAAAAGTTACATGTAATTTAACGATTTCGAGAAAATATTTTTATAAACTGTAGACGTAAAAATATGTTTCTGCTTGTTGAGACGTTCGTTTAGGACATAAAATTTGACCCGAAAATCGTAAAAACGAGCAAATTACGCTCATTTGAAATTATAAAATTTAAGAACTTAATTTTGCGTATTTTAAAAATATCACTTTGTTGACAAATTTAATGCAAGGGAATTTTCTTCCATTTTTAATTTGTTTCAAGTCTCGAGTAAAGCTAGAAAGTTGTTCAAAACATCGTTTTACATCAAATTGCCTTAGACTTCGAATCTTAAAAATATCATTTAGTGAGTCAATTGGTCTGGTCAGACCCCAAAAGTCAAACTTAATAGTCAAAGCTGATGGACTTAAAAAATATGGTTTGAAGCGTTTTTGAGTTCGTTGGGCTCGTAAAATTTTAACGAATGATATGTTACAACTAAAAACATTAAATGCGTTTGAAGACGTTTAAAATAAAATAGTAACTTTGACTTTGGTCATACATACATATATCTTGAACTTTTGGAACCAATTGATTTGATAAACCGATGATGAACTATATGTTTCGAAAAATGTGTACATTTTTATGCGTCCCTATTTACGTGTTAAATTCCTAAACTTTCATAAAATAGAAACTTTTCGGAGTAGTTGTACTATTTGGGAACTGATGCCCTACTTTCTTAAAAGTATATTTATATCAAATAAATTACGACATGAGCGCATATGGATTCCTTTCTCTTCTCTTTCATATATGACTTATTTATCATTCTATATTGTCATTCTTTACTTCTAACGTACAACTGATTTTGGCCAAGGATTGAAATTCTTGTTTCACATCGTTCATTATCATTGTGACACGGGTCTCATGACCACTCCAACTAAACCTTTTGAAACTTTATCAATTTGTAACTATTTCATCGATTGTCTGAGGAACCACTCTTTACTACACTCGTCTAACCCACTCGCTATTTTATAAGATGTCACCATATAATCCAAAATTATTAATGTTTGTAAATCATTTTACAAAAAAGTTCTACTTGGGATTTACAAAATATTTGAATGTTACCTTGGTCTTATAAAGAATTCTTGTGACATTATGATTGTTGATTCAAATATCTAGCCGATTTACCTATTTGTGAAATGTTTCATAAATTATTTTAAATCATGTTTTACAAATGGCATTATATACATATTTTAAATCATACGATATGTAATACTAGTTTGACGAAGCTGAGCATCGCATTGCTACTCCTAAATTATGCATGGCCTGATCACCTATGCGTAACTTAGAAGGAGCCATGCGAGGCCGAATAGTAGTCGCCTTAAATATTTGGCCAGGAACCAACTTTTACTTATGTTCTTTAAAAAGTTAGATAAAATAAAGTTTAGAAAACTTTTACATCTTATGTGAGTAACACCAGTTCGCGACATACACATTTGAACCCTTATCTTTTCTTGAACAAAGTACATGCCTCAAACACCTATTTCCTCACTCAACGATCCTTGTTTTACTTTTTACCTCATCATCCTCATGATACAATTCTCGTTACCACTCGTCTAAATTCTTATCATTGATACCAGACTTGAAAGTTTCAATGTTTTTTTGCTTATTCATTGACCAACCTTCTCTATCTATTTTGGTAGACCTTCGAAATATCGTTGGACGTGGATAATGATTTTCTTTATCCCTCATGATGTGTGTTAGATTATATCGTCTTGAAAATTCATTTGTGTGAACCATGTGTTGACTTCTCTTTCTCATTGCTAATGTTGTTTATTTTGCTAGAATTACTCTCAAGTGACTTCTTAAGAATTTTCTTTGATTTGAAAATTCGTTGTGTGGCTTTTCTTTCGATCATGTATCGACCATCGAGAACTGAATAAGCCGTTCTTGGTGACATCAACTGCACTCAAGAAGTGATGGCTTGCTATAATCCTTTGCTTCTTATTATTTTTATCATCGACACTTCTATTCTATCACGTTTGTTGAGAATCGGTCCGAATTACATTTTATTCCCTCGTGCTATTGCTTGCATATTAACTATTTTTTATTATTCGTTTCATACTCGTTTGCTATCTTGTCACCTTTTGAAAAATCCGGATATGTCATATGTTTACCATTTGATACCTTAATCACCTTCTTGGATTTCTAAAAATTATTATTAATTTTTAAGAATGTTTTACACCTTTTGTCAAGAGTTTAAATTACCAAAATACCCATTTCAAGTTTAATATCGGATCTATACATCCTCTTTGGTAAATTTATAACTAGTGTTTAAAAGGATGTCAAGCTGTATCATTTAAAATATTTGATTATATCATACTTTACATTCAACCTAATGAAATTATCAAATTAATTTATAATTTCTAACAATGATTCTAAATAATTTAGAAACTTGATTTTCTCTAATGGTAACGATAAACCTGAGTTTTAACAATAAATTCATACAGTCATCCAAAAGCTCTTAAGCTGATCGAAATAATTAACTGAACTGAGTTACTTTTACTTTAAAACCCTTATCAAGAAAATACTTAAGCTAAATTTGAAAGTAATACCAAATCCTAGGCAAATAATTGTGACAAATTGCATTTTAAATGTTCATATCTAATTCATTTTATCTTGTAATCAGATTGTTACGTTTCAAAATTGTCATGTTTTACAGTTGCGTGATTTGCGATTCGTTGTTAATTAACAACATTGATTCATTTTATCGCACCTTGTCCGTTTAAGCAATTCTTGTGTTCATTCTATCTCTTGATATTTCTCCGTACTAAAAGGTCATTATTTTAATCCAAGTTTGAAAATTTATTCGAAAAGAAGTTAAGAAACTAAAGCATAGTGAGTTCTAATTGTTAAGGTACGTCGTGGTGCAGAAATTACATAGGAAGCAATGAATCAGTTCTAAAATAGGTATTCCCATTTGTTCGCATCTTCTTCCGTCTCCAGTTGAACTCTGAGGGACCAAAGTTCCTTTAGGGGGGCCGACTGTGAGAACTCGTATATTTCCCGGTAATTAAATTATTCTTTTATTCATACTTCTCTTTTTTACAATGTTTTACTTTTCTATTTATTTTTCATATGTAAATCCTGATATCTCCAGAATTTTAATCAGATTATATTTTAATTTTTTTCTGATCATTAATAATATTTTGAGTACTTGTCATTTATTATTTATTGGCAAAGTCTATGACCGTCATCAACCGTAAATATCCTGGTTATGACATAAAAATATTATTTTTATTGTCTTCATTTTAATTTTTCATTTAACGAGCATTCTTCGTAAATTTTCGATAATCCTTTAAGCGTCATTCGTTTATTTGACGCGTTAACGTTTATTAAATCATAATCCTTTCTTTATTTATTGAAATATCAGTGTTCATCGTATGTGAGCATTTTTAATATATATTGAGCGTTTATTTTTCGGGTTTGAAATGTACATTTCAAATCGCGTAATTTTTGAAATATCGGGCTTCGATAATACCCGCTATACTTAAAATATAACATAATTGAACTAATATACCTCTCTTTTTTTGTTAGATGTGGCGTCACTCCTTATTCCCATAGACCATTTATTTTGTAAAAATTAGACGTCACAACAAGTGTTTATTTGGAAGAACACGTATTTCTTTTTCACATATATTTGATCTCACGTCATATGGTATATGACTTGCAAAAACAATAACCTAAAACACAATATCTGTTGGTGTTTATTCGTCCCAACCAGGGTATAGATAATCAGTCCTAGCTACGTACCAAAACAATGGTTACCGGATATCACTTGGAATCGTGTAATCACTTTCCAAAGTAAATTATTCGACCCTAATGCCTGGGTATCACGAATACCTACTTGGGATAAGACCAAATGCTGTTAGAGATTTAGGCACAAATCACTAACCCTTTCTTTGTTATGTATTTTTGTTTCTGAATCTATTTTCCATGCAATGTTCTGTTCACCTATTTATAGGTGTAGTACTCAAATCCTAGTCAATGGAATTAACGGCCAATTAATCTCCTCTTAATGTGCTCCATAATACCAGGAACGTGGTTACAAGACCAATTAAACGTGGTCATTAAAACACTTGAATTGGTCAAAGACCGTTATAAGCATACTTGTTCAGCTCCAGCATTAGTCCATCCTTCAGTCTCACTGAAGCATCAGCAAACCCTGAAGGGTGTTCCCGCTGAAGGCCTCATTACTGAAGAAGACTCGCTGATGAGTAAACACTGAAAACATGACTTCAGTGGAGTTACTCCTGATGAATATCTTCAGTCCAGAGTTACACTCTCTGAAGATCATCGGCGATGCTGAACAAACTTTAACCACAATATGAGTCAGGGTGTTCATGGACTTATGGGTGTACACTCCGTACCTCCTTACCTCCTTACCCATTCACCAGTATGAACTGACCCACAATTGAACTATATTTCCAACAATCCTCCCCAATATAGTACAATTCCTTTTGCATGAAAATTAACATTAACAAAACCAGTGCATCGATGAAAATATCCTAAGGATTGAATTTCCATCTTAGTACAATACTTCAAACATTCGAAAATCAGGGTGTTCTAAGAATTGAACCCTTCAACTACTTTGAATACATGAAGATAAAATACACACAAGTTTTCAAAGACATAACAAATCCTGACACTACTAGCCATGTGTCTATATCCAAATTCATAAATGTTGTAAGAGCCAAGTCCATGCTCCCTGAGGCGGCGAAACCTCAACATTTACATAGGTGGTTCCTCTTTAGATCATGCTCCTGCTTCAACACTTTTTCAAAGACTTTAACCATTGATAAGTTTATAACTTCATCCTCCTTCAGCAGGTACAAGCACATCCTTGGGATGATATACATGTGCTTCAGCCCCTAAATGTTCAGCTTTCTACATTGAACTCAGCTCCCAAGTTTTCTCAGGAGGGAGTTAGGTGTCCTAGCATTTAGTGACTAGAGTGGACTTTTAAACCCATCCCTTTACCAGACTTTATAACCAAGTCTCTAGCCAATCCCTTCATCAAGTAATCAGCTAAGTTTTGTTGAGACCTCATAAACTCTATTGAAATCACCCCATTCGTGATCAGTTCACGAATCATGCTATGTCTAACACCTAGGTGTCTAGACTTACCATTGTACATCTGGATATATGCCTTAGCCAATGTAGTTGCACTATCACAACAGATAGAAATGGGTGCCATAGGTTTGACCCACAATGGAATCTCAAGAAACACGTTTCTCAACCATTCAGCTTCTTTGCCAGCAGCTGCTAGAGCCACAAACTCATATTCCACGGTAGAACCAGTAATGCAAGTTTGCTTCTTGGAAGCCTAAAAAAAAAGAAAATTCCCGCAAAGCAAAGAAGTGTTTGCTCCACCAAGAAGGAATACCCAGCCACTAGTGGATGAATTATCCTCGGTATTGTTGATCCAACTTGCATTAGTGTATCCTTCTAACACTAAAGGATATCCAGTATAAGACAAACAATAATCCATTGTTCCTTTCAAATACTTCAGTACCCTCTGAATTGCTTGCCAATGCTGAGTACTAGGATTACTAGTGTACCTACTCAGTTTACCCATAAAAAATGCAATGTCAGGCCTGGTACAAGTCCTGGCATACATCAAGCAACCAATAACCCTTGAATACTCAAGCTGGGAGACAGCCTGACCATTGTTAGTCATCAGTTTCTCACTTGTATCCATAGGTGTACTTACTGGAGTACAATCAAAGTGATTGAATTTTTTCAGCACCTTCTCAATGTAATGAGACTGAGAAATTACAATACCATCACTTTCATGTTTAATACTTATGCCAAGGATAACATCAGCCTCCCCCATGTCTTTCATGGAGAACTTCGATGACAAAAATCCCTTTCTCTGATCAACGTTAGCTTGGTCAGTACCAAAGATTAACATGTCATCAACATATAGGCATATGATGACTCTTTTACCAGATTCATCAAATTTGCTATATACACATTTTTCAGCTTGGTTAAGTGAATAACCATTAGACAAAACCACTTCATCAAATTTTTGGTGCCATTGCTTAGGTGCCTGCTTCAGTCCATACAAGGACTTAATCAGTTTACACACCTTACCTTCATGACCAGGCATGATGAAGCCCTGAGTTTGGTTCATATAAACCTCCTCATCCAAGTCACCATTCAAGAATGTTGTCTTCACATCCATCTGATGAATAATCAGATTATGAATACTTGCTAGAGCAATCAGCATTCTTATGGTACTGATACGTGCTATTGGAGCATAAGTATCAAAATAGTCTATCCTTGACTTTTGTTTAAAGCCCTGAATGACTAACCTTGCCTTGAACTTTTCAACAGTTCCATATACCTTCATTTTACTTTTGAAAACCCACTTGTTACCAAGTGGATTACAACCTGGAGGTAGATCAACCAACACCCAAGTGTTGTTGCCCATGATGGAGTCCATCTCATCATTTATTGCTTCTTTCCAGAAAGCAACATCCTGGAACTTCATTGCTTTATCAAATGTTTTAGGATCATCCTCAACATTAAAGCAATAGGAGTATTGATCTGAGACCTCATCCCTTGTACCTTCAACCAAGTATAGTTGAAACTCAGGCCCAAAATTCCTTGGAGTCCTATGCCTTGTGCTTCTTCTAAGCTCAGGCTCAGGTTGCTGAACCACAACCTCATCAGTGACCCTTTCAGGATCCACTGAAGCTCCAATGTCCTCAGCTCTAGTAGGAGTCCTGAGGCTTGGTCTAGGGACTGATGAGAACCTAGTCTCATCAAAGTTAGCATCCCTTGATTCAATGATTGAGTTTCTTGAAACTGAATCATTAGGTTCAATGACAATAAACCTATATGCCTTGGAATGCTCAACATATCCAACAAAGATGCATTCAATGCCTCTTTCACCCAAGGTTTTCACCTTTGGATGAGGGAATCTTACAACTGCCCTACAACCCCAAACCTTGAGATAGTTCAAGTTTGGTTTCCTTTTAGTCTAGAGTTCATAAGGGGTAATCTTGTTCCTTTTGTTGGGAACCCTATTTAATAAATAGCAAGCTGTTAACATAGCTTCACCCCAAAACCATTGACTTAGTCCAGAGTAGGACAACATGAAATTAACCATTTCTTTCAGTACTCTATTATTTCTTTCAGATATACCATTTTGCGGGGTATAGGGGGAAGTCGTTTCATGGATTATTCCAACAGACTGAAAGTACAAAGTATCCATGTACTCACCTCCCCTATCAGTCCTTAATCTTTTGATTTGGACTCCTTGTTGTAATTCAACTTCAGTCTTAAATACTTTAAATTTATCTAATGCTTCATCCTTAGTATGTAACAAGTAAACAAAGCAAAACCTAGAAGCATCATCAATAAATGTTACCAAGTATTTCTTATTCCTTAGTGAGGGAGTAGAATGCAAATCACATAGATCACTATGGATTAGTTCCAAGACATTAGTTTCACGTTTTACATCTTGAAATGGTTTCTTAGTTATTTTGTTCAGCATGCAAGTCTGACACTTTTCAGTTTCCATGTCAAATACTGGGATTAACCCATCTTTAGACATATCTTGTATCCTCTTAAAGTGGACATGGCCCAGCCTAGCATGCCATGGTGAAGAATCCTTCAGTTTACTGGTGGACAACGAGGCTGAACAAATATTTGCACTACAAGCACTAGTTGAGTTAATACTAGTGGTTGTTTCAATACTAAGCCTGAACATTTGATTACTCAAATAACCAAAACCAATAAACACACCATGTTTGGATAAAACACATCTATTAGATTCAATCACTTGTTTATAACCACAACTATTCAAAACACTACTAGAAACCAAATTCTTCCTAATATTAGGAACATGCAAAATATTAAACAAGGAAACAATATTTCCAGAACTAAACTTAAGATCTACACAACCACGTCCATGCACTAGGGCTGTTGATTTATTTCCCATGTGAAGAATAGATCCATCATTTGGTGACTCATAACTCTTGAACCATCATCTATCTTTACACACATGAACAGTTGCTCCAGAATCAACCCACCACGCAACACCATCATCCTGCACAAAATAAGCTTCAGATACATATGTAACATAATATATCTGAAGAGATTCATTAAACATATTCTGACCTTTCAGTGTTGTGTTGTTAGAACCAATCACTGAACCATTTGTGCATGATCCACTAGCCTTGCTGCCAGTACCAACACCTTTACAATCCCTTTTCAAGTGTACAGGTTTTCCACACTTCTAACAAGTCACTGATGATTACTTCTTGTTAGGATTAGCTTTGGTGTTATCATGATGCTTACGTTTGCCCTTGTTGTCATTGTACATGATGGAGTTGTTATGCTCCACCATATTGACAACTGATGAACCAGCAACATTGTTGCTCTTTGGCTTGTCAGTATCTTGCACCTTGAGGGATTCCTCAATTCGCAAATGACTACCCAACTCAACAAGAGTTAAATCCTTCTTCTTATGTTTCAAGGTGTGCTTGAAATCTTTCCAAGAAGAAGGGAGTTTGTCTATGACACAAGAGACCTGAATGGTCTCATCCATGTGCATATTATGTTGTGTGAATCTACCAAGTATACCAAGAAATTCATTGTATTGTTCCATGACTGGTCTTGAATCAGTTATTTTGTAATTTGTGAAATCACTCACAAGGAACTTCTTACTTGATGCATCCTCAGCCATATATTTGGCTTCCAAGGAATCCCATAGTTCTTTATCAGATTCAAAATTTTGGTAAATATCAAATAAGGAATCAGACATACCATTGAGAATAATACCACGACACACATAGTCATCATTCTCCCATTTGCTCCTTTTCCTTATTCCTAGCAGAGTAGCATCATCACCACCATTAGGAATGGGAGTGGTCAGCACATACACCACGTTCATGGTAGAAAGAAGAAAGTGCATCTTCTTTTGCCATCTCCTGAAATCCACCCCTTCAAACTTGTCCAGTTTGGAGAAGTTAACCACCATATGCTTCATTGCAGCCGCCATTGATTATCACAAAATAATTTACTTTGATTGTTGGTGTTTATTCGTCCGAACCAAGGTATTGATAATCAATCCTAGATACGTGCCATACAATGGTTACCGGATATCACTTGGAATCGTGTAATCGCTTTCCAAAGTAAATTATTCGACCCTAATGCGTGGGTATCACGAATACCTACTTGGGATAAGACCAAATGCTGTTAGAGATTTAGGCACAAATCACTAACCCTTTCTTTGTTATGTATTTCTGTTTCTGTGTCTATTTTCCATGCAATGTTCTGTTCATCTATTTATAGGTGTAGTACTCAAACCCTAGTCAATGGAATTAAGAGGAATTAACGGCCACTTAATCTCCTCTTAATGTGATCCATAATACCAGGAAAGTAGTTACAAGACTAATTAAACGTGGTCATTAAAACACTTGAATTGGTCAAAGACCGTTACAAGCATACTTGTTCAGCTCTAGCATTAGTCCATTCTTCAGTCCCACTGAAGACCAGCAACCCTGAAGGGTGTTCCCGCTGAAGCCCTCAGTACTGAAGAAGACTCGTTGATGAGTAAACACCAAAGACATGTCTTCAGTGGAGTTACCCCCTGATGAATATCTTCAGTCCAGAGTTACATTCTCTGAAGATCATCAGGGATGCTGAACAAACTTTAACCACAATATGAGTCAGGGTGTTCAGGGACTGTTTTTGAGTCACTTAGGTTGTAAACTGGAAAACTCATCACAAGGAACATTTGAAAGTACACCTAGTCTAGTTTTCAAAAAGTCCGAAAGCATGTTGTGAAAATATATAACGAAGAATTTATGTCTATTTGAAAATCGGACAAATTGTAACCAATCCTGAAAAACTGCACTAAATGTTTCTGATGTCGCATCTTCGCACATGTTTTTGACCCGCTTCTGGTCCGAACTGGGTAAAAGTGATTAAAATACTTCTTGTAATCCCCGAGATCTATTTTTCAGATTGTACTTGCGGGCGTTATGAAACCTAGTAACGAAAAATCTACTGCCCGCGAAAGATGGCAGAAATTTGCCTTTTTAGTAAAAATTCTAACTAGTTTTTAATTGTGAGGTGATTTCGTAGGTGATTCTTGCTCATCTATTGTTCCAGTGCTTTGTAATCATCTAGGTATATATATATACTTAATCATATGTATCATTTAAACATCATGTTGTATCACCTATACAAGTTTGCATGCTAAAAATATCTTTTTTTATAAAAAAAAATAAAAAGCTACTGATCGTCCTACTTTAGCCCCTGTTTAGACCCTCTTATAGTTGGATTTGGTTCTTCTAATAACTAGAAACTTGTAGTTCACACAGCTAACTTTATGTAGCCGCTTAGCACACTAAAAACGAACTAATAACAAGGAACTTATGGTTGTTTTAAAAAATCTGACAGAAAGCTAAACAACAGCTGAGAAAACGGAATAAATTCCAAGTGGTGGGATGAATATTTATGTGATGTCAACTTTGACACTGTTTTTGAGTCACTTAGGTTGTAAACTGGAAAACTCATCACAAGGAACCTTTGAAAGTACACCTAGTCTAGTTTTCAAAAAGTCCGAAAGCATGTTGTGAAAATATATAACGAAGAAGTTAAGTCTATTTGAAAATCGGACAAATTGTAACCAATCCTGAAAAACTGCACTAAATGTTTCTGATGTCGCATCTTCGCACCTATTTTGACCCGCTTCTGGTCCAAACTGGGTAAAAGTGATTAAAAGACTTCTTGTAGTCTCCGAGATATATTTTTCAGATTGTACTTGCGGGCATTATGAAACCTAGTAACGAAAAATCTACTGCCCGCGAAAGATGGCAGAAATTTGCCTTTTTAGTAGAAATTCTAACTTTACTTTTTAATTGTGAGGTGATTTCGTAGGTGATTCTTGCTCATCTATTGTTCCAGTGCTTTGTAATCATCTAGGTATATATATACTTAATAATATGTATCATTTAAACATAATGTTGTATCACCTATACAAGTTTGCATTCTAAAAATATCTTTTTTTATAAAAAAAATATAAAAAGCTGCTGATCGTCCTACTTTAGCCCCTGTTTAGACCCTCTTATAGTTGGATTTGGTTCTTCTAATAACTAGAAACTTGTAGTTCACACAGCTAACTTTACGTAGCCGCTTAGCACACTAAAAACGAACTAATAACAAGGAACTTATGGCTGTTTTAAAAAATTTGACAGAAAGCTAAACAGCAGCTGAGAAAACTGAATAAATTCCAAGTGGTGGGATGAATATTTGTGTGATGTCAACTTTGACACTGTTTTTGAGTCACTTAGTTTGTAAATTGGAAAACTCATCACAAGGAACCTTTGAAAGTACACCTAGTCTAGTTTTAAAAAGTCCGAAAGCATGTTGTGAAAATATATAACTAATAAGTTATGTCTATTTGAAAATCGGACTAATTGTAACCAATCTTGAAAAACTGCACTAAATGTTTTTGATATCGCATCTTCGCACCTGTTTTCACCCGCTTCTGGTCCGAACTGGGTAAAAGTGATTAAAAGACTTCTTGTAGTCCCCGAGATCTATTTTTCAGATTGTACTTGCGGGCGTTATGAAACCTAGTAACGAAAAATCTACTGCCCGCGTTAAAAATTAGACATCACAACAAGTGTTAATGCGGAACAACACGTGTTTCTTTTGCACATATATTTGATCTCACGTCATATGGTATATGACTTGCAAAAACAATAAACTAAAACACAATATCTCCTTTCTTGCTTGGTTGTTCACGTCCAAAAAAACTCAATGAACAAAACCGCCTCATTTTCATCTTCTAGCTAGATATTTGTTACACAAAGTTCTAAAAGATTAATGATCACAACTTATGATCTTGGACCACGTCAACATCATCTATTTTTGGAATTTGAGGGCTGACATAAAGGCCGTATTTAACAAGTATCTAGATGAAAGAGATGAGCGATATAAAGACTTCTCGCGTTGATTTCGTAGTTGATTCTTGTTCATCTATTGTCCAGTGCTTTGTAATCATCTAGGTATATATATACTTAATCATATGTATCATTTAAACATCATTTTGTATCACCTATACAAGTTTGCATGCTAAAAATCTCTTTTTTATAAAAAATAAAAAGTTGTTGATCGTCCTACTTTAGCCCCTGTTTAGACCCTCTTATAGATGAATTTGGTTCTTCTAATAACTAGAAACTTGTAGTTCACACAGCTAGCTTTCCGTAGCCGCTTAGCACACTAAAAACTAACTAATAACAAGGAACTTATGGATGTATAAAAATCTAAACTGAATAAATTCTAATTGCTGGGATGAATATTTCTGTGATGTCAATTTCGACACTGTTTTTGAGTCACTTAGGTTGTAAACTGGAAAAATCATCACAACGAACCTTTAAAAGTACACCGAGTCTAGTTTTCAAAAAGTCCGAAAGCATGCTGTGAAAATATATAACGAATAAGTTATGTCTAATTGAAAATCGGATAAATTGTAACCAATCCTGAAAAACAGCACTAAATATTTCTGATGTCGCATCTTCGCACCTGTTTTTGACCCGCTTCTGGTCCAAACTGGGTAAAAGTGATTAAAAGACTTCTTGTAGTCCCCGAGATCTAGTTTTCAGATTGTATTTGCGGGCGTTATGAAACCTAGTAACGAAAAATCTACTGCCCGCGAAAGATGGCAAAAATTTGCCTTTTTAGTAAAAATTTAACTATTTACTTGTTAAATGTGAGGTGATCGAGTGTAATAGAAGGCAGTTTTAGGCATTTTAGACCGAATGATCTATGATGTCTTTAATAATAATGTTGTGTGGTTTACGTACTTTCTAAATGTGTCGGGAGTTTTACAAATGTGATAAGAACCAGTTTTTGGCAAATTGTTAAAAAAAGAACGCTTCAAGATATTTTGTGAATAAAATAATTGGGGGAGTTGAATTTTAAGTATATATGGATTTATAAACGCAAATGCAAACATATGGATGGCGATTCATGCTATTACGTAATCATTCTGGCTATATTATAAACCTAAGACGCGTCTCGTCATGTTAGGTCTCGCTCGATCATATGTCGATTATGTTGCGTTTCTTTCTCGATCAACGAGTAATTGTTATCTCGTGAAGTCATGTATTGACTATTGGACGTTTGCCACTAAGTTTCCTTAACATTTCATGCACCGTTAATTTTCTAGTGTTACCTTTCTGAGCGCAAATGTTGTGGATGGATCCATCGGGATTGACAATCCCTGTCCCGATTACCTTGACGCACTTACATTTGTTTATACTTGAGTATTTAGGCTGAATACTCACTAGGGGAACTTACCTTTTTTAAGCTTCGGTGTCATGAGGTAAATAGCAATAATAATGGTTTCGGACTATGGTTAATGTACATAACCATTTTTCCTCTTTCTTGTTTATAAACGAATGCTTGTGTTCCACACCTTTACTGCTAAACCTATGAATATCACTCAAATTTATGTTGACGATTTTACATGTTTAATCTCAGGTATTATTACTTAGCTTTGCTTGGATGGGAGCCCACATTATATTATCGCAGCTTGGAGATTTCTGTGTATATTTAAACTTTGGTTTTGGTAAAAACTGTCATAAAGTTTATCATATATTCTTGGTAACCATAAGTTACAAGACGATAATCAAATAATAGATTTTTCCGCTTATAAAACTCTGGGACCCTTTGTTTAAAACTCTGATCTTTTATGATGTAATGTATATGTCTTTTATTACGTCATTTCCAAGTCATTTTATAATTCATGTTACTTGTACCATGACGTGTTACCCCCTTGTTGCCTAGTTGTTCCCTTGCCTGATTTTGGGGGTCTCACAGATTGGTATCAGAGTGATGTTTATAGGGAAGGACAAAAGCTAAAGATACGTAACATATGTTCAAAAGAAAACTGTTCTCGTCAATGTAGTATCTAAACAACCAAGATCGCCAATATATATTCAAAAATTTGATCGTTCTCGCCAACTTTTCACTCGAATTGACTAAATAACCTTATTTTCTTTACCTTAAATTTGTTCTTGATTTTATGTTTAACTTTAAATGATATTTGTAATTCTTTTCCAGATTTCAATCAAATTTATGGTATTTTTGTCATTAGGTTTTTTGTCAATTTATGGTAACAGTATAAAATCACGTTTTTTGTCAATTCAAACTAAAGTTATGTACGCACATTTAGAAAATGATCGGAATACTAAAAGAATTTATTAGTAAATGTGACATATATAGGCCACATAATAATCAAGAGGAACAGTTTAGCTAGAACCGATATTCTCTTCAGTAGAACTTGTTATACTATAGAGTACAATGTTGAACAATTGAAACATGTATAATTACATTGAACCCAATTGATGACCTATAATCCCTAGTCAGGCTGGATAGTCCGACTCACGGGTACTACCCGTATCCATCAGGAATGGATTAAATGCTTATGCGATGCGCGCGCAGCCCAGGAGGCCCGGTAGGCCGTTGTCACACATACGGTTAATTACTTAACCAGGTCCTTGTCGCAATGCGACAAGATCAGACATAATATAACCTATATTATAGTTATATTCGCTTAAGGAAAAGAAATATACACTTACCTTAGTTAGGTGATAAGGATCAAGCTATTTGGATGTCATTATCTCTTCCTTAGGCCGCAAGAACAAGGAGCCCAGCCTGTACTCTCTCGAGTATAAAAGGAACCCTCATGGTTCCACAAAGGTACGATACACACAATACCCTAAACACTAATATACTCAAATCGGTTACTTACACTCACGCTGGAGTCTAATCGTGGGTCACAAACCTACAGTAAGCCTAACAGTGTCTGTTTAGTGCGTAGGATCGTCAAAACAAGTTTCACTTTGTGCAAGAGCCGGTGTCCACAAGACCCGGAATTAAGCCTAATTCGGGTCAAGCTCGGTCCATCCAACTTTTGTATCAAAAAGTTGGCGCTATCCGTGGAACCCTACACTAAGCTCTAGCTAATGACGAAAAGCGGCATGAATGAAGGCCGTCAAGGATCATCGACGGTAGATGGTCGTATCACATCCGCTAATGTTACTCCTGGATCTACCAGTGAAGCAAACACTCGGGATGTAATCAACATACCTATCAGAAGAACATGCGTACTGTTCTCAACTCCCCTACCCATGGTGGAGGAAGGAGGCGCAGAGCAAGAGTCAACTCAGCCTCCTCCTAATAAAAAAAGAAGGATAATCCAAGAGGAAAGCGAGGAAGTTGTTACTACGAAGGCACGCGCAATAGAGGAATACGTAGCCAATAACCAACAAACCCTCATCACCTTGGTTTCCAAACACAAGAAAAGAACGAAAGGAAAGGAGCGCGCAAAACTTGTTGAATCCTCTGAAAGCAACCTGTCGAGATCGAGTGATAACGACCCTGCAAAACGCATGCGCGAAGGTTACTCCTCGGATGACCAAGGCTTCTCGCAACCTTGGAGGAGAGCCAGGAAAAACGCTTTTACGAGGAGCATACAGTATTATGCGGATATAAGAAAGCGCCGCATTCCAGCAAACGTAAAAACTTATGATGGCACTTCAGATCCAGAAGACCACTTAAAAGTCTTTGAATCCCAAGCAGGCATTGAATAATGGCTAGAACATGTATGGTGCAATATGTTCAACTCTACGCTCGTAGGTAATGCGCAGATCTAGTTTGACACGCTTCCGCCGCAAACAATTAATGGGTATGAAGTGTTGCGGAAAGCATTCAAAAGAAACTATGTGCAACAGAAAAGACATGATAGGAGTGTTGTATCACTCGCCAGAATCAAGCAGAACCATGGCGAGTAACTAGAGGACTTTCTAGAGCGTTTCAAGAGCGAGTGTATTCGGATAAAAGAGTGCCCAGATATTTTGAAAGTATCTTGCTTCATGGCGGGTATACGAAACAGTGATCTAGTAAAAAAAGCTGAATGAAAAAATGCCTGAAACCCTTGATGGAGTACTAAGGCGAGTAAGATCCTTCATAAAGGGGGAATCATCTGCCTCAGAAGTAACACGAAACACTTATGACTACAAATCTGGAAACGCGTACAGTAAAGGGCCTAGCAGGCAAGGCAGACCTAGAGGTCTTGATTACCTAGGAAGTAAAAGAGAGGGGCGAGCTAGTAACTTCAGGTTTACTCCCCTTAAGTTAACCCCAAGAGAAATCCTCATATCAGAAGGTGTGAATTTCCCAAGACCATTGCCAATGACCACCCCGGTAGAAAAACGCATCGGGAACGGATATTGCGAATATCATGACGAGAAGGGGCATGCTACAAATGAATGTATCCAGCTGCAAAAATATATCGAGAATATGGTAAAGGAAAGAAAGCTGAAACACCTTGTCAAGGAAACCGCGAAAGACGAGAAACAAAAAATCGCTAGCGCGAATGTTTACATGGTAGAATCATGGCAGTGAAGGACCAAACAAAAGGTGATCCAAAAATTCTCGAAAGGAAAAGAAATTTCCTTCCCTCCACTCAGCACGAGGAACGTCGCCTAAGGCCCGTTAGTTATAGAAGTAAGCATTGGTGAGTACAGCGTACATCGTATGTATGTGGATGGAGGCTCATCAGCAGAAATAATGTATGAACAATGCTTCCTGAAACTTAGTGTAGAAGTAAAGATCCAAATGATGCCTGCAACCTCCCTGCTCATCGGGTTCAGTGGGGAAGCGGTATGGCCTTTGGGCCAACTAAATCTAGTAGTAAAAGTGGGAAACGATGAGCATTCAACAAAAGTCTCCATGAACTTCTTGATCATACGGTCGTCATCACAATATAACGGAATTATAAGGCGACCTGCCATACTAGCTATGCGAGCAGTACATGCCACGTCTCATGGCATGATAAAGTTCCAAGTGGATGGAGGAATCGTAACGATCTTCAACATAGCGATAACACCCCTGGAGTGCAACGCGATCGCAAAACCCCCTCGGGTTACAATGGAACCCAAGATAAATTCGTCGCCAAATTTATAGGTGGCAGTCCATCCGTAGTATCCAGATCAAGAGATAACGATCGGGGGGACATTATCTGACAAAAGAAAGACTGACATGTATCGCCTCTTAATGAATAACCTAGACATCTTCGCATGGGAACACAAAGACATGACGGGGGTACCAAGGTCAATATCAGAACACAAGCTTCAAATCCGTGAAGGATACCCCCCAGTTAGGAAAAAGAAAAGAGGACAGGCCCTAGAGCGCAACAAGGTGATACTTGAGGAAGTGAAGAAGCTGGTAGACGCAGGAATTATGAGGGAATTTTACTATCATGATTGGCTCGCTAACCTAGTAATGGTTAAAAAACATGATGGCGGATGGCGCATGTGCGTTGATTTCACGGAACTCAATAAAGCTTGTCCCCAAGATTGCTATCCACTCCCAGAGATAGATTGGAATGTAGAATTGTTGTGCAGGTACCCCTTCAAATGCTTCCTGGACGCATACAAGGGATACCACCAGATACAAATGGCAGAAGAAGATGAGGAAAACACAACATTCCATACCAGCCAGGGTGTGTTTTGCTACACAAAAATGCCATTTAGACTCAAGAAAGCAGTGGGTACGTACCAACAGCTGGTTGATAAAGCGTTCGAAGGCCAAATAGGGCGAAATTGGAGGTGTATGTCGATGATTTGGTAATAAAAAGTCACACACAGAGCGAGCTTATCCGGGATATAGAGGAAACATTCTCAAGACTTAAGAGAATAAACATGAAGCTAAATCCAAAGAAATGCACTTTTGGGGCAACAGAAAGCATGTTCCTAGGATACATGATTGACCCTAATGGCAACAAACCTTGCCCGGAAAAGACAGGCGCGGTCATTCAGCTCCAAAGCCCAAAGACGAAAAAGGAAGTACAGTCCCTAAACGGGAAACTCGCAGGGTTGAATAGATTCATGTCCAAAATCAGCGGAGAAGTCGCTCCCTTTATTTAAAACGCTTAAGAAGTGCATCAAGAAAGGGGACTTCAATTGGACGAAGGAAGCGGAAAATCCTTCGAGGAACTAAAAGCACATTTAGCTTCACTCACTATGTTAGTCGCGCCACATCCTAAAGAAGAGTTGATAATGTATTTGACTGCTACACATGGAGCAATCAACGCAGTGCTAATGACGGATAGAGAAAATGTGCAAACACCAGTATACTTCATAAGCAGAGCATTATAGAGTTCGGAGCTAAATTATACCCCAATGGAGATATTGGTACTCGCACTAGTGTTTTCAGCAAAAAGGTTGCGCAGATACTTCCAAGCGCACCCGATAGTGGTGATAACAGATCAAACAATAAACCAGGTAATATCAAAACCGGATGTCACAGGTAGATTCCAAAAGTGGAGTGTTCTACTAGGGGAACACAACATTACCTACAGACCACGTAATGCCATAAAAGGACAAGTTCTGGCAGATGTCATCATTGAAAAACCTGAAGAGGGCGTTTAGGGGCTAGAACAAAAGGAAGAAGACCAAGCCCCATGGATCCTACTCACTGACGGGTCCTCTTGCACTGATGGATCTGGTGCAGCGTTAATACTCACCAACCCCGAAGGAATGGAATTCACGTACACACTACGTTTTGAGTTCACAGCCACAGATAACGAGGCAGAGTACGAGGCACTAATAGCAGGACTAAGAATTGCAGCACGAATGGGTGTTTGCAATCTCGAGGCAAACGTGGATTCTCGACTGGTAGCAAATCACATACTCGGCGAATATGAGGCGAAAGAAGAAAACATGGTGCAATACTTGCAAAAAAGCCAAGACGTTGATTGAAGTATTTGTTAAGTTTCAAATACGCCAAGTACCCGGGGGGAGAACAAGAAAGCAGACGCACTCAGCAAAATAGCGTTCACCAGCTTTGCACACTTATCAAAGCAGGTCTTGGTAGAGATCCTTTAAAAGTCAATAAAAAAGCAAGAGGTCACATCAGTGGTAGAGGAAGAAGGTCCTACATGGATGACACCGATTGTGGACTATTTGACGAAGGATTCGCTCCCGCAGGATGAAATCGAAGCACGGCGAATACGAAGACGTTCGAGGCAATTCGAAGTAAGAGACGAGATTCTTTACAAATGATCATTTCTTCAGCCATGGTTAAGATGCGTGGGGCCACACCAAGCGCAATATGTCATTAGTGAAATCCACGAGGGGTCATGCGGCATGCACGCAAGACCAAGGTCTGTGGTGGCAACAGCGTTGCGCAGTAGGTATTACTGGCCAATCATGCACACGGACGCACGAACGCTCATCAATAAATGCAATGACTGCCAAGTACACAGGCCGATACCACGACAACCCCAAGAGGAACTAACACCTATCACTTCCCTTTGGCCATTTTTCAAGTGGGGAATATATATCACAGGACCTTTTCCTATAGCTGCGGGTGGAACTAAGTTCCTCATAGTCACGATGGATTACTTAACGAGATGGATTGAAGCGAAGGCGGTCGCAACAATCACGAGGAGCCAAGTAAAACGGATCGTATGGGACAATATAGTATGTCGCTTCGGACTACCCGGGGAGATAGTTTCTGATAATGGAAAACAATTCGCGGAGAACCCATTCAAAGATTGGTGCGTGAAAAATAACATACACCAACAGTTCGCATCGGTAGCTCATCCGCAAACAAATAAACTTGTGGAACGAGCAAACAAGTGTCTGGGAGATGGCATAAAAGCTCGATTGGGGGAACACAATAAAAAATGGGTCGATGAGCTATCACATGTCTTGTGGGCATATCGCATAATGATAAAAATAGCTACGAGTGATACCCCTTTCTCTCTAACATACGGCACAGAGGCAGTTATCCTAGCCGAGATTGGATTACAAACACTTCGCACAGCAGAGGTGCACATGGTCACAAATGACGATGAACTGCGATTGAACTTGGATATAATCGAGGAGCGGAGAGAGTTGGCAGCTATACACGAAGCCAAGTCAAAAGAAAAAATGAAGGGTTACTACGACGCTAGGGTACGAAAGACTTCCTTTAGGCCGGGTGATTTCGTGTATCGCTCAAACGCGGCCAGCCGCGCTGAGAATACAAGAACACTTGGTCCTAAGTGGGAGGGACCTTTCATGGTGACAGATGCACTAGGGAATGGCGCGTATCGACAACGGGACATGGATGGTCGCGACCTACAAAGGCCTTGGAACATATGCCACCTAAAGAAGTGCTACCTTTAGCGGTGAACTTCTTGAACCAATGTATCAATTTTTCTTTTATTTCATGTATTAATAATCTTGCAAGTATTAATAAAACTGTCGTGGTCCCTAGCTAGTTCCACAACACATTCTGAAAACAGTTTTTTGTCATACATATTTTTTTTATATGTTGCCTACTGGCGCACGCGTACAAAACGTTTCCAGGAGAAATAAGAGGAACGAGCCTACCCTACTAATTAGACTCGTCGAGTAAGTGGGATGCAACCCCATCGACCATGGATCATGTATCCTTGTTAGGCCCCTTGCTATTAATGACGTCATAGCAAGTTATGTAGCCAGTAGACTCTGAGACTGATAAGACACAATCGTCACACCTAACAAATGGTCAGCCTCACCTGGCTGTCCTTGTGGTAGTAGCGGTACACTGCACGTAATGAGCTTGCCTCACCCATGATGACCATTTATGAGTTTACATTAACTCATTATGCGAATTTGTGCTATAAACATTAAAGATACTTATCATAACAAAAATTGGAAGTGTTTATTACAAACAAGGGCGAACATTCGCACATAACAATAAACAAAATATTTACAAGTCAGTCAAGCAGTTGGAGAGAAAATAGGTCTCGGACGAGGAACTCTTCAATTTCAGCAAAGGGGGGGGGGGGCAGTAAGTTGTGGCGCGGTGTTCTCTCATGCCCTTCTCCATCAGGTCTAGCACGCGTGAGTCCCTCTCTAGCAACGGTAAAGGCAGCACATGGATGGAGGGGGAAAGGTGGGCCGCACCAACAGAAGGTGTAGCCACTACGTTCAGCATGGCCTTCTTAGCAGCAACGCGGCTTTCATGTGCCGCGAGCACCTCAGACAACAGCACTTCCTTCTCAACCCTAAATGGATCGAGTGTGTCCCAGGGATGATCAAATATGGGTACGGTCAACTGCTCCGGGGAAGGCTTGAGATGGAAATCTGGTTGTGCTTTTGCGCCCTCCGCCTTGTGGCGCGCTAAAGTAAGGACCTCCATCACGATCTCGAGGGGCATCTCATGGTCCTTATCATCAAGACCAAAGGATGGCAGCGGACATGCACTCATATCTTTTAGGGATGATGTGAGCATGGACTCGGCATTTGGATCATAAAAGGGCACCTCTGCTAACCCTTTCTTTAGAAGATCCGCCTTGTGCGCTTTCATCAAACCCTTTGACGTACCCTCGTTCACCGCGGCTACAACGGACATGGAAAAGGTAGTTCTTAAAGTAGAGTCTTCCAAAGCACCAATCACGGCTAAGTGCAAGCCATGACACACCATCCACCGCTTCTCGGCTACCTCCTTCATCAAGCGAGGATATAGATCTTCATCCAGCTCAATGCTCAGCCTCTTTAGTTGGCTGCTGAGATCACCTACATCCTCTTTCACCCTGGCGCCCAGCGCATCAACATCCGCCACAAACTTGTACTTTCCCTCCTCAAAGGCCCCCATGGCAATCTGGTTAGAGGCCTTTAGCTGGTTGAGTTTGGCGCGCTCCTCTTCGAGAGCGGATGACAACTTGTTCTTCTCTTCCGTTAAGGAGTGGATGAGGGTGGTATCTTGTTATCCTCTTTCGACCTCTTGGTCTATTTTCTCTTGCATTTCCCCAAGAGCGAGGGATTTCTCCTCAGTAATATGCCTAAGTCTTTCTTCAGTAATGTGGACTTGGGCAGATAGCTCTAGGTGGCCCTTCTTGAGATGTGACATCAACGTCACATGCTGCGTCAAAAAGTAGCTAACTTTTCTGCCAGAACGGCGTCGCTCATCCCCTCCAGAATTTCAGCTCGGCCAGGGGGCACGATGTTGTCCAAAAAGCTTAAGCAATCGAACGCACTGGTTAACTCAGAAGACGCGGGCAATTCCCAGTCAGGAGCAAAGACAGGGTCTTGAGGGAACCTGCTTCCCCCCGCTGATGAAGTCTCTTTTTTGGAGGAAGGCGTAGCCTCAGCCTTACCAGAAGACTTCTCTTGGTCGTCGCTAGTACATAGGAAAAGTGGTTAGGTAGACATAAGGGGACATATAGTTAAAATCCTTCATATATAGAAGAGTGTTTACCTTAAATTAATGGTGGCAGGAGGAGTGCGCAGGGGAGTCGTCACAAGATTCTCCTCGAACTCTTCCTCGGTTGTGCGCACTTCTGCCCATGAGGGCCCGACCCCTATGCACGCGGCTTTGCGCGACGATGATGGGGGCTCCTTTTCCTTTTCCCTAATGTGGAGTTTTCCTCTTCCTCAAATTCTTCCTCGGCCTTCTCAGCGTCCTCGGTAAGATTATCGGACGACAGCGAGGAGCTGAGAAAGGGCGGTGGTTGTTGTTGGGCTGGTGGTTGTTGTCCCGGAGGTGGTGGTGGTTGGTCTGCGCCGGTATCATCATTCACTTGGGCGGCGGAAGGATCCCCAACTTCCAGATCCATGGTATTCTTTTGTGCACATTCCTGGAGCGACTCTTCATTTTCCTTCTCAAGACGGGAGTAGACCATCAAATCTTCCGGAAAGGCACCACGAACGAGGTCAAGAATATCCATAGCTACGCAGAAACAAACAGACAAATAGGAGGATACATTTTAGTTTTTTGGCACAAGATGGTACTTACAGAATGCTACGATGAATGCGGGAAGAACCACTAACCCTGGCCACTCCGGGTGCGAAAAAAGTTTTCCTATGTGCGCCACAGATGACTGTGCGACTTAGGCCAAGAGTGACTAACACACTCTTCGGATACGGTTATACGGGAATGCGATTGTTGCTTAGGGTCTCCGCGTCCTCAGAGTTGTAGGAGTTACGGCCAGGTAAGGGGTCCTTCCTCACTATTCTAGGGGTCACGAAGGGGAAGTGAAAAGGAAAGGCGACATCGTCAACCTACAAGAATATATCATTTCAGTCCCTTAAGGAGTATATTTCCCAAGACCATTGCCAATGACCACCCCGGTAGAAAAACGCATCGGCAACGGATATTGCGAATATCATGACGAGAAGGGGCATGCTAAAAATGAATGTATCCAGCTGCAAAAATATATAGAGAATATGGTAAAGGAAAGAAAGCTGAAACACCTTGTCAAGGAAACCGCGAAAGACGAGAAACAAAAAATCGCTAGCACAAATGTTTACATGGTAGAATCATGGCAGCGAAGGACCAAACAAAAGGTGAGCCAAAAATTCTCGAAAGGAAAAGACATTTCCTTCCCTCCACTCAGCACGAGGAACGTCGCCTAAGGCCCGTTAGTTATAGAAGTAAGCATTGGTGAGTACAGCGTACATCATATGTATGTGGATGGAGGCTCATCAGCAGAAATAATGTATGAACAATGCTTCCTGAAACTTAGTGTAGAAGTAAAGATCCAAATGATGCCTGCAACCTCCCTGCTCATCGGGTTCAGTGGGGAAGCGGTATGGCCTTTGGGCCAACTAAATCTAGTAGTAAAAGTGGGAAACGATGAGCATTCAACAAAAGTCTCCATGAACTTCTTGATCATACGGTCGTCATCACAATATAACAGAATTATAGGGCGACCTGCCATACTAGCTATGCGAGCAGTACATGCCACATCTCATGGCATGATAAAGTTCCCAGTGGATGGAGGAATCGTAACGATCTTCAACATAGCGATAACACCCCTGGAGTGCAACGCGATCGCAAAACCCCCTCGGGTTACAATGGAACCCAAGATAAATTCGTCGCCAAATTTATAGGTGGCAGTCCATCCGCAGTATCCAGATCAAGAGATAACGATCGGGGGGACATTATCTGACAAAGGAAAGACTGACATGTATCGCCTCTTAATGAATAACCTAGACATCTTTGCATGGGAACACAAAGACATGACGGGGGTACCAAGGTCAATATCAGAACACAAGCTTCAAATCCGTGAAGGATACCCCCCAGTTAGGAAAAAGAAAAGAGGACAGGCCCTAGAGCGCAACAAGGTGATACTTGAGGAAGTGAAGAAGCTAGTAGACGCAAGAATTATGAGGGAATTTTACTATCATGATTGGCTCGCTAACCCAGTAACGGTTAAAAAACATGATGGCAGATGGCGCATGTGCGTTGATTTCACGGAACTCAATAAAGCTTGTCCCCAAGATTGCTATCCACTCCCAGAGATAGATTGGAATGTAGAATTTTTGTGCAGGTACCCCTTCAAATGCTTCCTGGACGCATACAAGGGATACCACCAGATACAAATGGCAGAAGAAGATGAAGAAAACACAACATTCCATACCAGCCAGGGTGTGTTTTGCTACACAAAAATGCCATTTAGACTCAAGAAAGCAGGGGGTACGTACCAATGGCTGGTTGATAAAGCGTTCGAAGGCCAAATAGGGCGAAATTGGAGGTGTATGTCGATGATTTGGTAATAAAAAGTCACACACAGAGCGAGCTTATCCGGGATATAGAGGAAACATTCTCAAGACTTAAGAGAATAAACATGAAGCTAAATCCAAAGAAATGGACTTTTAGGGCAACAGAAAGCATGTTCCTAGGATACATGATTGACCCTAATGGCAACAAACCTTGCCCGGAAAAGACAGACGCGGTCATTCAGCTCCAAAGCCCAAAGACGAAAAAGGAAGTACAGTCCCTAAACGGGAAACTCGCAGGGTTGAATAGATTCATGTCCAAATCAGCGGAGAAGTCGCTCCCTTTATTTAAAACGCTCAAGAAGTGCATCAAGAAAGGGGACTTCAATTGGACGAAGGAAGCGGAAAATCCTTCGAGGAACTAAAAGCACATTTAGCTTCACTCACTATGTTAGTCGCGCCACATCCTAAAGAAGAGCTGATAATGTATTTGACTGCTACACACGGAGCAATCAACGCAGTGCTAATGACGGATAGAGAAAATGTGCAAACACCAGTATACTTCATAAGTAGAGCATTATAGAGTTCGGAGCTAAATTATACCCCAATAGAGATATTGGTACTCGCACTAGTGTTTTCAGCAAAAAGGTTGCGCAGATACTTCCAAGCGCACCCGATAGTGGTGATAACAGATCAAACAATAAACCAGGTAATATCAAAACCGGATGTCGCAGGTAGATTCCAAAAGTGGAGTGTTCTACTAGGGGAACACAACATTACCTACAGACCACGTAATGCCATAAAAGGACAAGTTCTGGCAAATTTCATCATTGAAAAACCTGAAGAGGGCGTTCAGGGGCTAGAACAAAAGGAAGAAGACCAAGCCCCATGGATCCTATTCACTGACGGGTCCTCTTGCACTGATGGATCTGGTGCAGCATTAATACTCACCAACCCCGAAGGAATTGAATTCACGTACACACTACGTTTTGAGTTCACAGCCACAGATAACGAGGCAGAGTACGAGGCACTAATAGCAGGACTATGAATTGCAGCATGAATGGGTGTTCGCAATCTCGAGGCAAACGTGGATTCTCGACTGGTAGAAAATCACATACTCGGCGAATATGAGGCGAAAGAAGAAAACATGGTACAATACTTGCAAAAAAGCCAAGACGTTGATTGAAGTATTTGTTAAGTTTCAAATACGCCAAGTACCCGGGGGGAGAACAAGAAAGCAGACGCACTCAGCAAAATAGCGTTCACCAGCTTTGCACACTTATCAAAGCAGGTCTTGGTAGAGATCCTTAAATAAAAGTCAATAAAAGAGCAAGAGGTCACATCAGTGGTAGAGGAAGAAGGTCCTACATGGATGACACCGATTGTGGACTATTTGACGAAGGATTCGCTCCCACAGGATGAAATCGAAGCACGGCGAATACGAAGATGTTCGAGGCAATTCGAAGTCAGAGACGAGATTCTTTACAAATGATCATTTCTTCAGCCATGGCTAAGATGCGTGGGGCCACACCAAGCGCAATATGTCATTAGTGAAATCCACGAGGGGTCATGCGGCATGCACGCAATACCAAGGTCTGTGGTGGCAACAGCGTTGCGCAGTAGGTATTACTGGCCAATTATGCACACGGATGCACGGACGCTCATCAATAAATGCAATGACTGCCAAGTACACAGGCCGATACCACGACAACCCCAAGAGGAACTAACACCTATCACTTCCCTTTGGCCATTTTTCAAGTGGGGAATATATATCACAGGACCTTTTCCTATAGCTGCGCGTGGAACTAAGTTCCTCATAGTCACGATGGATTACTTCATGAGATGGATTGAAGCGAAGGCGGTCGCAACAATCACGAGGAGCCAAGTAAAACGGATCGTATGGGACAATATAGTATGTCGCTTCGGACTACCCGGGGAGATAGTTTCTGATAATGGAAAACAATTCGCAGAGAACCCATTCAAAGATTGGTGCGTGAAAAATAACATACACCAACAGTTCGCATCGGTAGCTCATCCGCAAACAAATAAACTTGTGGAAAGAGCAAACAAGTGTCTGGGAGATGGCATAAAAGCTCGATTGGGGGAACACAATAAAAAATGGGTCGATGAGATATCACATGTCTTGTGGGCATATCGCATAATGATAAAAATAGCTACGAGTGATACCCCTTTCTCTCTAACATACGGCATAGAGGCAGTTATCCTAGCCGAGATTGGATTACAAACACTTCGCACAGCAGAGGTGGACATGGTCACAAATGACGATGCACTGCGATTGAACTTGGATATAATCGAGGAGCGGAGAGAGTTGGCAGCTATACACGAAGCCAAGTCAAAATAAAAAATGAAGGGTTACTACGACGCTAGGGTACGAAAGACTTCCTTTAGGCTGGGTGATTTCGTGTATCGCTCATACGCGGCCAGCCGCGCTGAGAATACAAGAACACTTGGTCCTAAGTGGGAGGGACCTTTCATGGTGACAGATGCACTAGGGAATGACGCGTATCGACAACGGGACATGGATGGTCGCGACCTACAAAGGCCTTGGAACATATGCCACCTAAAGAAGTGCTCCCTTTAGCGGCGAACTTCTTGAACCAATGTATCAATTTTTCTTTTATTTCATGTATTAATAATCTTACAAGTATTAATAAAACTGTCGTGGTCCCTAGCTAGTTCCACAACACATTCTGAAAACAGTTTTTTGTCATACATATTTTTTTTATATGTTGCCTACTGGCGCACGCGTACAAAACGTTTCCAGGAGAAATAAGAGGAACGAGCCTACCCTACTAATTAGACTCGTCGAGTAAGTGGGATGCAACCCCATCGACCATGGATCATGTATCCTTGTTAGGCCCCTTGCTATTAATGACGTCATAGCAAGTTATGTAGCCAGTAGACTCTGAGACTGATAAGACACAATCGTCACACCTAACAAATGGTCAGCCTCACCTGGCTGTCCTTGTGGTAGTAGTGGCACACTGCACGTAATGAGCTTGCCTCACCCATGATGACCATTTATGAGTTTACATTAACTCATTATGCGAATTTTTGCTATAAACATTAAAGATACTTATCATAACAAAAATTGGAAGTGTTTATTACAAACAAGGGCGAACATTCGCACATAACAATAAACAAAATATTTACAAGTCAGTCAAGCAGTTGGAGAGAAAATAGGTCTCGGACGAGGAACTCTTCAATTTCAGCAAAGGGGGGGGGGGGGGCAGTAAGCTGTGGCGCGGTGTTCTCTCATGCCCTTCTCCATCAGGTCTAGCACGCGTGAGTCCCTCTCTAGCAACGGTAAAGGCAGCACATGGATGGAGGGGGAAAGGTGGGCCGCACCAACAGAAGGTGTAGCCACTACGTTCAGCATGGCCTTCTTAGCAGCAGCGCGACTTTCATGTGCCGCGAGCACCTCAGACAACAGCACTTCCTCCTCAACCCTAAATGGATCGAGAGTGTCCCAGGGATGATCAAATATGGGTACGGTCAACTGCTCTGGGGAAGGCTTGAGATGGAAATCTGGTTGTGCTTTTGCGCCCTCCGCCTTGTGGCGCGCTAAAGTAAGGACCTCCATCACGATCTCGAGGGGCATCTCATGGTCCTTATCATCAAGACCAAAGGATGGCAGCAGACATGCACTCATATCTTTTAGGGATGATGTGAGCATGGACTCGGCATTTGGATCATAAAAGGGCACCTCTGCTAACCCTTTCTTTAGAAGATCCGCCTTGTGCGCTTTCATCAAACCCTTTGACGTACCCTCGTTCACCGCGGCTACAACGGACATGGAAAAGGTAGTTCTTAAAGTAGAGTCTTCCAAAGCACCAATCACGGCTAAGTGCAAGCCATGGCACACCAGCCACCGCTTCTCGGCTACCTCCTTCATCAAGCGAGGATATAGATCTTCATCCAGCTCAATGCTCAGCCTCTTTAGTTGGCTGCTGAGATCATCTACATCCTCTTTCACCCTGGCGCCCAGCGCATCAACATCCGCCACAAACTTGTACTTTCCCTCCTCAAAGGCCCCCATGGCAATCTGGTTGGAGGCATTTAGCTGGTTGAGTTGGGCGCGCTCCTCTTCGAGAGCGGATGACAACTTGTTCTTCTCTTCCGTTAAGGAGTGGATGAGGGTGGTATCTTGTTATCCTCTTTTGACCTCTTGGTCTATTTTCTCTTGCATTTCCCCATGAGCGAGGGATTTCTCCTCAGTAATATGCCTAAGTCTCTCTTCAGTAGTGTGGACTTGGGCAGATAGCTCTAGGTGGCTCTTCTTGAGATGTGACATCAACGTCACATGCTGCGTCAAAAAGTAGCTAACATTTCTGCCAGAACGGCGTCGCTCATCCCCTCCAGAATTTCAGCTCGGCCAGGGGGCACGATGTTGTCCAAAAAGCTTAAGCAATCGAACGCACTGGTTAACTCAGAAGACGCGGGCAATTCCCAGTCAGGAGCAAAGACAAGGTCTTGAGGGAACCTGCTTCCCCCCGCTGATGAAGTCTCTTTTTTGGAGGCTGGCGTAGCCTCAGCCTTAGCAGAAGACTTCTCTTGGTCGTCGCTAGTACATAGGAAAAGTGGTTAGGTAGACATAAGGGGACATATAGATAAAATCCTTCATATATAGAAGAGTGTTTACCTTAAATTAATGGTGGCAGGAGGAGTGCGCAGGGGAGTCGTCACAAGATTCTCCTCGAACTCTTCCTCGGTTGTGCGCACTTCTGCCCATGAGGGCCCGACCCCTATGCGCGCGGCTTTGCGCGACGATGATGGGGGCTCCTTTGCCTTTTCCCTAATGTGGAGTTTTACTCTTCCTCAAATTCTTCCTCGGCCTTCTCAGCGTCCTCGGTAAGATTATCGGACGACAGCGAGGAGCTGAGAAAGGGCGGTGGTTGTTGTTGGGCTGGTGGTTGTTATCCCGGAGGTGGTGGTGGCTGGTCTGCGCCGGTATCATCATTCTCTTGGGCGGCGGAAGGATCCCCAACTTCCAGATCCATGGTATTCTTTTGTGCACATTCCTAGAGCGACTCTTCATTTTCCTTCTCAAGACGGGAGTAGACCATCAAATCTTCCGGAAAGGCACCACGAACGAGGTCAAGAATATCCATAGCTACGCAGAAACAAACAGACAAATAGGAGGATACATTTTAGTTTTTTGGCACAAGATGGTACTTACAGAATGCTACGATGAATGCGGGAAGAACCACTAACCCTGGCCACTCCGGGTGCGGAAAAAGTTTTCCTATGTGCGCCACAGATGACTGTGCGACTTAGGCCAAGATTGACTAACACACTCTTCGGATACGGTTATACGGGAATGCGATTGTTGCTTAGGGTCTCCGCGTCCTCAAAGTTGTAGGAGTTACGGCCAGGTAAGGGGTCCTTCCTCACTATTCTAGGGGTCACGAAGGGGAAGTGAAAAGGAAAGGCGACATCGTCAACCCACAAGAATATATCATTTCAGTCCCTTAGGGAGTATATTTTTCCATCTTAGCACTGCATCCCGCCCTTTCGCTTAGCGAAGGATACCTCACCATTGGCTAGTTTCCGTTGGTATAAAACACTGAATAGGTCTACGGTGGCCTCTATATCTAGTGTGCGGCAGTTAATTTTGAAATTTGAAACCTTGGCTGCCCCTATACAATGCAATTGAGAGACGTGGGTCTCATAATGCATCAGCACATTAACAAGGAAGCGGGACATGGGTATACGCTGGTTCGTGTAGTAAAATAACCGGGTGTACACTCCTATCTTTCCTACGGGAGCTTGGCTTATATTGTGTTGAGGGTTCCGAATTTATGGGTGCAGATAATTTGGTATGTAGTAATCGGTGGTGAATTGATCTAGCTCCCCTATGGTCAAGATTAACGTGACATCGGATAACTGTCTCACCATTGTGACGTGTATAAAAATAAGGTGGTCGCAAGGGTTACCTTAGAAGAGATCTGGTAACGATGGAGTGTTTTGAAGACGTTAATGGGAGTTTGAGAGGTTGAAGGTGAATAAACAGTCAAAATGGGGGCGTTAGGGTATATGTAGACTTTCTAAGTTACTGTTTACTGCTTGGATATGTGCCACGTGTTACCCACTTGCTTAATCCAACGGTGGAATGTGAAGAGGTAACTATGACGTGGCATACGCTTTTCCTAGATTTCGAGGGAGTTGGGTAAAAGGGGGGATGAATTTTTTCTTGGCGGGAATGTTTGAATTCTTTACAACGGAGTGGATTGTGCGCCTATTGTTTTTTTAGCACTTGGCAGCTTATAGTCTAGTAGCCGTGGTTAGAACCTGCGACCACTACACTGGGGCGACATGATGACGTATAGTCCCTAGTCGGGCTGGATAGTCCGACTCACGGGTACTACCCGTATCTATCATGAATGGTTTAAATGCTTATGCGATGCGCACGCAGCCTAGGAGGCCCAATAAGCCGTTGTCGCATGTACGGTTAATTACTTAACCAGGTTCTTGTCGTAGTGCGACAGGATCAGACAAAATATAACCTATATTATAGTTATATCCGCCTAAGGAAAAGAGATATACACTTACCTTAGTTAAGTGATAAGGATCAACCTATTTGGAGTCATTATATCTTCCTTAGGCCGCAAGAACAGGGAGCTCAGCCTAGACTCTCTCGGGTATAAAAGGAACCCTCATGGTTCTACAAAGGTACGATACACACAATACCCTAAACACTAATATACTAAAATCGGTTACTTACTCTCATGCCGGAGTCTAATCTTGGGTCACAAACCCACAGTAAGCCTAACGGTGTCTGTTTAGTGCGTAGGGTCCTCAAAACAAGTTTCACTTGGTGCAAGAGCCGGAGTCTACAAGACCCCGAATTAAGCCTAATTCGGGTTAATCTCGGTCCATCCAACTTTTGTATCAATACCAATGATCATAATTTATGAAACCTTTATATTGGTTAGTTAGCCGATGGTTAACCGACCCCCTGGCAGCCAAAATAGGATCACGTTTCTGTTGCAACATACAGTATCAATTAGGCAAATCTGGGGAGACTAGTTTCACACAACAAACAGGCCTTGCAGATTCGGGACACAAAAAACAGACCGTAGACTTTTACTGATGTTGGTTACGGAGTATATGATGTTGGCTATTATATTCCAATTCAAGACATGTTGTAATGAACTAATTATGATAAGTGATATGTGACGTTTGAAATTCAATATACATAAGTGATATGTGCCTTATTTCAACTAATGGATAACTAAACAATGGTCAGATCTACAATTAATTGGGGAAGAATGGTCAGATTCGATTGATTGAAATCTGGAAACGAATTACAAATATCATTTAAAGTTAAATATAAAATCAAGAACAAATTTAAGGTAAAGAAGATAAGGTTATTTTAGTCAATTCAAGTGGAAAGTTGGCTAGATCGATCAAATTTTTAAATATATATTGGCGAGCTTGGTTGTTTAGATACTACATTGAGGACAACATTTTTTTTTGAATATATGTTACGTATCTTTTATCTTTTGTCCTATAGGGAACTGAGTCATTTTCAAAACTTGGTCTATAACCGAAAATTTAAATGTTTCATGTTTCTTAGTGTCAAACACAGAATCTGCCATTGTTGTTCGATATCTGCGCGGGTAACTCTCTAATCCTTATTATTTAATTTTAATTATCGTTGTAGTATTTCATCTCTTGATTACATTTTGAAATATTACATCACTCTAATGACGATAATTACTATCTCTTTCCAAATCCTTTGTGTTTCATTAATTACGATGGGATATTACTTGATTACATATGCCCTTACTGCATTTCTAGAATTCTTGTTCTTGTGAATTGATCTTGTTGCAATGATTTTATATTGTTATGACGTTTCATACTTGTATTCGGAGCGCGTATGTTGCCGAATTTTCATACTCACTTTTCTGAGTACTATTGCTATCTTGTTTATGTGTGATACGATTGACCTCATATACTCGTTCGTTTTGAACTGTCTGTTTTTCTCGACTCACTGTTACATATTGTCGTATTCTTGTGATACCACTGTTCGGGATTAAATAAGTGTTGTTTTCAATGAAACTTTCGATTTTATTTTACTACCGGGCGTGTTACCTTCATTGTTTAACTCTTTTAAGATATCTATTTAGATATCAAAATTGTTTGTGATTGGATGTACAGTCTATAGACTATTGTGTAGCTCAATGTGTCTCCGAAAAATACTAAAGGACATCGTGTGAGTCACACATCTCGAAGCATTCTTTGTATCCGTGTTGAATAATATCAAGGGTTTTCATAACCTTGATTGACCTTTACGTCACCGTTTTACGCGACACTAGTATATCGATTAAATATTACTTCATTGACCATTCTCCGTTTCGACTTCGAATTACAACGTTCGTTTGAACCGTAATTGGAAACACCACCGTCATCTTTTAATTCATATCCTATGATATAATGTGGTGCTTGTTTGGAATAAGATTTTACTCCTATAAACTTGTATCCTCCCCTTTCATCAAATCTCCTCGTTCCGGGAGTGCAACTCGTTAATGTTCCATTTCTTTCTCGGTATGTCTTGTGATTTTGGAAAATCACACCGCCAAGAGACATTCCTGCATTGCATCTTGAAATCGAATACACGGATGTCATGAACCGTTTTTGATTTCTTAGTTTAGTGTTAGCATTCTTGAACCAATTTTATACGATGTTTTCCTTTATATGCTTAATTATACAATTTATTCTCTTTCGTCTTTATGGAATCCACAAGTCACGTGTGTACATAAATTCCAAGTTGTTAGGAAGTTTGATTAAATTTCTAGGTGTGTCGAAAAATATACTTTCTGCAGAAAAGTTACATATAATTTAACGATGTCGAGAAAATATTTTTATAAACTGTAGACGTAAAAATATGTTTCTGCTTGTTGAGACGTTCGTTTAGGACATAAAATTTGACCCGAAAATCGTAAAAACGAGCAAATTACGCTCTTTGAAATTATAAAATTTAAGAACTTAATTTTTCGTATTTCAAAAATATCACTTTGTTGACAGATTTAATGCAAGGGAATTTTCTTCCATTTTTAATCTGTTTCAAGTCTCGAGTAAAACTAGAAAGTTGTTCAAAACATCGTTTTACATCAAATTGCCTTAGACTTCGAATCTTAAAAATATCATTTAGTGAGTCAATTGGTCTGGTCAGACCCCAAAAGTCAAACTTAAAAGTCAAAGCTGATGGACTTAAAAAATATGGTTTGAAGCGTTTTTGAGTTCGTTTGAGCTCGTAAAATTTTAACGAATGATATGTTACAACTAAAAACATTAAATGCGTTTGAAGACGTTTAAAATAAAATAGTAACTTTGACTTTGGTCATACATACATATATCTTGAACTTTTGGAACCAATTGATTTGATAAACCGATGATGAACTATATGTTTCGAAAAATGTGTACATTTTTATGCGTCCCTATTTACGTGTTAAATTCCTAAAGTTACCTAAAATAGAAACTTTTCGGAGTAGTTGTACTATTTGGGAACTGATGCCCTACTTTCTTAAAAGTATATTTATGTCAAATAAATTACAACATGAGCGCATATGGATTCCTTTCTCTTCTCTTTCATATATGACTTATTTATCATTCTATATTGTCTTTCTTTACTTCTAACGTACAACTGATTTTGGCCAAGGATTGAAATTCTTGTTTCACATCGTTCATTATCATTGTGACACGGGTCTCATGACCACTCCAACTAAACCTTTTGAAACTTTATCAATTTGTAACTATTTCATCGATTGTCTGAGGAACCACTCTTTAATACACTCGTCTAACCCACTCGCTATTTTATAAGATGTCACCATATAAACCAAAATTATTAATGTTTGCAAATCATTTTACAAAAAAGTTCTACTTGGGCTTTACAAAATATTTGAATGTTACCTTGTTCTTATAAAGAATTCTTGTGACATTATGATTGTTGATTCAAATATCTAGCCGATTTACCTATTTGTGAAAAGTTTCATAATTTATTCTAAATCATGTTTTACAAATGGCATTATATACATATTTTAAATCATACGATATGTAATACTAGTTTGACGAAGCTGAGCATCGAATTGCTACTCCTAAATTATGCATGGCCTGATCACCTATGTGTAACTTAGAGGGAGCCATGCGAGGCCGAATAGTAGTCGCCTTAAATATTTGGCCAGGAACCAACTTTTACTTATGTTCTTTAAAAAGTTAGATAAAATAAAGTTTAGAAAACTTTTACATCTTATGTGAGTAACACCAGTTCGCGACATACACATTTGAACCCTTATCTTTTCTTGAACAAAGTACATGCCTCAAACACCTATTTCCTCACTCAACGATCCTTGTTTTACTTTTTACCTCATCATCCTCATGATACAATTCTCGTTACCACGCGTCTAAATTCTTATCATTGATACCAGACTTGAAAGTTTCAATTTTTTATGCTTATTCATTGACCAACCTTCTCTATCTATTTTGGTAGACCTTCGAAACATCGTTGGACGTGGATAATGATTTTCTTTATCCCTCATGATGTGTGTTAGATTATATCGTCTTGAAAATTCATTTGTGTGAACCATGTGTTGACTTCTCTTTCTCATTGCTAATGTTGTTTATTTTGCTAGAATTACTCTCAAGTGACTTCTTAAGAATTTTCTTTGATTTGAAAATTCGTTGTGTGGCTTTTTTTTCGATCATGTATCGACCATCGAGAACTTAATAAGCCGTTCTTTGTGACATCAACTGCACTCAAGAAGTGATGGCTTGCTATAATCCTTTGCTTGTTATTATTTTTATCATCGACACTTCTATTCTATCACGTTTGTTGAGAATCGATCCGAATTACATTTTATTCCCTCGTGCTATTGCTTGCATATTAACTATTTTTTATTATTCGTTTCATACTCGTTTACTATCTTGTCACCTTTTGAAAAATCCGGATATGTCATATGTTTACCATTTGATACCTTAATCACCTTCTTGGATTTCTAAAAATTATTATTAATTTTTAAGAATTTTTTACACCTTTTGTCAAGAGTTTAAATTACCAAAATACCCTTTTCAAGTTTAATGTCGGATCTATACATCCTCTTTGGTAAATTTATAACTAGTGTTTAAAAGGATGTCAAGCTGTATCATTTAAAATATTTGATTATATCATACTTTACATTCAACCTAATGAAATTATCAAATTAATTTATAATTTCTAACAATGATTCTAAATAATTTAGAAACTTGATTTTCTCTAATGGTAACGATAAACCTGAGTTTTAACAATAAATTCATACAGCCATCCAAAAGCTCTTAAGCTGATCGAAATAATTAACTGAACTGAGTTACTTTTAATTTAAAACCCTTATCATGAAAATACTTAAGCTAAATTTGAAAGTAATACCAAATCCTAGGCAAATAATTGTGACATAGGAAGCAATGAATCAGTTCTAAAATAGGTATTCCCATTTGTTCGCATCTTCTTCCGTCTCCAGTTGAACTCTGAGGGACCAGAGTTCCTTTAGGGGGGCCGACTGTGAGAACTCGTATATTTCCCGGTAATTAAATTATTCTTTTATTCATACTTCTCTATTTTACAATGTTTTACTTTTCTATTTATTTTTCATATGTAAATCCTGAGATCTCCAGAATTTTAATTAGATTATATTTTAATTTTTTTCTGATCATTAATAATATTTTGAGTACTTGTCATTTATTATTTATTGGCAAAATCTATGACCGTCATCAACCGTAAATATCCTGGTTATGACATAAAAATATTATTTTTATTGTCTTCATTTTAATTTTTCATTTAACGAGCATTCTTCGTAAATTTTCGATAATCCTTTAAGCGTCATTCGTTTATTTGACGCGTTAACGTTTATTAAATCATAATCCTTTATTTATTTATTGAAATATCAGTGTTCACCGTATGTGAGCGTTTTTAATTTATATTGAGCGTTTATTTTTCGGGTTTGAAATGTACATTTCAAATCGCGTAATTTTTGAAATATCGGGCTTCGATAATACCCGCTATACTTAAAATATAACATAATTGAACTAATATACCTCTCTTTTTTTGTTAGATGTGGCGTCACTCCTTATTCTCATAGACCATTTATTTTGTAAAAATTAGACGTCACAACAAGTGTTTATTTGGAAGAACACGTATTTCTTTTTCACATATATTTGATCTCACGTCATATGGTATATGACTTGCAAAAACAATAAACTAAAACACAATATCTGTTGGTGTTTATTCGTCCCAACCAGGGTATAGATAATCAGTCCTAGCTACTTACCAAAACAATGGTTACCGGATATCACTTGGAATCGTGTAATCACTTTCCAAAGTAAATTATTCGACCCTAATGCCTGGGTATCACGAATACCTACTTGGGATAAGACCAAATGCTGTTAGAGATTTAGGCACAAATCACTAACCCTTTCTTTGTTATGTATTTCTGTTTCTGCATCTATTTTCCAGGCAATGTTCTGTTCACCTATTTATAGGTGTAGTACTCAAATCCTAGTCAATGGAATTAACGGCCAATTAATCTCCTCTTAATGTGCTCCATAATACCAGGGACGTGGTTACAAGACCAATTAAACGTGGTCATTAAAACACTTGAATTGGTCAAAGACCGTTATAAGCATAATTGTTCAGCTCCAGCATTAGTCCATCCTTCAGTCTCACTGAAGCATCAGCAAACCCTAAAGGGTGTTCCCGCTGAAGGCCTCAGTACTGAAGAAGACTCGCTGATGAGTAAACACTGAAAACATGACTTCAATGGAGTTACTCCCTGATGAATATCTTCAGTCCAGAGTTACACTCTCTGAAGATCATCAGCGATGCTGAACAAACTTTAACCACAATATGAGTCAGGGTGTTCATGGACTTATGGGTGTACACTCCGTACCTCCTTACCTCCTTACCCATTCACCAGTATGAACTGACCCGCAATTGAACTATATTTCCAACAATCCTCCCCAATATAGTACAATTCCTTTTGCATGAAAATTAACATTAACAAAACCAGTGCATCGATGAAAATATCCTAAGGATTGAATTTCCATCTTAGTATAATACTTCAAACATTCGAAAATCAGGGTCTTCTAAGAATTGAACCCTTTAACTACTTTGAATACATGAAGATAAAATACACACAAGTTTTCAAATACATAACAAATCCTGACACTACTAGCCATGTGTCTATATCCAAATTCATAAATGTTGTAAGAGCCAAGTCCATGCTCCCTGAGGCGGCGAAACCTCAACATTTACATAGGTAGTTCCTCTTAGATCATGCTCCTGCTTCAGCACTTTTTCAAAGACTTTAACCATTGAGAAGTTTATAACTTCATCCTCCTTCAGCAGGTACAATCACATCCTTGGGATGATATACATGTGCTTCAGCCCCTAAATGTTTAGCTTTCCACATTGAACTCAGCTCCCAAGTTTTCTTAGGAGGGAGTTAGGTGTCCTAGCATTTAGTGACTAGAGTGGACTTTTAAACCCATCCCTTTACCAGACTTTATAACCAAGTCTCTAGCCAATTCCTTCATCAAGTAATCAGCTAAGTTTTGTTGAGACCTCATAAACTCTATTGAAATCACCCCATTCGTGATCAGTTCATGAATCATGCTATGTCTAACACCTAGGTGTCTCGACTTACCATTGTACATCTGGATATATGCCTTAGCCAATGTAGCTGCACTATCACAACGGATAGAAATGGGTGCCATAGGTTTGACCCACAATGGAATCTCAAGAAACACGTTTCTCAACCATTCAGCTTCTTTGCCAGCTGCTGCTAGAGACACAAACTCATATTCCATGGTAGAACCAGTAATGCAAGTTTGCTTCTTGGAAGCCCAAGAAATTGCAGCACCACCAAGAAGGAATACCCAGCCACTGGTGGATGAATTATCCTCACTATTGTTGATCCAACTTGCATCAGTGTATCCTTCTAACACTAAAGGATATCCAGTATAAGACAAACAATAATCCATTGTTCCTTTCAAATACTTCAGTACCCTCTGAATTGCTTGCCAATGTTGAGTACTAGGATTACTAGTGTACCTACTCAGTTTACCCATAACAAATGCAATGTCAGGCCTGGTACGAGTCATGGCATACATCAAGCAACCAATAACCCTTGAATAATCAAGCTGGGAGACAGCCTGACCATTGTTAGGCATCAGTTTCTCACTTGTATCCATAGGTGTACTTACTGGAGTACAATCAAAGTGATTGAATTTTTTCAGCACCTTCTCAATGTAATGAGACTGAGAAATTACAATACCATCACTTTCATGTTTAATCCTTATGCCAAGGATAACATCAGCCTCCCCCATGTGTTTCATAGAGAACTTCGATGACAAAAATCCCTTTGTCTGATCAACGTTAGCTTGGTCAGTACCAAAGATTAACATGTCATCAACATATATGCATATGATGACTCTTTTACCAGATTCATCAAATTTGCTATATACACATTTTTCAGCTTGGTTAAGTGAATAACCATTAGACAAAACCACTTCATTAAATTTTTGGTTCCATTGCTTAGGTGCCTGCTTCAGTCCATACAAGGACTTAATCAGTTTACACACCTTACCTTCATGACCAGGCATGATGAAGCCCTGAGGTTGGTTCATATAAACCTCCTCATCCAAGTCACCATTCAAGAATGTTGTCTTCACATCCATCTGATGAATAATCAGATTATGAATACTTGCTAGAGCAATCAACATTCTTATGGTACTGATACGTGCTACTGGAGCATAAGTATCAAAATAGTCTATCCTTGAATTTTGTTTAAAGCCCTGAATGACTAACCTTGCCTTGAACTTTTCAACAGTTCCATATACCTTCATTTTACTTTTGAAAATCCACTTGTTACCAAGTGGATTACAACCTGGAGATAGATCAACCAACACCCAAGTGTTGTTTCCCATGATGGAGTCCAACTCATCATTTATTGCTTCTTTCTAGAAAGCAACATCCTAGAACTTCATTGCTTCATCAAATGTTTTGGGATCATCCTCAACATTAAAGCAATAGGAGTATTGGTCTGAGACCTCATCCCTTGTACCTTCAACCAAGTATAGTTGAAACTCAGGCCCAAAATTCCTTGGAGTCCTATGCCTTGTGCTTCTTCTAAGCTCAGGCTCAGGTTGCTGAACCACAACCTCATCAGTGACCCTTTCAGGATCCACTGAAGCTCCAATATCCTCAGCTCCAGTAGGAGTCCTGAGGCTTGGTCTAGGGACTTATGAGAACCTAGTCTCATCAAAGTTAGCATCCCTTGATTCAATGATTGAGTTTATTGAAACTGAATCATTAGGTTCAATGACAATAAACCTATATGCCTTGGAATGCTCAACATATCCAACAAAGATGCATTCAATGCCTCTTTCACCCAAGGTTTTCACCTTTGGATGAGGGAATCTTACAACTGCCCTACAACCCCAAACCTTGAGATAGTTCAAGTTTGGTTTCCTTTTAGTCTAGAGTTCATAAGGGGTAATCTTGTTCCTTTTGTTGGGAACCCTATTTAATAAATAGCAAGCTGTTAACATAGCTTCACCCCAAAACCCTTGACTCAGTCTAGAGTAAGACAACATGAAATTAACCATTTCTTTCAGTACTCTATTATTTCTTTCAGATATACCATTTTGCTGAGGGGTATAGGGGGAAGTCGTTTCATGGATTATTCCAACAGACTGAAAGTACAAAGTATCCATGTACTCACCTCCCCTATCAGTCCTTAATCTTTTGATTTGGACTCCTTGTTGTAATTCAACTTCGGTCTTAAATACTTTAAATTTATCTAATGCTTCATCCTTAGTATGTAACAAGTAAACAAAGCAAAACCTAGAAGCATCATCAATAAATGTTACCAAGTATTTCTTATTCCCTAGTGAGAGAGTAGAATGCAAATCACATAGATCACTATGGATTAGTTCCAAGACCTTAGTTTCATGTTTTACATCTTGAAATGGTTTCTTAGTTATTTTGTTCAGCATGCAAGTCTGACACTTTTTAGTTTCCATGTCAAATACTGGGATTAACCCATCTTTATACATATCTTGCATCCTCTTAAAGTGGACATGGCCCAGCCTAGCATGCCATGGTGAAGAATCTTTCAGTTTAATGGTGGACAACGAGGCTGAACAAATATTTGCACTACAAGCACTAGTTGAGTTAATACTGGGGGTTGTTTCAATACTAAGCCTAAACATTTGATTACTCAAATAACCAAAACCAATAAACACACCATGTTTGGATAAAACAAATCTATTAGATTCAATCACTTGTTTATAACCACAATTATTCAAAACACTACTAGAAACCAAATTCTTCCTAATATTAGGAACATGCAAAATATTAAACAAGGAAACAATCTTTCTAGAACTAAACTTAAGATCTACACAACCACGTCCATGCACTAGGGCTGTTGATTTATTTCCAATGTGAAGAATTGATCCATCATTTAGTGACTCATAACTCTTGAACCATCATCTATCTTTACACACATGAACAGTTGCTCCAGAATCAACCCACCACGCAACACCATCATCCTGCACAAAATAAGCTTCAAATACATATGTAACATCATAAATCCGAAGAGATTCATTAAACATATTCTGACCTTTCAGTGTTGTGTTGTTAGAACCAATCACTGAACCATTTGTGCATGATCCACTAGCCTTGCTGCCAGTACCAACACCTTTACAATCCATTTTCAAGTGTCTAGGTTTTCCACACTTCCATCAAGTCACTGATGATTACTTCATGTTAGGATTAGCTTTGGTGTTATCATGATGCTTACGTTTGCCCTTGTTGTCATTGTACATGATGGAGTTGTTATGCTCTATCATATTGACAACTGATGAACCAGCAACATTGTTGCTCTTTGGCTTGTCAGTATCTTGCACCCTGAGGGATTCCTCAATTCGCAAATGACTACCCAACTCAACAAGAGTTAAATCCTTCTTCTTATGTTTCAAGGTGTGCTTGAAATCTTTCCAAGAAGAAGGGAGTTTTTCTATGACACAAGAGACCTGAATGGTCTCATCCATGTGCATATTATGTTGTGTGAATCTACCAAGTATACCAAGAAATTCATTGTATTGTTCCATGACTGGTCTTGAATCAGTTATTTTGTAATTTGTGAAATCACTCACAATGAACTTCTTACTTGATGCATCCTCAGCCATATATTTGGCTTCCAAGGAATCCCATAGTTCTTTATCAGATTCAAAATTTTGGTAAATATCAAATAAGGAATCAGACATACCATTGAGAATAATACCACGACACACATAGTCATCATTCTCCCATTTGCTCCTTTTCCTTATTTCTAGCAGAGTAGCATCATCACCACCATTAGGAATGGGAGTGGTCAGCACATACACCACGTTCATGGTAGAAAGAAGAAAGTGCATCATCTTTTGCCATCTCCTGAAATCCACCCCTTCAAACTTGTCCAGTTTGGAGAAGTTAACCACCATATTCTTCATTGCAGCCGCCATTGATTACCACAAAATAATTTACTTTGATTGTTGGTGTTTATTCGTCCCAACCAGGGTATAGATAATCAATCCTAGCTACGTGCCATACAATGGTTACCGGATATCACTTGGAATCGTGTAATCGCTTTCCAAAGTAAATTATTCGACCCTAATGCCTGGGTATCACGAATACCTACTTGGGATTAGACCAAATGCTTATAGAGATTTGGGTACAAATCACTAACCCTTTCTTTGTTATGTATTTCTGTTTCTGTGTCTATTTTCCATGCAATGTTCTGTTCATCTATTTATAGGTGTAGTACTCAAACCCTAGTCAATGGAATTAAGAGGAATTAACGACCACTTAATCTCCTCTTAATGTGATCCATAATACCAGGAAAGTAGTTACAAGACCAATTAAAAATGGTCACTAAAACACTTGAATTGGTCAAAGATCGTTACAAGCATACTTGTTCAGCTCCAGCATTAGTCCATCCTTCAGTCCCACTGAAGATCAGCAACCCTGAAGGGTGTTCCCGCTGAAGCTCTCAGTACTGAAGAAGACTTGTTGATGAGTAAACACTAAAGACATGTCTTCAGTGGAGTTACCCCCTGATGAATATCTTTAGTCCAGAGTTACACTCTCTGAAGATCATCAGGGATGCTGAACAAACTTTAACCATAATATGACTCAGGGTGTTCAGGGACTGTTTTTGAGTCACTTAGGTTGTAAACTGGAAAACTCATCACAAGGAACCTTTGAAAGTACACCTAGTCTAGGTATCAAAAAGTCTGAAAGCATGTTGTGAAAATATATAACGAAGAAGTTATGTCTATTTGAAAATCGGACAAATTGTAACCAATCCTGAAAAACTACACTAAATGTTACTGATGTCGCATCTTCGCACCTGTTTTTGAATCGCTTCTGGTCCGAACTTGTATTCCCCGAGATCTATTTTTCAGATTGTACTTGCGGGCGTTATGAAACCTAGTAATGAAAAATCTACTGCCCGCGAAAGATGGCAGAAATTTGCCTTTTTAGTAAAAATTCTAACTAGTTTTTACTTGTGAGGTGATTTCGTAGGTGATTCTTGCTCATCTATTGTTCCAGTGCTTTGTAATCATCTAGGTATATATATACTTAATCATATGTATCATTTAAACATCATGTTGTATCACCTATACAAGTTTGCATGCTAAAAATATCTTTTTTTATAAAAAAACAAAAAGCTACTGATCGTCCTACTTTAGCCCCTGTTTAGACCCTCTTATAGTTGGATTTGGTTCTTCTAATAACTAGAAACTTGTAGTTCACACAGCTAACTTTACGTAGCCGCTTAGCACACTAAAAACGAACTAATAACAAGGAACTTATGGCTGTTTTTAAAAATTTGACAGAAAGCTAAACAGCAGCTGAGAAAACTGAATAAATTTCAAGTGGTGGGATGAATATTTCTGTGATGTCAACTTTGACACTGTTTTTGAGTCACTTAGGTTGTAAATTGGAAAACTCATCACAAGGAACCTTTGAAAGTACACCTAGTCTAGTTTTCAAAAAGTCCGAAAGCATGTTGTGAAAATATATAACTAAGAAGTTATGTCTATTTGAAAATCGGACTAATTGTAACCAGTCTTGAAAAACTGCACTAAATGTTTCTGATATCGCATCTTCGCACCTGTTTTTGACCCGCTTCTGGTCCGAACTGGGTAAAAGTGAATAAAAGACTTCTTGTAGTCCCCGAGATCTATTTTTCAGATTGTACTTGCGGGCGTTATGAAACCTAGTAACGAAAAATCTACTGCCCGCGTTAAAAATTAGACATCACAACAAGTGTTAATGCGAAAGAACACGTGTTTCTTTTGCACATATATTTGATCTCACGTCATATGGTATATGACTTGCAAAAACAATAAACTAAAACACAATATCTCCTTTCTTGCTTGGTTGTTCACGTCCAAAAAAAACTCAATGAACAAAACCGCCTCATTTTCATCTTCTAGCTAGATATTTGTTACACAAAGTTCTAAAAGATTAATGATCACAACTTATGATCTTGGACCACGTCAACATCATCTATTTTTGGAATTTGAGGGCTGACATAAAGGCCGTATTTAACAAGTGTCTAGATGAAAGAGATGATCGATTTAAAGACTTCTCGCGTTGATTTCGTAGTTGATTCTTGTTCATCTATTGTCCAGTGCTTTGTAATCATCTAGGTATATATATACTTAATCATATGTATCATTTAAACATCATTTTGTATCACCTATACAAGTATGCATGCTAAAAATCTCTTTTTTATAAAAAATAAAAAGTTGTTGATCGTCCTACTTTAGCCCCTGTTTAGACCCTCTTATAGTTGGATTTGGTTCTTCTAATAACTAGAAACTTGTAGTTCACACAGCTAGCTTTCCGTAGCCGCTTAGCACAATAAAAACTAACTAATAACAAGGAACTTATGGATGTATAAAAATCTAAACTGAATAAATTCTAATTGCTGGGATAATATTTCTGTGATGTCAATTTCGACATTGTTTTTGAGTCACTTAGGTTGTAAACTGGAAAAATCATCACAACGAACCTTTAAAAGTACACCGAGTCTAGTTTTCAAAAAGTCCGAAAGCATGCTGTGAAAATATATAACGAATAACTTATGTCTATTTGAAAATCGGATAAATTGTAACCAATCCTGAAAAACTGCACTAAATATTTCTGATGTCGCATCTTCGCACCTGTTTTTGACCCGCTTCTGGTCCAAACTGGGTAAAAGTGATTAAAAGACTTCTTGTAGTCCCCGAGATCTAGTTTTCAGATTGTACTTGCGGGCGTTATGAAACCTAGTAACGAAAAATCTACTGCCCGTGAAAGATGACAAAAATTTGCCTTTTAGTAAAAATTCAACTATTTACTTGTTAAATGTGAGGTGATCGAGTGTAATAGAAGGCAGTTTTAGGCATTTTAGGCCGAATGATCTATGATGTCTTTAATAATAATGTTGTGTGGTTTACGTACTTTCTAAATGTGTCGGGAGTTTTACAAATGTGATAAGAACCAGTTTTTGGCAAATTGTTAAAAAAAGAACGCTTCAAGATATTTTGTGAATAAAATAATTGGGGGAGTTGAATTTTAAGTATATATGGATTTATAAACGCAAATGCAAACATATGGATGGCGATTCATGCTATTACGTAATCATTCTGGCTATATTATAAACCTAAGACGCGTCTCGTCATGTTAGGTCTCGCTCATTCATATGTCGATTATGTTGCGTTTCTTTCTCGATCAACGAGAAATTGTTATCTCGTGAAGTCATGTATTGACTATTGGACATTTGTTCTTGATCTACGTGTAATAAGTATATCAGGCGAGTTCATAGCCTCTTTTTACTACTTATACATTGTTTCTAAACGCGGGGTGAGATTTTACATGGTGGAACACATTCATTTAAAACTGTATGCTATCCAGAACTTGTTTGCTATCCAGATTTGTATGTTATCCAGAACTTGTATGCTTTTCAGAACTTGTATGTTTTCCAGAACAGATTACCATTATTATTATTGTTTTTAGTTTCCATAGCCACTAAGTTTCCTTAACATTTCATGCACCGTTAATTTTCTAGTGTTACCTTTCTGAGCGCAAATGTTGTGGATGGATCCATCGGGATTGACAATCCCTGTCCCGATTACCTTGACGCACTTACATTTGTTTATACTTGAGTATTTAGGCTGAATACTCACCAGGGGAACTTACCTTTTTTTAAGCTTCGGTGTCATGAGGTAAATAGCAATAATAATGGTTTCGGACTATGGTTAATGTACATAACCATTTTTCCTCTTTCTTGTTTATAAACGAATGCTTGTGTTCCACACCTTTACTGCTAAACCTATGAATATCACTCAAATTTATGTTGACGATTTTACATGTTTAATCTCAGGTATTATTACTTAGCTTTGCTTGGATGGGAGCCCACATTATATTATCGCAGCTTGGAGATTTCTGTGTATATTTAAACTTTGGTTTTGGTAAAAACTGTCATAAAGTTTGTCATATATTCTTGGTAACCATAAGTTATAAGACGATAATCAAATAATAGATTTTTCCGCTTATAAAACTCTGGGACCCTTTGTTTAAAACTCTGATCTTTTATGATGTAATGTATATGTCTTTTATTACGTCATTTCCAAGTCATTTTATAATTCATGTTACTTGTACCATGACGTGTTACCCCCTTGCTGCCTAGTTGTTCCCTTTCCTGATTTTGGGGGTCTCACAGATTGGTATCAGAGTGATGTTTATAGGGAAGGACAAAAGCTAAAGATACGTAACATATGTTCAAAAAAAACTGTTCTCGTCAATGTAGTATCTAAACAACCAAGATCACCAATATATATTCAAAAATTTGATCGTTCTCGCCAACTTTTCACTCGAATTGACTAAATAACCTTATTTTCTTTACCTTAAATTTGTTCTTGATTTTATGTTTAACTTTAAATGATATTTGTAATTGTTTTCCAGATTTCAATCAAATTTATGGTATTTTTGTCATTAGGTTTTTTGTCAATTTATGGTAACAGTATAGAATCACGTTTTTTGTCAATTCAAACTAAAGTTATGTACGCACATTTAGAAAATGATCGGAATACTAAAAGAATTTATTAGTAAATGTGACATATATAGGCCACATAATAATCAAGAGGAACAGTTTAGCTAGAACCGATATTCTCATCAGTAGAACTTGTTATACTATAGAGTACAATGTTGAACAATTGAAACATGTATAATTACATTGAACCCAATTGATGACCTATAATACCTAGTCAGGCTGGATAGTCCGACTCACGGGTACTACCCGTATCCATCAGGAATGGATTAAATGCTTATGCGATGCGCGTGCAGCCCAGGAGGCCCGGTAGGCCGTTGTCACACGTACGGTTAATTACTTAACCAGGTCCTTGTCGCAATGCGACAGGATCAGACATAATATAACCTATATTATAGTTATATTCGCTTAAGGAAAAGAGATATACAGTTACCTTAGTTAGGTGATAAGGATCAAGCTATTTGGATGTCATTATCTCTTCCTTAGGCCGCAAGAACAAGGAGCCCAGCCTGTACTCTCTCGAGTATAAAAGGAACCGTCATGGTTCCACAAAGGTACGATACACACAATACCCTAAACACTAATATACTCAAATCGGTTACTTACTCTCACGCTGGAGTCTAATCGTGGGTCACAAACCTACGGTAAGCCTAACGGTGTCTGTTTAGTGCATAAGATCGTCAAAACAAGTTTCACTTTGTGCAAGAGCCGGAGTCCACAAGACCTCGAATTAAGCCTAATTCGGGTCAAGCTCGGTCCATCCAACTTTTGTATCAACAAGTTGGCGCTATCCGTGGAACCCTACACTAAGCTCTAGCTAATGACGAAAAGCGGCATGAAAGAAGGCCGTCAAGGATCCTCGACGGTAGATGGTCGTATCACATCCGCTAATGTTACTCCTGGATCTACCAGTGAAGCAAACACTCGGGATGTAATCAACCTACCTATCAGAAGAACATGCGTACTGTTCTCAACTCCCCTACCCATGGTGGAGGAAGGAGGCGCAGAGCAAGAGTCAACTCAGCCTCCTCCTAATAAAAAAAGAAGGATAATCCAAGAGGAAAGCGAGGAAGTTGTTGCTACGGAGGCACGCGCAATAGAGGAATACGTAGCCAATAACCAACAAACCCTCATCACGTTGGTTTCCAAACACAAGAAAAGAACGAAAGGAAAGGAGCGCGCAAAACTTGTTGAATCCTCTGAAAGCAACCTGTCGAGATCGAGTGATAACCACCCTGCAAAACGCATGCGCGAAGGTTACTCCTCGGATGACCAAGGCTTCTCGTAACCTTGGAGGAGAGCCAGGAAAAACGCTTTTACGAGGAGCATACAGTATTACTCGGATACAAGAAAGCCCCGCATTCCAGCAAACGTAAAAACTTATGATGGCACTTCAGATCCAGAAGACCACTTAAAAGTCTTTGAATCCCAAGCAGGCATTGAATAATGGCTAGAACATGTATGGTGCATGTTGGAAATACGTTTTTACGTATTTAGAAAGGATCGGTTACTCCAATGATATTGGGCTCGTGATCCAATATAGCTCATATAGCCCACATGTAGGGTGGGCTATATAAATCCCCCTCCTAGCATGTTAGGAAGGGTTGGTTGTTGTTGTTCAACACACTTTCATTTTTGATAATCAACCATTTCCTTTCTTTCAACTCTCTCCTTTCTCTCTCTTCTTTCTCTCTCTAAGTTTCTTCCATTTCTTCCATCATTCAATAGATTAATCCATACATGCCTAATCCTTAGAAAAACACGATCCTTCCATTGGTATCAAGAGCTATGGTTGCATCTTAGGATTTTCGTGTTTTTATCTATTGATTTGGTTTTCAAAAGGTGACAAAATTTATCTATTGATTTAATCTTATCATTCTGTTATTGTCTCAAATTTTTGTCTTACTTTCTTTTATTAATAATCTTTTATCAAGTTTCTTGTCTCGATTTGGGTGTTGTTTTTCTTGTCACAAACAAAAAATATATCAGTTTTTTATTTTTTTTTAACATCTCAAAAGTATCAGTTTTTTTTATCAAAAGTATTAAAAGTGTCAAAAAAATTTTTATTTTTTTTAATTCTAATATTTTTGTTTTTTAGCATTTTTTTTAACTCGATATGTCTTATCTGTTTTGAAAATTCACCCGTCGGAAAAGGGTTTTAATTTTCAGATTGTCATTCCGATTACTTCCATCGGAATAGGGTTTAAACATTCCGACCAGTATTCCGACATCACTTTCCGATCGCATTCCGACAAGGGTTTCTGATATCATTCCGATTGGACGACATTCCGACCAGGTTTTTCTCTATATTCTGATGGACTCATTCAGATAGCATTCCGATCGGTTGCATTCCGATCGTTAAACATTCCGATGGGTTTTTATTTTTTTTTACATTCCGATCGTCTTGTATGTTGAACTCAAACAAAACTGACTCTTTCTCCCTCGACACAACAAAGACCCAAGACTAGACTCGGACGACACCATCACCTTTGAACCAACACCATAACTCGACTCATCCTCAAGACTCAAGACTCACCCTTACCCCTCACACAAAAAAACCCATTCGACAACACAACACAACTCGTCAAAACCATGATTTTATCTGATTGACCAACCAATTCGATCACTTGATTGACCAACCCTCAATCTCACACACAGACCCATAACCTAAAACCAAACGAGAATCACACACCCCCGAAACAGATTCGACTCCTTCATCATTCTAAACCCTGACTCACACCATGAACACTAGTCTCAACCAACACTTCACTCAAACCAACACCGACACCCTCACAACACTCTCGACCATCTCACCCACCCACCCTCAACATACTCGACACCTACCCACGTCTCCCTCAACTCGTCTCGACCCAAAAAAACCATTTTGACTTCCCACGACAGACTCGAAAAACAAAGAAAGAAACACCTACCCGAGACCATTTCTCTTATGATCTTGACGCCTTCTTCCCACCGAAACTTAAACTGAGGATTGTAGAATCATTCTTGGAGGTTTTACATTCGAACAAACAAGATCATATTCTGTCCAAGTATGATCTCAGTTTATTGCATGTCAGTATAAGCCTCTTGTTTCAAACAAAACAAAAAAAGGATCAATAAAGCAAATACTGCTTCGGTTTCGAGTTTTGGTTAATTATCCAAGTGGGATTCGGTTTATTCTCAGATGATTTGTTTTGAAGAAGAGATGTATGAGTAAGATGTATCACACGTTTGATTTGAGATAGATGAAACTGGTTCACAAGAAAACTGGGTATTAAAGATCTTGTATTTGGGATTGAGAGATAAGAGAAAAGGAGGAGGCGGAGGTTTCTAGGTGGGAGGTTTCGGTGATTGCAGTTTGTGTTTGTGGGTTTGTTGGGAGAAGAGAGAGATTTTTTTTTTGAGATTGTTAAATGAAAGAGACGGAGAATGTTCTATTTTGAGAGAGAGAGATATTGATAGGTTGTTTGGATTTATTATAAAGTCATAGAAAGATTAAGTATTGGGCGGAGGAAACAAGACTTAGGCCACGTGTTTGTCTATTTAAGCCACATTTCCATCTTTATCTATTTTGTGTCAGTATTTTTTTTTATACGTGGGTATTACACTCATTTTTGCCAAATCTTATCTAAGATTTTTTTTAAACCGATACATACCAGTTTTTTCCTTATTTTTTTATTTACTTTTTTTAAAGTTAAACTTTTTATATTTTATATTTATTTTTTAAAAGTTAAACTTTTTATATTTTATATTTATTTTTTTAAAAGTTAAACTTTTTATATTTTAGATTTTAAAGTTAATGTTTTTTTAGTTAAGTTTATTTTGGATTTGGTACATCGTGTTGAGGCGGATATTTAGACAGAACCAAAGCGGTAAAATATTTAACGGGCCGATCATCATATTTATCGTAGCTTGGATTGGTCTCCGGTTTGTTTTATCAACATTTGAGCCGACAACAATTTTTGAGCCGAGAAAACAGTTACATCATCACTCGAGGATTTTTTTAAGAGTTTTTTACGGATCTTTCGTTTCTTCACGTATTGTTAAATTCCGACAACAACGACATTCATTTTTCATCAAACTTTCAATGGAGTCGTTGAATTTGACACTTCAAGAGGGAGACTCGCATAATTTGCAAGACAAAGTTAGAGAAAGTGACAACACTTCATTTCGAATGATTCAGTCTCATCTTGTCACTCTTTCATGGATTCATGGAGGGAGCGAATTTGTGACAATCTTTGGTCAAGATCGTCATATATTCATCGACTCAATATTCACCACTTTGACCCAACTCGCCGAGCAACTCAACCATGAAAACTTTAATCACTCTGCATCGGCACTTGCATATAAGGATCTTGTGACACAACTCACGCCTTTCCTCGAATTCAATATCATCAAGCCTGAAAGTTCAGTGATTTGCCAATCATTTCTTCGAGATACACATACCGAGCTTCGAGTTTTCCGTGATACAATTTTGAAACTCATGTCATCGGTCTCGTCTTCGATTTATGAAAGATCTCGACTTCAGCAAGAGTATGATAATGGAGTGCAAGGCTCCTCGATACAAGAGGAAAATGGTCATACGGTTGAAAACTTGGAGGCTAACGATGGCAAGAGCACGGAATCAGGAGGACAACATGATACTAATGGCCCGTCAGGGAATGTTCACGAGATCTCTTTTGATGACACCTTACCCGTTTATGACGAAGAGCCTGCAAACATGGTACAATGTAATGTTGTTTATGATGTATATGTTGATGCCATGCCGCATATTGAGCATTCTGAACCTAATTATGACAAACATGGGATGGAAAAGAGTGATAGAAATACCACCTCTGATTCATCCGATGTGAGTCATAATGGGGGAGAAAATGTTCAAAATGCTAAACATCATGATAATTGTCTTTTGACTGCTTCTGATTCCAAGATTAGAGAACTCGAAACGATTGTAGCTCAACAATCAAAAGATCTTGAGGATGCCAAACTTGAATTTTCTAAGAAAACGGACAAATTTGAAACATACTTTGAAAAACTTGAAAAGTCAAACGTTGTTCTTGAAAGAAAATTGGATCAAAAAGTTTTAGATTCTAAAGCTGAAAAGGATAATCTTTTGAAACAAATTCAGTTACTAGAGTCTAAATTGGCATCCCAATATAGATTGCTCAAAGAAAATGAAACGTTAAAGGCTTAAGTTCAGGAAAAGGTCTTCGCTATAGCTGTGTTGAAAAATGAATTAAGGAAAAATAGAGGACCTAGTGTGGACACTAAGCTTGAAAAACCATCAATCTTGGGGAAACCGCCTACAAATTAGTTCGTCAGAGAACCGATTGTCAGACAACCTACTGCATTTAGATCCGAGCGACCACAATCCTTGAGACCGCGGTTTGCCTCCCAAGTTGATTTGGTTCATTTTCCTAAACCAATCACTCCAGCAACTAGGCCCACTGTGATCAATACAGCTTTGGCAAGACCTGATCACATGATTGCCTCTAGTTTCCCTAAATATACAAAGACCACGTCTAGAACTAGTTCAAATGACGTTTGCCATAAATCTGGTCAAAGGGAAGCTATTCAAAAGACACATGTAAGAGATAGCAATGTCCAACCTAGTCAGATGCCTTCTAGATTACCCAACACTGCTAACCGTAGCATGTCATCTCCTAGGAGCATGCAAATTACTAATGAGATTGCAGGTACCAAAGTTGATGTTCCAAAAGAACGAAGCGGTCCAATCGTTGTGTACCGTTCAACTAAGGACACTCTTAGAGTTTGGTTGCTGAAGAAGCAAATATTGGAGAAACAAGTGTCTCAAGGGATTCATGGTTAAGCTTACCAAAGGACTTACAGTCACATAACAGACTGTAACTCGCTCTCAAAAGACAGGAAAGTTCATCGCCGGTGATAAACTTATCCTAACAACGAGAAATTAATTTATCTCGGGCATGAGCTTATATCAAAAACATTCCAAGTTTTTAAGCTCATGCACAATGGTTCATTGTTAAATGTCAGACAATGACCTGTCCTTCAGATAAAAGGAAAGTTTATCGCCGATGGTAACTTATCCTTAACAATGGGAAGTTTACAACTTCTCAGACTTGAGCTCGTTTTGTAAGATATTCAACATCTTAAGCTCAAGTAATTGTTTTTCAAAACTTGGAACACAATTTTTCAAGAATTTTTTCAAAAGATTTTTCTAAATCTTTCAAAATTGTGTGTTCAAAATGTTTTGATAAAAAGAGCATGTCTTCTAGAATCGATAATATTTACGAACCTAGAAATGTCATTCAATAATGACACGGGGTTGTAAATAAAGTTCGAGCAGAAGTTTAAATGATTTAAAACATGCTTAAAATGGTTTGCTATTATTTTCGATAGTAACCCGCTTTTCACATTGAAGTCAAGCATTTCACCGGAAAGCTTGTCTTCAAAATCCGAAGTTATCAACTCCACAATCCAAAGTTCGTTGCAATTGATATCTACATACTCGACGATGCGACTACTCAAACGGTGATTACAGCTCTTTCAATAGAACACGGGTCAACAATTGAGGGGGAGAAATTGTCCAGCATTCAGAATCCTTGATGCCGAGAGTGCCAAGTTCACATATTGGTGTCAAGACAACGATATCAATCATACACATGGAGTCAAGAGATAACTTCAGACGTGACGAGGTGACCAACATTCGTGAACAAGAACCATGTGAATCTTTCATATGATGTTCTCCATCATTCAGGTCCAACCTCGTAAATTGCTAATCTTGTGAATTCATTATCATATATGATCTTTGCACGTGATAAATACCTTGCACTTGTGTTTAAAAGGTATTTAATTTACGTTTCAGCACACCCTCATTAATTTGAGGGGGAGTTTGTGTAATTCATGAAGATATATGGCTTTGCATTTTTCTTCCCAAATTTTCTTAAAAAACTATTAAATCAATTGATATTAAAAACATTGATTGAGTTAATATTTTTAATATGGGGGAGAAAATGTGATTTAATATGGGAAATGATTAATCACAAATGGTTTGACTTAACGTGCTAGCTCATCCCGACATGTGCGAAATGTTTTCGGATATCGTGGCATATGTTAAGGGGGAGCAAAATGGATTTGCACTTCAAAATGGATTTCATGGTGACATACACTTACCCAAAACATCTCTATTCACGATGATGAAGATTGTGGTGACATAAGGATGGTAGGATAGGTTAAAGTCCAATGTTTCCTCTAGAACCGGAAGAATCTTCCCAAGGACATTCCATAGCTAGAAATAGTAGTCCTTAGGAAAGATGGAGAAAGATTGTGAACGTAGCTGAATGCCGACCAAGTACTTAAGTTAGAACTGGAACAATCACAACAAGGTGCTAGTGATGACGTATTAGTAAGCATTGAAGGGGTTGAAGAATGAAAAAGAATTGTAAAGATAAAGGGTGTAAAGAAAGAAGCCCTCCTTACAACTTAGGCAGAAACCGGGTCAATACATATGCTATTAAGATCATTGTTTAATGATTCTTGATATTGAAAATAGACATCATGGACCCAGTGATGCAATGCACAACCCATCCCAGCTAACTCAGATATCTCTCAAAAGATATTTGTTTTAATCACACGGAGACAACGCATTATCTATTGATTTATTCACTCCGAATAAATTTGTATTGAAATGGTGGCACTCCTCTCCAGCCTCCGATCACTAAAATCCAAAATGCACGATCGAGTCTAGAGCCATTTGAGATCATCAAATATCTCATTAGGACACACTTTCATATTTCCTTGCTTCTTCACACACTGTGAAAAGTAAGAAAGATCTTAAGAGTCCTACGCAAAATCTTCATGATCCTGCCTGAACATCCGAGTAATACGAAAGTATTTACAATGAAGATGGAAATCCTTCTTGAGCGAATATCAAAAAGCTCATGGTAGGTGACTTGTGCGATTCTTTATGAATCAAACTTGTGATATCTGGAAAGCAACAGTGGTTTAATTCTTAAATGAATTTAAACACGTTCCAGGCCTCTACGTAATATCTTAGTGATCTTGCCAGAACACTCAGAGTGATACCTTAGTGTTCACAGTGATGAGTGGAAATCCTTCTAGTGTTAACCTCAAACAGCACTTGGTAGGTAACTTGCAAGATTCTATACGAATCAAGCTCGTGACAACTGGAAAGCAACGATGGTGCGGTTCTTAATTGAATTTCACTTGTTCCAGGAACATGAATTGACGGCTTCAAATCATGCGGATATTATTATCCAAATGATTCACTCTTTATGTTCGCAGTCAGCTTTGGACGGTCGAATAAAGAGAACGGGTTTACCCGCGAAATCCTGTCAGGAAGTTACTTAATTGAAACTATCCGTCACGGGTACGATATCTAATATCGTCCAACGGTCTTCACCGGCCGGAGGTAAAATGCTACCGAATTAGAATGAAATGTTCAAGGCCATTTCATCCGTGTATATGGTTTGTTGCTAACTGTCTTATGCAGCGTAACAAGAAGGTGGCATTGCAGTGTATAATCCAGAAAAAGTCGTTACCACATGCTTATACTACATACACTTAGTACTTCAATAAATTCAAGAAAGTCTGAAGGTCAAGTCTTCCGCTGTATCAAACTCTGAAGCTTTCAAGAATTTAAAGGTATAAGTATGTGGAACATGAAGTCACGAAGAGGCAAATTTCACAAGTGATGAATGCACAAGGTCAAGGCAAGGAAACATGCTCAAGACTAAAGTCAAAGATCACATCAAGCATATTCACAAGAACAAGATCGAAGACTCAAGCATAGTATGCTAGGTTTAAGATTTTGTAAAATGGTGTGACCTCCCTTAGGGGGAGATTGTTGGAAATACGTTTTTTTCCAATGAAAGTCTCGGTCACATCATTATTAGCATAGATCACGAGCTATAGACTATTTAGGACATTGTAACTTGGAGTGACCTCCCTTAGGGAGAGATTGTTGGAAATACGTTTTTACGTATTTAGAAAGGATCGGTTACTCTAATGATATTGGGCTCGTGATCCAATATAGCCCATATAGCCCACATGTAGGGTGCGCTATATAAACCCCCCTCCTAGCATGTTAGGAGGGGTTGGTTGTTGTTGTTCAACACACTTTCATTTTTGATAATCAACCATTTCCTTTCTTTCAACTCTCTCCTTTCTCTCTCTCTTCTTTCTCTCTCTAAGTTTCTTCCATTTCTTCCATCATTCAATAGATTAATCCATACATGCCTAATTCTTAGAAAAACACGATCCTTCAGTGCAATATGTTCAACTCTACGCTCGTAGGTAATGCGCAGATCTGGTTTGACAGGCTTCCGCCGCGAACAATTATGGGTATGAAGTGTTGCAGAAAGCATTCAAAAGAAACTATGTGCAATAGAAAAGACATGATAAGAGTGTTGTATCACTCGCCAGAATCAAGCAGAACCATGGCGAGTAACTAGAGGACTTTCTAGAGCGTTTCAAGAGCGAGTGTATTCGGATAAAAGAGTGCCCAAATATTTTGAAAGTATCTTGCTTCATGGCGGGTATATGAAACAGTGATCTAATAAAAAAGCTGAATGAAAAAATGCCTGAAACCCTTGATGGAGTACTAAGGCGAGTAAGATCCTTCATAAAGGGGGAATCATCTGCCTCAGAAGTAACGCGAAACACTTATGACTACAGATCTGGCAACGCGTACAGTAAAGGGCCTAGCAGGCAAGGCAGACCTAGAGGTCTTGATTACCTAGGAAGTAAAAGAGAGGGGCGAGCTAGTAACTTTATGTTTACTCCCCTTAAGTTAACCCCAAGAGAAATCCTCATATCAGAAGGTGTGAATTTCCCAAGACCATTGCCAATGACCACCCCGGTAGAAAAACGCATCGGCAACGGATATTGCGAATATCATGACGAGAAGGGGTATGCTACAAATGAATGTATCCAGCTGCAAAAATATATCGAGAATATGGTAAAGGAAGGAAAGCTGAAACACCTTGTCAAGGAAACCACGAAAGACGAGAAACAAAAAATCGCTAGCGCGAATGTTTACATGGTGGAATCATGGCAGCGAAGGACCAAACAAAAGGTGAGCAAAAAATTCTCGAAAGGAAAAGACATTTCCTTCCCTCCACTCAGTACGAGGAACGACGCCTAAGGTCCGTTAGTTATAGAAGTAAGCATTGGTGAGTACAGCGTACATCGTATGTACGTGGATGGAGGCTCATCAGCAGAAATAATGTATGAACAATGCTTCCTGAAACTTAGTGTAGAAGTAAAGATCCAAATGATGCCTGCAACCTCCCTGCTCATCGGGTTCAGTGGGGAAGCGGTATGGCCTTTGGGCCAACTAAATCTAGTAGTAAAAGTGGGAAACGATGAGCATTCAACAAAAGTCTCCATGAACTTCTTGATCATACGGTCGCCATCACAATATAACGGAATTATAGGGCGACCTGCCATACTAGCTATGCGAGCAGTACCTGCCAAGACTCATGGCATGATAAAGTTCCTAGTGGATGGAGGAATCGTAACGATCTTCAACATAGCGATAACACCCCTGGAGTGCAACGCGATCGCAGAACCCCCTCGGGTTACAATGGAACCCAAGATAAATTCGTCGCCAAATTTAAAGGTGGCAGTCCATCCGCAGTATCCAGATTAAGAGATAACGATCGGGGGGACATTATCTGACAAAGGAAAGACTGACATGTGTCGCCTCTTGAAGAATAACCTAGACATCTTCGCATGGGAACACAAAGACATGACGGGGGTACCAAGGTCAATATCAGAACACAAGCTTCAAATCCGCGAAGGATACCCCCCAGTTAGGAAAAAGAAAAGAGGACAGGCCCTAGAGTGCAACAAGGTGATACTTGAGGAAGTAAAGAAGTTGGTAGACGCAGGAATTATGAGGGAATTTTACTATCATGATTGGCTCGCTAACCCAGTAATGGTTAATAAACATGATGGCAGATGGCGCATGTGCGTTGATTTCACGGACCCTAATAAAGCTTGTCCCCAAGATTGCTATCCACTCCCAGAGATAGATTAGAATGTAGAATTATTGTACGGGTACCCCTTCAAATGCTTCCTGGACGCATACAAGGGATACCACCAGATACAAATGGCAGAAGAAGATGAAGAAAAAACAACATTCCATACCAGCCAGGGTGTGTTTTGCTACACAAAAATGCCATTTAGACTCAAGAAAGCAGGGGGTACGTACCAACGGCTGGTTGATAAAGCGTTCGAAGGCCAAATAGGGCGAAATTGGAGGTGTATGTCGATGATTTGGTAATAAAAAGTCACACACAGAGCGAGCTTATCCGGGATATAGAGGAAACATTCTCAAGACTTAAGAGAATAAACATGAAGCTAAATCCAAAGAAATGCACTTTTGGGGAAACAGAAAGCATGTTCCTAGGATACATGATTGACCCTAATGGCAACAAACCTTGCCCGGAAAAGACATACGCGGTCATTCAGCTCCAAAGCCCAAAGACGAAAAAGGAAGTACAGTCCCTAAACGGGAAACTCGCAGGGTTGAATAGATTCATGTCCAAATCAGCGGAGAAGTCGCTCCCTTTATTTAAAACGCTCAAGAAGTGCATCAAGAAAGGGGACTTCAATTGGACGAAGGAAGCGGAAAATCCTTCGAGGAACTAAAAGCACATTTAGCTTCACTCACTATGTTAGTCGCGCCACCTCCTAAAGAAGAGCTGATAATGTATTTGACTGCTACACACGGAGCAATCAACGCAGTGCTAATGACGGATAGAGAAAATATGCAAACCACAGTATATTTCATAAGCAGAGCATTATAGAGTTCGGAGCTAAATTATACCCCAATGGAGATATTGGTACTCGCACTAGTGTTTTCAGCAAAAAGGTTGCGCAGATAATTCCAAGCGCACCCGATAGTGGTGATAACAGATCAAACCATAAACCAGGTAATATCAAAACCGGATGTCGCAGGTAGATTCCAAAAGTGGAGTGTTCTACTATGGGAACACAACATTACCTACAGACCGTGTAATGCCATAAAAGGACATGTTCTGGCAGATTTCATCATTGAAAAACCTGAAGAGGGCGTTCAGGGGCTAGAACAAAAGGAAGAAGACCAAGACCCATGGATCCTATTCTCTGACGGGTCCTCTTGCACTGATGGATCTGGTGCAGCGTTAATACTCACCAACCCCGAAGGAATGGAATTCACGTACACACTACGTTTTGAGTTCACAGCCACAGATAACGAGGCAGAGTACGAGGCACTAATAGCAGGACTAAGAATTGCAGCACGAATGGGTGTTCGCAATCTCGAGGCAAACGTAGATTCTCGACTGGTAGCAAATCACATACTCGGCGAATATGAGGCGAAAGAAGAAAACATGGTGCAATACTTGCAAAAAAGCCAAGACGTTGATTGAAGGATTTGTTAAGTTTCAAATACGCCAAGTACCCGGGGGAGAACAAGAAAGCAGACGCACTCAGCAAAATAGCGTCCACTAGCTTTGCACACTTATCAAAACACGTCTTGGTAGAGATCCTTAAATAAAAGTCAATAAAAGAGCAAGAGGTCACATCAGTGGTAGAGGAAGAAGGTCCTACATGGATGACACCGATTATTTGACGAAGGATTCGCTCCCGCAGGATGAAATCGAAGCACGACGAATACGAAGACGTTCGAGGCAATTCGAAGTCAGAGACGAGATTCTTTACAAATGATCATTTCTTCAGCCATGGCTAAGATGCGTGGGGCCACACCAAGCGCAATATGTCATTAGTGAAATCCACGAGGGGTCATGCGGCATGCACGCAAGACCAAGGTCTGTGGTGGCAACAGCGTTGCGCAGTAGGTATTACTGGCCAATCATGCACACGGACGTACGAACGCTCATCAATAAATGCAATGACTGCCAAGTACACAGGCCGATACCACGACAACCCCAAGAGGAACTGACACCTATCACTTCCCCTTGGCCATTTTTCAAGTGGGGAATATATATCACAGGACCTTTTCCTATAGCTGCGGGTGGAACTAAGTTCCTCATAGTCATGATGGATTACTTCACGAGATGGATTGAAGCGAAGGCGGTCGCAACAATCACGAGGAGCCAAGTAAAACGGATCGTATGGGACAATATAGTATGTCGCTTCGGACTACCCGGGGAGATATTTTCTGATAATGTAAAACAATTCGCGGAGAACCCATTCAAAGATTGGTGCGTGAAAAATAACATACACCAACAGGTCGCATCGGTAGCTCATCCGCAAACAAATAAACTTATGGAAAGAGCAAACAAGTGTCTGGGAGATGGCATAAAAGCGCGATTGGGGGAACACAATAAAAAATGGGTCGATGAGCTATCACATGTCTTGTGGGCATATCGCATAATGATAAAAACAGCTACGAGTGATACCCCTTTCTCTCTAACATACGACACAGAGGCAGTTATCCTAGCCGAGATTGGATTACAAACACTTCGCACAACAGAGGTGGACATGGTCACAAATGACAATGAACTGCGATTGAACTTGGATATAATCGAGGAGCGGAGAGAGTTGGCAGCTATACACGAAGCCAAGTCAAAAGAAAAAATGAAGGGTTACTACGACGCTAGGGTACGAAAGACTTCCTTTAGGCCGGGTGATTTCGTGTATCGCTCAAACGCAGCCAGCCGCGCTGAGAATACAGGAACACTTGGTCCCAAGTGGGAGGAACCTTTCATGGTGACAGATGCACTAGGGAATGGCGCGTATCGACTACGCGACATGGATGGTCGCGACCTACAAAGGCCTTGGAACATATGCCACCTAAAGAAGTGCTACCTTTAGCGGCGAACTTCTTGAACCAATGTATCAATTTTTCTTTTATTTCATGTATTAATAATCTTGCAAGTATTAATAAAACTGTCGTGGTCCCTAGCTAGTTCCACAACACATTCTGAAAACAGTTTTTTGTCATACATATTTTTTTTATATGTTGCCTACTGGCGCACGCGTGCAAAACGTTTCCAGGAGAAATAAGAGGAACGAGCCTACCCTACTAATTAGACTCGTCGAGTAAGTGGGATGCAACCCCATCGACCATGGATCATGTATCCTTGTTAGGCCCCTTGCTATTAATGACGTCATTGCAAGTTATGTAGCCAGTAGACTCTGAGACTCATAAGACACAATCGTCACACCTAACAAATGGTCAGCCTCACTTGGATGTCCTTGTGGTAGTAGCGGTACACTACACGTAATGAGCTTGCCTCACCCATGATGACCATTTATGAGTTTACATTAACTCATTATGCGAATTTGTGCTATAAACATTAAAGATACTTATCATAACAAAAATGGGAAGTGTTTATTACAAACAAGGGCGAACATTCGCACATAACAATAAACAAAATATTTACAAGTCAGTCAAGCAGTTGGAGAGAAAATAGGTCTCGGACGAGGAACTCTTCAATTTTAGCAAGGGGGGGGGGGGGGGCAGTAAGCTGTGGCGTGGTGTTATCTCATGCCCTTCTCCATCAGGTCTAGCACGCGTGAGTCCCTCTCTAGCAACGGTAAAGGCAGCACATGGATGGAGGGGGAAAGGTGGGCCGCACCAAAAGAAGGTGTAGCCACTACGTTCAGCATGGCCTTCTTAGCAGCAGCGCGGCTTTCATGTGCCGCGAGCACCTCAGACAACAGCACTTCCTTCTCAACCCTAAATGGATCGAGTTCGTCCCTGGGATGATCAAATATGGGTACTGTCAACTGCTCCGCGGAAGGCTTGAGATGGAAATCTGGTTGTGCTTTTGCGCCCTCCGCCTTGTGGCGCGCTAAAGTAAGGCCCTCCATCACGATCTCGAGGGGCATCTCATGGTCCTTATCATCAAGACCAAAGGATGGCAGTGGACATGCACTCATATCTTTTAGGGATGATGTGAGCATGGACTCGGCATTGGGATCATAAAAGGGCACCTCTGCTAACCCTTACTTTAAAAGATCCGCCTTGTGCGCTTTCATCAAACCCTTTGATGTACCCTCGTTCACCACGGCTACAACGGACTTGGAAAAGGTAGTTCTTAAAGTAGAGTGTTCCAAAGCACCAATCACGGCTAAGTGCAAGCCATGGCACACCAGCCACCGCTTCTCGGCTACCTCCTTCATCAAGCGAGGATATAGATCTTCATCCAGCTCAATGCTCAGCCTCTTTAGTTGGCTGCTGAGATCACCTACATCCTCTTTCACCCTGGCACCCAGCGCATCAACATCCGCCACAAACTTGTACTTTCCCTCCTCAAAGGCCCCTATGGCAATCTGGTTGGAGGCCTTTAGCTGGTTGAGTTGGGCGTGCTCCTCTTCGAGAGTGGATGACAACTTGTTCTTCTCTTCCGTTAAGGAGTGGATGAGGGTGGTATCTTGTTATCCTCTTTCGACCTCTTGGTCTATTTTCTCTTGCATTTCCCCAAGAGCGAGGGATTTCTCCTCAGTAATATGCCTAAGTCTCTCTTCAGTAGTGTGGACTTGGGCAGATAGCTCTAGGTGGCTCTTCTTGAGATGTGACATCAACGTCACATGCTGCGTCAAAAAGTAGCTAACTTTTTTGCCAGAAGGGCGTCGCTCATCCCCTCCAGAATTTCAGCTCGGCCAGGGGGCACGATGTTGTCCAAAAAGCTTAAGCAATCGAACGCACTGGTTAACTCAGAAGACACGGGCAATTCCCAGTCAGGAGCAAAGACAGGGTCTTGAGGGAACCTGCTTCCCCCCGCTGACGAAGTCTCTTTTTTTGGGGCAAGGCGTAGCCTCAGCCTTAGCAGAAGACTTCTCTTGGTCGTCGCTGGTACATAGGAAAAGTGGTTAGGTAGACATAAGGGGGAATATAGATAAAATCCTTCATATATGGAAGAGTGTTTACCTTAAATTAATGGTGGCAGGAGGAGTGCGCATGGGAGTCCTCGCAAGATTCTCCTCGAACTCTTCCTCGGTTGTGCGCACTTCTGCCCATGAGGGCCCGACCCCTATGCGCGCGGCTTTGCTCGACGATGATGGGGGCTCCTTTGCCTTTTCCCTAATGTGGAGTTTTCCTCTTCCTCAAATTCTTCCACGGCCTTCTCAGCGTCCTCGGTATGATTATCGGACGACAGCGAGGAGCTGAGAAAGGGTGGTGGTTGTTGTTGGGCTGGTGGTTGTTGTCCCGGAGGTGGTGGTGGCTGGTCTGCGCTGGTATCATCATTCTACTGGGCGGCGAAAGGATCCCCAACTTCCAGATCCATGGTATTCTTTTGTGCACATTCCTGGAGCGACTCTTCATTTTCCTTCTCAAGACGGGAGTAAACCATCAAATCTTCCGGAAAGGCACCACGAACGAGGTCAAGAATATCCATAGCTACGCAGAAACAAACAGACAAATAGGAGGATACATTTAATTTTTTGGCACAAGATGGTACTTACAGAATGCTACGATGAATGCGGGAAGAACCACTAACCCTGGCCACTCCGGGTGCGAAAAAAAGTTTTCCTATGTGCGCCACAGATGACTGCGCGACTTAGGCAAAGAGTGACTAACACACTCTTCGGATACGGTTGTACGGGAATGCGATTGTTGCTTAGGGTCTCCGCGTCCTCAGAGTTGTAGGAGTTACGGCCAGGTAAGGGGTCCTTCCTCACTATTCTAGGGGTCACGAAGGGGAAGTGAAAAGGAAAGGCGACATCGTCAACCCAAAAGAATCTATCATTTCAGTCCCTTAGGGAGTATATTTTTCCATCTTAGCACTGCATCCCGCCCTTTCGCTTAGCGAAGGATACCTCACCATTGGCTAGTTTCCGTTGGTAGAAAACACTGAATAGGTCTACGGTGGGCTCTATATCTAGTGTGCGGCAGTTAATTTTGAAATTTGAAACCTTGGCCGCCCCTATACAATGCAATTGAGAGACGTGGGTCTCATAATGCATCCGCACATTAACAAGGAAGCGGGACATGGGTATACGCTGGTTCGTGTAGTAAAAAAACCGGGTGTACACTCCTATCTTTCCCACGGGAGCTTGGCTTATATTGTGTTGAGGGTTCCGAATTTATGGGTGCAGATAATTTGGTATGTAGTAATCGGTGGTGAATTGATCTAGCTCCCCTATGGTCAAGATTAACGTGACATCGAATAACTGTCTCACCATTGTGGCGTGTATAAAAATAAGGTGGTCGCAAGGGTTACCTTAGAAGAGATCTGGTAACGATGGAGTGTTTTGAAGACGTTAATGGGAGTTTGAGAGGTTGAAGGTGAATAAACAGTCAAAATGGGGGCGTTAGGGTATATATAGACTTTCTAAATTACTGTTTACTGCTTGGATATGTGCCACGTGTTACCCACTTGCTTAATCCAACGGTGGAATGTGAAGAGGTAACTATGACGTGGCAGACGCTTTTCCTAGATTTCGAGGGAGTTGTGTAAAAGGGGGGATGAATTTTTTCTTGGCGGGAATGTTTGAATTCTTTACAACGGAGTGGATTGTGCGCCTATTGTTTTTTTAGCACTTGGCAGCTTATAGTCTAGTAGCCGTGGTTAGAACCTGCAACCACTACACTGGGGCGACATGATGACGTATAGTCCCTAGTCGGGCTGGATAGTCCGACTCACGGGTACTACCCGTATCCATCATGAATGGTTTAAATGCTTATGCGATGCGCACGCAACCTAGGAGGCCCAATAAGCCGTTGTCGCATGTACGGTTAATTACTTAACCAGGTTCTTGTCGTAGTGCGACAGGATCAGACAAAATATAACCTATATTATAGTTATATCCGCCTAAGGAAAAGAGATATACACTTACCTTAGTTAAGTGATAAGGATCAAGCTATTTGGAGTCATTATATCTTCCTTAGGCTGCAAGAACAGGGAGCTCAGCCTGGACTCTCTCGGGTATAAAAGGAACCCTCATGGTTCTACAAAGGTACGATACACACAATACCCTAAACACTAATATACTAAAATCGGTTACTTACTCTCATGCCGGAGTCTAATCTTGGGTCACAAACCCACAGTAAGTCTAACGGTGTCTGTTTAGTGCGTAGGGTCCTCAAAACAAGTTTCACTTGGTGCAAGAGCCGGAGTCTACAAGACCCCGAATTAATCCTAATTCGGGTTAATCTCGGTCCATCCAACTTTTGTATCAATACCAATGATCATAATTTATGGAACCTTTATATTGGTTAGTTAGCCGATGGTTAACCGACACCCTGGCAGCCAAAATAGGATCACGTTTCTGTTGTAACATACAGTATCAATTTGGCAAATCTGGGGAGACTAGTTTGACATAACAAACAGGCCTTGCAGATTCGGGACACAAAAAACAGACCGTAGACTTTTACTGATGTTGGTTACGGAGTATATGATGTTGGCTATTATATTCCAATTCAAGACATGTTGTAATGAACTAATTATGATAAGTGATATGTGACGTTTGAAATTCAATATACATAAGTGATATGTGCCTTATTTCAACTAATGGATAACTAAACAATGGTCAGATCTACAATTAATTGGGGAAGAATGGTCAGATTCGATTGATTGAAATCTGGAAACGAATTACAAATATCATTTAAAGTTAAATATAAAATCTAGAACAAATTTAAGGTAAAGAAGATAAGGTTATTTTAGTCAATTCAAGTGGAAAGTTGGCTTGATCGATCAAATTTTTAAATATATATTGGCGAGCTTGGTTGTTTAGATACTACATTGACGACAACAGTTTTTTTGAATATATGTTACGTATCTTTTATCTTTTGTCCTATAGGGAACTGAGTCATTTTCAAAACTTGGTCTATAACCGAAAATTTAAATGTTTCATGTTCCTTAGTGTCAAACACAGAATCTGCCATTGTTGTTCGATATCTGCGCGGGTAACTCTCTAATCCTTATTATTTACTTTTAATTATCGTTGTAGTATTTCATCTCTTGATTACATTTTGAAATATTACATCACTCTAATGACGATAATTACTATCTCTTTCCAAATCCTTTGTGTTTCATTAATTACCATGGGATATTACTTGATTACATATGCCCTTACTGCATTTCTAGAATTCTTGTTCTTGTGAATTGATCTTGTTGCAATGATTTTATATTGTTATGACGTTACATACTTGTATTCGGAGCGTGTATGCTGCCGAATTTTCATACTCACTTTTCTGAGTACTATTGCTATCTTGTTTATGTGTGATACGATTGACCTCATATACTCGTTCGTTTTGAACTGTCCGTTTTTCTCGACTCACTGTTACATGTTGTCGTATTCTCGTGATACCATTGTTAGGGATTAAATAAGTGTTGTTTTCAATGAAACTTTCGATTTCATTTTACTACCGGGCGTGTTACCTTCATTGTTTAACTCTTTTAAGATATCTATTTAGATATCAAAATTGTTTGTGATTGGATGTACAGTCTATAGACTATTGTGTAGCTCAATGTGTCTCCGAAAAATACTAAAGGACATCGTGTGAGTCACACATCTCGAAGCATTCTTTGTATCCGTGTTGAATAATATCGTGGGTTTTCATAACCTTGATTGACCTTTACGTCACCGTTTTACGCGACACTAGTATATCGATTAAATATTACTTCATTGACCATTCTCCGTTTCGACTTCGAATTACAACGTTCGTTTGTACCGTAATTGGAAACACCACCGTCATCCTTTAATTCATATCCTATGATATAATGTGGTGCTTGTTTGGAATAAGATTTTACTCCTATAAACTTGTATCCTCCCCTTTCATCAAACCTCCTCGCTCCGGGAGTGCAACTCGTTAATGTTCCATTTCTTTCTCGGTATGTCTTGTGATTTTGGAAAATCACACCGCCAAGAGACATTCCTGCATTGCATCTTGAAATCGAAGACACGGATGTCATGAACCGTTTTTTATTTCTTAGTTTAGTGTTAGCATTCTTGAACAAATTTTATACGATGTTTTCCTTTATATGCTTAATTATACAATTTATTCTCTTTCGTCTTTATGGAATCCACAAGTCACGTGTGTACATAAATTCCAAGTTGTTAGGAAGTTTGATTAAATTTCTAGGTGTGTCGAAAAATATACTTTCTGCAGAAAAGTTACATATAATTTAACGATGTCGAGAAAATATTTTTATAAACTGTAGACGTAAAAATATGTTTCTGCTTGTTGAGACGTTCGTTTAGGACATAAAATTTGACCCGAAAATCGTAAAAACGAGCAAATTACGCTCATTTGAAATTATAAAATTTAAGGACTTAATTTTGCGTATTTCAAAAATATCACTTTGTTGACAGATTTAATGCAAGGGAATTTTCTTCCATTTTTAATCTGTTTCAAGTCTCGAGTAAAATTAGAAAGTTGTTCAAAACATCGTTTTACATCAAATTGCCTTAGACTTCGAATCTTAAAAATATCATTTAGTGAGTCAATTGGTCTGGTCAGACCCCAAAAGTCAAACTTAAAAGTCAAAGCTGATGGACTTAAAAAATATGGTTTGAAGCGTTTTTGAGTTCGTTTGAGCTCGTAAAATTTTAACGAATGATATGTTACAACTAAAAACATTAAATGCGTTTGAAGACGTTTAAAATAAAATAATAACTTTGACTTTGGTCATACATACATATATCTTGAACTTTTGGAACCAATTGATTTGATAAACCGATGATGAACTATATGTTTCGAAAAATGTGTACATTTTTATGCGTCCCTATTTACGTGTTAAATTCCTAAACTTACCTAAAATAGAAACTTTTCGGAGTAGTTGTACTATTTGGGAACTGATGCCCTACTTTCTTAAAAGTATATTTATGTCAAATAAATTACGACATGAGCGCATATGGATTCCTTTCTCTTCTCTTTCATATATGACTTATTTATCATTCTATATTGTCTTTCTTTACTTCTAACGTACAACTGATTTTGGCCAAGGATTGAAATTCTTGTTTCACATCGTTCATTATCATTGTGACACGGGTCTCATGACCACTCCAACTAAACCTTTTGAAACTTTATCAATTTGTAACTATTTCATCGATTGTCTGAGGAACCACTCTTTACTACACTCGTCTAACCCACTCGCTATTTTATAAGATGTCACCATATAAACCAAAATTATTAATGTTTGCAAATCATTTTACAAAAAAGTTCTACTTGGGCTTTACAAAATATTTGAATGTTACCTTGTTCTTATAAAGAATTCTTGTGACATTATGATTGTTGATTCAAATATCTAGCCGATTTACCTATTTGTGAAAAGTTTCATAAATTATTCTAAATCATGTTTTACAAATGGCATTATATACATATTTTTAATCATAAGATATGTAATACTAGTTTGACGAAGCTGAGCATCGCATTGCTACTCCTAAATTATGCATGGCCTGATCACCTATGCGTAACTTAGAAGGAGCCATGCGAGGCCGAATAGTAGTCGCCTTAAATATTTGGCCATGAACCAACTTTTACTTATGTTGTTTAAAAAGTTAGATAAAATAAAGTTTAGAAAACTTTTACATCTTATGTGAGTAACACCAGTTCGCGACATACACATTTGAACCCTTATCTTTTCTTGAACAAAGTACATGCCTCAAACACCTATTTCCTCACTCAACGATCCTTGTTTTACTTTTTACCTCATCATCCTCATGATACAATTCTCGTTACCACTCCTCTAAATTCTTATCATTGATACCAGACTTGAAAGTTTCAATGTTTTTATGCTTATTCATTGACCAACCTTCTCTATCTATTTTGGTAAACCTTCGAAACATCGTTGGACGTGGATAATGATTTTCTTTATCCCTCATGATGTGTGTTAGATTATATCGTCTTGAAAATTCATTTGTGTGAACCATGTGTTGACTTCTCTTTCTCATTGCTAATGTTGTTTATTTTGCTAGAATTACTCTCAAGTGACTTCTTAAGATTTTCTTTGATTTGAAAATTTGTTGTGTGGCTTTTTTTTGATCATGTATCGACCATCGAGAACTTAATAAGCCGTTCTTGGTGACATCAACTGCACTCAAGAAGTGATGACTTGCTATAATCCTTTGCTTCTTATTATTTTTATCATCGACACTTCTATTCTATCACGTTTGTTGAGAATCGGTCCGAATTACATTTTATTCCCTCGTGCTATTGCTTGCATATTAACTATTTTTTATTATTCGTTTCATACTCGTTTGCTATCTTGTCACCTTTTGAAAAATCCGGATATGTCATATGTTTACCATTTGATACCTTAATCACCTTCTTGGATTTCTAAAAATTATTATTAATTTTTAAGAATGTTTTACACCTTTTGTCAAGAGTTTAAATTACCAAAATACCCATTTCAAGTTTAATGTCGGATCTATACATCCTCTTTGGTAAATTTATAACTAGTGTTTAAAAGGATGTCAAGCTGTATCATTTAAAATATTTGATTATATCATACTTTACATTCAACCTAATGAAATTATCAAATTAATTTATAATTTCTAACAATGATTCTAAATAATTTAGAAACTTGATTTTCTCAAATGGTAACGATAAACCTGAGTTTTAAAAATAAATTCATACAGTCATCCAAAAGCTCTTAAGCTGATCGAAATAATTAACTGAACTGAGTTACTTTTACTTTTTAACCCTTATCAAGAAAATACTTAAGCTAAATTTGAAAGTAATACCAAATCCTAGGCAAATAATTGTGACAAATTGCATTTTAAATGTTCATATCTAATTCATTTTATCTTGTAATCAGATTGTTACGTTTTAAAATTATCATGTTTTACAGTTGCGTGATTTGCGATTCCTTGTTAATTAACAACATTGATTCATTTTATTGCACCTTGTCCGTTTAAGCAATTCTTGTGTTCATTCTATCTCTTGATATTTCTCCGTACTAAAAGGTCATTATTTTAATCCAAGTTTAAAAATTTATTCGAAAAGAAGTTAAGAAACTAAAACATAGTGAATTCTAATTGTTAAGGTACGTCGTGGTGCAGAAATTACATAGGAAGCAATGAATCAGTTCTAAAATAGGTATTCCCATTTTTTCGCATCTTCTTCCGTCTCCATTTGAACTTTGAGGGACCAGAGTTCCTTTAGGGGGGCCGACTATGAGAACTCGTATATTTCCCGGTAATTAAATTATTCTTTTATTCATACTTCTCTATTTTACAATGTTTTACTTTTCTATTTATTTTTCATATGTAAATCCTGAGATCTCCAGAATTTTAATTAGATTATATTTTAATTTTTTTCTGATCATTAATAATATTTTGAGTACTTGTCATTTATTATTTATTGGCAAAGTCTATGACCGTCATCAACCGTAAATATCCTGGCTATGACATAAAAATATTATTTTTATTGTCTTCATTTTAGTTTTTCATTTAACGAGCATTCTTCGTAAATTTTCGATAATCCTTTAAGTGTCATTCGTTTATTTGACGCGTTAACGTTTACTAAATCATAATCCTTTCTTTATTTATTGAAATATCAGTGTTCACCGTATGTGAGCGTTTTAAATTTATATTGAGCGTTTATTTTTCGGGTTTGAAATGTACATTTCAAATCGCGTAATTTTTGAAATATCGAACTTCGATAATACCCGCTATACTAAAAATATAACATAATTGAACTAATATACCTCTCTTTTTTTGTTAGATGTGGCGTCACTCCTTATTCTCATAGACCATTTATTTTGTAAAAATTAGACGTCACAACAAGTGTTTATTTGGAAGAACACGTATTTCTTTTTCACATATATTTGATCTCACGTCATATGGTATATGACTTGCAAAAACAATAACCTAAAACACAATATCTATTGGTGTTTATTCGTCCCAACCAGGGTATAGATAACCAGTCCTAGCTACGTACCAAAACAATGGTTACCGGATATCACTTGGAATCGTGTAATCACTTTCCAAAGTAAATTATTCGACCCTAATGCCTGGGTATCACGAATACCTACTTGGGATAAGACCAAATGCTGTTAGAGATTTAGGCACAAATCACTAACCCTTTCTTTGTTATGTATTTCTGTTTCTGCATCTATTTTCCATGCAATGTTCTGTTCACCTATTTATAGGTGTAGTACTCAAATCCTAGTCAATGGAATTAACGGCGAATTAATCTCCTCTTAATGTGATCCATAATACCAGGAACGTGGTTAAAAGACCAATTAAACGTGGTCATTAAAACACTTGAATTGGTCAAAGACCGTTATAAGCATACTTGTTCAGCTCCAGCATTAGTCCATCCTTCAGTCTCACTGAAGCATCAGCAAACCCTGAAGGGTGTTCCCGCTGAAGGCCTCAGTACTAAAGAAGACTCGCTGATGAGTAAACACTAAAAACATGACTTCAATGGAGTTACTCCCTGATGAATATCTTTAGTCCAGAGTTACACTCTCTGAAGATCATCAGCGATGCTGAACAAACTTTAACCACAATATGAGTCAGGGTGTTCATGGACTTATGGGTGTACACTCCGTACCTCCTTACCTCCTTACCCATTCACTAGTATGAACTGACCCGCAATTGAACTATATTTCCAACAATCCTCCCCAATATAGTACAATTCCTTTTGCATGAAAATTAACATTAACAAAACCAGTGCATCGATGAAAATATCCTAAGGATTGAATTTCCATCTTAGTACAATACTTCAAACATTCGAAAATCAGGGTGTTCTAGGAATTGAACCCTTCAACTACTTTGAATACATGAAGATAAAATACACACAAGTTTTCAAATACATAACAAATCCTGACACTACTAGCCATGTGTCTATATCCAAATTCATAAATGTTGTAAGAGCCAAGTCCATGCTCCCTGAGGCGGCGAAACCTCAACATTTACATAGGTGGTTCCTCTTTAGATCATGCTCCTGCTTCAGCACTTTTTCAAAGACTTTAACCATTGAGAAGTTTATAACTTCATCCTCCTTCAGCAGGTACAAGCACATCCTTGGGATAATATACATGTGCTTCAGCCCCTAAATGTTTAGCTTTCCACATTGAACTCAGCTCCCAAGTTTTCTCAGGAGGGAGTTAGGTGTCCTAGCATTTAGTGACTAGAGTGGACTTTTAAACCCATCCCTTTACCAGACTTTATAACCAAGTCTCTAGCCAATCCCTTCATCAAGTAATCAGCTAAGTTTTGTTGAGACCTCATAAACTCTATTGAAATCACCCCATTCGTGATCAGTTCACGAATCATGCTATGTCTAACACCTAGGTGTCTAGACTTACCATTGTACATCTGGATATATGCCTTAGCCAATGTAGTTGCACTATCACAACAGATAGAAATGGGTGCCATAGGTTTGACCCACAATGGAATCTCAAGAAACACGTTTCTCAACCATTCAGCTTCTTTGCCAGCAGCTGCTAGAGCCACAAACTCATATTCCATGGTAGAACTAGTAATGCAAGTTTGCTTCTTGGAAGCCCAAGAAATTGCACCACCACCAAGAAGGAATACCCAGCCACTGGTGGATGAATTATCCTCAGTATTGTTGATCCAACTTGCATCAGTGTATCCTTCTAACACTAAAGGATATCCAGTATAAGACAAACAATAATCCATTGTTCCTTTCAAATACTTCAGTACCCTCTGAATTGCTTGCCAATGTTGAGTACTAGGATTACTAGTGTACCTACTCAGTTTACCCATAACAAATGCAATGTCAGGCCTGGTACAAGTCATGGCATACATCAAGCAACCAATAACCCTTGAATAATCAAGCTGGGAGACAGCCTGACCATTGTTAGGCATCAGTTTCTCACTTGTATCCATAGGTGTACTTACTGGAGTACAATCAAAGTGATTGAATTTTTTCAGCACCTTCTCAATGTAATGAGACTGAGAAATTACAATACCATCACTTTCATGTTTAATCCATATGCCAAGGATAACATCAGCCTCCCCCATGTCTTTCATGGAGAACTTCGATGACAAAAATCCCTTTGTCTGATCAACGTTAGCTTGGTCAGTACCAAAGATTAACATGTCATCAACATATAGGCATATGATGACTCTTTTACCAGATTCATCAAATTTGCTATATACACATTTTTCAGCTTGGTTAAGTGAATAACCATTAGACAAAACCACTTCATCAATTTTTTGGTGCCATTGCTTAGGTGCCTGCTTCCGTCCATATAAGGACTTAATCAGTTTACACACCTTACCTTCATGACCAGGCATGATGAAGCCCTGAGGTTGGTTCATATAAACCTCCTCATCCAAGTCACCATTCAAGAATGTTGTCTTCACATCCATCTGATGAATAATCAGATTATGAATACTTGCTAGAGCAATCAACATTCTTATGGTACTGATACGTGCTACTGGAGCATAAGTATAAAAATAGTCTATCCTTGACATTTGTTTAAAGCCCTGAATGACTAACCTTGCCTTGAACTTTTCAACAGTTCCATATACCTTCATTTTACTTTTGAAAATACACTTGTTACCAAGTGGATTACAACCTAGAGGTAGATCAACCAACACCCAAGTGTTGTTGCCCATGATGGAGTCCATCTCATCATTTATTGCTTCTTTCCAGAAAGCAACATCCTAGAACTACATTGCTTCATCAAATGTTTTGGGATCATCCTCAACATTAAAGCAATAGGAGTATTGGTCTGAGACCTCATCCCTTGTACCTTCAACCAAGTATAGTTGAAACTCAGGCCCAAAATTCCTTGGAGTCCTATGCCTTGTGCTTCTTCTAAGCTCAGGCTCAGGTTGCTGAACCACAACCTCATCAATGACCCTTTCAGGGTCCACTGAAGCTCCAATGTCCTCAGCTCCAGTAGGAGTCCTGAGGCTTGGTCTAGGGACTGATGAGAACCTAGTCTCATCAAAGTTAGCATCCCTTGATTCAATGATTGAGTTTATTGAAACTGAATCATTAGGTTCAATGACAATAAACCTATATGCCTTGGAATGCTCAACATATCCAACAAAGTTGCATTCAATGCCTCTTTCACCCAAGGTTTTCACCTTTGGATGAGGGAATCTTACAACTGCCCTACAACCCCAAACCTTGAGATAGTTCAAGTTTGGTTTCCTTTTAGTCTAGAGTTCATAATGGGTAATCTTGTTCCTTTTGTTGGGAACCCTATTTAATAAATAGCAAGTTGTTAACATAGCTTCACCCTAAAACCCTTGACTCAGTCCAGAGTAGGACAACATGAAATTAACCATTTCTTTCAGTACTCTATTATTTCTTTCAGATCTACCATTTTGTTGAGGGGTATAGGGGGAAGTCGTTTCATGGATTATTCCAACAGACTGAAAGTACAAAGTATCCATGTACTCACCTCCCCTATCAGTCCTTAATCTTTTGATTTGGACTCCTTGTTGTAATTCAACTTCAGTCTTAAATACTTTAAATTTATCTAATGCTTCATCCTTAGTATGTAACAAGTAAACAAAGCAAAACCTAGAAGCATCATCAATAAATGTTACCAAGTATTTCTTATTCCCTAGTGAGGGAGTAGAATGCAAATCACATAGATCACTATGGATTAGTTCCAAGACATTAGTTTCACGTTTTACATCTTGAAATGGTTTCTTAGTTATTTTGTTCAGCATGCAAGTCTGATACTTTTCAGTTTTCATGTCAAATACTGGGATTAACCCATCTTTAGACATATCTTGCATCCTCTTAAAGTGGACATGGCCCAGCCTAGCATGCTATGGTGAAGAATCCTTCAGTTTACTGGTGGACAACGAGGCTGAACAAATATTTGCACTACAAGCACTAGTTGAGTTAATACTGGTGGTTGTTTCAATACTAAGCCTGAACATTTGATTACTCAAATAACCAAAACCAATAAACACACCATGTTTGGATAAAACAAATCTATTAGATTCAGTCACTTGTTTATAACCACAATTATTCAAAACACTACTAGAAACCAAATTCTTCCTAATATTAGGAACATGCAAAATATTAAACAAGGAAACAATCTTTCCAGAACTAAACTTAAGATCTACACAACCACGTCCATGCACTAGGGCTGTTGATTTATTTCCCATGTGAAGAATAGATCCATCATTCAGTGACTCATAACTCTTGAACCATCATCTATCTTTACACACATGAACAGTTGCTCCAGAATCAACCCACCACGCAACACCATCATCCTGCACAAAATAAGCTTCAGATACATATGTAACATAATAAATCTGAAGAGATTCATTAAAAATATTCTGACCTTTCAGTGTCGTGTTGTTAGAACCAATCACTGAACCATTTGTGCATGATCCACTAGCCTTTCTGCCAGTACCAACACCTTTACAATCCCTTTTCAAGTGTCCAGGTTTCCCACACTTCCAACAAGTCACTGATGATTACTTCTTGTTAGGATTAGCTTTGGTGTTATCATGATGCTTACGTTTGCCCTTGTTGTCATTGTACATGATGGAGTTGTTATGCTCCACCATATTGACAACTGATGAACCAGGAACATTGTTGCTCTTTGGCTTGTCAGTATCTTGCACCCTGAGGGATTCCTCAATTCGCAAATGACTACCCAACTCAACAAGAGTTAAATCATTCTTCTTATGTTTCAAGGTGTGCTTGAGATCTTTCCAAGAAGAAGGGAGTTTGTCTATGACACAAGAGACCTGAATGGTCTCATCCATGTGCATATTATGTTGTGTGAATCTACCAAGTATACCAAGAAACTCATTGTATTGTTCCATGACTGGTCTTGAATCAGTTATTTTGTAATTTGTGAAATCACTCACAAGGAACTTCTTACTTGATTTATCCTTAGCCATATATTTGGCTTCCAAGGAATCCCATAGTTCTTTATCAGATTCAAATTAAATTTTGGTAAATATCAAATAAGGAATCAGACATACCATTGAGAATAATACCACGACACACATAGTCATCATTCTCCCATTTGCTCCTTTTCCTTATTTCTAGCAGAGTAGCATCATCACCACCATTAGGAATGGGAGTGGTCAGCACATACACCACGTTCATGGTAGAAAGAAGAAAGTGCATCTTCTTTTGCCATCTCCTGAAATCCACCCCTTCAAACTTGTCCAGCTTGGAGAAGTTAACCACCATATGCTTCATTACAGCCGCCATTGATTATCACAAAATAATTTACTTTGATTGTTGGTGTTTATTCGTCCCAACCAGGGTATAGATAATCAATCCTAGCTATGTGCCATACAACGGTTACCGGATATCACTTGGAATCGTGTAATCGCTTTCCAAAGTAAATTATTCGACCCTAATGCCTGGGTATCACGAATACCTACTTGGGATAAGACCAAATGCTGTTAGAGATTTAGGCACAAATCACTAACCCTTTCTTTGTTATGTATTTCTGTTTCTGTGTCTATTTTCCATGCAATTTTCTATTCACCTATTTATAGGTGTAGTACTCAAACCCTAGTCAATGGAATTAAGAGGAATTAACGGCCACTTAATCTCCTCTTAATGTGATCCATAATACCAGGAAAGTAGTTACAAGACTAAATAAACGTTGTCATTAAAACACTTGAATTGGTCAAAGACCATTACAAGCATACTTGTTCAGCTCCAGCATTAGTCCATCCTACAGTCCCACTGAAGATCAGCAACCCTGAAGGGTGTTCCCGCTGAAGCCCTCAGTACTGAAGAAGACTCGTTGATGAGTAAACACTAAAGACATGTCTTCAGTGGAGTTACCCCCTGATGAATATCTTCAGTCCAGAGTTACACTCTCTGAAGATCATCAGGGATGCTGAACAAACTTTAACCATAATATGAGTCAGGGTGTTCAGGGACTGTTTTTGAGTCACTTAGGTTGTAAACTGGAAAACTCATCACAAGGAACCTTTGAAAGTACACCTAGTCTAGTTTTCAAAAAGTCCGAAAGCATGTTGTGAAAATATATAACTAAGAAGTTATGTCTATCTGAAAATCGGACTAATTGTAACCAATCTTGAAAAACTGCACTAAATGTTTCTGATGTTGCATCTTCGCACCTGTTTTTGAACCGCTTTTGGTCCGAACTGGGTAAAAGTGATTAAAAGACTTCTTGTAGTCCCCGAGATCTATTTTTCAGATTGTACTTGCGGGCGTTATGAAACCTAGTAACGAAAAATCTACTGCCCGCGAAACATGGCAGAAATTTGCCTTTTTAGTAAAAATTCTATACTTTTTAATTGTGAGGTGATTTCGTAGGTGATTCTTGCTCATCTATTGTTCTAGTGCTTTGTAATCATCTAGGTATATATATACTTAATCATATGTATCATTTAAACATCATGTTGTATCACCTATACAAGTTTGAATGCTAAAAATATCTTTTTTATATAAAAAAAAAAGCTGCTGATCGTCCTACTTTAGCCCCTGTTTAGACCCTCTTATAGTTGGATTTGGTTCTTCTAATAACTAGAAACTTGTAGTTCACACAGCTAACTTTACGTAGCCGCTTAGCACACTAAAAACGAACTAATACCAAGGAACTTATGGTTGTTTTAAAAAATCTGACAGAAAGCTAAACAACAGCTGAGAAAACTGAATAAATTCCAAGTGGTGGGATGAATATTTCTGTGATGTCAACTTTGACACTGTTTTTGAGTCACTTAGGTTGTAAACTGGAAAACTTATCACAAGGAACCTTTGAAAGTACACCTAGTCTAGTTTTCAAAAAGTCCGAAAGCACATTGTGAAAATATATGACGAAGAAGTTATGTCTATTTGAACATCGGACAAATTGTAACCAATCCTGAAAAACTGCACTAAATGTTTCTGATGTCGCATCTTCGCACCTGTTTTTGACCCGCTTCTTGTCCGAACTGGGTAAAAGTGATTAAAAGACTTCTTGTAGTCCCCGAAATCTATTTTTCAGATTGTACTTGCGGGCGTTATGAAACCTAGTAACGAAAAATCTACTGCCCGCGAAAGATGGCAAAAATTTGCCTTTTTAGTAAAAATTCTAACTTTACTTTTTAATTGTGAGGTGATTTCGTATGTGATTCTTGCTCATCTATTGTTCTAGTGCTTTGTAATCATCTAGGTATATATATATTTAATCATATGTATCATTTAAACATCATGTTGTATCACCTATACAAGTTTGAATGCTAAAAATATCTTTTTTTATAAAAAAAAATAAAAAGCTGCTGATCGTCCTACTTTAGCCCCTGTTTAGACCCTCTTATAGTTGGATTTGGTTCTTCTAATAACTCGAAACTTGTAGTTCACACAGCTAACTTTACGTAGCCGCTTAGCACAATAAAAACGAACTAATAACAAGGAACTTATGGCTGTTTTAAAAAATCTGACAGAAAGCTAAACAACAGCTGAGAAAACTGAATAAATTCCAAGTGGTGGGATGAATATTTCTGTGATGTCAACTTTGACACTGTTTTTGAGTCACTTAGGTTGTAAACTGGAAAACTCATCACAAGGAACCTTTGAAAGTACACCTAGTCTAGTTTTCAAAAAGTCCGAAAGCACGTTGTGAAAATATATGACGAAGAAGTTATGTCTATTTGAACATCGGACAAATTGTAACCAATCCTGAAAAACTACACTAAATGTTTCTGATGTCGCATCTTCACACCTGTTTTTGACCCGCTTCTTGTCCGAACTGGGTAAAAGTGATTAAAAGACTTCTTGTAGTCCCCGAGATCTATTTTTCAGATTGTACTTGCGGGCGTTATGAAACCTAGTAACGAAAAATCTACTGCCCGCGAAACATGGCAGAAATTTGCCTTTTTAGTAAAAATTCTAACTTTACTTTTTAATTGTGAGGTGATTTCGTAGGTGATTCTTGCTCATCTATTGTTCCAGTGCTTTGTAATCATCTAGGTATATATATACTTAATCATATGTATCATTTAAACATCATGTTGTATCACCTATACAAGTTTGAATGCTAAAAATATCTTTTTTTATGTAAAAAAAAAAGCTGCTGATCGTCCTACTTTAGCCCCTGTTTAGACCCTCTTATAGTTGGATTTGGTTCTTCTAATAACTAGAAACTTGTAGTTCACACAGCTAACTTTACGTAGCCGCTTAGCACACAAAAAACGAACTAATAACAAGGAACTTATGGCTGTTTTAAAAAATCTGACATAAAGCTAAACAACAGCTGAGAAAACTGAATAAATTCCAAGTGGTGGGATGAATATTTCTGTGATGTCAACTTTGACACTGTTTTTGAGTCACTTAGGTTGTAAACTGGAAAACTCATCACAAGGAACCTTTGAAAGTACACCTAGTCTAGTTTTCAAAAAGTCCGAAAGCACATTGTGAAAATATATGACGAAGAAGTTATGTCTATTTGAACATCGGACAAATTGTAACCAATCCTGAAAAACTGCACTAAATGTTTCTGATGTCGCATCTTCGCACCTGTTTTTGACCCGCTTCTTGTCCGAACTGGGTAAAAGTGATTAAAAGACTTCTTGTAGTCCCCGAAATCTATTTTTCAGATTGTACTTGCGGGCGTTATGAAACCTAGTAACGAAAAATCTACTGCCCGCGAAAGATGGCAAAAATTTGCCTTTTTAGTAAAAGTTCTAACTTTACTTTTTAATTGTGAGGTGATTTCGTATGTGATTCTTGCTCATCTATTGTTCTAGTGCTTTGTAATCATCTAGGTATATATATACTTAATCATATGTATCATTTAAACATCATGTTGTATCACCTATACAAGTTTGAATGCTAAAAATATCTTTTTTATATAAAAAAAAAGCTGCTGATCGTCCTACTTTAGCCCCTGTTTAGACCCTCTTATAGTTGGATTTGGTTCTTCTAATAACTAGAAACTTGTAGTTCACACAGCTAACTTTACGTAGCCGCTTAGCACACTAAAAACGAACTAATACCAAGGAACTTATGGTTGTTTTAAAAAATCTGACAGAAAGCTAAACAACAGCTGAGAAAACTGAATAAATTCCAAGTGGTGGGATGAATATTTCTGTGATGTCAACTTTGACACTGTTTTTGAGTCACTTAGGTTGTAAACTGGAAAACTTATCACAAGGAACCTTTGAAAGTACACCTAGTCTAGTTTTCAAAAAGTCCGAAAGCACATTGTGAAAATATATGACGAAGAAGTTATGTCTATTTGAACATCGGACAAATTGTAACCAATCCTGAAAAACTGCACTAAATGTTTCTGATGTCGCATCTTCGCACCTGTTTTTTACCCGCTTCTTGTCCGAACTGGGTAAAAGTGATTAAAAGACTTCTTGTAGTCCCCGAAATCTATTTTTCAGATTGTACTTGCGGGCGTTATGAAACCTAGTAACGAAAAATCTACTGCCCGCGAAAGATGGCAAAAATTTGCCTTTTTAGTAAAAATTCTAACTTTACTTTTTAATTGTGAGGTGATTTCGTATGTGATTCTTGCTCATCTATTGTTCTAGTGCTTTGTAATCATCTAGGTATATATATATTTAATCATATGTATCATTTAAACATCATGTTGTATCACCTATACAAGTTTGAATGCTAAAAATATCTTTTTTTATAAAAAAAAATAAAAAGCTGCTGATCGTCCTACTTTAGCCCCTGTTTAGACCCTCTTATAGTTGGATTTGGTTCTTCTAATAACTCGAAACTTGTAGTTCACACAGCTAACTTTACGTAGCCGCTTAGCACAATAAAAACGAACTAATAACAAGGAACTTATGGCTGTTTTAAAAAATCTGACAGAAAGCTAAACAACAGCTGAGAAAACTGAATAAATTCCAAGTGGTGGGATGAATATTTCTGTGATGTCAACTTTGACACTGTTTTTGAGTCACTTAGGTTGTAAACTGGAAAACTCATCACAAGGAACCTTTGAAAGTACACCTAGTCTAGTTTTCAAAAAGTCCGAAAGCACGTTGTGAAAATATATGACGAAGAAGTTATGTCTATTTGAACATCGGACAAATTGTAACCAATCCTGAAAAACTACACTAAATGTTTCTGATGTCGCATCTTCACACCTGTTTTTGACCCGCTTCTTGTCCGAACTGGGTAAAAGTGATTAAAAGACTTCTTGTAGTCCCCGAGATCTATTTTTCAGATTGTACTTGCGGGCGTTATGAAACCTAGTAACGAAAAATCTACTGCCCGCGAAACATGGCAGAAATTTGCCTTTTTAGTAAAAATTCTAACTTTACTTTTTAATTGTGAGGTGATTTCGTAGGTGATTCTTGCTCATCTATTGTTCCAGTGCTTTGTAATCATCTAGGTATATATATACTTAATCATATGTATCATTTAAACATCATGTTGTATCACCTATACAAGTTTGAATGCTAAAAATATCTTTTTTTATGTAAAAAAAAAAGCTGCTGATCGTCCTACTTTAGCCCCTGTTTAGACCCTCTTATAGTTGGATTTGGTTCTTCTAATAACTAGAAACTTGTAGTTCACACAGCTAACTTTACGTAGCCGCTTAGCACACAAAAAACGAACTAATAACAAGGAACTTATGGCTGTTTTAAAAAATCTGACATAAAGCTAAACAACAGCTGAGAAAACTGAATAAATTCCAAGTGGTGGGATGAATATTTCTGTGATGTCAACTTTGACACTGTTTTTGAGTCACTTAGGTTGTAAACTGGAAAACTCATCACAAGGAACCTTTGAAAGTACACCTAGTCTAGTTTTCAAAAAGTCCGAAAGCACGTTGTGAAAATATATGACGAAGAAGTTATGTCTATTTGAACATCGGACAAATTGTAACCAATCCTGAAAAACTGCACTAAATGTTTCTGATGTCGCATCTTCGCACCTGTTTTTGACCCGCTTCTTGTCCGAACTGGGTAAAAGTGATTAAAAGACTTCTTGTAGTCCCCGAGATTTATTTTTCAGATTGTACTTGCGGGCGTTATGAAACCTAGTAACGAAAAATCTACTGCCCGCGAAACATGGCAGAAATTTGCCTTTTTAGTAAAAATTCTAACTTTACTTTTTAATTGTGAGGTGATTTCGTAGGTGATTCTTGCTCATCTATTGTTCCAGTGCTTTGTAATCATCTAGGTATATATATACTTAATCATATGTATCATTTAAACATCATGTTGTATCACCTATACAAGTTTGAATGCTAAAAATATCTTTTTTTATGTAAAAAAAAAGCTGCTGATCGTCCTACTTTAGCCCCTGTTTAGACCCTCTTATAGTTGGATTTGGTTCTTCTAATAACTAGAAACTTGTAGTTCACACAGCTAACTTTACGTAGCCGCTTAGCACACAAAAAACGAACTAATAACAAGGAACTTATGGCTGTTTTAAAAAATCTGACAGAAAGCTAAACAACAGCTGAGAAAACTGAATAAATTCCAAGTGGTGGGATGAATATTTCTGTGATGTCAACTTTGACACTGTGTTTGAGTCACTTAGGTTGTAAACTGGAAAACTCATCACAAGGAACCTTTGAAAGTACACCTAGTCTAGTTTTCAAAAAGTCTGAAAGCACGTTGTGAAAATATATGACGAAGAAGTTATGTCTATTTGAACATGGGACAAATTGTAACCAATCCTGAAAAACTGCACTAAATGTTTCTGATGTCGCATCTTCGCACCTGTTTTTGACCCGCTTCTTGTCCGAACTGGGTAAAAGTGATTAAAAGACTTCTTGTAGTCCCCGAGATCTATTTTTCAGATTGTACTTGCGGGCGTTATGAAACCTAGTAACGAAAAATCTACTGCCCGCGAAACATGGCAGAAATTTGCCTTTTTAGTAAAAATTCTAACTTTACTTTTTAATTGTGAGGTGATTTCGTAGGTAATTCTTGCTCATCTATTGTTCTAGTGCTTTGTAATCATCTAGGTATATATATACTTAATCATATGTATCATTTAAACATCATGTTGTATCACCTATACAAGTTTGAATGCTAAAAATATCTTTTTTTATAAAAAAAAATAAAAAGCTGCTGATCGTCCTACTTTAGCCCCTGTTTAGACCCTCTTATAGTTGGATTTGGTTCTTCTAATAACTCGAAACTTGTAGTTCACACAGCTAACTTTACGTAGCCGCTTAGCACAATAAAAACGAACTAATAACAAGGAACTTATGGCTGTTTTAAAAAATCTGACAGAAAGCTGAACAACAGCTGAGAAAACTGAATAAATTCCAAGTGGTGGGATAAATATTTCTGTGATGTCAACTTTGACACTGTTTTTGAGTCACTTAGGTTGTAAACTGGAAAACTCATCACAAGGAACCTTTGAAAGTACACCTAGTCGAGTTTTCAAAAAGTCCGAAAGCACGTTGTGAAAATATATGACGAAGAAGTTATGTCTATTTGAACATCGGACAAATTGTAACCAATCCTGAAAAACTGCACTAAATGTTTCTGATGTCGCATCTTCGCACCTGTTTTTGACCCGCTTCTTGTCCGAACTGGGTAAAAGTGATTAAAAGACTTCTTGTAGTCCCCGAGATCTATTTTTCAGATTGTACTTGCGGGCGTTATGAAACCTAGTAACGAAAAATCTACTGCCCGCGAAAGATGGCAGAAATTTGCCTTTTTAGTAAAAATTCTAACTTTAATTTTTAATTGTGAGGTGATTTCGTAGGTGATTCTTGCTCATCTATTGTTCCAGTGCTTTGTAATCATCTAGGTATATATATATATTTAATCATATGTATCATTTAAACATCATGTTGTATCACCTATACAAGTTTGAATGCTAAAAATATCTTTTTTTATAAAAAAAAATAAAAAGCTGCTGATCGTCCTACTTTAGCCCCTGTTTAGACCCTCTTATAGTTGGATTTGGTTCTTCTAATAACTCGAAACTTGTAGTTCACACAGCTAACTTTACGTAGCCGCTTAGCACAATAAAAACGAACTAATAACAAGGAACTTATGGCTGTTTTAAAAAATCTGACAGAAAGCTAAACAACAGCTGAGAAAACTGAATAAATTCCAAGTGGTGGGATGAATATTTCTGTGATGTCAACTTTGACACTGTTTTTGAGTCACTTAGGTTGTAAACTGGAAAACTCATCACAAGGAACCTTTGAAAGTACACCTAGTCTAGTTTTCAAAAAGTCCGAAAGCACGTTGTGAAAATATATGACGAAGAAGTTATGTCTATTTGAACATCGGACAAATTGTAACCAATCCTGAAAAACTGCACTAAATGTTTCTGATGTCGCATCTTCGCACCTGTTTTTGACCCGCTTCTTGTCCGAACTGGGTAAAAGTGATAAAAAGACTTCTTGTAGTCCCCGAGATTTATTTTTCAGATTGTACTTGCGGGCGTTATGAAACCTAGTAACGAAAAATCTACTGCCCGCGAAACATGGCAGAAATTTGCCTTTTTAGTAAAAATTCTAACTTTACTTTTTAATTGTGAGGTGATTTCGTAGGTGATTCTTGCTCATCTATTGTTCCAGTGCTTTGTAATCATCTAGGTATATATATACTTAATCATATGTATCATTTAAACATCATGTTGTATCACCTATACAAGTTTGAATGCTAAAAATATCTTTTTTTATGTAAAAAAAAAAGCTGCTGATCGTCCTACTTTAGCCCCTGTTTAGACCCTCTTATAGTTGGATTTGGTTCTTCTAATAACTAGAAACTTGTAGTTCACACAGCTAACTTTACGTAGCCGCTTAGCACACAAAAAACGAACTAATAACAAGGAACTTATGGCTGTTTTAAAAAATCTGACAGAAAGCTAAACAACAGCTGAGAAAACTGAATAAATTCCAAGTGGTGGGATGAATATTTCTGTGATGTCAACTTTGACACTGTGTTTGAGTCACTTAGGTTGTAAACTGGAAAACTCATCACAAGGAACCTTTGAAAGTACACCTAGTCTAGTTTTCAAAAAGTCTGAAAGCACGTTGTGAAAATATATGACGAAGAAGTTATGTCTATTTGAACATGGGACAAATTGTAACCAATCCTGAAAAACTGCACTAAATGTTTCTGATGTCGCATCTTCGCACCTGTTTTTGACCCGCTTCTTGTCCGAACTGGGTAAAAGTGATTAAAAGACTTCTTGTAGTCCCCGAGATCTATTTTTCAGATTGTACTTGCGGGCGTTATGAAACCTAGTAACGAAAAATCTACTGCCCGCGAAACATGGCAGAAATTTGCCTTTTTAGTAAAAATTCTAACTTTACTTTTTAATTGTGAGGTGATTTCGTAGGTAATTCTTGCTCATCTATTGTTCTAGTGCTTTGTAATCATCTAGGTATATATATACTTAATCATATGTATCATTTAAACATCATGTTGTATCACCTATACAAGTTTGAATGCTAAAAATATCTTTTTTATATAAAAAAAAATAAAAAGCTGCTGATCGTCCTACTTTAGCCCCTGTTTAGACCCTCTTATAGTTGGATTTGGTTCTTCTAATAACTAGAAACTTGTAGTTCACACAGCTAACTTTACGTAGCCGCTTAGCACACTAAAAACGAACTAATACCAAGGAACTTATGGCTGTTTTAAAAAATCTGACAGAAAGCTAAACAACAGCTGAGAAAACTGAATAAATTCCAAGTGGTGGGATGAATATTTCTGTGATGTCAACTTTGACACTGTTTTTGAGTCACTTAGGTTGTAAACTGGAAAACTCATCACAAGGAACCTTTGAAAGTACACCTAGTCTAGTTTTCAAAAAGTCTGAAAGCACGTTGTGAAAATATATGACGAAGAAGTTATGTCTATTTGAACATGGGACAAATTGTAACCAATCCTGAAAAACTGCACTAAATGTTTCTGATGTCGCATCTTCGCACCTGTTTTTGACCCGCTTCTTGTCCGAACTGGGTAAAAGTGATTAAAAGACTTCTTGTAGTCCCCGAGATCTATTTTTCAGATTGTACTTGCGGGCGTTATGAAACCTAGTAACGAAAAATCTACTGCCCGCGAAACATGGCAGAAATTTGCCTTTTTAGTAAAAATTCTAACTTTACTTTTTAATTGTGAGGTGATTTCGTAGGTAATTCTTGCTCATCTATTGTTCTAGTGCTTTGTAATCATCTAGGTATATATATATATTTAATCATATGTATCATTTAAACATCATGTTGTATCACCTATACAAGTTTGAATGCTAAAAATATCTTTTTTTATGTAAAAAAAAAAGCTGCTGATCGTCCTACTTTAGCCCCTGTTTAGACCCTCTTATAGTTGGATTTGGTTCTTCTAATAACTAGAAACTTGTAGTTCACACAGCTAACTTTACGTAGCCGCTTAGCACACAAAAAACGAACTAATAACAAGGAACTTATGGCTGTTTTAAAAAATCTGACAGAAAGCTAAACAACAGCTGAGAAAACTGAATAAATTCCAAGTGGTGGGATGAATATTTCTGTGATGTCAACTTTGACACTGTGTTTGAGTCACTTAGGTTGTAAACTGGAAAACTCATCACAAGGAACCTTTGAAAGTACACCTAGTCTAGTTTTCAAAAAGTCTGAAAGCACGTTGTGAAAATATATGACGAAGAAGTTATGTCTATTTGAACATGGGACAAATTGTAACCAATCCTGAAAAACTGCACTAAATGTTTCTGATGTCGCATCTTCGCACCTGTTTTTGACCCGCTTCTTGTCCGAACTGGGTAAAAGTGATTAAAAGACTTCTTGTAGTCCCCGAGATCTATTTTTCAGATTGTACTTGCGGGCGTTATGAAACCTAGTAACGAAAAATCTACTGCCCGCGAAACATGGCAGAAATTTGCCTTTTTAGTAAAAATTCTAACTTTACTTTTTAATTGTGAGGTGATTTCGTAGGTAATTCTTGCTCATCTATTGTTCTAGTGCTTTGTAATCATCTAGGTATATATATACTTAATCATATGTATCATTTAAACATCATGTTGTATCACCTATACAAGTTTGAATGCTAAAAATATCTTTTTTATATAAAAAAAAATAAAAAGCTGCTGATCGTCCTACTTTAGCCCCTGTTTAGACCCTCTTATAGTTGGATTTGGTTCTTCTAATAACTAGAAACTTGTAGTTCACACAGCTAACTTTACGTAGCCGCTTAGCACACTAAAAACGAACTAATACCAAGGAACTTATGGCTGTTTTAAAAAATCTGACAGAAAGCTAAACAACAGCTGAGAAAACTGAATAAATTCCAAGTGGTGGGATGAATATTTCTGTGATGTCAACTTTGACACTGTTTTTGAGTCACTTAGGTTGTAAACTGGAAAACTCATCACAAGGAACCTTTGAAAGTACACCTAGTCTAGTTTTCAAAAAGTCTGAAAGCACGTTGTGAAAATATATGACGAAGAAGTTATGTCTATTTGAACATGGGACAAATTGTAACCAATCCTGAAAAACTGCACTAAATGTTTCTGATGTCGCATCTTCGCACCTGTTTTTGACCCGCTTCTTGTCCGAACTGGGTAAAAGTGATAAAAAGACTTCTTGTAGTCCCCGAGATTTATTTTTCAGATTGTACTTGCGGGCGTTATGAAACCTAGTAACGAAAAATCTACTGCCCGCGAAACATGGCAGAAATTTGCCTTTTTAGTAAAAATTCTAACTTTACTTTTTAATTGTGAGGTGATTTCGTAGGTGATTCTTGCTCATCTATTGTTCCAGTGCTTTGTAATCATCTAGGTATATATATACTTAATCATATGTATCATTTAAACATCATGTTGTATCACCTATACAAGTTTGAATGCTAAAAATATCTTTTTTTATGTAAAAAAAAAAGCTGCTGATCGTCCTACTTTAGCCCCTGTTTAGACCCTCTTATAGTTGGATTTGGTTCTTCTAATAACTAGAAACTTGTAGTTCACACAGCTAACTTTACGTAGCCGCTTAGCACACAAAAAACGAACTAATAACAAGGAACTTATGGCTGTTTTAAAAAATCTGACAGAAAGCTAAACAACAGCTGAGAAAACTGAATAAATTCCAAGTGGTGGGATGAATATTTCTGTGATGTCAACTTTGACACTGTGTTTGAGTCACTTAGGTTGTAAACTGGAAAACTCATCACAAGGAACCTTTGAAAGTACACCTAGTCTAGTTTTCAAAAAGTCTGAAAGCACGTTGTGAAAATATATGACGAAGAAGTTATGTCTATTTGAACATGGGACAAATTGTAACCAATCCTGAAAAACTGCACTAAATGTTTCTGATGTCGCATCTTCGCACCTGTTTTTGACCCGCTTCTTGTCCGAACTGGGTAAAAGTGATTAAAAGACTTCTTGTAGTCCCCGAGATCTATTTTTCAGATTGTACTTGCGGGCGTTATGAAACCTAGTAACGAAAAATCTACTGCCCGCGAAACATGGCAGAAATTTGCCTTTTTAGTAAAAATTCTAACTTTACTTTTTAATTGTGAGGTGATTTCGTAGGTAATTCTTGCTCATCTATTGTTCTAGTGCTTTGTAATCATCTAGGTATATATATACTTAATCATATGTATCATTTAAACATCATGTTGTATCACCTATACAAGTTTGAATGCTAAAAATATCTTTTTTATATAAAAAAAAATAAAAAGCTGCTGATCGTCCTACTTTAGCCCCTGTTTAGACCCTCTTATAGTTGGATTTGGTTCTTCTAATAACTAGAAACTTGTAGTTCACACAGCTAACTTTACGTAGCCGCTTAGCACACTAAAAACGAACTAATACCAAGGAACTTATGGCTGTTTTAAAAAATCTGACAGAAAGCTAAACAACAGCTGAGAAAACTGAATAAATTCCAAGTGGTGGGATGAATATTTCTGTGATGTCAACTTTGACACTGTTTTTGAGTCACTTAGGTTGTAAACTGGAAAACTCATCACAAGGAACCTTTGAAAGTACACCTAGTCTAGTTTTCAAAAAGTCTGAAAGCACGTTGTGAAAATATATGACGAAGAAGTTATGTCTATTTGAACATGGGACAAATTGTAACCAATCCTGAAAAACTGCACTAAATGTTTCTGATGTCGCATCTTCGCACCTGTTTTTGACCCGCTTCTTGTCCGAACTGGGTAAAAGTGATTAAAAGACTTCTTGTAGTCCCCGAGATCTATTTTTCAGATTGTACTTGCGGGCGTTATGAAACCTAGTAACGAAAAATCTACTGCCCGCGAAACATGGCAGAAATTTGCCTTTTTAGTAAAAATTCTAACTTTACTTTTTAATTGTGAGGTGATTTCGTAGGTAATTCTTGCTCATCTATTGTTCTAGTGCTTTGTAATCATCTAGGTATATATATATATTTAATCATATGTATCATTTAAACATCATGTTGTATCACCTATACAAGTTTGAATGCTAAAAATATCTTTTTTATATAAAAAAAAATAAAAAGCTGCTGATCGTCCTACTTTAGCCCCTGTTTAGACCCTCTTATAGTTGGATTTGGTTCTTCTAATAACTAGAAACTTGTAGTTCACACAGCTAACTTTACGTAGCCGCTTAGCACACTAAAAACGAACTAATACCAAGGAACTTATGGTTGTTTTAAAAAATCTGACAGAAAGCTAAACAACAGCTGAGAAAACTGAATAAATTCCAAGTGGTGGGATGAATATTTCTGTGATGTCAACTTTGACACTGTTTTTGAGTCACTTAGGTTGTAAACTGGAAAACTTATCACAAGGAACCTTTGAAAGTACACCTAGTCTAGTTTTCAAAAAGTCCGAAAGCACGTTGTGAAAATATATTACGAAGAAGTTATGTCTATTTGAACATCGGACAAATTGTAACCAATCCTGAAAAACTGCACTAAATGTTTCTGATGTCGCATCTTCGCACCTGTTTTTGACCCGCTTCTTGTCCGAACTGGGTAAAAGTGATTAAAAGACTTCTTGTAGTCCCCGAGATCTATTTTTCAGATTGTACTTGCGGGCGTTATGAAACCTAGTAACGAAAAATCTACTGCCCGCGAAAGATGGCAGAAATTTGCCTTTTTAGTAAAAATTCTAACTTTACTTTTTAATTGTGAGGTGATTTCGTATGTGATTCTTGCTCATCTATTGTTCCAGTGCTTTGTAATCATCTAGGTATATATATACTTAATCATATGTATCATTTAAACATCATGTTGTATCACCTATACAAGTTTGAATGCTAAAAATATCTTTTTTTTATAAAAAAAAATAAAAAGCTGCTGATCGTCCTACTTTAGCCCCTGTTTAGACCCTCTTATAGTTGGATTTGGTTCTTCTAATAACTAGAAACTTGTAGTTCACACAGCTAACTTTACGTAGCCGCTTAGCACACTAAAAACGAACTAATAACAAGGAACTTATGGCTGTTTTAAAAAATCTGACAGAAAGCTAAACAACAGCTGAGAAAACTGAATAAATTCCAAGTGGTGGGATGAATATTTCTGTGATGTCAACTTTGACACTGTTTTTGAGTCACTTAGGTTGTAAACTGGAAAACTTATCACAAGGAACCTTTGAAAGTACACCTAGTCTAGTTTTCAAAAAGTCCGAAAGCACATTGTGAAAATATATGACGAAGAAGTTATGTCTATTTGAACATCGGACAAATTGTAACCAATCCTGAAAAACTGCACTAAATGTTTCTGATGTCGCATCTTCGCACCTGTTTTTGACCCGCTTCTTGTCCGAACTGGGTAAAAGTGATTAAAAGACTTCTTGTAGTCCCCGAGATCTATTTTTCAGATTGTACTTGCGGGCGTTATGAAACCTAGTAACGAAAAATCTACTGCCCGCGAAACATGGCAGAAATTTGCTTTTTTAGTAAAAATTCTAACTTTACTTTTTAATTGTGAGGTGATTTCGTAGGTGATTCTTCCTCATCTATTGTTCTAGTGCTTTGTAATCATCTAGGTATATATATACTTAATCATATGTATCATTTAAACATCATGTTGTATCACCTATACAAGTTTGAATGCTAAAAATATCTTTTTTTATAAAAAAAAATAAAAAGCTGCTGATCGTCCTACTTTAGCCCCCGTTTAGACCCTCTTATAGTTGGATTTGGTTCTTCTAATAACTAGAAACTTGTACTTCACACAGCTAACTTTACGTAGCCGCTTAGCACACTAAAAACGAACTAATAACAAGGAACTTATGGCTGTTTTAAAAAATCTGACAGAAAGCTAAACAACAGCTGAGAAAACTGAATAAATTCCAAGTGGTGGGATGAATATTTCTGTGATGTCAACTTTGACACTGTTTTTGAGTCACTTAGGTTGTAAACTGGAAAACTTATCACAAGGAACCTTTGAAAGTACACCTAGTCTAGTTTTCAAAAAGTCCGAATGCACGTTGTGAAAATATATGACGAAGAAGTTATGTCTATTTGAACATGGGACAAATTGTAACCAATCCTGAAAAACTGCACTAAATGTTTCTGATGTCGCATCTTCGCACCTGTTTTTGACCCGCTTCTTGTCCGAACTGGGTAAAAGTGATTAAAAGACTTCTTGTAGTCCCCGAGATCTATTTTTCAGATTGTACTTGCGGGCGTTATGAAACCTAGTAACGAAAAATCTACTGCCCGCGAAACATGGCAGAAATTTGCTTTTTTAGTAAAAATTCTAACTTTACTTTTTAATTGTGAGGTGATTTCGTAGGTGATTCTTCCTCATCTATTGTTCTAGTGCTTTGTAATCATCTAGGTATATATATACTTAATCATATGTATCATTTAAACATCATGTTGTATCACCTATACAAGTTTGAATGCTAAAAATATCTTTTTTTATAAAAAAAATAAAAAGCTGCTGATCGTCCTACTTTAGCCCCTGTTTAGACCCTCTTATAGTTGGATTTGGTTCTTCTAATAACTAGAAACTTGTAGTTCACACAGCTAACTTTACGTAGCCGCTTAGCACACTAAAAACGAACTAATACCAAGGAACTTATGGCTGTTTTAAAAAATCTGACAGAAAGCTAAACAACAGCTGAGAAAACTGAATAAATTCCAAGTGGTGGGATGAATATTTCTGTGATGTCAACTTTGACACTGTTTTTGAGTCACTTAGGTTGTAAACTGGAAAACTCATCACAAGGAACCTTTGAAAGTACACCTAGTCTAGTTTTCAAAAAGTCCGAAAGCACGTTGTGAAAATATATGACGAAGAAGTTATGTCTATTTGAACATCGGACAAATTGTAACCAATCCTGAAAAACTGCACTAAATGTTTCTGATGTCGCATCTTCGCACCTGTTTTTGACCCGCTTCTTGTCCGAACTGGGTAAAAGTGATTAAAAGACCTCTTGGAGTCCCCGAGATCTATTTTTCAGATTGTACTTGCGGGCGTTATGAAACCTAGTAACGAAAAATCTACTGCCCGCGAAAGATGGCAGAAATTTGCCTTTTTAGTAAAAATTCTAACTTTACTTTTTAATTGTGAGGTGATTTCGTAGGTGATTCTTGCTCATCTATTGTTCTAGTGCTTTGTAATCATCTAGGTATATATATACTTAATCATATGTATCATTTAAACATCATGTTGTATCACCTATACAAGTTTGAATGCTAAAAATATCTTTTTTTATAAAAAAAAATAAAAAGCTGTTGATCGTCCTACTTTAGCCCCTGTTTAGACCCTCTTATAGTTGGATTTGGTTCTTCTAATAACTAGAAACTTGTAGTTCACACAGCTAACTTTACGTAGCCGCTTAGCACACTAAAAACGAACTAATACCAAGGAACTTATGGCTGTTTTAAAAAATCTGACAGAAAGCTAAACAACAGCTGAGAAAACTGAATAAATTCCAAGTGGTGGGATGAATATTTCTGTGATGTCATCTTTGACACTGTTATTGAGTCACTTAGGTTGTAAACTGGAAAACTTATCGCAAGGAACCTTTGAAAGTACACCTAGTCTAGTTTTCAAAAAGTCCGAAAGCACGTTGTGAAAATATATGACGAAGAATTTATGTCTATTTGAACATCGGACAAATTGTAACCAATCCTGAAAAACTGCACTAAATGTTTCTGATGTCGCATCTTCGCACCTGTTTTTGACCCGCTTCTTGTCCGAACTGGGTAAAAGTGATTAAAAGACCTCTTGGAGTCCCCGAGATCTATTTTTCAGATTGTACTTGCGGGCGTTATGAAACCTAGTAACGAAAAATCTACTGCCCGCGAAAGATGGCAGAAATTTGCCTTTTTAGTAAAAATTCTAACTTTACTTTTTAATTGTGAGGTGATTTCGTAGGTGATTCTTGCTCATCTATTGTTCTAGTGCTTTGTAATCATCTAGGTATATATATACTTAATCATATGTATCATTTAAACATCATGTTGTATCACCTATACAAGTTTGAATGCTAAAAATATCTTTTTTTATAAAAAAAAATAAAAAGCTGTTGATCGTCCTACTTTAGCCCCTGTTTAGACCCTCTTATAGTTGGATTTGGTTCTTCTAATAACTAGAAACTTGTAGTTCACACAGCTAACTTTACGTAGCCGCTTAGCACACTAAAAACGAACTAATAACAAGGAACTTATGGCTGTTTTAAAAAATCTGACAGAAAGCTAAACAACAGCTGAGAAAACTGAATAAATTCCAAGTGGTGGGATGAATATTTCTGTGATGTCAACTTTGACACTGTTTTTGAGTCACTTAGGTTGTAAACTGGAAAACTCATCACAAGGAACCTTTGAAAGTACACCTAGTCTAGTTTTCAAAAAGTCCGAAAGCACGTTGTGAAAATATATGACGAAGAAGTTATGTCTATTTGAACATCGGACAAATTGTAACCAATCCTGAAAAACTGCACTAAATGTTTCTGATGTCGCATCTTCGCACCTGTTTTTGACCCGCTTCTTGTCCGAACTGGGTAAAAGTGATTAAAAGACCTCTTGGAGTCCCCGAGATCTATTTTTCAGATTGTACTTGCGGGCGTTATGAAACCTAGTAACGAAAAATCTACTGCCCGCGAAAGATGGCAGAAATTTGCCTTTTTAGTAAAAATTCTAACTTTACTTTTTAATTGTGAGGTGATTTCGTAGGTGATTCTTGCTCATCTATTGTTCTAGTGCTTTGTAATCATCTAGGTATATATATACTTAATCATATGTATCATTTAAACATCATGTTGTATCACCTATACAAGTTTGAATGCTAAAAATATCTTTTTTTATAAAAAAAAATAAAAAGCTGTTGATCGTCCTACTTTAGCCCCTGTTTAGACCCTCTTATAGTTGGATTTGGTTCTTCTAATAACTAGAAACTTGTAGTTCACACAGCTAACTTTACGTAGCCGCTTAGCACACTAAAAACGAACTAATAACAAGGAACTTATGGCTGTTTTAAAAAATCTGACAGAAAGCTAAACAACAGCTGAGAAAACTGAATAAATTCCAAGTGGTGGGATGAATATTTCTGTGATGTCATCTTTGACACTGTTATTGAGTCACTTAGGTTGTAAACTGGAAAACTTATCGCAAGGAACCTTTGAAAGTACACCTAGTCTAGTTTTCAAAAAGTCCGAAAGCACGTTGTGAAAATATATGACGAAGAATTTATGTCTATTTGAACATCGGACAAATTGTAACCAATCCTGAAAAACTGCACTAAATGTTTCTGATGTCGAATCTTCGCACCTGTTTTTGACCCGCTTCTTGTCCGAACTGGGTAAAAGTGATTAAAAGACTTCTTGTAGTCCCCGAGATCTATTTTTCAGATTGTACTTGCGGGCGTTATGAAACCTAGTAACGAAAAATCTACTGCCCGCGAAAGATGGCAAAAATTTGCCTTTTTAGTAAAAATTATAGCTACTTTTTAATTGTGAGGTGATTTCGTAGGTGATTCTTGCTCATCTATTGTTCCAGTGCTTTGTAATCATCTAGGTATATATATACTTAATCATATGTATCATTTAAACATCATGTTGTATCACCTATACAAGTTTGAATGCTAAAAATATCTTTTTTTATATAAAAAAAAAGCTGCTGATCGTCCTACTTTAGCCCCTGTTTAGACCCTCTTATAGTTGGATTTGGTTCTTCTAATAATTAGAAACTTGTAGTTCACACAGCTAACTTTACGTAGCCGCTTAGCACACTAAAAACGAACTAATAACAAGGAACTTATGGCTGTTTTAAAAAATCTGACAGAAAGCTAAACAACAGCTGAGAAAACTGAATAAATTCCAAGTGGTGGGATGAATATTTCTGTGATGTCAACATTGACACTGTTTTTGAGTCACTTAGGTTGTAAACTGGAAAACTCATCACAAGGAACCTTTGAAAGTACACCTAGTCTAGTTTTCAAAAAGTCCGAATGCACGTTGTGAAAATATATGACGAAGAAGTTATGTCTATTTGAACATTGGAAAAATTGTAACCAATCCTGAAAAACTGCACTAAATGTTTCTGATGTCGCATCTTCGCACCTGTTTTTGACCCGCTTCTTGTCCAAACTGGGTAAAAGTGATTAAAAGACTTCTTGTAGTCCCCGAGATCTATTTTTCAGATTGTACTTGCGGGCGTTATGAAACCTAGTAACGAAAAATCTACTGCCCGCGAAAGATGGCAGAAATTTGCCTTTTTAGTAAAAATTCTAACTTTACTTTTTAATTGTGAGGTGATTTCGTAGGTGATTCTTGCTCATCTATTGTTCCAGTGCTTTGTAATCATTAGGTATATATATACTTAATCATATGTATCATTTAAACATCATGTTGTATCACCTATACAAGTTTGAATGCTAAAAATATCTTTTTTTATATAAAAAAAAAGCTGCTGATCGTCCTACTTTAGCCCCTGTTTAGACCCTCTTATAGTTGGATTTGGTTCTTCTAATAACTAGAAACTTGTAGTTCACACAGCTAACTTTACGTAGCCGCTTAGCACACTAAAAATGAACTAATAACAAGGAACTTATGGCTGTTTTAAAAAATCTGACAGAAAGCTAAACAACAGCTGAGAAAACTGAATAAATTCCAAGTGGTGGGATGAATATTTCTGTGATGTCAACTTTGACACTGTTTTTAAGTCACTTAGGTTGTAAACTGGAAAACTTATCACAAGGAACCTTTGAAAGTACACCTAGTCTAGTTTTCAAAAAGTCCGAAAGCACGTTGTGAAAATATATGACGAAGAAGTTATGTCTATTTGAACATCGGACAAATTGTAACCAATCCTGAAAAACTGCACTAAATGTTTCTGATGTCGCATTTTCGCACCTGGTTTTGTCCCGCTTCTGGTCCGAACTGGGTAAAAGTGATTAAAAGACTTCTTGTAGTCCCCGAGATCTATTTTTCAGATTGTACTTGCGGGCGTAATGAAACCTAGTAACGAAAAATATACTGCCCGCGAAAGATGGCAGAAATTTGCCATTTTAGTAAAAATTCGAACTTTACTTTTTAATTGTGAGGTGATTTCGTAGGTGATTCTTGCTCATCTATTATTCCAGTGCTTTGTAATCATCTAGGTATATATATACATAATCATATGTATCATTTAAACATCATGTTGTATCACCTATACAAGTTTGCATGCTAAAAATATCTTTTTTTATAAAAAAAATAAAAAGCTGCTGATCGTCCTAATTTAGCCCCTGTTTAGACCCTCTTATAGTTGGATTTGGTTCTTCTAATAACTAGAAACTCGTAGTTCACACAGCTAACTTTACGTAGCCGCTTAGCACACTAAAAACGAATTAATAACAAGGAACTTATGGATGTTTTAAAAAATCTGACAGAAAGCTAAACAGCAGCTGAGAAAACTGAATAAATTGCAAGTGCTGGGATGAATATTTCTGTGATGTCAACTTTGACACTGTTTTTGAGTCACTTAGGTTGTAAACTGGAAAACTCATCACAAGGAACCTTTGAAAGTATACCTAGTCTAGTTTTCAAAAAGTCCGAAAGCACGTTGTGAAAATATATAACGAAGTAGTTATGTCTATTTGAAAATCGGACAAATTGTATGGCTAAGTATTCACAAGTCTCTTTAATTAGAGGTCTTTATATAGTGAAGAACGAGAGATGATAGAGTTAGACAAGTGATCATGCTAAACGTAGAACATGAAAATGTTCTTTCAAAAACTCATGTGTTTTTAATTGTGGCTTTTTCTCCCATAAGATCAATGCATTAGGAAATAAATAATTGCAATAAATAAGGTCGTACAATTTAAAAGAATTACTTAGCTTCTAGCACGAGTTCGTTTAAAAGTTGCTCGTGTTCGAATATAGTTCATAGACGAGGCATAACTTAGTGAAGCGGGACGCGAAAATTGGCGAAGTCCAAAAAGACCCTAACAAGGCATGTGGACCCCATTTTGCTGCTAAAGATCCAAGATGATGTGAAGTATCATTATTCCAAAATCAATATGAAGGATCGAGACACACGACGAAAAGCAATATACTCCATAAATATATCCAAGTCCGAAAAGAAGGCGGATCGTTGCAAAATCAATATGAAGGATCGAGACACATGAGGATAAATATATCCAAGTCCGAAAAGAAGGATCGAGACACATGAGGATAAATATATCCAAAATTAATATGAAGGATCGAGACACATGAGGATAAATATATCCAAGTCCAAAAAGAAGGCGGATCGTTGCATATCAAAATCCCAAATAAAGATTGAAGAAAAATGATGAAGTCGTGGTCCAATTTTGAAGAATCTCTCAAAAATAGAAATTCCATATATGAAGAGAAGACCATAATTTCAAGAACGTCTTCCCAAGATTTGAAGTATGAAGTACATGCCATATATCGTTCCGAGAAAGGTCTCAAATCGCGAAACGAGTTATGTCAAGATATGAACTTATGGAGATTACGAGAAGACGTTTTAAAAGATTTTGTCCTTTAACTAAATATTAATTAAATCGTCCTACTTTATTTTCGGCCTTAATAAATATCGAAATAAGTCAATATGAATCACTTGTGATCCATGACAATTAGTTAAAAAAGTTTAGAAACCTTTTATTTTCTTTAATAAATTAGGATTACACGGAGAAAAAGTATTATAAAATTTTAATGCATGGGTAGTGTTAGCATTGTGACTTGTACCAACAATGATCTTGTTTTTGCACTTAGCATGGAATATGTGACAATCAAGGATGACGAAATTTACTCTATGGGACATTCACTTGTTTCTATTCATCAACCCTAAAAGTCACTTTTGTGATGAAAATCATACATGGTGTCTCTAACTCACCGTAGTAGTAGCATAGTTTGTTTTTCTTTCAATAAAGGTTTATAAAAATGAATTTTGGAGTTGTTTTGATACTTTATTCTATCATTGCGTGAGGACACGACAATGTTTTAGTATGGGGAGTGATGAGATGGCAATTATACATGATCTCATTGTTCTTTACGGGCTTTTAATGCATAAAAATGTCATGAAATACCATATATATGCTTGCTTTTGTGTTTATGTGTATTTTAGGCATGGATATCGTGAAAAAGACAAAATATCACAAGATACAAGGAAAAACAAAAACGAAAAACGAAGACGCACAATAAACCGAGCCCTAGATATGAATTATCCAAGAAAAACCCTTGAAGACTTGAAGAAACACAAGATTGATCCTCAATAAATAAAGAAATGACACTTAAAACCCTTGTGAATTCATAATTACAAGTTTGGTCCCTTAAGTTTGTCAAAATTGCAAAAAGGTCCTTCAACTTTGAAGAAATGGCAAGATTAGTCCCTCAACTATTCTAATTTGTCAATTATGGTCCCTCATGAAGGCAAAGATCCATTAAAGACCTTTGAAGATCTAGAATGTTCAAGATCAGCCCCTCAAATATTCAAACATGGCAAAAATAACCCTTGAAACCTTTTTGCCAAAGTTTTATGCCAAAAGTGTGAAGAATGAAACTTGTTTAACAAAGGAAACAATTTTAGACGGCTAAAAAACTTGTTTTACATCTTTTCCCAAAGAACAAGGACTTAAACTGCCAAAACCAAAGTTTAAATTTCCTAAACACGCGGGTAACACTTACTATTCACATTAAGAACAATTACTATTCACTTTTTACCGAGGATCAAATTCAGTGAGAACAAAGGGGAAAGTGAAATTGGTTGTTCAAACGTGTGATTCACCTCACCCCAAACCTTTCCCAACAATTAAATGTCTCTTCTCCACTCACCTTGTGACCCCACACCCAAGCCCGTCACCCAATCAAAACGCATTCCCCTCTCCAAGCAATCCTACATGGCAAAATCAACGCTTTATGGCCACTACTTGTTCCCCAAGCATAAAGTGAACGGCCAAGATAAAAAATGGACAGCTCATTCCACCCAACTCCTTCAAGCACTTCAGGGGCAATTTTGAGAATTTCTAGCCTAGGGTTTCATGTATTTCTCATTCTAGAATAGTCTTATGTTGCCTATAAAAGGACCCCCAACCTGTGGTGAGGCCTTTGTTCCAGTTTTACTCTTTAAATTTGTAATTCCTTTTTAAATTTGTAAAAGTTTGGTATTTTGAAAAATATTGTAATTCCTTTTTATGTTTTTGAAAGTTGGTGTGTTTAAAGAATGATTATGAGTTCCATTTGATGTTATAAGTGTGTTGAGATCTTGTGGTTTAAGCATGTTTATTATTGGTTAGGTTTTCTAAGTTTCAAAAACCTTGAAACCTTGTTTCTGTTTTGCCTATTATTCTGTACTAATCCTTAGCCAAAATCCTAAAGCTCATATAAGCTTGTTGACACCAAGCATGTGAAGGAATTTAAGCTATTGGGTGAGTTGTTTGTTCATTTGTGTTGAAGAATCAACATTATCATAACCTGGTTCTACTTTGAACATCAGCAGGTTTTGATCTTCTTTGTGAAGAACCTTGGTCTTGTTCTAGTTGTTGAACAAGGTCCAAGGAGCATTGCTGATCTCCCTAGGAAGTAAAGGGAGATAGGTATAGCCTCTTGGTTAAGTTTCCCCTAAAAATTTCATGTGAATGCTTGTTTTGGATTTTGGACTGTGATTTTGTGTTATTGTGTTTAAGGTTGTGATTTTTGTCCTTGAATCTGTTATTTGTCATCTAGGATAGAAGTTTGAACAATAAAATCAGTAGGTTGTGTTTAGAAATCACAAGTTGGTTTGAAAAGTTGAGGATAAAGGTGTGTTTGGGATTATAGACTGATTTGGATTTGTGTTGTTTTGAGTTGGTGTATTGTGTTGCTTGGTGTTTGTATCTGTTGCATAAGTGGTATTGGACTATTATCTGCAAGTTTTGTTCATAGAATCACCTAGATTCATTAAAGGGCTCTAAAATCTTGTTAACTTGGTGAAATTGGCTAAAATTTGGTGGACACCTAGTTCTAATCATAGACTAGGGCTAACAAGTGTTGAATCTTAGTTAATGCAACCAGGGAAGTAGGATTTGAGTGTTGAAATTGGATCTATGGTCAACTATATCAGAAAGTGTGCAAGTGTTCTTGAAGTTCATATGAGCAACTTGAATGTGCTTTGATCTTGTTCCATACTTTGATTCAGTGTATGAAATAAGTTTGTTTGTGCTTAATATCAGTTATTATAGCTTGTGTATGCATCTGGTTCATTTTGGTGTGCTTAATCTTGCTAAAACTACTTAAGTGTTCTTGACAGCTTATTGTTCATAGTCTGTGCCAGATCTGGGCATTGTTTGATTTTTCTGTGCTAATTGAGTGAACTGAAGTGTGTTTATGTGATTGATTGTGACTCCTTTTGATTAACTGATCACTTGGGTGCCCTTGTCTTCCAACAAATCATACAGAATCTCTCTAAATTCACAAGTCAAATAGTCAAAGCAGTGGGAACCAGTTCCTACTGAAAGTTCCCCCTGATAGTGTTAATTGGTCATCAGCTTATCAATAAGCTATTCCAGCTTATTTAAACGTGCAACAACTTCAAATTTGTAATAGGTGCTTCTTATTTGACTCATTTGCTCATTCTGGAGCATTTGAGGAGTTGACTTTTAGGTTTGACTAGAAAACCAACTCAATTGATTTTTTCAGCCAGCTTATTTCTCAATTCCAGCTTATTGGTTTTGCCTATTGGATTTTTGTTGATTGAATTGGCTTATTGAAGTCATTTGGAACATTTTGCAAGTTGAATCAAGTCCTGAGGTGCCCTAGAACTCAAACCCGATTATTTTGTCTTTTAGTGGATTTGTACTTGGCTTATTTTTTGCTTATTGAGTGTGCTTTTTCAAAATTTCTTTTTACAAAAGAAGGTTGTGTGTCAAATTAGAGCTTATTGCTTAATGGGCTTATTGGCCCAATAAGAATAAGCTGTTTGTTCATTAAGCTGTGATAAGCTCAGAATCAGCTTTTGGGCCTTCAGAGTTTTATGTTCAGAATTAAATTTTGAGTCAGATAGGGCTTTTCCAAGTCTATTGGGCCAAGTTTGACTTTTTGGGCCCAATTAGCCCATTTGCTTTGACTGTTTTGGGTTTTGGCCCATTTGGGGGCCCAATAGTGGTATTTTGGTCATTTCACTTTCATTTTCTGTTTATTTAGGTTAAAATAAGCTAGTTTGCAAGTTTTTAGATTTTTTTATAATTTTTGGATTTTTAATAATATTTTAATATTATTTTATTATTATTTTTCAAATTTCACTTTTTAGCACTTCTTATATTTTTCTTAGCTTAAATACATTAAAATAGCATTTTTTAACTCATAGATTAATTTTATCATCATTTTCTTAATTTCTAGAATTATTTTAGGTTTTAACAGATTTTAATCATTTTAAATCATTTTAAATAGTTTTAATTAGTTTAAAATTTCATTAAAAATAGTTTTTGTTCTTATTAGGTTATTTTTGAGGTTTACAAACTTGAAAATCTTGATTTGGACTTTTTATTAGTTAATTTTGATTTTTAGGGCTTTAATTAGCATTTAAAAGTTAATAATTAATTAAATAAAAGGTTTTGGCAAGTTTTGATTTTTTTGTAAACCCTTGGTTTATTTTATTTTATTTTTGGTAATTTTTTGGGAATTTTTAGAAGTTATTTTTATTTTGGTCATTTTTACGGTTTTACGTTTTTTACGTCGTAGTATAATTTTCACGTATCCGTCCATCTAATTTCTCATCCCCTTCTTCTTAATATTAATCTCAAATCAATTACAAGTTAGAACACACACATATACCTCCGTGGGAAACGAACTTTGAAATTTTACCTCACTTCGGTCATTAATATACGTTTTCACTAAACGTGTATTTAACGCTTACCGCTTTTACGCCTTTTTCTTAAAGGTGTGTAAAACCCCTACAATCATTTTGGAGCCATTGCCGGGGAGGTGTGTTTTGCTTTAATTTGGAAACTTTTGTTTTTGATATTATCCATAATAACTATTTGTGTTAATTGGAACTCCATTAACACGTATTATCGGTTTTCGGTTTTCTTTGTGAATATTATTACGATATTGTATACGTATCACAATAAACCATACAATATCTCCAAAAGTGTGAAAACACAACCTTGATTTGGGATTTCATCACTCATCATTGTATTCGAATCTCAAACAAAAAGAAAAAGGCAAAAATAGATAAATACTTTCGTGAAGATCGATTTTGAAAAATACGAACTTTAAGGTGAATAGATAGGCAACGTGCTATAAAAGGCCGTTAAAGGGAATCTAGGTACTTAAGTGCTTTGTGCCACCTCATTCCCCCCGTTCACTTGTGAGTATTTGATTTTGAAAGCTAAACGAGGGTTTTGCCGCCCAAAGTATTACTACGTATCATATATATTTGCTTGGTTTCTTTGTGATTAAAACCTCTTGAATAATTTAGTTTTCACCAAAGTTCTAAAGTCATTCGAAGGCGTTCACTCCACGTGATCGTTTTCATTCTTTGAGGCTTCTTTAATCAAGAGTTTGATTCGAGGAAATATTTTTGTAGATTGATTGTCTACGTAATACAAACAAAATCCCAAAAAATTAAAAACAATCCAAAACACAAAAAAATTGAAAAACGTAAAAACACCAAAAAGAATCTTCTTTGCTCACCTCCCATTCTTCGTAACGTTTATGCAAACTCGCTCACAAGCGAAACGTGCTCGTAAACGTCGTCAACAAGAAGGAAACCACACTTTGGTTGAAAAAACTCCAATTGTCGAACCCGTTGTAGAACAAATAGTCACGATGGCTAACCGTACTATGATGGAGTTGCTTGAAGCACCCACCGAGGGTTTTGGAGAAGCGATTGTGATTCCCGCTATCCTTGCGGAGAATTTCAAAATCAAAACGGGTTTAATGTCGATGCTACAAGCTAACAAATTTCGAGGACATGAAAAGGATAACCCACATTATCACATACGGAATTTTAATCGTTTCACCGCAACGAGCAAGTTTAAGGATGTTCCATACGACTCCATTAAGATGATGTTGTTTCCATACTCTCTAGATGGTCCCGCTAAGATTTGGCTTGAGAAAGAACCCCCAAATTCGATTTTGACGTGGGGTGATCTCGTGTCTAAATTTGTGAACCAATTTTTTCCACCATAAAAAAACGACACATTTGAAAAATGAGATTTCAAGGTTTACGCAAAAACCTAACGAGAGTTTTTCTATGGCATGGCAACGATTTAAGGAAATGTTACATGAATGTCCACACCATGATTTTTCCGAATTGCATCAAATTGATACGTTTTATAATGGGCTTAATGATCATGAACGAGATTACTTAAATGCCGCCGCGGGTAGTAATTTTTTGTGCAAAACGACAAACGGAGCTTTAACTATCATCGAGAATAGATCTAAGGTTTACAACCCTCGTAACACACCGAGTGTTGCCAATATGGGTTCGTCGTCATCTCACAACATGTCCGTTTTACAAAACGAAGCAAATGAGGAAAATAGATTTTTCGATCGATTTTCATCGCTTATGACTCATTGGAAAGCTAAGGAAGCTTCCAATTCCGCATCCGTCAAAGTGATTGATAAGAGTTGTTTATCATGTGGAGGAGCACATGATCTTTCCGAGTGCATCACCGCCGGTGGTAACATTTCGAGTGCTTACGTAGCCACGGGAACTTTTGGTCAAAATTCACGTCCAAACCAAGTCCCTCAAAATCAAAATGTTAACAATTATCGAAACAATAATCAAGGAAATGGTTATCAAGGCAATTCACGTAACTACAACAAGGGTACTTATACAAGTGGTAACAATGGGCAAGTTTCAAATCAAAACCAAAATCGTGATTTTCAAAATACGAGTCAAGGTTTTCAAAATGCTCACACTAAAAATCTTAATGGTGAATTTTTGGATTATGCAAAGGCCAACGATGCTAAATTTGATAATATGCAACGAGAAATGATAAGTTTGAGAACCGAGTTGAAGAACGAGTTAAAAAATGAGCTTGCGAACGAATTAAAAACTCACGCTAATAAAATGGAGGGTAATGTTCAACGTCTTCAACAAAATCAACAAAAGATGGAACAAGGCCAACATGAAATTAAGCTAGAGTTATTAAAAGCGGATCAAAGGCAATCTAAATTCGAAGATCGAATGGCAAGTATGTTTGAAATCATAATGTGTAAACCGTCTTCCTCGGGTGGTCTTCCTAGTGATACCATTGCAAACCCGAAGGGTGAAATGAAGGTTATTACTACTCGTAGTGGTAAAACTTTTAATGAACCCATTTCTCGTGAAAATATTTCCAAGGAGAAGGAAATTGAAAACGAACCCGAGGTGGTGGTTGAAAAGGAGCATATCTCAAGCCCACGAAGTACCTCTCATACCACACCTAAGGTTGAACCCATACCAATCATGGAACCCGAGATTCCAAGGCCGTTGCCTAATGCCCAACCCACACCACCCTTGCCTTATCCATCGAGACGTAATAAGGAGAAACTTAATGAACGTAACAAACAACAAATCGAGCTTTTTATAAAAATGTTTCAACAAGTGCATTTTGACGTAAGTTTAGCCGACGTATTGTTATACATGCCTCGTTTCGCCTCCACTTTCAAAAGTATGATGAACGATAAGGAGAAGCTTTCCAAGCTATCTAATTGTTCTTCGGTTTATCTTAACCGAATACCGGAAAAAGTGGGAGACCCTGAGAAATTCCTCATCCCGTGTAATATTCAAGAAATGGAAGATTGTCTTGCTTTAGCCGATCTTGGTGCAAGCATTAACTTGATGCCTTTTTCTATGTGGAAATCGCTATCACTTCCGGCTCTTACTCCTTCGAAGATGTCCATTGAAATGGCCGATCATTCAACAATTCTCGCATGTGGAATTGCCGAAGACGTTTTCGTTAAGGTTGGGAAATTCTACTTTCCGGTCGATTTTATCGTCGTAGATATTCCCGCGGATCCACAAGTTCCTCTAATTTTGGGCCGTCCATTTTTAGACACCTCGAGATCGATTATCGATGTTCACGCTAGAAAGATCACTTTACGATTTAACGAGGAAGAACTTGTCATCAACGCTACCAAAAATTCGACACCTTTTCATGTTTACGCTATCGCTACTATAAATCACGTTTATTTAATTGACGTAGTTTGCGATGAATTTTCACAAGAAGTTCTAGAATTTTCTGAAGGTTCAATTAGTGGCAATCCCACTATTTTAGATTCTATTGTTGCTAAAAATTCAGACTCTCTCGCTCCATTCGAAGGAGGCGATTTTATCTACAATGAAGAAAATATGAACGATAGTAACGAAAAAATCCATCATATTTTCCGCCGGTGGAAATTATGAGTGTTTAACCGAAATCTTCAATCGAGGATCCACCAATCCTAGAATTGAAAGACCTTCCACCTCATCTAGAATACGTATTTCTAGAAGATGAAGATAAGTTGCCGGTTATTATTGCGAAAGATCTTTCCGATAACGAAAAAACCGCACTTATAAAAAACTTGAAAGCTCATAAAAGAGCAATTGCGTGGAAAATCTCCGACATTAAAGGAAACGATCTTAAATTTTGTACTCACAAGATATTAATGGAGGAAGATTACAAACCCGCAATTCAATCTCAAAGAAGGGTAAACCCCAAAATTCACGATGTCATTAAAAAAGAGGTTTTAAAACTTCTTGACGCGGGAATGATTTATCCTATCTCGGATAGTCCATGGGTAAGCCCAATCCATTGTGTCCCTAAGAAGGGAGGAATGGCCCGTTGTGCCCAACGAAAACAACGAGTTAATTCCAACACGTGTCGTGACCGGTTGGAGAGTATGTATCGATTATCGTAAACTCAACGATGTAACTCGAAAAGACCATTTTCCCTTGCCCTTCATGGATCAAATGTTGGAGCGACTTGCGGGAAAAGATTTTTATTGCTTTTTAGATGGTTTTTCCGGTTACTTTCAAATCCCTATCGACCCTCGTGATCAAGAGAAAACTACGTTTACGTGTCCTTACGGAACGTTTGCTTATCGTAGAATGCATTTCGGACTTTGTAATGCACCCGGTACGTTTCAACGGTGTATGATGGCTATTTTCCACGACATGATCGAGAAGTCGATGGAAGTGTTCATGGATGATTTCTCGGTATTTGGTGATTCGTTTACGTCATGCTTAAATAACTTAGAAAAAATGTTAAAACGATGTGAAGAAACCAATCTTGTACTTAATTGGGAAAAATGTCACTTTATGTGCAGACAAGGAATCGTCTTAGGACATAAAATATCGAAAGCGGTGATTGAGGTCGACAAAGCAATAATCGACGTCATTTCAAAATTACCTCACCCCAAAACCGTCAAAGGAGTTCGAAGTTTCCTAGGCCACGCCGGCTTTTATCGACGCTTTATCAAAGATTTCTCGAAAATATCTCTACCGATGACACATCTACTCGAAAAAGATGCTCCTTTTGTTTTTAACGAAGATTGTGTCCGAGCTTTCGAAACTCTTAAAGGAAAACTTACCGAAGCTCCTATTCTCGTAGCTCCAAATTGGAATCTTCCATTTGAGCTAATGTGCGATGCTAGCGACTATGAAATTGGAGTCGTTTTAGGGCAACGCTATGAAAAGCACTTCCGTCCTATACATTATGCTAGTAAAACGATGACCGAGGCTCAAATGAAATATACTACCACGGAAAAGGAATTCCTAGCCGTAGTATACGCTTTTGAAAAATTCCGACCTTATCTCGTTTTAACTAAAAGCATCGTGTATACGGACCATTCGGCTATCAAGTACCTTTTGGCTAAACAAGACGCTAAGCCAACACTACAAAAAAAGAGGGCTTTTAGGACCCTATTGTAGGACTCCATTTTTAAAAACGTCCTAACAAATAATTTATAGAACCATTTAAATTTTAAGTCTCATTAAGTTGATTTTAATAGAACATTCAACATGCGGATCCTAATAAACTAATTTATAAGACACATTTTTAGTAGCGTCTTATTATAATAAGGCATAATAGGACACTTGACACAAAGGTCATATTATAATAAATTTTATGGGACGCTTGTTAATCGTGGTTTTATTAATATGAGTTTTATAAGACATTTAATATATGTGTCCTATTATATTAGATGTTAGAGGACGCTATTTGTTTGAGGTTTTATTATAATCAAACCTAATAGCGCTACTAGAAAAAGCGTAAACTTTGTTTAATAGAGATTGTTTTTATAAAAACTACTTCCTTCGATAAATAATTAGCGAGTATGGATTGATCAGTCTTTTAAGACAGTTCTTATTAGCATCACACTCGTTTTGTTTCTACTTTTTGTTTTGGTTTACGTGAAATTTCTTGGCAGTAGTTTCTTTTTTCTCTTTTCCATGATAATTATTGGCGCCACATTTGTTTTTGTTTCTCTCCAACTTTTTTCTCAACACATTAACTAGAATATTTTGTTTAAAAAACCTAATTAAGTATACTTCTAAGTACTAACTGACACACTCCAAAGTTTTGGCGGTACATATTTTAGAAATTCCCTCCTACGTTATAAGTTTTATAAGAAAGTAAAATAACCAACATTAATGATAACCATCATTTGAAATGACTTACAATCAGAATTAAAAAGTATCTAATACGGTTGCAAGTGTATACTTAAAAAATGAATAACAAATGATGACATATAGTGGTCAATCGAATTACTTAGGTGCCGTTTGGTTGGGTATATTGAAGGATATTGGGGGATATTTGCATTTTAATTTCCCTAAAATATTGTGTTTGGTATGTTAAACGAAGGAACTTAAAATTTTCCGAAATGCCAAAATGAAGGATATTAGAATTACTCTAAAAAGTGAGAAATTTTTTAATAAAGTTTATATAATTTTTTTATCAAATTTAAATAATTTTTATAAAGTTTAAATAAGTTTTTATAAAATTTAAATAATTTTTTATAGAATTATATAAAATTGTTTATAAAATTTATATAAATTCTTTATAAAAGTAAGAGAATTTTTTTTATAAAATTTATAAAAATGTTTTATAAAAGTTATTAAATTTTTTTATAGAAAAAGTGAATATTCGAATTTTAATCTTTTAAACAGAAAATTTATATAAAAAATATTTATTCGTTAATTGCTTCAACTAAAAATCAAGATTTCAAAATATTACAAATTTCTGGCAACCAAAATGGCGTAGGAATTTTAAAATCTGTAATTCTAAATTCTTAGGAATTTTAATTTATCAGAATTTAGAATTTCAGAATTTCAAAATTTTGAACCAAACGGCACTTTAGGGTTAAGAATTGGGTTCGGATTGGACTGGATCGGACCGAGGACTGAATGGTACGAAACCCCGGATTGAGAGCGGAGTTTTGGGTCCAGTCTGGTCCTATTAGGCACGATCGACGAGATTTATGGTAAGCCGAACCGAACTGACCAGACCGAGGACCGATATGGTCCAAAACCCCGGATCAAAATTGTTATGTCCGGTTCGGGTCGGTCCGGTCTGGTCCGGATCGATTTAGGTTTGCCATGCTCAGTCCTAAAACTATTCGACCCGACCCACATATGCTATCTATGACATACCCATTATACACCGCGACAAGTCTAATGGGCTCGGCCCAAGGTGAGTCGCACGCGGTTTCAAGTAGACCGCGACAAACCGCACGAGGTAATCAATAGAAAAAATCCTAGTTTGATAAGGATTTGATTCGCCCAAGTTTAGGAAAAGATATGTATTCCTTATTTACGAATAATGATCCCAAATATATTGTCTAGGCTTGGGCTGCACGATTTAAAAAAGCCTAATTGGGTTTCACTGGCTATAAAAAGAACCTCATGGTTCCATTCAAGGTATCGTATCGTAACTAATAATCGTTAGTTGATTATAAACCCTAACTAATTACATACTCTCACATCGGAGGTGAATCATGGGATACAATCCCACGATAAACTTAACTGTGTTTTTTCCGGTGTACATGGTCTGACAACCACAACCACACCCTAAAGTAAAACAAAACTCCACGATGACTAAGACGACATCTGGGTCCTCTCACCATTGTACTCCGATGGGAAAGAAGGGGCATCAGGGGATGCTCACTCGATTGCATCTACTTCGGTTGTATGTGGAGAAAAAACCTACACTTGGAGAGCACTCTTTAGGTTTCAACCCTCCAAAACTCCGGAGGAAAATAACCACAACATATGGTAACACCGTAGAAATTGGCAACGCCACAGCTAGTGGCAACACTACATCTAGTGACACCGCCCCAACAAATGGCAACGCCACAACATGAGGCATAACTAGACGACGAATTAAATCAACCAGTCGTTGAAGTAGACCTTTAAAACTTCGAAACTAAAACTACGACACTCTCCTCCTCTTCATATCAAAAAAGATGAGGGAGGAAAAGCATGAGGAAGTTAAGGCACACCTTTTCTTCCAGTCCCATTAAAGACGTAAGGACTGAAAATTCTCCCCAACTCTCGTTAGAGAAGGAGCGTCGCAACAGTATCCCAAACGCAAGAAGAGGTGCAGTGCTAAAGATCATCTTAGAAGACCAAACGCCAAAGATCGAATCAAAAGGCCACGCGTCAGCGATCGTATCGAAAGGCCACAGGCCTCCGTGCGCTCATGAAGGTAGAAGAGCTGAGACAACTCGGCGCGACACAGGAAAGAGGATCGTCACGACAAGAGCGACCCCAATGTGTTCGAAGGGACAGGAGGAAGAAAAATAAGTCCGACCCCAGATTCAAAAGATCACGGTAAAAAAAAGGGATGGATGAGATCAATCAGGATCTCATAAGCAAACTTCTCGACATCAATCAAAATCTCGTAAGAAAGAATCACGTGGCCGACCAGATTTAGGAAGGAATGAATCACCGAACGCTCCGAGAGGCGCACTTTCTCCCAAAGCATGGATCCATCAAACTTTACGACTGGATCATCTCGGTACAAGCGCCCTAGTTGTGTTACCTTTATTGGAGGTGTTAGATGTTATGAGAACGGTTGGAGAGATGAAATACTTTCAAAATTATTTGAAGCGCTAGTGTCATCATTGAATGCGGATCTTTCAAGAGTAGCATGTTGCACACTATTTCAAAGTTGAGGAGTGGCTCACGCTATTGCAAAATAAGGTCTACAAAGCCGATTAATCGCCTCTTAATCACTATAAGGCCATCAACCTTGCTGATTAATGTAAAGACGATTAATGGCGGTCAACTGGGGTCAATGGCGGTCAAGGGAGGTCAAACTTTTCTGAAACCTGCAAATTTTGCCAAAAATACCAAAAACTCACTATAAACTTGTGTTTATCACTTATAATAAAAATATATATGTACGATAAGTTGGATTTTAGAAATAATAATTCCAAAAATACCTAAAATTCGTTAGAAATACCCAAGATTTGCTAAAAATGCCGATCCGACTAATCACCGAGTAATCCCGCCTAAAACGATTACAAGCTACAAGATGATCGACCGATCAAATAGCGATTCACGATTTTTGCAACATTGACAAAAACTATTCTAGACTAATACAATGGGCTAGGATTACAAGACGAGCCTAATACATACTAAGAGTCACTAAATAATATGTCGTATCAACTAATAGGCTCAGCTCGACTTGAACCCAGTTACGAAAAAGTTTTCATCATGATATCTGATCATATTTAATATCATGTTACTCGGGTTGACCCTCATAAGTTTTCAAACAAGAGTAAACCAACTTGAATAAGCTTAATCGGCTTTATGTCCGGTCTTGTCAGGCTTTTCTTACACCTAGCCACCTAGGGCTGAGCATCGGTCCCGACTAGACCGGACCGAAATAGTTCAAAACTCCGGACCGAGGATCGGACCGAAATTATTCGGTCTAGTTTGGGTCGGTCCAGTCCGACCCGGTTTTCCGGTCTGGGTCAGTTTTGGATCTATCGTGCTCAGCCCTATAGCTAGGAGTGTCAATATTTCTGACTCGACCCGAACCCGACCCGAGCATATTCGGGTCGGGTTAGACGGGTTCAAGTTTCAATTCGGGTCAATCGGGTCAACCCGAATTCGAAATCGGGTCGGACATCGGGTATAAAAATTATATCGAATTCGGGTTTGTGTCGGACATCGGGTATAAAAATTATATCGATTGACCCGAGTAAGATTTTTTTTTAATTTAAAAATAATATAGTTTCTATTAAAAAAAGAATAAAAATTATTTTTTTTAATATTTTACCCGAACTCAGGTTGACCCGAATAAACCTGAACCCGAGTAACTCGAGTACAATTCGGGTCGGATTCGAGTAATTTATTTTTAGGCTTGACCCGAATTCAACACGACAGATTGACCTAAACCCGAACAATCCGACCCGATTCCCACCACTACCTATAGCCACCTGCCCACCAATGGTCAGTTCGGTTTTGAAAATTGGGCCCCGAACCCAAATACCCGATAGATAAACACGGAATAAAACTTCTTATGTTAGTGCCCCACTAACCTCTACCATATCTATCTCAAACTTCTCCAAACCTCAATTTCGAATCTAACCATCAACCATATCTATCTATCATCTTTGTACATGTTGTAATATATAGATCATCTATCATCAACCATCTTCTACTTTTATAACAGAGTTTGAGCATAGCAATGGTATATATTTTTTCTTAATTTATTGTTTACATTTCTTATTTTCATTTTCAGTTAAATTGGGTCAATACATCTATTTAACTTGGATTAGGATTTGATTTAGGTTTAGCAGATACATTGTGCTAATTTGTATGGTATAAATAAAATTTTAATCTATCTGGGTATATAAACTGTCATTTGTGTGTTTATGCTTAATATGGAATGTCTATATGTCATTATTGTTTTGTCAAACATTAGGTGTGTATGAGATATATGCGAATTTTGTGTTCTTGTGATGAAATGATGTGGTTTTAGTTCAATAGTGATTAACTAGTACAAAAAACTTAACCCTATAATTGTTGAATTTTTTATTTAGTTTTGTAAATTATATGCTATATGATTGATGGCGCTTGTTTAGTGTGTGTTTGTTTGAAATTGAAACTTCGGTTTTATTGTCTTCGAGTTGTGTATATATTGGATGCAATCTTTTTTATTATGGAGATTTTGTTTATTGAGCCGTGATTTCGGCGCAAATATGGCTTTAATGCATATATATTTTTAATAGTTGTGTTAGACATGTGTAGAATAGTTTTAATCATGTACCAAGTTCGTGAAAAATTAAAGGTAATTTGATATTATTGTGCAACTGTTAACTTAAGACGTATTAAGTGATTGCATCGTGTGAAAAGAAAAAATAAGAAAATTATCCTCTTGGTAGCCTTAGAATAATAGTGTAATGCTAAGATAAGTTGAGCTCATCATCTCAATCATATTCATAATAGAGTTTCTAGTTGAAAATGTTGTGAAATTGTTTGTGAGATACGAAGATTAAGTATAATGAGTTTTGAATCTCATTGTAGTAGTTGGTTTGAACATGTTGTGACCCTACTAACTTTCTCTCTTAAATTTAAAAAAATATACATAAAATTTGATGGTATTGTGGTTGTTGACGGTGGTTGTGTCACTGTGTGTCATAGTACTCTAGGAGATACTGTATATGCATTGGACATGGTCTTTGTATAGTTTCATCTTTGCAATTGCAACGCCATTAAAAAGTACTTACTCTCTTGACAGCTTTGAATACATGAAACAGATTCGTACACAAAGCTTCGGTTCTCGGGAATGATCTTACTGCAATGAGAGAAGGAGAACTTCAAAGTGAGTATTCTTCACACACTTATCATTATTATAGCCATTTAGTATACGCGTTGCTAGTTTAGTAACTCAATTCCGTTTTTTATGATATGATACTTTAGAAATTATTGGAAAATGACGACTACTTTACAAAATAAGGCTACCATATGACCTGTTACATGCTCCTGTGCTAGGACATGTTTCAGCGAAGTCAGTAGGTTTGATAGTGGACCTTGTGCATCATTAATCAGTACTAGTTAATTAAGTTTAATTGGTACCGTGGTAAATATTGCTAACAGAAAGAAAGTAGCAAGTAATTTAACCATTAAAAATTAAATATCCCTAAATAGAGAATGAAGCTAATTATCTTAGAGTTGCCTTCTATTTTGACATAATGATATGATTTTCTTAGGCTATTGACGACACTTTTTTTCCTTTCCCTTTTGTAATGATATGCTAACCATGTTATACTGATGACATCTTAAAGAAATCAAGATTTATTTACAGTGAACCATATTATTTATGTAACACCCCATTTTGGAAATAGGATCTTACGCATAATCATGGCGTGTCATCAAAGCATACAAGGATAAATGTCTAAGCATTATTTGACCATAAAAGGGAAATACCGGAATCAAACATCGGTAACCCCAAAGTAGAACTCATCACACACAAACATAAATACTGTAAAAGGAAAGGACGAAACAATGTCCATTGCAAGCTGTATTAAAGTAAAGGAAATGCATAAAGTAAAGAAAGACAGTAAAGCTTCCAGTCCATATGCACGTACGTTTGAGATCTACGAGCGTCCCTGAGTACCTGCCGTTTTGGGAACATGAAAAGGAAAACGGCTGAGCAAGACGCTCAGTGCACGGATGTACAATATAGCATGAAATAGGATAAGCATGTAACATATAACAGCGGAAGACTAAGTTCTGAGTAGACTGGTTAAGTATTGAGAAAACTGGTTTTATAGTTTGAAAAGCCTTATGTTTATCTTATGAAAACTGTTTTAACATATATATACCATAGCCCATATAGGTCATGAAAAGGTCACGTGCATGAATACGAGGAGGGGTGACCTCATCATGCAGATTAGAGGGGATGCCTCTAACTAATATACTGGTCTGGGTAGGAGGGATCAACTCCTTGTGAAGGGTGCAAGGCACACACCACATTCACCATGAAATACTGAATAAAACATGTAACTAGGATGCACCCATATGCCCCACATGATATAATAATATGGCCAAAACTGAAAGGGACGCCACGAGCAATCACTCCGCCGTGGGGAAGTCATAACATTGGTGCCTCCAATGTTATGGTTATGGTACCTCCATAACTAGGTGAAACTGGTCATGCTTGTATATGGCTATAGATTATGCTAATTAAACATAAGCAGTTCAAAACAATAAAACAAATACTGGGGAAAACAGTTGGTTGCATACGGGGAAATCCTAATAAGGAAAGAATGTCCATACTGAAAGGACGAGAATCCGTACCTCAAGTCCAGTGAATGCACGGAAGAAAGACTCCTACTTCTGGATCACTAACGCTACATGAATACACACGTGTATAAGTATCGAATCACTGATTACGTACTGGGTTTTATGTCTCATCTTAGCTTACTTAGTATGTTTTAGGTCATGGTTTACTGTTTAAAGCCCTATCTGTGTTTACCTTGTACTCTGATTAATCTGATAAAGTATTGCTGGTAATTCATGTATTATTATACTTACTGTGTAATAATAAGTAACTTTCCAAAAATAGCAGGTTTCCAAAAATAGAAAGTTTCCAAAAATAGAAAGTTTCCAAAAATAGAAAGTTTCCAAAAATAGAAAGTTACCAAAAATAGAAAGTTTCCAAAAATAGAAAGTTCCCAAAAATAGAAAGTTTCCAAAAATAGAAAGTTCCCAAAAATAGAAAGTTTCCAAAAATAGAAAGTTTCCTAAAATAGAATTTACTGCTTAAAATAGATTAGTTTCTAAAAATAGAAAGTTTCCAAAAATAGATCAGCTGCCTTAATTAAATAAGTTTCCATATATAGAAGGTTTCCATGATTAGATTAGCTGCCTGAAATAGATAGATTTCCATATATAGAAGGTTTCCATTAATAGATTAGTTGCCTTATTTAATTAAGTTTCTATAAATAGAAGTTTCCCTAATTAGAATTAAGCTGGTTACATAAGCTAACATATAAGTCTAAGTGTTTATAAGCTTATTTCTTAAGTCATATGATATAATGTATAGTTTAATTATTATTTCATGTATTTTAATTAAACTATAGGTTAAGCATTTTAATTAAAGTATAACATGTTTTAATTAAAATGGAATAAAATACTTAGGTTAAAATGTGTATTATTATGTATTAATAACATAACCTAAGTCAAGTCTAAATTAATTAATTATAAGCATGTTTTAAATAATTAATTAATTATAACTTATAACATAAAAATACTTAGGTTAAATTAATATCATGCTAAATTAATAATTAAAAATAACCTAAGTCATGGTTTAATTAATATCTCATGTTATTAATTAATTTATATCCTAAGTTCATAATTCATAAAATTAACATGTAGCATAAATCATGTTTTAACCAACGAACCATGAATCGGGCATGAACTTGACACCGTACCCTGAGCCAACTCGGGGTACTTGTGTCCCCTTGCTGCCGTGGGTCCCACATGCACCAACCAAGACCAAAATGGTCTTGGTGGTGGCGGCTAAAAGCAAACCGAACCCCCCCTCGGGTTGGTTATACTAGGCGGCCAAAAACAAACACCCTCATATAACAACCTTTGATTTTAATTAATCCCCAAAACATGTTAGATCTATGTTTAATTATCATGTTTTAATAAGAATAACAATAACATGTTCATGAAAATAATCAAAGATTTAAAAAGAAATAAAAAGAAAGGTTTAGAATGATATACCAATACGTAGCTTGGAAGAGGATGAACAAAAACGGTTTATAGCAATGGTTTTCAAGATCAAAATCAATCAACAACCACCTTTGGTGGTCTTAGGGGTGGCGGCACAAAGAGAGACCAAGGAGGAGGAGAGAAAACTTTTTAGGTTAAATGCTATTTTGCTTGAAATGTAAAAATGAAATGCATATTTACCATAACCCCCCCCCCCCCCCTTCATGAAAAGTCAATGGGCTAAGCCCATTTTTGTTATGTGTGCCGTGGGTATGGGGCCCCACATGGGGTACCCGTACCTTTTTTCGTGTCCCGATGTTTCGTGTTCGTTCGTGGTTAAACGTGTTCGTGTTTAAAGTGTTTCTGTTTATTTTATCATGTATTTTATCGTATTATTTACACTCGTAATTAAGTATTTACGTAATTATTTTAGTTCGTGTTTTAAAATGGTGATCATGATTTAATTATGTTCACGTGAATATCTATTAACTGTTTATCATGAGTTTGTACGTAATCGATACTTATCATGTCATACACGTATGCACTTGCTTGATTATTAGCACATGAATGTGATCAATACTAAATAGGGTAAGTTTTAATCTAGGACGTACGATCTTAAGGGCACTATTCATGGTAAAAGCATGCGGGTTTTACAATTCTTCCCCCCCCCCCCAAAAAGAATAATTCGTCCCCGAATTATAGATAAAGTAAACTAGAAAGAAGTAACATACCCGAACTCAAAATATGAAGTGAGGGTAAGAAGCCCGGATGGACTCCTCTGTTTCCCAAGTGGCTTCCCGCTCGGTATGGTCCCTCCAAAGAATTTTGACGAATGGAATCGTCTTCCTTCTCATGACTCGTTCTTGCCTGTCAAGAACTCGTTCGGGTTCCTCTATAAAAGTGAGATCTTCACGTATCTGTTCCAGTGGATACTGAACCATGTGAAGGGGATGATACTTGTACCCTCTGAGTAAAGACACATGAAACACGTTATGCACGTGCGAAAGCTGAGGAGGTAACGCCAATCGGTAAGATACTTCACCGATTCGTTCAATGATATCAAACGGTCCGATGAAACGAGACTGAGTTTCCCTTTGATCCCGAAGCGTTTAACACCACGCGCCGGCGAAACCTTGAGGAAGACGTGGTCTCCCACATTAAAATGTATGTCCCTACGATGCTTATCAGCGTAACTCTTCTGACGTGACCGTGCTTCCTGCAGCTTCTGCTTAGCTACTTCGATCTTCTCATTGGTCATTTCTATAATTTCTGGTCCTTCGAGTGTTCGCTCTCCCACTTGATCCCAACAGATTGGAGCGCGCCACTTCATGCCATACAACATTTCGAAAGGAGCACATTTGATACTTGCGTGCCAGCTGTTGTTGTATGCAAACTCGACCAAACAGATGTAATCGTCCCAATCACCTGTCCATTCCAACGCACACGACCTTAACATATCTTCCAATGTCTGAATTGTTCGCTCCGACTGTCCGTCCGTTTGAGGATGAAAGGCCGTACTCAGCTTAAGTTGTGTACCCCAAGCGTTTTGCAGACCTTTCCAGAATCGCGACGTGAAACGAGGATCTCTGTCTGAGACGATGCTGGAGGGAGCACCGTGGAGTCTCATGATCTCCCGTCTGTAAGTATCTGTGAGTTTACTTACCGGATCTTCCTTGCGTATCGGTAAGAAATGAGCTAATTTGGCGAGTCGATCGACGATGACCCAAATGGCGTCGTGCTTCTTCTTGGTAGGCGGAAGACCGGTAACAAAATCCATGGTGATTTTGTCCCACTTCCACTCTGGAATATCCAACGGTTGAAGGAGACCGCCCGATCGCTGATGCTCAATCTTAACCTGCTGGCAGGTAAGACATTTGGAAACATAAGTGGCTACATCCTGTTTCATACCACTCCACCAAAAGTACTGTCTGATGTCATGGTACATTTTTGTCGACCCAGGATGTATAGAAAATGGGGAGCTGTGAGCTTCAGCTAACAATGCTTCCCGGAGTTCTTGATTGTCAGGAACACAAAGTCTCGTGCCCTTCCAAACGATACCGTCTGCGTCCATTCTGAATTCTGTCTGCTTCTCCAAATTCTGAATTATCGCCCATATTTCTCCATCATCCTTCTGAGCTTCCTTGATCCTAGACAGTAACTCGGGTTCTACTCTAAGATTCGCCCAGTATCCGTGCTGCCCGCGTACCATGATTTCGATGTCTAGCCGCTCCAAGTCTCTTATGTTTTGTTCCTTGATTCCAATGCCGTTGATCATTCCGGACTTTCTGCTGAGTGCATCTGCTACTACATTAGCTTTCCCGGGATGATACTGTAGGTTAATATCATAATCCTTCAACAGTTCCAACCATCTCCTTTGTCTCATGTTCAATTCACGTTGAGTGAAGATATACTTCAAGCTCTTGTGATCTGTGAAAATGTCGCATGATTCTCCGTATAAGTAGTGCCTCCATATTTTCAATGCGAACACCACTGCAGCAAGTTCCAGGTCATGCGTAGGGTAGTTTTCTTCATAGGGCTTAAGCTGCCGTGAAGCATACGCGATCACTTTCCCATGTTGCATGAGAACACAGCCCAGTCCCTTTCCTGATGCATCGCTGTAGATCTGAAATCCACCTGTACCAGATGGGAGAGTAAGAATAGGTGCAGATACTAACTTCTGCTTTAGGTCTTCGAAGCTCTTCTCTCGTTCTTCCGTCCAGACGAATTTCTGTAAAACCCGTATTTTAAATCGAGAATTTATAAATACGCGGTTTATTATTATGTTACGCGGGATATTTTTCCTTAAAACGTACACGTGGAAAGTTTTAAACAAACGCGAGAAATTTATTACAAAGTACTATTTATTACAAGTGTTATTAAATAAAGACACAATTTCGTAACTGCCAGCAGCATCCATTGCGCCGCAACTCTTGCATCTTGCGCCGCAACTCGTGATCCGCAGCACCATGATCTGTAGCCCCTTCAATTGCGCCGCAACTCATTGTCTTGCGCCGCAACTCGTGATCCGCAGCACATGTAACTCTTGCGTATTGCGCCGCAACTCATCGTCTTGCGCCGCAACTCGTGAAAATAAATTTGGGCCAAGCCCATGTGAAGGAAATAAAACAGACGGGGGTTCCTTTCTATCCTTCCCTGCCGACACAAACACACTAAGTCAAACCCTAATACAAAAAAATACAGCCGCCAGTTTATTGTTGTTCATTCCTCCCTGCCGCGACCACATCAAGAAACAAGACTAAGGATCGAGGATTGATCCTGGGAGAACAAGGATTTTCGTTTTTCTTTTGATACCCTAAGCCCTAACACGAACACAAGGTAAGAAACCCAAATTCTTTTGTTTCTTTTCTTTAATTCGATTTCAAGGAGTTTTAATCATGGAAAACGCGACCCATAGGGGGAGGGGGTGTTCGTTTGGACGGTTTGCACACAAACCGAGACTCATATGAGTCTCGGTGGTTATGATTTTCCACCAGCGCAACCCTAATTAGGGTGCCGGCTTGATTTTGGCCTGGCAGTGGGTTTTAGAGAGTTATGGGGGTGTTTGGCAATCCTTTTTAGAACAGGTTAAGGGTGTGTTTGGCAGTCAGTTTTGTAAAAACAATTAGAGGGCTGTTTGGCTAGACTTATTTTAAAACTTAGCACGAGTTTTCGGAATCGCTTATAACAATTATTGAACGGGATTATTTAAACGCTTTAGATCATTTTAAAAAGGGATTTTGTAAATAAAGAAATTTAATTGTCGATTTTATTATCTTATTAATAAATTATATCGATATCGTTTTGTCATGTTAATTGTTTAAAGCATAGGATTTATCAAGGATTTAATTTAAGGGAACTATTTTGGATACGTTCTATGTTAGGAAACTTTCTAATTTATGACGAGTTACTATTTATAGTAATGTCAGATTATACATTATCCAGTAATCAGAAATACATGATATATTAAATCTGTAATATTTACGAACAATAAGAATTTATTAGATTATATAAATAGTAATACAAGTATAACTTAAATCCAACTAAACAGTTAAGAGCAGTAAAATATTTAACATCAGTCAACTTATTTTTCGCGTACGTTATTTATGTAGTACCTGTGAAGTCGGGATCGATCCTTCAGCTTTCGTTCTTATTTCATTAATGGGCACAAGGTACGGATTTTCCCGTCCTTTCAGTAAGGACTTCCCTTCTATGCATGTTTAGGATTCCCCGTCTTCCGCCAAATGTTTTCCCCAGTATATGTTTAAGTTATCGGAAATCATGTTAATAACTAAATGAATTGCCTGAGCATTATATACAAGCACGACCAGTTTATGTACTAGTTACGGAGGTACCGTAACCACGGCACTAGAGGCACCGGTGTCGTGACTCACATGCAGGAGAGTGATATCCTGCATCGTTCCACTCATGTTCAGTTGGCCATTTTTATATGTATGTTTTAGTGGGGCGTATGGATGCATCCTAGGCTTATAAGTGTTTCATGTTATCAGGGTGAATGTGGTGTGTGCTCTACATCCTTCACATTGGAGCTGATCCCTCCACCCAGCACAGTTATTTAGAGGTCACCCCTCTACAGCATGACGAGGTCACCCCTCCAGTTATTCATGCACGGTTGTTACAGCACGTGACCTATATAAGCTCTGGCAAATAAAATACAGTAAATGCATGTTTTCAGAATTAATGGTTATATTTCAGTATCAGTATATATGAATCAGATTGCTCAGATTTTATGCAGAGTTCTACCACATATTTCATATCAGTCTTACAGTTTCTATATTCTATCGTCTGCTTCATTCAGTATATTCTTATCATGCTCTATATCCGTTCACTGAGCGTTATGCTCAGCCGTAGTTCCTTTCATGTTCTAACGGCAGGTACACCAGGACGCTCTTAGGATTCTGAGAGCATGTGCATTTGGATGGAAGCTATCCAGACTTCTCACTTTATGCATTTCTTACATTATTCTGCTTATTTGGACATTGTTAGTCCTTTTCTTTCAGTATTTTACTTTTCATGTTTTGGGCTTATGTTTGGATTACCGATGTTTGATTCCGGTATTCCTTTATGGTCAGTTAATGTTCTAGGACATTTACCTTATGCTTTGATGACACGCCATAAATACACGTAACGGTCCATTTATCCAAGTGGGGTGTTACAATTATGGTATCAGAGCCTGGTTCGACCTGTAGGCTCTAAAACTTGACCTGTGACTAGTGGGTAGTCACCAGGAACTTTCCAGATTTTGGCGTTGTTATCTTTCATGTTTCTCATGCACTAATCAGTCAGTTTTCTTCAATTATCAGTCGTTTTCTAAAGTTTTTGACTAAGTAAAAGGTTGGTACAGGACTGGCCATATTTAGTCGCATGTGCTTTTCATTCGAATTTTGTTTTGGTGAACCGACCCATAGGCGTTCACCCTTGCCCGTTCAGATTTTGTATTGGTAAACTGACCATAGGCGTTTACCCTTACTCATGACAGATTCATGTTTTCAGTCAAATATCACTTGGTGAACCAACCATAAACGTTCACCATTTCTCAAGTCAAATTTTATGCTTTTCAGTCGAATGATGTTTTGTGAACCGATCCACAGTTGTTCACCTTTGTCATATCATGACATTCTATAAATTTTGACAAGTATGGATTGGACTTCAGCCATCCATATTTAATACCAGAGTATAAATTTCTATACATGACAGTTCTCAGAAAATTTTGGCCAGTATGGATCGAACCAGAATAGCCCATACTTAGTCTCATGTTTCCTTCCTTGAAGTACGTGGATTGAACCATAGCCGTCCACATCAGTTAATATTACACCTCAGTTGATTTAACTTTTTGTGTTCCTTATAACAGTCAAATTTTCATACCCCCACGTTGATGTCATCTACATGATGATTCAGTTTCATGTCTCCTTACGAGGATTATGTTTTCAACAAGGTGATGATGCCTTCAGGCAAAAATATAGAAGGATTACAGTAAAATCCTATTTCATGATAAATCATGTTCTGGTCTTTATCAATCATGTCTTCTGTCTTCATACTGAACATTGATGAAACTCTGTTTAATCATACTTTCAGCCTCTATACAACCATCATTAAGTCTACACAGGAATTACCAGGCTATCACGTTACCCATTTCAGTTCAGTTTACTACCGTTTAAATCAATTTATTTCTTTGATAATGTCGGACAAGCGACACCAGTATCGATCATCCCATAAAATTTCCACCAGCTCCATGTACAGTATTCCATATGTACCCCATGTACAGTGTCTCAGTTATACTCCATGTACAGTATTTCACGTGTACTCCACGTACAGTGTCTCATATATGTTCCATGTGCAGTATTCATTGTGTACTTCATGTACAGTAGTCCAGGTGTACTTCAGGTACCCTACTCCATAGATATTACTAATCGATCCTTAAACATCGCGGACGTTCCCACTTGTCGATATTCTACCAGGTGCTGATGCTGCTCGTGAGTTGAAGATTTTACCAAATGCTGATGCTGCTAACACTCTGAAGACCACACTGATGCTGATGCTGCTGAACCTTGGAGATTTCTCAAGATGCTGACGCCGCGGAACGAGGACGAAAACTATAAACTTGAAATTTCTGACAAGAATAAATTCAACCAGCAGACGCTACCATTCGATTTTATGCTGTTACCTTCTCAGTTAGATGTCACACTTCACCCAGCCAACTTTCATTCAGAAGAGTGGGAACCGGAACCCCGCCGGCCACTCAGCAGAATAGTCACATGAATCACGGTCATGATAATGACCGTCATAAATTGACAGACAAAGCAGTGGTGACAATCATCGTGCTTATAATTAATCAGTCAGTAACCATCGGAACTCCGGAACGGACATGACCAACAATACAAGAGGTCAGTGGTCTAACCGGTTCGCCGACCCTAGCAGTTACCATAAATTCTTAATCTTATTCAGACTCACCCATTAAAACACGTGCCAAGACATCAGTCAAGACATAGTTCTCAGGTATCATTTCGGAAGACACATATCAGGGCACCCGTCATGATACACGTCATACGAATATCTTCTCAGAGTACGAGTCAGAGCTCCTAATTCCAGTATGTTCCAAGCAAGACCCTCAGTAATTCAGGGTATCTTTCAGAAAAGGGTATACTCATTCTGTTATGCCACGCATAAAATCAGACCATTAAAATTCAGATACCACCACTAGATTATTACTCTGGTAAAACACGCAGTATTCACTCTGTGAGGTTACAGACGAACCCATTCAGTGAAAAGTCTCCATGTCCACTTCATGTATCCCTATGTCAGCCTTATCTCAAACCAGGTAGTTATCTGCCTCTCACCCAGAAAGGACTCAACAGTACCACCATATTTATTAAAGTTTTCCCTTCAGTTAACGACGAGATCCGTCTTATTAAAGCCCAAATATATTCATTATATATTTTGCCAGAAAAATCAGTACAAGCTGTTTCTTCCTTACGAGCGCGTGACTTGCCAATACATAGTTACGAAGACTTTTGGCTATCAGTTATAAATTCACTTCTGAAATCCCTCGAATCCATGACCAGCAGATTATCCTAAAAATTTTCCGATGTCATTCCAGAAGGTGTTCCAGAAATTCATGCCTACCCACGAGACATAATTTAACATCGAGCTTGCCTCAAGAACAGAACCTGTTTTCAAAACTCTTTATTACAGGGCTCTAGCTACGATTAAAAGAATTGCAGCAATTGCTGCAAGAGTTACCAAAACTAGGCTTTATTCGCCCTAGCGCCCCATCGAAAAATTTATCAGATCACCATTCCAAATCGATATTCATTCCACGAATAGAAAGTTTAATTGACCTACTACGAGGTGTCTTAAACATCCTTCCAGGAAAATTCAAGATCATGCTACCATCAGTGATGAGGAAAGAACATGATGATCTTCAGACCGTTGTTGCACATATTATAGCCACTCTAAGAATTTTTGAATTTTACTTCTGAGCTCCCTAATGCTCCAACTATAGTATGAAAATGTATGAATAAATTTTCCTTGAATTCTCAGACAAATTTGGCAGTACATTCGTTGACAAGATTTTGATCTCCTAAATTCTAGAGAAGGACATGGGAATCATCTTTTCACGACCCCGCAGATTCTCCGATAGGAGAAAATTATATACGCAAGCTTTCTAGATGTATGTTTCAGATGAACAAGGTGGCATATCTGAACCACCCTATTTCAACAGAAAGAAATTCCAGACAATCCTGCGAAGGTGAAGGCCATCACCTGATGGTCCCGACTGACGACTATGAACGTAGTATGAAATTTCTAGAACTCAATTGACTGCTACCGCAGAAATTGCCGACAGTCATCACTAGAAATTTTTCTATGACTATTCAACAAGATTTCCACCAGAATGTTCCATAATCCCAGACAAACACTGATAGAATCCGCATCACACATTAATGCAACTATGTTCATATCTAGATTCCTGACATACCTCAGGTTCAAGATAGAACACCGACATGCTATTACTACAAGTAGAAATTCTAGACCGAAAAGAGACAAGACTCCATGGAGATTGTTATCAGTTTACAACAGACTCAGAGAAAGTATGATGCTATCTAAGTTATCATCAACCATGTAATCAGACTGCGCGTCTCTTTCGTCCGAAAGGATCACGTGGTGGCAGGTCTGCAGAAAACTTTGAAATTCAGCAGTAAATCGTATGAATTCAAGGCATTCCATCGACCATCATATCAAACAGAATACATGTTCACGATCAAGTGTATGTTTACGTCCACTTTAATTTCATGTTTATTCTCACTTTCACGTTTAAGTCTCATTCGCAGTATGATGCTGATCAGTTCATCTTCTATGCTATCTCCTGATTTAAGCTCACGTTAGCGTTCATAACGTTGTTCACGTTCAAGTTCGTGTGCCATTTCACGATACACGTTTCTCAGTTTATTACCGAGTACGGTTACAGAAAGCTTGAGAAATTAGACTCAAGTTTAGCACAACTACTCCATAACCAGGCAGACGGTTCACATCTCAGGCCGTATCATTTGGCATTCCTTCCTCAGTCAGCATACGTTCAGGATATGTTCTAGTATCACGTTCACAGTATGATTCACTTATCATATTCTAATCCTACGCCAGTGCTCCTCATATAATTATGAACCACGTTCACAATTGCTCACTTAGCATGTTCACAATTGTTCACGTAGCTTGTCCCTGGATATACTCTCAACAGCTTGCCCAGGGATATAAATGTTATCTTTTCAGGATGATTGTACGTACCGTTTTATGTATACTACATGCTATAGCTTATTCATTCAGGATTAGAAAATCCATCTTAATATGGAACCAGAAACTATTCAGCATCATCAGGACAGGGTCATCAGGACCAAGATTTTAATTATTATGTTAGATCTTTGGAGGAATCGTTTCGAGCGGGAGGCCACTCGAAACAGGAGTCCATCCGGACCTCTCATTGTTTTCTGTAAAACCCGTATTTTAAATCGAGAATTTATAAATACGCGGTTTATTATTATGTTACGCGGGATATTTTTCCTTAAAACGTACACGTGGAAAGTTTTAAACAAACGCGAGAAATTTATTACAAAGTACTATTTATTACAAGTGTTATTAAATAAAGACACAATTTCGTAACTGCCAGCAGCATCCATTGCGCCGCAACTCTTGCATCTTGCGCCGCAACTCGTGATCCGCAGCACCATGATCTGTAGCCCCTTCAATTGCGCCGCAACTCATTGTCTTGCGCCGCAACTCGTGATCCGCAGCACATGTAACTCTTGCGTATTGCGCCGCAACTCATCGTCTTGCGCCGCAACTCGTGAAAATAAATTTGGGCCAAGCCCATGTGAAGGAAATAAAACAGACGGGGGTTCCTTTCTATCCTTCCCTGCCGACACAAACACACTAAGTCAAACCCTAATACAAAAAAATACAGCCGCCAGTTTATTGTTGTTCATTCCTCCCTGCCGCGACCACATCAAGAAACAAGACTAAGGATCGAGGATTGATCCTGGGAGAACAAGGATTTTCGTTTTTCTTTTGATACCCTAAGCCCTAACACGAACACAAGGTAAGAAACCCAAATTCTTTTGTTTCTTTTCTTTAATTCGATTTCAAGGAGTTTTAATCATGGAAAACGCGACCCATAGGGGGAGGGGGTGTTCGTTTGGACGGTTTGCACACAAACCGAGACTCATATGAGTCTCGGTGGTTATGATTTTCCACCAGCGCAACCCTAATTAGGGTGCCGGCTTGATTTTGGCCTGGCAGTGGGTTTTAGAGAGTTATGGGGGTGTTTGGCAATCCTTTTTAGAACAGGTTAAGGGTGTGTTTGGCAGTCAGTTTTGTAAAAACAATTAGAGGGCTGTTTGGCTAGACTTATTTTAAAACTTAGCACGAGTTTTCGGAATCGCTTATAACAATTATTGAACGGGATTATTTAAACGCTTTAGATCATTTTAAAAAGGGATTTTGTAAATAAAGAAATTTAATTGTCGATTTTATTATCTTATTAATAAATTATATCGATATCGTTTTGTCATGTTAATTGTTTAAAGCATAGGATTTATCAAGGATTTAATTTAAGGAAACTATTTTGGATACGTTCTATGTTAGGAAACTTTCTAATTTATGACGAGTTACTATTTATAGTAATGTCAGATTATACATTATCCAGTAATCAGAAATACATGATATATTAAATCTGTAATATTTACGAACAATAAGAATTTATTAGATTATATAAATAGTAATACAAGTATAACTTAAATCCAACTAAACAGTTAAGAGCAGTAAAATATTTAACATCAGTCAACTTATTTTTCGCGTACGTTATTTATGTAGTACCTGTGAAGTCGGGATCGATCCTTCAGCTTTCGTTCTTATTTCATTAATGGGCACAAGGTACGGATTTTCCCGTCCTTTCAGTAAGGACTTCCCTTCTATGCATGTTTAGGATTCCCCGTCTTCCGCCAAATGTTTTCCCCAGTATATGTTTAAGTTATCGGAAATCATGTTAATAACTAAATGAATTGCCTGAGCATTATATACAAGCACGACCAGTTTATGTACTAGTTACGGAGGTACCGTAACCACGGCACTAGAGGCACCGGTGTCGTGACTCACATGCAGGAGAGTGATATCCTGCATCGTTCCACTCATGTTCAGTTGGCCATTTTTATATGTATGTTTTAGTGGGGCGTATGGATGCATCCTAGGCTTATAAGTGTTTCATGTTATCAGGGTGAATGTGGTGTGTGCTCTACATCCTTCACATTGGAGCTGATCCCTCCACCCAGCACAGTTATTTAGAGGTCACCCCTCTACAGCATGACGAGGTCACCCCTCCAGTTATTCATGCACGGTTGTTACAGCACGTGACATATATAAGCTCTGGCAAATAAAATACAGTAAATGCATGTTTTCAGAATTAATGGTTATATTTCAGTATCAGTATATATGAATCAGATTGCTCAGATTTTATGCAGAGTTCTACCACATATTTCATATCAGTCTTACAGTTTCTATATTCTATCGTCTGCTTCATTCAGTATATTCTTATCATGCTCTATATCCGTTCACTGAGCGTTATGCTCAGCCGTAGTTCCTTTCATGTTCTAACGGCAGGTACACCAGGACGCTCTTAGGATTCTGAGAGCATGTGCATTTGGATGGAAGCTATCCAGACTTCTCACTTTATGCATTTCTTACATTATTCTGCTTATTTGGACATTGTTAGTCCTTTTCTTTCAGTATTTTACTTTTCATGTTTTGGGCTTATGTTTGGATTACCGATGTTTGATTCCGGTATTCCTTTATGGTCAGTTAATGTTCTAGGACATTTACCTTATGCTTTGATGACACGCCATAAATACACGTAACGGTCCATTTATCCAAGTGGGGTGTTACAATTTCTCTCCTTTTCGCATCAGTTTGGTGAGAGGTAGTGCCAAACGGGAAAAGTTCTCCACGAATCTGCGATAATATCCAGCTAAGCCCAAGAAACTGCGGACTTCTGTCGCTGACGTTGGTCTTGGCCATTTAGTGATAGCCTCAACCTTTGCTGGGTCCATAGTGATCCCTTCTGCTGATACAATGTGACCTAAGAATGCCACTTTGTTTAACCAGAACTCACACTTTGAGAATTTCGCATACAGCTGCTTCTGACGAAGAATCTGTAGTACCGTACGGAGATGGTCTTCGTGTTCCTCCGTGGACTTTGAGAAAATCAGGATGTCATCGATGAATACAATGACAAACTTATCAAGGAATTCATGGAAGATTCTGTTCATCGGGTCCATGAATACTGCTGGAGCATTAGTCAGGCCGAATGGCATGACTACAAACTCATAATGGCCATAGCGGGTACGAAAAGCAGTCTTGGCAATATCCTGCTCTTTAACCCTTAGCTGATGGTAGCCTGACCTTAGATCGATCTTTGAGAAGTGTTTGGCTCCTTGAAGTTGGTCAAACAGATCATCTATACATGGCAGTGGATATCTATTGCGGATGGTAATCTTATTAAGTTCACGGTAGTCTATGCAAAGTCGCATGCTGCCGTCCTTCTTCTTAACGAACAAGACCGGTGCGCCCCATGGAGATGCGCTTGGTCTAATGAATCCTCGCTCAAGTAGTTCATGCAGTTGGTCCTTCAGTTCTTTTAGCTCTATGGGAGCCATACGATACGGAGCCTTAGAGATTGGTTCAGCTCCTGGAACCAGGTCGATGTTGAACTCCACTTCTCGTGCAGGTGGTATGCCGGGAAGTTCAGCTGGGAAAACGTCTTGAAATTCCGAAACTACTGGTTGATCCTGAATCGATGGGGATTCAGCATCCATGTCGTGAACCGTAGCTAGATAACCCTCACAGCCATGTGACAGTAATGCACGTGCTTGCAAGGTAGATATGACTTGTACAGACCGTCCGGGTATGAACCCGTTATGAATGTACTCTGGTGCATTAATGTCGCCGAAGATCACCCGATATGAGTGGCAGTCTATGGTAGCATGGTGCTTGGATAGCCAGTCCATGCCGAGAATCATATCGAACTCAATCATGTCTAGGGGAAGTGCATCTACTGCACGAACTTTATCGTCAAACTCTAGAGGAAGACTCTTGTATGCATGAGTTATTAATACAGAGTCCCTCAAAGGCGTGGAAATGGTAAGCCTATTTTCTAATGGCAAGGGAAGTGTCCTGATGTTCTTAGCATATGTAGTGGAAATAACTGAATGAGTGGCACCCGTGTCGAAAAGAACACATGCAGCTTGGCCGTACATATACAAAATTCCAGTAATGGTACCTGTAGATTTGTTTGCCTGATCGCGAGATGTCGTGTAGACACGCCCAGTGGTAGGAGGCGGCTTATTATCAGCATGACCCGAGGTACCCTCCATCTCACCCTTACGACAATCTCTCATACGATGGCCAGGGAGGCCGCACTTGTAGCACGCGTCGGAATCACGACGACATGGGCCAGGGTGTCTGCGATGGCAAGTATTGCAAAGAGGATGAGTGAATCCTCTAGCAGGAGTCCTTGCTTGCTGAGGGCCTGCTGATGACAAAATGTGTTAAAATAAAGTATATGCACGAGTATAAGACATATGCATCATAAGATGTTCACCAGTGATAGCTGAACGGTTAGGCTGCGAACCCCTGTGGTTCCGGTCCTTCCCGTTACCGTGGTTCCTGGTAGAGGTTAATATAGTGTCAGCATGAGAGATATAACATGAAATCATAAGAAGATGCGTAAATAGTAGGACCTGCTGTTGTTGGAGTGTCCAGCGTTGTTACGGTAATTATCATTACCGCTACGCCTTTCCACAACAGAACGGTCGTTAGTGTGACCGTTTCCTTTGGGCTGATGAGGCTGTTGCTGAGTAGCTGGCTGAGACCGGTCCCCAGTTTTCTGCCTGGAAGATACAGTTTAAGAGATGATTATTGAACATATATGATAGGATGCGGTTTGATTACCGTTGAATACGAAATGTTTACCTCTTGTCGGGTCTTTCAGCTTCCCCGAACTCATCTCGCTCCTGTAGCATCTCTAGCTTCCTTGCTGCGTCGGCCATTTGTGCTACTGTATTGAACGTAGCACACACTAGATTGTTCGCGACCGAGGTGCGAAGTGCCCACCTAAAGTGGTGTGCCTGGTCCTCAGGAGTACCAGCTGCTGCTCCCAGAAAACCAGCTAAGCGAAGAAAGCGCTGCATGAATTCGTTGCTATTCTCGCCCGCTCTCTGTCGTATCCCATGGTACTCTCGCTTGAGCTTGTCCTGCTCTGCCTTGGGAAAGAACTGCTCCATCACTCTCTCCTTGAATTGGGCCCATGTCAAACCAGCGACCCAATCATCACCTCCTTCCGAATGCGTCAAGGCTAGCCACCAGCTGAGTACATCGCCTTCAAACCGGTAGCATGCCAATCTCGCCTTGTATGCGGGGTCACAGCCCATAGCATTGAAAATCTTCTCAATATGAGTCAACCAGCTTTCAGCATCGCTGGGGCTATCAGTCTTTTCAAAAGCTCTAGGACGGAGCTTGTTGAATCTTTCCAGCCACACTGCTAGTGTCACTGGAGGAGGAGGAGGAGGTGCCTGATTCTGCTGCTGCTGATTGTTGGCAGCTTGGACTTCAGCACGGATGTCATTCCTCAGTTGAGGAAGCAAGGCTTGCATGGCAGCCTGAATTGCAGCATTGAGCTGCTCTTGCTCGTGTGTGAGAACCATCTGACAGTATAACATAAAACATATGATTAACAGTTCAAAACATAAAATATAAATTATATATATACATGAAAAAAAATTTATACCAAAAATTTCACGAGAAAAATTTTATGCAAGAAAATTTTTGTATGAATGCATGATGCAGTTTTATGAAAACTTTTGATGCTCGAGAGTGAACGCCTCTGGTCAGTTCACTCAAAACAAAAGACATATCGAGGGGACGCCTATGGGTCGGTCCCAAATCTAAAAGTTTCGATAAAACACATGCGACTAAATAGGGCCAGTCCTGTACCAACCATTACTTAGTCAAAAACCCTGTAACAATGACATGTATATGTATGCTTAAAAATGATGAATGCATGAAAACAACTGTCAGTTCTAGGAAGACCGTAGTGACTACCCACTAATCACAGGTCATATTTGAGAGCCTACAGGTCGAAACCTTGGGCTCTGATACCATAATTGTAACACCCCATTTTGGAAATGGAATCTTACGCATAATCATGGCGTGTCATCAAAGCATACAAGGATAAATGTCTAAGCATTATTTGACCATAAAAGGGAAATACCGGAATCAAACATCGGTAACCCCAAAGTAGAGCTCATCACACACAAACATAAATACTGTAAAAGGAAAGGACGAAACAATGTCCATTGCAAGCTGTATTAAAGTAAAGGAAATGCATAAAGTAAAGAAAGACAGTAAAGCTTCCAGTCCATATGCACGTACGTTTGAGATCTACGAGCGTCCCTGAGTACCTGCCGTTTTGGGAACATGAAAAGGAAAACGAATGAGCAAGACGCTCAGTGCACGGATGTACAATATAGCATGAAATAGGATAAGCATGTAACATATAACAGCGGAAGACTAAGTTCTGAGTAGACTGGTTAAGTATTGAGAAAACTGGTTTTATAGTTTGAAAAGCCTTATGTTTATCTTATGAAAACTGTTTTAACATATATATACCATAGCCCATATAGGTCATGAAAAGGTCACGTGCATGAATACTTGGAGGGGTGACCTCATCATGCTGATTAGAGGGGATGACTCTAATTAATATACTGGTCTGGGTAGGAGGGATCAACTCCTTGTGAAGGGTGCAAGGCACACACCACATTCACCATGAAATACTGAATAAAACATGTAACTAGGATGCACCCATACGCCCCACATGATATAATAATATGGCCAAAACTGAAAGGGACGCCACGAGCAATCACTCCGCCGTGGGGAAGTCATAACATTGGTGCCTCCAATGTTATGGTTATGGTACCTCCATAACTAGGTGAAACTGGTCATGCTTGTATATGGCTATAGATTATGCTAATTAAACATAAGCAGTTCAAAACAATAAAACAAATATTGGGGAAAACAGTTGGCTGCATACGGGGAAATCCTAATAAGGAAAGAATGTCCATACTGAAAGGGCGGGAATCCGTACCTCAAGTCCAGTGAATGAACGGAAGAAAGACTCCTACTTCTGGATCACTAACGCTACATGAATACACACGTGTATAAGTATCGAATCACTGATTACGTACTGGGTTTTATGTCTCATCTTAGCTTACTTAGTATGTTTTAGGTCATGGTTTACTGTTTAAAGCCCTATCTGTGTTTACCTTGTACTCTGATTAATCTGATAAAGTATTGCTGGTAATTCATGTATTATTATACTTACTGTGTAATAATAAGTAACTTTCCAAAAATAGCAGGTTTCCAAAAATAGAAAGTTTCCAAAAATAGAAAGTTTCTAAAAATAGAAAGTTTCCAAAAATAGAAAGTTTCCAAAAATAGAAAGTTTTTAAAAATAGAAAGTTTCCTAAAATAGAAAGTTTCCAAAAATAGAAAGTTTCCAAAAATAGAGAGTTTCCTAAAATAGAATTTACTGCTTAAAATAGATTAGTTTCTAAAAATAGAAAGTTTCCAAAAATAGATAAGTTGCCTTAATTAAATAAGTTTCCATATATAGAAGGTTTCCATGATTAGATTAGCTACCTGAAATAGATAGATTTCCATATATAGAAGGTTTCCATTAATAGATTAGATGCCTTATTTAATTAAGTTTCTATAAATAGAAGTTTCCATAATTAGAATTAAGCTGGTTACATAAGCTAACATATAAGTCTAAGTGTTTATAAGCTTATTTCTTAAGTCATATGATATAATGTATAGTTTAATTATTATTTCATGTATTTTAATTAAACTATAGGTTAAGCATTTTAATTAAAGTATAACATGTTTTAATTAAAATGGAATAAAATACTTAGGTTAAAATGTGTATTATTATGTATTAATAACATAACCTAAGTCATGTCTAAATTAATTAATTATAAGCATGTTTTAAATAATTAATTAATTATAACTTATAACATAAAAATACTTAGGTTAAATTAATATCATGCTAAATTAATAATTAAAAATAACCTAAGTCATGGTTTAATTAATATCTCATGTTATTAATTAATTTATATCCTAAGTTTATAATTCATAAAATTAACATTTAGCATAAATCATGTTTTAACCAACGAACCATGAATCGGGCATGAACTTGACACCGTACCCCGAGCCAACTCGGGGTACTTGTGTCCCCTTGCTGTCGTAGGTCCCACATGCACCAACCAAGACCAAAATGGTCTTGGTGGTGGCGGCTAAAAGCAAACCGAACCCCCCCTCGGGTTGGTTATACTAGGCGGCCAAAAACAAACACCCTCATATAACAACCTTTGATTTTAATTAATCCCCAAAACATGTTAGATCTATGTTTAATTATCATGTTTTAATAAGAATAACAATAACATGTTCATGAAAATAATCAAAGATTTAAAAAGAAATAAAAAGAAAGGTTTAGAATGATATACCAATACGTAGCTTGGAAGAGGATGAACAAACACGGTTTATAGCAATGGTTTTCAAGATCAAAATCAATCAACAACCACCTTTGGTGGTCTTAGGGGTGGCGGCACAAAGAGAGACCAAGGAGGAGGAGAGAAAACTTTTTAGGTTAAATGCTATTTTGCTTGAAATGTAAAAATGAAATGCATATTTACCATAACCCCCCCCCCCTTCATGTAAAAGTCAATGGGCTAAGCCCATTTTGGTTATGTGTGCCGTGGGTATGGGGCCCCACATGGGGTACCCGTACCTTTTCTCGTGTCCTGATGTTTCGTGTTCGTTCGTGGTTAAACGTGTTTGTGTTTAAAGTGTTTCTGTTTATTTTATCATGTAGTTTATCGTATTATTTACACTCATAATTATTTTAGTTCGTGTTTTAAAATGGTGATCATGATTTAATTATGTTCACGTGAATGTCTATTAACTGTTTATCATGAGTTTGTACGTAATCGATACTTATCATGTCATACACGTATGCACTTGCTTGATTATTAGCACATGAATGTGATCAATATTAAATAGGGTAAGTTTTAATCTAGGACGTATGATCTTAAGGGCACTATTCATGGTAAAAGCATGCGGGTTTTACAATTTAAATATGGATTGTTTATTTGTAGGTGATGCGTGGGATCAGGCAGGCATGATGATTGAGACCATTAGTTTCTAGTTTTTTTATATTGTTCAAGACCACCAGCTTCTACTTTGTTTGGTTTTTCTTGTTTTCTTTCTTCAGATTGTAGATAGCTGCATAATGGCTCAAAACCATAAGCTTATAGTTTCTGTTGTTAGATTTTGGAATACTTCTGTTCTAGATATGGATGCTATTATAAAAGAAATAAAATTTGTTCAGTTTTATCATTTGGTATCCAATATTTCCTTGTCAATTTAGTGCAAGTTTAATTGTTTTACATTTTTTTGAATAACATGTTTATTATACTAAAGGTACTATTTATTATGGTAGACGATACAAATTATATTTACAGCATCAAATTTGGTCCTATTAACACAAATATATATTAGGACACCTTTTTTGGTACTCATATAAGTGTTTATCCACTACTAATTGATCCTACAAAAGTATCTTTTTAGGACTCTTGAATGTGTTCCATAACATAATGGAAGACTAAGCATATAATAGAACATTATAAAGCATCCTACTATGTGATCTATTAGGACCCCATTTTGGTTTTATAATAGAATTTTATAGGACGAAAGAATTAGTTTTATAATGTTGGTGCTTATTAGGACTCTTCTAAGTGTCCTAAGTATCTATTACAACCCTCACCTACAGGACACATTTATATTGGTCCTATTAGCGTAAAGGTCCTATAAGCATACTTTATAAGACACTAACTGGCGTCCTAAAACCCCTTTTTTCTTGTAGTGCTTCGTTGGATTCTCCTCCTCCAAGAATTTGATGTCACCGTGCTTGACAAAAAAGGAGCCGAGAATTTAGCGGCCGATCATCTTTCTCGCTTTGAGGATCCTCACAAAGATGTCTTCGAGAACAAGGAAATTACCGAAACATTTCCACTCGAAACATTTGGTGTGGTGAACTCTATAGACGACACCCCATGGTTTGCGGACATCGCAAATTACCATGCGAGAAACTTCATAATCAAGGGTATGAAGACGCAACAAAGACGAAAATTCTTTCGTGACGTCAAGTTCTATTTTTGGGACGACCCTTATCTCTTTCGAGTATGTGCGGATCAACTCGTTCGACGTTGTGTTCATGCCACCGAAGCTACTAATATCCTTAGAGCTTGTCACGAGGGACCCACGGGTGGTCACCACGGTGTTAATCTCACGGCTAAGAAAGTGTTCGATGTCGGTTTCTTTTGGCCTACGATCTATCGTGATGCATACGTACTTGTGAAATCGTGTGATTCTTGTCAACGTCAAGGAAAATCCTCGCAAAAGGATGAAATGCCGCAAAACATAATTCAAGTTTGTGAGATTTTCGACGTTTGGGGCATAGATTTTATGGGACCGTTCCCATCGTTTCGAGGAAACAAATATATCCTCGTCGTCGTCGACTACTTATCCATATGGGTAGAAGCTAAGGCTTTGCCTACGAATGAAGCGCGTGTTGTTGTGAAATTCTTAAAACAACTATTCTCTCGCTTTGGAACCCCTCGTGCTATTATAAGCGATCGTGGAACCCATTTCTGTAACGACCAATTCGAAAAAGTCTTGAAAAAATATGGAGTTACACATCGTCTTTCTACGGCTTATCACCCGCAAACAAGCGGGCAAGTCGAGGTTTCAAACCGAGCCTTTAAGAGAATTTTAGAAAGGTCGATTGGAGAGAACCGTGCTTCGTGGTCTGACAAACTCGAAGATGCTTTATGGGCCTTCCGTACCACTTACAAAAGCCTATCGGTTGTACACCGTATAAGTTGGTATATGGAAAGAATTGTCATTTTCCCATCGAATTGGAACATAAAGCATATTGGGCACTTAAGCATGCCAATTTTGACTTGAAGACCGCGGGGGATCACCGGAAAATACAATTAAATGAATTGGATGAATTAAGAGATATTGCTTATGAAAATTCATTGATTTTTAAAGAAAAGACTAAAAAGTTTCATGATGCTAAAATTAAAAACCGTGTTTTTAACGTTGGAGATCAAGTGTTACTTTTTAACTCTCGTTTAAAAATATTTTCCGTAAAGTTGAAATCCCTTTGGTCCGGTCCGTTCACCGTTACACAAGTTTTTCCATATGGGACCATTGAGCTAGCTCAAAATGATGGTCCTAATTTCAAGGTGAATGGACATAGACTTAAGCACTACTTTGGTGGGGAAGTTCCTCTCTTGAACGACCTCGACCAAGTCACCTTCCCCAATGATAATTAAACGTTGAGGGGATCGAGTCGAGCTCATGACTCGGTAATAAAAAACGAGGTGCTTCGTGGGAGAGTTCCCATGTCTATCCATGTACATATTATTGCTTTCTAATGTAGTTAATGAGAGAGGATTTGTGCCCTTCCAACTCTTTTTCTCGTGGTTGTTTGTGATTGTGTTATCTAGATCATCATCATCACTTTCAAAGCCTCTCGTGTACGTTTCACTCGAGCTTCGATCGTTTGCTTTGAAGGAATTTTTCACGAATCCATGACATATATCCTTTATCGTTCTAACAATAGTCTTTTAGGATACTTAATAAACGACTTTAGATTATTTGTTGCTTACCCTTTCTATACTAGATCCTTAGCATTCAACTTTTCGTCTCTAGTATGGGGGTAATCCACCCTTAGACTTGAAACATTGAGGATAATGTTTACTTTTTGTATGGGGGTGAATAGATACTTTCCTTGCCCACGTCCTCGTGCACTCCAAAATTTATCGTTTTGTTTTTGTTTGAAGTAAGGCTAAAAATGGCCAAATTTTAAAATTTTTCGTAGTTTTTCATAAGTGTTTTTGAGACACAAATGTATATTTTCCGTTGGGTAGAATAAGAGCTAATTTTTGACTTGATGGGCATTTGGAGCCCCTAACATTCCTTAACCCGCTAAATCAAGTTTTGCTAGACTTTTATATAGGGAACTTTAAAATGCGAAAGTCTTAATTCATACGAGTTAAGAACAAGAACTTTTCGCAAGATCCTATAAATGATCCTAGAAAGTCATCTATCGTAGGAACTTTAAAACGCAAGATCTAAACTTATCTAAGTCTAAGAAATTGCAAGATCCTATAGTGGCTTGAAAACCGAAAACTTCGATTTATTATAGTCTTAATGAAAGCTAATCAAAATTTAGCTTAATTTTGACTTGCATGGCTAAGTATTCAGGAGTCTCTTTAATTAGAGGTCTTTATATAGTGAAGAACGAGAGATGATAGAGTTAGACAAGTGATCATGCTAAACGTAGAACATGAAAATGTTCTTTCAAAAACTCATGTGTTTTTAGTTGTGGCTTTTTCTCCCATAAGATCAATGCATTAGGAAATAAATAATTGCAATAAATAAGGTCGTACGATTTAAAAGAATTACTTAGCTTCCAGCACAAGATCGTTTAAAAGTTGCTCGTGTTCGAATAGAGTTCATAGCCGAGGCATAACTTATTGAAGCGGGACGCGAAGATTGGCGAAGTCCAAAAAGGCCCTAACAAGGCATGAGGACCCCATTTTGCTGCTAAAGATCCAAGATGATGTGAAGTATCATTATTCCAAAATCAATATGAAGGATCGAGACACACGACGAAAAGCAATATACTCCCTAAATATATCCAAGTCCGAAAAGAAGGCGGATAGTTGCAAAATCAATATGAAGGATCGAGACACATGAGGATAAATATATCCAAGTCCGAAAAGAAGGATCGAGACACATGAGGATAAATATATCCAAAATCAATATGAAGGATCGATACACATGAGGATAAATATATCCAAGTCCGAAAAGAAGGCGGATCGTTGCATATCAAAATCCCAAATAAAGATTGAAGAAAAATGATGAAGTCGTGGTCCAATTTTGAAGAATCTCTCGAAAATAGGAATTTCATATATGAAGAGAAGACCATAATTTCAAGAACGTCTTCCCAAGATTTGAAATATGAAGTACATGCCAAATATCGGTCCGAGAAAGGTCTCAAATCGCGAAACGAGTTATGTCAAGATATGAACTTATGGAGATTACGAGAAGCCGTTTTAAAAGTTTTGTCCTTTAGCTAAATATTAATTAAATCGTCCTACTTTATTTTCGGCCTTAATAAATATCGAAATAAGTCAATATGAATCACTCGTGATCCATGAAAATTAGTTAAAAAAGTTTAGAAACCTTTCATTTTCTTTAATAAATTCGGATTACGGGGAGAAAAAGTATTACATAATTTTAATGCATGATTAGTGTTAGCATTGTGACTTGTACCAACAATGATCTTGTTTTTGCACTTAGCATGGAATGTGTGTGTAACACCCCACTTGGATAAGTGGACCATTACGTGTATTTATGGCGTGTCATCAAAGCATAAGGTAAATGTACTAAAAAATTAAATGACCTTAACGGAATTACCGGAATCAAACATCGGTAATCCAACCTAAGCTCAAAACATGAAAAATAAAATACTGAAAGAAAGGACTAAACAATGTCCAAATAAGAAGAATAATGTTAGTGCATAAAATAAGAAGTCTGGATGGCTTCCATCCCAAATGCACGTGCTCTCAGAATCCTAAGAGCGTCCCGGTGTACCTGCCGTTAGAACATGAAAGGAACTACGGCTAAGCATAACGCTCAGTGAACGGATATAAAACATGATAAGAATATACTGAATGAAATAGGCGATAGAATACTGAAGCTGTAAGAATGATATTTAACATGGGGTAGAACTCTGCATAAAATCTGAGAAACCTGGTTCATATATACTGATACTAAAATATAACTATAAATTCTGAAAACATGCATTTACTGTATTTTATTTGCCAGAGCTTATATAGGTCACGTGCTGTAACAACCGTGCATGAATAACTGGAGGGGTGACCTCATCATGCTATAGAGGGGTGACCTCTAAATAACTGTGTTGGGTGGAGGGATCAGCTCCAATGTGAAGGATGTAGAGCACACACCACATTCACCCTGATAACTTGTAACACATATAAGCCTAGGATGCATCCATACGCCCCACTAATAATACTGATAAAATGGCCAAGCTGAGCTGAGTGGGACGATGCAGGATATCACTCTCCTGCATGTGAGTCACGACACCGGTGCCTCTAGTGCCGTGGTTACGGTACCTCCGTAACTAGTACATAAACTGGTCGTGCTTGTATATAATGCTCAGGCAATTTATTTAGTTGTTAACGTGATTACTGATAAACTTAAACATATACTGGGGAAAACATTTGGCTGAAGACGGGGAATCCTAATCATGCATAGAAAGGAAGTCCTTACTGAAAGGACGGAAATCCGTACCTCGTGTCTAGTAACTGACCGAGATCAACTGACCGAAAGTCTACTCTGATTTCACGCGAGCTACATGAATAAGGACGCGAATAAGTTAACTGATATTAGTTTATTTAATTTTTACTGATCTTATTGGCTTCTTAATTATTTATTATATTTCTGAAATTCTGTACGTATATTAACTGATAAATCTGATCTTATAATAATTTTTAATGTATTATCGTTCTACTATCAATTACGGTACAAGCATATTTCTGACGCTATAGCAACTGTATTAAGTATCCTGCTTAAAATATAAAGTTTCTTAAATTAGAAAGTTCCCAAAAATAATTTAACTCATTCAATAATATTATACCTTTAAATTTTATAAAACTAATTTAACATTATAAATATGATATACTTAATTAAATCATTCAAAACATTTATTTATAAAAGTGATTAAATAAGGTATAAGTTAAAATCTTCGCTTTGATCTTTTAAGTAATACCCGAGCCTACCGAGATACCTCCTTCCTGGTCGCCCTAAAACAAGCCATCAAACTTACTAAATCTAAATCGGGATTAGCGACAGAATTTTTGTCGCTAACTAGTATTAACTGTCGCTAAAACTATGGCCAAAACTGTCCCCAAATCTGTTAGAAAACTGTGACAGAAAATGTTGTCGCTGAAGTGTCGCTAATTCCGATTTTCATGGTACCAAATCTCTGTCCAAACTTTCTCACTGATTAGATGCTATGTTCCCACCGTTTTAACAACGTTCCCACTGGTTTTATTAAGCCAAACGCCCCGAATAATTTTATACAGCCCATTTTTTGGGGTTGTTTCGGCTGTGTCGTTGGACCAGCCCTACGCCGCCCCTGTGTGGGTCACAGCTGGGCAGGGAAAGGAACCACCGATACCTTAGGGTCTCGGTTTCATTAACCAAACAACCATCGACACCCTAAATCATTAAACTCCCCGTTTGGAGTTGCTGTTCACGGCAGGTCCAAGAGATCAGCACCACGCCACCCCGTTTGGGTCACAGCTGTCCTGAAGACAACACACCAAGACCTTTTGGGGTCTCGGTTTCCGTGTACAAAGCAACCTGGTACTCTTCTTTTGATTAAGGTACGATTATCCACTGATTTCCGTTTATATAGTTCATGAACAAAATAAAACTCGTGATTAAAACTGGAAATACATCGAGTGTGATTACCTTACAATGGTTTAAAGAGATGGATGCCTATACACAGATCAAAGGGACAACCGAATCTGAAAACCCTCTTTTTTTTTAACCGGCGGCCACAACTCAAACCCTAGCCCCGTTTTTTTATTTTTTGTTGTTTTAGATTGGACATAAGAGGGGTTACCCCGTTTCTTTTTTTTTTGAAAAATAGGGCCGGGCTAAGGCCCATGTTATTCTTCTTTTCTTTTAAAAGCTGATGGCCCAAATGATTTGTGGGTTTTATTTGTTTTCAACTTTTTAATTTATCACGTCTACTCGTATCTCTCGTGTTTTAAACAGATTAAAACTTGTCAATAATTTCCCGCGTTTGTTTTCGTCAATAATTAATATGTAAACAGATTAATAACATAAACCACATATTTACATTTTCTAATTTAAATACGGGTTTTACAATTCTTCCCCTCTAAAAAAAATAATTCGTCCCCGAATTAAAGATACGACCATACTGGGTTTTATAATTCTTCCCCTCTAAAAGGAAAAATTCGTCCTCGAATTAAAGATAATAAGCTGATGAAGTTATAAGAACTGAAAGAACACGTAGACCGAAAAGACAATTAAGCTGAAGGATAAATTGTCTTCTAATTAAGACATAATGCTGCTGATAGGTATAATCCTGACATGACTGAAATGATCATGTAACGTGACATGGCTGAAGAGAACATGGAACGTGACATGACTGAAAGAACATAACTGAATTTATTGAAGAAAATAATGAGAGGTCCAGATGGACTCCTTCGTTTCGAGTGGCCTCCCGCCCGAAACGATTCCTTCAAAGGTCTAACATAATAAATAAAATCTTGATCCTGATGACCCTGTCCTGATGTCGCTGAATAGCTTCTGGCTCCATATTTAAGATGGACTTTCTGAATCTGATAGACTGAATAACTATAGCATGTATGATACATGAAACGATACGTGTAAATATTCTGAAAAGATAACATTTATAACTCTGAGCAAGCTGCTGAAATATATAGGGATGAACTATGTGAATAATTGTGAACGTGCTACGTGAGCAATTGTGAACGTGGTTCACAATTATATGAGGAATGCTGGGCATGGAATATATAATCGATGTGATACGTGAATCATACTGTGAACGTGATACTAGAACATATCATGAACGTATGATGACTGATGAATGAATGCCAAACGATACGGCCTGAGATGTGAAACGTCTGCCTGGTTATGGAATAGTTGTGCTAAACTTGAGTCTGGTCTCTCAAGCTTTCTGTAACCGTAGTCGGTAATAACTAAGAAACGTGTATCGTGAAATGGCACACGACTTGAATGTGAACGATGTTATGAACACAAACGTGAGCTTAAATCACGACATAGCATAAAAGATGAACTGAAACAACATCATACTGCGTATGAGACATAAACGTGAAAGTGAAAATAAACATGAACTTAAATGTGAACGTATACGTGATTGTGAAACATGAACGTGAGCGCGATTCGCGAACGCTAATTTCGATCTGACAAAATTGTTGATGGAATACTTTGGAATCATACGACCTATTGCTAAATTTCCTGCAGCATGTCGGTGTCCTATTTGGATGCCTGAGGACATAGTTGCATCAATTTATGTTATACTGCTTCTATCAAAATTCTGCCTGGGATTACGGTACGGTACCTTCTGGTGGAATATGAGTGATTAGACATGAAAGAATTTTGAGTCTGGGTAAAATAGATCTCTCGTAGCATAGGATCTTATGGAATACAAAACTTTAGTGTAGGTCCTATCCTTTATGTGAAAACTTAGCCATAGAAAGCTAATTAAGAGGACTTTCAGCAATTTCTGCGGTAGTAGCCAACTGAATTCTAGAAATTTTGTACTTCGTTCACCGGCGTCGGTCGTGACCATCTGGTGATGGCCTTCCCCTTCGCGAGATTGTTTGAAATTCCTTTCTACTGAAATAGTGTGGTCCAGAAATACCACTTTGTTCTACTGGGATTCATATCTAGAAAGCTGCGTATATAAATTTCTCCTATCGGAGAATCTATTTCACTATGAGAAGATGATTATCTTGTACCTCTCTATAATTTAGAAGATCAGAATGTTATCAAAGAACATACTGACGATTTTGTCTGCGAAGTCCTAAAAAAAATTTTATTCATAAATTTGATACTATAGCTGGAGCATTAGGGGGCTCAGAAGTATAATTCAAAAAATTTTAGAGTGACTATAATATGTTTCTCTCACCACTGATGGTGACATGATCGTGAATTGTTCTGGAAAATATATAAAAAGTCATAGCAGATCAGATAAACCTGCTATTCGTGGAATGAACATCGATTAAAAATGGTGATCTTGTCAAAACATCGATGGTCGATACATGATCTCATGTTACCGGTCTTCTTCCTGATAGACAGAAACATCACACTTCCTGGTGGTATGCGAGGGCGAATAAAGCCTCATTCCGGTAATTCTTGCAGTAAATGATGCAACCCTTTTAACTTAGATGCAACTCTGGAATAAAGAGTTTTGGAAACAGGCACAATTCTTGAGACAAACTCGATGTTAAATTATGTCTCGTAGTTAGGAAGGAATTTATGGAATGACATCTGGAAACTTTAGTATACTATGTTGATCATGGATTTGAGGAATTTTAGAAGTGAATTTATAACTGGTAGCTAAAACTCTTCGTATCTATGGACTGATAAGTCACGCGCTTGCAAGGCAGAAATAATTTATACTGATTTTTCTGACAGAAAGTATAATGAATATATTTGGGATTTAGTAAGACGGATCTTGTCGTTAACTGAAAGGAATCACCTTAATAAACATGGGTGGTACTGTGGAGTCTTTTCTGGCTGAGAGACAGGTAACTACTTGATTCAAAAAGAAGCTGGCATAGGAACATGTGAAGTAAACATGGCGATTTTTCACTGAATGTGTTCGTCTGTAACCTCACAAAGTGAATACTGCGTGTTTAACCTGAATCATACTGTAGTGGTGGTGGCTAAAATTTCAATGATCTGGTTCATGCGTGGCATAATAGAACGAGTATACCCTTTTGGAGGGTACCCTGAATTATTAAGGACCTGGTTTAGAAGACAATACTGATATTATGAATCTTGACTCGTGTCCTGAGAAGATATTCGTATGACGTATACCCTGACCAGTGTCTTCCAAAATGATACTTGAGATATGCGTCTTGACTATTGTCTGGACATGTATTTTAGTGGATGAATCTGGACAAAACTGACAATTTTTTTTTTTTGTAATTTCTAGGATTGGCGGGCCGGTTAGACTACTGACCTCTTGTATTTCTGGTCACGTCTGTTCCGGAGTTCCGATGGTACTGACTGATTAGTTATAAGCACGGTGGTTGTCACTACTACTTTGTCTGTCAGTTTCCTGACGGTCGTTATCATGACCGTGATTCATGTAATTATTTCTGCTGAGTGGCCGGCTGGTTACCGGTTCCCACTCTTCTGACAAAAAATTAGCTGAGTGAAGTGTGACATCCAACTGGGAAAGTAAAACATGGAATAGGATGGTAGTGTCTGATGGTTGAAATTTATTCTTGTCAAAATTCAAATTTATAGTTTTCGTCCTTGTTCTGCAGAGTCTTCATAGTATAAACATCATCAGCATCTTGAGAGATCTCCAAAGTATCAGCAGCCTAAGCATTTGTGAGGTCTTCAAAGTGTTAGCGACATCAGCATCTAGCAAAATCTTCAACTCACGAGCAACATCAGCACCTGGTAGAATATTGACAAGTGGAAACGCCTGAGATGATTAAGGATCGATTAGCAATATCCATGGAGTAGGGTACCGGGAGTACACCTGGACTACTGTACATGAAGTACAAAATGAATACTGCACATGGAGCGTATCTGAGGCACTGTACGTGGAGTACACATGAGTACTGTACATGGAGTATAACTGAGACATTGTACCTGAGGTACATGTGTAATACTGTACATGGCACTGGTGGAAATTTTATGGGATGATCGATACTGGTGTCGCTTGTCTGACATGATCAGGGAATTAAATTGATTTAAATGGTAGTAAACTGAACTGAAATGAGTAACATGATAGCCTGATAATTTCTGCGTAGACTTAATGCTGGTTGTATAGAGTTTCAAGAATATGATTAAACAGAATTTCAACAAGTGGTCAGCATGAAGACAAGACTGATGAAGATCAAACCTGATTATTAAGAAAACAGGATTTAATTGTAACCCCTTCTGTATCTTAGCATGAAAACATCATCACCTTGATGAAAACGTAATCCTCATAAGGGGACATGAACCTAGTCATCATGAAAACGACATTCACGTGAGAGTATAAACTTGACTGGTTCAAAGAACATAGAAGAATAATCAACTGAGGTTTAACATCAACTGATGTGGATAGTTATGGTTTAATCCACAGTATTCATAGTAGGAAGCATGTGACTAAGTATGGGCGATTCTGTATCGATCCATACTTGTCAAAAATGTATGAGAACTGTCATGTATAGAAATTTACAATCTGAGACTAAATATGGTTGGTTGTAGTTCAAACCATACTTGTCAAAAATGTATGAAATGTCATGATATGACAAAGGTGAATAACTATGGATCGGTTCCAAAATAGCATTTGACTGAAAAGCATGAAATTTGACCTGAATAATGGTGAACGGTTATGGCTGGTTCACTAATTAATATTTGACTGAAAACATGAATCTGACATGAGTAAGGGTAAACGTATATGGTCGGTTTACCAATACAAACTCTGAACGGACAAGGGTGAACGCCTATGGTCGGCTCACCAAAACGAAAATTCGTTAAAAGCACATGCGACTAAATATGGCTAGTTATGTACCAACCTTTTACTTAGTCAAAACTTTAAGAAAAATGACTGATAATTGAAGAAAACTGACTGAATAATCCATGCGAAACATGAAAGATAACAACGCCAAAATCTGGGAAGTCCCTGGTGACTACCCACTAGTCACAGGTCAAGTTTTAGAGCCTACAGGTCGAACCTTGCGCTCTGATACCATAATTGTAACACCCCACTTGGATAAGTGGACCGTTACGTGTATTTATGGCGTGTCATCAAAGCATAAGGTAAATGTACTAAAACATTAAATGACCTTAACGGAATTACCGGAATCAAACATCGGTAATCCAACCTAAGCTCAAAACATGAAAAATAAAATACTGAAAGAAAGGACTAAACAATGTCCAAATAAGAAGAATAATGTAAGTGCATAAAATAAGAAGTCTGGATGGCTTCCATCCCAAATGCACGTGCTCTCAGAATCCTAAGAGCGTCCCGGTGTACCTGCCGTTAGAACATGAAAGGAACTACGACTGAGCATAACGCTCAGTGAACGGATATAAAACATGATAAGAATATACTGAATGACATAGGCGATAGAATACTGAAGCTGTAAGAATGATATTTTACATGGGGTAGAACTCTACATAAAATCTGAGAAACCTGGTTCATATATACTGATACTGAAATATAACTATAAATTCTGAAAACATGCATTTACTGTATTTTATTTGCCAGAGCTTATATAGGTCACGTGCTGTAACAACCGTGCATGAAAAACTGGAGGGGTGACCTCATCATGCTATAGAGGGGTGACCTCTAAATAACTGTGTTGGGTGGAGGGATCAGCTCCAATGTGAAGGATGTAGAGCACACACCACATTCACCCTTATAAATTGTAACACATATAAGCGTAGGATGCATCCATACGCCCCACTAATAATACTGATAAAATGGCCAAGCTGAGCTGAGTGGGACGATGCAGGATATCACTCTCCTGCATGTGAGTCACGACACCGGTGCCTCTAGTGCCGTGCTTACGGTACCTCCGTAACTAGTACATAAACTGGTCGTGCTTGTATATAATGCTCAGGAAATTTATTTAGTTGTTAACGTGATTACTGATAAACTTAAACATATACTGGGGAAAACATTTGGCTGAAGACGGGGAATCCTAATCATGCATAGAAAGGAAGTCCTTACTGAAAGGACGGAAATCCGTACCTCGTGTCTAGTAACTGACCGAGATCAACTGACCGAAAGTCTACTCTGATTTCACGCGAGCTACATGAATAAGGACGCGAATAAGTTAACTGATATTAGTTTATTTAATTTTTACTGATCTTATTGGCTTCTTAATTATTTATTATATTTCTGAAATTCTGTACGTATATTAACTGATAAATCTGATCTTATAATAATTCTTTTAATGTATTATCGTTCTACTATCAATTACGGTACAAGCATATTTCTGACGCTATAGCAACTGTATTAAGTATCCTGCTTAAAATATAAAGTTTCTTAAATTAGAAAGTTCCCAAAAATAATTTAACTCCATCAATAATATTATACCTTTAAATTTTATAAAACTAATTTAACATTATAAATTTGATATACTTAATTAAATCATTCAAAACATTTATTTATAAAAGTGATTAAATGAGGTATAAGTTAAAATCTTCGCTTTGATCTTTTAAGTAATACCCGAGCCTACCGAGATACCTCCTTCTTGGTCGCCCTAAAACAAGCCATCAAACTTACTAAATCTAAATCGAGATTAGCGACAGAATTTTTGTCGCTAACTAGTATTAACTGTCGCTAAAACTATGGCCAAAACTGTCCCCAAATCTGTTAGAAAACTGTGACAGAAAATGTTGTCGCTGAAGTGTCGCTAATTCCGATTTTCATGGTACCAAATCTCTGTCCAAACTTTCTCACTGATTAGATGCTATGTTCCCACCGTTTTAACAACGTTCCCACTGGTTTTATTAAGCCAAACGCCCCAAATAATTTTGTACAACCCGGTTTGGGGTTGTTTCGGCTGTGTCGTTGGACCAGCCCTACGTCGCCCCTGTGTGGGTCACGGCTGGGCAGGGAAAGGAACCACCGACACCTTAGGGTCTCGGTTTCATTAACCAAACAACCCTCGACACCCTAAATCATTAAACTCCCCGTTTGGGGTTGCTGCTCACGGCAGGTCCAAGAGATCAGCACCACACTGCCCCGTTTGGGTCACAGCTGTCCTGAAGACAACACACCAAGACCTTTTGGGGTCTCGGTTTCCGTGTACAAAGCAACCTGGTACTCTTCTTTTGATTAAGGTACGATCATCCACTGATTTCCGTTTATATAGTTCATGAACAAAATAAAACTCGTGATTAAAACTGGAAATAGATCGAGTGTGATTACCTTACAATGGTTTAAAGAGATGGATGCCTATACACGGATCAAAGGGACAACCGAATCTGAAAACCCTCTTTTTTTTTAACCGGCAGCCACAACTCAAACCCTAGCCCCGTTTTTTTTTTGTTGTTTCTGATTGGACATAAGAGGGGTTACCCCGTTTCTTTTTTTTTTTGCAAAGAAGGGCCGGGCTAAGGCCCATGTTATTCTTCTTTTCTTTTAAAAGCTGATGGCCCAAATGATTTGTGGGTTTTATTTGTTTTCAACTTTTTAATTTATCACGTCTACTCGTATCTCTCGTGTTTTAAACAAATTAAAACTTGTCAATAATTTCCCGCGTTTGTTTTCGTCAATAATTAATATGTAAACAGATTAATAACATAAACCACATATTTACATTTTCTAATTTAAATACGGGTTTTACAGTGTGACAATCAAGGATGACGAAATTTACTCTATGGGACATTCACTTGTTTCTATTCATCAACCCTAAAAGTCACTTTTGTGATGAAAATCATACATGATGTCTCTAACTCACCGTAGTAGTAGCATAGTTTGTTTTTCTTTCAATTAAGGTTCATAAAAATGAATTTTGGAGTTGTTTTGATACTTTATTCTAGCATTGCGCGAGGACACGACAATGGTTTAGTATGGGGGAGTGATGAGATGGCAATTATACATGATCTCATCGTTTTTTACGGGCTTTTAATGCATAAAAATGTCATGAAATACCATATATATATGCTTGCTTTTGCATTTATGTGTATTTTAGGTATGGATATCGTGAAAAAGACAAAAGATCACAAGATACAAGGAAAAACGAACACGAAAAACGAAGACGCACAATGAACCGGGCCCTAGATATGAATTATCCAAGAAAAACCCTTGAAGACTTGAAGAAACACAAGATGGATCCTCAATAAATGAATAAATGACACTTAAAACCCTTGTGAATTCATAATTACAAGTTTGGTCCCTTAAGTTTGTCAAAATTGCAAAAAGGTCCATCAACTTTGAAGAAATGGCAAGATTGGTCCCTCAACTATTCTAATTTTTCAATTATGGTCCCTCATGAAGGCAAATATCCATTAAAGACCTTTGAAGATCAAGAATGTTCAATATCAGCCCCTCAAATATTCAAACATGGCAAAATAACCCTTGAAACCTTTTTGCCAAAGTTTTGTGCCAAAAGTGTGAAGAATGAAACTTGTTTAACAAAGGAAACAAGTTTAGACGACTGAAAAACTTGTTTTACATCTTTTCCCAAAGAACAAGGACTTAAACTGCCAAAACCAAAGTTTAACTTTCCTAAACACGCGGGTAACACTTACTATTCACATTAAGAACAATTACTATTCACTTTTTACCCAGGATCAAATTCAGTGAGAACAAAGGGGAAAGTGAAATTGGTTGTTCAAACGTGTTATTCACCTCACCCCAAACCTTTCCCAACAATTAAATGTCTCTTCTCCACTCACCTTGTGACCCCACACCCAAGCCCGTCACCCAATCAAAACGCATTCCCCTCTCCAAGCAATCCTACATGGCAAAATCAACGCTTTATGGCCACTACTTGTTCCCCAAGCATAAAATGAACGGCCAAGATAAAAATGGACAGCTCATTCCACCAAACTCCTTGAAGCACTTCATGGGAAATTTTGAGAATTTCTAGCCTAGGGTTTCATGTATTTCTCATTCTAGAATAGTCTTATGTTGCCTATAAAAGGACCCCCAACCTGTGGTGAGGCCTTTGTTCCAGTTTTACTCTTTAAATTTGTAATTCCTTTTTAAATTTATAAAAGTTTGGTATTTTGAAAAATATTGTAATTCCTTTTTATGTTTTTGAAAGTTGGTGTGTTTAAAGAATGATTATGAGTTCCATTTGATGTTATAAGTGTGCTGAGATCTTGTGGTTTAAGCACGTTTATTATTGGTTAGGTTTTCTAAGTGTCAAAAACCTTGAAACCTTGTTTCTGTTTTGCCTATTATTCTGTACTTATCCTTAGCCAAAATCCTAAAGCTCCTACAAGCTTGTTGAAACCAAGCCTGTGAAGGAATTTAAGCTATTGGGTGAGTTGTTTGTTCATTTGTGTTGAAGAATCAAAAGTATCAAAACCTGGTTTTACTTTGAACATCAGCAGGTTTTGATCTTCTTTGTGAAGAACCTTGGTCTTGTTCTAGTTGTTGAACAAGGTCCAAGGAGCATTGCTGATCTCCCTAGGAAGTAAAGGGAGATATGTATAGCCTCTTGGTTAAGTTTCCCATAAAAATTTCATGTGAATGCCTGTTTTGGATTTTGGACTGTGATTTTGTGTTCTTGTGTTTAAGGTTGTGATTTTTGTGCTTGAATTTTTTATTTGTCATCTAGGATAGATGTTTGAACAATAAAATCAGTAGGTTGTGTTTAGAAATCACAAGTTGGTTTGAAAAGTTGAGGATAAAGGTGTGTTTGGGATTACAGACTGATTTGGATTTGTGTTGTTTTGAGTTGGTGTATTGTGTTTCTTGGTGTTTGTATCTATTGCATAAGTGGTATTGGACTATTATCTTCAAGTTTTGTTCATAGAATCACCTAGATTCATTAAAGGGCTCTAAAATCTTGTTAACTTGGTGAAATTAGCTGAAATTTGGTGGACACCTAGTTCTAATCATAGACTAGGGATAACAAGTGTTGAATCTTAGTTAATGCAACCAGGGAAGTAGGATTTGAGTGTTGAAATTGGATCTGTGGTCAACTATATCAGAAAGTGTGTAAGTGTTCTTGAAGTTCATATCAACAACTTGAATGTGCTTTGATCTTGTTCCATACTTTGATTCAGTGTATGAAATAAGTTTGTTTGTGCTTAATATCAGTTATTATAGCTTGTGTATGCATCTGGTTCATTTTGGTGTGCTTAATCTTGCTAAAAATCCTTAAGTGTTCTTGACAGCTTATTGTTCATAGTCTGTGCCAGATCTGGGCATTGTTTGATTTTTTTGTGCTAATTGAGTGAACTGAAGTGTGTTTATGTGCTTGATTGTGACTCCTTGTAATTAACTGATCACTTGGGTGCCCTTGTCTTCCAACAAATCATACAGAATCTCTCTAAATTCACAAGTCAAATAGTCAAAGCAGTGGGAACCAGTTCCTACTGAAAGTTCCCCCTGCTAGTGTTAATTGGTCATCAGCTTATCAATAAGCTATTCCAGCTTATTTAAACGTTCAACAACTTCAAATTTGTAATAGGTGCTCCTTATTTGACCCATTTGCTCATTCTGGAGCATTTGAGGAGTTGACTTTTAGGTTTGACTAGAAAACCAACTCAATTGATTTTTCCAACCAGCTTATTGCTCAATTCCAGCTTATTGGTTTTGCTTATTGGATTTTTGTTGATTGAATTGGCTTATTGAAGTCATTTGGAACATTTTGCAAGTTGAATCAAGTCCAGAGGTGCCCTAGAACTCAAACCCGACTATTTTGTCTTTTAGTGGATTTGTACTTGGCTTATTTCTGGCTTATTGAGTGTTCTTTTTCAAAATTTCTTTTTATAGATCTCTTAAGAATCCCCAAAGAAGGTTGTGTGTCATATTAGAGCTTATGGCATTGTCTTATTTCTTAATGGGTTTATTGGCCCAATAAGAATAAGCTGTTTGTTCATTAAGCTGTGATAAGCTCAGAATCAGCTTTTGGGCCTTTAGAGTTTTGGGTTCAGAATTAAATTATGAGTCAGATAGGGCTTTTCCAAGTCTATTGGGCCAAGTTTGACTTTTTGGGCCCGATTAGCCCATTTGCTTTGACTGTTTTGGGTTTTGGCCCATTTGGGGGCCCAATAGGGGTATTTTGGTCATTTCACTTTCATTTTCTGTTTATTTAGGTTAAAATAAGCTAGTTTGCAAGTTTTTAGAATTTTTTATAATTTTTAGATTTTTAATAATATTTTAATATTATTTTATTATTATTTTTCAAATTTCACTTTTTAGCACTTTTTATATTTTTCTTAGCTTAAATACATTAAAATAGGATTTTTTTCAAATCTTAGATTAATTTTATCATCATTTTCTTAATTTCTAGAATTATTGTAAGTTTTAATAGATTTTAATCATTTTAAATCATTTTAAATCATTTTAATTAGTTTAAAATTTCATTAAAAATAGTTTTGTTCTTATTAGGTTATTTTTGAGGTTTACAAACTTGAAAATCTTGATTTGGACTTTTTATTAGTTAATTTTGATTTTTAGGGCTTTAATTAGCATTTAAAAGTTAATAATTAATTAAATAAAAGGTTTTGGCAAGTTTTGATTTTTTTGTAAACCCTTAGTTTATTTTATTTTATTTTTGGTAATTTTTTGGAATTTTTAGAATTTATTTTTATTTTGGGTTAATATACAAAGAAGTTACTAAACTTTCCAAAATATTTGTCCTAAGGTAAGGAACGTTCATTTTGTGTTTCTAAGTTACTAAACTTTACTAAACTATACATCACTGTAATTTACTGTTAATTTGAGTAACCTGAATGCATGTTTTTTGAAAAGTTAAGTAACATAAATGTCTTGTTTTTTCATGTTAAGTAACATAAATAACATGTTTTTGATAAGTGGGTAACTTAATCAACCGGTCATATGAAAATTAGTAACTTAGAAACACAAAATGAACGTTCGTTACCTTAGGACAAATTTCTTGGAAAGTTTAGTAACTTCATTGTATTTTAACCCTTTTTATTTTAGTCATTTTGACGGTTTTACGTTTTTTACGTCGTAGTATAATTTTCACGTATCCGTCCTTCTAATTTCTCACCCCCTTCTTCTTAATATTAATCTCAAATCAATTACAAGTTAGAACACACACATATACCTCCTTGGGAAACGAACTTTGAACTTTTACCTCACTTAGGTCATTAATATACGTTTTCACTAAACGTGTATTTAACGCTTACCGCTTTTACGCCTTTTTCCTAAAGGTGTGTAAAACCTCTACAATCATGATCGAGTGTATAGAAGGCAGTTTTAGGCATTTTAGACCGAATGATCTATGATGTCTTTAATAATAATGTTGTATGATTTATGTACTTTCTAAATGTGTCAGGAGTTTTACAAATGTGATAAGAACCAATTTTTGGCAAATTGTTAAAAATGAACGCTTCAAGATATTTTGTGATGAAAAATAATTGGGGGAGTTGAATTTTAAGTATATTTTGATTTATAAACGCAAATACAAACATATGGATCGTGATACATGTTATAAAAACTATTACGTAATCATTCTGGCTATATTATAAACCTAAGACGCGTCTCGTCATGTTAGGTCTCGCTCGGTCATATGTCAATCGTGTTGCGTTTCTTTCTCGATCAACGAGTAATTCTTATCTCGTGAAGTCATGTATTGACTATTGGACGTTTGTTCCTTGATTTACGTATAATAGCTATATCAGGTGAGTTCATAGCCCCTTTTTACTACTTATACATTGTTTCTAAACGCGGGGTGAGATTTTACATTGTGGAACACATTCATTTAAAACCGTATGATATCCATAACTTGTATGCTATCCAGAACTTGTATGCTATCCAGAACTTGTATGCTTTCCAGAACTTGTATGTTTTCTAGAAAAGATTACCATTATTATTATTGCTTTTAGTTTCCATAGCCACTAAGGTTCCCTACCATTTAATGCACCGTTAATTTTCTAGTGTTACCTTTCTAAGCGCGAATGTTGTGGATGGATCCATTGGGATTGACAATCCCCGTCCCGATTACCTTGACGCACTTACATTTGTTTATACTTGAGTATTTAGGGTGAATAATCACTAGGGGAACTTACCTTTTGTTAAGCTTCGGTGTCATGAGCTAAATAGCAATAATAATGGTTTCGGACTATGGTTAATGTACCTAACCATTTTTCCCATTTCTTGTTTACAAACGAATGATTGTGTTCCACACCTTTACTGCTAAACCTATGAATATCACTCAACTTTATGTTGACGATTTTACATATTTAATATCAGGTATTATTACTTAGCTTGCTCGGATGGGAGCTCGCAGGATATTATCACAACTTGGAGATTTCTGTGTATATTTAAACCTTGGTTTTGGTAAAAACTGTCAGAAAGTTTATCATATATTATTGGTAACCATATGTTACAAAACGGTAATTAAATAATAGATTTTTCCGCTTATGAAACTCTGGGACCCTTTGTTTAAAACTCTAATCTTTTATGATGTAATGTATATGTCTTTTGTTACGTCATTTTCAAGTCATTTTATAATTCATTGTTACTTGTACCATGACGTGTTACCCCCTTGCTGCCTAGTTGTTCCCTTGCCTGATTTTGGGGGTCTCACATGCATGGTTACAAGTAAACTACTGCTCCTGCTTAAGGCATCAGCAACACGAATTCAAACACAACTTTTGTGTTTCACCACAAAAGTAACTTCTCAAGAAATGCGAACCAACGCTCATGCATATGGGATACCTTATCTTGACTACGATTATATCTCAAGGAATCATTATTAGTCATCAAAACAAACTCGGTTGATCCCTTTGTTTGGATCTATATTCTGTTAAGAACAAGTATAATAGTTTGTAATCAAACTAATACACTGTGAGATCTCTTACTTAGCACAAAATAAGTTATGCGAAATCTAACTTATAAAGCACAGAACAAACAGAAGACTATTAACTACTCGATTCTATTATTAATCGACTTGAATGAGGTACATTAATGTCATCGTACCTATGTTCCTTTTATAGAGTAAGGAACCCTAGAATCCTTAGAATATTCTATAAAGATAACTATATCATAGACGATATATTATCTATATTCTAACTATTAAAGTATATCACATAAGATATACTCTTACTATAAACTATGACATATCTTATACAAAGATATATTCGTCCTAAATATCCTAGCAGTACTAACTTCATAACTAGCAGTACTTACTATGTACCGCGTTAACACTAACGGTACTTGAAAGTGACTAACAGTACTTGAGTTACACTGACGGTACTTGACACTTAGAATAATTCCCAACAATCCTCCCCTAAACAAGAATGATAACTTGTTGTATTCTTATTTCTCTTAGTCTTGAATGCATCTGAAAACATAACTTCAGCCTTTTCTTCAAACTTGGATTGAACTTGGAATTGTTACTTGTATCCAACTGAATGTATCCAAACACCTAAATATAGATCTTCTTCTGATAAGATAACCTTCAAGTCTTTATGAACAACATCTTTATCAATGACCTTCTTGTGTTCTTGTAAACATTCATTTATTTGTGCAGCAACAGTAATTGTCTTCAATGAGTAAACTTGTGAACTCTGAATCATGACTTCTGTCTTGATTTGATCAAACAAAAACTTCTAAGTATTTCTTTCTGTAATACTTTCTTGCCTGCAACTTCATACCTGAAATAAAACAGTTAACAACAAAAACCAATCTGTATTGGCTTCATGATTTTTATCAAATCATCAGCTATCAACGGATTTGATTATTCTTTACCAGTTAGTCGTACCCTCTGGAATAGCCAATACTTTATTCATAAAGAATAAGGTGTACTGATAACCCTACAATTTTTGGTAAATTGTCAACCATCAACGGATTTGAGAAAGTCTTTACCTAGTACCGTTTGTATAGGACTAGCTAACTCTCTGTTATGAAACAAGGTGAGTTAGAACCCTATAGATTTTAGCAAACTACCAGCTGTCAACGGATTTGAGAAGTATTTACCACAAACCGTTTGCTTATGGACTAGCCAGTTCTTATGTGTATTAGACATGGTGAACTGAGAACCATTTATGAAGTGTGACTAGAAGTCAAACACTTAAGGCTCTTTCTTAGCTTCTTCCTCTTGCTCCATATCCTTGATTTGTTGTTTAACCATCCTGATCAACTCTAAAGCACCATAAGACTCTTCTGAAACTTCCAATTGTTGTTCTAGCATCCTTTCCAACAATCTTCTTCCAAAAGGATATCTTTTCTCTTGCAGCATATAGTATATAACATCATCTATATCCAGAATATGTACTCCACATGACCTATAATATCTCCAGTAACTAGGAACCTGATTCTCTAATTCTTTCAATATCTCCTGATCACAATTATGTGGCTCATACATAAAGAGAAATTCCCTGTACAATAGTGATACCTTAGTCTTACCTATACTGGCTTCCTGAGTTAGTCTGAAAAGATCTTGAATGTCTTGTCTATCAAGTATGTGTAAAATATCTTCTAATAATTTAAACATCCTTATTGACCCATCTGATCTTTGAATTCCATGAGCTTCTAGTCCTTGAAATGCAGAGTATAACCACTTAACAATAGATGATTTCTTTCCAAGTATCTCTGTATCAATACATTGATCTTCAAAATATACTATCTTCAAGCACTTCCTTAAGCTCTCAACATCACTATCTTCTGTGGTTGATTTAGCATTTTTCTAGGCTTTCAGCTTTTTCTTGGTTGATCTTTTTCTTTTACTTCCTTTGAAAATTTCATCTTGATCTGATATGTCAGATACCTTTTCAAAGTCGGTATGTACCATTCCTTCAGTATGTACTGTTGACTGTGTATGTACAGCTTGTACATTTTCAGTCTTATCAACAGTTTGAGCTTGTTCTCCTTTATTCATCCTTTGAGCAGTCTCTTTCTCCTTTGAACTTACCTTTTCCTTCACACTTCTCCTAGCATAAGTAGCATTGATAGGTGGAGATAATTTTGTAGGTTCAGCAGTGTCTGCATCAAGTCTAGGAGTACTTCCAAATTGTCTTTGTTGCTGAAATTGCTTCTTAACTTCTTCAATTTCTTGTTTGTCCTTCTCAAAACCTATTTCAACAAAGTTCAATTTTACTCTCTTCTGTTGTTCATACAAAGTCTTGATTTCTTTAAAAGTCTTTTTGACCAGTTGTGTATGAGTGAAACGCCCAACTTTCTTGAGATAAGTCATCATCTGACTTCTAATTTACATGGTAGATGGAGTTCTGATCCTTTCCTTTCTTCTTTTCTCAGCAAAGTATCTTTGTTGCTCCCTTACCAAGTCATCAATCAACTTTGATTTCTTATCTTCATCATAAGCATCCCTCTCTTCAGCTATTAATGCTTCTACAAGAATTTCACTTGCTTGTAATTCAGCTGCAATCATGTCATACTCTTGTATGTTCCATTCTTGATGAACTCTTTTTGCTTCAAGCAACTGTTCTCTTGCTGCATTTTCTTCTTGCATCTCTTCTTCACGAATCTGAGCTTTCATTCTCATAGCAAATTCCTGATCATGATCAATTTGATTAAATCTATACATGACTTTGCCAATATCATCATCTGAATGACTTTCATTTTCAGAATCTGATAGTCTTTGCTTCTTGCCCTTATCCTTAGGATCAATCTTTGGTAGTTTCTTCTTTAGCTTAGAAGACTTATCTTCATCCTTATCTGCTTGCTGTTGAATAACCAATACCTTTAGTGGGTTGTGAAGCTTGAACTTTCTTACCTTTTGATTTATTCTTTTTGGCAAGAATTTCTTGTTATGTATTCTTCTCTACCTCTGCTTGTTTAACTTTCTCAACTGAATTCTTTTCTTTGAGATCAAGAAGTACATGAGCTAAAGTCTCATCTTCCTTAAAAGGAAATTGACTTTCTAGTGAAGGATTATCATCAGCAGTACTTGCAGTTGGCTCAAATGGCTTAGCAGTACTTGGATCTTCAACTTTGTCTGCAGTACTTGTAGTTGGCTCAGCAGTACTTGGAACTTTAACATTGTTGACTTCACCAGTATTAGACACACTTACTTCTTCAATCACCAGAGTATCTCCAGACACTCTTTCTTCCATTAAAGTAACATTTTCTACAAGTAACTCCTCAGTCTTATCTGATCCCTGACTCACTCTTGGTCTTGACAGTATTTGGAAAGACTGTTTCTTGTGAAACCAATATTGTCTCTTTGGTGGAGTTGAAGTTGTAGATACAGGAAATTGAACATTAATCACCTCTGGACTCTCATAGAAACTACTCTAGTTTACTTGAATTTGGGGTGATTAAGATTGTGACCCTGGCTGAGTTACCATTGGTTCTTCAACTTGTGGTTCCTCATGAGTAGGTTGTGGTTTCTCTGTCTGAATATCCATGTTTATTGGTTCCAAACTAGCTATATCCACAAAAGTATCATTGCCATTGCCAGTTGTATTGACATCATCAGCTCCAAAGTTGATGTCATTCCCAGAAAGTCTTGTTTGAATATCAGAAGAAGGTTGATGTTCTTCATAATTCCTCCCCGGTTTGGTTGCATTCAGTTGCCTTTTCTTGAGGTTCTTGAACTTGTCCTTCATAAGAGCAGCTTTCTGAATAGACCTGTGTTTCCTGATCCAAGGAGATACTTTATTCCTTAGTTTGTTGAGGCTTGCCTCTAAATCAGCAATTTTCCTGTCTTGAACAAGCTTCTCTTTTTGTAAAACATGTACCTATTTCGACAAGCTAGTACACAAAGCAGTTAAATTTGCAACATCCACAGCTTCTGTTGCTTGTGCTGGTGGTGAACCACTGGCAGCAACATCAGAAGATGTGTGGATCATCTCATCAGAACTTGGCTTATCACCAACATCATGAGAAGAAGAAGATTGAGTATCTTCTAGGGAATCAAGATTTTGGGTAGAAGGAGTTTTCTGAGAATCATTAGAAGCACTAGAATCCTCAACTTCTTGGTGTGCAAGTTGAGTTAACATATGGTCAAACAAGGGTGTTACAGTCCCTATAAAGGCATTGCCTCTTTTGGTCAAGAAAGAGAAAGTTCTCTTTGTGAATGAAGGAACATCCCAAGTGTTTGTCAACTCTGGTAGGTTAGAGATTTGGTCATTAACTAAAGTTTGATTGAATCTAGGATACATTAAAAACTTTTTGGAGCCTTCCATATTTCTAGTCATACCTTCAAAAATTAATTTTGAAAAGTTAAAAACCCTGTTGTTTGCTAAACAAATACCAGCTGATGCTAAAGCAGCAGGAATCTGATCAAAAGAAGTACTTTTGGAGCTTAAACAGTGAATAATAGAATGAAAAAGCAATTTCCATTATGGTGAAAATAATACCTTAAAGAAAGTTAAACTTACCCTGCCACCTTCATAACCCATGGTTGTAAGACCATCATGTATCTCTGTGTTATTAACCATACTAAGTCCATCTACATCATTTAATCTCAAACTATCTCTTAGCAGTACTTCAGTTACATAAACATTCCTATGATTTACCTTAGCCTTAATGCAAGGTTGATCAAAGCGAGTACCTAAGACAGCGGTTATTCCAAAATTGTTCAACAATAGGAATAGAGATAGTTGGACTTACAGTGAGTGCAAAATTAACGCAACTTCGAGATAAAAAGCGTAACATCTCATGAAAACCAAGTGAATCATCATTCTGAGCAAGGTTCGCGACCAAATTATGCTTACAATTCACTTGTAGAGCAGCCATTGTTGTTTTTCTTGTGTTTGATGATCGACGATTAAAAACGAAGAATGTAGAATCGAGGTATAAAAATAAAAGATATGGTGAATCAATAATGTAATTGGGGTTAGTATTTATAGAAAGAATTAACCCTTCCACGAAGAAACCGCCAATTTTACAAAATACACCCTTAACGGTACAACGGTTATGTAACGGTACATAGAACATACTCGGTACTTCAAATTTGTCTAGCGGTACTTAGCGGTAAACCGGTACCTCAAACTGAAGTCCAGTTCTTGCAATCCATCAACATTGTGATCTCTTTTATTAACCTGCAATCACATCAAAAACACAAAACAAATACTATACAATCAAATTAGCTTTTAAAAATTGAACAGCCAATACCTCCCCTCAACACATGCAGCAAGCTATTGGTTTAGCATACCAATATGTGTCACCAAGAATTAAAACCTCTTAGTACCAAATGCATTGGTTAGCAAATCAGCTACATTGTTGTTAGTATGAATCTTCAAGACTTGAATAAGCTTTTTTTCATAGGCATCTCTTACGAAGTGATGTCTGATTTCAATATGCTTGGTCTTGGAATGAAATATTGGATTCTTGACAATGCATATAGTGCTCTCATTATCAATATATATTTTAGTGTTCATGAAATTGAACCCATAATCTAACAATTGATTTTGAATCCAAAGCACTTGTCCACAGTAATGAGCAGCAGCTACATATTCAGCTTCAGTTGTGGAAGTAGCAACAATTGTTTGCTTCTTACACTGCCATGATATGAGTCTTCTGCCTAGGAATTGACAACCTCTTGTTGTTGATTTCCTATCATGATTAGCTCCAGCATAATCACTGTCTGAGTAGGCTTCCAATTCAAAGGTTGAGTCTTAGGATACCATAATCCTAAAGTACGTTGACTTTTAAGGTACTTAAAAATCTTTTTCACAGCATGAAGATGCGAGACCTTTGGATTTACTTGGAACCTTGAACATGCACATACAACAAACATAATGTCTTGTCTTGAAGCAGTAAGATACATCAATGAACCAATCATTGATCTGTAAAGATGAATGTCAACATCTTCACCATGTTCATCTTTGGATAAAGACTTCTTAGCTTCAAATGGTGTGCTTGTACTCCTTGAATCCATACAAGAAAACTTTTTCAAGATTTCAGCAACATACTTATCTTGACTGATAAATATTCCATCTTTTCTTTGTTTGACTTGGAGTCCTAAAAAGTAAGTAAGTTCTCCCATAGAACTCATCTAAAATCTTCCCTTCATCAAAGCTTCAAACTCCTCACACCATGATTTCTTTGTTGAACCAAAAATGATGTCATCAACATAAACTTGCACAAGTATAATGTCTGTGGCATTCTTCTTGATGAATAGAGTTTTGTCAATGGTTCCTCTCCTGTATCCATGTTCTAGCAGAAAATTGGATAGGGTTGCATACCAAGCCCTTGGAGCTTGATGTAAACCATAAAGTGCTTTGATGACTTTATAGACTCTATTGGGGAACTTAGGATCTACAAAACCTGGAGGTTGTGAGACATATACCTCCTCTAAAATAGTACCATATAGAAAGGCACTTTTCACATCCATTTTATAGACTATAAAACCCATATATGATGCAAAAGCCAAAAACAATCTAATGGCTTCTATTCTTGCTAATGGTGCAAAAACCTCATCATAGTCTATCCCTTCTTCCTGTATGTAGCCTTGAGCAACAAACCTTGCTTTGTTTCTCACAACAACTCCTCTCTCATCCTTTTTATTTCTAAAAACCCATCTAGTACCAATAACTCTCTTACATGAGGGAAGATCCACAAGAATCCAAACCTTTTGTAGCTCAAATTGTGTTAATTCTTCTTGCATGGCATCTACCCAACTTTCTTCATCAAGAGCTTGAGAAATATTCTTGGGCTCTACTTGTGATAAGAATCAGGCAAACAAACAATGCTTAGTATGTTTGTGATTTGTTCTCTGCTGTTGTTTGACATAACTCACAAGTGCATGAGTTTCAGTATTGGTTTGCAGCTGTCTTCTAGTTTGTACAACAGACTTAGGATCTCCAATAGTTTGAGTAGTAGGATGGTTGTTGTTGACTCTGTGAGTGGGAATAGAACTGTTTTGAATTTCTGTTTCCAAATTGTTAAAATCAGTTACTACACCCTGCTCATCATAGGAAGCTTTGGAGAAGATTCCTTTATCTAGACTTGCAAACATGTCTTCATTGTCCATAGCTTGTAAAGTTTCTTCTAATGACTCAACGGACCTTGCAGATTTTTACTTAGCAGTACTTGCAGATGAGGTGTCGCTAGGTACAGTATGTGCTGCTGAGTGTTGTGACTCAAAAGATTCTTCTCCTGAATGCTCATTTGGAGTTGCAGCATTCCTTTCTTGATCTTAAAGCCTCTGAAGCTCTTGAAAGGCTTGATCATCAGTGGATGGCATTGTTTGCTTCTTGGGACTATCAACCTTAGGAGTGACAGTAGGCATACTAGGTACATAGATGTGAACATCATCATCTGAACAGTCTTGAGAAGTAGATTCTCCTTGAGTACCTGTCTTAGTTATACCAATCTCCTTACCTGCATTGTTAGTTTGACAATCTTTTTGCATAGAATAGTAATCCATGGAGTTAGTTAGATAATCTAAATCAAACATCCAAGCATGACCTATTCTTGGAACATTGGGTTTATTTTCTAGGAAGTTAACATGGGCAATTTCTTCAACTCTTTTTGATGACAAGTTATAAACCCCGTATGCTCTGCTGTGCATTGAATATCCTACAAGATATCTTGGATCATATTTACCATCAAACTTTCCCAAGTGATCAAGGGTATTCAGTATAGACACATGACAACCAAATGGTCTAAAATAACTTATGATTGGTTTAATACCAGTCAATAATTCATAAGGTGTCTTATTTTGAGGTTTTGTTACCAAAACTCTATTTAACATATAGCATCCAGTATTGATTGCCTCTACCCAAAATGTATTTGGTAAAAGAGAATCAGCAAGCATTGTTCTAGCAGCCTCAATTAGTGTCCTATTTTTCCTTTTAGCTACTCCATTTTGTTGTGGAGTCCTAGGACTACTGAATTGTCTCTTGATTCCTTTAGACCTACAAAATTCATCAAATTCCTCATTTTTTAATTCTATACCATTGTCTGTCCTAATGATCAATACCTGTTTAGTGAACTGTTTTTCAACTAAAGTGATAAAGTCCTTAAGCAAATCCTTGGTTTCACTTTTAAGAGCTAAAAAGAAAACCCAACTGAATCTACTATAATCATCAGTTATGACTAGAAAATATGTCTTATGGCTAATGCTTCTTACAGAAACTGGACCAAATAAATCCATATGCAAAGGTTGCAAAGGTTTTGTCACAGTATTGACAGTCTTGGTCTTACAAGAAGCTCTATGTTGCTTACCTTTTTGACAAGCAGTACATGTGAAATCATTTTGAAAAGATTTGTTAGGTAGACCTCTAACCAAATTCTTATTCACTAACCTATTAAGATTCTTGAAATTCACATGACCTAGCCTCCTATGCTGTAAATTAGACTCATCATTAGAAGCCTTAGCTAGCAAACATGTTATTCCACCTGTTGGAGTAATAGTATGAAGATTAAAGGTATACATATTTTCTTGCCTGGGTAACTTGAGTAGTATTTGAGATTCTTTAGGCATCTCAAAATCTTTAGAGAGTACCAAGCAGTCGGTATCTGTAAATAGCACCTTGTTCTTCTAATCACACATTTGTGACACAGAAAAGAGATTGAATTCATTCAATTCTTTTACAAAGAACACATCTTCAAATTCCAACTTCCCTGTATTGATTTTTCATTTGCCAGTGATTCTGCCTTTGCTACCTCTAAAGGCTACTGGTCCACCTCTGAATTCTTCAAATTCAGCAAGGAAATCTTTGTTTTCTGTCATGTGTCTTGAGCATCCACTGTCTACTATACCTTTATCTTTTAACTCATCAATTAGATGCCCCTGCACATACACAAAACAAATCAGTTTTTAACAGGGACCCAAGCCACATTTGGCTCGGATCTTGTGGGACCTACATACTTAAGAGTTTGATATGTAGTTTTTCCAGTAAGACTACACACACTCTTATACCTCATGGTTCCAGTTACATAATCAAATACATAAGTAGGTTCATTGTCTTTGTCAAGTTTTTGCTTAAGTACCGTTTTAGCAGTACTTGTCTGAACACATGATTTTTCCGTTTTAGGGAGCTTCACTGGTTTGATACTAGTCTTACTTCTAGATGTCACAACCTGTTTATTTACATCCTTAGAAGTCTTTTGGGACTGAAGTTTAGCAGAATTTCCACCAGCGGTATTTACCTTTGGCTTAGCAGTACTTGTATTTTTGGATTTGCCAGAATTTGGCTTACCAGATTTTAAAGGTACTAGACCTTGTTTCATAAGTACTGCTATTGGAATAAAGTCTTCAGGGTTAAAGGTTTGATTGGCCTTTCCTACGCATGTTTTCTTAGTATGAACAAACTTAGGTTTGTCATCCTTTTGTCCCAATTTCCCTTTTATCAATGCCTTACTGTTTCCTGTGACCTTTTGAATAGCCTTTTGTTTTGTGATTTTATCTTCATGCAAAGTGCAATCTTTGATAAAATGACTTAAACTACCACAAACATAACATCCTTTTGTTTTCAGAGAAGATCCAAAAGGTTGTTTTAACTTAGGTTTCTCAAAACCTATTCCACCCTTGTTGGTTTTGCTATGTTCAACATTTTTATCCAATGTCTTGCTAGGAGCTTTTACCTGTTTGGGGGCAGAACTTGTTTCAAATACATGTCCTTCTGGCACAAATGTGCTCATTAAAGGAGGATAGACAATGTTTTTGGTCATAACAGTTTTATCCTTATTCATTGAACTAGAGTTTAAATCACTAACACCTTTTGATTCATCTAACTCTATTCCTGAATCTTTACTAGGGGGCATGAAAATTCCTGATAATGGTGGAGGAACTGCTTTCATTCCTTCAGCATATCTATCATTTTCTGGTGTATTATCTGTTTCACTAGAACTATCAAAAACCCCTTTGATAAGTCTTTGTCGGTTAAGGTTATCCCAGGTTGGTCCTCTATATATCCTAGGTCTGCCTTATCATAATACCCCATTTTTGAATTAATCAACTTGCTTAATCCTTTAGAGGATTTTCTCCAGTGACTAATCACTTCCCTTTCATTATAAAGATTGGTTTTCAAAACTTCAACTTCTGCTGACACTTTCAACAGTTGTTTTTCATAAGCTTTTATTTCCACATCTTTTTCCCTCATTCGAAGAGTTAAAATTCTAATTTTCTCTTCATAGTTTTGTTGACCCTTTTTATACAAAACTATATTTTCTTCTAGTTTAGCAACACCTTGTTTAAAAGCATTTGCTTCTACAGTGCAAGTGTTGACCTTTTGATACTGTTCATCTAGTTCTACTTTTAAACTTTGAATTTAAGAATACAATCTTTAGAACAGGGATGTACCTCAGTATCTTCATGTGAATGAGCCATTAGACCATGCTCTTCTTCTTTATCTTCTGTCCAGTAAACCACTCCATATAAGGTAGTCACTAAAGCTTTGGCTCCTTTGGAATTCCTGTTGTTTCCTTTTGGAACACTTTCAGTAATTCTGGGACTGGTTCTGTAGCTGTGTTTTGACTTCTAACTACTACTCTCAGCCTTGTCTCTGTTACACTCCCTTGCGAAGTGTCCATTCCTTCCACAGTTATAGCATTTAACTTTTGACTTATCATACCCTAACGGTTCATTAGGGTCAACAGTCATCTTTCTTCCAGTCTTCTTAAAGAACCTATTGGATTTTACTAAAATCATGGCAGCTTGCCATTTAAGATCCATCTCTTCAACATCAGCATCATCCATTTGGAACAAGTCAGTCTTGGCATGTTGTCTTGTCCAGCAAAGAATGAGAATGCATCATTGTCACTAAACAATGGTGAAGATCTTCCTTTAGGACTTTGAGAGATCATAGGATTACCCTCAGTACTTGGTGAGTAAGAACTGCTTGTATGTCCCCCAGCGGTATTTTGGAAGTAAGTACCGCTGCTTGATCCTAAAACAGTACTTTGAAAGTATGTACTGCCATTACCTTCTGATACAAAAGCCAAGTTAGACTTTGTTGCTGCTGCTGGTTTTGTTACTCCAATGCTCTTAACATCTATCTCATAAGCTCTGAGATTGTTGTAGAGATGATCAAAAGTAATTGTATCCAGATCATCTCTTATGATGAAGTGCATAGCCATTGCTTTCCATTCTTGTAGAACACTTCTTAGGAACTTCAGGTTGGCTTCTTCATTGGGGATTATTAATCCATAGACTGCCAATTGTATTAGCAATTTACTAAATCTTCCATATCCACCTTGAAAACCTGCAATATTGGAAATTGAGAAATTATCAAATTCCTGTTTGAGAACAATCTTCTTGATCTTCTTAGACTTGTCATTTCCTCCAAATCTGAGCTTAATTGCCTCCTACATAGCCTTTGCATCTTTATAGTGATGAAAGCTAGGTAGAATGTCTTCTGAAAGTGCCATAGCTAGAGCAGTTATGGTCTTTCTTTCCTTGATCTCTGCCTGTATCTCTTCTGCAGTCACAGCAGGAAGAGCATAGCATGTACCATCAGGTAGCCAGTATAACTTTTTAGGTGTGTTCCCATTCCTAATAACTTGCCACAAACTATAGTTTGTGTGATTCAAGTAATGTTCCATCTACATAGCCCATGTCTCATAGTTATCACCTTTGAGAACAGAAGCTTTACAGCAGATAGAGTATGGGAAGGTGTTGTAGTTGTAGGAGCAACTACAGCATCTACGGCTTGAACACCTTGTGGTGCAGGATGCACTACTTGAGGTTGTCCCTGTGGTATTGGATCAGGTTCTGAATTGTCTTCCAAGTGAGGGTCTTCACCGAGTTGAGACATTGAGATGTTTTGGAGTGAGTGGAGTGTTTAGGGTTTCTGTTTTTTTTCCAGAGATTCTCAACAAGCTCTGATACCACTTGTTGATCCATTTGGTTGGATCTATATTCTGTTAAGAACTAGTATAATAGTTTGTAATCAAACTAATACACTGTGAGATCTCTTACTTAGCACAAAATAAGTTATGCGGAATCTAACTTATAAAGCACAGAACAAACAGAATACTATTAACTATTCGATTCTCTTATTAATCGACTTGAATGAGGTACATTAATGTCATCGTACCTATGTTCATTTTATAGAGTAAGGAACCCTAGAATCCTTAGAATATTCTATAAAGATAAATATATCACAGACGATATATTATCTATATTCTAACTATTAAAGTATATCACATAAGATATACTCTTACTATAAACTATGACATATCTTATACAAAGATATATTTGTCCTAAATATCCTAGCAGTACTAACTTTATAACTAGCAGTACTTACTATGTACCGCATTAACACTAACGGTACTTGAAAGTGACTAACAGTACTTGAGTTACATTGACGGTACTTGACACTTAGAATAATTCCCAACAAACTCCTTATTAAACAAATAATGGCATCTATGCTTCACATCTTTGACCATTCCATAAAACTCCAAATGATAAGTAGAGTACCTGGACTTCGGCTCTCTCAACTTCCCACTAAAAGAGGAAACATGTCGCTCACCTTGACTAAGAACTCCACCAATTGCAACCTTAGAAGCATCAGCATGAAGCTTAAAAGATTTAGAAAAAAACAGTCAACACCAAGATTGATGTTGTAGCAAGCTTTTCCATGACAATCTAAACAGCTTGATTTGCTTCCTCCGTCAACATAAATGACTTTCCCTTCATACAATCTATCAAAGGGGCCCTATAGAAAGAAGCAAGAGCATAGAAACTTCAAACTTCAGTAATGGCAGTTAGAGTTAGCCACCTCTGAACAACTGCTACCTTAGACTCATCTACCTGTATGCCATCACCAGAAACAACATACCCCGAAAACAAAACTTTAGGGGACATGAACACACACTTCTTCTTGGATGCATAAAATCTGTCCTTTCGAAGCAAGGTCAAGACTTGTCTCACATGAGTGACATGCTCATTATAAGAAGTACTATAAATAAGAGTGTCATCAAAATAAGAGTGGCTGCATAAAAACTGTCCTTTCGTTATGATCGAGTCGCTCCTCCATTCTATCCATAATACGCTCTTCAAATTCATGTTCATTCGCGTCCTGAATATCCTAGTTTTTCTCGGAGGCATCTTAATCAAGAACTTCGGCTCTGATACCAACCAATGTAGGCTAAACACAAATATAATAATTGGATATGTTCGTTCCAATGAATATGAGAAATACTTCTTTCAGCAATCGTTAATTCTACCGATTATTAGGGTAAAAACATGGCGAATAATGGCTAGTGGTTTAACTTTTATTAAACTAACAACTGTCTTGCTATGGTTACAACATTGTTTAGAAAAGACAAAAAGTAAATAAAAACCCTAACGAACACCAACGAGCTGACCAATAGCCCAAAGACAAAGTCTAAAAGTAAATGAAAAACATAAAAATGTAAATAACTTATGGTAAAAAGGCTTTTCGTGCCTCCTAAAATCTGTAACCATCTTGAAAGTGGTTACAAATGTGTTCCTCTTGATATTCTGTTCATTTTGGGTTGAGGGCCTTCTAACTCCACTCGGAGCCCAAGTTATGCCCATTTACTAAACTTCTTTTTTTTTCACACGATTTAAGGCTTTCAGAAATATGTCAACCTATTCTTTACTACTTGGGCTTCCATCATTAACTTTTTTTCATAACACTTATATAGTATATAGAATAATGCTAACAAGTTCATGAAGTAGAAATAAGTTTTTTAAGACAAAAGTTAATAAAAAAAGTCATTAATGATGAAAAGTGTCACTAATAAATAAATAAAAACTTATATTGTACTTTATTGGCGTGACCCCACTCAATGGAAATTAATTTAGACACGAGTTGAAGGAAATCAAAATAGTAATCTAACCCTTTGATCGGTGAGTCGCTGGCCGAACGAATTCTGCTCTCATTTCCTATGGATATGATTTAAAAAAAAGATTTTTGATAATATATGAAATTTTTAGAAAGTATGTTGGTAAACAGTGTCTTAAAGCCTTTATTGTACATAATAACTTAGAAGAACCTATTTTATGCTTGTACATGGGGCTCCTTTCAACGGTTGCAGCCGATATGTTACCCTACATGTCCGCACTGACAATAAAAAGTAATCTCGTATCTAAAAATATTACCACATCTTGCTGAATACGGAACAAAATAATAAACTTTTTATAGGTCTTATAGATGTTAAAAAAATGACTTAAACTCCATCGTCCGTTTATTAATAGGGACTTATAAATTTAGGTAGTGTTTGTTTTTTTGTAAAAAGGTATGATCAGGCTGTTAATTGACTAAATATTTGATTAAGTCAGAGCTTATGAGCCAAAAGTGTGTTTGTTTTTTTGTTGTTGATCAGACACAGTAAGAGGAAGAAATCACTTGTTGTGTCAGATTTGAAATAGCATCTTGTTATCTCTTGTTGCTAAAATAAATAAATAATTCATGATTTTATCAACATTTTATATCCCATCTCCTCGTGAACTACCCTAAACTTTACGATAGTGTTTCATGCAAATTCGATAAAGCAAATATTTTTTATGAGGAATAAAAATTGGGAAGAAGTTATATGTCGGTGATGAAGAAAATAAAATTAAGGATGTTCTAGATTCTTTTATTATTCTTTTGATCATTTTCTTTTATTATTCTTTTGATAGGTATGTAAATAAAATTAAGGATGTTCTAGATTCTTCGTACATAAGTATTATAGTCAAAATTCATAAAACGAAGATTGGCACGATGATAAAAGTGTATACTAAACTGGAAGATGATGCCTACGAAACTACATAATATTAATTCCAAAAACTAATAATTAAAGCCATTTAGACGTTATAAACGAAAAAATAAATTAAAAAAAAACAACATTTTAGTATTCAGATTCAGACATTTTCGTCTCAGACTCGGATTCAGATATGCGAATCAGATTCAGAACCTCTTACTAAACAAACAACACCTTAGTTTTATTTGTATCGTTTGAATTAGGGTTCGGGTACCATTAAATATGGCTTAATTTGGTTTAGTATTTTAAATTAAATCTCTGCTTCATTTGTTTGAATTTATTTGTTTCGTTTGTTTAGATTATCCAACAAATGATTTAAGAGATTTTTTACCTAAAAAAAGGGATATAAGAGATGGGTCGAGATGGGTCGTTAAGTTTTAATTTGACGTAAAGAAGAAAAAAAATAGTTAAGTCTCTCATCAAGACTTACATTAGGAGTAACATTATCGTAAGTAAATCATCATATTATTACCAATGTAAATCAACATAAATATATCTACAATAACATAAGCCATTAAGTCTAACAACAATTTGATGCATAACTAAACTTATTATACTCGTATTGCAAACAACTTTGCACATACATATGCCTTTGATTCTTTGTTATGAACCCGATTCTCATAAGTTATACTCCCTACGTCCCAAATTAATAGTCATCCGACAAAAAACACATTGTTTTAAAAAACATCACTATCAGTGTATTCTCTCTTACTTTTTTGTAAAAGGACACTCTTATCCTTATGCAATTAATTATAACTTGTAATTTCTACCACCACTAGGTGCAATATAATAAACTTGTTACATTATCTACATTTATTTTTGAAAGAGGACTATAATTTTGGGACGTCATAAAATGGTATAGGGACTATAATTTTAGGACGGGGGAGTAGTATCATTTTCTATTTTTAGCATACTGAGAGACCGATAGTTTAACACTTACCATACACTAATTATGCTGTAGATGTACGTTTCTCTAGCTTCGATCTTGCGAGAGCTTCAATTTCATTTTCCGACGTTGGAGAAGTATACAGAAAGATGAAATATTGTCCATACTAGTTTTCTTTATGAATATATTGGCATATTTATTAGTTTGTTTTGCAAATTAATATAGGCAGAAGAGATAAACTCCGTAATCCTGTTTATTGCAGAGCTTTATTCTCGGTACATGCTAGCACTACAAGAAAAAAAAGGCTTTAATGATGAGTGAATGAAAATTCGTCATTAATAAAGGAAAAATCGTCAACCAACTTAATGAGGAAAATCAACGTCGTCACTGTAGTATGTATTAAATGACATCTAACATTTCAATCTGACAGCTAGTATCTACTCGATCACTAGTAGATGATAATATCGTTGTTCTTGTTGTCTTGTTGATCAGCTACTTCCAAGTTGAATACATCAGATTCTTTTATTTCTAATCAAATAAATCATGTCACAGGTTCCTTCCAGAAACATGAAGAACGATACTATTGCATACACAACATAGTCGAGGTTCTCAGGTAGGAATATCGCCAACATAAGGGAAAGAGGTAAATGAAAAAGTCCCGAATAATGAATCGTAGGGAAATTTTGATACCTAGTCACATCAGTTGTATTTTCCAAAGAGTAAATTGCACATGCAATCAGTAAGAGAAAAGACAAGCATATATATCCAAGCAAGTTATATTCCGGAGGCAGTAATGCTACAATTAACAGTGACCAAGATGCTTCAAATGCCGCGAATATACCAATACATTTTACGATCCTTAAACAAAAATACCTCGTTGATGTGATTTTCATGTAGTGTTTTGCAAAAATCAAAACTAGTGTTTTGAATACAACCACAAATGTTGCAACAATCGATATGATCACAAATGGAGGATTTACTTCCATAGGAGATTTTTTCTTCGTATGAGACGTTCTTAGAACCACTATTATGTTACATCTGAAGAGGTAACTCGTCCATACCATATAAAAATAGTAGTGGTGTAACCTGAAAAACACAAAATGCAAACTTAGATCTAATAATTTATGAAAGACTTAAACACGATAAATGAATTATAAATGAAAGTGAGCACAAAACACAATCGGAATGGAACGTACGTTAGATTAACGATGGTGGTCGATTGTGTTTGCGTGTCTTCTCTAATGGAAATGGTTGCTGAAGCGGACTCCATATGTATGCTTCCGCTTTATATTATTATATGAATGGTGAACTCTTATTAGACAATTATAGGGCTACCAAGTATTTGCTAAATAATAAGAAGGAAAAAGAATAGCAACGATGCCAATGGTTCAGCGAATTGAGAGTTACATCTTTCACATATGGATGACTAAGTCTTTTCATTTATTCAAATAAAATGAATATTCATATTAATCTATTTAAATTATGGAGTCATACATGTAATATACTGCTAATATAAGTATTTGCGTGTTACGACCACGACGGATATCATATATTTTATCGGAAAACCAAAAAAAATAATCTCGTCCAGGGCCCGGCTTCACTTGTTTTTATCGGTTTCGACGAGTCCGATTAGGTTTTTTGGACGGTTTTTATTGGCTACCCAAACGAGTGGCGACTCCGGTTCTAACTGAGCCGGTTTGTCTAGTCCGCTTTTGAATACTATAGGTACAATGACTTTTGTGTGTTTTCTAGTTTATGCTATGTGCATAATAACATGTAGTTTCACTTTAAGAGCACATGGAATCCTGGTGCCATGGTTTGGTGCCGTGGGACAAAAAGTGCTGCCACGTCAGCATTTTTCCCACGGCACCAGTTTTTCTCACGGCACCAGTTTTCACTGGCAACTCTGAGCCGTGGGAAAAGTGGTGCCATAGGAGTAAAAAGTGGTATAAGGGGCTCACGTATACCCACTTTAATAATTGAAAAAAAAAAAGTAAAGTGCCCACCGCGAGAGCTGGTGGCCATGGCGCCAGCCCCACGGCGCACAGGGACGGAGTCCTAAGCCATCATTTTTTTCTTGCGTTTTGGCCTTGGCGAGGCGCCAAGGAGATGGATTCCCCCAGCTCTAAGGTGTCTTAAAAATAGCATAGATATAAGTTCATTATACTTGGGATTTATCCCAACCCTTCCACCTCCTTACAATCAAAATGATGAGATTAAATTCTTAATTAATTTTATTTTTTAACAAAAATTCTCAATTTAACTGTAAGGGTTTTTTATCATTTCATATCCAATATATAAACTTTGTTTTAATAAACTTTCATTTAACCAATACACAACTATGTTTTTATCTTGGTCCCTTTTATTTCTCTCTCTATAATCTTTTTCACCAAACAAAAACACATCAGATCAATCTAACCATCTACCATCTTCTTCATTTTATCAATCAATCTTCTTCGTCTTAATTTCGTTAAGATCAAGTTATGTATAATTTTATTATATTCATAATTTCTATCTTTTCTTATTGATCTGAATAATCTGAATTGTAAGCTTATTTTACAAATTATCTGAACGTTAATAATCCTATGAATTAATATAACTGAATAACACGTGAACTTATAAGGTAATTTTGATGTTAATAAGTTTATGACCTATCATAAGTTGAACTTAATTATGCTAACTAGTAGCTAGCTTACATGTACGAAAAAACTAACATCCCGTGAAATAAATATTACTTTAATCCTTATACTATTAAAATACTTACGGAAATGCAAAGCTTTTAGAGAGAATGAAGGAAGCTTTTCGAACAAAAAACAATTTAGGTCAGGCTTATATCCTTTTTATTTAACCTTTGTTTTCGATTCTTAAGTATTTCTTGCAATATATGTAGGCCCGACGTCTACAAAATCTTATGGATCAACGTGATTATAAATAGTCAATGTTGGTTATCTTTCATTATAGGTTCATATTCTTCTCCTTAGAGATAGTAGAATTGTTAGCGAGTATTGTCTTTGTGTTTGGTCCACAAAGACAAGATGTAGACGCATACTATTTTATCAAGTTTTTTTTTTCTTTTTTTTTTTAGCAAAATTGTTGTATATTGAAGATGAATCACAAAGGATTCAACGGTGAAGAACACTTGAAGGATGCAAGATGACATCCTGAATTACATTGGCTTGAGAGGAAAGCAAAAATTGCTATCATTACTCGTGAAATTAGAACTAAATGATATCGACAAGTGAGAACTGCGGGCTAAAAGAAAGATCATGAAGCAACTTGTCTCGTGAGCACCAAGGATGAAATTGAAAAGCAATCCTTAGATTGATGAACCAACTGTAGCCGAGATTTGATGCAAAAGATTTGTGACCTTGATATGATAAATAGAATGATGTTTTTGAAATATTGCCATTCTTGATCACAAACGGGTCGGTATGTCATTGTTGGCCACCTCGGACAAAAATTCACTAAACACGTCATGCCTTGAACGAGCCGGTTTTCCGTCTAGAGTGATGCCCAATGAGGCCCCAATGCTATACATAGAAACGGATTCATCGTCTTCAAAATCACCTTGAGACAATGAACAAACTTCATCATCATCACCTTCATGCACACTGTTGTACTTCCTTGCTTTAACTTTTCCTTTTTTCTTGATTCTAGCTGTTGAGATCTTTCTGGTATCTCTCTCTTTGTTCTTTGAAATAGATTTCTTATCTTGCACTATCTTAGTGAATCTCAATGCCTTGCTGCAGATCGCATGACATTCAGAAGATTTGTTTATCTTTGATCTGAGTGTGCATGATGTAGATTGTAGGTTTGCTTTAGTAGACAGAGATGAATCTCCAGCTGGAATCAAATTGGGGTTTGAAGATAATAGAGATCCTGTAGCCTCTATGGATTGAATAGGTTGTATCACATGTGTTTCTTGAGGGGAGCTAAAAAGCTGAATAGGGTGTGCAGATATGCTACTTTCAGAGTGTTGTACATAGTGACTTTGAAAGCCTTTTTCCCACTTATTGGTTGAATTATGAAAAGGGATATTCATATTAAAAAAGCATGACATTATAATCATCTTTAGTATAACCAGTTGCACAGTGTGTGCATTTTACTGAAATCAGTGATTGGTCAGTTAGTGAGAAAACCGTCCATCGGACGGGTAGAGACCTAGTATGTATATATACTTCGTATGTTCCTGTATTATACATTGTCTTCAACGGTATGTTCAAATTAGAGGTGGCAAATGGGTTGGTTTGGTTGGGTTTGGGTAATGGGTCAAATGGGTTGTGGGTCAAATAGGTGATGGGTCAAATGGGTCATCATTTAATAATGTGTCAAATAGTTTGAGTCGGGTCAACCCATCAACTTACGATTTAGTTTTGAAATCACTTGTTGGATAATTCAAACGAACAAAACATATTGACTAATTTGAAATACTAGAATCACCACATTAAAGTACTGTAATATTGTTGGAGTATTATTTATATTCATTATTATGTGGGGAGGAAACAATACATATTTACTCGGATAATTGACAGTTTCTTATGCTCAATAATGGGTCTAACGGGTTATGAATCAAATAGTTTGGGTCGGGTCAACCCATTAACTTACGATATTTTCCTATCTTTTAACATGTTCAAACGTTTATATTTGTATTCGTTCGATTTTACGTTTTGGTCAGTTGTTTTAAGTTTTTCATCGATTTTTATGTTTTCATCAGTTTTTTACGCTTTCATCAGTATTTTTACGTTTTCGTCAGTAAATTTACGTTTTCGTTAGTAAATTTATGTTTTCGACAGAAAATGTACGTTTTCTTCTGTAAATTTACGTTTTAGTCAGAAAATTTATGTTTTCGTCTGAAAATTCAAGTTTTCGTCAGAAAATTTATGTTTTCGTCAGAAAATTTAAGTTTTCGTCTGTAAATTTACGTTTTCGTCTGAAAATTTACGTTTTCGTCAGAAAATTTACGTTTTTTTCAGAAAGTTTACGTTTTCGTTCGAAAATTTACGTTTCGGCAGTAAATTTACGTTTTCGTCTGAAAATTTACGTTTTTTGTCAGTAAATTTACGTTTTCGATAGAAAATTTACGTTTTCGTCTTAAAATTTACGTTTTCCTCATAAAATTTACGTTTTCGTCAGTAAATTTACGTTTTCGTCAGAAAATTCACGTTTTCATCTTTAAATTTACGTTTTCGTCACTAAGTTTACGTTTTCGTCAAAAAATTTACGTTTTCGGCAGTAAATATACATTTTCGTCAGTATATTTACGTTTTCGTCAAAAAAAAATACGTTTTCTTCAATAAATTGACGTTTTCGTCAGAAAATTTACGTTTTCGTCAGAACATTTACGTTTTCGTCAGTAAATTTACGTTTTTGTCAGTAAATTTACTCTTTCATCAGTAAACTTACGTTTTCGTCTGTAAATTTACAATTTAGTCAGAAGATTTACGTTTTCGTCAGAAAATTTATGTTTTCATATGAAAATTTATGTTCTCGTCTGTAAATTTACTTTTTTCAGATAATTTACCTTTTCGTCATAAAATTTACGTTTTCCTCATAAAATTTACGTTTTTTTCAAAAAATTTAGTAAAACGTAAATTTACTGACAAAAACGTAATTTTTCTGACGAGAACATAAATTTACTAACGAAAATAAAAATTTACAGTCGAAAACGTAAATTTTCCCGGTGAAAAAGTAAATTTTCTGATGAAAACATAAATTTAAAGACGAAAACATAAAATTTCTAACGAAAACGTAAATTTACTGATGTAAACGTAAATGTTCTGAAGAAAACGTAAATTTTTGACGAAAACGTAAATTTACTGAAGAAAACGTAAATTTTCTGACGAAAATGTTAATATACTGACAAAAACGTAAATTTTCAGACGAAAACCTAAACTTTCAGACGAAAACGTAAATTTACTAATGAAAACGTAAATTTTCTGACGAATACCTAAATTTACTGACGAAAACATAATTTTACTGACGAAAACGTAAATTCTCTGACGAAAACGTAAATTTACTGACACAAACATAAATTTACTTACGAAAACATAAATTTTCTGACGAAAACGTAAATTTACAGACGAAAACTTAAATTTTTGGACGTATACGTAAATTTTCTGACGAATACGTAAATTTACTGACGAAAACGTAACTTTACTGACGAAAACCTAAATTTTCTATCGAAAACGTAAATTTACAGACGAAAACGTAAATTTTCTTATGAAAACAGAAATTTTCTTATGAAAACGTAAAATTACTGACGTAAACGTAAATTTTCTGACGAATACGTATACTTACTGACGAAAACATAAATTTTCTGACGAAAACGTAAATTTACTGACGAAAATGTAAATTTTCTGATGAATACTTATATTTACTGACGAAAACGTAAATTTACTGATGAAAACGTAAATTTACTGACGAAAACGTAAATTTTCTGACGAAAACATAAACTTTCTGACGAAAACGTAAATTTACTGACGAAAACGAAATTTTCTGACAAAAACTTAAATTTACTGACGAAAACGTAAATTTACAGACGAAAGCGTAAATTTAGTGACTTAATAATTAAAATAACTTTTTAGACTAATGGGTTTTTGGTCCAATAATAGGAACCATTAGTAAATTTACGTTTTCGTCTAACCCATTTGACCTATTCTCAAATCTATTTGACCAAAACTTCATTTTACACAAAGAAAAGAGGTGACCCATTTGACCCATTACTCTATTTTTGCTCAACCTATTCCAACCCATAAGGTTATGAAATTGAACCCAATTGGTCTACTTTTGATTGAATGGGTTGAAATTACCACCTCTAGTTCAAATATTGATGTAGAACTGCATTTTTAACCGACTACTTTCCTAGTATTACATATTAACACGTTATGTATATAAGACGTGTTCATAATTGTGTTATTCTAAAAAAGAGGTAAGACAAATTCTATCTTTGTTATCTTTCTACTTCTTATGGTTAAATTGATCATTTAAGCTGCCAAAACCTAACATATATTGACGTTGAGACCTCAGGTTGATTTTACCTTGTTACTGAAATTTACATCTTGATATCGCAAACTAAACACCAAAAAAGCTCTCACATCCAAGTCTTGATCACTCATTTCGTCGGTATACAAGGGGCAACGTGGAAACAATGCAATACAATACTCTCTCAGATATGATTGGTGATGTCTCTCCTGTTCTACAACATGACAGTCTCTTGATAACTCAGGTTCATACTTTGTGGCGTCAATGAGAAAAGTGATTGATGATAAGAGGACCTCGTCCGTCTCTACTATGACTCGTTGGGTATAATGTATGCCTATCAAAGTAAATGTGTATGCTTGGAAGGTGAAGATGAATTCCATCCCCACTCGGTTCAATTTATCTCTTCGTGGTATTGATATTGGGTCCGTGAAGTGCCCTATTTGTGATCAAGGTATCGAGACTTCGTGTCACCTGTTCTTCAATTGTAGTTTGGCTCGTCAGCTTACTGCTAAGTTGCTTCATTGGTGGAACATATCGTATGATAATGTCAATTCCGACGATGAATGGATTTTGTGGCTAAATTCTGTTCGTATGTCGTCTAATCTTAAGGCTATGCTGGAAGGTGTGTTATATGTTATGTGGTGGTTCATATGGTCATTTCGAAACAAGACTCTCTTCGACTCCGAAATTCCTTCAAAGATGACATTGTTTGATGATATTGTTTCTAGCTCTTATAGTTAGTGTAGATTTAGATGTAAAGTCTCGTTCTCTTGGATCGATTGGCTAAAAAATCCTTATCTCGTTGTAGCTTCATCTAGCTTCTTGCTAGTTTTTAATAAAATCGCCGTTCAAAAAAACACCAAAAAATATCCAATAACATACGTTAATATTCATTAGGTCTCTTGCACTTTTGCTTCATAAGATTTGGTTAAACGCAAAAAGGATCTTTTAACACTTAATTTGAGTATATTAGGCAACCTTGTGCGACATTCATTTGCCCTAACAAGGGGACCTAATTCAAAAATTTTTTTATCAAAAATAAAAACATTACGTTTAATAAAAAAACATTACATTTAATTCAAAAAGATATTACATGATAATTTTTATAACAAGAAACATTACAATAATACTATTAATTTAAATTGCATGTTGCCTTAATTTCGTCATTCATTTGTTGCAAGGCTTGTTGATGAACTAGAGGCAAATTGGGGATGATTTATGTGTTGTAAAACAATAAGTCCTTACCCGTTTCTTTTTTTCAGCAAGCTTAATTTCTCGACGCTTTAATTCGAGCTCTTCTCTTTTCAAGGTCGCTGCTTCCCGTTGAGCTGCCTCCTGCAAATCCAACTCCGGTTGCTTGAAATTAAAGTATTCATCTTGTTGATGTTTCGTTTTCCCCAAGTCAATTTATTTCATGTTCTCCCATTTGTTGGTTACAAGATCAACAAATGAAGATTTCCTTGTTGTCGACGATACTGATGACTTCTTTTTAGCTTGATCACGACCCATTGGCCGGTATTCTTGAGTCTCTTCCTCCTTAGCTTCTGAATCACGTTCAAATTCATGTAAGCGTGCCCAGAACCAAAAGTGGTTTCAGAAGTCTTGCATATTTTGTTACTTTCTTAGTAAACTTTGTCATCTCAGTCTCTTCCTAACTTGGGTGATCTTTGAGCACCCCTCCTGGTACGTAAACGTTTTATTGTAAATCACTTTGTATTCTACACAAGGTTTTTGGAAATCGGTGAGATTATTGGCACCACTATGATGAGTACACTCAACGTTATTCATTATACAACAAAAAGCATCAACGCTGGGACGCAACTTGTTTTTCTATTTGCTCACAATCGCGTCGTACCCTCTAGCTGAACCCGTCTCGGTTTCAAAGTACTTCACTACCTCTTTCCAAAAACCCTTTGTTTTTTACTGTTTCCAACCTTGCCATTCTTTAAAACATGACACCAAACTTTTCATAACGTAACATCTTCCCCATTTTTACATTCTTTTGATGGCTCATTAGACACGAACGGGTTAGCTTTCGAAGCACGTATATAGGGATTCTTAGGTTTGATTGGTGACATCTCTTCCTCGTCTTCATCAAAACTGAACCGTGATATGACCCGTGTCATGAACCTTGACACATAGACTGATCTTGGCTAGGACCCTCACCCGCACGTTGATCGCCAAAGTAGTCTTGATTATACATCATTTTCTCAAAATCAGCATCAACCTCAAAACGATTAATCGGAGATGGGTTAAGATGCGAAGAAGTGAAAGAATCCAAAGTAGGGCGATACATAACCGTGGGAGATTTATAGAAAGGTTGTTGGTTGTTATCATGTTGTGGAGGATAGAACGGACAGTTTGCAAAGTTTGGGTGAGATAGTTGTGGTGATATTCAAACACGGCGGGTCTAAACCGGAAGTTACGTGACACGCTGGATAATCAAAAAGCCGTATCCGGCGTCACATGGGTAACAATTTCTTGACGAACTCAGGATTTGGGGGTTTTGGTTTTGGTGGTTCTCTTGCTAGACATGTTGGATAGTTATGTGATTTATATAAATTTGAATGTGAATGTGTGAAAATATTAGAAGGAATGGTTTAGTATATATAAAGGTAAAAGTTAAAAAAAATTAACTTTTATTTAACCCAACGCCTAGCAACAGTACCCTTTTCCCTTTATTCCATTTGGCAAACTCGATCATGTATGGAGTTGAATTAGGTCGACCGATTGGCCCAATTAGGTCGCCACAACGGCACGATCAAATGCAACCGAGGTCGCGACTGAGTCAATCGACTCCCAATGTGTCCAACCTTATAGATCGTATGGACATACTTTTTAACTACTCTAATAGTGATGATAACTAGCCTTTTTTGAGTATTTTTTATTGAAACACATATTTTACGTCTTGATATGGCAAACTAAACACCAAAAAAGATTCAATAAAATACGCTAAGGGTATGTTTGGCAAAACTAATTGTAGGATATATATTGTAATTTGTTAACTTTAAGTTTTAAGCAGTAAACCACAAAGTTGTGAAGATGAGCTTATTTTTTAATTAAACTGTTTGGTATAATTAGTTGTTTACTCTAATATTAAAAATTTAAAATGAAAAAATAAAAAAATATTTTTTAATTAATTATCTGTATACAACTTTATAAAACCCTCATTTCATAAATTGAAAAAAATTAAAATTTCAACAATTCCATATATACATTTGTTAAAAACCGTGGGATTTTGACAATGTGATTTTAAGATTCACAAACATGAAAATTATACAATACAACATTACCAATATAAAAAACTGTTTTTTATTTTTAGACCAATGCATTGAATGAAACATTTGAGATAATGGAAGGTATAATACAATTTTAGGAAACTATATATACTATAATACCTCATTAGTTGTAACCCACCACAACCAGTTATAACCCATACCTCAAATGAAACTAGAAACTTTTTTTTAAACGTGAAACGGTTAACCTTAAAATGTAGTATTTAATTACATATCTCTAGAAGGAAAGCGAGCAACAAGCTGCGCCGCAAGACTTTTTTGAGTTGCATGGCTAATTCTATTGAAAACCACATCTGTGGATTTAGGTGTCATAACGTTGCTATTCATAACGTGTTGAATTATCTTCAAAAGCATCACCTCTTCAGGTGCAAGAAAACCGAAAGTATCAAGTGCAAAAAGAATAAACACGTGCTGATTTAGCTTGTCTACGTGATAAGACTCCAAGTTTTGATTTTATTTTTTCACTAATAAGGACACCTTCTCATGTAAACCGATTGGTTTTGTTTTTCTTTTTACCAAAAAAAAAACAACGGTGCTTTTGAATCAACAATAATATAAGAAAAGTTGTTAGACACTGTCACAATAATGCATTTGGAATGAAATTAACATATGTAATTATATGTAGTACAATATAGTGTGCGTTTGCTTAGGTCATATGAATTGATATATTTTGTTGTTTTTAATTAGCCTCATTAGATAGATTGTATATAAGCTGATTCCATTCCCCTTAGTTGCTTATGTTACAGGATCTATCTTGGATATGTATCTATAATTTATGTTTTATTTGTTGTATTGCTTAAAATTTTGATATTTCAAATTAGTTTCCCAAGTTTTAGCATATTTATTCTGTTTCATAAAGTTTTTAAAAAAATACAAATCGAGTACAAATTGAATCAACCGCGAAAAGATATACACCACTGCATCGTCAATCTTACTTACCTTAAACCCTTTGACCCGTATGCAACACACGGGTTGAACCCCTCATTATATATAAATTTTAGGTCATCATATCTAATGAGGAGTATTCCATTTATTGCTTTAAACTCTTACTTCTAATATGTACTCGGAATTGATTATACGTAATGTTAGCCCTATATTTTATATAGTCGAACAAGAATGTAATAGGTCATCTTAGTCGTAAATGGTCTTGTATTGTAATAGGTTAGTCAGAAAAATCGGGCTTAGACTTTAAGCTAATATTGTATAAGTTAGCGGCTCTAAGCCCAAGACAAGCCAAGCCCGGCCCATGGAAACAAACCCACGGCCCATGGAAACCCCATGTGGTTCGTGGGTATATATACCCTCTTCCATGTGTGGAAGAGGTTGTTGGTTACATTTATTTTATCCCCCTAGTAATATTTTAACCTTCCAAATCTCTCTAGTTTCTCTCTCTACTTTTCTTCTATTTCTCTCTCTAGAATCTTGTGGTATGGATTAATTGGGAATAACATTTGGTATCAGAGCTTATAGTGGATAGGTGATTGAAAATTCGTGTTTGTGTTCTTGATTTTCGTGCCTTTTTTGATCTAAAACATTTGATCCAAATTTTTCTTGGGTTTTTTATGGTTTATTCTTGATACAAAACATCTACATAGTTGTGGTAGTGATTTGGTATTGTTACTTTAAAAACACTAAAATTTTTGGGTGTTTGGATCATTTTTTGGCTCAAAATCTCGAATTGGTTGTGTTATATCCGAGAACAGTGGACATTGCGATGGGGTTTTCATATTCCGATCTAGCATTGTGATAGGGTTTTCAGCATTCTGATCACTTATTGCGATCACGCATTGTGATCACTTATTGCGATCAAGCATTGCGATCACTTATTGTGATCACTTATTGCAATCAAGCATTGCGATCACTCATTGCGATCACTGATTGTGATCACTGATTTTGATCCCATTGCGATGACGTATTGCGATCACATATTGCGATCACATTGCAATCACATATTGCGATCACATTGCGCTCACATATCTCGATTACATTCCGATCAAGTATTGCGATCACATTGCGGTCACTTATTGTGATCTAGCATTCCGATCGAGTATTGCGATCACATTCCGATGGACATTGCGATCTGTTTGGTTAAATTTTGTTCGAGTATTTTTTAGACTTAGCCACTATCTAGACTAGTCCTGGAACATAGTTTACACAAAGAATAAAAAAAAGAGTTTTTTGGCGGGAAAACCATAGTAAAATTTATTTTTACCTAGAACATTTTTAGGCCATTTAAGTTTCGATTTCAAATTTTGGCGATGCGAAAAAAATTTCGCCCAAAAATTCAAATTTTCGGACCAAAATTCAAATTGTTAGGCCAAAATTCAAAATTTTAGGCCAAATTTCAAACTTTTTAGGTTTTATTTTTCATTAAAATTTTCATTTTTCAAAAATTTTCCCTATTAGGTTGGCTATCTCTAACTAGATTTCAAAATTTTGTGATTCAAAATTTTTTCGGCTTACCATTTTGTCGGACTGAGGAATTTGTCGGACTGAGAAAAATATCGGATTTTTCGGAATTTCAACCACAATAAAATCACAATACATCCACTAAGATCCGTAATCCATACACATCATATTCACTTCGAGACATCTGTTCAATGGACATCTTCGTGGATTCAACACCAACAACGTCCATGACTGAGATGAATAAAGAGAAGATGAAGAATCCAGAGGTTCAGACAAATAATGAGACTCCAATCAGTAAACCTTCTAACAAGGATTCTACCACCAAAACCGTTCATGCAATCAAATACAAGATGTCGAAAGAAAAAGAAAGATGCATGGAACACATAAATTTGCTTCAGTCACACCTTCAGGTTCTTTTAAGAGAAGACCTAAAAGGCACTCATCTTGAAATTGGATTCAAACGGGTATTCTTTCTACTATTTAGTCAAGATGCTGAGACATTCACCAGAACGAAGTTACTTAATGTGGACCATCTTCAACAAGAACTTGACAGAGATGATTTTCATGATATTATGTCCATGGAGGTCCTTTTAGCTCTTAACAATCATTTCCAGCAATTCATTGACTCAAGTGGCTTATCCAAAAACGATCGAGAGTTCACAAGCACATACTTTACCAAATATACTCTCATAGATCTTCAAGCGTTCAAAGATACACTTCTTCAACATATGAGTAATATAAAGAAGTCAATTGCTGAAAGAACACGCCATCAAAGGCAATTTCAAAGAAGGGTGAATCAAAGACTGATGCAGACGAAACAAAGTACTGTCGATAAAGATCAAGCATTGAATGCTTCTTCGGTTGATACAGAGAGCAGCGGGACAGAATCAGAAACGCAGCATATCAGTACCAGCTCAGGGAATGGTCAAACAATTAATGATGCGGATATCTGTAACACCCCCACAATTGCTATGCGCAGCGGAACTACAACAATGGGTGCTACACAGTATTCTTTGCACACAAGATATATCAAACGACGCTAAAAAGACGTCACTTAAAACTTGAATTTAAAATTGTTAGATGATACATGTCCACGGTTTTTCCAACCCCAATTTGGTACACAGAGTTTAGCGTTTTCGGTCCCCATGAATCTCAACCCAAGAATTTCAGTTTTACAACAACATAACATTAAACTTAAAAATTGTTAAGTAGAAAAGGAGGGAAAAACAAGCGGACTCCAAGCCATACACACAACGTCCATCCCATGCATGCTCCATCCTACACCTCAGCGGTTACCTGAAACACATGCCAAAATTTTTGGTCAACGAAAACGTTGAGTGGAATTCATAGGTTTTATAATCCATTTGAACGTATATATAATAAAAACCATTCGTGATCATTTATAGTCTTGTCGATCAAACAAACTATAATCAGGATACTGACAATTGTGTTTAAGCTCGTGACACTAATCCGTTGACTCAATCACCCGCGTAATAAATACCGGCGTGATTCAGATGAAACCAGTGCCCCTTCTAAAGGCATCAGTTGCAATTATACCTTATTTCTCATACAAAATAATCTACCGCAGAACTTACTAAAAGTACAGCTTCTCGGCTAGCATTGGGTCGTTAACCCCGTAGTACTACAAATTGCATAAGCGGCTATTTCCCCCTACTCGAGGGCAGGACAATAGTTAATAGTTCATGATTTTAGGGACTTTTGCAACTTTGGTACTCAACACAATTTCTAAGGCAACTTTCGGGTCTAACAATCATTCATGATATACGTTCCTTTTAAAAAACTAGCATGCATTTCCCTCGCGGGTAAAACAATTTGAAATAAATATAAGCGAGGCTATAAATTCACACCTTATATCTTAAGTAGTCGGTAGTTCGAGGGATGATCACTGACGATGTTACGGATGCCCGGGTAAATCAACACCTATCACAAATAACGCGTAATGAGTAATCTCATTTTAAATACTTACGGTACTGTATAAAATACATATATACTAGTCACTTAGGACAAGTATAACTCACGCCAAAAACAAAATAACAAGTATCACTCATTTTATACCATTCGTTCTCATTACTTACGTTGTCCATTTTTACTCATTCTCGCCGGTACTTGACTAAAGTACGGGCTGTTTTACCTTATTTAACCACACTTATAAAATTTGACAAAATTCTCAAAAATCCTATAAGACCTGTAGATAACATGTTTTTAAGCCCAATAAAAGTTTTTTACTTTTACGACCCGTTACTCGACGCTTTTCTACGACTACATTTTACGGGCTGAAATTGCACTTCGACCAATTTTGACCTCTTTGACCTATATGAAAAGTACCTTTGACTTCTTTGACACCTAAGTCAACATATAGACTCATTTATACAGGTTTGGGACCAAATTTTGACCCTTGACCATTTACCAATTCATACTTGTGACCCTCGGGATTTGACTAAAACTTTACATAAATTCGGATTATGAAAGTCCTCGTCTCCCGGTACTCGATCTTTAAAACCTCATAACTTTTAGCTCGTTTTGAGTCACGGGCTCTACCTTATACCAAATTAAAGACAAGAAGACCCTCTATAACTACATTTAGTTTTCAAGACCTGGAAAAAAAATGATTTTTATGAAATGAGCTAAAAGTTTCTGCCTAAATTTTGCTACTCCAAAATCACGCTTAGACTCGATTTCAAACCTTCTAACCACCACTAGGCATCATCCTAAGCCTCCCTAAACATATCCAAACACCAATAATCAGTCCTACCCCTATTGATCAACCAATCTCAAAATCAAAAATCAAAGAATTCAAACATGCAATCACCTAAACCTACTTAAATCATCACTAAACACATAACCAAACACAAGACTAAGCTCAAAATTCAACAACCACCATGGCTCCCCAAACACCCCTTGTGCCGTGGGGTTTGGGTGACCCAATCACCACAACCAAATTGATTTTGGTGGGTTTTCTTGGTGTTTATGCATCCATAACACATAAATTTAACATGCATTACAACATTTAGCCTCAAAAACGAATTTGGATCATCATGAAAATTTTTGGAAAATTTTTGTTAGTGCATGTGGGATTTGAGCACATAGAAATGTAGGGAATGACCAAATTAGATGTGGTCTAACCTTAGTTTTTATGAAAATCAAGTGAAAAAAGTTTTTGATGGATTTCTTGGTGGGTTGGGGGTGTCCGTCGGCTATGGGAGCAAGAGAGGGAGAGAGTGGTTTAATTTTTGGTGAATGTAACTATGTGTTTGTGTTTGTGTCAATTTTGGGCTTTTTGGTGGATTGGGAGGGACCTTTTTGCAATATTTGATTTCTTTTGGCCTTAAGTTGAAAACGTCCTCAAAACTTTGCGGGTTCGACTCATTTGTCAATTTTGAAAATTTTACGGGAGTCGGAAGTCTTCCCGAACACTCCAAACTATTTTTGGGATACTTTAAATGTACTCGGAAGGCTATAAAACTCACCCGACTCAACTTAACACGAACCGTAAATAAAATTCTCGAAAAATTTCATTATCGATAAATCGTCAATAATTATATAAAATTGGGCATCCCTCGGGATCGTAATCGTCATCGTCCTTCTTAAAACGTCAATCGTAAAAATTATAACCTCGAACATCGGCTTTAACCAAAATACTTATAAATATAGAAATTAAAATCTATTAAAAATTTCAAAAATTAGCGTAATTTAGGGTAACGTTAATGACCTCGGTTCTAAGGTGTCACATCCACCCCTCCTTAAAGAGAGCGACGTCCCGGCGCTCGCCTCTTCTTGTACTCACATTTCGTTCTACTGGAACAGATGAGGATACCTTTCCTTGAAAAAGTCCTCACGTTCCCAGGTGTATTCCGGTCCACGCTTAGAATTCCATCGGACCTTCACAATAGGAATCCTACTACGCTTCAACCGCTTGACCTCCAGGTCCATAATTTCCACAGGTTCTTCCACAAAGTGCGTTTTGTCGTCTAGTCGAATCTCGTCCAAAGGAATCACCAATTCCTTGTCCGCCAAACTCTTCTTCAGGTTCGATACGTGAAACGTGTCGTGAATAGCACTAAGCTCGGTCGGCAATTCTAACTTGTACGCTACTGGTCCAATTCGTTCAACGATCTTAAACGGTCCAATATACCTTGGACTCAACTTTCCTTTCTTCCCAAAACGAATTACACCCTTCCACGGCGATACCTTGAGCATAACCATATCTCCAATTTCAAACTCCAACGGTTTCCTTCGGTTATCGGCATAACTCTTCTGTCGGCTTCTCGCAGCAAGTAGTCGGTTCTTGATTTGCACAATCTTCTCTGTCGTTTCTAAAACCATTTCGGGTCCAGTCAATTGACTTTCCCCTACTTCACTCCAACACACAGGCGATCTACACTTCCTTCCATACAATGCTTCGAACGGTGCCGCTTTGATACTCGCATGATAACTATTATTGTACGAAAATTCCACCAGAGGCAAGTGGCGTTCCCAACTTCCTCCAAAATCAATCACGCATGCTCGGAGCATGTCCTCCATCGTTTGAATAGTTCGTTCACTCTGGCCGTCAGTTTCCGGGTGATAAGCCGTGCTTAAACTCAGTTCAGTGCCCATCGCACGTTGAAGCGATTTCCAAAATTCCGACGTAAACCTACTGTCGCGATCCGAAATGATCGATAACGGCACTCCATGTCTACAGACGATCTCCTTCACGTACACGCTGGCGAGTTTTTCCATGCTTTCCGTCTTCTTCATAGGTAAGAAATGAGCAGATTTCGTCAACCTATCCACAATTACCCATATCATATCGCATCCACTAGGAGTCTTAGGTAAACCCGTCACGAAATCCATAGCGATTTTCTCCCATTTCCATTCTGGGATCTCTGGTTGTACCAACAATCCAGATGGTTTCTTATGTTCTGCTTGAACCTTCGCGCAAGTCAAACACTTACTAACGTAACGAGCAATATCTGCCTTCATATTCGGCCACCAATAAACTTTCTTCAGGTCGTGGTACATTTTATCCGATCCAGGATGTATCGAATACTTCGACTTATGCGACTCATTCATAACCAATTCTCGAACTCCAGGCTTTCCTTCCTCAGATGAACACAATGGTAACCAAATCCGATTCTCAAAATATCTCAGTCCGTCTTACCTAATCACGAAAAGAGGTTTCAACATTCGTCCCAAGTTTTCGGCTTCAACATTCCCTTTCATTAATCCTCTCTCCTGAGCCTTCAGTATGGTTTCGGTTAAGTCAACGCTCTCACTCATCACTAAAGCTCTAACCCTCAAAGGTTTCTCCCGTTCCTTCCTACTCAGTGCATCCGCTACAACATTCGCCTTCCCAGGGTGGTAGCGAATTTCGCAGTCATAATCACTCAGTAGTTCAACCCATCGTCTTTGTCGCATATTCAACTCCTTTTGATCTAGAATGTGCTGCAAACTCTTGTGGTCAGTGAATACAACACACTTTGTCCCATACAGATAGTGTCTCCACAACTTTAACGCAAAAACTACAGCTCCTAATTCCAAATCGTGCGTCGTGTAGTTCTCCTCATTCTTCCTTAATTGCCTCGACGCGTAAGCTATCACCTTTTCACGTTGCATTAATACCGCTCCATAACCCTTACGAGACGCATCACAATACACTACGAAGTCTTCGGTTCCATCAGGCAAATGACAAAATCGGTGCGGAACATAACTTATCCTTAAGCGTTTTGAAAGCAATTTCTTCCTCATTTCCCCATTCATACACCCTATTCTTTTCGGTAAGCCTCGTCAATGGTTTTGCAATCAACGAAAATCCTTCAATAAACCTTCGATAATACCCAGCTAAACCAAGAAATTGTCGAACTTCAGTCGGCGTCGTCGGTGCTGACCATTCCCTGATCGCTTCGACCTTAGCAGGATCTACACGAACTCCCTCACTATCAATCACATGACCTAGAAACTGCACTGATTCCAACCAAAACTCACACTTAGAGAATTTTGCATACAGCTTCTCCTTCCTTAACAACTCCAAAATCTTTCTTAGGTGCTTCTCGTGCTCCTCCTTACTCTTAGAGTAAATAAGTATATCGTCGATGAAAACAATAACAAACTTATCTAGATACGGCTTGCACACGCGATTCATAAGATCCATGAATACAGCAGGTGCGTTCGTCAACCCAAACGGCATCACTCGAAATTCAAAGTGTCCATACCGCGTACGAAAGGCAGTTACAGGAATATCCTCCTCTCTTACACGCAGTTGATGATACCCTGATCTTAAATCGATCTTTGAGTACACACTGGAACCTTGCAATTGATCGAACAAATCGTCAATCCTCGGCAATGGGTACCGATTCTTAACCGTCAGCTTATTGAGTTCCCTATAGTCGATACACATCCTAAACGAACCATCTTTCTTCTTCACAAACAACACTGGCGCTCCCCAAGGTGATGAGCTCGGCCTAATAAATCCTTTGTCCATCAATTCCTTCAATTGATCCGCTAACTCCTTTAACTCAGATGGTGCTAAGCGATAAGGTGCACGTGCAACCGGCGCAGCTCCTGGCACTAAATCAATTCGAAACTCGACCTCACGGGTAGGCGGTAAACCTGGCAACTCGTCTGGAAAAACGTCCGGATACTCGCAAATAACTGGTACCTCTTCGATCCTCGCCTCTACATCACCATCGCTCGAAACTTGTGCCAAAAACACATCGCATCCGCTCTCTACGTACTTCATCATTTTCAAACACGAAATCACCTTCAAACGAGAAGTGCATTCGTCTCCCTTTACCGTCAAAACCCTATTCCTCAATGGAATCTGAACCAATCTCTCGCCACAGACGATCATAGCACTGTGCGCCATTAGCCAATCCATTCCCACAATCACGTCAAACGATCCTAGCTCTATAGGCATCAAGTCGATTTTAAAAGCGTAATTTCCTAACTTCAAGGTACACCCTTTCAGTATAGAATTCGTACTAACAATTTTTCCATCGGCTAACTCAACATTATAACTAGTCGCTAACAACACCGGTTCTCTATCAATATGACGACTAAATCTAACATCTACAAAACTCTTGTCGGAGCCAGAATCAAACAAAACACTAGCATAACAAGCGTCTAGCAAAAACGTACCGGTAACCACATTGGGACCCTGTGGTTTATCAGTCGTTCCCACTTGATACACAGCAGCCGCATTATTACCTCCCCGCCTGTTTCCTGCCTTCGGGCAATTCGCTTGCACATGACCCCTTTCTCCACAACCATAACATCCCCTCATCCTGATAGCATTAACCCCAGTGGCTACTCCTCCCGTTCGACAACCAGATGTCCTATGACCTGCTTTCCCACACTTGCCGCATGCAGGCGGGCAATTTCCAACATGGTACAAATTGCACTTACCACAATGGGGATTCACTTTCACACCTCTAGGGTTCGTCACTGCCCTCATCCCTTCATTCCTTCTCTGATTAAACTGCTGATTACGGTTTGGCCCATGGTTGTTTCGATTTCCACCTCGGTTCTGGCCTTGGGATTGATTACTTTGTGCCGCTTCCCATTTCCTCTTGTTGCCTTCAGCAATGTAGTTCTGCTTGTCCTGAAGCTTGACGTCCATCAAAGCGTGAGCCATTTGAACCGCTTCATCAAACGTTCCAGGTTTTGACGAAGTTGTTTCACCTTTGATATTGCTAGATAAACCCTTAATATACTGCTTCATCTTCTTGGCATCATTGGCAAAAATATCTGGACACAAAAGGCTTAATTCATTGAATCTCCTGGTGTAAGCAGCTATATCGTTGTTCTTCAAGGTCAAGTGCCTCAATTCGTCCTCCAATTGCCCCAATTCCTCCTCTGGGAAAAACTTCTTAGTCAACAAAGCTTTTGTCGCATTCCACGTCCTTGCATTCGCTACAGCCAATCCAACCGTAGCTACCTGGGTATTCCACCAACTTAACGCATCATCAAGAAACGTAGCAGCTGCAAACTTCACTTTATCCGCTTCTACACAACCACTGATTTCGAACGTACTTTCAACCTTTTCCAACCATCGTCTAAGTTCTAAAGCTCCACCCGTTCCACGGAACTGCGTGGGACCGCACTTCATAAAACTAGAATAGGTACACACCCTCGGGGCTTGCTGTCTCCCCGCGTTCCTTCCTTGGTCCTGATTTCTCCCGGCTCGGTCCGCTTCCAACGCATTTGCTATAGCTTCCTGAATCATGGTGTTAACACGTTCGGCAGTCAACTTTGGAGGCATGGTGTTATCGAATATCTCTTTCTGCAAGACAAGAAAAATAGAAAAACAATGTAAGTATACATATCAAGTTTCCCAGACATAATATACATACAACGACACATCACTACGGAGTTACTAATATTCATCAATTCACACCACAAAAGATCAAATTTAAGACATATCACAGATCATGAAAGGTAACATAGATTGTATTGATAATTAACCAAAATCGTGACAAGTATTGCCACTACAATCGTTCACCATAAAACTTCAAGTACTTGAGTTTCTCGTCATAATTCCATCATACAAAGGTCCAAAATAGTTCTATTACAATGATCAAAGAAAATACAAAACAACTAACTAGGCATGTGGTGATCCACACGGCCTCTTGGATGGCGGCTCGTCGTCGTCTTCCTCGGTTTCCTCATCACTATCGTCCTCATCCACATCATCCATTTTTCTTTTTCCTTTCTCATCCGGCCCACATTCCGTTTCCTTTTTCGTCCCTGATGTGGATCCACACTCAATCGCTACCTGACTTCCCACCGTAATATAAGCACCTCCAGTAGGCGACTGAATCATAAAGTCGTTTGCCTCCATCTCCAAATCGTCCACGAATCTCCAATCCGGGGGCAATGACGCTCTAACCCGATGCTCCCAACTCTGCATCCTCGACAACCTCATTTGATCCTCCCTAACACGGTCAAGACTAGCACTTAAATTTGCAACCATTGATCTTAAACTGTTGATGTCACTTTTATTTACATTCCCATCATACTCAACTCTTGCAGTCCTTTCCAACAGTCTTTGGTGTTCCCTTTCAGTCTTATCAAACTTCTTAATTACCCTAGTCTCGACTACAAACCGCTCATACATCAACCTTTCCATCCTCCCCAAACGACCTGCGGGATCCCAGTAGTGTCTCGGTCTCGGAAAGTAGACCCTTGCAATATTCTCATGAATCGATGGCGACTTGGATGATTTGCTGGACTCTCCACTGCTCCCATTACTTACTCGAACAAATCCTGGCACTGTTCTCAAATAGTCCTTACAATTGTCCATTGGGCGATTAAAGGGTTGCTGCTCATAACGACCGGTCGGTGGTACCTCATAACCCTTCGGCGAATTCGGGGATTGAAACAAATCAGGTTCGGTCTGGCCTACAGCATCCTCGGGAATGCCATCATCCATTAGCTCCTCGGGCTCTTCTTCGGAATCCTCACTCTCGTCACTACTCATGCTGAAATTATCCACCTCACTTTCGTCATTGTCGTTTTCCGGCCCTATTTCGTCTTCTGGAGCGATCCATCCATTATCATTGGGCGGTACCTCGGCCATTCCTGCAATAACAGCGAATTTCGGAGGGTACATAAGTAATTATACAATAATTATAAATACATGCATGCAAATGCAATGCAAAGGTGGTACATATGCCCGAAATGTAATAATATGATGCTCATGCATGATTAATACAAAAATTACGATGTCGGATATTTCACGTAAAATTCAACGTCTACATATAGTAATTCCATACTTACGTAATAATTACCCACATATATACTTTACTCAAAAGTATACGTCAAATGCCATAAATACAACAATAAATCTTACCGGAGCCATGCAGGATAGTTGTGTGTGCTTGGACCCTTTTCTCACGACACCAAAAGTTATAGTTTAGGATTTTCAAAAACGACCTAGTTCTCTATAACTCGTGGCTCTGATTACCAATCTGTAACACCCCCACAATTGCTATGCGCAGCGGAACTACAACAATGGGTGCTACACAGTATTCTTTGCACACAAGATATATCAAACGACGCTAAAAAGACGTCACTTAAAACTTGAATTTAAAATTGTTAGATGATACATGTCCACGGTTTTTCCAACCCCAATTTGGTACACAGAGTTTAGCGTTTTCGGTCCCCATGAATCTCAACCCAAGAATTTCAGTTTTACAACAACATAACATTAAACTTAAAAATTGTTAAGTAGAAAAGGAGGGAAAAACAAGCGGACTCCAAGCCATACACACAACGTCCATCCCATGCATGCTCCATCCTACACCTCAGCGGTTACCTGAAACACATGCCAAAATTTTTGGTCAACGAAAACGTTGAGTGGAATTCATAGGTTTTACAATCCATTTGAACGTATATATAATAAAAACCATTCGTGATCATTTATAGTCTTGTCGATCAAACAAACTATAATCAGGATACTGACAATTGTGTTTAAGCTCATGACACTAATCCGTTGACTCAATCACCCGCGTAATAAATACCGGCGTGATTCAGATGAAACCAGTGCCCCTTCTAAAGGCATCAGTTGCAATTATACCTTATTTCTCATACAAAATAATCTACCGCAGAACTTACTAAAAGTACAGCTTCTCGGCTAGCATTGGGTCGTTAACCCCGTAGTACTACAAATTGCATAAGCGGCTATTTCCCCCTACTCGAGGGCAGGACAATAGTTAATAGTTCATGATTTTAGGGACTTTTGCAACTTTGGTACTCAACACAATTTCTAAGGCAACTTTCGGGTCTAACAATCATTCATGATATACGTTTCTTTTAAAAAACTAGCATGCATTTCCCTCGCGGGTAAAACAATTTGAAATAAATATAAGCGAGGCTATAAATTCACACCTTATATCTTAAGTAGTCGGTAGTTCGAGGGATGATCACTGACGATGTTACGGATGCCCGGGTAAATCAACACCTATCACAAATAACGCGTAATGAGTAATCTCATTTTAAATACTTACGGTACTGTATAAAATACATATATACTAGTCACTTAGGACAAGTATAACTCACGCCAAAAACAAAATAACAAGTATCACTCATTTTATACCATTCGTTCTCATTACTTACGTTGTCCATTTTTACTCATTCTCGCCGGTACTTGACTAAAGTACGGGCTGTTTTACCTTATTTAACCACACTTATAAAATTTGACAAAATTCTCAAAAATCCTATAAGACCTGTAGATAACATGTTTTTAAGCCCAATAAAAGTTTTTTACTTTTACCACCCGTTACTCGACGCTTTTCTACGACTACATTTTACGGGCTGAAATTGCACTTCGACCAATTTTGACCTCTTTGACCTATATGAAAAGTACCTTTGACTTCTTTGACACCTAAGTCAACATATAGACTCATTTATACAGGTTTGGGACCAAATTTTGACCCTTGACCATTTACCAATTCATACTTGTGACCCTCGGGATTTGACTAAAACTTTACATAAATTCGGATTATGAAAGTCCTCGTCTCCCGGTACTCGATCTTTAAAACCTCATAACTTTTAGCTCGTTTTGAGTCACGGGCTCTACCTTATACCAAATTAAAGACAAGAAGACCCTCTATAACTACATTTAGTTTTCAAGACCTGGAAAAAAAATGATTTTTATGAAATGAGCTAAAAGTTTCTGCCTAAATTTTGCTACTCCAAAATCACGCTTAGACTCGATTTCAAACCTTCTAACCACCACTAGGCATCATCCTAAGCCTCCCTAAACATATCCAAACACCAATAATCAGTCCTACCCCTATTGATCAACCAATCTCAAAATCAAAAATCAAAGAATTCAAACATGCAATCACCTAAACCTACTTAAATCATCACTAAACACATAACCAAACACAAGACTAAGCTCAAAATTCAACAACCACCATGGCTCCCCAAACACCCCTTGTGCCGTGGGGTTTGGGTGACCCAATCACCACAACCAAATTGATTTTGGTGGGTTTTCTTGGTGTTTATGCATCCATAACACATAAATTTAACATGCATTACAACATTTAGCCTCAAAAACGAATTTGGATCATCATGAAAATTTTTGGAAAATTTTTGTTAGTGCATGTGGGCTTTGAGCACATAGAAATGTAGGGAATGACCAAATTAGATGTGGTCTAACCTTAGTTTTTCTGAAAATCAAGTGAAAAAAGTTTTTGATGGATTTCTTGGTGGGTTGGGGGTGTCCGTCGGCTATGGGAGCAAGAGAGGGAGAGAGTGGTTTAATTTTTGGTGAATGTAACTATGTGTTTGTGTTTGTGTCAATTTTGGGCTTTTTGGTGGATTGGGAGGGACCTTTTTGCAATATTTGATTTCTTTTGGCCTTAAGTTGAAAACGTCCTCAAAACTTTGCGGGTTCGACTCATTTGTCAATTTTGAAAATTTTACGGGAGTCGGAAGTCTTCCCGAACACTCCAAAATATTTTTGGGATACTTTAAATGTACTCGGAAGGCTATAAAACTCACCCGACTCAACTTAACACGAACCGTAAATAAAATTCTCGAAAAATTTCATTATCGATAAATCGTCAATAATTATATAAAATTGGGCATCCCTCGGGATCGTAATCGTCATCGTCCTTCTTAAAACGTCAATCGTAAAAATTATAACCTCGAACATCGGCTTTAACCAAAATACTTATAAATATAGAAATTAAAATCTATTAAAAATTTCAAAAATTAGCGTAATTTAGGGTAACGTTAATGACCTCGGTTCTAGGGTGTCACAATATCAGACCCATTTATGATGATCAGCCAATGGCTATGGTACATTTAAATGCTGAATACGATGTTCCTCAACATACTGAGCAATCTGAACCCATTCTTGACACGTATCTAGTGGAAAAGGTTGATAGCAATACCACACCTGATTCATCAGATACAAGTACTAGTGGAGGAGAGACTTCTTAGGATGTTGATTCTAAGATTCACGAGCTTGAAATTCTGTTAGCTCAGAAGACTAAAGATTTTGAGGACGCCAAAGTCGATTTTTCAAAGAAAAATAACAAATTTGAGGCTTACATTGAAAAACTTGAAAAAGCAAATGTTGTTCTTGAACAAAAATTGGATCGTAAGATTCAAGATTTTAACGCAGAAAAAGAACATTTTGTAAAACGAATAAATTTGTTAGAATCAAAGTTGGCTTCTCAAAATCCAAGTCCTCCGCCTGCTTCATTAACTGAATTATCTGTGCAACCTATCGACACAGTAGAGAGTAATGACGCGAATGCTGATAACGACATATTTGATAATATGAACATTAAGTTAGAACAACGTGTCGCTCAATTACTTCTACAAAATGAGCAATTAAAGGCTCAAATTCAGGAAAAGGTTTTTGCACTGACAGCGGTGAAAAACGAATTAAGGAAGCTAAAAGGAAATAGTGTGGATACTAAGTTAGCAAAACAGTCAGTCTTGGGGAAACCTCCTTCTCAACCATTCATAAACCGCTTAGTTGCTAGACAACCGAATGCCTTTAAATCTGTACGACCCAAAACGTCAAATCCGAGGTTTGCATCCCAAGTTGACGTGCGTAACAATTTGCCTAAACTAGTAACTCCACAATCTAGACCATCCTTAAGAAAACCCGCGTCTTCAAAACCCGATCACATGAATGCTTCAAGTAATTCTAGCAATAGCTCCAAGAACATGCCTAGGCATATTTCAAATAACACGCGTCATAAAAGCTATCTAGAGGATGCTAAGAAAAATACACAAGCAAGAGATAGGACCAACCCACAACCTAGGAGCGTTGTTCACACATCTAGGAATTCTAGACCCTTTCATGATGTGCACAATTCTGCCAACCCTAGAAATACAAGAGCCTTCTCAGATGCTAAGCAGTTTGTTTGCAAGAAATGTAAGAAATGCGTGTTTAATGCCATTCATGATGATTGTATAACGCAAGTCCTGAACAAGGTGAATCACAAAGCTAGAGCATCTCAAAGACGGAACCCTACAGGAAATAGGTTTTCTCCAACTAAGTCTTCCGTTGTGCATGAGAAATCTATGACTCCTACACTACTACACAAAAGGCTATAAACACCCCCAAATAGAGACTGGTTATATAAAACCCTATTCCTATAATAAAAAAAGTGGGAATAAAAAAAATTAAGATCGGTTTTCTTGAAAAAACCATTGTTCTTATTATAAAAATGCATAGAAACTAGTTTTATAAATAAAAACCATTCTTTTTACACGATTAAAAAAACTGATGTAGATAACATTCAAAACAAAAAATTTCACTTTTGTTTTAAAAGGCCATTTTGGATCTAAAATTTTTATATCCCACCAAAAATTAAATCTCCATTTTTCTTTTAAGCGGGGCGTATTGAATCTAATTTTTTTTAGTTTGCGGCTATATTGAATCTCAAGTTTTCACCTCATCTCTATAGGTTTGGTTTTCAACTGATACTCAACCGCAATCCCAAACACCAAATTCACCCAAAATTCAAAAATCATCCTAGAATCATTCTTCCATATTCTCCATAAAAAATATAGACAAATCTACCATTTCACACATAGCAGATTCAGTCACTCATTATACTCATATTCAATTGGCTCAAAGGATTAGTGATTTAGTTCTTCTTGGTATGTAAAGTTATATAAGATAAGTTTCAATCGTTTTTTATATGTATTTTGGTTTATAAAGATTGATAATAACGGATTGTTACTTTTCATTAAATGGAACAAAATTTGCATGCCTAATCATTAAATGACAATAGCTTGTAGATTTGTTGTCAAACACTTGACATCTACCAAGTCATCTTTATAAAAGTCATTGTAAAAGCTTTTGTTACAATGGAGTAAGTAATTAAAATGACTTTTTCAAATAGTAAAAAGTCATGTGAAAAGCTTGCATTGCATATGCTCTTAACTACTACTATACATTTACAAATTGTTCCAAATAGAATACATCGTTTGATACTTATTTTCTTGATTTGGGATATTTGGTAGTGAGTTGGAGTTGCCAGCCATGTGTTTGTTGAAATGTCAAGTACAAATTGCTAACCCCACAGGACTAACACGGAGGTAATTCGAGTTCGCCATAGTTTTTTTAATTTGTTTATGACTGTTTTGTAGCTTCGCCTTATTTATTGGGGTGATTTTTAATGATAGCAAAATGTTACGTCAGTTCTCATGGTGGATGCGGGGATTGTCGTAGACTCAAAATGCTTAACGTGGCCATGCGTCACCGTAATAAATGAGAAGATTAATAAGCAAGGTACTCCACTTTTCCCTCACATTTTCCTCTAAGCCACGAGAGCATTGCATAATAAATTATTTTAACTTGCCCTAGGCATTTTCCGATCATTTCATGACCATATGTTTGACATAATAGGAGCAATTGTTTATATGGTTTGTCACAATAACCAAAGTGGGGAGGCCGCTCGCTTGAAAATTCGTATACCGGTACCCAAAGTTTTTACGTAGAGGTACGCTTTTTTATTTTTATCTTTACTTTCATATTTATAGTTGCCTAAAAGGTAGCTCACGTTGTTCATGAAGTACTTAATTTGACTTTATAATAAAACACACAAAAAATAATAAAACCCGACTCGTACCAGAACCCGAATAAGGATACTCAGGTCGGGTTACTCAGGTCCAAAGTCTAACTCGGGGCAATCGGGTCAACCCGATCAACCCGAATGCGAAATAGGGTCGGGTATCACGTTCAAAATACTATAGCTATTCGGCTTCGGGTCAACCCGACTAACTCGAGTGGTTCTTTTTCTTTCAAGTAAAATGGGTACATGTAAACTTAGTAAACTTGGCCCATCTGTTGGTGTTTACTGTTGTAACTTGCATCACGCAATGCACAGAGGGTTGTAATTTGTTGCATGTGTATCAGTTGTGGTCTAATGTTATAAGTTTATTTTATACTTGAGTCATTTGATATTTTACGCATGAAATTGAAAATCTGCCAATGTTTCAAGTTTATTTAATAGGTTGCCTCATACACTTATGGTTTGAAAAAATAGCCCCATATCTAAACACATGATTTTCACATCCTTTCAAGTTCAGACCCGTGATACTACTAATCGTTTCAATTAAAACGTGGGAAAATAATAACTGCCTGATTTGTACAAATTTGATTAATCATACATGTATAGATGAGACATAATTTTTTTAATGGAAAACGATTCTTGAACGGGTACGGTACCGGTTTACCCGAACCGGTACCGGGAATACTCTCGGGTTCGGGAACAGTATCATCATTTTTTGCTGGAAAAGAAACCGGTACCACCAAAACGGTGCCAGTACGGTACCATTTTGGTACCCTGCTCATCCCTATTACCGTGAAACTAGCCTTATTATTTTGATGTCAACTACGAATCCTTTGTCGAACATCCCTTTGGATTAATGCCTATTTTACAATTTTATGTCAACATGTTTACACACTCCATTCGACGTAGGCTAAACTAGTTTCATCTTGATAGTAGAAGCAATGTTTGTCTTACGGGTTTGACCAATCTGAGTTTTTTTTTGTGTTAACTTGTAAGCAATGTAGCACTTGAAAGTGATACTCAATATAGAAATCTTTATGATTGTTGATATGGGTAGAGAGAAGAAGCTCATCTCTAGATAGTTTGGGAAGGTCAAGTTTAACAATAACAGATTATGTTATTCCGTGTAGGTTCTAATTGAATATATTAAAACACGAGGAACTCTTGAGCAAGGGGCATGCTTAGATGCTCTTATCTCATTAATGTTGGACTTATTCGTCAATTAAATGGCATGTTTCTTGTAATATGATATTTAAGCTAACCATCAGTACCACACTTTTACAAGTAAATGTATTGATGCACTACTAAAGATGATCACTTGTTTTCTGTATCCTTGTCAGCAGCTTTATCATTAGCATTTTGTCAAAGGGCTTTAAATTTTTACCTTATAACCAGACAATCTGATATGTTGTGGTCGACTGATTACACCTGGTTTAGGTTTTTGAGGAATGTAATGGCATTGAGGAAGTTGCATTGCTTATTGGAGACAAACAAGCAGATGCAAATTTGAGGTATGCTTCCAACTCTTATCAACCCATCCCTTATGAGTCTGCAGCATTCATATGAGAGTATGGAAGTGGAAGACATACATACTGACATAAGTATTGTCTTATCAGGCTGAAATGTGGATAGTTCTTGTTGTTACTGATTGGGCATGTAAATGGGAGGGAAGGAGCACTAGTGGCAGATTGAGATCAGTTGTATGCATAGTTGCTAGGCTTTTTTTGTTACTGCATCAGTCTACTTATTTTCTCTACTAGGATTATGGCTAAACATTTGACTAGATTTATAGGATTGTATCCCACTAGACATGCAAAGACTGATATTCTTCAGGAAGGAATTATAGGATTGTCACTATCATCCGATATCACTCTCAGCTTCTTCTTATCCCCTTTGTGAATGTTGAACGCGTGTCTCACCAAAAACCATGATTTCCTCTACACTTGACGATCCTAACACAATATTTCCAGATTCATCCATTTTAGGTATGCACCCTTAACCAAATAGCTGAGGTATTTTTAACTATGTTTTCTTAATAGTGGTTATGACTATTTTTTTACCTATGTGTATGCAAGCAGCAGCCAAGAAAGAATATGAAATTGAATCATGCTTCCTAAATAAAATCTCATTTCCCTTTCTCTGTCCTCTACCAGGTTATCACACCACAATATGCATTATTATTGCAGGGTATGTATTTCCAGCATCTTTTTATCTTGTAAGTACGTGTACATTCACTTTATTTAGAAATTAATCTGTTTCATATTTTAAAACGGTAATTTGGAACTCATATGATGTATCAAAAAATGGTTTTGATACTTATTTTGACACTCGAGCAGTAAATGGTATTTCAAACTCTTACATAACCATCTATTTTTCCCATCGAGACGTCGTTCTAGTTACGCACTTACGTGTATAGATAACGTCTATTGGTATCTGATTAATTTCTTACATGATTGCCTTGAATCTGTTATACTAATTATGCTATTTTGTTTTGCTATAGGATAATCTCAGTTATGGATGCTTCTCGAAGCTGGGCTGCTAGGTGGCTAATAATTGGTGCGAGTAATTTTTAAACCATGCTATCAAAATGTAATTGTCCTATCTTTATTTGTTGTCCTATCCTTACTTGGTGCTCATAATTGGTTATCTGATATCAAGTTAGGGACAATAATCCAACTGGTCTAGCCTTTATAATTGTCAACTGATCTGCACATTATATGAATATATGGTTTTTCAATCTGTCAATGGATCTGCACAGTATAACGTTGAATCTATTGTTTCATAAACTGTCATAAACTTAAGTTTGCTATTAGTTTGGTTTAAAATAGTTTAGTTCGGTACTTCAGCGACCGTGCAAGTTCTTGTTGTTTAAATTGCTTACATTTTCATTTCAGCAAATTACTTACAACTACCTTGGAGTAATGAGCGTTCGGCGGACAACAAAGAGTTGAGCGTGATCATTGGGGCATATGGTTTACATTATGGCGTGATTAAACGTAGATAATTATGTTGAATTTTAGTGGTTTTCTTTATAGTTATTTGTTGAATTCTATTGCTTTTATTTGATTTGAATTTTGTATGTGATATGTTAAAGCTAAATGGAAGTATTGATATAATCTTCTTTAATTTGTTGGTTTTGACAATTCTAGTCTATCTAAATCAAATGTACATATATGTTGTATTTATATTTCTTTATTTTGGTTGTAAATTTTGAAATTTATAAAAGAATTCCAAAATTAATTTTTTTAAAGATTAATAAAAAGACAGGTTTTTTTGAGATAAACACATATCTTTTTACTATATAACAAATGTGTTTTTTATTTTATTATGGAGACCTATTCTTAGAGAGAACCGGTGTCGATTCTTCTAATAGAGACTGGTTGCATAACCGGTTTTCATATGTCTCGATCATGGAGATACCCCCCTTAGGAGAGTGGTTCTAAAACCACTCTTCATAGGCTCTTTTGACCAGTTTTTATGGCATTTTTTGTAGTAGTGCTAGACCCTGTCTTAGGTGCATACCAACGGGTAGAACCTTTAAAACAATTGGTCTTAGGTGGGTTCCTACTAGAAAGATATTTCCCTTTAGCTTGATAAAGGTTCAGGGTGAACCATCACATGGTTCTCATCTAGATATCGCTAACTCACATGCAAGCATACAAACGACTGATGAAAGTGCAAGTAATAAAGTAAAGGTTCAACAAGAACACAAAGGCTTTACATATTCATATCGTTCAACAAAAGACACTCTCAGAGTTTGGTTACTGAAGAAGCAGATATCGGAGAAACAAGCGTCTCAGGGGTTTCACAAGTAAATTGTATAATGACTTACAGTCACATATGAGACTGTAACTCGAACATCAAAGAAAGAGAAATTTATCTTTTCAACGATAAGTTACCCTCAAAACGAGAAATTAGTATTTCTCGAACACGAGCTTCTCTTAAAACTATTCAAAAGTTTTAAGCTCGTGTACATGACTTACAGTCAAATAAAAGGCTGTAACTCGCTCTCCAAAGACAGGAAAGTTCACCCCGATGATGACTTATCCTCAAAACGAGAAATTTATATTTCTCGGTCACGAGCTTCTATTAAAACTATTCAAAAGTTTTACGCTCGTGTAAAGACTTACAGTCACATGTTAGACTGTAACTCGTACTTCAAAAATAGGAAAGTTATCCCGAGTATGACTTATCTTCAAAACGAGAAATTCGATTTTCTCGGACACGAGCTTATAATAAAACTATTCGAAAGTTTTAAGCTTGTGTATATGACTTCTAAGCGCATCACAACTTAGAACTCGAACCTCAACTAAGGAAAGTTTATCTCAGACGATAACTTATCCTTCTCAACAAGAAATTCATATTTTTCGGTCATGAGCTTCTCATAAAAACATTCAAAGTTTTTAAGTTCATGAAAAACGACTTCTTAGTAAATGTCAGCTTAGAACTCGTACTTCACCTTAAGGAAAGTTTATCACGGATGATAACTTATCCTTTAAAACGGGAAATTAATTTTTCTCGGTCATTAGCTAGTTACAAAACATTGGAAGTTTTGAGCTCATGTAAATCGGACACTATTTCAAAATCGTTGAACACAGTTTTTCAAGAATTTCTCAAAAGGTATTTCTAAATCTTTCAAAATTGTGTGTTCAGCACTCCCTTCCTCAAAATGTGTTTTTTTTGTATCTCAAAATTGTCATATGCCATTTAGATCAATTTTTAAGAGGGAGCGTTTTAAAATCAAGCCTTTAATGTTGTTGGGTACATCTCTGAAATTGTCATATTTTATGTATCCAACACATTCCGAAAATGGTTTAAAACTGTCATACGTAATATACTATATCGGATAAGGCATCTCAACTCCGTACCTCAACATATTATATGGTGTCGTTTTCCCAAAATTTTGTCAAACTTTTGTTTCAAGACACACATATATTGTTGAGGGGGAGCATCCCGACTTAAAAAGCTCCATATTCATGCGTGCACACATGTTTCTCTCCCAATCGGTTTCGAAAATTGTCATATTTTAATCAATTGGTATCTCTAATATTTTATGTTTTTATATTAGAGATAGGGGAGAAAATGTGATTAAAATGTAATATATCGCAACATGTGATCTTAAAGACTCAAGTGCAACTCATTCCTTCACATGCTAAACTATTTCTAATATGATGCATGTGTGCAGGGGGAGTATTTTGGAAATGTAAAACGTTCAAAGTGTTAAAAGTTTTGATTTTTATCAAGCACTTTGAATGGTTTTCAATGGTTTATGGTTACGATCTATACCCAAAACAACCAACTATCCACGACGGGACGTTGGAGTCAAAAGGTGGTTTAGGATAGGAAACTAAGTCATATGATCCAACTAGAACCGGAGGGATCTACACAAGGATATTCCATAGCTAGAAATAGTTGTCCTTAGGAAAGATGGAGTTGAATGAAGCTGAATGCGGACCAATTACTTAAATTAGCATTGGAACAATCACAACAAGGTGCTAGTGACGACGTATTGGTAAGCATTGAAGGAGTTGAATATTCTATTCAACTCAGGCAGAAACCGTGTTAACACATCTTTTGAAGGCAAGTCTCATGGACCCAGTGATGCGATGCACAACCCTTCCCCATCCATTCGAGTTTCTCTCAAAAGAAACTTGTCTCATTGTCACGGAGATCAACACGTATCTATTGACTTTCTCACTCCGAGTTAGTTAATATTGAAAAGGTGGCAGTCTGCTCCAGCTTCCGATTACTAAAATGCACTTATCGAGTCTAGAGCCGAAAAGAGATCAACATATCATCTCATTAGGACAAAATCGAGTCCTACGTATTATCCTTGTGATATTGCCAGAACATCTGAGTGATAAGATTCACAATGAAGATGGAAATCCTGCTTGAGCCAGCATCAAGCAAGCTCATGGTAGGTAACTTGTGCGATTCTACATGAATCAAACTCGTGAGAACTGGAATGATACTAAGTTTCGATTCTTAATTGATTCAAACTTGATTCCAGGTTTCTTCGCAAAATCCGTGTGATCTTGCCAGAACATTCAGGGTGACACTCTTTAGTGTTCATAGTGACGAATGAAAATCCTTCAAGTGTCAACATCAAACAGCACTACGGTAGGTAACTCACATGATCCTCTATGAATCAAGCTTGTGACAAACTGGAAAGCAACAATGGTGCGATTCTTATAGAATCAAACTTGTTCCAGGAAGACTGAATTGACGACTCTAATAAGACGGATAACTTATCCTCATGATTCACTCTTTATGTTCACAGTCTGCTTTGAGACGGTCGAGTAAAGAGAACTGGCTACTACCGCTGGGAAATCCGGTCAAGGAGGTTCTTAATCGAATCTACCCTATCACAGGTACGGTATCAAATACTGTCTCATGGTCTTCACCGACCGGAGGTACAACGCTACCAAAGTAGGGTGAAATGTTCAAATCCATTTTATCCGTGTCTATTTATGTTGCTGCATATCAAGATGGTGGCGTAGCTGTGCACTAACGGAAGTGGTCTTCACATATTCATACTAAAATTTAAAGTCTTCCGTAAATCTGAAGAATATTTGAAGGATTAACTACAACTATATTTGTATGGGAGATTTTAGCCTTTCGAAATCAACAAAGTATGAATATGTTGATTCAGAAGTCACAAGAGCACAAGATGGCAATAATCAAGATACTTAAGAGTGTAAGAATGTAATAGGTCATCTTGTCACAAAAGCTCAAGATGAACACTATCAAGGATAAACTAAAGATCTCAAGCACTCAAAGTTAAAAGACAAAGGCTCAAGATAAAGATCACAAAAGAATAAAGGAACAAAACTATTACAAACAAGATCAAGACCAAGATACAAGACCTAAGAAGGAAGATTACCTCCACAAGAATGTATTCACTCAATCATCTTATGCATTTTAAAGATGACTGATACATTAGGGGATATTTTTAGTCCTATATTTTATATAGTCGAACAAGAATGTAATTGGTCATCTTAGTCGTAAATGGTCTTGTATTGTAATAGGTTAGTCGGGAAAACCAGGCTTGGACTTTAAGCTAATATTGTATAAGTTAGGGGCTCTAAGCCCAAGACAAGCCAAGCCCGGCCCATAAAAACAAACCCACGGCCCATGGAAAGCCCATGTGTTTCGTGGGTATATATACCCTCTTCCATGTGTGGAAGAGGGTGTTGGTTACATTTACTTTCTCTCTCTAGTAATGTTTTAACCTTTAAAATCTCTCTAGTTTCTCTTCCTACTTTTCTTCTATTTCTCTCTCTAGAATCTTATATTATGGATTAAGTGGGAATAACACGTAAGACTAAGAGTTGCTCGAATTAACCACATGAAAGTCTAAGGGTTGCTCGAATTAATAGGTTAAAAGTCGTATATGGAAGCTCAAATGTAGGAATTTATGTATAAATAGATGGCATGTAAGCGGATTAACACAATATTCGATGCGGAGGTGAAGGTGAAGGTGGCGATCTATGGTATTTCATCATTCTTCTTTCGAGATCCGAAGATGAAGCTTAAATGGAGGAACTTTATGTATAAGTAGATGGCATGCAAGAGGATTAACATAGAATTCGATGCGAATGTGAAGGTGGAGGTGGAGGTAGCGAGCTATGGTATTTCATCATTCTTCTTTCGAGAGATCCGAAGATGAAGAAACATCATGTGAACACGACTGCACTTTAAGAATAGTATTCAGATAAAATGGGCTTCAAACTAACATGACGATCAACAATGAATGCCTCTTCTTTTTGTGTCTACCTTTTCGGTTGACCTTCTGTATTTTAAATATATGTGTATGGCCATACTTTTCATGTCATTTGCAACATATATGTGTTAACATACAATATGTTTAAAAACATGTTTCTAACTATAGCGACCATGTTTCCTACAAGTATATTAATGATACTTGGTATGTGATTTTTTGCTCATGATATGTAGCTCAGTATGACTCCGGATGATCGTTGCATTAAAATTTGTGTTTTCCGAGCTTATAAGAATATGAGGTTTTGTTGTGCCGACAAGAGTGGTCATGAAGAAAACATAGGAAGAATATATCATGAGCATGACGTAATTAATGTCATTAAATAATTATTAATGAAGTGTTTTTGGCAGATAGATTATCTAGGGTTTATAATTTTCATTGTTTATATGTAGCATGGATGTACGTATGACGCCTTCAAAATTGAAGAAAACATTTAGATACATAATTGGGGAATGTGTGTAAATGCATGATTTTATTAAATAAATTTCATTTCATGGATCAAGTATTATGCATGCAATAAAAAGTGGGTGTTAAACGTTTTTCCTTTAAGCAATGTAAATACGTGTAGAGGTCGGTTTCTGCTTATTATGATTTAATCAGTAGCATTATCCAATAATTAAGTAATCATCTCGATAATAATATATACGGAGTAATAATCAAGTAGTAACACATCAAAGGCATTAAAGTTATATGTATAGATCTGAACATATTTAATATAATGGCTCATTATTATTTGTCATGATATACTACACGTACCTAAGAATATTGTTTGTTATCATATGACTAATGTTGATGCAAAAGTTGGTTGATCCTCGCTGGACCCGAATTAGGATTAATTCGGGTTGGCTGGGCTCCGGCTCCTGCACCAAGTGAATAGTTTGGTTGGGAACCTGCACACTAAACAGTACGCGTTAGGCTTACCGTGGGAATGTTTCCCACGATTAGACTCTGGCGTGAGAGTAAGTAATCGGTTTAGGGTTTATGTGAGTTGAGAGTCTAAGTCGTAATACCTTTGTGGGACCCTTGAAGGTTCCTTTTATAGGCAGTGAAACCCTAATGGGCTTTCACTGATGCTTCGGCCCCAAGGAAGAGATAACTACCAGAATTTAGAATGATTGTTATCTTCTAATTCTGGTAGTGAATATCCTCCTCCATTGGGATAAAGACATTCCTAGACAGAATATTATTCTGTCTAACCCTACGTCGGCCGTACCGGGCCGTGGGCCGCACACGTGTGTGCAGTTACTGTTCATCCAAGCCCATAAGCCTGAATGTCATTATTCCACCCATCTGTGATGGGCCGGATACGGGTAGTACCCATGGGCCGGGTTCATGACCCGGCTGGGGACTATACGTCATCATGTCCCCCCAGTCTAGTTGTTACAGCCGTAGGTGTAACCTCTAGACTACCAAGATGCTCCCCGGACGTACCAAGGAAACAATAGTGAATGATAAATTGTCCAAGAATATGTATTGGCCGCACGTGGCAACCTGGCTTAGGAAGTTATTTCATCAATATCTCAGCCGCATATAGCGACCGAGACAAATTAAATATAACATTAAATGTTAAGTCTTACGTAAGAGCCGCATAACCCGACATTAATAACTGTTCATCTGACTTGTTTGACTGACAAAAGTGCAGACAGTCAGATCCTTGAGCAGTGCAAACGTTTGAGTCAGAAGTGACCCGTGGGTCCCACCTGACGTTTCACTTGCCACTTTCCCCCTAACCACACGATTAAATATAGTGGCAAACACGTGTCACACATCCAACAGGTCGTGACCCACGATGAAACCCTATAAATAAGCCACCCCCACGGCTGTGTGAAACACACAGTTATAACCTCCATTTCTGCCATTAAAGCTTTCTCCTTAGCTTGAACCAAATACGCACGGATCCCTTCACACGCAGGTTAGAACACCACGTCTTTACACTTGTATTTAGTAATGGCTCATAGAAACAACCCTAGCATTGGATCCGTGCTGAATGTTATGACCCAAGACCAATTTAACCACTTTTGTACAAACTATTTCATCCCTACCAACCTACACCCCTCACTTCCTGGCGCCGGGGACCTCATAACTGAGGCTCCAGCGGGTAAGATTGGCCTGTATACTCGCCTCTTTGATGCGGCTAATTACCGCATCCCCTTCACCCACTTTCTTGTAGATCTGTTAGGATACTATGATGTACACATTAGTCAGCTCCACTACATAGGTGCCTGTAAGATTAGTCAATTCGAGATCCTCTGTCGTGCTAAGAGAATCCCCCCAACCGTAGAATTATTCCGGCTCTTTTATGTTCCCAACATAGTAAATGGTTGGGTATCTTTTAAGAAACGAGCCTCCAACAGTCCCCAATCGCACAATAAACCAATGGATTCATTGAAAAATTGGTATGATCACTACTTTTTCATTGACGCAGTGGTATGGCCGGGCGATTACACCTTTAGAACTAGGATACCTCACAACCCCAAGCCGCACACCAGTACATACAACCCCCGCCATTCCCAAGAGTTAGATCTGAATAGGACTGGGTTCCATAGAAACCTTCCCGAATCATTCCTATGTTTGCTAGGGATTAGCCGCAATTACTTTGGTCCATCCAATAGGTATCCCGTTTTTTGGAGAAGGCAGGGCGAAGGTAGGCTAACATCCGTACGCAAAAATGTATACAATTATTTGATAAATAGCTAACATATGTTGTTTTGTGCTGGACAGAAATGAACTTCTTTGGACTTTTGCGTCAGGGCGACCCGAAGCTTGTGCCGGAGGGGCTCCGTCCTCTCCGTGAGAATGAACAACCCCTTCTTGAGCATACCCGACCCGTGACGGTTGCTCTTTAAGCCGTGCTCGATCCCCATTCTGACGAGGAAGAGCATGGAGACAATGGTGATGGTGATAACTAGATGAATGAAGGAGGATCCGGGCCCTCCTCACCACATAGGGAACAGCAGGGGGATAATATTGAACTAACCACCTCCAGCATTCGCCGACTGATGGGCGATGATGATGAAGAAGTACAACAACAAGTCAACCTGGAAGAAGAGGAAGAGGAAGAAGTCGAGGAGGAGATCAACGAAGCAACAACGCAGCCCGTCGCCAGGCGTACCCGAAAAAGAAGCAACCGTGCGAGGAGAACTGCTTCAGTCGAGATTGGCGAACACAACACTCCTGCCAAGAGACTTCGAGAAGACCAGCCCTTGTATCAATCTGTCGGAAGTGCTACCCAGGGTTCCGAGGCTATCCGGGCCGCTCATGTCGATCCCGTCACTCAGATTGCCCCAACCACCTCCGAACTAGCAAGAAACGACATGTAAGACTCCATCCTAATATGTAAGAATGACAAGTTTCCTTGTAAGCAATACTTAAATATTTCCCAATACTTGTTGCACAGGGACAACCAGACTGGTGCCGCGCCTCCTTCTGACGCCCAAATTGATAAGGGGAAAGGAAAAGAAGTGGAAAGAAACCCCACGCCCCCCACAAAGTCCGGCCCTGTATTTGAAGAAGGTTCACCCACAACCTCCCAAGACCTCCCAGCGTCCGGCCCCCCTCAACCGTTCAATCCGGTATGGAATATCACAACAGCATCACGACTGATGGATGCCGACGAGTGCCGGGAGTATCTCAACAATTGCATACCACCAAGCTTGGTGCGAGAGGTAAATTCGCTCAGTCATGCAGAGTTGGCGGATGAGTATAATGGTGCCCTGGTACACCAAATGGCGATGGGTACCTCGATGAGGGTAAGGTTTGAAGCCGCACTTGGGCATGTTGAATCTCTCAAGAGGAAAGTTGGACGGAGGGAGAAGATGATTGTAGATAATGAAGCTCAAATTGCCGACCTCCAATCCCAACTGGCCAGTGCCGAGGCGACCATTAAAAAACAGTCAGCCCGTGCGAATGAATATGACCAACAAGTGGCCAATCTTGAGTCACAACTAGATGCTGCAACCACCAAGGTACATATCCGTGCCGCACCACCCATATTATGAAAGAAATATATGCTAACACGTTATTTCTTATAGGTAGCCACGGCGGAAGCTTCTGCCCACTCGTACTCCAGCCAAGTAGACGTGCTTAACAAGAAAATAGAAGACACACACCTGGTCGTCCAAAGCATGGAGAAAGTACAAGGGGAACTTGCCGATGAAAGGGCCGTCATCCAAGAGCTGAAAGAGGCATTTGCCCAAAAAGAGTTGATGATTGATGCCCTCACTGCGGAGCGTGACAATGTGCTATGCCCCCAACTGCTCACAGCTATTGCTGGCCGTAGGTAGATGGTTGGGCATGGAGCACGCCTGGCCGTCATGAAGGTATTAGAGGCCCCGGAATTTGTGCAACAATTCGCGAGCCTTGTGTCTGATGGTATTGACCACGGACGACACGAGGGAATGGTTGAGGCCGCTGAGCTGACCACGAAAGGGGAGGACGTTACCAATCATGCCTTTTTTAAGCCTGAAGCTGCTAACAAGATGACTGCCTCCATGGCCGCGATGCGAGATCTGCACTATCCATTCTTGGATGAGCTGGAAGCCACCAAAGATGCGCCAAATATGGAAATCATGGAAAGGCTTAGTCCTAGCGCGTCCTCCCGTGCTTCCTTCACTCCATCCCCCTAGCCACCTGACACTCCCCATATACGAGGACGTAACCAGGATCGTGCTTGACGAAGAACCCTTAAGTGTGGTGCTGGAGAGGACTGCGGCTCAAGCCCAGAAGCGAAAAGAGAGTGATGAGTGGTTGTCGTGTCTGGTCGAAGAGCAAGTGGAGATGGGTAAGTTTCCCCCCCCCCCTATGTAGGATACTCCTACTTTATGATCCCTTTCAGACACTTTGGTTTGTAACCTCTGAATATTTACTGTTTCTATTCGTCCGTGCATGTACACGGCTGACAACATTTGTATTTTGTATAAGTCCGTGAGTGACCACGACAATTTTGTTATCTATTTTGGAAACTTGTGTATTTTGACTGTGTTTAAATATTGTAGCACAATATTGCATGATATATCACGTCTTACACACAAAGAAAGAAAATACATACAAGTCTATAATTTACTAGACATGCGACGTGCGTCTTTACTATGCGGAGCACTGTGATGCTACGGCATATGAGACTTACCCCAACGTCTCGTGAGTAAGGTGTCTAGTAAGGATACATAATCCGTGCGGCTGGGGTTGCATCCCTCTTACGCGGCATGTTGAATTAGTAGGTTCACTTAATCCTCTTACCCCTCCTGGAGGCGTATAGTACATGTACAGTAATTTGAAAGAATGCATATGAATAAAACATAATATAAGTAAAATTCATACGACTAACAAAAAATCTAAAAAATGATTTGCATGAAACAGGCCGTGGAGCTAGCTAGGCACCACGGCATTTTATTAGAACGTTTACACTTTTGTTTCAACAATAATGACAAGTCCTAAAAAACAAGAAAAGCATCTAAACAAACATAAGAAAAACAAAACAGATAAAACCGCATGGTTCTTTATTAAGACCGCATATAGCGAAGTACCCATGCGGAAGCCGTAGCTTTCAAAGATAGCACCTTTTGAGATTGGAAATATTCTATGTGCGCTCTAGGTCGCGGCCATCCATGTCACGTAGCTTGTACGCGCCTCGTCCCAAGGCTTCAGTGACTTCATACGGTCCTTCCCACTTAGGGCCCAGCTTCCCTGTGTTCTCCGCTCGACTAGCTTCGTTAGCACGATAGACGTAGTCTCTCGGTCGAAAAGAAACACCTTTGACCTTGGCGTCATAATAAGCCTTCATCTTAGCCTTGGACTTAGCCTCATTGATGGCTGCTATTTCCCTTTTTTCTTCCAACAGATCCAGGTTGATTCGCAGCTGTTCATCGTTCGTGACATCATTAACCTCCGCCGTGCGGATGGTAGGCATTCCTATTTCTGCTGGTATAACAGCTTCAGTTCCGTAAGCCAATGCAAATGGAGTATCTCCGTTGGCTGTTTTGATCATAGTTGTATGCGCCCATAGCACATGTGATAACTCATCGACCCATTTACCACTTCGTTCATCCAGACCCGCCTTGATGCCATTCCCCAAGCTTCTATTTTCTCGTTCGACAAGGCCGTTTGTCTGCGGATGCTTAACAGATGCGAAGCGCCGCTTGATGTTCAATGATGCACACCAATCTTTGAATGGGTTGTCCGTGAACTGCTTGCCGTTGTCCGAGATGATTTCTCCTGGTAGACCAAAACGGCACACAATATGTTTCCAAACAAACTTCTTAACTTGTTTGCCTGTGATAGACTTGACTGCCTTGGCCTCTATCCATCGTGTGAAGTAGTCCATTGCAACAATCAAGAATTTAACTCCCCCCGCAGCTACAGGAAATGGTCCTGCAATGTCAATTCCCCACTTATAGAATGGCCATGGGGACGTGATAGGTGTAAGCTCCTGCTGCGGGTGCCGCGGTACTAGCCTATGCACTTGGCAATCACTACACTTGCGAATCATGTCGCGCGCGTCTCTGTGCATGGTAGGCCAATAATATCCTGTTCGCAAGGCTCTAGCTACCACGGATCATGGACCTGCATGCATGCCGCACAACCCTTCGTGTATGTCACTAATTACGTAAGCGGCCTGACGTGGTCCAACACACCGCAGCCACGGCTGCAAGAAAGAGCGCTTGTAAAGGATGCCTTCTCGAAGTTCGAAATGTTGCGACTTCCTTCTGATGCGCCGTGCTGCTTTTTCCTCGTCTGGAAGGGTCTCACTAGTTAAATAGTTGATGATTGGGGTCATCCATGTAGGTGCATCCTCTTCAACTATAGCGGCAACCTCCCCTTCCGTTATAGATTTCTCCTTGAGTATTTCCACCAAGACTTGTTTAGACAAGTGAGCGAAGCTTGTGGATGCGATCTTGCTAAGAGCGTCCGCCTTCTTGTTCTCGCCCCTTGGCACCTGCTTGATGGAAAACTTACTGAAAGTCGCGATTAGCGACTTGACTTTTTCCAAGTACCTGACCATGTTGTCCTCCTTAGCCACATACCCACCTAGAATATGGTTCGCTACAAGCCGTGAGTCCACGTAGGCCTCAAGGTTGCGGACTCCCATTCTAGCGGCGATTTTTAAACCCGCAATTAATGCTTCATATTCCGCTTCGTTGTTGGTGGCCGTGAACTCAAAACGGAGGGCGTACGTGAATTCCATTCCTTCTGGATTTGTGAGGATGAGAACTGCTCTGGACCCGTCCGTACACGAAGATCCGTCCGTGAATAACACCCATGGTTCCGTTGGGATCTCGTATTGCTTGATGATTGGCCCTTCCTCATCCGGCTTCTCGATCAGGAAATCTGCCAAGATCTGGCCTTTAACAGCCGTCCTTGGCCTGTAAGATATATTGTGCTCCCCCAATAGGATGCTCCATTTCTGTAGCCTCCCTGCCACATCTGGTCTAGAAATAACCTGCTTGATTGGCTGACCCGTAATGACTATAATTGGGTGCGCCTGAAAGTACCGGCGCAACCGCTTTGTAGCAAACACTAGTGCTAACACCAATTTTTCTATGGAGGAATAATTCAGCTCCGGCCCTTGTAGTGTTCTACTTATAAAGTAGACCGGAGTTTGTACTGTATCTCTATCCGTCATAAGTACCACGCTTATTGCGCCATGAGTAGCTGAGAGATACATAATGAGTTCCTCCTTTGGCCGGGGAGCTACTAGCATAGGGAGAGATGCAAGATGCTGCTTGAGTTGGCCGAAGGCTTCCTCGGCTTCCTTCGTCCACCGGAAGTCTCCCTTTCTAATGCACTTCTTGAGTGTCTTAAATAGGGGTAATGACTTCTCTGCGGATTTAGATAGGAACCTATTCAGCCCGGCTAACTTCCCATTCAAGGACTGCACCTCCTTCCGTGTCTGAGGGGACGGCAGTTGTATCACTGCGTCCGTCTTCTCTGGGCCAGGTTTGATGTCGTTTGGATCAATAAAATATCCAAGGAACATTCCCTCCGTTGCTCCAAACGTACATTTCTTTGGATTTAACTTCATGTTAATCCTTCTCAGCGTGTCGAATGTCTCTTGGACATCCCGGAGAAGTGCCTCCTCCGTGTGACTTTTTATCACCAAGTCATCAAAATGGACTTCCAAGTTGCGGCCTATCTGTGATTCAAAAGCTTTGTTCACCAACCGGTGATATGTAGCACCGACGTTTTTTAGTCCAAACGGCATTTTCGTATAGCAATACACGCCCTGGCTCGTATGGAACGCCGTTTTTCTGCATCCTCCTCCGCCATCTGGATTTGGTGATACCCTTTATATGCGTCCAAGAAGCATTTAAAAGGATATCCACATAGGGACTCCACCTTCCAGTCGATTTCCGGTAACGGGTAACAGTCCTGTGGGCAGGCCTTGTTTAGATCCGTAAAATCCACATACATGCGCCAACTTCCGTCATGTTTCTTGACCATGACCGGATTGGACAACCACTCGTGGTAGTATACCTCGCGCATGATGCCTGCATCCACTAGTTTCCTTACTTCCTCCAATATCACTTGGCTGCGCTCAGGCGCCTGGCCGCGCTTCTTTTGCTTGATGGGTTGGTACCCTTGGCGGATCTGGAGCTTATGTTCGGCTATCGCACGTGGCACACCTGTCATATGCTTTGGCTCCCATGCGAATATATCTAGGTTTGCACTTAGAAGAGAGCACATGGCCCTTTTGCCGCTATCCGAGAGCGCCCCTCCTATGGATACTTCCTGTTCCGGATAGTCAGGGTGAATGGCCACCTTCCAATTGGGAGGTGGTGATCCATCTATGGGCGGGACAGGTGGAGCCTGTGTTGTCACAGTGTGACACTCGGATACCGGTACGATTGTGTTGTAAATGGTAACAATTCCCCCCTCCACGGGGAATTTGATCATTCCGTGTGCCGTAGAGGGTACCGCCCGTATAGCCAAAATGCCTGGTCTGCCTATGATTCCATTGTACCGAGAGTGTGAGCGTATCACCATGAAGTTCATCCACGCCGTAGTGGAATGTTCCTCATTCCCAATGGTTACAAGCAAACGTAATTGCCCTATCGGCCAAATAGTGTCTCCACTAAAGCCAGTAAGCGGCGACGTGGCCGGTACTAATTGGCTTCTTATTTCTGGGCATAACTGCACGAAACAGTGTTCATACAGTACCTCTGCTGATGATCCTCCATCCACATACATGTGAAGAACGTTGCGTGTTCCAATGCTTATCTCAATAGTGAGAGGCGCATCGATTACATCGCTTGCTGTGATGAGAGGGAACGAGATTTCCCTGCCGCGTGAAAATCTTTGGCCAACATTCTGCCTTGTGCGGCGCTGTCTGGATTGGATCATGTATATAGTCGAAGGTTTGTCCTTTTGGGGATCCTTCTTATCATACTTCTTGTTGTTGTCTTTTCCATCCTTCCAATCCTTAACTAGGTGCTTGAGTTTGCCTGATTTGATCAGTGACTCAATATGCTTCTTAAGTTGGATACACTCCTCCGTACCGTGGCCTTTGTCATTATGGAACTCGCAGAAGCGACTTCCTTGCCGACGTTCCGGGGGAGTGGTCATTGGGGGAGGCCTTGGAAAGTTCTCCCCTTCTATCAGCAAGATCTCCCTGTAGGACATCTTTAGGGGGGTGAACTTATCGTCCGACCGTCCTCCTTTGCTTTGGCTCTTATAGTCTGAACCCTTGTTATTGTTTTGATTACCTTGACCGCCCGACTGTCTCCGGGACTGGTCATTTGACCGGTACCCATTTCCTCGGGATGGGTAGGCCGCGGAAACAGCTGTTTCTCCTTCTATGAAATTTCTGACCCTTTCCATGAGGTCATCATATCTCTCTGGACGCTTGTCATTGAGTCGCCTGATCAGTTCTCTGTCTGTTATGGCGTGCATGTAGTCAGAGATTTTCAGGAGCTCCGGCATGGTTCTTGTGCGCGTGCACTCATCATTGAAGCGTTCAGTGGAGGCTTCTGTGGACTCCCCCGACCGTTGCTTGACAGTTGCCAATGATACCGGATCCCTATTATACTTCTTCCTTTGAGTATAATTGTTCTCAAACGCAGTGCGTAGTTCCGTGAAACTATCAATGTTCCGTGGGGGGAGTGCCTCAAACCAGTCACGGGCGTTTCCGATCAAGGTCAAATTGAACATTTGGCACCATATGGGCATGGGCCATCGCTCAATTTTAGCCTGCGTATCAAATATTTTAAGGTGATCCACAGGATCACCGGACCCATCATAAGTCTTGATACACGCCGGCATGCGACGTTTGGTGTCCTCAGAATAGTTCCGTATGCGGAGGGTGAACGGGTCTTCCCTGGGATCCGCCCATGGCCGGGTGAGCCTAGGGTCATCCCATGGTTCACACCATGGACGCGAAAGATCCTCCGCTTCCGCATCTCGATAGTAAGGGCCACCATAATACTCATCATTGTTTGGTGGTGGAGGGGTGCGCCTAGGCCGGCGGCGCTTAGGCGGATGGTCATCTGAGTCCTCCCCAGACGGGTCTGGGGACGGCGGTGGTGCCCCATCCTTTGAATAGGGACCACTATTTTGGGACGAACCAGGAGCCTTTCTCCCAGTGTTCATTCTGTCCCACACACTCGGGCGACGTGCGGTTCTGGCTAGCTCTCGATCTGGTCGTTCGGGTGAGCCATCCGACTTTTCTCCCTCTCGTGATTGCATTAGTTCCTGCACGAGGCGATCCCCTATGCGCTCAAAGACATTCCAGGGTTGAGGAGTTTCCTCAAAGGTGCCCTGTTCCTGAGGCCGAGCTCTCCTTTTTCTCTGATTTTGGGAGGAGGTGATTGGTCCGGTGTCACCAAAGTTGAGTCTGGACTGGAGGTTCCTCCCCAGATTCAACCTTGATGCGATCCCCGGGACGATCCTATCGAAGTTCTGCGTGAGAACTCGAGTAAGATCCTCCTCGCTGAGTGGTAGGACCTCTACCTCTTCCTCTACCGATGGTCTGCGCGGATCCTTGTTAGGAGGGTTGGGTGCACTCCCTGGATCCGGATTGTCCAGGGTTGAGGTAGGTGGGGGTGTTGTGGAGATCGTGCTCGTCACCCCCAATGGCTGGAAGCCACCACGGCTGCCAGGTCCGCCTGCAAGGCGGCTAGGTGATTGGCTGGGGATGAGTATCCCTTCCCCTTGGGACTTCCGGTTTCCAGGATTCATATTCCTGGGATTGGCTTGCTGATGCCCCTTCGTCATTGGAAATTCAGAATGAGATTTTGTTCTAGCTTAGTGTAATGGTCCCACGGATGGCGCCAACTTGTTGATGCAAAAGTTGGTTGATCCTCGCTGGACCCGAATTAGGCTTAATTCGGGTTGGCTGGGCTCCGGCTCCTGCACCAAGTGAATAGTTTGGTTGGGACCCTGCACACTAAACAGCACGCGTTAGGCTTACCGTGGGAATGTTTCCCACGATTAGACTCCGGCGTGAGAGTAAGTAATCGGTTTAGGGTTTATGTGAGTTGAGAGTCTAAGTCGTAATACCTTTGTGGAACCCTTGAAGGTTCCTTTTATAGGCAGTGAAACCCTAATGGGCTTTCTCTGATGCTTCGGCCCCAAGGAAGAGATAACTACCAGAATTTAGAATGATTGTTATCTTCTAATTCTGGTAGTGAATATCCTCCTCCATTGGGATAAAGACATTCCTAGACAGAATATTATTCTGTCTAACCCTACGTCGGCCGTACCGGGCCGTGGGCCGCACACGTGTGTGCAGTTACTGTTCATCCAAGCCCATAAGCCTGAATGTCATTATTCCACCCATCTGTGATGGGCCGGATACGGGTAGTACCCATGGGCCGGGTTCATGACCCGGCTGGGGACTATACGTCATCAACTAACATTAGGTTGCTTATTTTCATCCAAAACTAATATATAGAATGTAACTCTTTATAAGAAGAAGAATATAGATGAAAACATACTAATTAGAAAAGACCATGAAACGATATATTAGTTCAAACAAAAACAAAAACAAGATGAGAACTATTATCACTTGAACATGATCGCATACTGAGAATGAAGAAACCATTCGTCAACTAACCTACAAGCAATGACGAGCAACAAGATTGCTACAATTTTGTTATGTGAAAGTAATGATGGGAAAAAAAGTTAGTTTAACTATATAAAAATATAATAAGAGTGGTAAACACTAAGCTCGGTGCATCACACGACTCATCAAATGCTAATAACAAGTGCACCAATATTATGTACTAAACAATTAGACACAACTCGCGTGCAACCAAGTCCATCAACATTACGCATTGAGCAATTAGACACAACCCGCGTGTAACACGCAGGTCTGCATGACCTGTATAATAATTTTTTCATCTCTTTATTCATTATTATTGATATTCATCTGTGTGTTTTTGTTATATCTCTCTAAGCTGTGACATCATCATCTTTTGTATACAATCTTTTATAATCATACATCATCATCTTTTGTATACAATCTTTTAGTTTCTAATTTTTCGTAATCATACATTATCTAACTTGTTTTGTGTTACATAAAGTGAGCTAAGAGGAGGTTAGCTGGATTCACTATACATCAGTTGTGATGTTGTTTTGAGCTTTAATTATCATTTTCTATGGTAATGTTTCCAAATAACTTTACACGCGACAGAATGCACACGGTTTAGAAAACATGTAATCATATTACAACATTCCTTTACTAAATTTTGCATAATGATGATTCAACTCTAGAAGTAAATTGTTTATGAAATCTATTGAAGCTTGTGATAATTAACTCACACGAAAGTAGAAAATGGTAAAGGTCATAAAATAGACATGTACTCTTCATTTTGTCATATTTTGACAAAAAAACTATTTTATGTAGGGACTTGACCAACGAACTTGTTAAATATAACATGACTTCACAAAAATCTTCCCATTTTGTAACGTGTTACTAACACGGTGTAACGGTCTTTTCCACGTAATATTTTTTTTAATATGCCACGTCATATTAAGTGAAGTTAGATCTAGGCATTTTATTTCCACATATCTGAAGACAACTTTAATCCCTATGAAAAACAACATAATTACACAAATCAACCCGAATTCAGCCTTTCTATTTTCCAGGTCTTCATCTTCAACAAATCACAATCGCCGCCCCCGCCACCACTCAAAATCTTGAACAAGAAACCTACCCGATCTTAAAAAAGGTAGATGATTTCTTTATTTGTTCGGATCTTCAATATCTTCATTTGTTCAGATCTAGATGGTTTCTTTCTGTATTTGTTCGGATCTTCAAGATCTTCAGATCCAAGATCTTCAAAATGTAGACTCATCATCGTTTACGATCAACATGGTGTGTTGGCTAAAACTTCCATTCTCTGAAAGAATTCCACTAAGCACTTTAACTTTCGACTCCAAAAACCATTGTATCAAAGCAAACACAATTCCTATTAATGCAACCAATACTATCATCGCTTGTGGCTTTTGCAATCAATTGGATATTTGTAACTGGCTTTTATGGCTTTTTGCCCATATGAAAGGCGCGAAAGATACTTCCAATTGATTGAGTAGAGAATTCATCAAATGAATTGCGAAGTTTTTATGATTCTTAAGGTTTTGATGTGGTAAAATAGGTTGTTTTGACCCCGGTTCATTTTTTTCTCTAGGTTTTATGGTCATTGATCTACTTAAAGGGTTAAAAGCTATAGGTATTATGTGTATAAATTTTTTGAGATAATTTTGGTTTTGTTTTAAATTAATGGTGATAATAATCTGGATAAGTAGATGAGAAGATAAAAATTTTGGTAAATTAAAGGAAAGGTATGAGATAAGGGTAAATCTTCATGTTATAATTAGTCAATCCACATAAGAAATCCATATTGGCAGGAATTACACATGTGTACACTTGGATATAACATAATGACATGCTAAATGCACCTGTAACATTGGTGATATTAACACATAATTAACAGCTTGGTTGGTCAAGTCAGTACATAAAATAGTTTGTTTATCAAAACAGAACAAAATAAAAAGTACGTGTGTATTTTATGGTTTTTACCTTAAAAGAACGGACATCAAATTTGAAAGAAATTGAGTAGAATTTTATATCTGGTGTCAAACGAAGCTAAGAGCATGCGGTATGCTGGTTGTTGAGCTCGCCGTTTCTTACGTGGTAATTCGTCGTTTGTTGCCATACCCTTGCGGCTTTAATTTTCCGCCACACAATGCATCTCACCACAAATAGAACAAGATAAAGATCGAAGAAATCTAGAATACAAGCTGAAAATAAGATTAGTCATAAATTGATGGGCTTATTGTAATATGGAATGACTTCCCTGACGAGAAGACTGTTAGAGCACACGGTACGGTTGAACCATCGTGCTCGTGTCATGGGCAAAAAGTGATGCCACGTCACTTTTTATTCCCACGACACCAAAACTCCCCACGATGGCTCAACCTCCCTCCCTGGTTAACACGAGAATTCTCGTGTCATCGTCACTCACCACTTTTTTTTTTCAACAATTAATTAACATAAACTTAAAATTTTCATTAATAAAAAAATTACAATCACTAATAGAAAAAAAATAACACGAAATTAAAAAACATAAAAAAGGGGGTTTTCCCCCTTACAACGGTCAAAAAACGTTCAAAACAAAATCCGTTACCCCCAACGGTAACTTTTTCAAATTTTCAAAAAAAAAAAAATTAAAAAAAAACCCATAACGCTACCCATGGCGCGAGTCACGGTGTGGTTAGCGGCGCCATAGGGTCGCGCCATGACCCATGGCGTCGGCTGGGCCAAACTCGACGACGCGAGCCACGGTACGATTGGCGCCGCCGTGGCCTGCCCACTGGCCAGCCACTGTACCGTGTGCTCTTAGGAAACATATAAGCGTCGTGGGTTCCAGTAAAAATAACATTTATCTTTATAAATGCGTGGCATATCCATGAACTTGTTTTGCGAAACAATATAATATGCAAATGATCACTTTATCACAAGCACTTTGTAGTTACATTTGGCAACTTTAAAATGACTAATAGAAAGAATAAGTTGTCTATATATCATCAGTTTGAGCTGTAGTTGGTACCTAATGATTGCTGATATACAAGTATGTCTCATACAACCTTATTCTCACCAAGACATAGATAAGTAGCAAAGTTTTTGAAGGTATAATTATTACAGTTATATTTTAATAAGTGCTGGTATCAAATACTAGTAGTAATTAACATCAAACTCCTAAATCTTACAACTAGCATCTACACGAGGAAGATTGTTCGTTGCTCTGGTCTTGTTGATGGGCTTCGAAGTTTCTTACATTGTTTGTTTCTCTTCTCTTTTTATTGTCATGAACTGCGTTGTAAAAATTAGCGACTGTTTCCCAAAACGCGAAGACCATTATCACTGAAAACACGATCCGGTTGAGATTCTCAGGGAGGAAAAACGCCAACATAAGGGAAAGCGGTACATGAAATAGTCCCAAACCAAAAGTCTTTACTACAGAAGAATTGGGATCGCTATCATTTGTATTATCCAAATGCGAAGTATAGTAATATGCAAATACATACGCCAAGATTAGACACATGAGTATATATCCGATCCAGTTAAGGTTTGGAGGGATATATGCTACCATAAATAGTGACAAATTTGCCACAAACGCCGCAATTAATCCAACGCATTTTACGATTGTTAAACGGATATACCACGTCCATGAGATTTTCAAGTAGTGTTTTCCAAAAATCAAAACTAAACATGCGAGTACAGCCACAAATGTTGTAACAATCGATATGATCATGAATGGAGGATTCATTTCGATAGGAGACATTTTTCTCCTATCGCATCTATCGAGAATTAGTATTAGGATAAACCTAGAGGTGAGACTCATCAATGATAAAATTAGATAGTAGTCGTGCACCCTGAACAACACAAAATGCAAACATTAGATCGTCTAACCATACATAGGAACATATCTCTATTTTAAACCCGATAAATGAATTATGAACGTGAACATGAAACATTATGGGAATGAACGTACGGTAGGTTGAAGACGGTGTCCGGTTGTGTTTGTGTGTCTTCTGTAATGGAAATGCTTGTTGAATCGGGCTCCATAGGTATGCTTCAGCTTTCTTACAAAAATGGTTCTAGAATTATATTACTATTAATAGGATTTGATAAATTAATAGTAAATGAAAAAAGAAAAGTAGAAAATGCTTTAGACTAGGTTTATTCAGAACCTACACCAACCCAATCTTTTATTAAAATACTATCTTCTTAATCCCTCACCTATACAACTTGCACATTCAACCAATTTCAACTTTTTTATCATTTATTCACAACCCAACCCAAACCAAACCAAACCAACCCTTATATTATTACTTTTCTTAATATTTGATTTGATTACTTAGACATTAATTGTTACCGTCAATCAAATTACTCGTATTTGAACAAACAAATTACCATCAAAACACTGAAACACAAAGTCACAAATACCTTTCAAAATATATCTCATCACCAAACATATTATTTCTTGAGCCCATATATTTGAACACTAAACTTATAAGCCCATTTACCAACGAGCTACTACTATTTAGTTACCCTAATTTGATCGCAAAAGACGCAGCTTTCGTCTTTCTTCATCACCTTCATTGTCTCACTTTAACGTCAATGTAACCATGTTGCTCTATTGATCTTAATCTATACTTAAATCGGCCGGGCCTATCTGATTGATGATCAAACCAAATAAACCTTGAACCGAATGACGGTTTAACCCACCATGAACCTCGGAACCATCGTCAAACATGCAACTGTTGTTCTTGGCATATTCAGAGATAATTGTTGGCAGTTTCACAGAATGACATGTGGCAAGATTGGTTTAGAGATTTGGAGGTCATGGAACGACCAGGTCGTTACATTCTCTTTCTTTCATTTGTACTTTTTAAATATAATATTAAGTTCTGTATTTGTCTTATAGCTACGGCCGATTGGATCAGGTCGTGAATAAAGATGGTCTTTGACGAGATGGCATTTATACATGATCTCATCGTTCTTTTCGGGCTTTAAATGCATTAAAATGTCATTAAATACCATATATATGCTTGTATTTGTTTACTTGTGTGTTTTAGGTATGGATATCGTGAAAAAGACAAAAGATCACAAGAAACAAGGAAAAACGGACACGAGAAACGAAGCCGTACAAAGAACCGGGCCCTAGTTCATGAATTATCCAAGATAATTCCTTGAAGACTTGAAGATGTATAAGATTGATCCTCAAAATATGAAGAAATGACACTTAAAACCCTTGTATATTCATAATTACAAGTTTGGTCCCTTAAGTTTGTCAAAATTACAAAATGGTCCTTCAACTTTGAAGAAATGACAAGTTTAGTCCCTCAACATTTCTAATTTGTCAAAAATGGTCCCTCATGAAGTCAAAGATACTATGAAGACCTTTGAAGATCAAGAAAGTCCAAAATCAGTCCCTCAAATATTCAAAAATGGCAAAAATAACCCTTGAAACATTTTTGCCAAAGTTTTGGGGCAAAAGTGTGAAATCAGAAAGTTCAATAACAAAGGGAATACGTTTTGGTGGCTGAAAAACTTGATTTACCCATTTCACCAAAACACAAGGGCCAAAGGTGTTCAAATGAAACATTCAAACACTTTTTTGGCCAAACAACTAAACAATCTACCAAAACCGGATCAAACTAGTTACTATTCACCATGAAGAACCCAGGATTTACCTTCACTTAAACAAAGGGTAAATCCAAATTAACCCTACCCACGCTTGATTCACACATGCAGAAACTCATCCCACACCCAAAACCCTCACTCCCACTCACCAAAGGGTCCCACCATTCAAGACGTCCACCCATCACATCACAACTTAACCTCCAAGCTTTGCCACGTGGCCAAATCAACAACTGACACTCTTTGCTTGGTTACAAAGCTAAAATGAACGTCTAGGATGCATTTGTACATCTCAATATCAAAATTCGTCTAGAAGATTCAAGGGCATTTTAGGGACTTCATAGCTAGCGTTTTCTTATTGTAGTCTCAGCCTTTGTGGCCTATATAAGGACTCCTCAACTTGTGAGAGAGCCTTGTTCCAGTCTTACCTTTTAAACATTGTAATTCCTTTTTGAATTTTATAAAAGTTGGTATTTTGAGAAAATTGTAATTCCTTTTTATGTTTTTGAAAGTTGGTGTTGTTTAAGGGTAATTCTGAGTTCCATTACATGTTATAAGTGTGCTAGAATCTTGTGGTTCAAGGACGTTTATGTTTGGTAAGGTTTTCAAGTTTGAAATAAGCTTGAAAAGTGGTTTCTGATTTTGCTATTTATCTTGTACTAATCCTTGACCAAAAGTTACAAGCTATTACAAGCTTGTTGACACCAAGCTTGTGAAGGGATTGGAGCCTTTGGTTGGGCAGTTTGTTCATTGTGTTGAAGAAATCAAGCCCATGAGTTTCTGCTTTGAAACATCAACCAAGGCAGTCATTCATCTTCTTTGTTGAAGTACCTTGGTCTTGTTCAAGTTGTTGAACAAGGTCCAAGGAGCATTGCTGGTCCTCCTAGGATGTTGTGGAGGACAGGTATAAGCTCTTGTTAAGATTCCTCTAAAAAATCACATGATATTGTCTGTTTCATGTTTTGCTATGTGATTTGGTGATTTTGTGTTTGTGCTTTGTGTTTTATGGTTGGTATCTGTTAGTTGTCACCTAGTGTAGCTATTTGATCATTAAAGTCAGTAGGTTGTTTGAAGGATTAAGAAGTTTGTTTGAAAAGTGCTTATTAAATGATTGTTTGGGATTACTGGTTCATAAGGCCTTATGGCCTTGTGCCCTTGGTTCTTAGGGTTTGGGAAGTCTAAAAAAGTCATAATAAACAAGTTTTAATCATTAGATAAGTTTCTGAAAGTTTGGAAAAAGGGATTTCAAGTTTTTCAAAAATCTGATAAAAGGTGTTTTGAAATTGTTCAAACACATCAGATCCAATAACTTCTTTGTTTGTTAGATCTAAGGTCTGAAATCAGGTTTGGGAATAGTTTATGTGATAAGCTATATATTGATTATCTGGTTGTTGAATTTGGTGGCTTATTGAGTGTGCTATAGCTTATCAAAGTTGGCTAAAGTGGTCATTTGCATCAGCAAAGTGACCACCTCATTTTGTGCTTGCATTTGTATCTCTAGTGTAGGCCTTGTGGTTTTGTTGCTTGGAACTTGTTTATGTGCTGCTTGTGAGTGATTTTGCTATTTGGTGTGCCTTGTACCTAGCTTATAAGCTAACTGGCTTATTAAGACCTTTTTGCCAAAATCTGTCATCAAAAGGTCAACTGACCTCTTAATACACAAGGACTCCTCCTTGAGTTCTTCACAAAAATTGCTTATAACAAGCCCTTATACCATCCTTGATCATTTGGTGAACTTTGGAGTACTTTGACTTTTGGTCAACTAAGCACAAATTGGCTTATTTTTGAGAACTCCTTATTGGTACATGCAACAACTTGGTTTTTGTAATAAAACTCATTTTTCTTAGCTTATTAACAAGTCTAGAAGGTTACAAGTCTTTTGGTTAAGCTTTTGCTAGAAAACTAGCTTATTTGGCTTTTTCAGCCAGCTTATTGGTTCACACAGCTTATTCTACTTGGCTCTTTGTGATTTTCTTGATTGATTATTCTTAGTTAAGCTATTTGTGAGCTTTTGCAACAAACTAGAGCTTCTGAAACCCCTTAGAACTCAAACCCGACTATTTTGTCGTTTAGTGGATTTCTATTTTACTTATTTCTGGCTATTGAGTGAGCTTTTTCAAAATTTCTTTTTACAGATCTCTTAGGCATCTCAAAAGAAGGTTGTGTGTTTAAGCAGAGCTTATGGCATTGGCTTATTGCTTAATGGGCTTATTGGCCCAATAAGAATAGCTGTTTGTTATTTAAGCTGTGATAAGCTCATTTTCAGCTTTTGGGCCTTCAGACTTTTGTGCTTAGAATTAAATTTTGAGTCAGATAGGGCTTTTTCAGGTCAATTGGGCCAAGTTTGACTTTTTGGGCTAAAAAGCCCAATAGTTTTGACTGTTTTTTGTTTTAGCTCATTTGGGGGCCCATTAGGGGTAATTTGGTCATTTCACTTTCATTTTCAGATTATTAGGTTAAAATAAACTAGTTTGCAAGTTTTTAGAATTTTTTATAATTTTTAGATATTTAATATTATTTTAATATTATTTTATTATTATTATTCAAATTTGACATTTTTTCACTTTTTATATTTTTCTTAGGTTAAAAACATTGAAATAGGATTTTTGCAACTCAGATTAATTTTATCTTCATTAGATTATTTTTTGTATTTATTTTAAGTTTTAATAGTTTTAAATCATTTTAAATAGTTTTTCTTAGTTTAAAATTTTACAAAAATAGTTTTTAATCTTTTTAGGTCATTTTAGAGGTTTACCAATTGAAAAATCTTTATTTGGGTTTTTGATAATTAATTTGATTTTTAGGGCTTTAATTAGCATTTAAAATTAATATTTAATTAATTAAAAGGTTTGAAAAAGTTTTGGTCATTGGTAAACTCTTAGTTTATTTATTTTGATTTTTGGTAAATTTTTGGGAGTTTTTTAGAATTAATTTTTATTTTTGCTCTTTTTACGGTTTTACATTTAGTCGTTGTAGTAATTAATTTCACGTCTTCGTCATTCTATTTTCTCATCCCCTTCTTTCAAATATTAATCTCAAATCAATTACGAATTATTCACACACATATACCTCCTTGGGAAACGAACTTCATTGGGTCATTAACACTTGATTTTCCTAAATCATTTGTTTAATACTTCCCCTATTTACCTCCTTTTCCTAAAGGTGTGGTAAAACACTACAACCATTTTGGCGCCACTTCCGGGGAGGTGTGTCGTGATTAATTTGTCTTGTTGTTTTTAATATTAATCATAAATATTATTTGTATTAGTAGAAATCTACTAATACGTATTATCAGTTTTTTTTTTGGTTTTTCTTGTGAAATTATTATTACTATATTGTATTTAGTATCACAATCAATACAAAATATCTCCAAAAGTGTGAAAACACAACCTTAATTGGGATTTGATCTCCTAATTATTGTATTCGAATCTCAAACAAAAGAAAAAGGCAAAAATAGATAAATACTTTCGTGAAGCTCGATTTTGAAAAATACGAAATATAAGGTGGGTATAAGGCGGGTATTATAAAATATACCCTAAGGAAAAAGGCTCTTAAGTGCTTCGCGCCGCCTCGTTTCCCCACTTGCTTGTGAGTATTTTGAGATTGAAGGCTAATCAAGGGTTTTGCCGTCCAAAGTATTATTATGTATCATATATATTTGCTTGGTTTTCTTTGTGATTAAACCCTCTTGAACAATTTGGTTTTCACCAAAGTTCTAAACTCAATCGAAGGCGTTCACTCCATGTGATCGTTTTCATTCTTTTGAGGCTTCTTTAATCAAGAGTTTGATTCGAGGAGATATTTGGTAGATTGTTGTCTACGAAGATACACCAAAATCCAAAAAAATTAAAAACAATCAAAAACACAAAAAAAAATTAAAAATTAACAAAACACCAAAAAAGAATCTTCTTTGCTCACCTCCCATTCTACGTGAAGTTTATGCTAACTCATAGTCAAGCTAAACGAGCTCGTAAACGTCGTCAAATCAAGGAAATCAAGAGACGTTGATTGAAGAACAAACTCCAATTGTTGAACCTATTGTAGAACAAGAAGTCGTCATGGCTAATTGTACTAAGATGGAGTTGCTTCAAGAACCCACCGAGTGTTTTGGAGAGGCCATTGTGATCCCCGCTATCCTTGCTGAGAATTTGGAGATTAAGACGGGTTTAATATCGATGTTGCAAGCAAATAAGTTTAGAGGTCATGAAAAAGACAACCCGTATTACCACATAAGGAATTTTAATCGTCTCACCGCAACAGCAAGTTTAAGGATGTTCTACATGACGCCATTAAGATGATGTTGTTTCCATACTCGTTAGATGGACCCGCTAAAATTTGGCTCGAGAAAGAACCACCAAATTCAATTTTGACATGGGGTTATCTCGTTTCTAAGTTTGTGAACAAATTTTTTCCACCATCTAAAACAACACATTTGAAAAATGATATTTCAAGATTTGTACAACGAAATAATGAAAGTTTTTCAATGGCATAGGAACGATTTAAGGAAATGTTACATGAATGTCCACACCATGATTTTTTGGAATTGCATCAAGTTGATACTTTTTATAATGGGCTTAATGATCATGAACGAGATTATTTGAATGCCGCCGCGGGTGGTAATTTTTTGTGCAAAACGACCGATGAAGCTTTAAAGATTATCGAGAATAGATCTAAGGTTTACAACCCTCGTAACACACCGAGTGTTGACAATATGGGTTCGTCATCGTCGTCATCGTCTCGTAGCATTAGTGCCTTACATGACGAAGCTAATGAGGAAAATCGGATTTTCCATAGGTTTTCAAATCATATGACTCATTGGAAAGCACAAGATGCTTTGAATTCCGCTTCGGTTAAAGCGGTTGATAAGAGTTGTTTGTCTTGTGGTGGATCTCATGATCTTTCCGAGTGCATTACCACCGGTGGTAACACTTCGAGTGCTTACGTAGCAACGGGAACTTACAACCAAAACGGCCAAGGTTCCCGCCCAAATCAAGCTCCACCAAATCAAAATGCTAATAACTATCAAAACAACAATCAAGGTTGTAATTATCAAGGCAATTCACGTAACTACAACAAAGGGAATTATCAAAATGGGAATGGACAAGTTGCAAATCAAAACCAAAACCGTGATTTTCAAAACATTACAAAAGGTTTTCAAAATGCTCACACTAAAAATCTTCAAGGAGAATTTTTGGATTATGCTAAAGCAAATGATGTTAAATTTGATAACATGCAACATGAGATGATTAGCTTAAGATCCGAGTTAAAAAACGAGCTTAAAAACGAACTTGCTAATGAACTTAAGACTCATGCTAATAAAATGGAAGGAAACGTTCAACGTCTTCAACAAAATCAACAAAAGATGGAACAAGGACAACATGAGATTAAGCAAGAATTGTTAAAAGCGGATTTAAGGCAATCAAAATTTGAAGACCGAATGGCAAAAATGTTTGAAGCAATCATGTGTAAACCCTCTTCCTCGGGTGGTCTTCCTAGTGATACCGTTGCAAACCCGAAGGGAGAAATGAAGGTTATTACTACACGAAGTGGTAAAACTTTCAAGGAACCAATCTCTCGTCCAAGTACTTCTACAGAGAAGGAAATCGGGAAAGAAACCGAGGTGATGGTCGAAAAGGAGCATATCACAAGCCCACGAAGTACCGCTCATACCACACCTACGGTTGAACCAATACCAATCATGGAACTCGAGATTCCATGGCCGTTGCCTAATGTCCAACCCACACCACCCTTACCTTACCCTTCGAGACGAAACAAAGAGAAATTGCAAGAACGTAACAAACAACAAATCGAGCTCTTTATAAAAATGTTTCAACAAGTGCATTTTGATGTGAGTTTAGCCGACGCGTTGTTATATATGCCTCGTTTCGCTTCCACTTTTAAAAGTATGATGAGCGATAAGGAAAAGATTTCAAAACTTGCTAATTATTCTTCGGTTTATCTTAACCGCATACCAGAAAAAGTTGGTGACCCAGGGAAGTTTCTCATTCCTTGTGACATACAAGATATGAAAGAATGCCTCGCCTTGGCCGATCTTGGTGCGAGCATTAATTTGATGCCATTTTCCATTTGGAAATCGCTTTCTCTTCCGGCTCTTACTCCTTCGAACATGTCTATCGAGATGACCGATCATTCTATGATTTTAGCATGTGGAGTAGCCGAGGATGTTTTCGTAAAAGTGGGGAAGTTCTAATATCCCGTTGATTTCATAGTAGTTGACATCCCCGCGGATCCTCAAGTTCCTCTAATATTAGGTCGTCCATTTTTAGACACCTCGAGATCGCTGATCGACGTTCATGCAAGAACTATCACTTTGAGATTCAACGAAGAGGAACTTGTTATAAACGCTACTCAAAACTCAAAACCTTCTCATGTTTATGCAATCTCTACCATCAATGACATTGACTTAGTTGATGTGGTTTGCGATGAGTTTTCACAAGAAGTGTTTGGTTTTTTCGATAGCTCGTCAAGTGCCAATCCCACTATTTTGGATCCGATTCTTGCTAATTCTACACCAAATCTCACTCCATTCCAAGGAGGCGATTTTACTTCAAATGAAATCGACAATGAAGATGAGGTGATTATTAGTGATGATACTTCTATTCCCCCATTTCTTCCGCCGATGGAAGTTATGAGTGGTGAGCAAAAATCTTCAATCGAGGAACCACCTATCCTTGAATTGAAAGATCTTCCATCTCACCTTGAATACGCATTCTTGGAAGGTGATGACAAGTTGCCGGTTATTATTGCAAAAGGACTTGCTAATGATGAGAAAACCGAACTCTTGAAAGTTCTTAAAGCTCATAAAGGGGCAATTGCGTGGAAAATTTCCGACATTAAGGGTATTGACCCAAAATTTTGTACTCACAAGATTTTAATGGAGGAGGACTACAAACCCGCAATTCAAAGTCAAAGAAGGGTAAAACCCAAAATTCACGATGTCATAAAAAAGGAAGTTTTAAAACTCCTTGACGCGGTAATGATTTATCCTATCTCTGATAGCCCATGGGTGAGCCCAATCCATTGTGTCCCTAAAAAGGGAGGAATGACCGTTGTGCCTAATGAAAACAACGAGTTAATTCCCACTCGTGTTGTGACCGGTTGGAGGGTGTGTATTGACTACCAAAAGTTAAATAACGCCACTCGTAAAGACCACTTTCCTTTGCCCTTCATGGATCAAATGTTGGAGCGACTAGCGGGAAATGAATTCTATTGCTTTTTAGATAATTTTTTCGGTTACTTTCAAATCCCTGTCGACCCTCGTGATCAAGAGAAGACTACGTTTACGTGTTCTTATGGAATGTTTGCTTATCGTAGGATGCCTTTCGGACTTTGTAATGCACCGAGCACGTTTCAACGGTGTATGATGGTTATTTTTCACGATATGATTGAGAAGTCGATGGAAGTATCTATGGATGACTTTTCGGTGTTTGGCAATTCGTTCACGTCGTATTTATCTAATCTTGAGCAAATGTTAAAACGTTGTGAAGAAACCAATCTTGTGCTTAATTGGGAAAAATGTCATTTCATGTGTAAACAAGGAATCGTCTTAGGACATAAGGTCTCGAAAGCGGGGATTAAGGTCGATAAAGCTAAGGTAGACGTCATCGCCAAGTTACCTCATCCCAAAACCGTTAAGGGAGTTAGGAGTTTCCTAGGCCACGCGGGCTTTTATCGTCGTTCATCAAAGACTTTTCGAAAATCTCTCGACCTATGACACACCTTCTTGAGAAGGATTCTCCTTTTAACTTCAATGAGGATTGTGTTAGAGCTTTCGAAACTCTTAAAAGGAAACTTACCGAAGCTCCAATTCTTGTTGCTCCTAATTGGGAATTACCCTTTGAAATCATGTGCGAGGCAAGTGATTATGCTATATGGGTCGTCTTAGGGCAACGTTATGAAAAGCATTTTCGTCCTATCCATTATGCTAGTAAGACGATGACCGAGGCTCAAATAAAGTACACCACAACGGAAAAGGAATTCCTTGACCTGGTCTATGCTTTTGAGAAATTCCGACCTTATCTCGTCTTGACTAAAAGCATCGTGTATACCGACCATTCGGCTATCAAGTATCTCTTAGCTAAGCAAGATGCTAAGCCGTGATTGCTTCGTTGGATGCTCCTCCTCCAAGAATTTGATCTCACCGTGCTTGACAAAAAAGGAGCCAAGAATCTAGCGACCGATCATCTCTCTCGTCTAGAAGATCCTCACAAAGATGTTTTCGAGAACAAGGAAATCACCGAAACATTTCCTCTCGAGACTCTCGGTGTAGTGAATTCAAAAGACACCACCCCATGGTTTGCCGGCATTGCAAATTACCATGCGGGCAATTTCAAAATCAAGGGTATGACAACACAACAAAAGCGAAAATTCTTTCGTGACGTCAAGTTCTATTTTTGGGACGACCCTTATCTCTTTCGGGTTTGTGTGGATCAACTCGTTCGACGTTGTGTTTTTGGTGCCGAAGCTTCTAACATCCTTAGAGCTTGTCACGTGGGACCCACGTGTGGTCACCATGGTGCTAATCTTTTGGCCTTCTATCTATCGTGATGCACACGCACTTGTGAAGTCGTGTGATTCGTGCCAACGTCAAGGAAAATCATCTCAACGTGATGAAATGCCGCAAAACATAATTCAAGTGTGTGAGATTTTCGACATTTGGGGAATAGACTTTATGGGGCCGTTCCCATCTTCTCATGGTAACAAGTATATCCTCGTCGCGGTTGACTACCTTTCTAAGTGGGTGGAAGCTAAGGCCTTACCTACTAATGATGCTCGTGTGGTAGTGAAGTTTTTGAAGCAACTATTCTCTCGGTTCGGAACCCCTCGTGCTATTATAAGCGATCGTGGAACCCATTTTTGTAATGACCAATTCGAGAAGGTCTTAAAGAAATATGGAGTTACTCATCGTCTTTCTACGGCTTATCACCCGCAAACGAGTGGGCAAGTCGAGGTTTTGAACCGAGCTTTGAAGAGGATTTTAGAGAGGTCGATTGGAGAAAACCGTGCTTCATGGTCCGACAAACTCGATGATGCTTGATGGGCTTTTAGGACCGCTTATAAGACACCTATCGGTTGTACTCCTTATAAGTTAGTCTATGGGAAGAATTGTCATCTGCCCATTGAATTGGAGCACAAGGCATATTGGGCCCTTAAGCATGCAAATTTTGACTTGAAGACCGCAGGAGATCATCGGAAAATACAATTGAATGAATTGGATGAACTAAGAGATAATGCTTATGAAAATTCACTGATTTTCAAAGAAAAGACTAAAAAGTTTCATGATGCGAAGATTAAAAACCGGGTTTTTAACGTTGGTGATCAAGTGTTACTTTTTAACTCAAGATTGAAAATATTTTCCGGGAAATTGAAATCTCGTTGGTGGGGTCCTTTCACCATTACACAAGTGTTTTCTTATAGGACCATCGAGCTAGCTCAAAATGATGGTCCTAACTTCAAGGTGAATGGACATAGGCTTAAGCACTACTTTGGTGGGGAAATTCCTTCAATGGTTGACCTTGACCAAGTCACCTTCCCCAATGATAATTAGCATTGAGGGGATCAAGTCGAGCTCATGACTCGGTAATAAAAAACGAGGTACCTCGTGGGGGAGATCCCATGCTTATCCTTTTATGCTTTCTAATAAATAATGAGAGGGGATATGTGCCCTTCCAACTCGTTGTCTCGTGGTTGTTTGTGATTGTGTTATCTAGCTTATCATCATCATCTACGATTGAAGACTCTCGTATTCATTTACGTGAGCCTCCATCGTTTGCTTGGAGAAGTTTTTCACTAATCCATGACATATCCTTTATTGTTCTAACAATTATCTTTTAGCATAATTAATAAACGACTTTAGATATATTGTTGATCACCCTTTCTATGCTAGATCCTAAACATTCGACTCTTCGTCTCTAGTATGGGGGTGCTGCACCTTTAGACTCGAAACATTGAGGACAGTATTTACTTTTAGTATGGGGGGTGAATAGATACTTGCTTTGCAACGCCCTCACGTTTTCCAACTTTCAGTGTTTTGTTTTATTGCTAACAAGGTTAAAATTGGCCAAATTTTAAATTTTTTTCTTAGTTGTAATAAGTGTTTTTAAGACACAAATGTATATTTTCCGATGGGTAGAATAAGAGCTAATTTTTGACTTGATGGGCATTTTGAGCCCTTTACATTCCTTAACCCGCTCAATTCAAGTTTTGCTAGACTTTTATATAGGGAACTTTAAAACGCGAAAGTCTTAGCTCATTCACGTTAAGAACAAGAACTTTTCGCAAGTTCCTATAATTGATCCTAGAAAGTCACTTATCAAGGGAACTATAAAATGCATTCTCTAAACTTGAAAAAGTCTAAGAAAGTGCAAGATCCTATAGGTGGCTTGAAAACCCAAAACTTTGATTTGATATAGTCTTAATGAAAGCTAATCCAAATTTGGCTTAATTTTGACTTGCATGGCTAAGTATTCACGAGTCTCTTTAATTAGAGGTCTTTATATAGTGAAGAACAAGAAATGATAGAGGTAGACAAGTGATTATGCTAAACGTAGAACATGAAAATGTTCTTTCAAAAACTCATATGTTTTTAATTGTGGCTTTTTCTTCCCATAAGATCAATGCATTAGGAATAAAAATAATTGCAATAAGTAAGGTCGTACGATTTGAAAGGTTACTTGGCTTCTAGCACAAGATCGTTTAAAAGTTGCGCGGGGTTGAATAGAGTTCATAGCCAAGGCATAACTTATTGAAGCGGGACGCGAAGATTGGTGAAGATCCAAAAAGGCCCTAAAAAGGCATGAGGAGCTCTATTTTGTTACTAAAGATCCAAGATGATGTGAAGTATCATTGTTCCAAAATCAATATGAAGGATCGAGACACACGACGAAAAGCAATTACTCCCCTAAAGATCATGGAGAAAATCTATCCAAAAAGACCCTTACAAGGTATGAGGATAAATATATCCAAGTCCGAAAAGGAGGCGGATCGTTGTATATCAAAGTCCAAAATAAAGATTGAAGAAAAATGATGAAGTCGTGGTCCAAATATGAAAAATCTCTCAAAAACGTCAAGTGAAGAAATTCCAAAATATGAAGAAAAGACCATAATTTCAAAGAACGTCTTCCCAAGATTTGAAGTATGAAGTACATGCCAAATATCGATCCGAGAAAGGTCTCAAATCGTGAAACGAGTTATGCCAAGATATGAACTTATGGAGATACACGAGAAGCCGTTTTAAAAGATTTTGTCCTTCGGCTAACTATCGATTAAATCGTGCTACTTTGCTTTCGGACTAATAAATAATCTAATAAGTCAATATGAATCACTTGTGATCCATGACAAATAGTTAAAAAAATGCTAGTAACCCATTTCCTTTTATAATAACTAGGATTGCGGGGAGAAAAAGTAATACACAATTTGGACGTCTGAGTAGTGTTAGCATTGTGACTTGTACCAACAATGATCTCGTTTTTACACTTAGCATGGAATGTATGACAATCAAGGATGACGAAATCTACTCTATGGGACATTCACTTGTTTCTATTCATTGGCCCTAGAAGTCACATTCGTGATGAAAATCATACATTATGTCTTTACACATTTTCGTAGTATTGTTGCAAGTCTTTTACTTTTCAATAAACGGTAATAAAATTGAATTTTGGTGATACTTAGATACTTTATTCTAGCATTGCGTGAGGGCACGTGAATGGCTTAGTATGGGGGAGTGATGAGATGGCATTTATACATGATCTCATCGTTCTTTTCGGGCTTTAAATGCATTAAAATATCATTAAAAACCATATATATGCTTGTATTTGTTTACTTGTGGGTTTTAGGTATGGATATCGTGAAAAAGACAACAGATCACAAGAAACAAGGAAAAACGGACACGAGAAACGAAGCCGTACAAAGAACCGGGCCCTAGTTCATGAATTATCCAAGATAATTCCTTGAAGACTTGAAGATGTACAAGATTGATGCTCAAAATATGAAGAAATTACACTTAAAACCCTTGTATATTCATAATTACAAGTTTGGTCCCTTAAGTTTGTCATAATTACAAAATGGTCCTTCAACTTTGAAGAAATGACAAGTTTAGTCCCTCAACAATTCTAATTTGTCAAAAATGGTCCCTCATGAAGTCAAAGATACTATGAAGACCTTTGAAGATCAAGAAAGTCCAAAATCAGTCCCTCAAATATTCAAAAATGGCAAAAATAACCCTTGAAACATTTTTGCCAAAGTTTTAGGGCAAAAGTGTGAAATCAGAAAGTTCTATAACAAAGGGAATACGTTTTGGTGGCTGAAAAACTTGATTTACCCATTTCACCAAAACACAAGGGCCAAAGGTGTTCAAATTAAACATTCAAACACTTTTTGCGCCAAACAACTAAACAATCCACCAAAACCGGATCAAACTAGTTACTATTCACCATGAAGAACCAAGGACTTACCTTCACTTAAACAAAGGGTAAATCCAAATTAACCCTACCCACGCTTGATTCACACATGCAGAAACTCATCCCACACCCAAAACCCTCACTCCCACTCACCAACGAGTCCCACCATTTAAGACGCCCACCTATCACATCACAACTTAACCTTCAAGCTTTGCCACGTGGCCAAATCAACAACTGACACTCTTTGCTTGGTTAAAAAGCTAAAATGAACGTCTAGGATGCATTTGGACAGCTCAATATCAAAATTCGTCTAGAAGATTCAAGGGCATTTTAGGGACTTCATAGCTTGGGTTTTCTCAGTGCAATCTCAGCCTTTGTGGCCTATATAAGGACTCCTCAACTTGTGAGAGAGCCTCGTTCCAGTCTTACCTTTTAAACATTGTAATTCCTTTTTGAATTTTATAAAATTTGGTATTTTGAGAAAATAGTAATTCCTTTTTATGTTTTTGATAGTTGGTGTTGTTTAAGGGTAATTCTGAGTTCCATTATATGTTATAAGTGTGCTTGAATCTTGTGGTTCAAGGACGTTTATGTTTGGTAAGGTTTTCAAGATTGAAATAAGCTTGATAAGTGGTTTCTGATTTTGCTATTTATCTTGTACTAATCCTTGTCCAAAAGCTATAAGCTCTTACAAGCTTGTTGACACCAAGCTTGTGAAGGGATTGGAGCCTTTGGTTGGGCTGTTTGTTCATTGTGTTGAAGAAATCAAGCCCTTGAGTTTCTGCTTTGAAACATCAACCAAGGAAGTCATTCATCTTCTTTGTTGAAGTACCTTGGTCTTGTTCTAGTTGTTGAACAAGGTCCAAGGAGCATTGCTAGTCCTCCTAGGATGTTGTGGAGGACAGGTATAAGCTCTTGTTAAGATTCCTCTAAAAAATCACATGATATTGTCTGTTTCATGTTTTGCTATGTGATTTGGTGATTTTGTGTTTGTGCTTTGTATTTTATGGTTGGTATCTGTTAGTTGTCACCTAGTGTAGCTATTTGATCATTAAATCAGTAGGTTGTTTGAAGGATTAAGAAGTTTGTTTGAAAAGTGCTTATTAAAGGATTGTTTGGGATTACTGGTTCATAAGGCCTTGTGGCCTTGTGCCCTTGGTTCTTAGGGTTTGGGAAGTCTAAAAAAGTCATAATAAATAAGTTTTAATCATTGGATAAGTTTCTGAAAGTTTGGAAAAAGGGATTTCAAGTTTTGCAAAAATCTGATAAAAGGTGTTTTGAAATTGGTCAAACACATCAGATCCAATAACTTCTTTGTTTGTTGGATCTAAGGTCTGAAATCAGGTTTGGGAATAGTTTAGGTGATAAGCAATATATTGATTATCTGGTTGTTAAATTTGGTGGCTTATTGAGTGTGATATAGCTTATCAAAGTTGGCTGAAGTGGTCATTTGCATCAGCAAAGTGACCACCTCATTTTGTGCTTGCATTTGTATCTCTAGTGTATGCCTTGTGGTTTTGTTGCTTGGAACTTGTTTGTGTGCTTCTTGTGAGTGATTTTGCTATTTGGTGTGCCTTGTATCTGGCTTATAAGCTAACTGGCGTATTAAGCCCTTTTTTTTCCAAAATCTGTCATCAAAAGGTCAACTGACCTCTTGATTCACAAGGACTCCTCCTTGAGTTCTTCACAAAAATTTCTTATAACAAGCCCTTATACCATCCCTGATCATTTGGTGAACTTTGGAGTACTTTGACTTTTGGTCAACTAAGCACAAATTGGCTTATTTTTGAGAACTGCTTGGTACATGCAACAACTTGTTTTTTGTAATAGAACTCATTTTACTTAGCTTATTAACAAGTCTGGAAGGTTACAAGTCTTTTGGTTAAGCTTTTGCTAGAAAACTAGCTTATTTGGCTTTTTCAGCCAGCTTATTGGTTCACACAGCTTATTCTACTTGGCTTTTTGTGATTTTCTTGATTGATTATTCTTAGTTAAGCTATTTGTGAGTGTTCGCAACAAACCAGAGCTTCTGAAACCCCTTAGAACTCTAACCCGACTATTTTGTCGTTTAGTGGATTTCTATTTTGCTTATTTCTGGCTTATTGAATGAGCTTTTTCAAAATTTCTTTTTACAGATCTCTTAGGAATCTCAAAAGAAGGTTGTGTGTTTAAACAGAGCTTATGGCATTGGCTTATTGCTTAATGGGCTTATTGGCCCAATAAGAATAAGCTGTTTGTTATTTAAGCTGTGATAAGCTTATTTTCAGCTTTTCGGCCTTCAGACTTTTGTGCTTAGAATTAAATTTTGAGTCAAATAGGGCTTTTTAGGTCAATTGGGCCAAGTTTGACTTTTTGGGCTAAAAAGCCCAATAGTGTTGACTATTTTTCGTTTTAGCCCATTTGGGGGCCCATTAGGGGTAATTTGGTCATTTCACTTTCATTTTCAGATTATTTAGGTTAAAATAAACTAGTTTGCAAGTTTTTAGAATTCTTTATAATTTTTGGATTTTTAATATTATTTTAATATTATTTTATTATTATTTTTCAGATTTCATATTTTTGCACTTTTTATATTTTTCTTAGGTTAAAAACATTTAAATAGGATTTTTTCAACTCTTAGATTAATTTTATCTTCATTAGATTATTTTTTATAATTATTTCAAGTTTTAATAGTTTTTAAATCATTTTAAATAGTTTTTCTTAGTTTAAAGTTTTACCAAAATAGTTTTTAATCTTTTTATGTCTTTTTAGAGGTTTACCAATTGAAAAATTTTTATTTGGGCTTTTTGATAATTAATTTGATTTTTAGGGCTTTAATTAGCATTTAAAAATTAATATTTAATTAATTAAAAGGTTTGAAAAAGTTTTGATCATTGGTAAACTCTTAGTTTATTTATTTTGACTTTTGGTAACTTTTTGGGAATTTTTTAGAATTAATTTTTATTTTTGCTCTTTTTACGGTTTTACATTTAGTCGTTGTAGTAATTAATTTCACGTCTTCGTCATTCTATTTTCTCATCCCCTTCTTTCAAATATTAATCTCAAATCAATTACGAATTATTCACACACATATACCTCCTTGGGAAACAAACTTCATTGGGTCATTAACACTTGATTTTCCTAAATCATTTGTTTAATACTTCCCCTATTTACCTCCTTTTCCTAAAGGTGTGGTAAAACACTACAACCAGTCTTATGGAAACACCGGTGAATTAATAGTAACTCCTTTTCGCTATGCTTGACCAAATCTTTTACTTCTTAACAAAAATTGGAAATTAATCTATTTTGATTCGGTAGTTTTTTTTAATATTTTTTAGATGAGTTTCTAACTTAGTATTGCGATCCGAATAATTTCAAAAGAACTTCATTTTTAGATATAGCACGGAGTGGGCGCGGGCGCGTAGTTAAACCGCCCCTACACAATCACTACACGAAAAAAATGTTTAAATGACGAGTAAAAAATTGTCATTAATAGAAGAAAATTGGCACTACTTAATGACGAAAATTAACGTCGTCACTTGCACTATAGTGTTTCACAAATAAAAAAAAGGTAAATGTTATAAATAAACAACGTACTATCAAAACATGTCCATTATATACTGAATGAAAAAACCAGTTATCGTTAGTACTTTCGTTAAATTAGAATTTAGTTTTACATTTTTAGTCCCCTTAGCTTACATCATCATCATCAACAACTATCACATTCCCATTCCTAGATCCACAAAAACAAAATCCATATTCCCAGATGATGAAGATAAAGTTGCATCTTTCATTTTTCCCAACCAATATTCCAGTAGTAAACACAAAATTGCTAAAAACATAACACGAAATCTTAATTCGTCTAAATCCGAATCACAACCACATATTAAATGCTTTCATACTTGATTCACCTAAATCTGAATCACAACCACATACTGGATCAACGAACCTTTGTTTTAAGCTGTTACTGTACCCAACACAATTGATAATCACCATTGTTGACCAACACTGGATCCACGAATCTTTTGATAAATGAAGTGAATAATGTTCCAAAAAATTATGAAGTTCTTGATCTTCTTATAAGGACTGATGGAGCTAATGGAGATTCTGATGATCCTGATTTGGAGACAACGAATGATACTCATATACATGATAGAATAAACAATAAGGTTGATGATGATCTTGTTGTACAAGTACTAGAAGTTAAAGTTCTTCTTGAAGGGTACAGTAGCAACTTAGATGGATCTGGGTTTTTCTTATATGACTATATCCAAACACCTCCTCATCCCATCTTTTTCTCCATGTAAATCTTTTTACCCATAAACATTTAAGAACCATTAAATTTGGTCTCTACTACTTCACCAAAGATCCAAAATAATACAACAAGCAAACATTAAGTGATTAAGGGAATATATTACATGTTCGGTTATAGAAATCCAAATTTGTTGGCGCCGCCAAACAAAAAAAGAATTAAATCTGGTCTCTACTACTTCGCTGCACTATGACTTAGTCTGGATTCTATTTATGATTTTTTGGTTAATGGGGAGCAGTACTCAGTATTCGGCTTTGTTCTAAATGTGCAAGTTTGGTTGTGTATACAAAAAGCCAATAACAGTTTATATAGAACATAAAACAAATCCAAACATTGTTTATTTTCAAAAAGTAAAACCAATATGTTTTGACTGATTTTTTTGACTTGACTTTCCAATCTTTCTATAAAAAAGTTAAGGGAATAATATACATGGAGTATGAATCGGTACATACGTGTTCAATTACATGTTCGGTTATGATTGTTAAGGAATTTATTGTTTTGATTGCTTAATCGGTTATTCGAATTCGAGGTTAGTGGATTCTGGGTTAAGGATGATCAACAATATTTTTTTAGGATTGTGTTTTTGGAAGATGAAGAAGATTTGTTGATGATAATGATGTTAGCTAAGGGGACTAAAAATGTAAAACAAAATTCCAGGTTAACGGAAATACTAACGGTGACTGGTTTTTTCATTAAGTCAAAGGTAAAATCTCCAGTCAAGTATGTATTTAGTACATAAAAAAGTTTGGTGTGTATAATCGACACGTTTCGATAGTACGTTGTGTATTTAGGACATTTACCAAATAAAAAGTGATGAAATTAGAATTTGACACTAAATTTATGACAACCCTAATTCGTCAGTTAGGGCTGTGTGACAGCCAGTTTCTTTACTAAATTTCATCACTAAATTAAGTGGCTAAAGTGGTCTAAAACTAGTGCCGAAAGAAAGGCGTCTATATTTGGATGAACCTAACGGGAAACTAATGAGACCTTGAAGTCCAGTAGTGACGAAATATTTTCTCACTTTCCGAAATCCGACATCCCGAATAATGTGATACCTGTAATTGTAAATATGATTTGTAGACCGAAAATATGCAAAACTTATTTTTAGTCGATTACAAGAAACTACTTGATTCATACAAAAGCCGAAACATCAGAGCTATATCCGACAATTTAGGATTTGTAACACATAATTGCAACAAGTTATAAAAAGATACTAAAGGTCCTATAATAGAATTTACAATGGTAAACTATTTCTACAGATATTATCGGCCTCAACTCTAGTCAAAGATTCATAGAATCCAAATTCCATCATTGCTAGGTTTTATTTTGATGGGTAATGCGCCAACAAAAATGGTATTTTTTTTAGAATTCGATATGGATGAATATAATTAACTGAAAATTTCAAAATAATTCGGGATAGACCTGGATTTAATCAGATACAATTTGAAGGATTTTGTAGGTTCATTGATGAGGGTTTGACATAAGAACATTCTAAGTTTCCTAAAATTGAAGATACGAGTGTTTGGAAAATTGCTTGGAATCAACCCTGATTTTGTATGCGTAAGTGGTGTAAGTGTAACTCTTTTGAACTTTCTTCCACCAACCCAACATTGATATAGTCACAACTTTTCAACTTTTCGTGCTAATTGAATGTCAAAATAACTTTGAATAGACTTCACGAATGAATATATCTTGGAAACTAGTTAAATTTTACACTTTATATACCTTTGCATATATAAAAAAAGGAAACAAAATCCCATATTTTTAAGTGTAACATTTTTTATAATTTTTTTTCATTTATGTCTTCTTCCCGAACAACAAAAAGGTTTTCTATAATATGTTTAGTATAACCAACAATACATGTAAGGCTGAAATTTATAAATACTATGTCTACTTTCTAAACTGACTCATTATGTTTTTTGGATTCATGACTCTTACATAACATTTATAGGTAATTTGGGTATTTGATTCATCTTGAGGCAAAAAAGATAAACTTTGGTTAATAAACACGGATTTTAGCCAACTAAATTGCACCTCCCGATCAGATGTGACATATGTGCGGCTAAATCGATTTAGCCGCACATATGTTGAAAGGTATAAGTTTTACCCCATTGTATAAATGATTTAATACAAGAATTTTTATATTCAAAGACTAAGGAATGTTTGGTTTGACTTATATAACGTAAGTCCATTTCCGTTTATATAATATGGGATACTTTATTTACGGAACCCATTTTTGTGAAAGAATTTGTAAAACTCTTGTTTTTGAAGGCGAACATATAAGTTTGAAGGAGTACATGTATCTTTTTGAAAGTGTACATGTATGTTTTTTATCCGTGCACATACATGCATGAACGTTTTCAATAATGTATGTTTTTGAATGCGTGCATATACATGCATGCACGCACTCAAACATATATGTTTTTGGATATATTTTTTTTAATTTTATTTAATTTTGATCAAAAAACTTCAAATATGCTAGGCGAATAAAAATATTCTCTAAAAACATAGATTCACACCTTCAAACATACATGTTTGCCTTCAAAAACAAAAGTTCTGCCAATTCTGTTATTAAAATGAGTTCTGTAAATAAAATTACACTATATAATATAAGTTTTAATTTTGTAGCTTATTTGAATACTTATGGGCTTATATAAGTTTATTATATCATGGTAAACTTATATAAGCCCCAAAGTCTGAAAATAATCCACAAAATTAGGCTTATTTTGATACTTATAAGCTTATATAAGTTTATTATATCATAACAAACTTATATAAGCCTATAATTATCCAAATAAGTCATAAAATTCAGGCTTACATTATATAAGCCAAAATAAGCTTAAGTTATATAAGCTAAAACAAACAGCCCCTAAACAAGAACAACATATTTAAACAACCAACATCTTAGAACTATATACACTAGTTAAAGACTTGCAACATATTTAACATTTAGAGAAGAAAAAAAGGATCATCTTTTATTTACATTAGTTCTAAAATTACACATCCGTGACACATTTGTTTTCTCTCTCCTTTCACATAGCTCATAATAAAAACTCACCATTCAACCGTAGTAAAAAAACTCACTGTACCCACATTTTTTTATACTTTTATTTTTAAAATAAAAACATAAAGTAAACGTACAAAATTAAAAAAAAATGTAAAACGTAATTAATTAAAATACGAACGAAAATAAAAAACAATACACTACGAAAAAATATAAATACAATACACTACAAAAGAAAATAAAAATACAAAAAATACAATAAAAACATTACATTACAATTAATCTGATTCCAGATCATCCGAATTAGATCTCAGTCCAGATTCCGACCTTATTTGAATATAAAGAACCATGCCAATAAACAAAAGTGCCCATACTACGAATTGAATAATGTTATAGGTGAAAACCAACAATCCAATATGAGAAACATATGTGCACAATCAAGCAAGCAAACATGAAAAATATAGTGTAAATTGCGTGATACCTAAAACATGTTGCTAGTTAAATATAGAGAATTTAATATTATTGGACGTAATATGTATTCACTTTATTATTGTTAGGTTTTTTACAGACCAACTTTTTGTACGCATGGTCTCAAACTCTCAATTATGCCATGCGCGGCACCCTAATTATGTTGACGTGTTCATACAATGGAGCTGCTTGATAATCACTTGGCACAGTAATGAAAATTTATCGTAATGAATGGAAGGCGTGGCATACTGGCATGCATATATACTTTATTATGCCATATTTGTTACAAATACTTTCCTTTCTTTCTTACCGGGCCTCGTGTACTTGACTCCATTAGATTATGCTAATTTAATACTGTACCAGCTTTGTACTGTGCAAGTAATTGATGATGATACATACTATAAGCTCCTGCTTGCTTTCTGCAAAACAACAGTCTTAACATGGCATAGATGGAGCTGCTGACACTAATGTATTGTACCTCGCGATTTATTGCTTGCAAAGACTGAATTGATTATCTATTTTGCCATTCAGGTGAAATAAGCCAACAGAGCATCAAATCAGAAAAGATGTTATCTTGTTTCTTACTCAACCAGCCTGTAGGCCGGTGACTCCATTTATGACAATAGCTGGTAATAAAGAGTGATCCGAATATCCGAGCTGGACGAGTAGTTGATCAGTGGTTCAGAATTAATTAATTCCTTCTAGCTGATAGAATTAAATGTTATAGTTTGCACTTTTGCTGTTTTGCATATATCTGCAAGAAGAATAAAATATCAACTACCATATAATATCTGCTTCTTTATGATGTTTTAAAACCTGGTTGATCCGGTCTCTTCAACCCTTAGAAAACCGGTCTAGATGTGGAGGAGTTTTTGCTTGGATGAAAAGCGGATTGAACCACCTATCGGGTTTACTTGGTTTGATAATCCCAGCCGGTTCATTATTTTCTTAAGAATTAATCTTATACAAACTTTTTTTCCTTCCATGAAGCTTTGTAAGTTTGAGGGTAATCTACCATAGTCTGTTATAAAACATCATCAAAGAAAGAACACCTTAAAAAGGTTTTAAAACATCATCAACTACAAATTCAACCATTAAAGTATTAATTAAGCTCACAAACCAACAAAAAGCTCTTTGAAACTGATACGCCCATGCCTACACCAAAGCCCAGGCCTGATGGGCGACCCAAGAGGGTTAAGGTCAAGCCCGTATGGCATAAGGATTATGCCGTATGATATCTATCTTTATTTATGCTGGAGTTATTAGGAATGTCAATATGTCGTGTTTAGGAAAGTAATCTTTGTTTAAGAATAGACTTGTAATCGACTTGTGATTCAAGCTATTAGTATTCGGTATATATATACCGACTTCATTATCAATAAACTTAATGTTTTGTGTCCACAACTAAATCTCTTCTCTTCTACTTTCTTAAGGAGCTAGCACCCTGCTATAAGCGGTGCCATATCCCGATACCATCCGCAAGGATCGTATCAACTGGTGCTTTCATTCTTGTTACTGTGCGTCGGTACTGTTCATCAGTGCTATTAAAAAAAAAAAAAAACCATTCTTGTTCATTGTTATGGCTGAATTGGACGAACTTCGGCTGTTAATCAAGGATCAAGTCGCGGCTAGTAAGCAACAAGCGGAGGCATTCCAGGAGCAGATGTTGGTTTTACAGAACGAATTACAAGCGAACAAGAGTTTGTTACAAACAGGGCGTTATGGGGCTGGTGGTGAACTTGCGATGCAGTTACCACGCTCGATGCGTTTGGACGTGCCCAAGTTTTCGTGTGCGGATCCGGACCATTGGATTTTTTCGATTACTGAATATTTTTCCCTTCTGAATACCCCGGTCGATCAGCGGCTGCGAGTGGTGGGTTTTAATCTTGAAGGGGATGCGGCGGAGTGGTTCCGCTGGATGACGCGAAATAATTTAATAACAACCTGGGATGGGTTTTTGGAGAGTGTGAAAAACCGGTTTGGACCTTGCAAATATGAAGATCCGCAGGGAGCATTGTCAAAGTTGTTACAAAAGGGAACAGTGGCAGAATATCAAAGTGACTTTGAGAAGCTCATGAACCGTGTAACAGGTATATCTGAGGCTTTGTTGATTTCTTTTTATGTTTCTGGTCTTAAACCCGCATTGCAACGTGAATTATTGGTGTTTAAGCCAACGACTTTGGGTGATGCATTTTCTTTTGCGCGGGTCACGGAGGCTCGTTTGGGTGACCAGGGGTTAACCCTTACTACAGGTGGGGTGTCAGCTTCTGCCAAACCTCAGACCCTAGCAACATCAACAACTCGTTCGGGTACTTTTCGGCCGGAAAATAGTAAACCACCGTTGCTTGCTGCCACACCCAAGACACCACTTCCGATTAAGTGGATTTCTCCGGCTGAACGCCAGGAACGACTTAGCAAGGGTTTGTGCTTTAATTGTGATAGCAGGTGGGTGCGAGGACATAAATGTCCCGCTAAATTTCTTTTGCTTATGTCTGAGGAAGACGAGCAGCCGGATGATACGACTCAATTAGATGTCGTGGAAAGCGGTGATATATCTATCCTCAATTCGTTAGTTGGCCATGGCAGCCCGCGGTCACTTCAGTTATGGGGTAAACTAGGGAAAGGGAAGGTACATATCCTTATCGACAATGGTAGCACACACAATTTTGTGCAACCAGGCGTTGTAGAACGTTTGCATCTACCAATAGCGGAAACGAAGCCTTTTAAGGTGTACATTGGCAGTGGTGAAAGTTTGTTGTGCGAGAATATGTGTGCACAAGTGGCGATTGAAATCCAGGATTTGCAAATGCATGTGGATTTATATGTGCTTCCTATGCAAGGGCCGGATATGGTTTTGGGAATACAATGGTTGCAACAATTGGGTAAGGTCACTCACGATTATTCTCAGCAAACGATGGAATTTTTTTGGTCAGGACACGGGTATACGCTGCGGGGTGAGGAATCTTTACGCCTGAAGCAAATCAGTTTGCGCCACATGCAGGCTTTACTAGAGACGGACGATGTTTACGGGGTATATGAGTTATATCATTTAGCTACCAAGGAGCAGGGCTCACAAAATGCAGACGCGGGAACCATCCAAACCCACCCGGAGATCAACCAACTCTTGGATCGATTCGAGTCACTTTTTCAGGTACCTAGTGCTCTTCCCCCTCATCGGAGCATTGACCATCGTATTCACTTATATCCAAATACCAAACCTGTGAATGTTCGGCCGTATCGTTATCCCCATTATCAAAAAGGAGAAATGGAGAAACTTGTGGATGAGATGTTGAGACAAGGAATTATACGTGTGAGTCACAGTCCTTTTTCTTCACCCGTTTTGTTGGTTAAGAAGAAAGACGGAACTTATCGTTTTTGTGTAGATTATCGGGCTTTAAATGAAGTCACAGTTAAGGATAAGTTTCCTATTCCTACAGCAGATGAGATGTTTGATGAATTAGGAGGTGCTGTTATTTTTTCCAAGTTGGATTTACGGGCTGGTTATCATCAGATACGAGTTCATGAACGTGATGTGTATAAAACGGCTTTTCGAACTCATGATGGTCACTATGAATTTTTGGTCATGCCGTTTGGACTTACCAACGCTCCATCTACTTTTCAAGCGACCATGAACCGTTTATTTTCATCCTACTTACGCAAGTTTGTGATTTTTTTCTTTGATGATATATTAATTTATAGTTCGACTCTGACTGCGCATCTCGAGCATTTACGTTGCGTTTTTGAGTGTCTACAGGATCATCACTTTTATGTTAAACAGTCAAAATGTGTGTTTGGGGCTACATCACTAGAGTACTTGGGGCATATTATATCTGGAAAAGGTGTTGAAATGGATCCCAAGAAAATTGCAGCAATAAAGGAATGGCCCGTGCCTACTAATCAAAGGCAGGTACGTGGGTTTTTGGGACTTGCTGGTTATTATAGGCGTTTTATTCAAAACTATGCTACTATTGCTGCACCATTATCTAGTTTGCTCCAAAAACAGGGGTTTAAGTGGGGCGAGCTGGAGAATAAGGTTTTTAATGAACTAAAGGTTCAAATGTCATGCGCGCCGATTTTGGGTCTTCCTAATTTTGACGAAATGTTTGTGGTCGAAACGGATGCATCGGATAGTGGAATTGGTGCTGTGTTGCTGCAACGGGGGAAGCCACTTAGTTATTTTAGCCGAAAATTAGGGCCTCGTATGCGTGTAGCTGCAACTTATCAGAAGGAGTTGTTTGCCATTGTTGAGGCCGTTTATAAATGGCGGCAATATTTACTTGGGCGTCGATTTACTATACGGACGGATCATAGGAGTCTCAAGGAACTTATGCAACAGGTTATTCAAACACCTTTGCAACAAAAGTATGTGCGGAAGCTTATGGGTTTTGATTTTATTATTGAGTACAAGCCAGGGGTGACTAATCAGGTGGCTGACGCTTTGTCGCGTGTGTTCGACGACGACAACGACATAGGGGCTGCATTCATGACCTTAAGTCAGCCAAGGGTCGAGTTATTGAGTGAATTAAGGAAAGAAAATGAGACACTTGAAGATTTAAGGCAAATTCATCAGAAGATTGACCTTAATGAGATCATGAAGGGATTTCGACGCGAGCAAGGGGTAATTGTGTTTCGAGATCGTTACTACTTGGGCGTTGAATCAAAGCTGAAAGAGTTGTTGCTATATGAGTTCCATAACACGCCAATGGGTGGGCATAGTGGTGTAAAGAAGATGCTGGTCGGAATATCAGCATTATTTTATTGGAAAGGAATGCGCAAAGCGGTGGAAGATTTTATTCGTAACTGTTTAGTTTGTCAACAAACTAAATATTCCACGCAAGCTCCAGGTGGGTTACTACAACCATTACCAACACCGGACCAGGTATGGGAGGATGTTTCCATGGATTTTATCACTGGTTTACCAAGCTATAAAGGGATGACTGTTATTTTTGTGGTGGTGGATCGTTTTTCTAAGTATGCACACTTTGGGGCATTACCAACTAGCTTCAATGTTTCTAAGGTAGTTGAAGTTTTTCTAGATATGGTGGTGAAGCTTCATGGAATTCCTAAATCTATCGTGTCTGATCGGGACCCCATTTTTGTTAGCAAATTTTGGAAGCACTTATTCGAGGAAAGTGGGACTAAGTTGCATCATAGTACGGCATATCACCCTCAAACGGATGGTCAAACGGAGGTAGTTAATCGTGGCCTTGAGCAATATTTGAGGGCCATGGTTTCAGATCGACCTCAACATTGGGTACGATTGTTGCCATGGGCTGAATATAGCTATAATACTAGTTTCCATAGTAGTATTAAGATGTCACCGTTCCAGGCGGTTTATGGACGTGTTCCACCTTCGCTTATTCCTTATCCCCCAGGATCGTTAAAAGTAGCTGCAGTTGAAGAGTTGTTGGTGGAGCGTGATATTTTATTGCGCCAACTTAAGCATAACCTGTTAGTGGCAAGACATCGTATGGAAATGCAAGCTAATCGCAAACGACGTGAGGTTGAGTTTGAGGTGGGTGATATGGTGTTGGTTAAATTACAACCATATCGACAAGTTACGTTGGCTAGACGTAATTCTAACAAATTAGCCAAGAGGTATTATGGTCCATTTGAAATACTTGAGCGGGTGGGAAAAGTGGCTTATCGCTTGGCTCTCCCAGGGACGAGTAAGATACATCCAGTATTTCATGTTTCATTGTTGAAAGTGTTTAAGGGGACGGACCAGAATGTGGCACATTTACCCGAGGAGGAACATGAGGGTCATCCTATGGAAAAACCTTTAACTGTTTGTGATACTAGGATGGTTTTGCAGAATGGTGTACCAACTCGTCAAGTTTTGGTTCAATGGAGTGGAAGTTCACCCGAGGAAGCGACATGGGAATGGTTATCCGAGTTCAAATCAGCTTACCCATCTTACCACCTTGAGGACAAGGTGATTTCTGAAGACGGGGGGAATGATACGCCCATGCCTACACCAAAGCCCAGGCCTGATGGGCGACCCAAGAGGGTTAAGGTCAAGCCCGTATGGCATAAGGATTATGCCGTATGATATCTATCTTTATTTATGCTGGAGTTATTAGGAATGTCAATATGTCGTGTTTAGGAAAGTAATCTTTGTTTAAGAATAGACTTGTAATCGACTTGTGATTCAAGCTATTAGTATTCGGTATATATATACCGACTTCATTATCAATAAACGTAATGTTTTGTGTCCACAACTAAATCTCTTCTCTTCTACTTTCTTAAGGAGCTAGCACCCTGCTATAAGCGGTGCCATATCCCGATACCATCCGCAAGGATCGTATCAGAAACTGTGTAAGTAAAGCCACATATGTTGTTATAAGCCTCGCAAAGAGCTCAGGCTCAACTTGGCTTATTTTCACCCCTCGAGATAACCAAACCACTGTGCATAGTTGTTTCACCTCTTTTTATCTCCTTCATAAACATACAACATTATTTTGATGAAATATTATTTATATTATTAAGTTTTATCAGTGGATTCTGTGGAAATCATTTACAAAAATTTAGAAAAAATTTCGACAATTTAAAGGCACCTTAATTAGTACTGCATGAAACTTATTCCTTTTGTATACAAAAATTTACCTTCCTAAATGGAATTCATTTACAACTTGAACTCCTTTTACGTGCCCTTATACTCCTAGAATAGCTCAAATCAGCCGATCATGTATTGTTAATTAGATCAATCTGTTGGTGTAAAAATAACATTTTAAGTAATCCGGTCATGCAAAAGGAACTACAGTTAGTGTAAAAATAAATGATATATACCGGATATTGTGAAATTTCTTTTAAATCTTTCAAAAATAATTCGTTATAACTGATGTCATGTGTATAAACGATCTTGTGCAATTTTTTAAATTTTTTTCAAGAATTTAAAAGAAAAAACCTTATTATTTAAATTTAGACATTGTTTATAACTTCATTCATCCTAATATTATTGTCCGTCTTTTTTATTCGTTATCCAAAATTTTGGGACATGTCCTCGTCAAATGTTTTGATCAAATTTCGCATTGTGAAAGTCTTGATAGCAACATTTTATCGTTTAGCTCCTTTGGTGAGGACAGGTGTGTCTTTAATATAAGTCTCATGGCACATTCTACTATTTGTCGTTGCGCTATATGTACAAAACACACTCATACGCCAAAAATACAAATAGCCGTTTAACCTACACGGACATACTGTTAAATTTTCTATGTTCATTGTGTTGTATTTTTAAAAAGATTTAGTGCATAATTTTAAGGGCATAAAATTATTTATTTTAGATTAAAGTCATTTGACAAAATTATAGAAGATGAGGGTCTAAACTGGAACATTGAAGCTTATATAAAGAACAATCTACATCTTGTTCTCATGACAAGCATAGAACCACCAGCTCCAATACATATGTTTTTTCACCAAGTGTTAATTGTAATATTTTTTGGCTCCGTCGCACAAAAAAGAAAAATTCTACTTGATGAAATGGGTGGTCTCGAAATTTTAAGACACGGTAATATTTTTACTTTTAAGACACAATATGGATCATATTTCTTTTTTGGTCGCTTGATTCCGTGTGTCTTATGAATCTCGCTGAATAGGCTAAAACAATTTAAAAGTTCTCTTAATTTTCAGTTTTGCATAACCTGAAATTTGTTGTACATTTTTATTATAATGATCTAATATAGGATTTGGTATAAGTGAATTTTCGAAATGATCTTTTAATGTAACACAAACCTTATTATAGGTGAACTACCATAAGACTACAAGTTATCATTTGATCGTTATAGTTGTGTGGTCAATAAATTTTTAAAAAATGCAAATTTGTCTTTATATTTATGGTAACAAAAATATGTTTTGAATAATTTTTAATTGGTATAAGATTTATTTTGTTGTAAGCGACACAATTTTATCCATAATTTCTTTTAGTTTTCAATATTTTACCCGGAAAGGCATCACCGGACCATCTGACCATTTGACTTATTTCAGCTCGCTATCACAACCCTTCCATTGATATTCTTCTCGTCCATGTTTTTCGAAGAAGATATTAACTGGAATTTTTCTGGTACGCTTTGGTTGGATTTCTAATTGCTTCGTTCAGTTTGCACTCCACTCACATCGGAAGTTGCAAACAATTCTCAGCCGAAGTCGTGACACAGCTAAGGCAAGTCTTACTGTTACCAAATTGCCACCTAACGATCCCGCCACCTAACGATCCCGCCACCTAACAATCCATGGACCTGACCGTGAACATTTAGCCAAAGGTGTAGAATGGCTTGCAAGAGGAACCCCTGCCAAGAATGATTCACCAACCATTGATGCGGCGAATGTAGCAGCCAACCTAAGGTTGGTGTTAATGATGGATCTTGGTGTGTGAGATTTGTTGTTATGATACTTGTTATTATGGATTTTTATTTTCAGTAGTAGTTGATAAGTGATAAAGCTTTCAAATTATCTTTTTGACTAGGTAATCAGATTATCTTTAATCGAAACATGTAGACCTTGAAATTTAAATGACTTTTTTAGGAAACCTTAATGGTTTCTTTGGCTTAGAAAAAATTTATTTTGCTAAATTAGAGATTGGACCAAAGTTGGCTCGATTTTATTCGATTAGCCATTAAATTATCACCTCTTAGATCCTTTGCTCAAGTTAAACAAAAAAATTTTTAGAAAAAAAAATTCGAAAGATAAACCAATTGATTGAATCTAAAAAATATAATTCGCAAATAATGTCATATTTGTTTCGTTGGAGAATATGTTTCCAAAGTAAGTGTCATATATTGAACGTAACACCAAATGTATCTACATGTTGAATGACTTAGTGATATCGGTAAAAAAACAATATTATAACATTACAATTAGATGTTACGTGTATGTTTAACAATTAGCTAAAAGACACGTGAAATTCACAAATATTTTAAAATGAATTTTTTTATGCCTTTAAGGATGAAAGTGCCTATAAGTTATGAGTTCGAAACATGAAGAGATAATTAATACTGTAGAATTTTTTTCGGGTGTTGCACTAATTTTTTAGAAGACGTTGCAGAGATTATTAGGCTAAAATGAATTAATAGTATAGTGGAGAATAATTATGAGACGTAAGATATAGTGAAATAGACATGCGGATATTGTACAATTTTATCACATAAAGAGGGCGTGATGACATGGTAGACCAAACAAAGTAAACTTTCCATAAGATACAAAACAAAAAAAATAAACAAAACAACATATGATCTCATAACCTAAGGACAATCCTCAAGGCCAAAAGTCTTACACTAGAAAATCAAGAAGCACAATGAATGTCCAACTAATTAAGTAACGTAAAACCCCTTAGAATCCGGGCTTAACATTAAACCGAAGAATGAATTGGTCCCCTTCTATGATGAGTAAGAAATGCTAATGATTAAAATTAAGAATAATGTGCCACACCAAATCATAGATGTACGATTTACCTAAGATGTCGGAAAGCAGGAACAGCCCGAGATCCTTGTCGGCGAACCATCTTGCTCTTCGACCTGTTTTGGAATTTTTTTCAACCCGGGTTATGTTGTTTGGATCATTCCAAAAATTGACTTACTTGTCCCAATCTTCTGCTCATAGCCCGATGGAGGGTTTTCGGATCCTCTCCACATCAATATTGCCCTCCGCGTCACGTACCAACCACTTTTTCTTAAAATCCGTCTTGGTTGTATTATACGATTTTGTACAATGGGCATTTATGCATGCCCGACTATTCTTCCATTCTGGGGATTCCTGGTGGGGACGGAGGTCACACAGCCATATACAACAAAAACAAAGTTAGAGATATAATTTATGTATTTATATAAATTTATTTATTTATTTATATGATATCAATAAATAAAAGAATTTAAATAATTAATTAAGCTAAATTTGTTTATTTATATAAGAGATATAAATAAATAAACGAATACACATAAATAATTCATCTAAATTTGTTTTTTATTTATACGATATAAATAATTAAATGAATTCAGATAAATAATTATCTAAAGTTATTTATTTATTCTATATCTATATCATCTAAATAGATAAATATGCACAATTAAATAAATAATGAAATCACTTACCCCATCTTCGGGGACACGTCGCAGGGGATAATTTATCCTATTTTTAGCAATCGTGTTAACACTAATCTTCTTCTTAATTATTGCCAAAGATTTTCCCCGACGACATGTCGTCGGAGATACATTGGGGGGACAATTACCCACCATTTTTTGGCAAAAAAATTTGGTCAAATTTTTGTTTGTCAGAGATACATTGGCGGGAAAATTTCCCACCATCAACAGTTGACTAAATTTTTTTTCCCAAATTCTTTGCCACGTCAGACTTAGTTTGTCGTTTAGTAGGCTTTCCCCATCGATAATTGTTGCCGGGGAAACCATCGATGGGGAATCGTTGTATTGTTGTAGTGTATATACCCCATTGTATAAATGGTTTAATCCAAGAATTTGTATATTCAAAGACTCAGGGGTGTTTGGCTTGACTTATATAAAGTAAATTTATTTCGGTTTATATGATATACGCTTCAATTTTGTGATTATTTAGAGACTTTTGGTCTTATATAAGTTTATTATGTTATATAAGCCGAAATAAGCATATTCTGACTTACATTTTATAACACTCAATTTTTTAAACTTATTTATAGACTTATAGGCTTATATAAGTTTATTATATCCTAACAAACTTATACAAGCCCATTATTGTCCAAATAAGCCACAAAATTCAGGCTTACGTTATATAAGTGAAAACAAATAGCCCCTAAACAAGAACAACAGATTTAGACAACCAACATCTTAGAACTGATTTAATAACTGCATCTTTTTCTAAGATAGGACATAAAGTTTTCCTACATGTTTTTTAAACTGAACATTTAGAGAAGAAAAAAAGGAGCATCTTTAATTTACATTAGTTCTAGAAGTATCATATCTGTGACACTTAGTTTTTTCTCTCCGTTCACTTAATTCACAAAAAATTCACCATTTAACCGTAATAAAAAAACTCACTTACCCACATTTTTTTATACTTTTATTTTTAAAATAAAAATGTAAAGTCAACGTAAGAAATTAATAAAAATGTAAAAAGTATTAAATTAGAATACGAACGAAAATAGAAAAACAATACAGTACGAAAAATATAAATAAATACGCTACAAAAGAAAATAGAAATACAAAAAATACAATAAAAACATTAAATTACAATTAATCTGATTCTAGATCATCCGAATTAGATCTCAGTCCAAATTCTCACCTGATTCGATAATAAAGACCCATGCCAATAAACAAAAGTGCACATACTACGAATTGAAAAATATTATAGGTGAAAGCGAACAATCCAATAAACATATGTGCACAATCAAGCAAGCAAACACGGAAAAACAAATTGAATATCCTCTCTCACAGGCGATCTTACCGGCGGGTTCAAACGCCATCCAATCCATTCTTTTGAAGATCTATTCGTTCCTCAATTCTTTGCTGATATCATTCGCTGGATAAGGATCTGTAATTGTTTTGATTCTTGCGATTATTATTTCTAATAATCTGGATCATCCCTTACATATTGTTATTTGGCTCGACGATCATCGGAAAGAAGCGATTAGATCTTCTGATTTTGGTAATACGATTATTGATCTTTGATTTTAGGACTCTCTTTTCGATTTGATAACAATTGATTTGGATGGATTCATTGGACCTGTATTTTTTCTGGTATTAGATTGGGATCAATATAAGCCTTAACTTTGGTTTCCTTATATTGGGATGATCATCTTTTATACCGGAAATTCAAATCAGTTATGTTCCTTCAATTAATTTTTATCTATACCGACGAGTTTTCTAATTAATCTTAGTCAATTTTCATTCGTGTTTTGTGATCTCCCTTCAATCCGAATGACTAAAGAAGATGATGTTTCCAAAATTTCTACATCCAGGCAAGCGCCAAAGAAAGAAGGGGGCACAAGCAAGCGCAAGAATAAAGCAGGGCAGGATCGAAGAGCTTAGACAGCAAGCAATTCATTACTAATTTTTCGGACTCGTTCACTGCCAAAGATCTCTTCCATACCTGTAAGACTTATGGTCACGTAGTGGACAGCTATATTCCTCTGAAGAGGTCTAGAGATGGTAAAAGGTTTGGTTTTGTTCGGTTCATCAATGTTTTCAATGCAGAGCGATTGGTTAGCAATTTATGTACTATTTGGGAGGGTTGCTATAAAATTCTGGCTAACTTGGCAAGGTTCAATAGGAATGTGAAACATAAGTCTTATAATAAGTCCGGACAGGATGGGAAATTGGATGTTCCTTTTAGAAACAGCTCGTCTACTACAAGTAAGGGAGCTGCCAATAAAGGGTATGGTAAATCTTTTGCTAATGTGGTGTCAGGGAATGATGTTTCAAACAAATTAGATACCGATTTGGCCTCTGCTATTGTTTTGGATTATGACTGCCTTTACACCAAGGATTTGGCTAATTCTCTCTTTGGAAGGGTAAAAGATATATCTTCACTGACTCATCTTAAACAAGCGCTCTCTAAAGAAGGCTTTGATGATATGTCGTTACGTTATATGGGGGAATTGTGGGTTTTAATAGAGTTCAATTCGGCTAAGTCCAAGGAGATGTTTGCTGATCATAGGGGGCAGGCTCTTGGTTTTATGCTTTGAGACAAGCGTCTAATGACTTCTTAACGGAGGGTAGAGTCATTTGGGTGGAACTTCATGGCGTCCCACTCAAAGTCTGGTCTGTGAATACATTTAAGAAAATTGCAGCCAAATGGGGTGAATTGTTGGAGATTGACGATGAGGAGAATACCTATTTCAACTATAAAAGACTATGCATTCTTACTAAGTTGAACACGAATTTTTCGAGAATGTTAAGATCGTGTATCGTGGCATCGTGCGTTTAGTTCGAGCTAAAGAACTTCCAGGCTGGACTCCTGAATTTGTGGAGGAGTTTGATAATGATAGTCAATCGGAAGAGGAAAATATTGATCATGAACATGTGTATCATGAAGACCTAAGTTGTGGAGATGCGAAGGAGATGTTGGATGAGAATGAGGTTAATGTGGTTCCAGAGACTAATTTTGAGAAGCCAGATAAAAATGAAAATAGTAATTCATCGGATCCTTTCAAAATCTATTCGCTTCTTAACAAAGACAAGGAATATAGACAAGACAAGAATATCGAGAATGAGGATAGTATTAAATTCCCTCCAGGTTTCACACCTGTAGGAGATATCAGGAACTCGTTTCTGAGTGAGGAGACTTTTAGTAATACCAACAGGGAGGAAGATACTCATGAGATGGAAAAGGAAGTCCAGGTTACGCAAGGAGACGGTCGACATAATAAGGATACTATCTCTCATGACCTTCGTTCTGCGGGGTCGAGAAATATTGAAAATCCAGGGAATCCTAAAGTCACAGGTGGTTCTATGTTATGCCTAATGGAGGAACTAGTTCGGGTAGGTCAAGCTATGAGTTACAACATGGATGGGTGTGTCAAAAATATGACGGTGATCATTGATTCACAAGGAGTGGAAGGGGTTCATCAATGAATTTTATGTCCTTGAATATTCAAGGTCTTGACCAAAAGGCCAAAAAAGATTGGGTAAAAGATTTATGCATCAAGAATAAAGTGAACTTCTTAACTCTTCAGGAAACCAAGATGGAGAGTATTGACCTTTTTAGTGTAAAAATGTGTTTGGGAAACTCAAGATTTGATCATGCGCATAGCGATTCTGTAGGAAATTCAGGTGGGATCCTTTGTGTGTGGGATTTGGATTCGCTTCATAGAGAAAGTGTGACTATTTCAGATTATTTTGTTATTATAAGAGGATTTTGGCTGAAGACCAATGTTAAACTTCTGGTTGTGGCTGTTTACGCTCCTTAGGACCCACGTGATAAACGTATTTTATGGGACTATCTCGTCCATATTTCTAGTCAGTGGGATGGTGATATTGTGACGATGGGAGATTTCAATGAGGTGAGATGCAAGTCAGACATGTTTGGTACGGTTTTCAACGCTAGAGGGGCGGATTATTTTAACTCTTTTATTACGATGGCGGGTTTAGTGGAAATACCCCTAGGAGGTAGTACTTACACATGGTGTCACAAGTCCGCGACCAAGATGTGTAAAATTGATAGATTTTTGGTTTCGGATAATTTGTTGAACAGATGTCCTAACATCTGTGCGGTTACGTTGGATCGCTACTGATCTGATCATCGTCCTATCTTGTTACATGAATCTTGTTTTGATTACGGGCCCGTTCCCTTTAGGTTCTACAATTACTGGCTGTCGTTGGATGGCTTTGATAAGCTTGTGCAAGATACATGGCAGGAAGCTACTGGTGATAATGCTAATGCTTTTCGAAATCTAATGGTCAAGTTGAAATTCCTTAAAGGAAGGATTCGGGAATGGGTTGGTTTAAAGAGGAAACATGTTCAAGCTGAAGTTTCTAGACTCAAAGACGATTCAGCCAAAATCGATGATAGTATCGATAAACGTTTGGGCAGGGAACAAATTTCAAAGAAAAGAACTAAGATATTAGACTTGTTACGGAAGTTTCATCATATGCAATCGGCTGAAATTGCTCAAAAGGCTAAAGTGAACTGGGCGGTTGAAGGTGATGAAAATGTTCGGTTCTTTCATGGGTTACTCAATAAAAAGCGGAATCAACAGAACATTAGAGGTGTCTTGATCGACGGTCAGTGGATTGAGGAACCTGTTAGAGTTAAAAATCAATTTCTTCAACACTTTAGGGACAGATTTGCTGCTCCAAAAGACAACCGTATTCATCTAGAAATGAATTTTTCGCGAACCTTGACGAGTGATCAACAACATGACTTGGAACGCATGGTGACTATGGAGGAGGTGAAAAAAGTTGTGTGGGATTGTGGGATTGATAAATCCCCTGGTCCGGATGGTTTTTCGGATTTTATCGTCACTTTTGGTCCATTATAAATAATTATATTCTTGAGGTTAAATACTTTTTCACCCACTCCAAGATTCCAAAGGGATGCAACTCCGTGTTCATTTCTCTTATCCCTAAAATAGCTGATGTAAATATGGTAAATGACTTTACACCTATCAGCCTTATTGGGAGCATCTATAAAATTGTGACTAAGCTTCTTGCTAACCGTTTGGTTGGTGTGTTGACTAACCTGGTTGACGAAGTTCAATATGCTTTCATAGCGGAAAGACAAATATTGGATGGCCCGTTTATTTTAAACGAGGTTATGCAATGGTGTAAATCTAAGAAAAAACAAACTTTTTTCTTTAAGGTGGATTTTGAGAAAGCGTTTGACTCGGTGAGATGGGATTTTCTAGACGACATATTGAATAAATTTAGTTTTGGCACCAAGTGGAGAGGGTGGATTCGTAGCTGTTTGATTTCGTCCCGTGGTTCGATTCTTGTTAACGAGACTCCAATAGAAGAATTTCAATTCTACAAAGGTCTCAAGCAAGGAGACCCGCTTTCTCTGTTTCTCTTTATTTTGGTTATGGAAAGTCTAAATCTCTCTTTTGAGCGTGTTATTGATGCGCGCATGTTTACAGGTATAAATCTCTGTTCTACCTTGAATATTTCTTATTTATTCTACGCGGATGATGTGATGTTCATAGGTCAATGGCGGGAGACGAACATTAATACTCTCGTTAAGGTCTTGGATTGTTTTCATAGAGCCTCGGGTATGAAGATCAACATGGGCAAAAGCAAAATCCTTGGTATTAATGTTGAGCCGGCAAAGGTTAATCATGCGTCTATTCGGCTTGGTTGTTTAATCCTTTATGCGCCTTTTACCTATTTAGGAACTAAGGTGGGATGCCCTATGTCTCGCATTAGATCATGGGATGAGGTTATTGAGAAAGTGTTGTCTCGTTTATCAAGGTGGAAGATGAAATCTTTGTCTATTTGTGGTAGACTAACTCTCATCAAATTTGTGCTAGGATCTCTGCCTCTATTTCATATGTCTATTTTCAAAGCCCCGCTTGTGTTCTCAAAAGATTGGAATCAATTCGTAGTAACTTCTTTAGAGGTCAGGACTTGGGTTGTATCAAAGCAGCTTGGGTAAAATGGATTAATGTTCTCGCTCCGAAAAAGATAGGTGGTCTTGGCGTGGTTAGTATGTATACTCTAAATAGGGGTCTGCTCCTTAAGTGGATGTGGAAATTTTATACTCAAACTACATCTCTATGGACTAGAGTGATCAAAGCTATCCATGGTGACGATGGGAACATTGGTAGACGGGTGAATTCCGTTCATAGATCATGCTGGACTAGTATTATTTGTGAAGCTGAGAACCTTAAACTTCAGGGTATAAACTTCTTCGATTACATTCATCTTAATTTGGGTAATGGCGAATCGACAATTTTTTGGAAGGATAAATGGCATGATGGTATAGTTCTCAAGGACTCTTTCCCTAGGATTTATGCTTTGGAGAATAATAAATCAATAACAGTAGCTGATAAACTGCAAGCTCCTAATTTTGGTAGTTCTTTTCGTCGGAATCCTAGAGACGAGATTGACCTAAGTCAATATCTTGAGCTTGTCCAGATGGTGGGGTCGACGTCTCTTTCATCTAATATTGACAGGTATGTTTGGTCTCTGAGCGATTCGGGTAATTTTTCTGTTGCTTCTTTACGAGAAACGATTGATACTTATCGTTATATGGGCGAGATTTCTAGCACTCGTTGGATAAAATATGTGCCAATTAAGGTAAATATTTTGGCCTGGAAAATTAAATTGAATGACATCCACTCGAGAATGAATATGTCACGCAGAGGCATTGACCTTGAATCCTTATCTTGTCCAATTTGTGATGGAGGAATTGAAACTGTCGACCCATTATTTTTTCAATGCCATGTAGCTCGTCGGGTTCTTAGAAAGATTACTTCTTGGTGGAACTTAGAGTACGTGAATGTTAACTCATACGAGGAATGGTTACATTGGTTTAAGACGATTCGTCTCTCGACTAAACGGAAGGAGCTGCTGGAAGGTGTTTTCTATGTTCTGTGGTGGACGCTTTGGTCCTTTAGAAACAAGTCTATTTTTGAAGTGAAGATTCCGTCAAAGGCAGATATTTTTGATATTGTTGTTTCTTTTTCATATTATTGGTGTAAGTTTAGAAGTAAAGCTTCGTTCAATATGATCGATTGACTTAAGAACCCTTACATGGTGAATTTGTAACTCTAGCGCCTTGCTAGTTTTCATATTAATAAATGACTGTTCAAAAAAAAGCAAGCAAACACAATAATATAGTGTAAATGGCATGATACCTAAAACATGTTGCTCACAAACTCTAGTTAACTTAGTTATAAATCAGTTTACAAATGTAAAATGACTTAGAAAATGTAATCCTAATTATCACATTAAAATAAGTAGAGAAGACACAACACAGTGTTATAAAACGTGAAAAAATAAGGTAAGCCATAGACTCATATTATTCGTCCACATGATTAGCATGGTGGCGGATCTAGAAATTTAGATTAGGGCATGCAGTTAATTACGTATAGGGGTGACTGGTTAAGCTTATGAGTTTAGGCTTATGTTATATAAGCCGGTTATGGCTTATATATCATAAGCTTAAGCTTATAAGCTTGTGTTTAGTGTTTGGTTTAGCTTATGTTTAATAAGCTAATAAGCTCAAGTGTTTGGTTTAACTTATGTTTTAAATGACTAAAAAGGACATGGTTTAATAAAGTTAATTTCATCAAGGAAATACTGTGCATTTGCAATAGTCTACTGGTATTTTCATTATGTATTTTATATTTTTAAAGAAAGGCTAAGAACGAATGTTTTTATGAGTTGCACTTTACAAATTGATGATTTTCAGAATCAACAAAATATGTATTAAATTCAATATTTACGTGAAATTTAACTTTGTACCAATTATCATATAATTACAAAAACAGTTTTCATGTTGGATTTTAATGGCCTCATACCGAATGTGTTTGTAGAAAGTGATAGGTTTGACCTTAGATATTAAAATATAAAAATTTGATTTTAAATAAAGCAAATAATATTAAGTAAAACAAATATTAATACAATAAACGTAAAAAAATGGAAACAGATTACCTGATGAACATGATAAAAACGGGAAGTGGCTAAAATGAGGGTAAAATAATAAATTAGATTGAGATATGTTATATAAGCTCAAACCTTAATAAAAAAAGCCTCACTTTCTTGGCTTCTCAAAACACCCATATATAAGCATATAAGTCAACTTATATATGCTTAACCAAACACTTGGTTTGTCCTTATGAGCTTTTACATGCTAATAAGCTTATTAGCCCAATATATAAGCTAAATCAAACACCCCATAGTAGAGTTTTAATGTATACTGGATTTGTTTTCTCAAGTCGGGTTATTTCGTGTCGGTTTAACATATTTCGAATTATGCATTCTTGTTTTGATCATTTTGTATCCAAGCTAACGGTTAGTTTGGTATATTAGTTTTGGATCATATGAAATTCTATTATTTATTTAGATCTAACTATTTTAGCAAGGATTTCTACAAGTCGAGGCCTATGGAGATGAACAAATCGTATGCTCATACTGTTAATGGTGGTATGTCTCCTATGGACTCTACAGAAGACATACCTACAATGGTTTTAGATGACTCTTGTTAAAATCATGATGACCTTTCACTTAGTGTACTTGGGAAGGTTAAAGAATTGGGATCTCTTAATAACCTTAAATTTGTGTTGGGAAAAGAGGGACTCAATACTATTAACATTAAGTACATAGGTGGTCTGTGGGTTTTGTTTGGCTTCCATGATACGAGTACTAAGGACAAATTTATAAACAACTTGAGTGTGACGTCATGGTTTTTCCAGCTTATTCATATACATCACGATTTTGTTATAGATGAGAGGGTAATGTGAGTGGATATTGAAGGGGCCCCATGAAAATGGTGGTCAAGGAATACGTTCGATAGGATTGCTTCAAGATGGGGTACTCTCCTTAATAAAGAAGAGTTAGAGGATGATTTCCACAACAACAGATTATGCATAAGTACGAAGGTGATGAAAACGATCATGGAATCAATTAAAATGGTGTATCGAGGTTAGTTATACTGGATGCGCGCCATGGAGGTACCAGGATGGGTGCCTGATTTTGAGGAAGAATCAGAGGAATGCTCGGAAGATGGTGAGATTAACGAAGATGATGATGTAAGGGATATCTCAACAAGTTTTAAAGGCGGGTATGATGAAAGTGAGGGAAAAACAGTTTTTGAATCTGTGTATGAGGAAATTTCAGAACATTATAATCCCGATGTTAAGAATCATAGGCAGGATGATAACAATATGCATGATGATGTTTTGTCTGAGGACCCATTTGAAATTAATGATATGTTGAATAATAAGAAGGTGCAACAAAATAAGGATGACACGTCAGAAGGTAGTCGTGCACATCCTCCAGGATATACTCCTCCAGCTGGGGAAGATCTAGTGGCGGATAAAAATCGTATCCTGGATGCTAATAGTGCTACCAAGTATAATGTTGTTGTTAGAGAGGAGAATGTTTCAGAAAACAATGAGGTGAGACCCACTACAGAAAGCAGTGAATCTATTGGACCTAAACGTTTCAAAAATCAACATTTCCCACAAAAGGTGGATCAGTTATTCATTTGATTGATGAGGGGCAAACTATGGGCTATGATATGACAGGTTACATCAACAACATGGGACGGATGATTGGATCACAATGAGAAGAGACGGTTTATAAATGAATTTCATGTCTTTGAATATACAAGGCCTTGCCCAAAAGGCTAGAAAAGATTGACTCAGGTAATTATGTCGTAAATATAAAGTCAATGTATTGGCTCTCCAAGAAACTAAGATGGAGAACATAGAGTTATTTACGGTCAAGTCTTGTTGGGGTAATTTTGCGTTCGAGTTTGTTCATAGTGACTCAATGGGTAATTCGGGGTGGATTTTATGTGCTTTGGGACCTACTGTGTTTTTGCAAGTCGAGTTCTACTATTTTGGATTATTTTGTGTTAGTTAGAGGGACTTGGTTACAAACAGGCGGGAAGACTCTTCTAGTTATTGTGTACGCTCCGCAAGATAGGAGCGTAAAAAGGATGCTATGGGATTACTTGGCACTATAGTGAATAGTTGGGAGGGCGTCGTGGTAATGATGGGCGACTTTAATGAGGTGCGTCTTAAGACGGACAGATTTGGGTCGGAATTTCATGCTCGGGACGCTGAGGTATTTAATTATTTTATTGCTAACGCATGGCTTGATGAGGTTCCTTGGTGGTAGTAGTTTTACTTGGTGCCATAAATCAGCTTCTAAGATGAGTAAATTAGATCGGTTTTTAATTTCGGGAAACATGTGGAATTCATATCCTAATCTCAATGCCATCACGTTGGATCGTTTCCTTTCGGATGATAGACCTATTCTTCTTCGGGAATCTTTGGTAGATTATGGTCATATTCCATTCAAATTCTATCATCGTTGGTTGAAACGTGATGCTTTTAGAAAATTCATGGAAAATATGTGGTGTGTCTCTCTCGGGGACTGTAATAATGGTATGCGCAACTTAATGAAGAAACTCAAGTTTCTTAAACAAAAAATCAGGGAGTGGAATTTTAGACATAATAATTCACATAAACTTGGGCTGTTATGTCTACAGGAAGAGCTTAATAAGATTGATGTGCAGATTGATAAAGGTAAGGGATCAGAAGATATTACTCTCAAACCTAAGGAGGTAATAAATTCCATTCAAAGCATCATTAAAACTTGTGCTATGGAAATTATTCAAAAGTCTATGATTAAATGGTCGGTAGAAGGTGACGAAAATACACTACTATAAAAAAGGTTATGAAGACCCTCTAATAAAGACTGGTTTTAAAAAAAATAGTCTAAATATAGAAAAAAAGACAAGTTTTTTAAAAACAACTCTCCTTATAAAACAAAAACACATAGACATTATTTTTCGGAAAAAAACCGCTCTCTGATCATAAAAACATAGAAACTTTTTCAACTAATTTTTTTAACTTAATTTTTTTCATCAATTAATCTGGCGGATGTTTCCCTCTTACTTTTTTTATTTTATTTTTTAGAGGGTCTTTCCATTTCACCCTGTTTATGTTTTTGACTTCATAAAACTGGATCTCAAACACACGCTTTCTTAAACCTCAAACCTTAAACAACCTTAAAAATGGAAAATATTGGTTTTCTGCCACTAGTACTCTGATCGTTATTATTAGTCTTTCTGGTGATGTGTTATCTTTTTTGGTTGGTGATGGCTTCCTCCCTTATCACCCCTGCTACCCATCTCATTCTATTGGCTTTTACATATGGTAAATCTTCTCCATCTTCTCCTATTTGTGAAGTTGTGTATGTCTAATCTATTCAAACTTTTGTTTTAATTTGTTGCTTTTTCTATAATTAAGCCAAAGATGAACATTTGAAACACTTATATATTTTGTTCTATAACTAAGCCTAAATATTTTTTTAGTTCCTGTTCTTGTCATATATAGTGACTGTAGCTTTGAGTGGACCATTGACACTTGTTATAAATCCTTGTTAGATAGGAACTTGATGTGGTTTCAATTTTTAATTTCCTTGTTAGATAGGAACTTGAAATGCTGTTTTAAATCCTAATTGTAAATAAAAGTTGATTTCTAATAGCCTAATAGGTTATGTTAAGTGACTGAAATTAGGTAAATGATCTAGGAATCACATTCAATGATCATTTTGGAGGAAAAGTTTAAGGCTATAAGCGGTTCCTCGATACATAACAATTAATCTTTTTGAAGGAAGTGTTTCTATGCGGATATGAAAGTTCTATTCTCATAATTATACTCAAATATTTTACAAGTGTGGTGGTCGTAGTATTACATCAATCATTTTTATCGTAATTTATCAACCCAATGACCCAAAATTAGGGATGAGCATTTCGTCCCGAAACCGACCGGAACCTTACCGGTACCGTACCGATTCCTGGTACTCGAATCCCGTTCGGTACGGTACCGGTATTACACAATAAGGTGGAAAAAAACTCGGTACCACTAATTCGGTACGGGACCAGAATTAAATCGGGAAATTCCCAAAAAACCGGTAAATATCCTGATTTCGCGGTACCGGTACCGATCCTGGGACCGGTACAGATCCCGGGACCGGTACAGATCCCGGGACCGGTACCTATCCCGGGACCGGTACCGATCCCGGGACCGGTACCGATCCCGGGACCGGTACCGATCCCGGGACCGGTACCGATCCGGGACCGGTACCGATCCCGGTACCGGTACCGATGTCCGAATCCCGTTCGGTACGGTAACAGTACCATTAATTTATGCTCGGGAAAAAATCGCGACCACTAATTCGATACGGGATCGGTACGGTACTGGTACCGTGCTCATCCCTCTCAATTGATGAATCAAATAAAGGGATGTTTATCATTTGAAGTGTTATGCATCTCAACCTTGTAAATTCTTTTAGGCGTTTGGGTTTTGTTTATAGTAATAGACAATATTGAATTCGTTATGACTTATGAATACATATATAGTGTAATTCTTGATGGTAGAATTTTTAGATATTTTTTGGTAAATCTTGTTAATTATGAAGCCACTCACTTTTTTGGAGTGATATTGGATAATAATCACTCACACAATATTGAGTTTTCTTTGTTTAAAGATACGTCATATGCTTGAATTGCTCACCATTCTAGCCAAACTCTTTTACTCTCTCTCCTCCCTTGTGTAACTTGTGGTCTTTAGAATTAGAACTGAATGTAGTTCATTTTGCAGCCATATAGGTTTTCTATAGAAGTTTGTAAATAATTTGAAAGATATGAACTTCTTAAGAGAGGATTTGGTCTACAATATTCATAGTGAGCAGGTAATGGTCATAAGACATATCTTTATTAGCATTGTCATTTATATTGATATTGTTTTTTCCATTAGCACTCTAGTTATAGATTACCAAAACAAAAACCGAGTGTTTTGCGTCTGAAATTCTGAATTAAAATTGTTTTCTAACTGTTATTTGTTGCTCAGGTACTGATTCTGGGGTTGATACATACGTTGGGTTGTGCGTATATTCTGGCCGAGATCTGCGAAATCATATTGATTTGAAGGTTGTATGTGCATAGTACTTAACGGTCCTGATATGTGTAAGTATTTATACCTATTCGGTTTATTTGTTTTAGGTGTGGCTTATTCTCGGTTTTGGCTCAAATTAAGCAAAACTGAAATCGCAAATCATAAATATATAGGACCGACAATTTGCTTTTGGTGGGACCAGTTTGGCAGGGCGCTTTTAGTTCGGTTTTGTTTTCGGGTCTGTTCTGCTCGGCATAACACAATGTAGTCATTCATCATTCAAATGGTGTTTCACATTAGGTGAGGACGAAGCTTTATTATGTAATGCATTTCGTTAACATTGACTTGTTGCACCAAGCATTATCTTATTTAATGAATCTGACGTCGTTGCAGCTGAATGGTAATCATCCACCATCCATGTATAATTCTTCCTTTCGTATATATGGTAGTTTTACAATTATGAGTGAAGATGACTTAAGATTCGCTTCTTTCGCCAACTAGAGTAATATGATAATAGAATGTAGGTACTGGCCGAACTGTCCATAAATGGATATCTGCCTTCCCCGTGAACTAAATGTTTATCAGGTATGACATGAGGGGAGGATGAATTTTTTGTATTGTAAGTTTTATTAGTATATTTATAAACTAAAAACATGTCACTGTTGCATGAAAGTTTTTAAAGATTACTACTTGAGCAGATACAATGGTATGCGACCAATGTAGCAAAATTGATTGGGTCACTGTGTCTTGAAAGCAGAATTTCTGAAAGGCAAAAAGGAGTCGGCAATATCCATGTTCTAGGTTGGTTATTTCCTATTATATTGCTTATATGTGTTGTTGGTTATAGGCGTTCTTTGGAATTGCTTATTGTAACTGCGTAGTGTCTATATGGACGGGCTTACTACAACTGCGTAGGGTTGTTCTGTATATAGAACTATACAATATCCAACATGCTCGGGTCGATCTGTGTTCTCTAATCTGCATGCTTTCTGTAATCTAGTTTCAGGGTGTGTTTGTTATGGTTTACTATAACTTGGGATATCGGCTATGTTGTATTGCAGGTTCTCACACTCACTAAAAGAGAAATAGCTTGTGCGCAAAGAATAGGTGAAACTGCAAAGAAAGAAAGATATAGAACTTGTACATACAGTAAATGAGTTGATGAAATTTGATCAGTTTTTAATAGTTGGATAAAGATCTGATTTCAAGTGCAAATATTAGTTTAGCAAAAGATCAATTGAGGAACTGTGAATCATCTTATAGGTGTTTTAATTGAGTGCTTATTTTGGAATCCCAGCTTATCATGAGTTCTTGTGCCTAAGAATGAGTTAGTTATGGTAATCTGAGTGAAGCTGATCAAGCTACTTTAGTTCTTATAACCTCTACAATAATCATTTGCTCTTTATTTGGTCTGCACATTAGTTTAAGATAGCTCTAGTAGCTAGTTTCTAGGATAGATTTTAATAAGCTCTTGCGGTTAGTTTAAGATAAAATTTAGTATCAATAAGCTATAGTAGTTGTGTTACTATCCGTTAGTAGCCTTAACAACTCTTTTCCACAAGCCAATGTTTTAGCTTTTAATTCCCTTCGATGGTCTGATTTGCATGTTGCTTTTATCTAGCTTATTGTGTTAATTTGATTAAATTACTTGTAGGTACCGTGAAATAACGAGCGTCTGTTGAATAAGAAAGTGTTGAACGCGATTGTTGGAGCTTGGTTTACATTGTGGCGACAAGTTAAATAAAAACAAATATGATTTGAAATATGTATCTGACAATTTTAATCCTTCCAATTAATAAAGTTGTCTTTATTTCTTATATTTGTTGTTTATGACAATTCAAGTCCTTTAATTTAGTTTTTTTATAGAATTCTTGTATTTACATTATTTCATTGTAGAGGGTTAAATTTGTAAAATTTGGAATTTAATAAAAATTTCAACTTTTTTTTTTAAAATTAATTAAAAAGAGATTGGTTTTTAGAAAAAAACACATTTTTTACTCCATAAAAAGACTGGTTAGATGCTCTTAAAAAGACTGCTTTCTAGAGATTAGTATGGAGACCAATCTCTAAAGAGACTTGTTTTTATGAAGATAACGAGTGTCAATTCTTTTAATAGAGACTGGTTTAAAAACCAGTCTCTTTATGTTTCGAGCAAGGAGATCCTCCACATAGAGACGTCGTACAAAACCAGTCTCCATTGCCTTTTTGGACCACTCTCCATGGACTTTTTTGTAGTAGTGATACACTGTTCTTTCATGGAATCCTCAATAAAAAAAAGCCAAATGAGTGTTACGGGGGTTATGAGGGATGGCTTATGGGTGGATAAACTAGACCTGGTGAAAGAAGAATTTTTAAATCATTTTCTAGACAGATTTGCTCAACCATCTGTTAATCGCATACCCATTGACATATCGTTTCCTAAGACAAACTAGTGATCAGAATTCAGAATTGGAAGCGGATGTGTCCAAAGAAGAGATAAAGAAGGCTGTTTAGGACTATGGTGTAGATAAATCCCCTAGGCCAGATGGTTTCACTTTTGGTTTTTATAGACAGTTTTGGAACCTAATTAAGAAGGATGTTGTTTTGGCCGCTAAATATCTCTTCACACATGGGCTATTTCCAAACGGGTGTAATTCTTCTTTCATTTCTCTTATCCCTAAAGTTCCTGATGAAAATATGGTTAAAGATTTCTGTCCGATTTGTCTTATAGGAAGCGTGTGTAAGATTATCACTAAGATGTTGGCAAATCGTCTAATCCCGATTTTAGGGGATATTGTTCATGATGTTCAGTCGGCTTTTATGGCGGGGAGGCACATTATGGATGGTACATTTATTCTTAATGAAGTTATCCAGTGGTGTTCAGCGAAAAAGAAACAACCTCTTGTGTTTAAGGTCGATTTCGAAAAGGCATATGATTCGGTTAGGTAACAAGTGGTGTTCGTGGGATATCTTAGAAGACGTTATGGTGAAGTTAGGGTTTGGTAACAAGTGGTGTTCGTGGATCCTAAGCTGTCTTCGATCTTCAAGACGGTCTATTCTCTTAAATGGCAGCCCCACATCCGAATTACGGTTTTTAAAGGGCTTTAACAAAGTGACTCGTTATCCCTATTTTAATTTATTCTTATTATAGAAAGCCTTCATTTATCTTTTCAAAGGGTGGTGGAAGCTGATATGTTTAGGGGTATTAAGCTATGTAATGAGGTTACGATATCGCACATGTTTTTTGCGGATTATGTAGTGTTTGTAGGTGAATGGAGCGCATGTAATATCGATACACTTACTATTGTCTTGGAGTGTTTCTATTGGGCATCGGGTCTTAAAATTGATATGAGTAAGAGAAAAATTTTGGGTGTACATATGGACGCGAATAGGGTGGAACAAGCTGCTATTAAACTCGGATGTTTAACACTTCGGTTGCCTTTCACTTACTTAGGTACCAAAGTGGGAGGAGCGATGCACAGGGTAGATAATTGGAAAGGGGTTGTTGAAAACGTGAAAGATCGATTGTCTAAATGGAAAATGAAAGTTCTTTCGATAGGTGGTCGTCTCACGCTTCTTAAATGGGTTCTTGGTTCCATGCCAATTTTGCACATGTCCATTTATAAAGTTCCAGAAAAGGTCCTTAAGGATTTGGAACCAATTCGTAGCCATTTCTTTAATGGTCAGGATAATAGTAGTAAACGAGCTTCATGGGTCAACTAGAGTAGTGTTGTCGCAACGAAGGAAAAAGGGGGTCTTAGCGTGGCTAGCCTTTGTGGGTTGAATTATGCTCTTATATTGAAATGGGTGTGGAGATTTGTTACTGAAAAAGACTCGTTGTGATCCAAAGTTGTTAGAGCTATACATGGAGAGGATGGTGGTTTAGATAAATACTTGCAGAAACATAGCCGCTCTTGCTGGCAACACATAGTAAACGAAGTCAGAGTTCTCAAGGAGCAGGGTATAGATTTTTTCAACTTCCTCAAATTAAAAGTGGGTGATGGCATATCCACTCGGTTCTGGATGGATAAATGACGTGATATTGGTGTTTTTAGCGACAGATTCCCTCGTATATATGCTCTCCAAACTTGTAAAAATATTACCATTCATTCTAAATTGGAAGACCCTAGCTTTCAGGTTTCGTTGAGAAGATCAGCTAGAGGTGGAGTTGAACAAACTCAACTTATTGCTATCAAAGACGAAGTTCGTAATGTTTCTTTAGTTCCTCAGACGGATAGATAGTAATGATGGAAGTTATTCAATGGGTTCTTTGAGAAAAAAGATTAATAATCACCTATCCTAGAATGTGGCTTCTATGACAAGGTGGGTAAAGTAGTTTCCATTAAAACTAACATCTTAGCATGGAAAGTTAAGCTTGATGCATTGCCATCTAGATTTAATCTCTCTCATTGGGGTTTGGATATCGCATCTATTTCATGCCCTATTTGTGACACCGGTCCGGAAACAACTTCTCACCTATTTTTTAGATGTTCGTTGGCTTTTCAGATCTATTACAAGATCGCTAGGTGGTGGGATCTTTCTTATGTAGGGTTTAATAACTATGAAGATTGGATGGGTTGGTTGCTTATGGTTCGTCTTCCATCGAAGCTTAAAGGTATGTTGGAAGGGGTGTTTTACACTACATGGTGGTTTCTTTGGACTTTCCGGAACAAGACGGTTTTGGATAGAAAGTTTCCTTTGAAGACATTGTTATTAGATGATATAATTTCTAGTTCGTTTAATTGGTGTAAGTTTATAAGTAAAGCTTCATTCACTTGGAACGATTGTCTCAGAAATCCTTATTTAATTTTTTTGTAATTCTAGCTCCTTGCTAGTTTATCTAATAAAATCGCTGTTAAAAAAATAAAACAAAAAGGACGCGTTACCTATGTAACACCCCACTTTGACCGGTGGACCGTTACATGATAATTATGGCGTGTCATTAAAGCATGCAAGGTAAATGTATTAAAACATAAATGATCATAAAGGAAACCGGAATCAAACATCGATCCCAAAACATAAGCTCACACATGAATAAGTAAAGAATGTAGAAAAAGGACTAAACAATGTCCAAGCAAAGCAGAAGTATATAAATGCATAAAGGAAATGAACTCAAAGGGATCCTCCATCCTATGCATGTACTCTCGAATGCCTAAGTCTGTCCTTTAATATCTGCCGTATGGGAAGATGAAAATAAAATACGACTGAACAATATGCTCAGTGAACGGGTATAATGACATGATATGAATAACTGAAACATAAGTAAAGTATAAAATGTAGTAGAATAAGTGTAAGTCCTGGAAAACCTAGAACATGTTTCATAAACTAGTTTATATGTGAAAAGTCTTATGTTTATTTATGAAAATGTAATTTAAATGCCAAAGAGCCCATATATGTCATGAAAGGTATCAACGTGCATGAATACATAGAGGGTTGAACTCGTCATGCAATTAGAGGGGTTGCCTCTAATTATATTGGTCTAGGTGGAGGGATCAACTCCATGTGACGGATGTAGAGCACACACCACAGTCACCGTGTAAATCTGCAAAACAAGTACTAAGATGCACCCATACGCCCTACATGATAATAATAATGGACAAATAACTGAAAGGGACACCGTGAGTAATCACTCTCGTCGCTGAAGAGTCATAACACCGGTTCCTCAAGTGTTATGGTTATGGTACCTCTATAACTAGGTGAACATGGCATGCGTGTATGTAGCTCAGGCAATTTAAAATGATAGCATGGCAATTACTGAAAAGTTTTATAGCATGTAAACTACTAGGGGAAACAAATGGCAACAAACGGGGAATCATAATCATGCATAGAAACAGATGTCCTTACCGAAGGACGGAATATCCGTACCTTATGTCCAGCAAAGATGAAAGACGAAAGGCAGAAAGTAATCTACTCTAATTTCACGAGTACTACATAATAAAAGACATGAATGAGTTGTATGTTCATGTATAACTTACTGATTCTTAGTTTACTTTACTTGTTGTTGACTTGTTCTACTTGTTCTTGACTTGTTTTACATGTTCTTGACTTGTTTTACATGTTCTTGACTTGTTTTACCTTTTCATGCTTTATCATGTATTTCTTAGTATTTCATTTTTTCTTGATTAACGTATTTCATGTTTCATGTGTTATTATACTTGATGTTTCATAATGAGTAACTTTCTAAAAATAGCAAGTTTCTATAAATAGTAACTTTCCAAAAATAGCAGGTTTCCAAATATAACAAATTTCTAAAATAGCAAGTTTCCATAAATAGTAAGTTTTCAAAATTAGAAAGTTTCCATAATTAGTAAGTTTCCAAAAATCTAAAGTTTCAATAAATAGTATGTTTCCATAAATATCATGTTTCCATAAATAGCATGTTTCCATAATTAGTATGTTTCTATAATAGTAATAAGCTTGTTTAATAAGCATGTGATATAAGCTAAAGCTTAATGAATATAATTTATAAGTCATAGTTTATTAAATTTCATAATATAATAAAGTTTATTAATAAATAAATACTTTAGTTTAACATGATAATTAATAATTAATAATATAATACATGATTTATAAATGATTATTAATTAATAATATAAATTGGTTTAATATTAATAAAACTATACCATCACTTGATTAAGCTAAGCCTTAATTAAATTAATTAAATGTGACATGTAATTTATCATGAATAATTATATGCATAATTATTATAATATAAAGTTAATTTAATTAAATGTCATGATCTATAAATAAATAAATAATTAGATTAACATAAGTCTTTAAATTTAAATTAGAAAAATATAAACCAAACACACCTTTGGTGTGCCTTCGTATACCCGAGCCCCGAACATAGCCCTTACCAAGACCCCATGGTCTAGGCTTGATCGAACCACAAACACCAAAACCACAGCCTTGCGGCTGTGCCCTTGCCACCGTCGGCCGAAGCAGCCACCGACATCAGCCGCTTGCCACTGCTGCACAACCAAGACGCACCAAGAGCTAGCTGCTTTTGGTTGCCACTTCCAAGCCAAACGCCCCCCTGTTGGGTGGTTTGGTGTTGCGGCCGCCCGAAGGAAGCGACCCCACCTAGGGTTCGGCTGGCCGAGCAAAACCCACGATGAGACCCCTTGTGGTCTCGGTTCTCGTGACAAACCAACCAAAAGAAAAGATTAAAGGTTCTTATTTAAATTAATATATTCATGATCAAAGAAAGAAAATTATTAAAAGAAAAGATTAAAGGTTCATGCTCAATCTATTATCATGTGTTCTTATTTAAATTAATATATTCATGATCAAAGAAAGAAAATTATTAAAAGAAAAGATTACAGGTTTATGGATACCGAACGTATAATGATCTTGAAGAACAAACACGAACTAAACCCGAATTAACCAATCAAAGATCAAAATCTTTTCCCCTTTCTTTTTACTTGCAAAACCGGCGGCACCAAGAGATATGGAGGCTAGTGTTTTGTTAAATTTTTGTAAAAGTGTATAAGTGATTTTCCGGGAAAGTTTATGTTACATGTAAATTTGCTTAATAGGTCAGGCCATGGGCCCTTCCTTTTCTTCTCCTTTTTGTGCCGTCCAAACACCCCTTGGTATATATTTTCGTTTTTCGTTTTATTTGATCTCGTGTAATATTTTTCGTGTCGTGTGTTCGTGTTTTACATTCGTGTTTATTCTTGTCATCTATTGTATATTGTACGTAAATACTTATCATTTAATAATTTACATATCTAATACTTGTCGTAAATAAATATTTAATATAGGTAATACTTGTCTGGATACATTAATTATTCATGTTACGTGTCGTGTATTAATTAGATATAAAGTTTTAATTAATTCGTGTTTTCGTGTAATTAATGCTTCATGTATTTTATGCGGGTTTTACAACTCTTCCCCTCTAAAAAGAATAACTCATCCTCGAATTAGAGAAATGATAAGCTAAAAATGACATAGCCGGATCATAGCTGAAAATGAGGATAAGAAGTCCTGATAGACTCCTTCATTTCCCAAATAGCTTCCCGCTCGGGATGGTCCATCCAGATGATCTTGACAATTGGAATCGTCTTCCTCCTCATGACCTGATCCCGACGATCGAGAACTTCCTCGGGTTCCTCCACATAGGATAGATCCTCACGAATCTGATCAATTGGAAACGTGACAATGTGTAGATTATGATAATTGTAGCCTCTGAGTAGGGACACATGGAACACATTGTGAACATGAGATAGCGGAGGATGTAACGCCAAACGATACGATACCTCACCGACACGTTCAAGGATCTCTAACGATTTGATGAAACGAGGATTGAGCTTGCCCTTAATACCAAAATGCTTGAATCCACGTGATGGTGATACCTTTAAGAAAACATGATCACCAGGCTAAAATTCTAACGATCAGCGATGCTTGTCAACATAGATCTTTTGACGAGAACGAGCTTCCTAAAGCTTCGCCTTCGCGATGGTGTCCTTCTCATTGATCACCTCAATCCTCTCTAGACCCTCAATGATTCGTTCACCAACCTGATCCCAGTAGATTGGAGCACGACACTTCCTGCCATATAGCATCTCGTAAGGTGCACACTTGATACTTGCATGCCAACTTTTGTTGTAAGTAATAAAAAGATTTTGCTAGCAATAACAAGATTTGGCTAAAGAGGAGTAGCAGAAGGCTTACAAGCAAGCAATCCAAAATCAGATAACAAGTCTAAGAAATACTTTCTTTGATTAAAACACAAAGCACAGTCTGTATCAATAACTTCAATACCCAAAAAGTATTTAAGTTTTCCAGATCTTTAACTTGAAATTTACTTCTCAAAAACTATTTAAACTCTTCAATATGAGCCACACTGCTACCAGTAACAACAATATCATCCACATAAACAAGTAATGCAAGAAAAACCCCAGATTCATTCTTGGTAAATAAAGAATAATCACTTTTACTTTCCACAAAACCATGTTCAATAATAGCCTTAGTTAACTTGGCATTCCATTGTCTAGGGGCTTGTTTTAATCCATACAATGATTTATTCAACTTACAAACCCTTTTATCATTTTTATCAAAATATCCATCAGGCAGAGACATATACACAGTTTTATCAAGATCACCATACAAAAAAGCATTATTAATATCAAGTTGAAATAAAGGCCAACTATTTTGCACAACCAAATTGATCAAACTCCTAATAGTAACAATTTTCACAACTGGTGAAAAAGTCTCATCAAAATCAATACCTTCCTTTTGATTATATCGTTTAATCACATATCTTACCTTATATCTTTCAATCTCCTCACTAGATTTATACTTAATCCTATAAACCCATTTACCATTAATAGCTTTTCTATCACTAGGAAAGTCAGTAATAGTCCAAGTATTATTCTCATTTAAAGCATCTATTACTTTGTTCATAGCATCAACCCAGCGCTCACTTTTACTAGCTTCCCAAAAGGTTTTAGGTTCAACACTTTTATTAGGTTAAGTTACAAAACAAAAGTTATTAGACTTAAGTCTAGCATAATTAACAAACTTTTCGAGGCCAAATTTAACTTTAGATGTCAAGACATAATCATTATATTTCTTTGGCAAAACATAAACTCTTTCAGACCTCCTAACAATAGGACTCATAGCATTAGGTATATTATTATTAATGCCCTCAAATTCATGCTCATTAAGGTGAGCAGCCATCTCATTCTCTTGGTCAGGCTCATTTGAATACCGAGAATGCCACTCCCCACTCTCAAGTAGGTCAACTAAAGGCTCACCACTATGAGAAGAGTTGTTTCCCTTAGAAGGTGAGGTAGAAATACTTTTATCATAGGGCACACCAAGATCTGATTTAATGACAACTTCTAAGAAATTATCAAGACTCAGATCCTGATTATCACTGCTAAGAGTACTATTGTCGTTAGTCTTAAAGGGAAAGATATTTTCAAAAAACCGGACATCTCTTGAAAACAAGAACTGGCCCTTTTCAAGACATAACAAATTATACCCTTTCTTAAAACCAGAGTGTCCAACTAACACACATTTCTCTGATCTACTACCAAACTTATCATTACTAGTAAGTAAAGTAGCATAACAGAGACAACCAAACATTCCTAAATGTTTTAAACCATGTTTTTTATTAAACACAATTTGGATAGCACTTTTTCCTTTCAACACTGAAGTTGGCAACCTGTTAATCAAGTAAGTAGCATTAAGAACACACTCAGACCACAAATTCAGAGGCAACCCCCCCTGAAACATAAGGGATCTAGCTACATTGAGAAGATGCCTGTGTTTCCTCTCTACAATCCCATTTGGTTGAGGAGTATAAGGACAAGATGTTTGATGTATAATCCCATTTAATTCACAAAACTCAACCAGATTTTGATTAATAAACTCAGTACCATTATCACTTCTAAAAGTCTTAATAGTCTTGTTAAACTGATTCTTAACCAAATGAAAGAAAACCTTTATACAATCTAACACTTCACCCTTATTTTTCAACAAATAAACCTAATCAGTCCTAGAAAAATCATGAACCACCGTTTAGAAATATCTAAACCCTTCTTTACTAGTAACTTTATAAGGACCCCAAAAGTTTAAATTAACTAATTCACCTAGACTAGTAAAAATATGATCACTTAAGGGAAAAGGTTCTCTAGTCTGGTTAGATTTTTGAAAATCTCACAAACAATGGAACTTTGCTGGATTTTGTTGGTATATACTGACCAAGTTCTGAGCAAACGCCACATCAGGCCTTGTGCATCTTACAGCATACATAATAGATCCTACAGCCGAAGCATAAGGCACCTTCTGCATGTAAGCCACCTCTTCGGGTGTTGATGCATTTTTCTCATGACTTAACTCATGCTTAACCTCCATCGGTTGAAAACCTTTCTTAGAGTTATGCATGTTATACTTCTTCAATATCTTATCAATATAAGCATCTTGACTAAGACCAATTAACCGTCTACTTCTATCTCGATAGATTTTAATTCCCAGAATATATGCAGCATCTCCCAAATCCTTCGTAGAAAAACATTTACCAAGATAATCCTTAACTTCCTTAAGTCTTGGAATGTTACTTCCCATGATTAATATGTCATCAACATATAAAATTAGGAACACTACATTACTCACACTAGCTTTGCGATATACACATGGCTCATCACGATTTTGAATAAATCTGAACTTTTTGATTTCTTCATCAAATCGCTTGTTCCATTGACATGATGCTTCCGTCAAACCATAAATAGATCTTTGATGTTTGCACACGTACTTTGGATATTGAGGATCAACGTAACCTTCCGGTTGTTGCATATAGATGTCTTCATCTAATCGACCATTCAAGAAGGCAGTTTTAACATCCATTTGCCATATCTCATAGTCATAGTATACTGCTATAGCTATGAGAATCCTAATATCTCATAAGTCTGCTACAATAGAAAATGTCTCCTCGTAGTCTACACCAAAAGTTTAAGTAAAAACTTTAGCTATTAAACGTGCTTTATAGGATTGTATTTCACCATCCATGTCGGTTTTCTTCTAGTAGATCCACCTATTTTTCACTACTTTAGCATTTTTAGGTGCATCCACAAGAATCCAAACATCATTTATTTCCATGGATTTCATTTCCTCATTCATCGCAACTATCGATTTTGACTTTTCTGGATCAGACATTACGGATCGATAGTTATCAGGTTCAACAAGATCCCCTACTTCCTCATCATCATCCTCTATGATAGTTTGTCTGGCGCACGTATGGTTCTTTTAGACCTACGTGGAGGAATTAATTCCGGTGGAACTTCCAGACTTTCTGGTTCTACAGGAATTTCTTCGCTGGTATTTTCAGAAGGCAATGTTTCTTCTTGAATTTCTTCAAGATCATAATTTCTCCCATTGAATTCTTGATTTACAAGATCATTTTCAAGGAAGTCTCCATACCGAGCCACAACTACTTTTTTCTCAGCCGGATAATAAAAGTAGTAACCCATAGTTTCCTTAGGGTAACCTACAAAGATACATTTTACTGAGCGTTGTTGGAGTTTATCTCTAGAGTCATGTTTCACATACGCCTCACAACCCCTGATTTTCAAATAAGACAAATAGGGCTTCTTGCCATGACATAATTCATATGGTGTCTTATCAACCTTCTTTGTGGGAACCATATTTAGAATACGAACAGCAGATTCCAGAGCATAATCCCAAAAGGATAATGGTAAAGTTGTAAGATTAAATTTAGATCGCACCATATCTAATAATGTACGATTTCTCATTTCAAATACACCATTTTTTGTGGAGTATATGGAGAAGTAAGTTTCTGAACAATTCCGTTCTCACTTAAATAATCTTTAAACTCTTGACTTAAATATTCACCACCTCGATCAGAACGAAGAGCTTTAATCTTCTTTCCTAGTTGTAACTCTACTTCTGCTTTAAACGTTTTGAATGTTTCAAACACTTTATGTTTATGCTTAAGTAAATAAACATAACCATAACGACTATAATCATCCGTTAACGTTAAGAAGTAGCTACCACCTTTCCTTGACACAAGTCTAAGTGGTCCACACACATCAGTATGTATCAAACCATGTAGTTCAGTAGCCCTTTCATTATTTCCATTAAAAGGTTTCTTGGTCATCTTTCCAGAGATACACGATTCGCATTTATCAAATGATTCATCATTGATATTTTCCAAAAGACCATCACGTTGAAGCTTTTGTATGCAAGTCTTCCCAATATGGGCAAGTCTACAATGCCAAAGATAAGAAGAGTTCTTGTCTAACTTTCTCTTCTTATTCATGCTAAAAACAGAATTATTTTTCCTCTTGGAATTATTATCATGCATGTTAATTTCAAAAACACCATTCAAGAAATTGTATCAAAATAGAATAAACCATCTTTGAAAACAGAAATTCTATTATTATCAATCGTTTGATTAAATCCAAGATCCAACATACAAGAAAAGGAAATAACACCCCTAACAATTGTAGGTGCATAATGACAATTATTTAAAAACAGTACTAAACCCAAAGGTAAAACTAGTTTAAATATTCCTATAGCTTCAACCGCTACTTGTGCGCCATTGCCCACTTGAAGAAATTGTTCCACATAGGTAAGCTTCCTCTTCAACTCAAATCCCTGCAGGGTATTAAAAATGTTAATACCACATCCCGTATCATATACCCATGAGTTTGATTTGTATGTAAGACTGAATAACTCTATCATAAATAAGTTACCTGAAGATGCTGCAGCAGCTATCTCAGCCTTCTTCTTATGTTCTTACAACTCATGGAGGCAGAGAGAGCAATTTCTCTTCCAGTGTCCAGTCATTTGCAGTGGTGACAAGTCTCATCTTTCTGAGATTGACTCTTCTTGACAAAGTTCTGCTTTGGTTTTGATGGAGTCGCAACTTGTTTGCTCTTATCAACCTTGCCTTTGCCTTTCTGCATCTTATTCACATGCGGTTTTGGTTTAGTCACTCTACCCTTTTGCACATAAAGTACTTGAGGAGTAGCAGTGGATGCCTTATCTTTTAACTCCTTTTCAAAGTCAATGAGCATTGCATGCATATCATTAACTATCTTCCCCGTGTAATGCATATTATTGTTACGAACGAAATCATTGAAACCCTTATTAAGAGACCTATTGATCAAGTTGATATCCATATTATGATCATAGGAATGTCCTAGTGCGATGAGTTGTTCCATATAACCTCTCATTTCCTTATAATGGGAACTTACGGACTTTCCAAGAGCTTGCTTGCAACTATATAGAGCATCAACCAAATCAAAGATCTCTACAGCTTGCGGCGTTTCATACACAGCCTTGAGTTCATCAAGCATTCACGGAGGTGAAAATAGCTCATACTTTCTTTGAAGTGATGAAGCCATTCTCCCTAACATTACAGCAGCCACCTCATGGTACTTCTTAACGTTAGCAGCGTGTTTAAGCCTTTCCGCGTCAGATGCTCCTTCAGCAAGATCCTCCGGAAAAGGAGTAGTCAAGATATCAATAGTACCAGCAGCTCTCAGAACAATTCTTAGTGAGCGATACCAGTCATTGAAATTAGGGCCAGTAAGTTCAGGCCGTTCAAAGAAAGCTTTGAACGCCGAGCTTATTGTCAGATTTTTTCGGGTTGAGCCATTTCTACAGAAATAAGTTCAAACATTAGTATTTTTGATAATACAATTCAAGAAAATAAAGTTACCCCGGTAATAAAACCATAGTATTTTCCTTGAAAAACTAGAATCCATATTGACATAGACTTATCACATCAGTTGATCTGCTAGTGACAAATATATTCAACACAGTAACTTGTCGAACAATAATTGACAAACAAATTTTCAATTTCTAGATATGTTAGGGATTTACATTGCCAAAATCATTTGCATTGTAACATGTTTCATCCCTACTTTACGCCTTAAGTTTCCAGTTCTTACTGAGTAACTTAATTAAGTCGACTAATCCAAAAAATGTAAAACCTTCATGTGAAATCTTATTCAATCATGAAGTTTTCTCTCCATTACAACATCGTCCAATATCTTATATGACGACAATTGTAATTTCAAGTGTTCGTCAATTAGATGGCATATGACTTAAATTTTTAGGGTATAGATTTTGGTGTCAAAATCATGTATGGAGAAGCATGCATACATCTCCATAACATAAGTTTAATAAAAACGTTTAATAAACTTTTTTGGTGAAACTAAAATTTCATCATATATTTGCAAGTTGAGGTATTGGTTAAACCAATTAAAGATTTTACACACAACTAAATTCACACCGTACTTTTTCTAGAACGTAGCTAAAGCACAAAGCAATAACCTTATTCATTGTGTTTCGGATGTGAATTAATGCAGTTAAATCAACCTTAAAGAATTAAACAAATAACAACCGTAGGTAATTCCAATTTTGACGGACATGCGACCCGAGAATTTGGTCAGCGCTGAAGCATAACACCTCTTTCCTTAACCGGGTACATGACCAACGGTGCCTAATAAGTGTGAAAACACTTATCCTTTTACCACTTAATTATAATAATAACCAAGACTAAACGTGTATTTTATGTCGTAAATGTCAGAATTATGCGTGGTTTGTGTTTTTTTTTGTGATTTAGGACCAAAATGTGAAAAGGGAAGAAAACATGGGCTTTCACGGACTTTTATCGAAGAAAAAGACAAAAGACGAAGTCAAAAGATCAAGAGTGCAAAAAGAACGAAAGTCCAAGGCCTATTCTGAAGATTTATCGAAGAAAAAGTCTAAAGACGGAAGTTTAATGAAGTCGAAGAACTCAAGTTTAATTAATGAAGAAATTATAAGACGAGTTCAATTTATCCCGAGACAACGTCGAGAAAGTCGAAGAATTCATAAAGACGAAAAGACGAGAAAATGAAGAAAGCATCAAGACATACTAATCCTCCTATAAATGCCCTCCTAATGACACATTAGAAGATGTTAGCTAATTTGACAACTTAGCTCTCTACCTTTAATTACTTGCACCTTTCTTATTGTCATTTACTTAATTGCACCTTTAATTTCTTGCCTTTAATTTCAAGTAAGTCTTTTAATTTTTTTATTGAATATTATTTTTAATCAAGTTTTTATAAATCTATCATTCTACCTTTATTGCTTTGCTTAATCTTTATGTTTATGTGCTTATTGTTATGCTTATTTGATTAAGTGTTATGTTTTTTATGTTCTTGATTGTTTTGGATTATTGATTTTATATCTTATTTGTGTCTTTCTTATATTTACTTAAGTGTTTATAAAAGTTTTTTTATAAAACAGTTGTTTTCGAATATCTTTATCATTTAGTTTCTTTAAAATTTTTAAATTTTAGCTTATTAGCTTTTTCTTATGCATGTTTTAGTTAAATTATTAGTCGTGTGCTTATTTGGTTCATAGCTTATTTGTTTTGCTTATTTACGTTTTTTCCTTTTACTGTACTCTGATCAAACCCATCGGAAAAGGGTTTGTGATTCTGATTGGGATTCCGATCAACATTCTGACGAGGGTGTTTATTGGACATTCCGATTAGCTTGATTTCCATCATTCCGATAGGTCTTCATTCCGACCATGATTCCGATAGGAGAGGTAAACCATCATTCCGACGGAGGTGGTTTGGTTGCATTCTGATAGGGCTGTCATTCCGATCATCATTCCGATCGTACCAAGGTTTGTATTCCGATAGAAGCTTTCCGACAGGATTCCGATAAACCTATTCCGATCGGATTCCGACGGGATTCCGATAGGAGTGTAATCCGAAAGGGTTTGGTTTAATATTTTGCCTTAGTTTTATTTTTATGTTTGCATTGTTTTAAGTTTTCAAACTTTCATTTTTATTAACTTGTCAAATTTACTTTTTTGTCGAGTTTTAATTTTTGTCATTTAATTAATTTACCTTTAAAGTCTTAATTTCTCGGCATATACTTTAAAAGTTTTAATATTGCACCATTTACATTTAAATTAGTTTTAGCTTTAATTTTACGTCATTTAGTTTAACGTTTGGCAATTTACTTTACTACAACAACCAATCTATTATTTTATCCACCAAAAGACGATTGAGTCGCACGTTAACCAGTAATCAATTCGAAGAGACACACACAACGAACAAATTTTCTAACTAAATTCCAGTTATTAAATGGCGCCGGTGCCGGCTCTTTTCGTAAAGATTAACGGTTTTCTGTGAGAGACGCGTTGAATTTTGGGATCCGTTCACTCGTGAACGTTAATTTTCTTGCTCAAAAATTTTCAAAAATCCATAAAAATTAAAAAGTTTTCAAAAATACAAAAACATTAAAAAAACTTATAAAAAGCATTTCTTTTTTCAAAGTTTTGCACCAAAAAGATTTTACTTTTATTTTTTACAAGTACATATATATTTCTTTGGTATCTTTTTCTTTTGCTTTTGCAGGTGTATGCGTACTCGATCTTCATCTTATTCAGAGCCCGAGACTCGTGAAGATTTAGATATGGTTGGTGTACACAACAACAATAATCCATCCCACCCCAACATGAATAACAACAACAATGTTCCCCCACCCGACCTTCGAACGATGGAGGAGCTGTGTCAACCTACGATGAATGGACGAGGAGGACCATTGCGCCGATGTAAATCACGGCTCCGGAGTTTTCGTTGAAGAATCACATGATCCAAAAAGTTCAAAACACTTGTCCATTTCGCGGATTGACGGATGATGATGCCAACAAACACCTCGAAAAGTTCATTACCGTTACTCAAAGCATGAAGTTGCCCGGTGTTACTATGGATTTTCTTCGCCTTCACCTATTTCCACACAGCTTATCCCACCATGCCGAAAAATGGTTTGATCGTATTCCGAAGAATTCAATTCATACATGGGACGAGATGACTCAACGATTTTTGTGGCGCTACTTTCCACCATCCATGGTCACGAGCCTTCGGAATCAAATTAGTGTATTTACTCAAGAACCCGATGAATCACTTTTTGATGCTTGGGAACGATATAATGTTTTGATCGATCGATGTCCAAACCACAACATGCTCCCCGTCACCTTAATTGATACTTTCTACAATGGTTTAACTTTTCGTGATCGTGATACGATTAATGTAGCCGCTGGTGGCATAATGAAAAGAAGACCTGAGGAGTGTAGAGAGCTTATCGAGAACATGACTACTCACCACAAAAATTAGGATTCATCCGCATCTTCAAGGAATAACCCGAGAGTCAATGTTTCTTCAACTTCTTCAAACCCAATCACCAAATTGACCCGCGCAATGGTCGAAATGAGCAAAAACATGCAACTCTTGGCTACAAATCAACAACGACAAGTTAAAGCTGTAGCACTTTCTTGTGAGATTTGTGGGGGTCCTCATTCATACACTGATTGTCCTTCTACTCATGACAATCCGGAAATTGTGTATGCGGCTCATGGTAACTATTCAACGGAAAGCTACCAAGCCCGACCTCAAGTTGATCGTAACTTGCTATGTTACCGTTCTAACAACTTTCTTTCACCCGGTTTTTCTCCTTAAAACCACAACCCCAACAACTATAATAGAAGCAACCCACACCCACCTCGAGCTTCTAATCCTTATCACCCACCCGCTCAACAAGCCCCACCCATTAATCAAGATGTAGAAACTTTCATAAGGACCCAAGGAGAGCAAATCAAGAATCTACAAAGCCAAATCATCAACTTGAAAGGAGATATCACTAAGCAAGGGAATGATATTAGATCCGAGCTTCGACATGATATATAAACCTCTTTTAGCAATCAAACAAATGATGTGAAGAATATGCTGGCTAGTTTCTTACCAACTACTCAACCCTCTACTTCGTGCTCTCTTCCTTCAAATACCGTCACCAACCCAAGAGCGAATGTGAGCGCTATTACTACACGCAGTGGAGCAACCTTAGTAGGACCATCTATCCCTCCCCCAGTTACGCCATCTATCCCTTCTCCACCACCATTTATCTCTCCTACTCCCACACCTAGTATTAGTTCTCCATTACCGTCTCCATCTCTTAATGAAGAAGTACCCAAGAAAACCGTTCACCAACCCCACCTTCCACCTATAAATCCAACATCCCTTATCCTTCTCGCTTAGACAAAGGCAGATTGCTCACCAAGGATGACATTCAAGTGTCGAACTTTTTGAAGAAGATTTCGGGAGTGACCATCAACCTTAGCCTTGTTGACGCTCTCGCCCAAATGCCTAAATTTGTTAAGATGTTTAAGGACTTGCTTAATAAGAAGCAGAAGATGGCCGAGTTTGTTAATACTCGATTGAATGAATATTGTTCTGCCATCCTTCTTAAAGAACTTCCGAAGAAACTTGGAGATCCCGGTCGTTTTGTGCTACCATGTACTTTTAACCAAACCAAAGTATTTACTGCCTTACCCTATCTCGGGGCAAGTATTAATCTGATGCATTTAAGTGTTTGGAAAAAGTTATCATTACCCACCTTACACCAACAAAGATGACTCTTGAGCTAGCAAATCGCACTCTCGCTTACCCTGTTGGTATGCCGATGATGTGTTTGTTAAAGTTGGTACCTTCACTTTTTCGTTCGACTTTGTTGTTGTTGATTATGAAATGGACCCTCGTATTCCGTTAATACTTGGTCGGCTATTCTTGAGAACCGGAAAAGCTTTAGTCGATGTTGCCGAAGGTGGGCTCATCTTAAGAGTCGGGAATGATGCACAAGTTTTTAAAATAGGGAAGATCACAACCAAATCAAATGGAAGAGAATCCGCGAATATGATTAATGTGCTTGATGATTTTGTCGTCTACAACAATCCTCTTTTCGATACTTGCTATGACAATCTACGTTTCCAAGATGATGTGGATGATTCTCTCTCCAATTTAGATCCTCCACCAATTCATGAGTCTCCACCGATCTATGATGACTATGATGATGATTCTAGTTCTAACATGGATGATTCTTATGATTTTACTTCTGAGTATAAAGACATGCCAACTTATGATGATTTTGAGGATGTCGATACTCTTTCGAGTGATTCTTCACATGATGACCTTGCACCTACTTTTGATGAAGATCTTACACCAACAATGCTTGATCCTACTTTGGATGACTACTCATTTGAGAAGGACTTTTCTACTTTTCTCAACACTTACTGCCCAAATGAGAGTGATTCTCCTCCTTTGGACTTTGATTTTGGTCTTTATCCTCCTTTGGATATGAAGAAACCCGTTTCAAATGAGAAGAAGCCGTAAGACACCAATATCCACAGTACTTATGTCTTGACACCTCTCTATCCACCTTCTGAGGATGAGATTGTGCGATTTATGAGCGAGTCTTCTTCAAATTATACTGAGCCTGAGTGTTATTTTCCCCCTAAATGAAAAGGTGTTCGATCCTGGTATTGCAATTTTTAAGCCATCTCAGTATCCATCTGATGAAATAAAAGGAAAGATTTTTGGACACAATGGAGATATGCTTGCACCTTATCACCCTTGCTACCACCGTGCTCAACAACTGCTTAAGGGAACCTTGACTACTCTTCTTTGGCTTGCCTTGTTCGCCTTAAGCTTGTGCTATTTGATGGATGAAAACCATATATTTGATCCTGGTGGATGTTCTTCAAGCTTCTTCCTATGCTAATCAAGGTCGAGTCAGGCTCACGACTCGTTTAACAAAAACAAGCGCTTCTCAGGAGGCAACCCACAGTATCTATCTTTTTTCTTTGTTTTTATAATAAGTGTAGGGGAGACCCTGGTATGTGTTTGTTGTTTTTTCTTATCATGTACCGGGATTCGAGCTTTCAAAGACCCATTCTTGATGACTTTTGACGACCCGTGATTCCGTGTACCCGTCTTCCCGGTTCTATCATAAACTCTTTTGATTCTCTAGTTTATATTCTTCAATGTTAAAATAGGAATCACTTTAGCTGTCTCTTCCTTAGCAAGATTTAAACAACGTGCACAATGTCCTAAGTGTAGGGGATTTTACTCCCACATGCTTAAACATTGAGGACAATGTTTATATTAAGTATAGGGGTACTTCTATCGAAGTTAAGTGGTCTTTTCCTTGTATTTGTCCTCATTTTAACCGGAAAATTGATTTTTCGACATTTTTCAAAATTTTTGATCTATTTTGGCCTAGTTGTTTTTACCTTTGTATAGTTATTTTTTTTCTTTGCTAGAATAAATTTTAATAAAGTGGTTTTAATCTTTCAACGTTGTGAATCTTTTGACTCGACCCGAGTTTACTTATCTAAGTTTACTCTAGCTAGTATCCTTAACGTGTTTGAGTCAAGTTTTGCTAGGCTTTTATATAGGGAACTTTAAAACGTGAAAGTCTTAACTCTTATGGGTTAAGAACAATAACTTTTCGCAAGTTCCTATAATTGATCCTAGAAAGTCGTTTATCAAAGGAACTTTAAAATGCGAATTCTAAACTTGAAAAAGTCTAAGAAGTTGCAAGATCCTATAGATGACTTGAAAACCCAAAACTTTGATTAAATAGGCTAAGCATCCACGAGTCTCATTCCTTGAGATTTTAAATTGTGGAGAACGAGAGATGATAGAGTCAATTATAAGTTTGGTATTCTTTCATGAATTTATGTGAGTTGATTATAAGCTTTTTCTCCCATCGCTTGCTAATAAATTTAATTTCAATAAATAAGGTTGTACGATTTATAAGTTACTTAGCTTCTAGCACAAGATGGTTTAAAAGTTGCTCGGTATTAATTAGAGTTCATAGCCAAGGCATAACTTATTGAAGCGGGATGCGAAGATTGGCGAGTCCGAAAAGGCCCTAACAAGGCATGAGGGATACATTTTCTTGCTAAAGATCCAAAGTGATGTGAAGAATCATTTATCAAAAATCAATATGAAGGATCGAGACACACGACGAAAAGCAAATACTCCCCTAAAGATCATGGAGAAGTCTATCCAAAAAGGCCCTAACAAGGTATGAGGATAAATAGATCCAAGTCCTAAAAGGAGGCAGATCGTTGTATATCAAAGTCCCAAATAAAGATTGGAGAAAAATGAAGAAGTCATGGTCCAAATATGAATAATCTCTCAAAAAGTTCAAGTGAAGAAATTCCTATTATGAAGAGAAGACCATTATTTCATGAACGCCTCTCAAGATTTGAAGTATGAAGTCGCTGCCAAATATCGGTCCGAGAAAGGTCTCAAATTGTGAAGCGAGTTATGCCAAGATATGAACTTTATGAGGTCCAGAGAAGCAGTTTTAAAAGATTTTGTCCATTAGCTAACTATTGATTAAATCGTCCTACTTTATTTTCAGCCTAAATAAACTATAGAAATAAGTAAACAAGGCATCCTCGTGATCATTCAAGACAACAATAAAATATAAGAGGTACACCTAGGAATAAGGGAGTCTAAGTGAATAATTAGGACACATGAGTTTGTGTTAGTTTGCTAACTATAATAACAATGATCTCGTTTTTAAGTTTGGTATGGGGAACGTGAAACTTGAGGGTGATAATCATTCATGACATTCCAAAACCCTAAGGTAAGTTTTTGATCTTTTTACTTGTTTTCTTCCTTTAAATATTTTGTATCTTTAATAAAGGCCAAGGTGGATTGATTATGATGGAAAATGTAAAACTTGCTTTGTAATTAATGGATTGCATGAGGGCATTGCAACGGTCAAGTGTAGGGGATTTAATAAGTGTGAAAACACTTATCCTTTTACCACTTAATTATAATAATAACCAAGCCAAAACGTGTATTTTATGTCGTAAATGTCAGAATTATGCATGGTTTGTGTTTTTGTTGTGATTTAGGACCAAAATGTGAAAAGGGAAGAAAACATGGGCTTTCACGGACTTTTATCGAAGAAAATGACAAAAGACGAAGTCAAAAGATCAAGAGTGCAAGAAGAACGGAAGTCCAATGCCTATTCTGAATATTTATCGAATATAAAGTTTAAAGACGGAATTTTAATGAAGTCGAAGAACTCATGTCTAATTAATGAAGAAATTATAAGACGGGTTCAATTTATCCTGAGACAACGTCGAGAAAGTCGAAGAATTTATAAAGACGAAAAGACGAGAAAATGAAGAAAGCATCAAGACATACTAATCCTCCTATAAATACCCTCTTAATGACACATTAGGAGGTGTTAGCTAATTTGACAACTTAGCTCTCCACCTTTAATTACTTGCACCTTTCTTATTGTCATTTACTTAATTGCACCTTTAATTTCTTGCCTTTAATTTCAAGTAAGTCTTTTAATTTTGTTATTGAATATTATTTTTAGTCAAATTTTTATAAATCTCTCATTCTACCTTTCTTGCTTTGCTTAATCTTTATGTTTATGTGCTTATTGTTATGCTTATTTGATTAAGTGTTATGTTTCTATGTTCTTGATTGTTTTGGATTATTGATTTTATAGCTTATTTGTGTCTTTCTTATATTCACTTAAGTGTTTATAAAAGTTATTTTATAAGAAAGTTGTTTTCGAATATCTTTATCATTTAGTTTCTTTAAAAGTTTTTAAATTTTAGCTTATTAGCTTTTTCTTATGCGTCTTTTAGTTAAATTTTTACTCGTGTGCTTATTTGGTTCATAGCTTATTTGTTTTGCTTATTTAATTTTTTCCTTTTACTGTATTCCGATCAAACCCATCGGAAAAGGGTTTGTGATTCTGATGGGGATTCCGATCAGCATTCCGACGAGGGTGTTTATTGGACATTCCGATTAGCCTTGATTTCCATCATTCCGATAGGTCTTCATTCCGACCATGATTCCAATAGGAGAGGTAAGCCATCATTCCGACGGAAGTGTTTGGGTTGCATTCCGATAGGACCGTCATTCCGATCATCATTCCGATCGTCCCAAGGTTTGTATTCCAATAGAAGCTTTCCGACAGGTTTCCGATAGACCTATTCCGATCGGATTCCGACGGGATTCCGATAGGAGTGTAATCTGACAGGGTTTGGTTTAATATTTTGCCTTAGTTTTATTTTTAAGTTTGCATTGTTTTAAGTTTTCAAACTTTCATTTTTATTAACTTGTCAAATTTACTTTTTTGTCGAGTTTTAATTTTTGTCATTTAATTAATTTACCTTTAAAGTCTTAATTTCTCGGCATGTACTTTAAAAGTTTTAATATTGCACCATTTACAATTAAATTAATTTTAGCTTTAATTTTACGTCATTTAGTTTAACATTTCGCAATTTACTTTACTACAACGACCAATCTATTATTTTATCCACCAAAAGACGACTGAGTCGCACGTTAACCAGTATTCAATTCGAAGAGTCACACACAACGAACAAATTTTCTAACTAAATTCCAGTTATTAGTGCCCACTTTATAGTTTGCCAAAATTGAGTAGGCCGTTAAGTTATTATTGTAATTCTAATCAACGTAAATCATATGTAATTTAGACCTCAAAACAATTCATTAATTTTGATAAGATTTAGTCAATATTATTTTCTTAAAAAAAAATTACCCTTGTTTACAACATACAATAAAAAACACATGAAAACAAGTAGTACAAAAAAACTAAATCAAATAGCCACATGCATAACAATTTATTCAAAGAACATCAAATCTAGGGTTTTTATAAACATAAAAAGTCTTCCCTAATTTTAAAACATTGAATCAAATAAAGTAAATAGCATTCAAAATGATATGATCCGTCAAAAACATGCACGTTCATTACGGATCTCCCACTTTCTCTTAACAATTAAAAAACTACGGATCGTAACCACACATGACATAACAATTAATTCATGAAAAACATTTAAAGCTAATTACCATGTATTTTTAGGGTTTACAAAAAATTTTATAAAAAATTAGGCAAATGCGATTTTAAAAAACAATAAAAACAAAAACCCTAATTTTTATAATTTTTAACACAAATCAATATTAGTTAAAAGAAACTTCAGATCTTGATAATTATAATCATGTTAAAACGGCTCTCGATGCCACTGAAGGTTTATATAGTTCATAACAATTATTTAAAACCCTAATATGGATCAAAGCACATACAGCGGAAGCAAATTAACAAGATCATAATTTAACACATTTATAATTAATCAAGATTGTAGAATATTATAAATCTTGCTTATGTTTAGAGAGAGAAAGAGATAGAAAGATAGATGATTTCACACACACTTTAGAGAGAGAAAGTGATTAACTATGTGTAAAATGAAAATGAAACCACACCCTCTCCATCTAAGGAGAGGGTTTATATACCAAGCCCATAAGATGCGCTTGGGCTTACAATGTTGGGCCGTCTGTTGATGCAAAAGTTGGTTGATCCTTGCTAGACCCGAATTAGGCTTAATTCGGGTTGGCTGGGCTCCGGCTCCTGCACCAAGTGAATTGTTTGGTTGGGATCCTGCACACTAAACAACACGCGTTAAGCTTACCGTGGGAAGGTTTCCCACGATTAGACTCCGGCGTGAGAGTAAGTAATCGATTTAGGGTTATATGAGTTTAGAGTGAGTCGTAATACCTTTGTGGAACCCTTGGGGGTTCCTTTTATAGGCAGTGAAACCCTAGTGGGCTTTCACTGATCCTTCAGCCCCAAGGAAGAGATAAGCACCAGAATTAGAATGATTGTTATCTTCTAATTCTGGTAGTGAATATCCTCTCCTTATTGGGGTAAAGATATTCCTAGACAGAATATTATTCTGTCTAACCCTATGTCGGCCGTGTCGGGCGTACCGGGCCGTGGGCCGCACACATGTGTGCGGTTACTGTTCATTCAAGCCCATAAGCCTGACTGACATTATCCCACCCATCTGTGATGGGCCGGATACGGGTAGTACCCTTGGGCCGGGTCCGTGACCCGGCTGGGGACTATACGTCATCATGTCCCCCCAGTCTAGTTGTTACAACCGTAGGTGGAACCTCTAGACTACAAAGATGCTCCCGGACGTACCAAGGAAACCATAGCAAAGGACCATTTTGTTCAAGAATTTATGTTGGCCGCACGTAGCAACCTGGCTTAAGAAGTTATCTTATCACTACTTCATCCATACATAGCAGCCGAGACAAATTAAATATATCATTAAACGTCAAGTCTTACGTAAGAGCCGCATAACCCGACATGAACAACTGTTCATCTGACTTGTTTGACTGACAAAAGTGCAGACAGTCAGAACCTTGAGCAGTGCAAACGTGTGGGTCAGATATGACCCGTGGGTCCCACCTGACGTTTCACTTGCCACTTTCCCCCTAGCCACACGATTAAGAATAGTGGCAGACACGTGTCACACATCCAACAGGCTGTGACCCACGAGGCAACCCTATAAATAAGTTACCCCTACGGCTATGTGAAACACACAGTTCATAACCTCCATTTCTGCCATTAAAGCTTTTCTCTTAGCTTGAACCAAGTACGCACGGATCCCTTCACACGCAGGTTAGAATACCACGTCCTTACACTCTTTTTTAGTAATGGCTCATAGAAACAGCCCTACCATCGGATCCGTGCTAAATGTCATGACCCAAGACCAATTAAACCATTTTTGTACAAATTACTTCATCCCTACCAACCTACACCCCTGACTTCCTGGCGTCGGAGACCTCATAACTGAGGCTCCAGCGGGTAAGATAGGCCTTTATACTCGCCTGTTTGACGCGGCTAATTACCGCATCCCTTTCACCCACTTTCTCGTAGATCTGCTAGGATATTATAATGTACACATTAGTCAGCTCCACTGCATAGGTGCCTGTAAGATTAGCCAATTCAAGATTCTTTGCCGTGCTAGGAGAATCCCCCCAACCGTAGAGTTATTTAGGTTGTTTTATACCCCCAACTTAGTGAACGGTTGGGTATCTTTCAAGAAACGAGCCTCCAACAGTCCACAATCACACAACAAACCAATGGATTCACTGAAAAATTGGTATGATCATTACTTTTTCATTGACGCAGTGGTATGGCCGGGTGATTATGTCATTAGAACCAGAATTCCGCACGACCCCAAGCCGCACACCAGTACATACAATCCTCGTCACTCCCAAGATTTAGATCTAAATAGGACTGGATTCCACAGAAACCTACCCGAATCATTCCTATGCTTGCTAGGAATTAGCCGCAATTACTTTGGTCCTTCCAATAGGTATCCCGTTTTTTGGAGAAGGCAGGGCGAAGGTAGGCTAATCATCCGTACGCCAAGAAGAATGTATACATGTGTTTGCATAATAACTAACATTTGTTGTTTTATGCTGGACAGAAATGAACTTTTTTGGACTATTGCGCCAGGGCGATCCAAGGCTTGTGCCGGAAGGTCTCCGTCCTCTTCGTGAAAATGAACAACCCCTTCTCGAGCACACCCGACCAGTGACGGTTGCCTTGGAAGCCGTGCCTGATCCCCATTCTGACGAGGAGCATGGAGACAACGGCGGTGGTAATAACCAGATGAACCAAGGAGGGGCCGGGCCCTCCTCACCACATAGAGAACAACAGGGAGACAATATTGAACAAACCGACTCCAGCATTCGCCGACTGATGGGCGATGATGATGATGAAGTGAAACAATATGTCAACCTGGAAGAAGAGGAGGAAGCCGAGGAGGAGATTGCTGAACTAACAACGCAGCCCATCACCAGGCGTACCCGGAAGAGGGGGAACCGTGCGAGAGGGACTGCCTCGGTCGAGATTGGTGAACACAATGCTCCCGCCAAGAGGCTTCGAGAAGACCACCCCATGTATCAATCTGTTGGGAGTGCTACCCAGGGTTCCGAGGCTAACCGGGCCGCTCATGTCGATCCCGTCACCCAAATTGCCCCAACCGCCTCCGAAGTAGCAAGAAGCAATATGTAAGAAACCATCTCAATATGCAAGAATTTCCGCTTCCCTTTTTTTTTTGTAAGCAATACTGAAGATATTTCATAATACTTGTGTCGTAGGGACAACCAGGCTGGTGCCGCGCCTCCTTCTGACACCCAAGTGGATAAGGGGAAAGGGAAAGCTGTCGAAGAAAACCCCACGACCCCCACAAGGTCCGGCCCTGTTTTTGAAGATGGTTCACCCCTAGCTTCCCAAGACTTCCCCACGTCCGGCGCTCCCCAACCTTTTAACCCGGTATGGACTATTACCACGACATCGCGATTGAGGAATGCTGACGAGTGCCGGGAGTACCTCAATAACTGCATACCACCAAGCTTGGTGCAAGAGGTAAACTCGCTCAGTCATGCGGATTTGGCGGATGAGTATAATGGCACGCTGGTACATCAAATGGCGATGGGAACCTTAATGAGGGTTAGGTTTGAAGCTGCGCTTGGGCATGTTGACTCTCTCAAGAGGAAAGTTGGACGGAGAGAAAAAATGATTGAAGATAATGAAGCCCTGATTGCTGACCTCCAATCCCAACTAGTGAATGCCGAGGCGACCATCAAAAAACAGTCAGCCCGCGCGAGTGAATACGATCAGCAAGTAATCCACCTTGAGTCTCAACTAGATGCTGCAAACACCAAGGTACATATCCGTGCCGCGCCACCCATATTAAAAAAATGAATGTGCTAACACGTTTTTCCCTATAGGTAACCACGGCGGAAGCTTCTGCCCACTCTTACTCCAGCCAAGTAGATGTTCTGAACCAGAAACTAGAGGACGCGCACCTGGCCGTCCAAAACATGGAAAAAGTGCAGACAGACCTTGCTGAGGAGAGGGCCGTCATCCAAGAACTGAAAGAGGCAGTTGCCCAAAAAGAATTGATGATTGATGCCCTGACCGCTGAGCGTGACAACGTACTATGCCCCCAACTGCTAACAGCCATTGCCGGCCGTATATGGATGGTTGGGCATGGAGCACGCCTAGCCGTTATGAAGGTGCTAGAGGCCCCATCCTTTGTACAACAGTTCGCCAACCTTGTATCTGATGGTATTGACCACGGACGACACGAAGGAATGGTTGAGGCTGCTGAGCTGATCACGAAAGGGGGGGACATCGCCCATCATACCTCCTTTAAGCCCGAAGCTGCCAGCAAGATGACTGCCTCCATGGCCGCGATGCAAGATCTACATTACCCATTCCTGGATGAGCTGGAGGCCACCAAAGATGCCCCAAACACTGAAATCATGGAAAAGCTCAGTCTTAGCACGCCTTCCAATGCTTCCTTTCCTCTAACCCTTCCTATATACGAGGACGTAACCAGGGTCGTGCTTGACGAGGAACCCTTAGGTGTGGTGTTGGAAAGAACTGCGGCTCAAGCCCAGAAGCGGGGAGAAAGTGATGAATGGTTGCCGAGTCTGATCGAAGAGCAAGCAGAAATGGGTAGGTTTCTCCCCTCTATTTAGGATGCTCCTTTTTCATGATCAAACACTTGTTTTGTAATCTATGAATATGTATTGTTTCTATTCGTCCGTGCATGTACACGGCTAACAATATTTGTGTTTTATAAGTCCGTGAGTAACCACGGCAATTTTGATATGTATGGAAACCTGTGTATTTTACTTGTGTTTGAAATATTGTAGATCAATACTGCATGATATATCACGTCTTACACACAAAGAAAATGCATACAAGTCTATAATTTACTAGACATGCGACGTGCGTCTTTGTTTATGCGGAGCACCATGTGGCTATAGCATATGAAACTTACCCCAACGTCTTGTGAGTAAGGTGTCTAGTAAGGATACGTGATCCGTGCGGCTGGGGTTGCATCCCTCTTACGCGGCAAGTTGAATTAGTAGGTTCACTTAATCCTCTTACCCCACCTGGAGGCGTATGGTACATGTACAGTAATTTGAGAGAATGCATACGAATGAAACATGGCATATTATAATACAAGTAAAATTCATACGGCTAACAAAAAATCTAACAAAGAAGGAAAAATGGTTTGCACGAAACAGGCCGTGGAGCTAGCTAGGCACCACAGCATTTTATTAGAACGTTTACACTTTTGTTTGAGTAATGACGACAAGTCCTAAAAAAAAACAAGAAAGGAAACTTAAACAATCATAAGAAGAACAAACAAAACAAATAACCCGCATGGTTCTTTATTAAGACCGCCTATAGCGAAGTACCCATGCGGAAGCCGTAGCTTTCAAAGATATCACCTTTTGAGATTGGAAATGTTCCATGTGCGCTCTAGGTCGCGGCCATCCATGTCACGTAACTTGTACGCGCCTCGTCCCAAGGTTTCAGTAACCTCATACGGTCCTTCCCATTTGGGGCCCAGTTTTCCTGTATTCTCCACTCGACTCGCTTCGTTAGCACGATAGACGTAGTCTCCCGGTCGAAAAGAAACACCCTTGACCTTGGCGTCATAATAAGCCTTCATCTTAGCCTTGGACTTAGCCTCATTGATGGCTGCTATTTCCCTTTTCTCTTCCAACAGATCCAGGTTGATTCTCAGTTGTTCATCATTTGTGACGACATTAACCTCCGCCGTGCGGATGGTAGGCATCCCTATTTCTGCTGGTATAACGGCTTCAGTGCCGTAAGCCAATGCAAACGGAGTATCTCCGTTGGCTGTTTTTATCATGGTTCTACGTGCCCATAGCACGTGTGACAACTCATCGACCCATTTGCCCTGTCGTTCATCCAGCCGCGCCTTGATTCCATTCCCCAAGCTCCTATTTGCTCGTTCGACAAGGCCGTTCGTTTGTGGATGCTTAACAGACGCGAAGCGCCGTTTGATGTTCAATGATGCACACCAGTCTTTGAATGGGTTGTCCGTGAACTGCTTGCCGTTGTCCGATATAATTTCTCCTGGTAGACTGAAACGGCATACGATGTGTTCCCACACAAACTTCTTGACCTGCTTACCTGTGATAGACTTGACTGCCTTGGCTTCTATCCATCATGTGAAGTAGTCCATTGCAACAATCAAGAATTTAACCCCTCCCGCAGCTACAGGAAATGGTCTTGCAATGTCAATTCCCCACTTGTAAAATGGCCATGGGGACGTGATAGGTGTAAGCTCCTGCTGCGGGTGTCGCGGTACTGGCCTATGCACTTGGCAATCATTGCACCTGCGAATCATGTCGCGCGCGTCTCTGTGCATAGTGGGCCAATAGTATCCTGTTCGTAAGGCTCGGGCTACCACGGATCGTGGGCCTGCATGCATGCCGCACAACCCTTCGTGTATGTCACTGATTACGTAAGCCGCCTGGCATGGTCCAACACACCGCAGCCACGGCTGCAAGAAAGAGCGTTTGTAAAGGATGCCTTCTCGGAGTTCGAAATGTTGTGACTTCCTTTTAACGCGCCTTGCTGCTTTTTCCTCGTCTGGAAGGGTTTCATTAGTCAAATAGTTGATGATTGGGGTCATCCACGTAGGTCCCTCCTCCTCAACTATAGCGACCACTTCCCCTTCCGTGATAGATTTCTCCTTGAGTATTTCCACCAAAACCTGTTTAGACAAGTGGGCGAAGCTCGTGGATACGATCTTGCTGAGAGCGTCCGCTTTCTTGTTCTCGCCCCTTGGCACCTGCTTGATGGAAAACTTACTGAAAGTTGTGATCAACGACTTGACTTTTTCCAAATACCTGACCATGTTGTCCTCCTTAGCCACATACCCACCTAGAATATGGTTCGCGACAAGCCGTGAGTCCACGTAGGCCTCAAGGTTGCGGACTCCCATTCTAGCGGCGATTTTTAAACCCGCAATTAATGCTTCATATTCCGCTTCGTTATTGGTGGCCGTGAACTCAAAACGGAGGGCGTATGTGAATTCCATTCCTTCTGGATTTGTGAGGATGAGACCTGCCCCGGACCCGTCTGTGCATGAGGATCCGTCCGTGAATAGCACCCAAGGTTCTGCTGGGACCTCGTCTTGCTTAATGATTGGTTCTTCCTCATCCGGCTTCTCGATCAGGAAATCTGCCAAGATCTGGCCTTTAACCGCCGTCCTCGGTCTATAAGATATATTGTGCCCCCCCAATAGGATGCTCCATTTCTCCAGCCTCCCTGCCACGTCTGGCCTAGAGATAACCTGCTTGATTGGCTGATCCGTAATCACCACAATTGGGTGCGCCTGAAAGTACCGGCGCAACCGCTTTGTAGCAAATACTAGTGCTAACACCAATTTTTCCATGGAGGAATAATTCAGCTCCGCCCCTTGTAGTGTTCTACTTATAAAGTAGACCGGAGTTTGTATTGTATCTCTATCCGTCATCAGTACAGCGCTTATTGCGCCATGAGTAGCTGAGAGATACATAACGAGTTCCTCCTTTGGTCGGGGAGCTACTAGCATGGGTAGAGATGCGAGGTGCTGCTTGAGTTGGCAAAAAGCTTCCTCAGCTTCCTTCGTCCAACGGAAGTCTCCCTTTCTAATACACTTCTTGAGTGTCTTAAATAGGGGTAATGACTTTTCTACGGATTTAGATAGGAATCTATTCAGCCCGGCTAACTTCCCATTCAGGGACTGCACCTCCTTCCGTGTCTGCGGGGACGGTAGTCGTATCACTGCGTCCGTCTTCTCTGGACAAGGTTTGATGCCGTTTGGGTCAATCAAATATCCCAGGAACATTCCTTCTGTTGCACCAAACGTACATTTCTTTGGATTTAACTTCATGTTAATCCTTCTCAGCGTGTCGAATGTCTCCTGGACATCCCGGAGAAGTGCCTCCTCCGTGTGGCTTTTTATCACCAAGTCATCAACATATACTTCCAAGTTGCGTCCTATTTGTGATTCGAAAGCTTTATCCACCAACCGCTGATACGTAGCGTCGGCGTTCTTCAATCCGAACGGCATTTTCGTATAGCAATATACGCCCTGGCTCGTGTGGAACGCCGTTTTTTCTGCATCCTCCTCCGCCATCTGGATTTGGTGATACCCTTTATATGCATCCAAGAAGCATTTGAAAGGATATCCACACAAGGACTCTACTTTCCAGTCGATTTCTGGTAACGGGTAACAGTCCTGTGGGCAGGCCTTGTTCAGATCCGTGAAATCCACGCACATGCGCCAACTTCCGTCATGTTTCTTGACCATGACCGGATTAGATAACCACTCGTGGTAGTATACCTCGCGCATGATGCCTGCGTCCACCAGCTTCCGCACTTCCTCCAGTATAACTTGACTGCGCTCGGGTGCCTGGCCGCGCTTCTTTTGCTTGATGGGTTGGTACCCTTGGCGGATTTGGAGCTTATGCTCTGCTATCACACGTGGCACACCCGTCATATGTTTTGGCTCCCATGCGAATAGGTCCAGGTTTGCACTTAAAAGAGAGCACATGGGCCTTTTGCCGCTATCCGAGAGTGCCCCTCCTATGGATACCTCCTGTTCCGGATAGTCAGGGTGAATGACCACCTTCCAATTGGGTGGGACAGGTGGTGCCGGTGTTGTCACAGTGTGACACTCGGATGTTGGTACGACTGTGTTGTAAATAGTAACGATTCCCCCATCAACGGGGAATTTGATCATTCCGTGTGCCGTAGAGGGTACTGCCCGGATAGCCAAAATGCCTGGTCTGCCTATGATTCCATTATAAGGAGAGTGTGAACGTATCACCATGAAGTTCATCCACGTTGTAGTGGAATGTTCCTCATTCCCAATGGTGAAAAGCAAACGCAACTGCCCTATCGGCCAGATAGTGTCTCCACTAAAGCCAGTAAGCGGCGACGTGGCCGGTACTAATTGGCTTCTTATTTCTGGGCATAACTGCACAAAGCAGTGTTCATACAGCACCTCTGCTGACGACCCTCCATCCACATACATGCGACGAACATTGTGTGTTCCAATGCTTATCTCAATAGTGAGAGGCGCATCAATCACGTCGCTTGCTGTAATGAGAGGGAATGAGATTTCCTTGCCGCGTGAAAATTTTTGGCCAATTTTCTATCTCGTGCGGCGCTGTCTGGATTGGATCATGTATATGGTAGAAGGCTTGTCCTTTTGGGGATCGTTCTTATCATACTTCTTGTTGTTGTCTTTTCCGTCTTTCCAATCCTTAACTAGGTGCTTGAGTTTGCCTGATTTGATTAGCGACTCAATATGCTTCTTGAGCTGGATACACTCCTCCGTGCCTGTCCTTTGTCATTATGGAACTCGCAGAAGCGACTTCCTTGCCGACATTCCGGGGGTGTGGTCATTGGGGGAGGCCTTGGAAAGTTCGCCCCTTCAGTCAACAAGATCTCCCGGTAGGACATCTTTAGGGGGGTGAACTTGTCATCCGACCGTCCGCCTTTGCTTTGGCTCTTATAGTCCGAGCCCTTGTTATTGTTCTGGTTGCCTTGACCGCCCGACTGTCTCCGGGACTGGTCATTTGACCGGTACCCATTTCCTCGGGATGGGTAGGCTGCGGCAACAGCTGTCTCTCCCTCTATGAAATTTCTGACCCTTTCCATGAGGTCATCATATCTCTCTGGGCGCTTGTCGTTGAGACGCCTGATCAGTTCTCTGTCTGTTATGGCGTGCTTGTAGTCAGAGATTTTCAGGAGCTCTTGCATGGTTCTTGTGCGTGTGCACTCATCATTGAAGCGCTCAGTGAAGGCTTCTGTGGACTCCCCCGGCCGTTGCTTAACGATTGCCAATGAGACCGGATCCCTATTATACTTCTTCCTTTGAGTATAATTGTTCTCGAACGCAGTGCGTAGTTCCGTGAAACTATCAATGCTCCGTGGGGGAGTGCCTCGAACCAGTCACGGGCGTTTCCAATCAAGGTCGAATTAAACATTTGGCACCATATAGGCATGGGCCATCGCTCAATTTTAGCCTGAGTATCGAATATTTTGAGGTGATCCACAGGATCACCGGATCCATCATAAGTCTTGATACATGCCGGCATGCGACGTTTGGTGTCCTCAGAATAGTTCCGTATGCGGAGGGTGAACGGATCTTCCCTGGGATCAGCCCATGGCCGTGTGAGCCTGGGGTCATCCCATGGTTCACACCATGGACGCGAGAGGTCCTCTGCTTCCGTATCCCGATAGTAAGGGCCACCATAATATTCCTCATTGTTTGGTGGTGGAGGCGTGCGCTTTGGCCGACGGCGCTTAGGTGGATGGTCATCCGAGTCCTCCCCAGACGGATCTGGGGACGGTGGTGGTGCCCCGCCCTTTGAATAGGGACCACTTTTTTGAGACGAACCAGGAGCCTTTCTCCCAGTGTTCATTCTATCCCACACACTTGGGCGGCGTGTGGTTCTGGTCAGCTCTCGATCTGGCCGCTCGGGTGAGCCATCCGACCTTTCTCCTTCTTGAGACTGTGTTAGTTCTTGTATAAGGCGATCCCCTATGCGCTCAAACACATTCCGGGGTTGAGGGTTTTCCTCAAAGGTTCCCTGCTCCTGAGACCGGGTTCTCCTTTTCCTCCGGTTTTGGGAGGGGGTGGTTGGTCCACTGTCACCAAAGTTGAGTCTGGCTTGGAGGTTCCTCCCCAGACTCAATCTTGATGCGATCCCTGGGATGATCCTTTCGAAGTTCTGAGTGAGAACTCGAGTAAGATCCTCCTCACTGGGTGGCAGGGCTTCCACTTCTTCCTCCGTCGAGGGTCTGCGCGGTTCCTTGTTAGGAGGGTCTGGCGCACTCCCTAGATCAGGGTTGTCCAGGGTGCTCGTCACCCCCGCGGGTTGAAAACCGCTACGGTTACCCAGCCCGCCTGCGAGGCGGTTAGGTGATTGGTTGGGGATGAGAATCCCTTCCCCTTGGGACTTCCAGGTCCCAGGATTCACATTCCTGGGGTTAGTAGGCGGATGCCCCTTCGTCATTGGAGATTCGAGATGAGATTTTGTTCTAGCTTAGTGTTATGGTCCCACGGATGGCGCCAACTTGTTGATGCAAAAGTTGGTTGATCCTTGCTAGACCCGAATTAGGCTTAATTCGGGTTGGCTAGGCTCCGGCTCCTGCACCAAGTGAATTGTTTGGTTGGGATCCTGCACACTAAACAACACGCGTTAAGCTTACCGTGGGAAGGTTTCCCACGATTAGACTCCGGCGTGAGAGTAAGTAATCGATTTAGGGTTATATGAGTTTAGAGTGAGTCGTAATACCTTTGTGGAACCCTTGGGGGTTCCTTTTATAGGCAGTGAAACCCTAGTGGGCTTTCACTGATCCTTCGGCCCCAAGGAAGAGATAAGCACCAGAATTAGAATGATTGTTATCTTCTAATTCTGGTAGTGAATATCCTCTCCTTATTGGGGTAAAGATATTCCTAGACAGAATATTATTCTGTCTAACCCTATGTCGGCCGTGTCGGGCGTACCGGGCTGTGGGACGCACACATGTGTGCGGTTACTGTTCATTCAAGCCCATAAGCCTGACTGACATTATCCCACCCATCTGTGATGGGCCGGATACGGGTAGTACCCTTGGGCCGGGTCCGTGACCCGGCTGGAGACTATACGTCATCACCGTCCATACATAACATGGACTAGGCCTTTCCTTGTTAATTAGTTATAAGATATCTAGACTACGAGCTATAACTTAATATATTGTCGGAGTGACCGAATCTTCCTAACGTAAAAACGTATTTCCAACAATCTCCCCCTAAGAGAGGTCACTCCAAACAAGGGCGTTACTCAAGTTACAATAATAAAATAAACCTAGCATAATATGCTTGTCTTGAGCTCGTAGTCTTCTTCTTTCTTTTCTTTTTCTTTTCAGGTGAACATGCTGATGTGATCTTTGATATCAATCTTTAGCATTAATCTCTTGCCTTGATCTTGTGCATACATCACTTGTGATCTTCGCCTCTTCGTGTCTTCATGTCCCACATACTTATACCTTCATAATTCTTCAAAGCTTCAGAGTTCGATACAGCGGAACACTTAGCTTTTAGGCTTTCTTGAAGTAGATGAGGTATTAACTGCATAAAGTATAAGCATGCGGGGACGACTTCTTCTCGGATTCCAAAACGCCACCGTCTTCTAATGCCACAACATAAGTAGACACGAACGAAATGGCTTTGAAAATTTCATTCTAATTCGGTAGCATTTTACCTCCGGTCGGTGAAGACCGTTGGACGATATAAAATATCGTACTTGTGGCAGGTAGATTAAGTTAAAAATCTCCTTGACAAGATTTCGCGGGTAAAGCCGTTCTCTTTACTCGACCGTCCAAAGCTGACTGCGAACGTAAAGAGTGAATCATTTGGATAGAATTATCCGCATGATTGAAGCCGTCAATTCTGATTCCAGGAACAAGTTTGATTCATTAAAGAATCGCACCATCGTTGCTTTCCGGTTGTCACGAGCTTGATTCATATTGAATCTTGCAAGTTACCTACGAAGTGCTGTTTAAGGTTAACACTAGAAGGATTTTCCACTCATCACTGTGAACTCTAATGTATCACTCTGAGTGTTCTGGCAAGATCACTAAGATATTGCGTAAAGGCTTGGAACGTTTTTAAATTCAGTTAAGAATTAAACCACTGTTGCTTTCCAGTTATCACAAGCTTGATTCATAAAGAATCGCGAGCACAAGTCACCTACCATGAGCTTTTTGATATTCGCTTAAGAAGGATTTCCATCTTCATTGTAAATACTTTCGTATTACTCGGATGTTCAGGCAAGATCATGAAGATTTTGCGTAGGACTCTTAAGATCTTTCTTATTTTTCATAGTGTGTGAAGAAGCAAGGAAATATGGAAGTGTGTCCTAATGAGATATTTGATGATCTCAGATGGCTCTAGACTCGAACGTGCATTTTGGATTTTAGTGATCGGAGGCTGGAGAGGAGTTCCACCATTTCAATACCAATTTATTCAGAGTGAATAAATCAATAGATAATGTGTTGTCTCCGTGTGATTAAAACAAATACCTTTTGAGAGATATCTGAGTTAGCTGGGATGGGTTGTGCAATGCATCACTGGGTCCATGATGTATATCTTCAATATCGAGCATCATTAAAATGGTCTCAATAGCATATGTGTTGACTCGGTTTCTACCTAAGGTTGTAAGGAGGGCTTCTTTCTTTACACCCTTTATCTTTAGAATTCTTTTTCATTCTTCAACCCCTTCAATGCTTACCAATACGTCATAACTAGCACCTTGTTTTGATTGTTCAAGTGCTAACTTAAGTACTTGGTCGGCATTCAACTACGTTCACAATCTTTCCCCATCTTTCCTAAGGACTACTATTTCTAGCTATGGAATGTCCTTGGGAAGATTCCTCCGGTTTTGGAAGAATCATTGGACTTAACCTATCCTACCATCCTTATGTCACCACAATCTTCATCGTCGTGAAATAAATGGGTTTAGGGTAAGTATATGTCACCATGAAAATCCATTTTGGTATTGCAAATCCATTTTGCTCCCCCTTAACATATGCCACGATATTCGAAAACATTTCGCATATGTCGGGATGAGCCATCACGTTAAGTCAAACCATTTGTGATAATTTCCCATATTAAATCACATTTTCTCCCCCATATTAAAAAAATTAACCCAATCGATGTTTTTAATATCAATTGATTTAATGAAGTTTTAACAAAGGTTTTGGGAAGGAAAATGCAAGTACGTTTAATCTTCATGAGACCATTTTGTGAGAAATGATACCGATTTGTAGCATGATCACATATTCACCATATAAGAATGAATTGACAAGGTTGGACCTGATTAATGAGAACATCATATGATAAGGTTCTTGTATGCAAGTGTTGGTCGCCTCGTCACGTTTGAAGTCATCGCTTGACACCACATGTACGATTGGTATTGTTTTCTTGACACCAATTAGTGAACTTGGCACGTTCGACATCAAAGATTCTAAATGCTTGACAATTGCTCCCCCTCAATTGTTGACCCGTGTTCTATCGAAAGAGATGTAGTCGTCGTTTGATTAGTCAAATCGTCGAGTATGTAGATACCAAATGTAGATAGCTATGGTTGTAGAGATGATAACTTCATAAAACAAGACTTCTCTTGTTTTAACAAATAAATGCATTGATGCGTACATATATCCGTGTTAGACCAAGTTATAAAGTAAACTTGATCCCTTACAAGGTTTTAAAGTAAACCTTGACCGAGAAAATTAATTCCCGTTGTGAGCCAAAGCTTTCATAAGAAATACTTTACTTTAATATGAAAAGAGGGTTGTAGTCAGAAATAACTACAAGACATATGGGCATGTTTTATGAGATATTTACAACTTTTATACGAACTCTATTTATGGTGTTGTGTCAATATTAATCAACATTTCTAAGACCGTAAATATTATCGTACCAAAAGACATGCCTTTAAAAAATAAAGTAAAAATATCTTTGGATTTTTCTGAATTTTTCAATTTTTATGGTTTTTATATGGTTTTATATTTTTGTATTTTAATTTTGTGGATAAAAATATAAACAATATATACAGATGATCACCAAGGATACGGAGAATAGCTTACCACCACTATTCTTTCGCTTCATTTGCCAGTTCCTTTAGAGTCTCAGGCGAGGAAGTTCTTATTCCTAGCTTGTCGGCCAAAAATTCCATTCGAGCGTGATCTAAAGCCTTCGTGAAAATATCCGCCAATTGATACTCATATTGGACAAAGTAAAGCTCGATCACTCCATTTTCTACTTGCTCCTTGATGAAATGGTAGCGAATATAAATATGCTTCGATCGGGAGAATTGAACATTGTTGCAGCATAAGGCAATTACCCTTTTGTTGTCGCAGTACATCGGAATCTTGTTGAAACCTAGATCATAGTCGGTTAATTGTGATCTCATCCAAAGAATTTGAGCACAACAACCGGACATAGCTATGTATTTTGCTTCCGTACTTGAAATTTCAGCGCTTTTCTGCCTTTTCGATGCCCAACTGATTAGTCGATCTCCTAGTAATTACAAAGTTCCACTCGTGCTACGCCTTGTATCTTGACAACCCGTGTGATCCACATCTGCATATGGCATTAGTGCAATCGACGAGTCCCTCGAATACCAAATTCCCCGATTAATGGTTCCTTTAAGATATCGAAAGATCCCTTTAATAGTAGCTAAGTGTAACTCAGTAGGCCTAGTTTGATACCGAGCAAACATACATATAGCAAACTGAAGATCAGGTCGACTAGCTGTGATATACAGAAGGGTACCGATCATTCCATGATAAAGTGTCGGATCAACGACAACTCCATGTGGATCTGCATCAAGTTTAGTTCGTTCCACCATTGGAGTATCCACGGGGTCGCAAGATTCCATCTTATACTTCTTAAGTGATTCAAGGGCATACTTGGATTGATTGATAAAGATGCCTCTAGGACACTAAGATATCTGAAGTCCTAAGAAGAATGATACCTTTCCCATAATTGACATCTTAAACTTGAAATACATGAGAGTCCCAAACTCGTCGGATAAGGTTTGGGTCGAGGTAGCAAATATAATATCATCAACATATATTTGTACCATAATCATATCTTTACCTCGTTTCTGAATGAACAGCGTGGGATCCACCTTGCCTTTAGCGAAGCCTTACATGATGAGGAATTGTGACAATAGATCATACCATGCGCGAGGAGATTGCTTCAACCCATAGAGAGCCTTTTTAAGCTTGTACACATAATTAGGATATTTAGGATTCACAAAACCATCCAGCTGTTGAACATAGACCTCTTCCTTGATTTCACCATTTAAAAATGCCGTCTTTACATCCATCTGATAGACGATCATATTAATGTGGGCTGCATTAGCGAGGAATAGTATAATAGCTTCCAAACGGGCAACAGGTGCAAAAGGATTCCATAATGTCGATGCCGAATAATTTCTTGTATCCACGAGCTACTAGTCTAGCTTTGTTCTTCAATATTCCGCCTAACTCGTCGAGTTTTACCTTGTAAACCCATTTCAAAGTGAGTAACTGCACTTGATCCAGGCATGGGACAAGTTCCCATACTTCAAGACGTATAAATTCATTAAGTTATTCTTGCATAGCTTCTATCCAACAGGATTGAGTAAAACCTTCTTGCCATGTCGTAGGTTCAACTTCAGTGAGAAAAGTATCAAAATGACAAAACATTGCATTTTCGTGTGGATACAGGACGATTAGGGTCACCAATAATAGAATCTATAGGATGATCCTTTTTCCACTTGCTGTCATGTTCACGAATCCGTGGATTCGAGTAGACCGTAGTAGGAGCTTCCTCTAAGGTGGACGACCCGACTTGATTATGGTCGGGAATTGGTACATAAAAGAATGGAAGTTCACGCATGTGAGCGAATTCCAAATCGTGATCATCATCATCCTCTTCATCATCAATAGGCATGCCATGGGTAGTTGAAACATGTGTTGGTTAAGAATTACTCGTTGAAGGTATATCTTGGCCAATTGTAGGTGCAGACGTATCTGATTGTGCAACGGTTGCTGGAGCGATAACTTCAGTTACCGGAGCTATTACCTTTGGTTCAGGAGCAACAATAATTGGAGGAGTAAAGAATTCATCAAAGAACGGTTGAAACAACGCATCCCATTCATTCCTAGAAGGTGGTGTAAATGATTATGAAGTAGGGTTGTTTTGGACAAGACCAGAACTAATGTTACTGGGTCCCATTTCATGAAGTGCGGGTTCAGAGCTGCTTTGCTTAGAAGCCATAGCTGTCAGCTCATCAAAATCAACATTCATAGTTTCGAGGATCTTACGAGACTTACGGTTGTAGATTCAATATGTCTTCTTTGTAGGTGCATAATGTTGAGTCTTAGGATCTAGACTCATCTGGGATATCATGATCATGATTGTAAATGCACAGCGGAATCATAAAGAACACAATCATAACCAAGAACAAGGCTTTCACTAATGAAATGATTACTATTAATGAACTACTAACTACTGCTCCTGGTGCCTAATAGGCTTGACACCAGGAGAACGCACACCTATGGTTTACATTGATTATGAATGAATGAATAACAACCAAGGTGGTACCCTCTTTATATAATAGAGGGACTAGGGTTACATCACAACCCTAGCTTACTATAGAAGCTAACTATTTGCTATTAGGTCTTTCATCTTGTTTTGTCATATCAACTCAAGATCTCTAAGTCCCAACAATCTTCCCCTAGTTGATTTGACAAAACCAGTAAGCACAAGCTTCCCCTGAAGCTAATATAAATGAAGGCTAAGCTTCCCCTTGATCCATGCATTCTTCCCCTTTTTGTCACATCAACTCAAAAAGGATCGTCTTCCCCTTAAGAAGTGCACGGCAAATCCAGTAGGCTCCATGGAGAGATCACTGATGAAGAAAATCAAGTATAACAAATTTGATGAAGAAGTGGAATCTCCCAAACTTGTATCTTATGTCTTGCACTAACCACGTGACGTCGAGCTCGAACAAAATCCTCAAATAAATGAGACACTGAGCACAATAACGTAACCCCTTCAAGCGATAGCAAATATACGCATAGAGCAAACTATCTTAAAAAGGCTCCTAATCTTTTTAAGATATGAATAGATCGTACCCCTTCGCTAGATATGTCAAGTCTTCGTCACCATACAAACCAAGCAAGTTATCTTAAAAGGTACTCCCTTTCTTTTAAGATATGATAAGAACACAAAACCTGTGAAAATCAACTACAACGTAAAATCAGTGATAATCAAATGTCTTCTTCAATGAAACGCCCCAACGAAATGATGATGGCTGAGAACTCCTCCTCTAGTAACAGTAGTGACATCAGACTAGTCACTAAAAGCAATCTTACTTGACTAGGAGGAACCAAAACCGGCCAAAGAAAATTAGTATACACAAAGCCAGCAGGAACCAGAAGAAAGTCAGCTAGAACATACACCTAGCAGTAGTAACAAACTAGTAGGAACCGACCAGTGGTACGGACCAGTAGGACCTAACTAGTAGCAACCGACTAGTAGGAGCCGATGATTCAACCAGAAGGAACCATCGAATATTACCAGGAGGAACCGAGAACAAAACCACCATGAATTTATATGACCAGTAGGAACCATAGGTCACCAGTAGGAACAACAGAACCTACCAGTAGCATCTCAAAACCCTTTGTACCTTTTTTTTCATTTTTTTTTCATTTTTTTTTCATCATTTTTTTTTCACATTCTGTCACCCCCACTGTCGTGAAAGATGTTGCTAATATCAAACACATCTTCTTCCTCCAAACCTTTAGTGGCCAAGAACTTTCACGAATACTGTTGCTATATCTGTCACAAACCTGAGTGGTACAAAAGTATATGGACGGTACTGTATAAACGGTACTTCATAAGTGTAAGCCCAACTTTAATGTAATATGCACCTCATCATAAACCCATGTTAGATCACGTCCAATTTATTGCATACTATATACCCCACGTCCATCAAGCAATAACTCTCGTAGTCTTAGGAAACCAATTTATTGCATATATCTCTTATATACCCCACGTCCAACCATAATACACGTCTATAAATATAGCAATCGTTTAAGAATTGACTGTATCACATATTGAAAAGTGGAAAATACACATACTATATTTGTGTCCAAAAATCACGTAGGATATATCACAACATGCGTTTGACCTTAGCTTCCACACACGTTTTTTTTATATTACGTCCAAATATAGGGAGATAAACGAGGATCAGTCATAACTGCCATGCCCCACACGTTTTCATCTATTCCCCCATAATATTAGGAAACAATATATTCAAAGATAAAACCACTACTAGTTCCCCAATATTTTCGTATCACATAACATAGTAATCTTCTAAAATCACGCAGGCAATAAAACTTGAAGACTTACTCACGTTATATATCGACGAACCAAACAGAAACCTCATCACGCAACCCCAATATTTTAGCAAGTCATGCAAATCTGAATTGGTAAAATCACGCATCCAGCCACGTCCAAAAATACTCACAAGCAGAATATTCACATACCAGAAAGTTTTAATAGAAATTATACCTTATCATAATCCTGCTCATCATGTCCAAGAATCAAGGAAAATAGAATTTTTTGCTTTTCATACTGCTTCCCAAAAGAACAAAAGGTCAACTCACGTGACACCAAAATGAATCAATCACTTTCATAATTACTTTTCTCTTGGAACCAAACCATATCACGTGAGTAATAAAGGCAGCACTCAAAGATATCTTTAAATCAAATGCCAATCTTCGACCACAATATGCGCAACCATCCACGACCCATATATAGAGGAAACGAGTAATTCAAATAACTTTTGAATACATACGATTCACAGAATTATGGCCATCTCTTTCATCATAAAGCTACGAAACAAGCAACAGCAATCCAAGGATTCTTCACGCCAACCAAGCAACATTCTGTATTGTATTTGGTTCTTCACAGAACGTCTAAAAATAAAGAGACAAGCAACAGCAGTCTAAAACAACCATAATCATCTTAGATCATACTAGGGTTTATCGTTGATTGAAAAATCAACTCACCAAAGCTAGTATGACCACCATTATAGAACCTCCTGCCTCCATAAAAACGAATCTAGGGTTTTATTAGAAACCCTAAGTATTAAGAACAGCAGCCGTCTTCAATTTTACAGCAGCAACATCACAATAATAGCATATGATAGATCAGCAGCAACCAACAACAAATCATCTAGGGTTTGTTGGGACAAAAACCCTAGATCAACAACTTTATTTATATAAAAATAGAAAATAACATATGAAAACCTTGTAGATCAACCAGATCAAGAGCCATCAAGCTCTGATACCACTTGTTGAGTCTTAGGATCTAGACTCATCTGGGATATCATGATCATGATTGTAAATGCACAGCGGAATCATAAAGAACACAATCATAACCAAGAACAAGGCTTTCACTAATGAAATGATTACGATCAATGAACTACTAACTACTGCTCCTGGTGCCTAATAGGCTTGACACCAGGAGAACGCACACACACCTATGGTTTACATTGATTATGAATGAATGAATAACAACCAAGGTGGTACCCTCTTTATATAATAGAGGGACTAGGGTTACATCACAACCCTAGCTTACTATAGAAGCTAACTATTTGCTATTAGGTCCTTCATCTTGTTTTGTCATATCAACTCAAGATCTCTAAGTCCCAACAATCTTACCCTAGTTGATTTGACAAAACCAGTAAGCACAAGCTTCCCCTAAAGCTAATATAAATGAAGGCTAAGCTTCCCCTTGATCCATGCATTTATTGTTAGGACCATTGTAATAGTTATATGTAATAGGTAGACTAGGAGGTATGTAGTTCCTCCTGGTCCTAGTCGTAGTAGGAGCAAGTCCTGCTCCTGGTTCTGGTCAAAGTCAAACTTTATTATTTACTTAATATTCTGTTAGGATATGCATGAGATATGTTAGGAAAGGATATGCATATCAGTTTTACACATTTTCTTTAATGATGTATTAGGGTTTCCTTGTAGTATAAAAGGAACCTTAGGCAGAAGGGTTAGACACACCTTCACAAAACGTAGTTCTAGTCATTATCAATATTAGAAATCCTTAGAAAGGATCAAGTCTTTATAGTTATTCTGTTCTTCTTAATTATATTTATATTCTACATTCATATTGTGTATAGAGTCTCTTTATGATTTGACTTGTGATTACAGAAGTCATTCACCAGTCCTGACAGGCTGCAAGATCTACATCTAGTAGACCTAACAAGTGGTATCAGAGCCTGGGAGGGTCTCTATACAAGAAGAATCAAGTTTTCTTATTTCTGACATTTTGTTTATCATGTCTGCCTCAACCTCTACTCAAATAGGAGAAGACAGCACTCCTAAAATTGTGCAACCTCAGCAGATCCTGGCTACGGTCTCAAACACGAATGGTAAATTCCCTCTTCTGAAGAAGGGTGAATATAATAACTGGGCAATGAAGATGGAATGGTGGATCACCAACACTGATCAAGATCTTTGGAAGATCATTCTGAATGGGAACAGCAGGAAGCTTACTGGACGAGACAAGAACGGTAATATTACTCTTCTTGACCCTAAATCTCATGAGGAAATCATAGCTATTCAGAAGGAGGTAAAAGCAAAAACGATTTTGCTTCAATCTCTTCCTGAAGATCACATGGGTGACTTCTACCATTTGGATGATGCCAGAGAGATCTGGAATGGCATAAAAGCGAGGTTCGGTGGGAATGAGGAATCAAAGAAATGCGAAGATCCATGCTGAGAGATATATTTACCGAATTCAAAATCTCAGAAACTGAAGGTCTAAATCAAGGGTATGATAGGTTCCAGAAGATATTGAGCCAGTTGAATCAACTTCGGTCAAAGCCTGATGATGGTGACATTAATGCAAGGTTTCTTAAAGCCTTACCCTACTCATGGAATCAGGTGGTGATCTCTCTCAAAGCCAAAGGTGAGCTTGACTATCTCATCTTTGATGATCTGTTTCATAGTCTCAGAACTTTCGAACCCCATGTGAGAGGATTTCCTAGTGACTCTTTTCCCACTCCTGCTAATTCAGCCTTTGTGAGTTCTATGGCATCTAGTCCCATGTCATATGCAAGTAGCCCAAGCAATACTGTCTCCTCTCAGCATACTGTTCAGCATACTTCTGCTCCTGATCCTGCTGCCAAGTCTGGTAGTATGGTAGAAGCTGTTCTTCATTCTTTTGTGGCTGAAGTTAATGCTGAACAACAACTTGCTTTTGATGACTTCAAACAGGTCGATAAACTTGACCTGGATGAAATGGATCTTAAATGGCAGATGGCCATGCTTACTCTTAGGGTACACAAGTTTGAAAAGAAAGTAGGAAGGAAATTTAATTACAACCCTCGGGAGCCAGCAAGATTCGATAGAAGCAAGGTGTGATGCTATAACTGCCAGCAACAGGGTCACTTTGCAAGGGAGTGCCCTAGCAAGAATGATCAGGAGAAGAGCAGGTACTCCACTTTCAAGGTTCAGTGTTGATCCCAAACTTAGATCGATTAGCTTTGTGTATACGAGATTAGATCAAGTATAACACGTAGAGAAACCTTTGCTTATGAATAAAGTAACAAAGTGTTATGCGGAATTAACACTTGATCTAAAACACAATGATGTTAAACAAACTTTCACTTGTATTAGAATAATCGTGTTGATTACAATGAAAGGTTTAACTTGCGAATACTATGAAAACTGATATATATGACTTTAACCTAAAAGACCTTCTTTTATAGAACAAGAAGTCTTGTACAATAAGCTACGAATCAACTATTCTAGGTAAAGATAATAATAGAAAATACAATGTCGTGCTTATCTTTACCATACATAAATAAAGAAACAAATAAACAAAAGATATTCTATCAGTGTCAATCTTCAAGGCTGTCAGCGTTGACTTCTATCAGCGTCCAAAGTCAATCTATCAGCGTTGACTTTCTTCTTATCAGCGTTTGGTGATCTGACCCATATTTTATTCCCAACAATCCTCCCCTAAACTTGATATCCATTCCAATGATCAAGTTTCTGAATAAAAACTAAAGGCTTAGGAGGAATCTTTCAATAACTTCTTATGTTGGTGATAAACATATCTGATCAAGTCCTTGGCCACATCACTCGTATAATCAATCTCCAAGAGTGTCTCTAGCATCTTCTCCAATACTTCTTTGGACAAGAAATAGTCAGCATCCACAAGCAAATATTCTGAAAACTTTGTAGAGCTCATATGAAATACACCACAAGTAGAATATAGCCTCCAATGAAGATTACTGAGATCATCTTCAAGATCCTTCCAAATGGCAGGATCTGCTTCTTTTGGACCACACAAAGTCATAAATGTGTTCCAAAGTCTTATTCCATTAGCTGAAGTAGGTGCTTCAGCTGTATACTTGGCCTCTATTAACCTCCATAGATGCACCAAGTCTTCCCTGTCTATGCTTGCAAATATAGAAATAACTGAAGTGAAAGTATGTACCTCCTTTCCAAATCGTCCAACCTTCCAAAATCCACACTCATCTTCATCAAAACTGATGATTGGATTTCTGTCATCTAGAGGTACCACATTTACCAAATCTGAAGCTTCCAAGGGAGAAAGCTTGAGATGCTTCCTTATAACACCTTCAGTTGGAAAATACACATCCATGTCTTTAGGAAATTGAAATGGATCTCCTTTCTTCACTGGTCTTTGAGCAATCCGTATTTCCTTTTGAATTTGCATCTCCTCTGCAAGCTCTTGTTTTCTTTCTTCTGAAAGAAACTGGTAGACATTCTGTTCTTGCACCTTCCTCCAAATAGGATGTGCCCTATACTCTAACTCCTCAAAAGATAAGGCCAGCAACTTCTTTGATGTCCAATTAGGCTGATGACATCTAAGCAACTTATAGTACAACTGCCTTCTATCTCTCTTGAGCCAGGTTTTGACCTCTTGTGCATTAAATCTCATAATCACCTTTATGTCTTCTTGTACCCTAAGAAGAACTTCCAACCCCCAAATTTGATCTGATAAACTCATACCTGGGTTGTCCATCACCTGGTCTTCCCAAGCATGGTACATTCTGGTGATTTCTGGTAGGTCCCAATCAACCTGATTCTTCAACTCACTCAACCTTTCCTTTGCTAGCTCATCCCCATATTCAAGCCTTTCTGGGTCTTCAATAATTTGAATGCTTGAATCTGAGCTATCATCATCTTTTCCATCACCACTTTCTTCCTCACTTTCAGAAACAACAAATGGTGATCTTCTACTCCTCTTCAAATCTCTTTCCACAAGTTGTGCAGCCAACTGTTCATCAAACGCTATTTGTGCTGCATCTTTCTTTGGAACATCTTCTTCAATCAAAATACCTTTACCTTTGTCTTTTGGATCAATAATTGGTAAAGTAGAAGAAGAAACCTGTGTGGACACATCTTTGATAATTGTTGATGGCTGGAATACATCAACACTACCTGCAACTTTGTCAGCGTCCAAGTTGCTCCTATCAGTGCCACGATTACCTTTATCAGCGTTGGATGTGTCAGCGTCCAAACCTGTATCAGCGCCCAATGTTTCTTTGAAAGATCCTTCCAAGTTCTTTGGTGTCATCTTGGATATATCAACAACTGGATGCTTCTTCAAGTTGGTGAGAGCTTCAGCAATCTGCAAAGATTCACTAAATTGTGAACTCTTTTCTGAACTCTTTTCACTAGCTGTGTGAATCAACTCATCCTCCTCATCCTCTTTATCCTCCCCTTTGGAAGATTCCTCCATTAAACTCCTGCTACTTGGATTCTCCAAAACAGTTACTCTCTCCCTCAAAACTTGGAGTTCTCTTCCCTGGTTGTTGACAGTTTGTACAAGACTGACATTTTGCTTTTGCAAGCTAATGACAGCCGCCGTCAATTCAATTATTGTCATAGGTTCCAATCTGCCCTCAGCTAGAATGGGGATTTGACCTCCCAAAATAGAATCATGGGGCATGGATGAGGTCTTAATGATGTTAGGACTGTCTTGACCAGCGTCTAAGCCTGTGTCAATAGCCCCAGCCTCACCCATTTCACCAGCCACACTTGTGGAGGTGGTTCTCTCTGCTACAAGGCTAGGATCACTAGAGGAGAACACTCCAGTAACCCTTTGGCGTTTAGTCAACCTAGATTGCAATGGGGTGGAAGATGAAGTAGATTGGGTGGGTGTGGGTTGATTAAGGGGTGTTTGGGATTGGTCAGGGAGTGTATCAGTGTTGGGATTGGCTGTGTCAGCGCCCACATTTTGAGTGTCAGCGCTGGGTTGGTCAATGTCCATGTTTTCTGGTGAAGGTGATGGTTCATGAATAGGCTCAAGTTGGGGTTAAGGGTCTGGTTGTGGGTCTGGTTGTGGTTGAGCAGCCTGAATTACTTCAAGCATGGGTTGGGTAAGAGGTATGGGGTCGTTTGTGGAGCTCATTTTAGCAAAAATGGTTTTCTGTTGTTTAGGGATCTCATAAAAAGTTTCATGATCCCTAGAACAATATTCTTGTAAATCAAAGACCATTTGCAAAAATCTAGGGTAAGCCAAAGTCATTTTACTTCCCTTGTTTTTACACATCCCTTCAAAAATCATTTTTGAAAAATTATACTTAAGCCCACGTGTTATACAAACCAAAGCACTTGCAATTGACCTGTTTATCTCATTAAAAGAAGTACATTTTGGACTTAAGCATTGTAAAAGGACATGTATCAAATATTTCCAGTCAGAGGGAAATTCCTGCTTATGATATTTATTTAAAGTGACATCAGCAGGAGTAGGATAACCCAATTCCCTAAGACCCTGTTCTATTGTTGCTATGGCAAGAGTAGTCACACCATCAGCGTCATCAAGACGCAAAGCTTGGCGAACCAAAGCTTCAGTGACCACCCATGTTCTTCCATGAATAGTAGATGTTAATGTGGTCACTCCATTAGTTGTTGTGGAACTAACATTGTTCCAAAACTGTCTAATGTGTGCGACAGGGACTAATGGTGTATGAGAAAGTGCATACCTCAATGAAGATGCATTTAAAAATGCCACCATCTGTGAATACTGAGGAAATAAAGCATCATCAGCAGTCAAGTAAGCGATCATATTGTGTTGGCTCTTGAACTCCAATGTTAAATTCTTTGAGTTGAATTTGGGTGCCATGATTGAAAGCTGTTTAAGTTATGTGATATGGGAAAAATCTAGGAGAAAAAGTGTTAGACAAGAAAATATGAATACCCAGAATAAAAAGATTAGCCAAATTTATAGGAGAGATGCATGATTTTGATTGGTCAAAAATGAGGCGGTTATATTCAAAGAGCAATCATGAAAATCTTGAATCAAATATAACTTATCTCATGCATTAATTAAAAGTAACTTCTCCCCAAAATTACGGCCAAAGATTAGTCAACAAATAACAACTGGGTAGGGCCCACTAGGTGTCAACGGTCAAAAATAGCCCATCAGCGCCCAACGGCTATATTTTCTTGTCAGCGTTTGCCTAAAGCCTTGTCAGCGTCACGATTGGACGTAACAGCGTTTGGAGAAAAACTTGTCAGCGTCTAAAAAGTAAAAATAAAAATATTTAAAAGGAAAAAGACCTTAACAAAGTAATTTATCCTAAGAGAAATAACTTACAAGTTGATAATAATTACTGGGCGGCAAGCACTGTCCATTTATGCACACTTGCATAAGCAAGATAGACACAAATGTCCTCTAGAGTCCCTTGCTAACCAAAATACTTACCAACAAAGTTATTTCATAAAATTCTTTGTAACTCCCAGGTAAACCCATATCCAAAGTATTCCCAAGTCTCCCATCAGACCATAACCAATTCTAATTCAAAAATGTCTTGGCAGCATGCAAAGTTGATATACTATGCATGCTACAGTGCCTCATGGTTTAGTAAAACTAACCCATACTCACCTGTGGACACAATCTAGAATTGTGATGAGAGTATTCTAAGAATACCCAAGAGTCCTAAAGGTTCCTTAAACCTCCCCTTAAACTATGATACATGAGTTCTCAAAATATATATATGAACATTAAAAATTTATGTCAAGATAGGAATATAAATATTCCAACCATCATCCATAAACAAAACATGTCCAAATAGCTCTTCAAAGATCCATAAGCAACTCTGTATCCAATGGCATAAAGCTACCATTACCTGCACATTTAGATGAAAACCACAAAACTAACATTTGTTGCTAACAGCGTCCCGACAACACTTAACAGCGTTGAAGGAACTCTTGTCAGCGTTAGACCATAATATCTCTAACAACGGCAAAATAACACTTGACAGCGTTACATTTACCTTTGTCAGTGTTAGAAAAATAATGTGGAAAATCTAAATCATCACAAAGACCAATAACAATGCATATCCTGTACATACTTTTACAAAAAGGTTCCAAAACACATATTAAGTGAGATTAACCATTCCAATATTTGTTACCAAATATTGAAATCTTCCAGCATCAAAAGGTTTAGTTAATAAATCAGCTACATTATCTTCAGTATCTACCCTATCTGGTTGTATTAAACCTTTCTCAAAGCAATCTCTTATAAAATGGTGTCTAATTTCTATGTGTTTGGTTTTAGAATGATGTACAGGATTTTTAATAATGCATAAAGTACTGTTATTGTCTACAAAAATCTTGGTATGCATAAAATTATACCCATAATCCAACAGCTGGTTCTGAATCCATAAGACTTGTCCACAACAAGCAGTTGCAGCAACATATTCTGCTTCAGTTGTAGAGTTGGCCACCACTGTTTGTTTCTTGCATTGCCAAGATATTAATCTGCTCCCAAGAAATTGGCATCCACCAGTTGTGGATTTCCTATCAAACTTGTCACCACCATAATCACTGTCTGAATATGCAATAAGGTCCAAGGGAGAATCTTTTGGGTACCATAATCCAAGATCTGGATAACATCTTAGGTACCTAAAAATCCTCTTCACAGCAAAAAGGTGACATTCTTTGGGAGTCACTTGATGGCGTGCACATGCACACACAGCAAACATGATGTCAGGTCTTGAGGCTGTAAGATACATCAATGATCCAATCATTGATCTATAGTGCCTAACATCCACATCTTTTCCAGCTCCAATTTTTCCCCAAGGGTATTGCCTATCCATAGGAGTGGAAGCCTCCTTCTCATGTGGAGAAAAACCATATTTCTTCAAGATTTCAGCTACATACTTGTCTTGGGAGATGAAGATACCATCTTCTTTCTGCTGAACTTGTAAACCTAGAAAGAAGTTCATCTCACCCATTGCACTCATCTTGAATTTATCTGTCATGAGCTTGGAAAAATCCTCACTCATTTTTGGATCAGTAGACCCAAAAATGATGTCATCAACATAGACCTGCACCAGCAACACATGTTTTCCTTTCTTCTTTGTAAATAGTGTCTGATCTATGGTGCCCCTTTTGAAACCATTTTCCACCAAGTAGGTGGACAATGTACCATACCATGCTCTTGGGGCTTGATGAAGGCCATACATTGCCTTCTTTACTCTATAAACCTTGTCTGGATTCTCAGGATCTTCAAAACCAGGAGGCTGCATTACATAAACCTCCTCAACAATTGTGCCATAGAGGAAAGCACTCTTCACATCCATTTGATAAACAGTAAAATTCATGCAAGAAGCATAAGCTAAGAAAATTCTGATAGCTTCAATTCTTGCAACTGGAGCAAAGACTTCTTCATAATCTATGCCTTCCTCTTGTGTATAACCCTGAGCTACCAAACGTGCCTTGTTTCTGACCACAATGCCTCTTTCATCTTTCTTGTTCCTTAGAACCCATCTTGTCCCAATTGGTCTCACATACCTAGGACAATCAACCAGCTCCCAAACATCCTGTATAGCAAATTGGTGAAGCTCATCCTGCATTGCTTCCACCCAACTTGGTTCTTTGAGAGCATCAAAAATCTTCTTGGGTTCTTCCTGTGACAGAAAACAGGCAAACAAACATGCTTGTACAAGAGGGGTATCAACCTTCTTGTGTATATTGGCAATAAATCCACCAAGACCTTGATGGGATCTTCTTGTCTGAACTGGAGCCATAACATCACCAATGATTTGAGATGTGGGGTGATCCTTTGCTGTGGAAGTGAGAACTCCTCCTTCAAAAAGTCTGGTGTCCTCAATTTCACGCTCCATGTTGCCAATATCTTCTTCAGATTCTTCTTGATCAACAGGAATCTCTTCATGAATATTGGAAGGTCCACCCTGTTCAAAATGAGAAGAGAAAAGCTGTGTAAAGGTGTCTCCAAAGTCTGATCCTTGTTTGTCAGCGTTTGGGCTAACAACGCCTGAACTGGTGTTGTCAGCGTTGGAGCCATCAGCGTCTGAATTGGTCGTGTCAGCGCTCGATTTTCCTTTGTCAGCGCCTGAAGAATCATGCATGTTTGTATTTGGTGGTATTTGAACACCACCATTATCTTTCCTTGCAGCAGTAGCAGCAGCATAATACTCATCTGTCCATATAGGAAGTGTAACATATTCTTGTGTGGGAGATGATTCAACTGCTGGTGGTCCATCCTCCTTAGCAACCTGTATACCTGAAACATTACCAATTCTCTTTTCCAAAACACTTGAAGTTACCTTCACAATGTCTGGATCAGTAACAGGCATATAATTTAAAGCTCTAGACAAAGGTTCTAAGTCAAACAACCAATTTGGACCACTCTCAGGATCACTAGGTTTACTTTCTAAAAACCTAACATGTATTTTTTCAAGTATACGTTTTTCCTTTTTAATGTAAACCCTATATCCTTTACTCTGCACTGAATAACCCATGAAGTAGCCTTCATCACCTTTTGAATCAAATTTACCTAGGGCCTCACTAGTTTCTAGAACAACTACATGACATCCAAAAGGCTTCAGAAAACCAATATTTGGCTTCCTTCCCCAAAGTAATTCATAAGGTGTCTTATTATGTATCTTGTTGACCAATGCCCTATTTTGAACATAACAAGCTGTGTTAACAGCTTCAGCCCAAAAAGCTATAGGGAAGTGGGCATCAGCCAACATGGTTCTGGCTGCTTCAATAAGGGTCCTATTCTTTCTCTCAGCAACCCCATTTTGTTGTGGGGTTCTAGCTATGCTAAACTGCCTAGTAATCCCTTTCTTGGTACAAAAATCATTCAACAACTGATTTCTAAACTCACCCCCATTGTCACTTCTAATAATTTTGACCTCATTACCATTTTTCTTTTCAATCTGGGTAATAAAATTAATCAGACTTAGGGCAGTTTCACTTTTCTTGGCTAAAAAGAAAGTCCATGTGAACCTGGAGTAATCATCAGTAATGACAAAACAATATGATTTACCCTTCAAACTTTCTATATTAGTTGGACCAAAGAGGTCCATATGCAATAAGTGAAGGGGTTTAGAACTAGAGTGCACCTGTTTAGACCTGAATGAGACCTTGTGCTGCTTGCCCTTAAGACATGCAACACAAGAGTGGTCATTGTGGAAAGCCTTTTCAGGCAAACCATCAACTAAACCAAGCCTCACAAGCCTATTAATATTCTTAAAGTTTATGTGCCCTAGTCTCCTGTGCCAAAGATTACTTTCGTCTACTGAGGCTTTAGCATACAGACATGACATCTTATTATTTACCTTAATTCCATTAAGATTCACATTATATATGTCTTTATGCCTTGGTGTTCTAAAATCTATGTATTTCTCCTCAGGGAGCTTATAATCTTTGCTTAACACCAAGCACTCAGTATCTGTGAAAAGAACCTTATTTTTGTTATCACACACTTGTGATACACTAAACAAATTATAATCCAGGTCTTTCACCAAGAAGACATTATCAAACCTAAGATTGTTGGTGACAAGGGTTCCTTTTCCTGTGATTGTGCCGTAGCCACCCCCAAAGTATACCTTATCACCATCTTGAATAGGAGAGAAATTGGTCAGATAGTCTTCCTTTCCAGTCATGTGCCTTGAGCATCCACTATCCCAGTATCCATAGTCATTGATCTTCTTCTGAATGCCCTGCACATAAAGAAAACACATTAGTTTTCTTTGGGAACCCAAGCCTTGGAAGACTTGGATTCATTTGGTTGTTCAACAAGAACTGACTTGGTTCTCATAACAACCCCATTTTCATCCCTGTTTGAATGAAATTCCCAGTTAACCCCAATTGGTGTTGACAATGCCTTAGAAATATAATGAAACCTGTTGCATGTCATAGAAATACCAGTATTATTAGGGTTCTGGTCTTGTTTTGGTCTCCATGTTAAGCTAGTAGAGGCTTTAGACCTATTTCCCTGTGGCTGCAAATACCTAGGTTTAGCAGTGTGTCTGTCAGCGCTGAAATTACTCCTGTCAGCGCCCCGATTGCTCTTATCAGCGTTGAACCTAGGGTTTGCTACAGGAACCCATTGCCTATTTGACCAAGTATTTGACTTTTGAAAAGGTCTTAGGCCTTGTGTGTTAGACCCTCTAGAAAAGAATAGGGCTGGTCTAACAACTTGTGAACTCTTGTTCACAAAGGTATTGGGTCTGATAGTGTTTGACCTATGTTGACTTTTGTCAGCGCTGAAATGGTTCCTGTCAGCGTTGACATTGGAAGCGTTGACACATTTGTAGGCCAAATGTGAAAAGCTCCCACATGTGTAACAAGCTTTTCTAGACATAGTCTTAGGTCTAGAAGCAAAGAAGCCTGTTCCATGGTTACTAACTTGGCTTTTTGGTGACCTAGAATTTCTATACATTTCTGCATATTTAACACTAGGTTTTCTAACATTTTGTGGGCCAAGGTCAACAGGTTTGCCAGTGGTAGGGTGTGTGATCTTAATAGGTTTAGGATCATCAATTGGTTTTGTGATTGGTGTGGGCTCATTTGGACTTTCACACAATAACCCTCCCTTAACAAACAAAGTGTGGTTAGCTTTCTTCCACTCTTCTAGGTCAGTCAGCTTTTGCTGATATTCCTCAACTGGGGAAGTCACTCTAGGTGGAGGAATGAACTCCTCCTCTTGGCATTCTGGCAAGCCAGTCCAAGATAAGTCCTTTGATTGGACACCATAGAAATCCCCAGCTGGTGGTGGGACAACAGTATAATTATTCATCCCAATCCCACTCATATCCTTAGAGTCTCTTTGTTTACTAACACACTCTCCTAGGGTTTGTGTGGCCTTATCAAACCTCTGGATTTTAAGACTCACATTATCTTTATTTTTGTTAGCCTCCTCTAACTGAGCTATCAAATCAAGATTAACCCTATTTACTATATCTTGAACATCCTTACTCTGATGTAACTCATGTTTTAAGATATTTATTTGATCCTTTAAATCAAACTCCATTTTCTTATACTCAGTTACTGTCTTTTCTGTTTGGGTAAGAGCAATTTGATAGTTAGATACTTTGCACCTTAGAGTACTTGCTTCATCTAATAATTTAACTATCTCTTGTTTTGATTTTTCAGTATTTAAACGACAACCCTTAGAACAGAAAGCATCATCATATACCTCATTATCTGATGAAGAGGAGGAGTGTGCCATGAGAGCATATTCAGCATGCTCTTCTTTAACTTCAGCAACCAAAGCTCTGTCCTCTTCCTCATTCTTAGCCATCCAGCTCCAATCCCATTCCCCAACGCCATCAATTTGTTGAACAGCAACCATGGCCTTGGGATCTGGGTTCTTAATCATTTGGCTAGAAGGCTTCCCAGCATCAGATCTCCTTGGAGATCTACATTCCCTCATAAAGTGCCCCATCCTATGACAGTTGTAGCACTCTACCTTGGACTTGTCAAAGCCAGCAACATCCTTAGCATTAAAGGTCATCTTCTTCTTGAACCTTTTATTGAACCTGTTTGCTCTTAAACTTACAAGAGCCATAGTCCACTTGATGTCCATCTCTTCCAATTGTTCATCACTTATCTGCTCAAGATCTTCATAAGTAATCCTTGAATCACTAGGCAAAGAAGCAATGAATGCACACACAGTATCAAGATCAAAACCAGCAGGTTTAATTCTATCAGCGCCATGATTGTGTGTGTCAGCGCTTGAGTACAAGGCGTTGACAGGATATGATCCAGCGCTGACAGATTGACATCCAGCGCTGACACCTTGAGATCCAGTTGCTGAATGTCCATAGAAGTTCATGGAATCAAATTGGCCTTCACTTTGTGAAAAGAAGGCCATGTTGCTGCTAGAAGATTTGTTATCACTCTCCAATTGCCATTCATTCTCCAACAGCCTTAACTTGTTGAAGATGTCATCAAACCTGGAAGTCTTGTGGGTGTTATTGACAAGAATAGATCTTGTCTCAATCTTCCATACATCACCAAGGCTTTTGAGAAAAGTAGCATTTAATTCAGGGTCATCAATCTGTTTTCCCATGAAGGAAAGTTGACTTGTGATGTCAAGAAGTCTACTTCTCACACTGCTGAGATTCTCATTAGGTTGAGCTTTAAAGACAGCATACTCATGCAAGAGTTGCTTCTTCTTTTCTTCTTTTGTGTCAGCATTGCCACCATGTGCTACTTCAAGAGCTTCCCAAAGCTCTTTTGCAGACTCAAAACGTTTGTACTTGTGCTGATTCTCATGACCTAGGGCATGTTTCAAGATGTTCAGAATTTTCATGTCCACCCTCTTCTTGGCTATGTCTTCAACAGCAACAGCTCTCCCATCATCAGGCTTTTCCACTTTATCAGCTTCAGGACAATTAGGAACAGCTGTCCTTGCGGCAATAGCAGCAGTAATCTTTGCTGCTTTATCGAATGTGTTCCCATATTCGATAATTTCCCAAAGAGTGTAGTCATGAATAGCTATGTATTGCTCAAAGTTGGACTTCCAAAGTTCAAAGTTCCTGGCATCAAACATGGGAATTTTGATACTAGGGTTTGAGAAGTTGTTTTGAAGCAAAGCAGGAGGTTGATTTGTTCCAGACATGATGTTTTTAGGGTTTTGAGAATTTTAGGGTTTTAGGGTTTGGTGTTTTAGGGTTCTGCGTTACTTAAAGATCAAAAGTTTCTCAACAAGCTCTGATACCACTTGTTGATCCCAAACTTAGATCGATTAGCTTTGTGTATACGAGATTAGATCAAGTATAACACGTAGAGAAACCTTTGCTTATGAATAAAGTAACAAAGTGTTATGCGGAATTAACACTTGATCTAAAACACAATGATGTTAAACAAACTTTCACTTGTATTAGAATAATCGTGTTGATTACAATGAAAGGTTTAACTTGCGAATACTATGAAAACTGATATATATGACTTTAACCTAAAAGACCTTCTTTTATAGAACAAGAAGTCTTGTACAATAAGCTACGAATCAACTATTCTAGGTAAAGATAATAATAGAAAATACAATGTCGTGCTTATCTTTACCATACATAAATAAAGAAACAAATAAACAAAAGATATTCTATCAGTGTCAATCTTCAAGGCTGTCAGCGTTGACTTCTATCAGCGTCCAAAGTCAATCTATCAGCGTTGACTTTCTTCTTATCAGCGTTTGGTGATCTGACCCATATTTTATTCCCAACATTCAGGAGATAAAAGATGACAAGAAGGCATTGGTATCTGTTGACTCTATGGTCAACTGGAATGATCATCAGGCTTCTACTCTCACTACTAGAATACTGGACAACAGTGACGGATATTAGCGACTGAATTATTTTGTCGCAAAAAAATAGCTCACAGTGACGGACTAACGTCAACTTAGCTACGAAATTAGCTCTTATAAATGACTGTCAAATTAGCGACAAATTAGCAACAAGACTAGAGATAGAAATTTTCATTTGTCGGAGTTCTGTCGCTAAATTTATTCACATTGAGACGGAGTTAATGACGAACTAAAGTTGCGACTATTAGCGAGAGAATTTTAACAGTATAACGATGGATTTCTTTTTCGTCTCAAATACGTCGCTAAAATTTCTAATTAGCTATGGATTAAAGAGGTAGTGAGCTATAACAAAAAGCTATGCACACATCATGGTGGACATTAGGTGTGATGTTATGCGTATATGTACGATTATAAGTGAACCAAGGTTACCATAATAAACCACGACTGTCAATTTAACATGAAAAACACGTAGAAGTAATGTTTCACTTGTTAGACGGTTTATCGTTAGATTGTGGTTTATTAAATTTGTACATTACTCTTTTATTTTTAATGAATTATAAAGTTTCAATAGCAATTAAAAATGTGAAACTTTTAAATAGCAGAAATATAATGCACAAATATTCAAACTAAGAATCTGAAGTATTTTATAATGTAAGTAATGGTTTAGCCATTTTTAAAAATATTGTTTACTAATAAAAAGTTCTTTTATTTTTCATTATATTAAATAAATAATTTTTTTAGCAAAAAATATAAAACTAAAAAGAGTTGATCATATTATAAGAACAACTCATTTTTGTTGTAATTTATCTGACAAAAAAAACTCACAAATGGGCGGTAACAATTACTTCCCACCAATAACTACTACACAAAAGCTATCAACACCTCCTAAAAAAATTTGGTTTTGAGATAACCAGTTTTTTTAAAAAAAAATACCGATTTTGATGTGAAACCCAATTTTTATAACCTAGAAAACATGTAAAAAATTTTTTCTTTTATAAAACATGTTTTTATGCATATTCGAAAAACCGATTCTTCTAAAATAGGTGATAGGTAGTCTTGAAGCTTTTCATAATTTTTACCTCAAAATTTTGTGTCTTTCACTAAAAGTTAACAAGCGGGAATTTTCCCACCATCTTTTTCATAAAAAAAAGTTAAAACCGACTCTTATTTCTATCTTTAATTATAAACAACCTGCATCAAAATAAACGAACTACCATTTCATAAAAAAAACCATTGTCATTTCATCTCTCGTTGAAAACAATTCATATATTTTTCAATTGGGTTCAACAACGGAGCGATTTGAATGCGGCATTAATTCATCTACTCACATCACCTATCACCAATTGATCTCTCTGGTACGATTTGTATTTAGTAAATTGTTTTTTTATGTTATTTTATCTAATGATTAATTAACAATCTATACTTGTTTAATATCATTATTTAAGGTAGATTTGAATTCGGGTTTATTGTTTTATTTGTGAACAATTGGGGATCTAGTGTTCTTTGTCGTTTAATGTTAATTATGACCCTTTTTTTCTGCTACCAAAAGTTACACCTGAAGTATTAAATTTGTGCCTTAAAGTTTTTATTAATAGTTATTTTTCTGTTGAAATGTGAACATATATATACAATGAATTCTAAGTTTTTTTAGTACCTTAGACTTGCTATGAAACCAAGTGCTACAACACTTTTGCCCGTATTTGACAATGTATTGGTTGTGGAGCTATTGATGACAATAGTGATCCTTTGTGTTATTGCGGATGATGTTACAATTAGTTGCACTGTAAGTGTTTCGAACCGTCCACATACGGTTGATGGTCGAAAAACTGTAGAGTTAACATGCGAATCCTTTTGTATGCTCTCGGGCTTTGTTGAATTTCCTTTTACAAAATGTACGGTTCACACACGAGTCCTTTGACATCGGTTTATCAGGTGATACTAAGTTTGTGCTTTTTGTTTCTTTTTATCATTAACTTATGATACGAGTTTATATTGTTTTGCATATTTTCATCAATCAGTAGTTTCAATATATCTATTCATATCGTTGAGATAATTCAAGCTTATTGATCACAGCTGATCACCAAAGTTAAAGACACTCACCAACTAGGCAACTAGTATATACAAAGTTGATTATTCTACTACTAACAGTACTTCTTATTTGGGCCGGGTTATGTCAGATCCGATGATTCGGGTTTATTAGTTTTAACGAGTGGAAAACTTATACTGTACATTTTTTTTTGTCGATGTAACAAAAGACCAACAGCAATACTACTTGTAGAATGAAGAAAAGTTAAACTAGTTTGTTAAAAGTGTGAGCTTTTTAGGTTCTTCTAACAATGTCAGTAGGCCAATGAGACTAGTACTTTGTTACAAGTGATGATAATGTAAATATATTTGAGAGGAAGATATGTAGTTAATGGTGTTAGGAAATGACACGTATGAATAGTGAATGATGCATGAGGTTGAGGTTTGTTTAAGAAGTATGGGCTTTTTAGATTGTGTGAAATGAGGCTGTTTTATCATGGGTTATGGAGATGCATTTTGGTGAGTTTTTTAGTTGGTTGAATGGATTCTTAATATAATTAATGTGAAGAATTATGGCTTCATGTTGGAAAGTGTTGGATGATGAGAGAAAGAGAAGATTTTTTGTTTTGGTCATTTATACTTTTTTTACTGTTTTTTTTACATGTTGTTTAGTTCATTATATATTGTACTTGGGATTGACTATATATATGTACATTAGTGCATGATATTATTTGTGGAAGTGGAACTTTGTTATTTATATGTTTTACAGGCAATGCAGTTAAAGTTTTAGTAGTTGTGTTCATTTAACTTGATTTTTTTTACAGCAATATAGATTGATAATTTAGGTGTTTACTTACTCATGTCTATGTCACAATGCTAGGACCAATCTTAATCAGAAAGAAAGATTGCCATATAAACTGGATAGAAGATTAAGAGAGCTATCAAAACCTGAATGAAAAGAAATATCATTAGAAATTGCTTTTAAAAGAATTTCAGATGACATTCTATGAATTTAACGGCGTAACAAGGTAAGCAAAAAAGAATAATTTAGTATGCCTTACGAAGCAACCACGATGCACAAAATACTTCCTTGACTAATATACATATGTTATCATTCGTTTGACCTTTTCCCTAATAAATTTAACCTACTGATGTTATTTGCTATGAAGTTCGTTCAAAGATGGTTAATTTTATTTTTGATTATAATATATAACTCCTAGGTAGTGTGTATTTGCAGATTTGATAATTTCAGAAAGCGTGAACATTGATTCATGTAACATTCGGGATGACAGACTAGTTCACTTGGCAGGTGGTTCTTTTGTTGCCTAGTGTTTACGAGTCTTGTATATATTTTATCTATGTGCCGCTACATATGCTGATATGTTGTTGTATATGGATGGGGTGATGTATAGATTATTGATTGGCGTGTGAAAAACACGCATACATCGTCCTTGATAGTAATACTGAATCGTGTTTGATTTATTCTTGTAGGGTTGGCGAATCTCCAAAGTTTAAATATTTCGTTCACTTTAATCACTAATGGAGGTGTAGGAATTTTTTCTAAACTGTGAGCTCTTAAATCCTTAATTGGATGTCCGCCAAATTACAAATAATGGACTTGTATCTCTTAGAAGTAAGGACTTCTTCCCAAGATCTCTATTCCGAGAATAATTCATTCTTGTATTCTGGATTATGTGATGCAGGTTTTATCGGATTGACTTATTTGAAGCTCTTCTGTGCTAAAATAATAGATGCAGGAAAAACCTATCTTCATATTTTGATATGATTTTGCTCTTTACTAGTAAGCTTTTATCGTTTAGTAAATAACTTGTCTACGTTCTCATGGCTATCCTTTTCATGTCTTTAGAAATCTGCACAGTATAAGGTTGAATATATTATTTCATAAACTGTCACAAACTTAAGTTGGCTAACAGTTTTGTTCATAATTGTTTAGTTCATAATTGTTTAGTTCATAATTGTTTAGTTCATGTGACCGTGCAAGTTCTTGTTTATTAGATTGCTAACGTTTTCATTTCATTAAATTACTTTCAAGCGTGTTTCTTTTTTTATATATACAAACACTTTCAAGTTTTTCAATCCTTACTTTCTTTTTCTAGAAGTATCACATATCAAGTCTCTAAAATATAGATTAAAAACAATCATGTTCATAATTGTAACCATGTACTTATATCATTTCCATTATAATGCATGAATTTTAAAATAACATGGAATTGAACTGTTTGCTGAGAGTGTATAGAACATTAGTGATGACTTGATAATTATTATTTGCTTGTATACTAATTACTTGTTAAGTTTTTATACAATAATTGGATAAATTTCAGATGTTTAAATTCTAACCGAGAGTCTGGAGGTGTTCGTTTTGGCATATATATAATAGCAGCGTTGCGACTTAATTAGTTTTAGGCTTAAGTTTCATAAGCTCACTTTTTGTACTTTTTAGAAGTTCCCGGCTTATATTTGTTTATTATGTTATAATTAGCTTATATAATCTGACATTTTTCTAAATAAGCTACAAAAATAAAGCATGTGAAGCATAATCCCAAAACTAAATAAGTCATAAGCCGGCTATATAAGCCGAAACAAACAACGCCTTTGTGTAGTTGTAGAACAATATTTTTTTGGTATGATGGGTGTTCTTTATTATTTGATTCTATGTTGTAATAAAGTCTGCAAGTTCGGCCGCAAGTTCATGTTGTTGCTACTTGGTGTTTAGCTGCAAGTTCTAGTGCAATACTCTCTGCAAGGTTCGATAGGTTGGCTGTCATTTTAAGTTTGATTTGTCTGAGGCTATATTATCTAATATATTGTCTGAAAGTTAAACTAAAAAGTCCTCTCCTAATGTTTGGTTGGTTCCTTGTGTTTGGCTGCTAATTCTAGTATTTGGCTACAAGTTCCAGATTTGCAGTTTTATGGAATATTTAGTTCCTAACCCATAGTCCATATTGATATTGATGGTTCATGTCTATAGGAATTAGCTAATAACACCTTTACATATGACCAGAAACCTATATTTCAAAAGACTAATATTTGAATTTGATATATGTTTAAGGACTATCTTACTAGCGTTCATGGAGAGTTAAAGGGAGAATTGAAGGAAGAATTGAAAGACGAGCTTAAGGAAGTAGTGAAGAATGAGCTCAAGGAAGAAATGCGCGGAAAGCTAAAAGAAAAAATGCGTGAAGAGCTCAAGGAAGAAATGCATGTATAAATTCAACATATGCTTGTCGATAATGGTATCACGAGTCGTGATACCCACCAAACAAAAACAAAGAAAGGTAATGCAAGTGATGGTACATCTTGAACATCAACGATTACATTTTGAAGAGCTTTTAGTCTATTTAGGTACTCTTAACTTTTTGTAGGAGTGATTCATTGGTTTACATTTCCTTTTATTTTCGAATGCCAGATTTTAGTCTTCTTTTGAATATGATTGTAATTTGATTTGGATATGTATGTTATTTTATTTGGATATCTTTGTTATTTTGTTATTTAATTTAGATATGGATTTCGTGATTATCAGTGTCCTATTTGATTGTGTGGCATCTTTAATAAACGGCAAATAAATTGTATCGTTTACTGACTGATGGCGACAAAAATTTTAGTGGTGAATTAACGATAAATATATCTGTCTCTGGTAGCGACGTAATAACATCCAAAATGGTTGGCCGATTATTAGAAATGGATTAGTGACTGCTTCGTCGATACTCTTAGCGACAGAAATTTGTCGCCAAGCCATCACTTTATGGTCGAATCAAATTTCATTCAAGTAACTTTATAAAGGCTCTAGCGAGGGATTGGATACCGATAATCTGTCTCTGAAACTCAAAAACTTTTGTCGCTAAATTTGTCACTAAAATTTTGCGAGGCCCTTTTTTGCGAGGGAATATATCGGTCGATATTCCGTCATTGAAGGGCTTTAGTGATGAAATAGCGATGAAAACGGCCGTTGTTGATGCCAGATTTTCTAGTAGTGTCTGGAGTCAGCTGAGTCCTCGACTGACGTGTTTGCAATGATTGCTGGAAATCTTTCTGATGCAGAAGAAGCAGACGAGTTTGCTCTTATGGGCATCTCACCTCAGGTACAACATTGTCCTCTTGGTTGTCATGATAAATACTCAGAATTGTTGTCCCAATTTAATGAAGTAAATGATCAAAATGATAAGTATTTTTTAGAGGTTCAAGCCTATAAGGCTTCATTAAACACTTTGGAACAACAAAAGAGATGGTTACAAGATACACAACGTGCGTATGAGGATAAAATAAGGATACTAAGCATTGATTTAGAAAACACTACAAATATGCTTAAATATACAGAAACTGAAAGAGATGCTAGTATCAAAGAAAAAGAGGAAATGCAAGCTAAATTAGATGCTACAATGCTAAGATTTGACAAATGGCAAAAGGCACCTAAAAATCTCTCAAAATTAATTGATAGTAGCATGTCTGGCAGAACTAAAAGAGGCTTAGGATTTGACAAATATATTGATTCCAAAGATGTATTTGATTTATCTTTCTCAAGTGTCTTTGATGCCGACAAAGAGGATGAGGGCAAACCGAGCTACAATAGGTTTAAACCAGCAGCAGAAATGCATGCTGTCCCTCCTCCTCTTACTGGAACTTTTATGCCCACTTCATGGCATAATGACTCGGATGGATCACAGATGCTTGAGTCCCCAACAAGTTCTACTAATACTAATGACTTTGTCTCATGTATTTTCAGTGACAAAGCCGGTGACTCTGCATCTAATGATTCAAGTGACGAGTCAAGACCTACAAGTTCCAAGTCGAATGAACATGCTGCTACTGGTGCTAGGAAGTGTGAAGAAAGAGTTGCTGTCAAGTCAAGTGTGTCTGGTCCTTGTTTATTGAGTCCTAGGAAGAATGTTTTTCCTAGAAATGTGTGTAATAAAGTAGGCAGTATGAAACAATCTCATTCTAATAAAAGGTCTTTCAAAACATGTTTTGTTTGTGGCAGTGCCTTTCATTTAATTAAAGATTGTGATTATTATGACACACGTGCATCTGTTAATCATGCTTTTCCTGCTCCTGGTCCACCAGGAGCTGCTTCATATGCTTCTAGAAGACTTAATCCTAGTGCTCCAACGTTTAATACTTCTAGAGTATCCTCTCCTTCCGCGTCTGATTATTGGAGAGATAGTGGATTCCAAACAACCAGTAATTATTTTCAAAATTTTAATCCAATCTATCCACATAATTTAGACCACACGTATTTTGGTTTGGGAAATTTGGGAACTGCTGTTAAGCCCTCAGCAGGTTGTTCTTGGTCAAATAATAATACCCATATGATGCATAGGCAACCAAGGAACAATGGTGGATCTCATCAATCTTCTTGGCACTCTTCTAATGATCCACAAGGCAGGCTCAAACCTGAAAAGGTTTGGGTCCCATTAAGACACTAACTTTTGCATTTTTATTCTCTTGTTGTTGTAGGTTACTCCATACCAGGATCCTAGTCTAGGTATTGTTGATAGTGGTTGCTCCAGGAGCATGACTGGCAATAAGAGTCTTCTCTCTAACTTTGTACCATTTCATGGTGGCAAGGTCTATTTTGGTGGGGGTGAAGGCAGAATCACTGGAAAAGGAACGATAAAGACTCCAAATCTTAATTTTGAGCAGGTCTACTATGTGGAAGCACTTCAACATTTCAACTTGATATCGGTCTCTCAGATTTGTGACAAGAAGCAGTTTGTTCTCTTTACCGATACTGATGCACTTGTGCTTTCCAAAGACTTTAAGCTTCCGGATGACTCACAAGTTTTACTTAGAATCCCTAGAAGACACAATCTCTATAGCATCAAGTTGAATGAAGTCAACCCTACTGGTCAACCAGCTTGTCTGGTTGCAAAAGCCTCAGAAGATGAAGCCACTAAATGGCACCGAAGGATGGGACATGTGAACTTCAAGACCATTCACAAACTTGCCAATCTGAATCTGGTCTCTGGTTTACCTCCCAAGACGTTTAGAAATGATATAAATTGTATTGCCTGCAGCAAAGGCAAACAGCACAAAGCATCCTTCAAGGCCATTACTGCTCTAAGTCTTATTACTAAACCATTGCAGCTTCTACACATGGACTTATTTGGTCCTACTTCCATCAGAAGCATTGACCACAAGCAATTCTGTTTGGTGGTGACTGATGGTTATAGCAGGTTTACGTAGGTGTTCTTCATGGCTGCCAAAAGTGAGACCTACTCAATTCTTAGAGATTTTCTTACCTTGATAGAGAATCAGTTGTCCAAGAAAGTTAAAGGTATTCGTTGCGATAATGGAACCGAGTTTAAAAATAAAGACCTCATCGCTCTTTGCAATGCTAAGGGCATCAAAAGAGATTATAGTGCTGCTAGGACTCCTCAACAGAATGGTGTGGCAGAAAGAAAGAACAGGACACTAATAGAAGCAGCAAGAACTATGCTTGCCGATTCCAAGCTTCCAACCATGTTCTGGACAGAAGCTGTTAATACTGCAAGTTATGTTTTGAATAGGGTTTCTATTACCAATCCTCACAAGAAGACTCCTTATGAGCTGCTCACGGGCAAAGTTCCAAATATTGCTCATTTGAAGCCTTTTGGGTGTCCAGTCACCATTCTGAATACTAGTGACTATTTGGGGAAGTTTAATGGCAAGGCAGATGAAGGATACATTGTGGGATATTCAGCTCATTCTCGGGCGTATCGTGTCTACAATCTTCAAGCCAAACGGATAATTGAAACTATTAATCTCAAGTATTGTGAGGAGAAGTCAAACATCCAAGGCAAAGGTCCAGAATGGTATTTTGATCTTGATTATCTTAGTGATTCGTTAGGATATTTTCGTTTCAAAACTAACCATGATGCAGGACCACAAGTGTTTGCAACTTCTAGTACTGGTGTTCCTTCTAGTCTTTCTGATTCAGATGATGAGGATGACATTTTTGTGGTTCCATCCTATTCCACCACGGTTTCTCCCACTCCTCCTAGTGATGCATCTCCATTGGATGTACAGGATTCCCAAGCAGCTCTTGACACTCTTCTCAAACAGCAACAAGAAGCTACTAAAGCAGCTGCTCAAGGTAGCTTTGAGTTTCCCTTGGTTGAGCCTACTGACAAAGTTGCTCCTGGTACTCCAGCTTCTGCTCCTATTGCTAGCTTATCACCTACTGGTACTCCGGCTAGTGAGTCTGCTTCCAATACACGTTTCTCCAGTCCATCTGATTTGGGGAATCATGAAAAGTAGTCTTCTACCAAGCTGGATGATATACATAAACAACCGGTAGATGGGATTTTCCAAAATGCTTCATATGATGCTGACTTTGTTGGTGATCTCAATAACTTGGCACCAGAAGTGGAGGTTTCTTCCAATCTAGTCTTGCAATCACATAAAGATCATCCTACCACTCAAATTATTGGAGATCGTGGTTCTACTGTCAAGACACGCAGAATGCAGCAGAAGGCCTCGTCTGATCATCATGCTCTTGTGGGCTATATTGAGGATCAAAAGCGTAATAATCATACGGACTTTCAGCACTGTTTGTTTGCTTGTTTTCTTTCACAGGTGGAACCTAGGTCTGTTACTCATGCTCTTGAGGATCAAAGTTGGGTGGAGGCTATGCAGGAGGAAATGCAGCAATTCTTGTTTAAGAATGTTTGGGTTCTGGTTGACTTACCAGATGGAAAGACAGCTATCAATACCAAAAGGATTCTGAAGAACAAGAAGGATGCACGGGAAATTGTCGTAAGGAATAAAGCTAGGCTTGTCGCACAAGGACACACTCAAATTAAGGGCATTGACTATACTAAAGTCTTTGCGCCGGTTGCCAGGATCGAGGCCATTCGTCTGTTTTTGGCCTTTGCTTCATACGTTGGTTTTACGGTGTTCCAGATGGATGTCAAGAGTGCATTTCTCTATGGCAAAATTGACGAGGAAGTGTATGTTACTCAACCTAAGGGGTTTGTAGATCCACTTCATCCCAAGAAAGTCTAGAAGGTGGTCAAGGCTCTTTATGGGTTACATCAGGCTCCTAGAGCTTGGTATGAGCGTCTTTCAACTTTCTTGTTAAAGAATGGCTATAGAAGAGGTACTATTGACAAAACACTATTTCTTCGGCGGAATTCCAAGGATATTATCCTTGTTCAGGTTTATGTGGACGACATTATCTTTGGTTCTACAAGGAAGGAGTGGTGTGATGAGTTTGAACACTTGATGAAAGGCGAATTTCAGATGAGTGCAATGGGAGAACTGTCATTCTTCCTTGGTCTTCAGGTCAAGCAACAATCGGATGGGATTTTCATCAGTCAAGATAAATATGTCCATGAGATTCTTCAGAAGTTCTACATGGATCCTCTTAGACCAGCAGCAACTCCTTATGAAGTTGCTAAAATCAAACTTAAGAATGAGCCAGACCTCCCGGTAAATGTTCACATGTACAGGTCTATGATTGGCTCTCTCATGTATTTGACTGCATCACGTCCAGACATTATGTTTGCCGTAAGTGCTTGTTCTAGACACCAGGTGACTCCAACGGTTTCGAACTTAAATGCAATGAAGAAGATTTTCAAGTATATCAAGGCTCAACCTAAATTGGGTCTCTGGTATCCTAGAGAATCTCCTCTTGTTCTAGAAGCCTATAGTGATAGTGACTATGCTGGTGCTAATAATGATAGGAAGTCTACTACTGGTGGTTGTCAATTTTTAGGTCGTCGACTTATTTCATGGCAATGCAAGAAACAGACAATCGTAGCTACTTCTTCAACATAAGCTGAATACGTTGCGGCTGCTAGTTGTTATGGACAGGTTTTGTGGATCCAAAATCAGATGTTGGATTATGGTTTCAATTTTATGAATACCAAAATTTTTATTGACAATCAAAGCACTATTTGCATTGTGAAGAATCCTGTTTTTCATCAGCAGACGAAGCATATTGAAATTCGGCATCATTTTATACGGGATGCTAATGAGAAGAAGCTGATACAGGTTCTTAAAGTTCATACGGATGACAATGTTGCTGATTTGCTGACTAAAGCTTTTGATGGTCCTCGGTTTAACCACTTGGTGGTTCATATTGGGATGGTCAATCCTTGAAGTCTAGGATTGAGGGGAGGCAAAGCCTAAGGGGAGGCTTTGTGTACATATTAGGACAGACTAACATATTCATAGATTTTAACAACATATTCTATTGGTTCTGATGGTGTGTGGTGTTTCTGATGGAGGATTTTGCTCTCTTCTAGTGGATATGGCCTTGCATGACTGGCTTCTGGTCCTCTTTGGTCCGCTTCTAGTTATAATTGGTTGGCTTCTGGTGGTTTAAAATCCTTCCATGTCAAGTGGTGTTTGGCTCCTGGTACTGGTCTGGCATACTGTTCATTCCTTTTGTCCTTTGTTAATCACGTTTTGCTCCTGGTTTGACCATTATGTGCTTTGACTTTTGGTCAACGCTCCCAATCCTGGTATTTACAAGTTTGAATTAAGCATGTTAATTGGGGGTTGGTTATTATGTTAAAAAGGGCAAGTGGTTACTATGCAATTATGGTTTAATTTGAAGGGCAACCCCCCATTAATAGGGGTCAATGAACAGGTACCACTTTCTTTATCTATGATCAATATACACCCTTGACTCACTCATTACAATTAACACACACACAAAACCGCTTCTACTCTCTACACCATACTCCCAATCCTTCTTCCATCAATTCATCAAGATCCATGGCTGCTCTTGCTTACCAACCTGCTCACAACCGTGTTGCTTATCTGGGTGATGGTCCAAATCGTGAACATTTTGCTGACATCTTGGATTTCATTGAAGCTTCTAACTTAAGGTTTGCATTTACTGTCTGTCCCACCATATATGATAGTGTGATTCGTCAATTTTGGGTGTCTGCTCAACTTGTGAATGTGGCTGGTCGTCCACGTGCACTCCATGCTACCATAGATGGACGTGCATATGTGGTAAATGAGGCTTCTATTCGCTCTTCTCTTCATCTTCAGGAGGAGGGGGTGTTGAATCGATCCCCAATTCGGAAGTATTGGAGGGGATGGCTGCTATAGGTTATGAACATGAGGGGAAGTTTAACTTCCAGAAAAATAGGTTTTCCCCCCAATGGAAGCTTCTGGTTCACTTTTTAATCCATTGTATGAGTCCCAAGTCTGGTAGTTGGGATGCTTTCCCTACTCCTTTGGCTACTGGTCTTATTTGTTTAGCCCAGGGTAGAGTGTTTAATTTTTCTCATTATCTATTTGAGGGGATGGCTAGTAATTTGTCTACTGCTGGCTCAAGAAAGAAGTTTCTTATGTACCCTAGGTTTCTTCAGCAAATTCTTGTTTGTATTCCTCGTGATAGGACTGAGCATGTGCCGTCTAAACTTACAGCTAAAGTGTATTACAATATGATGAATGGGTTTACTGGGGATTGGAGGCCCCTGACTGAAGCCATGTTGGGATTGGCTCAGGGTCCTATGGGTGAGGAAGAGGAGGCTCCTGAGTTTGTTGTGATTGATGATGACCCAATGGAGGAGGAGGCTCCTACTGCTGGTGCCACTCATGTGGTTGAGGAGGAGATGGTTGAAGAGGTGGTGGTTGAAAAACCATCCCCTTCCAAGGCTGGTCCTTCCTCCGTTCCACACCAGTCTCCATTTGTAGAGACTCCACCTCCTAGTCCTGCCCCACACTCGACTGATAAACCGTTTGATGCTAGTACTCCACAGGTTGACCCACATGTTGCTTCGGGCTCCAGTGATGCTTTCCCTGATCCAAGTTCTCTTGGTGGGCAGGCGGAGGAGCCTACTACACTGATATCTTTGCTTGATCTTATTCGCAGGTACCATGAGCGGATGATATGTTTGGAAGCTGATTTAAACCAACATCAGAAGCTTACAAGGGAGTTTGTTCTTCCTCTGGCTGATCGCATCAAGGCGTTGGAGACTCAACAACGTCGTCGCAAGAAGCATCTGGTCCATTCAGATTCTGATGAAGAGGGTGCGGAGAATGTTGAGGATGGCTTGACGTTGTTGGCAAAGGCTGCCTTTGCTGATAAAGTTTATGATGATTTTCCGGTTCCTCCAACGTCCTCCAATGTTCCTTCTCCTGGTGCTATTCCCCCTTCTATGGGTGGTGATTCTGATCCTGCTGATGGTTCTCATGCTGGTCCCTCTCATGATCCGAAGGGAAAAGCCCTAATGACTGATGCTCCATCTCCTTCTCGCAAGCGTACTCGTCGACAGATTGAGGAGGAAAGGCTTGGTGAAGAGGCTGCTCGTCGGGTTCAGGCTGAGATTGATGAAGCGGATAGGGCTGTTGAGGAAGAGCTTCGAGAGCGCAGGCGTGCACAAATTCAGCATGATGCCATGCATTGGAGTGATAGTGAATGGATGCAAGTGTTGACTGTTCTCACTCGGGATTATGCTCAGTTTAAGGATCTTTTGGGTGACGATGTTGATGAACACAATTGTATACCGAATGCTATGGTATTGATGCGTAAGCATCAGTTGGCTCTTGCTGCAGAACTTAAGAAACAGAGAAGGAACAGACCTTTATCTCGGGCTGAGGAGCGCCAGCAGATGCAACGTTATGTGAAATTTCAGTCTGCTGCTCATTTTAATGCTCCTTGGACGTGGGCTCGGGTGCGGGCTTTGACTTTTGATGAGCTCAAGGCCCTTTATGAAAAGATGGTGAAGCGTCAGAGTCAACCTATTCCGGAAAGATTTATTTACCATCCTCGTGGTATGACTGCTTCTATGCCTGCTGATTCTACTGGTCCTTCGTCTGCACCCACTCCTGGTTCTGCTGGTAGTCCTTCTGGTTTTGTTGCTACTTCTGTTGGTCCTTCTACTACACCTTTGGTTGCTCCTATGGGTTCTACTGCTGGTCCTGCTACTACTATCTTTGTTACTACCACCACCACTCATGCTTCCACCACCACACCGGTTACTACCACCACCACACATGTTCCTGCAAGCACCTTTGTTGATACCACCACACCTACTGCTACTACATCTGATGTGCCATCTCCATCACCACCAGTTCCTGGAACTCAACCTAATCTTACTTCTGATGCAGCTCCTAGTGGTCCATTGGGTGGACACGTTCATGAGTCTACTTCTACTGCTTCCCCTGCTGCTGCTGAGGTTAAGGTAAAGGTTGAATCAACACCTTCTGCTCCCACACCTAGACGTTCCATTCGCCAGAAACAAGCTCGTCGTGTTCGCCGTGGTAAGACAGTTCCTTTTGAGAAGCGTGATCCTGAGAATTTAATTGATGCAGCTTCTGACAGCGATTCTGACTTGCCCTTGGGCAATGGGAACATTACTGGTTATACGGTTGAGCATTCTACAACACTTCCTGGTGGTGTGTCCCATCGGATTACTTTGAGTGATGGGTCTGTGCGATTGGCAACGAGTTTGCAGGGTGTATTGTCTTGGGTTGACCGTATGGATCTTATGGCGTTGTATGGACTTGTTGATTCTAGTCTGCCGTTTGACCCAATGGCTGTGTCTTCCTGGCCTGGTCTACGTATCTGGGCTGATCTCAAGCTGATGTTGGATCCTCCTCCAAATGCTCCTGTTTCGGGCATATGGAAGGATCAAATGCAATGGGAGATTCTGCGCTGGAAGCTTTATGCTGGATGTGGAGTTCATATGTTGGAATTAGAATCTGGTCATATGGTGTTTATGCTGACGGATGTGGAGTATCCTTTGACTATTTCTTTGATGGAGGCGATGTTAGCGAGTCGCTTGCAAATTTCTACTGCTCCATCTGGAAATGAGTCATCTATGGCTACGGCATTGGTAGAAGGTATTCAGGCAAGGTTGATAGCAGACAAGAAGGCTGCTTCTGGTATGTAAGGTGATTGGGTTGTAAGTGTTTATGCTTTGTATTTTTGTTCATTTGTTCTTATTTTCATTCTTTTCACCAATATGTACAGTGATTGGTGAACTTCATACTTTATAGTTAAAAAAAAAAAACAAAAAGTATACTTTTTATATAATATCTGCTTATACTTTAAACACAGTTTAGATTTTATACTTGTACATAATATCCCTTGGCTGCTTCACAATGTGGTTCTGGTTACTGATTTGAGCTTATCCTGGTACTTGGTTTCACTTGGTGTTGGAAGTGGTCCACACAACAAATGGTTCTCAACTTACCATGTCTAATCGACAAGAAAAAGTTGATTCACCTTGAGGGTACGGCTCCTGGTGCGATTCTCAAATCCGTTGATGGTTGCCAGGTTACCCAAAACTGGATGGTTTTCACTTGCCATAGTCTTGGACTGAAAAGTGGCTAATCCAAGGGGGTACGGCTCTTGGCAAAGATCTTATCAAATCCGTTGATAGCTGTAATAGCTTGCTTAAAGCTATAGGGTGTTCAACTCACCGATGCTTAATTGCTAAGAGTTGGCGAGTCCAGAGGGGTACGGCTTCTCGTAAAGACGCATCAAATCCGTTGACGGTTGTGATGGTTTGCCTAAAATCATCAGGGTACTCCCACTCACCATTGATTCACGTTCTAAGAGTTGGGCTGGGTTCTAGTCTCCCAGGGTGATGCTTATTCCTCCAGAATGACTAGCTAGCCCAAGAGCGAGCAGCTACTTGGTAAAGGCTCATCAAATCTGCTCATATTGCTGAAAAGATTCAACACGATGCTGATTCAACATGATGCGGCGGTTACTCTGATTCTTATATTGTTGATGCTGCTCTTTGTTTTGCTGATACAATCCTCGGGCTTTCTTTGCACGTTTTCCAGGAAACTTGAACTCAACAGGTCAAATTCAAGTTTAGGGGAGGATTGTTAGGACCATTGTAATAGTTATATGTAATAGGTAGACTAGGAGGTATGTAGTTCCTCCTGGTCCTAGTCGTAGTAGGAGCAAGTCCTGCTCCTGGTTCTGGTCGAAGTCAAACTTTATTATTTACTTAATATTCTGTTAGGATATGCATGAGATATGTTAGGAAAGGATATGCATATCAGTTTTACACGTTTTCTTTAATGATGTATTAGGGTTTCCTTGTAGTATAAAAGGAACCTTAGGCAGAAGGGTTAGACACACCTTCACAAAACGTAGTTCTAGTCATTATCAATATTAGAAATCCTTAGAAAGGATCAAGTCTTTATAGTTATTCTGTGCTTCCTAATTATATTTATATTCTACATTCATATGGTGTATAGAGTCTCTTTGTGATTTGACTTGTGATTACAGAAGTCATTCACCGGTCCTGACAGGCTGCAAGATCTACATCTAGTAGACCTAACAAATAACCAATGAAAATACCAATGCCATCCTTGGGTGGAAGTGTTCCCAAGTTGCACTACAACAAAAAGTGGCTAATGCAACATTTTATAAGCAACACTTTTAAAATGTGTTGCTCTATAGAAAACATCAAACAATAAGCAACACTCTCCTCGTGACTGTTGCGTTAGCAGGTGTAGTGCAACATTTTTTTTAAAAGTGTTGCCATCTTTTTTAAAAAAATTTGAACTGCCGCCCGATCCTAAGATGAAAATTTAGATTGCCGCTCATTTTACCCCAAATCTGAAAAATATTTTACCCCAAATCTGTTTTCCCTCTCACTAAAAATTAATAATTTTAAATTACCCTAACCATTATCCCTCACTCCTTCTTCCTTTCTCCATACACACATCTTTGTAAAGTGCTCAAGAGTCTCTCCATCTCACTATTTCATCACCATTTCTTCACCAATTATTACTCGAGACACAATCAAAGATACGAACTGAAAAAAAGTGTGCCTATTGATTACGAATTGCTTATCCTGGTAAAAAATTAATTAATTTTAATTTAGTTGTATGTATATTATTATATTTTTCGGATCTTTGATTGTCTTTTATTATGTTATTTGGTTAAATTTCATGAATTGAAAATTGATATATTCTTTTTCTTATTCCAAGAATCTGATTATATTCCCAGTTGATGTATTATGCTAGAAATCATCAACACAATTGTTATTTTATTGTTTCATGGAGTTTCGAGCAATATCGTATAATCTATTTTTGAAGTAGATGTTGTCTATGATATAGAGGTTATTTGGGTGAAATTAGGGGTGTGCTTTCACATCGAGCCTGCACTAAACTCGAATTCATGTACAAGGATTCAAAAGGTTTATATGTTGTTTATTCATCTATGCTTATAGTTAGTTTTCATATTTCACATGGGGGTGGGTGTGTGTTGCTGATTTGGTTTTGTTTTGTTTCGTAGAAATATCTATTGAGCATTTTAGAATTCATCGAGTGTAGCCATTGACACTCTACTTAGGTTTTTAGTCTTGTATCCTTTCCTTCTATGAGCAATAATTTTATCATATATTAGCATAATATTTACTCTCTACCTATCAAACCTCATTGACTCTATCATAGGCTTTCCTGAATTGGTTTGTTATAAATTATATCAGGTGTGCTCACATGAAGAAACTGATGGGAAGTCTTCAAGAGAGACTATCTCAGTCTCATTGGTTGCAAGAATAGATCATTTGTTTATGAAAATCTTATTATTATTAACTTGTGAACCACCATCTGCCAAACCTAGTCTTTTCGGGGGGAAATGTCTTATGAACTTTATATGTGAAGATGCTGAAGTTCGTGTCATGCTTGGAATACTTGCTTGTAAATGTGAAACATGAGCATCCACATGCTCAATATCATTCATCTGATAAGGTTAGTTAACTCTCTGAATGAAAAAATGTTCTGATTCACTATTAATATGCCTTTTGGATCCCGTATAGTTTAAGAGTAACTAAGGTTTAAGAGTAATTATGTTAAGTTAATCTAAATTTGTAGATTTAGTGTAGGTTTATACACTAGCTAGAGTTAAATGGATTCCATATTCATCTTTTTTAAATACCTTCGATATGTTGTCGGTTATCATGTGATGTTTGGTTCTCAACTCTCTCGCAAGTCTAATTATGGGGGTCAATATGAAATGTTTAGACTAAAAAACATCTTTGAGGTATTAGATATCAAATGTAATATAGTTACGTATGAAATACTAAAGATATAAATTAACATCATAAGCTAGTTATAACTCCACGAAACACAGGGTAACCGATTAGACGTGAACTTGTTTTGACATCATACTCAACCCACCTATATATATATCTCATATATATTTGTACACATATATATGCTGTTATTTTTATTCGATGTATTATACTGTTTGTTAAGTTGGGATCCAAAAGGAAGCAAAGACTTGTTACGACTCGGATAACTTAATACATGATCTGACTCAAACTGACCCAGCTCATCTATTTTTCTTCCTATAACTTTTACTTCAAAAGTGTGTAAGATAGACATCAGGTAGGAATGAAATTGAATTAAATGTGGTTTTTCTTTATTATACTACTATGAATATGATTACTACTATGTCAACGATTAATACGAGAATGAGATATATTCCAATGTCTGCTCTTTTTGCTTTTATGGTTCAACAATAAACTTTCTCAAAATATTTTATTAACTTGGAGTGATGATGTTGGATTATTGTTTATGATTTAGATAATTTTATTAAAGGACTAGAAACTACTGAATCTTTGTTACAAAAAGCAATTAAAGCGACTTGACTGCTTTTAAAATACTGATGATATCTACCTATACACATTATAAGCAACATGTAAGTAGCTGAAATTTAACTAACACAAGAAACATACTATGTTTAAATTATGAATTTAGCGTATTGTAGAGGACGGTAGTTCGTATCACTGAGTCCTAACATGTAATATATATTACGGTCTTCATTGGACCTGTCTGTAAGTATTATGTGTGCATGATGTTGATGCATAAGGACTTTTTAACAACGCCTAATATACATATCAATATATATATATATATATATATATATATATATATATATATATATATATATATATATATATATATATATATATATATATATATATATATATATATATTTATATATATATATCACTTCAACCAAATTAGATTAGTTTTCCATGTAGACAACTTAATATGGTGATTAGTACCTCATTACAGTACTTTAATCAAGCAAAATTTCAACGTATAACTAGATATTATGTCATGTCCTGATCCCGTATTGTTGCAACCGAAAGAAGCTAGGCTTCAAGTTATAAACAATTGACCAATGATTTTTTTTAATTCATGACTAAAAAATGGACCTTAATACCAAAAAATATTTACGTTTGAAGGAAACTTTAAAGCTAGATGTTAATTAACACTCAAAGAGGGAGTTGAATATCGGGTTCTATTGCTTTTGTTGCTTGATAGACGGAAGTAATAAACATGATTGTTTTGTACTTTTAACCATATAAATGTGATGCACGTGACTAATGCATCTTAGAATTGAGATTTTAATTCCTTACAACTTAGCTTTTACTTGATTATAGTTTATATTAAGTCACAATGTTATAGATTAAAGTTGATGTATACAAATTGTTAGTATTCATTACACTTTAGTAGACTTGTTTGTATTACTTAATTTTTTAATGGGTTGTTTGGAAAAAATACATGTAAGTGAATGTGTCATTCAAAGTTTTCTTATATGTACAACTCAAATACTCAATAGCGTAAAGATTGATGTTTAGAGTTGCCACTTTCCACCTTATATTCTTGATCCATTAAATTTTGCTTTCATCTTATTATGTTCCATTAAATAAACTACGACTCATTTTGTGTAGATGCGTCTAGGGATCAGCAATTTAAGGCATGCACACATCACACCACATGTCATTGTAAGCTCTTTAATACGGAGTATATTTTATATATGTGGGACTATGAAACCACTAGGATAGAGTGATGTAGTGTTTTTAATAAGATGAGCTCAATCGTTTATTTGAAAGGTGAGTAGGTGCAAATTGGTTAGAAGGGTCAAACAAGGTGAGAGTCGTTTGAAAGCATTGGTTATTACATTGTTTCAAGATTTCATTCTTACGGTTGTCATGACAAACATAAATTTTATTTGTAAATTTCTTTAAGATTAACATGAATGTATATCCAGGAAAAGTGGATCGAATCCTTTTTTACCCGTACTAAAATTATCATGTCAGTTATTTGAAAAGGTGACTGGGTGCAAATTGGTCGAATGAGCTTAATCAATTGTTTGAAGGTGACGGGTGAAAATTGGTCAGAATTTCTTAGTTGAAAGGTGAACGGGTGCAAATTGGTCAGAAGGGTCAAACAAGGTGAGAGTTGTTTAAAAGTAATGCTTATTACAGTGTTCAAAGATTTTGATTCTTATTGTAGTCATGACACATATTTTTATATGTAAATTTATTTATAATTAACATGATTGTATATCTAGAAGTGATGATTCTTATTGTTTTTGTGTATAACAGGCTACATTGATTTGATGAATATCGAAGTCATGATTTTCCAACTGATTTTGGTTTTTGTTCAAGAACTTCAGCTTGTCAGCTTACATTTTATTTGTTTTTTTTAAGTGTTGATAAGAATTTAATAATAAGGGATTATGATTTTCGCTTTAACTCATATAAGATTCTGATTAAAACTTCTGATATATAAACATAGTACATGAAAAGAAGTTAAGTATGCTTTACAAATTTTAAACGCTGGGAAGACTACATTTCATAGACTGATTTTTTACTTTAGAGAGTTTGGTGATCGGGTATTTCATTAGACTACTTTTAATGAAATGTTACCTGGCTAACCCTTTATTTTCTTAGATATGTAGAAAAGAATTAATCTTATATCGTTTTTATGTATGACAGGCAACATTGCTTCGACTTAGTTTACCAAGAAATTCGTACTTAAAGAGCTTTGAAGATGTAAAGATCTCTGGAATTTTCATTAGATAACTTTTCTTTCTGTTAGATTATGTATGTTAGCTATTTTACATTAAATAACTTGGTTAAGGTACAACATCATATTTTTATTGTATTTGCTTATTTATTTTATTTTATGGAAATTTTAATTTATCTACTAGACTTGCTGAAACATTTGTGTTTTATAAACATCAAACATTTGTGTTGCATGAATATAAGGGCTACAAATCATTTCAAAAAATGTTGCATTAAATTGTTGTATGCGTATTGGTTCTAAATGAAAAAGTGTTGCACATCAATTTCAAAAGTTTTACTATTGAATCTAATTGTGTCGCATGTGTGTATGTAAGTGTTGCACTTGATTGTAAAAAGTGTTGCATTTTTTAGAAGTGTTGCATAATGAAGTATCACAAATCCTAAATATGAGAAACACTTTTGAAAAATGTTGTATTAACCAATATAAGTGTTACATATACCTAAGGCGACGTTGCATAACGTAGCACTTGGTAAAGTGTCACATTATGCATAATGCAACATTTTAAAGGCATAATACAACACTTTATGAGTGTTGCCTAAAATTGATTTTCTTGTAGTGTTGTCACCATCATTATTTGGATAGCAGAGAGAACCAAATACATGAAGATATGATAAATCTGGTACTTTTCCATGTAGAAGCTCATAAGGTGTTTTACCATGGCGTTTATGAATTAGTGACCGGTTTTGGGTGTACACTGCTGTAGATACTGCTTCTGCCCATAAAAAAATGGAGCCTTTGCATAAATTAACATCGTGCGAGCAGCTTCCATAAGTGTGCGATTTCGCCTTTCAACGACACCGTTTTGTGGTGGAGTGCGAGCAACGCATGTTTCGTGAGATATGCCAATTTCTTCAGAATAATCACGCAAAATTTGATTCACAAATTCGGTTCCATTATCTGTAGGAATGCGTCGGACAGAAGTGTTGAGACGCACTTGGATCATTTTGAGAAATCCGATGATGACATTAGGTGCCTCATTTTTTGTTGTAAGAAATTTAACCCATGTAAACCGAGAGTAATCATCGACAATTACGAGGATGTACTTTTTGCCACTAAGACTTTCAACACGCATTGGCCCACAAAGATCCATACGTAACAAATAAAGTTTCTCTTGGTTGGTGTGTTCAGTCTTGGGTTTGTATGATTTCTTAGTGCTTTTCTCCATTGTACACGCAGAACACAAATGATCCTTGTGAAATGAAAGTTTAGGAAGACCGCAAACAAGTTCGTTTTTCGCCAAATGATTAATGCGTCAAAGTTAAGATGAGATAACCGTCGATGCCATAACCATGACATAGTCTTCGATGCTTTGAAGAGAAGACCATATGGGAGAAGAGGCCATCATGTCTTATAGAGACAAAGTATAAAAATTATTCCCTCATTTACCTTTCAATAAATCAACCCCTTCCAAATTACGAATGAAGCAGGTATGCTCTCGAAAAGCAACTTCTAGGTTTGCATCACAAAATTGTCCCACAGAGAATAAGTTGTGACCGAGACCTTCCACATAATACACTCTTGAAATTATAACATTCCCAATATGATATTCACCGTAACCCATTATCTTTGCAATATGATCATTTCCAAATCGAACCGTACCAAGAAACATGCTGACGAAATTTCTAAGCTGAGAGAGATCTCCGGTCATATGCTTGGAACAACCAGAGTCCAATTACCAGAGAACAATTTAGACCACCTGTTTTCAATAACAACAGTAGACAATGCATTGGAAACTATTGGTTCCGGAGTGTTAGCAGATACAGATGTAAGATTATCAGAATTGCTAACATTTGTGTGACCCTTAGATTTCCTGCGTTTTCTAATGTGAGTTTTAGCACTAACAGGTTTTACTGTTCCAACTTTCTTAGGTTTTGGATTATTAGCGGGCACTACAGTGGGAGTAGACCTATTTAAAGGGCACTTGGTTCCTACGGTAGTGTTGGTGTTCCTAGTTAAAGGACACGCTTGTGTTTTGGTAGCCTTGGTACTCCTAGTTAAAGGGCACGCTTCCTTCGCTGTAGTGGGAGTGATCCTAGTCAAAGGGAACACATTTTCTACTATAGTGAAAGTTCAACCACTGGGGCGCCACATCCAACCAACTTAGGTTAAAACTTTCCCAGTCGGTTTCCATTCTAATCCCTTTTTCCGGGCATTCATCTCATTCACATGGTCAATAAGGCAAGAATCATGACGACTAGAAAACATACATTCATTGCAATTCCAACATTTCAAATTAGAATTCATAGTAGGCTTAGAATGCTGCACAACCGCAGAGCCTTTAGGTTTAGCTACATGATTCTTTTTATTCAAAACAGAAATAACATTCCTAGGGTGGGCTTCTACTTTCTTCTTCTCTTGACTACTAGATGGGGGCAAGATCCTATCATTCTTCTTGTTTCTTTTAAGCTTAGATCTTTGAGCCTTAGTAGTGGTGATTACTCCTGTAGAAGGCAACACGGGAATATTAGAAGCTGGTTTTGATTTTGCCTTATCTTTAGTGACCAATGTTTGAGATGGTTTAGTCCTAGGGCCCTTATTAAATGGTGTGACGGCTATAAGGTTCCTTTTTATTGCACTAGAGGACGATGCTGAGACAGTGGCTGCGTTATCCACAACATTCTTACCTTTTAGAGTACGAAGTGTTTCCTTTAACTCTGCCAATGCCATATTTTTATCACAAATTTATTCCCTCAAATCAGATATTTCCACCGACTTTTGATTCAATTTCAATCAATGATTGATTTTGTGCAGTGGTATGAGCACATGCGGGTTGTACTGAATCAAAGAGTCGTGTGTGTTTTTATTTTAAGTTATCAACTTTAGACAAAATCTTGGAAACTCGATTATCTAGATCAAGTTTAAAATTCTCAGCGGCCTCAAGTACGTTCACACAGTAAATCTTCTTTGATTTCTCTATGTCTATTGGCAAAGATTTAGCAACCTTGTCACTTGGCTGACGCTGTTTTGATTGTAAAATCAATCGAAAATTCTTTTGAAAATTTGCATCATCGATATTAATACCTTCAAATGACATTTCAAAGATCTCTTGAATAAATTGTTTCTTGCATTCTAGGGAAATACAATGTTTTTACATCTCATCAAAAAAATTTGAAAGCAACGTATAAGAATCTTGAAGCTTTAAAAATTCAGCGTCAGATTTGTGACAAGTACTATCAACTACATTATCCACAGATTCAACATTATGCACAATAGATTCATTATCAACACTTTTATTCACAGAGACAGAAACAATATCATAAGACATCACTTTGCTTCAGAAGCTGATCATTTTGGCGTGAAACTCGTTCTATTTCAAGTAAACTGTTTTCTTAAGCATCATCTATTTCATTGAAAACACGTCTAACTTCTTCTATTTCCAAAAGCAAATCTTGATCAATAGTACTAAGACAAGCTTTAAAATTGTTTACAAATGGAACAATTTCGTCTCGAAATGCAACTCTTGTGTGCTCAAAATTCCATTCACCTTCCGTTATGGCCGAAGCCGTCGTACGTTCTAAAATGACCTTGTCAAAATCGGCTAAATGTTGGTGTACCGCATTTCCGCTAATGGATGCCTTACTTACCGGTGGAATTAACTTAGTTAAATCCTTTTTGACAAGTGTAGGAGACGTACTAGGAGGGTTTTCCGTTGACAAACTTTGAGGCACAAAGACTGTTAATTGAGCTAATTCCTTTTGTAAATGAATACGGGTCTTTTTCAACAATTTATCTTTGTTATACTGATCATCATCGATCTTATGGAATTTTGAAAGCATTTTAGAATGAGTTTCTTCCGCAAGTGATTGTGTATCCTCAGTACTACGAACAAAATGTGCTTCTTTCAATTTGCCAATTAGGGTCATATTATAAAGACACGGAATATATTCCTGAGCTTGTTTTGCATAACCGGGATTAGGTGGTAAATCTTGAAGACGCTTAAGTTCGAGTTCTTTAAACGATTTACTAAAAGATGAACCTTTTCTGTGGAAGCGTATTGTTTTAAAAGCTGTTGTTCTTTGAATTTAAGAAGTTTGGTAGCATTAATTTCCGATTAAATCTTTTTAGACTCGAGAGTTTCGAAATCCATTTTAAGTTTCTGAAAATCATTGACAATCGACTCCTTTGCTTTTAATTCATTGGAAATATTAGCTTTTAATGATTCTATTTCTTTCAATTGTTCAATCTTTTCAAAACAAAATTGGTCAAATTAAAAATAAGTTATTTTTCAGCTTGAGGGACCATTTCAAAAGCTTTGACGTTTTCTTTATGCAACGCAAGCTCAGCTGTTAGGGTGGAATTCGTATCTACGGATTGTCTGAGAGCCATATGCATTTGATCAATAATATGTTTAGGCACCATGACCAAATCATGTTGAGCAAAAGATTCCATACCCGTCGTAGCATTTGGTTGAGGTTCACTCAAATGTGTAGGATTGGGTACCACATCATTTGAGTTACTAGTTCCCGAATGCTGTTCGAGGTTGTCATTTTCATGCCCAATTTGATGTTGGTTATCATCATTATTATTAGATGTGGTTGGTACCTCACTGATGACATCAGAACCGTAGTGAGAGAGATTAGAAACGAGAGCAGCTTGGGAAGAGTGAATGTCGTCACAATCCGAGTCATATGCGTCAAGATCATCTGCTTGAGAAGCTGTAATAGAAGTGGAAACGACTGCAATGCCTTCATTGTCTGCTGCCCCTGAGTCTACAAGAAATGCTAACTCTTCTGAATCCAAGATCTTTCCCTTAGACTGAGCATCAACCAAATACATGTTCTCACGAAACCATCTTGCATCCCTTCTTCATTTTGGCTGAGTGCATTCCCTAGCCATATGACCTTGTCCTCGACAATTTTAGCAAGTCACAGCCTTTTGAGGACCAATAGGGCTTCCATTTCCATTAGCTTGAGAATTCACAGCTTGAGCATTCACAGTCCTTGTAGGAGGTCCATATGAATTTTGCCTTCCCTAAATAGCTTGCACCGTCACTTGACCATCTTGAACAGTGGCTTGTTGTCGAGGATTTGAAGAGGTGCGGAGCTGGTTGTTTGTTGGTGGAATTCCTCTAGTTGCAACAAGTTTTGACAAGTAGGCAGTGAGATGGTTTAGAACATCAGCTAGCGTATCATTTGGAGTAAAGACCGGTGCTTGGATTGGTGGAAGTTCATTGGAGTAGAAGGCTTGTGCTCGTTGTGCTTCAATTGGAAAATATCCTTGTTGAGGAGTATATCCCATTGGAGAAGTGTTGGCTTGTGATGGTGATGTCTGATGTGGTGGTTGCTGTGGAAAAGATTGTTGATGAACACTTTGTTGAAATGCTTGATGTGGCATCATTAGTGGTTGATAAGATTGTTGTTGTGGTTGCTGATAGTTGTGTGGTGGTGGCTGTTGCAAGTATGATGGTTGTTGATAAGTATAATCCATGTTTTGTTGAGAAGCATACATGGCAAGTGGATCATGAATTTGAGGTGTAGACAAGCGAGCCTCGATCACATGGCATTCGTGTTGTTGAATAAAAGCTTGAAGTTGATCTACATTGGTGTTATGCAAGTCCTTAGCCAATTTAACATATGTCACGTACTTTTTCCATTCTGAAGGTAAGTGTTCAAATACTTGGTGTTCAATTGAAACGTGGGAATTGCCATGTCATTGATATTGAGCTCATTCAACAATAGGGTAAATCTCAGATAGTAATCATTGAGAGTCTCCCCTGGCACATACGCACACTTATCAAAAGCATCATAAATCTTACACTCTCGTTCTTGTTTAGTTAACGAAGTGCCTTGCATTAGAACACGAATTCTATCCCATAACTCTTTGGCAACTTTATGTTTACTCACGAGTTTGTAGACATCTAGAGGAAGGGCGTGGAGAATGATATTTGTAGCTTGTTTATCACACTTGTCTTGTATCTTAGCATCTCCAGTTAGTTCACCCGTTGTGCGAGGACGAGTAACAGCACCTTCCGTCACAGTACCATATACCAATGGTCCATTGAGCACTGATGCCCAAATTAGATGTCCATTTTCTTTGTTCTACATATAAAGTTCCATTCGGGAAGCCCAATCCTCATACATTGTCTTCACCAACATTGGTGGACGATTATCCATACCCGAGAGGATGGACTTAACCGTAAGAGATGTGTACTCCATTTTGTTAAGTTAAGATTTACAAATGTTGATCGAACAATGAGAGAAAGTAAATGTGTTTGTTGTTGTGAGTTGAAGTTGAGAAACAATGTTGAAATCCCCTAAAATATGTTCTCGATGACCAAAAAATTCCAAGACAAAAAATCACACTTTGGATCGTCAGGATATTGATCGGAATAAATGATCTGAAAACCGTCGGAATATCAATCGGAAAACCGTCGGAATAAGTCTATCGGAATACCCCTGTCGGAATGAACATGTCGGAATACCTTCTATCGGAATACCCACTATCGGAATAAACCTATCTAAATACCCTCTATCGGAATACTCCTGTCGGAATACCTTCTATCGGAATAACCCCTATCGGAATATCAACTATCGGAATACTACAATCGGAATATCCGTCGGAATAATGGTCGGAATATTAAACCCTATTTCGATGGAAGCTGTCAGAATGCTTAAACCCCTTTCCGATGGTTTATGTCGGAATATTTCCCACTTTTCTCGGACAAAACTCAACCAATTCGAGATTTTATGCCAAAAAATGATCAAAACACCCAAAAATTTTGTGTTTTTAGCCAAAGTAAATATACCAAATCTCTGCCACAACTATGTAGAAGATTTGTATCAAGAAAAAACCATAAAAAACACAAAAAAATATATTGGTTCGTGTAAAATGGATCAAAATAGGCGTATGAATCAAGAACACAAACACATAAACAATACAATCATCCCATGGCTCTTGATACCATTTGTAGAAGATTGTAAATCTTGCTTACGTTTACAGAGAGAAAGAGATAGAAAGATAGATGATTTCACACACACTTTAGAGAGAGAAAGTGATTAACTATGTGTAAAATGAAAATGAAACCACACCCTCTCCATCTAAGGAGAGGGTTTATATACCAAGCCCATAAGATGGGCTTGGGCTTACAATGTTGGGTCGTTCATACATAACATGGACTAGGCCTTTCCTTGTTAATTAGTTATAAGATATCTAGACTACGAGCTATAACTTAATATATTGTCGGAGTGACCGAATCTTCCTAAATACGTAAAAACGTATTTCCAACAAAAATTAGGGTTACATACCTTTATCCTAGCAAGATCTACAAGACAACAGAACGGTCACCGGTAAAGATAGATCACGAACACCACCAGGATATAGTCTAAAGCAAGACTATATCACGATCTTGTACACACGTAATACGGCGAGTTAATCGTGAGTCTATCACGAGCAAACCAAGTTTCCAAGCCTATGGAGGATATACCCAACAACCCTAGAGAGGGGCTAGGACTAGATCTAATAAAATAGAAAAGTTGAAAACCAATAACCCTAATTAAGGGGTGTTTGGCCGGCGGTTTAAGAGAAAGAGAGAGGAGAGGAGTAAAAAATTATGACACCTTGGGTTTTTTTATATTGCCCTTGGAAAAACTTTTCCTCTAAGGTTAAACAAATTTAAGGTAACAAAATCTTTTCCCTTCCCTTTGAGTCTCCCATAGCCGGCGGTTTTTCAAGCCCAAGAGGGGCTTCCGGAACTTTTCCGACTCCTTCTTTTAGCTTCTATTTGATTTCCATAGCGGTCGTTTAATACTTAACTTTTAACTATTAATGATCGTTAGTTTAAGCTTTGGTTCGATTTAATAAATATAATAAATATATTTAATAAATAAATTAACCCTTTACGTAATGTGTGCAATCCCGTGATCTCGAGTTCGATCCTATCACACGACTATCAATTTTAAGTCCATAAACATTCACTATTATTAAGTTTTATCAGTGGATTCAGTGGGTTAGAGGAAGCACATTTCCTAGACACTTAAAGGCGCCTTCATTAATACTGCATGAAACTTATGCCTTTTGTATACTAAAATTTACCGTCCTAGTGACATGTCCTCGTCAAATGTTTTGATCAAATTTCTTTGCATTGCGTCACAGTGAAAGTCTTGATAGCATACATTTTTATCATGTAGCACCTTTGGTGAGAACACGCGTTTTTTTAATATAAGTATCGTAGCACATTCTACTATTTGTCGTTGCGCTACATGTACAAAACACACTCATACGCCAAAAAGACAAGTAGCCGTTTGCCTACACGGACATACTGTTAAATTTTCTATGTTTAGTATGTTGTATGTTAAAAGATTTAGTGTATAATTTTAACGGCATAAAAATGATTTTTTTTAGATTAAAGTCATTTGACAAAAGCATAGAAGATGAGGGTCTAAACTGGAACATTGAAGCTTATATAAAAAAGCAATCTACATCTTCTTCTCATGACAAGCATAGAACCACCAGCTCCAATACATATGTTATCACCAAATGTTAATAGTAATATTTTTGCTCCAAGGATCACCTTCAAACATAAGCCTGAAAGAAAATCACATAGTTACACAAAAGAGAAAAAAAATTCTTGGTGAAATGGGTGGCCTCGAAATTTTAAGATCGACGCGGTAATATTTTTAATTTAATTTCAATTCAAGATTTTGAAATATTTTCTTTTGTATGAGCATGATTTGTTGTTTGGAAAGTATCACACAAAAGTTACTCGAATGTAATCAAAACGCATAAAACTTCTCGAAACTTTATATCATGAAACTTAGAATGTCACATTTTGGCTTGTCACTCTACTGCCACTTTCTACTCGTCTTCTGAAACGATTATGTATCGTTTATCCATTTTGCATTGCTCAATTTTAACCCGACTATTATTTTTTTAGTTCCAGGGACAACAACAACAGGATTATTGCCACAAGCTGGTAAGAATTAGCATGATCCTAACCCGAAGCATGTCGTGGCTTGTGGTGGAATTGTTGGCGTTAGTGGTATTCTTGGTTATTCTTGGTTTGCTCATTCTGGAAGTATACGAGAACGCCGTGAAACATCCAATGAGGAAATAGCCAAACAGGGCGCCCTAAGCTCGCTATTACAACCCTTCCATTGATATTCTTCTAGTCCATCTTTTTCGAAGAACATATTAACTAGACTACTTTGGTTGGATTTCTCATTGCTTCGTTCAGTTCACACTCCAATCCCATTGGAAGTTGCAAACAACTTTGTGGGCCGAAGCCGCGACACAGCTTAGGCAAATCTTACTGTCACCAAATTACCACCTAACAATCCCTGGACCTGACCGTGAACATTTAGCCAAAGGCGTAGAATGGCTTGCGGCGGATGCAGCAGCCGGGGCCGGATTTTAACATGTGCACGAGGTGCAACGGCGGCACAGGCCGTCTATTTTCTTAGGGCCTCCATTTTAGATCTGTGTCATTAACATAAACTTAGTTTTGGATATTTTTATACATGTAAATGATGTTTTCTAATGGAATGAACATGTTTTACAATATTAGAAGTTAGTGATATAAGTACAAATGAGGAAACTTGGTTCAGATTTCGTTTATAATTGTAATAGATATGCACGAGGTGTGCCGGGATTTGATTCAACGAAGGGGAAGGCACAAAACCCAATAGTTTTGTCCTATTATTAGTATATTTCTTGTTTAACCCTGATGGTTTAGAATTTTCATGTTTAACCCTTCTATTTAATGTATAAAAATTTCATTTAAACAAGTTTTCAAAATTTTCAATTTTTTTTTTAAAAAGAAATCTTTTTCCATCTCTAGAAAATTAGAAACAGAAAAATATAAAAAGTTTTCCACAAGTAAAGAGCCCCTAATATTTAAAAAAAAACTTCAAAAAAAACTATTCTCAAACAGGCTGTAAGATTCATTGATGATATATAAGATGTCACGGATTTTGTTACAACCATGCAACCAAGTGCTTGTTGAATGTAGTTTATGAAATGTCACCCATCATAAAAATTGTTAAGCATTGATAGAATTGACCCATAGTTTATCAAAGCCTAATGGACAACTGAAATCGGCCCATTTCTAACTTTTGATCCACTCTTCTTATTCTCTTCAGCTTTCTTGAGTTTCATAAACCACTAATCAAATGGATTATAGCCAGATTAAATAGGATAAGGTGGTGTTTGATAAGGTATTATAGGGTCTTAACTAAAAAATAGGTAAACAAATTAAGTCACTTAACTTTTGTTTGTTTTAGGCTTAAATTTAACAAGTGACTTCCTGGAAAAAGCCAAATGAGATAGGGTCTTCAGATTAAGTCAATGACTTATTTTATGATTTTACACCTTTACCCTCACAATCACCCCTCATTTCATGTTGAACTTTAGCAATTATTAGTTTTATTCAAGGCTTACAGTAGGTTTTAGAAATCTGAAAAAGGGAGTGATATCACCTTTGCTGATACTTTGTCATGTTTATCACGCTCAGTTTATTACTAAAAAATTGATATAATGATAAGTTTGTTAACCGGAATCAACACAAGTATTGTTAGCAGGGAAGGTCACTTTTTGTATGAAGTTTATGCAAGAATACAACTTTTTTTAGGGGGCTTTATTCACTTTTTGTAGTAGTGAAGGTTTTTTTATTACTGCATTACTATTGTTGCATTATTAGTTACAAACATAGTGTTATTATAAGTTATCAACTTTGTTAATGTTAACTGGTCCTGTCCGATATTAATATGTCATCTGACAAATAAGGAGTATATAGACACATTATCAATTATTTATCAATTGTTGTTCGTATTATTTTTCTTAAAAGCAGCACTCCAAATAACAATTTTGATTTGACATTAATTTCATGTAAAAGGGTATTACAGTCATTTTTGTTCATTCAGACACTTTATTCAGCATATAAAACAAACAGTCATATACCTATTTACAAACAGACAACATATATTTAGACAAACACTTTAATTTAACAGAACTTAATAAAAAAACTAAACAAACAAGCCCTAAGTCAAAATAACTAATTATAGAAGGAAACATGAATGTGTCAGAACAGTCCTAGTTTATTACAATATCTTTAACTTATTCAGATCATTAATTTGAAATAATTTGTTGTTAAAAAAATATTGGTAGGCTAATATGAAAATAGGCAAAACAGTTGAGATAAACCAAAATCTTCTAGCTTATTTTAAGACTTATAAGCTTATATAAGTTTATCATACATAATAAAATTATATAAAGTTACATGTATTAAAATAAGCCGAAAACATAAAGGTTGTGTTATATAAGTTCAAATGAGCTTATGTTTCATAAACCAAAATAAACACCTTAATATAAAAGTTGACGGATATATTACTTTTGTGAATCATGATGTAAGGGAAAATGCATGGAGGACTGAGATTTAGTCATATAGGCAATATACTTATATGTATGTTTGTGACAAAGTTATAGTACCTTACGAGCCCCTCAGCTTATAAGCTAGTACGTACGTAAAAACTTATGCTTTCGTTTTTTAGGAACTAGCTTATAAGCTCAGGGCCTCGTAAGGTACTACGTATTTACGTACTAGCTTATTATTTCTAACATGCTCGACACATAATCTAACTTGCTTATAAGTTTGAATAGAGTAGAGTACTACGTATTTAATTTCAAGAAGACACACATACAGTCACATGCATCTGATCGATTATTTACCATCTATTGAATGAACTTACAAACAAAGTAATTCTATGCGTGTTGAGTAGTTGTCCAACCATTTATTATAGTCCTTCACATTTACTTCCTAATGATAGTCATACAGATAAAGGTTGTTGTATGCATTCGGATTAAAGAGTGTGGTTCTTTTTTCCTCACTTATTTCATTACAACTTTTTTTTAATATCAAACTTTATAAAGATAATGTAATGGACATTCCTCATTGGCGATAGTTGATCAAGTAGTGTTGTGTACAAAATATAATAGAAGTGTAAGTAAAACCATATATGTTGTAACTATCGACACAAGCTCGAGCTATCGATTTTATTACGAGTTGATGGGTCCCAAGCTAAAGTTATAAGCCTCGCAAAGAGCTCGGGCTCAACTTGACTTATTTTCACTCATCGAGACAACCAATGTACCAAACTACACTGTATAGTTGTTTCAACTCCTTCATAAACATACACCATTTTGATAAAAATATGTTTAGTAACATAGAGGAAGCAATTCCTAGACAGTTAAAGGCAAGCACCTTAGTATGAAACTTATGCCTTTTGTATAGTAAAATTTACCTTCGTAGTGGAATTCATTTTTAAGTAATCCGGTCATCCAAAAATAACTGATATATTCCCGATGTTGTAGAATTTCTTTTAAATATTTCAAGAACTTTTTCAAAATAAATCGTTGTATTTGAATTTAGACAATATTTTCATGCACTAACATACATGATCTTGTGGAATTTTTAATTTTTTTTTGGAGTATTTAGACATTTTTTATAACTTCATTCATCATAATATTAATGTCTGTTATCCAAAAATTTGGGTTATGTCATCGGCAAATGTTTTAATAAAATTTCTTCGCATTGCCTCACGGTGAAAGTTTTGATAGCAATATTTTTATCGTTTAGGGCCTTTGGTGAGGACAAGCGTGTCTTTGGTGTAAGTCTCGTGGCACGTTCTACTTTTTGTTGTTGTGCTACATGTACAAAACACACTCATACGCCAAAAAGAAAAAGAGGTAGATAACTAGCCATTTAGCCTACAAGAGTGTTAAATGTTCTATGTTCATTGTGTTCTATGTTAAAAGATTGAGTGCACAGTTTAAGGGCATAAAAATGAATTTCTCTAGATTAAAGTCAATTAGACAAGAACATAGAAGATGAGGGTCTAAACTAGAACATTGAAGAGTATACAAAGAACAATCCCTAGCCGGAGCATTATTGAACTTATTTCAAGATTATATTTCCAAATCAAAAAATAAATGAACTTATAAACATAGTACTTTCGGTGTGTTATCGTAGTGAATTTGAATTGAGTTCAGATGAGTATGTATTATTCTGTTAATTTTAGTCTTCGACATTTACTTTTTGATGATACGGTCATAAAAATAGGTTTTATTGTTGTTGTATAGCGTTGAGATTAATTTCAGTACTCTACATTCACTTCTTGATGAGTATTTGAGTACAACTTATTTTACCATCAATTTTGTTTTAAGATAGTATAATGTCTTAGACATTCCTCATTGACGATATTTGATCAAGTAGTATTGTGTACAAAATAAAATAGAGTTGTAAGCAACACGACAAATATTGTAACTATCAAGCTAGAGCTTTTGATTTTATTACAAGATCATGAATCCCAAGGTGAAGTTAAAAGCCTTAGAACCAGGATCAACTGGGCTCATTTTCACCTCTCAAGATAACATGATTTAATTAACATACAAAATCATTTTAGGGATGTTTTTTCTCTTCGTATATTTTATTTGGGTGAGCTATTAAAACTAGCATCTTTATAATAAGAGACTAATTAAATAATATGTAGCCACTTAATTTAGTAAACATTCCCTTAATGTGTAAACCCTATTTAATAGTCATAACCAAACCATTTTTATTATTCTTTCACATGTTTATATCTATTTCATAAATATAAATCCTTTCTAGACAGTTAAAGCCTTAAACGCACCTTTGTATGCAACTTGATGCTTTTTGTATAGTAAAATCTATGTTCTTATATGGATATATGGTATGTATAAAAATCAAAGCACTTGAACTCCTTTTATGCGGCCTTATGTCCTTAAATATAATAGCTGCAATCCTACTACTCTTACACTAATTTTACACTTTTGGCCTAAATCAAGAAAACAAAGTTTGAATATAACCTCAAAAGTTGTTTTGCTTGAAATTGCAACAAAATTAAAATGGAAATTTGTAAAATATACCCAACTATACTTGTTTATTTGCATATTTTCTTATAGTACAAGTTTTTAATGCATAATTACAATACGATTTAAGCATAGTTTGGGGGATTATACAAATATGAAAGTTTACTTGGGTATATTTGCAATTGGCGCAAATTAAAAAGCCACAAAATTCCTCCTAAAAAATAAGTTGTACTTAACCCAATCTTCTAAACACCCCTAATAGAATATAACATGCATTGATGTGTTAGGTAAGTAGTAAATATTTGTGAGTAGTAAATGTTTGTAGGTGATCCAGTTTTAGGTAAGTAGTAAATGTTTGTAGGTGATCCAGTTTTAGGTAAGTAGTAAATGTTTGTAATTCACTAGTAAATGTTTGTAAGTGAGTAAATGTTTGAATGGATATTTTGCATTCTTTTGTAGCTTTTCTTAAATCTAGCTCTTTAGTTATATTATTTAACTAGCTTAAAGACCCGTCTAACGTCGGGAATAGTTTAATGAATTATTTTTGCAAGTAGTGTCAAACATGTGTAAGAAATATAAGATCATAAACATGTTTGTTAATATGAAATGGATAGTACGAAATATCGTGAATAATCTAATAATCGTTTGATTTTGTAATAATAATAATAATAATAATAATATAGGCACACGCGGACTTCAACTTTTATGGTCTTGAGAAGCTATAACATATGTGAGTGCTAATAAAGTTAAGGGATGTTACATAAAATATTGAACTTTTCTCGTAAGTCTTTAGTTGTTCTCCAACATTGCTTACCCAATATGGCCTTATAGCACCTTAAGCAATATCATATATACCCAATCACACCACCTTATATAAAAAAAATCTGGTGGAGAACGGAAAATTGCTCAAGGATGACAGGCAATAAACACTTTTCATTTCAACTATGTAGTTCTAAATATGAAAGATTTGTCGAAAACCGCCAATTGTCTTTGTCCGACCAAAAAGGTACGGGACTCTTTGGGCATTTGGATCCTTCCTCAAGGAAAAAAACCACTCATGAAAGTGTTTTGAAAATGAAAAGATACTATTGTTATCATAACAATAAAAACTATTTCTAAGTAATACATTATCAAACACAACAGCATGAAAATAAATCAAACAGTACCATTCATTGCGACACAACTTTGTAACAAAAATCTCCATATGGTATGGGGTCTCGTCACAATATATAGGACAACAAATACCTTGGTTCCATATTCTTCATCTACAGGTACACCATTGTTATCACAGTTTCTTGCCCAAAAGACTTTTGTGTAAGGGTAGTTGATATACTTCTGCAAGAAACTGGTAGGGTCTCACTATCATAAGAAGCAAGATCCTAAGAAGTAACAACAAAACACATTGATGTTCAAAATACACATTATGTAAATGGATGTCATTTGATGGGAGTCATGGGAGGTATAAATATATGTGCTCAAATATAAATATATTGAGCAATTTTTCAATAGCATGTGCTCAAATATGAGACTGCAAGTAAAAATAATATACTGAAATATAGGATTTCGTTTTTCTCTCATCTGGGCTTGATCATGGTTGCTATGACCATCATAAACCACCATCCACGCAAATACATAAATACTTATTTTATTCATCGATTACTCGTCGCACCTATGGATGGACACTCGAAAAACTTGATTGGTCATCTCCTCGCCAAACTTTGAGTAGACCCGGAATCCAAACTATTGAAGCACGGGTAATGTACACATATGAACAATATTCAGTCATCTTGTTTCTTTTCTACCAAACTCCATCCCTGGTGAAAGTTAGTTTTCTGAGTAGATAAGATCGTGTGTTAGCTTATCAAGAACTTAACACTATAATAACCAACAAATGAATATTCACATACTATTGATAAAAAAACTTCGAGACAATTATAAATCACAGTCCTACTCCTAACTTACTCTTTAATTTATACCACAAATAACGCTCTGCTATACTCATTTAGGAAAAAGGATATATCTGAATCTATATATCTTACCACTAAAGTCACTAATGGAAGTTACATGAGTTATATCTGAATCTATTACAATTTTACTACATACAAAACCATTCATATAGTTAGGCACTTAAATCACTCGACGTGTTTTCTCAAACAATCTATTACAAACCTCTACCTGATCCAAACTTAACACCTAAAACTTATTTTAAAAAAATTTAGCTTCAAAACACTCAGATGTATAAACTACTCTGGTAATAAGTGCCAAGTGTTTAAAGATTACATGCAAAATATTATTGCAATTAACTTAAAAAGGTTAATCACACTAATAAATTTCATCCGGTGTCTTGCGTTGCTAGCTTAAACAACTTATATAGATTTTACAAAAAAGTTATTATAAGATACTACAGATGAAATAAGTTTAGCATTTGCTAATAATGTGCTATTAAACATAAGCTTATAATAAGCACCATGAATAACCTAATTGAGAACACTTTTTTGACATAAACTAATTTAAGCTAATACATATGATCATATATGTTTTTGTTGCACTCAGGGGTGTTTGGTAAAGCTTATATACATAGCAACAACTTGTCAGATAAGTTATATGAAAACACAATGCATAAAATAGTAGTTGGATTTACATATCAACGAATTCAAACATAAGACCTTGCCAAACATCTTATTAAATTGGCTTTTATATGTAAGTAGATAATTAGTTGCTTGATGACTCGAACGTCATTGCCTATTATCAGCAAAGTACAACTAACCCATTTATCATCAATAAAAAAATGGAAAGAGGTTCAAAATTATGGAGGCGCCAAAGGAGACTTACTCGGCTCCTAGTTGGCAGAATGAAAAAGTTGCTTGAAACAATGAACCTTACACATCCAATGCATAAATATTCTTAGCTTAACGGTACATGTTAAACTTAATGTTATGAGCAACTTATTGCAATTATTTTTCCTGATACTTGCTCCAAAATATTTCAAGAAACCTATCCCATCACCATACGCGATTACCATAACTTCCAAATGACTCCTGAAAAATGATACCATTTATTTCTAAAACAACTATGTCAAGGTATTCTCGATTTCGTGCTTCTTCAAGGCCAAGGTGATGTAACCACTGAAGTGATAAATCAATATATGTAATAAAACATGAGGCCAAATATAAGTTAATATTGTAAAATTTACGCTCATTAAAATCAATATATATATAATCACTGTGGTGTTTGGGAATCCTTTTCTTTCAAGTGTACCTCTGCTTGGTATTTTAACATGGAAATAAACAGATACGCAACTCATTCAAACACAAAGAACTGTTGCAGTCATTTAAAAGTAAGAATCACACACTCAAATAAGCAGTCTCAACCACCGTTTACCACAATGTACTCATACCACTTCTTTGAACTCCAAATACAATGTACCAATTGCATTTTCAAACTAAACTTGACCTGCTAAATTTTAGATATGTCAAAACTCTCCGGAGAGCACATAATCATCATAAGAGAAAACTTAATCAATCTAAATGTCATTACTTGTCTGATTAATATACTTCAGGAATAGGTAACCCGCCATACTTTCTAAGAACTAATTTGACGTTTTCACGGCTCGTAGAAGTTCTTATAACAGTATACTTAGAAGTAAGCTTAATGTTAAGATTTTGCTCGTTGAAAAAGTTCGTTTTCTCGGTATCTTCTCGAATTGATTTCTGGTTAATTGTGTGAGATTAGTTGTTCTTGGTGAAAATAATGTTTTTGGATTTGGTAAAATAAATGTGCAAAACTTAATAATAAAGGACGGGAAATTAAAACTAAAACTAGTTGAAACGTAAATGGTGCAATATTTAAAACTTTAAAAGTAAAGACGAGAATTGAAATGACTTAAAATTAAAACTTAGCGAAAAGTAAATTTACAATTAAATAAAAATACAAAACGAAATTAAAATGGACTAAAAGTAAAACGAGAAAAATCAACACTTTAACTAAAACAAAATAAAACCTCCAATCGGAATACACCCGATCGGAATCCAAATTGGAATCCGATCGGAATGTACACGTCGGAAAGTACAAATCGGAATGAGTAAAAACAAGCATGATCGGAATATATGAAAAACAAGCAACCGGAATATAGAAAAAAGTTATAAAAGAAATGCTAAAAGGAATGTTGATTGGAATGTTGATTGGAATGCTGATTGGAATGTTGATTAGAATGTTGATTGGAATGCTGATTGTAATGTTGATTGGAATGCTGATTGGAATGCTGATTGGAATGCTGATTGGAATGTTGATTGGAATGCTGATTGGAATGTTGACTGGAATGCTGATTGGAATGTTGATTGGAATGTTGATTGGAATGCTGATTGGAATGTTGATTGGAATGTTGATTGGAATGCTGATTGGAATGTTGATTGGAATGCTGATTGGAATGTTGATTGGAATGCTGATTGGAATGTTGATTGGAATGTTGATTGGAATGCTGATTGGAATGTTGATTGGAATGCTGATTGGAATGTTGATTGGAATGCTGATTGGAATTTTGATTGGAATGCTGATTGGAATGTTGATTGGAATGCTGATTGGAATGTTGATTGGAATGCTGATTGGAATGTTGATTGGAATGTAAAACCCTTTTCCAATCAAGGTGATTGGAATACGTGATTGGAAAGGGGTTTACCCTTTCCGATCTAACTTTTTGATCCGAAAATTAAGCAAAAGCAATAAGCTATGGTTAATAAGCTCAAACTAAAACTTGCACGAATATAAATCGAAATTGACTTAATAAGCATGAATAACAACTTATCAAACTAAAAATAAGCAAACTTTCAAATCAAACTTTTAAAAAGATGAACTTTTTAAGAAACCTTTAAATCAAATAAACATTAAGATGAAAATAAGATCAAAGATGAACATGAATCAAAGATAAGCAAGATAAGAAAGGTAGAAGAAGATGATTAAAAATAAGAACTTGATTAAAAGAAAAGATTAAAAAATTAAAAGACTTACTTGAATTAAAAGTGCATAACATGAAATTAAAAAGCAAGAAAGGAATTAACAAGAAATAAAAATGGTGGAAGTGATGGTTTGTCAAACCACCCAACAACAAGAAATGAACTAAGCCTAATCTATTTATAGGGGTGATTAGGGAGGAGCTTAGGAAGCTTCCTCCCTCTTTCCTCTTTGCCTTAATTGCACACTTAAGTCCTTTTCTTCTTTATCTTTTGTTAATCTTGGACTTTGTCTTGGGATTTCATTAACTCGTCTTGATTTTTCTTTATAAATAAGACTCGAGTTCTTCGGCTTTTAGTAAACTTCCGCCTTTTGACTTTTTCTTCGATAAATCTTCAGAATTGGTCTTGGACTTCCGTTCTTTTTCCACTCTTGATCTTTCGACTTCATCTTTCATCTTTTTCTTCGATAAAAGCCCGTGAATGCCGCGTTTTCTCCACTTTTCACCTTTTCGTCCTAAATTACAACAAAAACACAAACCACGCATAATTCCGACATAAATGACATAAAATACACGTTTTGGCTCGGTTATTATTGTAATTAAGTGGTAAAAAGGATGGGTGTTTTCACACCTATCAAATCCCCTACACTTAACCATTGCAATGTCCTCATGCAATGCATTAGTTACAAAGCATGTTTACACTTTTCATCATAATCAATCCACGTTGGCCTTTATTAAAGAGATATAAAATTATAAACATTCAAAGTAAAGAAATTAAAAACATACCTTGGGTTTTGGAAAGGTCGTGAATGATCATCATCCTCAAGTTTTCACTTTCTCCAAACCAAGCTTAGAAACGAGATCATTGTTATTATAAGTTAGTAAACTAACACGAACTCATGTGGGCCAATTATTCACTTAGACTCCTTTATTCCTAGGGGTATCTCTTATATTTTATTGTTGTCTTGAATGATCACGAGGATGCATTTTTGACTTATTTCGATAGTTATTTAGTCCAAAAATAAAGTGAACGATTTAATCAATAGTTAGCTAAAGGACAAAATCTTTTAAAACTGCTTCTCGGGACCTCATAAAGTTCATATCTTGGCATAACTCGCTTCACGATTTGAGACCTTTCTCGGACCGATATTTGGCAGCGACTTCATACTTCAAACATTAAGAGACGTTCATGAAATAATGGTCTTCTCTTCATAATAGGAATTTCTTCACTTGAAGTTTTGAGAGATTCTTCATATTTGGACCACGACTTCTTCATTTTTCTCCAATCTTTACTTTGGACTTTGATATACAACGATCCGCCTCCTTTTAGGACATGGATCTATTTATCCTCATACCTTGTTAGGGCCGTTTTGGATAGACTTCTCCATGATCTTTTGGGAGTACTTGCTTTTCGTCGTGTGTCTCGATCCTTCATATTGATTTTCGATAAATGATTCTTCACATCACTTTTGGATCTTAAGCAACAAAATGTAGCCCTCATGCCTTGTTAGGGCCTTTTCGGACTCGCCAATCTTCGCATCCCGCTTCAATAAGTTATGCCTTGGCTATGAACTCTAATCCATACCGAGCAACTTTTAAACGATCTTGAGCTAGAAGCTAAGTAACCTTTTAAATCGTACAACCTTATTTATTGCAAATAAATTTATTAACAAGCGAAGGGAGAATAGGCTTATAATTAACTCACATAAATTCCCGAAAGAATACCAAACTTATAATTGACTCTATCATCTCTCGTTCTCCACAATTTAAAATCTCAAGTAATGAGACTCGTGGAAGCTTAGCCTATTAAATGAAAGTTTTGGGTTTTCGAGTCGCCTATAGGATCTTGCAAACTATTAGACTTTTTCAAGTTTAGAAATCGCATTTTAAAGTTCCCTTGATAAACGACTCTCTAGGATCAATTATAGGAACTTGCGAAAAGTTCTTGTTCTTAACCCGTGAGAGTTAAGACTTTCGCGTTTTATAGCTCCCTATATAAAAGCCTAGCAAAACTTGACTTAAACACGTTAAGGATACTATCTAGAGTAAACTTAGATAAGTAAACTCGGGTTGAGTCAAAAGATTCACAATGTTTGAAAATTAAAACCACTTTATTGAAATTTATTCTAATAAGGAAAGAAAATAAATATAACAAAGGAAAATACAACTATACAACTAGGCCAAAATAGATTAAAATTTTGAAAGATGTCGAAAAATTGATTTTCCGGTTAAAATGAGGACAAATACAAGGAAAAGGCCACTTAACTTCGATAGAAGTCCCCCCTACACTTAACATAAACATTGTCCTCAATGTTTAAGCATGTGGGAGTAAACTCCCCTACACTTAGGACATTGTGCACTTTGTTTAAATCTCGCTAAGGAAGAGACAACTAAAGAGATTTCTATTTTAATATTGAGAAAATATAAAATAGTAAATCGAAAAGAGGTTAGGATAGAACCGGGAAGAAGGGAACACGGAATCATGGTTCGGCAAAAGTCATCAAGAGTGTGTCTTTGAAGCTCTAATCCCTGCACATGATAAGAAAGAGAACAAGAAACACCACGGGGCTCCCCCTACACTTATGGTAAATATAGATAGATAATTGGTTGCCTCCCAAAAAGCGCTTGTTTATATTAACCGAGTCACGAGCCTGACTTGTCCCCGAATTAAATGGTCAATGGGGAAGCCTCGAATGTGATACCGGGATCAAAGACCTTGTCCTCGTTCCCGGTTGACATCAACAAAGGAGAGGCGGGGGGATAAGTTTTGAAAGGGAGAAAGGTCCTTTCGACATACGAAAAGTATGTGAATTCAAGGTCCACGGGAGGTGGGTTGGGTAAAGTATGCACATTGTCCTCCCCCAAATACAATAGATGCTGAGCAAGCGGCAAAGCCGTATTGTTATCAATCATAGCATAATCAATGTCACCTCCCGGGTCAAAGCACTCATCCTCCGTGATAGTGGCTAAAGGGGAGGATGAAAGGTGCTCGGGAGGGGGACTTGGGACAATATCTTCCTGCAGCAAATTATCAAAAATAATGTCCCCCTCCGTGTCAGAATCATCAATACCTGGAGGGATGTAGTGGATGTTGATTTCTTCTAGCAATGGGTCATTTTCTTCAACGGGAGGAATAGATGGGGGTAAAGACTTGGAAAGAGGAGAAGAAGTCAACGCTTCGATTTGAGCAATAAGAAGGTGCACTTTCCGTAATCTATAGCGAAGAAGTACGTCTTCTACCTTATCCACAAGATCATGTTCATCGGTGAACTTCTCGTAAACCAGAGAGAATAAATCGTCATCGTCTGCATCTCCCGGTGGAGATTGAGAAATTTCAAAAGTGAAAGTCTCATAGTAGAGAGAAGAATCGTCATCACTAGGATCGACCTCTTCCGTAAGAGCAATGTTGTCCTCAGGCTCCATAGCAGGTAAGTCACAAACCTCATCATCCAATACTTTGTCGAGACCAACATCACTAAGCTCATTCAACGAATCTAGATCCTTAGATGCAGTAGGAACATCGACAGTAGGAGCAGGAACTTCAGAAGATTGGTTGAAAGTGTAGACATCATCGTCGTTGTCATCATCATAATAGATGGGACGAGTCCAATTAGGAGTGACGTAGTCGGCTAACTCTTCCTTGATAACCTCCACATCTTTAAGAAGCTCATGCAGCAACTTTTGTTGTTCATCGCCCCGAGTGTGTTCAATTTCACCAATTCTATCCCACGCTGTAATTAAACATTTTGGTGTAGAAAAGAAGGGAAAACGACTAAATTGGCTCAAAAAGGTGTCGGTGGTTTTCAAGGTTTCGTCCACATCAAGCAACGGTTGCCTTTCCTGATGTAAGTCAGCTCGAAGTTGAGCTATACTTTCTAGAATGTCATTCAAAGAAGTGAGTTGTTGATCAAGACTAGTTTGCTGAGAGGATTGATGATTGAGGGTGTGATGTGGGGGCTCACGGTTATAGAAACTAGGATGATAGCACGGTACTTTCTCAAAGATTTGCGACGGATCACAAAAAGAAGCATCGTGAGGGCCCCCACAAATATCGCACCATGGGTATGGAGAGAAACTGGGTGCCTCTTGTGGATAGCTATTATCATTTTCATAATTGAACCCCGGTTCTTGCCCGTGACCATACGGGTATCGAACCGGGCACGAAACATGCCAATGAGAATCGCTTCCACAATAGATGCATGGGGGAACAGGAGGTGGGTTCAAAAAGAATAAATTAGTCGAGTTGCACAAAGGACAAAATCCGAATTGTGTGTTGTCGATATCGTTTCCACACCGCTCACATGTACACCATTGACAAGAGTTGTTCCCAGATAATTGTTTCCCACACCGGACGCAATGGACATAAAAATCCATAAAGAAAGATAGATAAGCAAGAAGAATATTTTTGGTGCAAAACTTTGAAAAAGAAATGCTTTTTATGATTTTACAAATGTTTTTGGATTTTTATTATTATTATTAATTTTTTATTTTTTTTTGAAAATATTTGACTCTAAAAAATAACGTTCACAAGTGAACGGATCCCAAAAGCCAACGCGTCTCTCACAAAAAACCGTAGATCCTCACGAAAAGAGCCGGCAGCGGTGCCATTTTAATGTTAAGATTTTGCTCGTTGAAAAAGTTCGTTTTCTCGGTATCTTCTCGAATTGATTTCTGGTTAATTGTGTGAGATTAGTTGTTCTTGGTGAAAATAATGTTTTTGGATTTGGTAAAATAAATGTGCAAAACTTAATAATAAAGGACGGGAAATTAAAACTAAAACTAGTTGAAACGTAAATGGTGCAATATTTAAAACTTTAAAAGTAAATGACGAGAATTGAAATGACGTAAAATTAAAACTTAGCGAAAAGTAAATTGACAATTAAATAAAAATACAAAACGAAATTAAAATGGACTAAAAGTAAAACGAGAAATATCAACACTTTAACTAAAACAAAATAAAACCTCCAATCGGAATACACCCGATCGGAATACAAATTGAAATCCGATCGGAATGTACCCGTCGGAAAGTACAAATCGGAATGAGTAAAAACAAGCATGATCGGAATATATGAAAAACAAGCAATCGGAATATAGAAAAAAGTTATAAAAGGAATGCTAAAAGGAATGCTGATTGGAATGTTGATTGGAATGCTGATTGGAATGTTGATTGGAATGTTGATTGGAATGCTGATTGGAATGTTGATTGGAATGCTGATTGGAATGCTGATTGGAATGCTGATTGGAATGTTGATTGGAATTGTTAGAAATACGTTTTTACGTATATTAGAAGTATCGGTCACTCCACAATATTATTAATGTTGTAATAGCTCGTAGTTAATAGTTACTTATTTAGTTAAGTAAGAACCAGTCCATGGGCTTGTCATGGGCCGGCCCAAGTCCATTAGTGGCTTGGAAGTATAAATACCCCTTTGAAAGGGGTTGGTTGTTGAACATTTCTTGTTTCCATTTGAATAAAATAACACATAGTTTCTCTCAAAAAAAAATAGATAAAATAATAAAAAAAGATAAAATTCATAGCATAAGGTGCAATACTTGTTGGGTGATGTTGTGAAGCATAGTGTGGTGAAGGTGCATTGAACCGATATTGTTGCTGATGTGAGGTGGGTGGTTGCGGTAGAATCGAGTATTGGGGGAAGGTTGGTGTCATGTAAGGTGATGGATGATAGGCTTGATGTCCCAAGATATAAGGAGTGTTGTTGTGAGACAAGCTTGGTTGATTCGCCATCAAAGCTAATGAATCAGGATACATACCTCGAGGCGAACGGTGCATGATCACATGTTTCTCATGCTGCTGAAGAAAAGCATATAGTTGATCCAAATTGCACTTATGCAAATCCCTGGTTAACTTAACATCGGTAATATACTCACCGCATTCAGCTTGAGGTAAAGTATTCAAGAATTTGGTGTTAACCTGGAATGGAGCAATCACGAGATTGTATACATTCAGATCATTCATGAGAGTAGTGAATCTAAAGTAATAGTCGTGAAGCGTTTCCCCTGGGTTGTACGTGAATCTATCAAACAGATCATACAACTGACATTCCCTTTCCTGTTTGGTAAGAGACGTACCTTGTAGCAACACCTTTAGACGTTCCCATAAATCCTTTGCCACCGTATACTGACTTACCATCCGATAGATGTCATGTGGAAGAGCTTGGAGAATGGTTTGAAGAGCCTTTTCGTCTGCATCGGCAACAAGTTGTTGAGCTGGTGTAAGTTCTTCAAACTCCCTTGGTCGAGTCACGTTGTTAACCACGATGGTACCATAGTCAAGTGGACCATTTAAAATTGACTTGACCATAAGCCTCCCGTATACCGGTTTTCCCTTAAGGTAAGACATCATCCGGCCTTGCCATGCTTCAAAAACTTCTTTGATGAGCATTGGCGGGCGATTATCCGTTCCCGTAATGACAGAAATATCCGTAAGTGATGTCATCTGAGGCATTAATGAATTCGGATTCATTTTGTTCACTTCAAAGATACAAAGATTATCGGTTGATCGAGCAGTGAAGTAAAGCTTGTGAATTGTGTTGAGTTTTTGTTGTAAGAAACCAAGATTAAATCCTCTAAAAAATCGTCGAAAAAACAAGTAAAATGACCCTTGATTCGGAACTTTTGTTGATTCGGAAGATTTTGGCTTGGAAATACCTTGATTCGGAACTTTTGGTTCGGAAGACTTGATACGGAACTTTCCCTTGATACGGAACTTTTCCCTTGATCCGGAACTTTCCTTGATCCGGAACTTTCCTTTGATCCGGAACTTTTTCCTTGATCCGATACTTTCCTTGATCCGGAACTTTTGGTTCGGAACTTCCTAGATCCGGAACTTTCCTTGATCCGGAACTTTTGGTTCGGAACTTCTTGATCCGGAACTTTTGTTGATCCGGAACTTTTGGTTCAGAACTTTTCGTTCGGAACTTTTGGTTCGGAACTTTTGTTGATCCGGAACTTTTCGTTCGGAACTTTTGATCCGGAACTTTGATTGATCCGGAACTTTTTGGTCCGGAAGTTTTTGGTTCGGAACTTTTTCTGGGAAACATTAGGTTGTTTCGTGATGAACAGTCGATCAAAAAATCAAGATTAAACCCAGATTTTTACCAAATAACCCAAAAGGTTTTGTGATTTCTACAATAATAAGTAAAAACTAATACTTATCTACTAATCCCAATCACAAAAACACCAAAAACACCAAGAATCAAGATGGATCTTCTTAAAGAACACTAATACAATCAAAAACTAAAAAACCACACAAATCATTACCTTAAATCACCCCATAGCTCTTGATACCAAATGTAGAATCTTGATAACCTATGAATCTATGAAGTGCGTTGTTGATTTCTAGAGAGAGAGACTAGAGAGAGAAAGTGAGAGAAACTATGTGTTATTTTATTCAAATGGAAACAAGAAATGTTCAACAACCAACCCCTTTCCAAGGAGGAAAGGGGTATTTATACTTCCAAGCCACTAATGGACTTGGGACGGCCCATGACAAGCCCATGGACCGGTTCTTACTTAACTAAATAAGTAACTATTAACTACGAGCTATTACAACATTAATAATATTGTGGAGTGACCGATACTTCTAATATACGTAAAAACGTATTTCTAACAGGAATGCTGATTGGAATGTTGACTGGAATGCTGATTGGAATGTTGATTGGAATGTTGATTGGAATGCTGATTGGAATGTTGATTGGAATGTTGATTGGAATGTTGATTGGAATGTTGATTGGAATGCAGATTGGAATGTTGATTGGAATGCTGACTGGAATGTTGATTGGAATGTTGATTGGAATGCTGATTGGAATGTTGATTAGAATGCTGATTGGAATGTTGATTGGAATGCTGATTGGAATGTTGATTGGAATGCTGATTGGAATGTTGATTGGAATGCTGATTGGAATGTTGATTGGAATGCTGATTGGAATGTTGATTGGAATGCTGATTGGAATGTTGATTGGAATGTAAAACCCTTTTCCAATCAAGGTGACTGGAATATGTGATTGGAAAGGGGTTTACCCTTTCCGATCTAACTTTTTGATCCGAAAATTAAGCAAAAGCAATAAGCTATGGTTAATAAGCTCAAACTAAAACTTGCACGAATATAAATCGAAATTGACTTAATAAGCATGAATAATAACTTATCAAACTAAAAATAAGCAAACTTTCAAATCAAACTTTTAAAATGATGAACTTTTTAAGAAACCTTTAAATCAAATAAGCATTAAGATGAAAATAAGATCAAAGATGAACATGAATCAAAGATAAGCAAGATAAGAAAGGTAGAAGAAGATGATTAAAAATAAGAACTTGATTAAAAGAAAAGATTCAAAAATTAAAAGACTTACTTGAATTAAAAGTGCATAACATGAAATTAAAAAGCAAGAAAGTAATTAACAAGAAATAAAAATGGTGGAAGTGGTGGTTTGTCAAACCACCAAACAACAAGAAATGAACTAAGCCTAATCTATTTATAGGGGTGATTAGGGAGGAGCTTAGGAAGCTTCCTCCCTCTTTCCTTTTTGCCTTAATTGCACACTTAAGTCCTTTTCTTATTTATCTTTTGTTAATCTTGGACTTTGTCTTGGGATTTCATTAACTCGTCTTGATTTTTCTTTATAAATAAGACTCGAGTTCTTCGGCTTTTAGTAAACTTCTGTCTTTTAACTTTTTCTTCGATAAATCTTCAGAATTGGTCTTGGACTTCCGTTCTTTTTCCACTCTTGATCTTTCGACTTCATCTTTCATCTTTTTCTTCGATAAAAGCCCGTGAATGCCGCGTTTTCTCCACTTTTCACCTTTTCGTCCTAAATTACAACAAAAAACACAAACCACGCATAATTCCGACATAAATGACATAAAATACACGTTTTGGCTCGGTTATTATTGTAATTAAGTGGTAAAAAGGATGGGTGTTTTCACACCTATCAAAGCTAATGAAAACTATTTATTGTATGCTGGAAAAAACTATACAGGAAAAATATAAATAATAAGTAATCCCAAACACCCCCTTATTTCTTATAGGCTGAAATGTAGATCAAGTTTAATGAGGAAATAAGTTCATTATATTTCTGGAACTTCAGTTAACTGAGTTTTAAAATAAAGGAGACAATCAATCTATTGACTTTAGTCTAGTGATCTGCAAATTTCACTTTGAATTTTATGCAGATTGTTAAACCTTTGAATTTTATGCAGATTGTTTCAAAACTTATATTAGAACACATTAAAACATGTGAAATCTTTGAATTTTATGCAGAATGTTTTAAAACTTATGCACACTCCCTTGCTAGCTTCTCTATTTTAATTGTTTACTAAAAAATAATCAAAAAGGTAAAGTATTTGACTACTTTTAATGTTAGACCAATTACTTATTTATACCTTAACATGTTTTAAAAGGTGCTAATTTTATAGCTACGAATGTGTAAATAATCACTTTAATCATGATGGATGAATAAACTGGATAAACACAATATAAAGGTATTAAAAGAGAAGATCAAACATTTAAGCCATCAAGCAATAAATCTTCTCCTTTTTTTTTGGTTTGGGGTTAAACACAAATAGTATATATCGTGAAATACCATTAATAGTTATTAGGTCACTACCTTGAGGTGAAACAATGTTTAAATTAGTTTGGTTTAAGAAATCAACTTATGTCACATTCGTATACCTATATCTGAAGCTTCTCCATCCCTGATCAACAAAAACACCAACAAAAAACCCATCTGAGATAAAATAAATCATGAATCGACCATTCTTAAGTCAAACAAAAAAATACCATATTACTAAAATACCTTTTAAACATTGCCTCAGACACAATGCTCTTGTTAAATTTAATTAAAACCTTTTGATCTTCGCTCTTAAATAGTAATTTCTGTTAAAAGTACCAATTTGTATTCATAACCAATTGACAATTCAGAAATTCCAATTGAACACATCAAAATAAACCAAGGAACATAAATTGAAACTTACAAAAGTTTAGATGAAGTGATTGAATTTAACCTGCGTAATTAAAAAAGGAAATTATCCTTTTTTTAATTCAAATTAATCATAAACAAATCCTATAATACAATTAAAAATTATAGAGGATAATGTTATCAGATGATCATGACTTTGGCTCACAATATAACTACATGTGTGTAGATGTGTAGATGCTCCGATTACTTCAAACCTGCATAATAAAAAAGACGATTATTTTATAGGGTTTTGATACAATAATAATTTAATTGAACTGAATCAAAAGCGATAACTACTAATGACGGAAAAATAAATGATGAAGAAAGGCACATACTTTTATTAAAAAATAAAAGATTAACTTGATCAATTAAGTACACCAGTTCTTGTTCCTGCAAAGAAAAAGAAAAAAAATCAACAATTAATGAAACTGATATGAACAAAAAAAGTAATTATAAATATGAGACGAAACATTACAAAAAGCAAACGGTGAATGAATTGATTTGCAACATGTATACACAAATAGAGGAAAAATAACGGATGCTTCAAAACATGCTGCATATTTGTGCTTAGGATGCCAACCATAAAGGTTAACATTATCCTTTAGAGCGCTTAGATCAAGCTGTTCCTGGAACGAACATCTATTCGTTTAATGCCAAGAACACAAAGAGTGGAGATTAAGAAGAGAGTTTGTTGATCTAAGCGCTAGAACTATTTTATAAGGGAAGGGAGATAAGAAGGGAGAGTTGTAACATATTTAGGGTTCGTGTGTTCATCAGCATCATTGTGTACTGAGTTTATATAATACTAAAATTTGGAGAGGAGCGTCTAAAATTTTAATGATACGCGTTTTGTGTTTAAATCCCATAAACAACATTCCATAAATATCTCAAACATTTTATTGTTTTGAATTTTTCAAATTTTTTAAGGGCCTTTGCTTAGTTTCTAACCTGGTAAGGCTAAAATGCTTCTATTTTTGGAATTGTTTTTATGACAATTTTAATGTTCAAGCTTAAAATGGTTGTATAATTGAATTAATTTAGGAAATGTTTTTAATGTTTTTAGCTTTAAGAACTTGTAAATTATTTCATTTTATTAGAAGATATAGACTAGCTTAATGACCCGTCTAACGTCGGGTTTAACTTAATGAGTGATTTTACAAAAAAATAACAAAAAGATGTTAATATTAAAAAAAAGTAAACGGGTATTAGTAATAGATGAAAAAAATCTTAAAAAATAAAATGAATTATTCAATAAGCGTTTAAATTTGTAACAATTAGAATAATAATGTTTTGTTGATACAAATGTTGGATGATCCTCGCTAGACCCGAATTAGGCTTAATTCGGGTTGGTTGGGTTCCGGCTCCTACACCAAGTGAAATATTTGGTTGGGATCCTGCACACTAAAACAACACGCGTTAGGCTTACCGTGGGAATGTATCCCACGATTAGACTCCAGCGTGAGAGTAAGTAATCGGTTAGGGTTTAAGAATCGGATGAGAGTTGAGAGTGTGTAGAATGTAATACCTTTGTGGAACCCTTGGGGGTTCCTTATATAGGCAGTGAAACCCTAATGGCCTGTCACTGATGCTTCGGCCCCAAGCAAAGGATAAGTACCAGAATTAGCTTGATTGTTATCTTCTAATTATGGTGAGTGTATATCCTCTTCTTTGGGGTAAATCCTAATCATAATAAGAGTATGATTCTGTCTAACCCTGTACTGGCCGTGGGTCACACACATGTATGCGGTCACTGTTCATTAAAGCCCATAAGCTTAAATGATATTAATCCAACCTATCAGTAATGGGCCGGATGCGGGTAGTACCCGTGGGCCGGGTTCATGACCCGATTGGGGACTATACGTCATCAAGTTCTATGCATTTAATCTTCAAATTTGACATATGTGAGAGCGAATAAAGTTAACCACCAATTCCCATGTCGTGAACATCTAATAGTTGAACTTAAAAGTAATTAAAAGTAAGTTGTGAACAAAAATGAAGATGTAATTATAATTTACAATATATTGGAAAAAAGCCTTTGAAAATATATAGTCCACATACCATTACAACCTGTTCATAGACCGTGTAATACTTCTTTGTAGACCACATTTGTAGTCGTTTTAGATGTGTTCCCTTCCGGATCACAAACCATAAACTTCAAATATTTCTTACTCTTCACTCTTGAAAAAGCTACGTATAGTTGTCCATGAGTGAAAACAGGACATGGGAGTTACAACCATACTTTTGAAAGTGATTATTCCTGGATTTGTTAATGGTTTTTCTAAACGAACTCAAATAGGGAAGTGTGTCTGAAGTTTGTTCCATTAATAATTTTTGCACTAATTACAATTCTCAATATATTATGAACTTGCAGCCTTGTCCCATTACACAAACCATTATATTGATCAATATTTCGCAAAGGGAATTATCGACACACCAGCTTTTGACGCTAATATGTCACTTGGAACACCCGAGAACTTCAATCCGTTAATAAATTTAGGGGATTAATTGGCTTGATCAATCACACCACCACGTTCAGTTTTATTAACGTTGTCGCAACTTAAATAGACCATTTCTTCTAAAATAAATTTATCCAACAACTTCGTGTTTATAGTGTCTCCAACTTAATTAGTTGGCGCAAGAATTGCCTTTTCTTGGAAGTAAAAAGGGTCATTGTTGTTATCCAAAATATTCATATAAGTGAAATCCACAACAAACGTTGCAACATTTAGTATTATATCTCATCGTCTTCTAATACCGACAGCAAGTATTTTCTATAAGAATGTGTTACCAGTACCTTTGTATCCGTATAAAAATACACGCCTCCCGTCTTCAAAAATATCATGATTGTTAGTTTAAAGACCCGTTTAATGTCAGATATATTTTATTGAACGTTTTTTAGGAAGAAGTTACAAAAGGATGTCAATATTAAGAGAACATAAACGGTATTGTTGATGACCCATGTAACCTCGAGAGTACTTTGAAAAATTGTATTTGTAAGAAGTAACACACATATGTAGTTGAATAAATAAGAGAATGCAAACATGTTTCGTAAATATATGAAATAAATTATCTTAAAAATTAGTGACTTATTCAATAAACATTTGATTATGTAACAATCATAATAATAAACGCTCGTGCATCTTTTGTCTTCAACTTTGATGAAATAACGTGTGTACTTGTTCATAATGATTCAAATGGCTATAAAAAATCTCGTAACTCTAGTATTTCAAATGGCTATAAAATAAAAATGTTTTGTTAACAAATTCTTTAAATGGGTGGAAATTCGCGTAAATGTCAAAATGATTATCAAATAAAAATATTTGAAAATTCTTTAAATGGGTGGATTTTCTAGACGTGTTAAGAGATTATGAGTCCTAAACACAGGCATATATTTAAATGGTTGCAAAACATTAAAAAATCTAGAAATGGTTGAAAAAAATGTTAGAAACTTGATAAACATCAGTCAAGACATAGCCATTTGCCCATATATTTTACTGTCACTCATAGATGTTAAGAGGACAAATGAATTAAAAAATAGATACAATCTTGCTAAAAATAAAAAACACAATAAATTATGTCTTGCACCCTAAGAAAACTACACATAGTTTTAGCGTACATTAGATATCATTCCCATTAAAATTTGAATTTCAACTTTGTTTATCATGCATTTTGTTCCCATTAAAATTTGAATTTCAACTTTGTTTATCATACATTTTGGCGTCTTCAAAAATAAGTGTATTTTTCATTCATTTTAAGACAATAATAAAATGATATTTGATAAAAAAAAATGTGGGTTGAAACTGATTGCACAATACTTTGATGGAAAATTAGCAACATGCACATCAGATATCATTCACACAATTAATCAAATCTCGGCCATATTACCTGAATGAACACTTTGGTTACTCCAGAAATGCAATATCTTCTACAGCAAGTTGATTGAATATCTTCTTGACCAGCCATGAAGATTAGTATGACACTCGGACCACTTGTGATGTGGATTGTCAATGCGTTTCACAGCAGCTTTGACATATATTCAAATGGGCTCTTACTATCCATGATTTGTACCGGTAATGTTCTCCCTGAGAATGTTAAATATTCGAGCACTTCAAAAGACCAAAAAACTAAAAAAAATTCAGAAAAGAAACAACATTTGGGATAAAAATTTAACGAAAACATAGAGAGGAATCACGATGCACACCATTTCCCAGAATACGCATAAAAGAGTATATTGCTTACCTTAGTTATTTCATAGTCGATGAGAATCCACAAATGAATAAGGTAGCAAAGCAAGCTTGGCCTGCAAAAAAAATTGAATTGTCATGATCATTGTTATCAAACATCAAATAATGTAATACAACAAACATATAAGCATTCTAAGACAACTAAAAGTACCTTGATGTCAAACACCTATAAGCTCAATCAACATTTTATCAAACACATAATGTGCACATCAAAATCTAAAGATATGTTGTTTCGTGACTAAAATAATAATATATACCTTCTAAGAAGTTGTTGAAACCCTATGCAACATTATAAGAGAATCTAAAAGCAAAGTCAAATGATTATGAAAACGCATATCGACTCAATATCATCAAGATCCAAAGAAAATAAATCTCATAATGAATGAATTCACTTACATAGTCATAAAAAAAAGTACGAATACATGGTGTGTTTGAACAGGTTGAACCTAGCAGATGAAACTGTTATTTCTTCTATTCTATTATGTTTGAATCGGTGATATAGAGTTTAAGGTTGAAATTGTTGTTTATTTTTATAGGGTTTTTTGAATCGTACATTGGAAGATTCAGTCAAAGAGTGCTAATTTCACTAAAGAAATTTGAACTTATTTTGGAAAGGTTTTATGACAATATATCAAATATGAAACCGTGGTTTAATTTTGACTTATTTTTTGAAATTATTTTGAACGGGTATTGATGTTACGTTTAAATATTTGTTATGAATTTCTAAAATTAAATTAATTTTATTTTTAAAATGTGAATAATTTTTACGACTTATGATAACTATATGCGGCGATAATTTGGTTTTCTAAAAATAAAAACCTTTCATACTTCACAATTATTTACAAACAAAAACAATGTTTTAATTTTTTATACCGCAAGGTTTTTTTGAAAATTATTTCTTAACAAAATTTTTACACCGGATGTTTAGAAAAAAATTATAAACTTTTTATATAAACTTTGTGAAATTATTTTTTAAAGTAAAGTTTTCACACCGGAATTATTTTTCTCTATAAACATTTTATTAAAACTTTCTTAAAAAACTTGTAGTTTTGGAAACCTCTTTAATGCTCATATTTATGAGTTATGACCGACAAATATATACTTTAACTATTAAAAAAATCGTTTTTTACTTAAAAAAAATATCATATTTATGGCAATTATTTATGACGATTTTAATGAATAATTTGTTACAGTTATTTAGATCATAAATTTTTTAATGACTTTACAAAATTGAAAAATATTGGCTAAATATGGCATTTTAAATTTTTAAATTTATTCTGTTTGTTATAACTTTTTAAATTAAATATTCTTTATTTTTATTTTGTTTTGAAAAATTTATTAACTATTATTATCTTTTTTACTTTATCTAAAGATTGTTTAAATAAACTGTTTTAAAAAAATGATTTCCTTCTTACTTTATATAAATAATAATTTTTTAAATAATTATGAATTTTTTAAATAATACCATCTATTTAATAAAAAAATCATATTTAGATATATTAAAATTAATAATTCGTTGGAATTTTTTTATACACAGTTTTTTTATTGGCAAATTAATTTTTTTATAAAGTTTGTACACCAGCTATTTAGAATCTATTTTTTTCATAAACTTTTTACCATATAAGAATCTTAAATATGTTAGTGTTTTTATTAGTATAGTTTTAATGACTCATGCTTATGGATGTAGTACATTTATGCTTTATATGTAGTACATTCGGGTTATGCAAAAAGTAAGTTAAAGTAGGAAATGTTTTTATGACATTTTTAAAACTCAAGCATAATTGAGTTGTACATATAGGTTATTTAAGGTAATGTTTTTAATTTTGCAAGCTTAAGAGGCTTGTAAATTATTTTGGTTTATTAGTTAAAATAGATAAAATTCCGCTCTTAAATAAAATGTTTGAATGGAGTAAAATATTTAATTTGGAGGAAACACGTATGGTCTTAGATTAAAAATGCGTTTTGCGATCCATTGCGTTAAAGGTCCCAAAGCCATTGTGTGATGCCTGATGCGACTGCGAGTGCAATTTAGACTCGATGCGTTTAGTATAAAAAGGTACAAAAGTTATTTAAGTAACAAGTAATTTCAATAAAGATACAAAATAAGTTACGAACATATCAAAATTAGGCCTATAATTTCTTGAAATACAAATAAATCGACAATAAAGCTTGATTAAAAAACACTCAGCAAAATACAAGATACTATATTTTTGTAATTATATTTGTTTTAGATATTTTTCTAACAAATCCTAATCTAAAAAACCATTAAATACATAAGTCTCTTTTAAATGGAAATATTTAAGAAAAATAACCTAAGAGATACATTGCGACAATTGCTACCGTTGCTTGTGTTACACAAATGCGTTAAACAACGGTTTAATGCAGACTCATTCTAAGATGGCCTTGCATTAGGCAATTCGATGCAAAATTTTAAATGCAACGCATTGGTGCGTGTAATTTTCGCAATGATGTAGCCATTTTGAAACCAAGCATATGGTCAAATGCGTCTGGTCAATATTGGTGCGTGTAATTTTCGCAATGATGTGGCCATTTTAAAACCAAGCATATGACACATGCGTCTGGTCAAAAATGTACCGTCCATTAAATGATCTTATTCCAAAATTATATTTCAAGATTATATTTCCAAATCAAACAAATAAATGAACTTATAAACATAGTACTTTTGGTGTGTTATCGTAGTGAATTTGAATTGAGTTCAGATGAGTATGTATTATTCTATATATTTTAGTCTTCGACATTTACCTTTTGATGATACAGTCATACAGATAGGTTGTATTGTTGTTGTATAGTATTGAGATTAATTTCAGTCCTCTACATTCACTTCTTGATGAGTATTTGAGTACAACTTATTTTAAAAACCAATTTTGTTTTAAGAGAGTATAATGTCTTGAAAATTCCTCGTTGACGATATTTGATCAAGTAGTATTGTGTACAGAATAAAATAGAGGTGTAAGCAAAGCCACAAATATTGTAACTATCAAGGTTGAGCTTTTGATTTTATTACAAGTTGATGAACCCCAAGGTGACGTTAACAACCTCAGAACCAGGATCAACTGGGCTCAATTTCATCTCTCAGGATAACATGATTTACTTAACTTACAAAACCATTTTGGAGATGTTTTTCTCTTCGTGTATTTTATCTGGGTGAGCTATTAAAACTAGCATCTTTATAATAAGAGACTAATTAAATAATATGTATCCACTTAGTTTAGTAAACATACCCTTAATGTTTAAACCCTATTTAATACTCATAACCAAACTATTTTCATTATTCTTTCACATGTTTATATCTATTTCATAAATATAAATCCTTTCTAGGCAATTAAAGCCTTAAATGCACCTTTGTATGAAACTTGATGCCTTTTGTATAGTAAAATCTACGTTCTGGGTATAAATTTGTTAAAAAATTAAAGCACTTGAACTCCTTTTATGAGGCTTTATGTCCTTAATTATAATAGCTGTAATCCTACTATTCTTACACTAATTTTAAACTTTAGGCCTAAATCAAGAAAACAAAGTTTGAATATCACCTCAAAAGTTGTTTGCTTGAAATTGCAACAAAATTAAAATGGAAATTTGTAAATATACCCAACTATACATGTTTATTTGCATATTTTCTTATAGTACAGGTTTTTAATGCATAATTACAATACTATTTAGGCACGGTTTAGGAAATATACAAATATGAAAGTTTACTTGGGCATATTTGCAATTGCCACAAATTAAAAAGAGACAAAATTCCTCCTAAAAAACATAAGTTGTACTTAACCCAATCTTCTAAACACCCCTAATAGAATAAACATGCACTGATGTGTTAGGTGAGTAGTAAATATTTTTAAGTGAGTAGTAAATACTTCTAGGAGATCAAGTGTTAGGTAAGTACTAAATGTTTGTGATTGAGTAGTAAATGTTTGTAAATGAATAAATGTATGAATGCATATTTTGCATTCTTTTGTAGCTTTTCTTAAACCTACCTCTTTAGTTTTATTATTTGATAAAATTTCGCTCTTAAAGAAAATGTTTGAATGGACTAAAATATTTAATTTTGAGGACACACATATGGTCTAAGATTAAAAATGTGTTTTGCGATTCATTGCATTAAAGGTCCCAAAGCCATTGTGTGATGCCTGATGCGACTGCGAGCGCCAATTTAGACACGATGCGTTTAGTATAAAAAAGTACTAAAGTTATTTAAGTAACAAGTAAGATAAAAAAATAAGTTACGAGCATATCAAAATTAGGCCTATAATCTCTTGTACTAGTAATACAATAAATCGACAGTAAAGCTTGACTAAAAAAAACACTCAGCAAAATACAAGATACTATATTTTTGTAATTGTTTTTGTTGTAAATATTTTTCTAACAAATCGTAATCTAAAAAGCCATTAAATATGCAAGTCTCTTTTAAATGGCTAAAATTTAACAAAAATAAAGCAGGAGCTACATTGCGACAATTGCTACCGTTGCTAGCATTAAAAAATGCGATAAACTACGGTTTAATGCAAACTCATTCTAAGATGGCATTGCATTAGGCACTTTGACGCCAAATTTTAAATGCAACGCATTGGTGCGTGCAATTTTCGCAATGATGCAGCCATTTTGAAACCAAGCATATGGTCACATGCGGCTGGTCAATAATGTACCGTCAATTAAATGATCTTATTCCAAAATCATATTTCAAGATTATATTTCAAAATCAAAAAATAAATGAACTTATAAACATAGTACTTTCGGTGTTTTATCAGAGTGAATTTGAATTTATTTCAGATGAATATGTATTATTCTGTTAATTTTAGTCTTCGACATTTACTTTTTGATGATACAGTCATAAAATAGGTTTTATTGTTGTTGTGTAGCGTTGAGATTATTTTCAGTCCTCTACATTCACTTCTTGATGAGTATTTGAGTACAACTTATTTTACCATCAATTTTGTTTTAAGATAGTATAATGTCTTAGATATTCCTCATTGACGATATTTGATCAAGTCGTATTGTGTACAAAATAAAATGGAGTTGTAAGCAACACCACAAATATTGTAACTATCAAGCTTGAGCTTTTGATTTATTACAAGATCATGAATCCCAAGGTGAAGTTAAAATCCTTAGAACCAGGATCAACTGGGCTCATTTTCATCTCTCAAGATAACATGATTTAATTAGCATACAAAATCATTTTAGGGATGTTTTTTCTCTTCGTATATTTTATTTGGGTGAGCTATTAAAACTAGCATCTTTATAATAAGAGACTAATTAAATAATATGTAGCCACTTAATTTAGTAAACATTCCCTTAATGTGTAAACCCTATTTAATAGTCATAACAAAACCATTTTTATTATTCTTTCACATGTGTATATCTATTTCATAAATATAAATCTTTTCTACACAGTTAAAGCCTTAAATGAACCTTTGTATGAAACTTGATGCTTTTTGTATAGTAAAATCTATTTTCTTATATGGATAGATGGTAGGTGGTATTTGTTAAAAAAATCAAAGCACTTGAACTCCTTTTATGCGGCCTTATGTCCTTAAATATAATAGTTGCAATCCTACTACTCTTACACTAATTTTACACTTTAGGCCTAAATCAAGAAAACAAAGTTTGAATATCACCTCAAAAGTTGTTTTGCTTAAAGTTGCAACAAAATTAAAATGGAAATTTGTAAAATATACCCAACTATACTTGTTTATTTGCATATTTTCTTATAGTACAAGTTTTTAATGCATAATTACAATACGATTTAAGCACAGTTTGGGGAATTATACAAATATGAAAGTTTACATGGGTATATTTGAAATTGGCACAAATTAAAAAGCCACAAAATTCCTCCTAAAAAATAAGTTGTACTTAACCCAATCTTCTAAACACCCCTAATAGAATATAACATGCACTGATGTGTTAGGTAAGTAATAAATATTCGTGAGTAGTAAATGTTTGTAGGTGATCAAGTTTTAGGTAATTAGTAAATGTTTGTAATTCAGTAGTAAACTAGCAGGGTGCCCGCGCAATGCAGCGGCGGGTACCTTGTGACTATATTTTGCGACGAACAAATATTGTTTTGTTACAATTTTTTTCTAACAATCACTGTAAGAAAACAACGCACAACCAAGTCACACTCAAACCGCATAAACCACCAACAAGTCCCATTCTAGTGGTGGTGATAGTCTCGACCTTCGTGGATGCCTTTTCACGCATTTTGCGCTTCTGTTTGTGTTGCGTTCGGGAGAGACAGAAAGATGTAGCAGATGGAGAGACAGAAAGATGTAGCAGATGGAGTGTGTGTTTTATTTTAGTTTTCAGGTATATGTGTGGGAGTTATTATAGGTCTGGTTACTACATGGGCACTTACTATGGGCTTTAATATTGTGTAATTGAATTTTTAATGGTGACGTTACTGAATAATAAGTAGGGTGTTACACTTTTATAAATTTATTAATACATTTAATAGCAAATGTAACTTTTGTTTAAGTGTATGTAACAAGTTTTTAAATTTCCTAATTAAGAAATGTTTAAGGATGAAAATTTTAAGACTTCTAAAAATAGAAAAAGACTTAAATCTTTTATAAAGTAGTAAGATGTTTGTAAAAGAGTAAATGTTTGAATGGATATTTTGCATTCTTTTGTAGCTTTTCTTAAATCTAGCTCTTTAGTTTTATTATTTAATAAAATTTTGCTCTTAAAGAAAATGTTTGAATGGAGTAAAACATTCAATTTGGAGGACACACATATGGTCTTAGATTAAAAATGTGTTTTGCGATCCATTGCGTTAAAGGACCCAAAGCCATTGTGTGATGCCTGATGCGACTGCGAGCGCAATTTAAACTCGATGCGTTTAGTATAAAAAAGTACGAAAGTTATTTAACTAACAAGTAATTGCAATAAAGATACAAAATAAGTTACGAGCATATCAAAATTAGGCCTATAATCTCTTGAAATACAAATAAATCGACATTAAAGCTTGACTAAAAAACACTCAGCAAAATACAAGATACTATATTTTTGTAATTGTGTTTGTTTTAGATATTTTTCTAACAAATCGTAATCTAAAAAGCCATTAAATATGCAAGTCTCTTTTAAATGGCTAAAATTTAACAAAAATAACCAAAGAGCTACATTGCGACAATAGCACTCGTTGCTTGTATTACACAAATGCGTTAATCTATGGTTTAATGCAGACTCATTCTAAGATGGCATTGCATTAGGCAATTTGATGCGAAATTTTAAATGCAACACATTGGTGCGTGCAACTTTCGCAATGATGCGGCCATTTTGAAACCAAGCATATTGTCACATGCGTCTGGTCAATAATATACGGTCCATTAAATGATCTTATTCCAAAATCATATTTCAAGATTATATATCCAAATAAAAAAATAAATGAACTTATAAACATAGTACATATGGTGTGTTATTGTAGTGAATTTGAATTGAGTTCACATGAGTATGTATTATTCTATTAATTTTAGTCTTCGGCATTTACTTTTTGATGATACAGTCATACAGATAGGTTGTACTGTTTTTGTATAGCATTGAGATTACATTAAGTCCTCTACATTCACTTCTTGATGAGTATTTGAGTACAACTTATTTTACCATCAATTTTGTTTTAAGATAGTATAATGTCTTGGACATTCCTCATTGACGATATTTGATCAAGTAGTGTTGTGTACAAAATAAAATAGAGTTGTAAGCAAAGCCATAAATATTGTAACTTTCAAGCTTGAGCTTTTGATTTTATTACAAGTTGATGAACCCCAAGGTGAAGTTAACAGCCTCAGAACCAGGATCAACTAGGCTCATTTTCATCTCTTAGAATAACATGATTTAATTAACTTACAAAACCATTTTAGGGATTTTTTCTCTTCGTGTATTTTATCTGGGTAAGCTATTAAAACTAGCACCTTTATAATAAGAGACTAATTAAATAATATGTAGCCACTTAATTTACTAAACATTCCCTTAATGTGTAAACCCTGTTTAATAGTCATAAGCAAACCGATTTTCATTATTCTTTCACATGTTTATATCTATTTCATAAATATAAATCCCTTCTAGACAGTTAAAGCGTTAAACGCACCTTTGTATGAAACTTGATGCCTTTTGTATAGTAAAATCTACGTTCTTATATAGATATATGGTAGGTGGTATTTGTTAAAAAAATCAAAGCACTTAAACTCCTATTATGCGGCCTTATGTCCTTAAATATAATAGCTGCAATCCTACTACTTTTACACTAATTTTACACTTTAGGCCTAAATCAAGAAACCAAAGTTTGAATATCACCTCAAAATTTGTTTGCTTGAAATTGCAACAAATTTAAAATGAGAATTTGTAAATATACCAAGTTATAGTTCTTTATTTGCATATTTTCTTATAGTACAAGTTTTTAATACATAATTACAATACGATTAAGCAAGTTTAGAGAAATATACAAATATAAAAGTTTACTTGGGTATATTTGAAATTGCCGTAAATTAAAATGCCACAAAATTCCTCCTAAAAAACATAAGTTGTACTTAACCCAATATTCTAAACACTTCTAATAGAATATAACATGCACTGATGTGTTAGGTGAGTAGTAAATATTTGTGAGTAGTAAATGTTTGTAGGTTATCAAGTGTTAGGTAAGTAGCCAACGTTTGTAATTGAGTAGTATTTGAGCACAACTTATTTAAAACATCTTATCTGAACATCGAAATTTTTTAAGATAATGTAATGTCTTGGACATTCCTCATTGAAGATATATGATCAAGTAGTGTTGTATTCATAATAATATAGAGTTGTAAATAAAGCCACAAATGTTGTAACTATTTGAGCTTTTGATTTTATTACGAGCTTACCAGCTCCAAGCTAAAGTTATAAGCCTAGCAATGAGCTCAGGCTCAACTTGGCTCGTTTTCACCCCTCGAGATAATAAATTTTATTTGTTATACAAAACTAGTTGGTGAGTAAACCCTATTTAATAGTTACAAGTAAAGCGTTTATTTCACCTCTATTTATCTCTTCCATAAATATACACTTTTCCTAGACAGTTAAAGCCTTAAACACACCTTTGTATTAAACTTGTTACCTTTTGTATGGTAAAATTTACGTTCCTATAAGGATATATGGTAGGTGGTATTTTTTAAAAAGATCAAAGCACTTGAACACCTTTTATGTGGCCCTAGAATAGCAACAATCCTAATACTCTTTTACTAATTTTACTCTTTTGGCCCAAAAAGTTTGAATATCACCTCCAAAGTAGTTTTCTTGAAATTGTAACAAAATTAAAGAACCACAAAGTTGCTACCCTCCTAGAAGGGTTAATATATACGTAGGTAACTAACGCTTCTAAAAAAGTGCGCCTAAAGTAATAACGTTTCAATTCATTCACTCAAGTTACTTAAGTATACGGGTTGGCTAAGTGGGTTACTAAATATTGTTAAACTTTATAATAAAGGGATTTTGTGGAAGGGTTACCAGCTAACTAGGTTACACAAAGAATTTAATACACAAACTTGGTCTCTTAATACATAAAGAAGTTACTAACGTTTAAAAAAATGCGCCTAAGTTACTAACGTTTACAAAAAAATGCGCCTAAGTTACTAAAACCGGCTAACGTGGGTAAATAAAAAAATGAGTACCTCAATTAACCAGTAACATATACTTGAGTAACTTGAGTGAATGATCGGAAACGTTATTACTTTAGGCGTACTTTTTTAGAAACGTTAGTTACCTACGTATGTATTAACCTCTCCTAGAAACCATAAGTTGTGCTTAACCCAATCTCTTAAACACCCTTAATAGAATATAACATGCACTAAATGTGTTAGGTGAGTATTAATATTTTTAAATAAGTAGTAAATGTTTGTAAGTGAGTATTAAATGTTTGTAGGTGAATAAATGTTCGCTCAGAAGTTAATGTTTGTAAGTGAGTAGCAAATGTTTGAAAGTGACTATAAGTTAGGTGAGTAGTAAATGTTTGAAAATGAGTAGATGTTTGAATGGATTGGTTTGCATTCTTTTGTAGCTTTTCTTAAATGTAGCTCTTTAATTTTCCTTTTTAATAAAGCCCTTAAATAAATTGTTTGAAAGGATTAAAGATTTAATTTGAAGAAGACACACATATGGTCACATGCATATAATCAGCAATATATTTTTTTTGGTAACCGTGATTTCGAACACATTGGCCGACTAATATACGAGGTCTGAGCCCACCGCGACACAGACTCAAACCAGGTAAAACCCTCCTTGTACAAGATGTTGGCGTGTCCATTTCAAGTTTGTTTACACATAGAGGAATTGAACTTTAAGACCTCACACACTTTGGAGTGGTCGGCATAAATCTTTTTGACACTAAGTCACTCTTGAATGGTTTCTAATCGTAAATGAACTTGTTTGAAAATCATATTTAAAGATTGTATTTCGAAATCATATTTCAAAATTATTATATTTGAAAATCCAAAAAAATAAACGAAGTTATAAACATAGTATTTTTTAGGGTTTAATTTTAGTGAATTTTAATTTAGATGAGTAGGTGTCCTTCTTTTAAGTTGAGTCTTTTGCATTTACTTTTTGATGATACAATATAGACATAGGTTTGATCGTTGTAGTATAGCATGGGATTAATTTTAGTCCTCTACACTTACTTATTGATGAGTATTTGAGCACAACTTATTTTAACATCAGACTTTTTTTCAAGATAATGTAATGTTTGGACATTCCTCATTGACGATATTTGATCAACTAGTGTTGTGTAGAAAATAAAATAGAACTCTAAGTAAAGCCACAAATGTTGTAACTATCAATCTTGAGCTTTTGATTTTATTTCGAGCTTACTGGCCTCAAGCTAAAGTTAAAAGCCTAGCAATGAGCTTAGGCTCAAGTTGGCTCATTTTCACCCCTCGAGATAACAGAATTTAATTGAAATAAAAAACCACTTAGTGTGTAAACCCTATTTAATAGTGATAAGCAAATCGGTTCTTTCACCTCTTTTTATATCTTTCACAAATATACACCGGTTTCTAGACACTTAAGACTTAAACGCACGTTTGTATTAAACTTGATGCCTTTTGTGTAGTAAAATTTACATTCCTATATGGATATATGGTACGTGGTATGTGTTAAAAAACTTAAAGCACTTGAACTTCTTTGATGTGGCCTTATGCTCTTAATTAGAATAGCTGCAATCAGCCGATCATTCATTGTTTATGAGTGAAATTTTTCTTGTGTTTGAATATGTAATGATCATCTCGAGCGGTATATTCAATGTATATATGCCCTATCCTACGTTTATGATAAAAAAAACCCTTTATTATTTTAGTTTAAACAATGTTTATAGCTTATTACATGCTGATATAATTGTCCCTTTATTCTCTTTTGTTGTACTAAATTATGAGACATGTCTTCTTCCAACGTTTTGATCAAATGTCTTCGCATTTTGTCGCTGTAAAAGTCTTGAAAGTGTGTCTTTAATATAGGTCTCGTGTATAAAACACACTCATATGCCAAAAAGACAAAGATGTAGTTAACTAGCCATTTAGCCTATAAACTGACAGGACATACTATTAAATTTTCTATGTTCATTATGTTGTATATGTTAAAAGAAAGTGCAGAATTTAAAGGGGATAAAGATGATTTTCTCTGATTAAAGCCATTTGCCAAAAGCATAGAAGATAAGGGACTAAAATAGAACATTGATGATTATATAAATAACAATCTAGCTGGTGCCATAACCATAGAAGTTCTAATAAATATATCATCACCACTCACTAGGTGTTCATAGTAAATCACACACCGTCCCATATGGTCAAATAGTTTATTGCTTGTGCTTTCATTGTATGACACAAATTAAAAGAGGAAGATTCTACTTGGTGAAATGGGTAGTCTCGAAAATTTAAAACTGTTGATCCCAAACTTAGATCGATTAGCTTTGTGTATACGAGATTAGATCAAGTATAGCACGTAGAGAAACCTTTGTATATGCTTTGTGAATCTAAGTGTTATGCGGAATTTAACACTTAAACAAGAACACAAGATGTAAACAAAACTTTCACTTTGATTATGAATGTCGAACTTGCTTACAATGAAAGATGTTTACGAATGAAAACTATATAAAACTTGATATTAAACATTAACCTAAAGGCCTTCTTTTATAGACTAAGAAGCCTTGTACAATAAGCTACGTATCAACTATTCTAGGTAATGATAAACATAGAAAATACATTGTCGTTTCTATCCTTACTAGAAGTATTCTAGAATATAATAAACGTGTAGCTTATATCTTCTATCAGTGCTTGTCTTCAATGTGTCAACGCTTGACTTTAACTTGTCAACGCTTGAGCTGTCAGCGCTCACTTTGTTCTTGTCAACGCTTGAGTTGGTCTTGTCAGCGCTCAAGTGATCTGGCCTTAATTTATTCCCAACAATCCTCCCCTAAACTTGATATCCACTCCTATGATCAAGTTTCTGAATAAGCATTAAGAACTAGGAGGAGTCTGACAAATCTTATCATATTGATAATGAATAAATCTGATCAAATCCTTTGCCACGTCACTTGAATAATCTATCTCCAGCGGAGTGTCCTTCATCTTTTCCAAAATAGCCTTGGATATAAAATATTGAGCATCCACAAGTAGATACTCAGCAAACTTTGTAGAACTCAAATGATATACACCAGCAGCTGAATATAACCTCCATTGAAGACCACTGAGGTCATCTTCAAGATCCTTCCATATTTCAGGATCTTCTTCATTTGTCCCACACATTCTTTTGAATGTGGTCCAAAGTTTTATTCCATTAGCTGAAGTTGGTTCTTCAGCCTCATACTTGGTTTCTAGCAACCTCCAAAGGTCTACCAAGTCTTCTCTATCACAACTTGCAAATAAAGATATGAGAGTGGTAAAGGTGTGTACCTCCTTGCCAAATCTGCCAATCTTCCAGAATCCACATTCATCCTCATCATAACTCACAATTGGATTCCTGGAATCTAATGGTAACACCTGCACCATATCTGAAGCTTCTAATGGGGAGAGCTTGAGGCTCTTTCTAATAACTGCTTCACCTGGATATAGTGGATCCATATCTTTTGGAAACTCAAATTTAAATCCCTTCTTCACTGGTCTAGGAATTATCATAGCTTTCTTGATTTCCATTTCTTCTGCAAGTTGTTCCCTTCTTTCATCTGAAAGAAGTCTGAGAGTGTTTGCTTCCTGCACTCTCACCCAAATAGGATAAGCCCTATGTTCTAACTCATCAAATGTCAAAGCCTTCAACTTCTGATGTGTCCATCCAACTCCATGACATCTGAGCAACATAAAGTAGAGCTCTCTTCTATCCCTTTTTAATTCTGAGAGAATATTGCTTGCCTTGTGCTTCAAAATCACCTTACAATCCTTCTGAACTCTAAGAAGAAGCTCCAAACCCCGTATTTGATCTGAAATGGTCAAGTCTGGATTATCCATACAGCTTTCTTCCCAAGAATTGTACATCTGAACCACCTCTGGCATGTCAAAGTCAACCTGCAATTTTAAATCTCTCAACTTTTCCCTAGCAAGCTCATCACCATACTCAAGCCTTTCTGGTTCTATAATCATCACACTTGAGTCTGAGCTAGCTCCATCACTTTCCTCTTCAGAAGTAACAACAAATGGTGACTTTTCCTTTTCACCTTGTTCCATCATTTGTTCAGCCAATCTTCTATCAAATTCAACTTGCGCTGCATCCTTTGGAACAATTTCTTCTACCAACTTACCCTTACCCTTATCTGATGATGCAATGGTTGGTAAGGTAGATGGTAATACCTGAGTAGGAACTTCCTTGATGATAGATGATGACTGGAATACATCACCTTCATGTGCAGGTCTGTCAACGCCCAAATTTCCTCTATCAGCGCCCAAAATACTTCTATCAGCGTCCAAATTTGTCTTGTCAACGCTCAAATATTTTCCCTCAGCGCCTTGTGTAACCTCTCTCAACATAGCTGTAAATGATAATTTTAGATTGGTTGGAGAGATTAAGGACGTATCAAAACCTGTTTGTTCCTTCAAAGTTGTAAGAGCTTCAGCAACCTCCATTGATTGACCATCTTGGCTGCTCTTATCACTCAGATTTCTTTGATCTTCCTCCCCTTTGGAAGACTCCTCCATACCCCTCCTAGCATGATCACTCTCCAAAACAACAATCCTCTCCCTCAATTGCTTGAGTTCAAGGCCTTGTGAGCTGACAATTTGTACTAAGTCTGCATTTTGCTTTTGCAAGCTAATGTAGACTGCCGTCAATTCCAAAAGAGTCATTGGTTCCAGTCTGCCCTCTTCTAAAATGGGGATTTGACCTCCCAAGTCAGGTTCATTGGGCAAGGATGAGGACTTAATGATGGTGGGACTGCCTTGGCCAGCATCTAAGCCAGAACCAATAGTCCCAGCCTCATCCAGGTCACCAGCCACACTTGTGGTGGTGGTTCTCTCTGCTTCATGGCTAGGACCACCAGAGGAGAACACTCTAGTAGTCCTTTGGCGTTTTATCAACCTATATTCAGGTGGTGTAGAAGATGGTGTGGAAGAATGAGTAGATGTGGGTTGGTTAAGGGGTGTTTGGGATTGTGATGGTTGTGTGTCAGCGTTGGAAATAGGCACATCAACGCCAACATTTGTTGTGTCAGCGTCAAAGGGTTCTTGGTCAATTTGCATTTGTTCAGGTGAGGGTAAAGGTTCAGGAATGGGTTCAAGTTGTGGTTGAGGGTCAATTTGAGGTTGGGGGTCTGGTTGGGGTTGTGCTGTTGCAATAACAGCAAGCATATATGGGGTTAAAGGTAAGTCTCTAAGAGGTGGTGAATTCATCTTTGTAAAAATAGCTTTATTTTGTTCAGGGATCTTATAAAAATCATTGTGATCCCTTGAACAATAACCTTGATCATCAAAAATCATTTGCAGAAAACGGGGATAAGCTAAAGTCATTTATGTCCCCTTGTTTTTACACATCCCTTTAAAAATCATTTTAGAATAGTTATATTTTTGCCCTGTTGCAATGCACACAATAGCACTGGCAATGGATCTATTGATCTCATTGTGTGCAGTACACTTGGGACTCAAACATTGAAGGAGGATGTGGATGAGGTACTTCCAGGCTGGGGGAAATTCCTGCTTATGGTACTTATTAAGAGTACCTTCATCAGGAAAAGGATATCCCAAAGCCCTAAGCCCTTGTTCTATTTCAGTTATGGGAAGAATGGCTACACCATCAGCATCATCAAGATGCAAGGCTTGGCGTACCAAGGCCTCAGTAACCACCCAAGATCTCCCATGAACAATAGAAGTCAATGTGGTCACTCCATTAACTGTTGAGGAACTGACAGTGTTCCAAAACTGCTTAATGTGTGTGACTGGAATGAGTGGTGCATGAGAAAGAGCATACCTTAATGGGGATGCGTTCAAATACGCCACCATTTGTGTGTATTGAGGAAACAAATCATTATCAGCAACAAGATAAGCAATCATGTTGTGTTGAGACTTGAACCCTAAATCCAATTCTACTGAGTTAAACTTTGGTGCCATTGATGAAAGCTGTTAATTTGAAGTGTAGAAGATGAAGTTGATAAGAGAAAAGTGTTAGACAAGAATTATAGATACCCTGTTTAAAAATAGGAGCCAAATTTATAGGAGATAAAGAATGCATGTGATTGGCCCAAAAATAGGCAAAGATTTTCAAAAACTAATCATGAAAATATTGAAAAAGTTATAAGTTATCTCATGCATTTAATGAAAGTAACAACTCCTAAAATTACGGCTTGAAAATATGTCAAAAAGTAACAACTGGGTAGGTCCCATTGAGTGTCAACGGTCAAAAATAACCTATCAACGCCCAACGGCTATAATCTTGTCAACGTTCGCCTAAAGCCATGTCAGCGTCCAATTTGGTCACAACAACGCTTGGAAAATTCTTGTCAGCGTCCAAAAATAAAATTGTTTTAAAAAGTGAAAAATGACCTTAACAAGTAATTTATCCTAGAGAAGATAACCAAAAGCTGATAATTATCATAGGGCGGCAAACACTGTCCAGTTATGCACACTTGCATAAGCAAGATAGACATAACAGTCCTCTAGTGTCCCTTGCTAACCAAAATTCTTAACAACAAAGTTACCTTATAAAATCCTTGTTACTCCCAGGTAAATCCCATATCAAAATCATTCCCAAGTCTCCCAACAGACCACAACCAATTCTAGACCAAAAATGTCTTGGCAGCATGCAAAGTTGATAATACTATGCATGCTACAGTGCCTCATGGTTTAGTAAAACTAACCCATACTCACCTGTGGACACAATCTAGAATTGTGATAAGAGTATCATATGGATACCCAAAAATCCTAAAGGTTCCTAAAACCTCCCCTTAAACCATGATACAAAAAGTTTTCTAAAAACATGCATGAACATAAAAAATTTATGTCAAGATAGGAATGAAACATTCCAACCATCATCCATAAATAAAAACTTGTCCAAATGCTTCTCCATTGATCCATAAGCAACTCTGTATCCAATGGTATACTGCTAACACCATCTGCACATTTAGATTGAAAACCACAAAACTAACATTGTTGCTGACAACGCCTCGATAACACATAACAACGTTGAGGGAAGCTTTGTCAGCGTTAGACAATTATATTGCTGACAACGTTGCAAAAACACTTATCAGTGTTCAAGCAACCTTTGTCAGTGTTAGAAAAAGATAGTAAAAAATCTAAATCATCACTAAGACCAATAATAATAATGCATCACCCTGTACATACTTTTACAAAACGAATCCAAAACACATTTTAAGTGAGATTAACCATTCCAATACTTGTTACCAAGTATTGAAATCTTCCAGCATCAAAAGGTTTAGTTAATAAATCTGACACATTTTCCTTAGTGTCAACCCTATCTGGTTGTATTAAACCTTTCTCAAAGCAATCTCTTATAAAATGGTGTCTAATTTCTATGTGTTTAGTTTTAGAATGATGTACAGGATTCTTAATGATGCATAAAGTACTATTATTTTCAACAAATATCTTGGTATGCATGAAATTATACCCATAGTCCAACAGCTGGTTCTGAATCCACAACACTTGACCACAACATGCTGCTGCAGCCACATACTCTGCTTTAGTTGTAGAATTAGCCACCACTGATTGTTTCTTACATTGCCAAGATATTAACCTGCTCCCAAGAAACTGACATCCACCAGTTGTGGATTTCCTATCAAACTTATCACCTCCATAATCACTATCTGAATATGCAATCAGCTCCAATGGTGAATCCTTTGGGTACCATAAACCAAGATTAGGATAGCATCTTAGGTACCTAAAGATCCTCTTCACAGCATAAAGGTGACATTCTTTGGGAGTCACTTGATGACGTGCACATGCACACACAGCAAACATGATATCAGGTCTGGAAGCAGTAAGATACATCAAGGATCCAATCATGGATCTATAATGCTTGACATCAACATCTTTCCCATCTCCAATCTTTCCCCATGGGTGTTCTCTATCCATAGGAGTAGTAGCCCTCTTTTCATGTAGAGAAAACCCAAACTTCTTCAAAATTTCAGCAACATATTTGTCCTGGGAGATGAAGATACCATCTTCTTTCTGCTGAACTTGTAAACCAAGAAAGAAGTTCATCTCCCCCATAGCACTCATCTTGAATTTGTCTGTCATAAGCTTGGAGAAATCCTCACTCATCTTTGGATCAGTAGACCCCAAAATGATATCATCAACATAGACCTGCACAAGCAACACATCTTTTCCTTTCTTCTTTGTAAATAGTGTCTGATCTATGGTGCCCCTCTTGAATCCATTGTCCACCAAATATGTAGACAAGGTACCATACCATCTCTAGGAGCTTGATGAAGTCCATACATAGCCTTTTTGACTCTATACACTTTATCTGGATGCTCTGGATCCTCAAAACCAGGAGGCTGCATGACTAAACTTCCTCAACAATGGTGCCATACAAGAATGCACTTTTGACATCCATTTGATAGACCGTGAAGCCCATGCAAGATGCATAGGCTAGAAAAATCCTAATAGCTTCAATCCTTGCAACTGGTGCAAAGACCTCCTCATAGTCTATCCCCTCCTCTTGTGTATAACCTTGAGCCACTAACCTTGCCTTGTTTCTGACCACAATACCTCTTTCATCTCTTTTGTTCCTGAGAACCCATCTTGTCCCTATAGGTCTGACATATCTAGGACAATCAAACAGCTCCCAAACATCCTGAATTGCAAATTGGTGAAGCTCATCCTGCATTGCTTCCACCCAACTTGGCTCTTTGAGAGCATCAAATATCTTCTTGGGTTCTTCTTGTGACAGAAAACATGCAAACAAACATGCTTGCACAAGAGGGGTATCAACCTTCTTTTTGTATATTGGCAATAAATCCACCAAGACCTTGATGGGATCTTCTTGTCTGAACTGGAGTCATAATATCACCAATGATCTGAGATGGGGGGTGATTCTTCATTGTGGAAGTGAGAACCCCTCCTTCAAAAAGTCTGGTGTCCTCAACCTCATGCTCCATGTTGCCAATGTCTTCTTCATCAGACTCTCTTATGTCAACATAAGGATGACCTTCTTCATGTGAATTGGAAGGTTCTCCTTGTTCAAAAGTGGAAGAGAACAGATGTGCAAAGGTGTTGTCAACGTCTGAACCTTGTTTGTCAGCGCTTGGGCTGACAACGCTTGAACTGTTGTTGTCAACGTCTGAGCCATCAACGTCTGAATTGGTCCTGTCAGCGCTAGATTTGCCTTTGTCAGCGCCTGAAGAACCATGCATGTTTGTATCTGGTGGTATTTGGAGACCACCATTATCTTGTCCAGCAGCAGCAAAAGCATCTGTCCAAATGGGAATTGTGACATATTCAAATGTAGGAGATGCCTTTTCTACTTGTGATCCAACCTTCTCATGAACCTGTGTACCTGAAACATTAACAACTTGTTCTTCCACAACATTTGAAGTTACCTTCACAATGTCTGGATTAGTGACAGGCATATAATTTAAAGTTCTAGATAAGGGTTCCAAATCAAACAACAAATTAGGACCACTTTCAGGATCACTAGGTTTATTCTCTAAGAACCTAACATGTACTCTCTCAACAATGCGTTTGTCCTCTTTAAGATAAACCCTATAACCCTTGCTCTGCACTGAATACCCCATGAAGTAACCTTCATCACCTTTTGCACTAAATTTACCTAAGGCATCACTAGTATCTAAAACTACTACATGACAACCAAAAGGTATGAGAAAACCAATATTAGGTTTTCTTCCCCAAAGTAACTTATAAGGTGTTTTGTTCTGAATTTTGTTAACCAATGCTCTATTTTGCACATAGCATGCTGTATTAACAGCCTCAGCCCAAAAGGCTATAGGAAAGTGAGCATCAGCCAACATTGTTCTAGCTGCTTCAATTAGGGTTCTATTCTTCCTTTCAGCAACCCCATTTTGTTGTGGGGTTCTAGCAATACTGAATTGCCTAGTAATTCCCTTCCTGGCACAAAAATCATCTAGCTTCTTGTTCCTAAATTCTCCACCATTATCACTCCTAAGCATCTTAACCTCATTGCCAGACCTTTTCTCAATTTGAGTGATAAATTCAATAAGAACATCAGTTGTGTCACTCTTCATAGCTAAAAAGAATGTCCAAGTAAACCTAGAAAAGTCATCAGTGACAACAAAACAATATGACTTACCATTCAAACTTTCTATATTAGTTGGACCAAAGAGGTCCATGTGAAGCATATGAAGAGGTCTTGAACTAGTATGCACCTGTTTGGACTTGAATGAGACCTTGTGCTGCTTGCCTTTAAGACATGCAACACAAGAGTGGTCATTGTGGAAGGCCTTCTCAGGCAAACCATCAACTAAACCAAGCCTCACAAGTCTATTTATATTTTTAAAGTTTATGTGCCCTAGTCTCCTGTGCCACAAATTACTTTCATCTACTGAGGCCTTAGCATAAAAACAAGACATATTTGCATTCACTTTAATCCCATTTAAATTCACATTATATATGTCCTTATGCCTAGGTGTTCTATACTCAATATACTTCTCATCAGGGATCTTAAAATCCTTACTTAATACCAAGCACTCAGTATCAGTGAAAAGAACCTTATTTTTGTTATCACAAACTTGTGATACACTAAACAGATTATAGTCCAGTTCTTTTACCAGGAAGACGTTCTCAAAACGTAGATTATTGGTGAGAAGGGTTCCTTTGCCTGTAATGGTGCCGTAGCCCCCTCCAAAGTATACCTTATCACCATCTTTAATAGGAGTGAAGTTCGTCAGATATTCTTCCTTTCCTGTCATGTGCCTTGAGCATCCACTATCCCAATATCCATAATCATTGATCTGTCTTTGAATGTCCTGCACATAAAGAAAACAAATTAGTTTCCTTTGGGAACCCAAGTCTCAGAAGACTTGGATTCATCTGGTTGTTCAATAAGAACAGACTTAGTTCTCACAACAACCCCATTCTCGTCCTTTTTAGGATGAAATACCCAGTTAACCCCAATTGGTTTTGTAATAACCTTTGAAATGTAATTAAATCTATTGCAAGTCAATGAAATTCCATTATTATTAGGGTTTTGATCTTTCTTGGGTCTCCATGTTAAGCTTGAAGAAGCTTTAGACCCCTTACCTTGTGGCTGCAAATACTTAGGTCTGGTCACGTTTCTGTCAGCGTTGGATTTTGTCCTGTCAACGCTGAAATTACCCTTGTCAGCGTTGAACCTAGGGTTTGATACAGGAACCCATTGCCTATTTGACCAGGTGTTTGTCTTTTGAAAAGGTCTTTGTCCATGAGTGTTAGACCTTCTAGAAAAGAATGGGGCAGGTCTAATCATTTGTGAACTTTGCTGCACACAAGGTTTGGGTCTGACAACGTTTGACTTCCTAACAACGTTGACTTTCTTCCTATCAGCGCTGAAATTGTTCCTATCAGCGCTGGTTTTGGAAGCGTTGACACACTTGTATGCCAAATGTGAAAAGCTACCACAAGTATAACAGGCTTTCTTAGACACACTCTTAGGTCTAGAAGAGAAGAAACCTGTTCCATGATTGTTAACATGGCTCTTGGGTGACCTATTATTCCTATACATCTCTACATATTTAATGGTAGGTCTTCTAACAGTGTTTGAGCCTAGGTCAACAGCTTTACCAGTGACTGGGTAAGTAACCTTAATGGGTGGTGATTCATTGGGACTTTCACATAGCAAACCTCCCTTAACAAATAAAGTAGGGTTAGCTTTCTTCCACTCATTTAGGTCAGTTAGTTTTTGTTGATACTCTTCAACTGGAGTGACAACTCTTGGTGGAGGAGAGAATTCCTCTTCTTGGCATTCTGGTATACCAGTCCAAGACAAATCCTTTCTAAGGACACCATAGAAGTCACTAGCTGGTGGTGGAACCAGAGAGTAATCATTCATCCCAATCCCAGTCATGTCTTTAGGATCCCTTTGTTTAGCTACACAGTCTCCTAGGGTTTTGGTGGCTTTGTCAAATCTTTGAATCTTGAGGTCAACATTATCTTTATTCTTAATGGCCTCATCTAACTTAGCCTGTAGGTCTCTATTGACCTTTTTCATGATATTTCTAATATCCATACTACCCTCTAGCTCATGTTTTAAAATATTGATCTTATCTTTATGTCAAATTCCATTTTCTTGTATTCAGAAACGGTTTTCTCAGTTTCAGTAAGAGCTAGTTGGTAATTGGACAATTTACACCTTTCAGTGCTCATATCATCTTTTAGTTTTAACACCTCTTTCTTAAGTCTATCAGTGTTTAGCCTACAACCTTTGCTACAAAAAGCATCATCATATACCTCATTATCAGATGAAGAGGAGGAGTGTGCCATGAGAGCATATTCAACATGCTCTTCTTCTTCAATATCAGCAAACAAAGCTTTGTCCTCTTCAGCATTCTTAGCCAGATAGCTCCAATCCCATCCAGTACCATCAATTCCTTGAACTGCAACCATGGCTTTGGAATCTTGAGCTTTAACAACCTGACTTGAGGGTTTACCAGCATCAGATCTTCTAGGAGATCTGCATTCCCTCATGAAGTGCCCCATACGATGGCAGTTGTAGCATTCAACTTTGGATTTATCAAATCCAGCTGTGTCTTTAGCATTGAAGGTCATCTTCTTCTTGAACCTTCTATTCCACCTATTTGCTCTTATACTAGTAAGAGCCATGTTCCACTTGATGTCCATCTCTTCCAAGTGCTCATCACTTATCTGCTCAAGGTCCTCATATGTAATCACTGAACCATTGGGCAAGGAAGCAATGTAAGCACACACAGTATCCAAATCTAAACCAGCAGGTTTAACTATTGGGGAGTCATTCATGAATGTGTCAGCGTCTGAAAAGGAGACGTTGACAAGACTTGTTCCAGCGCTGACAAACAATGATCCAGTAACTGGATGCTTAAAATAGTCCTTCTGATTGAATTTACCTTCACTATGAGAGAAGAAGGCCATGTTGTTGGTGCTAGATTTGCTTCCATGATCTGAAAGAGTTTCATCTTCCAACAGTCTTAGTTTGTTGTAGATGTCATCAAACGAGGAGCTCTTGTAAGTATTATTGGCAAGAATAGATCTTGCCTCAATCTTCCATGCCTCACCAAGACTTTTCAGAAAGGTAGCATTGGTGTCAACATCACCAACTTGTGTCCCCATGAAGGACAACTTGCTTGTGATGTCAAGCAATCTGCTTCTCACACTACTCAGTTTCTCATTGGGCTGAGCTTTGAAGACAGCATAATCATGCAGAAGTTGCTTTTTCTTTTCTTCCTTAGTGTCTGCATTGCCACCATATGCAACTTCAAGTGCTTCCCAAAGATCCTTAGCAGATTCATAGCCTCTATATTTGTGCTGATTTTCTTGTCCTAAAGAAACTTTCAGAATATTTAGGGCTTTCATGTCAACCCTTTTCTTTGCAATATCTTCAACACCTACAGCTCTACCATCTCCAGGTTTTTCTTTCTTATCTTCATCAGGACATCCTTCAACAGCTGATCTTTGAGTAATGGCATCCTGAATCTTTTGAGCCTTATTGATTGAGTTTCCATATTCAATAATCTCCCAGAGTGTGTAATCAAAGATCCCCAGATATTGTTCAAAGTTGAACTTCCATAAGTCAAAGTTGGTTGCATCAAGCATGGGAATCCTGATGTTTGGTAAGGGTGAAGAGGAGATGGTTATTGCTTCAGACATGATGTTTTTAGGGTTTTGGTATTTTTAGGGTTTCTGAGAAAATTAGGGTTTTGGTGTTCGTGTATGGTTCTGGTGTTCTTCAAAGATCAAAAGTTCCTCAACAAGCTCTGATACCACTTGTTGATCCCAAACTTAGATCAATTAGCTTTGTGTATACGAGATTAGATCAAGTATAGCACGTAGAGAAACCTTTGTATATGCTTTGTGAATCTAAGTGTTATGCGGAATTTAACACTTAAACAAGAACACAAGATGTAAACAAAACTTTCACTTTGATTATGAATGTCGAACTTGCTTACAATGAAAGATGTTTACGAATGAAAACTATATAAAACTTGATATTAAACATTAACCTAAAGGCCTTCTTTTATAGACTAAGAAGCCTTGTACAATAAGCTACGTATCAACTATTCTAGGTAAAGATAAACATAGAAAATACATTTTCGTTTCTATCCTTACTAGAAGTATTCTAGAATATAATAAACGTGTAGCTTATATCTTCTATCAGTGCTTGTCTTCAATGTGTCAACGCTTGACTTTAACTTGTCAACGCATGAGCTGTCAGCGCTCACTTTGTTCTTGTCAACGCTTGAGTTGGTCTTGTCAGCGCTCAAGTGATCTGGCCTTAATTTATTCCCAACAAAAACAAGGTATAAAGTTCAATTCATGCTTTTGAAATATTTTCTTCTTGCTTGTGTGTTTTTGCTGCTGCTATACTTCAGGTTGTTGGCATGTGCACTTGACGAGACCTTTTTTATCATTTACCAACAGCTTTATTGTCACTTAATAGTTTGTTGTTCACCACTGTATAAACCACTTTGTTTTGTTTCATAACACTGTGTTTGTATCTTGTGTGGTTATTATAAATGGTTAATTATTAATACATTAGCTATGTTATCTTAGTTTTAAAACTTGATTCTTAGACACATGAACTTTAGTTTGTGTGCAATGCTTTTTAAGTATCACACAATATGGATTATATTTCTTTTTTGGTCGCTTTATTCCGTGTGTCTTATGAATCTCGCGAATACGCTAAAACAGTTTAAAAGTGAGTCAATTTAATCAAAACACGTAAAACTTTGTGAAACTTCATATAATGAAACTTAGAATGTCACATTACTAGTTATTAAAGAAAATGAAGTTAAGAAATTTTTTTATCGTTTATCCACTTTGGCTTGTTACTTTTGTCTTCTGAATTGTGATTATGTGAATTCCACGCGTTTACTACATTTATTTTGGGTATGTGTCTTTTAACATAATCATGTCTAAAGTCGTTTATATTTGTTTTACGTAGCAACATAATTCTCCAGAGAGAGCCAGAGTGTCAAGATAAGAAACGGTTCCGGCAGACTGGTTTTAAATGTACCGACTTTTTTATACAGAGTCATAATTTTCTAATATATTATTGTATTTTTTATTAATTCATTTTCTTTTTTTATAGTACGAGGGATGACGTCACTGAAAATTTTTGCAAGTTGCTTGCTACGAGTACTGGTGCAACGGGTGTGGCCATGTTGTTAAATAAAGGGGTGGTGTCCGGTTAAGTGGTGCTTTATCTTTTGGCCAGTCTTTATGCGACATGTGTCGTAGTTGGTGTTTCAATGGTGATTATCGTTAAGGGTGCCACCGAGCACCCGGTGAAGAAACGTTGGATCCGGGGTGCTCTTGGGTCGTTTTATGTTCTCACACTGGTTGTGCCACTCTTGACTTTTCTTGTTGGGTTCATGAAACCCGAGTATACGTGGGCTGAGTTTTTGTGTGCATTGCGTCTTGGGGCTATAAATGGAAGGCGGTAAGTTAGGGCAGATACTCTAAACCCGCTTGGGCTTCAACGGGATGCATGTACCTCCTCCAACACAAGCTCTGGATCTTGCAGCTCCTATGATGGCAGAATAGGCACGTCTTCAATTGGCAGCGTTTTGTTTGCTTCAAGATCTAGAGGTGCTGAACCGCGTCCCTGAGACTGAGCGTCAAGTGTCTTTAAGCCGTTTATGTTAAGCTCGTTAAGCTAGTATCAAAAATGAATAAAACTTTTTGTTGTTATTATCTCTTCTCTATGCCTTCTCTCTATAATGCATGTATGTTGTAGTAGAAAATTGATTGTTGGAGGAAATGTTGAAACATTAAAATGCTGGAAAATGTTGAAACTTGAAAAGGGTTTACTTTTTGGAATTGTTGAAGGATATGAATCTAGAAAGTATGGGTTGCATTTCTTGATTGAATGTATATTCAAACTTTGAAACTTTTGGTTAAATGTTATAAACGCCGGAGGACTGGGAAATGGTAGGTATATATTGTAAATAGTAGCAATTGTTTCCAAAATCGCAAAGGCCATTATTACCAAAAACACGATCCGGTCGAGGTTCTGAGGGAGGAAAAACTCCAATATAGCAACTGTATTGTCTAAATGTGAAACATAGTAATATGCAACTATGCGCATACAAAGGGACAAATTTTCCACAAACGTCGTGAATAGTCCAAAGTATTTTACGATTACTAAACAAATATACCAGGACCACGAGATTTTCAGGTAGTGTTTTGCAAAAATCAAAACTGGACATGTGAGTACAAGAACAAATGTTGTAACAATCGATACGATCATGACCGAAGGATTCATTTCGACAGGAGACATTTTTATCGTATCACATGTATTGCGAAGTATTATTAGGATATACCTAGAGGCCGGTGAGACTCATGATGAATGATTAAATTAGATAGTAGTTGTGCACCCCGAAAAACACAAAATCCAAACATTAGATCGTCTAACCATACAACATATATCAATCTTAATCCCGATAAATGAATTATGAACGTGAACATGAAACATAGTCAAAATGGAACGTGTCGTAGGTTGAAGACGGTGTCCGGTTGTGTTTTTGTGTCTTCTCTAATGGAAATGCTTCTTGACACTAAATTAGTGACGAGCCTAATTCGTCACATAGACACAAGCGTGGATTTTTTTATTTATTTTTGAGCGGTAGCATATTATTTAAACAAGCGTGGATTTAACCGCACATATGTCGAAAGGTATAAGTTTTACCCCATTGTATACATGTAAGGGGTCTTTGGTTTCGCTTATATAACGTAAATCTATTTCCGCTTATATAACATAAACTTCAATTTTGTGGCTTATTTGAAGAGTTAATGACTTATATAAGTTTATTATATAATGATAAACTTATATAAGCCCCTAAGTCTCAAAATAAGCGACAAAATTGGGGCTTATATTATATAAGCAAAAAATAATAAGCTATATTTCGGCTTATATTTCATAAATCTATATTTTTTAAACTTATATAGAGACTTTTGGGCTTATATAAGTTTATTATATCATAACAAACGTCTACAAGACATAAGTCTCCAAATAAGCCACAAAATAGAGATTTGCATTATATAATCCAAATCGATCTTACGTTATATAAGCTAAAACAAAGAGCCCCTAAACAAGAACAAAAGATTTAAACAACCAACATCTTAGGACTGATATACACTAGCTAAAGACTTGCAACATATTTAATAGGGTTAAGTCCATATATTAGTAATGTACTCTGCGGCGTTTACACATCTAGGTAATGTACTAATTTTATTATTAATATGACTATAAAAACTGGGTAATGTTTTGCAATATAGGTAATATGACCGGTTGAATTTCCAAATAAATTTTTCTTTTTCCTTTTTAATTCCATCTAGACGGATATTACTATAATTCCCTCATCTTCTTCTTCATTCTATTATATCCATAGCTTTTTCTTATTCAAAATTATTGAATTCTTTTCAAAATAAATTTACAATTCATAGTTATTGATTACTGCTACTATTATTTATCGTAATACTAAGCTACTATTTATAAGAAGTCCCCCAAATTTAATTATTAACCTATTATAATGGTAAAATTAATGTTTTTGGTGTAGCAATGACATCCGGATAAGTGGACAAAGAACCCGTCACTACTAGGAAAAGCTAAACATATGTTTCAACAAACAAGAAGCTTTTTCAGTGTTGTCAAATCATAATAAAAGATCAGTGTATGACAGTGTCATCTATACATTACCACCCATAGTTTTTACTAAGTTTTATCCAAATGCATCATATTTCTTCAATCCGTTTTTTTTTGTAACCGTGATTTCCGACTAATTGGCCGATTAATCCATGGGGTTTGAGCCCACCGTCACACAGACTCAAACCAGGTAAAACCCTTGTGTTCAAGACATATGTTGTTATTGTTGATGTAGTGCAAGATTTGTTGTTGATGTAGTGCAAGATCTGTGATAATTTGTGACTGGCTCGAATCTGCCGCTGCTCAACTTGAAAGGGTTAAATCTGGTGATGCCATTGGAGAAGATAAGTGGAAGACAATGATGACGTGTCGGTCATTTTTTACTTTCAAGTGACACATAACCGGTCATATTACCTAAATTGCAAAACATTAGCCGGTTTTTATAGTCATATTAATAATAAAGTTAGTATGTGTAAACGACGGAGAGTACGTTACCAATATATGAATTTAACCCTATTTAATAATTGCAACTTTTTCTAAGATATGACACAAATTTGCTTATATGTTTTTTAAACTAAAAATTTAGAGAAAAAAATGACGATTTTTTGTTTATAGTAGTTATAAACTTACCACATCCGTGGCCCATCCGTTTTCTCTCTCCTTTCACTCAACTGACAAAAAACTCATCTTTAACCATAGTAAAAACAAAAAAAACTCACCGTTCACACATTTTTTATAATTTTATTTTAAAACAAAAAACGTAAAGGGAACCTACATACTTAATAAAAACGTAAGACATAGCAAATTAATATTCGAACGAAAATAAAAATACAATATACTATGAAAAAAAATATAAATACAATAGACTACCAAAGAAAATAGAAATAAAAGATATATAATAAAAACATTACATAACAATAATCTAATTCCAAATACGAATCATATCTCAGCCCAAATTCTGACATGAATACCTCATCTCCTTCAACTTGGATGATTCTTTCTTATCTCACTTTTTCATCTCTGGCCTCTTTTCAACCATTTCTTTTAATGTTTCTTCATCAAGATGTAGTTGACGTCCTAGTCCTCAGAAGATACAATTCTTCACATATATCATATTCATCACATATCTCTTCTTTATCAAGTGATTCCTCTACCGTTGAAAATGAAGAATTTGATGAGTTGATGAACCACTCATATGGGTTTTTGAGTGCTAGTTGGGGTGTGCATAGAGTCTGGGGGTTGCTTCAGGTAGTTTTCGGGCGTTGAGGGATTGCTTCGAGTAACTTCTTTATTGTTTCATTTGGTGGTCTAAGTGTTTTCTTGAGTGTTTATTGAGATAGTTTTTAGCTACTTAGATTGGTTGATAATCGTTGTATGAAAAAATGAAAGGATGACAAAGGATATTTATCGAGGAACTAGCCGTTGAATTAAGAATTCATATTCACAATACAATACGAAATTTAAACTTACAAAATAAAATTTAAATGTACAATACGGAATTTAAAATTACCACACAATCCTCCTAATCATATTTTTCATATAGCCAAAAAAATTGAGTATGCACTTGTGGTTTTATTTTAGCCGCCTTTCTAAACAATGACGAATAAATCAAGCGCAAACCCATTTCTTTGTCACTGAGGGCACCTTTGGTACTTCAGTAGGGCGAGCTCTTTAATAGTGACTTCCTTCGGGACAAAGAAATGCTACTTCAACCAAAAAAGCTGCCAGAAACTCAAGAGAGTCGCCTTAGAGAGTGTTTGAGGGCAATCATCACGACAACATAAAAAGGAAGAAGCGAGGTTGACTCAATACAATCTATAAAACCGGAAAGAATGAAGTTAGTCCCCTTTCGTCAAGGTATGCATCATATAATATTTGTTAGATTCATCTTTAAAAAAGTGTCAATCTGAGCATGGTTCTCTTACGGAAAGTCTCTCCTTTTCTCGGATTATCTTTAACGGTTGATACATTTTCAAATCGCATCACTAACCCATACTCGCTTTTTGATGAACGCTATCTTCTTGAATTAGCTTTACAACCAAAGTTTTAATTTCATCGATGGTATGCAGGAGTGAAGAAGTCATATCAAATTATATGTTGATTAGTAGTGAAGTTTGAAGAAGTTGTGTTGCAAAAATCAGGGAGTAGATGATACTTATAGGTAAAAAAGTTCTATATAACTAAAGGTTTTTCACCCTTCACCAAATCTCAAGCCGGACTCACACATGAATTAGTCACACCGAGTAGGAACTAACGCGTGAGTATATCCTTGCTCAGTTTAGCCAATGGGGGTGGTGGTTAATCCATCCCACCAGCCGGATCAAAACACGACGCAAACCATATACGAAGTCCCGCGTCGAAGCTACCAACCAATGCCATAGGCCTTTTTTTGTCTTATTGTGTTCCATTTATTTTTTATTGGGGTATGAGGAGCTTAATCAGTCCCACCTATCGAGCAAAAATATGGCAGCAACTATATCTAGGCTCTCGTTGAAGCCAGAGCTCACGCCGTGGAATTATTTTTTTATTGTGTTTGTGAGGTACGGTATAAGGGTTGATGATGGCTTAATCCACCCAACCAACGAAAGTAAAACATGAAGGCAACTATATTTAGCCTCGCGCTGAAACCACCAACCACGTGTCATAATTTTTTTTTCTCCTTTGTGTGTTTATTTGTATTCTATAAGGTAGGGTGTTGGGATGTGCGTAAGTCATATATAGTATTTTTTTACGTCCGGGAGTACGTGGGGGTATGCCACCCGTCTTCCCAACAAAAAACCATACGATAAATTAACAAACCTTTCACTCTCTAAGGGGGGCATCACTTCACCCTCATTCGTCGTTGTTGTGACAGTGTTATTTAGGTTTCGATAATCACCATATTTCCACATAGACGAGAGGGTAAAAGTGGTGGCAGTTTTGACGGCCAAAGTTGGTTGTGATGAAGAGAAAAGGCATTAATGTCTCTTAATGTAGTAATAAAAATTTCGCTAAAGCAAATATATAACTAGTACTACGGTTTTATCTTATATTATGTTTTGAATGTCGAGATGCGTGTTTTCTTTTTCTAGATGGCATGATTAATTTGAAGAAACAATAAAAAAATGTCTATTAGTACAAACATTCTACATGTTGTGTGTATACGATTTGGGTATAGTGAGTTTGCGTATAGTGAGTTGGATTAAAAACAAAAAATTACAAAAAATTACCCTTTCTTTCAAAATAGTTAAGGGTAAAAATAAATCACTGTCGGGTCAAAGATCGAAAATGAACTTAAACTTTAGCCATATCAAGGTCACATGCACTTACTAAAAATCAAAGCGGATACATGCATATTTGAGAAACTAGCATTACTTCATTTTACTCTATTTAAAAAATTAAAGTATAAACTATAAAGTTAAGTGATGCATAAAAGAATAAAATTAAGTTAAGTATGACTTTCGAAATTAAAAAGAGTAAACTGAGCGATTATAATATGTTAGTTTGAAAGTCAGCTTATTAAATAACTTATTAGTGGGCCAAATATCGTCGTGTTATGATAAGCCATCGTCATATAGTGATCTTATGTCATCTAAAACTAGTAGAAAGCTTATTTTTTAATGGAAACATGTTCAATTTTATTTATAAAATCAAAATAGTATAATTAAACTAACAAAAAATAAATAACAGACAGATATAATTATAAACGATAATTAAAGAAACCAATAAAAATGATAAAAGACTTACTAGATCGCCAACAAGAATGCTCATGCGAGCGGAACCACGTGTTAAACATGATAAACAATAAAGAGCCAAGGCACGTGTTTGACACGCTTCCCTTAAAACAGATTCGCCGTCTGTTTCACAGGGTACAACAGCCGAAACAGTAAGTTGTGCTGTCGGATTAACAAAACTGCCTGAAAGATCACCGAAACTTGTATGTCTCTGATCGAAGAGATTACTGGAATTTGGTTGTTATGAAGGTGTATTTTCTGTGTCTTAAACAGAATGAGAATGAGTTTAATTTATAGTGAAAACTTGTCTTGGTCACCAAGACAGAATATCACATAAGAATTAAATTGATTTCGATATATCTTATTTGTTTAAACATATTCTGTCAATGATTACAAATAAATGATATATTCTATTTATTTAAAACGGATTATGTAAACTTATTCCAGAAGTTTAAATCAGCTATTAAAATAGATTTATACAAAATCCCACGATATCTCATTCACATTATACAATATTCCAACAATCCCCCACATGAATGGAGATCGGTCGAAAACACACGAAAGTTTCTGCGAAATTTCTACGGTTAAGTCCTGGATAGGATAGGTAGGTGTTACCCTTTGAACCTTCCCTTGTGAGATGCACTTAGTCTCCTAGATCTGAGTAGACGCGATGTCTTTGAACTCAATATCTGTTTACGTAGACGACAATACACACTCACACAAGACACTCCCTGACCTTGTTAAGTCCTCATAGTCGTGTTCGTTATGGTCATGAACACTCGCATGGTTCTGCAAGAGCTCTTAGAAATTGCGCCCCCACAATTTCTTTCGAAGAAACCCCACTTCTCTCTTACATAAGTGATTTCATCTTGAATCATTAAAAGCATATGTTTTATGATTTCATCTTGAATCATTTTTCTTTATGATTTCATCCTAAATCATTAAGCCATATGTTTAACCTCTCAACAAGTCACATTGTTTTAGGAATAGACTAGGAAAGTTACTGTATTAAGTAACTCCCCCACATTGACGTGACTTCCCCCACATTTCTATGATTAGGTTTTCCTATTGAACCCATATCTTGGGATCTCCAGTCAACAGAGTTAGGTTTTCCTTCATAGAAATTCATTCCTCAAGGGTTTTAGTCCCATTCCTTTAGACGACTCACTAACTAACTCTCTGCTTAAGCCTTTCGTAAGCGGATCCGCGATGTTATCTTTTGACGTTACGTAGTAAATCGTGATAACTCTAGTTGAGAGTAGTTGTCGCAACAATCACACAATCTATGATAGATATGTATCGACTCACCGTTTTACATTTGTGATATGAGCTCTGTCAAATTCTATTGACTATCACACTTTATAAACATGGCCGTTACCGGTATACGCCATCTTGGTATGTCCTTTACGAATTAACGTAAACTATCCTGCATATTCTATAAATTTATCTCAAATAATAAATTCATATTTCGTCATAGAATTAGCTATAATTGTCTCTTTGAAATACTTTCAAGATTTTTAAGACATTGCTTTCTACTTAGGATAAATACATCCGCTCTAGTGGATCTAGGTTCTTATATGTAAGAATCCATATTTGCATTAATCTATCACTTGATAGTAGTTGGATATCTTCCATAATGCAATATTATTAGTATCATAGTACTCAAGTAATACTTATTCAAATGGTCCCCACTTGAATTACTAATATATCTGCTTGCCAGATTATAAGTTCTAAATCAGATCATACACACGTCATTAGGCACATATGATACCCAATATTCTTTGAGTATTCAAAATGGGAAACAATTTTACCTCTATTTTAAATAGATTTAAAAAGATGTCATTAGAGTCTAGCTAGGCCGGAATCCCCCACATTGAACCTCTCAATATTATTGTTTTTCTTAATGTTTGACTTCAAACTAAATCCATACGGGTTCAACAAGCCCAACAACTAATGAAATTCATGTCAAATATTGACTCCAACAAATCATTAGTGGATTTATTCATCTTGTTATCACTTCTAGTGATAAGTATACTATTCATGTATAAACAAAAGAGTACATATTTACAATTGATCACACGTACATACATCAATTTTGAATCCACATTCTGAAATTAATGTTATATAAAATTTTGTTTAGTTTGAAACTGATTTTCCAAAGAAACACAATCTTGCTTTCGATAAAAAAACAGTTTATAAAATCTGTTAACTAATATGATTTTAACAAAAAGTGTTTTAATTTTGTTGCGCAAAATCTATTTTAAGACTGTAGGGAAACATGTACATTTATAAAATCAAAACAGTATAATTAAACTAACAGAAAATAAATAGGAGACACATATAATTATAAACGATAATTAAAGAAACCAGTAAAAATGATAAAAGACTTACTAGATCGCCAGCAAGAATGCTCATGCAAGCGGAACCATGTGTTAAACATGATAAACAATAAAGAGCCGAGGCACGTGTTTGACACGCTTCCCTTAAAACAGATTCGCCGTCTGTTTCTCAGGATACAACAGCCAAAACAGTAAGTTGTACTGTCGGATTAACAAAACTGCCTGAAAGATCACGGAAACTTGTATGTCTCTGATCGAAGAGAGTACTGGAATTTGGTTGCTATGAAGCTATATTTTCTGTGTCTTAAACTGAATGAGAATGAGTTTAAATTATAGTGAAAACTTGTCTTGATCACCAAGACAGAATATCACATAAGAATTAAACTGATTTCGATATATCTAATTTGTTTAAACATATTCTGTCAATGTTTACAAAGAAATGATATATTCTATTTATTTAAAACAGATTCTGTAAACTTATTCCAAAAGTTTAAATCAGCTATTAAAATAGATTTATACAAAATCCCACGATATCTTATTCACATTATAAAATATTCCAACAATTTTCCCATACAAATGTGGCGTCACCATAGTTTCAATATAATGTTATGCACATGCTCAGAACGAGCCTGGAAACTCACTGACATAAACACCCTACTGCACCATCTACACCAGTCTGAATAACCCATACTCCATCACAATCCGAAACATACTGAATCCTCAAAACAAATATATCACGATTAGGCGCCGAGATTCTCATAAACATGGTTTAGTTAACAAATACATGCCTAGTTGGAGAAACCCTCATACCCTGAATATTTCCCTTACCACGGACAAAACCTCCTCTAATATTTCCCTTACCACCGACCAAGCCCCCCCCCCCCCCCCCCTAATATTTCCCCTAACACCCAACAACTCATCCTCAATATTCCCCCACTACCGACTTGACCAAACTCAACAATTCTAATAACCCGTGATATAAAAGATATTCTAGCATAATGGAAAATCATTCATGATTGAGGCATTTCAATTAACAATCTGCGCTCACATGAAAATATGTGTGATTTTGTGAATCTCTCGGTTTTTGAGATCTAATTGCATGCTTACACATCTACGCTCCACCAAAATACATCCGACGATGTTTGCTAATGTAAGAGCCACAACTATACAAGTAGTTGGTAAGAAACACGAGGGTGGAATATACCCGGAGAGATAGTAAAAAGTGGGGCCACAATGGGGGTATCATAAAATGTTTCAAAGATAACTCTGTTCCAGACTTCACTCATTGGGTTTTTTTGGTTTCTTATACAAGTTAGAAACAGTGAATGAGCCATTAGTGCGAGAAATGAAGAACCAAAAGTGACCACAAAAAACTTGTAGTTCCGCCTTAAAAGACATGGTCTGTGACTTTGTGACTTTGAGTGTACCATTGGCCGACATCATTTGTAAGCTTATTGCCACATTTCTTACTTCCTAGCGTGTGACATTCGTCGTAGTTTCCTTCTTCGAACTACGAAAACATTTATTTATGAAGAGTAGTAGGATCTCATGTAAAATTTATTTGATAAAATATTAGACTAATTATTAAATAAATATTTTGTAGTTCTAAGAGGGACACTAGGACTATGTGATACGTTAGCTGGTTATAAGCTTATAAATGTTGTTGGCCCATGGTACACTCAAATGCACAAACCATGTCCTTGAAGGTCCAAACTACAATTTTGTTGTGCTAGCTACTGGTTCTCTATTTCTCGCACTAATGGCTACATTATCTGTTAATAGATCGCTTAAGAAAAAAAAAACGAATGAGTGAAGTCAAGAACATTATTAACTTTTAAATGTTTATACTACCGCCATTTGTGTCCCTGCTTTTTAATGTCTCTCCTGGTTGGTTTCACCCTCATGTTTCTTACCAACTGCTGGTATAGTTGCGGCTCTTAGTGAACGTTGTCTGATATGTTTTGGTGGATCCTAGATGAGTAAGCATGTAGTTGGCCCTCGAAAACCGCAAGCAGTTTCAGAAAATCCTACTGCTTTTCATGCGGTCGCAAATGTGATACTTCATATGCCTGAATATGAACGATTTTCCGTTGTGCCAGAGTTTTGTTAGATCAGGGTCTATATATTAGCATTTTTGAGCGTGTTTAAGTGAGTAGTATTGGAAATATGAGGGTCGCTTGTTGGGTGGTAGGGGTAATATTAGGAGAGGCTTGTTACGTGGTAGGGGATATATTAGGGGAGGTTTTGTCCTTGGTAGGGAAAACATTCACGTATCAAGGTTGCTCAAACTATGCGTTTATTGGTGAACTTAACCATGTTTATGGCAATACCGGCGCCTAATAGTGATATATTCGTTTTGGAATTTAGTATCTTTCGGATTGTGATGCAGTAGGGGTTATTCAGACTGGTGTAGATGGTGTGGGTAGGGTGTTTGTGCCAGTGTGTTTGGGGGTGATGAGCATGTTGTGATTCAAATGGAACAAAACATTATAGATGTTGATACTTAGAAATTGAACTTCAAGGTGTAAATGATGGAATTATTTAAGAGATGGAGGATGAAAAATTTGTTGATGCATCGATTGCATGTGTTCAGATGGAGAATCAAGAAGTTGTTGATGGTGGGAATGTAATGGCTGTTTAGATGGAGAATTCTGAATTTATGGATAGTGGGAATGTAGACTTTGTTGATGAAGGAAATGCACGTGTTGTTCAAGGGAATGACGAAATTGTGGAAGCTTGCAATGAAGCATTCGGTTTTCTATGTATTAAACCATTACTTTACCTACTTTTGTATACAAATCGCTGACTTTCACTCTACTAGCAATAAAGCATCCGGTTTTCTATGTGAATTAAAATATGGTTATCCCATGGGGTATAAATGAGCGAGTTGCACATGGGGCTGGTCAGCTCATTTATCCCATGCGGTATAAATTAGCTAGTTGCACATGGGGTTGGTCAGCTCGTATTAAAATCAAAACCTCGAGCACGTTTTGGATATTTGCTGATCAAATATGGTTAATGAGAAATGTCCATTACATAATCTTTAAAATTATTCATGTTAATATAAGTTCGTAATGAAATAGTACCAAAATAAATAGTCATTGTGCCAAGTAACCTATTTGCATCATCGATAAGTCAATGTAAAGGACGCAAATTAATGGGAGGGCTCCTACTCATCTGAATTCAAATTCACTGTAACACACCACCAAGTACGCACTACTCACTTTGTAAGTTCATTGATGACCAGTTGCTTCAATGGTGTAAAGTATGATTTCTAAGGCAGTTTCCCAAATAAAGACCCATACCAATAAAATAAGCACACACAGTACTATGAACCAGGGCGGCTTATAAGTGAAAGCAACCCATCATTAATGGTGATCCCGTGAGCTCGCGTATTGTATTGTTACGGTCATCGACGCCGTGAGTATTGCTATACATTGTCCTCCACAATCAGTATGTGGCTCTTCAAGAGCTTGTGTGATGCGCAATATTGAAAGGGAGCAATATTAAGTTACGAAGTTTTAGAATGAATCCTAAACTCTGCACCTTATTTTTTTAAGTAAACCTTGAGAGATTCTGAAAAAAAATTTAAACAAAATGAACACTAACTTGGAATACAGGATGATGCATACTGCGAATTGAATAATATAGCTGAAAACGACCAATTCAATATGAGAAACATGTGCGCAATCAAGCAAGCAAACAATTTTATGATTAGGGTTCATGCATGATTTGGAGGTTTTGAATAAAAGAAAGTTTAAGTTTAGTTGATGGTTGGATCTTGTTTTGATGATTATGAAATCATCATCAACTTGATTATGTGTTCTGATTAAATGTTTGTTGGGTAATCTTTGATGAGTTAGTCCTAATAATTAAAGGCTTTCATGAGATTAAAGACACAAATAAATGAGATCCAATTAACCGTTTTGTTATGTCTTAATGTAAGTTTTTATTAGTCTTTATGCTAGTTTAATAGTAGCGGTTTCGTGTATTAAGTAGTAGCAATTGTAAGCTATAAATAGATAGGAAATCATTGTAATGCAATAGTATCAGTAAAGCTTTTTTATTTCACATTGTGTAGTTTTGAGTGTGAGTTTTGAAGCTTGATATTCTACATTTAGTATCAGAGCGAGGTTCGATTTAAGGCGGGTTTGAGAGTCGGTTTCAAGAGAAGGTGTAGCCCTTCGCTGCGGGGCGGCGCAACAAGGAACCGGGTTTAGTCATTAAGGGGCGATGGGTTGTTTTTGTGTTGATCAGCTTCCTTGTTCGTGAAAGGGGGTGTAAGTTAACTTTGATCATTGTTCCATCTTGAAGAGACTAACCGAGAGGAGTGCAAAACGAACAGACCAGATATGTCAAAGCAGGTGGCTTATGATTTGGTTCGTTTTGTAGGTGCAAGAAGCGAGTAGAGTGTGTAGCTTGTCTTCTTGGTCGAGGAATAGGTCTCTCGGAACAGGTCTTATCGGAAAAGGGGTTGTTGCTTCGTGTTTTTTCATCGCGAGACACTTACCAGAGATGCATGATAAACGGCCAGGATGACATCAAAGCAGGTGGCTTTGATTCGGCTCGTTAGGCGGCTGAAAGAAAACAGGTAGAAGCGGATGGCTTTGTTTTCTTAATCGGTGGAAAAGTGTTCCTGAAACAAGCGTGAGTGAATAGTTTAGGGCTGTGATGTTATGATCACAAGTACAAGTCTTGTAAGGAGGTTCCATCCTTGATCGATTTGGTCGTGAGATAAACGAAAGGCGCAAAAAAGACGAGCAGGATGAATCAAAGCAGTGGGCTCTGAGTTTAGTTCATGTTGCAGGTATTAGAAGACGGTAAAGGTGTGGTCACCTTATTTTCTTGATTGGTGGAATAATCTCACGGAATAGCATTGATCTATCGACACTTGTATGGTTGCCAGGACTATAAGGGAATGGAGAAACAAGGTGTTAAACATTATGGCAGTGGAAGTTCAAATCAGGTGGCTTTGGAAGTGGCCAGGGAAGAGGTCGTGGATCCGGGATAGGTCGAGATGGTAACGGAAACGGGATGCCATGTTACATGTTACGGGGGTGTTTGTGAACAATCAACAGTGGTTTAGCTAGAGAAGACTTTGGACGTGACCGAGGTGGAGGTCGGGTGTTCGGAAAAGGAACGAGATACACGGACCGTTGAATAAGCTCGGGTCAACATCATGCAGATTACGGGGGTGAATGTTGGGTAATCTTTGATGAGTTAGTCCTAATATTTAAAGGCTTTCATGAGATTAAAGACACAAATAAATGAGATCCAATTAACCGTTTTGTTATGTCTTAATGTAAGTTTTTATTAGTCTTTATGCTATTTTAATGGTAGTGGTTTCATGTATTAAGTAGTAGCAATTGTAAGTTATAAATAGATAGGAAATCATTGTAATGCAATAGTATCAGTAAAGCTTTTTTATTTCACATTGTGTAGTTTTGAGTGTGAGTTTTGAAGCTTGATATTCTACAATGTTTATGCATGATTCATTTTAGTTTGATATAAGAACTGAGATTTGTTTTACAAATCATAATAAGGGAAATGCCACAATACTTTAAAAAGGTTTTAATACAACTTTGGGTGCAAGTAATTGATGATGATACATACTATACGCTGATGCTTGCTTGCTGCAAATCAACAGCCTTAACATGGCATAGATGGAGCTGCTTGCACTAATGGTATTGTACCTAGCTCGCCTCTAATATCAGCACGATTTATTGCTTGAAAAGGCTGAATTGATTATCTATTTTCCCATTAAGGTGAAATAATCAAATCAGAAAAGATGTTGTTTTCTTCTTTACTGAACCAGCCTGTACGTGACTCCATTTACGACGATAGCTAGTAATAAAGAGTGATCCGAGCTAGAGGAGTAGTTGATCCGTGGTTCAAAATTAATTAATTCCTTCTAGCTAATAGAATTAAAGGTTATAGTTTGCATTTTTACTGTTTTGCATATATCTCAAGAAGAATAAAATACTACCAACTACCATCTAATATCTACTTCTTTATGATGTTTTAAAACCTGGTTGACCCGGTCTCTTCAACCGTTCGAAAACCTGTCTAGATGTGGTGGAGTTTTTGCTTGAATGAAAAGCAGATTGAACCGCTTATCGGGTTTACTTGGTTTGATAAACTGATGCAGGAGTATTATTGAGATTATTATTTTATTTAGTTTCCTTATTTTATTTTCCAAGAATATTTGTTAACTTTTTCTCTAAGTTTAGTTTTCCTATAAAATTAGGACTTGGGTTTATTATATGGAATTATTATTGAGTTATGAATAAAAATTACAGACTTTTAGTCCTTTGTTAATCAACTTAAATCCAAGTTAGGGTTTATTGTTCGATTTCATCCAAATAATCGCGTATTCGTTGAATCAACGATTGTTGGAGTTACCTGATTATCGGTATTCTTTTTGAATCAACGATAGTTGGAAGGATTGTTTCTAGCATTCTTTGGAATCAACAGATTCAATTATCTATCCTTGTTTCACGCTACATCAGTTGGTATCAAGAGCCGAAGTTCCTGATTAAGATGTTAGAATATCCGTTTTTTGAGGCTGATGGTTCATCTTCTGATGAATGGGAAGATTATGGTGCGACTAGTGATGATTATGATGGACCTCCCATATTTGATAAATATGAAGAAGAATCGATGCTAGTTTATGATACAAATATTGAAGATGTTATTGAGGAAGAAGAAGGATTTATCGGGAAAGAAGGATTTGGTGGGGAAGAAGACAACAGTCAAGACTTCGTAGTTGTGGCTAATAATATTTATTTTTCAAGGATCCAAAATATCATGATCGATAAGTTGGGTTTTAAGACGATCAAGGTTCGTGGTCGAGTCATTTTAAAGAAAGGAAACTTGATGCAAGAAATGCAAACTTGGATGCTACGAATACAAAGGACGAGTGAGGCAAACTCGAGGACGAGTTTTTCAAAGAAGGGGAGAATGATGCAGGAGTATCATTGAGATTATTATTTTATTTAGTTTCCTTATTTTATTTTCCTAGAATATTTTGTTAACTTTTTCTCCAAGTTTAGTTTTCCTTTAAAATTAGGACTTGGGTTTATTGTATGGAATTATTATTGAGTTATGAATAAAAATTACAGACTTTTAGTCTTTAGTTAATCAACTTAAATCCAAGTTAGGGTTTATTGTTCGATTTCATCCAAATAATCGGGTCTTCGTTGAATCAACGATTGTTGGAGTTACCTGATTATCGGTATTCTTTTTGAATCGACGATAGTTGGAAGGATTATTTCTGGCATTCTTTGGAATCAACAGATTCAATTGTCTATCCTTGTTTCACGCTACATCATAAACCCAGCCCGTTCATAAATTTTTTAAAAATAAATCTAGCACAAACTTTTTTTCTTCCATAAAGATTTGCAAGTTTGAGGGTAATCTACCATAGTCTGTTATAAAACACCTTAAAAAGATTTTAAAACATCATCAACTGCAAATTCAACCATTAAAAAGCTAAGAAAACAAGCATACTTTTATCAAAGGCAAAGTAAAGCAAGCATATAAGTTTGAAAAGCCTTTCGCCTCGATCATAAAGAGCTACCTGTTAATAATTTGTCTAAATAAACATTATCTATATGTTTGTCTAGTAAAAGAAGGTTTAATTTTAATAACAAACTCATTAAGGTAGGTTAAATACTAGTAAATGTTACAAAACTAAAAATATGAATACAACATTCATATAGAAAATAATGTTATAAACTCACAAGCCAATTACCAAGAAGCCAGATTCAAACACCACCAGAATCACAAGCTTTTTGAAACGGTGTAAGTAAAGACACAAATGTTGTATAAGCCTCGCAAAGAGCTCAGGCTCAAGTTGGCTCATTTTCACCCCTCGAGATAACCAAACCACTGTGCATAGTTGTTTCACCTCTTTTTATCTCCTTCATAAACATAAACCATTATTTTGATGAAATACTATTATCAAGTTTTATCATTGTATGAGGAAGCATATTTCCTAGACAGTTAAGAGCACCTTAATTAGTACTCCATGAAACTTATGCCTTTTTTACAACTTGAACTCGTTTTACGTGGCCTTATACTCCTAGAATAGCTAAAATCAGCCGATCATGTATTTTTAATTAGATCAATTTGTTGGTTGGGTAATTGAGTCGATACGAAGTTAACATTTTAAGTAATCCGGTCATGCAAAGGGAACTACATTTAGTGTAAAAAAAACTGATATATACCGTATATTGGGGAACTACTTTTGAACCTTTCAAGAACTTTTTCAAAAATAATTCGTTGTGAATTTAGACAATATTTTAATGCACCAACATACACAATCTTGTGCAATTTTTAGAAAAATTTTCGAGAATTTAAAAGAATAAAAAATTTTCATATCCTTCACACTGATAATCTTTACCCATTGCTATCCTACTGTATTATAACTTCCTTCATCCTAATATTATTGTCCGTCTTTTATATTCTTTATCCAAAATTTTGGGATATGTCCTCGTCAAAAGCTTTGATCAAATATCTCCGCATTGTGTCACAGTGAATGTCTTGTTTTATAGTTTAGCACCTTTGGTGAGGACAAGTGTGTCTTTAATATAAGTCTCGTGGCACATTCTACTATTTGTCGTTGCGCTATATGTACAAAACACACTCATACGCCAAAAAGACAAGTAGCCGTTTAGCCTACACGGACATACTGTTAAATTTTCTATGTTTAGTATGTTGTATGTTAAATGATTTAGTGTATAATTTTATGGGCATAAAAATGATTTTTTTTAGATTAAAGTCATTTGACAAAAGCATAGAAGATGAGGGTCTAAACTGGAACATTGAAGCTTATATAAAAAAACCAACCTACATCTTGTTTTCATGACAAGCATAGAACCACCAGCTCCATTACATATGTTTTTTCACCAAGTGTTGATTGTAATATTGTGATACCCTATAACCGAGGTCACTTACCTTATCTTAAATTACGCTTATTTTTGAAATTTTTATTAAATTTTATTTGCTATATATTTTATCATTTTGGTTGAAACCGATATTCGAGGTTATAATTTTGACGATTGACGATTTAAGAAGAACGATGACGAATACGATCCCGATAGATGCCCAAATTTCTATAATTATTGTCGATTTATCGATATTGTAATTTTTCGAGAATTTTACTTTCGGTTCGTGTTAAGTCGAGTCGGGTGAGTTTTATTGCCTTCCGGGTACATTTAAAGTGTCCTAAAAATATTTTGGAGTGTTCGGGATGATCCCCGACTCCCGTAAAATTTTCAAAAATGACTAATGAGTCAATCCCGTAAACTTATAAGGTCGTTTTTGCTTAAGGACAAAAGAAAGCCTATATTGCACTCAAGGTCCCTCCCATTTTTACAAAAAGGAGGAACCAAACACACACTAAACATTTTTACCCCAAAAAAATTTCTCACCCTGTCCTTTTCTCTCTTTAGGCCACCGGCCATACCCACCACCACCACCACCACATTTAAATTTCTTGGTTTTTGATTAATTCTAATTAAAGACCACATCTTAAAAACCTTTTGTAAGTGTTAATCCATGGTTTAATCCAACATGCATTAACATGATTTTTCCAAAAATTAAAAGATTTTTCAAAAGTTTATTTTGATGTTAATTAGGCATTTGCATGTTTAATTCAAGTATGAATGATGTTAAATCACTAAACAAATCAACCAAAATCAATTTGGTTGATGGGTTTTGATCACCCAAACCCCACGGCTCAAGGGGGGTGTTTGGGGGATCATGGTGGTTGATGTTTTGATGATGGATTATGTGTTTAATCTTGTTTTTACATGTTTTTGAATGGGTAAAACCATTTGCATGTTTGATTTTGTGTTTGGGTTTTATGATGGATTTGAATATTAGGGTGTTTAGGACTGATTATGGTGATTGAGTATGATTAGGAGTGCTTAGGTTGATGTCTAGTGTCGATAAATGGGTTTGGAAACGAGCGTTGGATTGATTTTGGTATAGGTGATTTTAGGCAGAAAGTTTGAGGTGTTTTCGTAAAAATTATTTTGTAAACAGGTCTTGAGGTTAGGATATAGTTCTAGAGTGTCTTCTTAGCTTCGATTTGGTATAAGATAGAGCTTACGACTCCTAACGAGTCAAAAGTTACGATGTTTTGAAATTCGTGTACCGGGAGATGAAAACCGTCATAATCCAAAATTATGCTTGGTTTTAGGTCAAATCCCGGGGACTATAGGTATAGTTTGGTAATTGTTCAAAGGTTGATTTTTGGTCTCAAACCTGCATATTTGAGTCTATTATAAGACTTAGGTGTCAAATGGGTCAATGGAATATTTTAAATGGGTCAAATGAGTCCGACTTGGTCAAAGTGCAATTTTAGTCCGAAAAACGTAGTTTTGGTAAAGTGTTGAGTAACGGGTCGTAAAAGCGAAAACTTTTAATGGGATTAAATATGTGTTTTCTACAGGTCTTAAGGTATTTTTCAGAATTTTCTCAATTTTTATAAAAAGGTTTAAGTCTAGTAAAACAGTCCGTACTTTTGGTAAGTATCGGCGAAAAATGTGTAAAAGGGAATAACGTTAATAACATGGACGAATGATATAAAACGAGTAACACTTATTTGTTTGGTTTTGGTGTGAGTTGTAAATATCACAAGTGACAAATATGTATGTATTATATACAGTACCTTAAGTTTTATAAATGAGATTACTCATTACGCGTTATTGGTTTGATAGGTGTTGATTTACCCGGGCATCCTCATCGTCGTCAGTGACCGTCACTCGAATCGTCGACTACTTGCTATATAAGGTGTGAATTTATAGCCTCGCTTATTATTGTTTTAAATTGTTTTACACGCGAGGGAAATGCATGCTAGTTTTCAAAATGAACATATGTCATGAATGATTGTTGGACCCGAATGTTGCCTTTGAAATTGTGTTGAGTACCTAGTTGCAAAAGGCCCTAATTTCATGAACTATTAACTATTGTTTAATCCTAGCGTGGATTAGAAATAGCCGCTTATACAAAGTGATAGTACTATGGGGTTGACTACCCTATCCGAGACGAGGGCTAGTACGTTGATACCCCCTGCGGACGGATAATTTGTGATAAGAGATAAGGTATAATTGCAACTGATGCCTTAGTAGGGGCACTGGTTTCATCTGAATCACGCCGGTAATTATTACGCAGGTGATTGAGTTAACGGTTTAGTGTCATGAGCTTAAACACAATTGTCATAACCTTGAATATTGATTGTTTGATCGACAATTCTATGAATGATCGTGAATGGTTTTATTACACATATGTTCAAAATGAATTGTAAAACCTATGAATTCCACTCAACGTTTTTGTTGACCAAATTTAGCATGTGTTTCAGGTAACCGATGAAGTGTAGCATGGAGCATGCATTGGATGGAAGTTGTGTGGGGCTTGGAGTCTACTTGTTTTTCCTCCCATTATTACTTGAACATTTTTAAACTTTATGTCATGTTGTTGTGAAAACTGTATCTTTTGGGGTTGAGATTCATGGGGACCGAAACGCAAACTCTGTTGTATCATTTGGGGTTGGAAAACCGTAGACATGTAACTTTTTAACAATTTTAATTTAAGTTCAAACTTTGACGTCACTTTGGAGTCGATGGATATATCTTGTGTGCGATGATAACTGCCTAGCACCCAAATGTTGTAGTTCCGCTGCGCATAGCATTTGGTGGGGTGTTAGAGATTGGTAATCAGAGCCATGAGTTATAGAGAACTAGGTCGTTTTGAAAATTACTAAACTATAACTTTTGGTGTCGTAAGAAATTGTCCAAGCGCACACAACTATCCTGCATGGCTCCGGTAAGGTTTATTTTTGTATTCATGGCATTGATGTATACTTTTGAGTTGAAGTATATATGTGGGTATTTATTACGTAGATATGGAACTACTATATGTAAACGTTGAAATTATACGTGGAGTACCCGATACCGTAATTCTTGTATTATTTATGCATGAGCATCATATTATCGCATTTTGGGCATGTGTACCACCTTTGTATTGCATTTGCATGCATGTATTTATAAATATTGAATAGTAATCTTACGTACCCTCCAAAATTCTCTGTTATTGCAGGAATGGCCGAGGTACCGCCTAACGGAAATGGAGACGATTACGTCGTAGGACACGAAGGGGGACCGTTTCCTCCGAACCCGCCGAATAATGACAATGGATGGATCGCTCCAAAAGAAGCGGTAGAGCCGAGAAATGACAGTGACAAAAGTGACGTGGACAACTTCAGTATCAGTAGCGATGGTAGTGAGGATTCTGAGGAAGAGCCCGAGGAACCGGTGGATGATGGAATTCCCGAGAATGCTGTCGGTCAGACCGAACCTGAATTATTTCAATCTCCAAATTCGCCAAAGGGTTATGAAGTGCCTCCGACCGACCGATATGAGCAGCAACCCGTTCGTCGCCCGATGGACAATTGTAAGGACTACCTGAGGACAGTGCCAGGGTTTATTCGAGTAAGTAATGGAAGTGGTGCAGAATCCAGCAATATATCTAAGTCACAATCTATTCATGAGAATATCGCGAGGGTCTATTTTCCGAGACCGATACACTATTGGGACCCCGAGGGTCGTTTGAGGAGGATGGATAGGTTGATGTATGAGCGGTTTGTGGTGGAAACGAGGGTAATAAACAGATTCGACGAGAATGAAAGAGCACACCAAAGGTTATTGGCAAGAACTTCAAGGATTGAGTTTGATGGAAATGCAAACAAGAGTGATATCAACAGTCTGAGATCGATGATAGCGAACTTGAGTGCCAGTCTTGAACGAGTTAGGGAAGATCAAGCAAGATTGACTAGGATGCAGAGTTGGGAGCATCGAGTGAGAGCATCTTTGCCCCCAGATTGGAGATTTGTGGATGACTTGGAAATGGAAGCTAATGACTTCATGATCTAGCCACCTGCCAGAGGTGTTTGTATCACTGTAGGAAATCATATAGCAGTTGAGTGTGGGTCTACGTCAGGGACGAAGAAGGCGACTGAATGTGGGCCGAACGACAAAGGAAAGAGGAAGATGGATGAAGAGGACGAGGAAGATAACGACGAGGAACCCGAGGAAGATGATGATGAACCGCCATCCAAGAGGTCGTGTGGATCACCACATGACTAGTTGCTTGTATTGTATTTTATCTTTGATCGTTGTAATGGAACTATTTTAGACTTTTGTATGATGGCATTGTGACGAAAAACTTGAGGACCTAAGTTTTATGGAGAATGGTTGTAGTGGCAATACTTTTCACAATTTTGGTTGATTATCAATACAATTCATGTTTACCTTTCATGATATGTGATATGTCTTTAATTTGCTCTTTTGTGATGTGAATTGATGAATATTAGTAACTTTGTAGCGATGTGTCGTTGTATTTATATTATGTCTTGAAAGAGACATCCATCTTAATCTTGATGTGTATACTTACATTGTTTTTCTATTTTCCCTGTCTTTGCAGAGAGGTGTATTTGAGAACGCACCATGCCGCCAAAGCTAACAGCAACCCGTGTGAACACGATGATTCAGGAAGCCATTGCGAATGCGCTAGAAGCAGATCGAGCAGATAGAAACCCAGATCAAGGCAGAAATGTGGGGAGACAACAAGCCCCAAGAGAGTGTACTTACTCTAGTTTTATGAAATGCGGTCCAACGCAGTTTTGTTGAACTGGTGGAGCTCTAGAACTCAGGAGATGGTTAGAAAAGGTCGAGAGTACTTTTGAGATTAGTGGTTGCTCAGAAGCGAATAAGGTCAAGTTTGCGGCTGCTACTTTTCTTGATGACGCATTGAGTTGGTGGAACATCCAAGTAGCCACTGTTGGGTTAGCAGTAGCGAATGCAAGAACTTGGGCTGCTACTAAGGCTCTTTTGACCAAGAAGTTCTGTCCTGAAGAGGAGCTGGGTCAATTGGAAGATGAGTTGAGGCACCTGACTTTGAGAAACAATGATATCACTGCTTACACCAGGAGGTTTAATGAATTAAGCCTTTTGTGTCCCGATGCCTTTGCCGATGATAGCAAGAAGATGAAACAGTACATCAAAGGTCTGTCCAGTAATATCAAGGGTGAAACGACTTCATCTAAGCCTGGGTCGTTTGATGAAGCGGTCCAAATGGCTCACGCGTTGATGGACGTCAAACTGCAAGACAAGAAGAACTTCATTGCTGAAGGAAACAAGAGGAAGTGGGAGGCAGCACAGAGCAATCAAACCCAGGGTCAAATCCGAGGTGGAAACCGTAATAATCAGGGTCAGAACCGCAATCAGTAGTTCAACCAACGAAGGAATGACGGGATGAGAGCTGTTACAAACCCCAGAGGAGCGAAGGTGAATCCCCACTGTGGTCGATGCAACTTGTACCATGTAGGGAGTTGCCCACCTGCGTGTGGAAAATGTGGAAAAGCGGGTCTTAGGATTTCAGATTGCCGAACAAAGGGAGTAGCCACTGGGGCGAAAGCTACGAGAGTGATGGGCTGTTTTGGATGTGGAGAAAGAGGACACAAGCAAGGAAATTGCCCGAAGGTTGGGAACAGGCAAGGAGGTAACAATGCTGCTGCCGTGTATCAAGTAGGGACGGTTGATAAACCACAAGGTCCTAACGTGGTTACCGGTACGTTTTTGCTAGACGCTTGTTATGCTAGTATTTTGTTTGATTCTGGTTCCGAAAAGAGTTTCGTAGATGTTAAATTTAGTCGTCATATCGATAGAAAACCGGTATTGTTAACGACTAGTTATAACGTGGAATTAGCCGATGGGAAAATCGTTAGTACGAATTCTATACTGAAATGGTGTACCTTGAAGTTAGGAAATTACGCTTTTGAAATCGACTTAATGCCCATAGAGCTAGGATCGTTTGACGTGATCGTGGGAATGGATTGGGTGATGGCGCATAGTGCCGTGATCGTCTGTGGAGAGAGATTAGTTCAGATCCCGTTGAGGAATAGGGTCTTGGCTGTGAAGGGAGATGAATGCACTTCTCGTTTGAAAGTGATTTCTTGTTTGAAAATGATGAAGTATGTAGAAGATGGATGCGATGTGTTTTTGGCACAAGTTTCTAGTGATGGTGACTTAGAGGCGAAGTTAGAAGAGGTACCTGTAATTTGCGAATATCCAGAAGTTTTTTCAGACGAGTTGCCAGGTTTACCACCCACCCGTGAGGGCGAGTTTCGAATCGATTTGGTGCCGGGAGCTGCACCGGTTGCGCGTGCACCCTATCGATTAGCACCATCAGAGTTAAAGGAGTTATCAGATCAACTGAAGGAGTTGATGGATAAGGGATTTATTCGACCGAGCTCGTCACCATGGGGAGCGCCAGTGTTGTATGTGAAGAAGAAGGATGGATCATTTCGGATGTGTATTGACTATAGAGAGCTCAACAAGCTGACGGTTAAGAATCGGTATCCATTGCCGAGGATTGACGATTTGTTTGATCAATTACAAGGTTCCTGTGTATACTCAAAGATCGACTTGAGGTCAGGGTATCATCAACTGCGTGTGAGAGAGGAGGATATTCCTATAACTGCCTTTCGTACGCGGTATGGACACTTTGAATTTCGAGTGATGCCGTTTGGGTTGACAAACGCGCCTGCTGTATTCATGGACCTTATGAATCGAGTATGCAATCGGTATCTAGATAAGTTTGTCATTGTTTTTATCGATGATATTCTTATTTACTCTAAGAGTAAGGAAGAGCACGAGAAGCACCTGAGAAAGATATTGGATCTGCTGAAGAAAGAGAAGCTGTATGCGAAGTTCTCGAAGTGTGAGTTTTGGTTAGAGTCTGTGCAATTCCTTGGTCACATAATTAATAGTAAAGGAGTTCGCGTGGATCCTGCCAAGGACGAAGCGATCAGGGAATGGTCGGCACCGATAACGCCGACTAAAGTTCGACAATTCCTTGGTTTAGCTGGGTATTATCGGAGATTCATTGAAGTATTTTCGTTGATTGCGAAGCCATTGACAAAGCTTACCGAGAAGAATAGAGTGTATGAATGGGGAACTGAGGAAGAATTCGCTTTCAAAACTCTCAAGGACAAGTTATGTTCCGCGCCGATATTATCATTACCTGAAGGAACCGAAGATTTTGTAGTGTATTGTGACGCATCTCGTAAGGGTTATGGAGCTGTGTTGATGCAGCGTGAGAAGGTGATTGCTTATGCGTCGAGAAAATTGAGGAAGAATGAAGAGAACTACACGACGCATGATTTGGAATTAGGAGCTGTGGTTTTTGCGTTGAAATTGTGGAGACATTATTTGTATGGGACGAAGTGTGTTGTATTCACTGACCACAAGAGTTTGCAGCACATTTTAGATCAAAAGGAGTTGAACATGCGACAAAGACGATGGGTAGAATTACTGAGTGACTATGACTATGAAATTCGCTACCATCCTGGTAAGGCGAATGTCGTAGCAGATGCACTTAGTAGGAAGGATCGAGAGAAACCTTTGAGAGTCAGAGCTTTAGTGATGACTGAGAGTGTTGATCTAACCGAAACAATACTGAAGGCTCACGAGAGGGGATTAATGAAAGAGAATGTTGATGCTGAGAACTTGGGAAGAATGTTGAAACCTCTTTTTGTGAATAGGTCAGACGGGCTGAGATATTTCGAGAATCGGATTCTGTTACCGTTGTGTCCATCCGAGGAAGGAAAGCCTGGAGTACGAGATTTGGTTATGAACGAGTCTCATAAGTCGAAGTACTCGATACATCCTGGATCGGATAAAATGTATCATGACCTGAAGAAAGTCTATTGGTGGCCGAATATGAAGGCGGATATTGCTCGTTACGTTGGTAAGTGTTTGACTTGTGCGAAGGTTAAAGCCGAACATAAGAAGCCGTCTGGGCTGTTGGTGCAACCAGAGATCCCAGAATGGAAATGGGAGAGAATCGCTATGGATTTCGTGACGGGTTTACCCAGAACTCCTAGTGGATGTGATATGATTTGGGTAATAGTGGATAGATTGACGAAATCTGCTCATTTCTTACCTATGAAGAAGACGGACAGTATGGAGAAGCTGGCCAGTGTGTACGTGAAGGAGATCGTTTGCAGACATGGAGTACCTTTACCGATCATTTCGGATCGCGATAGTAGGTTTACTTCAGAATTTTGGAAATCGCTTCAACGTGCGATGGGCACTGAATTGATTTTGAGCACGGCTTATCACCCGGAGACTGATGGCCAGAGTGAACGAACTATTCAGACGATGGAGGACATGCTCCGAGCATGCGTGATTGATTTTGGAGGAAGTTGGGAACGCCACTTGCCTTTAGTGGAGTTTTCGTATAATAATAGTTATCATGCGAGCATCAAGGCTACACCATTCGAAGCGTTGTATGGAAGGAAGTGTAGATCACCTGTGTGTTGGAGTGAAGTACGAGAAAGTCAATTGACTGGACCCGAAATGGTTTTAGAGACGACAGAGAAGATTGTGCAAATCAAGAACCGATTACTTGCTGCGAGAAGCCGACAGAAGAGTTATGGCGATAACAGAAGAAAACCGTTGGAATTTGAATTCGGAGATATGGTTATGCTTAAAGTTTCGCCGTGGAAGGGTGTAATTCGTTTTGGGAAGAAAGGAAAGTTGAGTCCGAGGTATATTGGACCATTTAAGATCGTTAAAAGAATTGGACCAGTAGCGTATAAGTTAGAGTTGCCGAGCGAGCTTAGTGCTATTCACGACACGTTTCACGTATCAAATTTTAAGAAGAGTTTAGCGGATAAGGAATTGATGATTCCTTTGGACGAGATTCAACTGGACGACAAAATGCATTTCGTGGAAGAACCCGTGGAAATTATGGACCGAGAGGTCAAGAGGCTGAAGCATAGTAGAATTCCCATTGTGAAGGTTCGATGGAATTCTAGGCGTGGACCGGAATACACTTGGGAACGTGAGGACTTTTTCAAGGAAAGGTATCCTCATCTGTTCCAGCGACACGAAATGTGAGTATAAGAAGAGGCGAGCGCCGGGACGTCGCTCTCTTTAAGGAGGGGTGGATGTGACACCCTAGAACCGAGGTCACTTACCTTACCTTAAATTACGCTTATTTTTTAAATTTTTATTAAATTTTATTTGCTATATATTTTATCATTTTGGTTGAAACCGATATTCGAGGTTATAATTTTGACGATTGACGATTTAAGAAGAACGATGACGAATACGATCCCGATGGATGCCCAAATTTCTATAATTATTGTCGTTTTATCGATATTGTAATTTTTCGAGAATTTTACTTTCGGTTCGTGTTAAGTCGAGTCGGGTGAGTTTTATTGCCTTCCGGGTACATTTAAAGTGTCCTAAAAATATTTTGGAGTGTTCGGGATGATCCCCGACTCCCGTAAAATTTTCAAAAATGACAAATGAGTCAATCCCGTAAACTTATAAGGTCGTTTTTGCTTAAGGACAAAAGAAAGCCTATATTGCACCCAAGGTCCCTCCCATTTCTACAAAAGGAGGAACCAAACACACACTAAACATTTTTACCCCCAAAAAAATTTCTCACCCTCTCCTTTTCTCTCTTTAGGCCGCCGGCCATACCCACCACCACCACCACCACATTCAAATTTCTTGGTTTTTGATTAATTCTAATTAAATACCACACCTTAAAAACCTTTTGTAAGTGTTAATCCATGGTTTAATCCAACATGCATTAACATGATTTTTCCAAAAATTAAAAGATTTTTCAAAAGTTTATTTTGATGTTAATTAGGCATTTGCATGTTTAATTCAAGTATGAATGATGTTAAATCACTAAACAAATCAACCAAAATCAATTTGGTTGATGGGTTTTGATCACCCAAACCCCACGGCTCAAGGGGGGTGTTTGGGGGATCATGGTGGTTGATGTTTTGATGATGGATTATGTGTTTAATCTTGTTTTTACATGTTTTTGAATGGGTAAAACCATTTGCATGTTTGATTTTGTGATTGGGTTTTATGATGGATTTGAATATTAGGTTGTTTAGGACTGATTATGGTGATTGAGTATGATTAGGAGTGCTTAGGTTGATGTCTAGTGTCGATAAATGAGTTTGAAAACGAGCGTTGGATTGATTTTGGTATAGGTGATTTTAGGCAGAAAGTTTGAGGTGTTTTCGTAAAAATTATTTTGTAAACAGGTCTTGAGGTTAGGATATAGTTGTAGAGTGTCTTCTTAGCTTTGATTTGGTATACGATAGAGCTTACGACTCCTAACGAGTCAAAAGTTATGATGTTTTGAAATTCGTGTACCGGGAGATGAAAACCGTCATAATCCGAAATTATGCTTGGTTTTAGGTCAAATCCCGGGGACTATAGGTATAGTTTGGTAAATGGTCAAAGGTTTATTTTTGGTCTCAAACCTGCATATTTGAGTCTATTATAAGACTTAGGTGTCAAATGGGTCAATGGAATATTTTAAATGGGTCAAATGAGTCCGACTTGGTCAAAGTGCAATTTCAGTCCGAAAAACGTAGTTTTGGTAAAGTGTTGAGTAACGGGTCGTAAAAGCGAAAACTTTTAATGGGATTAAATATGTGTTTTCTACAGGTCTTAAGGTATTTTTGAGAATTTTCTCAATTTTTATAAAAAGGTTTAAGTCTAGTAAAACAGTCCTTACTTTTGGTAAGTATCGGCGAAAAATGTGTAAAAGGGAATAACGTTAATAACATGGACGAATGATATAAACGAGTAACACTTATTTGTTTAGTTTTGGTGTGAGTTGTAATTATCAAAAGTGACTAATATGTATGTATTATATACAGTACCTTAAGGTTTATAAATGAGATTACTCATTACGCGTTATTGGTTTGATAGGTGTTGATTTACCCGGGCATCCTCATCGTCGTCAGTGACCGTCACTCGAATCGTCGACTACTTGTTATACAAGGTGTGAATTTATAGCCTCGCTTATTATTATTTTAAATTGTTTTACCCGCGAGGGAAATGCATGCTAGTTTTCAAAATGAACATATGTCATGAATGATTGTTGGACCCGAATGTTGCCTTTGAAATTGTGTTGAGTACCTAGTTGCCAAAGGCCCTAATTTCATGAACTATTAACTATTGTTTAATCCTAGCGTTGATTAGAAATAGCCGCTTATACAAAGTGATAGTACTATGGGGTTGACTACCCTATCCGAGACGAGGGCTAGTACGTTGATACCCCCTGTGGACGGATAATTTGTGATAAGAGATAAGGTATAATTGCAACTGATGCCTTAGTAGGGGCACTGGTTTCATCTGAATCACGCCGGTAATTATTACGCAGGTGATTGAGTTAACGGTTTAGTGTCATGAGCTTAAACACAATTGTCATAACCTTGAATATAGATTGTTTGATCGACAAGTCTATGAATGATCGTGAATGGTTTTATTACACATATGTTCAAAATGAATTGTAAAACCTACGAATTCCACTCAACGTTTTTGTTGACCAAATTTAGCATGTGTTTCAGGTAACCGATGAAGTGTAGCATGGAGCATGCATTGGATGGAAGTTGTGTGGGGCTTGGAGTCTACTTGTTTTTCCTCCCATTATTACTTGAACATTTTTAAACTTTATGTCATGTTGTTGTGAAAACTGTATCTTTTGGGGTTGAGATTCATGGGGACCGAAACGCAAACTCTGTTGTATCATTTGGGGTTGGAAAACCGTAGACATGTAACTTCTTAACAATTTTAATTTAAGTTCAAACTTTGACGTCTCTTTGGAGTCGTTCGATATATCTTGTGTGCGATGATAACTGCCTAGAACCCAAATGTTGTAGTTCCGCTGCGCATAGCATTTGGTGGGGTGTTAGAAATATTGTTGCTCCAATCGCGCGAAAAAAAGAAAAATTCTACTTGATGAAATGGGTGGTCTCGAAATTTTAAGACACGGTAATATTTTTACTTTTAAGACACAATATGGATCATATTTCTTTTTTGGTCGCTTGATTCCGTGTGTTTTACGAATCTCGCTGAGTAGGCTAAAACAGTTTCAAAGTTCTCTTAATTTTCAGTTTTGCATAACCTAAAATTTGTTGTACATTTTTATTATACTGATGTAATATAGGATTTGGTACAAGCGAATTTTCAAAATGAACTTTTAATGTAACACAAACCTTATTATAGGTCAACTACTATAAGACTATGAGTTGTCATTTGATGATTATAGTTGTGTTGTCAATAAATTTTTAAAAAATGCAAATTTGTCTTTATATTTATCGTAACAAAAATACGTTTTTTAATAATTTTTAATTAGTATAAGCATTATTTTTTTGTAAGCGACACAACTTTATCCATAATTTCTTTTAGTTTTCAATATTTGTACCCGGAAAGGCATCACCGAACCATTTGACCCTTTGACTTGCTGATCCGTTAATTTTTTATTTTCTTTTTAGCTATGTAGTGGCTTGTGGTGGAATTGTTGTCGGTACTGGTATTCTTGGTTTGCACATTCTGGAAGCATACGAGAACGCTGTGAAACATCTAATGAGGACATGACGAAACAGGGCCGCCCTAAGCTTATTTCAGCTCACTATCACAACACTTCCATTGATATTCTTCTCGTTCATGTTTTTCGAAGAAGTTATTAACTGGAATTCTCTACAGATTTCTGGTACGCTTTGGTTGGATTTCTAATTGCTTCGTTCAGTTTGCACTCCACTCACATTGGAAGTTGCAAACAATTCTGCAGCCGAAGTCACGACACAGCTAAGGCAAGTCTTACTGTCACAAAATTGCCACCTAACAATCCCGCAACCTAACAATCCCGCCACTTAAAAATCCCTGGACCTAACCGTGAACAATTAGCCAAAGGTGTAGAATGGCTTGCAAGAGGAACCCCTGCCAAGAATGATTCGCCAACCATTGATGCGGCATTTGACACCCCCAAAGCAGGTTTGCAACGGAATAGTAATTGGGTGTTAGTAGGTGGATCATAGAACAAATGGCATACAAAGCATTGAACATAATTACATGATTTGAAATACAATTGATACAAATATGATTTTAGTACAATCAGATGAAACGTTAAATATCCGTTGTTACAAATATCCCAGTGAAAACAGATCCCCAATTATTATGATGCTCCTAAATGATGCTCAGTCCATGCTCAAATAATCCAGCTTAATTTCTTGAGAAAAGCATGCTTAAAACAGTCAACATAAAGTTGGTGAATTCCTAGAGTTTTGTAAAATCATAGTTCAGGACACTAAATTGTCCTACATAGTGTTGCAAAAAGTTTGATATAAAAATCAAGTGTAGGATCTCAAATATCCCATATAGTATTTCATAAGGTTTGGTAATAATCAAGTTCAAATATATCAGTATGTTCCATGTATTAATGTACCAAATAATAAAAGGTCAAGTTTAGAACCGCAAATATCACAAACATAGTATCACACAAAGCCAAATACTATAAGGTAATTACATTCCCATATTGCCCGAAACTAAGACTTGACAGTTAAGTCCTAGACAAATAAGGACCCTTCGCCTTATTAAAAGGCACCCAATAATAATAAGTTCTGACATGTGAAACATCTGTTGTCCTAGCCGAGGCACAGTGAGCATGACTCACCCAGATGGGGACGTTCAATCCAAAATAGATCTATTTATAACATTCAGGCAATTCAAAAATTCTAATAGCTTCAGATGCACGGGTCATGCGGGTTCATCTATAATAGGCAAATGTAATTAAGGGCAACAGTTCAGTTTGCGTTTCCTCGATCAACAGTTTATTAAGTATAAGTGTGGGGCCACGATCTCACGATATAAAAATCATATAGTCAAAACAAGTTATAGCATGTCTCCCCCTCGCGGGTTAGTAAAAACATAAATAGTAGTGAAAGGCGAGGCTATGAACTCACCTGAAAAGCAGTGTCCGGATAAAATCACAGATAGTCCAGATAGTATGCTCACGATACCGTTAATTACCTAAGTAATTTAAATGATCTCAGTATATGCATATACAATGCATAGATGCGTCCATATAATTAAAGTGCATGCTTATGTTTTTAATATCTTGTCGTTTATTATCCGATCCGTATGTATTTATTTATACATAATAATATACATAGTGAGTCCTTCAAGTTTCTACGATTCACATTAAAAACCCTAAAGTTTATTTAATATAAATAACTTTAGTTAAATTGCACCAATGTCCTCAAGTTTATAATATTAGCCGAATAAATCCCTGGGTTATAAGTTTAAGAAAATGACGGTTCTAGTCCTTTTGGTTTAGGGTTTCTTTTATAGTTTTAATTAACTATTTAATAAAAGAAACTATGGCTTATTAATCTTTCGGCATATGGCAAAGCAAGTCCTCCACATTTTAATCATGTAATACTTTTGGTTCTTGCCATAAGTAGTCCCGCGGGTTTATATATCTTTCGAAACATGGCAAGGATAGTCCCTCGAGTTATAATATAGATTAGGGCTTGCATAACTTATAAGTAATGACACAAAAAGTCCTTTAAGTTCATAATTAAGGTTTATAACCTATGTTAAGGTACGAAACAGCCCCTAGGGCTTGATTATGTTTCGGCTAGTGACACTATTAGTCCCTCAGGTTTATAAAACGTAATGCAACTTTTGGCTAATTACAAAAATGGTCCTTAGGGTTTGTTAAGTCACGAAAAGGATTAAAATGGTCCTTCTAGTTTCTGAAACACACCGTTTGAGCCTTTTAGTTAATGTTTTCATGTTATAAAGTTTCAAATGTTACGGTTTCACCCCTCAAGTTTACAAATTCATGTTTTTACCACGAAAACTCTCATGAACTATTTTCAAAATTTATAACTTTCCAAAGTGAGCTTATTAAATTTTGGGGAGCTTATAAAATAAGCTAAAATGGCTAATGGGCCGTATATGGGTCATTGGGCCTAATTCGGCCCAACTATGAATCCAATATGTTTTAATGGGCTAATTTGGGTCGTTTTAGGTCCATTAACTTATAGAAATAAGAATAGGATGGAATTTTTAGAAATACGCCCGAATAGCATATTGGTTTAGATCTGGGTCTCGGTTGGGCTTTAGGGTCTCGGCTTATAGCTTTTAAGTTTACTAAGGAGTGTTATCAACTAACCATAGGATTAATAGATCTAAGGTTTTAACTAGGTTTCATATAATTTTAACAAAATTTAACCATAATCCAATATAAAGAACATATCCCACGGCTACATTTATTTTGGGAGTTTCAAGATTAAATCTAGGTTTATTTTACAAGTACATGTTTATGTGTTATTGATTAGATAAATTTTATACCCATCCTTGTGGAACCAAAACAAGCCGTGGCCTAGTATGGCTTATTCATGTGTTTTATATTTTGTATAAGTTTGTTTTACCATGGATCCATTTCGTAAATTCTCTATACTCAAAATGATGCAAGATCTAGAGTCTTATGAATTTAAGTACGAGTGTATGCTTGAAATGTAAATAGGTAAATATTGAAAAGAGTATATAAGTGCTTACTTTGCTTATATAGTAATGTGAAGATGTTGACAAGAAACCAATGAACCTAAAATCAACTTAGGAAAACTATATGAACCCTAGCCTTGCATAAACCAAACCGTGACCTCCTTGTAACCTTCCTAGCTTCCTTTTACCCTAAGTTAGTGTTATGTAGAGTTAGGATTGTAAAGACAAGTATTTGAGGTATTGAAAGTGGTTTTTGAAAGGATTTGTGTATGGGTTTAATTGATGCCGAGAGGTAGAGAGAAGAATGTGGGAGATATTGTGAAATTGTGCTGAGTGTGTGTGTATAAAACACACGGCTAGGAGTACATGTATAGGAGATGTGAGATCTTTGGGAGATTAGGGAGAATCTAAGGTAGATTGTATGGGATATGGTAGATCTTTGATAGATTTGAGTATGTTTTGTGATGTTTGTATGAGACTCGGTTTTCACGCAAGATATAATAGGATTTAGGATATCAATATAGTACTAATATATCACCCCTAGATCTTGTAGGATTTGGAAGATATTCGTGTAGATTTCATAAGATATGGTGTTGATTTGGTTAGATTTGTCTAGGCAAAATGAAACGTGGGAATTAAGAGGATCCAAGAAAGCATTAACTTTAAACTCTTAGCTAGGCATGCTCAAGTAGAAGTTTGAAGTTAGTTTGTTTATGTGTTGTAACAGTGTATATGAAAAAAGTATTTAAATAAAGTTTTATTTACTTAAATCCGACTAAATGTGTTTATGGAGTGTTTAATGCGTCGACTTAGTATAATTAGTGATATTTGTTTGATGTTTACAAGCCTTGGTTAAATGTACAAATGATTTGCGTCTAAAAATTTATTTACATAGTTTCGAGTTCGTCTTGGTATGTAATATTTTAGATTGTTGCTAGTAACTATTAATATAATTAATAATAGTTTATGCACATAAAATGTGTCTAAGAATAATAAAATAAATTTAAAAAGATAGATCTATGGTTAAAATATCGAGTTTTTAAATAATATAAGTAAATAAATAATATTTACTATATTATTATCATGTTTGTAAAAGTGGTCGATAAAAAATATTATAGGATGAGTGGTAAGAAGAGTAAAACCAGTGACGTGTTAAAAGCCCAAAATTTGGGGTTTTACATCACCTACCCGTTATTTTAGCTTTGTCCTCAAAGCTTAAGAGGAAGTTGCTCGTCCAGGGAACAAGTGAGGACACTTTTTCTTGAACGTGTAATCTTGTGAACTCAAGTTTAGACTCATAGGTGATATTTTAGAAGATAGTTATTGATCGTATGATTCCGATGAGTACATTCTAATTAACAAAGTAACTTGTCTTTTATGTTTTGATAATTTACACATTTGGTCCTTCTATTTTTATAATGTGACCCTTAGGGCACAATTAGTTTTATGAAAATAACTTAGGGCTCAAAATAGGTTTCAAAAGTGGCAAAATCAACCTCTAGGATTTTTAATCTGTGTTAAATCAACTAGGGATTCTTTCAAGTTTGTTAATGTCTACGTTTAGCCCTTAGAGTTTTAAAACTTTCGTCTCAATATTCTAGGGCTCATAATATGTTTCACAAATGGCAAAATAAGTCCCCGATAGCTCTAAAACTCAAGTTTAGCCCAAAAGGATTAGTAAAAGGTTCATTAAATCATATTCGAGTTCTAATAAGTTTACAAAGTGGATAAAATAGGACAAGTTTGTTTTAATTCTTGGTTTTTATTTAAGTGGGCTTCCCGATATACTTCTAGCTTGTGGAGAGCAAACATTAGTTTGACTTCAACGCTTCACTCAGTGAAATGGCTAAGATTATTGTTGATAGTGATTGGGTGGGAAGTTGCAAAGAATATGCTTCATTTGTGGCTGAGCTGGGGCATAAGTTGCGTAGAGAAGAAGTACATCAAATGATGGAAATCAAAGAAGAGACCAAGAATAAAGAAGTGTGCATCCCTGGTGAGATGCTGAATTGGTCATGCATCTACTGTTGGTGGTTCAAAATTTGCACAATTTCGACTTCTAAAAGGAGGAAGTCATTCATTTCAAGACTTGTTAGACAATGGTATTGTCGAACTAATTGGACCCGAAGAGGAAGAAGATTGTCCAAAAGTATGAGACATCAATTATCTCTTTCTGGAGGTGACAAACATAACCCTACGATATACACCCATTGTGAGTTGGGCACGTCTTTTATGCTTGGGTTTGTTTTCCTCATCGATTTGAGAAATGCGAGCTTAGAAGATAGGGCATCCTCTTACCAAGTATTTTCGGGCATCGATACAAGAAATGACACTAAGTCTAGTGTCGATAAAGTTTGTGTTACCGTCGCCTCGAATGATCGAGGTTTCATTTCCTCATGGCAGATGAAACAACTTTATTTTCTATGACACCCCAAAGGGGTTAAATGAAACGGAAGTCGGCACCCCAAAAAAGGTTTAAAATGCAGCGGAAATGGACCCCCCCAAATGGGGTCGAATGCAGCGGAAGTGGTATTTGGGGTTAAGGATAAGCTAAAAGTCAAGAGCACAATGCTTTGATCTAAAAGAGATGAACATGAATCTTCCTATGTTTCTGGGTGAGGATGTAATGACATCAAATATAAGTTATCTTATGGATAAGATATTACTGGAGGAAATCGCGAGTCAAAAAGGATTACATTCCACAACTGGATAAACAAAATAACATCAATTATGAGTCATGTCGAATATATTTAAGCTCATGTGATTATAAATTTCTATTTACATCGGTAAGCGTCCTCATCCATGTAAGGTAAAATATATAACTCCATTCGGTGACCTATGATTTCTTTATTCAAACGAAAAAGCGTCCCAATTCGTTTCAGTAAGGATTTCATAGCCCACCTTACCTAAATATTTCCGGTAAAGCTTATTATTTAGAATAAATATAACATCTAAGATAATAGATATTATTTAGATACTTTACAGTCCGTTTGCTTATAACCTTCGTCTCCAAACGTCCCATAACATCTTAATACAAAATTATAGATAAACTTCTGGTCCGGTGCTTAAGATTTCACTCTTAGACGTCCCATAACGTCTTGAGAGGAATCGTCATTAACTTAGGATCAAGAGACTCAGGTTCCATATGTATAATATAGGATCATAAGTACCTTGATTTGAGTTCCACCTAATCATCTAAAGATGCAAACTTATCCAAATAACACCACGTGAAGATACTAAAGGCAGACGTGTATAAGCCGTTAATAAGTCGTGTTCCGTAGATATACGTACAAAATTATAAGCGAGAGAAAATTAAATGTTGACGCGCGATAACGGGTACAAGAATATGTTTCAAACAAGGAACTCATATATACAATATAATGATATATTACAATAATAAGTATAGGCATTGTATCATATAGTTTCTTCTAGTAAGGTATATATACCTATATACACATAATAGCAAGTTCAAACATCTAATAAAATGTAGTACACGGGATAATGCTCCTTAGTCTGTTTTTAAATATTCCAGTATGTACGGTTGTGTAAATTCGTTCATATTATGTGTCCAGTCAGTTTTCCAAGTAGTCAAAAATAGACTAACCGGTTTATAGTTATCAATTAATTATAAGCAATAATTAGCGTATATGAAATGATTAGCGTATAAGCTTAAGCTTGATACACAATCAATCATGGAGGATTTTAAAAATCTTAGTATAATATTTTCAGGATTTATTTGGATTTCATTATAATAGCAACTCGTTTTTAGGCAATTCATTTATGTTACTGTATTTTAGTTAAATACATCGTTGACAAGTATTAATAACTTCCATTTAAATTTGTTATTAATAATATCATTTAAGTAAAAGTATTTTACTTACCATTGTTGTATGTTACTTTTATGATCTACGTACATTAAATTTCATAATTTTTATGAACAGTTATAAAAGTAATAACACTTTATTACATTTAATTTAATGTCCCTAAAGTTTTCGCAAGTTAAATAATAACCCTTTGTTTACAACTTTCAGAAAATGATGGTTCTAGTCCATATAGTTTAAGATTTGCTCAAGTTTTAATACATTAAATGAAATAAGGGGTCTAGGGTTTGCTTAAGTTTCGGTTATTGGCAAAACAAGTCACTCCTTGTTTTACTAGATGTACACTTTCTGGTTCTTAACAGTTTTAGTCCTTAGGGTTTAATAAGTCGCGAATGGCATTTATTACTCCCTAAAATTTCGAATATTTACAATATTAGTCCTTGTAATTACTGTTTTATCAAAACAAGTTTCAATGTCACGGTTTTAATTCATGAGTTTAATGAATTGACATTTTTAGTCCAAAAGTTTTTATAAGATATATTTTTGGTATAAAAACTTTGTTTAAGTATAATATCACTAAGCGGGCTTATTAAATGTGTCAAAAGAGCTAATGGGCTTCCCAACCCTTATTAAGCTTACAAGATCCATTAACAATTTTTGTGAGCTAAGGATTTCTTAATGGGCCTAATTACATTTTTAGATCCATTAATATTACAAGTTTTACTACATAGGTCCATAGGACAATAAATGGGCCTAATGGGCTTCCTAATGGACCTAAACATATTTTAGTCAGTTAATAATACTTAACCATTTATCTAGGTGTGAAGTTTATGAAACCTTACAAGCTTATTACTGGTTTGTAAAGATTAAGTCTAGATCTCTAAATAGAGAGTAAAAACCCACGGTATGTTTTATTTCTGGGTTTTAAATGAAATCCAAGTTGGTTATAAGTTTGTATATTAATTATAAGCTTCATAGTATTTCAAGATAAAGTCCAATCTTGTTTTATGTTTACATTTAATTTACGAGGTCCCAAAAATTAAGATTTAGGGTTTATTATAAGTTCACAAGTTTATTACAAGTTCAAAAATGAATCAGATAGCCCAAGCTATATTTCTTTTCCATGTGTTTTCATTATGAAATCTAGGTTTAAAAAGTAAATTTTAAAGTCCATACATAAGATATAGGTTTTTACAAGTTTGTTATAAGTTCGACAGGATTTAATCAAGATCTCAAAGAAAAAAAATCTAATGTTAGATTTTTCCAAGATATATAAAAGTATAGTTAAGTTTACCAAAGACATGGTAAGGATTTTCAAAGATACATTAAGATTTCTAAAGGAAGAAAAAAAAATCTAATTTTAATTTTTCCAAAATTTAATTAAGTTCTTCCAAAATATAATTATTCAAGAAAAGATTTCCAAAATCCCTTTTAGATTTTTCTAAGATATATAAAAATTTATTTAAGATTTTCCAAGGTTTTCCAAAATTTATTTTAAAATTTTCAATAATTTCCAAGAGTTTCAAAAATCTATTTTAGATTTTACAAGATTTTCCAAAATCTATTTTAGATTTTCCAAGATTTTCTAAAATCCTTTTTAGATTTTTGTAAGATTTATGAAAATCTGTTTAGATTTACCAAGGTTTATAAAATCAAATTTATATCTTCCAAAGATTTTCATTTTCTTATTTCCAGAGGTTTGTTATGTATTATGTTGTTTGTGGTTATAATGCATTGTTCGGGCCATCATACTTCAGAAGCCATTCTATAAACGTTTGAGGAGCGAGGGCACTTTAAATTGTAAACCCAACCACTCAATCAAAACATAATATCGAGATGGAACATCTTTAGTATAAAGCTCCCTACTAACATGACATGTTTATAAGTTTCATTAAATACGTTAAGTATTTTAATATTCTAATATTTTCATAAAGATATTAAACAGTCGTAATACATAAAGTACGTAAATAGTTAGCATCTAGTACTACCATAAAAATAAATGCATAGGATACTGAATTGCATTTAAATCATATACTTATGGATGCTCTCTATGCTAAATGCTCTCTAAGTATGTCCCCGTCAAAAACCTAGTTTTTGAAATCTATGTTTTTGAAAATTTTGTCCGGTTATAGTTCAGTTAATAAATTAGAAAAACAATTTTATTTTCGATCTGATTCTCTGTAACGATTGCTCTGATACCATTCTGTGACACCCCAAAAGCAGGTTTGTAGCGGAATAGTAATTGGGTGTCAGTAGGTGGATCAAAAAACAAATGGCATACAAAGCATTGATCATAATTACATGATTTGAAATACAATTGATACAAATATGGTTTTAGTATAATCAGTTGAGATGTTAAATATCAGTTGTCACAAATATCCCAGTGAAAACAGATCCCCCAATCATTATGATGCTCCTAAATGATGCTCAGTCCATGCTCAAATAATCCAACTTAATTTCCTAAGAAAAACATGCTTAAAATAGTCAACATAAAGTTGGTAAATTCATAGAGTTTTGTAAAGTCATAGTTCATGACAGTAAATTATCCTACATAGTGTTGCACAAAGTTTGATATAAAAATCAAGTGTAGGATCTCAAATATCCCATATAGTATTTCATAAGGTTTGATAATAATCAAGTTCAGATATATCAGTATGTTCCATGTATTAATGTACCAAATAATAAAAGGTCAAGTTTAGAACCGCAAACATCACAAACATAGTATCGCACAAAGCCAAATACTATAAGGTAATTACATTCCCATATTGCCCAAAACTGAGACTTGACAGTTAAGTCCTCGACAAATGAGGACCCTTCGCCTTATTAAAAGGAACCCAATAATAATAAGTTCTGACATGTGAAACATCTGTTGTCCTGGCCGAGGCACAATGAGCATGACTCACCCAGATGGGGACGTTCAATCCCCAATAGATCTATTTATAACATTCAGGCAATTCAAAAATTCTAACAGTTTCAGATGTACGGGTCATGCGGGTTCATCTACAATAGGCAAATGTAATTAAGGGTAACAGTTCAGTTTGTGTTTCCTCGATCAACATTTTATTAAGTATAAGTGTGGGGCCACGATCTCACGATATAAAAATCATATAGTCAAAACAAGTTATAGCATGTCTCCCCCTCACGGCTTAGTAAAAACATAAATAGTAGTGAAAGGCGAGGCTATGAACTCACCTGAAAATCAATGTCCGGATAAAATCACAAATAGTCCAGATAGTATCCTCACGATACAGTTATTTACCTAACTAATTTAAATGATCTTAGTATATGCATTTATAATGCATAGATGCGTCCAGATAATTAAAGTGCATTCTTATACTTGTTTTTAATATCTTGTCGTTTATTATCCGATCCGTATGTATTTATTTATACATTATAATATACATAGTGAGTCCTTCAAGTTTCTACGATTCACATTAAAAACCCTAAAGTTTATTTAATGTAAATAACTTTAGTTAAATTGCACCAATGTCCTCAAGTTTATAATATTAGCCGAATAAATCCCTAGGTTATAAGTTTAAGGAAATGACGGTTTTCGTCCTTTTGGTTTAGGGTTTCTTTTATAGTTTTAATTAACTAATTAATAAAAGAAACTAGGGCTTATTAATCTTTCGGTATATGGCAAAACAAGTCCTCCACATTTTAATCATGTAATACTTTTGGTTCTTGCCATAAGTAGTCCCTAGGGTTTATATAACTTTCGAAACATGGCAAGGATAGTCCCTCGAGAAATAATATAGATTAGGGCTTGCATAACTTATTAGTAATGACACAAAAAGTCCTTCAAGTTCATAATTAGGGTTTATAACCTATGTTAAGGTACGAAACAGCCCCTAGGGCTTGATTATGTTTCGGCTAGTGACACTATTAGTCCCTCAAGTTTATAAAACGTAATGCAACTTTTGGCTAATTACAAAATGGTCCTTAGGGTTTGTTAAGTCACGAATAGGATTAAAATGGTCCTTCTAGTTTCTGAAACATACCGTTTAACCCTTGTAGTTAATGTTTTCATGTTATAAAGTTTCAAATATTATAGTTTCACCCCTCAAGTTTACAAATTCATGTTTTTACCACGAAAACTCTCATGACCTATTTTCAAAATTTATAACTTTCCAAAGTGAGCTTATTAAGTTTTGGGGAGCTTATAAAATAAGCTAAAATGGCTAATGGGCCGTATATGGGTTATTGGGCCTAATTCGACACAACTATGAATCTGATATGTTTTAATGGGCTAATTTGGGTCGTTTTAGGTCCATTAATTTATAGAAGTAAGAATAGGATGTACTTTTTAGAAATTAGCCCGAATAGCTTATTGGTTTAGATCTGGGCCTCGGTTGGGCTTTAGGGTCTCGGCTTATAGCTTTTAAGTTTACTAAGGAGTGTTATCAACTAACCATAGGATTAATAAATCTAAGGTTTTAACTAGGTTTAATATAATTTTAACAAAAATTAACCATAATCCAATATAAAGAACATATCCCACGGCTACATTTATTTTGGGAGTTTCAAGATTAAATCTAGGTTTATTTTACAAGTACATGTTTATGTGTTATTGATTAGATAAGTTTTATACCCATCCTTGTGGAACCAAAACAAGCCGTGGCCTAGTATGTCTTATTCATGTGTTTTATATTTTGTATAAGTTTGTTTTACCATGGATCCATTTCGTAAATTATCTATACTCAAAATGATGCAAGATCTAGAGTCTTATAAATTTAAGTACGAGTGTATGCTTGAAATGTAAATATGTAAATATTGAAAAGAGTATATAAGTGGTTACTTTGCTTATATAGTAATGTGAAGATGTTGACAAGAAACCAATGAACTTAAAATCAACTTAGGAAAACTATATGAACCCTAGCCAGGCATAAACCAAACCGTGACCTCCTTGTAACCTTCCTAGCTTCCTTTTACCCCATGTTAGTGTTATGTGGAGTTAGGATTGTAAAGACAAGTATTTGAGGTATTGAAAGTGGTTTTTGAAAGGATTTGTGTATGGGTTTAAGTGATGCCGAGAGGTAGAGAGAAGAATGTGGGGGTATTGTGAAGTTGTGTTGAGTGTGTGTGCATAAAACACACGGCTAGGAGTACATGTATAGGAGATGTGAGATCTTTGGGAGATTAAGGAGAATCTAAGGTAGATTGTATGAGATATGGTATATCTTTGAGAGATTTGAGTATGTTTTGTGATGTTTGTATGAGACTCGGTTTTCACGCAAGATATAATAGGATTTAGGATATCAATATAGTACTAATATATCTCCCTAGATCTTGTAGAATTTGGAAGATATTTGTGTAGATTTCATAAGATATGGTGTTGATTTGGTTAGATTTGTCTAGGCAAAATGAAACGTGGGAATTAAGAGGATCCAAGAAAACATTAACTTTAAACTCTTAGCTGGGCATGCTCAAGTAGAAGTTTAAAGTTAGTTTGTTTATCTGTTGTAACAGTGTATATGAAAAAGTATTTAAATAAAGTTTTATTTACTTAAATCCGACTAAATGTGTTTATGGAGTGTTTAATGCGTCGACTTAGTATAATTAGTTATATATGTTTGATGTTTACAAGCCTTGGTTAAATGTACAAATGATTTGCGTCTAAAAATTTATTTACATAGTTTCTAGTTCGTCTTGGTATGTAATATTTTAGATTGTTGCTAGTAACTATTAATATAATTAATAATAGTTTATGCACATAAAATGTGTCTAAGGATAATAAAATAAAATTAAAAAGATAGCTCTATGGTTAAAATATCGAGTTTTTAAATAATATAAGTAAATAAATAATATTTCCTATATTATATCTTGTTTATAAAAGTGGTCGATAAAAAATATTATAGGATGAGTGGTAATAAGAGTAAAACCAGTGACGTGTTAAAAGCCTAAAATTTAGGGTTTTACAGCACCTACCCGTTATTTTAGCTTTGTCCTCAAAGCTTAAGAGGAAGTTGCTCGTCCAGGGAACAAGTGAGGACACTTTTTCTTGAACGTGTAATCTTGTGAACTCAAGTTTACACTCATAGGTGATATTTTAGAAGGTAGTTATTGATCGTATACTTTCGATGAGTACATTCTAATAAACAAAGTAACTTGTCTTTTATGTTTTGATAATTTACACATTTGGTCCTTCTATTTTTGTAATGTGACCCTTAGGGCACAATTAGTTTTATGAAAATAACTTAGGGCTCAAAATATGTTTCAAAAGTGGCAAAATCAACCTCTAGGATTTTTAATCTGTGTTAAATCAAATAGGGATTCTTTCAACTTTGTTAATGTCTACGTTTAGCCCTTAGAGTTTTAAAACTTTCGTCTCAATATTCTAGGGCTCATAATATGTTTCACAAATGGCAAAATAAGTCCCCGATAGCTCTAAAACTCAAGTTTAGCCCAAAAGGATTAGTAAAAGGTTCATTAAATCATATTCGAGTTCTAATAAGTTTACAAAGTGGATAAAATAGGAGAAGTTCGTTTTAATTCTTGGTTTTTATTTAAGTGGGCTTCCCGATATACTTCTAGCTTGTGGAGAGCAAACATTAGTTTGACTTCAACGCTTCACTCAGTGAAATGGCTAAGATTATTGTTGATAGTGATTGGGTGGGAAGTTGCTAAGAATCTGCTTCATTTGTGGCTGAGCTGGGGCATAAGTTGCGTAGAGAAGAAGTACTTCAAATGATGGAAATCAAAGAAGAGACCAAGAATAAAGAAGTGTGCATCCCTGGTGAGATGCTGAAAGGGTCATGCATCTACTGTTGGTGGTTCAAAATTTGCACAATTTTGACTTCTAAAAGGAGGAAGTCATTCATTTCAAGGCTTGTTAGACAATGGTATTGTCAAACTAATTGGACCCGAAGAGGAAGAAGATTGTCCAAAAGTATGAGACATTGATTATCTCTTTCTGGAGGTGACAAACATAACCCTACAATATACACCCATTGTGAGTTGGGCACGTCTTTTATGCTTGGGTTTGTTTTCCTCGTCGATTTAAGAAATGCGAGATTAGAAGATAAGGCATCCTCTTACCAAGTATTTTCGGGCATCGATACATGAAATGACACTAAGTCTAGTGTCGATAAAGTCTGTGTTACCGCCGCCTCGAATGATCGAGGTTTCATTTCCTCATGGCAGATGAAACGGCTTTATTTTCTGTGACACCCCAAAGGAGTTAAATGAAACGGAAGTCGGCACCCCAAAAAAGGTTTAAAATGCAGCGGAAATGGACACCCCCAAATGGGGTCGAATGCAGTGGAAGTGGTATTTGGGGTTAAGGATAAGCTAAAAGTCAAGAGCACAATGCTTTGATCTAAAAGAGATGAACACGAATCTTCCTATGTTTCTGGGTGAGGATGTAATGACATCAAATATAAGTTATCTTAAATGGCGACTCAAAAAGGATTGCATTCCATAACTGGATCAATTATGAGTCATGTCGAATATATTTAAGCTCATGTGATTATAAATTTCTATTTACATCGATAAGCGTCCTCATCCATGTAAGGTAAAATTTATAACTCCATTCGGTGACCTATGATTTCTTTATTCAAACGAAAAAGCGTCCCAATTCGTTTCAGTAAGGATTTCATAGCCCACCTTACCTAAATATTTCTGGCAAAGCTTATTATTTAGAATAAATATAATATCTAAGAGAATAGATATTATTAAGATACTTTACAGTCCGTTTGCTTATACCTTCGTCTCCAAACGACCCATAACATCTTAATACAACATTATAAATAAACTTCTGGTCCGGTGGCTTAAGATTTCACTCTTAGACGTCCCATAACGTCTTGAGAGGAAATCGTCATTAAATTAGGATCAAGAGACTCGGGTCCCATATGTATAATATAGGATCATAAGTGCCTTGATTTTGAGTTCCACCGCATCATCTAAAGATGCAAAATTATCCAAATAATACCACGTGAAGATACTAAAAGCAGGCGTGTATAAGTCGTTAATAAGTCGTGTTCCGTAGATATACGTACAAAATTATAAGCGAGAGAAAATTAAATGTTGACGCCCGATAACGGGCGCAAGAATATGTTTTAAACAAGGAACTCATATATACAATATAATGATATATTACAATCATAAGTATAGGCATTGTATCATATAGTTTCTTCTAGTAAGGTATATATACCTATATACACATAATAGCAAGTTCAAACATCTAATAAAATGTAGTACACCAGAAAATATTCCTTAGTCTGTTTTTAAATATTCCAGTATGTATGGTTGTTGTAAATCCGTTCCTATTATGTGGCCAGTCAGTTTTCAAAGTAGTAAAAAATAGACTAACCGGTTTATAGTTATCAATTAATTATAAGCAAGAATTAGCGTATATGAAATGATTAGCGTATAAGCTTAAGCTTGATACAAAATCAATCATGGAGGATTTTAAAAATCTTAGTATAATATTTTCAGGATTTATTTGGATTTCATTATAATACCAACTCGTTTTTAGGCAATTCATTTATGTTACTGTATTTTAGTTAAGTACATCATTGTACGAGTATTAATAACTTCCATTTAAATTTGTTATTAATAATATCATTTAACTAAAAGTATTTTACTTACCATTGTTGTATGTTACTTTTATAATCTACGTATATTAAGTTTCATAATTTTTATGAACAGTTATAAAAGTAATAACACTTTATTACATTTAATTTAATGTCCCCAAAGTTTTCGCAAGTTAAATAATAACCCTTTGTTTACAACTTTCAGAAAATGATGGTTCTAGTCCATTTAGTTTAGGATTTTCTCAAGTTTTAATACATTAATAAAAAAAGGGGTCTAGGGTTTGCTTAAGTTTCGGTTATTGGCAAAACAAGTCACTCCTTGTTTTACTAGATGTACACTTTCTGGTTCTTAACAGTTTTAGTCCTTAGGGTTTAATAAGTCGCGAATGGCATTTATTACTCCCTATACTTTCAAATATTTACAATATTAGTCCTTGTAATTACTGTTTTATCAAAACAAGTTTCAATGTCACGGTTTTAATTCATAAGTTTAATGAATTGACATTTTTAGTCCAAAAGTTTTTATAAGATATATTTTTGGTATAAAAACTTTGTTTAAGTATAATATCACTAAGCGGGCTTATTAAATGTTCCAAAAGAGCTAATGAGCTTCCCAAACCCTTATTGAGCTTACAAGATCCATTAACAATTTTTGTGAGCTAAGGATTTCTTAATGGGCCTAATTACATTTTTAGATCCATTAATATTACAAGTTTTACTACATAGGTCCATAGGACAATAAATGGGCCTAATGGGCTTCCTAATGGACCTAAACATATTTTAGTCAATTAATAATACTTAACCATTTATCTAGGTGTGAAGTTTATGACACCTTACAAGCTTATTACTGGTTTGTAAAGATTAAGTCTAGATCTCTAAACAGAGAGTAAAAACCTACGGTATGTTTTATTTCCGGGTTTTAAATGAAATCCAAGTTGGTTACAAGTTTGTATATTAATTATAAGCTTTACAATATTTCAAGATAAAGCCCAATCTTTTTTTATGTTTACATTTAATTTACGAGGTCCAAAAAATTAAGATTTAGGTTTTATTATAAGTTCACAAGTTTATTACAAGTTCAAAAATGAATCAGATAGCCCAATCTATATTTCTTTTCCATGTGTTTTTATTATGAAATCTAGGTTTAAAAAGTAAATTTTAAAGTCCATACATAAGATCTAGGTTTTTACAAGTTTGTTATAAGTTCGACAGGATTTAATCAAGATCTCAAAGAAAAAAAAATCTAATTTTAGATTTTTCCAAGATATATAAAAGTCTAGTTAAGTTTACCAAAGACATGGTAAGGATTTTCAAAGATACATTAAGATTTCTAAAGAAAGAAAAAAAAATCTAATTTTAATTTTTCCAAAATTTAATTAAGTGCTTCCAAAATATAATTATTCAAGAAAAGATTTCCAAAATCCCTTTTAGATTTTTCTAAGATATATAAAAATCTATTTAAGATTTTCTAAGGTTTTCAAAAATCGATTTTAAATTTTTCAAGATTTTCCAAGGTTTTCAAAAATCTATTTTAGATTTTACAAGATTTTACAAAATCTATTTTAGATTTTCCAAGATTTTCTAAAATCCTTTTTAGATTTTTGTAAGATTTATGAAAATCTGTTTAGATTTACAAAGGTTTATAAAATCAAATTTATATCTTCCAAAGATTTTCATTTTCTTATTTCCAGGGATTTGTTATGTATTATGTTGTTTGTGGTTATAATGCATTGTTCGGGCCATCATACTTCAGAAGCCATTCTATAAACGTTTGAGGAGCGAGGGCACTTTAAATTGTAAACTCAACCACTCAGTCAAAACCTAATATCGAGATGGAACATCTTTAGTATAAAGCTCCCTACTAACATGAAATGTTTATAAGTTTCATTAAATACGTTAAGTATTTTAATATTCTAATATTTTCATAAAGATATTAAACAGTCGTAATATATAAAGTACGTAAATAGTTAGCATCCAGTACTACCATAAATATAAATGCATAGTATACTGAATTGCATTTAAATCATATAGTTATGCATGCTCTCTATGCTAAATGTTCTATAAGTATGTCCCCGTCAAAAACCCAGTTTTTGAAATCTATGTTTTTGAAAATCTTGTCCGGTTATACTTCAGTTAATAAAATAGAAAAACAATTTTATTTTCGATCTGATTCTCTATAACCATTGCTCTGATACCATTCTGTGACACCCCAAAGAAGGTTTGCAGCGGAATAGTAATTGGGTGTCAGTAGGTGGATCACAAAACAAATGGCATACAAAGCATTGATCATAATTACATAATTTGAAATACAGTTGATACAAATATGGTTTTAGTACAATCAGTTGAAATGTTAAATATCAGTTGTTACAAATATCCCAGTGAAAACAGATCCCCCAATCCATATGATGCTCCTAAATGATGCTCAGTCCATGCTCAAATAATCCAGCTTAATTTCCTGAGAAAAACATGCTTAAAACAGCCAACATAAAGTTGGTGAATTCATAGAGTTTTGTAAAATCATAGTTCAGGACAGTAAATTGTCCTACATATGTTGCACAAAGTTTGATATAAAAATCAAGTGTAGGATCTCAAATATCCCATATAGTATTTCATAAGGTTTGATAATAATCAAGTTCAGATATAGTATTTCATAAGGTTTGATAATAATCATGTTCAGATATATCAGTATGTTCCATGTATTAATGTACCAAATAATAAAAGGTCAAGTTTAGAACCGCAAACATCACAAACATAGTATCGTACAAAGCCAAATACTATAAGGTAATTACATTCCCATATTGCCCGAAACTGAGACGACAGTTAAGTCCTCGACAAATGAGGACCCTTCGCCTTAATAAAAGGAACCCAATAATAATAAGTTCTGACATGTGAAACATCTGTTGTCCTGGCCGAGGCACAGTGAGCATGACTCACCCAGATGGGGACGTTCAATCTCAAATAGATCTATTTATAACATTCAGGCAATTCAAAAATTCTAACAGTTTCAGATGCACGGGTCATGCGGGTTCATCTACAATAGGCAAATGTAATTAAGGGTAACAGTTCAGTTTATGTTTCCTCGATCAACAGTTTATTAAGTATAAGTGTGGGGCCACGATCTCACGATATAAAAATCATATAGTCAAAACAAGTTATAGCATGTCTCCCCCTCGCGGGTTAGTAAAAACATAAATAGTAGTGAAAGGCGAGGCTATGAACTCACCTGAAAAGCAGTGTCCGGATAAAATCACAGATAGTCCAGATAGTATGCTCACGATACAGTTAATTACCTAAGTAATTTAAATGATCTCAGTATATGCATATACAATGCATAGATGCGTCCAGATAATTAAAGTGCATGCTTATACTTGTTTTTAATATCTTGTCGTTTATTATCGGATCCGTATGTATTTATTTATACATAATAATATACATAGTGAGTCCTTAAAGTTTCTACGATTCACATTAAAAACCCTAAAGTTTATTTAATATAAATAACTTTAGTTAAATTGCACCAATGTCCTCAAGTTTTTAATATTAGCTGAATAAATCCCTAGGTTATAAGTTTAAGGAAATGACGGTTTTAGTCCTTTTGGTTTAGGGTTTCTTTTATAGTTTTAATTAACTAATTAATAAAAGAAACTAGGGCTTATTAATCTTTCGGTATATGGAAAAACAAGTCCTCCACATTTCAATCATGTAATACTTTTGGTTCTTGCCATAAGTAGTCCCTAGGGTTTATATAATTCAACTCCGGTCCTTGTAGTGTTCAACTTATGAAGTAGACCGGAGTCTGGACTGTGTCCCTATCCGTCATAAGTACTGCACTTATTGCTCCGTGTGTAGCCGACAGATACACGATGAGCTCTTCCTTAGGTCGGGGTGCCACTAGCATGGGAAGAGCTGCGAGGTGCTGCTTAAGCTGACCAAAAGCTTCCTCATCTTCCTTTGTCCAACAGAAATCTTCCTTCTTGATGCACCTCTTTAGCCCGACCAACTTTCCATTTAATGATTGTACCTCTTTTCATGTCTGAGGAGACGGTAACTGTAGTACCGCGTCCGTCTTTTCTGGGCAAGGTTTGATCCCATGTGGATCGATCATGTATCCAAGTAACATCCCTTCAGTTGCCCCAAACGTGCATTTTTTGGATTTAGTTTCATACTAATCCTTCTCAACGTGTCAAACGTCTCCTGGACGTCGCGGAGAAGTGCCTCCTCCGTATGACTTTTGATGACTAGATCGTCAACGTAGACCTCAAGGTTACGGCCTATATGTGAGTGGAAGGCTTTATCAACAAGCCGCTGGTATGTTGCCCCGGCGTTCTTTTAGTCCGAATGGCATTTTTTTATAACAGTATACGCCCTGACTAGTATGAAACGCCGTTTTCTCCGCGTCCTCTTCCGCCATCTGGATCTGGTGATATCCTTTGTACGCGTCTAAGAAGCACTTAAAGGGATACCCACATAGGGATTCCACTTTCCAGTCAATCTCTGGTAACGGATAGCAGTCATGTGGACAAGCTTTCTTTAGGTCTGTGAAGTCCACACACATGCGCCAGCTCCCATCATGCTTCTTGACCATGACCGTGTTGGATAACCACTCGTGGTAGTATACCTCGTGCATAATTCCTACATCCACTAATTTCCGTACTTCATCCAATATTACTTGGGTGCGTTCTGGTGCTTGACCATGCTTCTTTTGCTTAATGGGAGGATATCCCAGGCGGATTTAGAGTTTATATTCCGCAATCGCACGCGACACACCCGTCATATGCTTGGGCTCCCATGCGAATACATCCAAGTTTGCTTTTAGAAGAGAGCACATGGCCCTCTTGCCGCTATCCGAGAGTGTTCCTCCTATGGACACCTCTTGTTCCAGATAATCGGGATGGATTGCCACCTTCCAGTTAGGAGGTGGTGATCGATCCTTGACGAGAACAGGTAGGACTGGTGTTGTCACGGCATGAAATTCGGATGCTGGTATGATTGAGTTATAGATGGTGACAATTCCTCCTTATAAAGGGACTTTAATCATTCCGTGAGCTATAGAGGGTACTGCCCGTATGGCCAGGATACATGGTCTACCTATGATCCCATTGTATGGAGAGTGTGAGCGTATCACCATAAAGTTCATCCACGCCGTCGTGGAATGCTCTTCATTCCCAATGGCTATGAGCAGACGCAGCTTTCCTATTGGCCAGATGGTGTCTCCAATAAAGCCGATGAGGGACGACGTGGCCGGTACTAATTAGCTTCTTATTTCTAGTCGTAGCTGTACGAAACAGTGTTCGTACAGTACTTCTGCTGATGACCCTCCATCCACATACATACGGCGAACATTGTGTGTTCCAATGCTTACCTCAATCGTGAGAGGTGCATCGGCTACGTCACTTGCCATGATGGGAGGGAATGAGATCTCGCTGCCGCGTGAAAATCTTTGACTAATTTTCTGCCTTGTGCGGCGCTGCCAGGATTGGATCATGTATATAGTTTAAGGTTTGTCTTTTTGGGGATCCTTCTTATCGTGCTTCTTGTTATCCTTCCCGTCCTTCCAATCCTTGACCAGATGTTTGAGTTTGCCTGACTTGATCAGTGACTCAATGTGCTTCTTGAGCTGGATGCACTCCTCCGTGCCGTGACCTTTGTCGTTGTGGAATTCACAAATGCAATTTCCTTGACGACGATCCACCGGAGTCGTCATCGGAGGAGATCTCGGGAAGTTCGCTCCTTCTGTCAACAAGATCTCCCGGTAGGAAATCTTTAAGGGGGTGAACTTGTCCTCCAGCCACCCTCCTTTGTTTTGGCTCTTGTAGTCCGAGCCCCTTCCACTGCCTTGGTTGTTTCGATCACCCGACTGTCTTCTGGACTGGTCGTTTGATCGATAGTTGTTTCCCTTTGTAGGATAGGCCGCGACTACCGCGGTTTCTCCTTATATAAAGTTCCTGACTCTTTCCATGAGGTCGTCATATCTTTCCGGTCGCTTGTCATTGAGACATCTAATTAATTCCCTGTCTGTTATGGCATGCATATAATCAGAAAATTTTAAAAGTTCCGGCATTGTCTTTGTGCGCGTGCACTCGTCATTGAAGCGTTCGGTGAAGGCCTCCGTAGATTCCCCAGGTTGTTGCTTGACGGTTGCCAATAAGACCAGGTTCCTATTATCCTTCTTTCGCTGAGTATAACTGTTTTTGAATGCAGTACGTAGTTCAGTGAAGCTATCAATGCTTCGGGGAGGAAGTCCCTCAAACCAATCACGAACATTGCCGATCAAGGTTGAATTGAACATCTAGCACCATATAGGCATGGGCCACCGTTCGATTTTTGCCTGCGTGTCAAAAATCTTTAGGTGATCATCCGGATCACCAAACCCATCATAAGTCTTGACGTACGCCGGCATGCGACGCTTTTTATCCTCGGAGTAATTCCGTATGCGGAGAGTAAAAGGGTCTTCCCTGGGATCACACCATGGACGGGTGAGATTATGGTCACACCATGGGCGGGAGAGATCTTCCTCTTCTGCCTCACGATAATAGGGGCCACTGTAGTACCCTTCATCGTCTGGCGGCGATGGAGGAGTACGCCTAGGTCGGCGACGCTTGGGTGGATGGTCATCTGAATCCTCTCCTGATGGACCGGGGGAAGGGGGCGGTGCCCCACCTTTTGGTAAGGGATCCTCTCTATGAGAAGAGCTAGGAGCCTTTTTCCCGGTATTCATCCTATCCCACACACTTGTGCGGCGATTTTTCCTGGTTAATTCCAGGTCCGGCCGTTCGGCTGGGTCATCGGATCTATCTCCTTCTTCACGAGATTGCACTAGTTCCTGCATAACACGATCCCCTATGTGCTCGAACACATTCCGAGGTTGAGGGGTTTCCTCAAAGAGGTTTAATTCGTGGGGTCGTGCCCTCCTCTTCCTTTGAATCTGAGGAGAGGTGTCGGATGCGGCCCTGCCAAAGTTGAGCCTAGATTGGAGGTTCCTACCTAGGTTTAACCTGGACGCGATTCCTGTGACGATCCTCTCAAAGTTCTGTGTGAGAACTCGAGCGAGGTCTTCCTCACTAAGTGGTTCGACTTCCACTTCTTCCTCGGTCGATGGCCTGCGCGGCTCCTTATTAGGGGGCTTAGGCGCACTCCCTGGATCAGGGTTGTCCAAGGTTGAGGTTGGTGGTGCGGTGATAGCGGACGTGCCTACTCCACCCATGGACTGAAAAACGCTCCGGTTATTCGGTCCACCTGTTTGGTTGTCGGGGGACTGAGTGAGGATGAGTATCCCATCCCCTGTGGACTTCCGATTCGCAGGATTCGTGTTCCTGGGGTTTCCTTGCAGATGTCCTTTCGTCATTGAGAGAGAGATCGAGATGAGGTTTGCTCTATCTTAGTGTATAGGTCCTACGGATGGCGCTAACTTGTTGATACAAAAGTTGGATATCCTTGCTAGACCCGAATTAGGCTTAATTCAGGTTGGATGGGTTCTGACTCCTGCACCAAGTGAAATATTTGGTTGGATCCTGCACACTAAAACAACACGCGTTAGGCTTACCGTGGGAATGTATCCCACGATTAGACTCCGGCATGAGAGTAAGTAATCGGTTAGGGTTTAAGAATCGGATGGGAGTTGAAAGTGTAGAATGTAATACCTTTGTGGAACCCTTGGGGGTTCTTTATATAGGCAGTGAAACCCTAATGGGCTGTCACTGATACTTCGGCCCCAAGAAAAGGATAAGTACCAGAATTAGCTTGATTGTTATCTTCTAATTATGGTGAGTGTATATCCTCTCCTTTGGGGTAAATCCTAATCATAATAAGAGTATGATTTTGTCTTACCCTGTACCGGCCGTGCCGGATCGTGGGCCGCATACATATATGCGGACACTGTTCATTAAAGCCCATAAGCTTAAATGATATTAATCCAACCCATCAGTAATGGGCCGGATGCGATTACCCGTGGACCGGGTTCATGACCCGGCTGGGGACTATACGTCATCACAGATTAAATAGGATAAGTCAAAATAACTTATTATAGAGCAAACATGAATGTGTCAGAACAGTGCCACTTTAATACAATATCTTTAAGTAATTCAGATCATTAATTTGAAAAAATTGTTGTTAAAAAAATATTGGTAGGCTAATATGAAAATAAGCAAAAAAGTTGAGATAAACCAAAATCTTTTAGTTTATTTTAAGACTTATGATATCATAATAAATTTATATTAACTTACATGTATTAAAATAAGCCGAAAACAGAAAGGTTATGTAATCTAAGTTCAAATGAGCTTATGTTTCATAAGCCAAAATAAACACCGTAATATAAAAGTTGACGGATATATTACTATTGTGAATCATGATGTAAGGGAAAATGCATGGATGACTGAGATTTAGTCATATAGGCAATATACTTATATGTATGTTTGTGACAAACTTATAGTACCTTACGAGCCCCTGAGCTTATAAGCTAGTACGTAAAAACTTATGCTTTCGTTTTTACGCAACTAGCTTATAAGCTCAGGGGCTCGTAAGGTACTATGTATTTACGTACTAGCTTATTATTTCTAACATGCTCGACACATAATCTAACTTGTAAGTTTGAATAGAGTAGAGTACTACGTATTTAATTTCAAGAAGACACACATACAGTCACATGCATCTGATCGATTATTTACCATCTATTGAATGAACTTACAAACAAAGTAATTCTATGCGTGTTGAGTAGTTGTCCAACCATTTATTATAGTCCTTCACATTTACTTCTTGATGATAGTCATACAGATAAAGGTTGTTGTATGCATTCGGATTAAAGAGTGTGGTTCTTTTTTCCTCACATATTTCATTACATCTTTTTTTTTTAATATCAAACTTTATAAAGATAATGTAATGGACATTCCTCATTGGCGATAGTTGATCAAGTAGTGTTGTGTACAAAATATAATAGAAGTGTAAGTAAAACCATATATGTTGTAACTATCGACTCAAGCTCGAGCTATCGATTTTATTACGAGATGATGGGTCCCAAGCTAAAGTTATAAGCCTCGCAAAGAGCTCGGGCTCAACTTGGCTTATTTTCACTCATCGAGACAACCAATGTACCAAACTACAGTGCATAGTTGTTTCAACTCTTTTCAACTCCTTCATAAACATGACCCCATTTTGATAAAAATATGTTTAGTAACTTTTTATCAGTGGGTTAGAGGAAGCAATTCCTAGACAGTTAAAGGCAAGCACCTTAGTACGAAAGTTATGCCTTTTGTATAATAAAATTTACCTTCGTAGTGGAATTCATTTGCAAAAGTGCAAGCACTTGAAATCCTTTTTACGTGGCTTCAACACGAATATTACATTTTTAAGTAATCCGGTCATCCAAAGGGAACTATGGTTAGTTTAAGAATAACTGATATATTCCCGATGTTGTGGAATTTCTTTTAAAAATTTCAAGAACTTTTTCAAAAATAAATCATTGTATTTGAATTTAGACAATATTTTCATGCACTAACATACATGATCTTGTGGAATTTTTAATTTTTTTTGGAGAATTTAGACAATTTTTTATAACTTCATTCATCATAATATTATTGTTTGTCTTATAGTATTCGTTATCCAAAAATTTGGGTTATGTCCTCGGAAAATGTTTTAATCAAATTTCTTCGCATTGCGTCACGGTGAAAGTTTTGATAGCAATCTTTTTATCGTTTAGGGCCTTTGGTGAGGACAAGCGTGTCTTTAGTATAAGTCGCACGTTCTACTTTTTGTTGTTGTGCTACATGTACAAAACACACTCATACGCCAAAAAGAAAAAGAGGTAGATAACTAGCCATTTATCCTACAAGAGTGTTAAATGTTCTATGTTCATTGTGTTGTATGTTAAAAGATTGAATGCAGAGTTTAAGAGCATAAAAAGGAATTTCTCTAGATTAAAGTCAATTAGACAAGAACATAGAAGATGAGGGTCTAAACTAGAACATTGAAGAGTATACAAAGAACAATCCCTAGCCGGAGCATTATTGAACCACCAACTCCAATAAGTAAGTTATCACTAAGTGTAGTTCACATCTCTCAACCTCATAAACTTCTTCCTTTGATTTGCAACAGCGCACAGATCACTTTATCCATATTTTTCATGATGCAAATAGTACTTAAGCCATCCCATTTTCTGACACACTCGGTCATATGCCAACAGGATGTGTGGGCACATGCAGTATCAAAATCAGTTATACCATTAATATAAACAAACCTCCTCCGCTCCCCTATCACAATCCACTCCTCAATGGTAATGCAACTACTAGGACCCACCTGTATCGTATCATAGGAGACAAGTGGGTTCTACGAGTTGCATTACCATTGAGGAGAGGATTGTGATAGAGGAGCGGTGGAGGTTTGTTTATGTCACTAGTAAGGCTGATTTTGACACTGCAGGTGCACACACATCCTCGTGGCGCAATAAGGAGTATGTTTCGGACAATGGGGATGGTTTGAGTACTATTTGCATCATAAAATATATGGATAAAGTTATTTGTGCGCTGCTGAAAATCAAAGGAAGATGCACTAGTGCATCAGGTTGAGAGTTACTCAGAACAAGTATGCTAGCTCTATGTGCTTGTTACAGTCGTCACGGAACTTGAAGGCCGAGAAAGCTGCTACTAAAGCAGAAGTCCTGAATACGAAGCTACAAACCGTCTCAAATGATTTTACCCGAGCTGATAATTTATTGCAACGAGTCCTCTTTGATCTCGGTCATAGATGTACTCGTTGGCATTTGGGTCCTAGAGATGGAGTCTGAGGTAGTCTATTACATGACTAAGTCTTTTTTAATATTAACGTCTTGAGTTTGACTAGTGTAAATGTGTGTAACTTGCATAAGTGAATAGTAACTCTGAGTACACAATATAAATAGTGCTAAATGACCAAACAAGCTTGGCCTAATACAAACAGTATAATCTACTAACAATCTCGCAGTTGGAGCGAGAGGACCTAAAACGCTCAAACTAAACGTTTAATTTGCATAACTGAATAATAAATTTGAGTACAATATAAATAGTGCTAAATAATTAAACGGGCTTGGCGAAATACAAACAATCTAGTCTACTAACAGTACTAGGTGTGAATGTGTGATAAATAATATGGTTTCCATGTCTTAAATAAGTTTATTCAATGGTGAGAGCGGACCACGATTTTCAGTGAGGTGATGCACAAAAAAATGTTATGCTAATTAACTGAAAGAAACTGAGATATCACAAATCTTCTTGGGGTTGCACACCAAAAAACGGCAGTTTGAAATTGTTTTACACTTCGTGACCTCAAAACAGGGGTAGCCCGTACCACATTCGGCACTTATGTGGGTTCGCCACAATAGATGAGGTTATTGTAGTAATATATTTCAAGGGGCTTGTTGTTCCGGTGGTGTTTGGATCTGTCTTTTTGTTTGTTGTGAGCTTAATACTTTATTTTCCCTTTCATAAATCATATTTCATGCTTGTCAAGTTTAGATGTTGTATTCATATTTTCAGTTTCGTAGTCTCTTATTAAAATCACTTTCTTTTACTAGACAACCTTTTATGATCGAGGTGGAACGCTTTTCAAACTTATGTACTGTAGGATTCGATACCTACAAACCTGGTTAACCAGATGCGGAATATTCGATCTATGAAGCAACCATCGACAGAAAAGAAAACCCACAAGGTATGAACCCTAATCGATTAGATTAGTATTATTGATAAAGAAGCGTTGTGAATCTCGTCCCCCCTCATCTCCTTTTATAGAGATGAGGGGGAACCGACTGTTACATACACTACGGGTCGGGTTGGGCTTTGACACAGCCAACCGACCTTTATTGCTATAGGCTATTTAGGACACTCGATAACTATCCCCTAGACGCGACTTAGGCTAATAAAGACTAATACATAACAATTTCCACCTTAGGCTTATATTTGCCTATCCCAACACTCAGCAGCTCCAAGCAGTGTTGTAACTTGCGTCCAGGTACCACCTTCGTCAAGGCATCCGCAGCATTGTGTTCAGTACACACCTTCAGAACTTCAGCTGTCTTTGCATCCAAGACTCTTCTGATAAAGTGATAACGCACATTGATGTGCTTAGTCCTATCATGAAAAACATGATTCTGCGATAAATGAATCGCACCCTGATTATCACAATTAACTGCAATAGTGTTAAGCTTCACGCCTAACTCTTCCAAGAATCCCCTTAGCCAAATAGCTCCTTTCACAACCTCTGTAAGTGTCATATACTCCGCTTTAGTTGTCTACAAAGCCTCCTTGTGCTGCAACTTAGCTTCCCAGCTCCTCGCACATCCATGTATCAGCAACCCGTACCTTGTGATTGATCTACTCATGACAGTGATCGATCTCCCCATGATGTAGTCAAAATCCACAAAAACTTGTACGTATGTCTGTAATCCACGATCAAACCTATCCAACATACTCACATCTGCAGATGCTATGTCAGGTCTCGTGCAGACCAGCTGATACTCCTGGATTCCAACCGCATATATATATGACCACTTACTATTCTTTACCACATCACAGTCCCCTGATAGACTATCCTCCAACGACAGTATGGAGTGTCCCTTCAACAAAGTCTGTACCAACTTTCTGTTGTAAAACCTGGACTGTGACAGCCTCAGAGTATTACCACTCCGAATCCTGATGATCTTAATACCAAGTATATCTCCCTTTGCTCTAACCAGCAAACCCTTGGTAGCCGAGATCTCAGCCTTGCATCCGCAAGAAAATACCATACAATCTATATAGAGAAATAGATGTATGAACATACCTGGTGTATCCTCCCAGTAATAACCGTATCTGTCGTCACTGCTTTTCCTGCAACCGTTGCTGAGCGCATACACATCTAACCGAGTATCCATTTCTTCTTTCAATCCAGCCATCCACTTGGAAAGAACCTCACAAGAAACTGTATCATTGAAAGTCAATGACTCATGTGCATAAATCTTCTCCACTGCAGCAACTGCAAAAGCAGACTCATTACTGTCTTCTCTATATTTGAATAGTTCCCGTGCTAAGTGTTGCTCCCTATCACGTGCTAGATGATAGTATATCAAATCTTGAGTTTGTACTTTCTTTGGAACAACTACATGACCAACATTCCCCTGAGGTTCCACCTCAAACGCATGATCCTCCCGATATTCCACCTCAAACTCAACTCCTTGCAACACCTGCACTGAACTTGTACATACACCAGAACCAATGAAAGTTTTCTTCTATTGCCCACTTTCATTGAAACCCATATTCCTGTAAAGCACTCCATTTGAAGTAACGTCATCTAACCTCCAAAGTTATAAAACATTCATACCTTTACGGTATCCCAGGAATATGCACTTGACCTTAACCGGTTCAAGCATCCCTTGCTCAATACTAGCAAGCCAACCAAAAGAACCTAACATATCTATAGTCTTCTTGAATCTAATCGCTGCTAATGGTGACCTATTGTCTAGATAATAGACATGGTTGTATCCTCTGTCCAAAAAACCTTGGACAGACCAGACTGAATCAGAAAACAGCGTACCTTATCCAAGAGTGTCACGTTTGTCTTCTCAACCAACCCATTCTGCTGCTGTAACCCTGCAACATCCAAATGTTTGGCGACCCCACTCTTCATACATTGTTGTGTAGACTTCTGATTATAAGAATCAAGAACATCACCTGTCTTGATCTTCCACCCAGTCTGAAATTTTCCTAACTGCTTCCTACCCTTCATTGTCTTACCGGTCATAGCCTGACCGTTCAGGCTATATACGCAATTAGCCCTTCTGGTTCCTGATAGTACCACCAGTGAACCCTTTATAACCTTGATCTTGCCCGACTGCATCTTCACGGTAAAACCCTCTTTTTCAAGAGTGCCCAGCGATATCAAGTTTCGTCTTAATTCCGGAACATACCTGACGTTGTCCAACACGAAACTTGACCCATCCCTCATTCGTACTCGAACCTTTCCTGTCCCCCGTACACGGCATTCCCTGCCATCACCTAGCAGTACATTACCACCGTCATACTCCTTAAAATCAACCAAGTAATCTCTCCTGTATGTCATATGGTATGAGACTCCTGAATCCATGATCCAGTCCAAAAGTTCATCAACACTCATAGCCATCATAACATCAGCATTGTCATACCTATCAGCTCCAGAACCGGATACCTGATCTTCATTCTTGACAAAACCTCGAGATTTCTTATGATTATACCTGGGACAATCCCTCTTCAAATGATCCTCAGACTGACATATATAACACCTGAGTTTGTCGCTCCTTCCTTGTGACCTTGACCACGAACTATTTGCACCCTGCTCCATATCTCTCTGACCGGATCTCTCCCTGACATACAACCCTTCACCACTATCACCCTTTGCTTCCGTCATCTTTTGAAGTTCCCAAGAATTAAGTGTCGCGAGCACGTCTTCTAGCTTCAAAGTATCCTGACCATATAGCAAAGTCTCCACGAGATTATCGTAAGACGATGGTAAAGATGTGAGTAATAATAATGCCTGATCCTCATCCGATATAGCAGTATCTATAGCCGCTAAGTCACCTACGAGCTTGTGAAACTCATCAATATGTTCAGACTGACTCTTACCTTGATGCATTTGAAAAGTATATAACTTTTTCTTCAAGTACAAACGATTAGCTAAAGACTTTGTCATGTATAAAGTCTCTAACTTTTTCCAAATCCCCGTTGCAGTCGTCTCCTTGGTGATCTCCCGTAGGACCCGATCATCCAAACACAAGATCAATGCACTGTAAGCCTTTTTCTGAATGACGTTATCGTAAGCCACTATTGTGGTGGCAGGTAATTCTTCCAATGCTGCATCTAATTCCAGATGTTCCAGCAAAGCCTTCATCCTTACCTGCCATAACCCAAAGTCATTCTTCCCATCGAATTTCTCGATGTTAAACTTGCTCAGCGTCATCCTACTTTAACCCTTTGCTAACCGCTTAACCTTTTGTGAATTTACCTACACAAAAACCATGATCTAACAAAGTATTCCGTGTGTAAAACACCCCTTGATTTATCGATATAACCCTAAGATAAAATCTCAGCAATCGATCAAACCAAGTAACCCTTCAAAAGAAAACACTTTCTTACTCAAATATCGATTTAACCTTGGAAATTAACCTATCCAACAAATCGACAACCCTTGAATCAAGAAAGTACCCGGCGCCTTTTGAAGTAACCCTTGTCGTACTTTTAATTTTGCAAACCGATTTCTAATAACCTAAGAAATCTTGCAACCTCGACAAGTTTTGAACGCTCTTTATCCCTTTGTTGATTTGCTAAACCTTGTGATAAACCTCACAATCACAAACCGACAAAGCCCCTTCGATAATTCGCTAAACCTTGTGATATATTAACCCTCACAATCACGAACTATGAAGTCCCCTTGTGTAAAATACCCGAAGTAATAATACTATCCTTTTGTTTTATAAAAACAAAATTAGGCCCAATATATTTCTTTAATTAAAGAATAATAACACCTTTATATTTTGGCCCAATATTAATCTTGACCCAAAACACGAGCCCAAGAAAAATAAACCCTTAATAACTAGTATTATTACTTCTAGTATTTGTGTTTTTTTTAGTTGACTTTTAAAAAAAAAACCAACCGTATCTTTCTTCTTCCCTAAAACAATGGCGGCAACACCAACACCACCAAACCTTCGATCAGAAAAACCCTTTCAATCGAACCCAGAAGAAGAAACCCTTTTCAATTGACGACCTGCTGTTCCTTGATGTCTATAAACCGATCACCAAGCAACCCTCTTCTTCGATCGATCCTAGTAAACCAACGAGACCTTCAAACCAAAGCTCTGATACCACTTGTAGGATTCGATACCTACAAACCTGGTTAACTAGATGCGGAATATTCGATCTATGAAGCAACCATCGACAGAAAAGAAAACCCACAAGGTATGAACCCTAATCGATAAGATTAGTATTATTGATAAAGAAGCGTTGTGAATCTCGTCCCCCCTCATCTCCTTTTATAGAGATGAGGGGGAACCGACTGTTACATACACTACGGGTCGGGTTGGGCTTTGACACAGCCAACCGACCTTTATTGCTATAGGCTATTTAGGACACTCGATAACTATCCCCTAGACGCGACTTAGGCTAATAAAGACTAATACATAACATGTACTTACTTTCCTTTGCATGTGATAAAAGTATGCTTTTTTGTAGCTTTTTAATCGTTGAATTTATAGTTGATGATCTTTTAAAACCTTTTTAATTGTTTCTTCTTTGATGATGTTTTACAATAGACTATTGTTTCTTCCTTGTGCTGCAGACGTCAATATTACCAAGGTCGCTTTTATGACATAGTCAACCATCAAACAACATGCAAGGTGTGTTAATTTTCTGTGTGTTTTCAATATTATCACATACCGCATTACCATTGAAGGTTCCGATATTACTCTCAACCTGAAAGTTGTGTGTTCAGTGAAATCAGATATCTCGGCATGTGTGTTAAGTGAAGTTGTGGTAAGTTAGGAATTTTTATTTTTTTTTGGTAACCGTGATTTCCGACACATTGGCTGACTAATCCACGGGGTTTGAGCCCACCGCCACACAGCCTCAAATCGGGTAAAAAACCAGGTAAAGCCTTGCCTTTTCAGGAGTGGTAAGTTAGGATTTCCATATTGTGATTATGTTATTTTTTTTTGTTTCCCTTTGCATTGACATTTGAAATGGGCTTTTGTATCAATAAGTTTGATTATTTAAAACTGCATTATGTTTTATCAAAAATAAAAAATAAAAAATATTGCATTATGTATGTTGTATGTTTTGTTTATATTTTATTTTTTATGGTTAGTTTAATTTTCAATAAGAATCAACCACTCATGGGTGGCCTAGTGGCAAAAGAGTTTGTGGCTATCACTTCAAAGTTTGTGTGGTCTTAAGTTCAATGTCTCTGCTAAGTGCAAATAACATTGAAGTGGTCACGTCAACCTCGTGAAAAGGAAGGTTTTACCTAGTTTGTGTGTGTGGCACTCGGTTCAAACCCCGTGGATTAGTTGGTCAATATGTAAGAAATCATGGTTAAAAAAAAACTTTCCATAAGAATCGAAACCAAAAGAATGCTACCAATCATCATTTGGTCTATGAACTTCATTTCTTAGATAAGTGATAATAAGAAAAATAGAATGTCAAATTCACAACAACTTGCTTTTTCATTCACATGTATCAAGTTAAGAGTCAAAGTTTGTCTCTTTGTAAAGTTTATAACAATATATTTGGCAGTCTTGAATAATATTCAAAAATAGGAGCAACAAAAAATGCAGTTAACACAATTCAAAAATAAGTAAACATTTTGCGTCTTTCATCCGTTATCTAGAGTAAACTTGAAAAGCTTTGTAGACTGCATAAAATTTCAAGATCTTGGTTATGGGCGTAATATACCTTTGGAATTGAAGTCATATTTGAAGCGTCAAAATCAATATACATCAATTGAAAAAAATGAAAAATACATAGATTACATATTAGTATAGTCCAATTTTATTACTTTTTCAAGTGTTTAATCAAATAATTCAAATAAAATATTGATGGGTAAGAAAAAAGGCTTCCTTTAATAGAGTATAGATTTTGTTGCTAAGTTAATAGTTTAGTTAGTTTTGCTCGACAAAACGGTTCATAAAAGGCATATCATCAAATTTCTAGTTCAGTTCGCAAAATTCAAAAATTATCAATGTTTATAGACTTTAGTTGCAGCACCACCGTTGAGAAAACCAGTGAAGCAAAGAACATTATATGAATTACATATATCGCGCAAAACGCTTTAAACTAATTATCGGGTTTAGACCCTTTCAAGGTAACATCATTAACAAATTAACAATAGTGGCCTTGGCAATGGTAAAAGAAACAACACTACCACATAAAAGGCTAAATAGAACGGTGAAAATGCCTTGTAAAGAACGGTTTTGAACCGATCTAACAAAGGGTGATCTTTTTAAGACGGGTTATATATAGATCGGTTCGTAACCGTTCTTTTTAGTCTTTTAATTAGAACGGTTGTTTCCTCAAAAACTGATCTATTTGGGCGTATTTTTTCATGTTTATATTGTAGTAGTTAGATCGGTTTCAAACCGATTTAATTAAGAAATATATGGAAAAAAAATTACAAATTTTTCATTTTCCTAGATTTATATTATACAAATGTGAATGTTTTTCATAATTTAATTCTTTACCAAATAAAATAAAATTGTTCCAAGTTTTCTATATATATTGAATAATATTCTGGTACAAACAACTACAATAAAGATGAGCATTCGATTATAAGCCAAAGTAACTTAAACTAGAAACTGACAATTGCAACATAGTTCTAAACCCTCAAAATATGCGCTTCACAAGTCCAACTAACTACTTCAAAATCCGAGCTGCTTCGTTGCAAATATAGGCACACATCCACAATAGTGTAAAAGCACGAAATGTCGCCACCCACGAGACATAATCATTCAAACATCCTGTTGAAGAAATTCTATATATTAGCCATAACACCAGTAAAATCCATATCAATTCCCATAAACCGTTAACTATCTAGTGTTACAACTGAATCATATATAAAATCCCTTTTAACAAATTAGGGGTTATGAGATAAGGAGTATACGCCAAAACTAAGTTCATAAGCCCACATATAAGCCGAAACAAACACTCACTGAGTTCCAGGACTAAACTAGCGCAAAAACTACACCATTAACTTAATATTGCAAAACAACACCTACAATTATATCAATTTACATAAACCAATGTTCCGTGGACAATAAAAGCATCCAATTACATCATAAATCACCCAAAAAATTACCATACAAAAACACGTGAAATCAACGTTTATTACAGCTTCAACGACACTAAATGAAACACAAATATCTAATCATACATATAGACCCCAAGTAAAGAAAGCCTTAAAATGTATTTTTGTAGCATAATTAGACGGATAAGCATATCAATCAAGAAAACTATGAAGTAAAAGAAGTCTTAAATAAGCAACTAAAATATGAAAAACTTGCAGTTCTCGCAATCATACTAACTCCGCTATACTATCATCTTAAAAGTTATGGCACCAACAAAAATGCTTCACTTTACGACAGCCAAAGCACTATATCAGATCACGTAAACAACTGATAACAAAATTACAGCTAGTTATGTTTGTGTTTCAACCCTACAAATTATAGACAATCTGGATACTCTATCTAGAGGTGACTTAGCGATCTCTAGTTGAACTGTTATTAGCTACTTTGTGCAATTTGCCTTAGTGCAAGAGAATACCTCATTAGTAGGTGTCACGCCATAATGAAAACCACGTATTGACAACGACGTCTATCTCCTTTATACTCAATGGCTTGTTATCACCCCAAGGAAGCTATATGCACCATGATATATAAATAAAAATTATCCCTCTCTTTTTTCGTGATTTTTCTGTGATGGAAATTGATTGGCATGTATCCTGTTCAATGCATACAACACATATAAGTTTTCAAACACACACCGCATATAAGTTTTCAAACATAAGTGCCCTAGAGGGGTAATTAGACGATTATATATCTACCATGAAAATGTAGTTCTGTTGCACCAACTTATCTTATAAAACCTGATTTTTGCCGTAACCATTACAAGATCAGATTCCTCATTTGTCAAAGATATTAAAAGAAAGTTACAAAATCTTGAGAACATTAGATACAACTTAAATGACACAAACTCTGTTCTCTTTTAAGACTTAGATATTTTCTATTTTCATTCCATAAATCTCTGTTATATGATTTAAGCCATGAGAGAATAGATAAACTTTAGTTATGTTAACTTGAAAGTACTTGTATTTGCCAAGTTGTAAGTTACTAAGTTGTAACATGGCTGCTCAAAAGAAAACTTGTAATGTTACGCCTTTAAAACGGATGCAAATACAATCATTTTAACATTGACTTTCTTATCAACTACTGTATTACAATAAGACTTAAATATAAATGTAATAGTACAAAAATTTACAAGACTTAATTATAAAATGCAACAAACTGCATTCATGTAAAGTTGCTTGTATTGCGGCCTTATGGCTTGTGTGGTTTTTGGTTGTTATAGCCGCCTTATGGCTAATATAGATTACAACTTCACTAAGCTATTTTTTAACGTACTGTATAATATGAATTAACTAGCCACTCTTTTTTACTAGTACTGCTCATATCTTGTCACTAACTGTATAAAACCAACTGTATAGATTTATATCAATTGTTACAAGTTTATAAATTATCAGTAAGAATGAAATAGCCTTCTTAGTCTATAATTGTTGTTTATGAAAGGTTATAATTGTAATGCTTAATTATCAATGAGTGATCTACTCATAAAGTATATTATAGGAAGGTATATTACTGTAATTTTGCCGCTAAACTATTAAGCATATTTCATAACTTGTACGTAGTAACAAGTAAGGATTAAATCAGTAAGAATGAAATAGAACAAATACTAGCAATACTAAAAATACGTTAGATATTAGTTGTCGGGCCTTATCGGTTTAAATCGCTAACCCGACAACAAAAATAATTTAACCCTAACCCAACCCGATAACAATGTCGGGTTATCGGGTTCAGGTGAAACTAACCGGATAAGCTTTTTCAGCCCGATACGTCTTATCGGTTCGGCTTCGGGTCAACCCGACCCTACTGACACCCCTATTTATGGCTGTGTACTATGCTTATATTTCATAAGCTCACTTTTGTGGCTTATTTAAAACTGTTCGGCTTATATAAGCTTATTATGACATGTTAAGCTTATATAAGCAAAAAAGGTTTCAAAATAAGACACAAAAAGTGAGTTTATAAAACATAAATCGGAAACCAAATATGAAATAAGACTGTTATATAAGAAAACACAAACTCCCCTTTAATAAAATAGAAGCATACTAACAGTGGATATGGACATGTAAAATTGAACATAAAAATAGCAAGACTAATTGCACATAAAGATAACACACATAAAGAATTTTACAAATCACAAAAGCAACCTGAGTGCACATAAAGACAATCGATTGCACATAAAGACAATCAAATAGCAACCTGAGTAAAATTGATTAGCATATAGCAATTATATAGCAAAAAGCAATTTTAATCAAAAAAAACTTTAATAAAAAATTAATAAAACGAATAGCAACTTGAGTAAAATCGAATAGCAAATAACAATTTTAATAATAAAAAAACTCTTAATCAAATTGCACGGGGTAAAATCGAATAGCAACCTGAGAAACGTCATTTGTGTTGTTAAGAATGGCTTCTCCTTCATCATCTAGGATGTCAAGATTGACTTGTTGAGATTCTTTTTTAGTAGAAACAACCTTACGCACCATTGTCTTCTTTCTTTATCAAATAGCAATTGTTGTGTAGTCTATTTTTGATTCACAGAGACTATGAGAGAGTATGAATGTAAGGCTGTGAGATAGTTGATCTAAAATTTGGGGAATTGGATAGGGTTTATCTGGTGAGCGGCTGAATTTTCATTTTGGGGCTTTGTGTCTAAAATTTGGTCAAATTTTCGTGAAGCGCCAAATGAAATTTCTAACCCCGCTAAAATTATTTGGGTCAAATACATCGGCTTGTTTATCAATACCCGATTTATTTAGGCTTTATTTTGTAGTGTTTTTCTTAATCCCAATTATTATTATAATTGTTACTAAAGCAAAACAATATAAATTCTTGAATTTGAGTTTTTCTAGAGAATTTATTGAGTTTTTTTCGAAACATTAATGGTGGTTTTAAGGTATTTTTAATATTTTTTGGGAAACATTCGTCATAAACTTAAATAGAACGGTTGTTTGTAATGCATCGATCTATTTTAGACTAACATGAAATCCAGTTGTAGCGTGGGGAGTTTGTGACCGCCTAGATAGAACGTTTTTTTTTTCATAAAAACTGATCTATTTACTTTTCAAAATAGATAGAACGGTTTCTATCTAATTAACCGTTCTTTTTATTATCTTTCTTCTTAAATAGTTCACTTTTTAGCAAAACCACACTATATAAAGTGATCTATATATGACTTTGTGTAGTAGTGCAACTTCAAGCAATCAAATCACAAACACAAAACACAGATCTTAAAACAACAACTCCCCAATCTTATTTCAGATTCTATATGCACCGAGGCTGCTCCACTATACATGTCACTCAATGCTCAGAAGAACCAGAACACCTAAAAAGAAACTGATGAAGGATGATGACAAAGGAGCTTCAGTTAAGAGGAGGGTATCTTGCTTGTGGAAGATAAAATTTAATTCAAATTTCAAAAAAAAGTTTATATGAAAAGCTTTGTAGAATTCCAATGGTATTGTTACAGATTGGAATGATATAATACAATATGTTGTTAGTTTCAATTTATAGTTTACCAACTCATATGAAGTTTCTATCACCTAAAAACTAAAGTTAACTTCACAAAATAATTGTGCAAGGTAGTGCTGAGCAAAATCAACCAAAAACCAGACCGAGCCGAACAGACCTCATTCGGTTCGGTTTTATATAATAATGGTTTTCGGTTTCTATACCGAAACCGAAAACTTTAAGAAAAGAAACGAAAACAAATCTCACAATAACGAACTAAAAGAAAAAGAACAGGACTCACAGGGGCATTTGAAGGATTCTTAAAATTGTCTCATAACAAATAAGCTAACCTGCATCAATCTTAGAGTCGACCTGAAACAACAACTAAAAAGTCTTCAGCTAAAATGACTATAAACAGCAGCCTAAAACTGACCGGAAACAACAACCAAAAAGACACAAATTCATAGCCTGACCAAACTGAACGAATTGGCAACCAAAAGTAACCCAAGCAACAACAAAATTAATGAAACAGCATACCTAAAACCGTTGTACTTATACGCATAACCTTTACAATTGCAGAAGACTATAAGCAATGACCAAAAGAATGCATTTATGATATCTATCACCGTCTTTATGGTAGTCTTCCATCATTAAACATGACAACAAACATAAAGAGAAGTATAATGAATGAGGTAGGTTAGGGCAGGCTCAAAATAAGTCTCATATGCAGAATGAAGTCCCAAACTGTAGAAGTTCAACAACTCTATCATAAGATGATACGTCGACATGAGCATAGCTATGCCACACTTATTATACATTATCAGGGAACCAAATTACATGTAAAATTAACACCATTCAGCCCATGTTGATGGTTTATAGTCTTTTGGACAACACACGTTCTCTAGCCAAAATTATTCAAAAAAAAGCCACTTGCATGAAATCCATACAAAAGATAACATCTTAACACTAATTTTAGATGCATTAACTCTAACTTTTTTTGGCATGTAGAATTTTACAATTACAAATCTCTTGTAATTTACAGTTCTTTTATGTGTGTATTTTGAGTAGATATTGTCGTTGGCACTTTGCACTATTCCAGACAAATTTATCCATTGTATTTTTGTGAAGTGGTAACTTTTTTCCAATCGTTCTAACTATTGATCTAGCAATTTTAAACTTCAAACAACAACAACGTGATGAGCATCCACTTCTTATATAACATGGCAACTAAAATGTCTAGCATCCACTTCTTATACAACATGGCAACTAAAGTATATCAAATATCGCATCTTATCAAAACATTGCTATAGCAAGTTTCTATAATATTTCTATTGGTTGACATCCTTTGTGAAAAAGGATACTTAAAACAAAAATAACTAAACAAACACCAAAAAAGATGAATTTTTTTTTGGGACATTTTATCAAACATGTTATAGTCACTCTCCAACAAATGCATAATAATAAAATAGGTAACAACCACCGAGTACAATGGTTCCTAAATTTAATACCCGAAAAATTAATTGCAAGGAAGCATATTATCAAGTTTATCGACTAAGCATAGTTAATAATTCATCTTAAGAAGCTGATTGGTGGCTGACCTTGCGATATAAGATTGACTCATAACATTATGGTTCACATCCAAAACCTGAACAAATTAAAGAATAAACACAAAATCAGTCAAGTATATAGCAATATCGGTGTAGCTGAAGATGAACATATGAAGATGACGATGAAAAAAATGGATAATAAAGAGGATCAATATTTTGATTTGCAAAGTCCAGTCTCAAATTCATAACATTCTTCATTCTTTTTTATTGCATCACAAAATAGAAAAAAAAAAAGGAAAGGAAAAAAAGAAAGAGAAACCTGGCGAGTGAGAACTACAGTACATAAATGAAACACAAGATGAATTTTGAATTTCAAATGGAGTAAAAAGATGCATTCAAATTGTCTAGTGAATGTGTATCTGCTAAAAAAAGTGATTGGTTGGGAAAGAAGGCATAAAAAAAGTAAAGAAAATTACCTAAGTAGTCTCTTACACAACCTCTTTTACGAAATTAGACCAAATTCTAACACTTTACCAAAATGAACCATGACGCATAGACATGTGCATCATGGCGCACAAGCTTCATGCACCATGGTGCACCACTCATTTTGTATGCATCATGGCGCATAAGATTTATGCATCAACATATTCGTATGCATAATTGATGGTGCACCACACAAGTAGTATGCATCATGGTGCATAATGTGCATACAAAATTTCACAAGTATTAATGAGGCGCACAAGTATTATACATCATGGTGCATAAGGTTATGGTTATGCATCGTGGTGCACATGAGGCGCACAGTTAGTGCATCAAGTGCATAAGACTTGTGCATAGACCTTGTGCATCTAGGCGCATAATTTCACCTTGTGCACCATGGGGCATAAAGCTTGTGCATCTAGGCGCACAATTTCACCTTGTGCACCTGGGGGCATAAAACTTGTGCATCTAAGTGCATAATTTCACCTTGTGCATCTAGGGCATATATAGTTGCATCATGGCGCACTTGTGAATATTAATATGCACCAGGCGCACCAAAATAAGATGCACAACTTATTATTATGCGCTTGAGGTTATAGCCCTAGGATGATTAGATCCAACAATCACAATAAAAAGGTCTATTTTGGTAAACATCTTATGCGCAGTCCATTTTCGTAAATAAGTGTCTAAATAGTCCATTTTGGTAATTCTCTCAAAAAAGTATATGGCACAAGTATTTCAAAAAAAAAAATTTGAAATGAGTTAAAATGCATTTAAATTCTATTTTGTTATGACATCATCATTAATTATATTTTATTTATAAAGCCAATAAAAATCATACACCTAGTTAAATATGACATATACAAAAACCCTCTTTTAATAGTAAGTATAGATTCATTTGTCATATGAATGAGTTTTTTATCATCTAATTGCATATGTATTAGGTTATGTTATGAATAACTTTGGATATGTTTATATCATGAAATTTGATGAAATTTTGTCTATGAATGACTTTGATATGTATTTGATGACATCTAATGTTATTTTGGATATGGAAATAATGATTTAGCCATTTGATTTGTTGTTTTTGATGTGTTACCGATGAGTTTATGTTTTTTAGTGTCCTACATAAAAGGAAAGAAAAAAATGGAACATGTTTTGATGGTGTTGTATATTAATATTATATGTTGCTAAAAAATATTAATATTATATGTTGTTTTTAAAGAACGATTATTTGGTGGTATTGTATGCTAACAAGAAAAAAAATATTTTAATCTAGATAAAGAAATACATCGGATGTTTTAGACCGTCATAAATAAAAGAGATGTATATTACTATTATATATAATTTGGATATGTCTTTTACAACGGTTCAAAAACATTTTATATAAGAATCTTTATTATTTTTTACCCTCTTTAATACAAAGGTTCAATACCTCTTTAAAAAACCTTTTTTAACCGCTTCAAAAAATACTTTTTGTACTAGTGTATAATAAAAGGTCTTGACCAAAAGAATCGAGACCGTATAGGAAAGTTGTTTCGTAGTTAGTTTAAGTTGCATAATTCCAATATTATATTATGCAAATTACCACGTCAAAAGAGTACATGAAATATCAATACATAGAAAACATTTCAAATATAACCATGTTCTTGACTTCACTTATTGGGGTTTTTTGGTTCCTCGTATGAGTTATACAAAGAAAATGCGGAAAGTAGTTTGAATAAGGAAGCACTAGCACCTATGTTAACAAATTTATTGTTAAGACTTTGGATCATTAAGGTAATAGTTTGTGCCTTTTGGTGCATGATTGACAACATTTATTTTACAATTAGTCTAAGATATAATCAAATAACTTTAACATCAATCCTACTACTCTTACACTAATTTTACTGTTTCAGCCCAAATCAATAATACAAATTTTGAGTAATACCTCAAAAGTTGTTTTCTTGAAATTGTACCAAAATCAAAGAGCCACAAAATTGCAACCATCCTAGAAAACATAAGTTGTTCTTAACCGAATCTCCTAAACACTCCCTAATAGAATATAACATGCACTGGTTGTTAGGTGAGTAGTAAATATTTGTAAGTGAGTAGTAAATGTTTTAGGTGATCAAATGTTAGGTAAGTAGTAAATGTTTGTAATTGAGTAGTAAATGTTTGTAAGTGAGTAAATGTTTGAATAGATATTTTGCATTCTTTTGTAGCTTTTCTTAAACCTAGCTCTTTAGTTTTATTATTTAATAAAATTTTGCTCTTAAAGAAAATGTTTGAATGGAGTAAAATATTTAAAGAAAATGCTTTTTGCGATCCATTGCGTTAAAGGTCCCAAAGTCATTGTGTGATGCCTGATGCGATTGCGAGCGCAATTTAGACATTATGCGTTTAGTATAAAAAAGTAGAAAAGTTATTTAAGTAACAAGTAATTGCAATAAAGATACAAAATAAGTTACGAGTATTATTAAAATTAGGCATATAATCTCTTGTAATACAAATAAATCGATAGTAAAGCTTGACTAAAAAACACTCAGCAAAATACAAGATATTATATTTTTATAATTGTGTTTGTTTAGATATTTTTCTAACAATTAGTAATCTAAAAAGCCATTAAATATGCAAGTCTCTTTTAAATGGCTAAAATTTAGCAAAAATAACCTAAGAGCTCCATTGCGAAAATTGCTACCGTTGCAAGCATTATACAAATGTGATAAACTACGATTTCATGCAAACTCATTCTAAGATGGCATTGCATAAGGCACTTCGATGCCAAATTTTAAATGCAACGCATTGGTGCGTGCAATTTTCGCAATGATGCGGCCATTTCGAAACCAAGCATATGGTCACATGTGTCTAGTCAATAATGTACCATCCATTAAATGATCTTATTCCAAAATCATATTTCAAGATATATTTCCAAATCAAAAAAATAAATGAACTTATAAACATAGTACTTTTGGTGTGTTATCGTAGTGAATTTGAATTGAGTTTAGATGAGTATGTATTATTCTATTAATTTTAGTATTCGACATCTACTTTTTGATGATACAGTCATATAGATAGGTTGTATTGTTGTTGAATAGCATTGAGATTAATTTTAGTCCTCTACATTCACTTCTTGATAAGTATTTGAGTACAACTTATTTTACCATCAATTTTGTTTTAAGATAGTATAATGTCTTGGACATCCATCATTGACGATATTTGATCAAGTAGTGTTGTGTACAAAATAAAATAGAGTTGTAAGCAAAGCCACAAATATTGTAACTATCAAGCTTGAGCTTTTAATTTTATTCCAAGCTGATGAACCCCAAGGTGAAGTTAAAAGCCTCAAAACCAGGATCGGCTGGGCTTATTTTCACCTCTCAAGATAACATGATTTAATTAACATACAAAACCATTTTGGGGTAGTTTTTTCTCTTCGTGTACTTTATCTCGATGAGCTATTCAAACTAGCATGTTTATAATAAGAGACTAATTAAATAATTTGTATCTACTTAATTTAGTAAACATACCATTAATGTGTAAACCCTATTTAATAGTCATACTCAAACCATTTTCATTATTCTTTCACATGTTTATATCTATTCCATAATTATAAATCCTTTCTAGACAACTAAATCCTTAAATGAACCTTTGTATGAAACTTGATGCCTTTTATATAGTAAAATCTACGTTCTAGGTATAAATTTGTTAAAAAATCAAAGCACTTGAACTCTTTTTATGCGGCCTTATGTCCTTAATTATAATAGCTGCAATCTTACTATTCGTACACTAATTTTACACTTTAGGCCTAAATCAAGAAAACAAAGTTTGAATATCACCTCAAAAGTTGTTTGCTTGAAATTGCAACAAAATTAAAATAGAAATTTATAAATATACCCAACTTTACATGTTTATTTGCATATTTTCTTTTAGTACAAGTTTTTAATGCATAATTACAATAGGATTTAGCCACGGTTTCGGGAAATATACAAATATGAAAGTTTACTTGGGTATATTTGCAATTGGCGCAAATTAAAAAGCCAAATGATTCCTCCTAAAAAACATAAGTTGTACTTAAGCCATTCTTCTAAACATCCCTAATAGAATATAACATGCACTGATGTGTTAGGTGAGTAGTAAATATTTGTAAGTGAGTAGTAAATGCCTGTACGAGATCAAGTGTTAGGTAGGTAGTAAATGTTTGTAATTTAGTAGTAAATGTTTGTAAATGAGAAAATGTTTGAATGGATATTTTGCATTCTTTTGTAGCTTTTCTTAAACCTAGCTCTTTAATGTAATATTTAATAAAATTTAGCCCTTAAAGAAAATGTTTGAATGGAGTAAAATATTTAATTTGGAGGTCACACATATGGTTTAGATTAAAAATGTGTTTTGTGAACCATTCCTTTAAAGGTCCCAAAGACATTGTGTGATGATGGTTGATGCGACTGCGAGCGCAATTTAGATACGATGCGTTTAGTATAAAAAAGTACAAAAGTTATTTAAGTAACAAGTAATTGCAATAAAGATAAAAAAAATAAGTTACGAGCATATCAAAATTAGGCGTATAATCTCTTGTAATACAATAAATCGACAGTAAAGCTTGACTAAAAAACACCCAGGAAAATACAAGATACTATATTTTTGTAATTGTTTTTGTTTTAGATATTTTTCTAACAAATCGTAATCTAAAAAGCCATTAAATATGCAAGTCTATTTTAAATGGCTAAAATTTAACAAAAATAATGCAAGAGCTACATTGCGACAATTGCTACCGTTGCTAGCATTATAAAAATGCGATAAACTACGGTTTAATGCAAACTCATTCTAAGATGGCATTCCAGTAGGCACTTTGATGCCAAATTTTAAATGCAACGCATTGGTGCGTGCAATTTTCGTAATGATACGACCATTTTGAAACGAAGCATATGGTCACATGCGGCTGGTCAATAATGTACCGTCAATTAAATGATCTTATTCCAAAATCATATTTCAAGATTATATTTCCAAATCAAAAATAAATGAACTTATAAACATAGTACTTTCGGTGTGTTATCGTAGTGATTTTGAATTGAGTTCGGATGAGTATGTATTATTTTATTAATTTTAGTCTTCGACATTTACTTTTTGATGATACAGTCATAAAAATAGGTTGTATTGTTGTTGTATAGCGTTGAGAGTAATTTCAATCCTCTACATTCACTTCTTGATGAGTATTTGAGTACAACTTATTTTACCATCAGTTTTGTTTTAAGATAGTATAATTTCTTAGACATTCCTCATTGACGATATTTGATCAAGTAATGTTGTGTACAAAATAAAATAGAGTTGTAAGAAACACCACAAATATTGTAACTATCAAGCTTGAGGTTTTGATTTTATTACAAGATCATGAATCCCAAGGTGAAGTTAAAAGCCTCAGAACCAAGATCAACTAGGCTTATTTTCACATGTCAAGATAACATGATTTAAATAACATACAAAACCATTTTGGGGATATTTTTCTCTTCGTGTATTTTATCTGGGTGAGCTATTAAAATTAGCATCTTTATAATAAGAGACTAATTAAATAATATGTAGCCACTTAATTTAGTAAACATTCCCTTAATGTGTAAACCCTATTTAATAGTCATAACCAAACCATTTTTCATTATTCTTTCACATGTTTATATCTATTTTATAAATATAAATTCTTTCTAGATAGTTAAAGCCTTAAACGCACCTTTGTATGAAACTTGATGCCTTTTGTATAGTAAAATCTACGTTCTTATATGGATATATGGTAGGTGGTATTTGTTAAAAAAATCAAAGCACTTGAACTCCTTTTATGCGGCCTTATGTCCTTAAATATAATAGGTGCAATCCTACTAATCTTACACTAATTTTACACTTTAGGCCTAAATCAAGAAAACAACATTTGAATATCACCTCAAAGGTTGTTTGTTTGAAATTCCAACAAAATTAAAATGGAAATTTGTAAATATACCCAACTATACATGTTTATTTGAATATTTTCTATTAGTACAAGTTTTAATGCATAATTACAATACGATTTAGGCACGGTTTGGGAAAATATACAAATATGAAAGTTTACTTGGGTATATTTGCTATTGGCGCAAATTAAAAAGCCACAAAATTCCTCCTAAAAAACATAAGTTATACTTAACCCATTCTTCTAAACACCCTTAATAGAATATAACAAGCACTTATGTGTTAGGTGAGTAGTAAATATTTGTAAGTGAGTAGTAAATGCTTGTAGGCGATCAAGAGTTAGGTAAGTAGTAAATGTTTGTAACTGAGTAAATGTTTGAATGGATATTTTGCATTCTTTTGTAGCTTTTCTTAAATCTAGCTCTTTAGTTATATTATTTAATAAAATTTCCCTCTTAAATAAAATGTTTGAATTGTTGGAAATTTAGTGCAATTGTGGGAACGGGTAATACTTGTAAATGGGTTTGGAGGTACGGAGTGTACACCCATTAAGTCCCTTACCTCCCTGGACTCAATATAGTGGTTGTGATATCAGTAGGAAGCTGCTCCTGGTCAGGAAGTTGCTTCTGGTCAGGAAGTTGCTCTTGGTCAGGAAGCTGCTCCTGGTCAGGAAGCTGCTCCTGGTCAGGAAGCTGCTCCTGGTTAGGACGTTGCTCCTGGTGATGCACAAAGTCTTTGTAACCTCTTTGACCAGTTAATGAGGGTTGAATATTAACTTGATGACCAGATTTCTGGTCATGTAACCACTATGCTTTATGAAGGTTATTATGAGATTAATAGGCCGATTAATGCTCTTAATACCTTTGACTAGGAGTTACATTCCTTAAAGGAATAAGATCACTATAAATAGTGATCATATTTTGCATGATGAAAGACAAAAACAAGAAACATATAAACGCACAGAGTTTTTGATTTGTGCCTAAAACAAGAACTAACTCTTGGTTTTATCCCAAGGAGGTATTCGTGTTAACCCAGGCATAGGGTCGAATAATCTTCTTTGGAAAGTGATTACACGACTCCAAGAGATATCCGGTAACCATTCATTGGTACGTAGTTAGGCTATTGATTATCTTCACCCTGTTGGAACGAAGTAAACCCCAACAATCAAAGAAGATTATTTTATGATAATCAATGGCGGCGGCAATGAAGCATATGGTGGCTAACTTCTCCAAACTGGACAAGTTTGAAGGGGTTGATTTCAGGAGATGGCAGAAGAAGATGCACTTTCTTCTCTCTACCATGAACGTGGTGTACGTGCTGACCACTCCTATTCCTGATGGTGGTGATGATGCTACTTTGGAGGAGATGCGGAAAAGGAGCAAATGGGAAAATGATGATTATGTGTGTCGCGGCATAATTCTCAATGGTATGTCTGATTCTTTATTTGATATTTACCAAAATGTTGAATCTGCTAAAGAACTATGGGATTCCTTGGAAGCCAAATATATGGCTGAGGATGCATCAAGTAAGAAGTTCCTGTGAGTGATTTCACAAATTACAAAATGACTGATTCAAGACCAGTCTTGTAACAATACAATGAACTTCTTGGAATACTTGGCAGATTTACACAACATAAAATGAACATGGATGAGACCATTCAGGTCTCGTGTGTCATTGACAAACTACCTCCTTCTTGGAAAGATTTCAAGCATACCTTGAAACATAAGAAGGAGGAGTTAACTCTTGTTGAGTTGGGCAGTCATTTGCGCATTGAGGAATCCCTCATGGTGCATGAAAGTGATAAGCCAAAGAGCAACAATGTTGCTGGATCATCTGTTGTCAATATGGTGGAGCATAACAACTCCACCAGGTACAATGACAACAAGGGCAAACGTAAGCATCATGATAACACCAAGGCTAATCCTAACAAGAAGTCATCAGTGGCTTGTTGGAAGTGTGGGAAACCGGGACACTTCAAAAGGGATTGCAAAGGTGTTAGCATTGGCAACCAAGCTAATGGATCAGGCACAAAAGGTCAGAATATGTTTAATGAATCTCTCTAGATTTGTTATGTTACATATGTATCTGAAGCTTACTTTGTGCAGGATGATGATGTTGCGTGGTGGGTTGACTCTAGAGCAACAGTACATGTGTGTAAAGATAGATGCTGGTTCAAGACTTATGAGTCAATGAATGATGGATCTATTCTTCACATGGGAAATGAGTCAACAGCCCTAGTGCATGGACGTGGTTGTGTAGATCTTAAATTTAGTTCTGGAAAGATTGTTTCTTTGTTTAATGTTTTGCATGTTCCTAATATTAGGAAGAACTTGGTTTCTAGTAGTGTTTTGAATAATTATGGTTATAAACAAGTGATTGAATCTAATAAATTTGTTTTATCAAAACATGGTGTGTTTATTGGTTTTGGCTATTTGAGTAATCAAATGTTCAGGCTTAATATTGACTGTAGTATAAATGTTGATTCTGTCCTGATGACTACCACTAAACTAAATGATTCATCACTATGGCATGCTAGACTAGGCCATGTCCACTATAAGAGGATGCAAGATATGTCTAAGGATGGGTTAATTCCAGCTTTTGACATGGACACTGATAAGTGTCAGACTTGTATGCTGAATAAAATTACTAAGAAACCATTTCAGGATGTAAAACGTGTAACTACAGTTTTGGAGCTAATCCATAGTGACCTATGTGATTTGCATGCTACTCCCTCATTAGGGAATAAGAAATACTTGGTAACATTTATTGATGATGCTTCAAGGTTTTGTTATGTCTATTTGTTACATACTAAGGATGAAGCATTAGATAAATTTAAAGTATTTAAAACTGAAGTTGAATTACAACAAGGAGTCCAAATCAAAAGATTTAGGACTGATAGGGGAGGTGAGTACATGAATACTCAGTATTTTCAGTCTGTTGGAATAATCTATGAAACAACTGCCCCCTATACTCCACAACAAAATGGTATATCAGAAAGAAAAAATAGAGTACTAAAAGAGATGGTTAACTCCATGTTATCCTACTCAGGACTGAGTCAAGGGTTTTGGGGAGAAGCTATGTTAACAGCTTGCTATTTATTAAATAGGGTTCCTAATAAAAGGAACAAGATTACCCCTTATGAACTCTGGACTAAAAGGAAACCAAACTTGAACTACCTCAAAGTTTGGGGTTGTAGGGCTGTTGTAAGATTCCCTGATCCAAAGGTGAAAACCTTGGGTGAAAGAGCCATTGAATGCATCTTTGTTGGATATGTTGAGCATTCCAAGGCTTATAGGTTCTATGTTATTGAACCTAATGATTCAGTTTCAATAAACTCAATCATTGAATCTAGGGATGCTAACTTTGATGAGACTAGATTCTCATCAGTCCCTAGACCAAGCCTTAGGACTCCTATAGGAGCTGAGGACACTGGTGTTTCAGTGGAACCTGAAAGGGTCACTGATGAGGTTGTGGTTCAGCAACCTGAGCCTGAGCTTAGAAGAAGCACAAGGCATAGGACTCCAAAGAATTTTGGGCCTGAGTTTCAACTATACTTAGTTGAAGGAACAAGGGATGAGGTCTCTGATCAATACTCCTATTGCTTTAATGTTGAGGATGATCCCAAAACATTTGATGAAGCAATGAAGTCCCAGGATGTTGCTTTCTGGAAAGAAGCAATAAATGATGAGATGGACTCCATCATGGGCAACAACACTTGGGTGTTGGTTGATCTACCTCCTGGTTGCCATCCACTTGGTAACAAATGGATTTTCAAAAGGAAAATGAAGGTAGATGGAACTGTTGAAAAGTTCAAGGCAAGGTTAGTCATTCAGGGCTTTAAACAAAAGTCAGGGATAGACTATTTTGATACTTATGCTCCAGTAGCACGTATCAGTACCATAAGAATGCTGATTGCTCTAGCAAGTATTCACAATCTGATTATTCATCAGATGGATGTGAAGACAGCATTCTTGAATGGTGACTTGGATGAGGAGGTTGATATGAACCAACCTCAGGGCTTCATCATGCCTGGTCATGAAGGTAAGGTGTGTAAACTGATTAAGTCCTTATATGGACTAAAGCAGACACCTAAGCAATGGCACCAGAAATTTGATGAAGTGGTTTTGTCTAATGGTTATTCACTTAACCAAGCTGACAAATGTGTATATAGCAAATTTGATGAATCTGGTAAAGGAGTCATCATTTTCCTATATGTTGATGACATGTTAATCTTTGGTACTGACCAAGCTAAGGTTGATTAGACAAAGGATTTTTTGTCATCAAAGTTCTCCATGAAAGACATGGGGGAGGCTGATGTTATCCTTGGCATAAGGATTAAACATGAAAGTGATGCTATTGTAATTTCTCAGTCTCATTACATTGAGAAGGTGCTAAAGAAATTCAATCACTTTGATTGTACTCCAGTAAGTACACCTATGGATACAAGTGAGAAACTAATGCCTAATAATGGTCAGGCTGTCTCCCAGCTTGAGTATTCTAGGGTTATTGGTTGCTTGATGTATGCCATGACTAGTACTAGGCCTGACATTGCATTTGTTGTGGGTAAACTGAGTAGGTATACTAGTAATCCTGGTACTCATCATTGGCAAGCAATTCAGAGGGTACTGAAGTATTTGAAAGGAACAATGGATTATTGTTTGTCTTATACTGGATATCCTTCAGTGTTGGAAGGTTACACTAATGCAAGTTGGATCAGCAATACTGAGGATAATTCATCCACAAGTGGCTGGGTATTCCTTCTTGGTGGTGGTGCAATTTCTTGGGCATCCAAGAAGCAAACTTGCATTACTGGTTCAACAATGGAATCTGAATTTGTGGCTCTAGCAGCTGCTGGTAAAGAGGCTGAATGGTTGAGAAACTTGCTTCTTGAGATTCCATTGTGGGTCAAACCTATGGCACCCATTTCTATCCGTTGTGATAGTGCAGCTACATTGGCTAAGGCATATAGCCAGATGTACAATGGAAAGTCTAGACACCTAGGTGTTAGACATAGCATGATTCGTGAGTTGATCACGAATGGGGTGATTTCAATAGAGTTTGTGAGGTCTCAACAAAACTTAGCTGATCACTTGACAAAGGGATTGGCTAGAGACTTGGTTATAAAGTCTGGTAAAGGGATGGGTTTAAAAGTCCACTCTAGTCACTGAATGCTAGGACACCCAACTCCCTCCTGAGGAAACTTGGGAGCTGAGTTCAATGTGGAAAGCTGAACATTCAGGGGACTGAAGCACATGTTTTACACATCATCCCAAGGATGTGCTTGTACCTGCTGAAAGGAGGATGAAGTTATAAACTTCTTAATGGTTAATTTCTTTGAAAAAGTGCTTAAGCAGGAGCATGAACTAAAGAGGAACCACCTATGTAAATGTTGAGGTTTCGCCGCCTCAAGGAGCATGGACTTTGGCTCTTACAACATTTATGAATTGGATATGGACACATGGCTTGTATGGTGTCAGGAGCGTTTTAAGTGTTTGAAAACTTGGGTGTATGTTATCTTCAGGTGTTCAAAGTAGTTGAAGGGTTCAATTCTTAGAACACCCTGATTCTCGAATATTTGGAGTGATGTACTAAGATGGAAATTCAATCCTCAGGACATTTTCATTTATGCACTGGTTTGTTAAAGTTGATTTTCATGCAAAAAGGAATTGTACTAAATTGGGGAGGATTGTTGGAAATTTAGTGCAATTGTGGGAACGGGTAATACTTGTAAATGGGTTTGGAGGTACGGAGTGTACACCCATTAAGTCCCTTACCTCCCTGGACTCAATATAGTGGTTGTGATATCAGTAGGAAGCTGCTCCTGGTCAGGAAGTTGCTTCTAGTCAGGAAGTTGCTCCTGGTCAGGAAGCTGCTCCTGGTCAGGAAGCTGCTCCTGGTTAGGACGTTGCTCCTGGTGATGCACAAAGTCTTTGTAACCTCTTTGACCAGTTAATGAGGGTTGAATATTGACTTGATGACCAGATTTCTGGTCATGTAACCACTATGCTTTATGAAGGTTATTATGAGATTAATAGGCCGATTAATGCTCTTAATACCTTTGACTAGGAGTTACATTCCTTAAAGGAATAGGATCACTATAAATAGTGATCATATTTTGCATGATGAAAGACAAAAACAAGAAACATATAAACGCACAGAGTTCTTGATTTGTGCCTAAAACAAGAACTAACTCTTGGTTTTATCCCAAGGAGGTATTCGTGTTAACCCAGGCATAGGGTCGAATAATCTTCTTTGGAAAGTGATTACACGACTCCAAGAGATATCCGGTAACCATTCATTGGTACGTAGTTAGGCTATTGATTATCTTCACCCTGTTGGAACGAAGTAAACCCCAACATGAATGAAGTAAAATATTTAATTTGGAGGGCAAACATAAGTTCTTAGATTAAAAATACGTTTTGCGATCCATTACGTTAAAGGTCCCAAAGCCATTGTGTGATTCCTGATGCGACTACGAGCACAATTTAAACTCGATGCGTTTACTATAGAAAAGTACAAAAGTTATTTAAGAAACAAGTAATTTAAATAAAGATACAAAATAAGTTACGAGCATATCAAAATTAGGCCTATAATCTCTTGAAATACAAATAAATCGACAGTAAAGCTTGATTAAAAAACACTCAGCAAAATACAAGATAATATATTTTTGTAATTGTGTTTGTTTTAGATATTTTTCTAACAAATCGTAATCTAAAAAGCCATTAAATACGTATGTCTCTTTTAAATGGCTAAAATTTAACAAAAATAACCTAAGATATACATTGCGATAATTGCTACTATTGCTTGTATTACACAAACGCGTTAAACAACGGTTTAATGCAGACTCATTCTAAGATGGCATTGCATTAGGCAATTTAATGCAAAATTTAAAATGCAACGCATTGATGCGTGTATTTTTCGCAATGATGCGGCCATTATGAAACCAAGCATATGGTCACATGCGTCTGGTCAATAATGTACCATCCATTAAATGATCTTATTCAAAAATCATATTTCAAGATTAATTTCCAAATCAAAAAAATAAATGAACTTATAAACATAGTACTTTTGTTGTGTTATCGTAGTGAATTTGAATTGAGTTCAGATGTGTATGTATTATTCTATTTATTTTAGTCTTCGACATTTACTTTTTGATGATACAGTCATACAGATAGGTTGTATGGTTGTTGTATAGCATTGATATTAATTTCAGTCCTATACATTCACTTCTTGATGTGTATTTGAGTACAACTTATTTTACCATCAATTTTGTTTTAAGATAGTATACTGTATTGGACATTCTTCATTGACGATATTTGATCAAGTAGTGTTGTGTACAAAATAAAATAGAGTTGTAAGCAAAGCCACAAATATTGTAACTATCAAGCTTGAGCTTTTGATTTTATTACAAGTTGATGAACCCCAAGGTGACGTTAACAACCTCAGAACCAGGATCAACTGGCCTCAATTTCATCTCTCAGGATAACATGATTTAATTAACTTACAAAACCATTTTGGAGATTTTTTTTCTCTTCGTGTATTTTATTTGGGTGAGCTATTAAAACTAGCATCTTTATAATAAGAGACTAATTAAATAATATGTATCCACTTAATTTAGTAAACATACCCTTAATGTGTAAACCCTATTTAATAGTCATAACCAAACCATTTTCATTATTCTTTCACTTGTTTATATCTATTTCATAAATATAAATCCTTTCTAGACAATTAAAGCCTTAAATGCACCTTTGTATGAAACTTGATGCCTTTTGTATAGTAAAATCTACGTTCTAGGTATAAATTTGTTAAAAAATCAAAGCACTTGAACTCCTTTTATGACGTCTTATGTCCTTAATTATAATAGCTGCAATCGTACTATTCTTACACTAGTTTTAAACTTAGGCCTAAATCAAGAAAACAAAGTTTGAATATCACCTCAAAAGTTGTTTGCTTGAAATTGCAACAAAATAAAAATGGAAATTTGTAAAAATACCAAATTATACATGTTTATTTGCATATTTTCTTATAGTACAATTCTTAATGCATTATTACAATACGATTTAGGCACGGTTTAGGGAAATATACAAATATGAGAGTTTACTTGGGCATATTTGCAATTGCCGCAAATTAAAAGACCACAAAATTCCTCCTAAAAAACATAAGTTATACTTAACCCAATCTTCTAAACACCCCTAATAGAATATAACATGCACTGATGTGTTAGGTGAGTAGTAAATATTTGTAAGTGAGTAGTAAATGCTTGTAGGCGATCAAGTGTTAGGTAAGTAGTAAATGTTTGTAATTGAGTAGTAAAGTTTGTAAATGAGTAAATCTTTGAATGCATATTTTGCATTCTTTTGTAACTTTTTTAAAAACTAGCTCTTTAGTTTTATTAGTTAATAAAATTTCGCTCTTAAAGAAAATGTTTGAATGGAGTAAAATATCTAATTTGGAGGACACACATATGGTCTTAGATTAAAAATGCGTTTTGCGATCCATTGCCTAGATTTGTAATATACTAATTTAATTACCTAGATTTGTAAAATATTGAAAGTACATTGGTAATATATGGACTTAACCCTTACAAAGTTATAGTATCTTGTATTTTGCTGAGTGTTTTTTAGTCAAGCTTTACTGTCGATTTATTTGTATTTCAAAAGAGCCTAATTTTGATATGCTCGTTACTTATTTTTGTATCTTTATTGCAATTACTTGTTACTTAAATAACTTTTGTACTTTTTTATACTAAACGCATCGAGTCTAAATTGCGCTCGAAGTCGCATCAGGCATCACACATTGGCTTTGGGACCTTTAACGCAATGAATCGCAAAAAGCATTTTTAATCTAAGACCATATGTGTGTCCTCCAAATTAAATGTTTTACTGCATTCTAACATTTTCTTTAAGGGCGAAATTTAATTAAATAATAAAACTAAAGAGGTAGATTTAAGAAAAGCTACAAAAGAATGCAAAATATCTATTCAAACATTTACTCACTTACAAACATTTACTACTGAATTACAAACATTTACTACTTACCTAACACTTGATCACCTACAAACATTTACTACTCACAAATATTTACTACTCACCTAACACATTAGTGCATGTTATATTCTTTTAGGGATGTTTAGAAGATTGGGTTAAGTACAAACTATGTTTTTAGGAGGAATTTTGTGGCTTTTTAATTTGCGTCAATTGTAAATATACCCAAGTAAACTTTCATATTTGTATAATTCCCCAAACTGTGCTTAAATCGTATTGTAATTATGCATAAAAAACTTGTACTATAAGAAAATATGCAAATAAACAAGTATAGTTGGGTATATTTTACAAATTTCCATTTTAATTTTGTTGCAATTTCAAGCAAAACAACTTTTGAGGTGATATTCAAACTTTTTTTCTTGATTTAGGCCTAAAGTGTAAAATTATTGTAAGAGTTGTAGGATTGCAGCTATTATATTTAAGGACATAAGGCCGCATAAAAGGAGTTCAAGTGCTTTGATTTTTTTAACAAATACCACCTACCATATATCCATATAAGAACATAGATTTTACTATACAAAAGGCATCAAGTTTCATACAAAGGTGCATTTAAGGCTTTAACTGTTTAGAAAGGATTTATATTTATGAAATAGATATAAACATGTGAAAGAATAATAAAAATGTTTTGGTTATGACTATTAAATAGGGTTTACACATTAAGGGAATGTTTACTAAATTATGTGGCTACATATTATTTAATTAGTCTCTTATTATAAAGAGGCTAGTTTTAATAGCTTACCCAGATAAGATACATGAAGAGAATAAACATCCCCAAAATAATTTTGTATGTTAATTAAATCATGTTATCTTGAGAAGTGAAAATGAGCCCAGTTGATCCTGGTTCTGTGGCTTTTAACTTCACCTTGGGATTCATGATCTTGTAATAAAATAAAAAGCTCAAGCTTGATAGTTACAATATTTGTGGTGTTGCTTACAACTCTATTTTATTTTGTACACAACACTACTTGATCAAATATCGTCAATGAGGAATGTCTAAGACATTATCCTATCTGAAAATAAAATTGATGGTAAAATAAGTTGTACTCAAATACTCATCAAGAAGTGAATGTAGAGGACTGAAATTAATCTCAACGCTATACAACAATAATACAACCTATATTTATGACTGTATCATCAAAAAGTAAATGTCAAAGAATAAAATTAATAGAATAATACATACTCATCTGAACTCAATTCAAATTCACTACGATAACACTCTGAAAGTACTATGTTTATAAGTTCATTTATTTTTTGATTTGGAAATATAATCTTGAAATATGATCATTTAATTGAGGGTACATTATTGACCAGCCGCATGTGACCATATGCTTGGTTTCAAAAAGGCTGCATCATTGCGAAAATTGCACGCACCAATGCGTTGCATTTAAAATTTGGCATCAAAGTGCCAAATACAACGCCATCTTAGAATGAGTTTGCATTAAACCGTAGTTTATCGCATTTTATAATGCTAGCAACATTAGCAATTGTCGCAATGTAGCTCTTGCGTTATTTTTGTTAAATTTTATCCATTTAAAAGAGACTTTCATATTTAATGGCTTTTTAGATTAAGATTTGTTAGAAAAATATCTAAAACAAAAACAATTATAAAAATATAGTATCTTGTATTTTGCTGAGTGTTTCTTTAGTCAAGCTTTACTGTCGATTTATTGTATTACAAGAGATTATAGGCCTAATTTTGATATGCTCGTAACTTATTTTTTATCTTTATTACAATTACTTGTTACTTAAATAACTTCTGTACTTTTTTATACTAAATGTATCGTGTCTAAATTGCGCTCACAGTCGCATCAGGCATCACACAATGGCTTTGGGACCTTACAAACTTTCAAATTTATTGTATTATCAGCAACATGGTGACTTACTACCGTTTTAACAGGTAAAAAATGCTTATTTGTCATTTTTATTTATTTTTGTGCTTATGTGGCATGTGGAACATTGATTTGGATAAACATAGAGAAAGATGGTAAAATGCAACAAGTGAACTTAGAGAAGGGAGTCATTCACAGACTTAGTCCCGAAACCATATTCTACATTCAAAACGAAGTACAGACTGAGTCCTTCGGCCACTACAGATTTACGCCATATTTCCAGAATCAGCATACGAGATACAAGTATGACCTTCAAAGTTATATTGATATTATGCTATAATAAGCTCTATGAACTAATCGAGATTACTAACAATTCTGTGACACTTTGCAGAAGGAAGAACAATCCATTGGACCATACACGAATGGCCGGAGAAAAGCAACCATTGATTGTGGATGGACAGACATATACTTCTATGTGGGGCACTGGTTTTGAAGGATCTTGGAGTATAAGAGCCTCTAAACTCGAAAATAAAAAGCAGAAGAAAAAGAAGGGAATCAATATTTTTAGCGAGAAACATGATCTTGAAACTTGCTATGCATGGACTGTGACCGTGACCCAGAAAGAATTGGATGCGCTAAAAGACACCGATTTTGCTTTGTCAATGGTGAACCTATCTACGGTTTGTTGTTTGAAAATTTGTTTTAGGTATTCTTGAAGATGAATGGATTATTTATATTTTTCTAGATCTGCTTTTTTTACATCTGAATTGTTGGGGTTTGTATTATAAAAGAGAGATTGAAGATGAAGATGATTATATTTGTGGGTTTTTATTAAAAAAGGTCCAGGTGGAAAATAAAAGTTAATTATTTATTTAGTTAGAAAACTAGCAGGTCATGATACCTATATTTATTAAAGTTAGCAGGTTTCAATAACCATATTGGTAGTATACTATAGTGGTTACCTAGATGTTTAAAATATTGAAACGACGTTGCTAATATATGGACTTAAACAATTTTGTAATTGTGTTTGTTTTAGATATTTTTATAACAAATCGTAATCTAAAAAGCCATTAAATATGCAATTCTCTTTTAAATGGCTAAAGTTCAACAAAAATAACCAAAGAGCTACATTGCGACAATTGCTACCGTTGCTTCTATTACACAAATGCGTTAATCTACGGTTTAATGCAGAGTCATTCTAAGATGGCATTGCATTAGGCAGTTTGATGCAAAATTTTAAATGCATCGCATTGGTGCGTGCAATTTTCGCAATGATGCGGCCATTTTGAAACCAAGCATATTGTCACATGCGTCTGATCAATAATTAAACGATCTTATTTCAAAATCATATTTCAAGATTGTATTTCCAAAAAAATAAAATAAATGAACTTATAAACATAGTACTTTTGTTGTGTTATCGTAATGAATTTGAATTGAGTTCAGATGAGTATGTATTATTCTATTTATTTTAGTCTTCGACATTTACTTTTTGATGATACAGTCATACAGATAGGTTGTATGGTTGTTGTATAGCATTGAGATTACTTTCAGTCCTCTACATTCACTTCTTAATGAGTATTTGAGTACAACTTATTTTACCATCAATTTTTTTTAAGATAGTATAATGTCTTGGACATTCCTCATTGACGATATTTGATCAAGTAGTGTTGTGTACAAAATAAAATAGAGTTGTAAGCAAAGCCATAAATATTGTAACTATCAAGCTTGAGCTTTTGATTTTATTACAAGTTGATGAACCCCAAGGTGAAGTTAACAGCCTCAGAACCAGGATCAACTGGGCTGAATTTCGTCTCTCAGAATAACATGATTTAATTAACTTATATAACCATTTTGGGGATTTTTTTCTCTTCGTGTATTTTATCTGGGTGAGCTATTAAAACTAGCATCTTTATAATAAGAGACTAATTAAATAATATGTAGCCACTTAATTTACTAAACATTCCCTTAATGTGTAAACCCTATTTAATAGTCATAACCAAACCATTTTTCATTATTCTTTCACATGTTTATATCTATTTCATAAATATAAATCCTTTCTAGACAGTTAAAGCCTTAAACGCACCTTTGTATGAAACTTGATGCCTTTTGTAGAGTAAAATCTACGTTCTTATATGGATATATGGTAGGTGGTATTTGTTAAAAAAAATCAAAGCACTAAAACTCCTTTTATGCGGCCTTATGCCCTTAATTATAATAGCTGCAATCCTACTACTCTTACACCAATTTTAAACTTTAGGCCTAAATCAAGAAACCAAAGTTTGAATATCACCTCAAAATTTGTTTGCTTGAAATTGCAACAAAATTAAAATGGAAATTTGTAAATATACCAAGCTATAGTTCTTTATTTGCATATTTTCTTATATTACAAGTTTTTAATACATAATTACAATACAATTTAAGCAAGGTTTGGAGAAATATACAAATATAAAAGTTTACTTGGGAATATTTGCAATTGCCGCAAATTAAAATGCCATAAAATTCCTCCTAAAAACATAAGTTGTACTTAGCCAAATCTTCTAAACACCTCTAATAGAATATAACATGCACTGATGTGTTACGTGAGTAGTAAATATTTATGAGTAGTAAATGTTTGTAGGTGATCAAGTGTTAGGTAAGTAGTAAATGTTTGTAATTGAGTAGTATCTGAGCACAACTTATTTAAAACATCTTATTTGAACATCGAAAGTTTTTTAAGATAATGTAATGTCTTGGACATTCCTCATTGAAGATATATGATCAAGTAGTGTTGTGTTCATAATAATATAGAGTTGTAACTAAAGCCACAAATGTTTTGACTATTTGAGCTTTTGATTTTATTACGAGCTTACCAGCTCCAAGCTAAAGTTATAAGCCTAGCAATGAGCTCAGGCACAACTTGGCTCGTTTTCACCCCTCGAGATAATAAATTTTATTTGACATACAAAACTACTTGGTGAGTAAACCCTATTTAATAGTTATAAGTAAAGCGTTTCTTTCACCTCTGTTTATCTCTTCCATAAATATACACTTTTCCTAGACAGTTAAAGCCTTAAACACACCTTTGTATTAAACTTGTTACCTTTTGTATGGTAAAATTTACGTTCCTATAAGGATATATGGTAGGTGGTATTTTTTAAAAAGATCAAAGCACTTGAAAACCTTTTATGTGGCCCTAGAATAGCAACAATCCTAATACTCTTTTACTAATTTTACTCTTTGGGCCCAAAAAGTTTGAATATCACCTCCAAAATAGTTTTCTTGAAATTGCAACAAAATTAAAGAACCACAAAGTTGTTACCCTCCTAGAAACCATAAGTTGTGCTTAACCCAATATCTTAAACACCCTTAATAGAATATAACATGCACTAAATGTGTTAGGTGAGTATTAATGTTTGTAAATAAGTAGTAAATGTTTGTAAGTGAGTATTAAATGTTTGTAGGTGAATAAATGTTCACTGAGCAGTTAATGTTTGTAAGAGCATGAGAAATGGTAAAAACAATGGATAGTTTTTTACTATTTCAAAAAGCTATGTTTAAGACTTTTTTGCATTGTGGTAAAAGATTTTTGATGGGATTTTTGTGAATGACTTGGTAAAGATCAAGTCATTTATCGAAGTCTTTAAGCTTTGAATTATGATGCATTTATGGCATTTAAGACATCAAGTCTTTAAGACTTGTTGTCTTTGTAGATGCTCTAAGTGAGTAGTAAATGTCTGAAAGTAACTATAAGTTAGGTGAGTAGTAAATGTTTGGAAATGAGTAGATGTTTGAATTGATTGGTTCGCATTCTTTTGTAGCTTTTCTTAAATGTAGCTCTTTAATTTTCCTTTTTAATAAAGCCCTTAAATAAATTGTTTGAAAGGATTAAAGATTTAATTTGAAGAAGACACACATATGGTCACATGCATATAATCGGTAGTATATTTTTTTGTTAACCGTGATTTCTGATACATTGGCCGACTAATATACGGGGTTTGAGCCCACCGCCACACAGACTCAAACCAAGTAAAGCCCTCCCTTTACAGGAGGTTGGCGTGTCCATTTTAAGTTTGTTTGCACATAAATGTATTGAACTTAAGACCTCACACACTTTAGAGTGATAGCCACAAATCTTTTTGACACTAAACCAATCTTGAGTGGTTTCTAATCGTAAATGAACTTGTTTCAAAATCATATTTAAAGATTGTATTTCAAAATCATATTTCAAAATTATTATATTTGAAAAAAAAAATAAACGAAGTTATAAACATAGTATTTTTTAGAGTTTATTTTTAGTGAATTTTAATTTAGATGAGTAGGTGTCCTTCTATTAAGTTGAGTCTTTTGCATTTACTTTTTGATGATACAATATACACATAGGTTTGATAGTTGTAGTATAGCCTGAGATTAATCTTATTCCTCTACACTTACTTCTTGATGAGTATTTGAGCACAACTTATTTTTACATCATACTTTTTTTAAGATAATGTAATGTTTGGACATTCCTCATTGACGATATTTGATCAAGTAGTGTTGTGTAGAAAATAAAATAGAACTGTAAGTAAAGCCACAAATGTTGTAACTATCAATCTTGAGCTTTTGATTTTATTTCGAGCTGACCGGCCTCAAGCTAAAGTTAAAAGCCTGGCAATGAGCTTAGGCTCAACTTGGGTCGTTTTCACCCCTCGAGATAACAGAATTTAATTGAAATAAAAAACCACTTAGTGTGTAAACCCTATTTAATAGTGATAAGCAAATCGGTTCTTTCACCTTTTTGTATATCTTTCATAAATATACACCGGTTTCTAGACACTTATGCCTTAAACGCACGTTTTGTATAGTAAAATTTACATTCCTATATGGATATATGGTACGTGGTATGTGTTAAAAAACTTAAAGCAATTGAACTTCTTTTATGTGGCCTTATGCTCTTAATTAGAATAGCTGCAATCAGCCGATCATTCATTGTTTATGAGTGAAATTTTTCTTGTGTTTGAGTTAACCCTAATATAATATTTTTAAGTAACATGAATATGTAATGATCATCTCGAGCGGCATATTCAATGTATATATGCCTATCCTACGTTTATTATAAAAAAAACATTATTGTTTTAGTTTAAACAATGTTTATAGCTTATTACATGCTGATATTATTGTCCCTTTATTCTCTTTTGTTGTACTAAATTATGAGACATGTCTTCTTCCAATGTTTTGATCAAATTTCTTCGCATTTCGTCACTGTCAAAGTCTTGAAAGTGTGTCTTTAATATAGGTCTCGTGTACAAAACACACTCATATACCAAAAAGACAAAGATGTAGTTAACTAGCCATTTAGCCTATAAACTGACAGGACATACTATTAAATTTTCTATGTTCATTATGTTGTATATGTTAAAAGACTAAGTGCAGAATTTGAAGGGGATAAAGATGATTTTCTCTGATTAAAGCCATTTGCCAAAAGCATAGAAGATAAGGGACTAAAATGGAACATTGATGATTATATAAATAACAATCTAGCTGGTGCCATAACCATAGAAGTTCTAATAAATATGTCATCACCACTCACTAGGTGTTCATAGTAAATCACACACCGTCCCATATGGTCAAATAGTTTATTGCTTGTGCTTTCATTGTATGACACAAATTAAAAGAGAAAGATTCTACTTGGGTAGTCTCGAAATTTTAAAACAAGGTATAGAGTTCAATTCATGCTTTTGAAATATTTTCTTCTTGCTTGTGTGTTTTTGCTGCTGCTATACTTCAGGTTGTTGGCATGTGCACTTGACGAGACCTTTTTTATCATTTACCAACAGCTTTATTGTCACTTAATAGTTTGTTGTTCACCACTGTATAAACCACTTTGTTTTCTTTCATAACACCGTGTTTTGTATCTTGTGTGGTTATTATAAATGGTTAATTATTAATACATTAGCTATGTTATCTTAGTTTTAAAACTTGATTCTTAGACACATGAACTTTAGTTTGTGTGCAATGCTTTTTAAGTATCACACAATATGGATTATATTTCTTTTTTGGTCGCTTTATTCCGTGTGTCTTATGAATCTCGCGAATACGCTAAAATAGTTTAAAAGTGAGTCGAATTTAATCAAAACGCGTAAAACTTTGTGAAACTTCATATAATGAAACTTAGAATGTCACATTACTAGTTATTAAAGAAAATGAAGTTAAAATTTTTTTTATCGTTTACCCACTTTGGCTTGTTACTTTTGTCTTCTGAATTGCGATTATGTGAATTCTGCGCGTTTACTACATTTATTTTGGGTATGTGTCTTTTAACATAATCATGTCTAAAGTCGTTTATAATTGTTTTACGTAGCAACATAATTCTCCAGAGAGAGCCAGAGTGTCAATATAAGAAACGGTTCCGGCAGACTGGTTTTAAATGTACCGACTTTTTTATACAGAGTCATAATTTTCTAATAAATTATTATATTTTTTATTGATTCATTTTCTTTTTTTATAGTGCGAGAGATGACGTCACTGAAAATTTTTGCAAGTTGCTTGCTGCGAGTACTGGTGCAACGGGTGTGGCCATGTTGTTAAATAAAGGGGTGGTGTCCGATTAAGTGGTGCTTTATCTTTTGGCCAGTCTTTATGCGACCTGTGTTGTAGTTGGTGCTTCGCTGATGATTATCGTTAAGGGTGCCACCGAGCACCCGGTGAGGAAACGTTGGATGTGGGGTGCTCTTGGGTCGTTTTATGTTCTCACACTGGCTGTGCCAGTCTTGACTTTTCTTGTTAGGTTCATGAAAACCGAGTATACGTGGGCTGAGTTTTTGTGTGCATTGCATCTTGGGGCTATAAATGAAAGGAGGTAAGTTGGGGTCGATACTCTAAACCCGGTTGGGCTTCAACGGGATGCATGTACCTCCTCCAACACAAGCTCCGGATCTTGCAGCTCCTATGATGGCAGAATGGGCACGTCGTCAATTGGCAGCGTTTTGTTTGCTTCAAGATCTAGAGGTGCTGAACCGCGTCCCTAAGACTGAGCGTCAAGTGTCTTCAAACCGTTTATGTTAAGCTCGTTAAGCTAGTATCCAAAATGAATAAAACTTTTTGTTGTTATTATCTCTTGTCTATGCCTTCTCTCTATAATGCATGTATGTTGTAGTTGAAAATTGATTGTTGGAGGAAATGTTGAAACATTAAAATGCTGGAAAAGGTTGAAACTTGAAAAGGGTTTACTTTTTGGAATTGTTGAAGGATATGAATCTAGAAAGTATGGGTTGCATTTCTTCTTGATTGAATGGTATATTCAAACTTTGAAACTTATTTGGTTAAATGTTATAAACGCTGGAGGAATGGGAAATGGTAGGTATATATTGTAAATAATAGCGTTGTAGCAATTGTTTCCAAAAACGCAAAAGCCATTATTACCAAAAACACGATCTGGTCGAGGTTCTGAGGGAGGAAAAACACCAACATAGCAACTGTATTATCTAAATGTGAAATATAGTAATATGCAACTGTGCGCATACAAAGGGACAAATTTTCCACAAACGTCGCGAATAATCCAAAGTATTTTACGATTGCTAAACAGAGATACCAGGTCCACGAGATTTTCAGGTAGTGTTTTGAAAAAATCAAAACTGGACATGCGAGTACAAGAACAATTGTCGTAACAATCGATACGATCATGACCGAAGGATTCATTTCGACAGGAGACATTTTAATCGTATCACATGTATTGTGAATTTTTATTAGGATATACCAAGAGGTGAGACTCATGATGAATGATTAAATTAGATAGTAGTTGTGCACCCCGAAAAACACAAAATCCAAACATTAGATCGTCTAATCATACAACATATATCAATCTTCATCCCGATAAATGAATTATGAACGTGAACATGAAACATAGTCAGAATGGAACGTGAACGGTGTCCGGTTGTGTTTTTGTGTCTTCTCTAATGGAAATGCTTCTTGACACTAAATTAGTGACGAGCTTAATTCGTCACATAGACACAAGCGTGGATTTATTTATTTATTTTTGAGCGGTAGCATATTATTTAAACAAGCGTGGATTTAACCGCACATATGTTGAAAGGTATAAGTTTTACCCATTGTATACATGTAAGGGGTCTTTGGTTTGACTTATATAAGGTAAATCTATTTCCGCTTATATAACATAAACTTCAATTTTATGGCTTATTTGAATAGTTAAGGACTTATATAAGTTTATTATATCATGATAAACTTATATAAGCCTCTAAGTCTTAAAATAAGCGACAAAATTGGGACTTATATTATATAAGCCAAAAATAATAAGATATATTTCGGCTTACATTTCATAAATCTAGAATTTTTAAACTTATATAGAGACTTTTGGGCTTATATAAGTTTATTATATAATAACAAACTTCTACAAGCCATAAGTCTCCAAATAAGCCACAAAATAGAGATTTACATTATATAATCCAAATCGATCTTACGTTATATAAGCTAAAACAAAGATCCCCTAAACAAGAACAATATTTAAACAACCAACATCTTAGGACTGATATACACAAGCTAAAGACTTGCAACATATTTAATAGGGTTAAGTTCATATATTGGTAACCTACTCTCCATCGTTTACACATCTAGGTAATATACTAATTTTATTATTAATAGGGCTATAAAAACTGGCTAATGTTTTGCAATATAGGTAATATGACTGGTTGAATTTTCAAGTAAATTTTTATTTTTCTTTTTTAATTCCACCTAGACGGATATTGCTATAATGCCCTCATCCTCTTCTTCATTCTATTATATCCATAGCTTTTTCTTATTCAAAATTATTGAATTCTTTTCAAAATAAATTTACAATTCATAGTTATTAATTACTGCTACTATTATTTATTGTAATACTAAGCTACTATTTATAAGAAGTCCCCCAAATTTGATTATTAACCTATCATAATGGTAAAATTAATGTTTTTGGTGTAGCAATGACATCCGGATAAGTGGACAAAGAACCCGTCACTACTAGGAAAAGCTAAACATATGTTTCAACAAAAAAGAAGCTTATTCAGTGTTGTCAGATCATAATAAGAGATCAATGTATGACAGTGTCATCTACACATTACCACCGATAGTTTTTACTAATTTTTATCCAAATGCATCATATTTCTTCAATCTGTTCGATACCCCATATACGAAACCCATATGTGTTCAAGACATATGTTGTTATTGTTGATGTAGTGCAAGATTTATTGTTGATGTAGTGTAAGATCTGTGATATTTTGCGACTAGCTCGAATCTGCTGTTGCTCCACTTGAAAGGGTTAAATCTGGTGATGCCATTGGAGAAGACAAGTGGAAGACAATGATGACGTGTCGGTCATTTTTTACTTTCAAGTGACACATAACCGGTCATATTTACCTACATTGCAAAACATTAGCCGGTTTTTATAGTCATATTAATAATAAAATTAGTACATTACCTAGATGTGTAAACGACGGAGAGTACGTTACCAATATATGAATTTAACCCTATTTAATAATTTTAAATTTTTCTAAGATAGGACACAAATTTGCCTATATGTTTTTTAAACTGAAAATTTAGAGAAGAAAAAAAATGACGATTTTTAGTTTATTGTAGTTATAAACTAATGTGGCGCATCCGTTTTATCTCTCCTTTCACTCAACTGAAAAAAAACCCATCATTTAACCATAGTAAAAACAAAAAAAACTCACCGTTCACACATTTTTTATACTTTTATGTTAAAGCAAAAAAACGTAAAGGGAACCTACAAAATTAATAAAAACGTAAGACATAATAAATTAAAATTCAAAACGAAAAAAAAATATACGAAAAAAATATAAATACAATAGACTACCAAAGAAAAAAGAAATAAAAATATATAATAAAAACATTACATAACTATTTAATCTAATTCCAGATACGAATCAGTTCTCAGCCCAAATTCTGACATGAATACCTCATCATTTCCATCAACTTGGATGATTCTTTCTTATCTCACTTTATCATCCCTGGCCTCTTTTCTACCATTTCTTTTGATGTTTCTTCATCAAGATGTAGTTGACATTCCTAGTCCACAAAAGATACAATTCTTCACATATATCATATTCATCACATATCTCTTCTTTATCAAGTGATTCCTCTACCGTTGAAAATGAAGAATTTGTTGAGTTGATGAACCACTCATATGGGTTTTTGAGTGGTAGTTGGGATGTGCATAGAGTGTGGGGGTTGCTTCAGGTAGTTTTCGGGCATCGAGGGATTGGTTCGAGTAACTTCTCTATTGTTTCATTTGGTGGTCTAAGTGTTTTCTTGAGTGTTTATTGAGATAGTTTTTAGCTACTTAGATTGGTTGATAATCGTTGTATGAAAAAATGAAAGGATGATAAAGGATATTTTTCGAGGAAAACTAGCCGTTGAATTAAGAATTCATATTCACAATTCAATACGAAATTTAAACTTACAATATAAAATTTAAATGTACAATACGGAATTTAAAATTACCACACAATCCTCCTAATCATATTTTTCATATAGCCAAAAAAATTGAAAATTACCACACAATCCTCCTAATCATATTTTTCATATAGCCAAAAAAATTGAGTATTCAATTGTGGTTTTATTTTAGCCGCCTTTCTAAACAATCACGAAAAAATCAAGCGCAAACCCATTTCTTAGTCACTGAGGGAACCTTTGGTACTTCAGTAGGGCGAGCTCTTTACTAGTGACTTCCTTCGGGACAACGAAATGCTACTTCAACCAAAAAAGTTGCCAGAAACTCAAGAGAGTCGCCTTATAGAGTGTTTGAGGGTAATCATCACGACAACATAAAAAGGAAGAAGCGAGGTTGACTCAATACAATCTATAAACCCGGAAAGAATGAAGTTAGCCCCTTTCGTCAAGGTATGCATCTTATAATATTTGTTAGATTCTTCTTTAAAGAAGTGTCAATTTGATCATGGTTCTCTTACGGAAAGTCTCTCCTTTTCTCGTATGCTTTTCTCGGATTATCTTTAACTGTTGATACATTTTCAAATCGCATCACTAACCCATACTCGCTTTTTGATGAACGCTATCTTCTTGAATTAGCTTTACAACCAAAGTTTTAATTTCATCGATGGTATGCAGGAGTGAAGAAGTCATATCAAATTATATGTTGATTAGTAGTGAAGTTTGAAGAAGTTTTGTTGCAAAAATAAGGGAGTAGATGATACTTATAGGTAAAAAAGTTCTATATAACCAAAGGTTTTTCACCCTTCACCAAATCTGAAGCTTAATTCACGCATGAGTTAGTCACACCGAGTAGGAACTAACGCGTGAGTATATCCTTACTCAGTTTAGACAATGGGGGTGGTGGTTAATCCATCCCACCAGCCGAATCAAAACACGACGCTAACCATATATGAAGGCCCGCGTCGAAGCTACCAACCAATGCCATAGGACTTTTTTTGTCTTATTGTGTTCCATTTATTTTTTATTGGGCTATGAGGAGCTTAATAAGTCCCACCTATCGAGCAAAAATATGGCAGCAACTATATCTAGGCTCTTGTTGAAGCCCGAGGTCACGCCGTGGAATTATTTTTTTATTGTGTTTGTGAGGTACGGTATAAGGGTTGATGATGGCTTAATCCACCCAACCAACGAAAGCAAAACATGAAGGCAACTATATTTAGCCTCGCGCTGAAACCACCAACCATGTATAATTCCTTTTTTTTCTCTCTTTTTGTGTTTATTTGTATTCTACTAAGGTGGGGGTGTTGGGATGTGCGTAAGTCATATATAGTATTTTTTACGTCCGGGAGTACGTGGGCCTAACGGGTCACATGGTATGCCACCCGTCTTCCCAAGAAAAAACCATACGATAAATTAACAAACCTTTCACTCTCTAAGGGGGGCGTCACTTCACCCTCATTCGTCGTTGTTGTGACAATGTTGTTTAGGTTTCGATAATCACCATATTTCCACATAGACTAGAGGGTAAAACTGGTGGCAGTATTGACGGCCAAAGTTGGTTGTGATGGATAGTGAAGAAGAGAAGAGAGATTAATGTCTCTTACGTTTTGAATGTCGAGATGTGTGTTTTCTTATATTACGTTTTGAATGTATAACTAGTACTACGGTTTTATCTTATATTACGTTTTGAATGTCGAGATCCGTGTTTTCTTTTTCTAGATGGCAGATTAATTTGAAGAACACGTTGAAACAATAAAAAAATGTCTAATTAGTATGTACAAACATTCTACTTCTTGTGTGTATACGATTTGGGTAAAGTGAGTTTGGGTATAGTGAGTTGATTAAAAACAAAAATTGACAAAAAATACCCTTTCTTTCAAAATAGTTAACGGTAAAAATTAATCACTGTCGGGTCAAAGAACAAAAATGAACTTAGACTTTGGCTATATAAAGGTCACCTACATTTATTTAAAATCAGAGAGGATACATGCAATTTTGAGAAGGGAGTTGATATGTACACATATCATTTTGTTTCATACACATAAAAATTATTGTTTGTAGACTATTTTGCCCTTGATTAATTTATGACTTCGGTTCATTCCCTTTTCAATGAATAACTCTGTCCATCATTCCTTCCATCATTTTGTAATTAACCACCGGTTTGACAATTAAATATAAATTCTGATTTTTCAATATTGCACTCTAAGTTTCACTATGGAATTTCTTCCTTATCGAGTTAGTGTCTTAGTGACACAATAATACTTCACATTTTGATCTCTTTTAAAATACCGTAACGTGATTGAATGGTGCCAAACATCGTTAGTAAAGAGGGACTTAAAAATATTAAGATGAAAATTCGCGAAAAGTGAAGATGTTATCTTGGGAAACAAACATATGTAGATGATATCTACTAAAATGCTTATTTGTAGTAAACTGGTTCACGAGCATTTTCTGGACTCCACAACTCGAATACCCATTTGCTAAATTGAAATAAAATATATATGATTAATCCCACCTCAAAGAGATTTAGCAATAGAACAAAAGCGTGATTCCCAAATGTTCTTGTTGTTCCTTGAAGGTTGACATGTTTATTTTATAGTGTTTGATGTGTTGTGCTTCTGCGTGATGTCTAGCGTTATTCAGATGCGTCTAGAAATCGAATTGTAACCATGTCTAAGAGTTACATTCGAATACAAAGGAAATTAGGCTGAAAGATTTAGATCAATGGGCAGTGACACTGACATTGATTGGTGACTCAAGATTCCAAAGTGGCAGCATCAGTAAAATAGTAACGTAAGACAATCATGAATTAAGGAGGTGAAATGAAGCACATGTGAAAAAAATCGAGAGAAAAAGAAACGGGAAGGGGAAGATTTTGTTATATTTTACAAAGAATAGTCTTACTCATATTAATCCTATGTGTATGAATCAAAATATTATGTGTATATATTAATTCCCTTTTGAGAAACCAACATTATGATATCTTCATTTTACTCTATTTAAATCGAGAGTATAAACTTAAGTGATGTATAAAAAAGTAAATTAAGTTCTTTCGAAATGAAAAAGAGTAAACTGAGCGATCATATAGTCAATTTGTAATAAGATAAATTAATTATGGATTTAACATGCACGTAAAGTAGTAACATGTTTTATTTTAGTTTATATATTTGAAAGTCAGCTTATTAGAACAAATGGAAATCACATTTTCACACAAAGAAATTTATTGTTACGTCAGCTTTTTTCACTTCCACATCAAAAGAAAATCATGTTATAATCACACCATTTCCACACCAATTTACCCATTTTTCTATTTTTTTTTTCATAAACTACACTTAATAGTTAATTTATTTAAATCCTAATTAATTTATTCATTCAAATTAAAACATTACATACTAAAAAAAAAACATTCGCATAAAATAAATATTCGGCTAACAAAAAAACTAGCCGTTGGCTATTTTTTTTAAAGTACTAGCCGTTAGTGCGTTTTAAAAATTTTAAAAATAAAAAAGTCTTCAAAATTAGCCGTTATGTATATTTGAAAATTAAAAAATATATATATTAAACGTTTGAAAAACTAGCCGTTGGCTAGCAGTTATTTAAAAAAATTCTAATTTTTTTTTACCTCCAAAACACTACCCATTTACGGTTAGTTTGGTTAGGTTTAAAAGTTAAGGTGGGGTTTGTGTAAAGTGAAGGAGGGTGTGTTATGTAAAATTGGCTGGTTTCCACGGGCGTGGACGTGACTACGACGTCTTCCACGTCGTAAATGGCGGTGTGATCACGCGTCCCACGCAGCCCTACGCAGCCACACGGTGTGATCATTCTGTTGGCTTTTAAATAATTTATTAGTGGGTTGAATATCCTCGTGTCATGGTTTTAAGCCATAATCATATAGTGATTTTATGTCATCTAAAAGCAGTAGAAAACTAATTTTCCCATACAAATGGCGCTGTCATCATAATTCCAATATGATGTTTATGCAAATAATCTTTTTAAATTAATAACGGGTATTCGCTTCTTTTAATTCTTTTTTTTTTTTTTTTTTTGCTTTTGTGTTGGTAAATCACGTGCATATCAAATGAAAATTATCGAGGTTTTATACTAGGATATCACATAACTGAAAAGATTCTAGTCTTTGTTGCTAAAAAATTGAAAAGAAACATGAAAATGATGCACGAACTATTAATATGTTTCCTTGCTTTGTTTATATTTTATGATTGTAAGTATAATTTTTTATCTTTACAATGTATTGATGTTTCATGTATTCCTTTTAATGTGATAATTTGTGTGACATCATATTAGAACTATGCAGCTTAAACTAATTAAAAATATATATAATATAATCCAAACAAACATGCATGATAAAATTCACCGAGATAAGTTTCTAAAGTCCTTACACTTATAAGATATAATCCAAACAAACATGCATAATTAAACTTTCTAAAGTCATTACACAGCAGGATAGGGCTCGATCCGAAAGAACAATAAAACAACTAGGAAAATGATCAACGCAAACTAGGTAAACTAAACAGTTATTGTACTTCATTGCTAGCATCCACAAATTCTTTATTCCCTTCGACAACACCCATTTCCTTCATCAACAAAGTATGCATTCCTAGCATACACAAATTCCAGATTCTCCTTCTGAACAGCAATTGCAGTCCCACCATCAACAACTTCTTGATTGTACATGTAAAGAACACAAATCAATAAGTAAATGTAAAGGACACAAATCAATGGGATGACCAAGTTGCCTCAAAGTGTCGAGTATGATTTCTGAGGCAGATTGCGAAATAAAGACCCATGCTAATTAAAAAAAATTAGCGACACAATGAACCAAGGCGAAGTATAAGTGAAAGCAACCCCATCATTAAGGGCGATCCCGTGAGCGAGCGTATTGTATTGTTTCCGGTCATCAACGCCATGAACATTGCTATACATGATGCAAGAAATGCCCTAATTTATGTACTTGATGTACAAACAAAGTATGGACTAAAAGTGTAAATTAATCTAAATAAAACCAGGTTTTCAAATTATTAAGGTGATAGGTGAAATAAGCGAGGATCAATTAGAGATAGATTAAGCAAACTTGTCGAAGATTACACCTTATGCAAAGTGTTTAGAGATTTAAGATGATAACCACACGGTAAGATTTCTTAATTTTCACAATTTTAAGATCAGGGTTCATGCATGATTCGGAGGTTTTGGATAAAAGCAACTTCAAGTTTAGTTGATGGTTGGACCGTGGTTTGTTGATTATGAAATCATCATCAACTTGATTATGTGTTCTGATTAAATGTTTATGCATGATTCATTTTAATTTGATATAAGGGCTGAGATTAGTTTTGCAAATCATAAATGCCACAACAAAATCATCAATTACTATCCTTTCTTTCTTACCGAGCCTCGTGTACTTGACTCCATTTTAGACTCTGCAAATCAATTCATATCATCTTTGGGTGCAAGTAATTGATGATGATACATACTATACGCTGCTGCTTGCTTTCTTGCTGCAAAACAACACTTTTAACATGGCATAGATGGTATTGTACCTTGCCTCTAATATGAGCATGATTTATTGTTTGCAAAGGTTGAATTGATTATCCATTTTGCCATTCAGGTGAAATAAACCAACAGAGCATCAAATCAGAAAATATGTTATTTTCTTCCTTACTGAACCAGCCTGTAGGTGACTCCATTTATGACGATAGCTGGTAATAAGAGTGGTCCGAGCTAGACGTGTAGTTGATCAGTGGCTCAGAATTTATTAATTTCTTCTAGCTAATAGAATTAAAGGTTATAGTTTTGCACTTTTGTTGTTTTGCATATATCTCAAGAAGAATAAAATGCCAACTAACATATAATGTCTACTTCTTTATGATGTTTTAAAACCTCGTTGACCAGGTCTCTTCAACCGTTAGAAACCCGGTCTAGATGTGGCGGAGTTTTTGCTTGAATGAAAAGCAGATTGAACCGCTTATGGGGTTTACTTGGTTTGATAAACCCAGCCGGTTCATTATTTTCTTAAAAATTAATCTAATAGAAACTCTTTTTCCTTCCATAAAGCTTAGTAAGTTTGAGGGTAATCTACCATAGTCTGTTATAAAACATGATCAAAGAAAGAACACCTTAAAAAGGTTTTAAAACATCATCAACTACAAATTCAACCATTAAAGTATTAATTAAGCTCACAAACCAACAAAAAGCCAGATTAAAAAACCACCAGAACCACAAGCTCTTTGGAACTGTGTAAGTAAAGCAACATATGTTGTTATAAGCCTCGCAAAGAGCTCAGGTTCAACTTGGCTTATTTTCACCCCTCGAGATAACCAAACACTGTGCATAGTTGTTTCGCCTCTTTTTATCTCCTTCATAAACATACACCATTATTTTGATGAAATATTATTAGCAAGATTTATCAGTGGATTCAGTGGGTTAGAGGAAGCACATTTCCTAGACAGTTAAAGGCACCTTCATTAATACTGCATGAAAGTTATGCCTTTTGTAAACTAAAATTTAACTTCCTAGTGAAATTCATTTACAACTTGAACTCCTTTTACGTGGCCTTATACTCCTAGGATAGCTAGAATCAGCCGATCATGTATTGTTAATTAGAGCAGTTTTTTGGTTGGGTACTTGAGTCAATACGAAGATAACATTTTTAAGTAATCTGGTCATGCAAAGGGAACTACAGTTAGTGTGAAAATAACTGATGTATACCGGATATTGTGAAATACTAGTATCTTTTGAATCTTTCAAAAATAATTCGTTATAACTGATGTATGCACGATCTTGTGCAATTTTCAAAATTTTTTCAACAATTTAAAAGAAAAAACCTTATTATTTAAATTTAGACATTGTTTATAACTTCATTCATCCTAATATTATTGTCCGTCTTTTTTATTCCTTATCCAAAATTTTGGGACATGTCCTCATCAAATGTTTTGATCAAATTTCTTCGCATTGCGTCACAGTTTTTGTCAATATGTATCATATTCTTATGTAGCTTTGCTGAGAACACGCGTGTCTTTAATATAAGTCTCGTGGCACATTCTACTATTTTTCGTTGCGCTATATGTTCAAAACACACTCATACGCCAAAAAGACAAATAGCCGTTTAGCCTACACGGGCATACTGTTAAATTTTCTATGTTCATTATGTTTAATGTTAAAAGATTTAGTGTATAATTATAAGGGCATAAAAATGATTTTTGTTTAGATTAAAGTCATTTGACAAAAGCCTAAAAGATGAGGGTCTAAACTGAAACATTGAAGCTTATATAAAAAACCAATCTTGTTCTCATGACAAGCATAGAATCCCCAGCTCCATTACATATCTTATCACCAAATGTTGATAGTAATATTGTTGCTCCAAGGATCACCTTCAAACATAAGCATGAAAGAAAATCACATAGTCACACAAAAGAGAAAAAAAACCGGTGAAATGGGTGGTCTCGAAATTTTAAGATCGACACGGTAATATTTTTAATTTAATTTCAATTCTAGCTTTTGAAATATTTTCTTCTGTACGAGCATGATTTATTGTTTGGAAAGTATCACACAGAAGTTACTCGAATATAATCAAAACGCATAAAACTTCTCGAAACTTTATATCATGAAACTTAGAATGTCACATTTTGGCTTGTCACTCTACTGCCACTTGCTACTCGTCTTCTGAATTGATTATGTATCGTTTATCCATTTTGCATTGCTCAATTTTAACCCGGCTATTATTTTTTTTAGTTCCAGGGACAACATCGATCAACATCAACACGACGATTGCCACAAGGTGGACAGTAGCTAGCGCGTGATACGTGCTAACCGCGACATCACAGTACCATTTCCAGAAGACTGATAAGAATTTGCATGAGCCTAACCCGATGCATGTAGTGGCTTGTGGTGGAATTGTTGTAGGTAGTGGTATTGTTGGTTTGCTCATTCTAGAAGTATACGAGAACACCATGAAACATCCAATGAGGAAATAGCCAAACACGGCCGCCCTAAAGCTCTCTATCACAACCCTTCCATTGATATTCTTCTCGTCCATGTTTTTCGAAGAACATATTAACTGGACTGCTTTGGTTGGATTTCTCATTACATCGTTCAGTTCGCACTCCACTCCCATTGGAAGTTGCAAACAACTCTGAGGGCCGAAGCCGCGACACAGCTAAGGCAAATCTTACAGTCACCAAATTACCACCTAACAATCCCTGGACCTGACCGTGAACATTTAGCCAAAGGTGTAGAATGGCTTGCGAAGGATGCAACTGCGAGGGCCAGATTTTAACATATGCGGGAGGTGCAACGGCACACGACGTCCATTTTCTTAGAGCCTCCATTTTAGATCGTCATTAACATAAACTTAGTTTTTGACATTTTTATACATGTAAATGATGTTTTCTAATGGAATGAACATGTTTTACAATATTAGAAGTTAGTGATATAAGTTCAAATGAGGAAACTTGGTTCAGATTTTGTTTATAATGGACATAGATATGCACTAGGTGTACCGGGGTTTGATTAAACGAAGGGGAAGGCACAAGGACATAGTTATGCACGAGGTGTACTGGGGTTTGATTAAACAAAGGGGAAGGCACAAAACCCAACAGTTTTGTCCTATTATTAGTATCTTTCATGTTTAACCCTTATGGTTTAGAGTTTTCATGTTTAACCCTTCTATTTAAACGAAGAAACACAATTTGTTGTTGACATTGTCTTTTTTTTGTATTAGAACGGAAACATGTGAAATTTAATGATATTGTAGCAGATATTGTTGGAGGGCCTCCAATAAAATAAGGCACGGGCCTCCAAAACTCATGAGACAATCCTGGCAGCAGCCAACCTAAGGTTGGTATTAATGATCGATCATGTTGTCTACGTATGTATGCCACTGCGTGAGAAGTTCGGGAAGTTGCTTAACCTAAGGTTGTGCTAGTTATCTTGGTGTGTGAGATCTGTTGTTATGATACTTGTTATTTACGTTTATTTTCATAGTAGTAGTTGACAAGTGACAAAGCTTTCAAATTATCTTTTTGACAATAGGTAATCATGTTATCTTTAATCGAAACATGTAGATCGAGCTTGAAATTTAAATGGTATTTTTGGAAACTTTAATGGTTTCTTTGGCTTAGAAAAAGTGTTCTTTTGCTAACTTGGAGATCGGACCAGAGTTGGCTCGATTTTATTTAATTAGCCATTAGATCATCGTGATGCTGGAAATTTGAATTGGGTTTCTGGCACTTGTTGACTCGGGTAATTTAGAAATTCTGTTAAATTAGACGGTTTGAAACGAAATTTGTTGTTGTTTGTAAATTTATTCCAGTGTCATTTATGGGAAATAGTTATTAGTGAAAGAAAAGGCCAATACTCAATCTTGTAAAAAATAGACCATTTAGACCAGTTAGGCTAAAGACGAAAATTGCGTGTTATCTTCACACCCCCATATTTCTTATGTTTACCTGGCAGTCGATTTGGCAGTGTAACATGCTGATCGTTAATCTGGTCCATGTTAAATGTTCTAGGACGGGGTTTGTGTTCAGGTTCACCATTGAATTCACGTGAATACCTGAATTTTTGGGGGTTTGGTAAGAATCCTCTATGGCTAACGTTAACTATTTTGCTTGCCACATGAACACATATGGAGTGTCGTTGTTACATGTTGGGCAAACCATGTAACCTTACACACTCCACCCAGACAAACTACTTCGAGCCAGAAAATCATTGATGGTCCATAAAAGCATCGCTCTCATGGTGAATGTCTCGCCGTTAGCTTGGTCCTTAGTGTCGACACCATTCCATAAAAATTTTAGATCATCAGTTGAAGGTCTCAAGTAAACATCAATGTCCTTACCCGGGAATATAGGGCCAGGAATTAACAGCATCAACATTAAAGAACTCTGTTTCATACAAACCCATGGAGGCAGGTTGTATGTTGTCAATATCACCGGCCACATGCTGTAAGTCTGATTAAGGTTTCCGAATGGATTGAAATCATCAGCAACCAAACCTAATCGAACATTTCTTGGTTCTACTGCAAAATCAGCATACTTGGCGTCAAATTTCTTTCAAGCTGCACCATCACACGAGTGTTGCATCTTACCGGGCTCCATACACTTTTCAGTAGCATGCCAAATCGCATCCTTTGCACTTTTACTAGAATTGTACAAACGTTTTAGTCTAGGAATGATCGTCAAGTAACGCGTCACCTTCTTAGGAACTTTCTTCCCCGGCGTGTTAGTGTCTTTCCATCTACTTGTATTACGCACTGGACAGAAATCCAAATCTATGTTTGCTTCCCCGAAATAATCAGGAATCGTGTTTACAAGCATGTATCGACTCGTACCCTAACCCGATCAATTTAAATGTCTTCTTTAATGCATAGTATGACGGCGGGAGCTTGAATCCTCTGCTTGGGGGAAAGATAATTTGCATAAACATCATAATATCACTGAATATGGTATCGGTGATTTTACTTTGTCCTTAAAATGTGTAAACTTAGCCATAAAGTCCAATCGAGTCGCTTCTACACAACTAGGGTACAACTCCTCATTGGCACTGGCATATAACTCTTCAAACTCGTTAGCTTGAGCCGGTCTGTTACATGAGTTGGGAGGAGGTGGAAGAGGAATATAGTTCGGAGGAATAAATAAGCATATGTATTATGAATAAGAATTAAAAAAACATACTTGTAAGCTGGGTTTGGTCGGGCTTGTTGTTGGCGTCGGGGTTGTGGTGGTTGTCGGTTGTGGTCTCGGCTGTGGTCGGGTTTGTGTCTCTGGTTGTGGTCAGGGCTACAATAACATAGAACAAACCCATTTTTATTATCAATTATAATAAGATAAACAAACCATTTTATTATAAAATCAAAATCAAAAATTAAAATACAACCTTTTAAAATCGGGAAAGATTGGATGTTTAAAGGGTTAGCAAAAGAAGAAATAGAATTATGAATTAGAGGTGGTGAAGAGTGGCAGAGTGATGGCGGATGACAAAGATGGTGGCGATGAGTGCATGTGTGCACGTGTGGTGGTGAGTGGTGGTGTGACTAGTGGTGGTGGTGATGATAAAGATGGTGGTGATGACAAAGATGGTGGTGATACAGGGTGGTGATAGCAGGTGGTGATGGTGGTGATACAAGGGGCTGTGTCAGTTATATTTTTTAGGATAAGAAAAGTGTTGTGACAAAAGTGAGTAGCAGATCTGGTAAAAAAGGACCATTTTTCCCTGTCGACATGTCGCCTGGGAATACTTTGGTTTTGTCGCCTAGCCAAAAAACGCGTGTAGTTGAAAATTTTGGGACGGATGTGACGAAGTTTCCTCGGCGACGTGTCGTTAGGATTCCTTTGACTTTCCAACGCATATTTACGTACCTACTTTTGTCGTTTCTCTTACACCTCCGTCCTAAAAGAAGTGTCCAGTATGACTTTTTACGGTCTTTCTTTATCAACTTTGTCCGTAAATATATATTTTTGTATCATATAATACTTGATGAAAGTTATACCTAGTGAAAATACGTTTAAAACCCAATCTATTCTTATATTTCGCATCAAGTATCCTATAACACACACGAAAATATTTAAGGTCAAAGTTGAACCAGTTTGACTCTGAAAAGTCAAACTTGACACTTATTTTGGGATGTAGGTAGTAATTATTATGGTTTACTAGCTTAAGAGCCGTGTAATACCCAAGCTGTCTAAATTATTTATTGTAAGCATAGAGTTGGTTGATAGAATTTGCATTTCAATGTAATACGATCAAGTGAGCCAAACATGACAGAATATAAATTTACATTGAAATGATACAATTGTGTCACAAAACATCTTTCTGCAAGGAGTATGAGGTTATGAGTTGTTATAGTCGAACAATACACAGTTTAATGCAATTGTGCTAAGCATCAACAACCTTTATAAACCCACCCAATTCCCTTTATCATCAGTCCTTATTGGTATTCCAACATATCACACTTGCATCATACATCTTAAAAATTTCACATTTTTTGATTTGATCTCTACATAAGTTAAAACTTAAAAGCTTTCAACATTGAGTACATTTGTTTCGTATGTATGTCTCAGATAGTTGCAAGAATTTTTCAAAGCAACTTAAATGCTTACAATATTCTTCAAGCATTGTTTTGCTTAAAATCATTTAACATAGAAACAATTAGATACTGTAATCATCTAGTTAATAAAATATTACACTTGATCTTAGATATGGAAATGAATGCTACAAAATAGCTATACTTGGTTGTATAACAACTTTCGAATTTATATATTCTTGTGAACAGTAATTAAAAAGTTAGGTGAATCTCACCATTGATGTGGTAACTAATAAACTTTTAGCATGTTAAAAACTCGCTAATGTAAGAAAATTCACTCAGAAAGTTGATCGAACACCGGGAGTGCTTCTTCAAGAATTTCAACTAAAAAAAATATGACCGACACAGTTAGCCATTTAAGTAAAAACAAGATACTATTAATTCCGAATGATACTTAAATAAAACACAAATGTATCTAAACATATAAAAAAATCATTTGAAACGGTAAAACATATACTTGACACTTTGCCAAACTGAAATATAAAGTAGCAAAATATCTAGTTGATGGACTTCTATGTAGGGTGGCATTCTAGTGCAGACTAAAGTCGCTCCGTCAAAATGATATATAAAGTAGCAAAATCTACTTTAAAACAACATTAACCTACAACTAAAAGTAACAACTTGAGGAATAATTGCAGAAACAATGATATGCTTTAGGTGTTATTCACTTATCTTCTGGTCCATTCAATCTGGTTAATAAAGAGAACCAGATTAATAAAGAGAACCATTCAATCTGGTTAATGATATATATTGAATGATATGCTTTAGGTGCAATTGTACTCCAAAAGTAAACCATTCATTAATAAAGAGAACCATTCATTACTAAAGAGAACAATTGTGACACTAATAATGTTTAACAATCATTCAATACAATCTTTTGAAATTAAGGAAATCTAACAAACTCAGTTCGAAGCTTGTAGTAACAATTTAGGCCTTTATAAATCCATAAGCTAAATAAGTGAAACATTGCTAATATGTTTAAAACCACATTCTAAGTATATCGTGCAAGCCACAAGGTAACATAAACTCCAATCACGTGCTTAATAAGTACATTCTTTCAGAACTAAGAAAGTTTATGTTTTAGCTACTAATATTTATGGGCTTGTTATCTTAGTTAGCAACAATAAGCAGACCTTAGTATTAGTTAGCAACAATAAGCAGATCTTAGTATTTTGATAAGCTAATTTCTAATGTCTTATTAGCGTATGAAAGCTTCATTTTCCAAATTTTTTTACATATGCTAATACAAACACTTGGCAAGAGTTTATAAGATTATTCACCAGAAAGGCATAAGCTACTTATTAAAGTTTATTCTGCAAACAATCAAATTCCATTCAAGTTAACTAAAACACAAGATTTCAAATAGCATAATATGTAGCGCAAAACCAAGGGTCAACTCCATTCTAGATCACGTGAACCTAACAAACATTTTAACAAGGTGCATTATTTGAAAAAACTGCAACAGGATGACTAATATTCTATTCGACTAAAGGACGGGGCTTAAAAATAATATGAATAAATTAGTTGATGCAGAGAACATTAAACTCAAACATTAGATTCATTATATACATAAACGTTGTTCTCACCAATTATGACAAATGAGAGTTGCAAAAATCATTATATTATGGAAGCTAACTAAAGATGATATACTACTTTACTGAGGTAGTAACTAAAGACTCTTAGCAAAAACACAAAAAGAATCGACTATCAAGGGAACCGTCTCATATGATTAAAAAAACTTATTAGACATCACAAATATGAATTGATTATAGACAACACATTTCAAAACATTTTTAAGCGGATTCCGTTAATGGGAGTGAGTTTAAGGCTGCTTTTGAAGCATTTCCATTTTTAATTACACTATATACCTTGATCAGGCTTTAGATCTAAATTTAAATATAAAAACTTGTTCAAGAAGGTCTTGTATATGAACCACAAACACGTTTTAACCTTTTGGTTATAGATTCCTAAAAAATTAATTAAGGATTTATCTTTGCTTCACGTATAATACCCAAAAAGATTGAATGGTTTGAATCATCATTGTATACTACATACTATCTATTTTTTCTATAAGGATAACATCAGCAGAATTAAAATCATACCTCCAAGTTATATTGAACTTGCAATGTCACTCCAATGATTAATCTGTGAACCTGTAGCAAAAAGAGAATAGAAGCCCATGGTTAAATATATAATTAAAAAACCACATGGTCATGTAAAAGTAAGTTAAATCATTCTCATCATCAACATGCAAAAAAAACCATAATAATGTAGGAAAGCATGAACCAATTTCATATTAAACACAATTACACAGACTTTAATATGGCTCCTTATTCTAGTCTCACGTACTTCAAAATAATACACAAAGTTCAAATTTTATCATATATAATATAAATAATGACATTTCCGATATAGACATTCAATCAAACACTTGGTAGGCATCAATTAAACTGTTCCATTAACAATTGTCGTATAAGCAAACTTACATGAAACCACAACAATAACAAAAGAACAATCTTTTCACTAATTAACGAAAAACGCATAACTGTAATAGTAACTGAAGAGAACAAAACTGAACCTTAAAAGGCTAACTGACGCAACTACGAAAAAGAAATCGGTTCTGGTGAGCTCCATGAAAACCACCATCGTCTCGACTCGTATTACTCAACAATCAACATACATGATACATCTGCATATAAAAACCAACAACCGGTTATATATAAAGAGAGAAATATAAAGCCATTAATACAAACATAAAAGTAAAAATAAAAAATCATAATCACAGATCTATAAAAAACAAAAACAACAATCTGATAAATAATTTTGGAGAACAAAAATATAATTTCGCCGATTTATCTTAGGGTAACAAAAAGGTGTAAAAAATGGGGAATATAGAAACTGGTGATCTTACGGTGGTGTGTGTGATGTGAGTTTTGAATTCTTGATAGTTGAAAATAGCTGAAATGCATTTTAGAAATAATAAAAAGTTAAAAGCAAAGAAAAGTGATACAAATGGAGTATTATTTAAAAAGTTTTATGTTATCTAAATTAGAAAAATATGTTTAATTTTATTACATCATCAAATAATATTTTTTAATAGATCAACCAATAAATACATTACACTTACTTAAAAATGACATAAACATAAACCTTCTTTTAATAGAATAAAATAGATTATATTATTATAACTATTTATATAATTATTATTATTATTATTTTTAAAATAATAGTTATTATATATTATTTATAAAGTTATTATTATTATTATTTATAAAATAATTATTCTTATTATTATTTATAAAGTTATTATTATCATTATTTATAAAATAATAATTATTATTATTGTAGAACAATGATAATCTTATGAATCAAGAGGGTTGATGTTTTTCTAGAGAGAGAAAGTTAGAGAGAGAAGTGAAAGAAAACTTGTATATTGAAATGAGAGAAATGAACAACCAACACCTCTTTCCATGGTGGAAAGAGGTTTAAATACCCCAAGTCCTTAATGGACTTGGGCTTCCGGCCCATGAACATGCTCATGGGTCGGGCTATTTAATAAATGAAACTAAACATAACTACGAGCCTATAACTACATTGTTGGAGTGACCGAGACTTTCTAAATGCATAAAACGTATTTCCAACAATCTCCCCCAAAGGGAGGTCACTCCAAATTTACAAAGCCCTAATCTAGCATGTTAGATCTTGTTCTTGAGCTCGTAGTCTTCTTTTCTTTCTTTTTCTTCTCTTTTGTGAATATGTGTTGAATGATATCAGCCTTTTTGCTTGGAACATGTTCTTTTGGCCTTTCACGTGCAGCCTTTACTTTTCTTGTGAGGTTCGCCTCTTTGTGACTTCATGTCCCACACACTTATCCTTTGTTGAATTCTTGAAAGTTTCAGAGTCGATACAGCGGAAGACTTTTAGGTCATACTTTCTTGAATTTTCAGGAGTATTTGATGCTAAAGGAATAAGCATGTGAGGACGTCTTCAACAGGTACACCGCAACGCCATCGTCTTCAACTGGTACACAGCAACGCCACCGTCTTCAACAGGTACACAACAACGCCATCGTCTTTAATAGGTACACAGCAACGACACGAATAAAATGGCTTTGACATTTTATTCTAATTCGGTAGCATTTTACCTCTGGTCGGTGAAGACCGTTGGACGATATTAGATATCGTATCCGTAACGGATAGTTTCAATTAAGTAACTTCCTGACAGGATTTCGCGGGTAGACCCGTTCTCTTTATTTGACCGTCCAAAGCTGACTGCGAACATAAAGAGTGAATCATTTGGATTAAAAATCCTTATGATTGAAGCCGTCAATTCATGAAACCTGGAACAAGTGAATTTCAATTAAGATATTCACCATCGTTGCTTTCCAGTTGTCACAAACTTGATTAAAATTGAATCTTGCTTGTTACATACCAAGTGCTGTTTGATGTTAACACTAGAAGGATTTCCACTCGTCACTGTGATCAATAAAGAGTCACTCTGAGTGTTCTGGCACGATCATATGATAATGCGTAGAGGCCTGGAACGAGTTTAAGTTCAATTAAGAATTAAACCACTGTTTCTTTCCAGTTTTTCACAAGATTGGTTCTAAAAGAACCGCACGTGTAACATACCATGAGCTTGTTTGATGTTGGCTCAAGCAGGATTTCCATCTTTATTGTAATACTTACGTATTACTCGAATGTTCTAGCAATATTACAGGAATACTGCGTAGGACTCATAAAAATCTCTTACTTTTCACAGTGTGTGAGAAAGCAAGCAATAAATGGAAAGTGTCCTAATGAGACTTTTGATGATCTCTTGGCTCTAGACTCGATAGTGCGTTTTGATTTAGTGAGCGATGGCTGGAGAGGAGTGCCACCTTTTCAGTATCAGTCTATTCGGAGTGAATAAACAAATAGATAACGTGTTAATCTCCGTGTGATTAAAACAAATACCTTTTGAGAGATATTTGAGTTAGCTGGGAAGGGTTGTGCATTGCATCACTGGGTCCATGATGTCTTTCTTCAATACCGAGAATCATTAACAAAAATGATCTCAATAGCATATGTATTGACCCGGTTTCTGCCTAAAGTTGTAAGGAGGGCTTCTTTCTTTACACCCTTTATCTTTACATTTCTTTTTCATTCTTCAACCCCTTCAATGCTTACCAATACGTCATAACTAGCACCTTGTTGTGATTGTTCCAGTGCTAACATAAGTACTTGGTCGGCATTCAGCTACGTTCACAATCTTTCTCCAACTTTCCTAGGACTTCTAATTCTATCTAGGGAATTGTCCTTGGGAAGATTCCATCAGCTCTGATGAATCATTGGACTAAACCTATTCCTACCACCCTTTTGTCACCACATTCGTCGTGAATTAAGCGTGTTTTGGGGAAAGTATAGCCACCATGAAAAATCCTTGAAAATCACCTAAGGTACTTGTGATATTGAAATCAAAAGTTTTGTACCTTAGGTGTTTTGTTCATCAAAAACGGTCCCCCTTAACACGTGCTTTGCACATATTAAGTTGGATTATCGTTAAATCTTTTTCATCTTTTAGCCAAGTATTATTTAAGTCTCCTTAATCCCATTTTCTCCCCTTATCCAAAATGTTAACCATTAATATTTGGGATATTGAATGGATTAACCGGTCTTTGGGTAAAAATGAAATCGATGTTTGGCCATAGAACATGTTAATGCTCCCCCTCAAATTAATGAGGGTAAGTTGTAGTGCTTGAGTATGATTTGTTTGAAAGATTTAGAATCTCGAGAGAAATTCTTGAAAAAATATCATACTTTTACACTACAACAAGCCACAAAAAACTGATAAAGTAAAAGATAACATATTCACAATAATGTACATATGGAGTTGACCTGTAATGAGACGAACCAAAATTACTTGGTTCGTTCCGTGAACCGATGGTGAGCTCCATATGGTCGTCCACCGACGAATCGTTCTATGCTTCGAAGCAACCGACGCTTCCTGAGAAGTTCTTCAATCTTCTTGATTGCATACTTTGATCCCCTGATGCACTGGCTTGTCCAGGTGTAGGTGACTGCTGGAAGCGGTTGTTTGGCATTGAGAACCGTCAGATCATCCCGAACTTGCTTAAGCGTGCCATCGCTGAATTTGTGCATTTCAGAGAATCGCATATACTGCATGGTGCCAGTTTCATTTGGGTAGAAGATGCCTGCTTCTGGTGTGGTTGTCCCCATGTATACCTTCTTGTTCTTATGGAAATTGCTGAGTGGAGTCGTATAGGGACGTTCCAGGTTTAGCTTCTTTTGATAACTTTCTACACCAAGTTGAAAGTCTTCCACCCGGTTCTGAATGACGATTTTCCTAGCATATTGGGGAAAGTTGGAACTCAAGGCAATGACAATATCAGGTGATAAGTGGTCAACTTTTTCTTGAGCCAATAGCAGCAGGAGATCTTCGATGTCTTCAAGTTGAAGGTACTGAAGATCACTTTCATCAATTCGGTACTCTTTCTCATCAGTACGTTTGAAGAGGATTACGTTCAAGTAATCATAGCCGAAGACCGTCTGAGTGGTTGCTCCTAGAATACTTTTGATCCTGTGTGTTGATACAATCGGAGAACCTCTCTTAGGACGGTGGAAATGGTTGTAGGCAAGTTTTTTCTTCGCATTCCAGTGAGAAATACCAAGTGCTGCATAAGTGTCATAGAATTGGAGCACTTTCTTTCTCCATATAGTTTCAGGTACTTTATCCTCTATCCATGGAATATTCTCCAAGTTAATTGCCTTAACCATGGTGAGTGACGTGGCATATTTCGTTGCTCCATTCTCCAGGTATTCAAGGTCGTGAGACACAAAGTGTTCTATTGGGATTGTTGCCGAACCGGCAATGACCGTTGGTGTAAGAGGTCGTAATACGGGAGTTTGAATTCCTGTAGTTGTCGCTCTCATTTCTTTGGTAAGCTCATTGAAATGATATTCTGCTTCATTATGGCTGATCTTCAAAGTATCGAAGAAGTCCATGTTTGCAGCTGCCATTTTGATCAAATCTGGAGTCATTGTCGATTTCCCATGAGAATACCGTAGAAAGGCCGAGAAATCGATAGGGTTATTGAGGAATTGAGTCATCTCCATTTCAGTTGCAGTGGCAAAAGAATGTTGTGGTGCTGCATGTGTTAGCAAAAGTTGCTCCTGTACCGTGTCATCAATGATTAAAGATTCAGCAAACGTTGGTTCTGGTATATGAAGATCTTCAACTTCCATATCACTGTTGTGTGGATCTTCAAATGTTGTGGAAGGTTGATCTTGCCTTACCGGTATATCACCGTGAGGTTCTTCTTCAAGCATTGGCTGTGTCGGTTCTTCTGCTTGCATATATTCTACGGATTCATTGTGAGAATCAGTAGTAGGAACTGGTACAGTAGATATACCTGTATCGATTTGCTGAGTTTCTGGTACAGTAGACTCGATTGTCTTTTCAGTGGTTTCAGCAATGTTTCCTACAGCTTCCTCTAAACCCTTCTCAGTAGCTTTATCACTGGGTTCCTTATTTGGCTCTTCGGCATTAGTACCGGTTTCGTCATTCTGATTACCCTTGGTAGTTCCATGACCGTCGTCATTATCATCATCGCCATCCTCATCGTCGCCTGTATCTTTGTCCTTATCTTCATCGTCATCCTTATCCTCTTCTTCTTCATCCTTTTCTTCCTCCTCATCTCCTTCCTTATCTTCTTCCTCATTTTGTTCATTGTCACCATCATCCTCCTCATCGTTACCCTCATCTTCTTCCTCCTCTAGTACGTCTTCATCGTCAGACTCAGAGTCGGTAGTGTCTGCATGATTCTCTTCAAGAATTGCTTTGTTGAGATATTGTAGAACTTTGCGTTTGTATTTCGATTTATGAGCGCCCATATCTAGTAGACGTGTCTGTAGCAATGTCATTAGCTGAAGAGTAGATAGACCATTACCGACAAGATGTGGTAGTTGTTGATCAACATAAGACTTGACTTCACGTCGAATGATCGTGGTCATCTGCTCGTCAATTGACCCGAGAAAAGCAGCATTTTCTTTATCCCAAGTTTTCTTCTTTTTAAGAAAGGATTTATGTTTTGCTTTAAGTCTAGACACTCTTTCTATTAATTTCTGAAGTGTAGGCTCATCATGTTGTGGTTCCTTGGGAGGATTGGTGATTCTTTCAGTCAATGTAGCTATTTGTGTAGCTTGAGCCTCCAGCTGTTGTTGAAGAGACTGGATCAGTGGGTCATTGACTGTGAGGAAGGGATTGGATGTGGATGATACTTGTTGTGCTTCTGGTGAAGGTGTAACCATAACTGTTAACGTGGTGGTGGATGATACTGGTTGTTGTAGGATAGGTGTTGATGTAGATACAGTGATTGGGGCGATGGTTGATACAAGTTGTTCCGCTGCGGATGACGGTGTAGATTCAGTGGTGATGATGGTGGTTGATACTGGTTGTACATCGGGTGTCGGGGTGATAGCTGGGGTAATGACCTCACTGATGACCGGGGTGGGTAATGGTGGAGTAGTGGTGGATGTAATAGTAGTTATGGGAACATCCACCATGGTTTCGTTTGTTGACGGGTCAGTGTTTGTGACCTCAACGCCTTCCCCTTCCAGATTGAGATATTTTAAAACGTCATCAGAACCAGAAGTAGACTTACTTTGAAGTTGAGTTTCTGGTATGAGAGTTGCATGAGCATCTTCGTTTAACACCATGTGAGTTGGTTCTGGTAAAGAAGTGGTAATATTGGCGTCTCGATACATCATACTTGTATCTGTGTCTGCACTACTCTCACGTTCTTCACTTGGCTCACGACTTTCAACGAGGTAGTTACCAGCATCTTCATAAGTATCTTCATCAAGAGGATCGTCATAAAATGCCAAGTCAGCATCAGGATCGTCGAATTCTACTAAGTCCTCAAACATTTTAGAACCTGATCCTGTGGAAAAAGCTTCCTGTCTGCTTTGTTGAAGAACAATACGCAGTTGTTTGGCTTCAGAACTCTGTTGTTGAGCAGGTTCTTCGGAAGCAACACTTTTACCCTTGGTCTGCTTTGCTTTCTTTGTCTTTCGAAGTGGTATTTCTTCCTGTTCTTCCTCTGTTTGGGTCATCCCAGCATCTTCAGTCTCTTCATCAACTAAATGCTCTTTTCTTGTGCCTTTGTCTTTTGATGAGACAGGCGATACGCGCTTGGAAATTCGTTTCTTTCGTTTTCCTTTTTGCGTCTCTGCTTGTTATTCGGAAGGATCTGCATTTGCTCGTATAAACTGTGCATCAATGTCTTTAAGCATCTCTCTGTAGTGATCACTGTCCCTTATACCGTCATTCATCATGATTGCAGGCACTTGAGCTGGTCTTAGTTTATATTTTGTGAATTGATTATCCGCAGTCATAGTGTCTAACACATCGTCATTATCTTGAGTATGATAGAAGAAGTTCCCGCGATGATCAATATCTGGGTCACTCTTCATGAAGTGATTGATGATGAGTTTTGTGAACCTTGGGAATGGAAGATGTACTGCTTTTCTCTTGGAACTTGTGAATTGATGACAAAATTCTTCCCAAAGTTGTAAAGCATAATCCACTTTAGATCCGGTATAGAGACCCCAAAAGATGATTGCCTGAGCGGGTCGCATTGCATCTGATCCACGAATCTTGGAAGTAAGGCATTTCACTAAAGTGATGACAATTGCTTTCCAAGGTTGTCCAATATGTGATGTGTTAAACTGAGAAAGAAAACCAATTTCACCCCCATAGTTCAACTCTCGGATTACTCTAAGTAGTTCTTCTGCATCTGGATCAGGCACAAAGTGTTCCCCTTTTGCAAGCTTTGGAAGCTTAAATAATTGCCTAAATTGACGCAGATCAAATGTCAAGGCTTTGTTGTTTAGAGTAAAGGAGATTATCTTCTTTGACAGTTGCTTTGCTTGTGTGATTGAGGCAGTTGCCCAAAATTCATGCATGTATACTTCAGGAACCGATGCAGTGACACGTAGTGCATCCTTTATTGGTGAACAATCTAGGATATCTGTTGCGATTTTGAATGCCGCCAAAGAAGGATCAAAATCGTCTCTTAGACGAAAATTATTTGGTGCATGTTGCATTCGAGCATTTAGTGGAACAAGGGTAAGGTCTAATTGTTTTTGTTTTTCTTCGATTATCGACATTTTCCTGCTTATAGATAAATACAAGCACAGTAGATATATAAACATATATATCTTATAAACATGTAAATTCTAAGCATTGGATATAAATCACAACAAAGTATCACCACGTAAGTTTGAGTAGCAAAGACAAGTATAGAGCATATGGACCAAAGTCATACATTCAGAATCACATAACGAGATATAAAAGGCAAAGACATGGCAAAACTAAGTATAGTGCAACACATATCTTAACACTTAGCAAATATGGTCCATCATAGTGAATTCATTGTATTAAGTTCATCTAACTCTATCCATCGTACCCAGCCATCGCACTCTACTTATCGCATTCAATCCCATCGCATCATATCCATCGTATCCTTATCCATCGTATTCTACCCCATCGCATCCTATCCATCGTATCAAATCCATCGTATCCTACCCATCGTATCCTATGCATCGTATCCTATCCCATCGCATCCTACCATCGCATCCTACGCCATCGCATGGGAGTCATCGTATCAGACCCATCGCAACGATCCATCTTGACAGACCATCGCAACGATCCATCTTGACAGACCATCGCAACGATCCATCTTGACAGACCATCGCAACGATCCATCTTGGCAGACCATCGCAACGATCCATCTTGATAGACCATCGCAACGATCCATCTTGATAGACCATCACAACGATCCATCTTGATAGACCATCGCAACTATCCATCTTGATGAACCATCGCAGCGAATGGATAAGGGTAAGGCCATCGCACTCAATGCGATGAGAATGGATCGCAGCCAGTGATCGCATTCTTGGTGATAGAACCGAGGTGAATCTAAAGTGAGAAATTTCATGACAAGTATGATGTTATAAGCAAACCTGTTAAAATCCAATGTTTATCTAGGCGAGAAGAACACATCCCAGCAATAAAAACTAGGTTTTATCAAGAATCAATAAACCCTAATTTGTAAGAAAAAAACATGTGATCTATTGTTCCTGTTTAGATGTAAGGATATGAGATGGATTAAATGATAGCAGTTGTAACAAAGTACCTAGATATAAAACAACACGAAATAAGTTACAAATCACGGATCAAAATGGAGCTTGAGGTCTCGATAATGGCGGAAAAGAGTGTGTTTGTGTGTTTTTTCAGTGACGACGGGAAGGAGGGGGTGGTATAGTTTTGACTTGGTCAAAATTGATTTAAACACCCACCACTTTTTGCAAAAGTGCAAAACTGGTCCCCCTATTTAAATTGTTAGTTAAAGTTAACTTAACATACAATAAACTCGTTCCCAAACACTAACACAACTACTTGACACCAAAATGTTAATGACCTATGCAAGAGATACTTAAATCACACAAGGCACACATAGCGTAACTGAAGATGACGGGTAGCTAATATTTTCTGACAATCCTTTTTAATGACCATATTTGTTACCACGAAGAATTAATATTTGCTCCCCCTTAATCCCTGACCCGTTTTCTATTTAAAGAGCAGTAGTCAAAGATATTTAGGACACAACTATTAATAAGGACATTTGCTGGTTAAGTGATTATATAGAACGATTCTGGTGGAAATAAGATTTCTCTTATTTTAAACAAGATAAGTGCACTGAAACGTACACGAATTTGTGTTAGACCAAGTTATAAAGTAAGCTTGGCCCCTTACAAGGTTTTAAAGTAAACCTTGCCCGAGAAACTTAATTCACATTGTGAGCCAACGTTTTCAAAAGAAATACGTGACTTTAATGCGAAAACCGGGTTGCAGTCAGAAATAACTACAAGCCATAATGGGCATGTTTTAAAAAATGTACAACTTTTATACGGACTCTATTTATGGCGCCGTGTCAATTTTAATCGACATTTCTAAAGCCGTAAATATTACCGTACTAAAAGACATGCCCGATTTGAAAAGAAAAATATTTTTGGGTTTTCTTGGTTTTATATTTTTTTATGGTTTTTCTTGGTTTTTTATATTTTTATGGTTTTTCTTGGTTTTATACTTTTGTATTTTGCTTTTGATGGTTTAAGTATGTACTATAATATACAAGATCACGATCAAAGGATACTCGAGAATAGTTTACCAGTACTATTCTTCGGATTCTTCTGCCAACTCCTTAAGTGTCGCTGGTGAAAATGATTTCATGCCTAGTTTTTCGATCAAAAACTCGATGCGTCCTCGATCTAAGGTCTTTGTGAATATATCTGCCAGCTGATACTCGGTGTTGACGAAGTATAGTTCGATCACTCCATTTTCCACTTGCTCCTTGATGAAGTGGTAGCGGATGTCAATGTGCTTTGCTCGAGAGTGTTGAACGTAGTTGCAGCATAGAGCGATGGCACTTTTGTTATCACAGTACATCGGGATTTTGTTGAATCCAAGACCGTAGTCAGTCAATTGTGACCTCATCCAAAGAACTTGAGCACAACAACCGGACATAGCAATGTATTCAGCCTCAGTACTTGATATCGCAGCGCTTTTCTGCCTTTTTGATGCCCAACTAACAAGTCTATCTCCAAGGAGTTGCACACTGCCAGAAGTGCTACGTCTAGTATCTTGACACCCGGCATAATCTGCATCTGCATATGAAATTAGTGCAATAGAGGAATCCTTCGGATACCACAGACCACGATGAAGTGTTCCTTTTAGATACCGAAAGATCCTTTTCACAACATGTAAGTGCTTTTCGGTAGGCCGAGCCTGATACCGGGCACACATGCCTATAGCAAATTGCAAATCAGGTCTGCTAGCAGTCAGATAGAGAAGGGTGCCGATCATTCCACGGTAAAGTTTAGGATCGACAGCTATCCCTTCCTTATCTTCATCTAACTTGGATCTCTCCACCATTGGAGTATCCACGGGGTCACAGTTTTCAAAGTGATATTTCTTTAAAGATTCAAGAGCAAATTTGGATTGATTAATAAAGATGCCTCTGGGATTCTGAGAAATTTGCAACCCTAAGAAAAATGAAAATTTTCCCATCATCGACATCTTAAAGCGTGTGGACATAATTTTCTCAAAACGGTCATACAAACGTTGATTAGTAGCAGCAAATATTATATCATCAACATAAATTTGTACCAGTATCATGTCATTGTCCTCCTTGATAATGAATAATGTGGGGTCCACTTTACCTTTGGAGAAGCCTTTGGAGATGAGATACGTCGATAAGAGATCATACCACGCGCGTGGAGCTTGTTTCAACCCGTAAAGAGCCTTCTTGAGCTTGTACACATGATTAGGATACTCTAAATTGACGAATCCATTCGGCTGGCTTACATAGACATCTTCCCTTAATTCACCATTAAGAAATGCCGTCTTAACATCCATTTGGTAGACTATCATATTCATGTGAGCAGCATAAGCAAGGAATAGTCTAATTGCCTCCAATCGTGCAACAGGAGCAAAGGATTCTTCAAAATCGATACCCAAAGCTTGTTTGTAACCTCTAGCGACCAATCTAGCTTTGTTTTTCAGCACACTACCTAACTCATCGAGCTTAACCTTGTATACCCACAACAGTGTCAAGATTTCAACGTTGCTGGGTAACGGAACTAATTCCCACACTTCAAGACGTTGGAATTCATTAAGTTCCTCTTGCATGGCTTCAATCCATGATGATTTGGTCATGGCTTGTTGCCAGTTTTTAGGTTCAGTGTCTGAAAGAAATGCATCAAAAGAGCAATATAATGCATGTTCTTGGAGTTGATGGCGTGTTAAGACTGGTCGATCGATGTCACCAATAATATTGCGGATTGGGTGATCCTTTGTCCATTTAGTGTTGTGAGTTTCAATCCGTGGTGGTCGAGAGTGAACGATTGCAGGAGCTTCCTCTGAGGTAGACGCACCCGTAGGGTCATCAGGTATATGTGAACCAAAGAAGGGAAGCTCTTGTAAGTGAGCATATTCCAGATCGTGATCATATAGTTCCTCTTCAACATCAGTAGGAACGAGTGGGGGTGATGATTCAGGTGTTGTTTGAGAATTGGTGGGGGATGGGACATCATGTTCAAGAGTAACAGTAGATGCCTCGGATAGATTTCCATTACCTTGAGCAACAACTACGGGAATCAGAGCTACTGCTGCAGTTGCTGAAGAATCATTACTCTGTGGATCGAAGAATTCATCAAACATAGGTTGAAATAATTTATCCCACTCGGACCTTGTTGGTGGTAAAAATGATGGAGAAGTAGGATTGTTGGGAATTAATCCGGAACTGATTGTACCGGTTCCCATCTCGTGTAATGCGGGTTCAGAGCTGTGTTGCTCAGAAGCCATTGTTGTCAGCTCATCAAAATCGACATCCAAAGTTTCTACAATCTTGCCAAGACGACGGTTATAAATCCGGTAAGCTTTCTTTGCGGGTGAATATCCAATGAAAATTCCAATATCAGCCTTCGGTTGAAGTTTTCCCAGATTTTCACTATTTGTATTTGGATAGGAAAGTGCACCAAACACATGAAGATATGAAATATCGGGTTTGTGTCCATGAAGTAGCTCATATGGAGTTTTACCATGACGTTTGCGAATGATTGAGCGGTTTTGGGTATAACATGCGGTTGCCACTTCTTCTGCCCATAAGAATAAAGGAGCATTCGCATAAATCAACATAGTTCGAGCAGCTTCCATAAGTGTACGGCTATGTCTTTCAATGACACCATTTTGTTGTGGAGTGCGAGCCACAGATGTTTCATGAGAAATACCAACCTTTTCATAATAAGTTCGAAGAGTCTGATTAACGAACTCAGTGCCATTATCAGTCCGAATGCGGCGAACAGTAGCATTACGACGTACTTGGATCATCTTTAAGAAGGTAATGATATACTCTGCTGCTTGATCCTTAGATGCTAAAAACTTTACCCATGTAAACCTTGAGAAATCATCCACTATGACGAGGATGTATTTTCTACCACTCACACTAGCTGTACGCATTGGCCCGCAAAGATCCATGTGCAAAAGATACAGTGGTTCTTGGTTGGTGTCTTCTGCTTTAGGTTTGTAAGATTTCTTTGTGCTTTTCCCCAATGAACACGCGGAACATAAATGATCCTTGTCGAACTTAAGTTTCGGAAGACCACGAACAAGTTCGTTTCTAGCCAAATGGTTAATAGCATCAAAGTTAAGATGAGATAATCGACGATGCCACAACCATGACTTGGTCTTAGATGCTTTGGAGAGTAAGCACACAGGAGAGGCGGCCATCATGTTTTGGATAGACAAAGTATAGAGATTATCCCCTCGAGAACCCTTTAACAAATCATTTCCTGCAAGATCGCGAATGAAGCAAGTATGTTGTCGAAAGGCCACTTCAAGGTTAGAATCGCAGAATTGTCCTACTGAGAATAGATTGTGACCAAGTCCCTCCACATAGTAAACCCTTGAAATCGTGACATTCCCAATTTGATATTCACCATAACCCATAATCTTTGCAATATGGTCGTTGCCGAATTTTACCGTTCCTAGAAACTTGCTGACGAAATTTTTGAGCATCGAGCGGTCTCCAGTCATATGTTTGGAGCACCCCGAGTCCAAATACCAAATAATAATTTGGACGACCTGAAAATTTTACCAAACACAGACGATGTATCGGATTCTAATTGTTCTTCTGAGTTAGCAGGTACAGATACAGTTATCTTAGATTTGCTATCAGACGAAACTTTAGGTTTCCAGATTTTCTTACTAGTGGTTGGCTTAGATTCTAGTTGTCTAGTATTCTAAGGTACTTTTTGACTGGGGACATTACCACTGGTAGGCACAGTAGTGGGGGCAGACCTAGTTAAAGGGCGTTTTTTCCCTTTCTTAGTGCTAGTGTTCCTATTTAAAGGACGCTTAGACCTAACTGCCGTGGATGTGATCCTAGTTAAAGGGCACTTAGTTCCATTTGCAGTAAAGGTCCTACCAGTGGGTTTCCATTGCCACCCAACTTGGGTAAATTTCTTTCCTGTTGGAGTCCATTCAAGATTGTTCTTAATAGCATGCATTTCATTCACGTGATCAATAAGGCATAAATCATGACGCTGAAAAAACATGCATTCATTACAATACCAACATTTCGCATTAGAATTCACATTTTGCTTAGGTTTCCACTCATAAAGAGGACCTTTTGTCTTAGCTACATGATTCTTTTTATTTAAAACTGAAAAAACGTTCCTAGGGTGCACTTCTACTTTCTTCTTCTCAGTCCTATTAGTGGAAGGCTTGATCCTATCTTTCTTTCCTCGAGATCCTTTAGCCTTAGTGGACACAGTTACTCCTGTAGAAGCCAAGGGAACATTAGTTACAGATTTTAAAGGTGCCTTACTTGATGGTGCCAATGACGGTTTTGCTCATGGAGTCTTATTAAATGGAGTTACAGCAATGGGTCGATTAGTGAGTAGTGCAGAACCCGGTTTTCCTATGTATTGCACATATGCTAAGCAATATTGAACATGCTTAATATATTCATGAGCTGAATAGTAGTAACTGCTTGAGGGATCTAACGCATACAAATCATCTAAAATATCCCTAACCAGATCTACATGCTTAGTTGCATTCCTCATATAATCATCGTAGGTAACCGTGTTTTTTTTATGGAGCGGGTTCTTATAAAGCACTACTGACTTGGTTGTTGGAGCACTAGAGGACGGTGCAGAGTTGCTAGCTAAGTTATTAACAGCTTCTTGTCGGGTGAGAAGAAGTGTCTCCTTTAACTCGGCCAAAACCATGTTTTTGTCTATGAGCTGAATTTTTAGGTCAGAGGTTTCCTCACATTTCTTGTTTAGTTTGTCAATTAAAGACTTTCGCTCTGTCGCATTAAACGCGAGGTATTCTTCTATTGAACCTGAAATTTGTGAGTCTCCCTGCCTTACTTGTTCACGCTCTCCTAGTATAGAATTAATTCTATTTTCTAGGACATGATTCTTAGCCTCTGCAGCCTCTAGTTCCGTTTTTGTTTCTACTAATTCTCTCTTAAGTCTCATCATCTCTTCTTCTAAATTTTGAACCATCTGAATCATCTTGTCACTTATCTCAACGGAGTTTCCACCATCATTTAGTTTTGAAAGAGTTTCATTTTTTGATTGATTCTCAATTTCAAGAGATATAGAATGTTGTTGAAGCTCGTTAAAACTTTTTGAAAGTGTATTATATGAATCTTGAAGCTTTAAAAATTCAGTGTTGGATTCATGACAAGAATGATTTTCTACAGTATTCACATTTTCAACAGTATTCACAGATTCATGCACATCATCACAAATATTCACAGTAGATGAAATTTCATGAGTATATTGAATAGTAACAACTTGCATCACTTCAAGAGACACCATATGTTCTAAAAAGCGGTCATATTCTGATAAGATCTTTTCCTTTTCAATTAAGTGTTGTTCATAAGCATCATCCATTTTATTGAAAACTTTTTGAACTTCACCAATTTCAAAACTTAAATTACATGCTAGATCATAAACTCCTTGTTTAATATGGTCCACAAACGGAACGATCGCTTCTTCAAACACCGTTTTCATGTGTTCGAACGCCCATTCTCCAGCGGTTTGAGCCGTTGAAGTCGTACATTCCAAGATGACCTTGTCAAAATCGATAAGGTATTGCCCAATCTCTTCAATGCTGAGCTTTACCGTACTAACCGGGGGAAGATTCTTAGGAATTTCCTTTGGTTTGTCCGAGTTGACAAGTGTAGGAATTATACTAAGGCATTCTCTAGTCGGCATGAAAGTGGATGTTTGGAGAGTTCTCTTTTTCATATTAAAATGAATTCTAAGATCTATTGTGGCATTTTTTGCATTCATTGAAGCATAATCATATTCAGGATATGTCGAAAGTAATTTTAACTGCTTTTCATCATATGGTGTCATGGAATCACTTGAGAACACTATCGGATCTAATACCAAACCTAACTTTGTTGCATCATACAATCGTGGGTTGTGGTTAAGTGCTTGCTTTGCATAACCCGGGTTAGTGGTAAGTCTATGAGGCGCGATAGGTTGAACTCTTTAAATGATGCATGAAACAAGTGTACTAGATGTGAAGCAGCATATTGTTTTAAAAGTTTAAGTTCTGTTTCTTTTATTCTGTTAGACGTCTTAATTTCCATTTCAAGCTGTTTGGACTCAAGAATTTCAAAATCCGTTTGAAGTTGTTGAAAATTAGTAACGACTGAATCTTTTTCTTTAAGCTCATTCGAAAGATTTGCTCTTAAACTTTCAATTTCAAGCAGATTGTCCATTTGAACTTTCCTAAACCTATCAAATTCAGGATTGGTTAAGGTAGTGGACACAGGAGTCATTTCCAAGGTTTTAACCTTGTCCTTATGCAAAGCAAGCTCAGCAGATAATGTCTGATTAGCATTAAGGGTTTCAAGGACCGCATTATTCATTTGGCTAAGCAAGGATGCAGGGACCATAACCAAATCAGGTTGAGCAGACGAATTAATAGTCGTAGGAGCTCCCGGTTGTGGTTCACTCAAAATCTGAGGACTTGCTGTTGATCCCAAACTTAGATCGATTAAGCTTTGTGTATACGAGATTAGATCAAGTACTACACGTAGAGAAACCTTTGCTTATGAATAAAGTAACAAAGTGTTATGCGGAATTAACACTTGATCTAAAACACAAAGATGTTAAACAAACTTTCACTTGTATTAGAATGATCGTACTTGGTTACAATGAAAGAGTTTAACTTGCGAATACTTATGAAAACTGATATCAAACATTAACCTAAAAGATCTTCTTTTATAGAACAAGAAGTCTTGTACAATAAGCTACGAATCAACTATTCTAGGTAAAGATAATAATAGAAAATACAATGTCGAGCTTATCTTTACCATACACAATAAAGAAACAAATAAACAAAAGATTCGTATGAAGATATTCTATCAGTGTCAATCTTCAAGGCTGTCAGCGTTGACTTCTTCAATGTCAACGCTTGGCTGTCAGCGTCCAATGTCTTCTTATCAGCGTTGACATTCTTCTTATCAGCGTCTAGTGAACTGACCCATATTTTATTCCCAACAATCCTCCCCTAAACTTGATATCCATTCCAATGATCAAGTTTCTGAATAAAAACTTTAAGGCTTAGGAGGAATCTTGCAAAAACTTCTTATGTTGGTGATAAACATATCTGATCAAGTCTTTGGCCACGTCACTAGTATAATCAATCTCCAAGGGTGTCTCTAGCATCTTCTCCAACACATCTTTGGACAAGAAATAGTCAGCATCCACAAGTAAATATTCTGAAAACTTTGTAGAGCTCATATGAAATACACCACAAGTAGAATAAAGCCTCCAATGAAGATTACTAAGATCATCTTCAAGATCCTTCCATATGGCAGGATCTGCTTCTTTTGGACCACACAAAGTCATAAATGTGTTCCAAAGTCTTATTCCATTTGCTGAAGTAGGTGCTTCAGCTGTATACTTGGCCTTTATTAATCTCCATAGGTGCAACAAGTCTTCCCTGTCTATGCTTGCAAATATAGAAATAACTGAAGTGAAAGTATGTACCTCCTTTCCAAATCTGCCAATCTTCCAAAATCCACATTCATCTTCATCAAAACTGATGATTGGATTTCTGTCATCTAGAGGTACTACATTAACCAAATCTGAAGCTTCCAATGGAGAAAGCTTGAGATGCTTCCTTATTACTCCTTCAGTTGGAAAATACACATCCATGTCTTTAGGAAATTGGAAAGGATCTCCTTTCTTCACTGGTCTTTGAGCAATCCTCATTTCCTTTAGAATCTGCATTTCCTCAGCAAGCTCTTGTTTCCTTTCTTCTGAAGGAAACTGGTAGACATTTTGTTCTTGTACCTTCCTCCAAATAGGATGTGCCCTATACTCTAGCTCCTCAAAAGATAAGGCCAGCAACTTCTTGGATGTCCAGTTAGGCTGATGGCATCTAAGCAACTTATAGTACAACTGCCTTCTATCTCTTTTGAGCCAGGTCTTGACCTCTTGTGCATTAAACCTCATAATCACCTTTATGTCATCTTGTACCCTGAGAAGTACTTCCAACCCCCAAATTTGATCTGATAAGCTCATTCCTGGGTTGTCCATAACCTTGTCTTCCCAAGCATGGTACATTATGGTGATTTCTGGTAGGTCCCAATCAATCTGATTCTTCAACTCACTCAACCTTTCCTTTGCAAGCTCATCCCCATATTCAAGCCTTTCTGGATCTTCAATAATTTGAATACTTGAATCTGAGCTATCACCTTCTTTATCATCACCACTTTCTTCCTCACTCTCAGAAACAACAAATGGTGATCTTCTACTCCTCTTCAAATCGCTTTCCAAAAGTTGTGCAGCCAACTGTTCATCAAATGCAATTTGTGCTGCATCTTTCTTTGGAACATCTTCTTCAATCAGAATCCCTTTACCTTTGTCTTTTGGATCAATAATTGGTAAAGTAGAAGAAGAAACCTGTGTGGACACATCTTTGATGATTGTTGATGGCTGGAATACATCAACACCACCTGCAACTTTATCAGCGTTCAAGTTACTCCTATCAGCGCCACGATTACCTTTGTCAGCGCTGGATGTGTCAGCGTTCAAACCTGTATCAGCGCCCAATGTTTCTTTGAAAGATCCTTCCAAGTTTAATGGTGTCACCTTGGATGTATCAATAACTGGGTGCTTCTTCAAGTTGGTGAGTGCTTCAGCAACCTGCAAAGATTCACTAAATTGTGAACTCTTTTCTGAACTCTTCTCACTAGCTGTATGAATCAGCTCATCCTCTTCATCCTCTTCATCCTCCCCTTTGGAAGATTCCTCCATTAGACTCCTGCTACTTGGATTCTCCAAAACAGTGACCCTCTCTCTCAAAACTTGAAGTTCACGTCCCTGTTTGTTGACAATTTGTACAAGGCTGACATTTTGCTTTTGCAAGCTAATGACAGCAGCCATCAATTCAATTATTGTCATAGGTTCCAATCTGCCCTCAGCTAGAATGGGGATTTGACCTCCCAAAATAGAATCATCGGGCATGGATGAGGTCTTAATGATGTTGGGACTGTCTTGACCAGCATCTAAGCCTGTGTCAATAGCCCCAGCCTCACCCATGTCACCAGCCACACTTGTGGAGGTGGTTCTCTCTGCTACAAGGCTAGGATCACTAGAGGAGAACACTCCAGTAACCCTTTGGCGTTTATTCAACCTAGATTGTAATGGGGTGGAAGATGAAGTAGATTGTGTGGGTGTTGGTTGGTTAAGGGGTGTTTGGGATTGTTCAGGGATTGTATCAGTGTTGGGATTGGCTGTGTCAGCGCCAACATTTTGAGTGTCAGCGCTGGGTTGGTCAAGGTCCATGTTTTCAGGGGAAGGTAATGGTTCATGAATAGGCTCAAGTTGGGGTTCAGGGTCTGGTTGTGGTTGAGGCTGAGCAGCCTGAATTACTTCAAGCATGGGTTGGGTAAGAGGTATGGATTCGTTTGTGGAGCTCATTTTAGCAAAAATGGTTTTCTGTTGTTTAGGGATCTCATAAAAAGTGTCATGATCCCTAGAACAATATTCTTGTAAATCAAAGACCATTTGCAAAAATCTAGGGTAAGCCAAAGTCATTTTACTTCCCTTATTTTTACACATCCCTTCAAAAATCATTTTTGAAAAATTATACTTAAGCCCACGTGTTATACAAACCAAAGCACTTGCAATTGACCTGTTTATTTCATTAAAAGAAGTACATTTTGGACTTAAGCATTGTAAAAGGACATGTATTAAATATTTCCAGTCAGAGGGAAATTCCTGCTTATGATATTTATTTAAAGTGACATCAGCAGGAATAGGATAACCCAATTCCCTAAGACCTTGTTCTATTGTTGCAATGGCAAGGGTAGTCACACCATCAGCGTCATCAAGACGCAAAGCTTGGCGAACCAAAGCTTCAGTGACCACCCATGTTCTTCCATGAACAGTAGATGTTAATGTGGTCACTCCATTAGCTGTTGTGGAACTAGCAGTGTTCCAAAACTGTCTAATGTGTGCGACAGGGACTAATGGTGTATGAGAAAGTGCATACCTCAATGAAGATGCATTTAAAAATGCCACCATCTGTGAATACTGAGGAAACAAATCATCATCAGCAGTCAAGTAAGCTACCATATTGTGTTGGCTCTTGAACTCCAATGTTAAATTCTTTGAGTTGAATTTGGGTGCCATGTTTGAAAGCTGTTTAGGTTATGTGAGATGGGAAAAATCTAGGAGAAAAACGTTAGACAAGAAAATATGAATACCCAGAATAAAAAGATTAGCCAAATTTATAGGAGAGATGCATGATTTTGATTGGTCAAAAAATGAGGCGGTTATATTCAAAGAACAATGATGAAAATCTTGAATCAAATATAACTTATCTCATGCATTAATTAAAAGTAACAACTCCCCAAAATTACGGCCAAAGATTAGTCAAAAATAACAACTGGGTAGGGCCCACTAGGTGTCAACGGTCAAAAATAGCCCATCAGCGCCCAACGGATATATTTTCTTGTCAGCGTTTGCCTAAAGCCTTGTCAGCGTCACGATTGGACGTAACAGCGTTTGGAGAAAAACTTGTCAGCGTCTAAAAATAAAAATATTTTAAAAAGAAAAAGACCTTAACAAAGTAATTTATCCTAAGGGAAATATCTTACAAGTTGATAATAATTACTGGGCGGCAAGCACTGTCCATTTATGCACACTTGCTTAAGCAAGATAGACACAAATGTCCTCTAGAGTCCCTTGCTAACCAAAATACTTACCAACAAAGTTATTTCACAAAATTCTTTGTAACTCCCAGGTAAACCCATAACCAAAGTATTCCCAAGACTCCCATCAGACCACAACCAATTCTAGGCCAAAAATGTCTTGGCAGCATGCATAGTTTATCAACTTTGCATGCTACAGTGCCTCATGGTTTAGTAAAACTAACCCATACTCACATGTGGACACAATCTAGAATTGTGATGAGAGTATTATAAGAATACCCAAGAGTCCTAAAGGTTCCTTAAACCTCCCCTTAAACTATGATACATGAGTTCTCAAAATATATATGAACATTAAAAATTTATGTCAAGATAGGAATATAAATATTCCAACCATCATCCATAAACAAAACATGTCCAAATAGCTCTTCAAAGATCCATAAGCAAGTCTGTATCCAATGGTATAAAGCTACCACCTACCTACACATTTAGATGAGAACCACAAAACTAACATTTGTTGCTGACAGCGTCCCGACAACACTTATCAGCGTTGAAGGAACTCTTGTCAGCGTTAGACAATAATATCTCTAACAACGGTAAAATAACACTTGACAGCGTTACATTTACCTTTGTCAGTGTTAGAAAAATAAAGTGGAAAATCTAAATCATCACAAAGACCAATAACAATGCATTATCCTGTACATACTTTTACAAAAAGGTTCCAAAACACATATTAAGTGAGATTAACCATTCCAATATTTGTTACCAAATATTGAAATCTTCCAGCATCAAAAGGTTTAGTTAATAAATCAGCCACATTGTCTTCTGTGGCTACCCTATCTGGTTGTATTAAACCTTTCTCAAAGCAATCTCTTATAAAATGATGTCTAATTTCTATGTGTTTGGTTTTAGAATGATGTACAGGATTTTTAATAATGCATAAAGTACTGTTATTGTCTACAAAAATCTTGGTATGCATAAAATTATACCCATAATCCAACAGCTGGTTCTGAATCCATAAGACTTGTCCACAACAAGCAGCTGCTGCAACATATTCTGCTTCAGTTGTAGAGTTTGCCACCACCGTTTGTTTCTTGCATTGCCAAGATATCAATCTACTCCCAAGAAATTGGCATCCACCAGTTGTGGATTTCCTATCAAACTTGTCACCACCATAGTCACTGTCTGAATAAGCAATAAGGTCCAATGGAGAATCTTTTGGGTACCACAAGCCAAGATCTGGATAACATCTTAGGTACCTAAAAATTCTCTTCACAGCAAAAAGGTGACATTCTTTGGGAGTTACTTGATGGCGTGCACATGCACACACAGCAAACATGATGTCAGGTCTTGAGGCTGTAAGATACATCAATGATCCAATCATTGATCTATAGTGCCTAACATCCACATCCTTTCCAGCTCCAATTTTTCCCCAAGGGTGTTGCCTATCCATAGGAGTGGAAGCCTCCTTCTCATGTGGAGAAAAACCATATTTCTTCAAGATTTCAGCTACATACTTGTCTTGGGAGATGAAGATACCATCTTCTTTCTGCTGAACTTGTAACCCTAGAAAGAAGTTCATCTCACCCATTGCACTCATCTTGAATTTATCTGTCATGAGCTTGGAAAAGTCCTCACTCATTTTTGGATCAGTAGACCCAAAAATGATGTCATCAACATAGACCTACACAAGCAACACATGTTTTCCTTTCTTCTTTGTAAATAGTGTCTGATCTATGGTGCCCCTTTTGAAACCATTGTCCACCAGATATGTAGACAAGGTACCATACCATGCTCTTGGGGCCTGATGAAGTCCATACATAGCTTTCTTCACTCTATAAACCTTGTCTGGATTCTCAGGATCTTCAAAACCAGGAGGTTGCATGACATATACCTCCTCAACAATTGTCCCATAGAGGAAAGCACTCTTCACATCCATTTGATAAACAGTGAAGTTCATACAAGAGGCATAAGCTAAGAAAATCCTTATAGCTTCAATTCTTGCAACAGGAGCAAATACCTCCTCATAATCTATTCCTTCCTCTTGTGTGTATCCCTGAGCTACCAAACGTGCCTTGTTTCTGACCACAATACCTCTTTCATCCTTCTTGTTCCTTAGAACCCATCTTGTCCCAATTGGTCTCACATATCTAGGACAATCAACCAGCTCCCAAACATCCTGTATAGCAAATTGGTGAAGCTCATCCTGCATTGCTTCCACCCAACTTGGTTCTTTGAGAGCATCAAAAATTTTCTTGGGTTCTTCCTGTGACAGAAAACAGGCAAACAAACATGCTTGTACAAGAGGGGTATCAACCTTCTTGTGTATATTGGCAATAAATCCACAAAGACTTTGATGGGATCTTCTTGTCTGAACTGGAGCCATAACATCACCAATGATCTGAGATGTGGGGTGATCCTTTGCTGTGGAAGTAAGAACTCCTCCTTCAAAGAGTCTGGTATCCTCAACTTCACGCTCCATGTTGCCAATATCTTCTTCAGATTCTTCTTGATCAACAGAAATATCTTCATGGACATTGGAAGGGCCACCCTGTTCAAAATGGGAAGAGAAAAGCTGTGTAAAGGTGTCACCAAAGTCTGAACCTTGTTTGTCAGCGCTTGGGCTAACAACGCTTGAACTGTTGTTGTCAGCGTTTGAGCCATCAGCGTCTGAATTGGTCGTGTCAGCGCTTGATTTCCCTTTGTCAGCGCCTGAAGAATCATGCATGTTTGTATTTGGTGGTATTTGAACACCACCATTATCTTTCCTAGCAGTAGTAGCAGCAGCATAATACTCATCTGTCCATATAGGAAGTGTAACATATTCTTTTGTGGGAGATGACTCAACTGCTGGTGGTCCATCCTTCTTAGCAACCTGTATACCTGAAACATTACCAATTCTCTTTTCCAAAACACTTGAAGTTTCCTTCACAATGTCTGGATCAGTAACAGGCATATAATTTAAAGCTCTAGATAAAGGTTCTAAGTCAAACAACCAATTTGAACCACTTTCAGGATCACTAGGTTTACTTTCTAAAAACCTAACATGTACTTTTTCAAGTATACGTTTTTCCTTTTTAATGTAAACCCTATATCCTTTACTCTGTACTGAATAACCCATGAAGTAGCCTTCATCACCTTTTGAATCAAATTTACCTAGGGCCTCACTAGTTTCTAAAACAACTACATGACATCCAAAAGGCTTGAGAAAGCCAATATTTGGCTTCCTTCCCCAAAGTAACTCATAAGGTGTCTTATTATGTATTTTGTTGACCAATGCCCTATTTTGAACATAACAAGCTATGTTAACAGCTTCAGCCCAAAAGGCTATAGGAAAGTGGGCATCAACCAACATGGTTCTGGCTGCTTCAATAAGGGTCCTATTCTTCCTTTCAGCAACCCCATTTTGCTGTGGGGTTCTAGCTATGCTAAACTGCCTAGTAATCCCTTTCTTGGCACAAAAATCATCTAGCAACTGATTTCTAAACTCACCCCCATTGTCACTTCTAATAATCTTGACCTCATTACCAGTCTTCTTTTCAATCTGGGTAATGAAATTAATCAGACTTTGGGCAGTTTCACTTTTCTTGGCTAAAAAGAAAGTCCATGTAAACCTGGAATAATCATCAGTGATAACAAAACAATATGATTTACCCTTCAAACTTTCTATATTAGTTGGACCAAACAGGTCCATATGCAATAAGTGAAGTGGTTTAGAACTAGAGTGCACCTGTTTAGACCTGAATGAGACCTTGTGCTGCTTGCCCTTAAGACATGCAACACAAGAGTGGTCATTGTGGAAAGCCTTTTCAGGCAAACCATCAACTAAACCAAGCCTCACAAGTCTATTGATATTCTTAAAGTTTATGTGCCCTAATCTCCTGTGCCAAAGATTACTTTCATCTACTGAGGCTTTAGCATACAGACATGACATTTTATTATTTATCTTAATTCCATTAAGATTTACATTATATATGTCTTTATGCCTTGGTGTTCTAAAATCTATGTATTTTTCCTCAGGGAGCTTATAATCTTTGCTTAACACCAAGCACTCAGTATCTGTGAAAAGAACCTTATTTTTGTTATCACACACTTGTGATACACTAAACAAATTATAATCCAGTTCTTTTACCAGGAAGACATTCTCAAATCGTAGATTGTTGGTGACAAGGGTTCCTTTTCCTGTGATGGTGCCATAGCCCCCTCCAAAGTATACCTTATCACCATCTTGAATAGGAGAGAAATTGGTCAGATAGTCTTCCTTTCCTGTCATGTGCCTTGAGCATCCACTATCCCAGTATCCATAATCATTGATCTTCTTCTGAATGCCCTGCACATAAAGAAAACACATTAGTTTTCTTTGGGAACCCAAGCCTTGGAAGACTTGGATTCATTTGGTTGTTCAACAAGAACAGACTTGGTTCTCATAACAACCCCATTTTCATCCCTGTTTGAATGAAATTCCCAGTTAACCCCAATTGGTGTTGACAATGCCTTTGAAATATAATGAAACCTGTTGCATGTCATAGAAATACCAGTAGAATTAGGGTTTTGGTCTTGTTTTGGTCTCCATGTTAAGCTAGTAGAAGCTTTAGACCTATTTCCCTGTGGTTGCAAATACCTAGGTTTAGCAGTGTGTCTGTCAGCGCTGAAATTTCTCTTGTCAGCGCCCCGATTGCTCTTATCAGCGTTGAACCTAGGGTTTGCTACAGGAACCCATTGCCTATTTGACCAAGTGTTTGACTTTTGAAAAGGTCTTAGGCCTTGTGTGTTAGACCCTCTAGAAAAGAATGGGGCTGGTCTAACAACTTGTGAACTTTTGTTCACAAAGGTATTGGGTCTGACAGTATTTGACCTATGTTGACTTTTGTCAGCGCTGAAATGGTTCCTATCAGCGTTGACATTGGAAGCGTTGACACATTTGTATGCCAAATGTGAGAAGCTACCACATGTGTAACAAGCTTTTCTAGACATAGTCTTAGGTCTAGAAGCAAAGAAGCCTGTTCCATGGTTACTAACTTGGCTTTTTGGTGACCTAGTATTTCTATACATCTCAGCATACTTAACACTAGGTTTTCTAACAGTTTGTGGGCCAAGGTCAACAGCTTTGCCAGTGGTAGGGTGTGTGATCTTAATAGGTTTAGGATCAAGGCTCTTGATTGGTGTGGGCTCATGTGGACTTTCACACAACAACCCTCCCTTAACAAACAAGGTGTGGTTAGCTTTCTTCCACTCATCTAGGTCAGTCAGTTTTTGCTTGTATTCCTCAACTGGGGAAGTCACTCTAGGTGGAGGAATGAATTCCTCCTCTTGGCATTCTGGCAAGCCAGTCCAAGATAAGTCCTTTGATTGGACACCATAGAAATCCCCAGCTGGTGGTGGAACACCAGTATAGTTATTCATCCCAATCCCACTCATATCCTTATAGTCTCTTTGTTTACTAACACACTCTCCTAGGGATTGTGTGGCCTTATCAAATCTCTGGATTTTAAGACTCACATTATCTTTATTTTTGTTAGCCTCCTCTAACTGAGCTATCAAATCAAGATTAACCCTATTTACTATATCTTGAACATCTTTACTCTGATGTAACTCATGTTTTAAGATATTTATTTGATCCTTTAAATCAAACTCCATTTTCTTATACTCAGCTACTGTCTTTTCTGTTTGGGTAAGAGCAATTTGATAATTAGATACTTTGCATCTTTCAGTACTTGCCTCATCTAATAATTTAACTATCTCTTGTTTTAATTTTTCAGTATTTAAACGACAACCCTTAGAACAGAAAGCATCATCATATACCTCATTATCTGATGAAGAGGAGGAGTGTGCCATGAGAGCATATTCAGCATGCTCTTCTTTAACTTCAGCAACCAAAGCTCTGTCCTCTTCCTCATTCTTAGCCATCCAGCTCCAGTCCCATTCTCCAACTCCATCAATTTGTTGAACAGCAACCATGGCCTTGGGATCTGGGCTCTTAATCATTTGGCTTGAAGGCTTACCAGCATCAGATCTTCTTGGAGATCTACATTCCCTCATAAAGTGCCCCATCCTATGACAGTTGTAGCACTCAACCTTGGACTTGTCAAATCCAGCAACATCCTTAGCATTAAAGGTCATCTTCTTCTTGAACCTTTTATTGAACCTGTTTGCTCTTAAACTTACAAGAGCCATAGTCCACTTGATGTCCATCTCTTCCAATTATTCATCACTTATCTGCTCAAGATCTTCATATGTAATCCTTGAATCACTGGGCAAAGAAGCAATGAATGCACACACAGTATCTAGATCAAAACCAGCAGGTTTAATTCTATCAGCGCCATGATTATGTGTGTCAGCGCTTGAGTACAAAGCGTTGACAGGATATGATCCAGCGCTGACAGACTGAGATCCAGCGTTGACACAATGAGATCCAGGGGCTGAATGTCCATAGAAGTTCATGGAATCAAATTGGCCTTCACTTTGTGAGAAGAAGGCCATGTTGCTACTGGAAGATTTATTATCATTATCCAATTGCCATTCATTCTCCAACAGTCTTAGTTTGTTGAAGATGTCATCAAACCTGGAGGTCTTGTGAGTGTTATTGACAAGAATGGATCTTGTCTCAATCTTCCATACATCACCAAGGCTTTTGAGAAAAGTAGCATTCAATTCAGGGTCATCAATCTGTGTTCCCATGAAGGAAAGTTGACTTGTGATGTCAAGAAGTCTACTTCTCACACTGCTGAGATTCTCATTAGGTTGAGCTTTAAAGACAGCATACTCATGCAAGAGTTGCTTCTTCTTTTCTTCTTTTGTGTCAGCATTGCCACCATGTGCTACTTCAAGAGCTTCCCAAAGCTCTTTTGCAGACTCAAAGCGTTTGTATTTGTGCTGATTCTCATGACCTAGGGCGTGTTTCAAGATGTTCAAGATTTTCATGTCCACCCTCTTCTTGGCTATATCTTCAACAGCTACAGCTCTCCCATCTCCAGGCTTTTCCACCTTATCAGCTTCAGGACAATTAGGAACAGCTGTCCTTGTGGCAATTGCAGCAGCAATCTTTGCTGCTTTATCGAATGTGTTCCCATATTCGATAATCTCCCAAAGAGTGTAGTCATGAATAGATATGTATTGCTCAAAATTGGACTTCCAAAGCTCAAAGTTCCTGGCATCAAACATGGGAATTTTGATACTAGGGTTTGAGGAATTGTTTTGTAGCAAAGAAGCAGGTTGATCTGTGCCAGACATGATGTTTTTAGGGTTTTTAGGGTTTTTTGGTGTTTTAGGGTTCTTGCGTTACTTAAAGATCAAAAGTTTCTCAACAAGCTCTGATACCACTTGTTGATCCCAAACTTAGATCGATTAAGCTTTGTGTATACGAGATTAGATCAAGTACTACACGTAGAGAAACCTTTGCTTAAGAATAAAGTAACAAAGTGTTATGCGGAATTAACACTTGATCTAAAACACAAAGATGTTAAACAAACTTTCACTTGTATTAGAATGATCGTACTTGGTTACAATGAAAGAGTTTAACTTGCGAATACTTATGAAAACTGATATCAAACATTAACCTAAAAGATCTTCTTTTATAGAACAAGAAGTCTTGTACAATAAGCTACGAATCAACTATTCTAGGTAAAGATAATAATAGAAAATACAATGTCGAGCTTATCTTTACCATACACAATAAAGAAACAAATAAACAAAAGATTCGTATGAAGATATTCTATTAGTGTCAATCTTCAAGGCTGTCAGCGTTGACTTCTTCAATGTCAACGCTTGGCTGTCAGCGTCCAATGTCTTCTTATCAGCGTTGACATTCTTCTTATCAGCGTCTAGTGAACTGACCCATATTTTATTCCCAACACTTGCAATGTTATTGCTATCATTGTTTGTCTCATCGATTGAATTACTAACCACCGGAGGCTGTTCCGAGTACTCAGACATTTGCTCAACTTGATAAGGTACAATGCTAGTATTTGTAGCAGTATTTGGTACCTCAGCAATGGTATCAGTCCCATAGAGTGAAAGATTTGCCATAAGAGCTGCTTTGGCGGTGTTAAAGTCATCACAATCCGAGTCATATGCATCCAAATCATCACATTGATATGCAGCGTTGTTGTGATGACTGTTGTGAGACCATCAGTTTCAGCTACTCCCGGATCTGCAAGGAATGTCAATTCTTTGTCATCAAGCTCACGACCTTGGGCTTGAGCATTCACCAGGTAAATGTTCTCCTTAAACCATGTATCTTCCCTTTTCCTCTTAGGCTGCTTGCATTCTCGGGCCATGTGCCCTTCCCCTTTGCAGTTGTAGCAAATAACCACCTTCATTTTACCAGTATTGTTAGCCCTTGTAGCAGTAGGATTCGATGAACGTGCACCAGCAGTAGACGAATTTGATCTCCCTTGAAGTGGTTGCACCATGACCCTTCCGTCCTGAATTGTTGCCTGTTGTCGAGAATTAGACGAGTTCCTTAACTGATTATTAGTTGGTGCTGAACCTCGGTAACCTCGTTTGTTCAAAGTTTGACTTAAAAATGCAGACATCAGAGCAAGGATTTCAGTAGGGCTATCTCCTTGTCTAAATTCAGGGACAGGGATGTCATCTTCACAGTACAATGCTGATGCTGGTTGAGCAACAAACTGATTGGTTGGAGCACTTACTTGATGTGAGTAATGATGTTGAGGAGCCTCGAGTTGTGGATAAGTACTAGCAAGATTGGTGGGAGGTTGATACGGTGAATACTGGTGTGAAGCATAAGGTGATGGGTGTGAATCTCCTTGTGATGATGATGTTGCTGGTTGGTGATAAGATGTTGGCGGCGGTGGCAGAATCGAGTACTGTGGAAAGCTTGGTGTTTGATACACAGGTTGATATGAAGATTTGTGTCCTAAAGCAAGCTGAGAGTTGTGCTATGACAGTGTAGGATGATTTGCCAATAATGCCATTGGTTCATGATAAGGTCCTTGAGAAATTCGGTTTTGGATCACATGCTTCTCATGTTGTTGTAAGAAGGCATAGAGTTGATCTAAATTGGACTTGTGTAGATCACGAATCATTTTGACATCAGTCACATATTGACTCCATTCAGGGGGTAGTGTGTTCAAAAACTTGGTGTTTAACTGAAATTGTTCAATCCTTAGGTTATAGACATTCATGTCATTCATTAGAGTGGTAAAACGCCAGTAAAAATCATGAAGAGTCTCCCCTGGAATGTATTGGAATCTATCAAACGAATCATATAATTGACATTTTCGTTCTTGCTTAGTGAGAGATGTCCCTTGTAGCAAAACCGCAAGTCGATCCCAAAGATCCTTGGCCACTTTATGTTCACTCACCATTCTGAAGATATCAGGTGGAAGGGCTTGAAGAATTGTCTGAACAGCCCTTTCATCGGCATCTGCAATGAGTTTGTTGGCATCGGTTAACTCATGATACTGCCTTGGCCTTGTCACATTGTTGACTGTAACCTCTCCCCAATCTAAAGGACCTTTGTCAATTGATTCTAGCATAAGTCGACCACTTTGTTTGCCCATGATGTACGTTCTCATGCGACTTTGCCATGATTCAAATAAATCTTTGATGAGCAAAGGCGGGCGAGTATCAGTACCCGAAATGATCGATATATCGGTGAGTGAAGTCATAGTTGGCATAAATGAATGTGAATTCATTTTGTGATCTCTTGAAAAAAGATTATCAGTTATGATCGAGCAATGAAATAAGATTATGTATTTTAATGTTGTGTAACTAAAGATATGAATATCTTTTGATTGTGTGTTTTTTGCTAATGTTTCCAAATAAAAATCAAGATTGAAAATCCTCTAAGTGTTGAAAAAACTATGTCTGATCGTATTCTGATCGTACCCTGATCGTATCTTGTTGTGATCGAACCCTGATCGTAGTGATGATCGTAGTCGGATCGTGGTGATATGATCGTAGCCTGATTGTGGTGAATGATCGAACCCTGATCGCAGTATGATGATCGTAGTTTGATCGTGATGTAATGATCGAACCCTGATCGCAGTATGCTGATCGTAGCCTGATCGTGATGAAATGATCGTAACCTAATCGTAGTATGATGATCGTAGCCTGATCGTGATACTAGATCGCACTGATGGATCGCACTAGGTAATGAACAACGGATCGGACCTATAGATCGTAGCTGGATCGCACTGATGGATCGTAACTCAGGATCGCAAGTAGAAACCCCAATGGTTTATGCAAACACAGAGTTAGATCGTATCCCTAAAAACAGTCCGAGACTTAAGATCACCAAGAAAGAAAGGATTTTTACCTTGAAAAACGTGATTCTAACCAAACGAATATCACCAAATCGTTACTTGAACTATTTAGAAGATATGTAAATCACTTGGAATCAAAGAACATGAAAAAATTTTGTAACTTTTGGAAAAATCAATCAAAAACACATGAACACACTTAAAAAAATATGAACAACACAAAACCAATCTTTATTTCATCCCATGGCTCTTGATACCAATTGTAGAACAATGATAATCTTATGAATCAAGAGGGTTGATGTTTTTCTAGAGAGAGAAAGTTAGAGAGAGAAGTGAAAGAAAACTTGTATATTGAAATGAGAGAAATGAACAACCAACACCTCTTTCCATGGTGGAAAGAGGTTTAAATACCCCAAGTCCTTAATGGACTTGGGCTTCCGGCCCATGAACATGCTCATGGGTCGGGCTATTTAATAAATGAAACTAAACATAACTACGAGCCTATAACTACATTGTTGGAGTGACCGAGACTTTCTAAATGCGTAAAACGTATTTCCAACAATTATTTATATAATAATAATATCATCCCGGTCAGTTTAATTTCTCAACTCATTTCGGTCGAGTCGGTTTAGTTTCTCGATTTATTCCAGTTCGATAACCATTGAACATCTAAAATGTAACCATAACCTGCCGACTCATCCATTGAACATATAACAATACACACCGACTCATCCATTGAACATCTAACATGTAACCAATGCATACCGACTCATCCATTAAGAATATAATGTGTAGCCAATACATACCGAATCATCCATTGAACATATAACGTGTAACCAATACACACCGACTCATCCATTGAACATCTAACATGTAACCAATGCATACCGACTCATCCATTGAACATATAACGTGTAACCAATACATACCGACTCATCGATTGAACATCTAACGTGTAACCATAACCTACCGACTCATCCATTGAACATATAACGTGTAACCAATACATACCGACTCATCCATTGAACATATTACGTGTAACCAATACACACAAACTCATCCATTGAACATCTAACGTGTAACCAATGCATACCGACTCATCCATTGAACATATAACGTGTAACGAATACATACCGACTCATCAATTTAACATCTAACGTGTAACCATTACATACCGACTCATCCATTGAACATATAACGTGTAACCAGTACATATCGGGGATACATGGAACATATAACGTGTAACCAATACATACCGACTCATCCATTAAACATATAACATGTAACCAATGCATATCGACTCATCCATTGAACATATAACGTGTAACCAATACATATCGACTCATCCATTGAACATCTAACGTGTAACCATAACCTACCGACTCAGCCATTGAACTTATAACGTGTAACCTTACCTATCAACTCATCCATTAAGCATATAACGTGTAACCATAACCTACGGACTCATTCATTGAACATCTAACGTGTAACCGGTACATACCGACTAATCCATTGAACATATAACGTGTAACCAATACATACCGGCTCATCCATTGAGCATCTAACGTGTAACCCATACATACCGACTCATTCATTGAACATCTAACCTTTAACCAATGCATACCGAGTCATCTACTAAACATATAACGTGTAACCTAACCAATTAACTCGTTCATTGAACATCTAACGTGTAACTAATGTATATCGACTCATCTATTGAACATCTAACGTGTAACCAATGCATACTGACTCATCCATTGAACATCTAACGTGTAACCAATACATACCGACTCATCCGTTGAACATCTAACGTGTAACCAATACATACCTACTCATTCATTGAACATCTAACATGTAACCTATACATACCGACTCATCTATTGAACATAAAACGTGTAACCATTACATACTAACTCATCCATTGAACATCTAACGTGTAACCAATACATACCGACTTATCCATTGAACATGTAACATGTAACCAATACATACCGACTCATTTATTGAACATATACCATTGAACATCAAACCGAATCATCCATTGAACATCTAACGTGTAACCAATACATACCAACTCATCTATTGAACATATAACGTGTAACCAATCGTGATTAACGTTGGTGGGAAAATATTGGCGGGAAATATTACGGGAAAGTGTTGACGGGTAAAAGTTTGCAAGAATAAGTTGGCGGTAAAATGTTAACCATTTCCCTCACATTTTTACCATAGAAGGACAACCACACACACTCCTTATTATCACAACAACCAGCAGAACACACATACACTTATCATTATAAACACATTGTTATTATGAAGATGTTGCCACATGAAGCTTTTTCGTGTAGGTGTAGACGTGGAGATGTAGTTCTTCGACAATCGTGGCAACATGAATCCCTTGGTAGATATTACTATGCTTGTCCATGTTCACATGTGGAACATCCAGTTTCATATGGTTGCGAATTTTTTTTATGGAAAGACGAACGAGTCAGACTAATAGTCAATTCTCTTAGAGCTTCAACGAGCTTTTCTCCTCAAAGCTCTTCTTCGAGACCTTCAACGACTCCATTTTATTCTCCTAGCTCTTCAACATATGCAAACTGTGTGCACTTGAATGGAAAGATAAAGGTACTTGAGAGAATAGTAGAGATGTTCTGCCATGGTGATAGACACATAGTGGATTCATATACACTACTTCACGACCTTTCCGATGACATGGGGAACATTAGTTTGAACTAGTTTGTGTTGTAATATCCATGTTTAATTGAGCGCTTGTTTAAGTGTTCGTGTCGAATAAAACTATGTTTAGGTGTGTCTGTCTCTAAGTCTCTCATGTGTTCACACAAGGGGTTTTATGTAATATTTGGAATAAATAAATATTTGTTTTACAAATGTCTCATTTTTATTATATAAACGTCGCGAAAATAAAATGACATCGGATCAATAGTTAAAATAATAATTATATATGGAATAAATAATTATATCATTTTTTCTTAAATAATAACTATATCTTAAATAAGTAAAAAACAGATAATAATTTTATAATTTTTCATAATAAGTAAAAAAAACAATTAATAATCTTTGAGTGACAGTTTCCCTAGCGACATATCACCGGGGAAACATTGGCGGGTAAAATCGCGTCTAATATATTGCTAAATAATCCGTGAGTTTGTCGTTTAGCGTAGAATTTCCTGGCAACATGTCGTCAGGGAAACATTGGTGATTTGGCGGGTAAAAGCCCGCCAGCATTTTCTGCTAATAATTTTACCTTTTGTAGTCTAGCTAGAGTATCCCTGGCGATATGTCGCCAGGGAAACTATGTTAGGATATTAACAAGAAAGATTAAGGTTAATTACCCCTGGATCAATTATCCCCGGCGACATGTCGTCATGGATAACTTGGAGGAAGAATTCCCGCTTTTTCTTTTGGCAGATTATTTTGGTCAAAGTTGGACGATGATACCCCGTCGAGATGTCGCCAGGGATAAGTTGGCCAGCCTTTGACAAAAAAGTTTTCATGGCTTTTTGCCACGTCAACAATGTCGCTAGGGATTACCTGGTTTCCCCGACGACATTATATCGCCCGGGAAACTCCCGTCACCTGTTCATTCGATTCTTGCAGTGTAAGGCGAAGCTTTAACGTTTTTATAGCGTGGCTTATGGCGGTAAAACTTATAAAAATATCTTTACATTGCATCATATTTCAATAGTATATTTATATTAGGTTCACAATAAGTGTTGAACATAATAATTAAAGTTACAAAACTCTCTTACATGTAATAATATTCATTTTTTGGAGTTGAATTCAAAAAATCGTCTCACCTTATGTCGTAGCGTGCCTTGACCTATTACGTAGCGTAGAGATCGGGCATCAAGCTTTAGCGCACCTTAAGGCGAGCTATAGCGAGCTTAGAACCATGATGTGATGTAAACAAATGTTTTGCACTTAATCTCTTATCATGAATACAATGGTTTTACACTTATATCTACAGACATATATGTAGTAAATTGAAAATCAATGATTCTCAAACGTCTTATTTTCTAGCTACATATAAATGCCTTGCTACATATAAACGCCTTGCTACATATCTGGCAATATATAAGCAGTTAAGCCAATTGTTCAAGTTGGTCTAAAAATAATAACCACACAAACGAAACGTCTCGAACTTGAAAAAGGGAATTACTATTTAGTCATTTAGTTCTTCACAACACCGTGACTATTTAAATGATATCTCAGTGCGTGTGGCGTTATCTACTGCAGCAAACATGTGCAAGAAACTTCCATTTGATGCGATCAATTTCGTTATGAATGTTGTTCCCTTATTGACCAAAACTTTTTTAACAAAATGTTGTGAAAATAAGCTCTACGGCTTCTGATATTTAGCGATGGCAATTCTTTATTAGTTTAGGATCTAAATTTGTATGGCGGTTTAGGAGCTAAATTTATGCAAGTTACACATTTTATAAAAATTATAAAATCAGAATAATATTCTGGGAATTTTTTATTGAAGTCTAAACTTGGAAGGAATTTAGAATGCTGATTTTTAATTTCTAGAGTCTAGACAGTGATGCTTAGTGATTTTAGATAGGATTAGGTAGTCATCAATTAGGATTCAATTTTTTTAAGTCCAAATTTGAGGAGAATATATTTAGCCATTTACGTTGTTACTTTGATGATAGTGATGCGTATATATACTTTGCGTAGGCAAGGATTTAAGCCTTTGGCTTTCTAATTTTTATTGCATTCATATATCCCATATTTTCAATGTACTTGAACGTCCACTATTTTTGGAAAACTATGGTACTCATTTATTAATAGGGTAAAAGCTATATAATACCAACGTATTTACCATTTTGTCTGGTATTGAACGTGATACTTTTTTATTAATAGGGTAAAGAGAATGGCATAATGTGACAACCATAGTTTTGGGGTTCGTCACTTAGACAATTTAGGGTGTTATGTATAAATATGTGCCTTTATGTGCTTATGTGTTTATTCTGGATGTATAGAGTGTTGTAGAACATCGTTTATGAGTACGGGGTTCTCCTAAGTAAATCGATGAACAGATATTTCATGAATCATAAGCTCACATATTAGTGACCATGAAATGAAATGGTGTTGTTTTGTGATTTTATGTATACGTATATGTATTATAGTAAATCGTATTTTTACGATTTTAGGTTTAGCGTTTAGAGGTAACAGACTATAGATTTAGTTTTGTGAATAGTTTATGGGTTAGTTATAAGTCACTTTGGACTTAGTTATTTAGTTAATAACTTATTTTAATAGTTTTCATAAAATTGTCTATTTTACGTCTTTTACGGTAATCGCGTAAAATTGACTAGTTTTGCGGTTTTAAGGTTTTGAGGAATTTAGGAGCTGAAATAAATTAATAAAAAATAAGGTAATATCAATAAGATATTAATTAATAATAAAAAGAAATAAAATAAAATATAGGGGTGTTTGGTCGGTTTGGACGACGCACAAAGGGGGGAAGTGAGCAAAAAAGAAACTTATGTTTGGGTTGGGCTAGGATTGTGTAACCAATAATTATATAAGCCTTTTTATTATCAAAACATTTCATAAAATTCCTGGAGATAAATTTCAATTCGACATCAATGGAGGGTTTAGGGTTTACATAATTTTCTTGTCTTGCATTAAATCTCAGGTAAAACCCTTCTTTATCTTTTTAATTAACTTATTATTTAATAATTCTTTATCAATAGATGATGGATCTAGGGTTAGTTAAATATTAATTCTGTATTTTAATTATATTTAAAAATGATAAGAATAATTAGGGTTAAGTATTATACATGTTGAGGGTAATTAATTAGACTAGTTGTGTTAAATTCGTTTTTAAAAACTGGGCATAATTTTGAGTCACTTGTTTAGATCATATCTAGACTTTCATAAACTTTCTGAAGTCGAATCTTATATATTGGAAAGGTATTTGAATTAGTTTTTGAACAAAAGAAACTGTAACTATATTATAGGTCGGGAAGTGGGTCAAAAGCAAGTTACAATAGTCGGATGTCAAATCAGTTTTTCAATCAGCCTGTTTAAAATTTATGTTTTGAGTTGGTTATGGTACTTAGGGTTATAATTGGACTATCAAACGAACATGAGACTTAGTTTATATATTAAAGAAAGGATCTGGAGGAGGGCTAAGTAAATGAAATAGGATAAGACCCTCTGTTCATAGCAAACTTTTTATATGTTCAAAATCAGTAAAATCTAGATAGTTGAAAGCATAAGTTACATTTCGAGGACTTAGAATTTTCTTTCAGGTTGGGGAAGGGCTGAGAATTTAGATAACACATATAATTTTATGGGATTTTCCTTGCAAGGAATATGGGTTAGTTTTGGTGGGCGTTTGAGGCTTAATACGGGGTATGTAAAACGGGAATGTTTTGGGTAAAATGATAGCGGGATAGGTTGTGGACTTAACTAGTTTAAGGGGCTTATAGAGAGGTGTAATGGGATACTCAGAGCATTTATATGAGTATAGTAAGTATAGCAGAGGTAGATATCCATCATAGATTGATGAGCCATTCTAGTTTATTGGTTCATGTCTTGATTATATGTATTTGTTTGTTCAGATTTTTGCTAGTGTGCGGATATTTGAAGAAGCTCGATCAGGTGAGTTTCATAGTCCCATATCTTAAATGATTTTACTTCCAGATGGGATGGAAGAGACACATACTTATGTTTTGTAAATAAGTTGCTGTGAATGTTTTAAATGCTTTATGATTGGACTTGCGTGTTTTACGTATGCACTTAACTGCTATGTGATTTACTTAATTATTATAAGTATTAATTGACATCAAGGGAGGGGAACAAGGCGGTGCCTTGGGGACAAGACGGGGTCTTGGGGATTGGTTCGTAGCTGTATGGGCACCTATGACACCAAGGAAGGAAGGTAGGAAAGGCTTGGAGCCTAGGACGGGTAGAATAAGCGCTTAATATTATATGTTAGTTGCATGTTAGTATCACCTTGTCCATATTTTTGAATGATGTTTATTCACAGCTATTGTAACTTGGTTTTGGCATTGGATTCTAAAACTATGACTCTCACCAACTTTATGTTGACGTGTTTTAGTGTCTCTTTCAGGTGATTTTGTGGTTAAGCCTGCGAAGAGGAGTGAGTAGACTTGGAAGCTTAGGATTGCATTTAGAAGGATATCTCATTTCCTTCTTAGTTATCATTTGTCATTTGAATAATGTGATACATTGGACGCCTATGTTTGTTTGTTTGTTTTGTTGTCTTTGGTAAGAGGTAGGGATGTTATCTACTTACCTAGACTCCTCTATTTTTATTAAGATATTGTCATGACATTTGTGTCACCATTTATGATATTTCTTTTCATTTAGTTTTCTCTATAGACACACTTTTAATGTGATGATATCCATAGCTCGCGTCCCATATTACGCCATGGTGGGGTGTGACACATAATCTCAATTGGAAGTTCGCAAACAAGCGAATGCAAATCCAAAGAAAGAAAATATCAGAAAAATGTTTCCTCTATCAGCATTGCTTTAGTAGAAGAGAAGCATCATCAAAGACGATGGGAAAGATGAGGTCATCATCAGATATGAAGAGTGGTTTTGTATTGGAAATAATGAATAAATAATGCAAACAGTTTGTACATTATTCTTGTTCTTTTTCCTTTAACCGGGTGCGCAGATCATTTATCTATCTTGGTGTTGCGTAATGTTTTGCAACCATCAACAACTTCTTGAAACTATATTTAAACAACATCTGCAATCCGTGTATCAACAAACTCTTCATTCTACAAGTCTTGAACAATTCCATCGTTTACACCTTGAAGCTCAATTCACTAAATATCAACCTCTACAATGTTTGCTTCCATTTGAATCACAACATGCTCAGCATGAGCCCTAAAACTCATTGGCATAAAAACCTACCTACACCATCTACACCGGTTTGAATAACCCCTACTCCATCATGATCCAAAAGATAAAGAATCTCCAAAATGAACATATCATGATCAGATGTCGGCATTTCCGTAAACATGGTTAAGTTCACAAATAAACGCCTAGTTAGAGCAACACTAATACCCTGAATATTTTCCCTTCCTCAGACCAAACCTCTCCTAATAGTTCCCCTACTACGGATCACACCTCCCCTAATATTTCTTGTACCATCCAACAAGCCACCCTCAATACTTCCCCTACTACCGACTTGACCAGGATCAACAATCCTAATAGCCCTAACCTAAAATATACTCTAGCACAATGGAAAACCATTCATGTTGAGGCATATCAAATAACACATCTAAGATCACATGAAAATCAATGTGATTTTCTGAAACTACAGAGAGTTTTCGATTGCCCACTGTTAGGGGTGCAAACGAGCCGAGCTTTTATCAAGCTATTTGAGCTCGAGCTCAAGCTCGACTCGATCGAGCCGAGCTTTTAGCGAGCCCAAGCCCGAGCTCAAGGCCAATAATATGGCTCGAAACATATAATGAGCTGAGCTCGAGCTTTTGATAGCTCGGCTCGAGCCCTTATCGAGCTTTTCGAGCCTTAGTATAAATATATTTTTATATAAGTAACCAAACGTTAATTTTTGTATTAGCCTTATTCTAAAGAGTAACTATATAAAAAGTAAATAATTTATTGATAGTTGTTATCATAATTCACTACAAACGTAGAATTTGTGATGGTGTGTAAACGATAGTCATCTATTTGTTTCATATATATAAATTCGAGCTTTTCAAGCTAAGCTCGAGCTTTGCTCGAATCCTACTCGAGCCGAGCTCAAGCCTTAAAGGTAAAAGCTCGACGAGCTATCGAGCCGAGCTCGAGCCAACTATTTATGTTTCGAGCCGAGCCCGAGCCTTGTTGAGCTCGGGCTCAGCTCGGCTCATTTGCACCTCTACCCACTGTAGGCTTACACGTCTAGGCTCCACCAAAACACATTAGACAATGTTTGCTAATGTAAGAGCCAAACCTATACCAGCAGTGGGTAAGAAACAAGAGGGTGGAAATTTTGTTCTTAACTTCACTCATTGGGTTTTTTTCGGGTTCTTATACTAGTTATAAACCCCAAATGTAGCAATTAGTACCAGAATTGAATAACCATCAACTACCACAACAAACTTGTAGTTTGGCCTTGAAGGAAATGGTGTGTGCCTTTGAGTGTACCATGGACATTATTTGTAATCGTATAGCCACATTTCTTGCTTCATAGCGTATCACATTCGTCCTAGTTTCCTTCTTTGAACTACAAAATATTTATTTTACAATTAGTCTAAGATTTAATCAAATAAATTTAGCGTCGGTTCCTACTACTCTTACAACATATTTATGCTTAAGAGTAGTAGAATCCGATGCAAAATTTATTTGATAAAACCTTATAAATATTGTAAAATAAATATTTTGTATCTCAAAGAAGGAAATTAGGATGAATGTGATACGCTAGTTAGCAAAAAATGTGGCTATAAGTTTACAAATGTTTTCGGCCCATGGTACACTTTCAAAGAAACATACCAAAAATAAATGCACTAATGGCTATATTCTCTTTTGATAACTTAGATAAGAACCCGAAAAAAATACCAATGAGTGAAGTCAAGAACAAAATTATCTTTGGAACGTTCCAAGGTTACCGCCATTTGTGGTCCCGCTTTTTACTATCTCTCCTTGTTTATTCCAACCTCCTGTTTCTTACCAACTATTAGTATATTATGGGCTCTTACATTACCAAACATTGTCATATGTGCTTTAACAGAGTGTGGATGAGTAAACATGTAGTTGGCCCTCAAAACCCCCTCAAGTTTCAGAAAATCATACTGATTTTCATGTGATCACAATTGTGTTACTTAATATCCTTGATCATGCACGGTTTTCCATTGTGCTAGAGTATCTTTTAGATTAATGTTATTAGAATTGTTGAGCGTGGTCAATTCGGTAGTAGGGGATATATGAGGGTGCCTTATTGGGTGGTAGGGGAAATATTAGGGGAAGCTTGGTACGTTATAGGGGATATGATTGGGGAGGTTTGGTCTGTGGTAGGAGAAATATGCAGTGTATTATGGTTGCTCCAACTAGGAGTTTATTTGTGAACTTAACCATGTTTATGGGAATCTCGGCACCGGATCATGATAAATTTGTTTTGGAATTCAATATCTTTTGGATTGTGATGCAGTATGGGTTATTCAAACTTGTGTAGATGGTGCAGGCACAGCGTTTGTGCCGGTGAGTTTCGAGGTTCCCGTTGAGCATGTTGTGATTTAAATGGAACCTAACACTGTAGAGGTTGATAATGACGGAATTGAGCTTCAAGGTTTAAATGATAGAATTATTCAAGAGTTGGGAATGAAGAATTTGTTGATGCAGGATTGCAAATGTCTGATGGAGAATCAAGAAGTTGTTGATGGTGAGAATGCAATTGATGTTCATATGGAGAATCAAGAATTTGTGGATGCTAGAAATCCATATTTTGTTGATGAAGGAAATGTAGGTGTTGTTCAAGGGATTGAAGAATTTGTGGATGCTAGCAATAAAGTAAAATAATTGTTTAGTTTACCTACTTTTGTATTTGGATGCATTTTTCTATGTATGCCCCCCGATTTGGGTTGATCATTTTTACTTTTAATGTATTTGAGAAGTACTGGTGGGTCTTGAATATTAAGCCACAAGCAATTTGGATTCAAAATACATTCACAAAATTGAATCAAATAAAATATTTTGACTAAAATAAACATTACCTTTATCATTTTTATACACAGGCTAGTTATATCGGAAACATTGTCAAATAATTATTTCTTTCGTCACCTCAGTTTTATCTCTGTGACAATCTGCAAGCGATTTGTTTCACATCAAGGTCAAGTTACACTAAAGAAATACCCCACAAGTATACTTTTATTAATTAAACATACACACAAAATAGAAAAAAAAACTAGGTCATCTGTACGGCCGAGTTCCACCTTCTCTCTCCGACGATTGAGTCGTTACATCGGTGACGACCAAGTAGGACACATGCCGACCGAATTAGTCGATCCATATAATGCGACTAGCCATAAATCAAATATTTATTTGACTCTTCATATAAACTACTCTATATTTCTTTTCTGATTTCTACATTGCCTTGGCTTACAATACTTTTTGTGGCATTTCTTTTTATTTGTTACAACATAAAATGTTTTTAAAACAAATTATGACATCTGTAAGATATATTAAACAACTATATATGTCATGGTACTCCCTTTTGTTGGGTCTTTTAGTGTAGTATTAATTGTTATAGTGTTTGTATTTTTGTACTTGTCGTTTTTTTCTATCTTTTCTTCAGTACCTTGTTAATTGAGGTGAAATGCTTTATTTAGTATTTTTTAGTGTATTTAGTTATTGTCATCAAGAAAAACAATGAAAACATCAAGAAATAGGTACAAATTGCTATGCGATGATAAGTAATAAAAAAAACAATACGTTGCAGAATTATATATTGGATGTTTTGCATTGTGAAACACATATAAACCTTTTCATGAATATACTAAATTTGATAAAATGAAAACTATATTAGGTCCGTTAGCATTATTACCGATCAGTGGCGGATCCAGGTATTGTAAATATGTGTGGCACAAATGATTCTTTTTACCACATGTATTAACTAATACGGACTATGAACTAAAAAGTGCTATAAGAAAAAATCATATACAAGCTAGTATAGTTACTTCGATTACATAACGGTCTATAAACTTGAGAACACGAAGACGTGCAAGGAAAAATAAATATAAAAAAGCTAAAAGAAATTAAACACTATGTAAGCTTGATGATGCTAAATTTATGACATTAATACACTCAGTAAAAAAAAGGTTAATAATGCTACTTTTTTGTCATTTTACAATTTTTGAACTAAATCAAAAAATATGAGACAATGTATACATTTAGAAACTGTAGGGGGTAAATGTGTGAATAACTGAAACATGTCATCTTCTTTATCTGATTAACACCTTACCTGTACATCCTAAACCCAGTTTTCTAACTTTATTTATACAGCTATATTAATCGATTTTAAGCTCATACTTTTCATTCTCGAGCACATTTTATCAGTTTCGTGCTTGAAATCGAGTTACATAAGCCAGATCCGCCCTGTTTCACCTGGCAAATCTATGTGTGGCACGTGCCACAGGTGGCCAGGGCATACCTCCGCCCCTGTTTTCGATAATAGTATTATATAGATTAGGAAATTTACCTTTGAAGCTTTGTTTCCGATATTATATGTTTGAGCCCGGTTGGATCAAAGACCGATCTTTTATCGGTAACCAACCTCCTCAACCTATAAAGGAGGCGAGGGGTAATGCACAAGATACACCGTAGCTTCTTATTCTTTCATGTAATCGATTCGATAATATTAATAAATTTAATCGTTCGGTTACCTTGTCATGTTTCGTTCTTCTGGGTTTAGTGTTTATTGCCACTCTGCAATCCTTCTTTACAGTGGTCTAGGTTTCCGCATATCGATCTTCGGGTTTGTTGGTGTTGATTCCAACAAGTGGTATCAGAGCTGCGGGTTTCGTGGTCATTTGAAGTTCGAGTGCTAGGTCGAGGTGACGAGATCGTGAGGTGTCAAGGTTTCAAGGTTCAGGTTTTTCGAATCGTTGAGTAGCGATCGCTAAAAGAAGAAATAAGGTTATTCGAATCGTCTTTTGATAGCGATAGTTTACGAGAGGTAATATTTGACACGTGAGGTTGGTTGTTTTATATATTAAACAAAAGTAGCTAATCTATTTGATTAGTATTATCACGTGAAAAAAAATCACCTACTACAAAGTGGAGATTACTATTACTTCGTAATATCGACTTTGGTTTTAAAAAGATCAACTTCAAATGGTTCGATTTAGTTTTTTCCTATATCGATTAAATTTGAAGGTTCGTTGTTGCGGGTTATTTTTACATCTTGTGATTCAATTTTAGATCATGGTTCGCTTGGGTTTCTAGCTAGCGATCGAGTTGACTTGATTAAAATCGAGGCTTTAGGGTTTCTAATAAAATGATTTGCAAGAAGGGTATTTTCTTGTGGTTCAAGTTTTGATCGTGGTTTGCTTGGGTTTCAAGTTAGCGGTCGGGTTTGCTTGTTCGAAATCAAGGGTTTAGGGTTCTTTAATAAATTCGATTTGCAAGAAGTGTTTTTCTTGTGGTTCAATTTTGATCGTGTTTCACTTGGGTATTCAAGTTTACGACCGGGTTGCTTGTTCATGATCGAGGGTTTAGAGGTTTTCTAGTAAATTCCATTTGCAAGAAAAGGTTTTAGCAACAACGGGTATATTGCACACGGCTTGTGAGGCTTGTCGATAAAGTTGGTTAAGAAACAACTTGACAAGGTTTGTAGCAAGGTTAAAGAAGATTCAAGACTTGCCAAGGTTGCAAGATTTCTTAGGTTATTGGAGATCGGTTTTGAAAAATTAAAAGTATGACAAGGGTTACTTCAAAAAGAGCTGGGCACTTTCTTGATTTAAGGGTTTTCGATTTGTTGGATAGGTTAATTTACAAGGCTTAATCGATATTTGAGTAAGAAAGGGCGTTCTATTGAAGGGTTACTTCGTTTGATAGATTTCTAAGAAGTTTTTCTTAGGGTTATATCGATAAAACAAGGGTTTTTCTTTAAATAAAGGGACTTCGTAATTTATGATTCTGAGGCTTAATATATCACAAGGATTATCGAATTACCGAAGAGACTTTGTCGGTTAGTGATTGTGAGGTTTTTCACAAGGTTTAGCAAACAACAAATGGATAAAGAAGAATGGCTAGTTCTATAAATAGGTTTAACATCGAAAGTTTCGATGGGTTTAATGTACGTAAGCATGGAGGTTTTAAACAAGTTGGATTCAAACAACTTGGTCCTGTTGTTAATACAGGAGTCCATGGAGTATAGGTTCATAAACGTGTTTCGCTTGAGGTGGAACTACAGGGAGCTCAAAGGGATCGTGAAACTAAGGTTTTTGAGGTTACTAACGATCATACTGTAGTGGCTCAAATATGGTTTCATAATAAGAAAAAAAACAATTAATAATCTTTGAGTGACAGTTTCCTTAGCGACATATCACCGGGGAAACATTGGCGGGTAAAAGCCCGTCTAATATATTGCTAAATAATCCATGAGTTTGTCGTTTAGCGTAGGTTTTCCTGGCAACATGTCGTCAGGGAAACATTGGTGATTTGGCGGGTAAAAGCCCGCCAACATTTTTTGCTAATAATTTTACCTTTTGTAGTCTAGCTAGAGTATCCCTGGCGATATGTCCCCAGGGAAACTTTGTTAGGCTATTAACAAGAAAGATTAAGGTTAATTACCCCTGGATCAATTATCCTCGACGACATGTCGCCATGGATAACTTGGAGGAAGAATTCCCGCTTTTTCTTTTGGCAGATTATTTTGGTCAAAGTTGGACGATGATACCCCGTCGAGATGTCGCCAGGGATAAGTTGGTCAGCCTTTGACAAAAAAGTCTTCATGGCTTTTTGCCACGTCAACAATGTCTCTAGGGATTACCTGGTTTCCCCGGCGACATTATGTCGCCCGGGAAACTCCCGTCACCTGTTCATTCGATTCTTGTAGTGTAAGGCGAAGCTTTAACGTTTTATAGCGTGGCTTATGGCGGAAAAACTTATAAAAATATCTTTACATTGCATCATATTTCAATAGTATATTTATATCAGGTTCACAATAAGTGTTGAACATAATAATTAAAGTTACAAAACTCTCTTACATGTAATAATATTCATTTTTTGGAGTTGAATTCAAAAAATCGTCTCACCTTATGTCGTAGCGTGCCTTGACCTATTACGTAGCGTAGAGATCGGGCATTAAGCTTTAGCGTGCCTTAAGGCGAGCTATAGCGAGCTTAGAACCATGATGTGATGTAAACAAATGTTTTGCACTTTGTTGGGTCTACTAGATGTAGATCTTGCAGCCTTTCAGGACCGGTGAATGACTTCTTTAATCACAAGTCAAATCACAAAGAGACTCTATACACAATGTGAATGTAGAATATAAATATAATTAAGAAGAACAGAATAACTATAAAGACTTGATCCTTTCTAAGGATTTCTAATATTAATAATTACTAGAACTGCGTTTGGTGAAGGTGTGTCTAACCCTTCTGCCTAAGGTTCCTTTTATACTACAAGGAAACCCTAATACATCATTAAAGATGTGTAAAACTGATATGCATATCCTTTCCTAACATATCTCATGCATATCCTAACAGAATATTAAGTAAATAATAAAGTTTGACTTCGACTAGGACCAGGAGCAGGACTTGCTCCTACTACTACTAGGACCAGGAGGAACTACATACCTCCTAGTCTACTTATTACATATAACTATTACAATGGTCCTAACAATCCTCCCCTAAACTTGAATTTGACCTGTTGAGTTAAAGTTTCCTGGAAAACGTGCAAAGAAAGCCTGAGGATTGTATCAGCAAAACAAATAGCAGCATCAACAGGATAAGAATCAGAGTAACAGACGCAACATGAAACAATAGAAGCTTCTCCAAAGCTTGTAACAAATCAGCATCGTGTTGAATCTTTTCAGCAACATGAGCAGATTTGATAAGCCTTTACCAAGTAGCTGCTCGCTCTTGGGCTAGCTAGTCATTCTGGTGGAATAAGCATCACCCTGGGAGACTAGAACCCAGCCCAACTCTTAGAACGTGAATCAATGGTGAGTGGGAGTACCCTGATGATTTTAGGCAAATCATCACAGCCGTCAACGGATTTGAGGCGTCTTTACCAGAAGCCGTACCCCTCTGGACTCGCTAACTCTTAGCAATGAAGCATCGGTGAGTTGAACACCCTATAGCTTTAAGCAAGCTATTACAGCTATCAACGGATTTGATAAGATCTTTACCAAGAGCCGTACCCCCTTGGATTAGCCACTTTTCAGTCCAAGACTATGGCAAGTTAAAACCATCCAGTTTTGGGTAACCTGGTAACCATCAACGGATTTGAGAATCGCACCAGGAGCCGTACCCTCAAGGTGAATGAACTTTTTCTTTTCGATTAGACATGGTAAGTTGAGAACCATTTGTTGTGTGGACCACGTCCAACACCAAGTGAAACCAAGTACCAGGACAAGCTCAAATCAGGAACCATATTGTGAAGCAGCCAAGGGATATTATGTACAAGTATAAAATCTAAACTGTGTTTAAAGTATAAGCAGATATTATATAAAAAGTATATTTTTTTTATTATGAAAGGTGTTTTGTTTTTTTTTTTTTTTTGTTTTTTTTATAACTCTAAAGAATGAAGTTCACCAATCACTGTACATATTGGTGAAAAGAATAAAAATAAGAACAAATGAACAAAAATACAAAGCATAAACACTTACAACCCAATCACCTTACATACCAGAAGCAGCCTTTTTATCTGCTAGCAACCGCGCCTGAATACCCTCTACCAATGCCGTGGCCATACTTGACTCATTTCCAGAAGGAGCAGTAGAAATTTGCAAGTGACTCGCCAACATCGCCTCCATGGAAGAAATAGTCAAAGGATACTCCACATCCGTCAGCATAAACACCATATGACCAGATTCTAATTCCAACATATGAACTCCACATCCAGCATATAGCTTCCAGCGCAGAATCTCCCATTGCATTTGATCCTTCCATATGCCCGAAACAGGAGCATTTGGAGGAGGATCCAACATCAGCTTGAGATCAGCCCAGATTCGCATACCAGGCCATGAAGACACAGCCATGTGGTCAACGGCATACTAGAATCAACAAGTCCAAACAACGCCATAAGATCCATACGGTCAGCCCAAGATAACACACCCTGCAAACCCGTTGCCAATCGCACAGACCCATCACTCAAAGTAATCCGATGGGATACGCCACCAGGAAGTGTGGTAGAACGCTCAACCATATAACCAGTAATGTTTCCATTGCCCAAGGGTAAGTCAGAATCGCTATCAGAAGCTGCATCAATTAAATTCTCAGGATCACGCTTCTCAAAAGGAACTGTCATACCACGGCGAACACGACGAGCTTGTTTCTGGCGAATGGGACGTCTTGGTGTGGGATCAATAGGTGTGGATTCAACCTTTACCTTAACCGCAGCAGCAGCAGGGGAAGCAGTAGAAGTAGACTCATGAATGTGTCCACCCAATGGACCACTAGGAGCTACATCAGAAGTAGGATTAGGTTGAGTTCCAGGAGCTGGTGGTGAAGGAGATGGCACATCAGATGTAGTAGGTATGGTGGTGGTGGTAACAAAGGTGCTTGCAGGAACATGTGTGGTGGTGGTAGTAACAGGTGTGGTGGTAGAAGCATGAGTGATGGTGGTAGTAGCAAAGATGGTAGTAGCAGGACCAGCAGTAGAACCCATAGGAGCAACCAAAGGTGTAGTAGAAGGACCAACGGAAGTATCAACAAAACCAGAAAGACTAGCAGCAGAACCAGGAGTGGGAGCAGACGAAAGACCAGTAGAATCAGCAGGCATAGAAGAAGTCATACCACGAGGATGGTAAATAAATCTTTCCGGAATAGGTTGACTCTGACGCTTAACCATCTTTTCATAAAGGGCCTTGAGCTCATCAAAAGTCAAAGCCCACACCCGAGCCCAAGTCCACGGAGCATTGAAATGAGCAACAGATTGATATTTCACATAACGTTGCATCTGTTGGCGCTCCTCAGCCCGAGATAAAGGTCTATTCCTTCGCTGTTTCTTAAGTTCTGCAGCAAGAGCCAACTGGTGCTTACGCATCATTACCATAGCCCTCGGAATACAATTGTGTTCATCAACATCATCACCCAAAAGATCTTTAAACTGAGCATAATCCTGAGTGAGAACAGTCAACACTTGCATCCATTCACTATCACTCCAATGCATGGCATCATGCTGAATTTGTGCACGCCTGCGCTCTCGAAGCTCTTCCTCAGCAGCCCTATCAGCTTCATCAATCTCAGCTTGAACCCGACGAGCAGCCTCCTCACCAAGTCTTTCCTCTTCAATCTGGCGACGGGTACGCTTGCGAGATGGGGATGGAGCATCAGTCATTGGGGCCTTGCCCTTCAAATCAGGAGAGGGACCAGCATGAGGACCATCAGCAGGATCAGAATCACCACCCATAGAAGGGGGAATAGCACCAGGAGAAGGAACATTGGAGGACGTTGGAGGAACCGGCAAATCATCATAAACTTTATCAGCAAAGGCAGCCTTTGCCAACAATGTCAAGCCATCCTCAACATTCTCTGCACCCTCATCCTCAGATTCTGACTGGACCACATGTTTCTTGCGACGACGTTGTTGAGTTTCCAACGCCTTGATGCGATCAGCCAGAGGAAGAAGAAACTCCCTTGTAAGCTTCCGATGTTGGTTTAAATCAGCCTCCAAACAAACCATCCGCTCATGGTACCTGCGCATAAGATCAAGCAAAGATATCAGTGTAGTAGGCTCCTCCGCCTGCCCACCAAGAGAACTTGGATAAGGGAAAGCATCATTGGAGCCCGAAGCAACATGTGGGTCAACCTGTGGAGTAGTAGCATCAAACGGGATATCAGTCGAGTGTGGGGCAGGACTAGGAGGTGGAGTCTCCACAAATGGAGACCTTTGTGGGACTGAGGAAGGACCAGCCTTGGTAGGAGATGGTTTTTCAACCACCACCTCCTCAACTAGCTCCTCCTCTACCACAGGAGTGGCACCAACAGTATGAGCCTCCTCCTCCATTGGGTCATCATCAATCACCACAAACTCAGGAGCCTCCTCCTCCTCACCCATAGGACCCTGAGCCAATCCCAACATGGCTTCAGTCAGGGGCCTCCAGTCCCCAGTAAACCCATTCATCATATTGTAATATACTTTACTTGTAAGTTTAGACGGCACATGCTCAGTCCGATCACGAGGAATACAAACAAGGATTTGCTGAAGAAACCTAGGGTACATTAAAAACTTCTTTCTCGAACCAGCAGTAGACAAATTACTAACCATCCCCTCAAATAGATAATGAGAAAAATTAAACACTCTACCCTGGACTAAGCAAATAAGACCAGTAGCCAAAGGAGTAGGGAAAGCATCCCAACTCCCAGACTTGGGACTCATACAATGGATTAAAAAGTGAACCAGAAGCTTCCATTGAGGGGAAAACCTATTTTTCTAGAAGTTAAACTTCCCCCCATGTTCATAACCTATAGCAGCCATCCCCTCCAATACTTCCGAATTGGGGATGGATTCAACACCCCCCTCATCCTGAAGATGAAGAGAAGAGCGAATAGAAGCCTCATTCACCACATATGCACGGCCATCTATGGTAGCATGGAGTGCACGTGGACGTCCAGCCACATTCACAAGTTGAGCAGACGCCCAAAATTGACGTATCACACTATCATATATGATGGGACAGACAGTAAATGCAAACCTTAAGTTAGAAGCTTCAATGAAATCCAAGATGTCAGCAAAATGTTCACGATTTGGACCATCACCCAGATAAGCAACACGGTTGTGAGCAGGTTGGTAAGCAAGAGCAGCCATAAATCTTGATGAATTGATGGAAGAAGGATTGGGATTAGGGTGTAAAGAGTAGAAGCGGTTTTGTGTGTGTGTTAATTGTAATGAGTGAGTCAAGGGTGGATGTTGACCATATATAAAGAAAGTGGTAACTGTTCATTGACCCCTATTAATGGGGGGTTGCCCTTTCAAATTAAACCATAATTGCATAGTAACCACTTGCCCTTTTTAACAGAATAACCAACTCCCAATTAACATGTTGAATTCAAACTTGTAAATACCAGGAATGGGAGCGCTGACCAAAAGTCAAAGCACACAATGGTCAGACCAGGAGCAAAACGTGATTAACAAAGGACAAAAGGAATGAACAGTATGCCAGACCAGTACCAGGAGCCAAACACCACTTGACATGGAAGAATTTAAACCACCAGAAGCCAACCAATTATAACTAGAAGCTGACCAAAAAGGACCAGAAGCCAGTCATGTAAGGCCATATCCACCAGAAGAGAGCAAAAATCCTCCATCATAAGCACCACACACCATCATAACCAAGAAACTATGTTGTTAACTACTATTAATACGTTAGTCTGACCTAATATGTACACAAAGCCTCCCCTTAGGCTTTGCCTCCCCTCAATCCTAGACCTCAAGGATTGACCATCCCAATATGAACCACCAAGTGGTTAAACCGAGGACCATCAAAAGCTTTAGTCAGCAAATCAGCAACATTGTCATCCGTATGAACTTTAAGAACCTATATCAGCTTCTTCTCATTGGCATCCCGTATAAAATGATGCCGAATCTCAATATGCTTCGTCCGCTGATGAAAAACAGGATTCTTCACAATGCAAATAGTTCTTTGATTGTCAATAAAAATTTTGGTATTCATAAAATTGAAACCATAATCTAACATCTGATTTTGGATCCACAAAACTTGTCCACAACAACTAGCAGCCGCAACGTATTCAGCTTCTGTTGAAGAAGTATCTACGATTGTCTGTTTCTTGCATTACCATGAAATAAGTCGACGACCCAAAAATTGACAACCACCAGTAGTAGACTTCCTATCATTATTAGCACCAACATAGTCACTATCACTATAGGCTTCTAGAACAAAAGGAGATTCTCTAGGATACCATAGACCCAATTTAGGTTGAGCCTTGATATACTTGAAAATCTTCTTCACGACATTTAAGTTCGAAACCGTTGGAGTCACCTAGTGTCTAGAACAAGCACTTACTGCAAACATAATGTCTGGACGTGATGCAGTCAAATACATGAGAGAGCCAATCATAGACCTGTACATGTGAACATTTACCGGGGGGTCTGGCTCATTCTTAAGTTTGATTTTAGCAACTTCATAAGGAGTTGCTGCTGGTCTAAGAGGATCCATGTCAAACTTCTGAAGAATCTCATGGACATATTTATCTTGACTGATGAAAATCCCATCCGATTGTTGCTTGACCTGAAGACCAAGGAAGAATGACAGTTCTCCCATTGCACTCATCTGAAATTCGCCTTTCATCAAGTGTTCAAACTCATCACACCACTCCTTCCTTGTAGAACCAAAGATAATGTCGTCCACATAAACCTGAACAAGGTTAATATCCTTGGAATTCCGCCGAAGAAATAGTGTTTTGTCAATAGTACCTCTTCTATAGCCATTCTTTAACAAGAAAGTTGAAAGACGCTTATACCAAGCTCTAGGAGCCTGATGTAACCCATAAAGAGCCTTGACCACCTTGTAGACTTTCTTGGGATGAAGTGGATCTACAAACCCCTTAGGTTGAGTAACATACACTTCCTCGTCAATTTTGCCATAGAGAAATGCACTCTTGACATCCATCTGGAACACCGTAAAGCCAACATAAGAAGCAAAGGCCAAGAACAGACGAATGGCCTCGATCCGTGCAACCGCTGCAAAGACTTCAGTATAGTCAATGCCCTCAATTTGAGTGTGTCCTTGTGCAACAAGCCTAGCTTTATTCCTTACGACAATTCCTCGTGCATCCTTCTTGTTCTTGAGAATCCATTTGGTATTGATAGCTGTCTTTCCATCTGGTAAGTCAACCAGAACCCAAACATTCTGAAACAAGAATTGCTGCATTTCCTCCTGCATAGCCTCCACCCAACTTTGATCCTCAAGTGCATGAGAAACAGACCTAGGTTCCACCTGTGAAAGAAAACAAGCAAACAAACAGTGCTGAAAGTCCGTATGATTATTACGCTTTTGATCCTCAATATAGCCCACAAGGGCATGATGATCAGACGAGGCATTCTGCGTGTCTTGACAGTAGAACCAGGATCTCCAATGATTTGAGTGGTAGGATGATCTCTATGTGATTGCAAGACTGGATTGGAAGAAACCTCCACTTTTGGTGCCAAGTTATTGAGATCACCAACAAAGTCAGCATCATATGAAGCATTTTGGAAAATCCCATCTACCGGTTGTTTATGAATATCATCCAGTTTGGTAGAAGACTTCTTTTCATGGTTCCCCAAATCAGAAGGACTGGAGAAACGTGTATTGGAAGCAGACTCACTAGCCGGAGTACCAGTAGGTGATAAGCTAGCACTAGGAGCAGAAGCTGGAGTACCAGAAGCAACTTTGTCAGTAGGCTCAACCAAGGGAAACTCAAAACTACCATGAGCAGCTACTTTAGTAGCTTCGTGTTGTTGTTTGAGAAGAGTGTCAAGAGCTGCTTGGGAATCCTGTACATCCAATGGAGTTGCATCACTAGGAGGAGTAGGAGAAACCGTGGTGGAATAGGATGGAACCACAAAAATGTCATCCTCATCATCTGAATTAGAAAGACTAGAAGGAACACCAGTACTAGAAGTTGCAAACACTTGTGGTCCTGCATCATGGTTAGTTTTGAAACGAAAATATCCTAACGAATCACTAAGATAATGAAGATTAAAATACCATTCTGGACCTTTGCCTTGGATGTTTGACTTCTCTTCAAAATACCTGAGATTAATAGTTTCAATGATCCATTTGGCTTGAAGATTGTAGACACGATACGCCCGAGAATGAGCTGAATATCCCACAATGTATCCTTCATCTGCCTTGCCATCAAACTTCCCCAAATAGTCACTAGTATTTAGAATGGTGACTGGACACCCAAAAGGCTTCAAATGAGCAATATTTGGAACTTTGCCCGTGAGAAGCTCATAAGGAGTCTTCTTGTGAGGATTGGTAATAGAAACTCTATTCAAAACATAACTTGCAATATTAACAGCTTCTGTCCAGAACATGGTTGGAAGCTTGGAATCGGCAAGCATAGTTCTTGCTGCTTCTATTAGTGTCCTGTTCTTTCTTTCTGCCACACCATTCTGTTGAGGAGTCCTAGCAGCACTATAATCTCTTTTGATGCCCTTAGCATTGCAAAGTGCGATGAGGTCTTTATTTTTAAACTCGGTTCCATTGTCGCAACGAATACCTTTAACTTTCTTGGACAGCTGATTCTCTATCAAGGTAAGAAAATCTCTAAGAATTGAGTAGGTCTCACTTTTGGCAGCCATGAAGAACACCCACGTAAACCTGCTATAACCATCAGTTACCACCAAACAGAATTGCTTGTGGTCAAGACTCCTGATGGAAGTAGGACCAAATAAGTCCATGTGTAGAAGCTGCAATGGTTCAGTAATTAGACTTAGAGCAGTAATGGCCTTGAAGGATGCTTTGTGTTGTTTGCCTTTGCTGCAGGCAATACAATTTATATCATTTCGAAACGTCTTGGGAGGTAAACCAGAGACCAGATTCAGATTTGCAAGTTTGTGAATGGTCTTGAAGTTCACATGCCCCATCCTTCGGTGCCATTTAGTGGCTTCATCTTCTGAGGCTTTTGCAACCAGACATGCTAGTTGACCAGTAGGGTTGACTTCATTCAACTTGATGCTATATAGATTGTGTCTTCTAGGGATTCTGAGTAAAACTTGTGAGTCATCCGGAAGCTGAAAATCTTTGGAAAGCACAAGTGCATTAGTATCGGTGAAGAGTACAAACTGCTTCTTGTCACAAATCTGAGAGACCGATATCAAGTTGAAGTGTTGAAGTGCTTCCACATAGTAGACCTGCTCAAAATTTAGATTTGGAGTCTTTATCGTTCCTTTGCCAGTGATTCTGCCTTCACCTCCACCAAAATAGACCTTGCCTCCATGAAATGGTACAAAGTTAGAGAGAAGACTTTTATTGCCAGTCATGTACCTGGAGCATCCACTATCAACAATGCCTAGAATAGGATCCTGGTATGGAGTAACCTACAACAACAAGATAATAAAAATGCAAAAGTTAGTGTCTTAAGGGGACCCAAACCTTTTCAGGTTTGAGCCTGCCTTGTGGATCATTAGAAGAATGCCAAGAAGATTGATGAGATCCACCATTGTTCCTTGGTTGCCTATGCATCATATGGGTATTATTATTTGACCAAGAACAACCTGCTGAGGGCTTAACAGCAGTTCCCAAATTTCCCAAACCAAAATACGTGTGGTCTAATTATGCGGATAGATTGGATTAAAATTTTGAAAATAATTACTGGTTGTTTGGAATCCACTATCTCTCCAATAATCAGACGCGAAAGGAGAGGATACTCTAGAAGTATTAAACATTAGAGCACTAGGATTAAGTCTTCTAGAGGCATATGAAGCAGCTCCTAGTGAACCAGGAGCAGGAAAAGCATGATTAACAGATGCATGTGTGTCATAATAATCACAATCTTTAATTAAATGAAAGGAACTGCCACAAACAAAACATGTTTTGAAAGACCTTTTATTAGAATGAGATTGTTTCATACTGCCTACTTTATTACACACATTTCTAGGAAAAACATTCTTCCTAGGACTCAATAAACAAGGACCAGACACACTTGACTTGACAGCAACTTTTTCTTCACACTTCCTAGAACTAGTAGCAGCATGTTCATTCAACTTGGAACTTGTAGGTCTTGACTCTTCACTTGAACCATTAGATGCAGAGTCACCGGCTTTGTCACTGAAAGTACATGAGACAAAGTCATTAGTATTAGTAGAACTTGTTGGGGACTCAAGCATCTGTGATCCATCCGAGTCATTATGCCATGAGGTGGGCATAAAAGTTCCAGTAAGAGGAGGAGGGACAGCATGCATTTCTGTTGCTGGTTTAAACCTATTCTAACTAGGTTTGCCCTCATCCTCTTTGTTGGCATCAAAGACACTTGAGAAAGATAAATCAAATACATCTTCTGAATCAATATATTTTTCAAATCCTAAGCCTCCTTTAGTTCTGCCAGACATGCTACTATCAATTAATTTTGAAAGATTTTTAGGTGCCTTTTGCCATTTGTCAAATCTTAGCATTGTAGCATCTAATTTATCTTGCATCTCCTCTTTTTCTTTGATACTAGCATCTCTTTCAGTTTCTGTATATTTAAGCATATTTGTAGTGTTTTCTAAATCAATGCTTAGTATCCTGATTTTATCCACATACGCACGTTGTGTATCTTGTAACCACCTCTTTTGTTGTTCCAATGTGTTTAATGAAGCCTTATAGGCTTGAACCTCTAAAAAATACTTATCTTTTTGATCATTTACTTCATTAAATTGGGACAACAATTCTGAGTATTTATCATGACAACCAAGAGGACAATGTTGTACCTGAGGTGAGATGCCCATAAGAGCAAACTCGTCTGCTTCTTCTGCATCAGAGAGATTCCCAGAAATCATTGCAAACACGTCAGTCGAGGATTCAGCTGATTCCAGAGTAGAAGCCTGATGATCATTCCAGTTGACCATAGAGTCAACAGATACCAATGCCTTCCTGTCATCTTTTACCTCCTGAACCTTGAAAGCGGAGTACCTGCTCTTCTCCTGATCATTCTTGCTAGGGCACTGCCTTGCAAAGTGACCCTGTTGCTGGCAGTTATAGCATCGTACCTTGCTTCTATCGAATCTTGCTGGCTCCCGAGGGTGGTAATTAAATTTCCTTCCTGCTTTCTTCTTGAACTTGTGAACCCTAAGGGTAAGCATGGCCATCTGCCATTTAAGATCCATCTCATCCAGGTCAAGTTTATCGACCTGTTTGAAGTCATCAAAAGCAAGTTGTTGTTCAGCATTAACATCAGCCACAAAAGAATGAAGAACAGCTTCTACCATACTACCAGACTTGGCAGTAGGATCAGGAGCAGAAGTATGCTGAACAGTATGCTGAGAGGAGACAGTATTGCTTGGGCTACTTGCATATGACATGGGACTAGATGCCATAGAACTCACAAAGGCTGAATTAGCAGGGGTGGGAAAAGAGTCACTAGGAAATCCTCTCACATGAGGTTCGAATGTTCTGAGCCTATGAAACAGATCATCAAAGGTGAGATAGTCAAGCCCACCTTTGGCTTTGAGAGAGATCACCACCTGATTCCATGAGTAGGGTAAGGCTTTAAGAAACCTTGCATTAATGTCACCATCATCAGGCTTTGACCGAAGTTGATTCAACTGGCTCAATATCTTCTGGAACCTATCATACCCTTGATTTAGACCTTCAGTTTCTGAGATTTTGAATTCGGTAAATTCATCTCTCAGCATGGACCTTCGCATTTTCTTTGACTCCTCATTCCCGCCGAACCTTGCTTTTATGCCATTCCAGATCTCTCTGGCATCATCCAAATGGTAGAAGTCACCCATGTGATCTTCAGGAAGAGATTGAAGCAAAATCGTTTTTGCTTTTACCTCCTTCTGAATAGCTATGATTTCCTCATGAGATTTAGGGTCAAGAAGAGTAATATTACCGTTCTTGTCTCGTCTAGTAAGCTTCCTGCTGTTCCCATTCAGAATGATCTTCCAAAGATCTTGATTAGTGTTGGTGATCCACCATTCCATCTTCATTGCCCAGTTATCATATTCAACCTTCTTCAGAAGAGGGAATTTTCCATTCGTGTTGGAGACCGTAGCCAGGATCTGCTGAGGTTGCACAATTTTAGGAGTGCTGTCTTCTCCTGTTTGAGTAGAAGTTGAGGCAGACATGATAAACAAATTGTCAGAAATAAGAAAACTTGATTCTTCTTGTATAGAGACCCTTCCAGGCTCTGATACCACTTGTTGGGTCTACTAGATGTAGATCTTGCAGCCTTTCAGGACCGGTGAATGACTTCTGTAATCACAAGTCAAATCACAAAGAGACTCTATACACAATATGAATGTAGAATATAAATATAATTAAGAAGAACAGAATAACTATAAAGACTTGATCCTTTCTAAGGATTTCTAATATTAATAATTACTAGAACTGCGTTTGGTGAAGGTGTGTCTAACCCTTCTGCCTAAGGTTCCTTTTATACTACAAGGAAACCCTAATACATCATTAAAGAAAACGTGTAAAACTGATAATGCATATCCTTTCCTAACATATCTCATGCATATCCTAACAGAATATTAAGTAAATAATAAAGTTTGACTTCGACTAGGACCAGGAGCAGGACTTGCTCCTACTACTACTAGGACCAGGAGGAACTACATACCTCCTAGTCTACCTATTACATATAACTATTACAATGGCCCTAACACACTTAATCTCTTATCATGAATACAATGGTTTTACACTTATATCTACCGACATATATGTAGTAAATTGAAAATCAGTGGTTCTCAAACGTCTTATTTTCTAGCTACATATAAATGCATGCTACATATAAACGCCTTGCTACATATCTGGCAATATATAAGCAGTTAAGCCAATTGTTCAAGTTGGTCTAAAAATAATAACCACACAAACGAAACGTCTCGAACTTGAAAAAGGGAATTACTATTTAGTCATTTAGTTCTTCACAACACCGTGACTATTTAAATGACATCTCAGTGCGTGTGGCGTTATCTACTGCAGCAAACATGTGCAAGAAACTTCCATTTGATGCGATCAATTTCGTTATGAATGTTGTTCCCTTATTGACCAAAACTTTTTTAACAAAATGTTGTGAAAATAAGCTCTACGGCTTCTGGTATTTAGCGATGGCAATTCGTTATTAGTTTAGGATCTAAATTTCTATGGCGGTTTAGGAGCTAAATTTATGCAAGTTACGCATTTTATAAAAATTATAAAATCAGAATAATATTCTGGGAATTTTTTTATTGAAGTCTAAACTTGGAAGGAATTTAGAATGCTGATTTCTAATTTCTAGAGTCTAGACAGTGATGCTTAGTGATTTTAGATAGGATTAGGTAGTCATCAATTTGGATTCAATTTTTTTAAGTCCAAATTTGAGGAGAATATATTTAGCCATTTACGTTGTTACTTTGATGATAGTGATGCGTATATATACTTTGAGTAGGCAAGGATTTAAGCCTTTGGCTTTCTAATTTTTATTGCATTCATATATCCCTTATTTTCAATGTACTTGAACGTCCACTCTTTTTGGAAAACTATGGTACTCATTTATTAATAGGGTAAAAGCTATATAATACCAACGTATTTACCATTTTTTTCTGGTATTGAACCTGATACTTTTTAATTAATAGGGTAAAGAGAATGACATAATGTGACAACCATGGTTTTGGGGTTCGTCACTTAGACTATCATTTAGGGTGTTATGTATAAATATGTGCCTTAATGTGCTTATGTGTTTATTCTGGATGTATAGAGTGTAATAGAACATCGTTTATGAGTACGGGGTTCTCCTAAGTAAATCGATGAACAGATATTTCATGAATCATAAGCTCACATATTAGTGACCATTAAATGAAATGGTGTTGTTTTGTGATTTTATGTATACGTATATGTATTATAGTTAATCGTATTTTTACGATTTTAGGTTTAGCGTTTAGAGGTAACAGACTATAGATTTAGTCTTGGGAATAGTTTACGGGTTAGTTATAAGTCACTTTGGACTTAGTTATTTAGTTAATAACTTATTTTAATAGTTTTCATTAAATTGTCTATTTTACGTCTTTTACCATAATCGCGTAGAATTGACTAGTTTTACGGTTTTAAGGTTTTGAGTAATTTAGGAGCTGAAATAAATTAAGAAAAAATAAGGTAATGTCAATAAGATACTAATTAATAATAAAAAGAAAAATAAAATAAAATATAGGGGTGTTTGGTCGGTTTGGACGACGCACAAAGGGGGGGAAGTGAGCAAAAAAGAAACTTGTGTTTGGGTTGGGCTAGGATTGTGTAACCAATAATTATATAAGCCTTTTTATTATCAAAACATTTCATAAAATTCCTGGAGATAAATTTCAATTCAACATCAATGGAGGGTTTAGGGTTTACATAATTTTCTTGTCTTGCATTAAATCTCAGGTAAAACCCTTGTTTATCTTTTTAATTAACTTATTATTTAATAATTCTTTATCAATAGATGAAGGATCTAGGGTTAGTTAAATATTAATTCTGTATTTTAATTATATTTATAAATGATAATAATAATTAGGGTTAAGTATTATACATGTTGAGGGTAATTAATTGGACTAGTTGTGTTAAATTCGTTTTTAAAAACTGGGCATAATTTTGAGTCACCTGTTTAGATCATATCTAGAGTTTCATAAACTTTCTGAAGTCAAATCTTATATATTGGAAAGGTATTTGAATTAGTTTTTGAACAAAAGAAACGATAACTATATTGTAGGTCGGGAAGTGGGCCAAAGCAAGTTACAATAGTCGGATGTCAAATCAGTTTTTCGATCAGCCTGTTTACAATTTATGTTTTGAGTTGGTTAGGGTACTTAGGGTTATAATTGGACTATCAAACGAACATGAGACTTAGTTTATATATTAAAGAAAGGATCTGGAGGAGAGCTAAGTAAATGGAATAGGCTAAGACCCTCTGGTCATAGCAAACTTTTCATATGTTCAAAATTAGTAAAATCTAGATAGGTGAAAGAATAAGTTGCATTTCGAGGACATAGACTTTTAGGTTGGGGAAGGGCTGAGAATTTAGATAACACATATAATTTTATGCGATTTTCCTTGCAAGGCATATGGGTTAGTTTTGGTGGGCGTTTGAGGCTTAATACGGGGTATGTAAAACGGGAATGTTTTGGGTAAAATGATAGCGGGATAGGTTGTGGACTTAACTAGTTTAAGGGGCTTATAGAGAGGTGTAATGGGATACTCATAGCATTTATATGAGTATATATAGTAAGTATAGCAGAGGTAGATATCCATCATAGATGGATGAGCCATTCTAGTTTATTGGTTCATGTCTTGATTATATGTATTTGTTTGTTTAGATTTTTGCTAGTGTGCGGATATTTGGAGAAGCTCGATCAGGTGAGTTTCATAGTCCCATATCTTAATTGATTTTACTTCCAGATGGTATGGAAGAGACACATACTTATGTTTTTTAAATAAATTGCTGTGAATGTTTTAAATGCTTTATGATTGGACTTGCGTGTTTTACGTATGCACTTAACTGCTATGTGATTTACTTAATTATTATAAGTATTAATTGACATCAAGGGAGGGGAACAAGGCGGTGCCTTGGGGACAAGACGGGGTCTTGAGGATTGGTTCGTAGCTGTATGGGCACCTATGACACCAAGGGAGGAAGGTAGGAAAGGCTTGTAGCCTAGGACGGGTAGAATACGCACTTAATAGTATATGTTAGTTGCATGTTAGTATCACCTTGTCCATATTTTTGAATGATGTTTATTCACAGCTATTGTAACTTGGTTTTGGCATTGGATTCTAAACCCATGACTCTCACCAACTTTATATTGACGTGTTTTAGTGTCTCTTTCAGGTGATTTTGTGGTTAAGCCTGCGAAGAGGAGTGAGTAGACTTGGAAGCTTAGGATTGCATTTAGAAGGATATCTCATTTCCTTCTTAGTTATCATTTGTCATTTGAATAATGTGATACATTGGACGCCTATGTTTGTTTGTTTGTTTTGTTGTCTTTGGTAAGAGGTAGGCATGTTATCTACTTACCTAGACTCCTCTATTTTTATTAAGATATTGTCATGACATTTGTGTCACCATTTATGATATTTCTTTTCATTTAGTTTTCTCTATAGACACACTTTTATTGTGATGATATGCATAGCTCGCGTCCCATATTACACCATGGTAGGGTGTGACACATAATCTCAATTGGAAGTTCGCAAACAAGCGAATGCAAATCCAAAGAAAGAAAATATCAGAAAAATGTTTCCTCTATCAGCATTGCTTCAGTAGAAGAGAAGCATCATCAAAGACGATGGGAAAGATGAGGTCATCATCAGATATGAAGAGTGTTTTGTATTGGAAATAATGAATAAATAATGCAAACAGTTTGTACATTATTCTTGTTCTTTTTCCTTTAACCGGGTGCGCAGATCATTTATCTATCTTGGTGTTACCGTAATGTTTTGCAACCATCAACAACTTCTTGATACTATATTTAAACAACATCTGCAATCCCTGCATCAACAAACTCTTCATTCTACAAGTCTTGAACAATTCCATAGTTTACACCTTGAAGCTCAATTCACTGAATATCAACCTCTACAATGTTTGGTTCCATTTGAATCACAACATGCTCAGCATGAGCCCTAAAACTCACTGGCATAAAAACCTACCTACACCATCTACACCGGTTTGAATAACCCCTACTCCATCATGATCCAAAAGATAAAGAATCTCTAAAATGAACATATCATGATCAGATGTCGGCATTTCCGTAAACATGGTTAAGTTCACAAATAAACGCCTAGTTAGAGAAACACTAATACCCTGAATATTTGCCCTTCCTCAGACCAAACCTCTCTTAATAGTTACCCTACCACGGACCACGCCTCCCCTAATATTTCTTATACCATCCAACAAGCCACCCTCAATACTTCCCCTACTACCAACTTGACCAGGATCAACAATCCTGATAGCCCTAACCTAAAATATACTCTAGCACAATGGAAAACCATTCATGTTGAGGCATATCAAATAACACATCTACGATCCCATGAAAATCAATGTGATTTTCTGAAACTACAGAGAGTTTTCGATTGCCCACTGTTAGGGGTGCAAACGAGCCGAGCTTTTGATAGCTCGGCTCGAGCCCTTATCGAGCTTTTCGAGCCTTAGTATAAATATATTTTTATATAAGTAACAAACGTTAATTTTGTATTAGCCTTATTCTAAATAGTAACTATATAAAAAGGTAAATAATTTATTGATAGTCGTTATCATAATTCAATACAAACGTAGAATTTGTGATGGTGTGTAAACGATAGTCATCTATTTGTTTCATATATATAATTTCGAGCTTTTCAAGCTAAGCTCGAGCTTTGCTCGAATCCTACTCGAGCCGAGCTCAAGCCTTAAAGGTAAAAGCTCGACGAGCTATCAAGCTGAGCTCGATCCCACTATTTATGTTTCGAGCCGAGCCCGAGCCCTGTTGAGCTCGGGCTCAGCTCGGCTCATTTGCACCTCTACCCACTGTAGGCTTACACGTCTAGGCTCCACCAAAACACATTAGACAATGTTTGCTAATGTAAGAGCCAAACCTATACCAGCAGTTGGTAAGAAACAAGAGGGTGGAAATTTTGTTCTTAACTTCACTCATTGGGTTTTTTCCGGGTTCTTATACGAGTTATAAACCCCAAGTGTAGCAATTAGTACCAGAATTGAAGAACCATCAACTACCACAACAAACTTGTAGTTTGGCCTTGAAGGAAATGGTGTGTGCCTTTGAGTGTACCATGGACATTATTTGTAATCTTATAGCCACATTTCTTGCTTCCTAGCGTATCACATGCGTCCTAGTTTCCTTCTTTGAACTACAAAATATTTATTTTACAATTAGTCTAAGATTTAATCAAATAAATTTAGCGTCGGTTCCTACTACTCTTACAACATATTTATGCTTAAGAGTAGTAGAATCCGATGCAAAATTTATTTGATAAAACCTTATAAATATTGTAAAATAAATATTTTGTATCTCAAAGAAGGAAATTAGGATGAATGTGATACCCTAGTTAGCAAAAAATGTGGCTATAAGTTTACAAATGTTTTCGGCCCATGGTACACTTTCAAAGAAACAGACCAAAAATAAATGCACTAATGGCTATATTCTCTTTTGATAACTTAGATAAGAACCTGAAAAATACCAATGAGTGAAGTCAAGAACAAAATTATCTTTGGAACGTTCCAAGGTTACCGCCATTTGTGGTCCCGCTTTTTACTATCTCTCCTTGTTTATTCCAACCTCCTGTTTTTTACCAACTGTTAGTATATTATGGGCTCTTACATTACCAAACATTGTCATATGTGCTTTAACAGAGTGTGGATGAGTAAACATGTAGTTGGCCCTCAAAACCCCCTCAAGTTTCAGAAAATCATACTGATTTTCATGTGATCACAACTGTGTTACTTAATATTCCTGATCATGCACGGTTTTCCATTGTGCTAGAGTATCTTTTAGATAAATGTTATTAGCATTGTTTAGCGTGGTCAATTCGGTAGTAGGGGATATATGAGGGTGCCTTATTGGGTGGTTGGGGAAATATTAGGGGAAGCTTGGTACGTTATAGGGGATATGATTGGGGAGGTTTGGTCTGTGGTAGGAGAAATATGCAGTGTATTATGGTTGCTCCAACTAGGAGTTTATTTGTGAACTTAACCATGTTTATGGGAATCTCGGCACCGGATCATGATATATTTGTTTTGGAATTTAATATCTTTTGGATTGTGATGCAGTATGGGTTATTCAAACTTGTGTAGATGGTGCAGGCACGGCGTTTGTGCCGGTGAGTTTCGAGGTTCCCGTTGAGCATGTTGTGATTTAAATGGAACCTAACACTGTAGAGGTTGATAATGACGGAATTGAGCTTCAAGGTTTAAATGATAGAATTATTCAAGAGTTGGGAATGAAGAATTTGTTGATGCAGGATTGCAAATGTCTGATGGAGAATCAAGAAGTTGTTGATGGTGGGAATGCAATTGATGTTCAGATGGAGAATCAAGAATTTGTGGATGCTAGAAATCCATATTTTGTTGATGAAGGAAATGTAGCTGTTGTTCAAGGGATTGAAGAATTTGTGGATGCTAGCAATAAAGTACAATAATTGTTTAGTTTACCTACTTTTGTCTTTGGATGCATTTTTCTATGTATGCCCCCCGATTTGGGTTGATCATTTTTGCTTTTAATGTATTTGAGAAGTACTGGTGGGTCTTGAATATTAAGCCACAAGCAATTTGGATTCAAAATACATTCACAAAATTGAATCAAATAAAATATTTTGACTAAAATAAACATTACCTTTATCATTTTTATACACAGGCTAGTTATATCGGAAACATTGTCAAATAATTATTTCTTTCGTCACCTCAGTTTTATCTCTGTGACAATCTGCAAGCGATTTGTTTCAGATCAAGGTCAAATTACACTAAAGAAATACCCCACAAGTATACTTTTACTAGCCTCAAGGCCCGCCCCATGTGCGGCTAGCTTAAAAAATTATTCAAAAGAATATCATAAAACATATTTTTGATTAAATCACTAATCACTAATCTAAGGAATATCATAAAACATATTTTTGATTAAATCACTAATTAAAAATTATTCAAAGGAATATCATAAAACACATAATTTATAACCAATTTAAATAAGTTTCTACGAAAAATGAATAGAATTATCTAAATATGCATCTTTAAATTTTTTTAAAAATATCTAAATAATAATCTATGAAGAAATCCGATGACAACGTTCGTTGTAGGGTTGGTGCATTTACCATCTTTTTGACAAACAATACTTTGCTCTCTACTCTTGAAACGACCACGCAAAGTTGTACATGAGAGAAAATCGGACGTTCTAAATAAAGTCCACATGTAATTTGCCAAAATGAGAAAGCATTGAGATGTGATACTGAAAGCAAGAAATACAATATTCAGTATGCACTGACGATGAAATATATAAATTTTAGGTTGAATTTGGTTTGTACTGGCCATGAACCATTCAAACTTGAATGTAGTGAAAGAGTTTATAAATGGGTGAAAGAGTTTCTTAGATGCAAAATATTAATAACATGAATCCAAACCGCTGTGGTTTCTAATCACCATCACATTTACCTTCACACATTGCACGAAGTTGACCAACCTACAAAAAATCACAAACAATCTCATTATTAAAAAGAGATGGGTTGACTACAGTTATAGAATCATCCATAAGGCCCTTTGTGTAGTAATAATCTATTCTCTACACCTTACTAAACAGATCCTTCTCAAGATCACTCAAGTTCGTCAATATATTTCCTAATTGTTTTGTGTTATCATCCGGAGCTTGAACTAAACTTTAATTGCGTGCCAAACAAAGATAAAACTATGATATTACAACTAACAACTATATGATTGTAATAATTGAAAATATAAGAGTTACATGTAATAATTGTAACCACTTCTTTCTCACTACCTTGTAACTTAACTATTTTCTTTTCAATCACCTGTTATATTACAAAACAAAGGCATAGTGTAATAAAGATAACTAACGAAAGTTATAAAATAGAAGAGAATTTAAATCTTGATTTAAAATGTTTCAAAATCTTTATAAGTTTTGGAAAAAAATGTATATAGTGAGCAGATACTATCATACTAATCTACCTATATAGAGTATTATTGGCAAGGGTAGCATCAGAAACAACATACAAAAACCTTTATGGGAATAAGGTGGATACAATCTAGGCAACCTAAACACAAGCATACAGTGGTAACCAGGTACCAATTATATAAGGTACAAAACCAAGTTTTTTCCAAACCAAAAATAAAATATGAAAAGAAAGGTGTATTGCATTGCTGCCTTGCTGGAACTACTTATTGATACACCACATCTCATCCAAACATGCATATAGTATTATTCGGCAATGAGTTTTATTAATTAACAATTAAAAATCAAAACAATAGTTAGTTGCAGCAATCATGCGATCAAGAATGTGTAAATGCTAAAAGTCTAACCCTTTGCTTTGTTATAATTTACATTCCGCCATAAAAAATGAGTCTTATTATTTAAGAATTAACAATCAAGGCTATAGTTAGTTGATGTTGATCTTGCGTATCAAGAATGTGTAAATACTAAAAGTCTAACCATGTCATCGTCACTTTCCTTTATTCTCTCCCATATGGGGTTTAACTGTCACAAAGTTGAAATAATATTAGAAGATTAAAAGCACACAACTGTTAGAAGATGCAAAATGGTTAACTCACATGATATCGTCAACCCACCAATGATTTTTGTTCAAATCTTATATTTCAACAATAATAGCTGGTATTACACTTGATTACTTTTTCCAAATGGTAGAGTAATTTAAGAAGTTTTAGCAACTTTTAAGTACAATTTTGGCTACTTTCGACCTCATATTCAAAATTTACCCATTTGAACTATTATAGAAAATATAGTAGTATTAGACACTTATTTGAGTTAAGGAACAATGACCCACCAAAACATGGTGTACCTGAAGTCGAAAGTTTTATTTTCAATTTAAACTTTACCGAAAGAAAATTGTATTATTTGAAACAATGATGATTTTATATATGTGCTCATAAATCATACCATGGGATCAGCTTCATGAAATGATAAAGATATATCGTTGTCACATCGGTAACCTTCGTTCATATATATAAGGGATTCTAACTACAAAATCATAAAGAAAAGCAACATCACAATTAACAGAGGTTTTCGCTAATCATGTGATAATTATAGTCCAACCATCAATTTTCATTAGTTTCATTTTCTTATTAGAAAATATTATTGCCTCACATTCAATTTTAGATCTGAAAAAAACATAACCAATAAAGATATGTTACCTCTCATTTTTTTGCAAACTCGTGATTATATAGCCATTATGTACCATAACCTATTCCAAGAAGCTCTTCAAATTCACTATTCTTGATAATCTACAAAGAGAAGTCAGAAAAAATCTTTAGCTAACGGTACCACATACAACAGACAAGATGAAATCCTCATCCGCGAGAACGGTTTTATGTTAAATATGTAATCTAAAGTTACTTTTCGGTTTCCTTGAGACATGTGATTGTAACTCAATCATCGATGTGTTTCTTCATTCAAGTACTGGTATCAACCTGCTATACATGATTCCTAAAACGTAAGAAACAAACAATAACATCTTGAAGATAGATATCCATGCAAGTTCAACCATAATCATCAGATACAACAACAAAATCATCAAATATAAGTTACCAAAAAACAAAATCAGGTAACCTAACTTGTAACCCCAAATGATTAGATGTGTATATGATTGGAATACAATCACCAATAGATTATTGATATTATGGTGATGATCGATTAAAAGCATCATAACACTAACCCAAAACAGTTTCAGTTTTTCATAATTGTTGAATGGGTAACTTAGCGTACGAAGAAAGAAACCTATAAGTTATAATAGTATGAGGTTCTCCCCGAACATGTGCCCTACTTTTGCTTAGATCAAGTGTAACATTCAATCTTGAATGAGTTCCGGGGCCTGCTATATCATCATCATCACAAAGTACTACGTATATGCTTTAGATCAAGCATATACTTTTACACAAAATTAACAAATTCTAATAAATGATACAAACGTCTCTCCAAAATAAATTTCATCAAACGCTTCTGGCTAATAATTCCTCAACAAATTTTAAATAAAAAAAAACTAATTCAGTCAATATCTGATTCCTTGAAACACGAATTAAATCGTTATGTTCAAAAAACATAAGATTAATGAAATAAAAAACATGAAAAACGAAGGGAAATTACAACATAAATCTTACCACAAGAAAAATTGGATCTGCATGTTGTTAAGGTTTTCATCAGGCGAGCGTCTGTGGTCAAAGGGTTTGGGTAAAATAAATGCCCAACTAATAGGAGAAAGAATTTAAGTCAAGTACAGAGGCAAGGATTTGATCGGACGGTTACTAAAAATTAGACTTTACAGGTGTCAATTGATTAAGGATTTTGGGAGAGAGTTTTTAAAAAGAACCCTGCTTTATATAAGAGGTAAATTAATTGAACATACACACAAAATAGAAAAAGAACTAGGTCATCTGTACGGCCGAGTATCACCTTCTCTCTCCGACGATTGAGTCGTTACATCGGTGACGACCAAGTAGGACACATGCCGACCGAATTAGTCGATCCATATAATGCGACTAGCCATAAATCAACTATATATTTGACTCTTCATATAAACTACTCTATATTTCTTTTCTGATTTCTACATTGCCTTGGCTTACAATACTTTTTGTGGCATTTCCTTTTATTTGTTACAACATAAAATGCTTTTAAAACAAATTATGACATCTGTAAGATATATTAAACAACTATATATGTCATGGTACTCCCTTTTGTTGGGTCTTTTAGTGTAGTATTAATTGTTATAGTGTTTGTATTTTTGTACTTGTCGTTTTTTTTCTATCTTTTCTTCAGTACCTTGTTAATTGAGGTGAAATGCTTTGTTTAGTATTTTTTTAGTGTATTTAGTTATTGTCATCAAGAAAAACAATGAAAACATCAAGAAATAGGTACAAATTGCAGTGCGATGATAAGTAATAAAAAAAAACAATACGTTGCAGAATTATATATTGGATGTTTTGCATTGTGAAACACATATCAATCTTTTCATGAATATAATAAATTTGATAAAATGAAAACTATATTAGGTCTGTTAGCATTATTACCGATCAGTGGCGGATCCAGGTATTGTAAATATGTGTGGCACAAATGATTCTTTTCACCACATGTATTAACTAATACGGACTATGAACTAAAAAGTGCTATAAGAAAAAATCATATACAAGCTAGTATAGTTACTTCGATTACATAACGGTCTATAAACTTGAGAACACGAAGACGTGCAATGAAAAATAAATATAAAAAAGCTAAAACAAATTAAACACTATGTAAGCTTGATGATGCTAAATTTATGACATTAATACACTCAGTAAAAAAAAGGTTAATAATGCTACTTTTTTTTGTCATTTTACAATTTTTAAACTAAATCAAAAAATATGAGACAATGTATACATTTAGAAACTTTAGGGGGCAAATGTGTGAATAACTGAAACATGTCATCTTCTTCATCTGACTAACACCTTACCTATACATCCTAAACCCAGTTTTCTAACTTTATTTATACAGCTATATTAATCGATTTTAAGCTCATACTTTTCATTCTCGAGCACATTTTATCAGTTTCGTGCTTGAAATCGAGTTACATAAGCCAGATCCGCCATGTTTCACCTGGCAAATCTATGTGTGGCACGTGCCACAGGTGGCCAGGGCATAGCTCCGCCCCTGTTTTCGATAATAGTATTATATAGATTAGGAAATTTACCTTTGAAGCTTTGTTTCCGATATTATATGTTTGAGCCCGGTTGGATCAAAGACCGATCTTTTATCGGTAACCAACCTCCTCAACCTATAAAAGGAGGTGAGGGGTAATGCACAAGATACACCGTAGCTTCTTATTCTTTCATGTAATCGATTCGATAATATTAATAAAGTTAATCGTTCGGTTACCTTGTCATGTTCGTTCTTCTGGGTTTAGTGTTTATTGCAACTCTGCGATCCTTCTTTACAATGATCTAGGTTTCCGCATATCGATCTTCGGGTTTGTTGGTGTTGATTCCAACAAGTGGTATCAGAGCTGCGGGTTTCGTGGTCATTTGAAGTTCGAGTTCTAGGTCGAGGTGACGAGATCGTGAGGTGTCAAGGTTTCAAGGTTCATGTTTTTCGAATCGTTGAGTAGCGATCGCAAAAAGAAGAAATAAGGTTATTCGAATCGTCTTTTGATAGCGATAGTTTACGAGAGGTAATATTTGACACGTGAGGTTGGTTGTTTTATATATTAAACAAAAGTAGCTAATCTATTTGATTAGTATTATCACGTGAAAAAAAATCAACTACTACAAAGTGGAGATTACTATTACTTCGTAATATCGACTTTGGTTTTAAAAAGATCAACTTCAAAGGATTCGATTTAGTTTTTTCCTATATCGATTAAATTTGAAGGTTCGTTGCGGGTTATTTTTACATCTTGTGATTCAATTTTAGATCGTGGTTCGCTTGGGTTTCTAGCTAGCGATCGAGTTGACTTGTTCGAAATCGAGGCTTTAGGGTTTCTAATAAATTCGATTTGCAAGAAGGGTATTTTCTTGTGGTTCAAGTTTTGATCGTGGTTTGCTTGGGTTTCAAGTTAGCGGTCGGGTTTGCTTGTTCGAAATCAAGGGTTTAGGGTTCTTTAATAAATTCGATTTGCAAGAAGTGTTTTTCTTGTGGTTCAATTTTGATCGTGTTACACTTGGATATTCAAGTTTACGACCGGGTTGCTTGTTCATGATCGAGGGTTTAGAGGTTTTCTAGTAAATTCAATTTGCAAGAAAAGGTTTTAGCAACAACGGGTATATTGCACACGGCTTGTGAGGCTTGTCGATAAAGTTGGTTAAGAAACAACTTGACAAGGTTTGTAGCAAGGTTAAAGAAGATTCAAGACTTGCCAAGGTTGCAAGATTTCTTAGGTTATTGGAGATCAGTTTTGCAAAATTAAAAGTATGACAAGGATTACTTCAAAAAGAGCCGGGTACTTTCTTGATTTAAGGGTTGTCGATTTGTTGGATAGGTTAATTTACAAGGCTTAATCGATATTTGAGTAAGAAAGGGTGTTCTATTGAAGGGTTACTTGGTTTGATAGATTTCTAAGAAGTTTTTCTTAGGGTTATATCGAAAAAACAAGGATTTTTCTTTAAATAAGGGGACTTCATAATTTATGATTCTGAGGCTTAATATATCACAAGGATTATCGAATTACCGAAGAGACTTTGTCGGTTAGTGATTGTGAGGTTTTTCACAAGGTTTAGCAAACAACAAATGGATAAAGAAGAATGGCTAGTTCTATAAATAGGTTTAACATCGAAAGTTTCAATGGGTTTAATGTACGTAAGCATGGAGGTTTTAAACAAGTTGGATCCAAACAACTTGGTCTTGTTGTTAATACAGGAGTCCATGGAGTATAGGTTCATAAACGTGTTTTGCTTGAGGTGGAACTACAGTGAGCTCAAAGGGATCGTGAAACTAAGGTTTTTGAGGTTACTAACGATCATACTGTAGTGGCTCAAATATGGTTTCAGGTGGAACTGCAGGGAGCTCAAGGGGATCGTGAATCTGAGGTTTTTCAGGTTAGTAACGATCATGCTGCAGTGGCTCAAAGACGGTTAAAGGACATACAACCTGAAGAAAAGACAAACACAGGCTGCTTGGTATATGAGCAGGAAAACATACACCTTGGTATAAAGGTGGGGGCAAACGGTAACTGGAGTACATGTTCAAGAGGGTGCGGAGGGTAATGTTGCTGAGAAGAAGAACGTTAAGGGGTCTATGGAAGCTAATCTAGGGACATTACAGAAGTACAATGCCTGGTTAAAAAGGTGGTCCCGGGTTCAAGGTTCCAGCACCGATAATAGGTGTTGAGTATCGGTTATGTTTAAGTGTTACTCCTAATGTGGAAATTGTTAGGATATTAGGAGTAATATTAAAAATAGGTTAGGGACTTAAGTGTAATTTGTAATATAGATTAGGAATAGATTTGTATTATGAAGTATTTAGGTTAACCTCCTTAAGTTGGTTTATAGGAAGTTTACTATTTGAATTAAGGAGGTACCTACCCCTCATCTCTATAAATAGGGATGAGGGGAGATTCTATTCATTGTATTTTTCTTCCTCATTGTAATCTTTATTAGGGTTATTAATAAAGAGGTAGTTGAGGGTATACTGTGTGCATATATTTGTCGGTCTCGTGTTCGCTACTTGTGCTCGATACAACTCGCGATCTAGCGGTTCCGCGTTATCGAACTTCGAGTTTGTTGTCGGTATCGTAAAACAAGGTCGTCTGAGGCAAGAAATTTAATCGCAAACATTCATTCTACTAGCAATAAAGCATCCGGTTTTCTATGTGAATTAAATATGGTTATCCCATGGGGTGTAAATGTGCGAAGTTTAGTCTCAGCTAGTTGCAAAGCTTCTAACTTTAGCATGGGGTCGGTCAGCTCGTAAAGAATAAAAAGCTCGAGCACGTTTCCATAGTTACAACATTTGTGACTTTACTTACTCTATTTTTATTTTATGATCAAATATCGTCAATGTCAACGAGGAATGTCCATTACATAATCTTTAGAGTCATTCATTCTAAAATAAGTTTGTAATGAAATAGTACCAAAATAAATAGTCATTGCACAAACCTATTTGCATCATCAATAAGTAAATGTAATGGACGCAAATGAATGGGAGGGCGCCTACTCGTATCAATTTAAATTCGCGATACGACACCAAGAAGTACTCTGTTTGTCATTTCATTACTTTAACTTATAAATAAAGATTTGTATTTTTTGTTTTCTTTGTACCTTTTGAATGTGAATTAAGGTTTGGTACCTTTAGATTTGACTTTTTAATTTGATTTGGCATTTGAATAATTTGGCTTTTGAATTACAAATAAATGGTGTCAAAGCTTGATGAAGAAAAAGAAAAGAAAAAGTTTGTTCGAAATTTATTAGTTAAGGGTAACAATGACTTCTTTTAAAACTACTTTTATGACATATATAGCCAGTTTTAGGTGATTTTTTAGGATTGCTTATTTGAACAACTTGTGCTTTTTCTTATATAATAATGAGAAGTATATAATCAACTTATTTCACTTTATGACATAAAATACCTACTATTTTTTTCATCCAAACACTCAGAGCAACTTTTTTTTTTATCATTACATAAATATTAAAACATGTTCAAAAATTCCATGAATATATCTTTGTAATATAACAGAAAAGAGATAGTGAGAGTTATACCTATTCTAAACAAAGAAATTGTGGTCGCAAAACATGTAACAAACATCATACTTAAGAAAACATCCACAAGACCAATATGTCCATCTTTGATTAACATGAGCCAATGAGAAGACACCTAGTTAGAAACAAAAATAGTTTAAATAACTGTAAAAAAGTAAAAAAAAAAAAAAACTTAAATGTTGTTGCAGATGTGAAAACAAATGAAGATAGTAGATGAAATGTGAGGCAGGGTGGTGGGTTTTTATACAACACATACAGCAGGTAGTTATATTTTGGCCCCCATTAAATTACTAGGGTCTTAAATCTTTCCAATACGGGCCCCTAAGTTACAAATCATTACAAAACAAGTCCCTGATGTAGCTTCTGATTCAGTCACGTATGGAGAACAGTTGTTGGAGGGTGTGCCAGCGTGTGTCCAACTTGGGTCAAGCAAGCTTGGGTGCAGCTTGCATCGCGACTGAGTTGTCCATGACTGGGACGCTGACCAGGCAGCATGGAAAATAACTACACAGTACATGGCATGCTCAACTTTGTTTCCCATAACAATAACCCGGGACATACCACTGGATGGCCTATTCAGTAGTGTCGTAACATAAACTTAACCAATGACTTAACCTGGTGTAGATTGTAGCGCTTATGGAGTCTAATTCAACCACCATTTCTATTGGAGATGACACGCCAGCACAATTGGACTCCCTGGTCAACCTATCATACGTTATTGCGTTTATGTTTTCGTGTTCACGTCTCAGTTTTGTAGGAAAATAGGGTTAGTGTGTGTGATGAATCCTGGATATCTTGCTTGAATCGTGTTGAGTTCACTTTCCGTATAAAGTATTTCGACCCTATCGGTGCCTGGGTTGCACGAAATCCTTATCGGGATAATACAAGAATAACACTTTGATTTCTAGGCACAAGAGATCAAAGCAAAACATGGAGAAGATTGTATCGGTTGTTATGTTTCTTCATCTTAATCATATGAAAGACCAAACTTGTGTTTTTAGATATATAAACACATGTAGGGAAAAGTTGTGTCTCTTAATGAAAAGTCACACCCCTTAGGAAAAGTCACAGCCCTAGATATCTGTATCCAGCGACAGTTTTATAACAGATATCAAACTGTCGCTAACTGCTGTCAACAAAACAATATGTTATTAGTGACAGACTAGTGACTATAATTCTGTCACTATAGCGTATTTGTTGCCTATCTTTTCCATTATTATTTCCGAAATCAAGTTAATTAGTTTATACGAGCGTGTACTCCACACCTCCGAACTCGTCTTATAACTTAACTCGAGATTCCTTTGGTCTCGGGTAAATCACTATTACACAAAATGATTTGATGACACTAAAATCACCAACAAACCTCCCCCATTTTAGTGTAATCCTTGATTTTCCACATAATCAAAACAAGTCAAACCTATGCATAAATGAAAATGTCTTGCGATTGAATTTTCATCTTAGTATACTACACATTCCAAATATTCGAGAATCAGGGTGTCGTAACGATTGAACCCGTCAACTCATTTGAATACCTGAAGATAATATACACACAAGTTTCTACATTTCTCCAATGTTTATGCTTGACGCTTTACAAGCCATGCGTCCCTATCCATTCGTGAGTATATACTAAGCCAAGTCCAAACTTATTGAAGCGGCAAAACTTCATACTCATATAGGTAGTTTCTTTTTAATCATGCCATGCTTGCACTTTTTCAAAAGAACTATTAAGAAAATAAACTTCAACCTTCTCATCTTGCAGGTCCGAACACATACCTAGGGATATATAACATGTGTTCCGATCTCTAAGTGTGAGCTTTCCACATTGAATTCAGCCTTTAGCGTTGTACTAGAGGGGAATTGGGTATCTCACAATTAGATAATCTAATAGACTTTTCATCCCTATTAGCGACTTTGTGCACTAAGTCCAGCGAACCTCTATTTCAAGTGGTAAGCTATATTCTTGCTATAACAAGCATTTTACATGGTAACATTGACTTTTAAACATAAATGTTTAATCAAGTCCCTTAACCATTACACTTCTAACTCAAGAAGTTAAAACAACAATCTTGATGCCATCATGAATACGTTGCACAACTTAAAACCTTTGATCCCAAATATTACGTTCACGTTAAGCGTAAACCCAACACTTATCAATGTGTAATATTGTTGATCATTTTCCAACGTGCATCAATTAATCGTTATCATATTCAATGATCTCTGTCATATCATAAACCATAACCTATGGTTTTTCTACAAATATGACGATACTCGAGTTGTAAAAACATGACTTATTAACACGTCTTTCTACCATCTAACTTCCAATGAGCAAGAAACTAAAAGGAATTATTTCATATATCACCCTAATTTTGTGATAAATTTCATATATACCCAAAATACAACTAGTAAATGCATAATGTACACTAGTTTTGATGCATGTTTGGGTATATATGAAATTTCTTACAAAAAAGAGGGGAGATATGAAATTGCCCCTAACTAAAATGACTAATCATAATTCCCCTTATAGTTTATACATCACAAAACTTTGTATCTTTAATCCAAGATACTAATTCACACCAAGTTGTGAATGTTATGCTATGGTCTTTTCATAAACTATATACTTGCATCATTATCTATCATTTACATGTTAAAAGCATGACTTTAGTGAACTACCAAGTACTGAACCTTTAACATCCTAAATACATACCAAGTAGAGTAAACATTAGGATATCAATGGCAAAATTTAGGTTTTTGTAAACAGCCACTTCAAATAGAAAACTTATTTGCATGAGCAACTGTTTCTTTGCAAACCGCAAAGCATTATTTTAAACCATAACGCATGGTTATCCTTTCAAGTAATCTAGTACTTAGTTTCATCCAAACATAGGACAAAATTCACCAATCAAGCAAATTTTAATCTGCTAATGGAATTTAGGAATCATGAATATGTAAGACAGATGATATGTGATTGAGTAAAAGTGATTAAATACACCATTACAGCCCAATAATGATTTTTTAACTTTTATTTCCAAAACCACATATCTCTCAAACACATAAATTCATAATACGAGGGACAACCGGGTATAAGATAAATCAACCAATTATCATTCAATAAAAGGTGATATCATTATATATTAATCAATACCCATTATTAGCTAATAAACGTTTATACCCACTTTTGGATTTGATGATCATCAAAGACTATTATTAAGCAGAGATAATGAGTCTCTTACACAACGATTTATTGAAAGGAAATTAAAGTCATCTTTTTAGGCACATAAGCCGTCAAATTACTTGCTAACCGCCAAAATCTTTATACCGATTTTGTGATAACCACGTAAAGATTAAAGATGACCGAAACTTGTAAAGATACACATTCCTTTCACACGTTTGTTATAGCCCAATCATTGATCACATGGAATAAACCATTATTCAAGAGATCTAATCATTTGATGTTCTCCTGTATACTAATGATCAAAGGTGCGACCTCATTAATTTGATCAAATAAACATCGTCATAATTCATATGATCATTTATGGCAGAATATAACGCAGAAAGTACTTCCATCGTTACTAAATTTATATTGCACTATTCATTTGCAAACATGCAAATTTAAATTTAGAAAACTTCTCTTTGCATTGAAGCACATTATAACATGATCATGAAAAGAAAACTACATAACCATGTTATTATCATTCCAAGCCATGCATATCATGATCAATATAATTAAAATAAAACTAAGATGGCGTACCATACTCCGATGTTCGAACGAGTCATACCGTACCAAACATGAACATTTCTGTGAGCATACCGATACCATCTACTTTAAAACTTGTCGTCACAAGTCACCCATAAACAATTCATGACCGTATATATGATGGGACCAATTCTTTCCGTGTTTACTATTGCATGAATTTATACCAATTCATTAGACGTCTTTCTAATAGTCCGAATGATAACAATTCGACTTGTTGCGTCCATCTCCCAAAATCCTTTAAGACCATGTTACAATAACTGGTCAAATATTACAACCATGAACCATCCATGTTTGGTCCACAATTTTACAATCCTTCCATCAACGTGGCTTTTATCCAGATTCCATAATCAGATTCTCTTCATCAGAAAATCAGTTGCACATATTCACCAATCATGATCATCACAAAGTAAATACTTTATACGTTTGTAGGAAAATAGGGTTAGTGTGTGTGATGAATCCTGGATATCTTGCTTGAATCGTGTTGAGTTCACTTTCCGTATAAAGTATTTCGACCCTATCGGTGCCTGGGTTGCACGAAATCCTTATCGGGATAAGACAAGAATAACACTTTGATTTCTAGGCACAAGAGATCAAAGCAAAACATGGAGAAGATTGTATCGGTTGTTATGATTCTTCATCTTAATCATATGAAAGACCAAACTTGTGTTTTTAGATATATAAACACATGTAGGGAAAAGTTGTGTCTCTTAATGAAAAGTCACACCCCTTAGGAAAAGTCACAGCCCTAGATATCTGTATCCAGCGACAGTTTTATAACAGATATCAAACTGTCGCTAACTGCTGTCAACAAAACAATATGTTATTAGTGACAGACTAGTGACTATAATTCTGTCACTATAGCGTATTTGTTGCCTATCTTTTCCATTATTATTTCCGAAATCAAGTTAATTAGTTTATACGAGCGTGTACTCCACACCTCCGAACTCGTCTTATAACTTAACTCGAGATTCCTTTGGTCTCGGGTAAATCACTATTACACAAAATGATTTGATGATACTAAAATCACCAACAAGTTTTTGGGTTTAAAAGTTTATACGGAACATTGTATGACATTACATAAGTGTTCATGTGCATAATTTAAGTGCTATGAAACTTTTCAGAGCAAGCAAAGCTAAGCAAGTTCAAGTGGTGAAAGTCCGCAAAATATTCACGACCAGCACCAATGTCTAATGCCTTTAATTCGCTGATTTTTCCATAATGCTTTATATTTTTTCCTTTTCACCATTTTTGTAAGATTAAAGCTGAAGCATGCATATGAAGGTCGATTCAACAAACATTTCCATTAGAGAAGACACATAAACACAACTGGACACCGTCTTCAATACATCGTACGTTCCATTCTTATTATGTTTCATTTTCACGGTTCGTAATTCATTTATATCAGGTTTAAAATAGAGATGTGTTTTTCTTATGTGGTAATTAGTTGATCAAGTGTCCACATTTAATGTTGAATAAGACGTAACATCCACTGGAAATTTAATGTTCAACAACCCAATAGTACCAAGACCTCTATGCAGATGTCACTACTTACTTCTGTAAGTAAATTTCATAAGAATTGTGTATCAATTTCCTGCATAGCCGAAAGCAACCATGCGGTTTGCCATTCTCATACTTCATGAGCATTGAGTAAATCATAGACCATAGCAACCCTGCTGATACATAGTACAACCACGTGATGATAACCCAACATTTATGGTTGAATCTTAAGCATGTCATACCCGTTGAAGTGTCGATGGCTTTCTATTTGAGTTTCTTAGATCGGTGTTCATCCGTTCAGTTCTTGGTTATCTCGAATGTAGTTTGGTTCGGTTTGAACTGATTTTGGTTTTGGTTTGGTTACATCTCCCATTGTAACAATGATATCTTTGAAACAATCAAGAGGATAAGTTCAATCCCTTAGGTTAGACAATAGATTATGCTTGTATGCTCGATTCTGTATTTGAGCATCAGTGGATTTAGTGGCAGAGCTGGACAATTTTCTGTAGGAGAAGACACACAAACACAACCGGACACTATCTTCAATCTATCATACGTTCCATTCTGATTTTGTTCATGTTCACGTTCATAATTCATTGTTAAACGATCTAATGTTTGCAGTTTAAGTTTTTCAGGCCGGCTGCACAACTACTATTTAACTTTATCATTCGTGTGTATAGTCACCTTTAGGTATATCCTAATAATAATTTGCGATAAATGGAATACGATAAAAATGTCTACTATCGAAATGAATCCTTCATTCATGATCATATTGATTGTTATAACATTTGTGGCTGTACTCGCATGTCCAGTTTTAATTTTTGCAAAATACTACTTGAAAATGCATTTTGTTATTCACGAAGTTTGTAGGAATTAATTTGTCCCTTTTTATGATAGCATATGTGCTTCTAAACCTTAACAGTGTTTGACAGACCATTTGAAAAAGTGAGATTATCTGCATTTTCGAGGCTGAAAGATGGGATTACACTCCCAATAATACACTAACAATAAAAGGGTACACTCCCAAGAATACACTAACAAGAAAATCTATGTCCACGACCTATGCTCCTAGTTCAAGGTCAAATGGGGTTATCAAGCACTATCCAACTCAAAACTAGTACAACCGTATGAAAGCTTCAACAAAATTCATGAACCATGCAGAGCTACATCACGAACACAGAATTCCTTAGTGTCACTATCACTCAGCAATATCCCATCAAAATACCTAGTAACCAGCTACCAAAATCAAAAGACCTAGACTTAGATGGTCACTCTCATGTTTTCACCAGCAAATATAACAATTCCCTATGAAAAAAACAATTATATACTTTTTGTCACGAAATACAGCCAAGGAAATGTGTACGGATCATTTACGATCCTCTATTCTCGGAGAAACATTAGCTCGTATGCTTGCGTATTCTAGAGTTTGTGTTCACCGAAGATTCCATTATGGGGATCGTCTGGATGTTAAGTCAATAATGATGATGACTGAGTTCCTTTTTTATAGGTTCCTTAATGGGGAGGTTAACTGAGTTCCTTTTTGATAGGTTCCCTAATGGGGAAGTTAACTATCATGCTATTGGAGAACTAGAGGTGTTGTATGAGGCATCGAAGAAGAGGTTTGATGAAGATGCCGAATTCAGAGAGAGAACACAGCAGGTGCAGGATTTGGATGAAAGGCACAAAACTGCATGGGAGAAAATCTGTAAGATAAGCCGAGAACGTTACCAGAAAGTATATCAGCGTCTAGGAGTCGATGTGAAAGTAGAGGGTGAAGAACATAATAACATCTACATCAGCGAGACTAAACGTCTATTGACGAAACAGGGTTTGACTATAGAAAGTGAAGGAGCTGAGACGATATCTTTTGAAGGGGAAAAGTTACCTCTTTTGGATCTCGCAGCTTTCTGGCATGGACTTGAAAAAGAAAAAGCAGACCGGATAGTGCATGTGGCTGATGTAGGGCAACGGGACAAAATTGAAATGTGCATCACTGCTGCTAAAGGTGCAGGGTTGATCGTAACTAATAATGTTGATAAGCCGGTAAGTCATGTCGGGTTTGGTCTTGTTCAAGGTAAAGATCTGGAAGAATTCCGAACTAATTCGAAAGTGGTTAATTTGGTCAATTTGCTTGACGAAGCTAAAAGTCGTTGTAAAGCGGTCCTTGTAGAACAAGGCAAGGTAGACGAGTTGCTTGAGCATAATGCTGAAGCACTTGGATATGGTGCTGTCAAGTATGCAGACTTTAAGAACGACAGATTAACTAATTATACATTCTATTAGTTTATGTTTATCATAACAATTATAAAAACCCTAATATGGATAAAAGAACACATAGCAAAAGCAAATTAACAAGATCTTTAATTAACACGATTATAATTAATCAAGGCTAGGGTTACATACCTTTATCCTAGCAAGATCTACAAGTTGACGGAATGGTCACCGATAGAGATAGATCACGAACACCACCAGGATGTAATCTAAAGCAAGATTACACCACGATCTTGTACACACGTGATACGGTGAGTCAATCGTGAGTCTAGCACGAAAAAACCGATCTTCCAAGTCTATGGAAGATCTACCCAACAACCCTAGAGAGGGGCTAGGACTAGATTTAGAATAGCTTAATAAAAATTAAAGAAGAACCCTAATAGGGTGTTTGTTTGGCTGGATTTTAGAGCCAGAGAAAGAGAGATATATGGAGTGAAAAATTATGAGGCTTTAGGTTTGTTTATATACACCTTGGAAAACTTCTCTTCCAAGGTTAAACAAGATAAAGCCACAAAATCTTTTCTCCTTATCTTTGTCTCCTCTTTAGGCCGGATATATATCACCTCCAAAAGAGGTTTCCGGAACTTTTCCGACTCCTTCTTTTAGCTTCTTTAACCTTCTATAACGGTCGTTTAATACTTAACTATTAATTACTTAACGATCGTTAGCTACTGTTTGATTTAATAAATACAATAAATATATTTAATAAACAAATTAACTCTTCACGTAATATGTGCAATCCCGTGATCTCGAGTTCGATCCTATCACACGAAAATCGATTTTTAAGTCCATAAATTTTCAGCTCCCACTTGGACAAAATTCGAATATAGTGACCACATTGATTAGCGTCTAGTTACACTAACAATGTCACTAGTACAACTCGAGTAAGGCCTCCTGGAAAAGAACCTTTTAATGATTATATTATTATTATCCTTTCATTTCAAATACATCGTTAATAGGATATGAATCTTAGTCATTCCTTCATTAACTATTCTGTTTCTCGTTTACGAATATAGCAAGATTACCAAAACAAATTTGGGTGTGGCCACACAAACATCTTACTATTCCCCCGAGGGGCCCAGTTGTATTTATACTTCAAATAATCATTTGAAGGAAACGAATCCCATTTCGACTACAAGAAAAACACATGAACTTTGCAACACTTCCGAAAATAACCCTTATGACTACCAGTTACGTTTAGCGTTAGGTAACCTTACAGAAATGCACTATATTCAATGTAGTTTTCTGGTATCTCAGGTCTAAGGATAACTATTTATGATTTACTTAATGACAAAGATCCATAAAGTAAAATCATATAGTTGGGATAAGTCCAATATTTGATCCATCAAATATCATCCAAAATTGACCAATATACTTTCAAGTATATTCTGTCACTATTTTGAATTGTCTTAGTTTAATAATACTCCCATATTATTAATCGACAACGAACATTTAGAAACATCATAATGCTCACGGATTAAAACATGTAAAATAGGATACAAAATCAAATAACAGAAAATAAACGAAATCCAATCTTTATTTCATCAATTCAATAACGTCTTACATCCTTTATCCAAATACTAAAAATAGATCAATGCATAAAACTGGTACATGCATCATGCCTCTAGTAATGACATTCATACTAGTTTGGCAAAGCATAAAATAACCAATCTTGACCTATTGGAATTTTGAGAATACTTTCTTTAAGAATTCAATTCATTGAAACTCTTTTACATGTGCATTCAAACAATTTGATATTGCCACATAGTATCAAAATTGTGAAACATCCTTGATCACCAATTTCTTAAACTTCCAAAACACATTTGAAGTTCAAAGTATTCAAATTCTTTAATGTATAATGCAACTTTAATCAACATGTCATCTCCAAAAGATCCCATGACTAATATTGAACGTTACCTCAATTATATCTTTTCAAGTTTTACAACTTGTCATAAAAGATATAAATACGTTAACTATAATATCTATTATGTAATGTTTGATTCCAACCAAAACCTTCAAGTTTGTTGGTTATGATAATTTGCACAACGATTGACAAATTATTCATCTATAGAATATGGAAGCCGATCCAAGATTTAGGATGTTATTCTATTTCTAAACATATTCCTTCAGAATATTCATTACACAAGTTATTTAATAACTTCTTAAATAGATTAATATATTCAAATCATCATGTATTTTAAGCATGATATAAATACAACACGACACACATGAAAATTTCTCAATCCAGATTTAGATTTCTTCGTGTCCTAAATATCCATGTAAACTTACTACATGGCATATTACGTTGTATTTCCACCGCATAAATAATTTATTTGTCTCAAGGTTATGTATATCTTATTTTCTAAATTTCGAAAGCAAAGTTTCATCTCAAATCTAAACTAAATCAACATTTAATTTGAATGAAAACTTACTTTCTTACATGTCTATTTGACACATATAGTTTAAGAAAATAACCATAATACTCCCACTAGCTTTTAGGAATACTCAGAAACCATCTTATTCAAATTTAAATCCAATCTTGGATTTCAAATTAAACATAAGAATAATCTCCTAGATACATGCTTTTATCCATTCATGGATAATTGCATTTTGTACTTTTCCAAAGATTTATATTTTGAAGTAATAAACTCATTTCGATTACTTAAGTCCTTTCTCAAGTAGTCATTCAAGAAATAGTTCATACATATCCAAATTTGTCAATTAAAATATGACCATCAAAATCTTTATATATTTAATGCATTTAGGAAAGAATACTCAATCACAATTAATTACTTAAGTGTGACTAATAATCTATTCATAATACATACATTAAATATGTGTATAATTTTGTCCATATAATTTCGACACAAAGATTAAACCACTACAATTGGCGTTTTTCTTCCTTTGACGAAACTCATCTCCAATTTCTAGTCAAACTATTTAAGATAAACCAAAACCGAAATCTGTTTATCTTGGTGGAAAACATCTATAACAATCATATTATGAATAGTTTACCCAAAACAATATTTGGTAACAAATCACAACAATTATTTGTAACTCATAATTCTTAGCATACAAATCAAATATCCGAGATATCCTTGCGGACCTATGACATAAATTCCTTTATCTTGAGGTTTAGCATTTACACGTCTACCTCATGATAATTACTAGTGTATTTTAGAAGATCATGTATCTTGTAATTTTATCTTTCAAGATCAAAACTCCCACTTGCTTTTAGTAACTTAAAATTACTCTTTAAATACATAGCAAATAGATCAACACTCCAATGTTATCTATATGGGACATTACAAAATACAATGACAGTTCCATACTCTTTATTTTCTAAACAATCCACTTCATAAGTAGTTTAGCAAAATCCGAACTTCATTTAAGATATAACGTGATTCATCAAATTTCATATATAATGGTATCTTATTAATCTTCTTAGCTCAAGTCATACTCAACTTTCTAACCTTGATATCTTTTGGAAGAAAAAGAAGATATAGTTATCTTGAATCAATCATCACCATCAAATTGAGAATTTTTATTTTCCTAATGAACATACCATAACAATGATGTATTTCATTTAGGGAAATATTGTAAGTCAATCTTAACAATATTTAAGATATATATCTTTAGGCTTACCTATATACCAACTAAATCATCTTAATGGTATAATAGATTTCCTAACCATTTTGCATGCTTTGTAACTCAAGTACTTATAATACAAAGTCACTTCATAAAAGTTATAAGTCCATTACACGTTTCATGTATATATCTTTAGTGAAATAGAGACAATACATTAACGTCTTACTTTATATTATACGTCTTTCAAGACTTTATGTTTGTGACTTTGTACATTAAATCATAAACATGTATAACTAAAGTAAATCATGAACACCACTAGGTTTCATTAATCTTTTCAAGTTAATTCACTACTATACTATTATATGAACACAACTAGGTTTCATTAGTAGTATAAGATTACTCTATGTATCTTATGTCATTCCAGGAATTTGTCCATTTTAAAAAACTACAAAACATTCCACGCCCGATCTTACGACATGTGGATATTTTACCCTTGTGTTTACAATTTAGTCCAAGCTCTTACATGACTAAATCAAAACAACAAGTGTTTCTTAATGTGAATGATATATATACTTTTAAGTAGTCTTTTAATCATATTGACACATGATCTAAATATTAATTAGATTGTTAATCTCTTATCTTAAGAGAATCATATCTTTATGAGTTGTTTCTTGCACACAATGTTCATTTCTCCCACTTATGCATGGAACAACCTCATATATAAGATAAACATCACGTCTAACGTTCTTCTATACAAAATATGATTGTGCCATATATATTAGCTTTTACAAGTAGATGTAGAACCACTTAATAAAAAAGAATCAGTACATAACTATCTTTGAAGATATTAGTGTCAACAATTCGAAAGTAATTATCTTAGAACATACTAAAGATGATATGGGTTATTACCAAGACAACAAAGCTTGTAACTCCCACTGACTTAGAGAATGTTTTAATAGACTCAAAATCAGTAATACAACACAATTCTCCCACTGAACTTGACAACATTAAAAAAGTTTCATAATCGGTGAAAATAATTAGTGTTGTGTTTACTTTCTTACACTTTTGAAAAACACATTCGTAACAATTATTTATAGTGTTTAAGAGTGTAATCTACTTCGTAAATGATGACTTACCCATCAAATGCTTTTTAACTTGAAAGACTTGACATGCAATTTCCTCCTTAATAGGTCTACCAACCCCACAATGGTATGTAGTGCCTATAAATGGTCAAAGCACAACTACTAGACACATATGCTAGTTTGCCTTATAACCAATTAACGGTAATTTTTAATAACTCAAAATATGCACTTTTCTTAACTATTTAAAATTTGCTATGAGTTATGGATTTGAATTTGACATTTCTAAAATCCTTATTACTCCTTCTTTACTCATGAAAAAGAGTTTTAGGTTTATCTTTCATTTGTAAATTGACTCTATCCTCAACCATACGGTTTGTAGATCAATAAATGAATAAACCACGTTTACGGTGTAACGTTGCATTAATACATTTGTAAAAGAATTACAAAATTTAGTTTTAGTATTTTCGATAATACCATTCAAGAAAATAAAATTACCCCGGTAATAATAACCATAGTATTTTCCTTAAAAACTAGAATCCAAATTGACATAATTTCATCACATCAGTTGATATGCTAGCAATGAAAGTATTCAAGATGGTAACTTGTCGAACAATGATTGACAAACAAATTTGCAATTTCTAGATATTTAAGGGATTTACATTGCCAAAAGTTATTTTGCATTGTAAACATGTTTCATCCCTTCTTTATGCCTTAAGTTTCCAGATCTCACTGAGTAACTCAATTAAGTCAACTAATCTAAAGAACGTAAAACCTTCATGTGCAATCTTATTCTGTCATGAAGTTTTATCTCCATTACAACATCGTCCGATATCTTATATGACGACAATTGTAACTTCAAGTGTTCGTCAATTAGAGGGCATATGACTTAAATTTTAGGGTATAGATTTTGGTGTCAAAATCATGTATGGAGAAGCATGCATACATATCCATAACATAAGTTTAATAAAACGTTTAGTAAACTTTTTGTTGAGACTAAAAGTTCATCATATACTTGCAAGTTGAGGTATTGGTTAAACCAATTAAAGATTTTACACACAACTAAATTCACACCGTACTTTTTCTAGAACTTAGTTATAGCACAAAGCAATAACCTTATTCATTGTGTATCAGATGTGAATTAATGTAGTTAAATCAACCTTAAAGAATTATACCAATAACAACCGTAGGTAATTCCAATTTTGACGCACAGGCGAGCCGGGAATTTGGTCAGCGCTGAAGCATAACACCTCCTTCCTTAACCGGGTACATGACCAGCGGTGCGTTATACCCACTTTATAGTTTGTCAAAATTGAGTAGGCCGTTAAGTTGCTATTGCAATTCTAATCAACGCAAATCATATGTAAATTAGATCTCAAAACAATTCATTTATTTTAATATGATTTAGTCCATATTAATTTTTCTTGTAAAAATTACCCTTGTTTACAACATACAATTAAAAAAAACGAATAAAAACAAGTAGGTACAAAAAAAAAACTAAATCATAAACACATAATAACAATTTATATGTGCAATAAATAAATTAAATAGCCACATGCATACGATTTATTCAATAAATAATATCAAATCTAGGTTTTTATATTCATATAAAAGTCTTCCCTAATTTTAAATTTGTTGAATCAAATAAAGCATGTAGCAAAACACGTAACAATTACCACATAAAACATATGATCCATGAAAAACATGCATGTTCATCACGGATCTCCCTCATATCTTAACAATTAAATCTCTATGGATCGAAACATGAATTCACACAACATAACAATTAATCATGCAATTCATCAAAATTCCACCCAAATCACTTAACAATTATGAAATCACTACGGATCGTAACCACGCATGACATAACAATTAATTCATGCATACATCTAAAGTTAATTACCATGTAATTTTAGGGTTTACAAAAAAAACTCTTTTTTTAATAAAAAAATTCTACATAGCCGATTTTAAAAATAATAAAAAACAAAACCCTAATTTTTATAAAACCTAAAAAACAACATGTAAATTTTAACACAAATCAATATTAGTTAAAAAACTTTAGATCTTGATAATTATAACCATGTTAAAACGGCTCTCGATGCCACTGTTAGTTTATGTTTATCATAACAATTATAAAAATCCTAATATGGATCAAAGAACACATAGCGGAAGCAAATTAACAAGATCTTTAATTAACACGATTATAATTAATCAAGGCTAGGGTTACATACCTTTATCCTAGCAAGATCTACAAGTTGACGGAATGGTCACCGGTAGAGATAGATCGCGAACACCACCAGGATGTAATCTAAAGCAAGATTACACCACGATCTTGTACACACGTGATACGGTGAGTCAATCGTGAGTCTAGCACGAACAAACAGAGCTTCCAAGTCTATGGAAGATCTACCCAACAACCCTAGAGAGGGGCTAGGACTAGATCTAGAATAGCTTAATAAAAATTAAAGAAGAACCCTAATAGGGTGTTTGTTTGGCCGGATTTTAGAGCCAGAGAAAGAGAGATATATGGAGTGAAAAATTATGAGGCTTTAGGTTTGTTTATATACACCTTGGAAAACTTCTCTTCCAAGGTTAAACAAGATAAAGCCACAAAATCTTTTCTCCTTATCTTTGTATCCTCTTTAGGCCGGATATATATCACCTCCAAAAGAGGTTTCCGGAACTTTTCCGACTCCTTCTTTTAGCTTCTTTAACCATCTATAACGGTCGTTTAATACTTAACTATTAATTACTTAACGATCGTTAGCTACTGTTTGATTTAATAAATACAATAAATATATTTAATAAAGAAATTAACTCTTCACGTAATATGTGCAATCCCGTGATCTCGAGTTCGATCCTATCACACGACAATCGATTTTTAAGTCCATAAACTTTCACATTCAGTTTTGATGATATGCTAAATGAAAAGGGTAATACTGTGGCATATCTACAGTATACACATGCTCGAATTTGGAGAGTTATGCAGACATCTAGTAAACGAATAGAGGAGTTAGACGAAGAAACCTTAACATTGAAGGACGGTGAAGTTTAACAAATTATACTCTTCCAGCTGGCAGGCTGTTCAGTCCGGTGAGGGTAGCAAAATATTATTATGCGAGGCAACTAAAGTGGTAATCAGGAAATGCCTTCATCTTTTGGGGATCACTCCCATCTACATAATCTGATGTCTAACTATTTACATAGACTATAATTGTAAAAGCTTATGATTATTGCAGCTGTGTCTAGCTAGTAGTTTGCTTATTTATCAAATTTTAGTTGTGCACTTATGTCTTCTGCCTGGATAGTGAAATATCAGTTGTACTCTTTATATGGATAGTGACATATTTATCATTGAGTTGGCGCACCGCTAGATTTTGGAATGGCGCACCATTTTGTGAGTTGGTGCCATGGCTCTCGCATCGTGGCTACCAGCCCATGCCATGATTATTATTTATATTTTTTTTGAATTAAAAAGGTATATACCATCTATGTTACCAGAAATCACCTAAGGATCCAAATTCAACAAATACTAATCTAGTTTAGAAAAATCCAAGCTAGGACCACCTAGACCAATATAGGAGGGGTGTTTGTTTAGCTAAATTTTTGTAAGCCATATCACACTAATAGTGAGCTTCTTATGACTTAGAACTAGGGTCCCTCGCGTAGAATAATTGGGTCAGTCATGTGTCAAGCCTAACCCGTTTACACACAACCCGATCACAGCCTATTTAACCCCTTTATCTAAATGTGGTCACTGGTAAAATCGCTTTCACTACTTAATCAGACCAAAACAGTTAATGAGTCAACCCGTACAACCCATAAAACCCGTATAACCAATATATAAGTAATTTATATATATCTTAGAACATGTTGGCCGGTTAACCAGTTTAACCCATCCTAACCCGTACACGACCCGAAATTCAGTTTAAACCCAACTTAATTAACCACAACGGCCTAACCTACTTATAACTGGAAAAAGGGCTTGTGAAAAATAATCCCCACAAACCGAGCTTATAAGCCAGAAAATAAGCTAAACCAATTAGAGGCGGCCACTGGTAATAAGAGTTTGTAAGTTGTAATACTATCCAAAGGCCTGAAGTTCAATTCCCGCTATCTAAGTGACCCTCGAGCGTTCCCAGGAGAGTTTTACCCGTAAATTAGTCGGCCAAAAAGTCCGAAAAATAAATGTTACCTATAGCTCAAACACTAACAATAGCAATGATCATTTCAAATACCAACAGAAACTAAAAATGAATGTTTACAGATCAATTACGCCATCATACGAACTTCCATTAAGGCATTATCAAATTAATAACCTAAAATATATAATCATTTTAAAAAGTCAAATCAGGTACCGGATAAATGATTTTCCTTCATTATAAAAAAAACACTAGTTTAAAACATGACAACTGCAGCGTGTATGTGTAGAAGCTTGGCAGTGAAGACATATACTCGCTATCAACAGAAACTAATCTACTCAATCAAATTAGCTATGAAACGTGAAAACACATATTGTAAATAAGACGGGCACGTGATACTATAATAGATGCAAAAATAATAAACTCACCACCGGTTGGACGAGGAAAATTGACTTCTGGCCTACGCAAAGCTTCATTAAAAATTCTTGTGTCGAGTGCGGTCCCTTCCCATCCCGCTCATGCGAATGTGTAACACATGTCAAAATCACAGGCTGCCATGATATTTTGGGTCGCATATCCTTTTCTACCAATATATTTGGCTTGTTCATGCTCTCGGACCGATGCTCTCACATGCGTCCCATCAATATCACCAATACAATTCTACAAGAGAACATTTTCTCTTTAATCTATCGCATGAACCAAGTATATTTTAACCTAAAATTCACATAACATACCTTGAATATTGGATAATAACGGGAATTGTGTAAAATTTGTGGTGGTACTTCTTCATTGTAATTTGCGCTTGGCCTGATCATGTCCCCGCTAAGTTTAAGCACTGCTTGAAGAACTCTGTGAAAATGCCTATGTATAGTTTCTCTAGAATGGTTAAAAGTTTCCTAAGCAAACCTATTTCCACACCCGTGTACTAATATCATGAGAAAAATACCAACAGACTCCTCAATCGAGACATGACGTGTTGCCTTTAAACCATAACGTTCTTTAAGATCTGAACACATATCCTTAAATACACTGATGTGTAACCGAAAATCTTCGTAGCAACGTCTAGGATGACCATTCAATAATTCTTGAATTAAAAAATATTACCCGTGCGACAAGAAGTACGGCATGCAAGTCCCTTTTTGTTCATTGCATTTTGACCCTTTATTATCCCTTTGACAGCTAAACTGCAAATTAGCAACCACGTGTTCTCATCCTCCATCCAATCTTCTTCATTAGAATCCTTGTTGTCATCGTCACTATCGGAATCCATCCTGTTATAACACACATAAATAAAGAACACTATGTGAAATAAAAACAAAAAAAAGTAAGTTAAAAAAAAGTAAGAGAACCTAATCAACAAATATCATAAAGCAGAAATCATTTTCATAACATAACACTTAAATCCATAACAACAAAAGTTAAAAAAAACAACATATTGTCGAGTAACATAACAATAACATAACAAAAAAAGTTCTAACTGATGAAATAAAACATACATCAAAGTCGCTCATTTAGAATAGTTACTCGTTTAGAAGTGAGTATAGGAAGCCAATCTTTTCCAAAGAGGATGACGGGTACATAAAACTTTCACTCGCTTCCTTTTTCCAAATTATCTTCAATGCCTTGTTGAAGTCTGTCGAGCCTTGTTCAAAACCATGAAATTTTGAAACAATGTCCATGCAGTCTTTAATAGATGGGGCACGGTTTTGTGGTGCGGTTGTTTGTGAGCTTCTTGCCGCTAAAGTTTGAATCAACGAATCTAGTTTCAATTCATAAGATGTAACTCCCGTAGCTTTTGTCTTTTTTGAACGAGTAGCAAAACCGTCATCTTTCTTCTTCTTCTTTGATGAGCTACTTTCTGGAAATGATATTTCAACATCATTTCCAACACCAACTGAATGGAACTCGTTGCTATCCCCGTTACCTTCTAGATACGAAGCACCCAACTCTTCTTGGATATTACTTTGACCATCATTGTTTTGGAACTCGTTGCTTTGGACCTGATTATTTTGGAACTGGTTGGTTTGGACCTGGTTGGTTTGGAACTGGTTGGTTTGGACCTGGTTGGTTTGGACTTGGTTGGTTTGGACCTGGTTGTTTTGGATGTTGTTTTGGACCTGATTGTTTACTACGAACGGAATAGGTGGTAACCTAGTTCTATCACCAACAGAAACTGAATCACGAAACATGTGCTCGTAATACATGTGAAACACCTCTAAATTTTTGTCCCTAAACTTCGCAATGCTTGGATCAGCCTAAGAAATAAACAAAAAATGATATGGCTCACGATATAATAATGTAACAAAAGTGTCATTATAGTAAATCTAATAATCGTACCTCTATTTTTTCATCCCACCATTCCGCCGTTGCATCAATGGTCGTCCTCACAGGATCCCACCCAATCCCGGATTCAATCCTCATCAAACGATCATATATCTTAAATTCTTTTTTCATCGTATCCCAATGGTTTTTGAGTTGGTCTCTTATGAATACCTTTCCACAACGAGCTTTTAGGTTATTTTCCAAGTTAATCCATCCAAACTTATTAAAGTGGGTTCCCGGTCTGTTTCCTTTTTAGATCTCCTCAAGACACAACTCAATAAATATCATATGGGTAGAATTATCCCAAACGGTTTTTTGTGGCGCCGCCTTTTTAGATTTCTGTTTGACATGGGTCTTATCATGGTTCGAGTCCATGTCCTAAACCGATCAGACTACAACTACATCAAGAAAAAAGACTATGAGAGCATTACACACATTATCATCGGCCGAAACAATTCTTATATTTCTAGTTAATACTCGTGGGTGTATTTTTGTCCACGAAGCGGATAATTATGACAATGCCTCTATTACACACGAGGGTGGTTTGAATGAATCGAAAGTAGAAGAAGGGTGCAAAGGGTTTGATTGTGATCATGATTCTTTACTCTCACAAAATGCAACAGAAAAGAAATATTCTGGTCAAAGTGATCAAACGGGTCAAACTATATCAGTTTCTTTGGAGCCAACACGTCTTTCTTACATAATTTCGGTTCTTAAATCAACTATTTCTCCTGCTCAATTCAATGTAATGTTAGGGAACACCGAAGGACTTCATGCTCCTCTTTATCGTAATGTTTCCCGATTCTTAAGGTACAAAGTTTACCTTTTTGAAAAATGGTATGTAGAGGATAATCTCTAATTTTACGTCGACGGATTGGTAGGAGTTACAAGTTGATGGAAACTACTTTGAAAGTTTACATCTACAAAGAAGGGAAAAAGCCGATATTTCATGATGCTAAGTTAAGAGGAATTTATGCTTCAGAAGGATGGTTTATGAACTACTGGAGAAATATAGAAACTTTGTCGTGAAAGATCCCAAAAAGGCTCACCTATTCTATCTACCATTTATGCTTCAGAAGGATGGTTAAAGCTAAGAAGGAATTTATGCTTCAGAAGGATGGTTAAAGCTAAGAAACACGTCAAATGAGCAAAATCCTCTGAGCCAGAAAGATATAGCACAACATCTAAGGAATTACAAAAGTTTAATTGCCAGCAAATATCCTTTCTGGAACAGAACTGATGGAGCTGATCACTTTCTTGTTGCTTGTCACGACTGGGTATGCTTATGTATGTTTGTTACGCCTAAATTTGTTGTTTAGTTACAAATTCATATGTTACTGCTTCATATGCGGGTATATCTCTCATAAACTAGACAAGACATTTAGTTTTCCTCTTTTTTTCTCCATGATAAGAATCTTTCTTCTTGTCACTATAATAAGTTTTTAAAACACACAACCAGATCACACTACAAGAAAAAGTGCTTTTAGTGACGAAAATTCGGTGACCAAATGTTATTCGGTCACTATTTTTACAATTTTTATTTTTGTTTTATAATGGTGACGAGATTATTGGTCACCAATTTTGAATAGTAAAAACAGGTGGCCAAATTATTTGGTCACAAAATTAAAAATCAAAACTTACTTTTTAAGTCACAATATTTTTTGAAAAAACTAAAAAGTTACTTTTTAAGTCATAATATTCTTTTGAAAAAATAAAAATTAAACTATACATGTTAAATAAATCAACAAGTTATAAAACAGTTTAATAAAATTTTACTGTACATGTTAAAATGAAAAAAAAAACCACTCTAAGGCCCAAGTTATTTTTGGGAAGCCCAAGTCACAAGTTCATTTTGTATAAAAAAATTAATCGGATCTAAAAATAAAAAAAAAATTCTATCAGCTCCCATTTGTCTGATCAAAAATTCACACACTCACGAATACAAATTCGATCTCATTGTTTTGCGCATCACAAATTCATCAGCTCCTATATGATTTGCGCATCACCTTTCGAAAAATGCATCGGATCCTCTTATTTCCCATTTGATTTGTGCATCACAAATTCAGGTTTCATCACAAATTCCTTTCCCTTGCAAAATTTGTATTAGTTGATTATTTATTAATTAGTTGCTTATTCATTAGTCAATTGCTTATTTTGATTTGATTGAGCGCGTGAGAAACGATGTGTTTATGTTGTTAGCTGAATTGCGTAAATTGATGTTTTGTTTAGTTGTGTAGTTTTAATTGGATAGTTTTTGCTGCTGACTTGATAAGTGGATTGCTATGTCATAGTTAGCTCGATCGTATTGATGCGATTTCTTAGCTTAATCGGAATGTCTCACATGTATTTACTGAGGGAGTGTTTGGGATTGGTTAATACAATTATTATTATGTCTCTTTATTTGAGGGTGAATAAGCAGTTTTTTGTAGAATTAGGCTGGGAGTTGCTCATTCTCATCTGTTTTATCCGAAAGCATAAGCAGTTTCAGGGGGAGTTTGTTTCGGCTTACATGTAGGCTTATTAGCTTATTTGATTTCGGCTTATATTTCATATCGTAATGAACTTATATAAGCCCACAAGTTTCAAAATAGGCTGGAAAATTGGAGCTTATGAAAAATAAGCCGAAATCAAATAAGCTCATAAGCCTACCACATATAAGCAGAAACAAATGATTTCCTTAAGTTCGTTAGTGATGATTGTCTGTTTCAGTTTTAAGAGAGATTTGGCCTATTGTATCAGCTTAAAAGTGGGATTAAATAGGCTGGAAAAAGCTGTGTGAGTCATATTTGGGTGGGAAGAAAATAGTGCTCATAAGTAATTCTAACATAGGATTTTGAGCATAAACATACTTAACCAAAATTCGGCTAAGTTTTATGTCTTTCGCACCAGCAGCCACTATAAGTTCTTCCTTAGGAATTGAAACTTGATAAATTGGTATATCCGTAGATTTGGAGGTTGTCTTGATCTGTTTGAGGTAGAGTTAAGTTAGAGCTATTTCTAAGCTTATAGTTCGCTTATCGTGAAAAAAATAAGTCATTAGAAATTCCTTTCCCTTGCAAAATTTGTAATAATTTTCGTAGCCATAAGAAACGTATCATTTATAGCCATAAGACTCTACATGTGACTTATATACTCTGTTATGTGCCCCTCTTCTAGTCGTGAACCTGCTGCGACTATGCTATATATTCTTTATACTCTGCTTATCTCTGGTTCATAATGTAAACATAAGGGGTTGTTATTGTGCTTGAGAGATAGTAAATGAAAATTAAGATAATCATGTTTGAAAAAAAATGGCTGGTCGAAAATATTCCTTGGATAAACTTGAATGTTAAATTATCTGACAAAATTTGATTTAATTAGCTAATAATAAGAAAATGAACACAAGTACATTTTGAACACGCTAAATCAGTTTGAACAATAGTGAGGCCCTGACGAGTTGCGCTTCAGTTCATATAGCATTAAATTTTGAGCGTCTCTGTTTACACTCTTTATAATTTTTGACAGGACGATGCAGCTTCTTTAAGGAGTCAACTCGATCAGCAGAAAGGTGTTGTAGATAATCTTGTTAGCAATACACAGGTCAGTAATTTACTCATTTTAATCCATCTCATTTGTATCTTATCTTTCTGTATCAACAAACTAGATATGGATTTTATAGCTTAGCTGTGCCACGAGATAGCCAACCAAGATGCAGGTTCATGCTCAATAAGCTAGGAAAAAATGAGAGTAATTCAAGAGGCTCTTTTTAGGTTAAGCGGTTTATGTTTCAGTTCTGAATGCATTTGTCTAAGTGCCCAAGCCGAGTTCTGTTAACCATAGTTCGCGCCATTTCCATAAATTACATGATCTAGTCATTATGTTGGTTTTGATATAATTTTTACAAAAACTAGTCATTATGTTTTATTGGGCTGAACCATACATGGACCGAATCCTTCGGTCCAGTTCTTGATCCAATTTTAGATGAAATCAGTTTTTGATCCCGGGTCAAGTCTTGATATATTAAAAGATCTTAGTTAGCCTGTTGGGCCGGATGATGTGTTGCCAATGCTATCTGGAATTGTGCCAGTCAACTTATTTCCCCTAACATCGCTGAACAAATGACGAGATTTATAAGTAAGGAGTTATTGCCAATGCTATCCGGATGATGTGTTTGTGAAGTTTTGAGGGTGGGGAAACCTCACATTAGCACCAGGACCACAGGGTAGTGAGGCCATAAAGCTATAATCCTATGTAAAAGATAACTTTACAGAAAAGAAATACTTTATAGGAAACTTAGGAGGACCGAGTCAACTTACAGGGTCTTGAGATTAGGTATTTGAGTTAACGTTGAGAGAATGGGCCCTGTGATTTGGTTGTTCTTCAAATTCCTGTTTACAAGGAGATTTTAAAGGTTAACTTAGCAAAACATAGATTCATCATTTTAAAGAATTTATGGCAACCACATACAAAATGAGAAACAAAATGATAGTAAAAAAATGCTACTATGAGATCGAGAAGGGTATGTCCCCATACAGCGTATTGTCGGATAAGTCGCTACAATGAGAAACAAAATGATAGTAAAAAAATGCTACTCCGTAATAAGTAAACGCATATTCAACTGTACATCTATGTTAAAATAAAATTATTATAGAGCTTACAGCAAAATCAGAGAAACACAACTGCCAATTTCATCAGCTATTTGTCCAGTAAGCTTATTGCCCTGCAAATCTCTGTTATCATATAAACAAAACCAATAAGGACATCTTCGTCTTTAAACAAAATAGAATTAAAATATAAAATAATAATAGCAATTGCGTAATGCGTTACCGTCAATATTCTATAAATGATTCACCCCAAGGACTTCAGATTAGGGATAATGTGCCAGGTCATGGCTCCGCCATATGTCTCAAGAATGATTGGGCTTTTGTATCACCTTGTAGTTACGTATAATTATCATCTTCTAGACCACCATTATCGCTGAGTTTCCCGTGTTTACCCATTGGTCAACCGGTTGTGACCTGGACCTTAACCGCCACATAGTGTTCGTGTATTTCATGCTTACGTGTCATGAAGAGATTTTGATACTATAATACATATGTAATGTGCAACCCCACACCCATATCGCTAAGACGAGTTCTATTAACCATAGTTCAGTTGTTTTAGGTTGAAACTGATCTTATTTGTATCTTATCTTTCTGTATCAACAAACTGGATATAGATTTTGTTGTTAAGTGGCGCCGGTATTCAGCAAACTGATCTTATTACACTTTTTTCTTTGTTTAATATGTATTAATTAGTTTGAGTTGAACTATTTGTAGGCTATCAGTTTGAGTAACCATTCATAACAGGAGATGCATGATCCAAGTAATAAGAAACTGAAACAACAGAAGGGGAAGCCCACGGTGAGACTTAAAACTTTGTTATGGCTATTCACTGTTAACGTTAGCAATAGCAATGAAAAGTGTGTTATACTTGATCAGATGGATGGGCTGACTCGACTTGGTGCCTCTAAAGAAGTTTCGAAAAGGTCTCATCTTCATACTAGTGGTCAAGGTACTCGTGGACTTTATCGAAACTGCTTTTTTTCCCTAGGAATGACAAATAATCAGTTTTTACAACTAGGTTGTCAAACAATATTTTTTTGATACTCCGCGTTTTGAAAATGTAAGAATCAGCATAAATTATAATAAAAAGCAATGCAGGAAATTGTGTTTGAGATTTTTTTATGCTCTAACGAAATGAAATATAGATATGGATTTGCCTTTAAGTGTTTCAACGCCTCTGAAAATTGTTACTATGGTTTGAGTAGGAGCTAAAGTAATCAGAAATAGACAGAACTTACAAATTACATTGGCGAAACTGCTTATTTGAATATCAAATCATAGAGATTGCTTTCTCGATCAGCTTGTGTAGTGTGTCTAAATGCAATAAGCATATAAATAGTATCTATATTTTGAAGCCCCGGTTTAACAGTAGGTTGAATGTAATGTATTAATATTGTCTCTTTGTTCAGGGAGGAACCTGAACAATCGTCAGGAAAGAAATTACAGTTTCACTATATTGTGGTTTCTGCAAGGTATTGCGACAAGTTTAGTCATTTTCTCTTTTGTACATTGCGGGCAGCAAAATAAAGTGCATAGCGTATCAAGAAAGATTCAAAGATTATATGTTATAAGAGGTTGTCTTGAGAATAATGTTTTTACTCTTTATTTATGTTCAGTGTTGTATTTCTGTAATAACATGGTAGAGAAATCAATGCAATTGTTGGTATACAGTATTTGATTATATTCTCAGTTTGGTTTGTTTAGATTAATTCGCGTTATGTTTTCAAGTTTTGTATATTTGTTTTCCGTTTTGCTAAAAGTAAAAAGGTACCAATAAACCGAGCATTTTGTGCTTTTCAGTAACTTGTCGAGGGACGAATTCTTGGTCACCAATAAACCAAAATAGTGACGATTGGTGACTAAAATATTTGGTCTCGAGCAGATTGGTGACCAAAATATTTGGTCTCCGAGAGGTTAGTGACCAAAATATTTGGTCACCCTTGGTTTAGAGCTCTGTTGACCCCATCCAATACGTGACCATTTTTTGGTCACTATTTGGAGACCAAACTTTGGTTGGTCACCAATTGTAATTAGTGACGGACCTTTGGTGACCATTGGTGACCACATATATTTGGTCACTAATCACGTTTAGTGACCAAATCAGTACTATTTGTGACCAAATATTTTTGTCATTAAAAGCATTTTTTCTTGTAGTGTGATCTGGTTGTGTGTTTTAAAAACTTTTTATAGTGACAAGAAGAAAGATTCTTATCATGGAGAAAAAAAAGAGGAAAACTAAATGTCTTGTCTAGGATTATTAATAAAGGCTATATTAGGATTATTATAAATTTTGGCTTAATGTTTGAGTTAATATAAATATTCTTCAATTAGATTTGTAGCATATTAAGTAGGTATAATTAGATTTGTACTAAAACGAATAAATAAGACAATTCTTGGATAAATTTTTAACTTTTTAATTTAATATTTTTGTGTTAGAGTACTATTTACCAACAAAGCTAACAAGTTTATATTTTGTTTCGTGCAAACAAAAATCGCCACATTAGTGATGCTGCTGGGCTCGATGCGAATCTTTTGTATTGTGTTTGTAGGCATCGTGAAATTTGACCTACACGTAAACCACCCCTATTTGGACGAAGTACACATTCAATATGTGAACTTAAATAACGAAACACTAACGGGACTGATGAAAATTTTGTTTAGGGTGGGAAGAGCAAACAACACCCTGGCGTACCCAGAAAGGGGTTACTACACTTTGTGTCACAGTGTGAATAAAACCCATATAATGAGCGTTTCGACGACTAGGGGATATAGAATTGCGACGAATTGAAAGAGCAGCAGATTACCCTAATATTCAAGAAGAACGAAACAACACGTTTTCAGCATGGATCGGGCGTAAGCAACGAGGAGAAACATGTAAGGTTGAGAGGAGACTTAGGGATGCTCGTTATCGAAAACATTATTATATATTTAGTTTTCTAGACGCACATTATCACATGTATTTTGATTGTATCTTGATATTCAAAGATGGGTCACTATGGAAGATGATATCATCAAAATGTAAATAATTAATTTAACACCATAATGCCAAATTTATTTCAAAGTTTGTAGAAACCAAACAATTTGGTTGTCTTTACATATATTTGAAACACACAAGTGGAAACATGCTATAAATATTTTAGTTTCTCAAGATATAAAATACATATTGTTAGTTTAGTCGGTGAGGAAACAGTGGTGTAAGGATGAGCGTGGATCTAGATTTGGTGGAATTGGAACCAGAACTAAAATTTTAAGAAAAATAAGAACCGAGAACCAAGAACTAAAATTTTAAGAAAAATAAGAACCAAGAACCGAAAAAAATATATTTCTTGGTTTTAGTTCTGATTTCAGTTCCGGTTCCGGTTCTTTGGTTCTACCCGTTTATGAACCAATTTTTTAGAAAAAAACACATTCACTGATGAATTAATTCAACAAAAACCACAAAAAAATCTTTTAAGTATTTACAACCATTTATGTTAAAAGAAATAACATTTAAAAACTAAGTATATGGTCAAATAAATAAACATTATATAGTTTCACATGGTCATTACTTTTCTTTTACACAAATTTGAATCAAAATTATCAGACTCATATCGGTTTGTATAAGATTACTAATCATTTAACATTATGTCATTATGTTTATAAAATGAATCTATTTGGCATGTTTAGTCAAATTATATAAATTTTTGTTACAAAGTAAAATCAAAGAACTCACAAATTATTCAAACTTATTAAACTTGTCATATCAACTATAACATACAAACCAATTTTTTATATTATACAAATTTAGTTATTAGTAATTTATACTAACAAGACATACATATTTCATTAGTACTGAGAAAACAACATTAAAAGCAAATAAAAAACAACATATAACTTAGTTCTATTGATTTGATAATGATGATAGTTGTGTATGTTTCAACGAAATAATATTAGAGTTTAAGGTGTTCGGTTTGGTTATTTGTGAGTATGGTTAGTTGTGTTTTTATATTACCTATGATATTAGATTTTGAGTATGGTAAATAAAAGACTATAATATTTTTAAAATTTTCGGGTATTTGGTTCCGGAACCGAGAACCGGTGGAACCGAACTGAACCGGGAACCAAAATATTTCAAAAATAAGAACTGGAACCAACGGTTCTGGTTCCGGTTCGATTTTTCATGGTTCCGGTCCGGTTCTTTGGTTCTTTTGCTCATCCCTACAGTTGTGGCTAAAAAACAAGGCAAGTAAAGCTAGAGTTTTAGGCCTTTAATTATTAACGCTTTGATTTTATAAGATATTGTGTTATATATAATGTTAGTCACATTTTTCTCCCGATATTTATAAAAATATAATTTATTCAGGTCTCTATTAGTGGATAATTGTTAAATAATTAATGTTTTGGATTGTTTAGTTTCGATGTTTCTTATTTAATGCTACAAATTGTATAAGGTTAAGCCTAAACATGATTAGTGTATAAATTTAAACCTAATGGCGCTTTACTTTTTAGTTCTAAATATCGAAAATTTCTTTTTGTTTAAAACTTTTAAATATCCGAATACCCAAAATTTTGATACATTAACATTTATGTTAAAAAAAAAATTCAATTCAGTCATCCGAATTTTGGATATATTTTATACATCTCAATACCTAAAATTTGGTATTTTTGTACAATATTTGAGTGATACAAAATTTTTGGACTATGTCCGTTTAAAAAAAACTAGAATATTTATAAAAAGATAAATCACGTCACAAACATCCATCGGAATTCCGTGAACCTAAGAAACCTCCTAGGTATGCTCTTGTGTTTGGGTATAAATGGTACAGATTTACTTTTAAAACTAAAGTTTTAAAAGAAATTATACATGTGAAAAATGATACATCGCTTGAAATACTTAATCGAATTATAGTTATTAACTGATGTAGACTAAAAAACATAGATAATAATAAGATCTGTTGATTCAAATAAATGTGAGAAATAATTCTTCCAATAATCGTTGGTTCTACTGAATACCGATTATTAGGGAAAAAAACATGGCAAACAACGACCAATGGTTTAACTTTTATTAGACTAATAATTGTCTTGTTGTATAAATAAAGATATGAAATAAAGAAAAACTTTAAAGCACCAAGGGGCTGGACCGTAGCCCAAGCACAAACTTCAACTAAAGATGAAAAACATGTAAATGTAAATAACTCATACTGAAAAGGATTTTCGGGCTTCGAAAAAACCTTAAAATATGGTTACAGCTGCCTCCTCACATTTTTTCTTACGTTTTGACTGGTCGTGGGCCTTCTAACTCCTCCTGGAGCCCAAGTTATGCCCATTTTACTATAAACCTTTTTTCACACGATAATGGGCCTCCAGAAACATGTCAACCCGCTTTTCAATACTTAGGCCTCCACCGTTCCCTCGTGGATAGAAAAAATTCATCCTCAATATCCCAACAGTACCATCATCAGAAGAACAACCATGGTAAGGAAACAAGTGTTTCTCATTAAAAACATCAGTTAATCGAATATGTTTTGGTAACTTCAAACGATAAGCATTCGAGTTCATCTTCTCCATAATCTCCAACGAACCAATCTTCTTAACAGATAACTTAATATACTCACCAGCTTGAAAATGATCCTTAGTCAAAACAGCCCATACAAAGTCTCATACTCCAAAATCAACATGTCGCGTCCTTTGATCTGAAAACTGCTTGTACTTCTCATTGGCGTGAACCAGGTTGTCAGAAACATATTTATGAACATCATGCAACCCCTCAACAAAGTTCTACAATTTCTTCAGAACAGACCTAAAAACCCGAGGATTCATAAGATCAAGAGGATCATGTTGTTGAGAAGAATAAACCACCTAGAATGGACTAAACCCAATGCTTCGATTAATAACATGATTATGAGAAAACTTAGGTTGACACAACTTTTGATCACATGTCTTAAGATGATCAACCACCAAACACCTTAATAGATTATCAAAGGGCCTGTTAACAACTTCAGTTTTCCCATCAATTTAAGGATGATAAGCTCAACTAAAACTGAGTTGAGTATTCACCATCTTCCACAAAATACACCAAATATGACTAAAAAACCTTGTGTCCCAATCAGAAACAATGGAGAATGGTAAACCATGTAAGCGGTACACATCCCTAAAGAAAAGTTGGGCTATATTAACTGCACATGTTGCTTCTTCGTAGGAATAAAATGAATCATTTTATAAAATCAATCAACAATGACAAATATTCAATCATTGTCCCTTTGAGTATGAGGAAGCCCCAACACAAAATACATGCTAATATCAACCTAAGGTTGCAAAGAAACAAGGAAAGGCATATAAGGTCCTCCATTAGTAGATGTGCCTTTTGAAACGTGACAAATACGAAACCTCTTGATGTAACGATACACTTCTTTCCTCATAGTTGGCAAAAAATAAAAAGTTTGAACCATCTGTAAAGTGCGATCACGACCAACATGCCCTTCACCATGAAACTCTTTAATGATTTGCAAGGGAAGACTTGAATAAGGAATACAAAGGTGATCTCTTTGAATAGGAACCCATAATGAAGAAGAAAAAATATGTTTCTCCTCGGATTGCACACCCTGTAAAACAACCAAAAAGTATGGTCTATAGTCACCATGTCACGAATGACATTAAGTCTTGGCGCATCAACCTGCATTGTGAGAACGCGTATTTTTTCCGGTAATTAAATTATTCTTTTATTCATACTTCTCGATTTTACAATGTTTTACTTGTTCTATTTAATTTTCATATGTAAATCCTGAGATCTCCAGAATTTTAATTAAATTATATTTTAAATATTTTTCTGATCATAATAATATTTTGAGTACTTGTCATTTATTATTTATCGGCAAAGTCTATGACCGTCATCAACCGTAATTATCCTGGTTATGACATAAAAATATTATTTTTATTGTCTTCATTTTAATTTTTCATTTAACGAGCATTCTTCGTAAATTTTCGATAATCCTTTAAGCGTCATTCGTTTATTTGACGCGTTAACGTTTATTAAATTATAAGCCCTTCTTTATTGATTGAAATATCAGTGTTCTCCGAATGTCAGCGTTTTTAATTTATTGAGCGTTTATTTTTCGGGTTTGAAATGTAACTTTCAAATCGCGTAATTTTTAAAATATCGAGCTTCGATAATACCCGCTATACTTAAAATATAACAAAATTGAACTATTATACCTCTCTTTTTTTGTTAGATGTGGCGTCACTCCTTATTCTCATGGACCATTTATTTTGTAAAAATTAGACATCACAACAAGTGTTAATGCGGAAGAACACGTGTTTCTTTTGCACATATATTTGATCTCACGTCATATGGTATATGACTTGCAAAAACAATAAACTAAAACACAATATCTCCTTTCTTGCTTGGTTGTTCACGTCCAAAAAAAACTCAATGAACAAAACCGCCTCATTTTCATCATCTAGCTAGATATTTGTTACACAAAGTTCTAAAAGATTAATGATCACAACTTATGATCTGGGACCACGTCAACATCATCTATTTTTGGAATTTGAGGGCTGACATAAAGGCCGTATTTAACAAGTATCTAGATGAAAGAGATGAGCGATTTAAAGAATTCTCGCGTTGATTTCGTAGTTGATTCTTGTTCATCTATTGTCCAGTGCTTTGTAATCATCTAGGTATATATATACTTAATCATATGTATCATTTAAACATCATTTTGTATCACCTATACAAGTTTGCATGCTAAAAATCTCTTTTTTATAAAAAATAAAAAGTTGTTGATCGTCCTACTTTAGCCCCTGTTTAGACCCTCTTATAGTTGGATTTGGTTCTTCTAATAACTAGAAACTTGTAGTTCACACAGCTAGCTTTCCGTAGCCGCTTAGCACACTAAAAACTAACTAATAACAAGGAACTTATGGATGTATAAAAATCTAAACTGAATAAATTCTAATTGCTGGGATGAATATTTCTGTGATGTCAATTTCGACACTGTTTTTGAGTCACTTAGGTTGTAAACTGGAAAAATCATCACAATGAACCTTTAAAAGTACACCCAGTCTAGTTTTCAAAAAGTCCGAAAGCATGCTGTGAAAATATATAACGAATAAGTTATGTCTATTTGAAAATCGGATAAATTGTAACCAATCCTGAAAAACTGCACTAAATGTTTCTGATGTCGCATCTTCGCACCTGTTTTTGACCCGCTTCTGGTCCGAACTGGGTAAAAGTGATTAAAAGACTTCTTGTAGTCCCCGAGATCTAGTTTTCAGATTGTACTTGCGGGCGTTATGAAACCTAGTAACGAAAAATCTACTGCCCGCGAAAGATGGCAAAAATTTGCCTTTTTAGTAAAAATTCAACTATTTACTTGTTAAATGTGAGGTGATCGAGTGTAATAGAAGGTAGTTTTAGGCATTTTAGACCGAATGATCTATGATGTCTTTAATAATAATGTTGTGTGGTTTACGTACTTTCTAAATGTGTCGGGAGTTTTACAAATGTGATAAGAACCAGTTTTTGGCAAATTGTTAAAAAAAGAACGCTTCAAGATATTTTGTGAATAAAATAATTGGGGGAGTTGAATTTTTAGTATATATGGATTTATAAACGCAAATGCAAACATATGGATGGCGATTCATGCTATTACGTAATCATTCTGGCTATATTATAAACCTAAGACGCGTCTCGTCATGTTAGGTCTCGCTCGGTCATATGTCGATTATGTTGCGTTTCTTTCTCGATCAATGAGTAATTGTTATCTCGTGAAGTCATGTATTGACTATTGGACGTTTGTTCTTGATCTACGTGTAATAAGTATATCAGGCGAGTTCATAGCCTCTTTTTACTACTTATACATTGTTTCTAAACGCGGGGTGAGATTTTACATGGTGGAACATATTCATTTAAAACTGCATGTTATCCAGAACTTGTTTGCTATTCAGATTTGTATGTTATCCAGAACTTGAATGCTTTCCAGAACTTGTATGTTTTCCAGAACATATTACCATTATTATTATTGTTTTTAGTTTCCATAGCCACTAAGTTTCCTTACCATTTCATGCACCGTTAATTTTCTAGTGTTACCTTTCTGAGCGCAAATGTTGTGGATGGATCCATCGGGATTGACAATCCCTGTCCCGATTACCTTGACGCACTTACATTTGTTTATACTTGAGTATTTAGGCTGAATACTCACTAGGGGAACTTACCTTTTTTTAAGCTTCGGTGTCATGAGGTAAATAGCAATAATAATGGTTTCGGACTATGGTTAATGTACATAACCATTTTTCCTCTTTCTTGTTTATAAACGAATGCTTGTGTTCCACACCTTTACTGCTAAACCTATGAATATCACTCAAATTTATGTTGACGATTTTACATGTTTAATCTCAGGTATTATTACTTAGCTTTGCTTGGATGGGAGCCCACATTATATTATCGCAGCTTGAAGATTTCTGTGTATATTTAAACTTTGGTTTTGGTAAAAACCGTCATAAAGTTTATCATATATTCTTGGTAACCATAAGTTACAAGACGATAATCAAATAGATTTTTCCGCTTTAAAACTCTGATCTTTTATGATGTAATGTATATGTCTTTTATTACGTCATTTCCAAGTCATTTTATAATTCATGTTACTTGTACCATGACGTGTTACCCCCTTGTTGCCTAGTTGTTCCCTTGCCTGATTTTGGGGTCTCACAGATTGGTATCAGAGTGATGTTTATAGGGAAGGACAAAAGCTAAAGATACGTAACATATGTTCAAAAAAAACTGTTCTCGTCAATGTAGTATCTAAACAACCAAGATCGCCAATATATATTCAAAAATTTGATCGTTCTCGCCAACTTTTCACTCGAATTGACTAAATAACCTTATTTTGTTTACCTTAAATTTGTTCTTGATTTTATGTTTAAATTTAAATGATATTTGTAATTCTTTTCCAGATTTCAATCAAATTTATGGTATTTTTGTCATTAGGTTTTTTGTCAATTTATGGTAACAGTATAGAATCACGTTTTTTGTCAATTCAAACTAAAGTTATGTACGCACATTTAGAAAATGATCGGAATACTAAAAGAATTTATTAGTAAATGTGACATATATAGGCCACATAATAATCAAGAGGAACAGTTTAGCTAGAACCGATATTCTCTTCAGTAGAACTTGTTATACTATAGAGTACAATGTTGAACAATTGAAACATGTATAATTACATTGAACCCAATTGATGACCTATAATCCCTAGTCAGGCAGGATAGTCCGACTCACGGGTACTACCCGTATCCATCAGGAATGGATTAAATGCTTATGCGATGCGTGCGCAGCCCAGGAGGCCCGGTAGGCCGTTGTCACACGTACGGTTAATTACTTAATCAGGTCCTTGTCGCAATGCGACAGGATCAGACATAATATAACCTATATTATAGTTATATTCGCTTAAGAAAAAGAGATATACACTTACCTTAGTTAGGTGATAAGGATCAAGCTATTTGGATGTCATTATCTCTTCCTTAGGCCGCAAGAACAAGGAGCCCAGCCTGTACTCTCTCGAGTATAAAAGGAACCCTCATGGTTCCACAAAGGTACGATACACACAATACCCTAAACACTAATATACTCAAATCGGTTACTTACTCTCATGCCGGAGTCTAATCGTGGGTCACAAACCTACGGTAAGCCTAATGGTGTCTGTTTAGTGCGTAGGATCATCAAAACAAGTTTCACTTTGTGCAAGAGCCGGAGTCCACAAGACCCCGAATTAAGCCTAATTCGGGTCAAGCTCGGTCCATCCAACTTTTCTATCAACAAGTTGGCGCTATTCGTGGAACCCTACACTCAGCTCTAGCTAATGACGAAAAGCGGCATGAATGAAGGCCGTCAAGGATCCTCGACGGTAGATGGTCGTATCACATCCGCTAATGTTACTCCTGGATCTACCAGTGAAGCAAACACTCGGGATGTAATCAACCTACCTATCAGAAGAACATGCGTACTGTTCTCAACTCCCCTACCCACGGTGGAGGAAGGAGGCGCAGAGCAAGAGTCAACTCAGCCTCCTCCTAATAAAAAAAGAAGGATAATCCAAGAGGAAAGCGAGGAAGTTGTTGCTACGGAGGCACGCGCAATGGAGGAATACGTAGCCAATAACCAACAAACCCTCATCCCGTTGGTTTCCAAACACAAGAAAAGAACGAAAGGAAAGGAGCGCGCAAAACTTGTTGAATCCTCTGAAAGCAACCTGTCGAGATCGAGTGATAACCACCCTGCAAAACGCATGCGCGAAGGTTACTCCTCGGATGACCAAGGCTTCTCGCAACCTTGAAGGAGAGCCAGGAAAAACGCTTTTACGAGGAGCATACAGTATTACGCGGATACAAGAAAGCGCCGCATTGCAGCAAACATAAAAACTTATGATGGCACTTCAGATCCAGAAGACCAGTTAAAAGTCTTTGAATCCCAAGCAGGCATTGAATAATGGCTAGAACATGTATGGTGCAATATGTTCAACTCTACGCTCGTAGGTAATGCGCAGATCTGGTTTGACAGGCTTCCGCCGCGAACAATTAATGGGTATGAAGTGTTGCGGAAAGCATTCAAAAGAAACTATGTGCAACAGAAAAGACATGATAGGAGTGTTGTATCACTCGCCAGAATCAAGCAGAACCATGGCGAGTAACTAGAGGACTTTCTAGAGCGTTTCAAGAGCGAGTGTATTCGGATAAAAGAGTGCCCAGATATTTTGAAAGTATCTTGCTTCATGGCGGGTATACGAAACAGTGATCTAATAAAAAAGCTGAATGAAAAAATGCCTGAAACCCTTGATGGAGTACTAACGCGAGTAAGATCCTTCATAAAGGGGGAATCATCTGCCTCAGAAGTAACGCGAAACACTTATGACTACAGATCTGGCAACGCGTACAGTAAAGGGCCTAGCAGGCAAGGCAGACCTAGAGGTCTTGATTACCTAGGAAGTAAAAGAGAGGGGCGAGCTAGTAACTTCAGGTTTACTCCCCTTAAGTTAACCCCAAGAGAAATCCTCATATCAGAAGGTGTGAATTTCCCAAGGCTATTGCCAATGACCACCCCGGTAGAAAAACGCATCGGCAACGGATATTGCGAATATCATGACGAGAAGGGGCATGCTACAAATGAATGTATCCAGCTGAAAAAATATATCGAGAATATGGTAAAGGAAGGAAAATTGAAACACCTTGTCAAGGAAACCGCGAAAGACGAGAAACAAAAAATCGCTAGCGCGAATGTTTACATGGTGGAATCATGGCAGCGAAGGACCAAACAAAAGGTGAGCAAAAAATTCTCGAAAGGAAAAGACATTTCCTTCCCTCCACTCAGCACGAGGAACGTCGCCTAAGGCCCGTTAGTTATAGAAGTAAGCATTGGTGAGTACAGCGTACATGGTATGTATGTGGATGGAGGCTCATCAGCAGAAATAATGTATGAACAATGCTTCCTGAAACTTAGTGTAGAAGTAAAGATCCAAATGATACCTGCAACCTCCCTGCTCATCGGGTTCAGTGGGGAAGCGGAATGGCCTTTGAGCCAACTAAATCTAGTAGTAAAAGTGGGAAACGATGAGCATTCAACAAAAGTCTCCATGAACTTCTTGATCATACGGTCACCATCACAATATAACGGAATTATAGGGCGACCTGCCATACTAGCAATGCGAGCAGTACCTGCCACGGTTCATGGCATGATAAAGTTCCCAGTGAATGGAGGAATCGTAACGATCTTCAACATAGCGATAACACCCCTGGAGTGCAACGCGATCGCAGAACCCCCTCGGGTTACAATGGAACCCAAGATAAATTCGTCGCCAAATTTAAAGGTGGCAGTCCATCCGCAGTATCCAAATCAAGAGATAACAATCGGGGGGACATTATCTAACAAAGGAAAGACTGACATGTGTCGCCTCTTGAAGAATAACCTAGACATCTTCGCATGGGAACACAAAGACATGACGGTGGTACCAAGGTCAATATCAGAACACAAGCTTCAAATCCGCGAAGGATACCCCCCAGTTAGGAAAAAGAAAAGAGGATAGGCCCTAGAGCGCAACAAGGTGATACTTGAGGAAGTGAAGAAGCTGGTAGACGCAGGAATTATGAGGGAATTTTACTATCATGATTGGCTCGCTAACCCAGTAATGGTTAAAAAACATGATGGCAGATGGCGCATGTGCGTTGATTTCACGGACCTCAATAAAGCTTGTCCCCAAGATTGCTATCCACTCCCAGAGATAGATTGGAATGTAGAATTGTTGTGCGGGTACCCCTTCAAATGCTTCCTGGACGCATACAAGGGATACCACCAGATACAAATGGCAGAAGAAGATGAAGAAAAAACAACATTCCATACCAGCCAGGGTGTGTATTGCTACACAAAAATGCCATTTAGACTCAAGAAAGCAGGGGCTACGTACCAACGGCTGGTTGATAAAGCGTTCGAAGGACAAATAGGGCGAAATTGGAGGTGTATGTCGATGATTTGGTAATAAAAAGTCACACACAGAGCGAGCTTATCCGGGATATAGAGGAAACATTCTCAAGACTTAAGAGAATAAACATGAAGCTAAATTAAAAGAAATGCACTTTTGGGGCAACAGAAAGCATGTTCCTAGGATACATGATTGACCATAATGGCAACAAACCTTGCCCGGAAAAGACATACGCGGTCATTCAGCTCCAAAGCCCAAAGACGAAAAAGGAAGTACAGTCCCTAAACGGGAAACACGCAGGGTTGAATAGATTCATGTCCAAATCAGCGAAGAAGTCGCTCCCTTTATTTAAAACGCTCAAGAAGTGCATCAAGAAAGGGGACTTCAATTGGACGAAGGAAGCGGAAAATCCTTCGAGGAACTAAAAGCACATTTAGCTTCACTCACTATGTTAGTCGCGCCACGTCCTAAAGAAGAGCTGATAATGTATTTGACTGCTACACACGGAGCAATCAACGCAGTGCTAATGACGGATAGAGAAAATGTGCAAACACCAGTATACTTAATAAGTAGAGCATTATAGAGTTCGGAGCTAAATTATACCCCAATGGAGATATTGGTACTCGCACTAGTGTTTTCAGCAAAAAGGTTGCGCAGATACTTCCAAGCGCACCCGATAGTGGTGATAACAGATCAAACCATAAACCAGGTAATATCAAAACCGGATGTCGCAGGTAGATTCCAAAAATGGAGTGTTCTAATAGGGGAACACAACATTACCTATAGACCGCGTAATGCCATAAAAGGACAAGTTCTGGCAGATTTCTTCATTGAAAAACCTGAAGAGGGCGTTCAGGGGCTAGAACAAAAGGAAGAAGACCAAGCCCCATGGATCCTATTCACTGATGGGTCCTCTTGCACTGATGGATCTGGTGCAGCGTTAATACTCACCAACCCCGAAGGAATGGAATTTACGTACACACGACGTTTTGAGTTCACAGCCACAGATAACGAGGCACTAATAGCAGGACTAAGAATTGCAGCACGAACGGGTGTTCGCAATCTCGAGGCAAACGTGGATTCTCGACTGGTAGCAAATCACATACTCGGCGAATATGAGGCGAAAGAAGAAAATATGGTGCAATACTTGCAAAAAAGCCAAGACGTTGATTGAAGGATTTGTTAAGTTTCAAATACGCCAAGTACCCGGGGGGAGAACAAGAAAGCAGACGCACTATGCAAAATAGCGTCCACCAGCTTTGCACACTTATCAAAGCAGGTCTTGGTAGAGATCCTTAAATAAAAGTTAATAAAAGAGCAAGAGGTCACATCAGTGGTAGAGGAAGAAGGTCCTACATGGATGACACCGATTGTGAACTATTTGACGAAGGATTCGCTCTTGCAGGATGAAATCGAAGCACGGCGAATATGAAGACGTTCGGGGCAATTCAAAGTCAGAGACGAGATTCTTTACAAATGATCATTTCTTCAGCCATGTCTAAGATACGTGGGGACACACCAAGCGCAATATGTCATTTGTGAAATCCACGAGGGGTCATGCGGCATGCACGCAAGACCAAGGTCTATGGTGGCAACAGCGTTGCGCAGTAGGTATTACTGGCCAACCATGCACACAGACACACGAACGCTCATCAATAAATGCAATGACTGCCAAGTACACAGGCCGATACCACGACAACCCCAAGAGGAACTGACACCTATCACTTCCCCTTGGCCATTTTTCAAGTGGGGAATATATATCACATGACCTTTTCCTATAGCTGCGGGTGGAACTAAGTTCCTCATAGTCACGATGGATTACTTCACGAGATGGATTGAAGCGAAGGCGGTCACAACAATCACGAGGAGCCAAGTAAAACGGATCGTATGGGACAATATAGTATGTCGCTTCGGACTACCCGGGGAGATAGTTTCTGATAATGGAAAACAATTCGCGGAGAACCCATTCAAAGATTGGTGCGTGAAAAATAACATACACCAACAGTTCGCATCGGTAGCTCATCCGCAAACCAATAAACTTGTGGAAAGAGCAAACAAGTGTCTGGGAGATGGCATAAAAGCGCGATTGGGGGAACACAATAAAAAATGGGTCGATGAGCTATCACATGTCTTGTGGGCATATCGCATAATGATAAAAACAGTTACGAGTGATACCCCTTTCTCTCTAACATACGGCACAGAGGCAGTTATCCTAGCCGAGATTGGATTACAAACACTTCGCACAGCAGAGGTGGACATGGTCCCAAATGACGATGAACTGTGATTGAACTTGGATATAATCAAGGAGCGGAGAGAGTTGGCAGCTATACACGAAGCCAAGTCAAAAGAAAAAAATGAAGGGTTACTACGACGCTAGGGTACGAAAGACTTCCTTTAGGCCGGGTGATTTCGTGTATCGCTCAAACGCGGTCAACCGCGCTGAGAATACAGGAACACTTGGTCCCAAGTGGGAGGGACCTTTCATGACGACAGATGCACTAGGGAATGGCGCGTATCGACTACGCGACATGGATGGTCGCGACCTACAAAGGCCTTGGAACATATGCCACCTAAAGAAGTGCTACCTTTAGCGGCGAACTTCTTGAACCAATGTATCAATTTTTCTTTTATTTCATGTATTAATAATCTTACAAGTATTAATAAAACTGTTGTGGTCCCTAGCTAGTTCCACAACGCATTCTGAAAACAGTTTTTTGCCATACATATTTTTTTTATATGTTGCCTACTGGCGCACGCGTGCAAAACGTTTCCAGGAGAAATAAGAGGAACGAGCCTACCATACTAATTAGACTCGTCGAGTAAGTGGGATGCAACCCCATCAACCATGGATCATGTATCTTTGTTAGGCCCCTTGCTATTAATGACGTCATAGCAAGTTATGTAGCCAGTAGACTCTGAGACTGATAAGACACAATCGTCACACCTAACAAATGGTCAGCCTCACCTGGCTGTCCTTGTGGTAGTAGCGGTACACTGCACGTAATGAGCTTGCCTCACCCATGATGACCATTTATGAGTTTACATTAACTCATTATGCGAATTTGTGCTATAAGCATTAAAGATACTTATCATAACAAAAATGGGAAGTGTTTATTACAAACAAGGGCGAACATTCGCACATAACAATAAACAAAGTATTTACAAGTCAGTCAAGCAGTTGGAGAGAAAATAGGTCTCGGACGAGGAACTCTTCAATTTCAGCAAAGGGGGGGGGGGGGGGGGGGGGGGCAGTAAGCTGTGGCGCGGTGTTCTCTCATGCCCTTCTCCATCAGGTCTAGCACGCGTGAGTCCCTCTTTAGCAACGGTAAAGGCAACACATGGATGGAGGGGGAAAGGTGGGCCGCACCAACAGAAGGTGTAGCCACTACGTTCAGCATGGCCTTCTTAGCAGCAGCGCGGCTTTCATGTGCCGCGAGCACCTCAGACAACAACACTTCCTTCTCAACCCTAAATGAATCGAGTGCGTCCCTGGGATGAGCAAATATGGGTACTGTCAACTGCTCCGCGGAAGGCTTGAGATGGAAATCTGGTTGTGCTTTTGCGCCCTCCGCCTTGTGGCGCGCTAAAGTAAGGCCCTCCATCACGATCTCGAGGGGCATCTCATGGTCCTTATCATCAAGACCAAAGGATGGCAGCGGACATGCACTCATATCTTTTAGGGATGATGTGAGCATGGGCTCGGCCTTTGGATCATAAAAGGGCACCTCTGCTAACCCTTTTCTTTAGAAGATCCTCCTTGTGCGCTTTCATCAAACCCTTTGACGTACCCTCGTTCACCGCGGCTACAACGGACTTGGAAAAGGTAGTTATTAAAGTAGAGTCTTCCAAAGCACCAATCACGGCTAAGTGCAAGACATGGCACACCAGCCACCGCTTCTCGGCTACCTCCTTCATCAAGCGAGGATATAGATCTTCATCCAGCTCAATGCTCAGCCTCTTTAGTTGGCTGTAGAGATCACCTACATCCTCTTTCACCTTGGCGCCCAGCGCATCAACATCCGCCACAAACTTGTACTTTCCCTCCTCAAAGGCCCCCATGGCAATCTGGTTGGAGGCCTTTAGCTGGTTGAGTTGGGCGCGCTCCTCTTCGAGAGCGGATGACAACTTGTTCTTCTCTTCCGTTAAGGAGTGGATGAGGGTGGTATCTTGTTATCCTCTTTCGACCTCTTGGTTTATTTTCTCTTGCATTTCCCCAAGAGCGAGGGATTTCTCCTCAGTAATATGCCTAAGTCTCTCTTCAGTAGTGTGGACTTGGGCAGATAGCTCTAGGTGGCTCTTCTTGAGGTGTGACATCAACGTCACATGCTGCGTCAAAAAGTAGCTAACTTTTCTGCCAGAACGGCGTCGCTCATCCCCTCCAGAATTTCAGCTCGGCCAGGGGGCACGATGTTGTCCAAAAAGCTTAAGCAATCGAACGGACTGGTTAACTCAGAAGACGCGGGCAATTCCCAGTCAGGAGCAAAGACAGGGTCTTGAGGGAACCTGCTTCCCCCCGCTGATGAAGTCTCTTTTTTGGGGGAAGGCGTAGCCTCAGCCTTAGCAGAAGACTTCTCTTGGTCGTCGCTGGTACATAGGAAAAGTGGTTAGGTAGACATAAGGGGACATATAGATAAAATCCTTCATATACGGAAGAGTGTTTACCTTAAATTAATGGTGGCAGGAGGAGTGCGCAGGGGAGTCCTCGCAAGATTCTCCTCGAACTCTTCCTCGGTTGTGCGCACTTCTGCCCATGAGGGCCCGACCCCTATGCGCGCGGCTTTGCGCGACGATTATGGGGGCTCCTTTGCCTTTTCCCTAATGTGGAGTTTTCCTCTTCCTCAAATTCTTCCACGGCCTTCTCAGCGTCCTCGGTAAGATTATCGGACGACAACGAGGAGCTGGGAAAGGGCGGTGGTTGTTGTTGGGCTGGTGGTTGTTGTCCTGGAGGTGGTGGTGGCTGGTCTGCGCCGGTATCATCATTCTCTTGGGCGGCGGAAGGATCCCCAACTTCCAGATCCATGGTATTCTTTTGTGCACATTCCTGGAGCGACTCTTCATTTTCCTTCTCAAGACGGGAGTAGACCATCAAATCTTCCGGAATGGCACCACGAACGAGGTCAAGAATATCCATAGCTACGCAGAAACAAACAGACAAATAGGAGGATACATTTTAGTTTTTTGGCACAAGATGGTACTTACAGAATGCTACGATGAATGCGGGAAGAACCACTAACCCTGGCCACTCCGGGTGCGAAAAAACGTTTTCCTATGTGCGCCACAGATGACTGCGCGACTTAGGCCAAGAGTGACTAACACACTCTTCGGATACGGTTGTACGGGAATGCGATTGTTGCTTAGGGTCTCCGCGTCCTCAGAGTTGTAGGAGTTATGGCCAGGTAAGGGGTCCTTCCTCACTATTCTAGGGGTCACGAAGGGGAAGTGAAAAGGAAAGGCGACATCGTCAACCCAGAAGAATCTATCATTTCAGTCCCTTAGGGAGTATATTTTTCCATCTTAGCACTGCATCCCGCCCTTTCGCTTAGCGAAGGATACCTCACCATTGGCTAGTTTCCGTTGGTAGAAAACACTGAATAGGTCTACGGTGGGCTCTATATCTAGTGTGTGGCAGTTAATTTTGAAATTTGAAACCTTGGCCTCCCCTATACAATGCAATTGAGAGATGTGGGTCTCATAATGCATCAGCACATTAACAAGGAAGCGGGACATGGGTATACACTGGTTCGTGTAGTAAAAAAACCGAGTGTACACTCCTATCTTTCCCACGGGAGCTTGGCTTATATTGTGTTGAGGGTTCCGAATTTATGGGTGCAGATAATTTGGTATGTAGTAATCGGTGGTGAATTGATCTAGCTCCCCTATGGTCAAGATTAACGTGACATCGGATAACTGTCTCACCATTGTGGCGTGTATAAAAATAAGGTGGTCGCAAAGGTTACCTTAGAAGAGATCTGGTAACGATGGAGTGTTTTAAAGACGTTAATGGGAGTTTGAGAGGTTGAAGGTGAATAAACAGTCAAAATGGGGGCGTTAGGGTATATATAGACTTTCTAAGTTACTGTTTACTGCTTGGATATGTGCCACGTGTTACCCACTTGCTTAATCCAACGGTGGAATGTGAAGAGGTAACTATGACATGGCAGACGCTTTTCCTAGATTTTGAGGGAGTTGGGTAAAAGGGGGGATGAATTTTTTCTTGGCGGGAATGTTTGAATTCTTTACAACGGAGTGGATTGTGCGCCTATTGTTTTTTTAGCACTTGGCAGCTTATAGTCTAGTAGCCGTGGTTAGAACCTGCGACCACTACACTGGGGAGACATGATGACGTATAGTCCTTAGTCGGGCTGGATAGTCCAACTCACGGGTACTACCCGTATCCATCATGAATGGTTTAAATGCTTATGCGATGCGCACGCAGCCTAGGAGGCCCAATAAGCCGTTGTCGCATGTACGGTTAATTACTTAACCAGGTTCTTGTCGTTGTGCGACAGGATCAGACAAAATATAACCTATATTATAGTTATATCCGCCTAAGGAAAAGAGATATACACTTACCTTAGTTAAGTGATAAGGATCAAGCTATTTGGAGTCATTATATCTTCCTTAGGCCGCAAGAACAGGAGCTCAGCCTGGACTCTCTCGGGTATAAAAGGAACCCTCATGGTTCTACAAAGGTTACTTACTCTCATATACTAAAATCGGTTACTTACTCTCATGCCGGAGTCTAATCTTGGGTCACAAACCCACAGTAAGCCTAACGGTGTCTGTTTAGTGCGTAGGGTCCTCAAAACAAGTTTCACTTTGTGCAAGAGCCGGAGTCTACAAGACCCCGAATTAAGCCTAATGCGGGTTAATCTCGGTCCATCCAACTTTTGTATCAATACCAATGATCATAATTTATGGAACCTTTATATTGGTTAGTTAGCCGATGGTTAACCGACCCCCTGGCAGCCAAAATAGGATCACGTTTCTGTTGCAACATACAGTATCAATTTGGCAAATCTGGGGAGACTAGTTTCACACAACAAACAGGCCTTGCAGATTCGGGACACAAAAAACAGACCGTATACTTTTACTGATGTTGGTTACGGAGTATATGATGTTGGCTATTATATTCCAATTCAAGACATGTTGTAATGAACTAATTATGATAAGTGATATGTGACGTTTGAAATTCAATATACATAAGTGATATGTGCCTTATTTCAACTAATGGATAACTAAACAGTGGTCAGATCTACAATTAATTGGGGAAGAATGGTCAGATTCGATTGATTGAAATCTGGAAACGAATTACAAATATCATTTAAAGTTAAATATAAAATCAAGAACAAATTTAAGGTAAAGAAGATAAGGTTATTTTAGTCAATTCAAGTGGAAAGTTGGCTAGATCGATCAAATTTTTAAATATATATTGGCGAGCTTGGTTGTTTAGATACTACATTGACGACAACAGTTTTTTTTGAATATATGTTACGTATCTTTTATCTTTTGTCCTATAGGGAACTGAGTCATTTTCAAAACTTGGTCTATAACCGAAAATTTAAATGTTTCATGTTTCTTAGTGTCAAACACATAATCTGCCATTGTTGTTCGATATCTGCGCGGGTAACTCTCTAATCCTTATTATTTACTTTTAATTATCGTTGTAGTATTTCATCTCTTGATTACATTTTGAAATATTACATCACTCTAATGACGATAATTACTATCTCTTTCCAAATCCTTTGTGTTTCATTAATTACCATGGGATATTACTTGATTACATATGCCCTTACTGCATTTCTAGAATTCTTGTTCTTGTGAATTGATCTTGTTGCAATGATTTTATATTGTTATGACGTTACATACTTGTATTCGGAGCGCGTATGTTGCCGAATTTTCATACTCACTTTTCTGAGTACTATTGCTATCTTGTTTATGTGTGATACGATTGACCTCATATACTCGTTCGTTTTGAACTGTCTGTTTTTCTCGACTCACTGTTACATGTTGTCGTATTCTCATGATACCATTGTTTGGAATTTAATAAGTGTTGTTTTCAATGAAACTTTCGATTTCATTTTACTACCGGGCGTGTTACCTTCATTGTTTAACTCTTTTAAGATATCTATTTAGATATCAAAATTTTTTGTGATTGGATGTACAGTCTATAGACTATTGTGTAGCTCAATGTGTCTCCAAAAAATACTAAAGGACATCGTGTGAGTCACACATCTCGAAGCATTCTTTGTATCCGTGTTGAATAATATCGTGGGTTTTCATAACCTTGATTGACTTTACGTCACCGTTTTACGCGACACTACTATATCGATTAAATATTACTTCATTGACCATTCTCCGTTTCGACTTCGAATTACAACGTTCGTTTGTACCGTAATTGGAAACACCACCGTCATCTTTTAAGTCATATCCTATGATATAATGTGGTGCTTGATTGGAATAAGATTTTACTCCTATAAACTTGTATCCTCCCCTTTCATCAAACCTCCTCGCTCCGGGAGTGCAACTCGTTAATGTTCCATTTCTTTCTCGGTATGTCTTGTGATTTTGGAAAATCACACCGCCAAGAGACATTCCTGCATTGCATCTTGAAATCGAAGACACGGATGTCATGAACCGTTTTTGATTTCTAAGTTTAGTGTTAGCATTCTTGAACCAATTTTATACGATGTTTTTCTTTATATGCTTAATTATACAATTTATTCTCTTTCGTCTTTATGGAATCCACAAGTCACGTGTGTACATAAATTCCAAGTTGTTAGGAAGTTTGATTAAATTTCTATGTGTGTCGAAAAATATACTTTCTGCAGAAAAGTTACATGTAATTTAACGATTTCGAGAAAATATTTTTATAAACTGTAGACGTAAAAATATGTTTCTGCTTGTTGAGACGTTCGTTTAGGACATAAAATTTGACCCGAAAATCGTAAAAACGAGCAAATTACGCTCATTTGAAATTATAAAATTTAAGAACTTAATTTTGCGTATTTCAAAAATATCACTTTGTTGACAGATTTAATGCAAGGGAATTTTCTTCCATTTTTAATCTGTTTCAAGTCTCGAGTAAAACTAGAAAGTTGTTCAAAACATCGTTTTACATCAAATTGCCTTAGACTTCGAATCTTAAAAATATCATTTAGTGAGTCAATTGGTCTGGTCAGACCCCAAAAGTCAAACTTAATAGTCAAAGCTGATGGACTTAAAAAATATGGTTTGAAGCGTTTTTGAGTTCGTTTGAGCTCGTAAAATTTTAACGAATGATATGTTACAACTAAAAACATTAAATGCGTTTGAAGACGTTTAAAATAAAATAGTAACTTTGACTTTGGTCATACATACATATATCTTGAACTGTTGGAACCAATTGATTTGATAAACCGATGATGAACTATATGTTTCGAAAAATGTGTACATTTTTATGCGTCCCTATTTACGTGTTAAATTCCTAAACTTTCATAAAATAGAAACTTTGCGGAGTAGTTGTACTATTTGGGAACTGATGCCCTACTTTCTTAAAAGTATATTTATATCAAATAAATTACGACATGAGCGCATATGGATTCCTTTCTCTTCTCTTTCATATATGACTTATTTATCATTCTATATTGTCATTCTTTACTTCTAACGTACAACTGATTTTGGCCAAGGATTGAAATTCTTGTTTCACATCGTTCATTATCATTGTGACACGGGTCTCATGACCACTCCAACTAAACCTTTTGAAACTTTATCAATTTGTAACTATTTCATCGATTGTCTGAGGAACCACTCTTTACTACACTCGTCTAACCCACTCGCTATTTTATAAGATGTCACCATATAATCCAAAATTGTTAATGTTTGTAAATCATTTTACAAAAAAGTTCTACTTGGGATTTACAAAATATTTGAATGTTACCTTGGTGTTATAAAGAATTCTTGTGACATTATGATTGTTGATTCTAATATCTAGCCGATTTACCTATTTGTGAAAAGTTTCATAAATTATTCTAAATCATGTTTTACAAATGGCATTATATACATATTTTAAATCATACGATATGTAATACTAGTTTGACGAAGCTGAGCATCGCATTGCTACTCCTAAATTATGCATGGCCTGATCACCTATGCGTAACTTAGAAGGAGCCATGCGAGGCCGAATAGTAGTCGCCTTAAATATTTGGCCAGGAACCAACTTTTACTTATGTTCTTTAAAAAGTTACATAAAATAAAGTTTAGAAAACTTTTACAACTTATGTGAGTAACACCAGTTCGCGACATACACATTTGAACCCTTATCTTTTCTTGAACAAAGTTCATGCCTCAAACACCTATTTCCTCACTCAACGATCCTTGTTTTACTTTTTACCTCATCATCCTCATGATACAATTCTCGTTACCACTCGTCTAAATTCTTATCATTGATACCACACTTGAAAGTTTCAATGTTTTTTTGCTTATTCATTGACCAACCTTCTCTATCTATTTTGGTAGACCTTCGAAATATCGTTGGACGTGGATAATGATTTTCTTTATCCCTCATGATGTGTGTTAGATTATATCGTCTTGAAAATTCATTTGTGTGAACCATGTGTTGACTTCTCTTTCTCATTGCTAATGTTGTTTATTTTGCTAGAATTACCCTCAAGTGACTTCTTAAGAATTTTCTTTGATTTGAAAATTCGTTGTGTGGCTTTTCTTTCGATCATGTATCGACCATCGAGAACTGAATAAGCCGTTCTTGGTGACATCAACTGCACTCAAGAAGTGATGGCTTGCTATAATCCTTTGCTTCTTATTATTTTTATCATCGACACTTCTATTCTATCACGTTTGTTGAGAATCGGTCCGAATTACATTTTATTCCCTCGTGCTATTGCTTGCATATTAACTATTTTTTATTATTCGTTTCATACTCGTTTGCTATCTTGTCACCTTTTGAAAAATCCGGATATGTCATATGTTTACCATTTGATACCTTAATCACCTTCTTGGATTTCTAAAAATTATTATTAATTTTTAAGAATGTTTTACACCTTTTGTCAAGAGTTTAAATTACCAAAATACCCATTTCAAGTTTAATATCGGATCTATACATCCTCTTTGGTAAATTTATAACTAGTGTTTAAAAGGATGTCAAGTTGTATCATTTAAAATATTTGATTATATCATACTTTACATTCAACCTAATGAAATTATCAAATTAATTTATAATTTCTAACAATGATTCTAAATAATTTAGAAACTTGATTTTCTCTAATGGTAACGATAAACCTGAGTTTTAACAATAAATTCATACAGTCATCCAAAAGCTCTTAATCTGATCGGAATAATTAACTGAACTGAGTTACTTTTACTTTAAAACCCTTATCAAGAAAATACTTAAGCTAAATTTGAAAGTAATACCAAATCTTAGGCAAATAATTGTGACAAATTGCATTTTAAATGTTCATATCTAATTCATTTTATCTTGTAATCAGATTGTTACGTTTTAAAATTGTCATGTTTTACAGTTGCGTGATTTGCGATTCCTTGTTAATTAACAACATTGATTCATTTTATCGCACCTTGTCCGTTTAAGCAATTCTTGTGTTCATTCTATCTCTTGATATTTCTCCGTACTAAAAGGTCATTATTTTAATCCAAGTTTGAAAATTTATTCGAAAAGAAGTTAAGAAACTAAAGCATAGTGAGTTCTAATTGTTAAGGTACGTCGTGGTGCAGAAATTACATAGGAAGCAATGAATCAGTTCTAAAATAGGTATTCCCATTTGTTCGCATCTTCTTCCGTCTCCAGTTGAACTCTGAGCGACCAAAGTTCCTTTAGGAGGGCCGACTGTGAGAACTCGTATATTTCCCGGTAATTAAATTATTCTTTTATTCATACTTCTCTTTTTTACAATGTTTTACTTTTCTATTTATTTTTCATATGTAAATCCTGATATCTCCAGAATTTTAATTAGATTATATTTTAATTTTTTTCTGATCATTAATAATATTTTGAGTACTTGTCATTTATTATTTATTGGCAAAGTCTATGACCGTCATCAACCGTAAATATCCTGGTTATGACATAAAAATATTATTTTTATTGTCTTCATTTTAATTTTTCATTTAACGAGCATTCTTCGTAAATTTTCGATAATCCTTTAAGCGTCATTCGTTTATTTGACGCGTTAACGTTTATTAAATCATAATCCTTTCTTTATTTATTGAAATATCAGTGTTCACCGTATGTGAGCGTTTTTAATTTATATTGAGCGTTTATTTTTCGGGTTTGAGATGTACATTTCAAATCGCGTAATTTTTGAAATATCGGGCTTCGATAATACCCGCTATACTTAAAATATAACATAATTGAACTAATATACCTCTCTTTTTTGTTAGATGTGGCGTCACTCCTTATTCTCATAGACCATTTATTTTGTAAAAATTAGACGTCACAACAAGTGTTTATTTGGAAGAACACGTATTTCTTTTTCACATATATTTGATCTCACGTCATATGGTATATGACTTGCAAAAACAATAACCTAAAACACAATATCTGTTGGTGTTTATTCATCCCAACCAGGGTATATATAATCAGTCGTAGCTACGTACCAAAACAATGGATACCGGATATCACTTGGAATCGTGTAATCACTTTCCAAAGTAAATTATTCGACCCTAATGCCTGGGTATCACGAATACCTACTTGGGATAAGACCAAATGCTGTTAGAGATTTAGGCACAAATCACTAACCATTTCTTTGTTATGTATTTCTGATTCTGCATCTATTTTCCATGCAATGTTCTGTTCACCTATTTATAGGTGTAGTACTCAAATCCTAGTCAATGGAATTAACGGCCAATTAATCTCCTCTTAATGTGCTCCATAATACCAGGAACGTGGTTACAAGACCAATTAAACGTGGTCATTAAAACACTTGAATTGGTCAAAGACCGTTATAAGCATACTTGTTCAGCTCCAGCATTAGTCCATCCTTCAGTCTCACTGAAGCATCAGCAAACCCTGAAGGGTGTTCCCGCTGAAGGCCTCAGTACTGAAGAAGACTCGCTGATGAGTAAACACTGAAAACATGACTTCAGTGGAGTTACTCCCTGATGAATATCTTCAGTCCAGAGTTACACTCTCTAAAGATCATCAGCGATGCTGAACAAACTTTAACCACAATATGAGTCAGGGTGTTCATGGACTTATGGGTGTACACTCCGTACCTCCTTACCTCCTTACCCATTCACCAGTATGAACTGACCCGCAATTGAACTATATTTCCAACAATCCTCCCCAATATAGTACAATTCCTTTTGCATGAAAATTAACATTAACAAAACCAGTGCATCGATGAAAATATCCTAAGGATTGAATTTCCATCTTAGTACAATACTTCAAACATTCGAAAATTAGGGTGTTCTAAGAATTGAACCCTTCAACTACTTTGAATACATGAAGATAAAATACACACAAGTTTTCAAAGACATAACAAATCCTGACACTACTAGCCATGTGTCTATATCCAAATTCATAAATGTTGTAAGAGCCAAGTCCATGCTCCCTGAGGCGGCGAAACCTCAACATTTACATAGGTGGTTCCTCTTTAGATCATGCTCCTGCTTCAGCACTTTTTCAAAGACTTTAACCATTGAGAAGTTTATAACTTCATCCTCCTTCAGTAGGTACAAGCACATCCTTGGGATGATATACATGTGCTTCAGCCCCTAAATGTTCAGCTTTCTACATTGAACTCAGCTCCCAAGTTTTCTCAGGAGGGAGTTAGGTGTCCTAGCATTTAGTGACTAGAGTGGACTTTTAAACCCATCCCTTTACCAGACTTTATAACCAAGTCTATAGCCAATCCCTTCATCAAGTAATCAGCTAAGTTTTGTTGAGACCTCATAAACTCTATTAAAATCACCCCATTCGTGATCAGTTCACGAATCATGCTATGTCTAACACCTAGGTGTCTAGACTTACCATTGTACATCTGGATATATGCCTTAGCCAATGTAGTTGCACTATCACAACAGATAGAAATGGGTGCCATAGGTTTGACCCACAATGGAATCTCAAGAAACACGTTTCTCAACCATTCAGCTTCTTTGCCAGCAGCTGCTAGAGCCACAAACTCATATTCCATGGTAGAACCAGTAATGCAAGTTTGCTTCTTGGAAGCCTAAGAAATTGCACCACCACCAAGAAGGAATACCCATCCACTAGTGAATGAATTATCCTCAGTATTGTTGATCCAACTTGCATTAGTGTATCCTTCTAACACTAAAGGATATCCAGTATAAGACAAACAATAATCCATTGTTCCTTTCAAATACTTCAGTACCCTCTGAATTGCTTGCCAATGCTTAGTACTAGGATTACTAGTGTACCTACTCAGTTTACCCATAAAAAATGCAATGTCAGGCCTGGTACAAGTCCTGGCATATATCAAGCAACCAATAACCCTTGAATACTCAAGCTGGGAGACAGCCTGACCATTGTTAGTCATCAGTTTCTCACTTGTATCCATAGGTGTACTTACTGGAGTACAATCAAAGTGATTGAATTTTTTCAGCACCTTCTCAATGTAATGAGACTGAGAAATTACAATACCATCACTTTCATGTTTAATACTTATGCCAAGGATAACATCAGCCTCCCCCATGTCTTTCATGGAGAACTTCGATGACAAAAATCCCTTTGTCTGATCAACGTTAGCTTGGTCAGTACCAAAGATTAACATGTCATCAACATATAGGCATATGATGACTCTTTTACCAGATTCATCAAATTTGCTATATACACATTTTTCAGCTTGGTTAAGTGAATAACCATTAGACAAAACCACTTCATCAAATTTTTGGTGCCATTGCGTAGGTGCCTGCTTCAGTCCATACAAGGACTTAATCAGTTTACACACCTTACCTTCATGACCAGGAATGATGAAGCCCTGAGTTTGGTTCATATAAACCTCCTCATCCAAGTCACCATTCAAGAATGTTGTCTTCACATCCATCTGATGAATAATCAGATTATGAATACTTGCTAGAGCAATCAGCATTCTTATGGTACTGATACGTGCTATTGGAGCATAAGTATCAAAATAGTCTATCCTTGACTTTTGTTTAAATCCCTGAATGACTAACCTTGCCTTGAACTTTTCAACAGTTCCATATACCTTCATTTTACTTTTGAAAATCCACTTGTTACCAAGTGGATTACAACCTGGAGGTAGATCAACCAACACCCAAGTGTTGTTGCCCATGATGGAGTCCATCTCATCATTTATTGCTTCTTTCCAGAAAGCAACATCTTGGAACTTCATTGCTTCATCAAATGTTTTGGGATCATCCTCAACATTAAAGCAATAGGAGTATTGATCTGAGACCTCATCCCTTATACCTTCAACCAAGTATAGTTGAAACTCAGGCCCAAAATTCCTTGGAGTCCTATGCCTTGTGCTTCTTCTAAGCTCAGGCTCAGGTTGCTGAACCACAACCTCATCAGTGACCCTTTCAGGATCCACTGAAGCTCCAATGTCCTCAGCTCCAGTAGGAGTCCTGAGGCTTGGTCTAGGGACTGATGAGAACCTAGTCTCATCAAAGTTAGCATCCCTTGATTCAATGATTGAGTTTATTGAATCTGAATCATTAGGTTCAATGACAATAAACCTATATGCCTTGGAATGCTCAACATATCCAACAAAGATGCATTCAATGCCTCTTTCACCCAACGTTTTCACCTTTGGATGAGGGAATCTTACAACTGCCCTACAACCCCAAACCTTGAGATAGTTCAAGTTTGGTTTCCTTTTAGTCTAGAGTTCATAAGGGGTAATCTTGTTCCTTTTGTTGGGAACCCTATTTAATAAATAGCAAGCTGTTAACATAGCTTCACCCCAAAACCCTTGACTCAGTCCAGAGTAGGACAACATGAAATTAACCATTTCTTTCAGTACTCTATTATTTCTTTCAGATATACCATTTTGCGGGGTATAGGGGGAAGTCGTTTCATGGATTATTCCAACAGACTGAAAGTACAAAGTATCCATGTACTCACCTCCCCTATCAGTCCTTAATCTTTTGATTTGGACTCCTTGTTGTAATTCAACTTCAGTCTTAAATACTTTAAATTTATATAATGCTTCATCCTTAGTATGTAACAAGTAAACAAAGCAAAACCTAGAAGCATCATCAATAAATGTTACCAAGTATTTCTTATTCCTTAGTGAGGGAGTAGAATGCAAATCACATAGATCACTATGGATTAGTTCCAAGACATTAGTTTCACGTTTTACATCTTGAAATGGTTTCTTAGTTATTTTGTTCAGCATGCAAGTCTGACACTTTTCAGTTTCCATGTCAAATACTGGGATTAACCCATCTTTAGACATATCTTTCATCCTCTTAAAGTGGACATGGCCCAGCCTAGCATGCCATGGTGAAGAATCCTTCAGTTTACTGGTGGACAACGAGGCTGAACAAATATTTGCACTACAAGCACTAGTTGAGTTAATACTAGTGGTTGTTTCAATACTAAGCCTGAACATTTGATTACTCAAATAACCAAAACCAATAAACACACCATGTTTGGATAAAACACATCTATTAGATTCAATCACTTGTTTATAACCACAATTATTCAAAACACTACTAGAAACCAAATTCTTCCTAATATTAGGAACATGCAAAATATTAAACAAGGAAACAATCTTTCCAGAACTAAACTTAAGATCTACACAACCACGTCCATGCACTAGGGTTGTTGATTTATTAACCATGTGAAGAATAGATCCATCATTTGGTGACTCATAACTCTTGAACCATCATCTATCTTTACACACATGAACAGTTGCTCCAGAATCAACCCACCACGCAACACCATCATCCTGCACAAAATAACCTTCAGATACATATGTAACATAATAAATCTGAAGAGATTCATTAAACATATTCTGACCTTTCAGTGTTGTGTTGTTAGAACCAATCACTGAACCATTTGTGCATGATCCACTAGCCTTGCTGCCAGTACCAACACCTTTACAATCCCTTTTCAAGTGTACAGGTTTTCCACACTTCCAACAAGTCACTGATGATTACTTCTTGTTAGGATTTGCTTTGGTGTTATCATGATGCTTACGTTTACCCTTGTTGTCATTGTACATGATGGAGTTGTTATGCTCCACCATATTGACAACTGATGAACCAGCAACATTGTTGCTCTTTGGCTTGTCAGTATCTTGCACCTTGAGGGATTCCTCAATTCGCAAATGACTACCCAACTCAACAAGAGTTAAATCCTTCTTCTTATGTTTCAAGGTGTGCTTGAAATCTTTCCAAGAAGAAGGGAGTTTGTCTATGACACAAGAGACCTGAATGGTCTCATCCATGTGCATATTATGTTGTGTGAATCTACCAAGTATACCAAGAAATTCATTGTATTGTTCCATGACTGGTCTTGAATCAGTTATTTTGTAATTTGTGAAATCACTCACAAGGAACTTCTTACTTGATGCATCCTCAGCCATATATTTGGCTTCCAAGGAATCCCATAGTTCTTTATCAGATTCAAAATTTTGGAAAATATCAAATAAGGAATCAGACATACCATTGAGAATAATACCACGACACAAATAGTCATCATTCTCCCATTTGCTCCTTTTCCTTATTTCTAGCAGAGTAGCATCATCACCACCATTAGGAATGGGAGTGGTCAGCACATACACCACGTTCATGGTAGAAAGAAGAAAGTGCATCTTCTTTTGCCATCTCCTGAAATCCACCCCTTCAAACTTGTCCAGTTTGGAGAAGTTAACCACCATATGCTTCATTGCAGCCGCCATTGATTATCACAAAATAATTTACTTTGATTGTTGGTGTTTATTCGTCCCAACCAGGGTATAGATAATCAATCCTAGCTATGTGCCATACAATGGTTACCGGATATCACTTGGAATCGTGTAATCGCTTTCCAAAGTAAATTATTCGACCCTAATGCGTGGGTATCACGAATACCTACTTGGGATAAGACCAAATGCTGTTAGAGATTTAGGCACAAATCACTAACCCTTTCTTTGTTATGTATTTCTGTTTCTATGTCTATTTTCCATGCAATGTTCTGTTCATCTATTTATAGGTGTAGTACTCAAACCCTAGTCAATGGAATTAAGAGGAATTAACGGCCACTTAATCTCCTCTTAATGTGATCCATAATACCAGGAAAGTAGTTACAAGACCAATTAAACGTGGTCATTAAAACACTTGAATTGGTCAAAGACCGTTACAAGCATACTTGTTCAGCTCTAGCATTAGTCCATCCTTCAGTCCCACTGAAGATCAGCAACCCTGAAGGGTGTTCCTGCTGAAGCCCTCAGTACTGAAGAAGACTCGTTGATGAGTAAACACTAAAGACATGTCTTCAGTGGAGTTACCCCCTGATGAATATCTTCAGTCCAGAGTTACACTCTCTGAAGATCATCAGGGATGCTGAACAAACTTTAACCACAATATGAGTCAGGGTGTTCAGGGACTGTTTTTGAGTCACTTAGGTTGTAAACTGGAAAACTCATCACAAGGAACCTTTGAAAGTACACCTAGTCTAGTTTTCAAAAAGTCCGAAAGCATGTTGTGAAAATATATATCGAAGAAGTTATGTCTATTTGAAAATCGGACAAAGTGTAACCAATCCTGAAAAACTGCACTAAATGTTTCTGATGTCGCATCTTCGCACCTGTTTTTGACCCGCTTCTGGTCCGAACTGGGTAAAAGTGATTAAAAGTCTTTTTGTAATCCCCAAGATCTATTTTTCAGATTGTACTTGCGGGCGTTATGAAACCTAGTAACGAAAAATCTACTGCCCGCGAAAGATGGCAGAAATTTGCCTTTTTAGTAAAAATTCTAACTAGTTTTTAATTGTGAGGTGATTTCGTAGGTGATTCTTGCTCATCTATTGTTCCAGTGCTTTGTAATCATCTAGGTATATATATACTTAATCATATGTATCATTTAAACATTATGTTGTATCACCTATACAAGTTTGCATGCTAAAAATATCTTTTTATATATATAAAAAAAAAGCTACTGATCGTCCTACTTTAGCCCCTGTTTAGACCCTCTTATAGTTGGATTTGGTTCTTCTAATAACTAGAAACTTGTAGTTCACACAGCTAACTTTATGTAGCCGCTTAGCACACTAAAAACGAACTAATAACAAGGAACTTATGGTTGTTTTAAAAAATCTGACAGAAAGCTAAACAGCAGCTGAGAACGGAATAAATTCCAAGCGGTGGGATGAATATTTCTGTGATGTCAACTTTGACACTGTTTTTGAGACACTTAGGTTGTAAATTGGAAAACTCATCACAAGGAACCTTTGAAAGTACACCTAGTCTAGTTTTCAAAAAGTCCGAAAGCATGTTGTGAAAATATATAACGAAGAAGTTAAGTCTATTTGAAAATCGGACAAATTGTAACCAATCCTGAAAAACTGCACTAAATGTTTCTGATGTCGCATCTTCGCACCTGTTTTTGACCCGCTTCTGGTCCGAACTGGGTAAAAGTGATTAAAAGACTTCTTGTAGTCTCCGAGATATATTTTTCAGATTGTACTTGCGGGCGTTATGAAACCTAGTAACGAAAAATCTACTGCCCGCGAAAGATGACAGAAATTTGCCTTTTTAGTAGAAATTCTAACTTTACTTTTTAATTGTGAGGTGATTTCGTAGGTGATTCTTGCTCATCTATTGTTCCAGTGCTTTGTAATCATCTAGGTATATATATACTTAATCATATGTATCATTTAAACATAATGTTGTATCACCTATACAAGTTTGCATTCTAAAAATATCTTTTTTTATAAAAATAAAATAAAAAGCTGCTGATCGTCCTACTTTAGCCCCTGTTTAGACCCTCTTATAGTTGGATTTGGTTCTTCTAATAACTAGAAACTTGTAGTTCACACAGCTAACTTTATGTAGCCGCTTAGCACACTAAAAACGAACTAATAACAAGGAACTTATGGTTGTTTTAAAAAATCTGACAGAAAGCTAAACAGCAGCTGAGAACGGAATAAATTCCAAGCGGTGGGATGAATATTTCTGTGATGTCAACTTTGACACTGTTTTTGAGACACTTAGGTTGTAAATTGGAAAACTCATCACAAGGAACCTTTGAAAGTACACCTAGTCTAGTTTTCAAAAAGTCCGAAAGCATGTTGTGAAAATATATAACGAAGAAGTTAAGTCTATTTGAAAATCGGACAAATTGTAACCAATCCTGAAAAACTGCACTAAATGTTTCTGATGTCGCATCTTCGCACCTGTTTTTGACCCGCTTCTGGTCCGAACTGGGTAAAAGTGATTAAAAGACTTCTTGTAGTCTCCGAGATATATTTTTCAGATTGTACTTGCGGGCGTTATGAAACCTAGTAACGAAAAATCTACTGCCCGCGAAAGATGACAGAAATTTGCCTTTTTAGTAGAAATTCTAACTTTACTTTTTAATTGTGAGGTGATTTCGTAGGTGATTCTTGCTCATCTATTGTTCCAGTGCTTTGTAATCATCTAGGTATATATATACTTAATCATATGTATCATTTAAACATAATGTTGTATCACCTATACAAGTTTGCATTCTAAAAATATCTTTTTTTATAAAAATAAAATAAAAAGCTGCTGATCGTCCTACTTTAGCCCCTGTTTAGACCCTCTTATAGTTGGATTTGGTTCTTCTAATAACTAGAAACTTGTAGTTCACACAGCTAACTTTACGTAGCCGCTTGGCACACTAAAAACGAACTAATAACAAGGAACTTATGGCTGTTTTAAAAAATTTGACAGAAAGCTAAACAGCAGCTGAGAAAACTGAATAAATTCCAAGTGGTGGGATGAATATTTCTGTGATGTCAACTTTGACACTGTAAATTGGAAAACTCATCACAAGGAACCTTTGAAAGTACACCTAGTCTAGTTTTAAAAAGTCCGAAAGCATGTTGTGAAAATATATAACTAAGAAGTCATGTCTATTTGAAAATCGGACTAATTGTAACCAATCTTGAAAAACTGCACTAAATGTTTTTGATATCGCATCTTCGCACCTGTTTTTGACCCGCTTCTGGTCCGAACTGTGTAAAAGTGATTAAAAGACTTCTTGTAGTCCCCGAGATCTATTTTTCAGATTGTACTTGCGGGCGTTATGAAACCTAGTAACAAAAAATCTACTGCCCGCGTTAAAAATTAGACATCACAACAAGTGTTAATGCGGAACAACACGTGTTTCTTTTGCACATATATTTGATCTCACATCATATGGTATATGACTTGCAAAAACAATAAACTAAAACACAATATCTCCTTTCTTGCTTGGTTGTTCACGTCCAAAAAAACTCAATGAACAAAACCGCCTCATTTTCATCTTCTAGCTAGATATTTGTTACACAAAGTTCTAAAAGATTAATGATCACAACTTATGATCTTGGACCACGTCAACATCATCTATTTTTGGAATTTGAGGGCTGACATAAAGGCCGTATTTAACAAGTATCTAGATGAAAGAGATGAGCGATTTAAAGACTTCTCGCGTTGATTTCGTAGTTGATTCTTGTTCATCTATTGTCCAGTGCTTTGTAATCATCTAGGTATATATATACTTAATCATATGTATCATTTAAACATTATTTTGTATCACCTATACAAGTTTGCATGCTAAAAATCTCTTTTTTATAAAAAATAAAAAGTTGTTGATCGTCCTACTTTAGCCCCTGTTTAGACCCTCTTATAGTTGAATTTGGTTCTTCTAATAACTAGAAACTTGTAGTTCACACAGCTAGCTTTCCGTAGCCGCTTAGCACACTAAAAACTAACTAATAACAAGGAACTTATGGATGTATAAAAATCTAAACTGAATAAATTCTAATTGCTGGGATGAATATTTCTGTGATGTCAATTTCGACACTGTTTTGAGTCACTTAGGTTGTAAACTGGAAAAATAATCACAACGAACCTTTAAAAGTACACCGAGTCTAGTTTTCAAAAAGTCCGAAAGCACGCTGTGAAAATATATAACGAATAAGTTATGTCTATTTGAAAATCGGATAAATTGTAACCAATCCTGAAAAACTGCACTAAATATTTCTGATGTCGCATCTTCGCACCTGTTTTTGACCCGCTTCTGGTCCGAACTGGGTAAAAGTGATTAAAAGACTTCTTGTAGTCCCCGAGATCTAGTTTTCAGATTGTATTTGAGGGCGTTATGAAACCTAGTAACGAAAAATCTACTGCCCGCGAAAGATGGCAAAAATTTGCCTTTTTAGTAAAAATTCAACTATTTACTTGTTAAATGTGAGGTGATCGAGTGTAATAGAAGGCAGTTTTAGGCATTTTAAACCGAATGATCTATGATGTCTTTAATAATAATGTTGTGTGGTTTACGTACTTTCTAAATGTGTCGGGAGTTTTACAAATGTGATAAGAACCAGTTTTTGGCAAATTGTTAAAAAAAGAACGCTTCAAGATATTTTGTGAATAAAATAATTGGGGGAGTTGAATTTTAAGTATATATGGATTTATAAACGCAAATGCAAACATATGGATGGCGATTCATGCTATTACGTAATCATTCTGGCTATATTATAAACCTAAGACGCGTCTCGTCATGTTAGGTCTCGCTCGATCATATGTCGATTATGTTGCGTTTCTTTCTCGATCAACGAGTAATTGTTATCTCGTGAAGTCATGTATTGACTATTGGACGTTTGCCATTAAGTTTCCTTAACATTTCATGCACCATTAATTTTCTAGTGTTACCTTTCTGAGCGCAAATGTTGTGGATGGATCCATCGGGATTGACAATCCCTGTCCCGATTACCTTGACGCACTTACATTTGTTTATACTTGAGTATTTAGGCTGAATACTCACTAGGGGAACTTACCTTTTTTAAGCTTCGGTGTCATGAGGTAAATAGCAATAATAATGGTTTCGGACTATGGTTAATGTACATAACCATTTTTCCTCTTTCTTGTTTATAAACGAATGCTTGTGTTCCACACCTTTACTGCTAAACCTATGAATATCACTCAAATTTATGTTGACAATTTTACATGTTTAATCTCAGGTATTATTACTTAGCTTTGCTTGGATGGGAGCCCACATTATATTATCGCAGCTTGGAGATTTCTGTGTATATTTAAACTTTGGTTTTGGTAAAAACTGTCATAAAGTTTATCATATATTCTTGGTAACCATAAGTTACAAGACGATAATCAAATAATAGATTTTTCCGCTTATAAAACTCTGGGACCCTTTGTTTAAAACTCTGATCTTTTATGATGTAATGTATATGTCTTTTATTACGTCATTTCCAAGTCATTTTATAATTCATGTTACTTGTACCATGACGTGTTACCCCCTTGCTGCCTAGTTGTTCCCTTGCCTGATTTTGGGGGTCTCACAGATTGGTATCAAAGTGATGTTTATAGGGAAGGACAAAAGCTAAAGATACGTAACATATGTTCAAAAAAAAACTGTTCTCGTCAATGTAGTATCTAAACAACCAAGATCGCCAATATATATTCAAAAATTTGATCGTTCTCGCCAACTTTTCACTCGAATTAACTAAATAACCTTATTTTCTTTACCTTAAATTTGTTCTTGATTTTATGTTTAACTTTAAATGATATTTGTAATTCTTTTCCAGATTTCAATCAAATTTATGGTATTTTGTCATTAGGTTTTTTGTCAATTTATGGTAACAGTATAAAATCACGTTTTTTGTCAATTCAAACTAAAGTTATGTACGCACATTTAGAAAATGATCGGAATACTAAAAGAATTTATTAGTAAATGTGACATATATAGGCAACATAATAATCAAGAGGAACAGTTTAGCTAGAACCAATATTCTCTTCAGTAGAACTTGTTATACTATAGAGTACAATGTTGAACAATTGAAACATGTATAATTACATTGAACCCAATTGATGACCTATAATCCCTAGTCAGGCTGGATAGTCCGACTCACGGGTACTACCCGTATCCATCAGGAATGGATTAAATGCTTATGCGATGCGTGCGCAGCCCAGGAGGCCCGGTAGGCCGTTGTCACACATACGGTTAATTACTTAACCAGGTCCTTGTCGCAATGCGACAAGATCAGACATAATATAACCTATATTATAGTTATATTCGCTTAAGGAAAAGAAATATACACTTACCTTAGTTAGGTGATAAGGATCAAGCTATTTGGATGTCATTATCTCTTCCTTAGGCCGCAAGAACAAGGAGCCCAGCCTGTACTCTCTCGAGTATAAAAGGAACCCTCATGGTTCCACAAAGGTACGATACACACAATACCCTAAACACTAATATACTCAAATCGGTTACTTACTCTCACGCCAGAGTCTAATCGTGGGTCACAAACCTACAGTAAGCCTAACAGTGTCTGTTTAGTGCGTAGGATCGTCAAAACAAGTTTCACTTTGTGCAAGAGCCGGAGTCCACAAGACCCCGAATTAAGCCTAATTCGGGTCAAGCTCGGTCAATCCAACTTTTGTATCAAAAAGTTGGCGCTATCCGTGGAACCCTACACTAAGCTCTAGCTAATGACGAAAAGCGGCATGAATGAAGGCCGTCAAGGATCCTCGACGGTAGATGGTCGTATCACATCCGCTAATGTTACTCCTGGATCTACCAGTGAAGCAAACACTCGGGATGTAATCAACATACCTATCAGAATAACATGCGTACTGTTCTCAACTCCCCTACCCATGGTGGAGGAAGGAGGCGCAGAGCAAGAGTCAACTCAGCCTCCTCCTAATAAAAAAAGAAGGATAATCCAAGAGGAAAGCGAGGAAGTTGTTGCTACGAAGGCACGCGCAATAGAGGAATACGTAGCCAATAACCAACAAACCCTCATCACGTTGGTTTCCAAACACAAGAAAAGAACGAAAGGAAAGGAGCGCGCAAAACTTGTTGAATCCTCTGAAAGCAACCTGTCGAGATCGAGTGATAACCACCCTACAAAACGCATGCGCGAAGGTTACTCCTCGGATGACCAAGGCTTCTCGCAACCTAGGAGGAGAGCCAGGAAAAACGCTTTTACGAGGAGCATACAGTATTATGCGGATATAAGAAAGCGCCGCATTCCAGCAAACGTAAAAACTTATGATGGCACTTCAGATCCAGAAGACCACTTAAAAGTCTTTGAATCCCAAGCAGGCATTGAATAATGGCTAGAACATGTATGGTGCAATATGTTCAACTCTACGCTCGTAGGTAATGCGTAGATCTGGTTTGACAGGCTTCCGCCGCGAACAATTAATGGGTATGAAGTGTTGCGGAAAGCATTCAAAAGAAACTATGTGCAACAGAAAAGACATGATAGGAGTGTTGCATCACTCGCCAGAATCAAGCAGAACCATGGCGAGTAACTAGAGGACTTTCTAGAGCGTTTCAAGAGCGAGTGTATTCGGATAAAAGAGTGCCCAGATATTTTGAAAGTATCTTGCTTCATGGCGGGTATACGAAACAGTGATCTAATAAAAAAAGCTGAATGAAAAAATGCCTGAAACCCTTGATGGAGTAATAAGGCGAGTAAGATCCTTCATAAAGGGGGAATCATCTGCCTCAGAAGTAACACGAAACACTTATGACTACAGATCTGGCAACGCGTACAGTAAAGGGCCTAGCAGGCAAGGCAGACCTAGAGGTCTTGATTACCTAGGAAGTAAAAGAGAGGGGTGAGCTAGTAACTTCAGGTTTACTCCCCTTAAGTTAACCCCAAGAGAAATCCTCATATCAGAAGGTGTGAATTTCCCAAGACCATTGCCAATGACCACCCTGGTAGAAAAACGCATCGACAACGGATATTGCGAATATCATGACGAGAAGGGGCATGCTACAAATGAATGTATCCAGCTGCAAAAATATATCGAGAATTTGGTAAAGGAAAGAAAGCTGAAAAACCTTGTCAAGGAAACCGCGAAAGACGAGAAACAAAAAATCGCTAGCGCGAATGTTTACATGGTAGAATCATGGCAGCGAAGGACCAAACAAAAGGTGAGCCAAAAATTCTCGAAAGGAAAAGACATTTCCTTCCCTCCACTCAGCACGAGGAACGTCGCCTAAGGCCCGTTAGTTATAGAAGTAAGCATTGGTGAGTACAGCGTACATCGTATGTATGTGGATGGAGGCTCATCAGCAGAAATAATGTATGAACAATGCTTCCTGAAACTTAGTGTAGAAGTAAAGATCCAAATGATGCCTGCAACCTCCCTGCTCATCGGGTTCAGTGGGGAAGCGGTATGGCCTTTGGGCCAACTAAATCTAGTAGTAAAAGTGGGAAACGATGAGCATTCAACAAAAGTCTCCATGAACTTCTTGATCATACGGTCGTCATCACAATATAACGGAATTATAGGGCGACCTGCCATACTAGCTATGCGAGCAGTACATGCCACGTCTCATGGCATGATAAAGTTCCCAGTGGATGGAAGAATCGTAACGATCTTCAACATAGCGATAACACTCCTGGAGTGCAACGCGATCGCAAAACCCCCTCGGGTTACAATGGAACCCAAGATAAATTCGTCGCCAAATTTATAGGTGGCAGTCCATCCGCAGTATCCAGATCAAGAGATAACGATCGGGGGGACATTATCTGACAAAGGAAAGACTGACATGTATCGCCTCTTAATGAATAACCTAGACATCTTCGCATGGGAACACAAAGACATGACGGGGGTACCAAAGTCAATATCAGAACACAAGCTTCAAATCCGTGAAGGATACCCCCCAGTTAGGAAAAAGAAAAGAGGACAGGCCCTAGAGCGCAACAAGGTGATACTTGAGGAAGTGAAGAAGCTGGTAGACGCATGAATTATGAGGGAATTTTACTATCATGATTGGCTCGCTAACCCAGTAATGGTTAAAAAACATGATGGCAGATGGTGCATGTGCGTTGATTTCACGGAACTCAATAAAGCTTGTCCCCAAGATTGCTATCCACTCCCAGAGATAGATTGGAATGTAGAATTGTTGTGCAAATACCCCTTCAAATGCTTCCTGGACGCATAAAAGGGATACCACCAGATACAAATGGCAGAAGAAGATGATGAAAACACAACATTCCATACCAGCCGGGGTGTGTTTTGCTACACAAAAATGCCATTTAGACTCAAGAAAGCAGGGGGTACGTACCAACGGCTGGTTGATAAAGCGTTCGAAGGCCAAATAGGGCGAAATTGGAGGTGTATGTCGATGATTTGGTAATAAAAAGTCACACACAGAGCGAGCTTATCCGGGATATAGAGGAAACATTCTCAAGACTTAAGAGAATAAACATGAAGCTAAATCCAAAGAAATGCACTTTTGGGGCAACAGAAAGCATGTTCCTAGGATACATGATTGACCCTAATGGCAACAAACCTTGCCCGGAAAAGACAGACACGGTCATTCAGCTCCAAAGCCCAAAGACGAAAAAGGAAGTACAGTCCCTAAACGGGAAACTCGCAGGGTTGAATAGATTCATGTCCAAATCAGCGGAGAAGTCGCTCCCTTTATTTAAAATGCTCAAGAAGTGCATAAAGAAAGGGGACTTCAATTGGACGAAGGAAGCGGAAAATCCTTCGAGGAACTAAAAGCACATTTAGCTTCACTCACTATGTTAGTCGCGCCACATCCTAAAGAAGAGCTGATAATGTATTTGACTGCTACACACGGAGCAATCAACGCAGTGCTAATGACGGATAGAGAAAATGTGCAAACACCAGTATACTTCATAAGCAGAGCATTATAGAGTTCGGAGCTAAATTATACCCCAATGGAGATATTGGTACTCGCACTAGTGTTTTCAGCAAAAAGGTTGCGCAGATACTTCCAAGCGCACCCGATAGTGGTGATAACAGATCAAACAATAAACCAGGTAATATCAAAACCAGATGTCGCAGGTAGATTCCAAAAGTGGAGTGTTCTACTAGGGGAACACAACATTACCTACAGACCACGTAATGCCATAAAAGGACAAGTTCTGGCAGTTTTCATCATTGAAAAACCTGAAGAGGGCGTTCAGGGGCTAGAACAAAAGGAAGAAGACCAAGCCCCATGGATCCTATTCACTGACGGGTCCTCTTGCACTGATGGATCTGGTGCAGCGTTAATACTCACCAACCCCGAAGGAATGTAATTCACGTACACACTACGTTTTGAGTTCACAGCCACAGATAACGAGGCAGAGTACGAGGCACTAATAGCAGGACTAAGAATTGCAGCACGAATGGGTGTTCGCAATCTCGAGGCAAACGTGGATTCTCGACTGGTAGCAAATCACATACTCGGCGAATATGAGGCGAAAGAAGAAAACATGGTGCAATACTTGCAAAAAAGCCAAGACGTTGATTGAAGTATTTGTTAAGTTTCAAATACGCCAAGTACCCGGGGGGAGAACAAGAAAGCAGATGCACTCAGCAAAATAGCGTTCACCAGCTTTGCACACTTATCAAAGCAGGTCTTGGTAGAGATCCTTAAATAAAAGTCAATAAAAGAGCAAGAGGTCACATCAGTGGTAGAGGAAGAAGGTCCTACATGGATGACACCGATTGTGGACTATTTGACGAAGGATTCGCTCCCGCAGGATGAAATCGAAGCACGGCGAATACGAAGACGTTCGAGGCAATTCGAAGTCAGAGATGAGATTCTTTACAAATGATCATTTCTTCAGCCATGGCTAAGATGCGTGGGGCCACACCAAGCGCAATATGTCATTAGTGAAATCCACGAGGGGTCATGCGGCATGCACGCAAGACCAAGGTCTGTGGTGGCAACAGCGTTGCGCAGTAGGTATTACTGGCCAATCATGCACACGGACGCACGAACGCTGATCAATAAATGCAATGACTGCCAAGTACACAGGCCAATACCACGACAACTCCAAGAGGAACTAACACCTATCACTTCCCTTTGGCTATTTTTCAAGTGGGGAATATATATCACAGGACCTTTTCCTATAGCTGCGGGTGGAACTAAGTTCCTCATAGTCACGATGGATTACTTCACGAGATGGATTGAAGCGAAGGCGGTCGCAACAATCACGAGGAGCCAAGTAAAACGGATCGTATGGGACAATATACTATGTCGCTTCGGACTACCCGGGGAGATAGTTTCTGATAATGGAAAACAATTCGCGGAGAACCCATTCAAAGATTGGTGCGTGAAAAATAACATACACCAACAGTTCGCATCGGTAGCTCATCCGCAAACAAATAAACTTGTGGAAAGAGCAAACGAGTGTCTGGGAGATGGCATAAAAGCTCGATTGGGGGAACACAATAAAAAATGGGTCGATGAGCTATCACATGTCTTGTGGGCATATCGCATAATGATAAAAATAGCTACGAGTGATACCCCTTTCTCTCTAACATACGGCACAGAGGAAGTTATCCTAGCCGAGATTGGATTACAAACACTTCGCACAGCAGAGGTGGACATGGTCACAAATGACGATGAACTGCGATTGAACTTGGATATAATCGAGGAGCGGAGAGAGTTGGCAGCTATACACGAAGCCAAGTCAAAAGAAAAAATGCAGGGTTACTACGACGCTAGGGTACGAAAGACTTCCTTTAGGCCGGGTGATTTCGTGTATCGCTCAAACGCGGCCAGCCGCGCTGAGAATACAAGAACACTTGGTCCTATGTGGGAGGGACCTTTCATGGTGACAGATGCACTAGGGAATGGCGCGTATCGACAACGGGACATGGATGGTCGCGACCTACAAAGGCCTTGGAACATATGCCACCTAAAGAAGTGCTACCTTTAGCGGCGAACTTCTTGAACCAATGTATCAATTTTTCTTTTATTTCATGTATTAATAATCTTGCAAGTATTAATAAAACTATCGTGGTCCCTAGCTAGTTCCACAACACATTCTGAAAACAGTTTTTTGTCATACATATTTTTTTTATATGTTGCCTACTGGCGCACGCGTGCAAAACGTTTCCAGGAGAAATAAGAGGAACGAGCCTACCCTACTAATTAGACTCGTCGAGTAAGTGGGATGCAACCCCATCGACCATGGATCATGTATCCTTGTTAGGCCCCTTGCTATTAATGACGTCATAGCAAGTTATGTAGCCAGTAGACTCTGAGACTGATAAGACACAATCGTCACACCTAACAAATGGTCAGCCTCACCTGGCTGTCCTTGTGGTAGTAGCGGTACACTGCACGTAATGAGCTTGCCTCACCCATGATGACCATTTATGAGTTTACATTAACTCATTATGCGAATTTGTGCTATAAACATTAAAGATACTTATCATAACAAAAATGGGAAGTGTTTATTACAAACAAGGGAGAACATTCGCACATAACAATAAACAAAATATTTACAAGTCAGTCAAGCAGTTGGAGAGAAAATAGGTCTCGGACGAGGAACTCTTCAATTTCAGCAAGGGGGGGGGGGGCAGTAAGCTGTGGCGCGGTGTTCTCTCATGCCCTTCTCCATCAGGTCTAGCACGCGTGAGTCCCTCTCTAGGAACGGTAAAGGCAGCACATGGATGGAGGGGGAAAGGTGGGCCGCACCAACAGAAGGTGTAGCCACTACGTTCAGCATGGCCTTCTTAGGAGCAGCGCGACTTTCATGTGCCGCGAGCACCTCAGATAACAGCACTTCCTTCTCCACCCTAAATGGATCGAGTGTGTCCCAGGGATGATCAAATATGGGTACGGTCAACTGCTCCGGGGAAGGCTTGAGATGGAAATCTGGTTGTGCTTTTGCGCCCTCCGCCTTGTGGCGCGCTAAAGTAAGGACCTCCATCACGATCTCGAGGGGCATCTCATGGTCCTTATCATCAAGACCAAAGGATGGCAGCGGACATGCACTCATTTCTTTTAGGGATGATGTGAGCATGGACTCGGCATTTGGATCATAAAAGGGCACCTCTGCTAACCCTTTCTTTAGAAGATCCGCCTTGTGCGCTTTCATCAAACCCTTTGACGTACCCTCGTTCACCGCGGCTACAACGGACATGGAAAAGGTAGTTCTTAAAGTAGAGTCTTCCAAAGCACCAATCACGGCTAAGTGCAAGCCATGGCACACCAGCCACCGCTTCTCGGCTACCTCCTTCATCAAGCGAGGATATAGATCTTCATCCAGCTCAATGCTCAGCCTATTTAGTTGGCTGCTGAGATCACCTACATCCTCTTTCACCCTGGCGCCCAGCGCATCAACATCCGCCACAAACTTGTACTTCCCCTCCTCAAAGGCCCCCATGGCAATCTGGTTGGAGGCCTTTAGCTGGTTGAGTTGGGCGCTCTCCTCTTTGAGAGCGGATGACAACTTGTTCTTCTCTTCCGTTAAGGAGTGGATGAGGGTGGTATCTTGTTATCCTCTTTCGACCTCTTGGTCTATTTTCTCTTGCATTTCCCCAAGAGTGAGGGATTTCTCCTCAGTAATATGCCTAAGTCTCTCTTCAGTAGTGTGGACTTGGGCAGATAGCTCTAGGTGGCTCTTCTTGAGATGTGACATCAACGTCACATGCTGCGTCAAAAAGTAGCTAACTTTTCTGCCAGAACGGCGTCGCTCATCCCCTCCAGAATTTCAGCTCGGCCACGGGGCACGATGTTGTCCAAAAAGCTTAAGCAATCGAACGCACTGGTTAACTCAGAAGACGCGGGCAATTCCCAGTCAGGAGCAAAGACAGGGTCTTGAGGGAACCTGCTTCCCCCCGCTGATGAAGTCTCTTTTTTGGAGGAAGGCGTAGCCTCAGCCTTAGCAAAAGACTTCTCTTGGTCGTCGCTAGTACATAGGAAAAGTGGTTAGGTAGACATAAGGGGACATATAGATAAAATCCTTCATATATAGAAGAGTGTTTACCTTAAATTAATGGTGGCAGGAGGAGTGCGCAGGGGAGTCGTCACAAGATTCTCCTCGAACTCTTCCTCGGTTGTGCGCACTTCTGCCCATGAGGGCCCGACCCCTATGCGCGCGGCTTTGCGCGACGATGATGGGGGCTCCTTTGCCTTTTCCCTAATGTGGAGTTTTCCTCTTCCTCAAATTCTTCCTCGGCCTTCTCAGCGTCCTCGGTAAGATTATCGGACGACAGCGAGGAGCTGAGAAAGGGCGGTGGTTGTTGTTGGGCTGGTGGTTGTTGTCCCGGAGGTGGTGGTGGCTGGTCTGCGCCGGTATCATCATTCTCTTGGGCGGCGGAAGGATCCCCAACTTCCAGATCCATGGTATTCTTTTGTGCACCTTCCTGGAGCGACTCTTCATTTTCCTTCTCAAGACGGGAGTAGACCATCAAATCTTCCGGAAAGGCACCACGAACGAGGTCAAGAATATCCATAGCTACGCAGAAACAAACAGACAAATAGGAGGATACATTTTAGTTTTTTGGCACAAGATGGTACTTACAGAATGCTACGATGATTGCGGGAAGAACCACTAACCCTGGCCACTCCGGGTGCGAAAAAAGTTTTCCTATGTGCGCCACAGATGACTGTGCGACTTAGGCCAAGAGTATCTAACACACTCTTCGGATACGGTTATACGGGAATGCGATTGTTGCTTAGGGTCTCCGCGTCCTCAGAGTTGTAGGAGTTACGGCCAGGTAAGGGGTCCTTCCTCACTATTCTAGGGGTCACGAAGGGGAAGTGAAAAGGAAAGGCGACATCGTTAACCCACAAGAATATATCATTTCAGTCCCTTAGGGAGTATATTTCCCAAGACCATTGCCAATGACCACCCCGGTAGAAAAACGCATCGGCAACGGATATTACGAATATCATGACGAGAAGGGGCATGCTACAAATGAATGTATCCAGCTGCAAAAATATATCGAGAATATGGTAAAGGAAAGAAAGCTGAAACACCTTGTCAAGGAAACCGCGAAAGACGAGAAACAAAAAATCGCTAGCGCGAATGTTTACATGGTAGAATCATGGCAGCGAAGGACCAAACAAAAGGTGAGCCAAAAATTCTCGAAAGGAAAAGACATTTCCTTCCCTCCACTCAGCACGAGGAACGTCGCCTAAGGCCCGTTAGTTATAGAAGTAAGCATTGGTGAGTACAGCGTACATCGTATGTATGTGGATGGAGGCTCATCAGCAGAAATAATGTATGAACAATGCTTCCTGAAACTTAGTGTAGAAGTAAAGATCCAAATGATGCCTGCAACCTCCCTGCTCATCGGGTTCAGTGGGGAAGCGGTATGGCCTTTGGGCCAACTAAATCTAGTAGTAAAAGTGGGAAACGATGAGCATTCAACAAAAGTCTCCATGAACTTCTTGATCATACGGTCGTCATCACAATATAACGGAATTATAGGGCGACCTGCCATACTAGCTATGCGAGCAGTACATGCCACGTCTCATGGCATGATAAAGTTCCCAGTGGATGGAGGAATCGTAACGAGCTTCAACATAGCGATAACACCCATGGAGTGCAACGCGATCGCAAAACCCCCTCGGGTTACAATGGAACCCAAGATAAATTCGTCGCCAAATTTATAGGTGGCAGTCCATCCGCAGTATCCAGATCAAGAGATAACGATCGGGGGGACATTATCTGACAAAGGAAAGACTGACATGTATCGCCTCTTAATGAATAACCTAGACATCTTCGCATGGGAACACAAAGACATGACGGGGGTACCAAGGTCAATATCAGAACACAAGCTTCAAATCCGTGAAGGATACCCCCTAGTTAGGAAAAAGAAAAGAGGACAGGCCCTAGAGCGCAACAAGGTGATACTTGAGGAAGTGAAGAAGCTGGTAGACGCAGGAATTATGAGGGAATTTTACTATCATTATTGGCTCGCTAACCCAGTAATGGTTAAAAAAACATGATGGCAGATGGCGCATGTGCGTTGATTTCACGGAACTCAATAAAGCTTGTCCCCAAGATTGCTATCCACTCCCAGAGATAGATTAGAATGTAGAATTGTTGTGCAGGTACCCCTTCAAATGCTTCCTGGACGCATACAAGGGATACCACCAGATACAAATGGCAGAAGAAGATGAAGAAAACACAACATTCCATACCAGCCAGGGTGTGTTTTGCTACACAAAAATGCCATTTAGACTCAAGAAAGCAGGGGGTACGTACCAACGGCTGGTTGATAAAGCGTTCGAAGGCCAAATAAGGCGAAATTGGAGGTGTATGTCGATGATTTAGTAATAAAAAGTCACACACAGAGCGAGCTTATCCAGGATATAGAGGAAACATTCTCAAGACTTAAGAGAATAAACATGAAGCTAAATCCAAAGAAATGCACTTTTGGGGCAACAGAAAGCATGTTCCTAGGATACATGATTGACCCTAATGGCAACAAAGCTTGCCCGGAAAAGAGAGACGCGGTCATTCAGCTCCAAAGCCCAAAGACGAAAAAGGAAGTACAGTCCCTAAACGGGAAACTCGCAGGGTTGAATAGATTCATGTCCAAATCAGCGGAGAAGTCGCTCCCTTTATTTAAAACGCTCAAGAAGTGCATCAAGAAAGGGGACTTCAATTGGACGAAGGAAGCGGAAAATCCTTCGAGGAACTAAAAGCACATTTAGCTTCACTCACTATGTTAGTCGCACCACATCCTAAAGAAGAGCTGATAATGTATTTGACTGCTACACACGGAGCAATCAACGCAGTGCTAATGACGGATAGAGAAAATGTGCAAACACCAGTATACTTCATAAGCAGAGCATTATAGAGTTCGGAGCTAAATTATACCCCAATGGAGATATTGGTACTCGCACTAGTGTTTTCAGCAAAAAGGTTGCGCAGATACTTCCAAGCGCACCCGATAGTGGTGATAACAGATCAAACAATAAACCAGGTAATATCAAAACCGGATGTCGCAGGTAGATTCCAAAAGTGGAGTGTTCTACTAGGGGAACACAACATTACCTACAGACCACGTAATGCCATAAAAGGACAAGTTCTGGCAGATTTCATCATTGAAAAACCTGAAGAGGGCGTTCAGGGGCTAGAACAAAAGGAAGAAGACCAAGCCCCATGGATCCTATTCACTGACGGGTCCTCTTGCACTGATGGATCTGGTGCAGCGTTAATACTCACCGACCCCGAATGAATGGAATTCACGTACACACTACGTTTTGAGTTCACAGCCACAGATAACGAGGCAGAGTACGAGGCACTAATAGCAGGACTAAGAATTGTAGCACGAATGGGTGTTCGCAATCTCGAGGCAAACGTGGATTCTCGACTGGTAGCAAATCACATACTCGGCGAATATGAGGCGAAAGAAGAAAACATGGTGCAATACTTGCAAAAAAGCCAAGACGTTGATTGAAGTACTTGTTAAGTTTCAAATACGCCAAGTACCCGGGGGGAGAACAAGAAAGCAAACGCACTCAGCAAAATAGCGTTCACCAGCTTTGCACACTTATCAAAGCAGGTCTTGGTAGAGATCCTTAAATAAAAGTCAATAAAAGAGCAAGAGGTCACATCAGTGGTAGAGGAAGAAGGTCCTACATGGATGACACCGATTGTGGACTATTTGACGAAGGATTCGCTCCCGCAGGATGAAATCGAAGCACGGCGAATACGAAGACGTTCGAGGCAATTCGAAGTCAGAGACGAGATTCTTTACAAATGATCATTTATTCAGCCATGACTAAGATGCGTGGGGCCACACCAAGCGCAATATGTCGTTAATGAAATCCACGAGGGGTCATGCGGCATGCACGCAAGACCAAGGTCTGTGGTGGCAACAGCGTTGCGCAGTAGGTATTACTGGCCAATTTTGCACACGGACGCACGAACGCTCATCAATAAATGCAATGACAGCCAGGTACACAGGCCGATACCACGACAACCCCAAGAGGAACTAACACCTATCACTTCCCTTTGGCCATTTTTCAAGTGGGGAATATATATCACAGGACCTTTTCCTATAGCTGCGGGTGGAACTAAGTTCCTCATAGTCACGATGGATTACTTCACGAGATGGATTGAAGCGAAGGCGGTCGCAACAATCACGAGGAGCCAAGTAAAACCGATCGTATGGGACAATATAGTATGTCGCTTCGGACTACCCGGGGAGATAGTTTCTGATAATGGAAAACAATTCGCGGAGAACCCATTCAAAGAGTGGTGCGTGAAAAATAACATACACCAACAGTTCGCATCGGTAGCTCATCCGCAAACAAATAAACTTGTGGAAAGAGCAAACAAGTGTCTGGGAGATGGCATAAAAGCTCGATTGGGGGAACACAATAAAAAATGGGTCGATGAGCTATCACATGTCTTGTGGGCATATCGCATAATGATAAAAATAGCTACGAGTGATACCCCTTTCTCTCTAACATACGGCACAGAGGCAGTTATCCTAGCCGAGATTGGATTACAAACACTTCGCACAGCAGAGGTGGACATGGTCACAAATGACGATGAACTGCGATTGAACTTGGATATAATCGAGGAGCGGAGAGAGTTGGCAGCTATACACGAAGCCAAGTCAAAAGAAAAAATGAAGGGTTACTACGACGCTAGGGTACGAAAGACTTCCTTTAGGCCGGGTGATTTCGTGTATCGCTCAAACGCGGCTAGACGCGCTGAGAATACAAGAACACTTGGTCCTAAGTGGGAGGGACCTTTCATGTATTAATAATCTTGCAAGTATTAATAAAACTGTCGTGGTCCCTAGCTAGTTCCACAACACATTCTGAAAACAGTTTTTGGTCATACATATTTTTTTTATATGTTGCCTACTGGCGCACGCGTGCAAAACGTTTCCAGGAGAAATAAGAGGAACGAGCCTACCCTACTAATTAGACTCGTCGAGTAAGTGGGAAGCAACCCCATCGACCATGGATCATGTATCCTTGTTAGGCCCCTTGCTATTAATGACGTCATAGCAAGTTATGTAGCCAGTAGACTCTGAGACTGATAAGACACAATCGTCACACCTAACAAATGGTCAGCCTCACCTGGCTGTCCTTGTGGTAGTAGCGGTACACTGCACGTAATGAGCTTGCCTCACCCATGATGACCATTTATGAGTTTACATTAACTCATTATGCGAATTTGTGATATAAACATTAAAGATACTTATCATAACAAAAATGGGAAGTGTTTATTACAAACAAGGGAGAACATTCGCACATAACAATAAACAAAATATTTACAAGTCAGTCAAGCAGTTGGAGAGAAAATAGGTTTCGGACGAGGAACTCTTCAATTTCAGCAAGGGGGGGGGGGGGGGCAGTAAGCTGTGGCGTGGTGTTCTCTCATGCCCTTCTCCATCAGGTCTAGCATGCGTGAGTCCCTCTCTAGCAACGGTAAAGGCAGCACATGGATGGAGGGGGAAAGGTGGGCCGCACCAACAGAAGGTGTAGCCACTACGTTCAACATGGCCTTCTTAGCAGCAGCGCGGCTTTCATGTGCCGCGAGCACCTCAGACAACAGCACTTCCTTCTCAACCCTAAATGGATCGAGTGTGTCCCAGGGATGATCAAATATGGGTACGGTCAACTGCTCCGGGGAAGGCTTGAGATGGAAATCTGGTTATGCTTTTGCGCCCTCCGCCTTGTGGCGCGCTAAAGTAAGGACCTCCATCACGATCTCGAGGGGCATCTCATGGTCCTTATCATCAAGACCAAAGGATGGCAGCGGACATGCACTCATATCTTTTAGGGATGATGTGAGCATGGACTCGGCATTTGGATCATAAAAGGGCACCTCTGCTAACCCTTTCTTTAGAAGATCCGCCTTGTGCACTTTCATCAAACCCTTTGACGTACCCTCGTTCACCGCGGCTACAACGGACATGGAAAAGGTAGTTCTTAAAGTAGAGTCTTCCAAAGCACCAATCACGGCTAAGTGCAAGCCATGGCACACCAGCCACCGCTTCTCGGCTACCTCCTTCATCAAGCGAGGATATAGATCTTCATCCAGCTCAATGCTCAGCCTCTTTAGTTGGCTGCTGAGATCACCTACATCCTCTTTCACCCTGGCGCCCAGCGCATCAACATCCGCCACAAACTTGTACTTTCCCTCCTCAAAGGCCCCCATGGCAATCTGGTTGGAGGCCTTTAGCTGGTTGAGTTGGGCGCGCTCCTCTTCGAGAGCGGATGACAACTTGTTCTTCTCTTCCGTTAAGGAGTGGATGAGGGTGGTATCTTGTTATCCTCTTTCGACCTCTTGGTCTATTTTCTCTTGCATTTCCCCAAGAGCGAGGGATTTCTCCTCAGTAATATGCCTAAGTCTCTCTTCAGTAGTGTGGACTTGGGCAGATAGCTCTAGGTGGCTCTTCTTGAGATGTGACATCAACGTCACATGCTGCGTCAAAAAGTAGCTAACTTTTCTGCCAGAACGGCGTCGCTCATCCCCTCCAGAATTTCAGCTCGGCCAGGGGGCACGATGTTGTCCAAAAAGCTTAAGCAATCGAACGCACTGGTTAACTCAGAAGACGCTGGCAATTCCCAGTCAGGAGCAAAGACAGGGTCTTGAGGGAACCTGCTTCCCCCCGCTGATGAAGTCTCTTTTTTGTAGGAAGGCGTAGCCTCAGCCTTAGCAGAAGACTTCTCTTGGTCGTCGCTAGTACATAGGAAAATTGGTTAGGTAGACATAAGGGGACATATAGATAAAATCCTTCATATATAGAAGAGTGTTTACCTTAAATTAATGGTGGCAGGAGGAGTGCGCAGGGGATTCGTCACAAGATTCTCCTCGAACTCTTCCTCGGTTGTGCGCACTTCTGCCCATGAGGGCCCGACCCCTATGCGCGCGGCTTTGCGCGACGATGATGGGGGCTCCTTTTCCTTTTCCCTAATGTGGAGTTTTCCTCTTCCTCAAATTCTTCCTCGGCCTTCTCAGCGTCCTCGGTAAGATTATCGGACGACAGCGAGGAGCTGAGAAAGGGCGGTGGTTGTTGTTGGGCTGGTGGTTGTTGTCCCGGAGGTGGTGGTGGCTGGTCTGCGCCGGTATCATCATTCTCTTGGGCGGCGGAAGGATCCCCAACTTCCAGATCCATGGTATTCTTTTATGCACATTCCTGGAGCGACTCTTCATTTTCCTTCTCAAGACAGGAGTAGACCATCAAATCTTCCGGAAAGGCACCACGAACGAGGTCAAGAATATCCATAGCTACGCAGAAACAAACAGACAAATAGGAGGATACATTTTAGTTTTTTGGCACAAGATGGTACTTACAGAATGCTACGATGAATGCGGGAAGAACCACTAACCCTGGCCACTCCGGGTGCGAAAAAAGTTTTCCTATGTGCGCCACAGATGACTGTACGACTTAGGCCAAGAGTGACTGACACACTCTTCAGATACGGTTATACGGGAATGCGATTGTTGCTTAGGGTCTCTGCGTCCTCAGAGTTGTAGGACTTACGGCCAGGTAAGGGGTCCTTCCTCACTATTCTAGGGGTCACGAAGGGGAAGTGAAAAGGAAAGGCGACATCGTCAACCCACAAGTAAATATCATTTCAGTCCCTTAGGGAGTATATTTTTCCATCTTAGCACTGCATCCCGCCCTTTCGCGTAGCGAAGGATACCTCACCATTGGCTAGTTTCCGTTGGTAGAAAACACTGAATAGGTCTACGGTCGGCTCTATATCTAGTGTGCGGCAGTTAATTTCGAAATTTGAAACCTTGGCTGCCCTTATACAATGCAATTGAGAGACGTGGGTCTCATAATGCATCAGCACATTAACAAGGAAGCGGGACATGGGTATACGCTGGTTCGTGTAGTAAAAAAACCGGGTGTACACTCCTATCTTTCCCACGGGAGCTTGGCTTATATTGTGTTGAGGGTTTCGAATTTATGGGTGCAGATAATTTGGTATGTAGTAATAGGTGGTGAATTGATCTAGCTCCCCTATGGTCAAGATTAACGTGACATCGGATAACTGTCTCACCATTGTGACGTGTATAAAAATAAGGTGGTCGCAAGGGTTACCTTAGAAGAGATCTGGTAACGATGGAGTGTTTTGAAGACGTTAATGGGAGTTTGAGAGGTTGAAGGTGAATAAACAGTCAAAATGGGGGCGTTAGGGTATATATAGACTTTCTAAGTTACTGTTTACTGCTTGGATATGTGCCACGTGTTACCCACTTGCTTAATCCAACGGTGGAATGTGAAGAGGTAACTATGACGTGGCATACGCTTTTCCTAGATTTCGAGGGAGTTGGGTAAAAGGGGGGATGAATTTTTTCTTGGCGGGAATGTTTGAATTCTTTACAACGGAGTGGATTGTGCGCCTATTGTTTTTTTAGCACTTGGCAGCTTATAGTCTAGTAGCCGTGGTTAGAACCTGCGACCACTACACTGGGGCGACATGATGACGTATAGTCCCTAGTCGGGCTGGATAGTCCGACTCACGGGTACTACCCGTATCTATCATGAATGGTTTAAATGCTTATGCGATGCGCACGCAGCCTAGGAGGCCCAATAAGCCGTTGTCGCATGTACGGTTAATTACTTAACCAGGTTCTTGTCGTAGTGCGACAGAATCAGACAAAATATAACCTATATTATAGTTATATCCGCCTAAGGAAAGGAGATATACACTGGTCAACCTATTTGGAGTCATTATATCTTCCTTAGGCCGCAAGAACAGGGAGCTCAGCCTGGACTCTCTCGGGTATAAAAGGAACCCTCATGGTTCTACAAAGGTACGATACACACAATACCCTAAACACTAATATACTAAAATCGGTTACTTACTCTCATGCCGGAGTCTAATCTTGGGTCACAAACCCACAGTAAGCCTAACGGTGTCTGTTTAGTGCGTAGGGTCCTCAAAACAAGTTTCACTTGGTGCAAGAGCCGGAGTCTACAAGACCCCGAATTAAGCCTAATTCGGGTTAATCTCGGTCCATCCAACTTTTGTATCAATACCAATGATCATAATTTATGGAACCTTTATATTGGTTAGTTAGCCGATGGTTAACCGACCCCCTGGCAGCCAAAATAGGATCACGTTTCTGTTGCAACACACAGTATCAATTAGGCAAATCTGGGGAGACTAGTTTCACACAACAAACAGGCCTTGCAGATTCGGGACACAAAAAACAGACCGTAGACTTTTACTGATGTTGGTTACGGAGTATATGATGTTGGCTATTATATTCCAATTCAAGACATGTTGTAATGAACTAATTATGATAAGTGATATGTGACGTTTGAAATTCAATATACATAAGTGATATGTGCCTTATTTCAACTAATGGATAACTAAACAATGGTCAGATCTAAAATTAATTGGGGAAGAATGGTCAGATTCGATTGATTGAAATCTGGAAACGAATTACAAATATCATTTAAAGTTAAATATAAAATCAAGAACAAATTTCAGGTAAAGAAGATAAGGTTACTTTAGTCAATTCAAGTGGAAAGTTGGCTAGATCGATCAAATTTTTAAATATATATTGGCGAGCTTGGTTGTTTAGATACTACATTGACGACAACATTTTTTTTGAATATATGTTACGTATCTTTTATCTTTTGTCCTATAGGGAACTGAGTCATTTTCAAAACTTGGTCTATAACCGAAAATTTAAATGTTTCATGTTTCTTAGTGTCAAACACAAAATCTGCCATTGTTGTTCGATATCTGCGCGGGTAACTCTCTAATCCTTATTATTTAATTTTAATTATCGTTGTAGTATTTCATCTCTTGATTACATTTTGAAATATTACATCACTCTAATGACGATAATTACTATCTCTTTCCAAATCCTTTGTGTTTCATTAATTACCATGGGATATTACTTGATTACATATGCCCTTACTGCATTTCTAGAATTCTTGTTCTTGTGAATTGATCTTGTTGCAATGATTTTATATTGTTATGACGTTTCATACTTGTATTCGGAGCGCGTATGCTGCCGAATTTTCATACTCACTTTTCTGAGTACTATTGCTATCTTGTTTATGTGTGATACGATTGACCTCATATACTCGTTCGTTTTGAACTGTCTGTTTTTCTCGACTCACTGTTACATATTGTCGTATTCTCGTGATACCATTGTTCGGGATTAAATAAGTGTTGTTTTCAATGAAACTTTCGATTTCATTTTACTACCGGGCGTGTTACCTTCATTGTTTAACTCTTTTAAGATATCTATTTAGATATCAAAATTGTTTGTGATTGGATGTACAGTCTATAGACTATTGTGTAGCTCAATGTGTCTCCGAAAAATACTAAAGGACATCGTGTGAGTCACACATCTCGAAGCATTCTTTGTATCCGTGTTGAATAATATCGTGGGTTTTCATAACCTTGATTGACCTTTACGTCACCGTTTTACGCGACACTAGTATATCGATTAAATATTACTTCATTGACCATTCTCCGTTTCGACTTCGAATTACAACGTTCGTTTGTACCGTAATTGGAAACACCACCGTCATCTTTTAATTCATATCCTATGATATAATGTGGTGCTTGTTTGGAATAAGATTTTACTCCTATAAACTTGTATCCTCCCCTTTCATCAAACCTCCTCGCTCCGGGAGTGCAACTCGTTAATGTTCCATTTCTTTCTTGGTATGTCTTGTGATTTTGGAAAATCACACCGCCAAGAGACATTCCTGCATTGCATCTTGAAATCGAAGACACGGATGTCATGAACCGTTTTTGATTTCTTAGTTTAGTGTTAGCATTCTTGAACCAATTTTATACGATGTTTTCCTTTATATGCTTAATTATACAATTTATTCTCTTTCGTCTTTATGGAATCCACAAGTCACGTGTGTACATAAATTCCAAGTTGTTAGGAAGTTTGATTAAATTTCTAGGTGTGTCGAAAAATATACTTTCTGCAGAAAAGTTACATATAATTTAACGATGTCGAGAAAATATTTTTATAAACTGTAGACGTAAAAATATGTTTCTGCTTGTTGAGACGTTCGTTTAGGACATAAAATTTGACCCGAAAATCGTAAAAACGAGCAAATTACGCTCATTTGAAATTATAAAATTTAAGAACTTAATTTTGCGTATTTCAAAAATATCACTTTGTTGACAGATTTAATGCAAGGGAATTTTCTTCCATTTTTAATCTGTTTCAAGTCTCGAGTAAAACTAGAAAGTTGTTCAAAATATCGTTTTACATCAAATTGCCTTAGACTTCGAATCTTAAAAATATCATTTAGTGAGTCAATTGGTCTGGTCAGACCCCAAAAGTCAAACTTAAAAGTCAAAGCTGATGGACTTAAAAAATATGGTTTGAAGCGTTTTTGAGTTCGTTTGAGCTCGTAAAATTTTAACGAATGATATGTTACAACTAAAAACATTAAATGCGTTTGAAGACGTTTAAAATAAAATAGTAACTTTGACTTTGGTCATACATACATATATCTTGAACTTTTGGAACCAATTGATTTGATAAACCGATGATGAACTATATGTTTCGAAAAATGTGTACATTTTTATGCGTCCCTATTTACGTGTTAAATTCCTAAACTTACCTAAAATAGAAACTTTTCGGAGTAGTTGTACTATTTGGGAACTGATGCCCTACTTTCTTAAAAGTATATTTATGTCAAATAAATTACAACATGAGCACATATGGATTCCTTTCTCTTCTCTTTCATATATGACTTATTTATCATTCTATATTGTCTTTCTTTACTTCTAACGTACAACTGATTTTGGCCAAGGATTGAAATTCTTGTTTCACATCGTTCATTATCATTGTGACACGGGTCTCATGACCACTCCAACTAAACCTTTTGAAACTTTATCAATTTGTAACTATTTCATCGATTGTCTGAGGAACCACTCTTTACTACACTCGTCTAACCCACTCGCTATTTTATAAGATGTCACCATATAAACCAAAATTATTAATGTTTGCAAATCATTTTACTAAAAAGTTCTACTTGGGCTTTACAAAATATTTGAATGTTACCTTGTTCTTATAAAGAATTCTTGTGACATTATGATTGTTGATTCAAATATCTAGCCGATTTACCTATTTGTGAAAAGTTTCATAAATTATTCTAAATCATGTTTTACAAATGGCATTATATACATATTTTAAATCATACGATATGTAATACTAGTTTGACGAAGCTGAGCATCGAATTGCTACTCCAAAATTATGCATGGCCTGATCACCTATGCGTAACTTAGAAGGAGCCATGCGAGGCCGAATAGTAGTCGCCTTAAATATTTGGCCAGGAACCAACTTTTACTTATGTTCTTTAAAAAGTTAGATAAAATAAAGTTTAGAAAACTTTTACATCTTATGTGAGTAACACCAGTTCGCGACATACACATTTGAACCCTTATCTTTTCTTGAACAAAGTACATGCCTCAAACACCTATTTCCTCACTCAACGATCCTTGTTTTACTTTTTACCTCATCATCCTCATGATACAATTCTCGTTACCACGCGTCTAAATTCTTATCATTGATACCAGACTTGAAAGTTTCAATGTTTTTATGCTTATTCATTGACCAACCTTCTCTATCTATTTTGGTAGACCTTCGAAACATCGTTGGACGTGGATAATGATTTTCTTTATCCCTCATGATGTGTGTTAGATTATATCGTCTTGAAAATTCATTTGTGTGAATCATGTGTTGACTTCTCTTTCTCATTGCTAATGTTGTTTATTTTGCTAGAATTACTCTCAAGTGACTTCTTAAGAATTTTCTTTGATTTGAAAATTCATTGTGTGGCTTTTTTTTCGATCATGTATCGACCATCGAGAACTTAATAAGTAGTTCTTGGTGACATCAACTGCACTCAAGAAGTGATGGCTTGCTATAATCCTTTGCTTGTTATTATTTTTATCATCGACACTTCTATTCTATCACGTTTGTTGAGAATCGGTCCGAATTACATTTTATTCCCTCGTGCTATTGCTTGCATATTAACTATTTTTTATTATTCGTTTCATACTCGTTTACTATCTTGTCACCTTTTGAAAAATCCGGATATGTCATATGTTTACCATTTGATACCTTAATCACCTTCTTGGATTTCTAAAAATTATTATTAATTTTTAAGAATTTTTTACACCTTTTGTCAAGAGTTTAAATTACCAAAATACCCTTTTCAAGTTTAATGTCGGATCTATACATCCTCTTTGGTAAATTTATAACTAGCGTTTAAAAGGATGTCAAGCTGTATCATTTAAAATATTTGATTATATCATACTTTACATTCAACCTAATGAAATTATCAAATTAATTTATAATTTCTAACAATGATTCTAAATAATTTAGAAACTTGATTTTCTCTAATGGTAACGATAAACCTGAGTTTTAACAATAAATTCATACAGTCATCCAAAAGCTCTTAAGCTGATCGAAATAATTAACTGAACTGAGTTACTTTTACTTTAAAACCCTTATCATGAAAATACTTAAGCTAAATTTGAAAGTAATACCAAATCCTAGGCAAATAATTGTGACAAATTGCATTTTAAATGTTCATATCTAATTCATTTTATCTTGTAATCAGATTGTTACGTTTTAAAATTGTCATGTTTTACAGTTGCGTGATTTGTGATTCCTTGTTAATTAACAACATTGATTCATTTTATCGCACCTTGTCCGTTTAAACAATTCTTGTGTTCATTCTATCTCTTGATATTTCTCCGTACTAAAAGGTCATTATTTTAATCCAAGTTTGAAAATTTATTCGAAAAGAAGTTAAGAAACTAAAGCATAGTGAATTCTAATTGTTAAGGTACGTCGTGGTGCAGAAATTACAAAGGAAGCAATGAATCAGTTCTAAAATAGGTATTCCCATTTGTTCGCATCTTCTTCCGTCTCCAGTTGAACTCTGAGGGACCAGAGTTCCTTTAGGGGGGCCGACTGTGAGAACTCGTATATTTCCTGGAAATTAAATTATTCTTTTATTCATACTTCTCTATTTTACAATGTTTTACTTTTCTATTTATTTTTCATATGTAAATCCTGAGATCTCCAGAATTTTAATTAGATTATATTTTAATTTTTTTCTGATCATTAATAATATTTTGAGTACTTGTCATTTATTATTTATTGGCAAAATCTATGACCGTCATCAACCGTAAATATCCTGGTTATGACATAAAAATATTATTTTTATTGTCTTCATTTTAATTTTTCATTTAACGAGCATTCTTCGTAAATTTTCGATAATCCTTTAAGAGTCATTCGTTTATTTGACGTGTTAACGTTTATTAAATCATAATCCTTTCTTTATTTATTGAAATATCAGTGTTCACCGTATGTGAGCGTTTTTAATTTATGTTGAGCGTTTATTTTTCGGGTTTGAAATGTACATTTCAAATCGCGTAATTTTTGAAATATCGGGCTTCGATAATACCCGCTATACTTAAAATATAACATAATTGAACTAATATACCTCTCTTTTTTTGTTAGATGTGGCGTCACTCCTTATTCTCATAGACCATTTATTTTGTAAAAATTAGACGTCACAACAAGTGTTTATTTGGAAGAACACGTATTTCTTTTTCACATATATTTGATCTCACGTCATATGGTATATGACTTGCAAAAACAATAACCTAAAACACAATATCTGTTGGTGTTTATTCGTCCCAACCAGGGTATAGATAATCAGTCCTAGCTACGTACCAAAACAATGGTTACCGGATATCACTTGGAATCGTGTAATCACTTTTCCAAGTAAATTATTCGACCCTAATGCCTGGGTATCACGAATACCTACTTGGGATAAGACCAAATGCTGTTAGAGATTTAGGCACAAATCACTAACCCTTTCTTTGTTATGTATTTCTGTTTCTGCATCTATTTTCCATGCAATGTTCTGTTCACCTATTTATAGGTGTAGTACTCAAATCCTAGTCAATGGAATTAACGGCCAATTAATCTCCTCTTAATGTGCTCCATAATACCAGGAACGTGGTTACAAGACCAATTAAACGTGGTCATTAAAACACTTGAATTGGTCAAAGACCGTTATAAGCATACTTGTTCAGCTCCAGCATTAGTCCATCCTTCAGTCTCACTGAAGCATCAGCAAACCCTGAAGGGTGTTCCCGCTGAAGGCCTCAGTACTGAAGAAGACTCGCTGATGAGTAAACACTGAAAACATGACTTCAGTGGAGTTACTCCCTGATGAATATCTTCAGTCCAGAGTTACACTCTCTGAAGATCATCAGCGATGCTGAACAAACTTTAACCACAATATGAGTCAGGGTGTTCATGGACTTATGGGTGTACACTCCGTACCTCCTTACCTCCTTACCCATTCACCAGTATGAACTGACCCGCAATTGAACTATATTTCCAACAATCCTCCCCAATATAGTACAATTCCTTTTGCATGAAAATTAACATCAACAAAACCAGTGCATCGACGAAAATATCCTAAGGATTGAATTTCCATCTTAGTATAATACTTCAAACATTCGAAAATCAGGGTGTTCTAAGAATTGAACCCTTCAACTACTTTGAATACATGAAGATAAAATATACACAAGTTTTCAAATACATAACAAATCCTGACACTACTAGCCATGTGTCTATATCCAAATTCATAAATGTTGTAAGAGCCAAGTCCATGCTCCCTGAGGCGGCGAAACCTCAACATTTACATAGGTAGTTCCTCTTAGATCATGCTCCTGCTTCAGTACTTTTTCAAAGACTTTAACCATTGAGAAGTTTATAACTTCATCCTCCTTCAGCAGGTACAATCACATCCTTGGGATGATATACATGTGCTTCAGCCCCTAAATGTTTAGCTTTCCACATTGAACTCAGCTCCCAAGTTTTCTCAGGAGGGAGTTAGGTGTCCTAGCATTTAGTGACTAGAGTGGACATTTAAACCCATCCCTTTACCAGACTTTATAACCAAGTCTCTAGCCAATCCTTTCATCAAGTAATCAGCTAAGTTTTGTTGAGACCTCATAAACTCTATTGAAATCACCCCATTCGTGATCAGTTCACGAATCATGCTATGTCTAACACCTAGGTGTCTAGACTTACCATTGTACATCTGGATATATGCCTTAGCCAATGTAGCTGCACTATCACAACGGATAGAAATGGGTGCCATAGGTTTGACCCACAATGGAATCTCAAGAAACACGTTTCTCAACCATTCAGCTTCTTTGCCAGCTGCTGCTAGAGACACAAACTCATATTTCATGGTAGAACCAGTAATGCAAGTTTGCTTCTTGGAAGCCCAAGAAATTGCAGCACCACCAAGAAGGAATACCCAGCCACTGGTGGATGAATTATCCTCAGTATTGTTGATCCAACTTGTATCAATGTATCCTTCTAACACTAAAGGATATCCAGTATAAGACAAACAATAATCCAGTGTTCCTTTCAAATACTTCAGTACCCTCTGAATTGCTTGCCAATGTTGAGTACTAGGATTACTAGTGTACCTACTCAGTTTACCCATAACAAATGCAATGTCAGGCCTGGTACAAGTCATGGCATACATCAAGCAACCAATAACCTTTGAATAATCAAGCTGGGAGACAGCCTGACCATTGTTAGGCATCAGTTTCTCACTTGTATCCATAGGTGTACTTACTAGAGTACAATCAAAGTGATTGAATTTTTTCAGCACCTTCTCAATGTAATGAGACTGAGAAATTACAATACCATCACTTTCATGTTTAATCCTTATGCCAAGGATAACATCAGCCTCCCCCATGTCTTTCATGGAGAACTTCGATGACAAAAATCCCTTTGTCTGATCAACGTTAGCTTGGTCAGTACCAAAGATTAACATGTCATCAACATATAGGCATATGATGACTCTTTTACCAGATTCATCAAATTTGCTATATACACATTTTTCAGCTTGGTTAAGTGAATAACCATTAGACAAAACCACTTCATCAAACTTTTGGTGCCATTGCTTAGGTTCCTGCTTCAGTCCATACAAGGACTTAATCAGTTTACACACCTTACCTTCATGACCAGGCATGATGAAGCCCTGAGGTTGGTTCATATAAACCTCCTCATCCAAGTCACCATTCAAGAATGTTGTCTTCACATCCATCTGATGAATAATCAGATTATGAATACTTGCTAGAGCAATCAGCATTCTTATGGTACTGATACGTGCTACTGGAGCATAAGTATCAAAATAGTCTATCCTTGAATTTTGTTTAAAGCCCTGAATGACTAACCTTGCCTTGAACTTTTCAACAGTTCCATATACCTTCATTTTACTTTTGAAAATCCACTTGTTACCAAGTGGATTACAACCTGGAGGTAGATCAACCAACACCCAAGTGTTGTTGCCCATGATGGAGTCTATCTCATCATTTATTACTTCTTTCCAGAAAGCAACATCCTAGAACTTCATTGCTTCATCAAATGTTTTGGGATCATCCTCAACATTAAAGCAATAGGAGTATTGGTCTGAGACCTCATCCCTTGTACCTTCAAACAAGTATAGTTGAAACTCAGGCCCAAAATTCCTTGGAGTCCTATGCCTTGTGCTTCTTCTAAGCTCAGGCTCAGGTTGCTGAACCACAACCTCATCAGTGACCCTTTCAGGATCCACTGAAGCTCCAATATCCTCAGCTCCAGTAGGAGTCCTGAGGCTTGGTCTAGGGACTGATGAGAACCTAGTCTCATCAAAGTTAGCATCCCTTGATTCAATGATTGAGTTTATTGAAACTGAATCATTAGGTTCAATGACAATAAACCTATATGCCTTGGAATGCTCAACATATCCAACAAAGATGCATTCAATGCCTCTTTCACCCAAGGTTTTCACCTTTGGATGAGGGAATCTTACAACTGCCCTACAACCCCAAACCTTGAGATAGTTCAAGTTTGGTTTCCTTTTAGTCTAGAGTTCATAAGGGGTAATCTTATTCCTTTTGTTGGGAACCCTATTTAATAAATAGCAAGCTGTTAACATAGCTTCACCCCAAAACCCTTGACTCAGTCTAGAGTAAGACAACATGAAATTAACCATTTCTTTCAGTACTCTATTATTTCTTTCAGATATACCATTTTGCTGAGGGGTATAGGGGGAAGTCGTTTCATGGATTATTCCAACAGACTGAAAGTACAAAGTATCCATGTACTCACCTCCCCTATCAGTCCTTAATCTTTTGATTTGGACTCCTTGTTGTAATTCAACTTCAGTCTTAAATACTTTAAATTTATCTAATGCTTCATCCTTAGTATGTAACAAGTAAACAAAGCAAAACCTAGAAGCATCATCAATAAATGTTACCAAGTATTTCTTATTCCCTAGTGAGGGAGTAGAATGCAAATCACATAGATCACTATGGATTAGTTCCAAGACCTTAGTTTCACGTTTTACATCTTGAAATGGTTTCTTAGTTATTTTGTTCAGCATGAAAGTCTGACACTTTTCAGTTTCCATGTCAAATACTGGGATTAACCCATCTTTAGACATATCTTGCATCCTCTTAAAGTGGACATGGCCCAGCCTAGCATGCCATGGTGAAGAATCCTTCAGTTTAATGGTGGACAACGAGGCTGAACAAATATTTGCACTACAAGCACTAGTTGAGTTAATACTGGTGGTTGTTTCAATACTAAGCCTGAACATTTGATTACTCAAATAACCAAAACCAATAAACACACCATGTTTGGATAAAACAAATCTATTAGATTCAATCACTTGTTTATAACCACAATTATTCAAAACACTACTAGAAACCAAATTCTTCCTGATATTAGGAACATGCAAAATATTAAACAAGGAAACAATCTTTCCAGAACTAAACTTAAGATCTACACAACCACGCCCATGCACTAGGGCTGTTGATTTATTTCCAATGTGAAGAATAGATCCATCATTTAGTGACTCATAACTCTTGAACCATCATCTATCTTTACACACATGAACAGTTGCTCCAGAATCAACCCACCACGCAACACCATCATCCTGCACAAAATAAGCTTCAAATACATATGTAACATCATAAATCTGAAGAGATTCATTAAACATATTCTGACCTTTCAGTGTTGTGTTGTTAGAACCAATCACTGAACCATTTGTGCATGATCCACTAGCCTTGCTGCTAGTACCAACACCTTTACAATCCCTTTTCAAGTGTCCAGGTTTTCCATACTTCCATCAAGTCACTGATGATTACTTCATGTTAGGATTAGCTTTGGTGTTATCATGATGCTTACGTTTGCCCTTGTTGTCATTGTGCATGATGGAGTTGTTATGCTCCATCATATTGACAACTGATGAACCAGCAACATTGTTGCTCTTTGGCTTGTCAGTATCTTGCACCCTGAGGGATTCCTTAATTCGCAAATGACTACCCAACTCAACAAGAGTTAAATCCTTCTTCTTATGTTTCAAGGTGTACTTGAAATCTTTCCAAGAAGAAGGGAGTTTTTCTATGACACAAGAGACCTGAATGGTCTCATCCATGTGCATATTATGTTGTGTGAATCTACCAAGTATACCAAGAAATTCATTGTATTGTTCCATGACTGGTCTTGAATCAGTTATTTTGTAATTTGTGAAATCACTCACAAGGAACTTCTTACTTGATGCATCCTTAGCCATATATTTGGCTTCCAAGGAATCCCATAGTTCTTTATTAGATTCAAAATTTTGGTAAATATCAAATAAGGAATCAGACATACCATTGAGAATAATACCACGACACACATAGTCATCATTCTCCCATTTGCTCCTTTTCCTTATTTCTAGCAGAGTAGCATCATCACCACCATTAGGAATGGGAGTGGTCAGCACATACACCACGTTCATGGTAGAAAGAAGAAAGTGCATCTTCTTTTGCCATCTCCTGAAATCCACCCCTTCAAACTTGTCCAGTTTGGAGAAGTTAACCACCATATGCTTCATTGCAGCCGCCATTGATTATCACAAAATAATTTACTTTGATTGTTGGTGTTTATTCGTCCCAACCAGGGTATAGATAATCAATCCTAGCTACGTGCCATACAATGGTTACCGGATATCACTTGGAATCGTGTAATCGCTTTCCAAAGTAAATTATTTGACCCTAATGCCTGGGTATCACGAATACCTACTTGGGATAAGACCAAATGCTTATAGAGATTTAGGCACAAATCACTAACCCTTTCTTTGTTATGTATTTCTGTTTCTGTGTCTATTTTCCATGCAATGTTCTGTTCATCTATTTATAGGTGTAGTACTCAAACCCTAGTCAATGGAATTAAGAGGAATTAACGAGCACTTAATCTCCTCTTAATGTGATCCATAATACCAGGAAAGTAGTTACAAGACCAATTAAACGTGGTCACTAAAACACTTGAATTGGTCAAAGACCGTTACAAGCATACTTGTTCAGCTCCAGCATTAGTCCATCCTTCAGTCCCACTGAAGATCAGCAACCTTGAAGGGTGTTCCCGCTGAAGCTCTCAGTACTGAAGAAGACTTGTTGATGAGTAAACACTAAAGACATGTCTTCAGTGGAGTTACCCCCTGATGAATATCTTCAGTCCAGAGTTACACTCTCTGAAGATCATCAGGGATGCTGAACAAACTTTAACCATAATATGAGTCAGGGTGTTCAGGGACTGTTTTTGAGTCACTTAGGTTGTAAACTGGAAAACTCATCACAAGGAACCTTTGAAAGTACACCAAGTCTAGTTTTCAAAAAGTCCGAAAGCATGTTGTGAAAATATATAACGAAGAAGTTATGTCTATTTGAAAATCGGACAAATTGTAACCAATCCTGAAAAACTACACTAAATGTTACTGATGTCCCATCTTCGCACCTGTTTTTGAACCGCTTCTGGTCCGAACTGGGTAAAAGTGATTAAAAGACTTCTTGTATTCCCCGAGATCTATTTTTCAGATTGTACTTGCGGGCGTTATGAAACCTAGTAACGAAAAATCTACTGCCCGCGAAAGATGGCAGAAATTTGCCTTTTTAGTAAAAATTCTAACTAGTTTTTAATTGAGGTGATTTCGTAGGTGATTCTTGCTCATCTATTGTTCCAGTGCTTTGTAATCATCTAGGTATATATATACTTAATCATATGTATCATTTAAACATCATGTTGTATCACCTATACAAGTTTGCATGCTAAAAATATCTTTTTTTATAAAAAAAAAACAAAAAGCTACTAATCGTCCTACTTTAGCCCCTGTTTAGACCCTCTTATAGTTGGATTTGGTTCTTCTAATAACTAGAAACTTGTAGTTCACACAACTAACTTTACGTAGCCGCTTAGCACACTAAAAACGAACTAATAACAAGGAACTTATGGCTGTTTTAAAAAATTTGATAGAAAGCTAAACAGCAGCTGAGAAAACTGAATAAATTTCAAGTGGTGGGATGAATATTTCTGTGATGTCAACTTTGACACTGTTTTTGAGTCACTTAGGTTGTAAATTGGAAAACTCATCACAAGGAACCTTTGAAAGTACACCTAGTCTAGTTTTCAAAAAGTCCGAAAGCATGTTGTGAAAATATATAACTAAGAAGTTATGTCTATTTGAAAATCGGACTAATTGTAACCAATCTTGAAAAACTGCACTAAATGTTTCTGATATCGCATCTTCGCACCTGTTTTTGACCCGCTTCTGGTCCGAACTGGGTAAAAGTGATTAAAAGACTTCTTGTAGTCCCCGAGATCTATTTTTCAGATTGTACTTGCGGGCGTTATGAAACCTAGTAACGAAAAATCTACTGCCCGCGTTAAAAATTAGACATCACAACAAGTGTTAATGCGAAAGAACACGTGTTTCTTTTGCACATATATTTGATCTCACGTCATAGGGTATATGACTTGCAAAAACAATAAACTAAAACACAATATCTCCTTTCTTGCTTGGTTGTTCACGTCCAAAAAAAACTCAATGAACAAAACCGCCTCATTTTCATCTTCTAGCTAGATATTTGTTACACAAAGTTCTAAAAGATTAATGATCACAACTTATGATCTTGGACCACGTCAACATCATCTATTTTTGGAATTTGAGGGCTGACATAAAGGCCGTATTTAACAAGTATCTAGATGAAAGAGATGAGCGATTTAAAGACTTCTCGCGTTGATTTCGTAGTTGATTCTTGTTCATCTATTGTCCAGTGCTTTGTAATCATCTAGGTATATATATACTTAATCATATGTATCATTTAAACATCATTTTGTATCACCTATACAAGTATGCATGCTAAAAATCTCTTTTTTATAAAAAATAAAAAGTTGTTGATCGTCCTACTTTAGCCCCTGTTTAGACCCTCTTATAGTTGGATTTGGTTCTTCTAATAACTAGAAACTTGTAGTTCACACAGCTAGCTTTCCGTAGCCGCTTAGCACACTAAAAACTAACTAATAACAAGGAACTTATGGATGTATAAAAATCTAAACTGAATAAATTCTAATTGCTGGGATGAATATTTCTGTGATGTCAATTTCGACACTGTTTTTGAGTCACTTAGGCTGTAAACTGGAAAAATCATCACAACGAACCTTTAAAATTACACCGAGTCTAGTTTTCAAAAAGTCCGAAAGCATGCTGTGAAAATATATAACGAATAACTTATGTCTATTTGAAAATCGGATAAATTGTAACCAATCCTGAAAAACTGCACTAAATATTTCTGATGTCGCATCTTCGCACCTGTTTTTGACCCGCTTCTGGTCCGAACTGGGTAAAAGTGATTAAAAGACTTCTTGTAGTCCCCGAGATCTAGTTTTCAGATTGTACTTGCGGGCGTTATGAAACCTAGTAACGAAAAATCTACTGCCCGTGAAAGATGACAAAAATTTGCCTTTTTAGTAAAAATTCAACTATTTACTTGTTAAATGTGAGGTGATCGAGTGTAATAGAAGGCAGTTTTAGGCATTTTAGACCGAATGATCTATGATGTCTTTAATAATAATGTTGTGTGGTTTACGTACTTTCTAAATGTGTCGGGAGTTTTACAAATGTGATAAGAACCAGTTTTTGGCAAATTGTTAAAAAAAGAACGCTTCAAGATATTTTGTGAATAAAATAATTAGGGGAGTTGAATTTTAAGTATATATGGATTTATAAAGGCAAATGCAAACATATGGATGGCGATTCATGCTATTACGTAATCATTCTGGCTATATTATAAACCTAAGACGCGTCTCGTCATGTTAGGTCTCGCTCGGTCATATGTCGATTATGTTGCGTTTCTTTCTCGATCAACGAGCAATTGTTATCTCGTGAAGTCATGTATTGACTATTGGACGTTTGTTCTTGATCTACGTCTAATAAGTATATCAGGCGAGTTCATAGCCTCTTTTTACTACTTATACATTGTTTCTAAACGTGGGGTGAGATTTTACATGGTGGAACACATTCATTTAAAACTGTATGCTATCCAGAACTTGTTTGCTATCCAGATTTGTATGTTATCCAGAACTTGTATGCTTTCCAGAACTTGTATGTTTTCCAGAACAAATTATCATTATTATTATTGTTTTTAGTTTCCATAGCCACTAAGTTTCCTTAACATTTCATGCACCGTTAATTTTCTAGTGTTACCTTTCTGAGCGCAAATGTTGTGGATGGATCCATCGGGATTGACAATCCCTGTCCCGATTACCTTGACGCACTTACATTTGTTTATACTTGAGTATTTAGGCTGAATACTCACCAGGGAAACTTACCTTTTTTTAAGCTTCGGTGTCATGAGGTAAATAGCAATAATAATGGTTTCGGACTATGGTTAATGTACATAACCATTTTCCTCTTTCTTGTTTATAAACGAATGCTTGTGTTCCACACCTTTACTGCTAAACCTATGAATATCACTCAAATTTATGTTGACGATTTTACATGTTTAATCTCAGGTATTATTACTTAGCTTTGCTTGGATGGGAGCCCACATTATATTATCGCAGCTTGGAGATTTCTGTGTATATTTAAACTTTGGTTTTGGTAAAAACTGTCATAAAGTTTATCATATATTCTTGGTAACCATAAGTTACAAGACGATAATCAAATAATAGATTTTTCCGCTTATAAAACTCTGGGACCCTTTGTTTAAAACTCTGATCTTTTATGATGTAATGTATATGTCTTTTATTACGTCATTTCCAAGTCATTTTATAATTCATGTTACTTGTACCATGACGTGTTACCCCCTTGCTGCCTAGTTGTTCCCTTGCCTGATTTTGGGGGTCTCACAGATTGGTATCAGAGTGATGTTTATAGGGAAGGACAAAAGCTAAAGATACGTAACATATGTTCAAAAAAAACTGTTCTCGTCAATGTAGTATCTAAACAACCAAGATCACCAATATATATTCAAAAATTTGATCGTTCTCGCCAACTTTTCACTCGAATTGTCTAAATAACCTTATTTTCTTTACCTTAAATTTGTTCTTGATTTTATGTTTAACTTTAAATGATATTTGTAATTCTTTTCCAGATTTCAATCAAATTTATGGTATTTTTGTCATTAGGTTTTTTGTCAATTTATGGTAACAGTATAGAATCACGTTTTTTGTCAATTCAAACTAAAGTTATGTACGCACATTTAGAAAATGATCGGAATACTAAAAGAATTTATTAGTAAATGTGACATATATAGGCCACATAATAATCAAGAGGAACAGTTTAGCTAGAACCGATATTCTCATCAGTAGAACTTGTTATACTATAGAGTACAATGTTGAACAATTGAAACATGTATAATTACATTGAACCCAATTGATGACCTATAATACCTAGTCAGGCTGGATAGTCCGACTCACGGGTAGGGTACTACCCGTATCCATCAGGAATGGATTAAATGCTTATGCGATGCGCGTGCAGCCCGGGAGGCCCGGTAGGCCGTTGTCACACGTACGGTTAATTACTTAACCAGGTCCTTGTCGCAATGCGATAGGATCAGACATAATATAACCTATATTATAGTTATATTCGCTTAAAGAAAAGAGATATACACTTACCTTAGTTAGGTGATAAGGATCAAGCTATTTGGATGTCATTATCTCTTCCTTAGGCCGCAAGAACAAGGAGCCCAACCTGTACTCTCTCGAGTATAAAAGGAACCCTCATGGTTCCACAAAGGTACGATACACACAATACCCTAAACACTAATATACTCAAATCGGTTACTTACTCTCACGCTGGAGTCTAATCGTGGGTCACAAACCTACGGTAAGCCTAACGGTGTCTGTTTAGTGCGTAGGATCGTCAAAACAAGTTTCACTTTGTGCAAGGGCCGGAGTCCACAAGACCCCGAACTAAGCCTAATTCGGGTCAAGCTCGGTCCATCCAACTTTTGTATCAACAAGTTGGCGCTATCCGTGGAACCCTACACTAAGCTCTAGCTAATGACGAAAAGCGGCATGAATGAAAGCCGTCAAGGATCCTCGACGGTAGATGGTCGTATCACATCCGCTAATGTTACTCCTGGATCTACCAGTGAAGCAAACACTCGGGATGTAATCAACCTACCTATCAGAAGAACATGCGTACTGTTCTCAACTCCCCTACCCATGGTGGAGGAAGGAGGCGCAGAGCAAGAGTCAACTCAGCCTCCTCCTAATAAAAAAAGAAGGATAATCCAAGAGGAAAGCGAGGAAGTTGTTGCTACGGAGGCACGCGCAATAGAGGAATACGTAGCCAATAACCAACAAACCCTCATCACGTTGGTTTCCAAACACAAGAAAAGAACGAAAGGAAAGGAGCGCGCAAAACTTGTTGAATCCTCTGAAAGCAACCTGTCGAGATCGAGTGATAACCACCCTGCAAAACGCATGCGCGAAGGTTACTCCTCGGATGACCAAGGCTTCTCGTAACCTTGGAGGAGAGTCAGGAAAAACGCTTTTACGAGGAGCATACAGTATTACGCGGATACAAGAAAGCTCCGCATTCCAGCAAACGTAAAAACTTATGATGGCACTTCAGATCCAGAAGACCACTTAAAAGTCTTTGAATCCCAAGCAGGCATTGAATAATGGCTAGAACATGTATGGTGCATGTTGGAAATACGTTTTTACGTATTTAGAAAGGATCGGTTACTCCAATGATATTGGGCTCGTGATCCAATATAGCTCATATAGCCCACATGTAGGGTGGGCTATATAAATTCCCCTCCTAGCATGTTAGGAAGGGTTGGTTGTTGTTGTTCAACACACTTTCATTTTTGATAATCAACCATTTCCTTTCTTTCAACTCTCTCCTTTCTCTCTCTTCTTTCTCTCTCTAAGTTTCTTCCATTTCTTCCATCATTCAATAGATTAATCCATACATGCCTAATCCTTAGAAAAACACGATCCTTCCATTGGTATCAAGAGCTATGGTTGCATCTTAGGATTTTCGTGTTTTTATCTATTGATTTGGTTTTCAAAAGGTGACAAAATTTATCTATTGATTTAATCTTATCATTCTGTTATTGTCTCAAATTTTTGTCTTACTTTCTTTTATTAATAATCTTTTATCAAGTTTCTTGTCTCGATTTGGGTGTTGTTTTTCTTGTCACAAACAAAAAATATATCAGTTTTTTATTTTTTTTAACATCTCAAAAGTATCAGTTTTTTTTATCAAAAGTATTAAAAGTGTCAAAAAAAAATTTATTTTTTTTAATTCTAATATTTTTGTTTTTTAGCATTTTTTTAACTCGATATGTCTTATCTGTTTTGAAAATTCACCCGTCGGAAAAGGGTTTTAATTTTCAGATTGTCATTCCGACCAGTATTCCGACATCACTTTCCGATCGCATTCCGACAAGGGTTTCTGATATCATTCCGATTGGACGACATTCCGACCAGGTTTTTCTCTATATTCCGATGGACTCATTCAGATAGCATTCCGATCGGTTGCATTCCGACCGTTAAACACTCCGATGGGTTTTTATTTTTTTTTTTACATTCCGATCGTCTTGTATGTTGAACTCAAACAAAACTGACTCTTTCTCCCTCGACACAACAAAGACCCAAGACTAGACTCGGACGACACCATCACCTTTGAACCAACACCATAACTCGACTCATCCTCAAGACTCAAGACTCACCCTTACCCCTCACACAAAAAAACCCATTCGACAACACAACACAACTCGTCAAAACCATGATTTTATCTGATTGACCAACCAATTCGATCACTTGATTGACCAACCCTCGATCTCACACACAGACCCATAACCTAAAACCAAACGAGAATCACACACCCCCGAAACAGATTCGACTCCTTCATCATTCTAAACCCTGACTGACACCATAAACACTAGTCTCAACCAACACTTCACTCAAACCAACACCGACACCCTCACAACACTCTCGACCATCTCACCCACCCACCCTCGACATACTCGACACCTACCCACGTCTCCCTCAACTCGTCTCTACCCAAAAAACCATTTTGACTTCCCACGACAGACTCGAAAAACAAAGAAAGAAATACCTACCCGAGACGATTTCTCTTATGATCTTGACGCCTTCTTCCCACCGAAACTTAAACTGAGGATTGTAGAATCATTCTTGGAGGTTTTACATTCGAACAAACAAGATCATATTCTGTCCAAGTATGATATCAGTTTATTACATGTCAGTATAAGCCTCTTGTTTCTAACAAAACAAAAAAAGGATCAATAAAGCAAATACTGCTTCGGTTTCGAGTTTTGGTTAATTATCCAAGTGGGATTCGGTTTATTCTCAGATGATTTGTTTTGAAGAAGAGATGTATGAGTAAGATGTATCACACGTTTGATTTGAGATAGATGAAACTGGTTCACAAGAAAACTGGGTATTAAAGATCTTGTATTTGGGATTGAGAGATAAGAGAAAAGGAGGAGGCGGAGGTTTCTAGGTGGGAGGTTTCGGTGATTGCAATTTGTGTTTGTGGGTTTGTTGGGAGAAGAGAGAGATTTTTTTTTTTTGAGATTGTTAAATGAAAGAGACGGAGAATGTTCTATTTTGAGAGAGAGAGATATTGATAGGTTGTTTGGATTTATTATAAAGTCAAAGAAAGATTAAGTATTGGGCGGAGGAAACAAGACTTAGGCCACGTGTTTGTCTATTTAAGCCACGTTTCCATCTTTATCTATTTTGTGTCAGTATTTTTTTTATACGTGGGTATTACACTCATTTTTGCCAAATCTTATCTAAGATTTTTTTTAAACCGATACATACCAGTTTTTTCCTTATTTTTTTATTTACTTTTTTAAAAGTTAAACTTTTTATATTTTATATTTATTTTTTAAAAGTTAAACTTTTTATATTTTATATTTATTTTTTTAAAAGTTAAACTTTTTATATTTTATATTTTAAAGTTAATGTTTTTTTAGTTAAGTTTATTTTGGATTTGGTACATCGTGTTGAGGCGGATATTTAGACAGAACCAAAGCGGTAAAATATTCAACGGGCCGATCATCATATTTATCGTAGCTTGGATTGGTCTCCGGTTTGTTTTATCAACATTTGAGCCGACAACAATTTTTGAGCCGAGAAAACAGTTACATCATCACTCGAGGATTTTTTTAAGAGTTTTTTACGGATCTTTCGTTTCTTCACGTATTGTTAAATTCCGACAACAACGACATTCATTTTTCATCAAACTTTCAATGGAGTCGTTGAATTTGACACTTCAAGAGGGAGACTCGCATAATTTGCAAGACAAAGTTAGAGAAAGTGACAACACTTCATTTCGAATGCTTCAGTCTCATCTTGTCACTCTTTCATGGATTCAAGGAGGGAGCGAATTTGTGACAATCTTTGGTCAAGATCGTCATATATTCATCGACTCAATATTCACCACTTTGACCCAACTCGCCGAGCAACTCAACCATGAAAACTTTAATCACTCTGCATCGGCACTTGCATATAAAGATCTTGTGACACAACTCACGCCTTTCCTCGAATTCAATATCATCAAGCCTGAAAGTTCAGTGATTTGCCAATCATTTCTTCGAGATACACATACCGAGCTTCGAGTTTTCCGTGATACAATTTTGAAACTCATGTCATCGGTCTCGTCTTCGATTTATGAAAGATCTCGACTTCAGCAAGGGTATGATAATGGAGTGCAAGGCTCCTCGATACAAGAGGAAAATGGTCATACGGTTGAAAACTTGGAGGCTAACGATGGCAAGAGCACGGAATTAGGAGGACAACATGATACTAATGGCCCGTCAGGGAATGTTCACGAGATCTCTTTTGATGACACCTTACCCGTTTATGACGAAGAGCCTGCAAACATGGTACAATGTAATGTTGTTTATGATGTATATGCTGATGCCATGCCGCATATTGAGCATTCTGAACCTAATTATGACAAACATGGGATGGAAAAGAGTGATAGAAATACCACCTCTGATTCATCCGATGTGAGTCATAATGGGGGAGAAAATGTTCAAAATGCTAAACATCATGATAATTGTCTTTTGACTGCTTCTGATTCCAAGATTAGAGAGCTCGAAACGATTGTAGCTCAACAATCAAAAGATCTTGAGGATGCCAAACTTGAATTTTCTAAGAAAACGGACAAATTTGAAACATACTTTGAAAAACTTGAAAAGTCAAACGTTGTTCTTGAAAGAAAATTGGATCAAAAAGTTTTAGATTCTAAAGCTGAAAAGGATAATCTTTTGAAACAAATTCAGTTACTAGAGTCTAAATTGGCATCCCAATATAGATTGCTCAAAGAAAATGAAACGCTAAAGGCTCAAGTTCAAGAAAAGGTCTTCGCTATAGCTGTGTTGAAAAATGAATTAAGGAAAAATAGAGGACCTAGTGTGGACACTAAGCTTGAAAAACCATCAATCTTGGGGAAACCGCCTACAAATCAGTTCGTCAGACAACCGATTGTCAGACAACCTACTGCATTTAGATCCGAGCGACCACAATCCTCGAGACCGCGGTTTGCCTCCCAAGTTGATTTGGTTCATTTTCCTAAACCAATCACTCCAGCAACTAGGCCCACTCTGATCAATACAGCTTTAGCAAGACCTGATCACATGATTGCCTCTAGTTTCCCTAAATATACAAAGACCACATCTAGAACTAGTTCAAATGACGTTTGCCATAAATCTGGTCAAAGGGAAGCTATTCAAAAGACATATGTAAGAGATAGCAATGTCCAACCTAGTCAGATGCCTTCTAGATTACCCAACACTGCTAACCGTAGCATGTCATCTCCTAGGAGAATCGATCAATCATCTAGGAAATACTCGGACATTAAATATGCTACTTGTAAAACATGTAGAAAATGTGTCTTTACGGCAAATCATGATTCTTGTATCAAAAAATTGCTTAATGAGGTGAACTCCCGTGCTAGAATTAAATCCCAGTGGGTAGCTAAAATCAAACCCATTGGTAAAATGTGGCGCCCCACTGGTAGAACTTTCACTCTTGTAGCAAACGAGTGCCCTTTAAATAGGATAATCTCCGACTCTACTAAGACTGCTAGGGAGGAAATTGAAAAAGATGATACATCACTTAAGCCTGAACTTAAAGTTTTCTATAAAAGGAAACGTTTGCCAACTAAGATAAGTGAATCATCTACTCAGGTCACCTCTGACACAAGTAAAGCCAACTGTGAACCCCCACGTGCTTCTATAATTGATATCGCTAACCCACGTCAAAGCATGCAAATTCCTAATGAGATTGCAGGTACCAAAGTTGATGTTCCAAAAGAACGAAGCGGTCCAATCGGTGTGTACCGTTCAACTAAGGACACTCTTAGAATTTGGTTGCTGAAGAAGCAAATATTTGAGAAACAAGTGTCTCAAGGGATTCATGGTTAAGCTTACCAAAGGACTTACAGTCACATAATAGACTGTAACTCGCTCTCAAAAGACAGGAAAGTTCATCGCCGATGATAAACTTATCCTAACAACGAGAAATTAATTTTTCTCGGGCATGAGCTTATATAAAAAACATTCCAAGTTTTTAAGCTCATGCACAATGGTTCATTGTTAAATGTCAGACAATGACCTGTCCTTCAGATAAAAGGAAAGTTTATCGCCGATGGTAACTTATCCTTAACAAGGGGAAGTTTACAACTTCTCAGACTTGAGCTCGTTTTGTAAGATATTCAACATCTTAAGCTCAAGTAATTGTTTTTCAAAACTTGGAACACAATTTTTCAAGAATTTTTTCAAAAGATTTTTCTAAATCTTTCAAAATTGTGTGTTCAAAATGTTTTGATAAAAAGAGCATGTCTTCTAGAATCGATAATATTTACGAACCTAGAAATGTCATTCAATAATGACACGGGGTTGTAAATAAAGTTCGAGCAGAAGTTTAAATGATTTAAAACATGCTTAAAATGGTTTGCTATTATTTTCGATAGTAACCCGCTTTTCACATTGAAGTCAAGCATTTCACCGGAAAGCTTGTCTTCAAAATCCGAAGTTATCAACTCCACAATCCAAAGTTCGTTGCAATTGATATCTACATACTCGACGATGCGACTACTCAAACGGTGACTACAGCTCTTTCAATAGAACACGGGTCAACAATTGAGGGGGAGCAATTGTCCAGCATTCAGAATCCTTGATGCCGAGAGTGCCAAGTTCACATATTGGTGTCAAGACAACGATATCAATCATACACATGGAGTCAAGAGATAACTTCAGACGTGACGAGGTGACCAACATTCGTGAACAAGAACCATGTGAATCTTTCATATGATGTTCTCCATCATTCAGGTCCAACCTCGTAAATTGCTAATCTTGTGAATTCATTATCATATATGATCTTTGCACGTGATAAATACCTTACACTTGTGTTTAAAAGGTATTTAATTTACGTTTCAGCACACCCTCATTAATTTGAGGGGGAGTTTGTGTAATTCATGAAGATATATGGCTTTGCATTTTTCTTCCCAAATTTTCTTAAAACACTATTAAATCAATTGATATTAAAAACATTGATTGAGTTAATATTTTTAATATGGGGGAGAAAATGTGATTTATTATGGGAAATGATTAATCACAAATGGTTTGACTTAACGTGCTAGCTCATCCCGACATGTGCGAAATGTTTTCGGATATCGTGGCATATGTTAAGGGGGAGCAAAATGGATTTGCACTTCAAAATGGATTTCATGGTGACATACACTTACCCAAAACATCTCTATTCACGATGATGAAGATTGTGGTGACATAAGGATGGTAGGATAGGTTAAAGTCCAATGTTTCCTCTAGAACCGGAGGAATCTTCCCAAGGACATTCCATAGCTAGAAATAGTAGTCCTTAGGAAAGATGGAGAAAGATTGTGAACGTAGTTGAATGCCGACCAAGTACATAAGTTAGCACTGGAACAATCACAACAAGGTGCTAGTGATGACGTATTAGTAAGCATTGAAGGGGTTGAAGAATGAAAAAGAATTGTAAAGATAAAGGGTGTAAAGAAAGAAGCCCTCCTTACAACTTAGGCAGAAACCGGGTCAATACATATGCTATTAAGATCATTGTTTAATGATTCTTGATATTGAAAATAGACATCATGGACCCAGTGATGCAATGCACAACCCATCCCAGCTAACTCAGATATCTCTCAAAAGATATTTGTTTTAATCACACGGAGACAACGCATTATCTATTGATTTATTCACTCCGAATAAATTGGTATTGAAATGGTGGCACTCCTCTCCAGCCTCCGATCACTAAAATCCAAAATGCACGATCGAGTCTAGAGCCATTTGAGATCATCAAATATCTCATTAGGACACACTTTCATATTTCCTTGCTTCTTCATACACTGTGAAAAGTAAGAATGATCTTAAGAGTCCTACACAAAATCTTCATGATCTTGCTTGAACATCCGAGTAATACGAAAGTATTTACAATGAAGATGGAAATCCTTCTTGAGCGAATATCAAAAAGCTCATGGTAGGTGACTTGTGCGATTCTTTATGAATCAAACTTGTGATATCTGGAAAGCAACAGTGGTTTAATTCTTAAATGAATTTAAACACGTTCCAGGCCTCTACGCAATATCTTAGTGATCTTGCCAGAACACTCAGAGTGATACCTTAGTGTTCACAGTGATGAGTGGAAATCCTTCTAGTGTTAACCTCAAACAGCACTTGGTAGGTAACTTGCAAGATTCTATACGAATCAAGCTCGTGACAACTGGAAAGCAACGATGGTGCGGTTCTTAATTGAATTTCACTTGTTCCAGGAACATGAATTGACGGCTTCAAATCATGCGGATATTATTATCCAAATGATTCACTCTTTATGTTCGCAGTCAGCTTTGGATGGTCGAATAAAGAGAACGGGTTTACCCGCGAAATCCTGTCAGGAAGTTACTTAATTGAAACTATCCGTCACGGGTACGATATCTAATATCGTCCAACGGTCTTCACCGGCCGGAGGTAAAATGCTACCGAATTAGAATGAAATGTTCAAGGCCATTTCATCCGTGTATATGGTTTGTTGCTAACTGTCTTATGCAGCGTAACAAGAAGGTGGCATTGCGGTGTATAATCCAGAAGAAGTCGTCACCACATGCTTATACTACATACACTTAGTACTTCAACAAATTCAAGAAAGTCTGAAGGTCAAGTCTTCCGCTGTATCAAACTCTGAAGCTTTCAAGAATTTAAAGGAATAAGTATGTGGAACATGAAGTCACGAAGAGGCAAATTTCACAAGTGATGAATGCACAAGGTCAAGGCAAGGAAACATGCTCAAGACTAAAGTCAAAGATCAAATCAAGCATATTCACAAGAACAAGATCGAAGACTCAAGCATAGTATGCTAGGTTTAAGATTTTGTAAAATGGTGTGACCTCCCTTAGGGGGAGATTGTTGGAAATACGTTTTTTTTCCAATGAAAGTCTCGGTCACATCATTATTAGCATAGATCACGAGCTATAGACTATTTAGGACATTGTAACTTGGAGTGACCTCCCTTAGGGGGAGATTGTTGGAAATACGTTTTTACGTATTTAGAAAGGATCGGTTACTCCAATGATATTGGGCTCGTGATCCAATATAGCCCATATAGCCCACATGTAGGGTGGGCTATATAAACCCCCCTCCTAGCATGTTAGGAAGGGTTGGTTGTTGTTGTTCAACACACTTTCATTTTTGATAATCAACCATTTCCTTTCTTTCAACTCTCTCCTTTCTCTCTCTCTTCTTTCTCTCTCTAAGTTTCTTCCATTTCTTCCATCATTCAATAGATTAATCCATACATGCCTAATCCTTAGAAAAACACGATCCTTCAGTGCAATATGTTCAACTCTACGCTCGTAGGTAATGCGCGGATCTGGTTTGACAGGCTTCCGCCGCGAACAATTATGGGTATGAAGTGTTGCAGAAAGCATTCAAAAGAAACTATGTGCAACAGAAAAGACATGATAGGAGTGTTGTATCACTCGCCAGAATCAAGCAGAACCATGGCGAGTAACTAGAGGACTTTCTAGAGCGTTTCAAGAGCGAGTGTATTCGGATAAAAGAGTGCCCAGATATTTTGAAAGTATCTTGCTTCATGGCGGGTATACGAAACAGTGATCTAATAAAAAAAGATGAATGAAAAAATGCCTGAAACCCTTGATGGAGTACTAAGGCGAGTAAGATCCTTCATAAAGGGGGAATCATCTGGCTAAGAAGTAACGCGAAACACTTATGACTACAGAACTGGCAACGCGTACAGTAAAGGGCCTAGCAGGCAAGGCAGACCTAGAGGTCTTGATTACCTAGGAAGTAAAAGAGAGGGGCGAGCTAGTAACTTTAGGTTTACTCCCCTTAAGTTAACCCCAAGAGAAATCCGCATATCAGAAGGTGTGAATTTCCCAAGACCATTGCCAATGACCACCCCGGTAGAAAAAAGCTTCGGCAACGGATATTGCGAATATCATGACGAGAAGGGGTATGCTACAAATGAATGTATCCAGCTGCAAAAATATATCGAGAATATGGTAAAGGAAGGAAAGCTGAAACACCTTGTCAAGGAAACCACGAAAGACGAGAAACAAAAAATCGCTAGCGCGAATGTTTACATGGTGGAATCATGGCAGCGAAGGACCAAACAAAAGGTGAGCAAAAAATTCTCGAAAGGAAAAGACATTTCCTTCCTTCCACTCAGCACGAGGAACGTCGCCTAAGGCCCGTTAGTTATAGAAGTAAGCATTGGTGAGTACAGCGTACATCGTATGTATGTGGATGGAGGCTCATCAGCAGAAATAATGTATGAACAATGCTTCCTGAAACTTAGTGTAGAAGTAAAGATCCAAATGATGCCTGCAACCTCCCTGCTCATCGGGTTCAGTGGGGAAGCGGTATGGCCTTTGGGCCAACTAAATCTAGTAGTAAAAGTGGGAAACGATGAGCATTCAACAAAAGTCTCCATGAACTTCTTGATCATACGGTCGCCATCACAATATAACGGAATTATAGGGCGACCTGCCATACTAGCTATGCGAGCAGTACCTGCCACGACTCATGGCATGATAAAGTTCCCAGTGGATGGAGGAATCGTAACGATCTTCAACATAGCGATAACACCCCTGGAGTGCAACGCGATCGCAGAACCCCCTCGAGTTACAATGGAACCCAAGATAAATTCGTCGCCAAATTTAAAGGTGGCAGTCCATCCGCAGTATCCAGATCAAGAGATAACGATCGAGGGGACATTATCTGACAAAAAAAAGACTGACATGTGTCGCCTCTTGAAGAATAACCTAGACATCTTCGCATGGGAACACAAAGACATGACGGGGGTACCAAGGTCAATATCAGAACACAAGCTTCAAATCCGCGAAGGATACCCCCCAGTTAGGAAAAAGAAAAGAGGACAGGCCCTAGAGAGCAACAAGGTGATACTTGAGGAAGTGAAGAAGCTGGTAGACGCAGGAATTATGAGGGAATTTTACTATCATGATTGGCTCGCTAACCCAGTAATGGTTAATAAACATGATGGCAGATGGCGCATGTGCGTTGATTTCACGGACCTCAATAAAGCTTGTCCCCAAGATTGCTATCCACTCCCAGAGATAGATTGGAATGTAGAATTATTGTACGGGTACCCCTTCAAATGCTTCCTGGACGCATACAAGGGATACCACCAGATACAAATGGCAGAAGAAGATGAAGAAAAAACAACATTCCATACCAGCCAGGGTGTGTTTTGCTACACAAAAATGCCATTTAGACTCAAGAAAGCAGGGGGTACGTACCAACGGCTGGTTGATAAAGCGTTCGAAGGCCAAATAGGGCGAAATTGGAGGTGTATGTCGATGATTTGGTAATAAAAAGTCACACACAGAGCGAGCTTATCCGGGATATAGAGGAAACATTCTCAAGACTTAAGAGAATAAACATGAAGCTAAATCCAAAGAAATGCACTTTTGGGGCAACAGAAAGCATGTTCCTAGGATACATGATTGACCCTAATGGCAACAAACCTTGCCCGGAAAAGACAGACGCGGTCATTCAGCTCCAAAGCCCAAAGACGAAAAAGTTAGTACAATCCCTAAACGGGAAACTCGCAGGGTTGAATAGATTCATGTCCAAATCAGCGGAGAAGTCGCTCCCTTTATTTAAAACGCTCAAGAAGTGCATCAAGAAAGGGGACTTCAATTGGACGAAGGAAGCGGAAAATCCTTCGAGGAACTAAAAGCACATTTAGCTTCACTCACTATGTTAGTCGCGCCACGTCCTAAAGAAGAGCTGATAATGTATTTGACTGCTACACACGGAGCAATTAACGCAGTGCTAATGACGGATAGAGAAAATGTGCAAACCACAGTATATTTCATAAGCAGAGCATTATAGAGTTCGGAGCTAAATTATACCCCAATGGAGATATTGGTACTCGCACTAGTGTTTTCAGCAAAAAGGTTGCGCAGATACTTCCAAGCGCACCCGATAGTGGTGATAACAGATCAAACCATAAACCAGGTAATATCAAAACCGGATGTCGCAGGTAGATTCCAAAAGTGGAGTGTTCTACTAGGGGAACACAACATTACCTACAGACCGTGTAATGCCATAAAAGGGCAAGTTCTGGCAGATTTCATCATTGAAAAACCTGAAGAGGGCGTTCAGGGGCTAGAACAAAAGGAAGAAGACCAAGACCCATGGATCCTATTCACTGACGGGTCCTCTTGCACTGATGGATCTGGTGCAGCGTTAATACTCACCAACCCCGAAGGAATGGAATTCACGTACACACTATGTTTTGAGTTCACAGCCACAGATAACGAGGCAGAGTACGAGGCACTAATAGCAGGACTAAGAATTGCAGCACGAATGGGTGTTCCCAATCTCGAGGCAAACGTGGATTCTCGACTGGTAGAAAATCACATACTCGGCGAATATGAGGCGAAAGAAGAAAACATGGTGCAATACTTGCAAAAAAGCCAAGACGTTGATTGAAGGATTTTTTAAGTTTCAAATACGCCAAGTACCCGGGGGGAGAACAAGAAAGCAGACGCACTCAGCAAAATAGCGTCCACCAGCTTTGCACACTTATCAAAACAGGTCTTGGTAGAGATCCTTAAATAAAAGTCAATAAAAGAGCAAGAGGTCACATCAGTGGTAGAGGAATACGGTCCTACATGGATGACACCGATTGTGGACTATTTGACGAAGGATTCGCTCCCGCAGGATGAAATCGAAGCACGACGAATACGAAGACGTTCGAGGCAATTCGAAGTCAGAGACGAGATTCTTTACAAATGATCATTTCTTCAGCCATGGCTAAGATGCGTGGGGCCACACCAAGCGTAATATGTCATTAGTGAAATCCACGAGGGGTCATGCGGCATGCACGCAAGACCAAGGTCTGTGGTGGCAACATCGTTGCGCAGTAGGTATTACTGGCCAATCATGCACACGGACGTACGAACGCTCATCAATAAATGCAATGACTGCCAAGTACACAGGCCGATACCACGACAACCCCAAGAGGAACTGACACCTATCACTTCCCCTTGGCCATTTTTCAAGTGGGGAATATATATCACAGGACCTTTTCCTATATCTGCGGGTGGAACTAAGTTCCTCATAGTCATGATGGATTACTTTACGAGATGGATTGAAGCGAAGGCGGTCGCAACAATCACGAGGAGCCAAGTAAAACGGATCGTATGGGACAATATAGTATGTCGCTTCGGACTACCCGGGGAGATAGTTTCTGATAATGGAAAACAATTCGCGGAGAACCCATTCAAAGATTGGTGCGTGAAAAATAACATACACCAACAGTTCGCATCGGTAGCTCATCCGCAAACAAATAAACTTGTGGAAAGAGCAAACAAGTGTCTGGGAGATGGCATAAAAGCGCGATCGGGGGAACACAATAAAAAATGGGTCGATGAGCTATTACATGTCTTGTGGGCATATCGCATAATGATAAAAACAACTACGAGTGATACCCCTTTCTCTCTAACATACGGCACAGAGGCAGTTATCCTTGCCGAGATTGGATTACAAACACTTCGCACAGCAGAGGTGGACATGGTCACAAATGACAATGAACTGTGATTGAACTTGGATATAATCGAGGAGCGGAGAGAGTTGGCAGCTATACCCGAAGCCAAGTCAAAAGAAAAAATGAAGGGTTACTACGACGCTAGGGTACGAAAGACTTCCTTTAGGCCGGGTGATTTCGTGTATCGCTCAAACGCGGCCAGCCGCGCTGAGAATACAGGAACACTTGGTCCCAAGTGGGAGGGACCTTTCATGGTGACAGATGCACTAGGGAATTGCGCGTATCGACTACGCGACATGGATGGTCGCGACCTACAAAGGCCTTGGAACATATGCCACCTAAAGAAGTGCTACCTTTAGCGGCGAACTTCTTGAACCAATGTATCAATTTTTCTTTTATTTCATGTATTAATAATCTTGCAAGTATTAATAAAACTGTCGTGGTCCCTAGCTAGTTCCACAACACATTCTGAAAACAGTTTTTTGTCATACATATTTTTTTATATGTTGCCTACTGGCGCACGCGTGCAAAACGTTTCCAGGAGAAATAAGAGGAACGAGCCTACCCTACTAATTAGACTCGTCGAGTAAGTGGGATGCAACCCCATCGACCATGGATCATGTATCCTTGTTAGGCCCCTTGCTATTAATGACGTCATAGCAAGTTATGTAGCCAGTAGACTCTGAGACTCATAAGACACAATCGTCACACCTAACAAATGGTCAGCCTCACCTGGCTGTCCTTGTGGTAGTAGCGGTACACTGCACGTAATGAGCTTGCCTCACCCATGATGACCATTTATGAGTTTACATTAACTCATTATGCGAATTTGTGCTATAAACATTAAAGATACTTATCATAACAAAAATGGGAAGTGTTTATTACAAACAAGGGCGAACATTCGCACATAACAATAAACAAAATATTTACAAGTCAGTCAAGCAGTTGGAGAGAAAATAGGTCTCGGACGAGGAACTCTTCAATTTCAACAGGGGGGGGGGGGGGGGCAGTAAGTTGTGGCGTGGTGTTCTCTCATGCCCTTCTCCATCAGGTCTAGCACGCGTGAGTCCCTCTCTAGCAACGGTAAAGGCAGCACATGGATGGAGGGGGAAAGGTGGGCCGCACCAACAGAAGGTGTAGCCACTACGTTCAGCATGGCCTTCTTAGCAGCAGCGCGGCTTTCATGTGCCGCGAGCACCTCAGACAACAGCACTTCCTTCTCAACCCTAAATGGATCGAGTGCGTCCCTGGGATGATCAAATATGGGTACTGTCAACTGCTCCGCGGAAGGCTTGAGATGGAAATCTGGTTGTGCTTTTGCGCCCTCTGCCTTGTGGCGCGCTAAAGTAAGGCCCTCCATCACGATCTCGAGGGGCATCTCATGGTCCTTATCATCAAGACCAAAGGATGGCAGTGGACATGCACTCATATCTTTTAGGGATGATGTGAGCATGGACTCGGCATTTGGATCATAAAAGGGCACCTCTGCTAACCCTTACTTTAAAAGATTCGCCTTGTGCGCTTTCATCAAACCCTTTGATGTACCCTCGTTCACCACGGCTACAACGGACTTGGAAAAGGTAGTTCTTAAAGTAGAGTCTTCCAAAGCACCAATCACGGCTAAGTGCAAGCCATGGCACACCAGCCACCGCTTCTCGGCTACCTCCTTCATCAAGCGAGGATATAGATCTTCATCCAGCTCAATGCTCAGCCTCTTTAGTTGGCTGCTGAGATCACCTACATCCTCTTTCACCCTGGCGCCCAGCGCATCAACATCCGCCACAAACTTGTACTTTCCCTCCTCAAAGGCCCCTATGGCAATCTGGTTGGAGGCCTTTAGCTGGTTGAGTTGGGCGCGCTCCTCTTCGAGAGCGGATGACAACTTGTTCTTCTCTTCCGTTAAGGAGTGGATGAGGGTGGTATCTTGTTATCCTCTTTCGACCTCTTGGTCTATTTTCTCTTGCATTTCCCCAAGAGCGAGGGATTTCTCCTCAGTAATATGCCTAAGTCTCTCTTCAGTAGTGTGGACTTGGGCAGATAGCTCTAGGTGGCTCTTCTTGAGATGTGACATCAACGTCACATGCTGCGTCAAAAAGTAGCTAACTTTTTTGCCAGAACGGCGTCGCTCATCCCCTCTAGAATTTCAGCTCGGCCAGGGGGCACGATGTTGTCCAAAAAGCTTAAGCAATCGAACGCACTGGTTAACTCAGAAGACACGGGCAATTCCCAGTCAGGAGCAAAGACAGGGTCTTGAGGGAACCTGCTTCCCCCCGCTGATGAAGTCTCTTTTTTTGGGGCAAGGCGTAGCCTCAGCCTTAGCAGAAGACTTCTCTTGGTCGTCGCTGGTACATAGGAAAAGTGGTTAGGTAGACATAAGGGGGAATATAGATAAAATCCTTCATATATGGAAGAGTGTTTACCTTAAATTAATGATGGCAGGAGGAGTGCGTAGGGGAGTCCTCGCAAGATTCTCCTCGAACTCTTCCTCGGTTGTGCGCACTTCTGCCCATGAGGGCCCGACCCCTATGCGCGCGGCTTTACGCGACCATGATGGGAGCTCCTTTGCCTTTTCCCTAATGTGGAGTTTTCCTCTTCCTCAAATTCTTCCACGGCCTTCTCAGCGTCCTCGGTAAGATTATCGGACGACAGCGAGGAGCTGAGAAAGGGCGGTGGTTGTTGTTGGGCTGGTGGTTGTTGTCCCGGAGGTGGTGGTGGCTGGTCTGCGCTGGTATCATCATTCTCTTGGGCGGCGGAAGGATCCCCAACTTCCAGATCCATGGTATTCTTTTGTGCACATTCCTGGAGCGACTCTTCATTTTCCTTCTCAAGACGGGAGTAAACCATCAAATCTTCCAGAAAGGCACCACGAACGAGGTCAAGAATATCCATAGCTACGCAGAAACAAATAGAAAAATAGGAGGATACATTTAATTTTTTGGCACAAGATGGTACTTACAGAATGCTACGATGAATGCGGGAAGAACCACTAACCCTGGCCACTCCGGGTGCGAAAAAAAGTTTTCCTATGTGCGCCACAGATGACTGCGCGACTTAGGCAAAGAGTGACTAACACAATCTTCGGATACGGTTGTACGGGAATGCGATTGTTGCATAGGGTCTCCGCGTCCTCAGAGTTGTAGGAGTTACGGCCAGGTAAGGGGTCCTTCCTCACTATTCTAGGGGTCACGAAGGGGAAGTGAAAAGGAAAGGCGACATCGTCAACCCAGAAGAATCTATCATTTCAGTCCCTTAGGGAGTATACTTTTCCATCTTAGCACTGCATCCCGCCCTTTCGCTTAGCGAAGGATACCTCACCATTGGCTAGTTTCCGTTGGTAGAAAACACTGAATAGGTCTACGGTGGGCTCTATATCTAGTGTGCGGCAGTTAATTTTGAAATTTGAAACCTTGGCCGCCCCTATACAATGCAATTGAGAGACGTGGGTCTCATAATGCATCCGCACATTAACAAGGAAGCGGGACATGGGTATACGCTGGTTCGTGTAGTAAAATAACCGGGCGTACACTCCTATCTTTCCCACGGGAGCTTGGCTTATATTGTGTTGAGGGTTCCGAATTTATGGGTGCAGATAATTTGGTATGTAGTAATCGGTGGTGAATTGATCTAGCTCCCCTATGGTCAAGATTAACGTAACATCGAATAACTGTCTCACCATTGTGGCGTGTATAAAAATAAGGTGGTCGCAAGGGTTACCTTAGAAGAGATCTGGTAACGATGGAGTGTTTTGAAGACGTTAATGGGAGTTTGAGAGGTTGAAGGTGAATAAACAGTCAAAATGGGGGCGTTAGGGTATATATAGACTTTCTAAGTTACTGTTTACTGCTTGGATATGTGCCACGTGTTACCCACTTGCTTAATCCAACGATGGAATGTGAAGAGGTAACTATGACGTGGCAGACGCTTTTCCTAGATTTCGAGGGAGTTGGGTAAAAGGGGGGATGAATTTTTTTCTTGGCGGGAATGTTTGAATTCTTTACAACGGAGTGGATTGTGCGCCTATTGTTTTTTTAGCACTTGGCAGCTTATAGTCTAGTAGCCGTGGTTAGAACCTGCGACCACTACACTGGGGCGACATGATGACGTATAGTCCATAGTCGGGCTGGATAGTCCGACTCACGGGTACTACCCGTATCCATCATGAATGGTTTAAATGCTTATGCGATGCGCACGCAACCTAGGAGGCCCAATAAGCCGTTGTCGCATGTACGATTAATTACTTAACCAGGTTCTTGTCGTAGTGCGACAGGATCAGACAAAATATAACCTATATTATAGTTATATCCGCCTAAGGAAAAGAGATATACACTTACCTTAGTTAAGTGATAAGGATCAAGCTATTTGGAGTCATTATATCTTCCTTAGGCTGCAAGAACAGGGAGCTCAGCCTTGACTCTCTCGGGTATAAAATTAACCCTCATGGTTCTACAAAGGTACGATACACACAATACCCTAAACACTAATATACTAAAATCGGTTACTTACTCTCATGCCGGAGTCTAATCTTGGGTCACAAACCCACAGTAAGCCTAACGGTGTCTGTTTAGTGCGTAGGGTCCTCAAAACAAGTTTCACTTGGTGCAAGAGCCGGAGTCTACAAGACCCCGAATTAATCCTAATTCGGGTTAATCTCGGTCCATCCAACTTTTGTATCAATACCAATGATCATAATTTATGGAACCTTTATATTGGTTAGTTAGCCGATGGTTAACCGACCCCCTGGCAGCCAAAATAGGATCACGTTTCTGTTGCAACATACAGTATCAATTTGGCAAATCTGGGGAGACTAGTTTCACACAACAAACAGGCCTTGCAGATTCGGGACACAAAAAACAGACCGTAGACTTTTACTGATGTTGGTTACGGAGTATATGATGTTGGCTATTATATTCCAATTCAAGACATGTTGTAATGAACTAATTATGATAAGTGATATGTGACGTTTGAAATTCAATATACATAAGTGATATGTGCCTTATTTCAACTAGTGGATAACTAAACAATGGTCAGATCTACAATTAATTGGGGAAGAATGGTCAGATTTGATTGATTGAAATCTGGAAACGAATTAAAAATATCATTTAAAGTTAAATATAAAATCTAGAACAAATTTAAGGTAAAGAAGATAAGGTTATTTTAGTCAATTCAAGTGGAAAGTTGGCTTGATCGATCAAATTTTTAAATATATATTGGCGAGCTTGGTTGTTTAGATACTACATTGACGACAACAGTTTTTTTTGAATATATGTTACGTATCTTTTATCTTTTGTCCTATAGGGAACTGAGTCATTTTCAAAACTTGGTCTATAACCGAAAATTTAAATGTTTCATGTTCCTTAGTGTCAAACACAGAATCTGCCATTGTTGTTCGATATCTGCGCGGGTAACTCTCTAATCCTTATTATTTACTTTTAATTATCGTTGTAGTATTTCATCTCTTGATTACATTTTGAAATATTACATCACTCTAATGACGATAATTACTATCTCTTTCCAAATCCTTTGTGTTTCATTAATTACCATGGGATATTACTTGATTACATATGCCCTTACTGCATTTCTAGAATTCTTGTTCTTGTGAATTGATCTTGTTGCAATGATTTTATATTGTTATGACGTTACATACTTGTATTCGGAGCACGTATGCTGCCGAATTTTCATACTCACTTTTCTGAGTACTATTGTTATCTTGTTTATGTGTGATACGATTGACCTCATATACTCGTTCGTTTTGAACTGTCTGTTTTTCTCGACTCACTGTTACATGTTGTCGTATTCTCGTGATACCATTGTTCGGGATTAAATAAGTGTTGTTTTCAATGAAACTTTCGATTTCATTTTACTACCGGGCGTGTTACCTTCATTGTTTAACTCTTTTAAGATATCTATTTAGATATCAAAATTGTTTGTGATTGGATGTACAGTCTATAGACTATTGTGTAGCTCAATGTGTCTCCGAAAAATACTAAAGGACATCATGTGAGTCACACATCTCGAAGCATTCTTTGTATCCGTGTTGAATAATATCGTGGGTTTTCATAACCTTGATTGACCTTTACGTCACCGTTTTACGCGACACTAGTATATCGATTAAATATTACTTCATTGACCATTCTCCGTTTCGACTTCGAATTACAACGTTCGTTTGTACCGTAATTGGAAACACCACCGTCATCTTTTAATTCATATCCTATGATATAATGTGGTGCTTGTTTGGAATAAGATTTTACTCCTATAAACTTGTATCCTCCCCTTTCATCAAACTCCTCGCTCCGGGAGTACAACTCGTTAATGTTCCATTTCTTTCTCGGTATGTCTTGTGATTTTGGAAAATCACACCGCCAAGAGACATTCCTGCATTGCATCTTGAAATCGAAGACACGGATGTCATGAACCGTTTTTGATTTCTTAGTTTAGTGTTAGCATTCTTGAACCAATTTTATACGATGTTTTCCTTTATATGCTTAATTATACAATTTATTCTCTTTCGTCTTTATGGAATCCACAAGTCACGTGTGTACATAAATTCCAAGTTGTTAGGAAGTTTGATTAAATTTCTAGGTGTGTCGAAAAATATACTTTCTGCAGAAAAGTTACATATAATTTAACGATGTCGAGAAAATATTTTTATAAACTGTAGACGTAAAAATATGTTTCTGCTTGTTGAGACGTTCGTTTAGGACATAAAATTTGACCCGAAAATCGTAAAAACGAGCAAATTACGCTCATTTGAAATTATAAAATTTAAGAACTTAATTTTGCGTATTTCAAAAATATCACTTTGTTGACAGATTTAATGCAAGGGAATTTTCTTCCATTTTTAATCTGTTTCAAGTCTCGAGTAAAACTAGAAAGTTGTTCAAAACATCGTTTTACATCAAATTGCCTTAGACTTCGAATCTTAAAAATATCATTTAGTGAGTCAATTGGTCTGGTCAGACCCCAAAAGTCAAACTTAAAAGTCAAAGCTGATGGACTTAAAAAATATGGTTTGAAGCGTTTTTGAGTTCGTTTGAGCTCGTAAAATTTTAACGAATGATATGTTACAACTAAAAACATTAAATGCGTTTGAAGACGTTTAAAATAAAATAGTAACTTTGACTTTGGTCATACATACATATATCTTGAACTTTTGGAACCAATTGATTTGATAAACCGATGATGAACTATATGTTTCGAAAAATGTGTACATTTTTATGCGTCCCTATTTACGTGTTAAATTCCTAAACTTACCTAAAATAGAAACTTTTCGGAGTAGTTGTACTATTTGGGAACTGATGCCCTACTTTCTTAAAAGTATATTTATGTCAAATAAATTACGACATAAGCGCATATGGATTCCTTTCTCTTCTCTTTCATATATGACTTATTTATCATTCTATATTGTCTTTCTTTACTTCTAACGTACAACTGATTTTGGCCAAGGATTGAAATTCTTGTTTCACATCGTTCATTATCATTGTGACACGGGTCTCATGACCACTCCAACTAAACCTTTTGAAACTTTATCAATTTGTAACTATTTCATCGATTGTCTAAGGAACCACTCTTTACTACACTCGTCTAACCCACTCGCTATTTTATAAGATGTCACCATATAAACCAAAATTATTAATGTTTGCAAATCATTTTACAAAAAAGTTCTACTTGGGCTTTACAAAACATTTGAATGTTACCTTGTTCTTATAAAGAATTCTTGTGACATTATGATTGTTGATTCAAATATCTAGCCGATTTACCTATTTGTGAAAAGTTTCATAAATTATTCTAAATCATGTTTTACAAATGGCATTATATACATATTTTAAATCATACGATATGTAATACTAGTTTGACGAAGCTGAGCATCGCATTGCTACTCCTAAATTATGCATGGCCTGATCACCTATGCGTAACTTAGAAGGAGCCATGCGAGGCCGAATAGTAGTCGCCTTAAATATTTGGCCATGAACCAACTTTTACTTATGTTGTTTAAAAAGTTAGATAAAATAAAGTTTAGAAAACTTTTACATCTTATGTGAGTAACACCAGTTCGCGACATACACATTTGAACCCTTATCTTTTCTTGAACAAAGTACATGCCTCAAACACCTATTTCCTCACTCAACGATCCTTGTTTTACTTTTTACCTCATCATCCTCATGATACAATTCTCGTTACCACTCGTCTAAATTCTTATCATTGATACCAGACTTGAAAGTTTCAATGTTTTTATGCTTATTCATTGACCAACCTTCTCTATCTATTTTGGTAGACCTTCGAAACATCGTTGGACGTGGATAATGATTTTCTTTATCCCTCATGATGTGTGTTAGATTATATCGTCTTGAAAATTCATTTGTGTGAACCATGTGTTGACTTCTCTTTCTCATTGCTAATGTTGTTTATTTTGCTAGAATTACTCTCAAGTGACTTCTTAAGATTTTCTTTGATTTGAAAATTCGTTGTGTGGCTTTTTTTCGATCATGTATCGACCATCGAGAACTTAATAAGCCGTTCTTGGTGACATCAACTGCACTCAAGAAGTGATGGCTTGCTATAATCCTTTGCTTCTTATTATTTTTATCATCGACACTTCTATTCTATCACGTTTGTTGAGAATCGGTCCGAATTACATTTTATTCCCTCGTTCTATTGCTTGCATATTAACTATTTTTTATTATTCGTTGCATACTCGTTTGCTATCTTGTCACCTTTTGAAAAATCCGGATATGTCATATGTTTACCTTTGATACCTTAATCACCTTCTTGGATTTCTAAAAATTATTATTAATTTTTAAGAATGTTTTACACCTTTTGTCAAGAGTTTAAATTACCAAAATACCCATTTCAAGTTTAATGTCGGATCTATACATCCTCTTTGGTAAATTTATAACTAGTGTTTAAAAGGATGTCAAGCTGTATCATTTAAAATATTTGATTATATCATACTTTACATTCAACCTAATGAAATTATCAAATTAATTTATAATTTCTAACAATGATTCTAAATAATTTAGAAACTTGATTTTCTCTAATGGTAACGATAAACCTGAGTTTTAAAAATAAATTCATACAGTCATCCAAAAGCTCATAAGCTGATCGAAATAATTAACTGAACTGAGTTACTTTTACTTTTTAACCCTTATCAAGAAAATACTTAAGCTAAATTTGAAAGTAATACCAAATCCTAGGCAAATAATTGTGACAAATTGCATTTTAAATGTTCATATCTAATTCATTTTATCTTGTAATCAGATTGTTACGTTTTAAAATTATCATGTTTTACAGTTGCATGATTTGCGATTCCTTGTTAATTAACAACATTGATTCATTTTATCGCACCTTGTCCGTTTAAGCAATTCTTGTGTTCATTCTATCTCTTGATATTTCTCCGTACTAAAAGGTCATTATTTTAATCCAAGTTTGAAAATTTATTCGAAAAGAAGTTAAGAAACTAAAACATAGTGAATTCTAATTGTTAAGGTACGTCGTGGTGCAGAAATTACATAGGAAGCAATGAATCAGTTCTAAAATAGGTATTCCCATTTGTTCGCATCTTCTTCCGTCTCCAGTTGAACTCTGAGGGACCAGAGTTCCTTTAGGGGGGCCGACTGTGAGAACTCGTATATTTCCCGGTAATTAAATTATTTTTTTATCCATACTTCTCTATTTTACAATGTTTTACTTTTCTATTTATTTTTCTTATGTAAATCCTGAGATCTCCAGAATTTTAGTTAGATTATATTTTAATTTTTTTCTGATCATTAATAATATTTTGAGTACTTGTCATTTATTATTTATTGGCAAAGTCTATGACCGTCATCAACCGTAAATATCCTGGTTATGACAAAAAAATATTATTTTTATTGTCTTCATTTTAGTTTTTCATTTAACGAGCATTCTTCGTAAATTTTCGATAATCCTTTAAGTGTCATTCGTTTATTTGACGCGTTAACGTTTATTAAATCATAATCCTTTCTTTATTTATTGAAATATCAGTGTTCACCGTATGTGAGCGTTTTAAATTTATATTGAGCGTTTATTTTTCGGGTTTGAAATGTACATTTCAAATCGCGTAATTTTTGAAATATCGGGCTTCGATAATACCCGCTATACTTAAAATATAACATAATTGAACTAATATACCTCTCTTTTTTTGTTAGATGTGGCGTCACTCCTTATTCTCATAGACCATTTATTTTGTAAAAATTAGACGTCACAACAAGTGTTTATTTGGAAGAACACGTATTTCTTTTTCACATATATTTGATCTCACGTCATATGGTATATGACTTGCAAAAACAATAACCTAAAACACAATATCTGTTGGTGTTTATTCGTCCCAACCAGGGTATAGATAACCAGTCCTAGCTACGTACCAAAACAATGGTTACCGGATATCACTTGGAATCGTGTAATCACTTTCCAAAGTAAATTATTCGACCCTAATGCCTGGGTATCACGAATACCTACTTGGGATAAGACCAAATGCTGTTAGAGATTTAGGCACAAATCACTAACCCTTTCTTTGTTATGTATTTCTGTTTCTGCATCTATTTTCCATGCAATGTTCTGTTCACCTATTTATAGGTGTAGTACTCAAATCCTAGTCAATGGAATTAACGGTCAATTAATCTCCTCTTAATGTGATCCATAATACCAGGAACGTGGTTACAAGACCAATTAAACGTGGTCATTAAAACACTTGAATTGGTCAAAGACCGTTATAAGCATACTTGTTCAGCTCCAGCATTATTCCATCCTTCAGTCTCACTGAAGCATCAGCAAACCCTGAAGGGTGTTCCCGCTGAAGGCCTCAGTACTAAAGAAGACTCGCTGATGAGTAAACACTGAAAACATGACTTCAGTGGAGTTACTCCCTGATGAATATCTTCAGTCAAGAGTTACACTCTCTGAAGATCATCAGCGATGCTGAACAAACTTTAACCACAATATGAGTCAGGGTGTTCATGGACTTATGGGTGTACACTCCGTACCTCCTTACCTCCTTAGCCATTCACCAGTATGAACTGACCCGCAATTGAACTATATTTCCAACAATCCTCCCCAATATAGTACAATTCCTTTTGCATGAAAATTAACATTAACAAAACCAGTGCATCGATGAAAATATCATAAGGATTGAATTTCCATCTTAGTACAATAATTCAAACATTCGAAAATCAGGGTGTTCTAGGAATTGAACCCTTCAACTACTTTGAATACATGAAGATAAAATACACACAAGTTTTCAAATACATAACAAATCCTGACACTACTAGCCATGTGTCTATATCCAAATTCATAAATGTTGTAAGAGCCAAGTCCATGCTCCCTGAGGCGGCGAAACCTCAACATTTACATAGGTGGTTCCTCTTTAGATCATGCTCCTGCTTCAGCACTTTTTCAAAGACTTTAACCATTGAGAAGTTTATAACTTCATCCTCCTTCAGCAGGTACAAGCACATCCTTGGGATGATATACATGTGCTTCAGCCCCTAAATGTTTAGCTTTCCACATTGAACTCAGCTCCCAAGTTTTCTCAGGAGGGAGTTAGGTGTCCTAGCATTTAGTGACTAGAGTGGACTTTTAAACCCATCCCTTTACCAGACTTTATAACCAAGTCTCTAGCCAATCCCTTCATCAAGTAATCAGCTAAGTTTTGTTGAGACCTCATAAACTCTATTGAAATCACCCCATTCGTGATCAGTTCACGAATCATGCTATGTCTAACACCTAGGTGTCTAGACTTACCATTGTACATCTGGATATATGCCTTAGCCAATGTAGCTGCACTATCACAACAGATAGAAATGGGTGCCATAGGTTTGACCCACAATGGAATCTCAAGAAACACGTTACTCAACCATTCAGCTTCTTTGCCAGCAGCTGCTAGAGCCACAAACTCATATTCCATGGTAGAACTAGTAATGCAAGTTTGCTTCTTGGAAGCCCAAAAAATTGCACCACCACCAAGAAGGAATACCCAGCCACTGGTGGATGAATTATCCTCAGTATTGTTGATCCAACTTGCATCAGTGTATCCTTCTAACACTAAAGGATATCAAGTATAAGACAAACAATAATCCATTGTTCCTTTCAAATACTTCAGTACCCTCTGAATTGCTTGCCAATGTTGAGTACTAGGATTACTAGTGTACCTACTCAGTTTACCCATAACAAATGCAATGTCAGGCCTGGTACAAGTCATGGCATACATCAAGCAACCAATAACCCTTGAATAATCAAGCTGGGAGACAGCCTGACCATTGTTAGGCATCAGTTTCTCACTTGTATCCATAGGTGTACTTACTGGAGTACAATCAAAGTGATTGAATTTTTTCAGCACCTTCTCAATGTAATGAGACTGAGAAATTACAATACCATCACTTTCATGTTTAATCCATATGCCAAGGATAACATCAGCCTCCCCCATGTCTTTCATGGAGAACTTCGATGACAAAAATCCCTTTGTCTGATCAACGTTAGCTTGGTCAGTACCAAAGATTAACATGTCATCAACATATAGGCATATGATGAATCTTTTACCAGATTCATCAAATTTGCTATATACACATTTTTCAGCTTGGTTAAGTGAATAACCATTAGACAAAACCACTTCATCAAATTTTTGGTGCCATTGCTTAGGTGCCTGCTTCAGTCCATACAAGGACTTAATCAGTTTACACACCTTACCTTCATGACCAGGCATGATGAAGCCCTGAGGTTGGTTCATATAAACCTCCTCATCCAAGTCACCATTCAAGAATGTTGTCTTCACATCCATCTGATGAATAATCAGATTATGAATACTTGCTAGAGCAATCAGCATTCTTATGGTACTGATACGTGCTACTGGAGCATAAGTATAAAAATAGTCTATCCTTGACTTTTGTTTAAAGCCCTGAATGACTAACCTTGCCTTGAACTTTTCAACAGTTCCATATACCTTCATTTTACTTTTGAAAATACACTTGTTACCAAGTGGATTACAACCTAGAGGTAGATCAACCAACACCCAAGTGTTGTTGCCCATGATGGAGTCCATCTCATCATTTATTGCTTCTTTCCAGAAAGCAACATCCTAGAACTACATTGCTTCATCAAATGTTTTGGGATCATCCTCAACATTAAAGCAATAGGAGTATTGGTCTGAGACCTCATCCCTTGTACCTTCAACCAAGTATAGTTGAAACTCAGGCCCAAAATTCCTTGGAGTCCTATGCCTTGTGCTTCTTCTAAGCTCAGGCTCAGGTTGCTGAACCACAACCTCATCAGTGACCCTTTCAGGGTCCACTGAAGCGCCAATGTCCTCAGCTCCAGTAGGAGTCCTGAGGCTTGGTCTAGGGACTAATGAGAACCTAGTCTCATCAAAGTTAGCATCCCTTGATTCAATGATTGAGTTTATTGAAACTGAATCATTAGGTTCAATGACAATAAACCTATATGCCTTGGAATGCTCAACATATCCAACAAAGTTGCATTCAATGCCTCTTTCACCCAAGGTTTTCACCTTTGGATGAGGGAATCTTACAACTGCCCTACAACCCCAAACCTTGAGATAGTTCAAGTTTGGTTTCCTTTTAGTCTAGAGTTCATAAGGGGTAATCTTGTTCCTTTTGTTGGGAACCCTATTTAATAAATAGCAAGTTGTTAACATAGCTTCACCCCAAAACCCTTGACTCAGTCCAGAGTAGGACAACATGAAATTAACCATTTCTTTCAGTACTCTATTATTTCTTTCAGATCTACCATTTTGCTGAGGGGTATAGGGGGAAGTCGTTTCATGGATTATTCCAATAGACTGAAAGTACAAAGTATCCATGTACTCACCTCCCCTATCAGTCCTTAATCTTTTGATTTGGACTCCTTGTTGTAATTCAACTTCAGTCTTAAATACTTTAAATTTATCTAATGCTTCATCCTTAGTATGTAACAAGTAAACAAAGCAAAACCTAGAAGCATCATCAATAAATGTTACCAAGTATTTCTTATTCCCTAGTGAGGGAGTAGAATGCAAATCACATAGATCACTATGGATTAGTTCCAAGACATTAGTTTCACGTTTTACATCTTGAAATGGTTTCTTAGTTATTTTGTTCAGCATGCAAGTCTGACACTTTTCAGTTTTCATGTCAAATACTGGGATTAACCCATCTTTAGACATATCTTGCATCCTCTTAAAGTGGACATGGCCCAGCCTAGCATGCTATGGTGAAGAATCCTTCAGTTTACTGGTGGACAACGAGGCTGAACAAATATTTGCACTACAAGCACTAGTTGAGTTAATACTGGTGGTTGTTTCAATACTAAGCCTGAACATTTGATTACTCAAATAACCAAAACCAATAAACACACCATGTTTGGATAAAACAAATCTATTAGATTCAGTCACTTGTTTATAACCACAATTATTCAAAACACTACTAGAAACAAAATTCTTCCTAATATTAGGAACATGCAAAATATTAAACAAGGAAACAATCTTTCCAGAACTAAACTTAAGATCTACACAACCACGTCCATGCATTAGGGCTGTTGATTTATTTCCCATGTGAAGAATAGATCCATCATTCAGTGACTCATAACTCTTGAACCATCATCTATCTTTACACACATGAACAGTTGCTCCAGAATCAACCCACCACGCAACACCATCATCCTGCACAAAATAAGCTTCAGATACATATGTAACATAATAAATCTGAAGAGATTCATTAAACATATTCTGACCTTTCAGTGTCGTGTTGTTAGAACCAATCACTGAACCATTTGTGCATGATCCACTAGCCTTGCTGCCAGTACCAACACCTTTACAATCCCTTTTCAAGTGTCTAGGTTTCCCACACTTCCAACAAGTCACTGATGATTACTTCTTGTTAGGATTAGCTTTGGTGTTATCATGATGCTTACGTTTGCCCTTGTTGTCATTGTACATGATGGAGTTGTTATGCTCCACCATATTGACAACTGATGAACCAGCAACATTGTTGCTCTTTGGCTTGTCAGTATCTTGCACCCTGAGGGATTCCTCAATTCGCAAATGACTACCCAACTCAACAAGAGTTAAATCATTCTTCTTATGTTTCAAGGTGTGCTTGAAATCTTTCCAAGAAGAAGGGAGTTTGTCTATGACACAAGAGACCTGAATGGTCTCATCCATGTGCATATTATGTTGTGTGAATCTACCAAGTATACCAAGAAACTCATTGTATTGTTCCATGACTGGTCTTGAATCAGTTATTTTGTAATTTGTGAAATCACTCATAAGGAACTTCTTACTTGATTTATCCTTAGCCATATATTTGGCTTCCAAGGAATCCCATAGTTCTTTATCAGATTCAAATTAAATTTTGCTAAATATCAAATAAGGAATCAGACATACCATTGAGAATAATACCACGACACACATAGTCATCATTCTCCCATTTGCTCCTTTTCCTTATTTCTAGCAGAGTAGCATCATCACCACCATTAGGAATGGGAGTGGTCAGCACATACACCACGTTCATGGTAGAAAGACCAAAGTGCATCTTCTTTTGCCATCTCCTGAAATCCACCCCTTCAAACTTGTCCAGTTTGGAGAAGTTAAGCACCATATGCTTCATTGCAGCCGCCACTGATTATCACAAAATAATTTACTTTGATTGTTGGTGTTTATTCGTCCCAACCAGGGTATAGATAATCAATCCTAGCTACGTGCCATACAACGGTTACCGAATATCACTTGGAATCGTGTAATCGCTTTCCAAAGTAAATTATTCGACCCTAATGCCTGGGTATCACGAATACCTACTTGGGATAAGACCAAATGCTGTTAGAGATTTAGGCACAAATCACTAACCCTTTCTTTGTTATGTATTTCTGTTTTTATGTCTATTTTCCATGCAATGTTCTGTTCACCTATTTATAGGTGTAGTACTCAAACCCTAGTCAATGGAATTAATAGGAATTAACGGCCACTTAATCTCCTCTTAGTGTGATCCATAATACCAGGAAAGTAGTTACAAGACTAATTAAACGTTGTCATTAAAACACTTGAATTGGTCAAAGACCATTACAAGCATACTTGTTCAGCTCCAGCATTAGTCCATCCTACAGTCCCACTGAAGATCAGCAACCCTGAAGGGTGTTCCCGCTGAAGCCCTCAGTACTAAAGAAGACTCGTTGATGAGTAAACACTAAAGACATGTCTTCAGTGGAGTTACCCCCTGATGAATATCTTCAGTCCAGAGTTACACTCTCTGAAGATCATCAGGGATGCTGAACAAACTTTAACCATAATATGAGTCAGGGTGTTCAGGGACTGTTTTTGAGTCACTTAGGTTGTAAATTGGAAAACTCATCACAAGGAACCTTTGAAAGTACACCTAGTCTAGTTTTCAAAAAGTCCGAAAGCATGTTGTGAAAATATATAACTAAGAAGTTATGTCTATTTGAAAATCGGACTAATTGTAACCAATTTTGAAAAACTGCACTAAATGTTTCTGATATCGCATCTTCGCACCTGTTTTTGACCCGCTTCTGGTCCAAACTGGGTAAAAGTGATTAAAAGACTTCTTGTAGCCCCCGAGATCTATTTTTCAGATTGTACTTGCGGGCGTTATGAAACCTAGTAACGAAAAATCTACTGCCCGCGAAGATGGTAGAAATTTGCCTTTTTAGTAAAAATTCTAACTTTACTTTTTAATTGTGAGGTGATTTCGTAGGTGATTCTTGTTCATCTATTGTTCTAGTGCTTTGTAATCATCTAGGTATATATATATTTAATCATATGTATCGTTTAAACATAATGTTGTATCACCTATACAAGTTTGCATGCTAAAAATATTTTTTTTTATAAATAAAAATAAAAAACTGCTGATCGTCCTACTTTAGCCCCTGTTTAAACCCTCTTATAGTTGGATTTGGTTCTTCTAATAACTAGAAACTTGTAGTTCACACAGCTAACTTTACGTAGCCGCTTAGCACACTAAAAACGAACTAATAACAAGGAACTTATGGCTGTTTAAAAAAATCTGACAGAAAGCTAAACAACAGCTGAGAAAACTGAATAAATTCCAACTGGTGGGATGAATATTTCTGTGATGTCAACTTTGACACTGTTTTTGAGTCACTTAGGTTGTAAATTGGAAAACTCATCACAAGGAACCTTTGAAAGTACACCTAGTCTAGTTTTCAAAAAGTCCGAAAGCATGTTGTGAAAATATATAACTAAGAAGTTATGTCTATTTGAAAATCGGACTAATTGTAACCAATCTTGAAAAACTGTACTAAATGTTTCTGATATCGCATCTTCGCACCTGTTTTTGACCCGCTTCTGGTCCAAACTGGGTAAAAGTGATTAAAAGACTTCTTGTAGCCCCCGAGATCTATTTTTCAGATTGTACTTGTGGGCGTTATGAAACCTAGTAACAAAAAATCTACTGCCCGCGAAGATGGCAGAAATTTGCCTTTTTAGTAAAAATTTTAACTTTACTTTTTAATTGTGAGGTGATTTCGTAGGTGATTCTTGTTCATCTATTGTTCCAGTGCTTTGTAATCATCTAGGTATATATATATTTAATCATATGTATCATTTAAACATAATGCTGTATCACCTATACAAGTTTGCATGCTAAAAATATTTTTTTATAAAAAAAATAAAAAGCTGCTGATCGTCCTACTTTAGCCCCTTTTAAACCCTCTTATATTTGGATTTGGTTCTTCTAATAACTAGAAACTTGTAGTTCACACAGCTAACTTTACGTAGCCGCTTAGCACACTAAAAACGAACTAATAACAAGGAACTTATGGCTGTTTTAAAAAATCTGACAGATAGCTAAACAACACCTGAGAAAACTGAATAAATTCCAACTGGTGGGATGAATATTTCTGTGATGTCAACTTTGACACTGTTTTTTAGTCACTTAGGTTGTAAATTGGAAAACTCATCACAAGGAACCTTTGAAAGTACACCTAGTCTAGTTTTCAAAAAGTCCGAAAGCATGTTGTGAAAATATATAACTAAGAAGTTATGTCTATCTGAAAATCGGACTAATTGTAACCAATCTTGAAAAACTGCACTAAATGTTTCTGATGTCGCATCTTCGCACCTGTTTTTGACCCGCTTTTGGTCCAAACTGGGTAAAAGTGATTAAAAGACTTCTTCTAGCCCCCGAGATCTATTTTTCAGATTGTACTTGCGGGCGTTATGAAACCTAGTAACGAAAAATCTACTGCCCGCGAAGATGGCAGAAATTTGCCTTTTTAGTAAAAATTCTAACTTTACTTTTTAATTGTGAGGTGATTTCGTAGGTGATTCTTGTTCATCTATTGTTCCAATGCTTTGTAATCATCTTGGTATATATATATTTAATCATATGTATCATTTAAACATAATGTTGTATCACCTATACAAGTTTGCATGCTAAAAATATTTTTTTTTATAAAAAAAAATAAAAAACTGCTGATCGTCCTACTTTAGCCCCTGTTTAAACCCTCTTATAGTTGGATTTGGTTCTTCTAATAACTAGAAACTTGTAGTTCACACAGCTAACTTTACGTAGTCGCTTAGCACACTAAAAACGAACTAATAACAAGGAACTTATGGCTGTTTAAAAAAATCTGACAGAAAGCTAAACAACAGCTGAGAAAAATGAATAAATTCCAACTGGTGGGATGAATATTTCTGTGATGTCAACTTTGACACTGTTTTTGAGTCACTTAGGTTGTAAATTGGAAAACTTATCACAAGGAACCTTTGAAAGTACACCTAGTCTAGTTTTCAAAAAGTCCGAAAGCATGTTGTGAAAATATATAACTAAGAAGTTATGTCTATTTGAAAATCGGACTAATTGTAACCAATCTTGAAAAACTGCACTAAATGTTTCTGATATCGCATCTTCGCACCTGTTTTTGACCCGCTTCTGGTCCAAACTGGGTAAAAGTGATTAAAAGACTTCTTGTAGCCCCCGAGATCTATTTTTCAGATTGTACTTGCGGGCGTTATGAAACCTAGTAACAAAAAATCTACTGCCCGCGAAGATGGCAGAAATTTGCCTTTTTAGTAAAAATTCTAACTTTACTTTTTAATTGTGAGGTGATTTCGTAGGTGATTCTTGTTCATCTATTGTTCCAGTGCTTTGTAATCATCTAGGTATATATATATTTAATCATATGTATCATTTAAACATAATGTTGTATCACCTATACAAGTTTGCATGCTAAAAATATTTTTTTTTATAAAAAAAAATAAAAAGCTGTCGATCGTCCTACTTTAGCCCCTGTTTAAACCCTCTTATATTTGGATTTGGTTCTTCTAATAACTAGACACTTGTAGTTCACACAGCTAACTTTAAGTAGCCGCTTAGCACACTAAAAACGAACTAATAACAAGGAACTTATGGCTGTTTAAAAAAATCTGACAGAAAGCTAAACAACAGCTGAGAAAACTGAATAAATTCCAACTGGTGGGATGAATATTTCTGTGATGTCAACTTTGACACTGTTTTTTAGTCACTTAGGTTGTAAATTGGAAAACTCATCACAAGGAACCTTTGAAAGTACACCTAGTCTAGTTTTCAAAAAGTCCGAAAGCATGTTGTGAAAATATATAACTAAGAAGTTATGTCTATCTGAAAATCGGACTAATTGTAACCAATCTTGAAAAACTGCACTAAATGTTTCTGATGTCGCATCTTCGCACCTGTTTTTGACCCGCTTTTGGTCCAAACTGGGTAAAAGTGATTAAAAGACTTCTTGTAACCCCCGAGATCTATTTTTCAGATTGTACTTGCGGGCGTTATGAAACCTAGTAACGAAAAATCTACTGCCCGTGAAGATGGCAGAAATTTGCCTTTTTAGTAAAAATTCTAACTTTACTTTTTAATTGTGAGGTGATTTCGTAGGTGATTCTTGTTCATCTATTGTTCCAGTGCTTTGTAATCATCTAGGTATATATATATTTAATCATATGTATCATTTAAACATAATGTTGTATCACCTATACAAGTTTGCATGCTAAAAATATTTTTTTTTATAAAAAAAAATAAAAAACTGCTGATCGTCCTACTTTAGCCCCTGTTTAAACCCTCTTATAGTTGGATTTGGTTCTTCTAATAACTAGAAACTTGTAGTTCACACAGCTAACTTTACGTAGCCGCTTAGCACACTAAAAACGAACTAATAACAAGGAACTTATGGCTGTTTAAAAAAATCTGACAGAAAGCTAAACAACAGCTGAGAAAACTGAATAAATTCCAACTGGTGGGATGAATATTTCTGTGATGTCAACTTTGACACTGTTTTTGAGTCACTTAGGTTGTAAATTGGAAAACTCATCACAAGGAACCTTTGAAAGTACACCTAGTCTAGTTTTCAAAAAGTCCGAAAGCATGTTGTGAAAATATATAACTAAGAAGTTATGTCTATTTGAAAATCGGACTAATTGTAACCAATTTTGAAAAACTGCACTAAATGTTTCTGATGTCGCATCTTCGCACCTGTTTTTGACCCGCTTCTGGTCCAAACTGGGTAAAAGTGATTAAAAGACTTCTTGTAGCCCCCGAGATCTATTTTTCAGATTGTACTTGCGGGCGTTATGAAACCTAGTAACAAAAAATCTACTGCCCGCGAAGATGGCAGAAATTTGCCTTTTTAGTAAAAATTCTAACTTTACTTTTTAATTGTGAGGTGATTTCGTAGGTGATTCTTGTTCATCTATTGTTCCAGTGCTTTGTAATCATCTAGGTATATATATATTTAATCATATGTATCATTTAAACATAATGCTGTATCACCTATACAAGTTTGCATGCTAAAAATATTTTTTTTTATAAAAAAAAATAAAAAGCTGTCGATCGTCCTACTTTAGCCCCTGTTTAAACCCTCTTATATTTGGATTTGGTTCTTCTAATAACTAGAAACTTGTAGTTCACACAGCTAACTTTACGTAGCCGCTTAGCACACTAAAAACGAACTAATAACAATGAACTTATGGCTGTTTTAAAAAATCTGACAGAAAGCTAAACAACAGCTGAGAAAACTGAATAAATTCCAACTGGTGGGATGAATATTTCTGTGATGTCAACTTTGACACTGTTTTTTAGTCACTTAGGTTGTAAATTGGAAAACTCATCACAAGGAACCTTTGAAAGTACACCTAGTCTAGTTTTCAAAAAGTCCGAAAGCATGTTGTGAAAATATATAACTAAGAAGTTATGTCTATCTGAAAATCGGACTAATTGTAACCAATCTTGAAAAACTGCACTAAATGTTTCTGATGTCGCATCTTCGCACCTGTTTTTGACCCGCTTTTGGTCCAAACTGGGTAAAAGTGATTAAAAGACTTCTTGTAGCCCCCGAGATCTATTTTTCAGATTGTACTTGCGGGCGTTATGAAACCTAGTAACGAAAAATCTACTGCCCGCGAAGATGGCAGAAATTTGCCTTTTTAGTAAAAATTCTAACTTTACTTTTTAATTGTGAGGTGATTTCGTAGGTGATTCTTGTTCATCTATTGTTCCAGTGCTTTGTAATCATCTAGGTATATATATATTTAATCATATGTATCATTTAAACATAATGTTGTATCACCTATACAAGTTTGCATGCTAAAAATATTTTTTTTTATAAAAAAAAATAAAAAACTGCTGATCGTCCTACTTTAGCCCCTGTTTAAACCCTCTTATAGTTGGATTTGGTTCTTCTAATAACTAGAAACTTGTAGTTCACACAGCTAACTTTACGTAGCCGCTTAGCACACTAAAAACGAACTAATAACAAGGAACTTATGGCTGTTTAAAAAAATCTGACAGAAAGCTAAACAACAGCTGAGAAAACTGAATAAATTCCAACTGGTGGGATGAATATTTCTGTGATGTCAACTTTGACACTGTTTTTGAGTCACTTAGGTTGTAAATTGGAAAACTCATCACAAGGAACCTTTGAAAGTACACCTAGTCTAGTTTTCAAAAAGTCCGAAAGCATGTTGTGAAAATATATAACTAAGAAGTTATGTCTATTTGAAAATCGGACTAATTGTAACCAATTTTGAAAAACTGCACTAAATGTTTCTGATGTCGCATCTTCGCACCTGTTTTTGACCCGCTTCTGGTCCAAACTGGGTAAAAGTGATTAAAAGACTTCTTGTAGCCCCCGAGATCTATTTTTCAGATTGTACTTGCGGGCGTTATGAAACCTAGTAACAAAAAATCTACTGCCCGCGAAGATGGCAGAAATTTGCCTTTTTAGTAAAAATTCTAACTTTACTTTTTAATTGTGAGGTGATTTCGTAGGTGATTCTTGTTCATCTATTATTCCAGTGCTTTGTAATCATCTAGGTATATATATATTTAATCATATGTATCATTTAAACATAATGCTGTATCACCTATACAAGTTTGCATGCTAAAAATATTTTTTTTTATAAAAAAAAATAAAAAGCTGCCGATCGTCCTACTTTAGCCCCTGTTTAAACCCTCTTATATTTGGATTTGGTTCTTCTAATAACTAGAAACTTGTAGTTCACACAGCTAACTTTACGTAGCCGCTTAGCACACTAAAAACGAACTAATAACAATGAACTTATGGCTGTTTTAAAAAATCTGACAGAAAGCTAAACAACAGCTGAGAAAACTGAATAAATTCCAACTGGTGGGATGAATATTTCTGTGATGTCAACTTTGACACTGTTTTTTAGTCACTTAGGTTGTAAATTGGAAAACTCATCACAAGGAACCTTTGAAAGTACACCTAGTCTAGTTTTCAAAAAGTCCGAAAGCATGTTGTGAAAATATATAACTAAGAAGTTATGTCTATCTGAAAATCGGACTAATTGTAACCAATCTTGAAAAACTGCACTAAATGTTTCTGATGTCGCATCTTCGCACTTGTTTTTGACCCGCTTTTGGTCCAAACTGGGTAAAAGTGATTAAAAGACTTCTTGTAGCCCCCGAGATCTATTTTTCAGATTGTACTTGCGGGCGTTATGAAACCTAGTAACGAAAAATCTACTGCCCGCGAAGATGGCAGAAATTTGCCTTTTTAGTAAAAATTCTAACTTTACTTTTTAATTGTGAGGTGATTTCGTAGGTGATTCTTGTTCATCTATTGTTCCAGTGCTTTGTAATCATCTAGGTATATATATATTTAATCATATGTATCATTTAAACATAATGTTGTATCACCTATACAAGTTTGCATGCTAAAAATATTTTTTTTTATAAAAAAAAATAAAAAACTGCTGATCGTCCTACTTTAGCCCCTGTTTAAACCCTCTTATAGTTGGATTTGGTTCTTCTATTAACTAGAAACTTGTAGTTCACACAGCTAACTTTACGTAGCCGCTTAGCACACTAAAAACGAACTAATAACAAGGAACTTATGGCTGTTTAAAAAAATCTGACAGAAAGCTAAACAACAGCTGAGAAAACTGAATAAATTCCAACTGGTGGGATGAATATTTCTGTGATGTCAACTTTGACACTGTTTTTGAGTCACTTAGGTTGTAAATTGGAAAACTCATCACAAGGAACCTTTGAAAGTACACCTAGTCTAGTTTTCAAAAAGTCCGAAAGCATGTTGTGAAAATATATAACTAAGAAGTTATGTCTATTTGAAAATCGGACTAATTGTAACCAATCTTGAAAAACTGCACTAAATGTTTCTGATATCGCATCTTCGCACCTGTTTTTGACCCGCTTCTGGTCCAAACTGGGTAAAAGTGATTAAAAGACTTCTTGTAGCCCCCGAGATCTATTTTTCAGATTGTACTTGCGGGCGTTATGAAACCTAGTAACAAAAAATCTACTGCCCGCGAAGATGGCAGAAATTTGCCTTTTTAGTAAAAATTCTAACTTTAATTTTTAATTGTGAGGTGATTTCGTAGGTGATTCTTGTTCATCTATTGTTCCAGTGCTTTGTAATCATCTAGGTATATATATATTTAATCATATGTATCATTTAAACATAATGCTGTATCACCTATACAAGTTTGCATGCTAAAAATATTTTTTTTATAAAAAAAAAAATAAAAAGCTGCTGATCGTCCTACTTTAGCCCCTGTTTAAACCCTCTTATATTTGGATTTGGTTCTTCTAATAACTAGAAACTTGTAGTTCACACAGCTAACTTTACGTAGCCGCTTAGCACACTAAAAACAAACTAATAACAAGGAACTTATGGCTGTTTTAAAAAATCTGACAGAAAGCTAAACAACAACTGAGAAAACTGAATAAATTCCAACTGGTGGGATGAATATTTATGTGATGTCAACTTTGACACTGTTTTTTAGTCACTTAGGTTGTAAATTGGAAAACTCATCACAAGGAACCTTTGAAAGTACACCTAGGTCTAGTTTTCAAAAAGTCCAAAAGCATGTTGTGAAAATATATAACTAAGAAGTTATGTCTATCTGAAAATCGGACTAATTGTAACCAATTTTGAAAAACTGCACTAAATGTTTCTGATGTCGCATCTTCGCACCTGTTTTTGACCCGCTTCTGGTCCAAACTGGGTAAAAGTGATTAAAAGACTTCTTGTAGCCCCCGAGATCTATTTTTCAGATTGTACTTGCGGGCGTTATGAAACCTAGTAACAAAAAATCTACTGCCCGCGAAGATGGCAGAAATTTGCCTTTTTAGTAAAAATTCTAACTTTACTTTTTAATTGTGAGGTGATTTCGTAGGTGATTCTTGTTCATCTATTATTCCAGTGCTTTGTAATCATCTAGGTATATATATATTTAATCATATGTATCATTTAAACATAATGCTGTATCACCTATACAAGTTTGCATGCTAAAAATATTTTTTTTTATAAAAAAAAATAAAAAGCTGCCGATCGTCCTACTTTAGCCCCTGTTTAAACCCTCTTATATTTGGATTTGGTTCTTCTAATAACTAGAAACTTGTAGTTCACACAGCTAACTTTACGTAGCCGCTTAGCACACTAAAAACGAACTAATAACAATGAACTTATGGCTGTTTTAAAAAATCTGACAGAAAGCTAAACAACAGCTGAGAAAACTGAATAAATTCCAACTGGTGGGATGAATATTTCTGTGATGTCAACTTTGACACTGTTTTTTAGTCACTTAGGTTGTAAATTGGAAAACTCATCACAAGGAACCTTTGAAAGTACACCTAGTCTAGTTTTCAAAAAGTCCGAAAGCATGTTGTGAAAATATATAACTAAGAAGTTATGTCTATCTGAAAATCGGACTAATTGTAACCAATCTTGAAAAACTGCACTAAATGTTTCTGATGTCGCATCTTCGCACCTGTTTTTGACCCGCTTTTGGTCCAAACTGGGTAAAAGTGATTAAAAGACTTCTTGTAGCCCCCGAGATCTATTTTTCAGATTGTACTTGCGGGCGTTATGAAACCTAGTAACGAAAAATCTACTGCCCGCGAAGATGGCAGAAATTTGCCTTTTTAGTAAAAATTCTAACTTTACTTTTTAATTGTGAGGTGATTTCGTAGGTGATTCTTGTTCATCTATTGTTCCAGTGCTTTGTAATCATCTAGGTATATATATATTTAATCATATGTATCATTTAAACATAATGTTGTATCACCTATACAAGTTTGCATGCTAAAAATATTTTTTTTTATAAAAAAAAATAAAAAACTGCTGATCGTCCTACTTTAGCCCCTGTTTAAACCCTCTTATAGTTGGATTTGGTTCTTCTATTAACTAGAAACTTGTAGTTCACACAGCTAACTTTACGTAGCCGCTTAGCACACTAAAAACGAACTAATAACAAGGAACTTATGGCTGTTTAAAAAAATCTGACAGAAAGCTAAACAACAGCTGAGAAAACTGAATAAATTCCAACTGGTGGGATGAATATTTCTGTGATGTCAACTTTGACACTGTTTTTGAGTCACTTAGGTTGTAAATTGGAAAACTCATCACAAGGAACCTTTGAAAGTACACCTAGTCTAGTTTTCAAAAAGTCCGAAAGCATGTTGTGAAAATATATAACTAAGAAGTTATGTCTATTTGAAAATCGGACTAATTGTAACCAATCTTGAAAAACTGCACTAAATGTTTCTGATATCGCATCTTCGCACCTGTTTTTGACCCGCTTCTGGTCCAAACTGGGTAAAAGTGATTAAAAGACTTCTTGTAGCCCCCGAGATCTATTTTTCAGATTGTACTTGCGGGCGTTATGAAACCTAGTAACAAAAAATCTACTGCCCGCGAAGATGGCAGAAATTTGCCTTTTTAGTAAAAATTCTAACTTTAATTTTTAATTGTGAGGTGATTTCGTAGGTGATTCTTGTTCATCTATTGTTCCAGTGCTTTGTAATCATCTAGGTATATATATATTTAATCATATGTATCATTTAAACATAATGCTGTATCACCTATACAAGTTTGCATGCTAAAAATATTTTTTTTATAAAAAAAAAAATAAAAAGCTGCTGATCGTCCTACTTTAGCCCCTGTTTAAACCCTCTTATATTTGGATTTGGTTCTTCTAATAACTAGAAACTTGTAGTTCACACAGCTAACTTTACGTAGCCGCTTAGCACACTAAAAACAAACTAATAACAAGGAACTTATGGCTGTTTTAAAAAATCTGACAGAAAGCTAAACAACAACTGAGAAAACTGAATAAATTCCAACTGGTGGGATGAATATTTATGTGATGTCAACTTTGACACTGTTTTTTAGTCACTTAGGTTGTAAATTGGAAAACTCATCACAAGGAACCTTTGAAAGTACACCTAGGTCTAGTTTTCAAAAAGTCCAAAAGCATGTTGTGAAAATATATAACTAAGAAGTTATGTCTATCTGAAAATCGGACTAATTGTAACCAATCTTGAAAAACTGCACTAAATGTTTCTGATGTCGCATCTTCGCACCTGTTTTTGACCCGCTTTTGGTCCAAACTAGGTAAAAGTGATTAAAAGACTTCTTGTAGTCCCCGAGATCTATTTTTCAGATTGTACTTGCGGGCGTTATGAAACCTAGTAACGGAAAATCTACTGCCCGCGAAAGATGGCAGAAATTTGCCTTTTTAGTAAAAATTCTAACTTTACTTTTTAATTGTGAGGTGATTTCGTAGGTGATTCTTGTTCATCTATTGTTCCAGTGCTTTGTAATCATCTAAGTATATATATATTTAATCATATGTATCATTTAAACATCATGTTGTGAAGGTCTACGTAATTAATGGCCTATTCTATATCATGGATTTGGTGGATTAGGTTGGTTGATTTAGATGATAATCATAAGGAAATGAAGGAAAGAGATGAAGGATTAGAGAGAGAAAGGAGAGAAAAGGGGAAATGTAGAGAGAGAAAGAAAAGATGGAAATATGATTGAGTGTAAATGGGAATCAACAACCCCCTCCTAACATGCTAGGAGGGGTTATATATAGCCCACCCTACATGTGGGCTATATGGACTATACAATAATTAAATAGATCACGAGCCCATTACATAATTATCGTTGGAGCGACCGATCCTTCATAAATACGTAAAAACGTATTTCTAACAATCTCCCCCTAAGGGAGGTCGCTCCAAGAAACAAAGTTCTAAATAGTCTATAACTCGTGATCTATGCTAACTAAGATGTGACCGAGACTTTATTGGGAAAAACGTATTTCCAACAATCTCCCCCTAAGGGAGGTCACATCTTTTTACAAAATCTTAAACCTAGCATCTATGCTTGAGTCTTCGATCTTGTTCTTGTGAATATGCTTGATGTGATCTTTGACTTTAGTCTTGAGCATGTTTCCTTGCCTTGACCTTGTGCATTCTTCACTTGTGATATTTGCCTCTTTGTGACTTCATGTTCCACATACTTATACTTTTAAATTCTTGAAAGCTTCAGAGTTTGATACAGCGGAAGACTTGACCTTCAGGCTTTCTTGAATTTGTTGAAGTACTAATTGTATGTAGTATAAGCATGTGGTGACGACTTCTTCTGGATTGTACACCGCAATGCCACCTTCTTGTTACGCTGCATAAGACAGTTAGCAACAAACAATATACACGGATGAAATGGCCTTGAACATTTCATTCTAATTCGGTAGCAATTTACCTCCGGTCGGTGAAGACCGTTGGACGATATTAAATATCGTACTTGTGGCAGGTAGTTTCAATAAAGAACCTCCTTGACAAGATTTCGCGGGTAAACCCGTTCTCTTTACTCGACCGTCCAAAGCTAACTGCGAACGTAAAGAGTGGATCATTTGGATAATATTATCCGCATGATTTGAAGCCGTCAATTCGTGTTCCTGGAACAAGTGAAGTTCAATTAAGAACCGCACCATCGTTGCTTTCCAGTTGTCACTAGCTTGATTCATATAGAATCTTGCAAGTTACCTACCAAGTGCTGTTTGATGTTAACACTAGAAGGATTTCCACTCGTCACTATGATCAATAAAGAGTCACTCTGAGTGTTCTGGCAAGATCATATGATAATGCGTAGAGGCCTGGAACGTGTTTAAATTCATTTAAGAATTAAACCACTGTTGCTTTCCAGTTATCACAAGTTTGATTCATAAAGAACCGCACAAGTCACCTACCATGAGCTTTTTGATATTCGCTCAAGAAGGATTTCCATCTTCATTGTAAATACTTTCGTATTACTCGGATGTTCAGGCAAGATCATGAAGATTTTGCGTAGGACTCTTAAGATCTTTCTTACTTTTCACAGTGTGTGAAGAAGCAAGGAATATGAAAGTGTGTCCTAATGAGATATTTGATGATCTCAAATGACTCTAGACTCGATCGTGCATTTTGGATTTTTAGTGATCGGAGGCTGGAGAGGAGTGCCACCTTTTCAATACCAATTTATTCGGAGTGAATAAATCAATAGATAATGTGTTGATCTCCGTGTGATTAAAACAAATACCTTTTGAGAGATATTTGAGTTAGCTGGGAAGGGTTGTGCATTGCATCACTGGGTCCATGACGTCTTTCTTCAATATCGAGAATCATTAACAAAAATGATCTCAATAGCATATGTATTGACCCGGTTTCTGCCTAAAGTTGTAAGGAGGGCTTCTTTCTTTACACCCTTTATCTTTACAATTCTTTTTCATTCTTCAACCCCTTCAATGCTTACCAATACGTCATAACTAGCACCTTGTTGTGATTGTTCTAGTGCTAACTTAAGTACTTGGTCGGCATTCAGCTACGTTCACAATCTATCTCCATCTTTCCTAAGGACTACTATTTCTAGCTATGGAATGTCCTTGGGAAGATTCCTCCGGTTCTAGAGAAATCATTGGACTTTAACCTATCCTACCATCCTTATGTCACCACAATCGTCACCGTCGTGAATAGAGATGTTTTTGGGTAAGTGTATGTCACCATGAAATCCATTTTGAAGTGCAAATCCATTTTGCTCCCCCTTAACATATGCTACGATATCCGAAAACATTTTGCACATGTCGGGATGAGCTATCACGTTAAGTCAAACCATTTGTGATCGATCATATCCCATATTAAATCACATTTTCTCCCCCATATTAAAAATATTAACCCAATCGATGTTTTTAATATCAATTGATTTAATAGTATTTTAAGAAAATTTGGGAAGAAAAATGCAAGTCCAATTATCTTCATGAATTACACAAGCTCCCCCTCAAATTAATGAGGGTGTGCTGAAACGTAAATTAAATACCTTTTAAACACAAGTGTAAGGTATTTATTACGTGCAAAGATCATATATGATATGAATTCACAAGATTAGCAATATACGAGGTTGGACCTGAACGATGGAGAACATCATATGAGAGATTCACATGGTTCTTGTGCACGAATGTTGGTCTCCTCGTCACGTTCCCGGGAAAATTAATTCCCGTTGTTGAGTCAAAGCTTTCCGGTGAAATGCTTGACTTGATTATGAAAAGCGGGTTGCTATCTGAAATAATAGCAAACCATTTTGAGCATGTTTTAAAAGTTTGAACTTCTGCTCGAACTTTATTTACAACCCCGTGTCATTATTGAATAACATTTCTAGGTTCGTAAATATTATCGATTCCAGAAGACATGCTCGTTTTATCAAAACGTTTTTGAACACACAATTTTGAAAGATTTAGAAAAACCTTTTGAGAAATTCTCGAAAAATTGTGTTCAAAGTTTTGAAAAACAATTACTTGAGCTTAAGATGTTGAATATCTTAAAAGCGAGCTCAAGTCCGAGAAGTTGTGAACTTCCTGTTGTTAAGGATAAGTTACCATCGGCGATAAACTTTCCTTTTATCTGAAGGACGAGTCCTAAGCTGACATTTACTTAGAAGTCGTGTTCATGAGCTTGAAAACTTTGACTGTTTTAACGGAAAGCTCATGACCGAGAAAGGTTAATTTCTCGTTACAAGGAAAAGTTCTCTTAGTTAAAAGATACACTTTCCTTTATGAGCTTAAAACTTCGAATGTTTTAATACAAGCTCATGACCGAGAAAGGTGAATTTCTCGTTAAGAGGATAAGTTATCATAAAAGATAATCTTTCCTTTATTTTAAGTTCGAGTTACAGTCTGACATTTAACTGTAAGTCATATACACGAGCTTAAAACCTTTGAATGGTTTTAATGTAAGCTCGTGTCCGAGAAAATTTAATTTCTCGTTGTAAGGATAAGTTTATCATCGGCGATAAACTTTCCTTTATTTGAAGAACGGGTTACCATCTGATATTTAATGATAAACCATTTACACGAGCTTAAAACCTTTGAACGGTTTTAGGGTAAGCTCGTGTCCAAGAAAACTTAATTTCTTGTTAAGAGGGTAAGTTATCGTTGCGTGGATAAACTTCCCTGTCTCTGAAGTCCGGGTCGTCGTCTGTCATTTAACGAGGAGCCATTATGCATGAGCTTAAAAACATGGAATGTTTTTGATATAAGCTCATGCCCGAGAAAAATGAATTTCTCGTTTTTAGGATAAGTCATCATCGGGATAAACTTTCCTTTCTTTGGAGATCGAGTTACAGTCTGTTATGTGACTGTAAGTCCTTGTGCATGAGCTTAAAAACGTGGAATGTTTTTAACATAAGCTCATGCCCGAGAAAAATGAATTTCTCGTTTTTAGGATAAGTCATCATCGGGATGAACTTTCCTGTCTTTGGAGATCGAGTTACAGTCTGTTATGTGACTGTAAGTCCTTGTGCATGAGCTTAAAAACGTGGAATGTTTTTAACATAAGCTCATGCCCGAGAAAAATGAATTTCTCGTTTTTAGGATAAGTCATCATCGGGATGAACTTTCCTGTCTTTGGAGATCGAGTTACAGTCTGTTATGTGACTGTAAGTCCTTGTTTGCAGCTTAACCATGAATCCCCTGAGACATTTGTTTCTCTGATATCTGCTTCTTCAGTAACCAAACTCTAAGAGTGTCCTTAGTTGAACGGTACACAACGATTGGACCGCTTCGTTCTTTTGGAACATCAACTTTGGTACCTGCAATCTCATTAGGAATTTGCATGCTTTGACGTGGGTTAGCAATATCAATTATAGAAGCACATGGGGGTTCACAGTTGGCTTTACTTGTTTCAGAGGCGACCTGAGTAGATGATTCACTAGTCTTGGCTGGCAAACGTTTCCTTTTATAGAAAACCTTAAGTTTAGGCTTAAGTGATGTATCATCCTTTGCAATTTCCTCCCTAGTAGACTTAGTAGAATCGGAGACTATCCTAGTTAAAGGGCACTCGTTTCCTACAAGAGTGAAAGTCCTACCAGTGGGGTGCCACATTTTGCCAACGGGTTTGATTTTAGCAACCCACTGGGATTTAAGTCTAGCACGGGAGTTCACCTCATTAAGCAATTTTTTGATACAGGAATCATGATTTGCCGTAAAGACACATTTTCTACATGTTTTACACGTAGCATATTTAATGTCCGAGTAAGATCTAGAATCCCTAGATGATTGATTGATGCTCCTATGATTGGACATGCTACGGTTAGCAGTGTTGGGTAAACTAGAAGGCATCTGACTAGGTTTGAAATTCCTATCTCTTACATGTGTCTTTTGCTTAGCTTCCCTAAAATCAGATTCATGGCAAACGTCATTTGAACTAGTTCTAGACGTGGTCTTGGTATTTTTAGGGAAACTAGATGCAATCATATGATTTGGTCTTGCTAAAGCTGGAGTGATCACATTGGGCCTAGTTGCTGGAGTGACAGGTCTAATAAGATGAACCAAATCAACTTGGGAGGCAAACCGCGGTCTCGAGGATTGTGGTCGCTCGGATCTAAATGCAGTAGGTTGTCTGACAATCGGTTGTCTGACGAACTGATTTGTAGGCGGTTTCCCCAAGATTGATGGTTTTTCAAGCTTAGTGTCCACACTAGGTTCTCTAGTTTTCCTTAATTCGTTTTTCAACGCAGCTATAGCAAAAACCTTTTCCTGTAATTGGGCCTTTAATGTTTCATTTTCTTTGAGCACGTTATCTTGGGATGCCAACTTAGATTCAAGCAGTTGAATTTGTTTCAAAAGATTATCCTTTTCAGCTTTAGAATCTAGAACAGTTTGATCCAATTTTCTTTCAAGAACAACGTTTGACTTTTCAAGTTTTTCAAAGTATGTTTCAAATTTGTCCGTTTTCTTAGAAAATTCAAGTTTGGCGTCCTCAAGATCTTTAGATTGCCGAGCTACGATCGTTTCGAGCTCTTTAATCTTAGAATCAGAATCAGTTAACGAGGCAGTTATAAAGCATTTATCATGATGAACTGTAGCATTTTGAACACGTTCTCCCCCATTATGACTCACATCGGATGAATCATAAGTGGTATTTCTATCACTCTTGTCCATCCCATGTTTGTCATAATTAGGTTCAGAATGCTCAATATGCGGCATGTCATCAGCATATACATCATAAACCACATTACATTGTACCATGTTTGCAGGCTCTGCGTCATAAATGGGTAAGGTGTCATCAAGAGAAATCTCGTGAACATTCCCTGACGTGCCACTGGCATCATGTTGTCCTTCTGATTCTGTGCTCGTGCCATCGTTAGGCTCCAAGTTGTCAACCGTATGACCATTATCCTCTTGCATCTGCGTCATTGATTCTTGCACTCCATTCACATACACTTGCTGAAGTTGTGATCTTTGATATATCGAAGACGAGACCGATGACATGAGTTTCAAAATCGTATCACGGAAAACTCGAAGCTCGGTATGTGTATCTCGAAGAAACGATTGACAAATCATTGAACTTTCAGGCTTGATGATATTAAATTGGAGGAAAGGCGTGAGGTGTGTCACAAGATCCTTATATGCAAGTACCGATGCAGAGTGATTAAAGTTTCCATGGTTGAGTTGCTCGGCGAGTTGGGTCAAAGCGGTAAAAATTGAGTCGATGAATATATGACGATCTTGTCCAAAGATTGTCACAAATTCGCTCCCTCCTTGAATCCCCGAAAGAGTGACAAGATGAGACTGGAGTAGTTGAAAGGAGGTGATGCCACTTTTCTTAACTTCGTTTTGCCTTAAATACAACTCTCCCTTTTTACATGTCGAATCGAACAAATCCATTAAAGATCGATTAAAACGAAAGACCCGTAAATAATACTTAAAATTCCTCGATGGATGGTATAAATGAAGCTCGTCACTTTGACTCGTCACGTCTGTCTTTAAATCCGGCCACAAAACTTTTAACCCGTCACTATAACTCGTCACGATAACCCGTCAAAAATTTTTCACGATAACTTTTTTTTAAAAAAAATACCCGCTTAACACGATTTGCCAAAAATTACTAACCAAAATGCTAAAAATATAAAAGTGACAAAATAAAAATATAAAAGTGACAAAAATACAAAAAAAATAAAATGTGATATTTTTAAAATAAAATGTGATATTTTAAAAGAAAAAGGATTAATTTAACTAAAAAAAATAAATAAACTTTTAAAAATTAACTTTTAAATGTTGTAAATGAACTATAAATTTTTATATAAAAAAAAATGTTTATAAATGAACTATAAATGTTTAAATGTTGTAAATGGCGTTGATATTTAATGTTTATAAACGTGGCTAAAATGAATCTGTGTATCCCCTTGTTTCCTCCGTCTAGCACACGTGGACCAATAAGAGAAGGTCCACCGCCCCACTCCTCTCCTTGTTATTTCCGTCCCTCTCTCCCCTAATAACTAAATCTATCTCTCTCTCCTCACTTTGAAACCTCCGTCTACAAATCTCAATATCTCTCTCTCCTCACTTTACCTCCTCAGTCTCTCATTCTTATCTGCCAAAAAACAAAACTCCACAACCCAAATCCTTTCTTCTCAAACCAAACTAATCATCATCTCATTCCAATCTGAGATAATCATCAATTAAATCACAAATCATCATCTCACAAAAGTACACGAGATTAATTCCTCCACCCTTAAAACTTTTGTTAAATCCAAATCTATTAAGACTATAAACCAATCAAGACTCCATTCATCTTTAAACAATCTTGTTTACACCGCCCCACATCAAATCTTCATGCACACGAATCCAATTACCCTTAGATGATATAAGAAACCACGAAGTGAATCACCACAAAGTACCTAAGATTTAAATATTATTTGTCCTCAGAAGATTTGGCATCAAGATCATATAATTGTGGTCTCGGGTAGGTATTATTTTAACTTTTTCTGTTGAGTCCCTCTCTCTCTACTGTTGTGTCCTTCTGTCGGGTGTCGTGTGAGTTTGTTACGAGGGTGTTATCGTGACGAGGGTGAGGGTGAGGGTGTAACGAGAGTCGAGTTTGTGTGTGTCTGAGAGTTTGTTTTGGTAAACGAGGGTGGGTTTGTGTGTGTGAGTCGAGTCGAGGTTGTGGGTAGTTGGGGTGAGAGGGGTGAGTTGGTGAGATGGTGTGAGACGAGGGTCTGCTTGAAACGAAAGTGTGGGTGAGTCGAGGGTGATAGAGGGTGTTGTGAGTCTGAGTCGAGGGTGAGAGTGGTTTGGGCGAGGGGTGTCGAGGATGGGGAGGTGTTTGGGTGTGTTTCTTGAGTCGGTCTTGAGGGTGAGAGAGTCCTGGGTGTGTTTGGGTGTGCGAGGTGTTGAGTCTGGATGAGGGAGGGTGTTGGGGGTTTGCGTATGTGTCAAGTGTGAGGGAGTCTGTTTTTTAGTCGAGGGAGAGGGTGTCTGTTTTGGGAGTCGTGACGAGTGAGGGTCTTGTGACGAGGGAGGGGTTTTGGGGGATTTGAGTCGTGGTTGTTGATGTATGTGTCGGGTCTGTGTGGTGTGGGAGAGTCGAGAGTGGATGGGTGTGAGGGTCGAGTCGGGGTGAGAGTCGTTTTGTTTATTTTGTGTCTGAGTCGAAAGGTGGTGAGACGAGGGTGTTATTGGGGTAGTGTTTGTTTGTGTCGAGGGTCTGATTTCAAAAGTGTGTCTGTGAAAGAATGGGTGTCATGTCAAGTTTTAGGTGTGGGTTGTGGGTTTGTTTTTGGACGAGAGTTGGGTATGGTGTGAGTCAGTTAACAGGTTTTGAGTCTTGTGTTGTTTAAGGTTTTAAGTCTTGGGTGTATGTTTATTTTGAGGGAGTAAACAATGAGAGTCGGTTTGAGTGTAGATTGTGTTGTGTGGTTTTGTTACGAGGGAATGAGTCTATTCAAAAAGACGATGATTTGCCCGTTGATTTTGAATATTGTTGCTTCATTCGGAAGAGTTCCGAATCGGAACTTTTTTCTTGATCCGGAAGTTCTTGGTTCGGAAGTTCTTGATCCGGAACTTCTTGATCCGGAACTTTTGGCTTGATCCGGAAGTTCTTGGTTCGGAAGTTCTTGATCCGGAACTTCTTGATCCGGAACTTTTGGCTTGAGCCGGAAGTTCTTGGTTCGGAAGTTTTCTGTTTGATTCGGAACTTAAAAAATGGATTCGGAACTTTTAGTTTGATTCTGGACTTTAGGATCAGTTTAGATGGACAAATTTGGGACAGAGATACTTGGACAAATGGACAGAATATGATAACCAGGAAACAGTTGACAGTTTGACAGATGACCAAAAAAGAAAAACTGACCAAAAAAAAAGAAAGACCCAGATATGATGAAAACTGAGACACGGATAAACGAAAAACACTGATTAAAAAATTTATATAAAAATCTGATAAAGATAAAAATAAGATAAAAAATAAAAAAATATAGAAAACTGAATATGAAAAAAAACTGGATAAAAGTGAAAATGGATATACGAAAAATAAATAAATAAAAAATACAAACTTTAAAAGAAAAAATTGATAAAATTGATAAAAATTTAGAAATTTATAAAATTGATAAAATTGATACAAACTTTTTATAAAAAACTACAAAATTAAAAAGAGAAAAAACAAAAACTTTTATAAAAAAACACCAACTTTTTTATAAACACAAACTTTTTAAGGTTTTATATAAGAAAAATTTGATTTTTATAAAAAAATTTGTGATTTTTTATCTAAAAAATAAGTAGATTTGAAGATTTGATATGATTTAACACATAAAAACACAAACTTTTTATAAAAAATACAAACTTTTTAAGGAAATGAAGGAAAGAGATGATAATCATAAGGAAATGAAGGAAAGAGATGAAGGATTAGAGAGAGAAAGGAGAGAAAAGGGGAAATGTAGAGAGAGAAAGAAAAGATGGAAATATGATTGAGTGTAAATGGGAATCAACAACCCCCTCCTAACATGCTAGGAGGGGTTATATTATAGCCCACCCTACATGTGGGCTATATGGACTATACAATAATTAAATAGATCACGAGCCCATTACATAATTATCGTTGGAGCGACCGATCCTTCATAAATACGTAAAAACGTATTTCTAACAATCTCCCCCTAAGGGAGGTCGCTCCAAGAAACAAAGTTCTAAATAGTCTATAACTCGTGATCTATGCTAACTAAGATGTGACCGAGACTTTATTGGGAAAAACGTATTTCCAACATGTTGTATCACCTATACAAGTTTGCATGCTAAAAATATTTTTTTTTTATAAAAAAAAATAAAAAGCTGCTGATCCTCCTACTTTAGCCCCTGTTTAAACCCTCTTATAGTTGGATTTGGTTCTTCTAATAACTAGAAACTTGTAGTTCACACAGTTAACTTTACGTAGCCGCTTAGCACACTAAAAACGAACTAAGAACTTATGGCTGTTTTAAAAAATATGACAGAAAGCTAAACAACAGCTGAGAAAACTGAATAAATTCCAAGTGGTGGGATGAATATTTCTGTGATGTCAACTTTGACACTGTTTTTGAGTCACTTAGCTTGTAAATTGGAAAACTCATCACAAGGAACCTTTGAAAGTACACCTAGTCTAGTTTTCAAAAAGTCCGAAAGCATATTGTGAAAATATATAACTAAGAAGTTATGTCTATTTGAAAATCGGACTAATTGTAACCAATCTTGAAAACCTGCACTAAATGTTTCTGATGTCGCATCTTCGCACCTGTTTTTGACCCGCTTTTGGTCCGAACTGGGTAAAAGTAATTAAAAGACTTCTTGTAGTCCCCGAGATCTATTTTTCAGATTGTAGTTGTGGGCGTTATGAAACCTAATAACGAAAAATCTACTGCCCGCGAAAGATGGCAGAAATTTGCCTTTTTAGTAAAAATTCTAACTTTACTTTTTAATTGTGAGGTGATTCTTGTTCATCTATTGTTCCAGTGCTTTGTAATCATCTAGGTATATATATATTTAATCATATGTATCATTTAAACATAATGTTGTATCACCTATACAAGTTTACATGCTAAAAATTTTTTTTTTTATAAAAAAAAATAAAAAGCTGCCGATCGTCCTACTTTAGCCCCTGTTTAAACCCTCTTATATTTGGATTTGGTTCTTCTAATAACTAGAAACTTGTAGTTCACACAGCTAACTTTACCTAGCCGCTTAGCACACTAAAAACGAACTAATAACAAGGAACTTATGGCTGTTTTAAAAAATCTGACAGAAAGCTAAACAACAGCTGAGAAAACTGAATAAAATCCAAGTGGTGGGATGAATATTTCTGTGATGTCAACTTTGACAGTGTTTTTGAGTCACTTAGCTTGTAAATTAGAAAACTCATCACAAGGAACCTTTGAAAGTACACCTAGTCTAGTTTTCAAAAAGTCCGAAAGCATATTGTGAAAATATATAACTAAGAAGTTATGTCTATTTGAAAATCGGACTAATTGTAACCAATCTTGAAAACCTGCACTAAATGTTTCTGATGTCGCATCTTCGCACCTGTTTTTGACCCGCTTTTGGTCCGAACTGGGTAAAAGTAATTAAAAGACTTCTTGTAGTCCCCGAGATCTATTTTTCAGATTGTAGTTGTGGGCGTTATGAAACCTAATAACGAAAAATCTACTGCCCGCGAAAGATGGCTGAAATTTGCCTTTTTAGTAAAAATTCTAACTTTACTTTTTAATTGTGAGGTGATTCTTGTTCATCTATTGTTCCAGTGCTTTGTAATCATCTAGGTATATATATATTTAATCATATGTATCATTTAAACATAATGTTGTATCACCTATACAAGTTTGCATGTTAAAAATATTTTTTTTTATAAAAAAAAATAAAAAGCTGCCGATCGTCCTACTTTAGCCCCTGTTTAAACCCTCTTATATTTGGATTTGGTTCTTCTAATAACTAGAAACTTGTAGTTCACACAGCTAACTTTACGTAGCCGCTTAGCACACTAAAAACGAACTAATAACAAGGAACTTATGGCTGTTTTAAAAAATCTGACAGAAAGCTAAACAACAGCTGAGAAAACTGAATAAATTCCAAGTGGTGGGATGAATATTTCTGTGATGTCAACTTTGACACTGTTTTTGAGTCACTTAGCTTGTAAATTGGAAAACTCATCACAAGGAACCTTTGAAAGTACACCTAGTCTAGTTTTCAAAAAGTCCGAAAGCATGTTGTGAAAATATATAACTAAGAAGTTATGTCTATTTAAAAATCGGACTAATTGTAACCAATCTTGAAAACCTGCACTAAATGTTTCTGATGTCGCATCTTCGCACCTGTTTTTGACCCGCTTTTGGTCCGAACTGGGTAAAAGTAATTAAAAGACTTCTTGTAGTCCCCGAGATCTATTTTTCAGATTGTAGTTGTGGGCGTTATGAAACCTAATAACGAAAAATCTACTGCCCGCGAAAGATGGCAGAAATTTGCCTTTTTAGTAAAAATTCTAACTTTACTTTTTAATTGTGAGGTGATTCTTGTTCATCTATTGTTCCAGTGCTTTGTAATCATCTAGGTATATATATATTTAATCATATGTATCATTTAAACATAATGTTGTATCACCTATACAAGTTTACATGCTAAAAATATTTTTTTTTATAAAAAAAAATAAAAAGCTGCCGATCGTCCTACTTTAGCCCCTGTTTAAACCCTCTTATATTTGGATTTGGTTCTTCTAATAACTAGAAACTTGTAGTTCACACAGCTAACTTTACCTAGCCGCTTAGCACACTAAAAACGAACTAATAACAAGGAACTTATGGCTGTTTTAAAAAATCTGACAGAAAGCTAAACAACAGCTGAGAAAACTGAATAAAATCCAAGTGGTGGGATGAATATTTCTGTGATGTCAACTTTGACAGTGTTTTTGAGTCACTTAGCTTGTAAATTAGAAAACTCATCACAAGGAACCTTTGAAAGTACACCTAGTCTAGTTTTCAAAAAGTCCGAAAGCATATTGTGAAAATATATAACTAAGAAGTTATGTCTATTTGAAAATCGGACTAATTGTAACCAATCTTGAAAACCTGCACTAAATGTTTCTGATGTCGCATCTTCGCACCTGTTTTTGACCCGCTTTTGGTCCGAACTGGGTAAAAGTAATTAAAAGACTTCTTGTAGTCCCCGAGATCTATTTTTCAGATTGTAGTTGTGGGCGTTATGAAACCTAATAACGAAAAATCTACTGCCCGCGAAAGATGGCAGAAATTTGCCTTTTTAGTAAAAATTCTAACTTTACTTTTTAATTGTGAGGTGATTCTTGTTCATCTATTGTTCCAGTGCTTTGTAATCATCTAGGTATATATATATTTAATCATATGTATCATTTAAACATAATGTTGTATCACCTATACAAGTTTACATGCTAAAAATATTTTTTTTTATAAAAAAAAATAAAAAGCTGCCGATCGTCCTACTTTAGCCCCTGTTTAAACCCTCTTATATTTGGATTTGGTTCTTCTAATAACTAGAAACTTGTAGTTCACACAGCTAACTTTACCTAGCCGCTTAGCACACTAAAAACGAACTAATAACAAGGAACTTATGGCTGTTTTAAAAAATCTGACAGAAAGCTAAACAACAGCTGAGAAAACTGAATAAAATCCAAGTGGTGGGATGAATATTTCTGTGATGTCAACTTTGACAGTGTTTTTGAGTCACTTAGCTTGTAAATTAGAAAACTCATCACAAGGAACCTTTGAAAGTACACCTAGTCTAGTTTTCAAAAAGTCCGAAAGCATATTGTGAAAATATATAACTAAGAAGTTATGTCTATTTGAAAATCGGACTAATTGTAACCAATCTTGAAAACCTGCACTAAATGTTTCTGATGTCGCATCTTCGCACCTGTTTTTGACCCGCTTTTGGTCCGAACTGGGTAAAAGTAATTAAAAGACTTCTTGTAGTCCCCGAGATCTATTTTTCAGATTGTAGTTGTGGGCGTTATGAAACCTAATAACGAAAAATCTACTGCCCGCGAAAGATGGCAGAAATTTGCCTTTTTAGTAAAAATTCTAACTTTACTTTTTAATTGTGAGGTGATTCTTGTTCATCTATTGTTCCAGTGCTTTGTAATCATCTAGGTATATATATATTTAATCATATGTATCATTTAAACATAATGTTGTATCACCTATACAAGTTTGCATGTTAAAAATATTTTTTTTTATAAAAAAAAATAAAAAGCTGCCGATCGTCCTACTTTAGCCCCTGTTTAAACCCTCTTATATTTGGATTTGGTTCTTCTAATAACTAGAAACTTGTAGTTCACACAGCTAACTTTACGTAGCCGCTTAGCACACTAAAAACGAACTAATAACAAGGAACTTATGGCTGTTTTAAAAAATATGACAGAAAGCTAAACAACAGCTGAGAAAACTGAATAAATTCCAAGTGGTGGGATGAATATTTCTGTGATGTCAACTTTGACACTGTTTTTGAGTCACTTAGCTTGTAAATTGGAAAACTCATCACAAGGAACCTTTGAAAGTACACCTAGTCTAGTTTTCAAAAAGTCCGAAAGCATGTTGTGAAAATATATAACTAAGAAGTTATGTCTATTTAAAAATCGGACTAATTGTAACCAATCTTGAAAACCTGCACTAAATGTTTCTGATGTCGCATCTTCGCACCTGTTTTTGACCCGCTTTTGTTCCGAACTGGGTAAAAGTAATTAAAAGACTTCTTGTAGTCCCCGAGATCTATTTTTCAGATTGTAGTTGTGGGCGTTATGAAACCTAATAACGAAAAATCTACTGCCCGCGAAAGATGGCAGAAATTTGCCTTTTTAGTAAAAATTCTAACTTTACTTTTTAATTGTGAGGTGATTCTTGTTCATCTATTGTTCCAGTGCTTTGTAATCATCTAGGTATATATATATTTAATCATATGTATCATTTAAACATAATGTTGTATCACCTATACAAGTTTGCATGTTAAAAATATTTTTTTTTATAAAAAAAAATAAAAAGCTGCCGATCGTCCTACTTTAGCCCCTGTTTAAACCCTCTTATATTTGGATTTGGTTCTTCTAATAACTAGAAACTTGTAGTTCACACAGCTAACTTTACGTAGCCGCTTAGCACACTAAAAACGAACTAATAACAAGGAACTTATGGCTGTTTTAAAAAATCTGACAGAAAGCTAAACAACAGCTGAGAAAACTGAATAAATTCCAAGTGGTGGGATGAATATTTCTGTGATGTCAACTTTGACACTGTTTTTGAGTCACTTAGCTTGTAAATTGGAAAACTCATCACAAGGAACCTTTGAAAGTACACCTAGTCTAGTTTTCAAAAAGTCCGAAAGCATGTTGTGAAAATATATAACTAAGAAGTTATGTCTATTTAAAAATCGGACTAATTGTAACCAATCTTGAAAACCTGCACTAAATGTTTCTGATGTCGCATCTTCGCACCTGTTTTTGACCCGCTTTTGTTCCGAACTGGGTAAAAGTAATTAAAAGACTTCTTGTAGTCCCCGAGATCTATTTTTCAGATTGTAGTTGTGGGCGTTATGAAACCTAATAACGAAAAATCTACTGCCCGCGAAAGATGGCAGAAATTTGCCTTTTTAGTAAAAATTCTAACTTTACTTTTTAATTGTGAGGTGATTCTTGTTCATCTATTGTTCCAGTGCTTTGTAATCATCTAGGTATATATATATTTAATCATATGTATCATTTAAACATAATGTTGTATCACCTATACAAGTTTACATGCTAAAAATATTTTTTTTTATAAAAAAAAATAAAAAGCTGCCGATCGTCCTACTTTAGCCCCTGTTTAAACCCTCTTATATTTGGATTTGGTTCTTCTAATAACTAGAAACTTGTAGTTCACACAGCTAACTTTACCTAGCCGCTTAGCACACTAAAAACGAACTAATAACAAGGAACTTATGGCTGTTTTAAAAAATCTGACAGAAAGCTAAACAACAGCTGAGAAAACTGAATAAAATCCAAGTGGTGGGATGAATATTTCTGTGATGTCAACTTTGACAGTGTTTTTGAGTCACTTAGCTTGTAAATTAGAAAACTCATCACAAGGAACCTTTGAAAGTACACCTAGTCTAGTTTTCAAAAAGTCCGAAAGCATATTGTGAAAATATATAACTAAGAAGTTATGTCTATTTGAAAATCGGACTAATTGTAACCAATCTTGAAAACCTGCACTAAATGTTTCTGATGTCGCATCTTCGCACCTGTTTTTGACCCGCTTTTGGTCCGAACTGGGTAAAAGTAATTAAAAGACTTCTTGTAGTCCCCGAGATCTATTTTTCAGATTGTAGTTGTGGGCGTTATGAAACCTAATAACGAAAAATCTACTGCCCGCGAAAGATGGCAGAAATTTGCCTTTTTAGTAAAAATTCTAACTTTACTTTTTAATTGTGAGGTGATTCTTGTTCATCTATTGTTCCAGTGCTTTGTAATCATCTAGGTATATATATATTTAATCATATGTATCATTTAAACATAATGTTGTATCACCTATACAAGTTTGCATGTTAAAAATATTTTTTTTTATAAAAAAAAATAAAAAGCTGCCGATCGTCCTACTTTAGCCCCTGTTTAAACCCTCTTATATTTGGATTTGGTTCTTCTAATAACTAGAAACTTGTAGTTCACACAGCTAACTTTACGTAGCCGCTTAGCACACTAAAAACGAACTAATAACAAGGAACTTATGGCTGTTTTAAAAAATCTGACAGAAAGCTAAACAACAGCTGAGAAAACTGAATAAATTCCAAGTGGTGGGATGAATATTTCTGTGATGTCAACTTTGACACTGTTTTTGAGTCACTTAGCTTGTAAATTGGAAAACTCATCACAAGGAACCTTTGAAAGTACACCTAGTCTAGTTTTCAAAAAGTCCGAAAGCATGTTGTGAAAATATATAACTAAGAAGTTATGTCTATTTAAAAATCGGACTAATTGTAACCAATCTTGAAAACCTGCACTAAATGTTTCTGATGTCGCATCTTCGCACCTGTTTTTGACCCGCTTTTGGTCCGAACTGGGTAAAAGTAATTAAAAGACTTCTTGTAGTCCCCGAGATCTATTTTTCAGATTGTAGTTGTGGGCGTTATGAAACCTAATAACGAAAAATCTACTGCCCGCGAAAGATGGCAGAAATTTGCCTTTTTAGTAAAAATTCTAACTTTACTTTTTAATTGTGAGGTGATTCTTGTTCATCTATTGTTCCAGTGCTTTGTAATCATCTAGGTATATATATATTTAATCATATGTATCATTTAAACATAATGTTGTATCACCTATACAAGTTTACATGCTAAAAATATTTTTTTTTATAAAAAAAAATAAAAAGCTGCCGATCGTCCTACTTTAGCCCCTGTTTAAACCCTCTTATATTTGGATTTGGTTCTTCTAATAACTAGAAACTTGTAGTTCACACAGCTAACTTTACCTAGCCGCTTAGCACACTAAAAACGAACTAATAACAAGGAACTTATGGCTGTTTTAAAAAATCTGACAGAAAGCTAAACAACAGCTGAGAAAACTGAATAAAATCCAAGTGGTGGGATGAATATTTCTGTGATGTCAACTTTGACAGTGTTTTTGAGTCACTTAGCTTGTAAATTAGAAAACTCATCACAAGGAACCTTTGAAAGTACACCTAGTCTAGTTTTCAAAAAGTCCGAAAGCATATTGTGAAAATATATAACTAAGAAGTTATGTCTATTTGAAAATCGGACTAATTGTAACCAATCTTGAAAACCTGCACTAAATGTTTCTGATGTCGCATCTTCGCACCTGTTTTTGACCCGCTTTTGGTCCGAACTGGGTAAAAGTAATTAAAAGACTTCTTGTAGTCCCCGAGATCTATTTTTCAGATTGTAGTTGTGGGCGTTATGAAACCTAATAACGAAAAATCTACTGCCCGCGAAAGATGGCAGAAATTTGCCTTTTTAGTAAAAATTCTAACTTTACTTTTTAATTGTGAGGTGATTCTTGTTCATCTATTGTTCCAGTGCTTTGTAATCATCTAGGTATATATATATTTAATCATATGTATCATTTAAACATAATGTTGTATCACCTATACAAGTTTGCATGTTAAAAATATTTTTTTTTATAAAAAAAAATAAAAAGCTGCCGATCGTCCTACTTTAGCCCCTGTTTAAACCCTCTTATATTTGGATTTGGTTCTTCTAATAACTAGAAACTTGTAGTTCACACAGCTAACTTTACGTAGCCGCTTAGCATACTAAAAACGAACTAATAACAAGGAACTTATGGCTGTTTTAAAAAATCTGACAGAAAGCTAAACAACAGCTGAGAAAACTGAATAAATTCCAAGTGGTGGGATGAATATTTCTGTGATGTCAACTTTGACACTGTTTTTGAGTCACTTAGCTTGTAAATTGGAAAACTCATCACAAGGAACCTTTGAAAGTACACCTAGTCTAGTTTTCAAAAAGTCCGAAAGCATGTTGTGAAAATATATAACTAAGAAGTTATGTCTATTTAAAAATCGGACTAATTGTAACCAATCTTGAAAACCTGCACTAAATGTTTCTGATGTCGCATCTTCGCACCTGTTTTTGACCCGCTTTTGGTCCGAACTGGGTAAAAGTAATTAAAAGACTTCTTGTAGTCCCCGAGATCTATTTTTCAGATTGTAGTTGTGGGCGTTATGAAACCTAATAACGAAAAATCTACTGCCCGCGAAAGATGGCAGAAATTTGCCTTTTTAGTAAAAATTCTAACTTTACTTTTTAATTGTGAGGTGATTCTTGTTCATCTATTGTTCCAGTGCTTTGTAATCATCTAGGTATATATATATTTAATCATATGTATCATTTAAACATAATGTTGTATCACCTATACAAGTTTACATGCTAAAAATATTTTTTTTTATAAAAAAAAATAAAAAGCTGCCGATCGTCCTACTTTAGCCCCTGTTTAAACCCTCTTATATTTGGATTTGGTTCTTCTAATAACTAGAAACTTGTAGTTCACACAGCTAACTTTACCTAGCCGCTTAGCACACTAAAAACGAACTAATAACAAGGAACTTATGGCTGTTTTAAAAAATCTGACAGAAAGCTAAACAACAGCTGAGAAAACTGAATAAATTCCAAGTGGTGGGATGAATATTTCTGTGATGTCAACTTTGACACTGTTTTTGAGTCACTTAGCTTGTAAATTGGAAAACTCATCACAAGGAACCTTTGAAAGTACACCTAGTCTAGTTTTCAAAAAGTCCGAAAGCATGTTGTGAAAATATATAACTAAGAAGTTATGTCTATTTAAAAATCGGACTAATTGTAACCAATCTTGAAAACCTGCACTAAATGTTTCTGATGTCGCATCTTCGCACCTGTTTTTGACCCGCTTTTGGTCCGAACTGGGTAAAAGTAATTAAAAGACTTCTTGTAGTCCCCGAGATCTATTTTTCAGATTGTAGTTGTGGGCGTTATGAAACCTAATAACGAAAAATCTACTGCCCGCGAAAGATGGCAGAAATTTGCCTTTTTAGTAAAAATTCTAACTTTACTTTTTAATTGTGAGGTGATTCTTGTTCATCTATTGTTCCAGTGCTTTGTAATCATCTAGGTATATATATATTTAATCATATGTATCATTTAAACATAATGTTGTATCACCTATACAAGTTTACATGCTAAAAATATTTTTTTTTATAAAAAAAAATAAAAAGCTGCCGATCGTCCTACTTTAGCCCCTGTTTAAACCCTCTTATATTTGGATTTGGTTCTTCTAATAACTAGAAACTTGTAGTTCACACAGCTAACTTTACCTAGCCGCTTAGCACACTAAAAACGAACTAATAACAAGGAACTTATGGCTGTTTTAAAAAATCTGACAGAAAGCTAAACAACAGCTGAGAAAACTGAATAAAATCCAAGTGGTGGGATGAATATTTCTGTGATGTCAACTTTGACAGTGTTTTTGAGTCACTTAGCTTGTAAATTAGAAAACTCATCACAAGGAACCTTTGAAAGTACACCTAGTCTAGTTTTCAAAAAGTCCGAAAGCATATTGTGAAAATATATAACTAAGAAGTTATGTCTATTTGAAAATCGGACTAATTGTAACCAATCTTGAAAACCTGCACTAAATGTTTCTGATGTCGCATCTTCGCACCTGTTTTTGACCCGCTTTTGGTCCGAACTGGGTAAAAGTAATTAAAAGACTTCTTGTAGTCCCCGAGATCTATTTTTCAGATTGTAGTTGTGGGCGTTATGAAACCTAATAACGAAAAATCTACTGCCCGCGAAAGATGGCAGAAATTTGCCTTTTTAGTAAAAATTCTAACTTTACTTTTTAATTGTGAGGTGATTCTTGTTCATCTATTGTTCCAGTGCTTTGTAATCATCTAGGTATATATATATTTAATCATATGTATCATTTAAACATAATGTTGTATCACCTATACAAGTTTGCATGTTAAAAATATTTTTTTTTATAAAAAAAAATAAAAAGCTGCCGATCGTCCTACTTTAGCCCCTGTTTAAACCCTCTTATATTTGGATTTGGTTCTTCTAATAACTAGAAACTTGTAGTTCACACAGCTAACTTTACGTAGCCGCTTAGCACACTAAAAACGAACTAATAACAAGGAACTTATGGCTGTTTTAAAAAATCTGACAGAAAGCTAAACAACAGCTGAGAAAACTGAATAAATTCCAAGTGGTGGGATGAATATTTCTGTGATGTCAACTTTGACACTGTTTTTGAGTCACTTAGCTTGTAAATTGGAAAACTCATCACAAGGAACCTTTGAAAGTACACCTAGTCTAGTTTTCAAAAAGTCCGAAAGCATGTTGTGAAAATATATAACTAAGAAGTTATGTCTATTTAAAAATCGGACTAATTGTAACCAATCTTGAAAACCTGCACTAAATGTTTCTGATGTCGCATCTTCGCACCTGTTTTTGACCCGCTTTTGGTCCGAACTGGGTAAAAGTAATTAAAAGACTTCTTGTAGTCCCCGAGATCTATTTTTCAGATTGTAGTTGTGGGCGTTATGAAACCTAATAACGAAAAATCTACTGCCCGCGAAAGATGGCAGAAATTTGCCTTTTTAGTAAAAATTCTAACTTTACTTTTTAATTGTGAGGTGATTCTTGTTCATCTATTGTTCCAGTGCTTTGTAATCATCTAGGTATATATATATTTAATCATATGTATCATTTAAACATAATGTTGTATCACCTATACAAGTTTACATGCTAAAAATATTTTTTTTTATAAAAAAAAATAAAAAGCTGCCGATCGTCCTACTTTAGCCCCTGTTTAAACCCTCTTATATTTGGATTTGGTTCTTCTAATAACTAGAAACTTGTAGTTCACACAGCTAACTTTACCTAGCCGCTTAGCACACTAAAAACGAACTAATAACAAGGAACTTATGGCTGTTTTAAAAAATCTGACAGAAAGCTAAACAACAGCTGAGAAAACTGAATAAAATCCAAGTGGTGGGATGAATATTTCTGTGATGTCAACTTTGACAGTGTTTTTGAGTCACTTAGCTTGTAAATTAGAAAACTCATCACAAGGAACCTTTGAAAGTACACCTAGTCTAGTTTTCAAAAAGTCCGAAAGCATATTGTGAAAATATATAACTAAGAAGTTATGTCTATTTGAAAATCGGACTAATTGTAACCAATCTTGAAAACCTGCACTAAATGTTTCTGATGTCGCATCTTCGCACCTGTTTTTGACCCGCTTTTGGTCCGAACTGGGTAAAAGTAATTAAAAGACTTCTTGTAGTCCCCGAGATCTATTTTTCAGATTGTAGTTGTGGGCGTTATGAAACCTAATAACGAAAAATCTACTGCCCGCGAAAGATGGCAGAAATTTGCCTTTTTAGTAAAAATTCTAACTTTACTTTTTAATTGTGAGGTGATTCTTGTTCATCTATTGTTCCAGTGCTTTGTAATCATCTAGGTATATATATATTTAATCATATGTATCATTTAAACATAATGTTGTATCACCTATACAAGTTTGCATGTTAAAAATATTTTTTTTTATAAAAAAAAATAAAAAGCTGCCGATCGTCCTACTTTAGCCCCTGTTTAAACCCTCTTATATTTGGATTTGGTTCTTCTAATAACTAGAAACTTGTAGTTCACACAGCTAACTTTACGTAGCCGCTTAGCACACTAAAAACGAACTAATAACAAGGAACTTATGGCTGTTTTAAAAAATCTGACAGAAAGCTAAACAACAGCTGAGAAAACTGAATAAATTCCAAGTGGTGGGATGAATATTTCTGTGATGTCAACTTTGACACTGTTTTTGAGTCACTTAGCTTGTAAATTGGAAAACTCATCACAAGGAACCTTTGAAAGTACACCTAGTCTAGTTTTCAAAAAGTCCGAAAGCATATTGTGAAAATATATAACTAAGAAGTTATGTCTTTGAAAATCGGACTAATTGTAACCAATCTTGAAAACCTGCACTAAATGTTTCTGATGTCGCATCTTCGCACCTGTTTTTGACCCGCTTTTGGTCCGAACTGGGTAAAAGTAATTAAAAGACTTCTTGTAGTCCCCGAGATCTATTTTTCAGATTGTAGTTGTGGGCGTTATGAAACCTAATAACGAAAAATCTACTGCCCGCGAAAGATGGCAGAAATTTGCCTTTTTAGTAAAAATTCTAACTTTACTTTTTAATTGTGAGGTGATTCTTGTTCATCTATTGTTCGAGTGCTTTGTAATCATCTAGGTATATATATATTTAATCATATGTATCATTTAAACATAATGTTGTATCACCTATACAAGTTTGCATGCTAAAAATATTTTTTTTTATAAAAAAAAATAAAAAGCTGCCGATCGTCCTACTTTAGCCCCTGTTTAAACCCTCTTATATTTGGATTTGGTTCTTCTAATAACTAGAAACTTGTAGTTCACACAGCTAACTTTACGTAGCCGCTTAGCACACTAAAAACGAACTAATAACAAGGAACTTATGGCTGTTTTAAAAAATCTGACAGAAAGCTAAACAACAGCTGAGAAAACTGAATAAATTCCAACTGGTGGGATGAATATTTCTGTGATGTCAACTTTGACACTGTTTTTGAGTCACTTAGCTTGTAAATTGGAAAACTCATCACAAGGAACCTTTGAAAGTACACCTAGTCTAGTTTTCAAAAAGTCCGAAAGCATGTTGTGAAAATATATAACTAAGAAGTTATGTCTATTTAAAAATCGGACTAATTGTAACCAATCTTGAAAACCTGCACTAAATGTTTCTGATGTCGCATCTTCGCACCTGTTTTTGACCCGCTTTTGGTCCGAACTGGGTAAAAGTAATTAAAAGACTTCTTGTAGTCCCCGAGATCTATTTTTCAGATTGTAGTTGTGGGCGTTATGAAACCTAATAACGAAAAATCTACTGCCCGCGAAAGATGGCAGAAATTTGCCTTTTTAGTAAAAATTCTAACTATTTTTTAATTGTGAGGTGATTCTTGTTCATCTATTGTTCCAGTGCTTTGTAATCATCTAGGTATATATATATTTAATCATATGAATCATTTAAACATAATGTTGTATCACCTATACAAGTTTGCATGCTAAAAATATTTTTTTTTATAAAAAAAAATAAAAAGCTGCCGATCGTCCTACTTTAGCCCCTGTTTAAACCCTCTTATATTTGGATTTGGTTCTTCTAATAACTAGAAACTTGTAGTTCACACAGCTAACTTTACGTAGCCGCTTAGCACACTAAAAACGAACTAATAACAAGGAACTTATGGCTGTTTTAAAAAATCTGACAGAAAGCTAAACAACAGCTGAGAAAACTGAATAAATTCCAACTGGTGGGATGAATATTTCTGTGATGTCAACTTTGACACTGTTTTTGAGTCACTTAGCTTGTAAATTGGAAAACTCATCACAAGGAACCTTTGAAAGTACACCTAGTCTAGTTTTCAAAAAGTCCGAAAGCATGTTGTGAAAATATATAACTAAGAAGTTATGTCTATTTAAAAATCGGACTAATTGTAACCAATCTTGAAAACCTGCACTAAATGTTTCTGATGTCGCATCTTCGCACCTGTTTTTGACCCGCTTTTGGTCCGAACTGGGTAAAAGTAATTAAAAGACTTCTTGTAGTCCCCGAGATCTATTTTTCAGATTGTAGTTGTGGGCGTTATGAAACCTAATAACGAAAAATCTACTGCCCGCGAAAGATGGCAGAAATTTGCCTTTTTAGTAAAAATTCTAACTATTTTTTAATTGTGAGGTGATTCTTGTTCATCTATTGTTCCAGTGCTTTGTAATCATCTAGGTATATATATATTTAATCATATGAATCATTTAAACATAATGTTGTATCACCTATACAAGTTTGCATGCTAAAAATATTTTTTTTTATAAAAAAAAATAAAAAGCTGCCGATCGTCCTACTTTAGCCCCTGTTTAAACCCTCTTATATTTGGATTTGGTTCTTCTAATAACTAGAAACTTGTAGTTCACACAGCTAACTTTACGTAGCCGCTTAGCACACTAAAAACGAACTAATAACAAGGAACTTATGGCTGTTTTAAAAAATCTGACAGAAAGCTAAACAACAGCTGAGAAAACTGAATAAATTCCAACTGGTGGGATGAATATTTCTGTGATGTCAACTTTGACACTGTTTTTGAGTCACTTAGCTTGTAAATTGGAAAACTCATCACAAGGAACCTTTGAAAGTACACCTAGTCTAGTTTTCAAAAAGTCCGAAAGCATATTATGAAAATATATAACTAAGAAGTTATGTCTATTTGAAAATCAGACTAATTGTAACCAATCTTGAAAACCTGCACTAAATGTTTCTGATGTCGCATCTTCGCACCTGTTTTTGACCCGCTTTTGGTCCGAACTGGGTAAAAGTAATTAAAAGACTTCTTGTAGTCCCCGAGATCTATTTTTCAGATTGTAGTTGTGGGCGTTATGAAACCTAATAACGAAAAATCTACTGCCCGCGAAAGATGGCAGAAATTTGCCTTTTTAGTAAAAATTCTAACTTTACTTTTTAATTGTGAGGTGATTCTTGTTCATCTATTGTTCGAGTGCTTTGTAATCATCTAGGTATATATATATTTAATCATATGTATCATTTAAACATAATGTTGTATCACCTATACAAGTTTGCATGCTAAAAATATTTTTTTTTATAAAAAAAAATAAAAAGCTGCCGATCGTCCTACTTTAGCCCCTGTTTAAACCCTCTTATATTTGGATTTGGTTCTTCTAATAACTAGAAACTTGTAGTTCACACAGCTAACTATACGTAGCCGCTTAGCACACTAAAAACAAACTAATAACAAGGAACTTATGGCTGTTTTAAAAAATCTGACAGAAAGCTAAACAACAGCTGAGAAAACTGAATAAATTCCAACTGGTGGGATGAATATTTCTGTGATGTCAACTTTGACACTGTTTTTGAGTCACTTAGCTTGTAAATTGGAAAACTCATCACAAGGAACCTTTGAAAGTACACCTAGTCTAGTTTTCAAAAAGTCCGAAAGCATATTGTGAAAATATATAACTAAGAAGTTATGTCTTTGAAAATCGGACTAATTGTAACCAATCTTGAAAACCTGCACTAAATGTTTCTGATGTCGCATCTTCGCACCTGTTTTTGACCCGCTTTTGGTCCGAACTGGGTAAAAGTAATTAAAAGACTTCTTGTAGTCCCCGAGATCTATTTTTCAGATTGTAGTTGTGGGCGTTATGAAACCTAATAACGAAAAATCTACTGCCCGCGAAAGATGGCAGAAATTTGCCTTTTTAGTAAAAATTCTAACTTTACTTTTTAATTGTGAGGTGATTCTTGTTCATCTATTGTTCGAGTGCTTTGTAATCATCTAGGTATATATATATTTAATCATATGTATCATTTAAACATAATGTTGTATCACCTATACAAGTTTGCATGCTAAAAATATTTTTTTTTATAAAAAAAAATAAAAAGCTGCCGATCGTCCTACTTTAGCCCCTGTTTAAACCCTCTTATATTTGGATTTGGTTCTTCTAATAACTAGAAACTTGTAGTTCACACAGCTAACTTTACGTAGCCGCTTAGCACACTAAAAACGAACTAATAACAAGGAACTTATGGCTGTTTTAAAAAATCTGACAGAAAGCTAAACAACAGCTGAGAAAACTGAATAAATTCCAACTGGTGGGATGAATATTTCTGTGATGTCAACTTTGACACTGTTTTTGAGTCACTTAGCTTGTAAATTGGAAAACTCATCACAAGGAACCTTTGAAAGTACACCTAGTCTAGTTTTAAAAAAGTCCGAAAGCATGTTGTGAAAATATATAACTAAGAAGTTATGTCTATTTAAAAATCGGACTAATTGTAACCAATCTTGAAAACCTGCACTAAATGTTTCTGATGTCGCATCTTCGCACCTGTTTTTGACCCGCTTTTGGTCCGAACTGGGTAAAAGTAATTAAAAGACTTCTTGTAGTCCCCGAGATCTATTTTTCAGATTGTAGTTGTGGGCGTTATGAAACCTAATAACGAAAAATCTACTGCCCGCGAAAGATGGCAGAAATTTGCCTTTTTAGTAAAAATTCTAACTTTATTTTTTAATTGTGAGGTGATTCTTGTTCATCTATTGTTCCAGTGCTTTGTAATCATCTAGGTATATATATATTTAATCATATGTATCATTTAAACATAATGTTGTATCACCTATACAAGTTTGCATGCTAAAAATATTTTTTTTTATAAAAAAAAATAAAAAGCTGCCGATCGTCCTACTTTAGCCCCTGTTTAAACCCTCTTATATTTGGATTTGGTTCTTCTAATAACTAGAAACTTGTAGTTCACACAGCTAACTTTACGTAGCCGCTTAGCACACTAAAAACGAACTAATAACAAGGAACTTATGGCTGTTTTAAAAAATCTGACAGAAAGCTAAACAACAGCTGAGAAAACTGAATAAATTCCAACTGGTGGGATGAATATTTCTGTGATGTCAACTTTGACACTGTTTTTGAGTCACTTAGCTTGTAAATTGGAAAACTCATCACAAGGAACCTTTGAAAGTACACCTAGTCTAGTTTTCAAAAAGTCCGAAAGCATATTATGAAAATATATAACTAAGAAGTTATGTCTATTTGAAAATCGGACTAATTGTAACCAATCTTGAAAACCTGCACTAAATGTTTCTGATGTCGCATCTTCGCACCTGTTTTTGACCCGCTTTTGGTCCGAACTGGGTAAAAGTAATTAAAAGACTTCTTGTAGTCCCCGAGATCTATTTTTCAGATTGTAGTTGTGGGCGTTATGAAACCTAATAACGAAAAATCTACTGCCCGCGAAAGATGGCAGAAATTTGCCTTTTTAGTAAAAATTCTAACTTTACTTTTTAATTGTGAGGTGATTCTTGTTCATCTATTGTTCGAGTGCTTTGTAATCATCTAGGTATATATATATTTAATCATATGTATCATTTAAACATAATGTTGTATCACCTATACAAGTTTGCATGCTAAAAATATTTTTTTTTATAAAAAAAAATAAAAAGCTGCCGATCGTCCTACTTTAGCCCCTGTTTAAACCCTCTTATATTTGGATTTGGTTCTTCTAATAACTAGAAACTTGTAGTTCACACAGCTAACTATACGTAGCCGCTTAGCACACTAAAAACAAACTAATAACAAGGAACTTATGGCTGTTTTAAAAAATCTGACAGAAAGCTAAACAACAGCTGAGAAAACTGAATAAATTCCAACTGGTGGGATGAATATTTCTGTGATGTCAACTTTGACACTGTTTTTGAGTCACTTAGCTTGTAAATTGGAAAACTCATCACAAGGAACCTTTGAAAGTACACCTAGTCTAGTTTTCAAAAAGTCCGAAAGCATGTTGTGAAAATATATAACTAAGAAGTTATGTCTATTTAAAAATCGGACTAATTGTAACCAATCTTGAAAACCTGCACTAAATGTTTCTGATGTCGCATCTTCGCACCTGTTTTTGACCCGCTTTTGGTCCGAACTGGGTAAAAGTAATTAAAAGACTTCTTGTAGTCCCCGAGATCTATTTTTCAGATTGTAGTTGTGGGCGTTATGAAACCTAATAACGAAAAATCTACTGCCCGCGAAAGATGGCAGAAATTTGCCTTTTTAGTAAAATTCTAACTTTACTTTTTAATTGTGAGGAGATTCTTGTTCATCTATTGTTCCAGTGCTTTGTAATCATCTAGGTATATATATATATTTAATCATATGTATCATTTAAACATAATGTTGTATCACCTATACAAGTTTGCATGCTAAAAATATTTTTTTTTATAAAAAAAAATAAAAAGCTGTCGATCGTCCTACTTTTGCCCCTGTTTAAACCCTCTTATATTTGGATTTGGTTCTTCTAATAACTAGAAACTTGTAGTTCACACAGCTAACTTTACGTAGCCGCTTAGCACACTAAAAACGAACTAATAACAAGGAACTTATGGCTGTTTTAAAAAATCTGACAGAAAGCTAAACAACAGCTGAGAAAACTGAATAAATTCCAACTGGTGGGATGAATATTTCTGTGATGTCAACTTTGACACTGTTTTTGAGTCACTTAGCTTGTAAATTGGAAAACTCATCACAAGGAACCTTTGAAAGTACACCTAGTGTAGTTTTCAAAAAGTCCGAAAGCATATTGTGAAAATATATAACTAAGAAGTTATGTCTATTTGAAAATCGGACTAATTGTAACCAATCTTGAAAACCTGCACTAAATGTTTCTGATGTCGCATCTTCGCACCTGTTTTTGACCCGCTTTTGGTCCGAACTGGGTAAAAGTAATTAAAAGACTTCTTGTAGTCCCCGAGATCTATTTTTCAGATTGTAGTTGTGGGCGTTATGAAACCTAATAACGAAAAATCTACTGCCCGCGAAAGATGGCAGAAATTTGCCTTTTTAGTAAAAATTCTAACTTTACTTTTTAATTGTGAGGTGATTCTTGTTCATCTATTGTTCCAGTGCTTTGTAATCATCTAGGTATATATATATTTAATCATATGCATCATTTAAACATAATGTTTTATCACCTATACAAGTTTGCATGCTAAAAATATTTTTTTTTTGTAAAAAAAATAAAAAGCTGCTGATCCTCCTACTTTAGCCCCTGTTTAAACCCTCTTATAGTTGGATTTGGTTCTTCTAATAACTAGAAACTTGTAGTTCACACAGTTAACTTTACGTAGCCGCTTAGCACACTAAAAACGAACTAATAACAAGGAACTTATGGCTGTTTTAAAAAATCTGACAGAAAGCTAAACAACAGCTGAGAAAACTGAATAAATTCCAAGTGGTGGGATGAATATTTCTATGATGTCAACTTTGAAACTGTTTTTGAGTCACTTAGCTTGTAAATTGGAAAACTCATCACAAGGAACCTTTGAAAGTACACCTAGTCTAGTTTTCAAAAAGTCCGAAAGCATGTTGTGAAAATATATAACTAAGAAGTTATGTCTATTTAAAAATCGGACTAATTGTAACCAATCTTGAAAACCTGCACTAAATGTTTCTGATGTCGCATCTTCGCACCTGTTTTTGACTCGCTTTTGGTCCGAACTGGGTAAAAGTAATTAAAAGACTTCTTGTAGTCCCCGAGATCTATTTTTCAGATTGTACTTGCGGGCGTTATGAAACCTAGTAACGAAAAATCTACTGCCCGCGAAGATGGCAGAAATTTGCCTTTTTAGTAAAAATTCTAACTTTACTTTTTAATTGTGAGGTGATTTCGTAGGTGATTCTTGCTCATCAATTGTTCCAGTGCTTTGTAATCATTAGGTATATATATACTTAATCATATGTATCATTTAAACATCATGTTGTATCACCTATACAAGTTTGAATGCTAAAAATATCTTTTTTATAAAAAAAAAATAAAAAGCTGCTGATCGTCCTACTTTAGCCCCTGTTTAGACCCTCTTATAGTTGGATTTGGTTCTTCTAATAACTAGCAACTTGTAGTTCACACAGCTAACTTTACGTAGCTGCTTAGCACACTAAAAACGAACTAATAACAAGGAACTTATGGCTGTTTTAAAAAATCTGACAGAAAGCTAAACAACAACTGAGAAAACTGAATAAATTCCAACTGGTGGGATGAATATTTCTGTGATGTCAACTTTGACACTGTTTTTGAGTCACTTAGGTTGTAAACTGGAAAACTTATCAAAAGGAACCTTTGAAAGTACACCTAGTCTAGTTTTCAAAAAGTCCGAAAGCACGTTGTGAAAATATATGACGAAGAAGTTATGTCTATTTGAACATCGGACAAATTGTAACCAATCCTGAAAAACTGCACTAAATGTTTCTGATGTCGCATCTTCGCACCTGTTTTTGACCCGCTTCTGGTCCGAACTGGGTAATAGTGATTAAAAGACTTCTTGTAGTCCCCGAGATCTATTTTTCAGATTGTACTTGCGGGCGTTATGGAACCTAGTAACGAAAAATCTACTGCCCGCGAAAGATGGCAGAAAATTGCCTTTTTTTTGTAAAAATTCTAACTACTTTTTAATTGTGAGGTGATTTCGTAGGTGATTCTTGCTCATCTATTGTTCCAGTGCTTTGTAATCATCTAGGTATATATATATTTAATCATATGTATCATTTAAACATCATGTTGTATCACCTATACAAGTTTGCATGATAAAAATATCTTTTTTTATAAAAAAAAAAATAAAAAGCTGCTGATCGTCCTACTTTAGCCCCTGTTTAGACCCTTTTATAGTTGGATTTGGTTCTTCTAATAACTAGAAACTTGTAGTTCACACAGCTAACTTTACGTAGCCGCTTAGCACACTAAAACGAACTAATAACAAGGAACTTATGGCTGTTTTAAAAAATCTGACAGAAAGCTAAACAACAGCTCAGAAAACTGAATAAATTCCAACTGGTGGGATGAATATTTCTGTGATGTCAACTTTGACACTGTTTTTGAGTCACTTAGGTTGTAAATTGGAAAACTCATCACAAGGAACCTTTGAAAGTACACCTAGTCTAGTTTTCAAAAAGTCCGAAAGCATGTTGTGAAAATATATAACTAAGAAGTTATGTCTATCTGAAAATCGGACTAATTGTAACCAATCTTGAAAAACTGCACTAAATGTTTCTGATGTCGCATCTTCGCACCTGTTTTTGACCCGCTTTTGGTCCAAACTGGGTAAAAGTGATTAAAAGACTTCTTGTAGTCCCCGAGATCTATTTTTCAGATTGTACTTGCGGGCGTTATGAAACCTAGTAACGGAAAATCTACTGCCCGCGAAAGATGGCAGAAATTTGCCTTTTTAGTAAAAATTCTAACTTTACTTTTTAGTTGTGAGGTGTTTTCGTAGGTGATTCTTGTTCATCTATTGTTCCAGTGCTTTGTAATCATCTAGGTATATATATATTTAATCATATGTATCATTTAAACATCATGTTGTATCACCTATACAAGTTTGCATGCTAAGAATATTTTCTTTTTATAAAAAAAAAATAAAAAGCTGCTGATCCTCCTACTTTAGCCCCTGTTTAAACCCTCTTATAGTTGGATTTGGTTCTTCTAATAACTAGAAACTTGTAGTTCACACAGTTAACTTTACGTAGCCGCTTAGCACACTAAAAACGAACTAATAACAAGGAACTTATGGCTGTTTTAAAAAATCTGACAGAAAGCTAAACAACAGCTGAGAAAACTGAATAAATTCCAAGTGGTGGGATGAATATTTCTGTGATGTCAACTTTGACACTGTTTTTGAGTCACTTAGCTTGTAAATTGGAAAACTTATCACAAGGAACCTTTGAAAGTACACCTAGTCTAGTTTTCAAAAAGTCCGAAAGCATGTTGTGAAAATATATAACTAAGAAGTTATGTCTATTTGAAAATCGGACTAATTGTAACCAATCTTGAAAACCTGCACTAAATGTTTCTGATGTCGCATCTTCGCACCTGTTTTTGACCCGCTTTTGGTCCGAACTGATTAAAAGTAATTAAAAGACTTCTTGTAGTCCCCGAGATCTATTTTTCAGATTGTACTTGTGGGCGTTATGAAACCTAGTAACGAAAAATCTACTGCCCGCGAAAGATGGCAGAAATTTGCCTTTTTAGTAAAAATTCTAACTTTACTTTTTAATTGTGAGGTGATTTCGTAGGTGATTCTTGTTCATCTATTGTTCCAGTGCTTTGTAATCATCTAGGTATATATATATTTAATCATATGTATCATTTAAACATCATGTTGTATCACCTATACAAGTTTGCATGCTAAAAATATCTTTCTTTATAAAAAAAAAATAAAAAGCTGCTGATCGTCCTACTTTAGCCCCTGTTTAAACCCTCTTATAGTTGAATTTGGTTCTTCTAATAACTAGAAACTTGTAGTTCACACAGCTAACTTTACGTAGCCGCTTAGCACACTAAAAACGAACTAATAACAAGGAACTTATGGCTGTTTTAAAAAATCTGACAGAAAGCTAAACAACAGCTGAGAAAACTGAATAAATTCCAACTGGTGGGATGAATATTTCTGTGATGTCAACTTTGACACTGTTTTTGAGTCATTTAGGTTGTAAACTGGAAAACTTATCAAAAGGAACCTTTGAAAGTACACCTAGTCTAGTTTTCAAAAAGTCCGAAAGCACGTTGTGAAAATATATGACGAAGAAGTTATGTCTATTTGAACATCGGACAAATTGTAACCAATCCTGAAAAACTGCACTAAATGTTTCTGATGTCGCATCTTCGCACCTGTTTTTGACCCGCTTCTGGTCCGAACTGGGTAATAGTGATTAAAAGACTTCTTGTAGTCCCCGAGATTTATTTTTCAGATTGTACTTGCGGGCGTTATGGAACCTAGTAACGAAAAATCTACTGCCCGCGAAAGATGGCAGAAAATTGCCTTTTTTTTGTAAAAATTCTAACTACTTTTTAATTGTGAGGTGATTTCGTAGGTGATTCTTGCTCATCTATTGTTCCAGTGCTTTGTAATCATCTAGGTATATATATACTTAATCATATGTATCATTTAAACATCATGTTGTATCACCTATACAAGTTTGCATGATAAAAATATCTTTTTTTATAAAAAAAAAAATAAAAAGCTGCTGATCGTCCTACTTTAGCCCCTGTTTAGACCCTTTTATAGTTGGATTTGGTTCTTCTAATAACTAGAAACTTGTAGTTCACACAGCTAACTTTACGTAGCCGCTTAGCACACTAAAACGAACTAATAACAAGGAACTTATGGCTGTTTTAAAAAATCTGACAGAAAGCTAAACAACAGCTGAGAAAACTGAATAAATTCCAACTGGTGGGATGAATATTTCTGTGATGTCAACTTTGACACTGTTTTTGAGTCACTTAGGTTGTAAATTGGAAAACTCATCACAAGGAACCTTTGAAAGTACACCTAGTCTAGTTTTCAAAAAGTCCGAAAGCATGTTGTGAAAATATATAACTAAGAAGTTATGTCTATCTGAAAATCGGACTAATTGTAACCAATCTTGAAAAACTGCACTAAATGTTTCTGATGTCGCATCTTCGCACCTGTTTTTGACCCGCTTTTGGTCCAAACTGGGTAAAAGTGATTAAAAGACTTCTTGTAGTCCCCGAGATCTATTTTTCAGATTGTACTTGCGGGCGTTATGAAACCTAGTAACGGAAAATCTACTGCCCGCGAAAGATGGCAGAAATTTGCCTTTTTAGTAAAAATTCTAACTTTACTTTTTAATTGTGAGGTGATTTCGTAGGTGATTCTTGTTCATCTATTGTTCCAGTGCTTTGTAGTCATCTAGGTATATATATATTTAATCATATGTATCATTTAAACATCATGTTGTATCACCTATACAAGTTTGCATGCTAAGAATATTTTTTTTTTATAAAAAAAAATAAAAAGCTGCTGATCCTCCTACTTTAGCCCCTGTTTAAACCCTCTTATAGTTGGATTTGGTTCTTCTAATAACTAGAAACTTGTAGTTCACACAGTTAACTTTACGTAGCCGCTTAGCACACTAAAAACGAACTAATAACAAGGAACTTATGGCTGTTTTAAAAAATCTGACAGAAAGCTAAACAACAGCTGAGAAAACTGAATAAATTCCAAGTGGTGGGATGAATATTTCTGTGATGTCAACTTTGACACTGTTTTTGAGTCACTTAGGTTGTAAACTGGAAAACTTATCACAATGAACCTTTGAAAGTACACCTAGTCTAGTTTTCAAAAAGTCCGAAAGCATGTTGTGAAAATATATAACTAAGAAGTTATGTCTATCTGAAAATCGGACTGATTGTAACCAATCTTGAAAAACTGCACTAAATGTTTCTGATGTCGCATCTTCGCACCTGTTTTTGACCCGCTTTTGGTCCAAACTGGGTAAAAGTGATTAAAAGACTTCTTGTAGTCCCCGAGATCTATTTTTCAGATTGTACTTGCGGGCGTTATGGAACCTAGTAACGAAAAATCTACTGCCCGCGAAAGATGGCAGAAAATTGCCTTTTTTTAGTAAAAATTCTAACTACTTTTTAATTGTGAGGTGATTTTGTAGGTGATTCTTGCTCATCTATTGTTCCAGTGCTTTGTAATCATCTAGGTATATATACACTTAATCATATGTATCATTTAAACATCATGTTGTATCACCTATACAAGTTTGCATGATAAAAATATCTTTTTTTATTAAAAAAAAAAAAGCTGCTGATCGTCCTACTTTAGCCCCTGTTTAGACCCTTTTATAGTTGGATTTGGTTCTTCTAATAACTAGAAACTTGTAGTTCACACAGCTAACTTTACGTAGCCGCTTAGCACACTAAAACGAACTAATAACAAGGAACTTATGGCTGTTTTAAAAAATCTGACAGAAAGCTAAACAACAGCTGAGAAAACTGAATAAATTCCAAGTGGTGGGATGAATATTTCTGTGATGTCAACTTTGACACTGTTTTTGAGTCACTTAGGTTGTAAACTGGAAAACTTATCACAAGGAACCTTTGAAAGTACACCTAGTCTAGTTTTCAAAAAGTTCGAAAGCACGTTGTGAAAATATATGACGAAGAAGTTATGTCTATTTGAACATCGGCAAAATTGTAACCAATCCTGAAAAACTGCACTAAATGTTTCTGATGTCGCATCTTCGCACCTGTTTTTGACCCGCTTCTGGTCCGAACTGGGTAAAAGTGATTAAAAAACTTCTTGTAGTCCCCGAGATCTATTTTTCAGATTGTACTTGCGGGCGTAATGAAACCTAGTAACGAAAAATATACTGCCCGCGAAAGATGGCAGAAATTTGCCATTTTAGTAAAAATTCGAACTTTACTTTTTAATTGTGAGGTGATTTCGTAGGTGATTCTTGCTCATCTATTATTCCAGTGCTTTGTAATCATCTAGGTATATATATACTTAATCATATGTATCATTTAAACATCATGTTGTATCACCTATACAAGTTTGCATGCTAAAAATATCTTTTTTTATAAAAAAATAAAAAGCTGCTGATCGTCCTAATTTAGCCCCTGTTTAGACCCTCTTATAGTTGCATTTGGTTCTTCTAATAACTAGAAACTTGTAGTTCACACAGCTAACTTTACGTAGCCGCTTAGCACACTAAAAACGAATTAATAACAAGGAACTTATGGATGTTTTAAAAAATCTGACAGAAAGCTAAACAGCAGCTGAGAAAACTGAATAAATTTCAAGTGCTGGGATGAATACTTCTGTGATGTCAACTTTGACACTGTTTTTGAGTCACTTAGGTTGTAAACTGGAAAACTCATCACAAGGAACCTTTGAAAGTACACCTAGTCTAGTTTTCAAAAAGTCCGAAAGCACGTTGTGAAAATATATAACGAAGAAGTTATGTCTATTTGAAAATCGGACAAATTGTATGGCTAAGTATTCACAAGTCTCTTTAATTAGAGGTCTTTATATAGTGAAGAACGAGAGATGATAGATTTAGACAAGTGATCATGCTAAACGTAGAACATGAAAATGTTCTTTCAAAAACTCATGTGTTTTTAATTGTGGCTTTTTCTCCCATAAGATCATTGCATTAGGAAATAAATAATTGCAATAAATAAGGTCGTACAATTTAAAAGAATTACTTAGCTTCTAGCACGAGTTCGTTTAAAAGTTGCTCGTGTTCGAATAGAGTTCATAGCCGAGGCATAACTTAGTGAAGCGGGACGCGAAAATTGGTGAAGTCCAAAAAGGCCCTAACAAGGCATGTGGACCCCATTTTGCTGCTAAAGATCCAAGATGATGTGAAGTATCATTATTCCAAAATCAATATGAAGGATCGAGACACACGACGAAAAGCAATATACTCCCTAAATATATCCAAGTCCGAAAAGAAGGCGGATCGTTGCAAAATCAATATGAAGGATCGAGACACATGAGGATAAATATATCCAAGTCCGAAAAGAAGGATCGAGACACATGAGGATAAATATATCCAAAATTAATATGAAGGATCGAGACACATGAGGATAAATATATCCAAGTCCGAAAAGAAGGCGGATCGTTGCATATCAAAATCCCAAATAAAGATTGAAGAAAAATGATGAAGTCGTGGTCCAATTTTGAAGAATCTCTCAAAAATAGAAATTCCATATATGAAGAGAAGACCATAATTTCAAGAACGTCTTCCCAAGATTTGAAGTATGAAGTACATGCCATATATCGTTCCGAGAAAGGTCTCAAATCGCGAAACGAGTTATGTCAAGATATGAACTTATGGAGATTACGAGAAGACGTTTTAAAAGATTTTGTCCTTTAACTAAATATTAATTAAATCGTCCTACTTTATTTTCGGCCTTAATAAATATCGAAATAAGTCAATATGAATCACTTGTGATCCATGACAATTAGTTAAAAAAGTTTAGAAACCTTTTATTTTCTTTAATAAATTAGGATTACAGGGAGAAAAAGTATTATAACATTTTAATGCATGGGTAGTGTTAGCATTGTGACTTGTACCAACAATGATCTTGTTTTTGCACTTAGCATGGAATATGTGACAATCAAGGATGACGAAATTTACTCTATGGGACATTCACTTGTTTCTATTCATCAACCCTAAAAGTCACTTTTGTGATGAAAATCATACATGATGTCTCTAACTCACCGTAGTAGTAGCATAGTTTGTTTTTCTTTCAATAAAGGTTCATAAAAATGAATTTTGGAGTTGTTTTGATACTTTATTCTATCATTGCGTGAGGACACGACAATGGTTTAGTATGGGGGAGTGATGAGATGGCAATTATACATGATCTCATTGTTCTTTACGGGCTTTTAATGCATAAAAATGTCATGAAATACCATATATATGCTTGCTTTTGTGTTTATGTGTATTTTAGGTATGGATATCGTGAAAAAGACAAAATATCACAAGATACAAGGAAAAACAAAAACGAAAAACGAAGACGCACAATAAACCGAGCCCTAGATATGAATTATCCAAGAAAAACCCTTGAAGACTTGAAGAAACACAAGATTGATCCTCAATAAATAAAGAAATGACACTTAAAACCCTTGTGAATTCATAATTACAAGTTTGGTCCCTTAAGTTTGTCAAAATTGCAAAAAGGTCCTTCAACTTTGAAGAAATGGCAAGATTAGTCCCTCAACTATTCTAATTTGTCAATTATGGTCCCTCATGAAGGCAAAGATCCATTAAAGACCTTTGAAGATCAAGAATGTTCAAGATCAGCCCCTCAAATATTCAAACATGGCAAAAATAACCCTTGAAACCTTTTTGCCAAAGTTTTGTGCCAAAAGTGTGAAGAATGAAACTTGTTTAACAAAGGAAACAAGTTTAGACGGCTGAAAAACTTGTTTTACATCTTTTCCCAAAGAACAAGGACTTAAACTGCCAAAACCAAAGTTTAAATTTCCTAAACACGCGGGTAACACTTACTATTCACATTAAGAACAATTACTATTCACTTTTTACCGAGGATCAAATTCAGTGAGAACAAAGGGGAAAGTGAAATTGGTTGTTCAAACGTGTGATTCACCTCACCCCAAACCTTTCCCAACAATTAAATGTCTCTTCTCCACTCACCTTGTGACCCCACACCCAAGCCCGTCACCCAATCAAAACGCATTCCCCTCTCCAAGCAATCCTACATGGCAAAATCAACGCTTTATGGCCACTACTTGTTCCCCAAGCATAAAGTGAACGGCCAAGATAAAAAATGGACAGCTCATTCCACCAAACTCCTTCAAGCACTTCAGGGGCAATTTTGAGAATTTCTAGCCTAGGGTTTCATGTATTTCTCATTCTAGAATAGTCTTATGTTGCCTATAAAAGGACCCCCAACCTGTGGTGAAGCCTTTGTTCCAGTTTTACTCTTTAAATTTGTAATTCCTTTTTAAATTTATAAAAGTTTGGTATTTTGAAAAATATTGTAATTCTTTTTTATGTTTTTGAAAGTTGGTGTGTTTAAAGAATGATTATGAGTTCCATTTGATGTTATAAGTGTGTTGAGATCTTGTGGTTTAAGCACGTTTATTATTGGTTAGGTTTTCTAAGTTTCAAAAACCTTGAAACCTTGTTTCTGTTTTGCCTATTATTCTGTACTAATCCTTAGCCAAAATCCTAAAGCTCATATAAGCTTGTTGACACCAAGCATGTGAAGGAATTTAAGCTATTGGGTGAGTTGTTTGTTCATTTGTGTTGAAGAATCAACATTATCAAAACCTGGTTCTACTTTGAACATCAGCAGGTTTTGATCTTCTTTGTGAAGAACCTTGGTCTTGTTCTAGTTGTTGAACAAGGTCCAAGGAGCATTGCTGATCTCCCTAGGAAGTAAAGTGAGATAGGTATAGCCTCTTGGTTAAGTTTCCCCTAAAAATTTCATGTGAATGCTTGTTTTGGATTTTGGACTGTGATTTTGTGTTATTGTGTTTAAGGTTGTGATTTTTGTGCTTGAATCTGTTATTTGTCATCTAGGATAGAAGTTTGAACAATAAAACCAGTAGGTTGTGTTTAGAAATCACAAGTTGGTTTGAAAAGTTGAGGATAAAGGTGTGTTTGGGATTATAGACTGATTTGGATTTGTGTTGTTTTGAGTTGGTGTATTGTGTTGCTTGGTGTTTGTATCTGTTGCATAAGTGGTATTGGACTATTATCTGCAAGTTTTGTTCATAGAATCACCTATATTCATTAAAGGGCTCTAAAATCTTGTTAACTTGGTGAAATTGGCTGAAATTTGGTGGACACCTAGTTCTAATCATAGACTAGGGCTAACAAGTGTTGAATCTTAGTTAATGCAACCAGGGAAGTAGGATTTGAGTGTTGAAATTGGATCTATGCTCAACTATATCAGAAAGTGTGCAAGTGTTCTTGAAGTTCATATGAGCAACTTGAATGTGCTTTGATCTTGTTCCATACTTTGATTCAGTGTATGAAATAAGTTTGTTTGTGCTTAATATCAGTTATTATAGCTTGTGTATGCATCTGGTTCATTTTGGTGTGCTTAATCTTGCTAAAACTGCTTAAGTGTTCTTGACAGCTTATTGTTCATAGTCTGTGCCAGATCTGGGCATTGTTTGATTTTTCTGTGCTAATTGAGTGAACTGAAGTATGTTTATGTGCTTGATTGTGACTCCTTTTGATTAACTGATCACTTGGGTGCCCTTGTCTTCCAACAAATCATACAGAATCTCTCTAAATTCACAAGTCAAATAGTCAAAGCAGTGGGAACCAGTTCCTACTGAAAGTTCCCCCTGATAGTGTTAATTGGTCATCAGCTTATCAATAAGCTATTCCAGCTTATTTAAACGTGCAACAACTTCAAATTTGTAATAGGTGCTCCTTATTTGACTCATTTGCTCATTCTGGAGCATTTGAGGAGTTGACTTTTAGGTTTGACTAGAAAACCAACTCAATTGATTTTTCAGCCAGCTTATTTCTCAATTCCAGCTTATTGGTTTTGCCTATTGGATTTTTGTTGATTGAATTGGCTTATTGAAGTCATTTGGAACATTTTGCAAGTTGAATCAAGTCCTGAGGTGCCCTAGAACTCAAACCCGACTATTTTGTCTTTTAGTGGATTTGTACTTGGCTTATTTTTTGCTTATTGAGTGTGCTTTTTCAAAATTTCTTTTTACAAAAGAAGGTTGTGTGTCAAATTAGAGCTTATTGCTTAATGGGCTTATTGGCCCAATAAGAATAAGCTGTTTGTTCATTAAGCTGTGATAAGCTCAGAATCAGCTTTTGGGCCTTCAGATTTTTGTGTTCAGAATTAAATTTTGAGTCAGATAGGGCTTTTCCAAGTCTATTGGGCCAAGTTTGACTTTTTGGGCCCAATTAGCCCATTTGCTTTGACTGTTTTGGGTTTTGGCCCATTTGGGGGCCCAATAGTGGTATTTTGGTCATTTCACTTTCATTTTCTGTTTATTTAGGTTAAAATAAGCTAGTTTGCAAGTTTTTAGATTTTTTTATAATTTTTGGATTTTTAATAATATTTTAATATTATTTTATTACTATTTTTCAAATTTCACTTTTTAGCACTTTTTATATTTTTCTTAGCTTAAATACATTAAAATAGCATTTTTGTAACTCATAGATTAATTTTATCATCATTTTCTTAATTTCTATAATTATTTTAAGTTTTAACAGATTTTAATCATTTTAAATCATTTTAAATAGTTTTAATTAGTTTAAAATTTCATTAAAAATAGTTTTTGTTCTTATTAGGTTATTTTTGAGGTTTACAAACTTGAAAACCTTGATTTGGACTTTTTATTAGTTAATTTTGATTTTTAGGGCTTTAATTAGCCTTTAAAAGTTAATAATTAATTAAATAAAAGGTTTTGGCAAGTTTTGATTTTTTTGTAAACCCTTGGTTTATTTTTTTTTATTTTTGGTAATTTTTTGGTAATTTTTAGAATTTATTTTTATTTTAGTCATTTTTACGGTTTTACGTTTTTTACGTCGTATTATAATTTTCACGTATCCGTCCATCTAATTTCTCATCCCCTTCTTCTTAATATTAATCTCAAATCAATTACAAGTTAGAACACACACATATACCTCCGTGAGAAACGAACTTTGAAATTTTACCTCACTTCGGTCATTAATATACGTTTTCACTAAACGTGTATTTAACGCTTACCGCTTTTACGCCTTTTTCTTAAAGGTGTGTAAAACCCCTACAATCATTTTGGCGCCACTGCCGGGGAGGTGTGTTGTGTTTTAATTTGGAAACTTTTGTTTTTGATATTATCCATAATAACTATTTGTGTTAATTGGAACTCCATTAACACGTATTATCGGTTTTCGGTTTTCTTTGTGAATATTATTACTATATTGTATACGTATCACAATAAACCATACAATATCTCCAGAAATGTAAAAACACAACCTTGATTTGGGATTTCATCACTCATCATTGTATTCGAATCTCAAACAAAAAGAAAAAGGCAAAAATAGATAAATACTTTCGTGAAGATCGATTTTGAAAAATACAAACTTTAAGGTGAATAGATAGGCAACGTGCTATAAAAGGCCGTTAAAGGGAATCTAGGTACTTAAGTGCTTTGTGCCACCTCATTCCCCCCGTTCACTTGTGAGTATTTGATTTTGAAAGCTAAACGAGGGTTTTGCCGCCCAAAGTATTACTACGTATCATATATATTTGCTTGGTTTCTTTGTGATTAAAACCTCTTGAACAATTTGGTTTTCACCAAAGTTCTAAAGTCATTCGAAGGCGTTCACTCCACGTGATCGTTTTCATTCTTTGAGGCTTCTTTAATCAAGAGTTTGATTCGAGGAAATATTTTTGTAGATTGATTGTCTACGTAATACAAACAAAATCCCAAAAAATTAAAAACAATCAAAAACACAAAAAAATTGAAAAACGTAAAAACACAAAAAAGAATCTTCTTTGCTCACCTCCCATTCTTCGTAACGTTTATGCAAACTCGCTCACAAGCGAAACGTGCTCGTAAACGTCGTCAACAAGAAGGAAACCACACTTTGGTTGAAAAAACTCCAATTGTCGAACCCGTTGTAGAACAAATAGTCACGATGGCTAACCGTACTATGATGGAGTTGCTTCAAGCACCCACCGAGGGTTTTGGAGAAGCGATTGTGATTCCCGCTATCCTTGCGGAGAATTTCAAAATCAAAACGGGTTTAATGTCGATGCTACAAGCTAACAAATTTCGAGGACATGAAAAGGATAACCCACATTATCACATACGGAATTTTAATCGTTTCACCGCAACGAGCAAGTTTAAGGATGTTCCATACGACGCCATTAAGATGATGTTGTTTCCATACTCTCTAGATGGTCCCGCTAAGATTTTGCTTGAGAAAGAACCCCCAAATTCGATTTTGACGTGGGGTGATCTCGTGTCTAAATTTGTGAACCAATTTTTTCCACCATAAAAAACGACACATTTGAAAAATGAGATTTCAAGGTTTACGCAAAAACCTAACGAGAGTTTTTCTATGGCATGGGAACGATTTAAGGAAATGTTACATGAATGTCCACACCATGATTTTTCCGAATTGCATCAAATTGATACGTTTTATAATGGGCTTAATGATCATGAACGAGATTACATAAATGCCGCCGCGGGTAGTAATTTTTTGTGCAAAACGACAAACGGAGCTTTAACTATCATCGAGAATAGATCTAAGGTTTACAACCCTCGTAACACACCGAGTGTTGCCAATATGGGTTCGTCGTCATCTCACAACATGTCCGTTTTACAAAACGAAGCAAATGAGGAAAATAGATTTTTCGATCGATTTTCATCGCTTATGACTCATTGGAAAGCTAAGGAAGCTTCCAATTCCGCATCCGTCAAAGTGATTGATAAGAGTTGTTTATCATGTGGAGGAGCACATGATCTTTCCGAGTGCATCACTGCCGGTGGTAACATTTCGAGTGCTTACGTAGCCACGGGAACTTTTGGTCAAAATTCACGTCCAAACCAAGTCCCTCAAAATCAAAATGTTAACAATTATCGAAACAATAATCAAGGAAATGGTTATCAAGGCAATTCACGTAACTACAACAAGGGTACTTATACAAGTGGTAACAATGGGCAAGTTTCAAATCAAAACCAAAATCGTGATTTTCAAAATACGAGTCAAGGTTTTCAAAATGCTCACACTAAAAATCTTAATGGTTAATTTTTGGATTATGCAAAGGCCAACGATGCTAATTTTGATAATATGCAACGAGAAATGATAAGTTTGAGAACCGAGTTGAAGAACGAGTTAAAAAATGAGCTTGCGAACGAATTAAAAACTCACGCTAATAAAATGGAGGGTAATGTTCAACGTCTTCAACAAAATCAACAAAAGATGGAACAAGGCCAACATGAAATTAAGCTAGAGTTATTAAAAGCGGATCAAAGGCAATCTAAATTCGAAGATCGAATGGCAAGTATGTTTGAAACCATAATGTGTAAACCGTCTTCCTCGGGTGGTCTTCCTAGTGATACCACTGCAAACCCGAAGGGTGAAATAAAGGTTATTACTACTCGTAGTGGTAAAACTTTTAATGAACCCAATTCTCGTGAAAATATTTCCAAGGAGAAGGAAATTGAAAACGAACCCGAGGTGGTGGTTGAAAAGGAGCATATCTCAAGCCCACGAAGTACCTCTCATACCACACCTAAGGTTGAACCCATACCAATCATGGAACCCGAGATTCCAAGGCCGTTGCCTAATGCCCAACCCACACCACCCTTGCCTTATCCATCGAGATGTAATAAGGAGAAACTTAATGAACGTAACAAACAACAAATCGAGCTTTTTATAAAAATGTTTCAACAAGTGCATTTTGACGTAAGTTTAGCCGACGTATTGTTATACATGCCTCGTTTCGCCTCCACTTTCAAAAGTATGATGAACGATAAGGAGAAGCTTTCCAAGCTATCTAATTGTTCTTCGGTTTATCTTAACCGAATACCGGAAAAAGTGGGAGACCCTGAGAAATTCCTCATCCCGTGTAATATTCAAGAAATGGAAGAATGTCTTGCTTTAGCCGATCTTGGTGCAAGCATTAACTTGATGCCTTTTTCTATGTGGAAATTGCTATCACTTCCGGCTCTTACTCCTTCGAAGATGTCCATTGAAATGGCCGATCATTCAACAATTCTCACATGTGGAATTGCCGAAGACGTTTTCGTTAAGGTTGGGAAATTCTACTTTCCGGTCGATTTTATCGTCGTAGATATTCCCGCGGATCCACAAGTTCCTCTAATTTTGGGCCGTCCATTTTTAGACACCTCGAGATCTATTATCGATGTTCACGCTAGAAAGATCACTTTACGATTTAACGAGGAAGAACTTGTCATCAACGCTACCAAAAATTCGACACCTTCTCATGTTTACGCTATCGCTACTATAAATCACGTTTATTTAATTGACGTAGTTTGCGATGAATTTTCACAAGAAGTTCTAGAATTTTCTGAAGGTTCAATTAGTGGCAATCCCACTATTTTAGATCCTATTGTTGCTAAAAATTCACACTCTCTCGCTCCATTCGAAGGAGGCGATTTTATCGACAATGAAGAAAATATGAACGATAGTAACGAAAAATTCCATCATATTTTCCGCCGGTGGAAATTATGAGTGTTTAACCGAAATCTTCAATCGAGGATCCACCAATCCTAGAATTAAAAGACCTTCCACCTCATCTAGAATACGCATTTCTAGAAGATGAAGATAAGTTGCCGGTTATTATTGCGAAAGATCTTTCCGATAACGAAAAAACCGCACTTATAAAAATCTTGAAAGCTCATAAAAGAGCAATTGCATGGAAAATCTCCGACATTAAAGGAAACGATCTTAAATTTTGTACTCACAAGATATTAATGGAGGAAGATTACAAACCCGCAATTCAATCTCAAAGAAGGGTAAACCCCAAAATTCGTGATGTCATTAAAAAAGAGGTTTTAAACCTTCTTGACGTGGGAATGATTTATCCTATCTCGGATAGTCCATGGGTAAGCCCAATCCATTGTGTCCCTAAGAAGGGAGGAATGACCCGTTGTGCCCAACGAAAACAACGAGTTAATTCCAACACGTGTCGTGACCGGTTGGAGAGTATGTATCAATTATCGTATTTATCTTTAGTAACTAACTTGAGTAAAAAGTGGATATTTCCAACCTAATCATTTTCTCCGTTACATTAGATAAAGTCAAACAAAAGGTTATCTCTATTCAAAGGCAGCGAACCCCATTCACGCATGATATGTGCATGTAGAATCTTATAAATAGACTCACATTCTTCGTTTCATTCATTCAGTCTTATTATCATAAAAAAACAATGCATTTTCCCTCCTCAATCAAGATGGACTGAATGTTACTGATTAACTTGATAGTTTCTCTTACCTTGGCACATTAGAATCCTGATCACCAAATACACATGTCGTGTCTTTGTCTATGCAATAACGCAGTCCCAGTATATAGATGGCATTTTATTCTCAGCTCTCCAGTTGGAGCTATGCTTCTTCATTGAATATCATATCGGAAACGATAATCTCAATCTTCATGATCTCGGGGTAACACTTCTTTGACCTTTCTACTCTTTTTGGTTTCGTTTATGATATTCATATATTTTTATGAGGCGTAATGTTGTATTCCAATCTATTAACTCTAGCATGACGACGAGGTGAAACTTGATGAAACCTAACCGTAGTTGATGAGGTGATTCGCGAACCTATAGAAAGGAAAAGGAGGCAAACTTGTCGACATGGAGATGAAACGACGTTATTAAAATTGAAATTTCGGACGATGAGATCATTTTTTATGGGGATGATGATACTTTGGATGACGTTTTCTCAATAACGTCCAATATCAACAGGAAGTTTTCGTGTTTAACCGCCAAATAATCTACCATTTTATCGGCGAAGATGGTGAAAAGGAAGAAGATATTTTTGGCCAATCAATATTTAGTTGCTTTTGAATGTTTTAATATCTTAGTCAACGTTTTATTCACGTAGTCCATCTATGGTTTAGAATTATTCTTACTTCTTATTTGGTTCAACCAAATGTTAAGTTCTCATGGTATTGGTTCTTTAGAGAAGAAATGTTATAGGTAAAATTTATTTACACTTTAATGCAACTATTGTTGCGTATATACTCACTTGATGTTAGAATTTGGTTAACTACTACTCCAAAGTTTGAGTGACAAGCAAAATATCAACATTTTCCACATCATGATTTATATGTTGTCTAACATTGCGAGAAACGGATGCACATCCATTAGAGATGGTGGCATGCCCGACATTGTTGTTGTGTAACCATATTATTAGTGTCAAATCCCTCTCCTAAAAATAGTAATTAAGTTTGATGAAACGACATGAGAAGGAGACAACGTGTTTCGAGTTTGGCCCAAGATAGGATTGATATTAGTAATATCAGTTAATGGATGCTTGCTCATTTGATGTTGACAAAGTACAAAAAATCGATAAATGGTTACCATGTGCATTCACGTTTGCATTCGGATAGTTATGATTTTTTTGCCTCCTCATTTCTATCGATTACATTAATAAAAATACATGAAAATCATAGCCTTTGGCTATTATATTGGCAACTTGGATTCAAATGATAGCTCTTTTATGTTATAGCGAATTTATGGTGAAAATTTTCTATCACTTTATATTACGAAAAGATAAGAGATGAGATTTAATGGGGTTTAAATATATTAACAATAAATTTTTAAACATTTTATAACTTATTGAATCGTTATACCCGGGCATCGCACCGGTATTGTACTATTGTTTTAGGTGTGAACAACAAACTATAGCTTATTAAAATAGCTTAATCTTTTTTATTACTCACTTACAGAAAGATTTAAATTTTAGTGATCATGTTGTGTTTTGTTTTGTCAATTAGAAATTAGAAGAGAGTTTATTAAGAGAAGAATATACACATGTACTACAAATAATTGTTGTTGACTAATCATTAAACAAAATTTAGTACCAATAAAAAGAAAAGAAATTCCATAATTAGTTATCAAACGTTATTTCGTAAAGCTTGAAAATCATTTTGGCTACCACGAACATGTTTCATTCATTACACAGCTGGAATGATGTTATCTTCTAACAACACTATCATCACATTTGTCAAAATAAGTGTTATGTGGTGATCTATATAAGCAACCTAGATCTACTATTTTAGGCTATGCGCAATGACGGAACTAGAAAATAAGGTTGTGGAGGGCAAAAAAAAAATTCTTTTACAATATCGATAAAATGTGAAAAAATATTAGTATCGAAAAGATAAATCGAGTATTTTTATTTACGAATGACCGATTTATAATGTTTTAAAGCGTTAAATGTTGGAATTTACAATATGGGTGAGGGGAAATTTAAATTTTTGGTAGGGAGTGCTTTCGAAAAATGGTTAAAATCAAAGAAAAATTATAGTAAAATCTCATCGTATCGGCCTAGCCATGAGAGGCAACGGACCCCATAATTGCTCCATACATCCGTCTTGGCTATGTGTAATAGTAGTACATTAGAGCACTAGGAGTCATCACTCCAAGTGACTCCATTTTGGGGTGCCACGTCAGCGAAACTCACTCACTCACTCACATAAAAAAATCAGGGGAGTCATCACTCCAAGTGATGGGTGAATGTGGGACCCACTTTTTTTTTCTCACATTCTCAAATTAAACTAATTCATTTCATAAATAAAAATAAATTCATTTCATTAAAAAAAATCAAATTTTTTTCCTTTTTAATTTATATAACTAATTTATATTATATTTAAATTTTTATTAAAAAATATAAATTATAATAAAAAAAAATTTACCCCTTTCTTCTTCCCCTTTTCTTCCACACACAGAAAACACACACACACACTACACACACAATACACACACATAATTAATTCAATAAAAAAAGGAAAAAAAAGAAAATAAGTGACAGATAGCAACCACGGGGTGTGAGTATCATCACGCAATGACCCCGCGCCGTCGTTTGGAGTCATCACGCAACCCGCGCCATGAGTTTGGCACCGCACGGCGCCACCACTCCTAGCCCTCTTATGTTAATATGATTGACAACAACAACAATAACGATACTAAAGAGTACAAGTGCATTTTTAACCATTACATTTTATAATGGGAGATGATTTTTACATTTATAAAAGTTATTGGGACACTCATAGTATAAGCAGATAAAACACATTATAAAACTCAGTACAAGTATATAATACATAATGTTGAGTGTTTCAATCAATTTTATAAGTATACAAATCAATTCCTTTTTATAATGCTTTACTCTGCTTAAAGTCCTTTAATTTAGTTTTTTATATAATTCTTGTATTTACATTATTCCATTGTAGAGGGTTAAATTTGTAAAATTTGGAATTTATTAAAAATTCCAATTTTTTTTTTAAAAATTAAGTAAAAAGAGACTGGTTTTAAAAAAAACACATTTTTTTACTCCATAAAAAGACTGGTTAGATGCTCTTAAAAAGACTGCTTTCTGTAGATTAGTATGGAGACCAATCTTTAAAGAGACTTGTTTTTATGAAGATAACCAGTGTCTATTCTTTTAATAGAGACTGGTTTCAAAACCAGTCTCTTTATGTTTCGAGCAAGGAGATCCTCCACATAGAGACGTCCTACAAAACCAGTCTCTATTGCCTTTTTGGACCAGTCTCCATGGACTTTTTTGTAGTAGTGTAACTCGAAAAGACCATTTTCCCTTGCCCTTCATGGATCAAATGTTGGAGCGACTTGCGGGAAACGATTTTTATTGCTTTTTAGATGGTTTTTCCGGTTACTTTCAAATCCCTATCGACCCTCGTGATCAAGAGAAAACTACGTTTACGTGTCCTTACGGAACGTTTGCTTATCGTAGAATGCATTTCGGACTTTGTAATGCACCCGGTACGTTTCAACGGTGTATGATGGCTATTTTCCACGACATGATCGAGAAGTCGATGGAAGTGTTCATGGATGATTTCTCGGTATTTGGTGATTCGTTTACGTCATGCTTAAATAACTTAGAAAAAATGTTAAAACGATGTGAAGAAACCAATCTTGTACTTAATTGGGAAAAATGTCACTTTATGTGCAAACAAGGAATCGTCTTAGGACATAAAATATCGAAAGCGGTGATTGAGGTCGACAAAGCAATAATCGACGTCATTTCAAAATTACCTCACCCCAAAACCGTCAAAGGAGTTCGAAGTTTCCTAGGCCACGCCGGCTTTTATCGACGCTTTATCAAAGATTTCTCGAAAATATCTCGACCGATGACACATCTACTCGAAAAAGATGCTCCTTTTGTTTTTAACGAAGATTGTGTCCGAGCTTTCGAAACTCTTAAAGGAAAACTTACCGAAGCTCCTATTCTCGTAGCTCCAAATTGGAATCTTCCATTTGAGCTAATGTGCGATGCTAGCGACTATGAAATTGGAGTCGTTTTAGGGCAACGCTATGAAAAGCACTTCCGTCCTATACATTATGCTAGTAAAACGATGACCGAGGCTCAAATGAAATATACTACCACGGAAAAGGAATTCCTAGCCGTAGTATACGCTTTTGAAAAGTTCCGACCTTATCTCGTTTTAACTAAAAGCATCGTGTATACGGACCATTCGGCTATCAAGTACCTTTTGGCTAAAAAAGACGCTAAGCCAACACTACAAAAAAAGAGGGCTTTTAGGACCTTATTGTAGGACTCCATTTTTAAAAACGTCCTAACAAATAATTTATAGAACCATTTAAATTTTAAGTCTCATTAAGTTGATTTTAATAGAACATTCAACATGCGGTTTCTAATAAACTAATTTATAAGACACATTTTTAGTAGCGTCTTATTATAATAAGGCATAATAGGACACTTGACACAAAGGTCATATTATAATAAATTTTATGGGACGCTTGTTAATCGTGGTTTTATTAATATGAGTTTTATAAGACATTTAATATATGTGTCCTATTATATTAGATGTTAGAGGACGCTATTTGTTTGAGGTTTTATTATAATCAAACCTAATAGCGCTACTAGAAAAAGCGTAAACTTTGTTTAATAGAGATTGTTTTTATAAAAACTACTTCCTTCGATAAATAATTAGCGAGTATGGATTGATCAGTCTTTTAAGACAGTTCTTATTAGCATCACACTCGTTTTGCTTCTACTCTTTGTTTTGGTTTACGTGAAATTTCTTGGCAGTAGTTTCTTTTTTCTCTTTTCCATGATAATTATTGGCGCCACATTTGTTTTTGTTTCTCTCCAACTTTTTTCTCAACACATTAACTAGAATATTTTGTTTAAAAAACAAAATTAAGTATACTTCTAAGTACTAACTGACACACTCCAAAGTTTTGGCGGTACATATTTTAGAAATTCCCTCCTACGTTATAAGTTTTATAAGAAAGTAAAATAACCAACATTAATGATAACCATCATTTGAAATGACTTACAATCAGAATTAAAAAGTATCTAATACAGTTGCAAGTGTATACTTAAAAAATGAATAACAAATGATGACATATAGTGGTCAATCGAATTACTTAGGTGCCGTTTGGTTGGGTATATTGAAGGATATTGGGGGATATTTGCATTTTAATTTCCCTAAAATATTGTGTTTGGTATGTTAAACGAAGGAACTTAAAATTTTCCGAAATGCCAAAATGAAGGATATTAGAATTACTCTAAAAAGTGAGAAATTTTTTAATAAAGTTTATATAATTTTTTTATCAAATTTAAATAAATTTTATAAAGTTTAAATAAGTTTTTATAAAATTTAAATAATTTTTTATAGAATTTATATAAAATTGTTTATAAAATTTATATAAATTCTTTATAAAAGTAAGAGAATTTTTTTTATAAAATTTATAAAAATGTTTTATAAAATTTATTAAATTTTTTTATAGAAAAAGTGAATATTCGAATTTTAATCTTTTAAACAGAAAATTTATATAAAAAATATTTATTCGTTAATTGCTTCAACTAAAAATCAAGATTTCAAAATATTACAAATTTCTGGCAACCAAAATGGCGTAGGAATTTTAAAATCTGGAATTCTAAATTCTTAGAAATTTTAATTTATCAGAAATTAGAATTTCAGAATTTCAAAATTTTGAACCAAACGGCACTTTAGGGTTAAGAATTGGGTTCGGATTGGACTGGATCGGACCGAGGACTGAATGGTACGAAACCCCGGATTGAGAGCGGAGGTTTTGGGTCCAGTCTGGTCCTATTAGGCACGATCGACGAGATTTATGGTAAGCCGAACCGAACTGACCAGACCGAGGACCGATATGGTCCAAAACCCCGGATCGAAATTGTTATGTCCGGTTCGGGTCGGTTCGGTCTGGTCCGGATCGATTTTAGGTTTGCCATGCTCAGTCCTAAAACTATTCGACCCGACCCACATATGCTATCTATGACATACCCATTATACACCGCGACAAGTCTAATGGGCTCGGCCCAAGGTGAGTCGCACGCGGTTTCAAGTAGACCGCGACAAACCGCACGAGGTAATCAATAGAAAAAATCCTAGTTTGATAAGGATTTGATTCGCCCAAGTTTAGGAAAAGATATGTATTCCTTATTTACGAATAATGATCCCAAATATATCGTCTAGGCTTGGGCTGCACGATTTAAAAAAGCCTAATTGGGTTTCACTGGCTATAAAAGGAACCTCATGGTTCCATTCAAGGTATCGTATCGTAACTAATAATCGTTAGTTGATTATAAACCCTAACTAATTACATACTCTCACATCGGAGGTGAATCATGGGATACAATCCCACGATAAACTTAACTGTGTTTTTTCCGGTGTACATGGTCTGACAACCACAACCACACCCTAAAGTAAAACAAAACTCCACGATGACTAAGACGACATCTGGGTCCTCTCACCATTGTACTCCGATGGGAAAGAAGGGGCATCAGGGGATGCTCACTCGATTGCATCTACTTCGGTTGTATGTGGAAAAAAAACCTACACTTGGAGAGCACTCTTTAGGTTTCAACCCTCCAAAACTCCGGAGGAAAATAACCACAACATATGGTAACACCGTAGCAATTGGCAACGCCAAAGCTAGTGGCAACACTACATCTAGTGACACCGCCCCAACAAATGGCAACGCCACAACATGAGGCATAACTAGACGACGAATTAAATCAACCAGTCGTTGAAGTAGACCTTTAAAACTTCGAAACTAAAACTACGACACTCTCCTCCTCTTCATATCAAAAAAGATGAGGGAGGAAAAGCATGAGGAAGTTAAGGCACACCTTTTCTTCCAGTCCCATTAAAGACGTAAGGACTGAAAATTCTCCCCAACTCTCGTTAGAGAAGGAGCGTCGCAACAGTATCCCAAACGCAAGAAGAGGTGCAGTGCTAAAGATCATCTTAGAAGACCAAACGCCAAAGATCGAATCAAAAGGCCACGTGTCAGCGATCGTATCGAAAGGCCACAGGCCTCCGTGCGCTCATGAAGGTAGAAGAGCTGAGACAACTCGGCGCGACACAGGAAAGAGGATCGTCGCGACAAGAGCGACCCCAATGTGTTCGAAGGGCCAGGAGGAAGAAAAATAAGTCCGACCCCAGATTCAAAAGATCACGGTAAAAAAAGGGATGGATGAGATCAATCAGGATCTCATAAGCAAACTTCTCGACATCAATCAAAATCTCGTAAGAAAGAATCACGTGGCCGACCGGATTTAGGAAGGAATGAATCACCGAACGCTCCGAGAGGCGCACTTTCTCCCAAAGCATGGATCCATCAAACTTTACGACTGGATCATCTCGGTACAAGCGCCCTAGTTGTGTTACCTTTATTGGAGGTGTTAGATGTTATGAGAACGGTTCGAGAGATGAAATACTTTCAAAATTATTTGAAGCGTTAGTGTCATCATTGAATGCGGATCTTTCAAGAGTAGCATGTTGCACACTATTTCAAAGTTGAGGAGTGGCTCACGCTATTGCAAAATAAGGTCTACAAAGCCGATTAATCGCCGCTTAATCACTATAAGGCCATCAACCTTGCTGATTAATGTAAAGACGATTAATGGCGGTCAACTGGGGTCAATGGCGGTCAAGGGAGGTCAAACTTTTCTGAAACCTGCAAATTTTTCCAAAAATACCAAAAACTCACTATAAACTTGTGTTTATCACTTATAATAAAATATATATGTACGATAAGTTGGATTTTAGAAATAATAATTCCAAAAATACCTAAAATTCGTTAGAAATACCCAAGATTTGCTAAAAATGCCGATCCGACTAATCACCGAGTAATCCCGCCTAGAACGATTACAAGCTACAAGATGATCGACCGATCAACTAGCGATTCACGATTTTTGCAACATTGACAAAAACTATTCTAGACTAATACAATGGGCTAGGATTACAAGACGAGCCTAATACATACTAAGAGTCACTAAATAATATGTCGTATCAACTAATAGGCTCAGCTCGACTTGAACCCAGTTACGAAAAAGTTTTCATCATGATATCTGATCATATTTAATATCATGTTACTCGGGTTGACCCTCATAAGTTTTCAAACAAGAGTAAACCAACTTGAATAAGCTTAATCGGCTTTATGTCCGGTCTTGTCAGGCTTTTCTTACACCTAGCCACCTATGGCTGAGCATCGGTCCCGACTAGACCGGACCGAAATAGTTCAAAACTCCGGACCGAGGATCGGATCGAAATTATTCGGTCTAGTTTGGGTCGGTCCAGTCCGGCCCGGTTTTCCGGTCTGGGTCAGTTTTGGATCTATCGTGCTCAGCCCTATAGCTAGGGGTGTCAATATTTCTGACTCGACCCGAACCCGACCCGAGCATATTCGGGTCGGGTTAGACGGGTTCAAGTTTCAATTCGGGTCAATCGGGTCAACCCGAATTCGAAATCGGGTCGAACATCGGGTATAAAAATTATATCGAATTCGGGTTTGTGTCGGACATCGGGTATAAAAATTATATCGATTGACCCGAGTAAGATTTTTTTTAATTTAAAAATAATATAGTTTCTATTAAAAAAAGAATAAAAATTATTTTTTTTAATATTTTACCCGAACTCAGGTTGACCCGAATAAACCTGAACCCGAGTAACTCGAGTACAATTCGGGTCAGATTCGAGTAATTTATTTTTAGGCTTGACCCGAATTCAACACGACAGATTGACCTAAACCCGAACAATCCGACCCGATTCCCACCACTACCTATAGCCACCTGCCCACCAATGGTCAGTTCGGTTTTGAAAATTGGGCCCCGAACCCAAATACCCGATAGATAAACACGGAATAAAACTTCTTATGTTAGTGCCCCACTAACCTCTACCATATCTATCTCAAACTTCTCCAAACCTCAATTTCGAATCTAACCATCAAGCATATCTATCTATCATCTTTGTACATGTTGTAATATATAGATCATCTATCATCAACCATCTTCTTCTTTTATAACAGAGTTTGAGCATAGCAATGATATATATTTTTTCTTAATTTATTGTTTACATTTCTTATTTTCATTTTCAGTTAAATTGGGTCAATACATGTATTTAACTTGGATTAGGATTTGATTTAGGTTTAGCAGATACATTGTGCTAATTTGTATGGTATAAATAAAATTTTAATCTATCTGGGTATATAAACTGTCATTTGTGTGTTTATGCTTAATATGGGATGTCTATATGTCATTATTGTTTTGTCAAACATTAGGTGTGTATGAGATATATGCGAATTTTGTGTTCTTGTGATGAAATGATGTGGTTTTAGTTCAATAGTGATTAACTAGTACAAAAAACTTAACCCTATAATTGTTGAATTTTTTATTTAGTTTTTTAAATTATATGCTATATGATTGATGGCGCTTGTTTAGTGTGTGTTTGTTTGAAATTGAAACTTTGGTTTTATTGTCTTCGAGTTGTGTATATATTGGATGCAATCTTTTATATTATGGAGATTTTGTTTATTGAGCCGTGATTTCGGCGCAAATATGGCTTTAATGCATACATATTTTTAATAATTGTGTTAGACATGTGTAGAATAGTTTTAATCATGTACCAAGTTCGTGAAAAATTAAAGGTAATTTGATATTATTGTGCAACTGTTAACTTAAGACGTATTAAGTGATTGCATCGTGTGAAAAGAAAAAATAAGAAAATTATCCTCTTGGTAGCCTTAGAATAATAGTGTAATGATAAGATAAGTTGAGCTCATCATCTCAATCATATTCATAATAGAGTTTCTAGTTGAAAATGTTGTGAAATTGTTTGTGAGATACGAAGATTAAGTATAATGAGTTTTGAATCTCATTGTAGTAGTTGGTTTGAACATATTGTGACCCTACTAACTTTCTCTCTTAAATTTAAAAAAATATACATAAAATTTGATGGTATTGTGGTTGTTGACGGTGGTTGTGTCACTGTGTGTCATAGTACTCTAGGAGATACTGTATATGCATTGGACATGGTCTTTGTCTAGTTTCATCTTTGCAATTGCAACGCCATTAAAAAGTACTTACTCTCTTGCCAGCTTTGAATACATGAAACAGATTCGTACACAAAGCTTCGGTTCTCGGGAATGATCTTACTGCAATGAGAGAAGGAGAACTTCAAAGTGAGTATTCTTCACACACTTATCATTATTATAGCCATTTAGTATACGCGTTGCTAGTTTAGTAACTCAATTCCGTTTTTTATGATATGATACTTTAGAAATTATTGGAAAATGACTACTTTACAAAATAAGGCTACCATATGACCTGTTACATGCTCCTGTGCTAGGACATGTTTCAGCGAAGTCAGTAGGTTTGATAGTGGACCTTGTGCATCATTAATAAGTACTAGTTAATTAAGTTTAATTGGTACCGTGGTAAATATTGCTAACAGAAAGAAAGTAGCAAGTAATTTAACCATTAAAAATTAAATATCCCTAAATAGAGAATGAAGCTAATTATCTTAGAGTTGCCTTCTATTTTGACATAATGATATGATTTTCTTAGGCTATTGACGACACTTTTTTTCCTTTCCCTTTTGTAATGATATGCTAACCATGTTATACTGATGACATCTTAAAGAAATCAAGATTTATTTACAGTGAACCATATTATTTATGTAACACCCCATTTTGGAAATGGAATCTTACGCATAATCATGGCGTGTCATCAAAGCATACAAGGATAAATGTCTAAGCATTATTTGACCATAAAAGGGAAATACCGGAATCAAACATCGGTAACCCCAAAGTAGAGCTCATCACACACAAACATAAATACTGTAAAAGGAAAGGACGAAACAATGTCCATTGCAAGCTGTATTAAAGTAAAGGAAATGCATAAAGTAAAGAAAGACAGTAAAGCTTCCAGTCCATATGCACGTACGTTTGAGATCTACGAGCGTCCCTGAGTACCTGCCGTTTTGGGAACATGAAAAGGAAAACGGCTGAGCAAGACGCTCAGTGCACGGATGTACAATATAGCATGAAATAGGATAAGCATGTAACATATAACGGCGGAAGACTAAGTTCTGAGTAGACTGGTTAAGTATTGAGAAAACTGGTTTTATAGTTTGAAAAGCCTTATGTTTATCTTATGAAAACTGTTTTAACATATATATACCATAGCCCATATAGGTCATGAAAAGGTCACGTGCATGAATACTTGGAGGGGTGACCTCATCATGCTGATTAGAGGGGATGCCTCTAATTAATATATTGGTCTGGGTAGGAGGGATCAACTCCTTGTGAAGGGTGTAAGGCACACACCACATTCACCATGAAATACTGAATAAAACATGTAACTAGGATGCACCCATACGCCCCACATGATATAATAATATGGCCAAAACTGAAAGGGACGCCACGAGCAATCACTCCGCCATGGGGAAGTCATAACATTGGTGCCTCCAATGTTATGGTTATGGTACCTCCATAACTAGGTGAATCTGGTCATGCTTGTATATGGCTATAGATTATGCTAATTAAACATAAGCAGTTCAAAACAATATAACAAATACTGGGGAAAACAGTTGGCTGCATACGGGGAAATCCTAATAAGGAAAGAATGTCCATACTGAAAGGACGGGAATCCGTACCTCAAGTCCAGTGAATGAACGGAAGAAAGACTCCTACTTCTGGATCACTAACGCTACATGAATACACACGTGTATAAGTATCGAATCACTGATTACGTACTGGGTTTTATGTCTCATCTTAGCTTACTTAGTATGTTTTAGGTCATGGTTTACTGTTTAAAGCCCTATCTGTGTTTACCTTTTACTCTGATTAATCTGATAAAGTATTGCTGGTAATTCATGTATTATTATACTTACTGTGTAATAATAAGTAACTTTCCAAAAATAGCAGGTTTCCAAAAATAGAAAGTTTCCAAAAATAGAAAGTTTCCAAAAATAGAAAGTTTCCAAAAATAGAAAGTTTCCAAAAATAGAAAGTTACCAAAAATAGAAAGTTTCCAAAAATAGAATGTTTCCAAAAATAGAAAGTTTCCAAAAATAGAAAGTTTCCTAAAATAGATTTTACTGCTGAAAATAGATTAGTTTCTAAAAATAGAAAGTTTCCAAAAATAGATCAGCTGCCTTAATTAAATAAGTTTCCATATATAGAAGGTTTCCATGATTAGATTAGCTGCCTGAAATAGATATATTTCCATATATAGAAGGTTTCCATTAATAGATTAGTTGCCTTATTTAATTAAGTTTCTATAAATAGAAGTTTCTATAATTAGAATTAAGCTGGTTACATAAGCTAACATATAAGTCTAAGTGTTTATAAGCTTATTTCTTAAGTCATATGATATAATGTATAGTTTAATTATTATTTCATGTATTTTAATTAAACTATAGGTTAAGCATTTTAATTAAAGTATAACATGTTTTAATTAAAATGGAATAAAATACTTAGGTTAAAATGTGTATTATTATGTATTAATAACATAACCTAAGTCATGTCTAAATTAATTAATTATAAGCATGTTTTAAATAATTAATTAATTATAACTTATAACATAAAAATACTTAGGTTAAATTAATATCATGCTAAATTAATAATTAAAAATAACCTAAGTCATGGTTTAATTAATATCTCATGTTATTAATTAATTTATATCCTAAGTTCATAATTCATAAAATTAACATGTAGCATAAATCATGTTTTAACCAACGAACCATGAATCGGGCATGAACTTGACACCGTACCCCGAGCCAACTCGGGGTACTTGTGTCCCCTTGCTGCCGTGGGTCCTACATGCACCAACCAAGAACAAAATGGTCTTGGTGGTGGCGGCTAAAAGCAAACCGAACCCCCCCTCGGGTTGGTTATACTAGGCGGCCAAAAACAAACACCCTCATATAACAACCTTTGATTTTAATTAATCCCCAAAACATGTTAGATCTATGTTTAATTATCATGTTTTAATAAGAATAACAATAACATGTTCATGAAAATAATCAAAGATTTAAAAAGAAATAAAAAGAAAGGTTTAGAATGATATACCAATACGTAGCTTGGAAGAGGATGAACAAACACGGTTTATAGCAATGGTTTTCAAGATCAAAATCAATCAACAACCACCTTTGGTGGTCTTAGGGGTGGCGGCACAAAGAGAGACCAAGGAGGAGGAGAGAAAACTTTTTAGGTTAAATGCTATTTTGCTTGAAATGTAAAAATGAAATGCATATTTACCATAACCCCCCCCCCCCCTTCATGTAAAAGTCAATGGGCTAAGCCCATTTTGGTTATGTGTGCCGTGGGTATGGGGCCCCACATGGGGTACCCGTACCTTTTCTCGTGTCCCGATGTTTCGTGTTCGTTCGTGGTTAAATGTGTTCGTGTTTAAAGTGTTTCGGTTTATTTTATAATGTAGTTTATCGTATTATTTACACTCGTAATTAAGTATTTACGTAATTATTTTAGTTCGTGTTTTAAAATGGTGATCATGATTTAATTATGTTCACGTGAATAACTATTAACTGTTTATCATGAGTTTGTACGTAATCGATACTTATCATGTCATACACGTATGCACTTGCTTGATTATTAGCACATGAATGTGATCAATACTAAATAGGGTAAGTTTTAATCTAGGACGTACGATCTTAAGGGCACTATTCATGGTAAAAGCATGCGGGTTTTACAATTCTTCCCCCCTAAAAAGAATAATTCGTCCCCGAATTATAGATAAAGTAAACTGGAAAGAAGTAACATACCCGAACTCAAAATATGAAGTGAGGGTAAGAAGCCCGGATGGACTCCTCCGTTTCCCAAGTGGCTTCCCGCTCGGTATGGTCCCTCCAAAGAATTTTGACGAATGGAATCGTCTTCCTTCTCATGACTCGTTCTTGCCTGTCAAGAACTCGTTCGGGTTCCTCTATAAAAGTGAGATCTTCACGTATCTGTTCCAGTGGATACTGAACCATGTGAAGGGGATGATACTTGTACCCTCTGAGTAAAGACACATGAAACACGTTATGCACGTGCGAAAGCTGAGGAGGTAACGCCAATCGGTAAGATACTTCACCGATTCGTTCAATGATATCAAACGGTCCGATGAAACGAGGACTGAGTTTCCCTTTGATCCCGAAGCGTTTAACACCACGCGCCGGCGAAACCTTGAGGAAGACGTGGTCTCCCACATTAAAATGTATGTCCCTACGATGCTTATCAGCGTAACTCTTCTGACGTGACCGTGCTTCCTGCAGCTTCTGCTTAGCTACTTCGATCTTTTCATTGGTCATTTCTATAATTTCTGGTCCTTCGAGTGTTCGCTCTCCCACTTGATCCCAACAGATTGGAGCGCGACACTTCCTGCCATACAACATTTCGAAAGGAGCACATTTGATACTTGCGTGCCAGCTGTTGTTGTATGCAAACTCGACCAAACAGATGTAATCGTCCCAATCACCTGTCCATTCCAACGCACACGACCTTAACATATCTTCCAATGTCTGAATTGTTCGCTCCGACTGTCCGCCCGTTTGAGGATGAAAGGCCGTACTCAGCTTAAGTTGTGTACCCCAAGCGTTTTGCAGACCTTTCCAGAATCGCGACGTGAAACGAGGATCTCTGTCTGAGACGATGCTGGAGGGAGCACCGTGGAGTATCATGATCTTCCGTCTGTAAGTATCTGCGAGTTTACTTACCGGATCTTCCTTGCGTATCGGTAAGAAATGAGCTGATTTGGTGAGTCGATCGACGATGACCCAAATGGCATCGTGCTTCTTCTTGGTAGGCGGAAGACCGGTAACAAAATCCATGGTGATTTTGTCCCACTTCCACTCTCGAATATCCAACGGTTGAAGGAGACCGCCCGATCGCTGATGCTCAATCTTAACCTGCTGGCAGGTAAGACATTTGGAGACATAAGTGGCTACATCCTGTTTCATACCACTCCACCAAAAGTACTGTCTGATGTCATGGTACATTTTTGTCGACCCAGGATGTATAGAAAATGGGGAGCTGTGAGCTTCAGCTAACAATGCTTCCCGGAGTTCTTGATTGTCAGGAACACAAAGTCTCGTGCCCTGCCAAACGATACCGTCTGCGTCCATTCTGAATTCTGTCTGCTTCTCTAAATTCTGAATTATCGCCCATATTTCTCCATCATCCTTCTGAGCTTCCTTGATCCTAGACAGTAACTCGGGTTCTACTCTAAGATTCGCCCAGTATCCGTGCTGCCCACGTACCATGATTTCGATGTCTAGCCGCTCCAAGTCTCTTATGTTTTGTTCCTTGATTCCAATGTCGTTGATCATTCCGGACTTTCTGCTGAGTGCATCTGCTACTACATTAGCTTTCCCGGGATGATACTGTAGGTTAATATGATAATCCTTCAACAGTTCCAACCATCTCCTTTGTCTCATGTTCAATTCACGTTGAGTGAAGATATACTTCAAGCTCTTGTGATCTGTGAAAATGTCGCATGATTCTCCGTATAAGTAGTGCCTCCATATTTACAATGCGAACACCACTGCAGCAAGTTCCAGGTCATGCGTAGGGTAGTTTTCTTCATAGGGCTTAAGCTGCCGTGAAGCATACGCGATCACTTTCCCATGTTGCATGAGAACACAGCCCAGTCCCTTTCCTGATGCATCGTTGTAGATCTGAAATCCACCTGTACCAGATGGGAGAGTAAGAATAGGTGCAGATACTAACTTCTTCTTTAGGTCTTCGAAGCTCTTCTCTCGTTCTTCCGTCCAGACGAATTTCTCTCCTTTTCGCATCAGTTTGGTGAGAGGTAGTGCCAAACGGGAAAAGTTCTCCACGAATCTGCGATAATATCCAGCTAAGCCCAAGAAACTGCGGACTTCTGTCGCTGATGTTGGTCTTGGCCATTTAGTGATAGCCTCAACCTTCGCTGGGTCCATAGTGATCCCTTCTGCTGATACAATGTGACCTAAGAATGCCACTTTGTTTAACCAGAACTCACACTTTGAGAATTTCGCATACAGCTGCTTCTGACGAAGAATCTGTAGTACCGTACGGAGATGGTCTTCGTGTTCCTCCGTGGACTTTGAGAAAATCAGGATGTCATCGATGAATACAATGACAAACTTATCAAGGAATTCATGGAAGATTCTGTTCATCAGGTCCATGAATACTGCTGGAGCATTAGTCAGGCCGAATGGCATGACTACAAACTCATAATGGCCATAGCGGGTACGAAAAGCAGTCTTGGCAATATCCTGCTCTTTAACCCTTAGCTGATGGTAGCCTGACCTTAGATCGATCTTTGAGAAGTGTTTGGCTCCTTGAAGTTGGTCAAACAGATCATCTATACGTGGTAGTGGATATCTATTACGGATGGTAATCTTATTAAGTTCACGGTAGTCTATGCAAAGTCGCATGCTGCCGTCCTTCTTCTTGACGAAGAAGACCGGTGCGCCCCATGGAGATGCGCTTGGTCTAATGAATCCTCGCTCAAGTAGTTCATGCAGTTGGTCCTTCAGTTCTTTTAGCTCTATGGGAGCCATACGATACGGAGCCTTAGAGATTGGTTCAGCTCCTGGAACCAGGTCGATGTTGAACTCCACTTCTCGTGCAGGTGGTATGCCGGGAAGTTCAGCTGGGAAAACGTCTTGAAATTCCGAAACTACTGGTTGATCCTGAATCGATGGGGATTCAGCATCCATGTCGTGAACCGTAGCTAGATAACCCTCACAGCCATGTGACAGTAATGCACGTGCTTGCAAGGTAGATATAACTTGTACAGACCGTCCGGGTATGAACCCGTTATGAATGTACTATGGTGCATTAATGTCGCCGAAGATCACCCGATATGAGTGGCAGTCTATGGTTGCATGGTGCTTGGATAGCCAGTCCATGCCGAGAATCATATCGAACTCAATCATGTCTAGGGGAAGTGCATCTACTGCACGAACTTTATCGTCAAACTCTAGAGGAAGACTCATGTATGCATGAGTTATTAATACAGAGTCCCTCAAATGCGTGGAAATGGTAAGCCTATTTTCTAATGGCAAGGGAAGTGTCCTGATGTTCTTAGCATATGTAGTGGAAATAACTGAATGAGTGGCACCCGTGTCGAAAAGAACACATGCAGCTTGGCCGTACATATACAAAATTCCAGTAATGGTACCTGTAGATTTGTTTGCCTGATCGCGAGATGTCGTGTAGACACGCCCAGTGGTAGGAGGCGGCTTATTATCAGCATGACCCGAGGTACCCTCCATCTCACCCTTACGACAATCTCTCATACGATGGCCAGGGAGGCCGCACTTGTAGCACGCGTCGGAATCACGACGACATGGGCCAGGGTGTCTGCGATGGCAAGTATTGCAAAGAGGATGAGTGAATCCTCCTGCAGGAGTCCTTGCTTGCTGAGGGTCTGCTGATGACAAAATGTGTTAAAATAAAGTATATGCACGAGTATAAGACATATGCATCATAAGATGTTCACCAGTGATAGCTGAACGGTTAGGCTACGAACCCCTGTGGTTCTGGTCCTTCCCGTTACCGTGGTTCCTGGTAGAGGTTAATATAGTGTCAGCATGAGAGATATAACATGAAATCATAAGAAGATGCGTAAATAGTAGGACCTGCTGTTGTTGGAGTGTCCAGCGTTGTTACGGTAATTATCATTACCGCTACGCCTTTCCACAACAGAACGGTCGTTAGTGTGACCGTTTCCTTTGGGCTGATGAGGCTGCTGCTGAGTAGCCGGCTGAGACCGGTCCCCAGTTTTCTGCCTGGAAGATACAGTTTAAGAGATGATTATTGAACATATATGATTGGATGCGGTTTGATTACCGTTGAATACGAAATGTTTACCTCTTGTCGGGTCTTTCAGCTTCCCCGAACTCATCTCGCTCCTGTAGCATCTCTAGCTTCCTTGCTGCGTCGGCCACTTGTGCTACTGTATTGAACGTAGCACACACCAGATTGTTCGCGACCGAGGTGCGAAGTGCCCACCTAAAGTGGTGTGCCTGGTCCTCAGGAGTACCAGCTGCTGCTCCCAGGAAACCAGCTAAGCGAAGAAAGCGCTGCATGAATTCGTTGCTATTCTCGCCCGCTCTCTGTCGTATCCCATGGTACTCTCGCTTGAGCTTGTCCTGCTCTGCCTTGGGAAAGAACTGCTCCATCACTCTCTCCTTGAATTGGGCCCATGTCAAACCAGCGACCCAATCATCACCTCCTTCCGACTGCGTCAAGGCTAGCCACGAGCTGAGTACATCGCCTTCAAACCGGTAGCATGCCAATCTCGCGTTGTATGCGGGGTCACAGCCCATAGCATTGAAAATCTTCTCAATATGAGTCAACCAGCTTTCAGCATCGCTGGGGCTATCAGTCTTTTCAAAAGCTCTAGGACGGAGCTTGTTGAATCTTTCCAGCCACACTGCTAGTGTCACTGGAGGAGGAGAAGGACGAGGTGCCTGATTCTGTTGCTGCTGATTGTTGGCAGCTTGGACTTCAGCACGGATGTCATTCCTCAGTTGAGGAAGCAAGGCTTGCATGGCAGCCTGAATTGCAGCATTGAGCTGCTCTTGCTCGCGTGTGAGAACCATCTGACAGTATAACATAAAACATATGATTAACAGTTCAAAACATAAAATATAAATTATATATATACATGAAAAAAGTTTTATACCAAAAATTTCACGAGAAAAATTTTATGCAAAATTTTTTTTTATGAATGCATGATGCAGTTTTATGAAAACTTTTAATGCTCGAGAGTGAACGCCTCTGGTCAGTTCACTCAAAACAAAAGAAATATCCAGGGGACGCCTATGGGTCGGTCCCAAATCTAAAAGTTTTGATAAAACACATGCGACTAAATAGGGCCAGTCCTGTACCAACCATTACTTAGTCAAAAACCCTGTAACAATGACATGTATATGTATGCTTAAAAATGATGAATGCATGAAAACAACTGTCAGTTCTAGGAAGACCGTAGTGACTACCCACTAATCACAGGTCATATTTGAGAGCCTACAGGTCGAAACCTTGGGCTTTGATACCATAATTGTAACACCCCATTTTGGAAATAGAATCTTACGTATAATCATGGCGTGTCATCAAAGCATACAAGGATAAATGTCTAAGCATTATTTGACCATAAAAGGGAAATACCGGAATCAAACATCGGTAACCCCAAAGTAGAGCTCATCACACACAAACATAAATACTGTAAAAGGAAAGGACGAAACAATGTCCATTGCAAGCTGTATTAAAGTAAAGGAAATGCATAAAGTAAAGAAAGACAGTAAAGCTTCCAGTCCATATGCACGTACGTTTGAGATCTACGAGCGTCCCTGAGTACCTACCGTTTTGGGAACATGAAAAGGAAAACGGCTGAGCAAGACGCTCAGTGCACGGATGTACAATATAGCATGAAATAGGATAAGCATGTAACATATAACAGCGGAAGACTAAGTTCTGAGTAGACTGGTTAAGTATTGAGAAAACTGGTTTTATAGTTTGAAAAGCCTTATGTTTATCTTATGAAAACTGTTTTAACATATATATACCATAGCCCATATAGGTCATGAAAAGGTCACGTGCATGAATACTTGGAGGGGTGACCTCATCATGCTGATTAGAGGGGATGCCTCTAATTAATATACTGGTCTGGGTAGGAGGGATCAACTCCTTGTGAAGGGTGCAAGGCACACACCACATTCACCATGAAATACTGAATAAAACATGTAACTAGGATGCACCCATACGCCCCACATGATATAATAATATGGCCAAAACTGAAAGGGATGCCACGAGCAATCACTACGCCGTGGGGAAGTCATAACATTGGTGCCTCCAATGTTATGGTTATGGTACCTCCATAACTAGGTGAAATTGGTCATGCTTGTATATGGCTATAGATTATGCTAATTAAACATAAGCAGTTCAAAACAATAAAACAAATACTGGGGAAAACAGTTGGCTGCATACGGGGAAATCCTAATAAGGAAAGAATGTCCATACTGAAAGGACGGGAATCCGTACCTCAAGTCCAGTGAATGAACGGAAGAAAGACTCCTACTTCTGGATCACTAACGCTACATGAATACACACGTGTATAAGTATCGAATCACTGATTACGTACTGGGTTTTATGTCTCATCTTAGCTTACTTAGTATGTTTTAGGTCATGGTTTACTGTTTAAAGCCCTATCTGTGTTTACCTTGTACTCTGATTAATCTGATAAAGTATTGCTGGTAATTCATGTATTATTATACTTACTGTGTAATAATAAGTAACTTTCCAAAAATAGCAGGTTTCCAAAAATAGAAAGTTTTCAAAAATAGAAAGTTTCCAAAAATAGAAAGTTTCCAAAAATAGAAAGTTTCCAAAAATAGCAAGTTACCAAAAATAGAAAGTTTCCAAAAACAGAAAGTTTCCAAAAATAGAAAGTTTCCAAAAATAAAAAGTTTCCTAAAATAGAATTTACTACTTAAAATAGATTAGTTTCTAAAAATAGAAAGTTTCCAAAAATAGATCAGCTGCCTTAATTAAATAAGTTTCCATATATAGAAGGTTTCCATGATTAGATTAGCTGCCTAAAATAGATAGATTTCCATATATAGAAGGTTTCCATTAATAGATTAGTTGCCTTATTTAATTAAGTTTCTATAAATAGAAGTTTCCATAATTAGAATTAAGCTGGTTACATAAGCTAACATATAAGTCTAAGTGTTTATAAGCTTATTTCTTAAGTCATATGATATAATGTATAGTTTAATTATTATTTCATGTATTTTAATTAAACTATAGGTTAAGCATTTTAATTAAAGTATAACATGTTTTAATTAAAATGGAATAAAATACTTAGGTTAAAATGTGTATTATTATGTATTAATAACATAACCTAAGTCATGTCTAAAATAATTAATTATAAGCATGTTTTAAATTATTAATTAATTATAACTTATAACATAAAAATACTTAGGTTAAATTAATATCATGCTATATTAATAATTAAAAATAACCTAAGTCATGGTTTAATTAATATCTCATGTTATTAATTAATTTATATCCTAAGTTCATAATTCATAAAATTAACATGTAGCATAAATCATGTTTTAACCAACGAACCATGAATCGGGCATGAACTTGACACCGTACCCCGAGCCAACTCGGGGTACTTGTGTCCCCTTGCTGCCGTGGGTCCCACATGCACCAACCAAGACCAAAATGGTCTTGGTGGTGGCGGCTAAAAGCAAACCGAACCCCCCCCTCGGGTTGGTTATACTAGGCGGCCAAAAACAAACACCCTCATATAACAACCTTTGATTTTAATTAATCCCCAAAACATGTTAGATCTATGTTTAATTATCATGTTTTAATAAGAATAACAATAACGTGTTCATGAAGATAATCAAAGATTTAAAAAGAAATAAAAAGAAAGGTTTAGAATGATATACCAATACGTAGCTTGGAAGAGGGTGAACAAACACGGTTTATAGCAATGGTTTTCAAGATCAAAATCAATCAACAACCACCTTTGGTGGTCTTAGGGGTGGCGGCACAAAGAGAGACCAAGGAGGAGGAGAGAAAACTTTTTAGGTTAAATGCTATTTTGCTTGAAATGTATAAATGAAATGCATATTTACCATAAACCCCCCCCCCCCCCTTCATGTAAAAGTCAATGGGCTAAGCCCATTTTGGTTATGTGTGCCGTGGGTATGGGGCCCCACATGGGGTACCCGTACTTTTTCTCGTGTCCCGATGTTTCGTGTTCGTTCGTGGTTAAACGTGTTCGTGTTTAAAGTGTTTCTGTTTATTTTATCATGTAGTTTATCGTATTATTTACACTCGTAATTAAGTATTTACGTAATTATTTTAGTTCGTGTTTTAAAATGGTAATCATGATTTAATTATGTTCACGTGAATATCTATTAACTGTTTATCATGAGTTTGTACGTAATCGATACTTATCATGTCATACACGTATGCACTTGCTTGATTATTAGCACATGAATGTGATCAATACTAAATAGGGTAAGTTTTAATCTAGGATGTGCGATCTTAAGGGTACTATTCATGGTAAAAGCATGCGGGTTTTACAATTTAAATATGGATTGTTTATTTGTAGGTGATGCGCGGGATCAGGCAGGCATGATGATTGAGACCATCAGTTTCTAGTTTTTTTATATTGTTCAAGACCACCAGCTTCTACTTTGTTTGGTTTTTCTTGTTTTCTTTCTTCAGATTGTAGATAGCTGCATAATGGCTCAAAACCATAATCTTATAGTTTCTGTTGTTAGATTTTGGAATACTTATGTTCTAGATATGGATGCTATTATAAAAGAAATAAAATTTGTTCAGTTTTATCATTTGGTATCCAATATTTCCTTGTCAATTTAGTGCAAGTTTAATTGTTTTACATTTTTTTGAATAACATGTTTATTATACTAAAGGTACTATTTATTATGGTAGACGATACAAATTATATTTACAACATCAAATTTGGTCCTATTAACACACATATATATTAGGACACCTTTTTTGGTACTCATATAAGTGTTTATCCACTACTAATTGATCCTACAAAAGTATCTTTTTAGGACTCTTGAATGTGTTCCATAACATAATAGAAGACTAAGCATATAATAGAACATTATAAAGCATCCTACTATGTGATCTATTAGGACCCCATTTTGGTTTTATAATAGAATTTTATAGGACTAAAGAATTAGTTTTATAATGTTGGTGCTTATTAGGACTCTTCTAAGTGTCCTAAGTATCTATTACAACCCTCACCTACAGGACACATTTATATTGGTCCTATTAGCGTAAAGGTCCTATAAGCATACTTTATAAGACACTAACTGGCGTCCTAAAACCCCTTTTTTCTTGTAGTGCAAGGTTGCTTCGTTGGATTCTCCTCCTCCAAGAATTTGATGTCACCGTGCTTGACAAAAAAGGAGCCGAGAATTTAGCGGCCGATCATCTTTCTCGCTTTGAGGATCCTCACAAAGATGTCTTCGAGAACAAGGAAATTACCGAAACATTTCCACTCGAAACATTTGGTGTGGTGAACTCCAAAGACGACACCCCATGGTTTACGGACATCGCAAATTACCATGCGAGAAACTTCATAATCAAGGGTATGAAGACGCAACAAAAACGAAAATTCTTTCGTGACGTCAAGTTCTATTTTTGGGACGACCCTTATCTCTTTCGAGTATGTGCGGATCAACTCGTTTGACGTTGTGTTCATGCCACCGAAGCTACTAATATCCTTAGAGCTTGTCACGAGGGACCCACGGGTGGTCACCACGGTGCTAATCTCACGGCTAAGAAAGTGTTCGATGTCGGTTTCTTTTGGCCTACGATCTATCGTGATGCATACGTACTTGTGAAATCGTGTGATTCTTGTCAACGTCAAGGAAAGTCCTCGCAAAAGGATGAAATGCCGCAAAACATAATTCAAGTTTGTGAGATTTTCGACGTTTGGGGCATAGATTTTATGGGACCGTTCCCATCGTTTCGAGGAAACAAATATATCCTCGTCGTCGTCGACTACTTATCCAAATGGGTAGAAGCTAAGGCTTTGCCTACGAATGACGCGCGTGTTGTTGTGAAATTCTTAAAACAACTATTCTCTCGGTTTGGAACCCCTCGTGCTATTATAAGCGATCGTGGAACCCATTTCTGTAACGACCAATTCGAAAAAGTCTTGAAAAAATATGGAGTTACACATCGTCTTTCTACGGCTTATCACCCGCAAACAAGCGGGCAAGTCGAGGTTTGAAACCGAACCTTTAAGAGAACTTTAGAAAGGTCGATTGGAGAGAACCGTGCTTCGTGGTCTGACAAACTCGAAGATGCTTTATGGGCCTTCCGTACCACTTACAAAACGCCTATCGGTTGTACACCGTATAAGTTGGTATATGGAAAGAATTGTCATTTTCCCATCGAATTGGAACATAAAGCATATTGGGCACTTAAGCATGCCAATTTTGACTTGAAGACCGCGGGGGATCACCGGAAAATACAATTAAATGAATTGGATGAATTAAGAGATCTTGCTTATGAAAATTCATTGATTTTTAAAGAAAAGACTAAAAAGTTTCATGATGCCAAAATTAAAAACCGTGTTTTTAACGTTGGAGATCAAGTGTTACTTTTTAACTCTCGTTTAAAAATATTTTCCGTAAAGTTGAAATCCCTTTGGTCCGGTCCGTTCACCGTTACACAAGTTTTTCCATATGGGACCATTGAGCTAGCTCAAAATGATGGTCCTAATTTCAAGGTGAATGGACATAGACTTAAGCACTACTTTGGTGGGGAAGTTCCTCTCTTGAACGACCTCGACCAAGTCACCTTCCCCAATGATAATTAAACGTTGAGGGGATCGAGTCGAGCTCATGACTCGGTAATAAAAAACGAGGTGCTTCGTGGGAGAGTTCCCATGTCTATCCATGTACATATTATTGCTTTCTAATGTAGTTAATGAGAGGGTATTTGTGCCCTTCCAACTCTTTTTCTCGTGGTTGTTTGTGATTGTGTTATCTAGATCATCATCATCACTTTCAAAGCCTTTCGTGTTCGTTTCACTCGAGCTTCGATCATTTTCTTTGAAGGAATTTTTCACGAATCCATGACATAAATCCTTTATCGTTCTAACAATAGTCTTTTAGGATACTTAATAAATGACTTTAGATTATTTGTTGCTTACCCTTTCCATACTAGATCCTAAGCATTCGACTTTTCATCTCTAGTATGGGGGTAATCCACCCTTAGACTTGAAACATTGAGGATAATGTTTACTTTTAGTATGGGGTGAATAGATACTTTCCTTGCCCACGTCCTCGTGCACTCCAAAATTTATCGTTTTGTTTTTGTTTGAAGTAAGGCTAAAAATGGCCAAATTTTAAAAATTTTCGTAGTTTTTCATAAGTGTTTTTGAGACACAAATGTATATTTTCCGTTGGGTAGAATAAGAGCTAATTTTTGACTTGATAGGCATTTGGAGCCCCTAACATTCCTTAACCCGCTAAATCAAGTTTTGCTAGACTTTTATATAGGGAACTTTAAAATGCGAAAGTCTTAATTCATACGAGTTAAGAACAAGAACTTTTCCCAAGTTCCTATAAATGATCCTAGAAAGTCATCTATCGTAGGAACTTTAAAACGCAAGATCTAAACTTATCTAAGTCTAAGAAATTGCAAGATCCTATAGTGGCTTGAAAACCGAAAACTTCGATTTATTATAGTCTTAATGAAAGCTAATCAAAATTTAGCTTAATTTTGACTTGCATGGCTAAGTATTCACGAGTCTCTTTAATTAGAGGTCTTTATATAGTGAAGAACGAGAGATGATAGAGTTAGACAAGTGATCATGCTAAACGTAGAACATGAAAATGTTCTTTCAAAAACTCATGTGTTTTTAGTTGTGGCTTTTTCTCCCATAAGATCAATGCATTAGGAAATAAATAATTGCAATAAATAAGGTCGTACGATTTAAAAGAATTACTTAGCTTCCAGCACAAGATCGTTTAAAAGTTGCTCGTGTTCGAATAGAGTTCATAGCCGAGGCATAACTTATTGAAGCGGGACGCGAAGATTGGCGAAGTCCAAAAAGGCCCTAACAAGGCATGAGGACCCCATTTTGCTGCTAAAGATCCAAGATGATGTGAAGTATCATTATTCCAAAATCAATATGAAGGATCGAGACACACGACGAAAAGCAATATACTCCCTAAATATATCCAAGTCCGAAAAGAAGGCGGATAGTTGCAAAATCAATATGAAGGATCGAGACACATGAGGATAAATATATCCAAGTCCGAAAAGAAGGATCGAGACACATGAGGATAAATATATCCAAAATCAATATGAAGGATCGATACATTTGAGGATAAATATATCCAAGTCCGAAAAGAAGGCGGATCGTTGCATATCAAAATCCCAAATAAAGATTAAAGAAAAATGATGAAGTCGTGGTCCAATTTTGAAGAATCTCTCGAAAATAGAAATTTCATATATGAAGATAAGACCATAATTTCAAGAACGTCTTGTTGAGTCCTATGATCGTTCGACTCAATGGTTATGAACCATATATCTAGGTTTGATCATCGTTCATATGATAACATAGCGGAAAAGAACAATGATCATGACAAGGTGTTTGGACACAAAGAACAAGAATTAAAACAATTGGGGATGTTCATTATATTAATAACAAACATCCACTAGACGTGTATACATTGAATCCCACGTCTAGTGCGACACACACTTTAGGTTTACATTGTGAATGAATGATATATTATAAAAACCTACGTCTATGTTTTCTTTATATACTAGAAAACATAGCTTACAAAGAAAGCTAAAGTAATAAAAAGACTCCAACGGCTTGTTCTTTTGCAACTTGTACTTTTTAGCCCTTGTCTTCTTATTTTGTTGTGTTTTGACTTATCAACTTAATAATTGGACCCAACAATCTTCCCCTAGTTGATGATGTCAAAACACTCTTCTTAAGCATGAATCCTTTGTATTTAGTACATGATCTCCAAGAAGCTTCCCCTTAAGTATAGCACATATTCTTCCCCTTTTTGACACATCAATAGGGAATATGTGAAAGTATGCAATCTTGTAGATTCTCCAAAAGTAGCTCTATGTAATGATCCTGAAGAAAAATAACTTAAAGTAGTCTTGATGTAGAAGTAAAATAACCACAAACCTATGTTCCATGTCTTGTTTATCCATGTGATGAAGAACTTATACCAGATTGAAAAATATAAGTAGACCTCGATCCCTTGTCAATATTCTCATCCTTTGTGAGACACTGAGCACGATAATGTAACTCCTTCAAGTGTTTATGACAAGTCTTCGTCACCAACTATGTAAGCACGAACAAGTTACCTTTAAAGTCTACGGCACTTTAAGATATGATAGAACACAAACTTGCGAAAAATCTTCTTCAAACATCAAAATTCCCATAAGAATTCTTCCCCTTAAGTCAACACCTCTTCATGAAGAATTTAATGGAATAACATCGTCATACCATATGTAAAAGTCCAAATGGATAACTCTTTTGCAAGGCTATCCCGATTACATAGTTTTAAAATATCCATCAAATCCCCCGAATAATTGCTAACTTGCTTTAAAATCATTAATTCCTTTCAAAATATCCGAGCCATAAATATCAACTTGATATTCTGAATTAAACGGAGATTCCATGTACCTTTGTGTGTCTTTCCCTTCTTTTTGTGTGCTTAAAACGTACTAGTTTTCTCAAACAGCAGCTATCCATGTGTTGTCCAATATCTTTTCTGTCCAATATCTTGAACAGATGTATTGTCCGATATCTGACAATACGTATCAGCGTTGAAGCTCATATATCGGACAACACTGTCAACTCCATCAGTGTTGACTTATTCTGTCAGCGTCGAAACCCTTCCTGTCAGCGCCCAAATAACAAATGTCAGCGCCAATCTAAAATCCTGTCAACGTTCATCTTTAAACTTTATCAGCGTCAACCAAAAATCTTGTCAACGACTACATAAAGTCCCATCAGCGTTGAATAATTAATGCTTATCTCTTTTAATCGTGTAAACACACAAATCGAATTTTGCAATATAATTCAACCAATAATAACTTGCAAACCGTGTGAACACGTTAGACTTCAACCAATAGGAATTGAAGGTCCATGTGAACACAAAACTTGAACGCTGAGCAGTTTACAAACCGTGTGAATACACAACGTTTCAATAAAATTCCTTCAACCAATAAGAAGAGTTGATCCGTGTGAACACTATAATCCTCCACCAATGAGAAGAGGGACTCACTTGTAATACAGTTCACTAGCATGTAGGAGATCCAAAGCTAGATAACAAATTAGGGTTTTTTTTTATCTTCACGTCTGTAACAACGAATCTGCATTAACAATCTAGGGTTTGGAGTTTTGAGCACTGAAACCCTAATTAGGGTTTATAAATTAACCTTAGATCGTGAATCTTCACACGTTATAACAGCCACAAACATCAATTCTTCCTGCTTTTTATATAGATCTAGGGTTTGAAGAACCCTAGTTCATGATTTTATGTGAAAGCAGAAAAACTGAAAATCATCTCTGCTGCCAACTTCGACGCTTAATAACTTTTGCCTGGGGATAAAACTCGACAATCCCTCCGGTGGATGTTTAGATCTATGTATGTAGAACACACATCTAAAATTTCGTGACGATCCAACGGTTAGATCAAAAGTTATGACCTTCTGAATACTGCTGCGCACACAAAAACGTCCAGAAAAATTCAATACGAATTTTTCTTCTTCACCATACACGAACACCTCGTCGGACCTAGATATCAAGAGCCTTAGGCTCTGATACCAATTGTGGAGTCCTATGATCGTTCGACTCAATGGTTATGAACCATATATCTAGGTTTGATCATCGTTCATATGATAACATAGCGGAAAAGAACAATGATCATGACAAGGTGTTTGGACACAAAGAACAAGAATTAAAACAATTGGGGATGTTCATTATATTAATAACAAACATCCACTAGACGTGTATACATTGAATCCCACGTCTAGTGCGACACACACTTTAGGTTTACATTGTGAATGAATGATATATTATAAAAACCTACGTCTATGTTTTCTTTATATACTAGAAAACATAGCTTACAAAGAAAGCTAAAGTAATAAAAAGACTCCAACGGCTTGTTCTTTTGCAACTTGTACTTTTTAGCCCTTGTCTTCTTATTTTGTTGTGTTTTGACTTATCAACTTAATAATTGGACCCAACACGTCTTCCCAAGATTTGAAGTATGAAGTACATGCCGAATATCGGTCCGAGAAAGGTCTCAAATCGCGAAACGAGTTATGTCAAGATATGAACTTATGGAGATTACGAGAAGCCGTTTTAAAAGTTTTGTCCTTTAGCTAAATATTAATTAAATCGTTCTACTTTATTTTCGGCCTTAATAAATATCGAAATAAGTCAATATGAATCACTTGTGATCCATGAAAATTATTTAAAAAAGTTTAGAAACCTTTCATTTTCTTTAATAAATTAGGATTACGGGGAGAAAAAGTATTACACAATTTTAATGCATGATTAGTGTTAGCATTGTGACTTGTACCAACAATGATCTTGTTTTTTCACTTAGCATGGAATGTGTGTGTAACACCCCACTTGGATAAGTGGACCGTTACGTGTATTTATGACGTGTCATCAAAGCATAAGGTAAATGTACTAAAACATTAAATGACCTTAACGGAAATACCGGCATCAAACATCGGTAATCCAACCTAAGCTCAAAACATGAAAAATAAAATACTGAAAGAAAGGACTAAATAATGTCCAAATAAGCAGAATAATGTAAGTGCATAAAATAAGAAGTCTGGATGGCTTCCATCCCAAATGCACGTGCTCTCAGAATCCTAAGAGCGTCCCGGTGTACCTGCCGTTAGAACATGAAAGGAACTACGGCTGACCATAACGCTCAGTGAACGGATATAAAACATGATAAGAATATACTGAATGAAATAGGCGATAGAATACTGAAGCTGTAAGAATGATATTTAACATGGGGTAGAACTCTTCATAAAATCTGAGAAACCTGGTTCATATATACTGATGCTAAAATATAACTATAAATTCTGAAAACATGCATACTGTATTTTATTTGCCAGAGCTTATATAGGTCACGTGCTGTAACAACCGTGCATGAATAACTGGAGGGGTGACCTCATCATGCTATAGAGGGGTGACCTCTAAATAACTGTGTTGGGTGGAGGGATCAGCTCCAATGTGAAGGATGTAGAGCACACACCACATTCACCCTGATAACTTGTAACACATATAAGCCTAGGATGCATCCATACGCCCCACTAATAATACTGATAAAATGGCCAAGCTGAGCTGAGTGGGACGATGCAGGATATCACTCTCCTGCATGTGAGTCACGACACCGGTGCCTCTAGTGCCGTGGTTACGGTACCTCCGTAACTAGTACATAAACTGGTCGTGCTTGTATATAATGCTCAGGCAATTTATTTAGTTGTTAACGTGATTACTGATAAACTTAAACATATACTGGGGAAAACATTTGGCTGAAGACGGGGAATCCTAATCATGCATAGAAAGGAAGTCCTTACTGAAAAGACGGAAATCCGTACCTCGTGTCTAGTAACTGACCGAGATCAACTGACCGAAAGTCTACTCTGATTTCACGCGAGCTACATGAATAAGGACGCGAATAAGTTAACTGATATTAGTTTATTTAATTTTTACTGATCTTATTGGCTTCTTAATTATTTATTATATTTCTGAAATTCTGTACGTATATTAACTGATAAATCTAATCTTATAATAATTCTTTTAATGTATTATCGTTCTACTATCAATTACAGTACAAGCATATTTCTGACGCTATAGCAACTGTATTAAGTATCCTGCTTAAAATATAAAGTTTCTTAAATTAGAAAGTTCCCAAAAATAATTTAACTCATTCAATAATATTATACCTTTAAATTTTATAAAACTAATTTAACATTATAAATTTGATATACTTAATTAAATCATTCAAAACATTTATTTATAAAAGTGATTAAATAAGGTATAAGTTAAAATCTTCGCTTTGATCTTTTAAGTAATACCCGAGCCTACCGAGATACCTCCTTCTTGGTCGCCCTAAAACAAGCCATCAAACTTACTAAATCTAAATCGGGATTAGCGACAGAATTTTTGTCGCTAACTAGTATTAACTGTCGCTAAAACTATGGCCAAAACTGTCCCCAAATCTGTTAGAAAACTGTGACAGAAAATGTTGTCGCTGAAGTGTCGCTAATTCCGATTTTCATGGTACCAAATCTCTGTCCAAACTTTCTCACTGATTAGATGCTATGTTCCCACCGTTTTAACAACGTTCCCACTGGTTTTATTAAGCCAAACGCCCCGAATAATTTTATACAGCCCGGTTTGGGGTTGTTTCGGCTGTGTCGTTGGACCAGCCCTACTCCGCCCCTGTGTGGGTCACGGCTGGGCAGGGAAAGGAACCACCGATACCTTAGGGTCTCGGTTTCATTAACCAAACAACCCTTGACAGCCTAAATCATTAAACTCCCCGTTTGGGGTTGCTGCTCACGACAGGTCCAAGAGATCAGCACCACGCCGCCCCGTTTGGGTCACAGCTGTCCTGAAGACAACACACCAAGACCTTTTAGGGTCTCGGTTTCCGTGTACAAAGCAACCTGGTACTCTTCTTTTGATTAAGGTACGATTATCCACTGATTTCCGTTTATATAGTTCATGAACAAAATAAAACTCGTGATTAAAACTGGAAATAGATCGAGTGTGATTACCTTACAATGGTTTAAAGAGATGGATGCCTATACACGGATCAAAGGGACAACCGAATCTGAAAACCCTCTTTTTTTTTTAACCGGCGGCCACAACTCAAACCCTAGCCCCGTTTTTTTATTTTCTGTTGTTTCTGATTGGACATAAGAGGGGTTACCCCGTTTCTTTTTTTTTGCAAAATAGGGCCGGGCTAAGGCCCATGTTATTCTTCTTTTCTTTTAAAAGCTGATGGCCCAAATGATTTGTGGGTTTTATTTGTTGTCAACTTTTTAATTTATCACGTCTACTCGTATCTCTCGTGTTTTAAACAGATTAAAACTTGTCAATAATTTCCCGCGTTTGTTTTCGTCAATAATTAATATGTAAACAGATTAATAACATAAACCACATATTTACATTTTCTAATTTAAATACGGGTTTTACAATTCTTCCCCTCTAAAAAAAATAATTCGTCCCCGAATTAAAGATACGACCATAGTGGGTTTTATAATTCTTCCCCTCTAAAAGGAAAAATTCGTCCTCGAATTAAAGATAATAAGCTGATGAAGTTATAAGAACTGAAAGAACACGTAGACCGAAAAGACAATTAAGCTGAAGGATAAATTGTCTTCTAATTAAGACATAATGCTGCTGATAGGTATAAACCTGACATGACTGAAATGATCATGTAACGTGACATGGCTGAAGAGAACATGGAACGTGACATGACTGAAAGAACATAACTGAATTTATTGAAGAAAATAATGAGAGGTCCAGATGGACTCCCTCGTTTCGAGTGGCCTCCCGCCCGAAACGATTCCTTCAAAGGTCTAACATAATAAATAAAATCTTGATCCTGATGACCCTGTCCTGATGACGCTGAATAGCTTCTGGCTCCATATTTAAGATGGACTTTCTGAATCTGATAGACTGAATAACTATAGCATGTATGATACATGAAACGATACGTGTAAATATTCTGAAAAGATAACATTTATAACTCTGAGCAAGCTACTGAAATATATAGGTATGAACTATGTGAATAATTGTGAACGTGCTACGTGAGCAATTCTGAACGTGGTTCACAATTATATGAGGAATGCTGGGCATGGAATATATAATCGATGTGATACGTGAATCATACTGTGAACGTGATACTAGAACATATCATGAACGTATAATGACTGATGAATGAATGCCAAACGATACGGCCTGAGATGTGAAACGTCTGCCTGGTTATGGAATAGTTGTGCTAAACTTGAGTCTGGTCTCTCAAGCTTTCTGTAACCGTAGTCGGTAATAACTAAGAAACGTGTATCGTGAAATGGCACACGACTTGAATGTGAACGATGTTATGAACACAAACGTGAGCTTAAATCATGACATAGCTTAAAAGATGAACTGAAACAACATCATACTGCGTATGAGACATAAACGTGAAAGTGAAAATAAACATGAACTTAAATGTGAACGTATACGTGATTGTGAAACATGAACGTGAGCGCGATTCGCGAACGCTAATTTCGATCTGACAAAATTGTTGATGGAATACTTTGGAATCATACGACCTATTGCTAAATTTCCTGCAGCATGTCGGTGTCCTATCTGGATGCCTGAGGACATAGTTGCATCAATTTATGTTATACTGCTTCTATCAAAATTCTGCCTGGGATTACGGTACGGTACCTTCTGGTGGAATATGAGTGATTAGACATGAAAGAATTTTGAGTCTGGGTAAAATAGATCTCTCGTAGCATAGGATCTTATGGAATACAAAACTTTAGTGTAGGTCCTCTCCTTTATGTGAAAACTTAGCCATAGAAAGCTAATTAAGAGGACTTTCAGCAATTTCTGCGGTAGTAGCCAACTGAATTCTAGAAATTTTGTACTTCGTTCACCAGCGTCGGTCGTGACCATCTGGTGATGGCCTTCCCCTTCGCGAGATTGTTTGAAATTCCTTTCTACTGAAATAGTGTGGTCCAGAAATACCACCTTGTTCTACTGGGATTCATATCTAGAAAGCTGCGTATATAAATTTCTCCTATCGGAGAATTTATTTCACTGTGAGAAGATGATTATCTTGTACCTCTCTATAATTTAGAAGATCAGAATGTTATCAAAGAACATACTGACGATTTTGTCTGCGAAGTCCTAAAAAAAATTTTTATTCATAAATTTGATACTATAGCTGGAGCATTAGGGGGCTCAGAAGTATAATTCAAAAATTTTTAGAGTGACTATAATATGTTTCTCTCACCACTGATGGTGACATGATCGTGAATTGTTCTGGAAAATATATAAAAAGTCATAGCAGATCAGATAAACCTGCTATTCGTGGAATGAACATCGATTAAAAATGGTGATCTTGTCAAAACATCGATGGTCGATACATGATCTCATGTTACCGGTCTTCTTCCTGATAGACAGAAACATCACACTTCCTGGTGGTATGCCAGGGCGAATAAAGCCTCATTCCGGTAATTCTTGCAGTAAATGATGCAACCCTTTTAACTTAGACGCAACTCTGGAATAAAGAGTTTTGGAAACAAGCACAATTCTTGAGACAAACTCTATGTTAAATTATGTCTCGTAGTTAGGAAGGAATTTCTGGAATGACATCTGGAAACTTTAGTATACTATGTTGATCATGGATTTGAGGAATTTTAGAAGTGAATTTATAACTGGTAGCTAAAACTCTTCGTATCTATGGACTGATAAGTCACGCGCTTGCAAGGCAGAAATAATTTATACTGATTTTTCTGACAGAAAGTATAATGAATATATTTGGGATTTAGTAAGACGGATCTTGTCGTTAACTGAAAGGAATCACCTTAATAAACATGGGTGGTACTGTTGAGTCTTTTCTGACTGAGAGACAGGTAACTACTTGATTCAAAAAGAAGCTGGCATAGGAACATGTGAAGTAAACATGGCGATTTTTCACTGAATATGTTCGTCTGTAACCTCACAAAGTGAATACTGCGTGTTTAACCTGAATCATACTCTAGTGGTGGTGGCTAAAATTTCAATGATCTGGTTCATGCGTGGCATAATAGAACGAGTATACCCTTTTGGAGGGTACCCTGAATTATTGAGGACCTGGTTTAGAAGACAATACTGATATTATGAATCTTGACTCGTGTCCTGAGAAGATATTCGTATGACGTATACCCTGACCAGTGTCTTCCGAAATGATACTTGAGACATGCGTCTTGACTGTTGTCTGGACATGTATTTTAGTGGATGAATCTGGACAAAACTGACAATTTTTTTTTTGTAATTTCTAGGATTGGCGGACCGGTTAGACTACTGACCTCTTGTATTTCTGGTCACGTCTGTTCTGGAGTTCCGATGGTACTAACTGATTAGTTATAAGCACGGTGGTTGTCACTACTACTTTGTCTGTCAGTTTCCTGACGGTCGTTATCATGACCGTGATTCATGTAATTATTTCTGCTGAGTGGCCGGCTGGTTACCGGTTCCCACTCTTCTGACAAAAAATTAGCTGAGTGAAGTGTGACATCTAACTGGGAAAGTAAAACATGGAATAGGATGGTAGTGTCTGATGGTTGAAATTTATTCTTGTCAAAATTCAAATTTATAGTTTTCGTCCTTGTTCTGCAGAGTCTTCATAGTATAAACATCATCAGCATCTTGAGAGATCTCCAAAGTATCAGCAGCCTAAGCATTTGTGAGGTCTTCAAAGTGTTAGCGGCATCAGCATCTAGCAAAATCTTCAACTCACGAGAAGCATCAGCACCTGGTAGAATATCGACAAGTGGAAACGCCTGAGATGATTAAGGATCGATTAGCAATATCCATGGAGTAGGGTACCGGGAGTACACCTAGACTACTGTACATGAAGTACAAAATGAATACAGCACATGGAGCGTATCTGAGGCACTGTACGTGGAGTACACATGAGTACTGTACATGGAGTATAACTGAGACATTGTACCTGGGGTACATGTGTAATACTGTACATGGCACTGGTGGAAATTTTATGGGATGATCGATACTGGTGTCGCTTGTCTGACATGATCAAGGAATTAAATTGATTTAAATGGTAGTAAACTGAACTGAAATGAGTAACGTGATAGCCTGATAATTTTTGCGTAGACTTAATGCTGGTTGTATAGAGTTTCAAGAATATGATTAAACAGAATTTCAACAAGTGGTCAGCATGAAGACAAGACTGATGAAGATCAAACCTGATTATTAAGAAAACAAGATTTAACTGTAACCCCTTCTGTATCTTAGCATGAAAACATCATCACCTTGCTGAAAACGTAATCCTCATAAGGGGACATGAACCTAGTCATCATGAAAACGACATTCACGTGAGAGTATAAACTTGACTGGTTCAATGAACATAGAAGAATAATCAACTGAGGTTTAACATCAACTGATGTGGATAGTTATGGTTTAATCCACAGTATTCATAGTAGGAAGCATGTGACTAAGTATGGGCGATTCTGTATCGATCCATACTTGTCAAAAATGTATGAGAACTGTCATGTATAGAAATTTACAATCTGAGACTAAATATGGTTGGCTGTAGTTCAAACCATACTTGTCAAAAATGTATGAAATGTCATGATATGACAAAGGTGAATAACTATGGATCGGTTCCAAAATAGCATTTGACTGAAAAGCATGAAATTTGACCTGAATAATGGTGAACGGTTATGGCTGGTTCACTAATTAATATTTGACTGAAAACATGAATCTGACATGAGTAAGGGTAAACGCATATGGTCGGTTTACCAATACAAACTCTGAACGGACAAGGGTGAACGCCTATGGTCGGCTCACCAAAACGAAAATTCGTTAAAAGCACATGCGACTAAATATGGCTAGTTATGTACCAACCTTTTACTTAGTCAAAACTTTAACAAAACTGACTGATAATTGAAGAAAACTGACTGAATAATCCATGAGAAACATGAAAGATAACAACGCCAAAATCTGGGAAGTCCCTGGTGACTACCCACTAGTCACAGGTCAAGTTTTAGAGCCTACAGGTCGAACCTTGCGCTCTGATACCATAATTGTAACACCCCACTTGGATAAGTGGACTGTTACGTGTATTTATGGCGTGTCATCAAAGCATAAGGTAAATGTACTAAAACATTAAATGATCCTAACGGAAATACTGGAATCAAACATCAGTAATCCAACCTAAGCTCAAAACATGAAAAATAAAATACTGAAAGAAAGGACTAAACAATGTCCAAATAAGCAGAATAATGTAAGTGAATAAAATAAGAAGTCTGGATTGCTTCCATCCCAAATGCACGTGCTCTCAGAATCCTAAGAGCGTCCCGGTGTACCTGCCGTTAGAACATGAAAGGAACTACGGCTGAGCATAACGCTCAGTGAACGGATATAAACCATGATAAGAATATACTGAATGAAATAGGCGATAGAATACTGAAGCTGTAAGAATGATATTTAACATGGAGTAGAACTCTGCATAAAATCTGAGAAACCTGGTTCATATATACTGATACTGAAATATAACTATAAATTCTAAAAACATGCATTTACTGTATTTTATTTGCCAGAGCTTATATAGGTCACGTGCTGTAACAACCGTGCATGAATAACTGGAGGGGTGACCTCATCATGCTATAGAGGGGTGACCTCTAAATAACTGTGTTGGGTGGAGGGATCAACTCCAATGTGAAGGATGTAGAGCACACACCACATTCACCCTGATAACTTGTAACACATATAAGCCTAGGATGCATCCATACGCCCCACTAATAATACTGATAAAATGGCCAAGCTGAGCTGAGTGGGACGATGCAGGATATCACTCTCCTGCATGTGAGTCACGACACCGGTGCCTCTAGTGCCGTGGTTACGGTACCTCCGTAACTAGTACATAAACTGGTCGTGCTTGTATATAATGCTCAGGCAATTTATTTAGTTGTTAACGTGATTACTGATAAACTTAAACATATACTGGGGAAAACCTTTGGCTGAAGACGGGGAATCCTAATCATGCATAGAAAGGAAGTCCTTACTGAAAGGACGGAAATCCGTACCTCATGTCTAGTAACTGACCGAGATCAACTGACCGAAAGTCTACTCTGATTTCACGCGAGCTACATGAATAAGGACGCGAATAAGTTAACTGATATTAGTTTATTTAATTTTTACTGATCTTATTGGCTTCTTAATTATTTATTATATTTCGGAAATTCTGTACGTATATTAACTGATAAATCTGATCTTATAATAATTCTTTTAATGTATTATCGTTCTACTATCAATTACGGTACAAGCATATTTCTGACGCTATAGCAACTGTATTAAGTATCCTGCTTAAAATATAAAGTTTCTTAAATTAGAAAGTTCCCAAAAATAATTTAACTCATTCATTAATATTATACCTTTAAATTTTATAAAACTAATTTAACATTATAAATTTGATATACTTAATTAAATCATTCAAAACATTTATTTATAAAAGTGATTAAATAAGGTATAAGTTAAAATCTTCGCTTTGATCTTTTAAGTAATACCCGAGCCTACCGAGATACCTCCTTCTTGGTCGCCCTAAAACAAGCCATCAAACTTACTAAATCTAAATCGGGATTAGCGACAGAATTTTTGTCGCTAACTAGTATTAACTGTCGCTAAAACTATGGCCAAAACTGTCCCCAAATCTGTTAGAAAACTGTGACAGAAAATGTTGTCGCTGAAGTGTCGCTAATTCCGATTTTCATGGTACCAAATCTCTGTCCAAACTTTCTCACTGATTAGATGCTATGTTCCCACCGTTTTAACAACGTTCCCACTGGTTTTATTAAGCCAAACGCCCCGAATAATTTTATACAGCCCGGTTTGGGGTTGTTTCGGCTGTGTCGTTGGACCAGCCCTACTCCGCCCCTGTGTGGGTCACGGCTGGGCAGGGAAAGGAACCACCGATACCTTAGGGTCTCGGTTTCATTAACCAAACAACCCTTGACAGCCTAAATCATTAAACTGCCCGTTTGGGGTTGCTGCTCACGACAGGTCCAAGAGATCAGCACCACGCCGCCCCGTTTGGGTCACAGCTGTCCTGAAGACAACACACCAAGACCTTTTAGGGTCTCGGTTTCCGTGTACAAAGCAACCTGGTACTCTTCTTTTGATTAAGGTACGATTATCCACTGATTTCCGTTTATATAGTTCATGAACAAAATAAAACTCGTGATTAAAACTGGAAATAGATCGAGTGTGATTACCTTACAATGGTTTAAAGAGATGGATGCCTATACACGGATCAAAGGGACAACCGAATCTGAAAACCCTCTTTTTTTTTAACCGGCGGCCACAACTCAAACCCTAGCCCCGTTTTTTTTTGTTGTTTCTGATTGGACATAAGAGGGGTTACCCCATTTTTTTTTTTTTTTGCAAAATAGGGCCGGGCTAAGGCCCATGTTATTCTTCTTTTCTTTTAAAAGCTGATGGCCCAAATGATTTGTGGGTTTTATTTGTTTTCAACTTTTTAATTTATCACGTCTACTCGTATCTCTCGTGTTTTAAACAGATTAAAACTTGTCAATAATTTCCCGCGTTTGTTTTCGTCAATAATTAATATGTAAACAGATTAATAACATAAACCGCATATTTACATTTTCTAATTTAAATACGGGTTTTACAGTGTGACAATCAAGGATGACGAAATTTACTCTATGGGACATTCACTTGTTTCTATTCATCAACCCTAAAAGTCACTTTTGTGATGAAAATCATACATGATGTCTCTAACTCACCGTAGTAGTAGCATAGTTTGTTTTTCTTTCAATTAAGGTTCATAAAAATGAATTTTGGAGTTGTTTTGATACTTTATTCTAGCATTGCGTGAGGACACGACAATGGTTTAGTATGAGGGAGTGATGAGATGGCAATTATACATGATCTCATCGTTCTTTACGGGCTTTTAATGCATAAAAATGTCATGAAATACCATATATATATGCTTGCTTTTGTGTTTATGTGTATTTTAGGTATGGATATCGTGAAAAAGACAAAAGATCACAAGATACAAGGAAAAACGAACACGAAAAACGAAGACGCACAATGAACCGGGCCCTAGATATGAATTATCCAAGAAAAACCCTTGAAGACTTGAAGAAACACAAGATTGATCCTCAATAAATGAAGAAATGACACTTAAAACCCTTGTGAATTCATAATTGCAAGTTTGGTCCCTTAAGTTTGTCAAAATTGCAAAAAGGTCCATCAACTTTGAAGAAATGGCAAGATTGGTCCCTCAACTATTCTAATTTGTCAATTATGGTCCCTCATGAAGGCAAACATCCATTAAAGACCTTTGAAGATCAAGAATGTTCAATATCAGCCCCTCAAATATTCAAACATGGCAAAAATAACCCTTGAAACCTTTTTGCCAAAGTTTTATGCCAAAAGTGTGAAGAATGAAACTTGTTTAACAAAGGAAACAAGTTTAGACGGCTGAAAAACTTGTTTTACATCTTTTCCCAAAGAACAAGGACTTAAACTGCCAAAACCAAAGTTTAAATTTCCTAAACACGTGGGTAACACTTACTATTCACATTAAGAACAATTACTATTCACTTTTTACCCAGGATCAAATTCAGTGAGAACAAAGGGGAAAGTGAAATTGGTTGTTCAAACGTGTTATTCACCTCACCCCAAACCTTTCCCAACAATTAAATGTCTCTTCTCCACTCACCTTGTGACCCCACACCCAAGCCCGTCACCCAATCAAAACGCATTCCCCTCTCCAAGCAATCCTACATGGCAAAATCAACGCTTTATGGCTACTACTTGTTCCCCAAGCATAAAATAAATGGCCAAGATAAAAAATGGACAGCTCATTCCACCAAACTCCTTGAAGCACTTCATGGGAAATTTTGAGAATTTCTAGCCTAGGGTTTCATGTATTTCTCATTCTAGAATAGTCTTATGTTGCCTATAAAAGGACCCCCAACCTGTGGTGAGGCCTTTGTTCCAGTTTTACTCTTTAAATTTGTAATTCCTTTTTAAATTTATAAAAGTTTGGTATTTTGAAAAATATTGTAATTCCTTTTTATGTTTTTGAAAGTTGGTGTGTTTAAAGAATGATTCTGAGTTCCTTTTGATGTTATAAGTGTGCTGAGATCTTGTGGTTTAAGCACGTTTATTATTGGTTAGGTTTTCTAAGTGTCAAAAACCTTGAAACCTTGTTTCTGTTTTGCCTATTATTCTGTACTTATCCTTAGCCAAAATCCTAAAGCTCCTACAAGCTTGTTGACACCAAGCCTGTGAAGGAATTTAAGCTATTGGGTGAGTTGTTTGTTCATTTGTGTTGAAGAATCAAAAGTATCAAAACCTGGTTCTACTTTGAACATCAGCAGGTTTTGATCTTCTTTGTGAAGAACCTTGGTCTTGTTCTAGTTGTTGAACAAGGTTCAAGGAGCATTGCTGATCTCCCTAGGAAGTAAAGGGAGATATGTATAGCCTCTTGGTTAAGTTTCCCCTAAAAATTTCATGTGAATGCCTGTTTTGGATTTTGGACTGTGATTTTGTGTTCTTGTGTTTAAGGTTGTGATTTTTGTGCTTGAATTTGTTATTTGTCATCTAGGATAGATGTTTGAACAATAAAATCAGTAGGTTGTGTTTAGAAATCACAAGTTGGTTTGAAAAGTTGAGGATAAAGGTGTGTTTGGGATTACAGACTGATTTGGATTTGTGTTGTTTTGAGTTGGTGTATTGTGTTTCTTGTTGTTTGTATCTATTGCATAAGTGGTATTGGACTATTATCTTCAAGTTTTGTTCATAGAATCACCTAGATTCATTAAAGGGCTCTAAAATCTTGTTAACTTGGTGAAATTGGCTGAAATTTGGTGGACACCTAGTTCTAATCATAGACTAAGGATAACAAGTGTTGAATCTTAGTTAATGCAGCCAGGGAAGTAGGATTTGAGAAATTGGATCTGTGGTCAACTATATCAGAAAGTGTGTAAGTGTTCTTGAAGTTCATATCAACAACTTGAATGTGCTTTGATCTTGTTCCATACTTTGATTCAGTGTATGAAATAAGTTTGTTTGTGCTTAATATCAGTTATTATAGCTTGTGTATGCATCTGGTTCATTTTGGTGTGCTTAATCTTGCTAAAAATCCTTAAGTGTTCTTGACAGCTTATTGTTCATAGTCTGTGCCAGATCTGGGCATTGTTTGATTTTTCTGTGCTAATTGAGTGAATGAAGTGTGTTTATGTGCTTGATTGTGACTCCTTGTAATTAACTGATCACTTGGGTGCCCTTGTCTTCCAACAAATCATACATAATCTCTCTAAATTCACAAGTCAAATATTCAAAGCAGTGGGAACCAATTCCTACTGAAAGTTCCCCCTGCTAGTGTTAATTGGTCATCAGCTTATCAATAAGCTATTCCAGCTTATTTAAACGTTCAACAACTTCAAATTTGTAATAGGTGCTCCTTATTTGACCCATTTGCTCATTCTGGAGCATTTGAGGAGTTGACTTTTAAGTTTGACTAGAAAACCAACTCAATTGATTTTTCCAACCAGCTTATTGCTCAATTCCAGCTTATTGGTTTTGCTTATTGGATTTTTGGTGATTGAATTGGCTTATTGAAGTCATTTGGAACATTTTGCAAGTTGAATCAAGTCCAGAGGTGCCCTAGAACTCAAACCCGACTATTTTGTCTTTTAGTGGATTTGTACTTGGCTTATTTCTGGCTTATTGAGTGTTCTTTTTCAAAATTTCTTTTTATAGATCTCTTAAGAATCCCAAAAGAAGGTTGTGTGTCAAATTAGAGCTTATGGCATTGTCTTATTTCTTAATGGGCTTATTGGCCCAATAAGAATAAGCTATTTGTTCATTAAGCTGTGATAAGCTCAGAATCAGCTTTTGGGCCTTTAGAGTTTTGGGTTCAGAAATAAATTATGAGTCAGATAGGGCTTTTCCAAGTCTATTGGGCCAGGTTTGACTTTTTGGGCCCGATTAGCCCATTTGCTTTGACTGTTTTGGGTTTTGGCCCATTTGGGGGCCCAATAGGGGTATTTTGGTCATTTCACTTTCATTTTCTGTTTATTTAGGTTAAAATAAGCTAGTTTGCAAGTTTTTAGAATTTTTTAGAATTTTTGGATTTTTAATAATATTTTAATATTATTTTATTATTATTTTTCAAATTTCACTTTTTAGCACTTTTTATATTTTTCTTAGCTTAAATACATTAAAATAGGATTTTTTCAAATCTTAGATTAATTTTATCATCATTTTCTTAATTTCTAGAATTATTGTAAGTTTTAATAGATTTTAATCATTTTAAATCATTTTAAATAGTTTTAATTAGTTTAAAATTTCATTAAAAATAGTTTTGTTCTTATTAGGTTATTTTTGAGGTTTACAAACTTGAAAATCTTGATTTGGACTTTTTATTAGTTAATTTTGATTTTTAGGGCTTTAATTAGCATTTAAAAGTTAATAATTAATTAAATAAAAGGTTTTGGCAAGTTTTGATTTTTTGTAAACCCTTAGTTTATTTTATTTTATTTTTGGTAATTTTTTTGGAATTTTTAGAATTTATTTTTATTTTGGGTTAATATACAAAGAAGTTACTAAACTTTCCAAAATATTTGTCCTAAGGTAAGGAACGTTCATTTTGTGTTTCTAAGTTACTAAACTATACATCACTGTAATTTACTGTTAATTTGAGTAACCTGAATGCATGTTTTTTGAAAAGTTAAGTAACATAAATGTCTTCTTTTTTCATGTTAAGTAACATAAATATCATGTTTTTGATAAGTGGGTAACTTAATCAACCGGTCATATGAAAATTAGTAACTTAGAAACACAAAATGAACGTTCGTTACCTTAGGACAAATTTCTTGGAAAGTTTAGTAACTTCTTTGTATATTAACCCTTTTTATTTTAGTCATTTTGACGGTTTTACGTTTTTTACGTCGTAGTATAATTTTCACGTATCCGTCCTTCTAATTTCTCATCCCCTTCTTCTTAATATTAATCTCAAATCAATTACAAGTTAGAACACACACATATACCTCCTTGGGAAACGAACTTTGAACTTTTACCTCACTTAGGTCATTAATATACGTTTTCACTAAACGTGTATTTAACGCTTACCGCTTTTACGCCTTTTTCCTAAAGGTGTGTAAAACCTCTACAATCATGATCGAGTGTAATAGAAGGCAGTTTTAGGCATTTTAGACTGAATGATCTATGATGTCTTTAATAATAATGTTGTATGATTTATGTACTTTCTAAATGTGTCAGTAGTTTTACAAATGTGATAAGAACCAATTTTTGGCAAATTGTTAAAAATGAACGCTTCAAGATATTTTGTGATGAAAAATAATTGGGGGAGTTGAATTTTAAGTATATTTTTATTTATAAATGCAAATACAAACATATGGATCGTGATACATGTTATAAAAACTATTACGTAATCATTCTGGCTATATTATAAACCTAAGACGCGTCTCGTCATGTTAGGTCTCGCTCGGTCATATGTCAATCGTGTTGCGTTTCTTTCTCGATCAACGAGTAATTCTTATCTCATGAAGTCATGTATTGACTATTGGACGTTTGTTCCTTGATTTACGTATAATAGCTATATCAGGTGAGTTCATAGCCCCTTTTTACTACTTATACATTGTTTCTAAACGCGGGGTGAGATTTTACATTATGGAACACATTCATTTAAAACCGTATGATATCCATAACTTGTATGCTATCCAGAACTTGTATGCTATCCAGAACTTGTATGCTTTCCAGAACTTGTATGTTTTCTAGAAAAGATTACCATTATTATTATTGCTTTTAGTTTCCATAGCCACTAAGGTTCCCTACCATTTAATGCACCGTTAATTTTCTAGTGTTACCTTTCTAAGCGCGAATGTTGTGGATGGATCCATTGGGATTGACAATCCCCGCCCCGATTACCTTGACGCACTTACATTTGTTTATACTTGAGTATTTAGGCTGAATACTCACTAGGGGAACTTACCTTTTGTTAAGCTTCGGTGTCATGAGCTAAATAGCAATAATAATGGTTTTGGACTATGGTTAATGTACCTAACCATTTTTCCTATTTCTTGTTTACAAACGAATGCTTGTGTTCCACACCTTTACTGCTAAACCTATGAATATCACTCAACTTTATGTTGACGATTTTACATGTTTAATCTCAGGTATTATTACTTAGCTTGCTCGGATGGGAGCTCGCAGGATATTATCGCAACTTGGAGATTTCTGTGTATATTTAAACCTTGGTTTTGGTAAAAACTGTCAGAAAGTTTATCATATATTATTGGTAACCATATGTTACAAAACGGTAATTAAATAATAGATTTTTCCGCTTATAAAACTCTGGGCCCCTTTGTTTAAAACTCTAATCTTTTATGATGTAATGTATATGTCTTTTGTTACGTCATTTTCAAGTCATTTTATAATTCATTGTTACTTGTACCATGACGTGTTACCCCCTTGCTGCCTAGTTGTTCCCTTGCGTTATTTTGGGGGTCTCACATGCATGGTTACAAGTAAACTACTGCTCCTGCTTAAGGCATCAGCAACACGAATTCAAACACAACTTTTGTGTTTCACCACAAAAGTAACTTCTCAAGAAATGCGAACCAACGCTCATGCATATGGGATACCTTATCTTGACTACGATTATATCTCAAGGAATCATTATTAGTCATCAAAACAAACTCGGTTGATCCCTTTGGTTGGATCTATATTCTGTTAAGAACAAGTATAATAGTTTGTAATCAAACTAATACACTGTGAGATCTCTTACTTAGCACAAAATAAGTTATGCGAAATCTAACTTATAAAGCACAGAACAAACAGAAGACTATTAACTATTCGATTCTATTATTAATCGACTTGAATGAGGTACATTAATGTCATCGTACCTATGTTCCTTTTATAGAGTAAGGAACCCTAGAATCCTTAGAATATTCTATAAAGATAACTATATCACAGACGATATATTATCTATATTCTAACTATTAAAGTATATCACATAAGATATACTCTTACTATAAACTATGACATATCTTATACAAAGATATATTCGTCCTAAATATCCTAGCAGTACTAACTTCATAACTAACAGTACTTACTATGTACCGCGTTAACACTAACGGTACTTGAAAGTGACTAACAGTACTTGAGTTACACTGACGGTACTTGACACTTAGAATAATTCCCAACAATCCTCCCTTAAACAAGAATGATAACTTGTTGTATTCTTATTTCTCTTGGTCTTGAATGCATCTGAAAACATAACTTCAGCCTTTTCTTCAAACTTGGATCGAACTTGGAATTGTTACTTGTATCCAACTGAATGTATCCAAACACCTAAATATAGATCTTCTTCTGATAAGATAACCTTCAAGTCTTTATGAACAACATCTTGATCAATGACCTTCTTGTGTTCTTGTAAACATTCATTTATTTGTGCAGCAACAGTAATTGTCTTCAATGAGTAAACTTGTGAACTCTGAATCATGACTTCTGTCTTGATTTGATCAAACAAAAACTTCTAAGTATTTCTTTCTGTAATACTTTCTTGCCTGCAACTTCATACCTGAAATAAAACAGTTAACAACAAAAACCAATCTGTATTGGCTTCATGATTTTTAGCAAATCATCAGCTATCAACGAATTTGATTATTCTTTACCAGTTAGTCGTACCCTCTGGAATAGCCAATACTTTATTCATAAAGAATAAGGTGTACTGATAACCCTACAATTTTTGGTAAATTGTCAACCATCAACGGATTTGAGAAAGTCTTTACCTAGTACCGTTTGTATAGGACTAGCTAACTCTCTGTTATGTAACAAGGTGAGTTAGAACCCTATAGTTTTTAGCAAACTACCAGCTGTCAACGGATTTGAGAAGTATTTACCACAAACCGTTTGCTTATGGACTAGCCAGTTCTTATGTGTATTAGACATGGTGAACTGAGAACCATTTATGAAGTGTGACTAGAAGTCAAACACTTAAGGCTCTTTCTTAGCTTCTTCCTCTTGCTCCATATCCTTGATTTGTTGTTTAACCATCCTGATCAACTCTAAAGCACCATAAGACTCTTCTGAAACTTCCAATTGTTGTTCTAGCATCCTTTCCAACAATCTTCTTCCAAAAGGATATCTTTTCTCTTGCAGCATATAGTATGTAACATCATCTATATCCAGAATATGTACTCCACATGACCTATAATATCTCCAGTAACTAGGAACCTGATTCTCTAATTCTTTCAATATCTCCTGATCACAATTATGTGGCTCATACATAAAGAGAAATTCCCTGTACAATAGTGATACCTCAGTCTTACCTATACTGGCTTCCTGAGTTAGTCTGAAAAGATCTTGAATGTCTTGTCTATCAAGTATGTGTAAAATATCTTCTAATAATTTAAACATCCTTATTGACCCATCTGATCTTTGAATTCCATGAGCTTCTAGTCCTTGAAATGCAGAGTATAACCACTTAACAATAGATGATTTCTTTCCAAGTATCTCTGTATCAATACATTGATCTTCAAAATATACTATCTTCAAGCACTTCCTTAAGCTCTCAACATCACTATCTTCTGTGGTTGATTTAGCCTTTTTCTAGGCTTTCAGCTTTTTCTTGGTTGATCTTTTTCTTTTACTTCCTTTGAAAATTTCATCTTGATCTGATATGTCAGATACCTTTTCAAAGTCGGTATGTACCATTCCTTCAGTATGTACTGTTGACTGTGTATGTACAGCTTGTACATTTTCAGTCTTATCAACAGTTTGAGCTTGTTCTCCTTTATTCATCCTTTGAGCAGTCTCTTTCTCCTTTGAACTTACCTTTTCCTTCACACTTCTCCTAGCATAAGTAGCTTTGATAGGTGGAGATAATTTTGTAGGTTCAGCAGTGTCTGCATCAAGTCTAGGAGTACTTCCAAATTGTCTTTGTTGCTGAAATTGCTTCTTAACTTCTTCAATTTCTTGTTTGTCCTTCTCAAAACCTATTTCAACAAAGTTCGATTTTACTCTCTTCTGTTGTTCATACAAAGTCTTGATTTCTTTAAAAGTCTTTTTGACCAGTTGTGTATGAGTGAAACGCCCAACTTTCTTGAGATAAGTCATCATCTGACTTCTAATTTGCATGGTAGATGGAGGTCTGATCCTTTCCTTTCTTCTTTTCTCAGCAAAGTATCTTTGTTGCTCCCTTACCAAGTCATCAATCAACTTTGATTTCTTATCTTCATCATAAGCATCCCTCTCTTCAGCTATTAATGCTTCTACAAGAATTTCACTTGCTTGTAATTCAGCTGCAATCCTGTCATACTCTTGTATGTTCCATTCTTGCTGAACTCTTTTTGCTTCAAGCAACTGTTCTCTTGCTGCATTTTCTTCTTGCATCTCTTCTTCACGAATCTGAGCTTTCATTCTCATAGCAAATTCCTGATCATGATCAATTTGATTAAATCTATACATGACTTTGCCAATATCATCATCTGAATCACTTTCATTTTCAGAATCTGATAGTCTTTGCTTCTTGCCCTTATCCTTAGGATCAATCTTTGGTAGTTTCTTCTTTAGCTTAGAAGACTTATCTTCATCCTTATCTGCTTGCTGTTGAATAACCAATACCTTTAGTGGGTTGTGAAGCTTGAACTTTCTTACCTTTTGATTTATTCTTTTTGGCAAGAATTTCTTGTTATGTCTTCTTCTCTACCTCTGCTTGTTTAACTTTCTCAACTGAATTCTTTTCTTTGAGATCAAGAAGTACATGAGCTAAAGTCTCATCTTCCTTAAAAGGAAATTGACTTTCTAGTGAAGGATTATCATCAGCAGTACTTGCAGTTGGCTCAAATGGCTTAGCAGTACTTGGATCTTCAACTTTGTCTGCAGTACTTGTAGTTGGCTCAGCAGTACTTGGAACTTTAACATTGTTGACTTCACCAGTATTAGACACACTTACTTCTTCAATCACCAGAGTATCTCCAGACACTCTTTCTTCCATTAAAGTAACATTTTCTACAAGTAACTCCTCAGTCTTATCTGATCCCTGACTCACTCTTGGTCTTGACAGTATTTGGAAAGACTGTTTCTTGTGAAACCAATATTGTCTCTTTGGTGGAGTTGAAGTTGTAGATACAGGAAATTGAACATTAATCTCCTCTGGACTCTCATATAAACTACTCTAGTTTACTTGAATTTGGGGTGATTGAGATTGTGACCCTGGCTGAGTTACCATTGGTTCTTCAACTTGTGGTTCCTCATGAGTAGGTTGTGGTTTCTCTGTCTGAATATCCATGTTTATTGGTTCCAAACTAACTATATCCACAAAAGTATCATTGGCATTGCCAGTTGTATTGACATCATCAGCTCCAAAGTTGATGTCATTCCCAGAAAGTCTTGTTTGAATATCAGAAGAAGGTTGATGTTCTTCATAATTCCTCCCCGGTTTGGTTGCATTCAGTTGCCTTTTCTTGAGGTTCCTGAACTTGTGCTTCATAAGAGCAGCTTTCTGAATAGACCTGTGTTTCCTGATCCAAGGAGATACTTTATTCCTTAGTTTATTGAGGCTTGCCTCTAAATCAGCAATTTTCCTGTCTTGAACAAGCTTCTCTTTTTGTAAAACATGTACCTATTTCGACAAGCTAGTACACAAAGCAGTTAAATTTGCAACATCCACAGCTTCTGTTGCTTGTGCTGGTGGTAAACCACTGGCAGCAACATCAGAAGATGTGTGGATCATCTCATCAGAACTTGGCTTATCACCAACATCATGAGAAGAAGAAGATTGAGTATCTTCTAGGGAATCAAGATTTTGGGTAGAAGGAGTTTTCTGAGAATCATTAGAAGCACTAGAATCCTCAACTTCTTGGTGTGTAAGTTGAGTTAACATATGGTCAAACAAGGGTGTTACAGTCCCTATAAAGGCATTGCCTCTTTTTGTCAAGAAAGAGAAAGTTCTCTTTGTGAATGAAGGAACATCCCAAGTGTTTGTCAACTCTGGTAGGTTAGAGATTTGGTCATTAACTAAAGTTTGATTGAATCTAGGATACATTAAAAACTTTTTGGAGCCTTCCATATTTCTAGTCATACCTTCAAACATTAATTTTGAAAAGTTAAAAACCCTGTTGTTTGCTAAACAAATACCAGCTGATGCTAAAGCAGCAGGAATCTGATCAAAAGAAGTACTTTTGGAGCTTAAACAGTGAATAATAGAATGAAAAAGCAATTTCCATTGTGGTGAAAATAATACCTTAAAGAAAGTTAAACTTACCCGGCCACCTTCATAACCCATGGTTGTAAGACCATCATGTATCTCTGTGTTATTAACCATACTAAGTCCATCTACATCATTTAATCTCAAACTAGCTCTTAGCAGTACTTCAGTTACATAAACATTCCTATGATTTACCTTAGCCTTAATGCAAGGTTGATCAAAGCGAGTACCTAAGACAGCGGTTATTCCAAAATTGTTCAACAATAGGAATAGAGATAGTTGGACTTACAGTGAGTGCAAAATTAACGCAACTTCGAGATAAAAAGCATAACATCTCATGAAAACCAAGTGAATCATCATTCTGAGCAAGGTTCGCGACCAAATTATGCTTACAATTCACTTGTAGAGCAGCCATTGTTGTTTTTCTTGTGTTTGATGATCGACGATTAAAAACGAAGAATGTAGAATCGAGGTATAAAAATAAAAGATATGGTGAATCAATAATGTAATTGGGGTTAGTATTTATAGAAAGAATTAACCCTTCCACGAAGAAACCGCCAATTTTACAAAATACACCCTTAACGGTACAACGGTTATGTAACGGTACATAGAACATACTCGGTACTTCAAATTTGTCTAGCGGTACTTAGCGGTAAACCGGTACCTCAAACTGAAGTCCAGTTCTTGTAATCCATCAACATTGTGATCTCTTTTATTAACCTGCAATCACATCAAAAACACAAAACAAATACTATACAATCAAATTAGCTTTTAAAAATTGAACAGCCAATACCTCCCCTCAACACATGCAGCAAGCTATTGGTTTAGCATACCAATATGTGTCACCAAGAATTAAAACCTCTTAGTACCAAATGCATTGGTTAGCAAATCAGCTACATTGTTGTTAGTATGAATCTTCAAGACTTGAATAAGCTTTTTGTCATAGGCATCTCTTACGAAGTGATGTCTGATTTCAATATGCTTGGTCTTGGAATGAAATATTGGATTCTTGACAATGCATATAGTGCTCTCATTATCAATATATATTTTAGTGTTCATGAAATTGAACCCATAATCTAACAATTGATTTTGAATCCAAAGCACTTGTCTACAGTAATGAGCAGCAGCTACATATTCAGCTTCAGTTGTGGAAGTAGCAACAATTGTTTGCTTCTTACACTACCATGACATGAGTCTTCTGCCTAGGAATTGACAACCTCTTGTTGTTGATTTCCTATCATGATTAGCTCCAGCATAATCACTGTCTGAGTAGGCTTCCAATTCAAAGGTTGAGTCTTAGGATACCATAATCCTAAAGTACGTTGACTTTTAAGGTACTTAAAAATCTTTTTCACAGCATGAAGATGCGAGACCTTTGGATTTACTTGGAACCTTGAACATGCACATACAACAAACATAATGTCTGGTCTTGAAGCAGTAAGATACATCAATGAACCAATCATTGATCTGTAAAGATGAATGTCAACATCTTCACCATGTTCATCTTTGGATAAAGACTTCTTAGCTTCAAATGATGTGCTTGTACTCCTTGAATCCATACAAGAAAACTTTTTCAAGATTTCAACAACATACTTATCTTGACTGATAAATATTCCATCTTTTCTTTGTTTGACTTGGAGTCCTAAAAAGTAAGTAAGTTCTCCCATAGAACTCATCTAAAATCTTCCCTTCATCAAAGCTTCAAACTCCTCACACCATGATTTCTTTGTCGAACCAAAAATGATGTCATCAACATAAACTTGCACAAGTATAATGTCTGTGGCATTCTTCTTGATGAATAGAGTTTTGTCAATGGTTCCTCTCCTGTATCCATGTTCTAGCAGAAAATTGGATAGGGTTGCATACCAAGCCCTTGGAGCTTGATGTAAACCATAAAGTGCTTTGATGACTTTATAGACTCTATTGGGGAACTTAGGATCTACAAAACCTGGAGGTTGTGAGACATATACCTCCTCTAAAATAGTACCATATAGAAAGGTACTTTTCACATCCATTTGATAGACTATAAAACCCATATATGATGCAAAAGCCAAAAACAATCTAATGGCTTCTATTCTTGCTACTGGTGCAAAAACCTCATCATAGTCTATCCCTTCTTCCTGTATGTAGCCTTGAGCAACAAGCCTTGCTTTGTTTCTCACAACAACTCCTCTCTCATCCTTTTTATTTCTAAAAACCCATCTAGTACCAATAACTCTCTTACATGAGGGAAGATCCACAAGAATCCAAACCTTTTGTAGCTCAAATTGTGTTAATTCTTCTTGCATGACATCTACCCAACTTTCTTCATCAAGAGCTTGAGAAATATTCTTGGGCTCTACTTGTGATAAGAATCAGGCAAACAAACAATGCTTAGTATGTTTGTGATTTGTTCTCTGCTGTTGTTTGACATAACTCACAAGTGCATGAGTTTCAGTATTAGTTTGCAGCTGTCTTCTAGTTTGTACAACAGACTTAGGATCTCCAATAATTTGAGTAGTAGGATGGTTGTTGTTGACTCTGTGAGTGGGAATAGAACTGTTTTGAATTTCTGTTTCCAAATTGTTAAAATCAGTTACTACACCCTGCTCATCATAGGAAGCTTTGGAGAAGATTCCTTTATCTAGACTTGCAAACATGTCTTCATTGTCCATAGCTTGTAAAGTTTCTTCTAATGACTCAACAGACCTTGCAGATTTTGACTTAGTAGTACTTGCAGATGAGGTGTCGCTAGGTACAGTATGTGCTGCTGAGTGTTGTGACTCAAAAGATTCTTCTCCTGAATGCTCATTTGGAGTTGCAGCATTCCTTTCTTGATCTTGAAGCCTCTAAAGCTCTTGAAAGGCTTGATCATCAGTGGATGGCATTGTTTGCTTCTTGGGACTATCAACCTTAGGAGTGACAGTAGGCATACTAGGTACATAGATGTGAACATCATCATCTGAACAGTCTTGAGAAGTAGATTCTCCTTGAGTACCTGTCTTAGTTATACCAATCTCCTTACCTGCATTGTTAGTTTGACAATCTTTTTGCATAGAATAGTAATCCATGGAGTTAGTTAGATAATCTAAATCAAACATCCAAGCATGACATATTCCTGGAAAATTGGGTTTATTTTCTAGGAAGTTAACATGGGCATTTTCTTCAACTCTTTTTAATGACAAGTTATAAACCCCGTATGCTCTGCTGTGCATTGAATATCCTACAAGATATCTTGGATCATATTTACCATCAAACTTTCCCAAGTGATCAAGGGTATTCAGTATAGACACATGACAACCAAATGGTCTAAAATAACTTATGATTGGTTTAATACCAGTCAATAATTCATAAGGTGTCTTATTTTGAGGTTTTGTTACCAAAACTCTATTTAACATATAGCATCCAGTATTGATTGCCTCTGCCCAAAATGTATTTGGTAAAAGAGAATCAGCAAGCATTGTTCTAGCAGCCTCAATTAGTGTCTTATTTTTCCTTTTAGCTACTCCATTTTGTTGTGGAGTCCTAGGACTACTGAATTGTCTCTTGATTCCTTTAGACCTACAAAATTCATCAAATTCCTCATTTTTTAATTCTATACCATTGTCTGTCCTAATGATCAATACCTGTTTAGTGAACTGTTTTTCAACTAAAGTGATAAAGTCCTTAAGCAAATCCTTGGTTTCACTTTTAAGAGCTAAAAAGAAAACCCAACTGAATCTACTATAATCATCAATTATGACTAGAAAATATGTCTTATGGCTAATGCTTCTTACAGAAACTGGACCAAATAAATCCATATGCAAAAGTTGCAAAGGTTTTGTCACAGTATTGACAGTCTTGGTCTTACAAGAAGCTCTATGTTGCTTACCCTTTTGACAAGCAGTACATGTGAAATCATTTTGAAAAGATTTGTTAGGTAGACCTCTAACCAAATTCTTATTCACTAACCTATTAAGATTCTTGAAATTCACATGACCTAGCCTCCTATGCTGTAAATTAGACTCATCATTAGAAGCCTTAGCTAGCAAACATGTTATTCCACCTGTTGGAGTAATAGTATGAAGATTAAAGGTATACATATTTTCTTGCCTGGGTAACTTGAGTAGTATTTGAGATTCTTTAGGCATCTCAAAATCTTTAGAGAGTACCAAGCAGTCGGTATCTGTAAATAGCACCTTGTTCTTCTTATCACACATTTGTGACACAGAAAAGAGATTGAATTCATTCAATTCTTTTACAAAGAACATATCTTCAAATTCCAACTTCCTTGTATTGATTTTTCATTTGCCAGTGATTCTGCCTTTGCTACCTCCAAAGGCCACTGGTCCACCTCTGAATTCTTCAAATTCAGCAAGGAAATCTTTGTTTTCTGTCATGTGTCTTGAGCATCCACTGTCTACTATACCTTTATCTTTTAACTCATCAATTAGATGCCCCCGCACATACACAAAACATATCAGTTTTTAACAGGGACCCAAGCCACATTTGGCTCGGATCTTATGGGACCTACATACTTAAGAGTTTGATATGTAGTTTTTCTAGTAAGACTACACACACTCTTATACCTCATGGTTCCAGTTACATAATCAAAGACATAAGTAGGTTCATTGTCTTTGTCAAGTTTTTGCTTAAGTACCGTTTTAGCAGTACTTGTCTGAACACATGATTTTTCCGTTTTAGGGAGCTTCACTGGTTTGATACTAGTCTTACTTCTAGATGTCACAACCTGTTTATTTACATCCTTAGAAGTCTTTTGGGACTGAAGTTTAGCATAATTTCCACCAGCGGTATTTACCTTTGGCTTAGCAGTACTTGTACTTTTGGATTTTCCAGAATTTGGCTTACCAGATTTTAAAGGTACTAGACCTTGTTTCATAAGTACTGCTCTTGGAATAAAGTCTTCAGGGTTAAAGGTTTGATTGGCCTTTCCTACGCATGTTTTCTTAGTATGAACAAACTTAGGTTTGTCATCCTTTTGTCCCAATTTCCCTTTTATCAGTGCCTTACTGTTTCCTGTGACCTTTTGAATAGCCTTTTGTTTTGTGATTTTATCTTCATGCAAAGTGCAATCTTTGATCAAATGACTTAAACTACCACAAACATAACATCCTTTTGTTTTCAGAGAAGATCCAAAAGGTTGTTTTAACTTAGGTTTCTCAAAACCTATTCCACCCTTGTTCGTTTTGCTATGTTCAACATTTTTATCCAATGTCTTGCTAGGAGCTTTTACCTGTTTGGGGGCAGAACTTGTTTCAAAGACATGTCCTTCTGGCACAAATGTGCTCATTAAAGGAGGATAGACAATGTTTTTGGTCATAACAGTTTTATCCTTATTCATTGAACTAGAGCTTAAATCACTAACACCTTTTGATTCATCTAACTCTATTCCTGAATCTTTACATAGGGGGCATTAAAATTCCTGATAATGATGGAGGAACTGCTTTCATTCCTTCAGCATATCTATCATTTTCTGGTGTATTATCTGTTTCACTAGAACTATCAAAAATCCCTTTTGATAAGTCTTTGTCGGTTAAGGTTATCCCAGGTTGGTCCTCTATATATCCTAGGTCTGCCTTATCATAATACCCCATTTTTGAATTAATCAACTTGCTTAATACTTTAGAGGATTTTCTCCAGTGACTAATCACTTCCCTTTCATTATAAATATTGGTTTTCAAAACTTCAACTTCTGCTGACACTTTCAACAGTTGTTTTTCATAAGCTTTTATTTCCACATCTTTTTCCCTCATTCGAAGAGTTAAAATTCTAATTTTCTCTTCATAGTTTTGTTGACCCTTTATACAAAACTATATTTTCTTCTAGTTTAGCAACACCTTGTTTAAAAGCATTTGCTTCTACAGTGCAAGTGTTGACCTTTTGATACTGTTCATCTAGTTCTACTTTTAAACTTTGAATTTAAGAATACAATCTTTAGAACAGGGATGTACCTCAGTATCTTCATGTGAAAGAGCCAGTAAACCACTCCATATAAGGTAGTCACTAAAGCTTTGGCTCCTTTGGAATTCCTGTTGTTTCCTTTTGGAACACTTTCAGTAATTCTGGGACTGGTTCTGTAGCTGTGTTTTGACTTCTGACTACTACTCTCAGCCTTGTCTCTGTTACACTCCCTTGCGAAGTGTCCATTCCTTCCACAGTTATAGCATTTAACTTTTGACTTATCATACCCTAATGGTTCATTAGGGTCAACAGTCATCTTTCTTCCAGTCTTCTTAAAGAACCTATTGGATTTTACTAAAATCATGGCAGCTTGCCATTTAAGATCCATCTCTTCAACATCAGCATCATCCATTTGGAACAAGTCATTAAGTGTTAGTCTTGGCATGTTGTCTTGTCCAGCAAAGAATGAGAATGCATCATTGTCACTAAACAATGGTGAAGATCTTCCTTTAGGACTTTGAGAGATCATAGGATTACCCTCAGTACTTGGTGAGGAAGAACTGCTTGTATGTCCCCCAGCGGTATTTTGGAAGTAAGTACCGCTGCTTGATCCTAAAACAGTACTTTGAAAGTATGTACTGCCATTACCTTCTGACATAAAAGCCAAGTTAGACTTTGTTGCTGCTGCTGGTTTTGTTACTCCAATGCTCTTAACATCTATCTCATAAGCTCTGAGATTGTTGTAGAGATGATCAAAAGTAATTGTATCCAGATCATCTCTTGTGATGAAGTGCATAGCCATTGCTTTCCATTCTTGTGGAACACTTCTTAGGAACTTCAGGTTGGCTTCTTCATCGGGGATTATTAATCCATAGACTGCCAATTGTATTAGCAATTTACTGAATCTTCCATATCCACCTTGAAAACCTTCAATATTGGAAATTGAGAAATTATCAAATTCCTGTTTGAGAACAATCTTCTTGATCTTCTTAGACTTGTCATTTCCTCTAAATCTGAGCTTAATTGCCTCCCACATAGCCTTTGCATCTTTATAGTGATGAAAGCTAGGTAGAATGTCTTCTGAAAGTGCCATAGCTAGAGCAGTTATGGTCTTTCTTTCCTTGATCTCTGCCTGTATCTCTTCTACAGTCACAGTAGGAAGAGCATAGCATGTACCATCAGGTAGCCAGTATAACTTTTTAGGTGTGTTCCCATTCCTAATAACTTGCCACAAACTATAGTTTGTGTGATTCAAGTAATGTTCCATCTACATAGCCCATGTCTCATAGTTATCACCTTTGAGAACAGAAGCTTTACAGCAGATAGAGTATGGGAAGGTGTTGTAGTTGTAGGAGCAACTACAACATCTACGGCTTGAACACCTTGTGGTGCAGGATGCACTACTTGAGGTTGTCCCTGTGGTATTGGATCAGGTTCTGAATTGTCTTCCAAGTGAGGGTCTTCACCGAGTTGAGACATTGAGATGTTTTAGAGTGAGTGGAGTGTTTAGGGTTTCTGTTTTTTTTCCAGAGATTCTCAACAAGCTCTGATACCACTTGTTGATCCATTTGGTTGGATCTATATTCTGTTAAGAACTAGTATAATAGTTTGTAATCAAACTAATACACTGTGAGATCTCTTACTTAGCACAAAATAAGTTATGCGGAATCTAACTTATAAAGCACAGAACAAACATAATACTATTAACTATTCGATTCTCTTATTAATCGACTTGAATGAGGTACATTAATGTCATCGTACCTATGTTCATTTTATAGAGTAAGGAACCCTAGAATCCTTAGAATATTCTATAAAGATAACTATATCACAGACGATATATTATCTATATTCTAACTATTAAAGTATATCACATAAGATATACTCTTACTATAAACTATGACATATCTTATACAAAGATATATTTGTCCTAAATATCCTAGCAGTACTAACTTTTGTGGAAACCTTGGTTTCCGGATCTTTTAAGCTACTAGGAATGATCATTGTTCATATGATTAACATAATCAAAGCGGAATTAGAACAACAACCATTAACAAGGTGTTTAGGCACAAAACATGAATTAAAACACAATTGGATTGCTAATTATATTAATAATCAACAATCACTAGACGTGTATACATTGAATCCCACGTCTAGTCGACACACACTTTAGGTTTACATTGTGAATGAATTATATTAATAAAACCTAAGACTCTTGTTCCTTTTATAGTGGAAGGAACAGAATCTGCAAGAGATATATCAAATAAACATCTAAATATTCTATTTAGATAAACTATATATTGTGTATATCATATATAATATACTCAATATATTCCCCAAATAGAATTCTCCATCAAATCCATCAGCGTTTACTTTTGTTGACTGCGTTTGACTTTTGTTGACTTCTGTCAACGCCTACATTGCTCTTGTCAACGTCTATATTACTCTTGTCAACGCTTGAGTAAATGTTCTTCGATTTTGAGTTTCTGCCACATCAACTTTTTGACCCAACAATCTTCCCCTAGTTGATGGTGGCAAAACTCTATGTGTATCTCTTGTAAGTTGTACATGATCTTCAAATTGCTTCCCCTCAAGTATAGCATGTATTTCTTCCCCTTTTTGTCACATCAACAGGAAAGTAAACAATGTTGCAATATTTGAAGATTCTCCATATGTAGGCTCTATGTAATGATCTTGAAGAACAATTAATATGATATTTTTGATGTAGAAGTAGAATAACCCAACCTTGTGTTCCATGTCTTGTTTTATCCACGTGATGAAGAACTTATACAAATGACTAAATATAAGTAGACCTCGATCCCTTGTCAATATTCTCATCCTTTGTGAGACACTGAGCACGATAATGTAACTCCTTCAAGTGTTATGACAAGTCTTCATCACCAACCATGTAAAGCACGAACAAGTTATCTTCAAACCAATGGTATCCCTCCATGATTTAAAGATATGATAAAACACAAACTCGCGAAAATCTTCTTCGATCATCAAACTTACTATAAGAATTCTTCCCCTTAAGCTAACACCTCTTCATGAAGAATCTTAATCTTCATATCATATGTAAAAGCATTAAGACGGATAACTCTTTTACAAGGCTACCCCGATTACATAATCAAATCCAATAAATTACTTCACGAATTGTTGCTAACTCGCATTAAAATCATTAATCCCTTTCAAAATATCCGAACCATAAATATCATCATGATATTCTAAATTAAAACGGAGATTCCATGTACCTTCGTGTGTATAATCCACCTTTTTGTGTGCTTAAAACGTACCAATTTTCTCAAACAGCAGCAAACCTTGTGTTGTCCAATATCCTCTTCTGTCCAATATCTTTGGCAGATGTATTGTCCAATATCGGACAATACCTATCAGCGTTGAAGTTCATATATCGGACGACACTGTCAACTCTATCAGCGTTGACTTATTCTGTCAGCGTCAAATCTTTCCCGTCAGCGTCTGGATTACAAACATCAGCGCCAACCATCAACCTTGTCAGCGTCTAACCAAAAACCTTGTCAGCGTCCACGTCTCCTTTGTCCCACGATCAAAGCAAGATATATATCTGCCATAATTAGGTTTCAAACTTTTCCTTCCTTTTAATATATCATGGCCATAAACGAAACCAATCATAATATGGTAACCGTGTGAACACAACTATTATTCCACCAATAGGAAATATTTTATCGTGTGAATGCTATTCAAAACTTTTGCACCTTGACTTCATTCTCGTTTGAACACAAACAAATATGTAGATCGTGTGAATGCAACTTCAAATAGCCAATCACAAGCCATATACCATGTGAACACAAAATCACTTTTCTTGTAGCTTGTCTGCATCACGTGAAGAATAGGAACTCCAAATCTTTCCTTGGACACTTGGATAAACACCTGCTGCACTTTACTTTCGTCGCTTCAAACATTGTATAATACAAGCAGCTGCTATCATATTCATCAGAAACCTTAAATTAAGGTTTTGTGAATTAAATAAGCCCATAAGAACGACGAACATCTGCTGTAACACCATTCTTGATCGTAACCTGCTGCTTATGATACAAACCCTAGATCGAGACAAATAAAAATCGAAACCCTAACTAGGGTTATGAGAAAATCAACCTAGGGTCTGAATATTATGTACCATCATGCTTTATAACAGCCACAACCTTTGCCTTTTTCTGTTGATCTAGGGTTTGAGTAACCCTAGTTCATGATTTCATGTGAAAAGGCAAAAACGTTAATACCTTTACTGAAGCGAACTTCGACCTTGAATAACTTCTTCATTAGGGCTTAGATCGAAAATCCCTTCGGTGAGATTCTAGACACAAGTGCCAAGAATCTACAGTCCAAAAATCACGAAGATCCAACGGTTAACGAAGGAGAGATCGTGTTTTGAACATGGCTGTCCATAGAAAACTGCATATACCCTTACTTTCGTTCGCCTAAAGCCATGTCAACGTCCAATTTGGTCTCAACAACGCTTGGAAAAATCTTGTCAGCGTCCAAAAATAAAATTGTTTTAAAAAGTGAAAAATGACCTTAACAAGTAATTTATCCTAGAGAAAATAACCAAAAGCTGATAATTATTATAGGGCGGCAAGCACTGTCCAGTTATGCACACTTGCATAAGCAAGATAGACATAACAGTCCTCTAGTGTCCCTTGCTAACCAAAATTCTTAACAACCAAGTTACCTTATAAAATCCTTGTTACTCCCAGGTAAATCCCATATCAAAATCATTCCCAAGTCTCCCAACAGACCACAACCAATTCTAGGCCAAAAATGTCTTGGCAGCATGCAAAGTTGATATACTATGCATGCTACAGTGCCTCATGGTTTAGTAAAACTAACCCATACTCATCTGTGGACACAATCTAGAATTGTGATAAGAGTATCATATGGATACCCAAAAATCCTAAAGGTTCCTAAAACCTCCCCTTAAACTATGATACAAAAAGTTTGCTAAAATCATGCATGAACATAAAAAAAATTTATGTCACGATAGGAATGAAACATTCCAACCATCATCCATAAATAAAAACTTGTCCAAATGCTTCTCCTTTGATCCATAAGCAACTCTGTATCCAATGGTATACTGCTAACACCATATGCACATTTAGATTGAAAACCACAAAACTAACATTGTTGCTGACAACGCCCCGATAACACATAACAGCGTTGAAGGAAGCTTTGTCAGCGTTAGACAATTATATTGCTGACAACGTTGCAAAAACACTTATCAGTGTTCAAACAACCTTTGTCAGTGTTAGAAAAATATAGTGGAAAATCTAAATCATCAATAAGACCAATAATAATAATGCATCATCCTGTACATACTTTTACAAAAAGAATCCAAAACATATATTAAGTGAGATTAACCATTCCAATACTTGTTACCAAGTACTGAAATCTTCCAGTATCAAAAGGTTTAGTTAATAAATCTGACACATTTTCCTCAGTGTCAACCCTATCTGGTTGTATTAAACCTTTCTCAAAGCAATCTCTTATAAAATGGTGTCTAATTCTATGTGTTTAGTTTTAGAATGATGTACAGGATTCTTAATGATGCATAAAGTACTATTATTGTCCACAAATATCTTAGTATGCATGAAATTATACCCATAGTCCAACAGCTGGTTCTGAATCCACAACACTTGACCACAACATGCTGCTGCAGCCACATACTCTGCTTCAGTTGTAGAGTTAGCCACCACTATTTGTTTCTTGCAGTGCCAAGATATTAATCTGCTCCCAAGAAACTGACATCCACCAGTTGTGGATTTCCTATCAAACTTATCACCTCCATAATCACTATCTGAATATGCAATCAGCTCCAATGGTGAATCCTTTGGGTACCACAAACCAAGATTAGGGAAACATCTTAGGTACCTAAAGATCCTCTTCACAGCATAAAGGTGACATTCTTTGGGAGTCACTTGATGACGTGCACAAGCACATACAGCAAACATGATATCAGGTCTGGAAGCAGTAAGATACATCAAGGATCCAATCATGGATCTATAATGCCTGACATCAACATCTTTCCCATCTCCAATCTTTCCCCAAGGGTGTTCTCTATCCATAGGAGTAGAAGCCCTCTTTTCATGTAGAGAAAAGCCAAACTTCTTCAAGATTTCAGCAACATATTTGTCCTGGGAGATGAAGATACCATCTTCTTTCTGCTGAACTTGTAAACCAAGAAAGAAGTTCATCTCCCCCATAGCACTCATCTTGAATTTTTCTGTCATAAGCTTGGAGAAATCCTGACTCATCTTTGGATCAGTAGACCCAAAAATGATATCATCAACATAGACCTGGACAAGCAACACGTCTTTGCCTTTCTTCTTTGTAAATAGTGTCTGATCTATGGTGCCCCTCTTGAATCCATTTTCCACCAAATAGGTAGACAAAGTACCATACCATGCTCTAGGGGCTTGATGAAGACCATACATAGCCTTTTTGACTCTATACACTTTATCTGGATGCTCTGGATCCTCAAAACCAGGAGGTTGCATGACATAAACTTCCTCAACAATGGTGCCATACAAGAATGCACTTTTGACATCCATTTGATAGACTGTGAAGCCCATGCAAGATGCATAGGCTAGAAAAATCCTAATAGCTTCAATCCTTGCAACTGGTGAAAAGACCTCCTCATAGTCTATCCCCTCCTCTTGTGTATAACCTTGAGCCACTAACCTTGCCTTGTTTCTGACCACAATACCTCCTTCATCTCTTTTGTTCCTGAGAACCCATCTTGTCCCTATAGGTCTGACATATCTAGGACAATCAACCAGCTCCCAAACATCCTGAATTGCAAATTGGTGAAGCTCATCCTGCATTGCTTCCACCCAACTTGGTTCTTTGAGAGCATCAAATATCTTCTTGGGTTCTTCTTGTGACAGAAAACATGCAAACAAACATGCTTGCACAAGAGGGGTATCAACCTTCTTGTGTATGTTGGCAATAAACCCACCAAGACCTTGGTGAGATCTTCTGGTCTGAACTGGAGTCATAATATCACCAATGATCTGAGATGTGGGGTGATTCTTCATTGTGGAAGTGAGAACTCCTCCTTCAAAAAGTCTGGTGTCCTCAACTTCATGCTCCATGTTGCCAATATCTTCTTCATCAGACTCTCTTTGATCAACAGGAATCTCTTCATGAACATTGGAAGGTTCACCTTGTTCAAAAGTGGAAGAGAAAAGATGTGCAAAGGTGTTGTCAACGTCTGAACCTTGTTTGTCAGCGCTTGGGCTAACAACGCTTGAACTGTTGTTGTCAACGTCTGAGCCATCAACGTCTGAATTGGTCCTGTCAGCGCTAGATTTGCCTTTGTCAGCGCCTGAAGAACCATGCATGTTTGTATCTGGTGGTATTTGGAGACCACCATTATCTTGTCCAGCAGCAGCAGCAGCAAAAGCATCTGTCCAAATGGGAATTGTGACATATTCAAATGTAGGAGATGCCTTTTCTGCTTGTGATCCAACCCTCTCATTAACCTGTGTACCTGAAACATCAACAATTTGTTCCTCCACAACATTTGAAGTTACCTTCACAATGTCTGGATTAGTGACAGGCATATAATTTAAAGTTCTAGATAAGGGTTCCAAATCAAACAACCAATTAGGACCACTTTCAGGATCACTAGGTTTATTCTCTAAGAACCTAACATGTACTCTTTCAACAATACGTTTGTCCTCTTTAAGATAAACCCTATAACCCTTGCTCTGCACTGAATACCCCATGAAGTAACCTTCATCACCTTTTGCACTAAATTTACCTAAGGCATCACTAGTATCTAAAACTACTACATGACAACCAAAAGGTCTGAGAAAACCAATATTAGGTTTTCTTCCCCAAAGTAACTCATAAGGTGTTTTGTTCTGAATTTTGTTAACCAATGCTCTATTTTGCACATAGCATGCTGTATTAACAGCCTCAGCCCAAAAGGCTATAGGAAAGTGAGCATCAGCCAACATTGTTCTAGCTGCTTCAATTAGGGTTCTATTCTTCCTTTCAGCAACCCCATTTTGTTGTGGGGTTCTAGCAATACTGAATTGCCTAGTAATTCCCTTCCTGGCACAAAAATCATCTAGCTTCTTGTTCCTAAATTCTCCACCATTATCACTCCTAAGCATCTTAACCTTATTGCCAGACCTTTTCTCAATTTGAGTGATAAATTCAATAAGAACATCAGCTGTGTCACTCTTCATAGCTAGAAAGAATGTCCAAGTAAACCTAGAAAAGTCATCAGTGACAACAAAACAATATGACTTGCCATTCAAACTTTCTATATTTGTTGGACCAAAGAGGTCCATGTGAAGCATATGAAGAGGTCTGGAACTAGTATGCACCTGCTTGGACTTGAATGAGACCTTGTGCTGCTTGCCTTTAAGACATGCAACACAAGAGTGGTCATTGTGGAAGGCCTTCTCAGGCTAACCATCAACTAAACCAAGCCTCACAAGTCTATTTATATTTTTAAAATTTATGTCCCTAATCTCCTGTGCTACAAATTACTTTCATCTACTGAGGCCTTAGCATAAAAACAAGACATATTTGTATTCACTTTAATCCCATTTAAATTCACATTGTATATGTCCTTATGCCTAGGTGTTCTATACTCAATATACTTTTCATCAGGGATCTTAAAATCCTTGCTTAACACCAAACACTCAGTATTAGTGAAAAGAACCTTATTTTTGTTATCACACACTTGTGATACACTAAACAGATTATAATCCAGTTCTTTTACCAGGAAGACGTTCTCAAAACGCAGATTATTGGTGAGAAGGGTTCCTTTGCCTGTAATGGTGCCGTAGCCCCCTCCAAAGTATACCTTATCACCATCTTTAATAGGAGTGAAGTTCGTCAGATAGTCTTCCTTTCCTGTCATGTGCCTTGAGCATCCACTATCCCAATATCCATAATCATTGATCTGTCTCTGAATGCCCTACACATAAAGAAAACAAATTAGTTTTCTTTGGGAACCCAAGTCTCAGAAGACTTGGATTCATCTGGTTGTTCAATAAGAACAGACTTAGTTCTCACAACAACCCCATTCTCATCCTTTTTAGGATGAAAAACCCAGTTAACCCCAATTGGTTTTGTAATGACCATAGAAATGTAATTAAATCTATTGCAAGTCATTGAAATTCCATTATTATTAGGGTTTTGATCTTTCTTGGGTCTCCATGTTAAGCTTGAAGAAGCTTTAGACCCCTTACCTTGTGGCTGCAAATATTTAGGTCTGGGCACGTTTCTGTCAGCGTTGGATTTTGTCCTGTCAACGCTGAAATTACCCTTATCAGCGTTGAACCTAGGGTTTGCTACAGGAACCCATTGCCTATTTGACCAGGTGTTTGTCTTTTGAAAAGGTCTTTGTCCATGAGTGTTAGACCTTCTAGAGAAGAATGGGGCAGGTCTAATCACTTGTGGACTTTGCTGCACACAAGGTTTGGGTCTGACAACGTTTGACTTCCTAACAACGTTGACTTTCTTCCTATCAGCGCTGAAATTGTTCCTATCAGCGCTGGCTTTGGGAGCGTTGACACACTTGTATGCCAAATGTGAAAAGCTACCACAAGTGTAACAGGCTTTCTTAGACACACTCTTAGGTCTAGAAGAGTAGAAACCTGTTCCATGATTGTTAACTTGGCTCTTGGGTGACCTATTATTCCTATACATCTCTGCATATTTAATGGTAGGTCTTCTAACAGTGTTTGAGCCTAGGTCAACAGCTTTACCAGTGACTGGGTGAGTAACCTTAATGGGTGGTGATTCATTGGGACTTTCACACAGCAAACCTCCCTTAACAAATAAAGTAGGGTTATCTTTCTTCCACTCATTTAGGTCAGTCAGTTTTTGTTGATACTCTTCCACTGGAGTGACAACTCTTGGTGGAGGAATGAATTCCTCTTCTTGGCATTCTGGTATACCAGTCCAAGATAAATCCTTTCTAAGGACACCATAGAAGTCACCAGCTGGTGGTGGAACTAGAGAGTAATCATTCATCCCAATCCCAGTCATGTCCTTAGAATCCCTTTGTTTAGCTACACAGTCTCCTAGGGTTTGGGTGGCTCTATCAAATCTTTGAATCTTGAGGTCAACATTATCTTTATTCTTAATGGCCTCATCTAACTTAGCCTGTAGGTCTCTATTGACCTTTGTCATGATATTTCTAATATCCATACTACCCTCTAGCTCATGTTTTAAGATATTTATCTTATCTTTTAAATCAAATTCCATTTTCTTGTATTCAGAAACGGTTGTCTCAGTTTCAGTAAGAGCTAGTTGGTAATTGGATAATTTACACCTTTCAGTGCTCATATCATCTTTTAGTTTTAACACCTCTTTGTTAAGTCTATCAGTGTTTAACCTACAACCTTTGCTACAAAAAGCATCATCATATACCTCATTATCAGATGAAGAGGAGGAGTGTGCCATGAGAGCATATTCAACATGCTCTTCTTCTTCAATATCAGCAATCAAAGCTTTGTCCTCTTCAGCATTCTTAGCCAGATAGCTCCAATCCCATCCAGTACCATCAATTCCTTGAACTGCAACCATGGCTTTGGAATCTTGAGCTTTAACAACCTGACTTGAGGGTTTACCAGCATCAGATCTTCTAGGAGATCTGCATTCCCTCATGAAGTGCCCCATACGATGACAGTTGTAGCATTCAACTTTGGATTTATCAAATCTAGCTGTGTCTTTAGCATTGAAGGTCATCTTCTTCTTGAACCTTCTATTCCACCTATTTGCTCTTATACTAGCAAGAGCCATGTTCCACTTGATGTCCATCTCTTCCAAGTGCTCATCACTTATCTGCTCAAGGTCCTCATATGTAATCACTGAACCATTGGGCAAAGAAGCAATATAAGCACACACAGTATCCAAATCCAAACCAGCAGGTTTAACTCTTGGGGAGTCATTCATGAATGTGTCAGCGTCTGAAAAGGAGACGTTGACAGGACTTGTTCCAGCGCTGACAAATGATGATCCAGTAACTGGATGCATAAAAGAGTCCTTTTGATTGAATTGACCTTCACTATGAGAGAAGAAGGCCATGTTGCTGGTGCTAGGTTTGCTTCCATGTGCTGAAAGAGTTTCATCTTCCAATAGTCTTAGTTTGTTGTAGATGTCATCAAACGAAGAGCTCTTGTAAGTATTATTGGCAAGAATAGATCTTGCCTCAATCTTCCATGCCTCACCAAGACTTTTGAGAAAGGTAGCATTAGTGTCAACATCACCAACTTGTGTCCCCATGAAGGACAACTTGCTTGTGATGTCAAGCAATCTGCTTCTCACACTACGCAGTTTCTCATTGGGTTGAGCTTTGAAGACAGCATAGTCATGCAGAAGTTGCTTTTTCTTTTCTTCCTTAGTGTCTGCATTGCCACCATATGCAACTTCAAGTGCTTCCCAAAGATCCTTAGCAGATTCATAGCCTCTATATTTGTGCTGGTTTTCTTGTCCCAAAGAGACTTTCAGAATATTTAGGGCTTTCATGTCAACCCTTTTCTTTGCAATATCTTCAGCACCTACAGCTCTACCATCTCCAGGTTTTTCTTTCTTATCCTCTTCAGGGCATCCTTCAACAGCTGTTCTTTGACTAATGGCATCAAGAATCTTTTGAGCCTTATTGAATGAGTTTCCATATTCAATAATCTCCCAGAGTGTATAGTCATAGATCCCCAGATATTGTTCAAAGTTGAACTTCCATAAGTCAAAGTTGGTTGCATCAAGCATGGGAATCCTGATGTTTGGTAAGGGTGAATTGGAGGTGGTTATTGCTTCAGACATGATGTTGTTAGGGTTTTGGTGTTTTTAGGGTTTCTGAGAAAATTAGGGTTTTGGTGTTCGTATATCGTTCTGGTGTTCTTCAAAGATCAAAAGTTCCTCAACAAGCTCTGATACCAATTGTGGAAACCTTGGTTTCCGGATCTTTTATGCTACTAGGAATGATCATTGTTCATATGATTAACATAATCAAAGCGGAATTAGAACAACAACCATTAACAAGGTATTTAGGCACAAAACATGAATTAAAACACAATTGGATTGCTAATTATATTAATAATAAACAATCACTAGACGTGTATACATTGAATCCCACGTCTAGTCGACACACACTTTAGGTTTACATTGTGAATGAATTATATTAATAAAACCTAAGACTCTTGTTCCTTTTATAGTGGAAGGAACAGAATCTACAAGAGATAATATCAAATAAACATCTAAATATTCTATTTAGATAAACTATATATTGTGTATATCATATATAATATACTCAATATATTCCCCAAATAGAATTCTCCATCAAATCCATCAGCGTTGACTTTTGTTGACTGCGTTTGACTTTTGTTGACTTCTGTCAACGCCTACATTGCTCTTGTCAACGTCTATATTACTCTTGTCAACGCTTGAGTAAATGTTCTTCGATTTTGAGTTTCTACCACATCAACTTTTTGACCCAACAACTTTATAACTAGCAGTACTTACTATGTACCGCATTAACACTAACGGTACTTGAAAGTGACTAACAGTACTTGAGTTACATTGACGGTACTTGACACTTAGAATAATTCCCAACAAACTCCTTATTAAACAAATAATGGCATCTATGCTTCACATCTTTGACCATTCCATAAAACTCCAAATGATAAGTAGAGTACCTGGACTTCGGCTCTCTCAACTTCCCACTAAAAGAGGAAACATGTCGCTCACCTTGACTAAGAACTCCACCAATTGCAACCTTAGAAGCATCAGTATGAAGATTAAAAGATTTAGAAAAAAACAGTCAACACCAGGATTGATGTTGTAGCAAGCTTTTCCATGACAATCTAAACAGCTTGATTTGCTTCCTCCATCAACATAAATGACTTTCCCTTCAAACAATCTATCAAAGGGGCCCTATAGAAAGAAGCAAGAGCATAGAAACTTCAAACTTCAGTAATGGCAGTTAGAGTTGGCCACCTCTGAACAACTGCTACCTTAGACTCATCTACCTGTATGCCATCACCAGAAACAACATACCCCGAAAACAAAACTTTAGGGGACATGAACACACACTTCTTCTTGGATGCATAAAATCTGTCTTTTCGAAGCAAGGTCAAGACTTGTCTCACATGAGTGACATGCTCATTATAAGAAGTACTATAAATAAGAGTGTCATCAAAATAAGAGTGGCTGCATAAAAACTGTCCTTTCGTTATGATCGAGTCGCTCCTCCATTCTATCCATAATACGCTCTTCAAATTCATGTTCATTCGCGTCCTAAATATCATAGTTTTTCTCGGAGGCATCTTAATCAAGAACTTCGGCTCTGATACCAACCAATGTAGGCTAAACACAAATATAATAATTGGATATGTTCGTTCCAATGAATATCAGAAATATTTCTTTCAACAATCGTTAATTCTACCGATTATTAGGGTAAAAACATGGCGAATAATGGCCAGTGGTTTAACTTTTATTAAACTAACAACTGTCTTGCTATGGTTACAACATTGTTTAAAAAAGACAAAAAGTAAAGAAAAACCCTAACGAACACCAACGAGCTGACCAATAGCCCAAAGACAAAGTCTAAAAGTAAATGAAAAACATAAAAATGTAAATAACTTATGGTAAAAAGGCTTTTCGTGCCTCCTAAAATCTGTAACCATCTTGAAAGTGGTTACAAATGTGTTCCTCTTGATTTTCTGTTCATTTTGGGTTGAGGGCCTTCTAACTCCACTCGGAGCCCAAGTTATGCCCATTTACTAAACTTCTTTTTTTTCACACTATTTAAGGCTTTCAGAAATATGTCAACCTATTCTTTACTACTTGGGCTTCCATCATTAACTTTTTTCATAACACTTATATAGTATATAGAATAATGCTAACAAGTTCATGAAGTAGAAATAAGTTTTTTAAGACAAAAGTTAATAAAAAAAGTCATTAATGATGAAAAGTGTCACTAATAAATAAATAAAAACTTATATTGTACTTTATTGGCGTGACCCCACTCAATGGAAATTAATTTAGACACGAGTTAAAGGAAATCAAAATAGTAATCTAACCCTTTGATCGGTGAGTCGCTGGCCGAACGAATTCTGCTCTCATTTCCTATGGATATGATTTAAAAAAAAGAATTTTGATAATATATGAAATTTTTAGAAAGTATGTTGGTAAACAGTGTCTTAAAGCCTTTATTGTACATAATAACTTAGAAGAACCTATTTTATGCTTGTACATGGGGCTCCTTTCAACGGTTGCAGCCGATATGTTACCCTACATGTCCGCACTGACAATAAAAAGTAATCTCGTATCTAAAAATATTACCACATCTTGCTGAATACGGAACGAAATAATAAACTTTTTATAGGTCTTATAGATGTTAAAAAAATGACTTAAACTCCATGGTCCGTTTATTAATAGGGACTTATAAATTTAGGTAGTGTTTGTTTTTTTGTAAAAAGGTATGATCAGGCTGTTAATTGACTAAATATTTGATTAAGTCAGAGCTTATGAGCCAAAAGTGTGTTTATTTTTTTGTTGTTGATCAGACACAGTAAGAGGAAGAAATCACTTGTTGTGTCAGATTTGAAATAGCATCTTGTTATCTCTTGTTGCTAAAATAAATAAATAATTCATGATTTTATCAACATTTTATATCCCATCTCCTCCTGAACTACCCTAAACTTTACGATAGTGTTTCATGCAAATTCGATAAAGCAAATATTTTTTATGAGGAATAAAAATTGGGAAGAAGTTATATGTCGGTGATGAAGAAAATAAACAATTCAGAAAAATCGGGTTATGAAGATGAGACTTGTGATAAAATTGCATATGTCGAAGAAATTATTTGATCATTTTCTTTTATTATTCTTTTGATAGGTATGTAAATAAAATTAAGGATGTTCTAGATTCTTCGTACATAAGTATTATAGTCAAAATTCATAAAACGAAGATTGGCACGATGATAAAAGTGTATACTAAACTGGAAGATGATGCCTACGAAACTACATAATATTTTAATTCCAAAAACTAATAATTAAAGCCATTTAGACGTTATAAACGAAAAAATAAATAAAAAAAAAACAACATTTTAGTATTCAGATTAGACATTTTCGCCTCAGACTCGGATTCAGATGTGCGAATCAGATTCAGATTAACCTCTTACTAAACAAACAACACCTTAGTTTTATTTGTATCGTTTGAATTAGGGTTCGGGTACCATTAAATATGGCTTAATTTGGTTTAGTATTTTAAATTAAATCTCTGCTTCATTTGTTTGAATTTATTTGTTTCGTTTGTTTAGATTATCCAACAAGTGATTTAAGAGATTTTTTACCTAAAAAAAAGGGATATAAGAGATGGGTCGAGATGGGTCGTTAAGTTTTAATTTGACGTAAAGAAGAAAAAAAATAGTTAAGTCTCTCATCAAGACTTACATTAGGAGTAACATTATCGTAAGTAAATCATCAAATTATTACCAATGTAAATCAACATAAATATATCTACAATAACATAAGCCATTAAGTCTAACAACAATTTGATGCATAACTAAACTTATTATACTCGTATTGCAAACAACTTTGCACATACATATGCCTTTGATTCTTTGTTATGAACCCGATTCTCATAAGTTATACTCCCTACGTCCCAAATTAATAGTCATCCGACAAAAAACACATTGTTTTAAAAAACATCACTATCAGTGCATTCTCTCTTACTTTTGCACACTCTTATCCTTATGCAATTAATTAAAACTTCATATATAACTTGTAATTTCTACCACCACTAGGTGCAATATAATAAACTTGTTACATTATCTACATTTATTTTTGAAAGAGGACTATAATTTTGGGACGTCATAAAATGGTATAGGGACTATAATTTTAGGACGGGGGAGTAGTATCATTTTCTATTTTTAGCATACTGAGAGACCGATAGTTTAACACTTACCATACACTAATTATGCTGTAGATGTACGTTTCTCTAGCTTCGATCTTGCGAGAGCTTCAATTTCATTTTCCGACGTTGGAGAAGTATACAGAAAGATGAAATATTGTCCATACTAGTTTTCTTTATGAATATATTGGCATATTTATTAGTTTGTTTTGCAAATTAATATAGGCAGAAGAGATAAACTCCGTAATCCTGTTTATTGCAGAGCTTTATTCTCGGTACATGCTAGCACTACAAGAAAAAAAAGGCTTTAATGATGAGTGAATGAAAATTCGTCATTAATAAAGGAAAAATCGTCAACCAACTTAATGAGGAAAATCAACGTCGTCACTGTAGTATGTATTAAATGACATCTAACATTTCAATCTGACAGCTAGTATCTACTCGATCACTAGTAGATGATAATATCGTTGTTCTTGTTGTCTTGTTGATCAGCTACTTCCAAGTTGAATACATCAGATTCTTTTATTTCTAATCAAATAAATCATGTCACAGGTTCCTTCCAGAAACATGAAGAACGATACTATTGCATACACAACATAGTCGAGGTTCTCAGGTAGGAATATCGCCAACATAAGGGAAAGAGGTAAATGAAAAAGTCCCGAATAATGAATCGTAGGGAAATTTTGATACCTAGTCACATCAGTTGTATTTTCCAAAGAGTAAATTGCACATGCAATCAGTAAGAGAAAAGACAAGCATATATATCCAAGCAAGTTATATTCCGGAGGCAGTAATGCTACAATTAACAGTGACCAAGATGCTTCAAATGCCGCGAATATACCAATACATTTTACGATCCTTAAACAAAAATACCTCGTTGATGTGATTTTCATGTAGTGTTTTGCAAAAATCAAAACTAGTGTTTTGAATACAACCACAAATGTTGCAACAATCGATATGATCACAAATGGAGGATTTACTTCCATAGGAGATTTTTTCTTCGTATGAGACGTTCTTAGAACCACTATTATGTTACATCTGAAGAGGTAACTCGTCCATACCATATAAAAATAGTAGTGGTGTAACCTGAAAAACACAAAATGCAAACTTAGATCTAATAATTTATGAAAGACTTAAACACGATAAATGAATTATAAATGAAAGTGAGCACAAAACACAATCGGAATGGAACGTACGTTAGATTAACGATGGTGGTCGATTGTGTTTGCGTGTCTTCTCTAATGGAAATGGTTGCTGAAGCGGACTCCATATGTATGCTTCCGCTTTATATTATTATATGAATGGTGAACTCTTATTAGACAATTATAGGGCTACCAAGTATTTGCTAAATAATAAGAAGGAAAAAGAATAGCAACGATGCCAATGGTTCAGCGAATTGAGAGTTACATCTTTCACATATGGATGACTAAGTCTTTTCATTTATTCAAATAAAATGAATATTCATATTAATCTATTTAAATTATGGAGTCATACATGTAATATACTGCTAATATAAGTATTTGCGTGTTACGACCACGACGGATATCATATATTTTATCGGAAAACCAAAAAAAATAATCTCGTCCAGGGCCCGGCTTCACTTGTTTTTATCGGTTTCGACGAGTCCGATTAGGTTTTTTGGACGGTTTTTATTGGCTACCCAAACGAGTGGCGACTCCGGTTCTAACTGAGCCGGTTTGTCTAGTCCGCTTTTGAATACTATAGGTACAATGACTTTTGTGTGTTTTCTAGTTTATGCTATGTGCATAATAACATGTAGTTTCACTTTAAGAGCACATGGAATCCTGGTGCCATGGCTTGGTGCCGTGGGACAAAAAGTGCTGTCACGTCAGCATTTTTCCCACGGCACCAGTTTTTCTCACGGCACCAGTTTTCACTGGCAACTCTGAGCCGTGGGAAAAGTGGTGCCATAGGAGTAAAAAGTGGTATAAGGGGCTCACGTATACCCACTTTAATAATTGAAAAAAAAAGGTAAAATGCCCACCGCGAGAGCTGGTGGCCATGGCGCCAGCCCCACAGCGCAGATGGACGGAGTCCTAAGCCATCATTTTTTCTTGCGTTTTGGCCTTGGCGAGGCGCCAAGGAGATAGATTCCCCCAGCTCTAAGGTGTCTTAAAAATAGCATAGATATAAGTTCATTATACTTGGATTTATCCCAACCCTTCCACCTCCTTACAATCAAAATGATGAGATTAAATTCTTAATTAATTTTATTTTTTAACAAAAATTCTCAATTTAACTGTAAGGGTTTTTTATCATTTCATATCCAATATATAAACTTTGTTTTAATAAACTTTCATTTAACCCATACACAACTATGTTTTTATCTTGGTCCCTTTTATTTCTCTCTCTATAATCGTTTTCACCAAACAAAAACACATCAGATCAATCTAACCATCTACCATCTTCTTCATTTTATCAATCAATCTTCTTCGTCTTAATTTCGTTAAGATCAAGTTATGTATAACTTTATTATATTCATAATTTCTATCTTTTCTTATTGATCTGAATAATCTGAATTGTAAGCTTATTTTACAAATTATTTGAACGTTAATAATCCTATGAATTAATATAACTGAATAACACGTGAACTTATAAGGTAATTTTGATGTTAATAAGTTTATGACCTATCATAAGTTGAACTTAATTATGCTAACTAGTAGCTAGCTTACATGTACGAAAAAACTAACATCCCGTGAAATAAATATTACTTTAATCCTTATACTATAAAAATACTTACGGAAATGCAAAGCTTTTAGAGAGAATGAAGGAAGCTTTTTGAACAAAAAACAATTTAGGTCAGGCTTATATCCTTTTTATTTAGGCTATGTTTGGTAAAAGCTGTTAACTGTAAGCTGTTTACTAAAAAGCTCTATTTTTAATAGAAGTGTTTGGTATATTAGTTGTTAACTATAAAAATTATAATGTAAAATGACTTATAAGGACATATTTAAATAAATTATAATATGGTTGGAGGGTATATCAGTAATCTACAGCTTTAACAACTCTTGACAATTTAAAAAGCTGTATCAGACAGCTTTTTATTTAAGAGCTACATGGTGAAAATAAAAAGCTAACAGCTCTTAAAAATTGTTGTACCAAACAGAGCTATTAGATTATTTTTTTAACAAAAAAGCTAACAGCTCTGGAAAAGCTTTAAAAAAACTCTTGCCAAACATAGCCTTAACCTTTGTTTTCGATTCTTAAGTATTTCTTGCAATATATGTAGGCCCGACGTCTACAAAATCTTATGGATCAACGTGATTATAAATAGTCAATGTTGGTTATCTTTCATTATAGGTTCATATTCTTCTCCTTAATGATAGTAGAATTGTTAGCGAGTATTGTCTTTGTGTTTGGTCCACAAAGACAAGATGTAGACGCATACTATTTTATCAAGTTTTTTTTTCTTTTTTTTTTAGCAAAATTGTTGTATATTGAAGATGAATCACAAAGGATTCAACGGTGAAGAACACTTGAAGGATGCAAGATGACATCCTGAATTACATTGGCTTGAGAGGAAAGCAAAAATTGTTATCATTACTCGTGAAATTAGAACTAAATGATATCGACAAGTGAGAACTGCGGGCTAAAAGAAAGATCATGAAGCAACTTGTCTCGTGAGCACCAAGGATGAAATTGAAAAGCAATCCTTAGATTGATGAACCAACTGTAGCCGATATTTGATGCGAAAGATTTGTGACCTTGATATGATAAATAGAATGATGTTTTTGAAATATTGCCATTCTTGATCACAAACGGGTCGGTATGTCATTGTTGGCCACCTCGGACAAAAAGTCACTAAACACGTCATGCCTTGAACGAGCCGGTTTTCCGTCTAGAGTGATGCCCAATGAGGCCCCAATGCTATACATAGAAACGGATTCATCGTCTTCAAAATCACCTTGAGACAATGAACAAACTTCATCATCATCACCTTCATGCACACTGTTGTACTTCCTTGCTTTAACTTTACCTTTTTTCTTGATTCTAGCTGTTGAGATCTTTCTGGTATCTCTCTCTTTGTTCTTTGAAATAGATTTCTTATCTTGCACTATCTTAGTGAATCTCAATGCCTTGCTGCAGATCGCATGACATTCAGAAGATTTGTTTATCTTTGATCTGAGTGTGCATGATGTAGATTGTAGGTTTGCTTTAGTAGACAGAGATGAATCTCCAGCTGGAATCAAATTGGAGTTTGAAGATAATAGAGATCTTGTAGCCTTTATGGATTGAATAGGTTGTATCACATGTGTTTCTTGAGGGGAGCTAAAAAGCTGAATAGGGTGTGCAGATATGCTACTTTCAGAGTGTTGTACATAGTGACTTTGAAAGCCTTTTTCCCACTTATTGGTTGAATTATGAAAAGGGATATTCATATTAAAAAAGCATGACATTATAATCATCTTTAGTAATAACTAGTTGCAGAGTGTGTGCATTTTACTAAAATCAGTGATTGGTCAGTTAGTGAGAAAACCGTCCATCGGACGGGTAGAGACCTAGTATGTATATATACTTCGTATGTTCCTGTATTATACATTGTCTTCAACGGTATGTTCAAATTAGAGGTGGCAAATGGGTTGGTTTGGTTGGGTTTGGGTAATGGGTCAAATGGGTTGTGGGTCAAATAGGTGATGGGTCAAATGGGTCATCATTTAATAATGTGTCAAATAGTTTGGGTCGGGTCAACCCATCAACTTACGATTTAGTTTTGAAATCACTTGTTGGATAATTCAAACGAACAAAACATATTGACTAATTTGAAATACTAGAGTCACCACATTAAAGTACTGTAATATTGTTGGAGTATTATTTCTATTCATTATTATGTGGGGAGGAAACAATACATATTTACTCGGATAATTGACAGTTTCTTATGCTCAATAATGGGTCTAACGGGTTATGAATCAAATAGTTTGGGTCGGGTCAACCCATTAACTTACGATATTTTCCTATCTTTTAACATGTTCAAACGTTTATATTTGTATTCGTTCGATTTTACGTTTTGGTCAGTTGTTTTAAGTTTTTCATCGATTTTTACGTTTTCATCAGTTTTTTACGCTTTCATCAGTATTTTTACGTTTTCGTCAGTAAATTTACGTTTTCGTTAGTAAATTTATGTTTTCGACAGAAAATTTACGTTTTCTTCTGTAAATTTACGTTTTAGTCAGAAAATTTATGTTTTCGTCTGAAAATTCAAGTTTTCGTCAGAAAATTTATGTTTTCGTCAGAAAATTTAAGTTTTCGTCTGTAAATTTACGTTTTCGTCTGAAAATTTACGTTTTCGTCAGAAAATTTACGTTTTTTGTCAGTAAATTTACGTTTTCGATAGAAAATTTACGTTTTCGTCTTAAAATTTACGTTTTCCTCATAAAATTTACGTTTTCGTCAGTAAATTTACGTTTTCTTCAGAAAATTTACGTTTTCATCTTTAAATTTACGTTTTCGTCACTAAGTTTACGTTTTCGTCAAAAAATTTACGTTTTCGGCATTAAATATACATTTTCTTCAGTATATTTACGTTTTCGTCAAAAAAAATACGTTTTCTTCAATAAATTGACGTTTTCGTCAGAAAATTTACGTTTTCGTCAGAACATTTACGTTTTCGTCAGTAAATTTACGTTTTTGTCAGTAAATTTACTCTTTCATCAGTAAACTTAAGTTTTCGTCTGTAAATTTACAATTTAGTCAGAAGATTTACGTTTTCGTCAGAAAATTTATGTTTTCATATGAAAATTTATGTTCTCGTCTGTAAATTTACTTTTTTTTCAGATAATTTACTTTTTCGTCATAAAATTTACGTTTTCCTCATAAAATTTACGTTTTCGTCAGAAAATTTACGTTTTCGTCAAAAAATTTAGTAAAACGTAAATTTACTGACAAAAACGTAATTTTTCTGACGAGAACATAAATTTACTAACGAAAATAAAAATTTACAGTCGAAAACGTAAATTTTCCCGATGAAAAAGTAAATTTTCTGATGAAAACATAAATTTAAAGACGAAAACATAAATTTTCTAACGAAAACGTAAATTTACTGATGTAAACGTAAATGTTCTGAAGAAAACATAAATTTTTGACGAAAACGTAAATTTACTGAAGAAAACGTAAATTTTCTGACGAAAACGTTAATATACTGACAAAAACGTAAATTTTCAGACGAAAACGTAAACTTTCAGACGAAAACGTAAATTTACTAACGAAAACGTAAATTTTCTGACGAATACCTAAATTTACTGACGAAAACATAATTTTACTGACGAAAACGTAGATTCTCTGACGAAAACGTAAATTTACTGACACAAACATAAATTTACTTACGAAAACATAAATTTTCTGACGAAAACGTAAATTCTCTACGAGAATGTAAATTTTCTGACGAAAACGTAAATTTACAGACGAAAACTTAAATTTTTGGACGTATACGTAAATTTTCTGACGAATACGTAAATTTACTGACGAAAACGTAACTTTACTGACGAAAACCTAAATTTTCTATCGAAAACGTAAATTTACAGACGAAAACGTAAATTTTCTGATGAAAACAGAAATTTTCTTATGAAAACGTAAAATTACTGACGTAAACGTAAATTTTCTGACGAATACGTATACTTACTGACGAAAACATAAATTTTCTGACGAAAACGTAAATTTACTGACGAAAATGTAAATTTTCTGATGAATACTTATATTTACTGACGAAAACGTAAATTTACTGATGAAAACGTAAATTTACTGACGAAAACGTAAATTATCTGACGAAAACATAAACTTTCTGACGAAAATATAAATTTACTGACGAAAACGAAATTTTCTGACAAAAACGTAAATTTACTGACGAAAACGTAAATTTACTGACGAAAGCGTAAATTTAGTGACTTAATAATAAAAATAACTTTTTAGACTAATGGGTTTTTGGTCCAATAATAGGAACCATTAGTAAATTTACGTTTTCGTCTAACCCATTTGACCTATTCTCAAATCTATTTGACCAAAACTTCATTTTACACAAAGAAAAGAGGTGACCCATTTGACCCATTACTCTATTTTTGCTCAACCCATTCCAACCCATAAGGTTATGAAATTGAACCCAATTGGCCTACTTTTGATTGAATGGGTTGAAATTGCCACCTCTAGTTCAAATATTGATGTAGAACTGCATTTTTAACCGACTACTTTCCTAGTATTACATATTAACACGTTATGTATGTAAGACGTGTTCATAATTGTGTTATTCTAAAAAAGAGGTAAGACAAATTCTATCTTTGTTATCTTTCTACTTCTTATGGTTAAATTGATCATTTAAGCTGCCAAAACCTAACATATATTGACGTTGAGACCTCAGGTTGATTTTACCTTGTTACTGAAATTTACATCTTGATATCGCAAACTAAACACCAAAAAAGCTCTCACATCCAAGTCTTGATCACTCATTTCGTCGGTATACAAGGGGCAACGTGGAAACAATGCAATACAATACTCTCTCAGATATGATTGGTGATGTCTCTCCTGTTCTACAACATGACAGTCTCTTGATAACTCAGGTTCATACTTTGTGGCGTCAATGAGAAAAGTGATTGATGATAAGAGGACCTCGTCCGTCTCTACTATGACTCATTGGGTATAATGTATGCCTATCAAAGTAAATGTGTATGCTTGGAAGGTGAAGATGAATGCCATCCCCACTCGGTTCAATTTATCTCTTCGTGGTATTGATATTGGGTCCGTGAAGTGCCCTATTTGTGATCAAGGTATTGAGACTTCGTGTCATCTGTTCTTCAATTGTAGTTTGGCTCGTCAGCTTACTGCTAAGTTGCTTCATTGGTGGAACATATCGTATGATAATGTCAATTCCGACGATGAATGGATTTTGTGGCTAAATTCTGTTCGTATGTCGTCTAATCTTAAGGCTATGCTGGAAGGTGTGTTATATGTTATGTGGTGGTTCATATGGTCATTTCGAAACAAGACTCTCTTCGACTCCGAAATTCCTTCAAAGATGACATTGTTTGATGATATTGTTTCTAGCTCTTATAGTTAGTGTAGATTTAGATGTAAAGTCTCGTTCTCTTGGATCGATTGGCTAAAAAATCCTTATCTCATTGTAGCTTGATCTAGCTTCTTGCTAGTTTTTAATAAAATCGCCGTTCAAAAAAACACCAAAAAATATCCAATAACGTACGTTAATATTCATTAGGTCTCTTGCACTTTTGCTTCATAAGATTTGGTTAAACGCAAAAAGGATCTTTTAACACTTAATTTGAGTATATTAGGCAACCTTGTGCGACATTCATTTGCCCCAACAAGGGGACCTAATTCAAAATTTTTTTTATCAAAAATAAAAACATTACGTTTAATAAAAAAACATTACATTTAATTCAAAAAGATATTACATAATAATTTTTATAACAAGAAACATTACAATAATACTATTAATTTAAATTGCACGTTGCCTTAATTTCGTCATTCATTTGTTGCAAGGCTTGTTGATGAACTAGAGGCAAATTGGGGATGATTTATGTGTTGTAAAACAATAAGTCCTTACCCGTTTCTTTTTTTCAGCAAGCTTAATTTCTCGACGCTTTAATTCGAGCTCTTCTCTTTTCAAGGTCGCTGCTTCCCGTTGAGCTGCCTCCTGCAAATCCAACTCCGGTTGCTTGAAATTAAAGTATTCATCTTGTTGATGTTTCGTTTTCCCCAAGTCAATTTATTTCATGTTCTCCCATTTGTTGGTTACAAGATCAACAAATGGAGATTTCCTAGTTGTCGACGATACTGATGACTTCTTTTTAGCTTGATCACGACCCATTGGCCGGTATTCTTGAGTCTCTTCCTCCTTAGCTTCTGAATCACGTTCAAATTCATGTAAGCGTGCCCAGAACCAAAAGTGGTTTCAGAAGTCTTGCATATTTTGTTACTTTCTTAGTAAACTTTGTCATCTCAGTCTCTTCCTAACTTGGGTGATCTTTGAGCACCCCTCCTGGTACGTAAACGTTTTATTGTAAATCACTTTGTATTCTACACAAGGTTTTTGGAAATCGGTGAGATTATTGGCACCACTATGATGAGTACACTCAACGTTATTCATTATACCACAAAAAGCATCAACGCTGGGACGCAACTTGTTTTTCTATTTGCTCACAACCGCGTCGTACCCTCTAGCTGAACCCGTCTCGGTTTCAAAGTACTTCACTACCTCTTTCCAAAAACCCTTTGTTTTTTACTGTTTCCAACCTTGCTATTCTTTAAAACATGACACCAAACTTTTCACAACGTAACATCTTCCCCATTTTTACATTCTTTTGATGGCTCATTAGACACGAACGGGTTAGCTTTCGAAGCACGTATATAGGGATTATTAGGTTTGATTGGTGACATCTCTTCCTCGTCTTCATCAAAACTGAACCGTGATATGACCCGTGTCATGAACCTTGACACATAGACTGATCTTGGCTAGGACCCTCACCCGCACGTTGATCGCCAAAGTAGTCTTGATTATACATCATTTTCTCAAAATCAGCATCAACCTCAAAACGATTAATCGGAGATGGGTTAAGATGCGAAGAAGTGAAAGAATCCAAAGTAGGGCGATACATAACCGTGGGAGATTTATAGAAAGGTTGTTGGTTGTTATCATGTTGTGGAGGATAGAACGGACAGTTTGCAAAGTTTGGGTGAGATAGTTGTGGTGATATTCAAACACGGCGGGTCTAAACCGGAAGTTACGTGACACGCTGGATAATCAAAAACCCGTATCCGGCGTCACATGGGTAACAATTTCTTGACGAACTCAGGATTTGGGGGTTTTGGTTTTGGTGGTTCTCTTGCTAGACATGTTGGATAGTTATGTGATTTATATAAATTTGAATGTGAATGTGTGAAAATATTAGAAGGAATGGTTTAGTATATATAAAGGTAAAAGTTAAAAAAAATTAACTTTTATTTAACCCAACGCCTAGCAACAGTACCCTTTTCCCTTTATTCCATTTGGCAAACTCGATCGTGTATGGAGTTGAATTAGGTCGACCGATTGGCCCAATTCGGTCGCCACAACAGCACGATCAAATGCAACCGAGGTCGCGACTGAGTCAATCGACTCCCAATGTGTCCAACCTTATAGATCGTATGAACATACTTTTTAACTACTCTAATAGTGATGATAACTAGCCTTTTTTGAGTATTTTTTATTGAAACACATATTTTACGTCTTGATATGGCAAACTAAACACCAAAAAAGATTCAATAAAATACGCTAAGGGTATGTTTGGCAAAACTAATTGTAGGATATATATTGTAATTTGTTAACTGTAAGTTTTAAGCTGTAAACCACAAAGTTGTGAAGATGAGCTTATTTTTTAATTAAACTGTTTGGTATAATTAGTTGTTTACTCTAATATTAAAAATTTAAAATGAAAAAATAAAAAAATATTTTTTAATTAATTATCTGTATAAAACTTTATAAAACCCTCATTTCATAAATTGAAAAAAATTAAAATTTCAACAATTCCATATATACATTTGTTAAAAACCGTGGGATTTTGACAATGTGATTTTAAGATTCACAAACATGAAAATTATACAATACAACATTACCAATATAAAAAACTGTTTTTTAGACCAATGTATTGAATGAAACATTTGAGATAATGGAAGGTATAATACAATTTTAGGAAACTATATATACTATAATACCTCATTAGTTGTAACCCACCACAACCAGTTATAACCCATACCTCAAATGAAACTAGAAACTTTTTTTTAAACGTGAAACGGTTAACCTTAAAATGTAGTATTTAATTACATAGCTCTAGAAGGCAAGCGAGCAACAAGCTGCGCCGCAAGACTTTTTTGAGTTGCATGGCTAATTCTATTGAAAACCACATCTGTGGATTTAGGTGGCATAACGTTGCTATTCATAACGTGTTGAATTATCTTCAAAAGCATCACATCTTCAGGTGCAAGAAAACCGAAAGTATCAAGTACAAAAAGAATAAACACGTGCTGATTTAGCTTGTCTACGTGATAAGACTCCAAGTTTTGATTTTATTTTTTCACTAATAAGGACACCTTCCCATGTAAACCGATTGGTTTTGTTTTTCTTTTTACCAAAAAAAAACAACGGTGCTTTTGAATCAACAATAATATAAGAAAAGTTGTTAGACACTGTCACAATAATGCATTTGGAATAAAATTAACATATGTAATTATATGTAGTACAATATAGTGTGCGTTTGTTTAGGTCATATGAATTGATATATTTTGTTGTTTTTAATTAGCCTCATTAGATAGATTGTATATAAGCTGATTCCATTCCCCTTAGTTGCTTATGTTACAGGATCTATCTTGGATATGTATCTATAATTTATGTTTTATTTGTTGTATTGCTTAAAATTTTGATATTTCAAACTAGTTTCCCAAGTTTTAGCATATTTATTCTGTTTCATAAAGTTTTAAAAAAAATACAAATCGAGTACAAATTGAATCAACCGCGAAAAGATATACACCACTGCATCGTCAATCTTACTTACCTTAAACCCTTTGACCCGTATGCAACACACGGGTTGAACCCCTCATTATATCTAAATTTTAGGTCATCATATCTAATGAGGAGTATTCCATTTATTGCTTTAAACTCTTATTTCTAATATGTACTCGGAATTGATTATACGTAATGTTAGCCCTATATTTTATATAGTCGAACAATAATGTAATACGTCATCTTAGTCGTACATGGTCTTGTATTGTAATAGGTTAGTCAGAAAAATCGGGCTTAGACTTTAAGCTAATATTGTATAAGTTAGAGGCTCTAAGCCCAAGACAAGCCAAGCCCGACCCATGGAAACAAACCCACGGCCCATGGAAACCCTATGTGGTTCGTGGGTATATATACCCTCTTCCATGTGTGGAAGAGGTTGTTGGTTACATTTATTTTCTCCCCCTAGTAATATTTTAACCTTCCAAATCTCTCTAGTTTCTCTCTCTACTTTTCTTCTATTTCGCTCTCTAGAATCTTGTGGTATGGATTAATTGGGAATAACATTTGGTATCAGAGCTTATAGTGGATAGGTGATTAAAAATTCGTGTTTGTGTTCTTGATTTTCGTGCCTATTTTGATCTAAAACATTTGATCCAAATTTTTCTTGGGTTTTTTATGGTTTATTCTTGATACAAAACATCTACATAGTTGTGGTAGTGATTTGGTATTGTTACTTTAAAAACACTAAAATTTTTGGGTGTTTGGATCATTTTTTGGCTCAAAATCTCGAATTGGTTGTGTTATATCCGAGAACAGTGGACATTGCGATGGGGTTTTCATATTCCGATCCAGCATTGTGATAGGGTTTTCAGCATTCTGATCACTTATTGCGATCACGCATTGCGATCACTTATTGCGATCACGCATTGTGATCACTTATTGCGATCAAGCATTGCGATCACTTATTGTGATCACTTATTGCAATCAAGCATTGCGATCACTCATTGCGATCACTGATTGCGATCACTGATTTCGATCCCATTGCGATGACGTATTGCGATCACATATTGCGATCACATTGCAATCACATATTGCGATCACATTGCGCTCACATATCTCGCTTACATTCCGATCAAGTATTGCGATCACATTGCGGTCACTTATTGTGATCTAGCATTCCGATCGAGTATTGCGATCACATTCCGATGGACATTGCGATCTGTTTGGTTAAATTTTGTTCGAGTATTTTTTAGACTTAGCCACTATCTAGACTAGTCCTGGAACATAGTTTACACAAAGATTAAAAAAAAAAGAGTTTTTTGGCTGGAAAACCATAGTAAAATTTATTTTTACCTAGAACATTTTTAGGCCATTTAAGTTTCGATTTCAAATTTTGGCGATGCGAAAAATTTTTCGACCAAAAATTCAAATTTTCGGACCAAAATTCAAATTGTTAGGCCAAAATTCAAAATTTTAGGCCAAATTTCGAACTTTTTAGGTTTTATTTTTCATTAAAATTTTCATTTTTCAAAAATTTTCTCTACTAGGTATTGGCTATCTCTAACTAGATTTCAAAATTTTGTGATTCAAAATTTTTTCGGCTTACCATTTTGTCGGACTGAGGAATTTGTCGGACTGAGAAAAATATCGGATTTTTCGGAATTTCAACCACAATAAAATCACAATACATCCACTAAGATCCGTAATCCATACACATCATATCCACTTCGAGACATCTGTTCAATGGACATCTTCGTGGATTCAACACCAACAACGTCCATGACTGAGATGAATAAAGAGAAGATGAAGAATCCAGAGGTTCAGACAAATAATGAGACTCCAATCAGTAAACCTTCTAACAAGGATTCTACCACCAAAACCGTTCATGCAATCAAATACAAGATGTCGAAAGAAAAAGAAAGATGCATGGAACACATAAATTTGCTTCAGTCACACCTTCAGGTTCTTTTAAGAGAAGACCTAAAAGGCACTCATCTTGAAATTGGATTCAAACGGGTATTCTTTCTACTATTTAGTCAAGATGCTGAGACATTCACCAGAACGAAGTTACTTAATGTGGACCATCTTCAACAAGAACTTGACAAAGATGTTTTTCATGATATTATGTCCATGGAGGTCCTTTTAGCTCTCAACAATCATTTCCAGCAATTCATTGACTCAAGTGGCTTATCCAAAAACGATCGAGAGTTCACAAGCAAATACTTTACCAAATATACTCTCATAGATCTTCAAGCGTTCAAAGATACACTTCTTCAACATATGAGTAATATAAAGAAGTCAATTGCTGAAAGAACACGCCATCAAAGGCAATTTCAAAGAAGGGTGAATCAAAGACTGATGCAGACGAAACAAAGTACTGTCGATAAAGATCAAGCATTAGATGCTTCTTCGGTTGATACAGAGAGCAGCGGGACAGAATCAGAAACGCAGCATATCAGTACCAGCTCAGGGAATGGTCAAACAATTAATGATGCGGATATCAGACCCATTTATGATGATCAGCCAATGGCTATGGTACATTTAAATGCTGAATACGATGTTCCTCAACATACTGAACAATTTGAACCCATTCTTGACACGTATCTAGTGGAAAAGGTTGATAGCAATACCACACCTGATTCATCAGATACAAGTACTAGTGGAGGAGAGACATCTTAGGATGTTGATTCTAAGATTCACGAGCTTGAAATTCTGTTAGCTCAGAAGACTAAAGATTTTGAGGACGCCAAAGTCGATTTTTCAAAGAAAAATAACAAATTTGAGGCTTACATTGAAAAACTTGAAAAAGCAAATGTTGTTCTTGAACAAAAATTGGATCGTAAGATTCAAGATTTTAACGCAGAAAAAGAACATTTTGTAAAACAAATAAATTTGTTAGAATCAAAGTTGGCTTCTCAAAATCCAAGTCCTCCGCCTGCTTCATTAACTGAATTATCCGTGCAACCTATCGACACAGTAGAGAGTAATGACGTGAATGCTGATAACGACATATTTGATAATAGGAACATTAAGTTAGAACAACGTGTCGCTCAATTACTTCTACAATGAGCAATTAAAGGCTCAAATTTAGGAAAAGGTTTTTGCACTGACATCGGTGAAAAACGAATTAAGGAAGCTAAAAGGAAATAGTGTGGATACTAAGTTAGCAAAACAGTCAGTCTTGGGGAAACCTCCTTCTCAACAATTCATAAACCGCTTAGTTGCTAGACAACCGAATGTGTTTAAATCTGTATGACCCAAAACGTCAAATCCGAGGTTTGCATCCCAAGTTGACGTGCGTAACAATTTGCCTAAACCAGTAACTCCACAATCTAGACCATCCTTAAGAAAACCCGCGTCTTCAAAACCCGATCACATGAATGCTTCAAGTAATTTTAGCAATAGGTCCAAGAACATGCCTAGGCATATTTCAAATAACACGCGTCATAAAAGCTATCCAGAGGATGCTAAGAAAAATACACAAGCAAGAGATAGGACCAACCCACAACCTAGGAGCGTTGTTCACACATCTAGGAATTCTAGACCCTTTCATGATGTGCACAATTCTGCCAACCCTAGAAATACAAGAGCCTTCTCAGATGCTAAGCAGTTTGTTTGCAAGAAATGTAAGAAATGCGTGTTTAATGCCATTCATGATGATTGTATAACGCAAGTCCTGAACAAGGTGAACCACAAAGCTAGAGCATCTCAAAGACGGAACCCTACAGGAAATAGGTTTTCTCCAACTAAGTCTTCCGTTGTGCATGAGAAATCTATGACTCCTAGACCCTTCTTAGGTGGATACCAACGGGTAGAACCTTTAAAACAATTGGTCTTAGGTGGGTTCCTACTAGAAAGATATTTCCCTTTAGCTTGATAAAGGTTCAGGGTGAACCCCCACATGGTTCTCATCTAGATATCGCTAACTCACATGCAAGCATACAAACGACTGATGAAAGTGCAAGTAATAAAGTAAAGGTTCAACAAGAACACAAAGGCTTTACATATTCATATCGTTCAACAAAAGACACTCTCAGAGTTTGGTTACTGAAGAAGCAGATATCGGAGAAACAAGCGTCTCAGGGGTTTCACAAGTAAACTGTATAATGACTTACAGTCACATATGAGACTGTAACTCGAACATCAAAGAAAGAGAAATTTATCTCTTCAACGATAAGTTACCCTCAAAACGAGAAATTAGTATTTCTCGAACACGAGCTTCTCTTAAAACTATTCAAAAGTTTTAAGCTCGTGTACATGACTTACAGTCAAATAAAAGGCTGTAACTCGCTCTCCAAAGACAGGAAAGTTCATCCCGATGATGACTTATCCTCAAAACGAGAAATTTATATTTCTCGGTCACGAGCTTCTATTAAAACTATTCAAAAGTTTTACGCTCGTGTAAAGACTTACAGTCACATGTTAGACTGTAACTCGTACTTCAAAAATAGGAAAGTTATCCCGAGTATGACTTATCCTCAAAACAAGAAATTCGATTTTCTCGGACACGAGCTTATAATAAAACTATTCGAAAGTTTTAAGCTTGTGTATATGACTTCTAAGCGCATCACAACTTAGAACTCGAACCTCAACTAAGGAAAGTTTATCTCAGACGATAACTTATCCTTCTCAACAAGAAATTCATATTTTTCGGTCATGAGCTTCTCATAAAAACATTCAAAGTTTTTAAGTTCATGAAAAACGACTTCTTAGTAAATGTTAGCTTAGAACTCGTACTTCAACTTAAGGAAAGTTTATCACGGATGATAACTTATCCTTTAAAACGGGTAATTAATTTTTCTCGGTCATGAGCTAGTTACAAAACATTGGAAGTTTTGAGCACAAAATCGTTGAACACAGTTTTTCAAGAATTTCTCAAAAGGTATTTCTAAATCTTTCAAAATTGTGTGTTCAGCACTCCCTTCCTCAAAATGTGGTTTTTTTGTATCTCAAAATTGTCATATGCCATTTAGATCAATTTTTAAGGGGGAGCGTTTTAAAATCAATCCTTTAATGTTGTTGGGTAGATCTCTGAAATTGTCATATTTTATGTATCCAACACATTCCGAAAATGGTTTAAAACTGTCATACGTAATATACTATATCGGATAAGGCATCTCAACTCCGTACCTCAACATATTTTATGGTGTCGTTTTCCCAAAATTTTGTCAAACTTTTGTTTCAAGACACACATATATTGTTGAGGGGGAGCATCCCGACTGAAAAAGCTCCATATTCATGCGTGCACACATGTTTCTCTCCCAATCGGTTTCGAAAATTGTCATATTTTAATCAATTGGTATCTCTAATATTTTATGTTTTTATATTAGAGATAGGGGAGAAAATGTGATTAAAATGTAATATATCGCAACATGTGATCTTAAAGACTCAAGTGCAACTCATTCCTTCACATGCTAAACTATTTCGAATATCGATGCATGTGTGCAGGGGGAGTATTTTGGAAATGTAAAACGTTCAAAGTGTTAAAAGTTTTGATTTTTATCAAGCACTTTGAATGGTTTTCAATGGTTTATGGTTACGATCTATACCCAAAACAACCAACTATCCACGACGGGACGTTGGAGTCAAAAGGTGGTTTAGGATAGGAAACTAAGTCATATGATCCAACTTGAACCGGAGAGATCTACACAAGGACATTCCATAGCTAGAAATAGTTGTCCTTAGGAAAGATGGAGTTGAATGAAGCTGAATGCGGACCAATTACTTAAATTAGCATTGGAACAATCACAACAAGGTGCTAGTGATGACGTATTGGTAAGCATTGAAGGAGTTGAATATTCTATTCAACTCAGGCAGAAACCGTGTTAACACATCTTTTGAAGGCAAGTGTCATGGACCCAGTGATGCGATGCACAACCCTTCCCCATACATTCGAGTTTCTCTCAAAAGAAACTTGTCTCATTGTCACGAAGATCAACACGTATCTATTGACTTTCTCACTCCGAGTTAGTTAATATTGAAAAGGTGGCAGTCTGCTCCAGCTTCCGATTACTAAAATGCACTTATCGAGTCTAGAGCCGAAAAGAGATCAACATATCATCTCATTAGGACACAATCGAGTCCTACGTATTATCCTTGTGATATTTCCAGAACATCTGAGTGATAAGATCACAATGAAGATGGAAATCCTGCTTGAGCCAGCATCAAGCAAGCTCATGGTAGGTAACTTGTGCGATTCTACATGAATCAAACTCGTGAGAACTGGAATGATACTAAGTTTCGATTCTTAATTGATTCAAACTTGATTCCAGGTTTCTTCGCAAAATCCGTGTGATCTTGCCAGAACATTCAGGGTGACACTCTTTAGTGTTCATAGTGACGAATGGAAATCCTTCAAGTGTCAACATCAAACAGCACTACGGTAGGCAACTCGCATGATCCTCTATGAATCAAGCTTGTGACAAACTGGAAAGCAACAATGGTGCGATTCTTATAGAATCAAACTTGTTCCAGGAAGACTGAATTGACGACTCTAATAAGACGGATAACTTATCCTCATGATTCACTCTTTATGTTCACAGTCTGCTTTGAGACGGTCGAGTAAAGAGAACTGGCTACTACCGCTGGGAAATCCGGTCAAGGAGGTTCTTAATCGAATCTACCCTATCACAGGTACGGTATCAAATACTGTCTCATGGTCTTCACCGACCGGAGGTACAACGCTACCAAAGTAGGGTGAAATGTTCAAAGCCATTTTATCCGTGTCTATTTATGTTGCTGCATATCAAGATGGTGGCGTAGCTGTGCACTAACGGAAGTGGTCTTCACATATTCATACTAAAATTTAAAGTCTTCCTTAAATCTGAAGAATATTTGAAGGATTAACTACAACTATATTTGTATTGGAGATTTTAGCCTTTCAAAATCAACAAAGTATGAATATGTTGATTCAGAAGTCACAAGAGCACAAGATGGCAATAATCAAGATACTTAAGAGTGTAAGAATGTAATAGGTCATCTTGTCACAAAAGCTCAAGATGAACACTATCAAGGATAAACTAAAGATCTCAAGCACTCAAAGTTAAAAGACAAAGGCTCAAGATAAAGATCACAAAAGAATAAAGGAACAAAACTATTACAAACAAGATCAAGACCAAGATACAAGACCTAAGAAGGAAGATTACCTCCACAAGAATGTATTCAATCAATCATCTTATGCATTTTAAAGATGACTGATACATTAGGGGATATTTTTAGCCTTATATTTTATATAGTCGAACAAGAATGTAATTGGTCATCTTAGTCGTAAATGGTCTTGTATTGTAATAGGTTAGTCGGGAAAACCAGGCTTGGACTTTAAGCTAATATTGTATAAGTTAGGGGCTCTAAGCCCAAGACAAGCCAAGTCCGGCCCATAAAAACAAACCCACGGCCCATGGAAAGCCCATGTGTTTCGTGGGTATATATACCCTCTTCCATGTGTGGAAGAGGGTGTTGGTTACATTTACTTTCTCTCTCTAGTAATGTTTTAACCTTTAAAATCTCTTTAGTTTCTCTCCCTACTTTTCTTCTATTTCTCTCTCTAGAATCTTATATTAAGGATTAAGTGGGAATAACACGTAAGACTAAGAGTTGCTCGAATTAACCACATGAAAGTCTAAGGGTTGCTCGAATTAATAGGTTAAAAGTCGTATATGGAAGCTCAAATGTAGGAATTTATGTATAAATAGATGGCATGTAAGCGGATTAACACAATATTCGATGCGGAGGTGAAGGTGAAGGTGGCGATCTATGGTATTTCATCATTCTTCTTTCGAGATCCGAAGATGAAGCTTAAATGGAGGAACTTTATGTATAAGTAGATGGCATGCAAGAGGATTAACATAGAATTCGATGCGAATGTGAAGGTGGAGGTGGAGGTAGCGAGCTATGGTATTTCATCATTCTTCTTTCGAGAGATCCGAAGATGAAGAAACATCATGTGAACACGACTGCACTTTAAGAATAGTATTCAGATAAAATGGGCTTCAAACTAACATGACGATCAACAATGAATGCCTGTTCTTTTTGTGTGTACCTTTTCAGTTGACCTTCTGTATTTTAAATATATGTGTATGGCCATACTTTTCATGTCATTTGCAACATATATGTGTTAACATACAATATGTTTAAAAACATGTTTCTAACTATAGCGACCATGTTTCCTACAAGTATATTAATGATACTTGGTATGTGATTTTTTGCTCATGATATGTAGCTCAGTATGACTCCGGATGATCGTTGCATTAAAATTTGTGTTGTCCGAGCTTATAAGAATATGAGGTTTTGTTGTGCCGACAAGAGTGGTCATGAAGAAAACATAGGAAGAATATATCATGAGCATGACGTAATTAATGTCATTAAATAATTATTAATGAAGTGTTTTTTGCAGATAGATTATCTAGGGTTTATAATTTTCATTGTTTATATGTAGCATGGATGTACGTATGACGCCTTCAAAATTGAAGAAAACATTTTGATACATAATTGGGGAATGTGTGTAAATGCATGATTTTATTGAATAATTTCATTTCATGGATCAAGTATTATGCATGCAATAAAAGTGGGTGTTAAACGTTTTTCCTTTAAGCAATGTAAATACGTGTAGAGGTCGGTTTCTGCTTATTATGATTTAATCAGTAGCATTATCCAATAATTAAGTAATCATCTCGATAATAATATATACGGAGTAATAATCAAGTAGTAACACATCAAAGGCATTAAAGTTATATGTATAGATCTGAACATATTTAATATAATGGCTCATTATTATTTGTCATGATATACTACACGTACCTAAGAATATTGTTTGTTATCATATGACTAATGTTGATTCAAAAGTTGGTTGATCCTCGCTCGACCCGAATTAGGATTAATTCGGGTTGGCTGGGCTCCGGCTCCTGCACCAAGTGAATAGTTTGGTTGGGACCCTGCACACTAAACAACACGCGTTAGGCTTACCATGGGAAGGTTTCCCACGATTAGACTCTGGCGTGAGAGTAAGTAATCGGTTTAGGGTTTATGTGAGTTGAGAGTCTAAGTCGTAATACCTTTGTGGAACCCTTGAAGGTTCCTTTTATAGGCAGTGAAACCCTAATGGGCTTTCATTGATGCTTCGGCCCCAAGGAAGAGATAACTACCAGAATTTAGAATGATTGTTATCTTCTAATTCTGGTAGTGAATATCCTCCTCCATTGGGATAAAGACATTCCTAGACAAAATATTATTCTGTCTAACCCTACGTCGGCCGTACCGGGCCGTGGGTCGCATACGTGTGTGCAGTTACTGTTCATCCAAGCCCATAAGCCTGAATGTCATTATTCCACCCATCTGTGATGGGCCGGATACGGGTAGTACCCATGGGCCGGGTTCATGACCCGGCTGGGGACTATACGTCATCATGTCCCCCCAGTCTAGTTGTTATAGCCGTAGGTGTAACCTCTAGACTACCAAGATGCTCCCCGGACGTACCAAGGAAACAATAGTGAATGATAAATTGTCCAAGAATATGTATTGGCCGCACGTGGCAACCTGGCTTAGGAAGTTATTTCATCAATATCTCAGCCGCATATAGCGACCGAGACAAATTAAATATAACATTAAATGTCAAGTCTTACGTAAGAGCCGCATAACCCGACATTAATAACTGTTCATCTGACTTGTTTGACTGACAAAAGTGCAGACAGTCAGATCCTTGAGCAGTGCAAACGTTTGAGTCAGAAGTGACCCGTGGGTCCCACCTGACGTTTCACTTGCCACTTGCCCCCTAACCACACGATTAAAAATAGTGGCAAACACGTGTCACACATCCAACAGGTCGTGACCCACGAGGCAACCCTATAAATAAGCCACCCTAACGGCTGTGTGAAACACACAGTTATAACCTCCATTTCTGCCATTAAAGCTTTCTCCTTAGCTTGAACCAAATACGCACGGATCCCTTCACACGCAGGTTAGAACACCACGTCTTTACACTTGTATTTAGTAATGGCTCATAGAAACAACCCTAGCATTGGATCCGTGCTGAATGTTATGACCCAAGACCAATTAAACCACTTTTGTACAAACTATTTGTAGATTTGTAAATCTATGCTTATGTTTTTAGAGAGAGAAAGAGATAGAGAAATGGTGGATTTCACACTTTTGAGAGAGAAACTAAGAAAGAACTATGTGTAAAATAATGAAAAAACCACACCCTCTCCATCAAAGGAGAGGGTTTATATACCCAAGCCCTTGTCATGGGCTTGGGCTTACATTTGGCCGCCGGCCCATACATTTCATGGGCTCCGTTTTGGGCTTCGTTTAAGTAAATGCAAATGACTAAACTACGAGCTATTACACGAACTAATGTTGGAGTGACCGATCCTTCCTAATACGTAAAACGTATTTCCAACAATCTCCCCCTAAGGGAGGTCACTCCAAACAAGGGCGTTACCCAAGTTACAATAGTAAAATAAACCTAGCATACTATGCTTGTCTTGAGCTCGTAATCTTCGTCTTTCTTTTTCTTCTTTTTCTTTTCTGGTGAACATGCTGATGTGATCTCTGATATCAGTCTTGAGCATTAATCTCTTGCCTTGATCTCGTGCATCCTTCACTTGTGATCTTCGCCTCTTCGTGACCTCACGTCCCACATACTTATGCCTTAGTAATTCTTGAAAGCTTCAGAGTTCGATACAGCGGAAGACTTAACTTTTAGGCTTTCTTGAATTAGATGAGGTATTAAGTGCATAAAGTATAAGCATGCGGGGACGACTTCTTCTCGGATTCCGCAACGCCACCGTCTTCAAATGCCGCAACATAAGTAGACACGAACGAAATGGCTTTGAACATTTCATTCTAATTCGGTAGCATTTTACCTCCGGTCGGTGAAGACCGTTGGACGATATTAGATATTGTACCCGTGACGGATAGTTTCAATTAAGTAGCTTCCTGACAGGATTTCGCGGGTAAACCCGTTCTCTTTATTCGACCGTCCAAAGCTGACTGCGAACATAAATAGTGAATCATTTGGATTATAATATCCGCATGATTTGAAGCCGTCAATTCATGTTCCTGGAACAAGTGAAATTCAATTAAGAACCGCACCATCGTTGCTTTCCAGTTGTCACGAGCTTGATTCGTATAGAATCTTGCAAGTTACCTACCAAGTGCTGTTTGAGGTTAACACTAGAAGGATTTCCACTCATCACTGTGAACACTAAGGTATCACTCTGAGTGTTCTGGCAAGATCACTAAGATATTGCGTAGAGGCCTGGAACGTGTTTAAATTCAGTTAAGAATTAAACAGCTGTTGCTTTCCAGTTATCAAAAGCTTGATTCATAAAGAATCGCACAAGTCACCTACCATGAGCTTTTTGATATTCGCTCAAGAAGGATTTCCATCTTCATTGTAAATACTTTCGTATTACTCGGATGTTCAGGCAAGATCATGAAGATTTTGCGTAGGACTCTAAAAATCTTTCTTACTTTTCACAGTGTGTGAAGAAGCAAGGAAATATGAAAGTGTGTCCTAATGAGATATTTGATGATCTCAAATGGCTCTAGACTCGATCGTACACTTTGGATTTTAGTGATCGGAGGCTGGAGAGGAGTGCCACCATTTCAATACCAATTTATTCGGAGTGAATAAATTGATAGATAACGTGTTGTCTCCGTGTGATTAAAACAAATACCTTTTGAGAGATATCTGAGTTAGCTGGGATGGGTTGTGCATTGCATCACTGGGTCCATGATGTCTGTCTTCAATATCAAGAATCATTAAAATGATCTCAATAGCATATGTATTGACCCGGTTTCTGCCTAAAGTTGTAAGGAGGGATTCTTTCTTTACACCCTTTATCTTTACAATTCTTTTTCATTCTTCAACCCCTTCAATGCTTACCAATACGTCATAACTAGCACCTTGTTGTGATTGTTCCAGTGCTAACCTAAGTACTTGGTCGGCATTCAGCTACGTTCACATTCTTTCTCCACCTTTCCTAAGGACTACTATTTCTAGCTATGGAATGTCCTTGGGAAGATTCCTCCGGTTCTGGAAGAATCATAGGACTTAACCTATCCTACCATCCTTATGTCACCACAATCTTCATCGTCGTGAAATAAATGGGTTTTGGATAAGTATGTCACCATGAAAATCCATTTTGATATAGAAAATCCATTTTGCTCCCCCTTAACATATGCCACGATATTCGAAAACATTTCGCATATGTAGAGATGAGCCAGCACATTAAGTCAAACCATTTGTGATAATATCCCATATTAAATCACATTTTCTCCCCCATATTAAAAATATTAACCCAATCGATGTTTTTAATATCAATTGATTTAATGAAGTTTTAACAAAGGTTTTGGGAAGAAAAATGCGAGTCCGTTTTATCTTCATGGTATCTATTTGTAACATGATCACATATTCACCATATTAAAAAAGAATTGACAAGGTTGGACCTGATAGATGAGAACATCATATGATAAGATCAAATGGTTCTTGTCAGCATATGTTGGTCGCCTCGTCACGTCTGAAGTCATCTCTTGACACCACATGTATGATTGGTATTGTTGTCTTGACACCAACTTGTGAACTTGGCACGTTCGGCATCGAAGATTCTGAATGCTTGACAATTGCTCCCCCTCAATTGTTGACCCGTGTTCTATCGAAAGAGCTGTAGTCGTCGGTTGAGTATGTAGATACCAATTGTAGATAGCATGGTTGTAGAGATGATAGCTTCATAAAAAACAAGACTTCTCTTGTTTTAACAAATAAATGCACTGAAACGTACATTGATTTGTGTTAGACCAAGTTATAAAGTAAACTTGATCCCTTACAAGGTTTTAATGTAAACCTTGCCCGAGAAAATTAATTCCCGTTGTGAGCCAAAGCTTTCATAAGAAATACTTGACTTTAATGTGAAAACCGGGTTGCAGTCTGAAATAACTACAAGCCATTTAGGCATGTTTTATGAAATATTTACAACTTTTGTACGAACTCTATTTATGGCGCCGTGTCGATATTAATCAACATTTCTAAGGCCGTAAATATTATCGTACCAAAAGACATGCCTTTGAAAAATAAAGTAAAAATATTTTTGGATTTTTATGAATTTTTCAATTTTTATGGTTTTTATATGGTTTTATATTTTTGTATTTTGCTTTTGTGGATAAAAATATAAACAATATATACAGATGATCACCAAGGATACGGAGAATATTTTTACCAAGACTATTCTTTCGCTTCATCTGCTAGTTCCTTTAGAGTCTCAGGCGAGAAGGTTCTCATTCCTAGCTTGTCGGCCAAAAATTCAATTCGAGCGCGATCTAAAGCCTTCGTGAAAATATCCGCCAACTGATACTCAGATCGGACAAAGTAAAGCTCTATTACTCCATTTTCCACTTGCTCCTTGATGAAGTGGTAGCGAATGTCAATATGCTTCGACCGGGAGAATTGAACGTTGTTGCAGCATAAGGCAATTGCACTTTTGTTGTCGAAGTACATCGGAATCTTGTTGAAACCTAGACCATAGTCGGTTAATTGCGATCTCATCCAAAGAATTTGAGCACAGCAACCGGACATAGCTATGTATTCTGCTTCCGTACTTGAGATTGCAGCGCTTTTCTGCCTTTTCGATGCCCAACTGATTAGTCGGTCTCCTAGTAGTTGCAAAGTTCCACTTGTGCTACGCCTGGTATCTTGACAACCCGCGTGATCCGCATCTGCATATGCCATTAGTGCAATAGAAGAGTCCTTCGAATACCAAAGTCCCCGATTAATGGTTCCTTTAAGATATCTGAAGGTCTACGTGATTTATGGCCTATTCTATATCATGGATTTGGTGGATTTATGTGGTTGATTGATTGATAATTAAAGAAGAAATGAAGGAATTAGATGAGGGATTAGAGAGAGAAAGGAGAGAAGGGAGAGAATTGTAGAGAGAGAAAGTGAAATGAAAAAATGTTTAATTGACAAATGGAATCAACAACCCCCTCCTAACATGCTAGGAGGGGTTATATATAGCCCACCCTACATGTGGGCTATATGGACCATACATAAAGTAAATAGATCACGAGCCCATTACATAAATATCGTTGGAGCGACCGATCCTTCATAAATACGTAAAACGTATTTCCAACAATCTCCCCCTAAGGGAGGTCGCTCCAAGTTACAAAGTTCTAAATAGTCTATAACTCGTGATCTATGCTAACTAAGATGTGACCGAGACTTTATAGGGAAAACGTATTTCCAACAATCTCCCCCTAAGGGAGGTCACATCTTTTTACAAAATCTTAAACCTAGCATCTATGCTTGAGTCTTCGATCTTGTTCTTGTGAATATGCTTGATGTGATCTTTGACTTTAGTCTTGAGCATGTTTCCTTGCCTTGACCTTGTGCATTCTTCACTTGTGATATTTGCCTCTTTGTGACTTCATGTTCCACATACTTATACTTTTAAATTCTTGAAAGCTACAGAGTTTGATACAGCGGAAGACTTGACCTTCAGGCTTTCTTGAATTTGTTGAAGTACTAATTGTATGTAGTATAAGCATGTGGTGACGACTTCTTCTGGATTGTACACCGCAATGCCACCTTCTTGTTACGCTGCATAAGACAGTTAGCAACAAACAATATACACGGATGAAATGGCCTTGAACATTTCATTCTAATTCGGTAGCAATTTACCTCCGGTCGGTGAAGACCGTTGGACGATATTTAAATATCGTACTTGTGGCAGGTAGTTTCAATAAAGAACCTCCTTGACAAGATTTCGCGGGTAAACCCGTTCTCTTTACTCGACCGTCCAAAGCTGACTGCGAACGTAAAGAGTGGATCATTTGGATAATATTATCCGTATGATTTGAAGCCGTCAATTCATGTTCCTGGAACAAGTGAAGTTCAATTAAGAACCGCACCATCGTTGCTTTCCAGTTGTCACTAGCTTGATTCATATAGAATCTTGCAAGTTACCTACCAAGTGCTGTTTGATGTTAACACTAGAAGGATTTCCACTCGTCACTGTGATCAATAAAGAGTCACTCTGAGTGTTCTGGCAAGATCATATGATAATGCGAAGAGGCCTGGAACGAGTTTAAGTTCAATTAAGAATTAAACCACTGTTGCTTTCCAGTTATCACAAATTTGATTCATAAAGAATCGCACAAGTCACCTACCATGAGCTTTTTGATATTCGCTCAAGAAGGATTTCCATCTTCATTGTAAATACTTTCGTATTACTCGGATGTTCAGGCAAGATCATGAAGATTTTGCGTAGGACTCTTAAGAACTTTCTTACTTTTCACAGTGTGTGAAGAAGCAAGGAAATATGAAAGTGTGTCCTAAGGAGATATTTGATGATCTCAAATGGCTCTAGACTCGATCGTGCATTTTGGATTTTTAGTGATCGGAGGCTGGAGAGGAGTGCCACCTTTTCCATACCAATTTATTCGGAGTGAATAAATCAATAGATAACGTGTTGATCTCCGTGTGATTAAAACAAATACCTTTTGAGAGATATTTGAGTTAGCTGGGAAGGGTTGTGCATTGCATCACTGGGTCCATGACGTCTTTCTTCAATATCGAGAATCATTAGCAAAAATGACCTCAATAGCATATGTATTGACCCGGTTTCTGCCTAAAGTTGTAAGGAGGGCTTCTTTCTTTACACCCTTTATCTTTACATTTCTTTTTCATTCTTCAACCCCTTCAATGCTTACCAATACGTCATCACTAGCACCTTGTTGTGATTGTTCCAGTGCTAACTTAAGTACTTGGTCGGCATTCAGCTACGTTCACAATCTTTCTCCATCTTTCCTAAGGACTACTATTTCTAGCTATGGAATGTCCTTGGGAAGATTCCTCCGGTTCTAGAGAAATCATTGGACTTTAACCTATCCTACCATCCTTATGTCACCACAATCTTCACCGTCGTGAATAGAGATGTTTTGGGTAAGTGTATGTCACCATGAAATCCATTTTGAAGTGCAAATCCATTTTGCTCCCCCTTAACATATGCTACGATATTCGAAAACATTTTGCACATGTCGGGATGAGCTATCAAGTTATGTCAAACCATTTATGATTGATCATATCCCATATTAAATCACATTTTCTCCCCCATATTAAAAATATTAACCCAATCGATGTTTTTAATATCAATTGATTTAATAACATTTTAAGAAAATTTGGGAAGAAAAATGCAAGTCCAATTATCTTCATGAATTTAACAAGCTCCCCCTCAAATTAATGAGGGTGTACTTGAAACGTAAATTAAATACCTTTTAAACACAAGTGTAAGGTATTTATTACGTGCAAAGATCATATATAATAATGAATTCACAAGATTAGCAATGTACGAGGTTGGACCTGAATAATGGAGAACATCATATGAGAGATTCACATGGTTCTTGTGCACGAATGTTGGTCTCCTCGTCACGTTCCCGGGAAAATTAATTCCCGTTGTTGAGTCAAAGCTTTCCGGTGAAATGCTTGACTTGATTATGAAAAGCGGGTTGCTATCTGAAATAATAACAAACCATTTTGAGCATGTTTTAAAAGGTTTGAACTTCTGCTCGAACTTTATTTACAACCCCGTGTCATTATTGAATGACATTTCTAGGTTCGTAAATATTATCGATTCCAGAAGACATGCTCGTTTTATCAAAACGTTTTTGAACACACAATTTTGAAAGATTTAGAAAAACCTTTTGGGAAATTCTCGAAAAATTGTGTTCAAAGTTTTGAAAAACAATTACTTGAGCTTAAGATGTTGAATATCTTAAAAGCGAGCTCAAGTCCGAGAAGTTGTGAACTTCCCGTTGTTAAGGATAAGTTACCATCGGCGATAAACTTTCCTTTTATCTGAAGGACGAGTCCTAAGCTGACATTTACTTAGAAGTCGTGTTCATGAGCTTGAAAACTTTGACTGTTTTAACGGAAAGCTCATGACCGAGAAAGGTTAATTTCTCGTTACGAGGAAAAGTTCTCTTATTTAAAAGATACACTTTCCTTTCTGAGCTTAAAACTTCGAATGTTTTAATACAAGCTCATGACCGAGAAAGGTGAATTTCTCGTTAAGAGGATAAGTTATCATAAAAGATAATCTTTCCTTTATTTTAAGTTCGAGTTACAGTCTGACATTTAACTGTAAGTCATTGTGCATGAGCTTAAAAAACTTGGAATGTTTTTGATATAAGCTCATGCCCGAGAAAAATTAATTTCTCGTTGTTAGGATAAGTTTATCATCGGCGATAAACTTTCCTTTATTTGAAGCACGGGTTACCATCTGATATTTAATGATAAACCATAATGCATGAGCTTAAAAACTTGGAATGTTTTTGATATAAGCTCATGCCCGAGAAAATTGAATTTCTCGTTTTTAGGATAAATCATCATCGGGATGAACTTTCCTGTCTTTGGAGATCGAGTTACAGTCTGTTATGTGACTGTAAGTCCTGTGTGCAGCTTAACCATGAATCCCCTGAGACATTTGTTTCTCTGATATCTGCTTCTTCAGCAACCAAACTCTAAGAGTGTCCTTAGTTGAACGGTACACAACGATTGGACCGCTTCGTTCTTTTGGAACATCAACTTTGGTACCTGCAATCTCATTAGGAATTTGCATGCTTTGACGTGGGTTAGCAATATCAATTATAGAAGCACATGGGGGTTCACAGTTGGCTTTACTTGTTTCAGAGGTGACCTGAGTAGATGATTCACTAGTCTTGGCTGGCAAACGTTTCCTTTTATAGAAAACCTTAAGTTTAGGCGTAAGTGAAGTATCATCTTTATCAGTTTCCTCCCTAGTAGAATCGGAGACTATCCTAGTTAAAGGGCACTCGTTTCCTACAATAGTGAAAGTTCTACCAGTGGGGCGCCACATTTTACCAAAGGGTTTGATTTTAGCTACCCACTGGGATTTAAGTCTAGCACGGGAGTTCACCTCATTAAGCAATTTTTTGATGCAAGCATCATGATTTGCCGTAAAGACACATTTTCTACATGTTTTACAAGTAGCATATTTAATGTCCGAGTAAGATCTAGAATCCCTAGATGATTGATTGATGCTCCTAGGATTGGACATGCTACAGCTAGCAGTGTTGGGTAAACTAGAAGGCATCTGACTAGGTTTGAAATTCCTATCTCTTACATGTGTCTTTTGCTTAGCTTCCCTAAGATCAGATTCATGGCAAACGTCATTTGAACTAGTTCTAGATGTGGTCTTGGTATTTTTAGGGAAACTAGAGGCAATCATATGATTTGGTCTTGCTAAAGTTGGAGTGATCACATTGGGCCTAGTTGCTGTAGTGACTGGTCTAATAAGATGAACCAAATCAACTTGGGAGGCAAACCGCGGTCTCGAGGATTGTGGTCACTCGGATCTAAATGCAGTAGGTTGTCTGACAATCGGTTGTCTGACGAACTGATTTGTAGGCGGTTTCCCCAAGATTGATGGTTTTTCAAGCTTAGTGTCCACACTAGGTCCTTTACTTTTCCTTAACTCGTTTTTCAACGCAGCTATAGCAAAAACCTTTTCCTGTACTTGGGCCTTCAAAGTCTCATTCTCTTTGAGCAAGTTATCTTGGGATGCCAACTTAGATTCAAGCAGTTGAATTTGTTTCAAAAGATTATCCTTTTCAGCTTTAGAATCTAGAACAGTTTGATCCAATTTTCTTTCAAGAACAACGTTTGACTTTTCAAGTTTTTCAAAATATGTTTCAAATTTGTCCGTTTTCTTAGAAAATTCAAGTTTGGCATCCTCAAGGTCTTTAGATTGCCGAGCTACGATCGTTTCGAGCTCTTTAATCTTAGAATCAGAATCAGTTAACGAGGCAGTTATAAAGCATTTATCATGATGAGCTATAGCATTTTGAACACTTTCTCCCCCATTATGACTCACATCGGATGAATCAGAAGTGGTATTGCTATCACTCGTTTCCATCCCATGTTTGTCATAATTAGGTTCAGAATCCTCAATATGCGACATATCATCAGCATATACATCATAAACCACATTACATTGTACCATGTTTGCAGGCTCTGCGTCATAAATGGGTAAGGTGTCATCAAGAGAAATCTCGTGAACATTCCCTGACGTGCCACTGGCATCATGTTGTCCTCCTGATTCTGTGCTCGTGCCATCGTTAGGCTCCAAGTTGTCAACCGTATGACCATTATCCTCTTGCATCTGCGTCATTGATTCTTGCACTCCATTAACATACACTTGCTGAAGTTGTGATCTTTGATATATCGAAGACGAGACCGATGACATGAGTTTCAAAATCGTATCACGGAAAACTCGAAGCTCGGTATGTGAATCTCGAAGAAACGATTGGCAAATCATTGAACTTTCAGGCTTGATGATATTAAATTGGAGGAAAGGCGTGAGGTGTGTCACAAGAGCCTTATATGCAAGTACCGATGCAGAGTGATTAAAGTTTCCATGGTTGAGTTGCTCGGCGAGTTGGGTCAAAGCGGTAAAAATGGAGTCGATGAATATATGACGATCTTGTCCAAAGATTGTCACAAATTCGCTCCCTCCTTGAATCCCCGAAAGAGTGACAAGATGAGACTGGAGTAGTTGAAAGGAGGTGATGCCACTTTGCTTAACTTCGTTTTGCCTTAAATACAACTCTCCCTTTTGACATGTCGAATCGAACGAATCCATTAAAGATCGATTAAAACGAAAGACCCGTAAATACTGCTTAAAATTCCTCGATGGATGATATAAATGAAGCTCGTCACTTTGACTCGTCACGTGTTTCTTGAAATCCGGCCACAATTGTTGTCGGCTCAAACGAAGATAAATTAACCCCGATTAAATTCGTAGCCACTAAAAAATTCAAATGTTGCCAATTTTCTCGGTCAAATAAAATCCCGTCACTTTGTTATTAATAAATCCTAATATTCAAAAAGTTTTTCAAAATAAAAAATTTGAAATAAAATAAAAGAAAAAAATAAAATAAAAATAGAAATAAAAATAAAATAAAATAAAAAATAAAAATCAAACTAAAAAAAAAAAAATGTTTATCCAAATAAATATCCAAAGTAAGACTTTGTCAAAAAAAAATAACTTAAAAACGGAACGAAAAATTAAAAAATTAAAAAAGGAAAAAAAAATTTTCTTAGTTTTCTCCGTCAAAATCAGATACGTGGCCCAATAATACAGCATCCACCGCCCCACTCCTTGTTTACTCCGCCCAAGTAAATATCTTAACCTAATTTCACTCTCTCTCTCCCAATCAAACACACACAACCTTTCCAGTTTCTTTCAAATAGACAATGGCAATCTATTCTCTCTCTCTCTTTGATAACTTCAACTACCAAAAACTCCGCCCCAGATAAAAGATCCTCTACTTGTTATCACCAAGATGAGTTTTTCTTCAAGATCATCCTTATGGTCTCGGGTAGGTTTCTCTTTTAATTTTATGTTGAGTAATTGAGTCTCTCTTCTTCTGTAGCGTCTTTCTAATGAGGTCTGGGGTTGAGTGATGTGTGAGGGGTGTGTACGTGACGAGGGTGGGTCGGTTTCTTGAGTCGGTCGTGAGGATGAGAGAGAGTCCTGTTTTGTGAGTCGAAAAAAGGGTGTTTTAAAATTGGTTTGTGTTGGTCGTGAGGGTGGGAGGTAATGCGAGAGGGATGTTTGTGGGATATCAGTGAGTCGAAGGGTGTGGTGTTTGAGTATTGGTGTCGAGTCAAAAGGAGAGAGTCGAGTGGGTGTCGGTTCAGACGAGGGTTTGTGGGGTTTTTGTTAAAAAAACAGAGTTATAGGGAGGTGAGGGTGTAGGTGAGGGGAGGGTGTAGAGGATGGGTGTGTGAGTTGATTTTAAATTGGGACGAGAGTATTGGGTGGGGGTAAAAAGAGAGAGTGAGTGTTTTTGGTTGAAGATTGAATTTCCAGCCGTTTGAATATGTTAAGGTTGAGGGGACGAGGGTGTTAGTTTGAGTTTGTGTTTAGTTTTAAGAGTTGAGGGAGAGACGAGAGGAGTATGAGTCGTGAGGGTTTGAGAGGTGGGAGTTTATGTTGCAAGTGTGTTCGAGTCGATGGTTTGTTGGGTCTGATGATGTGGGTCTGATGGGTGAGAGGGTGTCGGGGTGAGACGAGGGTTTTGTTTTTGTGTCGAGGGTGAGGAATCAAGAGATTCGAGTGGTGTCCGAGTCTGGTTAGGGTGAGAGTCTCTGAGTGTTTTAAAATTGGAGTCGAGTCAAAAATAAATGTTCCCGTTGTGTTTGAATGGGCTTCATTCGGAAGAGTTCTTCATTCGGAAGAGTCTTGATTCGGATGTTTTGATTCGGATGTTGTTGATCCGGAACTTCTTGATCTGGAACTTCTGGCTTGATCCGGAAGTTCTTGGTTCGGAAGTTCTTGATCCGGAACTTCTTGATCCGGAACTTTTGGCTTGATCCGGAAGTTCTTGGTTCGGAAGTTCTTGATCCGGAACTTCTTGATCCGGAACTTTTGGCTTGATCCGGAAGTTCTTGGTTCGGAAGAGTTCTGTTTGATTCGGAACTTAAAAATTTGATTCGGAACTTAAAAGTTTGATTCGGAACTTGACAAAAAACAGACTGATTACTGAAACTCGAGACCCAAGATAATGAAAATCTTGATTATGAAAGGACTGTAGGACTGGTGATGGACTGATAATGAAGGACCGTAGGACTGGTGTTGGACAACTGGACAAAAAAATCGAGACTCAATAGATTAAAAAAGAAGGAAAAAAATACTGATTATATAATAAAAAAAAAATAAAGACAACTGGAGACTCGAAACTTAAAATTATATATAAAAACTGATATATAAAAAAATTTAAAATGAGTAACTGATTATAAAAACTTAAAAAAATAAAAAGGATAAAAATTGATAAAAATTTATATAAATTGATAAAATTTAGAAGACATACCAACTTTTTATATAAATTGATTATTAAACTTGTGATAAAAAAAAACAATAAAAAAAATACAAACTTTTTATAAAAACACAACCTTTTTAAGATATATATAAAAAAATTTGATTTTTATATAAAAATTTGTGATTTTTTATCTAAAAAGTAAGTAAATTTGAAGATTTGATATGATTTAACATATAAAAACACAAACTTTTTATAAAAAATACAAACTTTTTATGATTTAAGCATGATTAAATCAAAACCCACCAAAATCAAAAAGAAATAAAATAAGAATAAACCAAACTAACCATGGCTCTGATACCAATTGAAGGTCTACGTGATTTATGGCCTATTCTATATCATGGATTTGGTGGATTTATGTGGTTGATTGATTGATAATTAAAGAAGAAATGAAGGAATTAGATGAGGGATTAGAGAGAGAAAGGAGAGAAGGGAGAGAATTGTAGAGAGAGAAAGTGAAATGGAAAAATGATTAATTGACAAATGGAATCAACAACCCCCTCCTAACATGCTAGGAGGGGTTATATATAGCCCACCCTACATGTGGGCTATATGGACCATACATAAAGTAAATAGATCACGAGCCCATTACATAAATATCGTTGGAGCGACCGATCCTTCATAAATACGTAAAACGTATTTCCAACAATATCGAAAGATCTTTAACAGTAGCTAAGTGTAACTCAGTAGGCCTAGTTTGATACCTGGCACACATACATATAGCAAACTGAAGATCAGGTCGACTGGCTGTGATATACAGAAGAGTACCGATCATTCCACGATAAAGTGTCGGATCAACGGCAACTCCATGTGGATCTGCATCAAGCTTAGATTTCTCCACCATTGGAGTGTCCACGGGGTCGCAAGATTCCATCTTATATTTCTTAAGCGATTCAAGGGCATATTTGGATTGATTAATAAAGATGCCTCTGGGACTCTGAGATATCTGAAGACCTAAGAAGAATGATACCTTGCCCATCATTGACATCTTAAACTTGGAAGACATGAGTGTCCCAAACTCATCCGATAAGGTTTGGGTCGAGGCTGCAAATATAATATCATCAACATATATTTGTACCATAATCATATCTTTACCTCGTTTCTGAATGAACAGCGTAGGATCCACCTTCCCTTTAGCGAAGCCTTGCGTAATGAGGAATTGTGACAAAAGATCATATCATTCGCGAGGAGCTTGCTTCAACCCATAGAGAGCCTTCTTAAGCTTGTACACATGATTAGGATAATTAGGATTCACAAAACCATCCGGCTGTTGAACATAGACTTCTTCCTTGATTTCACCATTAAGAAATGCCGTCTTCACATCCATCTGATAGACGATCATATTCATATGGGCTGCATAAGCGAGGAATAGTCTAATAGCTTCCAAACGGGCAACAGGTGCAAAGGATTCCATAAAGTCGACGCCCAATAATTGCTTGTATCCACGAGCTACTAGTCGAGCTTTGTTTTTCAATATTCCGCCTAACTCATCGAGTTTCACCTTGTAAACCCATTTCAAAGTGAGTAACTGCACTTGATCCGGGCATGGGACAAGTTACCATACTTCAAGACGTATAAACTCATTAAGTTCTTCTTGCATAGCTTCTATCCAACAGGATTGAGTAAAAGCTTCTTTCCATGTCTTAGGTTCAACTTCAGTGAGAAAAGCATCAAAGTGACAAAACATTGCACTTTCTTGTAACTGACTTCGTGTGGATACCGGACGATTAGGGTCACCAATAATAGAATCTATAGGATGATCCTTTGTCCACTTGCTGTCATGTTCACGAATCCGTGGATTGGAGTAAACTGTAGAAGGAGCTTCCTCTGAGGTGGACGACCCGGCTTGATTAGGGTCGGGAATAGATACACCAAAGAATGGAAGTTCACGCATTTGAGCGAATTCCAAATCGTGATCATCGTCATCCTCTTCATCATCAATAGGGATGACATGGGTAGTTGTTACTTGTGTTGGTTGAGAATTACTCGTTGTTGGTATATCTTGACCAATTGTTGGTGCAGATGTGTCTGATTGTGCTTCGGTTGCTAGAGCGACAACTTCGGTTACCGGAGCTATTACCTCAGGTTCTGGAGCAACAATAGTTGGAGGAGTAAAGAATTCATCAAAGAACGGTTGAAACAACGTATCCCATTCCTTCCTAGTAGGTGGTGTAAATGATGATGAAGTAGGGTTGTTTGGGATAAGACCAGAACTAATATTACTGGGTCCCATTTCATGAAGTGCGGGTTCAGAGCTGCTTTGCTCAGAAGCCATTGCTGTCAGCTCATCAAAATCAACATTCATAGTTTCGAGGATCTTGCGAGAGTTACGGTTGTAGATTCGGAATGCCTTCTTTGCGGGTGCGTAACCAATGAAAATACCAATATCAGCCTTTGGTTGAAGTTTTCCCAAATTGTCACCATCATTATTTGGATAGCAAAGAGAACCAAATACATGAAGATATGATAAATCTGGTATTTTTCCATGGAGAAGCTCATAAGGTGTTTTACCATGGCGTTTACGAATTAGTGACCGGTTTTGGGTGTACACTGCTGTGGATACTGCTTCTGCCCATAAAAACAATGGAGCCTTTGCGTAAATTAACATCGTTCGAGCAGCTTCCATAAGTGTGCGATTTCGCCTTTCAACGACACCGTTTTGCTGTGGAGTGCGAGCAACGGATGTTTCATGAGAAATGCCAACTTCTTCATAATAATCACGCAAAATTTGATTCACAAATTCGGTTCCATTATCTGTACGAATGCGTCGGACAATAGTGTTGAGTCGCACTTGAATCATCTTGAGAAATCTGATGATGAATTTAGGTGCCTCATTTTTTGCTTTAAGAAATTTCACCCATGTAAACCGAGAGTAATCATCGACAATGACGAGGATGTACTTTTTGCCACTAAGACTTTCAACACGCATTGGCCCACAAAGATCCATATGCAACATATAAAGTTTCTCTTGGTTGGTGTCTTCAGTCTTGGGTTTGTAAGACTTCTTAGTGCTTTTCCCCATTGTACACGCGGAACACAAATGATCCTTGTGAAATGATAGTTTAGGAAGACCACGAACAAGTTCGTTTTTCGCCAAATGATTAATAGCGTCAAAGTTAAGATGAGATAACCGTCGATGCCATAACCATGACTTAGTCTTCTATTCTTTGGAGAGAAGACATACGGGAGAAGCGGCCATCATGTCTTGTAGAGACAAAGTATACAAATTATTCCCTCGAGTACCTTTCAATAAATCAACCCCTTCCAAATTAGCAGGTATGCTCTCGAAAAGCAACTTCTAAGTTTGCATCACAAAATTGTCCCACAGAAAATAAATTGTGACCGAGACCTTCCACGTAATACACTCTTGAAATTATAACATTCCCAATATGATATTCACCATAACCCATTATCTTTGCAATATGATCATTTCCAAATCGAACCGTACCAAGAAACTTTCTGACGAAATTTCTGAGCTGAGAGCGATCTCCGGTCATATGCTTGGAGCAACCAGAGTCCAAATACCAGAGAACAATTTGGACCACCTGTTTTCAACAACAACAGTAGACAATGCATTGGAAACTATTGGTTCCAGAGTGTTAGCAGATACAGATATAGAAGTATCAGAATTGCTAACATTTTTGAGACCCTTAGATTTCCTGCGTTTAATGATAGTTTTAGCACTAACAGGTTTTACTGTTCCAACTTTCTTAGGTTTTGGATTATTCGCGGGCACTACAGTGGGAGTAGACCTATTTAAAGGGCACTTGGTTCCTACAGTAGTGTCGGTGTTCCTAGTTAAAGGACACGCTTGTGTTTTGGTAGCCTTGGTACTCCTAGTTAAAGGGCACGCTTTCTTCACTTCAGTGGGAGTGATCCTAGTTAAAGGGCACGTATTTCCTACTATAGTGAAAGTTCTACCAGTGGGGCGCCACATCCAACCAACTTGGGTTAACACTTTCCCAGTCGGTTTCCATTCTAATCCATTTTTCCGGGCCTGCATCTCATTCACATGGTCAATAAGGCAAGAATCATGATGACTAGAAAACATACATTCATTGCAATTCCAACATTTTAAATTAGAATTCACAGTAGGCTTAGAACGCTGCACAACCGCAGAGCCTTTAGGTTTAGCTACATGATTCTTTTTATTCAAAACAGAAATAACATTCCTAGGATGGGCTTCTACTTTCTTCTTCACTTGACTACTAGATGGGGGCAAGATCCTATCATTCTTCTTGTTTCTTTTAAGCTTAGATCTTTGAGCCTTAGTAGTGGTGCTTACTCCTGTAGAAGGCAACACGGGAATATTAGAAGCTGGTTTTGATTCCGCCTTATCTTTTGTGACCAAAGTTTGAGATGATTTAGTCCTAGGGCCCTTGTTAAGTGGTGTGACGGCAATAAGGGTTCTTTTGATTGCACTAGAGGACGATGCTGAGATAGTGGCTGCGTTATCCACAACATTCTTACCTTTGAGAGTACGAAGTGTTTCCTTTAACTCAGCCAAGACCAGGTTCTTATCACAAATTTGTTCCCTCAAATCAGATATTTCCACCGACTTTCGATTCAATTGATCAATCAACGATTGATTCTGTGCAGTGGTATCAACACATGCTGGCTGTACTGAATCGAAAAGTCGTGTATTTTTCTGTTTTAAGTTATCAACTTTGGACAACATCTTGGAAACTCGATTATCTAGATCAAGTTTAAAATTCTCAGCGGCCTCAAGTACGTTCACACAGTTAAGCTCCTTAGATTTCTCTAATTCTATCGGCAAAGAGTTAGCAACTTTGTCACTTGGCTGACGCTGTTTTGATTGTAAATTCAATCGAAAATTGTTTTCAAAATTTGCATCATCGATATTAACACCTTCGAATGACGTTTCAAAGATTTCTTGAATAAATTGTTGCTTGCATTCAAGCGAAATACAATGTGTTTGAATCTCATCAAAACGTTTTGAAAGCGAAGAATATGAATCTTGAAGCTTTAAAAATTCAGCGTCAGATTCGTGACAAGTACTATCTACCACAGTATCCACAGATTCAACATTATGCACAATAGAATCATTATCAACACTTGTATTCACACAGACAGAAACTATATCTTGAGACATCACTTGATTCAGAAGCAGATCATTATGGCGTGAAACCCGTTCTATTTCAAGTAAACTGTTTTCATAAGCATCTTCCATTTCATTGAAAACACGTCTAACTTCTTCTATTTCCAAAAACAAATCTTGATAAATATTACGAAGACAAGCCTTAACATTGTTTACAAACGGAACAATTTCATCTCGAAACGCAGCTCTAGTGTGCTCAAAGTTCCATTCACCTTCCGTTATGGCCGTGGCCGTCGTACGTTCCAAAATGACCTTGTCAAAATTGGCTAAGTGTTGGTGAACCGTATTTAAGTTAACAGACGCCTTACTTACCGGTGGAATTAACTTCGTTAAATCCTTTTTGACGAGTGTAGGAGACGTACTAGGAAGGTTTTCATTTGACAAACTTTCGGGCACAAGAACTGTTAATTCTGCTAATTCCTTTTGTAAGCGAATGCGTGTCTTTTTCGAAAATTGACCTTTGTTATGTTGATCATAATCAATTGTATGGAATTTTGAAAGCATTTTAGAGTGAGTTTCATCCCCAAGTGATTGTGTCTCCTCAGTACTACGAACAAAAGGTGCTTCTTTCGATTTGCCAATTATGGTCATATCATAAAGACCGGGAATATATTCCTGAGCTTGTCTTGCATAACCGGGATTAGGTGGTAAATCTTGAAGACGCTTAAGTTCGAATTCTTTAAATGATTTAGTTAAAAGATGAACCTTTTCTGTGGAAGCGTATTGTTTTAAAAGTTGTTGTTCTTTGAATTTAAGAAGTTTGGTAGCACTAATTTCCGATTCAACCTTTTTAGACTCGAGAGTTTCGAAATCCATTTTAAGTTTCTGAAAATCATTGACAACCGACTCCTTTTCTTTTAATTCATTGGAAAGATTAGCTTTTAATAATTCTATTTCTTTCAAGTGTTCAATCTTTTCAAAACGAAATTGGTCAAATTCAGAACATGTTATTTTCTCTTCTTGAGGGACCATTTCAAAAGTTTTGACCTTTTCTTTATGCAACGCAAGCTCAGCAGTTAGGGTGGAATTCGTATCTACGGATTGTCTGAGGGCCATATGCATTTGATCAATAATATGTTTAGGCACCATGACCAAATCATGTGGAGCATAAGTTTTCATACCCGTCGTAGCATTTGGTTGAGGTTCACTCAAATGTGTAGGATTGGGTACCACATCATTTGAGTTACTAGTCCCCGAATGCTGTTCGAGGTTGTCATTTTCGTGCCCAACTTGATGTTGGTTATCATCAATATTATTAGATGTGGTTGGTACCTCACTGATGACATCAGAACCGTAGTGAGAGAGATTAGCAACGAGAGCAGCTTGGGCAGAGTGAATGTCATCACAATCCGAATCGTATGCATCAAGATCGTCCGCTTGATAAGCTGCATTAGAAGTGGAAACGACTGCAATGCCTTCAGTATCTGCTGCCCCTGGGTTTGCAAGAAATGCTAACTCCTCTGAATCCAAAATCTTCCCCTTAGACTGAGCATCAACCAAGTACATCTTCTCACGAAACCATGCATCATCCCTTCTCCTTTTTGGCTGAGTGCATTCCCTAGCCATATGACCTTGTCCTCGGCAATTGTAGCAAGTCACAACCTTTTTAGGACCAATAGGACTCCCATTTCCACTAGCTTGAGCATTCACAGCTTGATTGTTCCCAGTCCTTGTAGGAGGTCCATATGAATTTTGCCTTCCCTGAATAGGTTGCACCGTCACTTGACCATCTTGAACAGTGGCTTGTTGTCGAGGATTTGATGAGGTGCGGAGCTGATTGTTTGTTGGTGGAAATCCTCTAGTTGCAACAAGTTTTGACAAGTAGGCGGTGAGATGGTTTAAAACATCAGCTGGCGTATCATTTGGAGTAAAGACCGGTGCTTGGATTGGTGGAAGTTCATTAGAGTAGAAAGCTTGTGCTGGTTGTGCTTCAATTGGAAAATATCCTTGCTGAGGAGTATAGCCCAATGGAGAAGTGTTGGCTTGTGATGGTGATGTTTGATATGGTGGTTGTTGTTGAAAAGATTGTTGATGAACACTTTGTTGATATTCTTGCTGTGGCATCATTGGTGGTTGATAAGATGGTTGCTGTGGTTGCTGATAGATGTGTGGTGGTGGCTGCTGCAAGTATGATGGTTGTTGATAAGTGTAAGCCATGTTTTGTTGAGAAGCATACATTGCAAGTGGATCATGAACTTGAGGTGTAGACAACCGAGCCTCGTTTACATGGCATTCGTGTTGTTGAAGAAAAGCTTGAAGTTGATCCACATTGGTGTTATGAAAATCCTTAGCCAATTTAACATCCGTCACGTATTTTTTCCATTCTGGAGGAAGAGTGTTCAAATACTTGGTGTTCAATTGAAAGGTAGGAATTGCCATGCCATAAATATTTAGCTCATTCAACAATAGGGTAAATCTCAGATAGTAGTCATTGAGAGTCTCCCCTGGCACATAGGCAAACTTATCAAACGCATCATAAAGCTTACACTCTCGTTCTTGTTTGATTAACGAGGTGCCTTGCATTAGAACCCGAATTCTATCCCATAACTCTTTGGCAACTTTATGTTTGCTGACGAGTTTGTAGACATCTGGAGGAAGAGCTTGGAGAATGATGTTTGTAGCATACTTATCACATTTATCTTGAATCTTCATATCTCCAGTCAACTCACCCGTTGTGCGAGGACGAGTGGTCGTACCTTCCGTCACAGTACCATAATCTAATGGTCCATTGAGCACCGTTGCCCAAATTAGATGTCCATTCTCCTTGTTCAACATATAAAGTTCCATTCGGGAAGCCCATTCCTCATACATAGTCTTCACCAACATTGGTGGACGATTATCCGTACCCGAGAGGATGGACTTATCCGTAAGAGATGTGTACTCCATTTCAATAAGTTAAGATTTACAAAGTTGATCGAACAATGAAATAAGGTTAAGTATTTTTGTGTTGTTGTGAGTTAAAATCAAGAAACAATGTTAAAATCCCCTAAAATATGTTCTCGATAAACCAAAAATTCCAAGTCAAAATTACACACGATCGGAATGTAGAACTGTCGAAATGCCAGATCGGAATGTCAGATCGTAATACCAGATCGGAATGTAGAACTGTCGAAATGTTGTTGGTATCGAAATGCCTAGATCGCAATGCAAAGCTGTCGCAATAATTCAGATCGCAAAGTCCTATCACAAAGTAGCTGACAAAATTCAGATCGCAATGAACTATCGGAATACTCAGATCGCAATACCCAGATCGCAAAGTAGCTGACAAAATTCGAGCAGAGTAACGACTTAAAATACTTCCTTATACCCGTCGGAATCTCAGATCGCAATAGCTATCGGAATGATTCAGATCGGAATAAGTGATAAAAATCCCACGATCGCAATGTAGAAACCAAACCCTTTCCGATGGTAAGGTTATTGCGATGGAAGCCCAAGTACAATTTGTACTTTCCGATGGATGTTTCTGCTTAAATTTCGGAATGAAGAACACCAACTTTTTGCACTTTTGATCCAAGAAAGATTGTGTTTTAACCAAAATCAAGACACCAAAAACACTACAATCCTACTGAATACGTTATGCTTCTTGAAATCACGAACAAACACAAAATTTTTTTTTTGATGATTCGGCAAAATGAACTCAAAAAGCCACGAAATGCTTATAAGAACATACGAATCACACAAACAAACCTATATTTCATCCCAAGCTCTTGATACCATTTGTAGATTTGTAAATCTATGCTTATGTTTTTAGAGAGAGAAAGAGATAGAGAAATGGTGGATTTCACACTTTTGAGAGAGAAACTAAGAAAGAACTATGTGTAAAATAATGAAAAAACCACACCCTCTCCATCAAAGGAGAGGGTTTATATACCCAAGCCCTTGTCATGGGCTTGGGCTTACATTTGGCCGCCGGCCCATACATTTCATGGGCTCGGTTTTGGGCTTCGTTTAAGTAAATGCAAATGACTAAACTACGAGCTATTACACGAACTAATGTTGGAGTGACCGATCCTTCCTAATAAAAAAAACGTATTTCCAACACTATTTCATCCCTACCAACCTACACCCCTCACTTCCTGGCGCCGGGGACCTCATAACTGAGGCTCCAGCGGGTAAGATTGGCCTGTATACTCGCCTCTTTGATGCGGCTAATTACCGCATCCCCTTCACCCACTTTCTTGTAGATCTGTTAGGATACTATGATGTACACATTAGTCGGCTCCACTGCATAGGTGCCTGTAAGATTAGTCAATTCGAGATCCTCTGCCGTGCTAGGAGAATCCCCCCAACCGTAGAATTATTCCGGCTCTTTTATGTTCCCAACATAGTAAATGGTTGGGTATCTTTTAAGAAACGAGCCTCCAACAGTCCCCAATCGCACAATAAACCAATGGATTCATTGAAAAATTGGTATGATCACTACTTTTTCATTGACGCAGTGGTATGGCCGGGCGATTACACCTTTAGAACTAGGATACCTCACAACCCCAAGCCGCACACCAGTACATACAACCCCCGCCATTCCCAAGAGTTAGATCTGAATAGGAATGGGTTCCATAGAAACCTTCCCGAATCATTCCTATGTTTGCTAGGGATTAGCCGCAATTACTTTGGTCCATCCAATAGGTATCCCGTTTTTTGGAGAAGGCAGGGCGAAGGTAGGCTAACATCCGTACGCAAAAATGTATACAATTATTTGATAAATAGCTAATATATGTTGTTTTGTGCTAGACAGAAATGAACTTCTTTGGACTTTTGCGTCAGGGCGACCCGAAGCTTGTGCCGGAGGGGCTCCATCCTCTCCGTGAGAATGAAAAACCCCTTCTTGAGCATACCCGACCCGTGACGGTTGCTCTTGAAGCCGTGCCCGATCCCCATTCTGACGAGGAAGAGCATGGAGACAATGGTGATGGTGATAACCAGATGAATGAAGGAGGATCCGGGCCCTCCTCACCACATAGGGAACAGCAGGGAGATAATATTGAACTAACCACCTCCAGCATTCGCCGACTGATGGGTGATGATGATGAAGAAGTACAACAACAAGTCAACCTGGAAGAAGAGGAAGAAGAAGAAGTCGAGGAGGAGATCAACAAAGCAACCACGCAGCCCGTCGCCAGGCGTACCCGAAAAAGAAGCAACCGTGCGAGGAGAACTGCTTCAGTCGAGATTGGCGAACACAACGCTCCTGCCAAGAGACTTCGAGAAGACCACCCCTTATATCAATCTGTCGGAAGTGCTACCCAGGGTTCCGAGGCTATCCGGGCCGCTCATGTCGATCCCGTCACTCAGATTGCCCCAACCACCTCCGAACTAGCAAGAAACGACATGTAAGACTCCATCCTAATATGTAAGAATGACAAGTTTCCTTGTAAGAAATACTTAAAATATTTCCCAATACTTGTTGCACAGGGACAACCAGACTGGTGCCGCGCCTCCTTCTGACGCCCAAATTGATAAGGGAAAGGAAAAGAAGTGGAAAGAAACCCCACGGCCCCCACAAAGTCCGGCCCTGTATTTGAAGAAGGTTCACCCACAGCCTCCCAAGACCTCCCAGCGTCCGGCCCCCCTCAACCGTTCAATCCGGTATGGAATATCACAACAGCATCACGACTGAGGGATGCCGACGAGTGCCGGGAGTATCTCAACAATTGCATACCACCAAGCTTGGTGCGAGAGGTAAATTCGCTCAGTCATGCAGACTTGGCGGATGAGTATAATGGTGCCCTGGTACACCAAATGGCGATGGGTACCTCGATGAGGGTAAGGTTTGAAGTCGCACTTGGGCATGTTGAATCTCTCAAGAGGAAAGTTGGACGGAGGGAGAAGATGATTGTAGATAATGAAGCTCAAATTGCCGACCTCCAATCCCAACTGGCCAGTGCCGAGGCGACCATTAAAAAACAGTCAGCCCGTGCGAATGAATATGACCAACAAGTGGCCAATCTTGAGCCACAACTAGATGCTGCAACCACCAAGGTACATATCCGTGCCGCACCACCCATATTATGAAAGAAATATATGCTAACACGTTATTTCTTATAGGTAGCCACGGCGGAAGCTTCTGCCCACTCGTACTCCAGCCAAGTAGACGTGCTTAACAAGAAAATAGAAGACGCACACCTGGCCGTCCAAAGCATGGAGAAAGTACAAGGGGAACTTGCCGATGAAAGGGCCGTCATCCAAGAGCTGAAAGAGGCATTTGCCCAAAAAGAGTTGATGATTGATGCCCTCACTGCGGAGCGTGACAATGTGCTATGCCCCCAACTGCTCACAGCTATTGCCGGCCGTAGGTGGATGGTTGGGCATGGAGCACGCCTGGCCGTCATGAAGGTATTAGAGGCCCCAGAATTTGTGCAACAATTCGCGAGCCTTGTGTCTGATGGTATTGACCACGGACGACACGAGGGAATGGTTGAGGCCGCTGAGCTGATCACGAAAGGGGAAGACGTTACCAATCATGCCTTTTTTAAGCCTGAAGCTGCTAACAAGATGACTGCCTCCATGGCCGCGATGCGAGATCTGCACTATCCATTCTTGGATGAGCTGGAAGCCACCAAAGATGCGCCAAATATGGAAATCATGGAAAGGCTTAGTCCTAGCGCGTCCTCCCGTGCTTCCTTCACTCCATCCCCCAGCCACTTGACACTCCCCATATACGAGGACGTAACCAGGATCGTGCTTGACGAAGAACCCTTAAGTGTGGTGCTGGAGAGGACTGCGGCTCAAGCCCAGAAGCGAAAAGAGAGTGATGAGTGGTTGTCGTGTCTGGTCGAAGAGCAAGTGGAGATGGGTAAGTTTTCCCCCCCTATGTAGGATACTCCTACTTTATGATCCCTTTCAGACACTTTGGTTTGTAACCTCTGAATATTTACTGTTTCTATTCGTCCGTGCATGTACACGGCTGACAACATTTGTATTTTGTATAAGTCCGTGAGTGACCACGGCAATTTTGTTATCTATTTTGGAAACTTGTGTATTTTGACTGTGTTTAAATATTGTAGCACAATATTGCATGATATATCACGTCTTACACACAAAGAAAGAAAATACATACAAGTCTATAATTTACTAGACATGCGACGTGCGTCTTTACTATGCGGAGCACTGTGCGGCTACGACATATGAGACTTACCCCAACGTCTTGTGAGTAAGGTGTCTAGTAAGGATACATAATCCGTGCGGCTGGGGTTGCATCCCTCCTACGCGGCAAGTTGAATTAGTAGGTTCACTTAATCCTCTTACCCCTCCTGGAGGCGTATAGTACATGTACAGTCATTTGAAAGAATGCATATGAATAAAACATAATATAAGTAAAATTCATACGACTAACAAAAAATCTAAAAAATGATTTGCATGAAACAGGCCGTGGAGCTAGCTAGGCACCACGGCATTTTATTAGAGCGTTTACACTTTTGTTTGAACAATAATGACAAGTCCTAAAAAACAAGAAAAGCATCTAAACAAACATAAGAAAAACAAAACAGATAAAACCGCATGGTTCTTTATTAAGACCGCATATAGCAAAGTACCCATGCGGAAGCCGTAGCTTTCAAAGATTGCACCTTTTGAGATTGGAAATATTCCATGTGCGCTCTAGGTCGCGGCCATCCATGTCACGTAGCTTGTACGCGCCTCGTCCCAAGGCTTCAGTGACTTCATACGGTCCTTCCCACTTAGGGCCCAGCTTCCCTGTGTTCTCCGCTCGACTTGCTTCGTTAGCACGATAGACGTAGTCTCCCGGTCGAAAAGAAACACCTTTGACCTTGGCGTCATAATAAGCCTTCATCTTAGCCTTGGACTTAGCCTCATTGATGGCTGCTATTTCCCTTTTTTCTTCCAACAGATCCAGGTTGATTCGCAGCTGTTCATTGTTCGTGACAACATTAACCTCCGCCGTGCGGATGGTAGGCATTCCTATTTCTGCTGGTATAACAGCTTCAGTTCCGTAAGCCAATGCAAATGGAGTATCTCTGTTGGCTGTTTTGATCATAGTTCTATGCGCCCATAACACATGTGATAACTCATCGACCCATTTACCACTTCGTTCATCCAGACGCGCCTTGATGCCATTCCCCAAGCTTCTATTTGCTCGTTCGACAAGGCCGTTTGTCTGCAGATGCTTAACAGATGCGAAGCGCCGCTTGATGTTCAATGATGCACACCAATCTTTGAATGGGTTGTCCGTGAACTGCTTGCCGTTGTCCGAGATGATTTCTCCTGGTAGACCAAAACGGCACACAATATGTTTCCAAACAAACTTCTTAACTTGTTTGCCTGTGATAGACTTGACTGCCTTGGCCTCTATCCATCGTATGAAGTAGTCCATTGCAACAATCAAGAATTTAACTCCCCCCGCAGCTACAGGAAATGGTCCTGCAATGTCACTTCCCCACTTATAGAATGGCCATGGGGACGTGATAGGTGTAAGCTCCTGCTGCGGGTGCCGCGGTACTGGCCTATGCACTTGGCAATCACTACACTTGCGAATCATGTTGCGCGCGTCTCTGTGCATGGTAGGCCAATAATATCCTGTTCGCAAGGCTCTAGCTACCACGGACCGTGGACCTGCATGCATGCCGCACAACCCTTCGTGTATGTCACTGATTACGTAAGCGGCCTGACGTGGTCCAACACACCGCAGCCACGGCTGCAAGAAAGAGCGCTTGTAAAGGATGCCTTCTCGAAGTTCGAAATGCTGCGACTTCCTTCTGATGCGCCGTGCTGCTTTTTCCTCGTCTGGAAGGGTCTCACTAGTCAAATAGTTGATGATTGGGGTCATCCATGTAGGTCCATCCTCTTCAACTATATCAGCAACCTCCCCTTCCGTTATAGATTTCTCCTTGAGTATTTCCACCAAGACTTGTTTAGACAAGTGAGCGAAGCTTGTGGATGCGATCTTGCTAAGAGCGTCCGCCTTCTTGTTCTCGCCCATTGGCACCTGCTTGATGGAAAACTTACTGAAAGTCGCGATTAGCGACTTGACTTTTTCCAAGTACCTGACCATGTTGTCCTCCTTAGCCACATACCCACCTAGAATATGGTTCGCTACAAGCCGTGAGTCCACGTAGGCCTCAAGGTTGCGGACTCCCATTCTAGCGGCGATTTTTAAACCCGCAATTAATGCTTCATATTCCGCTTCGTTGTTGGTGGCCGTGAACTCAAAACGGAGGGCGTACGTGAATTCCATTCCTTCTGGATTTGTGAGGATGAGACCTGCTCTGGACCCGTCCGTACACGAAGATCCGTCCGTGAATAACACCCATGGTTCCGTTGGGATCTCGTATTGCTTGATGATTGGCCCTTCCTCATCCGGCTTCTCGATCAGGAAATCTGCCAAGATCTGGCCTTTAACAGCCGTCCTTGGCCTGTAAGATATATTGTGCTCCCCCAATAGGATGCTCCATTTCTGTAGCCTCCCTGCCACATCTGGTCTAGAAATAACCTGCTTGATTGGCTGATCCGTAATGACTACAATTGGGTGCGCCTGAAAGTACCGGCGCAACCGCTTTGTAGCAAACACTAGTGCTAACACCAATTTTTCCATGGAGGAATAATTCAGCTCCGGCCCTTGTAGTGTTCTACTTATAAAGTAGACCGGAGTTTGTACTGTATCTCTTGTCATAAGTACCGCGCTTATTGCACCATGAGTAGCTGAGAGATACATAATGAGTTCCTCCTTTGGCCGGGGAGCTACTAGCATAGGGAGAGATGCAAGATGCTGCTTGAGTTGGCCGAAGGCTTCCTCGGCTTCCTTCGTCCACCGGAAGTCTCCCTTTCTAATGCACTTCTTGAGTGTCTTAAATAGGGGTAATGACTTCTCTGCGGATTTAGATAGGAACCTATTCAGCCCGGCTAACTTCCCATTCAAGGACTGCACCTCCTTCCGTGTCTGAGGGGACGGCAGTTGTATCACTGCGTCCGTCTTCCCTGGGCCAGGTTTGATGCCGTTTGGATCAATAAAATATCCAAGGAACATTCCCTCCGTTGCTCCAAACGTACATTTCTTTGGATTTAACTTCATGTTAATCCTTCTCAGCGTGTCGAATGTCTCTTGGACATCCCGGAGAAGTGCCTCCTCCGTGTGACTTTTTATCACCAAGTCATCAAAATAGACTTCCAAGTTGCGGCCTATCTGTGATTCAAAAGCTTTGTCCACCAACCGCTGATATGTAGCACCGGCGTTTTTTAGTCCAAACGGCATTTTCGTATAGCAATACACGCCCTGGCTCGTATGGAACGCCGTTTTTTCTGCATCCTCCTCCGCCATCTGGATTTGGTGATACCCTTTATATGCGTCCAAGAAGCATTTAAAAGGATATCCACATAGGGACTCCACCTTCCAGTCGATTTCCGGTAACGGGTAACAGTCCTGTGGGCAGGCCTTGTTTAGATCCGTAAAATCCACACACATGCGCCAACTTCCGTCATGTTTCTTGACCATGACCAGATTGGACAACCATGTTGATCCCAAACTTAGATCGATTAGCTTTGTGTAAACGAGATTAGATCAAGTACTACACGTAGAGAAACCTTTGCTTATGAATAAAGTAACAAAGTGTTATGCGGAATTAACACTTGATCTAAAACACAATGATGTTAAACAAACTTTCACTTGTATTAGAATAATCGTGTTGATTACAATGAAAGGTTTAACTTGCGAATACTATGAAAACTGATATTTTTAACATTAACCTAAAAGATCTTCTTTTATAGAACAAGAAGTCTTGTACAATAAGCTACGAATCAACTATTCTAGGTAAAGATAAACATAGAAAATACATTGTCGTTTCTATCCTTACTAGAAGTAATCTAGAATATAATAAACGTGTAGCTCACATCTTCTATCAGTGCTTGTCTTCAATCTGTCAACGCTTGACTTTAACTTGTCAACGCTTATGCTGTCAGCGCTCACTTTGCTCTTGTCAACGCTTAAGTTGTTCTTGTCAGCGTTCAAGTGTTCTGGCCTAAATTTATTCCCAACAATCCTCCCCTAAACTTGATATCCACTCTTATGATCAAGTTTCTGAATAAACATTAAGGACTTGGAGGAGTCTGACAAACCTTGTCATATTGATGATAAATAAATCTGATCAAATTCTTTGCCACGTCACTTGTATAGTCTATCTCCAACTGGGTGTCCTTCATCTTCTCCAAAACAGCCTTGGATATAAAATACTGAGCATCTACAAGTAAATACTCAGCAAACTTTGTAGAACTCAAATGGTATACACCTGCAGCTGAATATAACCTCCATTGAAGACCACTGAGGTCATCTTCAAGATCCTTCCATATTTTAGGATCTTCTTCTTTTGTCCCACACATTCTTTTGAATGTGGTCCAAAGTTTTATTCCATTGGCTGAAGTTGGTGCTTCAGCCTCATACTTGGTTTCTAGCAACCTCCAAAGGTCTACCAAGTCTTCTCTGTCACAACTTGCAAATAAAGATATGAGAGTGGTAAAAGTGTGTACCTCCTTGCCAAATCTTCCAATTTTCCAGAATCCACATTCATCTTCCTCATAACTCACAATTGGATTCCTGGAATCTAGTGGTAACACATGCACCATATCTGAAGCTTCTAATGGGGAGAGCTTGAGGCTCTTTCTAATGATTGCTTCACTTGGATATAGTTGATTCATATCTTTTGGAAACTCAAGAATAAATCCCTTCTTTACTGGTCTAGGAACTATCATAGATTTCTTGATTGCCATTTCTTCTGCAAGTTGTTCCTTTCTTTCATCTGAAAGAAGTCTGAAAGTGTTCTCTTCCTGCACTTTCACCCAAATAGGATAAGCCCTATGTTCCAACTCATCAAATGTCAAAGCCTTCAGCTTCTGATGTGTCCATCCAACTCCATGACATTTGAGCAACATAAAGTAGAGCTTCCTTCTATCCCTTTTTAATTCAGAGAGAATGTTGCTTGCCCTGTACTTCAACATCACCTTACAATCCTGCTGAACTCTAAGAAGAATTTCCAAACCCCATATTTGATCTGAAATGGTCAAGTCTGGATTATCCATACAGCTTTCTTCCCAAGAATTGTACATCTGAACTACCTCTGGCATATCAAAATCAATTTGCAACTTCAAATCTCTCAGCCTTTCCTTAGCAAGCTCATCACCATACTCAAGTCTTTCTGGTTCAACAATCATCACACTTGAGTCTGAGCTAGCTCCATCACTTTCTTCTTCAGAAATCACAACAAATGGTGACTTCTCCTTCTCACCTTGTTCCATCATTTGCTCAGCCAATCTTCTATCAAATTCAACCTGAGCTGCATTCTTTGGAACATTTTCTTCTACCAACTTACCCTTACCCTTATCTGTTGGTTCAATTGTTGGTAGGGTAGATGATAATACCTGAGTAGGAACATCTTTGATGATAGATGATGACTGGAATACATCACCTCCATATGCAGATCTATCAACGCCCAAATTTCCTCTATCAGCGCCCAAAATACTTCTGTCAGCGTCCAAACTTGTCTTGTCAACGCTCAAATATTTTCCCTCAGCGCCTTGTGTAACCTCCCTCAACATATCTGTAAATGAGAAATTTAAATTTGTTGGAGAGATTAAGGACGTATCAAAACCTTTTTGTTCCTTCAATGTAGTAAGAGCTTCAGCAATATCCAATGATTGACCATCTTGACTGCTCTTATCACTCAGATTTCTTGCTTCCTCCCCTTTGGAAGACTCCTCCATACCTCCCCTTGAACGAGCACTCTCCAAAACAACAATCCTCTCCCTCTAGTCTTTGAGTTCAAGGCCTTGGTTACTGACAATTTGTACCAAGTCTGCATTTTGCTTTTGCAAGCTAATGCAGACAGCCGTCAATTCTAAAAGCGTCATTGGTTCCAGTCTTCCCTCTTCCAAAATGGGGATTTGACCTCCCAAGTTAGGTTCATTGGGCATGGATGAGGACTTAATTATGGTGGGACTGCCTTGGCCAGCTTCTAAGCCAGAACCAATAGTCTCAGCCTCATCCAGGTCACCAACCACACTTGTGGTGGTGGTTCTCTCTGCTACATGGCTAGGACCACCAGAGGAGAACACTCCAGCAGTCCTTTGGCGTTTAATCAACCTATATTCTGGTGGTGTGGAAGATGGTGTAGAAGATGGTGTAGATGTAGGTTGGTTAAGGGGTGTTTGGGATTGTGATGGTTGGGTGTCAGCGGTGGAAATAGGCATATCAACGCCCACATTAGATGTGTCAGCGTCAAAGGGATTTTGGTCTATTTGCATTTGGTCAGGTGAGGGTAAAGGTTCAGGGATAGGTTCAAGTTGTGGTTGAGGGTCAATATGAGGTTGAGGGTCTGGTTGGGGTTGTGCTGCTGCAATAACAGCAAGCATGGCTGGGGTTAATGGTAGGTCTCTATGAGGTGGAGAATTCATCTTGGTAAAAATAGCCTTCTTTTGTTCAGGGATCTTATAAAAGTCATTGTGATCCCTTGAACAATATCTTTGAGCATCAAAAACCATTTGCAGAAAACGGGGATAAGCTAAAGTCATTTTTGTCCCCTTGTTTTTACACATTCCTTCAAAAATCATTTTAGACCAATTATAATTTTGCCCTGTTGTAATACACACAATAGCAGATGCAATGGATCTATTGATCTCATTGTGTGCAGTACATTTGGGACTCAAACATTGAAGGAGAATGTGAATTAGGTACTTCCAGACTGGGGGAAATTCCTGCTTATGGTACTTATTAAGAGTACCTTCATCAGGAATAGGGTATCCCAAAGCCCTAAGCCCTTGTTCTATTTGAGATATGGGAAGCATGGTTATACCATCAGCATCATTAAGATGCAAGGCCTGGCGTACCAAGGCCTCAGTAACCACCCAAGGTCTCCCATGTACAATAGAATTCAATGTTGTCACTCCATTAACTGTTGAGGAACTGACAGTGTTCCAAAACTGTTTAATGTGTGTGACTGGAATGAGTGGGGCATGAGAAAGAGCATACCTTAATGGGGATGCATTCAAATACTCCACCATCTGAGTGTATTGAGGGAACAAAGTATTATCAGCAACAAGATAAGCAATCATGTTGTGTTGAGACTTGAACCCCAAATCCAATTCTGCTGAGTTAAATCTTGGTGCCATTGATGAAAGCTGTTAAGTTGATGTATAAAAGATGAAGGTTGATAAGAGAAAAGTGTTAGACAAGAATTATAGATACCCTGTTTAAAATAGGAGCCAAATTTATAGGAGTGGATGAATGCACGTGATTGGCCCAAAAATAGGCAAAGATTTTCAAAAATCAATCATGAAAATATTGAAAAAGTTTATAAGTTATCTCATGCATTTAATGAAAGTAACAACTCCTAAAATTACGGCTTGAAAATATGTCAAAAAGTTACAACTGGGTAGGTCCCATTGTTTGTCAACGGTCAAATATAACCCATCAACGCCCAACGGCTATAATCTTGTCAACGTTCGCCTAAAGCCATGTCAGCGTCCATTTTGGTCACAACAACGCTTGGAAAAATCTTGTCAGCGTCCAAAAATAAAATTGTTTTAAAAAGTGAAAAATGACCTTAACAAGTAATTTATCCTAGAGAAGATAACCAAAAGCTGATAATTATCATAGGGCGGCAAGCACTGTCCAGTTATGCACACTTGCATAAGCAAGATAGACATAACAGTCCTCTAGTGTCCCTTGCTAACCAAAATTCTTAACAACCAAGTTACCTCATAAAATCCTTGTTACTCCCAGGTAAAACCCATATCAAAAGGGTTCCCAAGTCTCCCAACAGACCACAACCAATTCTAGGCCAAAAATGTCTTGGCAGCATGCAAAGTTGATATACTATGCATGCTACAGTGCCTCATGGTTTAGTAAAACTAACCCATACTCACCTGTGGACACAATCTAGAATTGTGATGAGAGTATTCTAAGAATACCCAAGAGTCCTAAAGGTTCCTTAAACCTCCCCTTAAACTATGATACATGAGTTCTCAAAATATATATATGAACATTAAAAATTTATGTCAAGATAGGAATATAAATATTCCAACCATCATCCATAAACAAAACATGTCCAAATAACTCTTCAAAGATCCATAAGCAACTCTGTATCTAATGGCATAAAGCTACCATTACCTGCACATTTAGATGAAAACCACAAAACTAACATTTGTTGCTGACAGCGTCCCGACAACACTTATCAGCGTTGAAGGAACTCTTGTCAGCGTTAGACAATAATATCTTCAACAACGGCAAAATAACACTTGACAGCGTTACATTTACCTTTGTCAGTGTTAGAAAAAGAATGTGGAAAATCTAAATCATCACAAAGACCAATAACAATGCATTATCCTGTACATACTTTTACAAAAAGGTTCCAAAACACATATTAAGTGAGATTAACCATTCCAATATTTGTTACCAAATATTGAAATCTTCCAGCATCAAAAGGTTTAGTTAATAAATCAGCCACATTGTCCTCTGTGTCTACCCTATCTGGTTGTATTAAACCTTTCTCAAAGCAATCTCTTATAAAATGATGTCTAATTTCTATGTGTTTGGTTTTAGAATGATGTACAGGATTTTTAATAATGCATAAAGTACTGTTATTGTCTACAAAAATCTTGGTATGCATAAAATTATACCCATAATCCAACAGCTGGTTCTGAATCCATAAGACTTGTCCACAACAAGCAGCTGCTGCAACATATTCTGCTTCAGTTGTAGAGTTGGCCACCACTGTTTGTTTCTTGCATTGCCAAGATATTAATCTGCTCCCAAGAAATTGACATCCACCAGTTGTGGATTTCCTATCAAACTTGTCACCACCATAATCACTGTCTGAATATGCAATAAGATCCAATGGAGAGTCTTTTGGGTACCATAATCCAAGATCTGGATAACACCTTAGGTACCTAAAAATTCTCTTCACAGCAAAAAGGTGACATTCTTTGGGAGTCACTTGATGGCGTGCACATGCACACACATCAAACATGATGTCAGGTCTTGAGGCTGTAAGATACATCAATGAACCAATCATTGATCTATAGTGCCTAACATCCACATCCTTTCCAGCTCCAATTTTTCCCCAAGGGTATTGCCTATCCATAGGAGTGGAAGCCTCCTTCTCATGTGGAGAAAAACCATATTTCTTCAAGATTTCAGCTACATACTTATCTTGTGAGATGAAGATACCATCTTCTTTCTGCTGAACTTGTAAACCTAGAAAGAAGTTCATCTCACCCATTGCACTCATCTTGAATTTATCTGTCATGAGCTTGGAAAATTCCTCACTCATTTTTGGATCAGTAGACCCAAAAATGATATCATCAACATAGACCTGCACAAGTAACACATGTTTTCCTTTCTTCTTTGTAAATAGTGTCTGATCTATGGTGCCCCTTTTGAAACCATTTTCCACCAAGTAAGTGGACAATGTACCATACCATGCTCTTGGGGCTTGATGAAGTCCATACATTGCTTTCTTCACTCTATAAACCTTGTCTGGATTTTCAGGATCTTCAAAACCAGGAGGTTGCATGACATATACTTCCTCAACAATTGTCCCATAGAGGAAAGCACTCTTCACATCCATTTGGTAAACAGTAAAATTCATACAAGAGGCATAAGCTAGAAAAATTCTTATAGCTTCAATTCTTGCAACTGGTGCAAAAACTTCTTCATAATCAATTCCTTCCTCTTGTGTATATCCCTGAGCTACCAAATGTGCCTTGTTTCTGACCACAATGCCTCTTTCATCTTTCTTGTTCCTTAGAACCCATCTTGTCCCAATTGGTCTCACATATCTAGGACAATCAACCAGCTCCCAAACATCCTGTATAGCAAATTGGTGAAGCTCATCCTGCATTGCTTCCACCCAACTTGGTTCCTTGAGAGCATCAAAAATTTTCTTGGGTTCTTCCTGTGACAGAAAACAGGCAAACAAACATGCTTGTACAAGAGGGGTATCAACCTTCTTGTGTATATTGGCAATAAATCCACCAAGACCTTGATGGGATCTTCTTGTCTGAACTGGAGCCATAACATCACCAATGATTTGAGATGTGGGGTGATCCTTTGCTGTGGAAGTGAGAACTCCTCCTTCAAAAAGTCTGGTGTCCTCAATTTCACGCTCCATGTTGCCAATATCTTCTTCCTCAGATTCTTCTTGATCAACAGAAATCCCTTCATGAACATTGGAAGGTCCACCTTGTTCAAAATGAGAAGAGAAAAGCTGTGTAAAGGTGTCTCCAAAGTCTGATCCTTGTTTATCAGCGTTTGGGCTAACAACGCTTGAACTGTTGTTGTCAGCGTTGGAGCCATTAGCGTCTGAATTCGTCGTGTCAGCGCTTGATTTCCCTTTGTCAGCGCTTGAAGAATCATGCATGTTTGTATTTGGTGGTATTTGAACACCACCATTATCTTTCCTTGCAGCAGTAGCAGCAGCATAATACTCATCTGTCCATATAGGAAGTGTAACAAATTCTTGTGTGGGAGATGATTTAGCTGCTGGTGGTCCATCCTCCTTAGCAACCTGTATACCTGAAACATTACCAATTCTCTTTTCCAAAACACTTGAAGTTACCTTCACAATGTCTGGATCAGTAACAGGCATATAATTTAAAGCTCTAGATAAAGGTTCTAAGTCAAATAACCAATTTGGACCACTTTCAGGATCACTAGGTTTACTCTCTAAAAACCTAACATGTACTTTTTCAAGTATACGTTTTTCCTTTTTAATGTAAACCCTATATCCTTTACTCTACACTGAATAACCCATGAAGTAGCCTTCATCACCTTTTGAATCAAATTTACCTAGGGCCTCACTAGTTTCTAACACAACTACATGACAACCAAATGGCTTAAGAAAGCCAATATTGGGCTTCCTTCCCCAAAGTAATTCATAAGGTGTCTTATTATGTATCTTGTTGACCAATGCCCTATTTTGAACATAACAGGCTGTGTTAACAGCTTCAGCCCAAAAGGCTATAGGAAAGTGGGCATCAGCCAACATGGTTCTGGCTGCTTCAATAAGGGTCCTATTCTTCCTTTCAGCAAGTCCATTTTGCTGTGGAGTTCTAGCTATGCTAAACTGCCTAGTAATCCCTTTCTTGGCACAAAAATCATCTAACAACTGATTTCTAAACTCACCCCCATTGTCACTTCTAATAATTTTGACCTCATTACCATTCTTCTTTTCTATTTGGGTAATGAAATTAATCAGACTGAGAGCAGTTTCACTTTTCTTGGCTAAAAAGAAAGTCCATGTAAACCTGGAGTAATCATCAGTAATCACAAAACAATATGATTTACCCTTCAGACTTTCTATCTTAGTTGGACCAAAGAGGTCCATATGCAATAAGTGAAGTGGTTTAGAACTAGAGTGCACCTGTTTAGACCTGAATGAGACCTTGTGCTGCTTGCCCTTAAGACATGCAACACAAGAGTGGTCATTGTGGAAAGCCTTTTCAGGCAAACCATCAACTAAACCAAGCCTCACAAGCCTATTAATATTCTTAAAGTTTATGTGCCCTAGTCTCCTGTGCCAAAGATTACTTTCATCTACCGAGGCTTTAGCATACAGACATGACATTTTATTATTTACCTTAATTCCATTAAGATTCACATTATATATGTCTTTATGCCTTGGTGTTCTAAAATCTATATATTTCTCCTCAGGGAGCTTATAATCTTTGCTTAACACCAAGCACTCAGTATCTGTGAAAAGAACCTTATTTTTGTTATCACACACTTGTGATACACTAAACAAATTATAATCCAGATCTTTTACCAAGAAGACATTCTCAAATCTTAGATTGTTGGTGACAAGGGTTCCTTTTCCTGTGATTGTTCCATAACCCCCTCCAAAGTATACCTTATCACCATCTTGAATAGGAGAGAAATTGGTCAGATAGTCTTCCTTTCCTGTCATGTGCCTTGAGCATCCACTATCCCATTATCCATAGTCATTGATCTTCTTCTGAATGCCCTGCACATAAAGAAAACACATTAGTTTTCTTTGGGAACCCAAGCCTTAGAAGACTTGGATTCATTTGGTTGTTCAACAAGAACAGACTTGGTTCTCATAACAACCCCATTTTCATCCCTGTTTGAATGAAATTCCCAGTTAACCCCAATTGGTGTTGACAATGCCTTTGAAATATAATGAAACCTGTTGCATGTCATAGAAATACCAGTAGAATTAGGGTTTTGGTCTTGTTTTGGTCTCCATGTTAAGCTAGTAGAAGCTTTAGACCTATTTCCATGTGGTTGCAAATACCTAGGTTTAGCAGTGTATCTATCAGCGCTGAAATTTCTCTTGTCAGCGCCCCGATTACTCTTATCAGCGTTGAACCTAGGGTTTGCTACAGGAACCCATTGCCTATTTGACCAAGTGTTTGACTTTTGAAAAGGTCTTAGGCCTTGTGTGTTAGACCCTCTAGAAAAGAATGGGGCTGGTCTAACAACTTGTGAAATTTTGTTCACAAAGGTATTGGGTCTGACAGTGTTTGACCTATGTTGACTTTTGTCAGCGCTGAAATGGTTCCTGTCAGCGTTGACATTGGAAGCGTTGACACATTTGTAGGCCAAATGTGAAAAGCTCCCACATGTGTAACAAGCTTTTCTAGACATAGTCTTAGGTCTAGAAGCAAAGAAGCCTGTTCCATGGTTACTAACTTGGCTTTTTGGTGACCTAGTATTCCTATACATCTCTGCATATTTAACACTGGGTTTTCTAACATTTTGTGGGCCAAGGTCAACAGCTTTGCCAGTGGTAGGGTGTGTGATCTTAATAGGTTTAGGATCATCAATTGGTTTTGTGATTGGTGTGGGCTCATTTGGACTTTCACACAACAACCCTCCCTTAACAAACAAAGTGTGGTTAGCTTTCTTCCACTCTTCTAGGTCAGTCAGCTTTTGCTGATATTCCTCAACTGGGGAAGTCACTCTAGGTGGAGGAATAAACTCCTCCTCTTGGCATTCTGGCAAGCCAGTCCAAGATAAGTCCTTTGATTGGACACCATAGAAATCCCCAGCTGGTGGTGGAACAACAGTATAATTATTCATCCCAATCCCACTCATATCCTTAGAGTCTCTTTGTTTACTAACACACTCTCCTAGGGATTGTGTGGCCTTATCAAATCTCTGGATTTTAAGACTCACATTATCTTTGTTTTTGTTAGCCTCCTCTAACTGAGCTATCAAATCAAGATTAACCCTATTTACTATATCTTGAACATCCTTACTCTGATGTAACTCATGTTTTAAGATATTTATTTGATCCTTTAAATCAAACTCCATTTTCTTATACTCAGATACTGTCTTTTCTGTTTGGGTAAGAGCAACTTGATAGTTAGATACTTTGCATCTTTCAGTACTTGCCTCATCTAATAATTTAACTATCTCTTGTTTTAATTTTTCAGTATTTAAACGACAACCCTTAGAACAGAAAGCATCATCATATACCTCATTATCTGATGAGGAGGAGGAGTGTGCCATGAGAGCATATTCAGCATGCTCTTCTTTAACCTCAACAACCAAAGCTCTGTCCTCTTCCTCATTCTTAGCCATCCAGCTCCAATCCCATTCTCCAACACCATCAATTTGTTGAACAGCAACCATGGCCTTGGGATCTGGGTTCTTAATCATTTGGCTAGAAGGCTTCCCAGCATCAGATCTCCTTGGAGATCTACATTCCCTCATAAAGTGCCCCATCCTATGACAGTTGTAGCACTCCACCTTGGATTTATCAAATCCAGCAACATCCTTAGCATTAAAGGTCATCTTCTTCTTGAATCTTTTATTGAACCTGTTTGCTCTTAAACTTACAAGAGCCATAGTCCACTTGATGTCCATCTCTTCCAATTGTTCATCACTTATTTGCTCAAGATCTTCATATGTAATCCTTGAATCACTGGGCAAAGAAGCAATGAATGCACACACAGTATCAAGATCAAAACCAGCAGGTTTAATTCTATCAGCGCCATGATTGTGTGTGTCAGCGCTTGAGTACAAAGCGTTGACAGGATATGATCCAGCGCTGACAGATTGACATCCAGCGCTGACACCTTGAGATCCAGTTGCTGAATGTCCATAGAAGTTCATGGAATCAAATTGGCCTTCACTTTGTGAAAAGAAGGCCATGTTGCTGCTGGAAGATTTGTTATCACTCTCCAATTGCCATTCATTCTCCAACAGCCTTAACTTGTTGAAGATGTCATCAAACCTGGAAGTTTTGTGGGTGTTATTGACAAGAATAGATCTTGTCTCAATCTTCCATACATCACCAAGACTTTTGAGAAAAGTAGCATTCAATTCAGGGTCATCAATCTGTTTTCCCATGAAGGAAAGTTGACTTGTGATGTCAAGAAGTCTACTTCTCACACTGCTGAGATTCTCATTAGGTTGAGCTTTAAAGACAGCATACTCATGCAATAGTTGCTTCTTCTTTTCTTCTTTTGTGTCAGCATTGCCACCATGTGCTACTTCAAGAGCTTCCCAAAGCTCTTTTGCAGACTCAAAACGTTTGTACTTGTGCTGATTCTCATGACCTAGGGCATGCTTCAAGATGTTTAAGATTTTCATGTCCACCCTCTTCTTGGCTATGTCTTCAACAGCTACAGCTCTCCCATCTTCACGCTTTTCCACCTTATCAGATTCAGGACAATTAGGAACAGCTGTCCTTGTGGCAATAGCAGCAGTAATCTTTGCTGCTTTATCGAATGTGTTTCCATATTCGATAATTTCCCAAAGAGTGTAGTCATGAATAGCTATGTATTGCTCAAAATTGGACTTCCAAAGCTCAAAGTTCCTGGCATCAAACATGGGAATTTTGATACTAGGGTTTGAGAAGTTGTTTTGAAGCAAAGCAGGAGGTTGATTTGTGCCAGACATGATGTTTTTAGGGTTTTGAGAATTTTAGGATTTTTAGGGTTTGGTGTTTTAGGGTTCTTGCGTTACTTAAAGATCAAAAGTTTCTCAACAAGCTCTGATACCACTTGTTGATCCCAAACTTAGATCGATTAGCTTTGTGTAAACGAGATTAGATCAAGTACTACACGTAGAGAAACCTTTGCTTATGAATAAAGTAACAAAGTGTTATGCGGAATTAACACTTGATCTAAAACACAATGATGTTAAACAAACTTTCACTTGTATTAGAATAATCGTGTTGATTACAATGAAAGGTTTAACTTGCGAATACTATGAAAACTGATATTTTTAACATTAACCTAAAAGATCTTCTTTTATAGAACAAGAAGTCTTGTACAATAAGCTACGAATCAACTATTCTAGGTAAAGATAAACATAGAAAATACATTGTCGTTTCTATCCTTACTAGAAGTAATCTAGAATATAATAAACGTGTAGCTCACATCTTCTATCAGTGCTTGTCTTCAATCTGTCAACGCTTGACTTTAACTTGTCAACGCTTATGCTGTCAGCGCTCACTTTGCTCTTGTCAACGCTTAAGTTGTTCTTGTCAGCGTTCAAGTGTTCTGGCCTAAATTTATTCCCAACAAACCACTCGTGGTAGTATACCTCGCGCATGATGCCTGCATCCACTAGTTTCCTTACTTCCTCCAATATCACTTGGCTGCGCTCAGGCGCCTGGCCGCGCTTCTTTTGCTTGATGGGTTGGTACCCTTGGCGGATCTGGAGCTTATGTTCTGCTATCGCACGTGGCACACCTGTCATATGCTTTGGCTCCCATGCGAATATATCTAGGTTTGCACTTAGAAGAGAGCACATGGCCCTTTTGCCGCTATCCGAGAGCGCCCCTCCTATGGATACTTCATGTTCCGGATAGTCAGGGTGAATGGCCACCTTCCAATTGGGAGGTGGTGATCCATCTTTGGGCGAGACAGGTGGAGCCTGTGTTGTCACAGTGTGACACTCGGATGCCGGTATGATTGTGTTGTAAATGGTAACAATTCCCCCCTCCACGGGGAATTTGATCATTCCGTGTGCCGTAGAGGGTACCGCCCGTATAGCCAAAATGCATGGTCTGCCTATGATTCCATTGTACGGAGAGTGTGAGCGTATCACCATGAAGTTCATCCACGCCGTAGTGGAATGTTCCTCATTCCCAATGGTTACAAGCAAACGTAATTGCCCTATCAGCCAAATAGTGTCTCCACTAAAGCCAGTAAGCGGCGACGTGGCCGGTACTAATTGGCTTCTTATTTCTGGGCATAACTGCACGAAACTGTGTTCATACAGTACCTCTCCTGATGATCCTCCATCCACATACATGCGACGAACGTTGTGTGTTCTAATGCTTATCTCAATAGTGAGAGGCGCATCGATTACATCGCTTGCTGTGATGAGAGGGAACGAGATTTCCCTGCCGCGTGAAAATCTTTGGCCAACTTTCTGCCTTGTGCGGCGCTGTCTGGATTGGATCATGTATATAGTCGAAGGTTTGTCCTTTTGGGGATCCTTCTTATCATACTTCTTGTTGTTGTCTTTTCCATCCTTCCAATCCTTAACTAGGTGCTTGAGTTTGCCTGATTTGATCAGTGACTCAATATGCTTCTTAAGTTGGATACACTCCTCCGTACCGTGGCCTTTGTCATTATGGAACTCGCAGAAGCGACTTCCTTGCCGACGTTCCGGGGGAGTGGTCATTGGGGGAGGCCTTGGAAAGTTCGCCCCTTTTGTCAGCAAGATCTCCCTGTAAGACATCTTTAGGGGGGTGAACTTATCGTCTGACCGTCCTCCTTTGCTTTGGCTCTTATAGTCTGAACCCTTGTTATTGTTTTGATTACCATGACCGCCCGACTGTCTCCGGGACTGGTCATTTGACCGGTACCCATTTCCTCGGGATGGGTAGGCCGCGGAAACAGCTGTTTCTCCTTCTATGAAATTTCTGACCCTTTCCATGAGGTCATCATATCTCTCTGGACGCTTGTCATTGAGTCGCCTGATCAGTTCTCTGTCTGTTATGGCGTGCATGTAGTCAGAGATTTTTAGGAGCTCCGGCATGGTTCTTGTGCGCGTGCACTCATCATTGAAGCGTTCAGTGAAGGCTTCTGTGGACTCCCCCGACCGTTGCTTGACAGTTGCCAATGATACCGGATCCCTATTATACTTCTTCCTTTGAGTATAATTGTTCTCAAACGCAGTGCGTAGTTTCGTGAAACTATCAATGCTCCGTGGGGGGAGTGCCTCAAACCAGTCACGGGCGTTTCTGATCAAGGTCAAATTGAACATTTGGCACCATATGGGCATGGGCCATCGCTCAATTTTAGCCTGCGTATCAAATATTTTAAGGTGATCCACAGGATCACCGGACCCATCATAAGTCTTGATACACGCCGGCATGCGACGTTTGGTGTCCTCAGAATAGTTCGGTATGCGGAGGGTGAACGGGTCTTCCCTGGGATCCGCCCATGGCCGGGTGAGCCTAGGGTCATCCCATGGTTCACACCATGGACGCGAAAGATCCTCCGCTTCCGCATCTCGATAGTAAGGGCCACCATAATACTCATCATTGTTTGGTGGTGGAGGGGTGCGCCTAGGCCGGCGGCGCTTAGGCGGATGGTCATCTGAGTCCTCCCCAGACGGGTCTGGGGACGGCGGTGGTGCCCCATCCTTTGAATAGGGACCACTTTTTTGGGACGAACCAGGAGCCTTTCTCCCAGTGTTCATTCTGTCCCACACACTCGGGCGACGTGCGGTTCTGGCCAGCTCTCGATCTGGTCGTTCGGGTGAGCCATCCGACTTTTCTCCCTCTCGTGATTGCATTAGTTCCTGCACGAGGCGATCCCCTATGCGCTCAAAGACATTCCGGGGTTGAGGAGTTTCCTCAAAGGTGCCCTGTTCCTGAGGCCGAGCTCTCCTTTTTCTCTGATTTTGGGAGGAGGTGATTGGTCCGGTGTCACCAAAGTTGAGTCTGGACTGGAGGTTCCTCCCCAGATTCAACCTTGATGCGATCCCTGGGACGATCCTCTCGAAGTTCTGCGTGAGAACTCGAGTAAGATCCTCCTCGCTGAGTGGTAGGACCTCTACCTCTTCCTCTACCGATGGTCTGCGCGGCTCCTTGTTAGGAGGGTTGGGTGCACTCCCTGGATCTGGATTGTCCAGGGTTGAGGTAGGTGGGGGTGTTGTGGAGATCGTGCCCGTCACCCCCAATGGCTGGAAGCCACCACGGTTGTCAGGTCCGCCTGCAAGGCGGCTAGGTGATTGGCTGGGGATGAGTATCCCTTCCCCTTGGGACTTCCGGTTTCCAGGATTCATATTCCTGGGATTGGCTTGCTGATGCCCCTTCGTCATTGGAAATTCAGAATGAGATTTTGTTCTAGCTTAGTGTAATGGTCCCACGGATGGCGCCAACTTGTTGATGCAAAAGTTGGTTGATCCTCGCTGGACCCGAATTAGGCTTAATTCAGGTTGGCTGGGCTCCGGCTCCTACACCAAGTGAATAGTTTGGTTGGGACCCTGCACACTAAACAGCACGTGTTAGGCTTACCATGGGAATGTTTCCCACGATTAGACTCCAGCGTGAGAGTAAGTAATCGGTTTAGGGTTTATGCGAGTTGAGAGTCTAAGTCGTAATACCTTTGTGGAACCCTTGAAGGTTCCTTTTATAGGTAGTGAAACCCTAATCGGCTTTCTCTGATGCTTCGGCCCCAAGGAAGAGATAACTACCAGAATTTAGAATGATTGTTATCTTCTAATTCTGGTAGTGAATATCCTCCTCCATTGGGATAAAGACATTCCTAGACAGAATATTATTCTGTCTAACCCTACGTCGGCCGTACCGGGCCGTGGGCCGCATACGTGTGTGCAGTTACTGTTCATCCAAACCCATAAGCCTGAATGTCATTATTCCACCCATCTGTGATGGGCCGGATACGGGTAGTACCCATGGGCTGGGTTCATGACCCGGCTGGGGACTATACGTCATCACCTAACATTAGGTTGCTTATTTTCATCCAAAACTAATATATAGAATGTAACTCTTTATAAGAAGAAGAATATAGATGAAAACATACTAATTAGAAAAGACCATGAAACGATATATTAGTTCAAACAAAAAAAACAAGATGAGAACTCTTATCACTTGAACATGATCGCATACTGAGAATGAAGAAACCATTCGTCAACTAACCTACAAGCAATGACGAGCAACAAGATTGCTACAATTTTGTTATGTGAAAGTAATGATGGGAAAAAAAGTTATTTTAACTATATAAAAATATAATAAGAGTGGTAAACACTAAGCTCGGTGCATCACACGACTCATCAAATGCTAATAACAAGTGCACCAATATTATGTACTAAACAATTAGACACAACTCGCGTGCAACCAAGTCCATCAACATTACGCATTGAACAATTAGACACAACTCGCGTGTAACACGCAGGTCTGCATGACCTGTATAATAATTTTTTCATCTCTTTATTTATTATTATTGATATTCATCTATGTGTTTTTGTTATATCTCTCTAAGCTGTGACATCATCATCTTTTGTATACAATCTTTTATAATCATACATCATCATCTTTTGTATACAATCTTTTAGTTTCTAATTTTTCGTAATCATACATTATCTAACTTGTTTTGTGTTACATAAAGTGAGCTAAGAGGAGGTTAGCTGGGTTCACTATACATCAGTTGTGATGTTGTTTTGAGCTTTAATTATCATTTTCTATGGTAATGTTTCCAAATAACTTTACACGCGACAGAATGCACACGGTTTAGAAAACATGTAATCATATTACAACATTCCTTTACTAAATTTTGCATAATGATGATTCAACTCTAGAAGTAAATTGTTTATGAAATCTATTGAAGCTTGTGATAATTAACTCACACGAAAGTAGAAAATGGTAAAGGTCATAAAATAGACATGTACTCTTCATTTTGTCATATTTTGACAAAAAAACTATTTTATGTAGGGACTTGACCAACGAACTTGTTAAATATAACATGACTTCACAAAAATCTTCCCATTTTGTAACGTGTTACTAACACGGTGTAACGGTCTTTTCCACGTAATATTTTTTTAAATATGCCACGTCATATTAAGTGATGTTAGATCTAGGCATTTTATTTCCACATATCTGAAGACAACTTTAATCCCTATGAATAACAACATAATTACACAAATCAACCCGAATTCAGCCTTTCTATTTTCCAGGTCTTCATCTTCAACAAATCACAATCGCCGCCACCGCCACCACTCAAAATCTTGAACAAGAAACCTACCCGATCTTAAAAAAGGTAGATGATTTCTTTATTTGTTCGGATCTTCAATATCTTCATTTGTTCAGATCTAGATGGTTTCTTTCTGTATTTGTTCGGATCTTCAAGATCTTCAGATCCAAGATCTTCAAAATGTAGACTCATCATCGTTTACGATCAACATGGTGCGTTGGCTAAAACTTCCATTCTCTGAAAGAATTCCACTAAGCACTTTAACTTTCGACTCCAAAAACCATTGTATCAAAGCAAACACAATTCCTATTAATGCAACCAATACTATCATCGCTTGTGGCTTTTGCAATCAATTGGATATTTGTAACTGGATTTTATGGCTTTTTGCCCATATGAAACGCGCGAAAGATACTTCCAATTGATTGAGTAGAGAATTCATCAAATGAATTGCGAAGGTTTTATGATTCTTAAGGTTTTGATGTGGTAAAATAGGTTGTTTTGACCCCGGTTCATTTTTTTTCTCTAGGTTTTATGGTCATTGATCTACTTAAAGGGTTAAAAGCTATAGGTATTATGTGTATAAATTTTTTGAGATAATTTTGGTTTTGTTTTAAATTAATGGTGATAATAATCTGGATTGGATAAGTAGATGAGAAGATAAAAATTTTGGTAAATAAAAGGAAAGGTATGAGATAAGGGTAAATCTTCATGTTATAATTAGTCAATCCACATAAGAAATCCATATTGGCAGGAATTACACATGTGTACACTTGGATATAACATAATGACATGCTAAATGCACCTGTAACATTGGTGATATTAACACATAATTAACAGCTTGGTTGGTCAAGTCAGTACATAAAATAGTTTGTTTATCAAAACAGAACAAAATGAAAAGTACGTGTGTATTTTATGGTTTTTACCTTAAAAGAACGGACATCAAATTTGAAACAAATTGAGTAGTATTTTATATCTGGTGTCAAACGAAGCTAAGAGCATGCGGTATGCTGGTTGTTGAGCTCGCCGTTTCTTACGTGGTAATTCGTCGTTTGTTGCCATACCCTTGCGGCTTTAATTTTCCGCCACACAATGCATCTCACCACAAACAGAACAAGATAAAGATCGAAGAAATCTAGAATACAAGCTGAAAATAAGATTAGTCATAAATTGATGGGCTTATTGTAATATAGAATGACTTCCCTGACGAGAAGACTGTTAGAGCACACGGTACGGTTGAGCCATCGTGCTCGTGTCATGGGCAAAAAGTGATGTCACGTCACTTTTTACTCCCACGACACCAAAACTCCCCACGATGGCTCAACCTCCCTCCCTGGTTAACACGAGAATTCTCATGTCATCGTCACTCACCACTTTTTTTTTCAACAATTAATTAACATAAACTTAAAATTTTCATTAATAAAAAAAATACAATCACTAATAGAAAAAAAATAACACGAAATTAAAAAACATAAAAAAGGGGGTTTTCCCCCTTACAACGGTCAAAAAACGTTCAAAACAAAATCCGTTACCCCCAACGGTAACTTTTTCAAATTTTCAAAAAAAAAAAATTAAAAAAAAACTCATAACGCTACCCATGGCGCGAGTCACGGTGTGGTTAGCGGCGCCATAGGGTCGCGCCATGACCCATGGCGTCGGCTGGGCCAAACTCGACGACGCGATCCACGGTACGATTGGCGCCGCCGTGGCCTGCCCACTGGCCAGCCACTGTACCGTGTGCTCTTAGGAAACATATAAGCGTCATGGGTTCCAGTAAAAATAACATTTATCTTTATAAATGTGTGGCATATCCATGAACTTGTTTTGCGAAACAAAATAATATGCAAATGATCACTTTATCACAAGCACTTTGTAGTTACATTTGGCAACTTTAAAATGACTAATAGAAAGAATAAGTTGTCTATATATCATCAGTTTGAGCTTTAGTTGGTACCTAATGATTGCTGATATACAAGTATGTCTCATACAACCTTATTCTCACCAAGACATAGATAAGTAGCAAAGTTTTTGAAGGTATAATTATTACAGTTATATTTTAATAAGTGCTGGTATCAAATACTAGTAGTAATTAACATCAAACTCCTAAATCTTACAACTAGCATCTACACGAGGAAGATTGTTCGTTGCTCTGGTCTTGTTGTTGGGCTTCGAAGTTTCTTACATTGTTTGTTTCTCTTCTCTTTTTATTGTCATAAACTGCGTTGTAAAAATTAGCGACTGTTTCCCAAAACGCGAATACCATTATCACTGAAAACACGATCCGGTCGTGATTCTCAGGGAGGAAAAACGCCAACATAAGGGAAAGCGGTACATGAAATAGTCCCAAACCAAAAGTCTTTACTACAGAAGAATTGGGATCGCTATCATCTGTATTATCCAAATGCGAAGTATAGTAATATGCAAATACATACGCGAAGATTAGACACATGAGTATATATCCGATCCAGTTAAGGTTTGGAGGGACATATGCTACCATAAAAAGTGACAAATTTGCCACAAACGCCGCGATTAATCCAACGCATTTTACAATTGTTAAACGGATATACCACGTCCACGAGATTTTCAAGTAGTGTTTTCCAAAAATCAAAACTAAACATGCGAGTACAGCCACAAATGTTGTAACAATCGATATGATCATGAATGGAGGATTCATTTCGATAGGAGACATTTTTCTCCTATCGCATCTATCGAGAATTAGTATTAGGATAAACCTAGAGGTGAGACTCATCAATGATAAAATTAGATAGTAGTCGTGCACCCTGAACAACACAAAATGCAAACATTAGATCGTCTAACCATACATAGGAACATATCTCAATTTTAAACCCGATAAATGAATTATGAACGTGAACATGAAACATTATGGGAATGAACGTACGGTAGGTTGAAGACGGTGTCCGGTTGTGTTTGTGTGTCTTCTGTAATGGAAATGCTTGTTGAATCGGGCTCCATAGGTATGCTTCAGCTTTCTTACAAAAATGGTTCTAGAATTATATTACTATTAATAGGATTTGATAAATTAATAGTAAATGAAAAAAGAAAAGTAGAAAATGCTTTAGACTAGGTTTATTCACAACCTACATCAACCCAATCTTTTATTAAAATACTATCTTCTTAATCCCTCACCTATACAACTTGCACATTCAACCAATTTCAACTTTTTTATCATTTATTCACAACCCAACCCAAACAAAACCAACCCTTATATTATTACTTTTCTTAATATTTGATTTGATTACTTAGACATTAATTGTTACCGTCAATCAAATTACTCGTATTTGAACAAACAAATTATCATCAAAACACTGAAACACAAAGTCACAAATACCTTTCAAAATATATCTCGTCACCAAACATATTATTTCTTGAGCCCATATATTTGAACACTAAACTAATAAGCCCATTTACCAACGAGCTACTACTATTTAGTTACCCTAATTTGATCGCAAAAGACGCAGCTTTCATCTTTCTTCATCACCTTCATTGTCTCACTTTAACGTCAATGTAACCATGTTGCTCTATTGATCTTAATCTATACTTAAATCGGCCGGGCCTATCTGATTGATGATCAAACCAAATAAACCTTCACCGAATGACGGTTTAACCCACCATGAACCTCAGAACCATCGTCAAACATGCAACTGCTGTTCTTGGCTTATTCAGAGATAATTGTTGGCAGTTTCACAGAATGACATGTGGCAAGATTGGTTTAGAGATTTGGAGGTCATGGAACGACCAGGTCGTTACATTCTCTTTCTTTCATTTGTACTTTTTAAATATAATATTAAGTTCTGTATTTGTCTTATAGCTACGGCCGATTGGATCAGGTCGTGAATAAAGATGGTCTTTGACGAGATGGCATTTATACATGATCTCATCGTTCTTTTCGGGCTTTAAATGCATTAAAATGTCATTAAATACCATATATATGCTTGTATTTGTTTACTTGTGTGTTTTAGGTATGGATATCGTGAAAAAGACAAAAGATCACAAGAAACAAGGAAAAACGGACACGAGAAACGGAGCCGTACAAAGAACCGGGCCCTAGTTCATGAATTATCCAAGATAATTCCTTGAAGACTTGAAGATGTACAAGATTGATCCTCAAAATATGAAGAAACGACACTTAAAACCCTTGTATATTCATAATTACAAGCTTGGTCCCTTAAGTTTGTCAAAATTACAAAATGGTCCTTCAACTTTGAAGAAATGACAAGTTTAGTCCCTCAACATTTCTAATTTGTCAAAAATGGTCCCTCATGAAGTCAAAGATACTATGAAGACCTTTGAAGATCAAGAAAGTCCAAAATCAGTCCCTCAAATATTCAAAAATGGCAAAAATAACCCTTGAAACATTTTTGCCAAAGTTTTGGGGCAAAAGTGTGAAATCAGAAAGTTCAACAACAAAGGGAATACGTTTTGGTGGCTGAAAAACTTTATTTACCCATTTCACCAAAACACAAGGGCCAAAGGTGTTCAAATGAAACATTCAAACACTATTTGGGCCAAACAACTAAACAATCTACCAAAACCGGATCAAACTAGTTACTATTCACCATGAAGAACCCAGGATTTACCTTCACTTAAACAAAGGGTAAATCCAAATTAACCCTACCCACGCTTGATTCACACATGCAGAAACTCATCCCACACCCAAAACCCTCACTCCCACTCACCAAAGGGTCCCACCATTCAAGACGTCCACCCATCACATCACAACTTAACCTCCAAGCTTTGCCACGTGGCCAAATCAACAACTGACACTCTTTGCTTGGTTACAAATCTAAAATGAACGTCTAGGATGAATTTGGACATCTCAATATCAAAATTCGTCTAGAAGATTCAAGGTCATTTTAGGGACTTCATAGCTAGCGTTTTCTTATTGTAGTCTCAGCCTTTGTGGCCTATATAAGGACTCCTCAACTTGTGAGAGAGCCTTGTTCCAGTCTTACCTTTTAAACATTGTAATTCCTTTTTGAATTTTATAAAAGTTGGTATTTTGAGAAAATTGTAATTCCTTTTTATGTTTTTGAAAGTTCGTGTTGTTTAAGGGTAATTCTGAGTTCCATTACATGTTATAAGTGTGCTTGAATCTTGTGGTTCAAGGACGTTTATGTTTGGTAAGGTTTTCAAGTTTGAAATAAGCTTGAAAAGTGGTTTCTGATTTTGCTATTTATCTTGTACTAATCCTTGACCAAAAGTTACAAGCTATTACAAGCTTGTTGACACCAAGCTTGTGAAGGGATTGGAGCCTTTGGTTGGGCAGTTTGTTCATTGTGTTGAAGAAATCAAGCCCTTGAGTTTCTGCTTTGAAACATCAACCTAGGCAGTCATTCATCTTCTTTGTTGAAGTACCTTGGTCTTGTTCAAGTTGTTGAATAAGGTCCAAGGAGCATTGCTGGTCCTCCTAGGATGTTGTGGAGGACATGTATAAGCTCTTGTTAAGATTCCTCTAAAAAATCACATGATATTGTCTGTTTCATGTTTTGCTATGTGATTTGGTGATTTTGTGTTTGTGCTTTGTGTTTTATGGTTGGTATCTGTTAGTTGTCACCTAGTGTAGCTATTTGATCATTAAAGTCAGTAGGTTGTTTGAAGGATTAAGAAGTTTGTTTGAAAAGTGCTTATTAAATTATTGTTTGGGATTACTGGTTCATAAGGCCTTATGGCCTTGTGCCCTTGGTTCTTAGGGTTTGGGAAGTCTACAAAAGTCATAATAAACAAGTTTTAATCATTAGATAAGTTTCTGAAAGTTTGGAAAAAGGGATTTCAAGTTTTGCAAAAATCTGATAAAAGGTATTTTGAAATTGGTCAAACACATCAGATCCAATAACTTCTTTGTTTGTTAGATCTAAGGTCTGAAATCAGGTTTGTGAATAGTTTAGGTGATAAGCTATCTATTGATTATCTGGTTGTTGAATTTGGTGGCTTATTGAGTGTGCTATAGCTTATCAAAGTTGGCTAAAGTGGTCATTTGCATCAGCAAAGTGACCACCTCATTTTGTGCTTGCATTTGTATCTCTAGTGTAGGCCTTGTGGTTTTGTTGCTTGGAACTTGTTTATGTGCTGCTTGTGAGTGATTTTGCTATTTGGTGTGCCTTGTACCTAGCTTATAAGCTAACTGGCTTATTAAGCCCTTTTTGCCAAAATTTGTCATCAAAAGGTCAACTGACCTCTTAATACACAAGGACTCCTCCTTGAGTTCTTCACAAAAATTGCTTATAACAAGCCCTTATACCATCCTTGGACATTTGGTGAACTTTGGAGTACTTTGACTTTTGGTCAACTAAGCACAAATTGGCTTATTTTTTAGAACTGCTTATTGGTACATGCAACAACTTGGTTTTTGTAATAGAACTCATTTTTCTTAGCTTATTAACAAGTCTGGAAGGTTACAAGTCTTTTGGTTAAGCTTTTGCTAGAAAACTAGCTTATTTGGCTTTTTCAGCCAGCTTATTGGTTCACACAGCTTATTCTACTTAGCTCTTTGTGATTTTCTTGATTGATTATTCTTAGTTAAGCTATTTGTGAGCTTTTGCAACAAACTAGAGCTTCTGAAACCCCTTAGAACTCAAACCCGACTATTTTGTCGTTTAGTGGATTTCTATTTTACTTATTTCTGGCTATTGAGTGAGCTTTTTCAAAATTTCTTTTTACAGATCTCTTAGGCATCTCAAAAGAAGGTTGTGTGTTTAAGCAGAGCTTATGGCATTGGCTTATTGCTTAATGGGCTTATTGGCCTAATAAGAATAAGTTGTTTGTTATTTAAGTTGTGATAAGCTCATTTTCAGCTTTTGGGCCTTCAGACTTTTGTGCTTAGAATTAAATTTTGAGTCAGATAGGGCTTTTTCAGGTCAATTGGGCCAAGTTTGACTTTTTGGGCTAAAAAGCCCAATAGTTTTGACTGTTTTTTGTTTTAGCTCATTTGGGGGCCCATTAGGGGTAATTTGGTCATTTCACTTTCATTTTCAGATTATTAGGTTAAAATAAACTAGTTTGCAAGTTTTTAGAATTTTTTATAATTTTTGGATATTTAATATTATTTTAATATTATTTTATTATTATTATTCAAATTTGACATTTTTGCACTTTTTATATTTTTCTTAGGTTAAAAACATTGAAATAGGATTTTTGCAACTCAGATTAATTTTATCTTCATTAGATTATTTTTTGTATTTATTTTAAGTTTTAATAGTTTTTAAATCATTTTAAATAGTTTTTCTTAGTTTAAAATTTTACAAAAATAGTTTTTAATCTTTTTAGGTCATTTTAGAGGTTTACCAATTGAAAAATCTTTATTTGGGTTTTTGATAATTAATTTGATTTTTAGGGCTTTAATTAGCATTTAAAATTAATATTTAATTAATTAAAAGGTTTGAAAAAGTTTTGATCATTGGTAAACTCTTAGTTTATTTATTTTGATTTTTTGTAAATTTTTGGGAGTTTTTTAAGAATTAATTTTTATTTTTGCTCTTTTTACGGTTTTACATTTAGTCGTTGTAGTAATTAATTTCACGTCTTCGTCATTCTATTTTCTCATCCCCTTCTTTCAAATATTAATCTCAAATCAATTACGAATTATTCACACACATATACCTCCTTGGGAAACGAACTTCATTGGGTCATTAACACTTGATTTTCCTAAATCATTTGTTTAATACTTCCCCTATTTACCTCCTTTTCCTAAAGGTGTGGTAAAACACTACAACCATTTTGGCGCCACTTCCGGGGAGGTGTGTCGTGATTAATTTGTCTTGTTTTTAATATTAACCATAAATAGTATTTGTATTAGTAGAAATCTACTAATACGTATTATCAGTTTTTTTTTTGGTTTTTCTTGTGAAATTATTATTACTATATTGTATTTAGTATCACAATCAATACAAAATATCTCCAAAAGTGTGAAACACAACCTTAATTGAGATTTGATCTCCTAATTATTGTATTCGAATCTCAAACAAAAGAAAAAGGCAAAAATAGATAAATACTTTCGTGAATCTCGATTTTGAAAAATACGAAATATAAGGTGGGTATAAGGCGGGTATTATAAAATATAACCTAAGGAAAAAGGCTCTTAAGTGCTTCGCGCCGCCTCGTTTTCCCACTTGCTTGTGAGTATTTTGAGATTGAAGGCTAATCGAGGGTTTTGCCGTCCAAAGTATTATTATGTATCATATATATTTGCTTGGTTTTCTTTGTGATTAAACCCTCTTGAACAATTTGGTTTTCACCAAAGTTCTAAACTCAATCGAAGGCGTTCACTCCATGTGATCGTTTTCATTCTTTTGAGGCTTCTTTAATCAAGAGTTTGATTCGAGGAGATATTTGGTAGATTGTTGTCTACGAAGATACACCAAAATCCAAACAAAATTAAAAACAATCAAAAACACAAAAAAAAAATTAAAAATTAACAAAACACCAAAAAGAATCTTCTTTGCTCACCTCCCATTCTACGTGAAGTTTATGCTAACTCGTAGTCAAGCTAAACGAGCTCGTAAACGTCGTCAAATCAAGGAAATCAAGAGACGTTGATTGAAGAACAAACTCCAATTGTTGAACCTATTGTAGAACAAGAAGTCGTCATGGCTAATTGTACTAAGATGGAGTTGCTTCAAGAACCCACCGAGGGTTTTGGAGAGGCCATTGTGATTCCCGCTATCCTTGCTGAGAATTTGGAGATTAAGACGGGTTTAATATCGATGTTGCAAGCAAATAAGTTTAGAGGTCATGAAAAAGACAACCCGCATTACCACATAAGGAATTTTAATCGTCTTACCGCAACTAGCAAGTTTAAGGATGTTCTACATGACGCCATTAAGATGATGTTGTTTCCATACTCGTTAGATGGACCCGCTAAAATTTGGCTCGAGAAAGAACCACCAAATTCAATTTTGACATGGGGTTATCTCGTTTCTAAGTTTGTGAACAAATTTTTTCCACCATCTAAAACAACACATTTGAAAAATGAGATTTCAAGATTTGTACAACGAAATAATGAAAGTTTTTCAATGGCATGGGAACGATTTAAGGAAATGTTACATGAATGTCCACACCATGATTTTTTGGAATTGCATCAAGTTGATACTTTTTATAATGGGCTTAATGATCATGAACGAGATTATTTGAATGCCGCCGCGGGTGGTAATTTTTTGTGCAAAACGACCGATGAAGCTTTAAAGATTATCGAGAATAGATCTAAGGTTTACAACCCTCGTAACACACCGAGTGTTGACAATATGGGTTCGTCATCGTCGTCATCGTCTCTTAGCATTAGTGAATTACATGACGAAGCTAATGAGGAAAATCGGATTTTCGATAGGTTTTCAAATCATATGACTCATTGGAAAGCACAAGATGCTTTGAATTCCGCTTCGGTTAAAGCGGTTGATAAGAGTTGTTTGTCTTGTGGTGGATCTCATGATCTTTCCGAGTGCATTACCACCAGTGGTAACACTTCGAGTGCTTACGTAGCAACGGGAACTTACAACCAAAACGGCCAAGGTTCCCGCCCAAATCAAGCTCCACCAAATCAAAATGCTAATAACTATCAAAACAACAATCAAGGTTGTAATTATCAAGGCAATTCACGTAACTACAACAAAGGGAATTATCAAAATGGGAATGGAAAAGTTGCAAATCAAAACCAAAACCGTCATTTTCAAAACATTACACAAGGTTTTCAAAATGCTCACACTAAAAATCTTCAAGGAGAATTTTTGGATTATGCTAAAGCAAATGATGCTAAATTTGATAACATGCAACATGAGATGATTAGCTTAAGATCCGAGTTGAAAAACGAGCTTAAAAACGAACTTGCTAATGAACTTAAGACTCATGCTAATAAAATGGAAGGAAACGTTCAACGTCTTCAACAAAATCAACAAAAGATGGAACAAGGACAACATGAGATTAAGCAAGAATTGTTAAAAACGGATTTAAGGCAATCAAAATTTGAAGACCGAATGGCAAAAATGTTTGAAGCAATCATGTGTAAACCCTCTTCCTCGGGTGGTCTTCCTAGTGATACCGTTGCAAACCCGAAGGGAGAAATGAAGGTTATTACTACACGAAGTGGTAAAACTTTCAAGGAACCAATCTCTCGTCCAAGTACTTCTACGGAGAAGGAAATCGGGAAAGAAACCGAGGTGATGGTCGAAAAGGAGCATATCACAAGCCCACGAAGTACCGCTCATACCACACCTACGGTTGAACCAATACCAATCATTGAACCCGAGATTCCAAGGCCGTTTCCTAATGTCCAACCCACACCACCCTTACCTTACCCTTCGAGACGAAACAAAGAGAAATTGCAAGAACGTAACAAACAACAAATCGAGCTCTTTATAAAAATGTTTCAACAAGTGCATTTTGATGTGAGTTTAGCCGACGCGTTGTTATATATGCCTCGTTTCGCTTCCACTTTTAAAAGTATGATGAGCGATAAGGAAAAGCTTTCAAAACTTGCTAATTATTCTTCGGTTTATCTTAACCGCATACCGGAAAAAGTTGGTGACCCAGGGAAGTTTCTCATTCCTTGTGACATACAAGATATGAAAGAATGCCTCGCCTTGGCCGATCTTGGTGCGAGCATTAATTTGATGCCATTTTCCATTTGGAAATCGCTTTCGCTTCCGGCTCTTACTCCTTCGAACATGTCTATCGAGATGACCGATCATTCTATGATTTTAGCATGTGGAGTAGCCGAGGATGTTTTCGTAAAAGTGGGGAAGTTCTAATATCCCGTTGATTTCATAGTAGTTGACATCCCCGCGAATCCTCAAGTTCCTCTAATATTAGGTCGTCCATTTTTAGACACCTCAAGATCGCTTATCGACGTTCATGCAAGAACTATCACTTTGAGATTCAACGAAGAGGAACTTGTTATAAACGCTACTCAAAACTCAAAACCTTCTCATGTTTATGCAATCGCTACCATCAATGACATTGACTTAGTTGATGTGGTTTGCGATGAGTTTTCATAAGAAGTGTTTGGTTTTTCCGATAGCTCGTCAAGTGCCAATCCCACTATTTTGGATCCGATTCTTGCTAATTCTACACCAAATCTCACTCCATTCCAAGGAGGCGATTTTACTTCAAATGAAATCGACAATGAAGATGAGGTGATTATTAGTGATGATACTTCTATTCCCCCATTTCTTCCGCCGATGGAAGTTATGAGTGGTGAGCAAAAATCTTCAATCGAGGAACCACCTATCCTTGAATTGAAAGATCTTCCATCTCACCTTGAATACGCATTCTTGGAAGGTGATGACAAGTTTCCGGTTATTATTGCAAAAGGACTTGCTAATGATGAGAAAACCGAACTCTTGAAAGTTCTTAAAGCTCATAAAGGGGCAATTGCGTGGAAAATTTCCGACATTAAGGGTATTGACCCAAAATTTTGTACTCACAAGATTTTAATGGAGGAGGACTACAAACCCGCAATTCAAAGTCAAAGAAGGGTAAAACCCAAAATTCACGATGTCATAAAAAAAGAAGTTTTAAAACTCCTTGACGCGGTAATGATTTATCCTATCTCTGATAGCCCATGGGTGAGCCCAATCCATTGTGTCCCTAAAAAGGGAGGAATGACCGTTGTGCCTAATGAAAACAACGAGTTAATTCGTAAAGACCACTTTCCTTTGCCCTTCATGGATCAAATGTTGGAGCGACTAGCGGGAAATGAATTCTATTGCTTTTTAGATAATTTTTTCGGTTACTTTCAAATCCCTGTCGACCCTCGTGATCAAGAGAATACTACGTTTACGTGTTCTTATGGAATGTTTGCTTATCGTAGGATGTCTTTCGGACTTTGTAATGCACCGAGCACGTTTCAACGGTGTATGATGGTTATTTTTCACGATATGATTGAGAAGTCGATGGAAGTGTCTATGGATGACTTTTCGGTGTTTGGCAATTCGTTCACGTCGTATTTATCTAATCTTGAGCAAATGTTAAAACGTTGTGAAGAAACCAATCTTGTGCTTAATTGGGAAAAATGTCATTTCATGTGTAAACAAGGAATCGTCTTAGGACATAAGGTCTCGAAAGCGGGGATTGAGGTCGATAAAGCTAAGGTAGACGTCATCGCCAAGTTACCTCATCCCAAAACCGTTAAGGGAGTTAGGAGTTTCCTAGGCCACGCGGGCTTTTATCGTCGTTCATCAAAGACTTTTCGAAAATCTCTTGACCTATGACATACCTTCTTGAGAAGGATGCTCCTTTTAACTTCAATGAGGATTGTGTTAGAGCTTTCGAAACTCTTAAAAGGAAACTTACCGAAGCTCCAATTCTTGTTGCTCCTAATTGGGAATTACCCTTTGAAATCATGTGCGATGCAAGTGATTATGCTATATGGGTCGTCTTAGGGAAACGTTATGAAAAGCATTTTCGTCCTATCCATTATGCTAGTAAGACGATGACCGAGGCTCAAATAAAGTACACCACAACGGAAAAGGAATTCCTTGACCTGGTCTATGCTTTTGAGAAATTCCGACCTTATCTCGTCTTGACTAAAAGCATCGTGTATACCGACCATTCGGCTATCAAGTATCTCTTAGCTAAGCAAGATGCTAAGCCGTGATTGCTTCGTTGGATGCTCCTCCTCCAAGAATTTAATGTCACCGTGCTTGACAAAAAAGGAGCCGAGAATCTAGCGACCAATCATCTCTCTCGTCTAGAAGATCCTCACAAAGATGTTTTCGAGAACAAGGAAATCACCGAAACATTTCCTCTCGAGACTCTCGGTGTAGTGAATTCAAAAGACACCACCCCATGGTTTGCCGGCATTGAAAATTACCATGCGGGCAATTTCATAATCAAGGGTATGACAACACAACAAAAGCGAAAATTCTTTCGTGACGTCAATTTCTATTTTTGGGACGACCCTTATCTCTTTCGGGTTTGTGTGGATCAACTCGTTCGACGTTGTGTTTTTGGTGCCGAAGCTTCTAACATCCTTAGAGCTTGTCACGAGGGGCCCACGTGTGGTCACCATGGTGCTAATCTCACGGCTAAGAAAGTGTTCGATGCCGGCTTCTTTTGGCCTTCTATCTATCGTGATGCACACGCACTTGTGAAGTCGTGTGATTCGTGCCAACGTCAAGGAAAATCATCTCAACGTGATGAAATGCCGCAAAACATAATTCAAGTGTGTGAGATTTTCGACATTTGGGGAATAGACTTTATGGGGCCGTTCCCATCTACTCATGGTAACAAGTATATCCTCGTCGCGGTTGACTACCTTTCTAAGTGGGTGGAAGCTAAGGCCTTACCTACTAATGATGCTCGTGTGGTAGTGAAGTTTTTGAAGCAACTATTCTCTCGGTTCGGAACCCCTAGTGCTATTATAAGCGATCGTGGAACCCATTTTTGTAATGAACAATTCGAGAAGGTCTTAAAGAAATATGGAGTTACTCATCATCTTTCTACGGCTTATCACCCGCAAACGAGTGGGCAAGTCGAGGTTTTGAACCGAGCTTTGAAGAGGATTTTAGAGAGGTCGATTGGAGAAAACCGTGCTTCATGGTCCGACAAACTCGATGATGCTTTATGGGCTTTTAGGACCGCTTATAAGACACCTATCGGTTGTACTCCTTATAAGTTAGTCTATGGGAAGAATTGTCATCTGCCCATTGAATTGGAGCACAAGGCATATTGGGCCCTTAAGCATGCAAATTTTGACTTGAAGACCGCAGGAGATCACCGGAAAATACAATTGAATGAATTGGATGAACTAAGAGATAATGCTTATGAAAATTCATTGATTTTCAAAGAAAAGACTAAAAAGTTTCATGATGCGAAGATTAAAAACCGGGTTTTTAACGTTGGTGATCAAGTGTTACTTTTTAACTCAAGATTGAAAATATTTTCCGGGAAATTGAAATCTCGTTGGTGGGGTCCTTTCACCATTACACAAGTGTTTTCTTATAGGACCATCGAGCTAGCTCAAAATGATGGTCCTAACTTCAAGGTGAATGGACATAGGCTTAAGCACTACTTTGGTGGGAAAATTCCTTCAATGGTTGACCTTGACCAAGTCACCTTCCCTAATGATAATTAGCATTGAGGGGATCAAGTCGAGCTCATGACTCGGTAATCAAAAACGAGGTACCTCGTGGGGGAGATCCCATGCTTATCCTTTTATGCTTTCTAATAAATAATGAGAGGGGATATGTGCCCTTCCAACTCGTTGTCTCGTGGTTGTTTGTGATTGTGTTATCTAGCTTATCATCATCATCTACGATTGAAGACTCTCGTGTTCATTTACGTGAGTCTCCATCATTTGCTTGAAGAAGTTTTTCACTAATCCATGACATATCCTTTATTGTTCTAACAATTATCTTTTAGCATAATTAATAAACGACTTTAGATATATTGTTGATCACCCTTTCCATGCTAGATCCTAAACATTCGACTCTTCGTCTCTAGTATGGGGGTGCTGCACCTTTAGACTCGAAACATTGAGGACAATGTTTACTTTTAGTATGGGGGGTGAATAGATACTTGCTTTGCTACGCCCTCATGTTTTCCAACTTTCAGTGTTTTGTTTTATTGCTAACAAGGTTAAAATTGGCCAAATTTTAAATTTTTTTCTTAGTTGTAATAAGTGTTTTTAAGACACAAATGTATATTTTCCGATGGGTAGAATAAGAGCTAATTTTTGACTTGATGGGCATTTTGAGCCCTTTACATTCCTTAACCCGCTCAATTCAAGTTTTGCTAGACTTTTATATAGGGAACTTTAAAACGCGAAAGTCTTAGCTCATTCACGTTAAGAACAAGAACTTTTCGCAAGTTCCTATAATTGATCCTAGAAAGTCACTTATCAAGGGAACTATAAAATGCATTCTCTAAACTTGAAAAAGTCTAAGAAAGTGCAAGATCCTATAGGTTGCTTGAAAACACAAAACTTTGATTTGATATAGTCTTAATGAAAGCTAATCCAAATTTGGCTTAATTTTGACTTGCATGGCTAAGTATTCACGAGTCTCTTTAATTAGAGGTCTTTATATAGTGAAGAACAAGAAATCATAGAGGTAGACAAGTGATTATGCTAAACGTAGAACATGAAAATGTTCTTTCAAAAACTCATATGTTTTTAATTGTGGCTTTTTCTTCCCATAAGATCAATGCATTAGGAATAAAAATAATTGCAATAAGTAAGGTCGTACGATTTGAAAGGTTACTTGGCTTCTAGCACAAGATCGTTTAAAAGTTGCGCGGGGTTGAATAGAGTTCATAGCCAAGGCATAACTTATTGAAGCGGGACGCGAAGATTGGTGAAGATCCAAAAAGGCCCTAAAAAGGCATGATGAGCTCTATTTTGTTACTAAAGATCCAAGATGATGTGAAGTATCATTGTTCCAAAATTAATATGAAGGATCGAGACACACGACGAAAAGCAATTACTCCCCTAAAGATCATGGAGAAAATCTATCCAAAAAGACCCTTACAAGGTATGAGGATAAATATATCCAAGTCCGAAAAGGAGGCGGATCGTTGTATATCAAAGTCCAAAATAAAGATTGAAGAAAAATGATGAAGTCGTGGTCCAAATATGAAAAATCTCTCAAAAACGTCAAGTGAAGAAATTCCGAAATATGAAGAAAATACCATAATTTCAAAGAACGTCTTCCCAAGATTTGAAGTATGAAGTACATGCCAAATATCGATCCAAGAAAGGTCTCAAATCGTGAAACGAGAAGCCGTTTTAAAAGATTTTGTCCTTCGGCTAACTATCGATTAAATCGTGCTACTTTGCTTTCGGACTAATAAATAATCTAATATGTCAATATGAATCACTTGTGATCCATGACAAATAGTTAAAAAATGCTAGTAACCCATTTCCTTTTATAATAACTAGGATTGCGGGGAGAAAAAGTAATACACAATTTGGACGTCTGAGTAGTGTTAGCATTGTGACTTGTACCAACAATGATCTCGTTTTTACACTTAGCATGGAATGTATGACAATCAAGGATGACGAAATCTACTCTATGGGACATTCACTTGTTTCTATTCATTGGCCCTAGAAGTCACATTCGGGATGAAAATCATACATTATGTCTTTACACATTTTCGTAGTATTGTTGCAAGTCTTTTACTTTTCAATAAAGGGTAATAAAATTGAATTTTGGTGATACTTAGATACTTTATTCTAGCATTGCGTGAGGGCACGTGAATGGCTTAGTATGGGGGAGTGATGAGATGGCATTTATACATGATCTCATCGTTCTTTTCGGGCTTTAAATGCATTAAAATATTATTAAAAACCATATATATGCTTGTATTTGTTTACTTGTGTGTTTTAGGTATGGATATCATGAAAAAGACAACAGATCACAAGAAACAAGGAAAAACGGACACGAGAAACGAAGCCGTACAAAGAACCGGGCCCTAGTCATGAATTATCCAAGATAATTCCTTGAAGACTTGAAGATGTACAAGATTGATGCTCAAAATATGAAGAAATGACACTTAAAACCCTTGTATATTCATAATTACAAGTTTGGTCCCTTAAGTTTGTCATAATTACAAAATGGTCCTTCAACTTTGAAGAAATGACAAGTTTAGTCCCTCAACAATTCTAATTTGTCAAAAATGGTCCCTCATGAAGTCAAAGATACTATGAAGACCTTTGAAGATCAATAAAGTCCAAAATCAGTCCCTCAAATATTCAAAAATGGCAAAAATAACCCTTGAAACATTTTTGCCAAAGTTTTAGGGCAAAAGTGTGAAATCAGAAAGTTCTATAACAAAGGGAATACGTTTTGGTGGCTGAAAAACTTGATTTATCCATTTCACCAAAACACAAGGGCCAAAGGTGTTCAAATTAAACATTCAAACACTTTTTGCGCCAAACAACTAAACAATCCACCAAAACCGGATCAAACTAGTTACTATTCACCATGAAGAACCAAGGACTTACCTTCACTTAAACAAAGGGTAAATCCAAATTAACCCTACCCACGCTTGATTCACACATGCAGAAACTCATCCCACACCCAAAACCCTCACTCCCACTCACCAAAGGGTCCCACCATTTAAGACGTCCACCTATCACATCACAACTTAACCTTCAAGCTTTGCCACGTGGCCAAATCAACAACTGACACTCTTTGCTTGGTTACAAAGCTAAAAAGAACGTCTAGGATGCATTTGGACAGCTCAATATCAAAATTCGTCTAGAAGATTCAAGGGCATTTCAGAGACTTCATAGCTTGGGTTTTCTCAGTGCAATCGCAGCCTTTGTGGCCTATATAAGGACTCCTCAACTTGTGAGAGAGCCTCGTTCCAGTCTTACCTTTTAAACATTGTAATTCCTTTTTGAATTTTATAAAATTTGGTATTTTGAGAAAATAGTAATTCCTTTTTATGTTTTTGATAGTTGGTGTTGTTTAAGGGTAATTCTGAGTTCCATTATATGTTATAAGTGTGCTTGAATCTTGTGGTTCAAGGACGTTTATGTTTGGTAAGGTTTTCAAGTTTGAAATAAGCTTGATAAGTGGTTTCTGATTTTGCTATTTATCTTGTACTAATCCTTGTCCAAAAGCTATAAGCTCTTACAAGCTTGTTGATACCAAGCTTTTGAAGGGATTGGACCCTTTGGTTGGGCTGTTTGTTCATTGTGTTGAAGAAATCAAGCCCTTGAGTTTCTGCTTTGAAACATCAACCAAGGAAGTCATTCATCTTCTTTGTTGAAGTACCTTGGTCTTGTTCTAGTTGTTGAACAAGGTCCAAGGAGCATTGCTAGTCCTCCTAGGATGTTGTGGAGGACAGGTATAAGCTCTTGTTAAGATTCCTCTAAAAAATCAAATGATATTGTCTGTTTCATGTTTTGCTATGTGATTTGGTGATTTTGTGTTTGTGCTTTGTATTTTATGGTTGGTATCTGTTAGTTGTCACCTAGTGTAGCTATTTGATCATTAAATCAGTAGGTTGTTTGAAGGATTAAGAAGTTTGTTTGAAAAGTGCTTATTAAAGGATTGTTTGGGATTACTGGTTCATAAGGCCTTGTGGCCTTGTGCCCTTGGTTCTTAGGGTTTGGGAAGTCTAAAAAAGTCATAATAAATAAGTTTTAATCATTGGATAAGTTTCTGAAAGTTTGGAAAAAGGGATTTCAAGTTTTGCAAAAATCTGATAAAAGGTGTTTTGAAATTGGTCAAACACATCAGATCCAATAACTTCTTTGTTTATTGGATCTAAGGTCTGAAATCAGGTTTGGGAATAGTTTAGGTGATAAGCAATATATTGATTATCTGGTTGTTAAATTTGGTGGCTTATTGAGTGTGATATAGCTTATCAAAGTTGGCTGAAGTGGTCATTTGCATCAGCAAAGTGACCACCTAATTTTGTGCTTGCATTTGTATCTCTAGTGTATGCCTTGTGGTTTTGTTGCTTGGAACTTGTTTATGTGCTGCTTATGAGTGATTTTGCTATTTGGTGTGCCTTGTATCTGGCTTATAAGCTAACTGGCGTATTAAGCCCTTTTTTCCAAAATCTGTCATCAAAAGGTCAACTGACCTCTTGATTCACAAGGACTCCTCCTTGAGTTCTTCACAAAAATTTCTTATAACAAGCCCTTATACCATCCCTGATCATTTGGTGAACTTTGGAGTACTTTGACTTTTGGTCAACTAAGCACAAATTGGCTTATTTTTGAGAACTGCTTGGTACATGCAACAACTTGTTTTTTGTAATAGAACTCATTTTACTTAGCTTATTAACAAGTCTGGAAGGTTACAAGTATTTTGGTTAAGCTTTTGCTAGAAAACTAGCTTATTTGGCTTTTTCAGCCAGCTTATTGGTTCACACAGCTTATTCTACTTTGCTTTTTGTGATTTTCTTGATTGATTATTCTTAGTTAAGCTATTTGTGAGCTTTTGCAACAAACCAGAGCTTCTGAAACCCCTTAGAACTCTAACCCGATTATTTTGTCGTTTAGTGGATTTCTATTTTGCTTATTTCTGGCTTATTGAATGATCTTTTTCAAAATTTCTTTTTACAGATCTCTTAGGCATCTCAAAAGAAGGTTGTGTGTTTAAACAGAGCTTATGGCATTGGCTTATTGCTTAATGGGCTTATTGGCCCAATAAGAATAAGCTGTTTGTTATTTAAGCTGTGATAAGCTTATTTTCAGCTTTTGGGCCTTCAGACTTTTGTGCTTAGAATTAAATTTTGAGTCAAATAGGGCTTTTTAGGTCAATTGGGCCAAGTTTGACTTTTTGGGCTAAAAAGCCCAATAGTGTTGACTATTTTTGGTTTTAGCCCATTTGGGGGCCTATTAGGGGTAATTTGGTCATTTCACTTTCATTTTCAGATTATTTAGGTTAAAATAAACTAGTTTGCAAGTTTGTAGAATTCTTTATAATTTTTGGATTTTTAATATTATTTTAATATTATTTTATTATTATTTTTCAGATTTCATATTTTTGCACTTTTTATATTTTTCTTAGGTTAAAAACATTTAAATAGGATTTTTGCAACTCTTAGATTAATTTTATCTTCATTAGATTATTATTTATAACTATTTCAAGTTTTAATAGTTTTTAAATCATTTTAAATAGTTTTTCTTAGTTTAATGTTTTACCAAAATAGTTTTTAATCTTTTTAGGTCATTTTAGAGGTTTACCAATTGAAAAATTTTTATTTGGGCTTTTTGATAATTAATTTGATTTTTAGGGCTTTAATTAGCATTTAAAAATTAGTATTTAATTAATTAAAAGGTTTGAAAAAGTTTTGATCATTGGTAAACTATTAGTTTATTTATTTTGACTTTTGGTAACTTTTTGGGAATTTTTTAGAATTAATTTTTATTTTTGCTCTTTTTACGGTTTTACATTTAGTCGTTGTAGTAATTAATTTCACGTCTTCGTCATTCTATTTTCTTATCCCCTTCTTTCAAATATTAATCTCAAATCAATTACGAATTATTCACACACATATACCTCCTTGAGAAACGAACTTCATTGGGTCATTAACACTTGATTTTCCTAAATCATTTGTTTAATACTTCCCCTATTTACCTCCTTTTCCTAAAGGTGTGGTAAAACACTACAACCAGTCTTATGGAAACACCGGTGAATTAATAGTAACTCCTTTTCGCTATGCTTGACCAAATCTTTTACTTGTTAACAAAAATTGGAAATTAATCTATTTTGATTCGGTAGTTTTTTTAATATTTTTTAGATGAGTTTCTAACTTAGTATTGCGATCCGAATAATTTCAAAAGAACTTCATTTTTAGATATAGCACGGAGTGGGCGCGGGCGCGTAGTTAAACCGCCCCTACACAATCACTACACGAAAAAATGTTTAAATGACGAGTAAAAAATTGTCATTAATAGAAGAAAATTGGCACTACTTAATGACGAAAATTAACGTCGTCACTTGCACTATAGTGTTTCACAAATAAAAAAGAGGTAAATGTTATAAATAAACAACGTACTATCAAAACATGTCCATTATATACTGAATGAAAAAACCAGTTATCGTTAGTACTTTCGTTAACTTAGAATTTAGTTTTACATTTTTAGTCCCCTTAGCTTACATCATCATCATCAACAACTATCACATTCCCATTCCTAGATCCACAAAAACAAAATCCATATTCCCAGATGATGAAGATAAAGTTGCATCTTTCATTTTTCCCAACCAATATTCCAGTAGTAAACACAAAATTGCTAAAAACATAACACGAAATCTTAATTCGTCTAAATCCGAATCACAACCACATATTAAATGCTTTCATACTTGATTCGCCTAAATCTGAATCACAACCACATACCGGATCAACGAACCTTTGTTTTAAGTTGTTACTGTAACCAACACAATTGATAATCACCATTGTTGACCAACACTGGATCCACGAATCTTTTGATAAATGAAGTGAATAATGTTCCAAAAAATTATGAAGTTCTTGATCTTCTTATAAGGACTGATGGAGCTAATGGAGATTCTGATGATCCTGATTTGGAGACAACGAATGATACTCATATACATGATAGAATAAACAATAAGGTTGATGATGATCTTGTTGTACAAGTACTAGAAGTTAAAGATCTTCTTGAAGGGTACAGTAGCAACTTAGATGGATCCAGGTTTTTCTTATATGACTATATCCAAACACCTCCTCATCCCATCTTTTTCTCCATGTAAATCTTTTTACCCATAAACATTTAAGAACCATTAAATTTGGTCTCTACTACTTCATCAAAGATCCAAAATAATACAACAAGCAAACATTAAGTGATTAAGGGAATATATTACATGTTCGGTTATAGAAATCCAAATTTGTTGGCGCCGCCAAACAAAAAAAGAATTAAATCTGGTCTCTACTACTTCGCTGCACTATGACTTAGTCTGGATTCTATTTATGATTTTTTGGTTAATGGGGAGCAATACTCAGTATTCGGCTTTGTTCTAAATGTGCAAGTTTGGTTGTGTATACAAAAAGCCAATAACAGTTTATATAGAACATAAAACAAATCCAAACATTGTTTATTTTCAAAAAGTAAAACCAATATGTTTTGACTGATTTTTTTGACTTGACTTTCCAATCTTTCAATAAAAAAGTTAAGGGAATAATATACATGGCGTATGAATCGGTACATACGTGTTCAATTACATGTTCGGTTATGATTGTTAAGGAATTTATTGTTTTGATTGCTTAATCGGTTATTCGAATTCGAGGTTAGTGGATTCTGGGTTAAGGATGATCAACAATATTTTTTTAGGATTGTGTTTTTGGAAGATGAAGAAGATTTGTTGATGATAATGATGTTAGCTAAGGGGACTAAAAATGTAAAACAAAATTCCAGGTTAACGGAAATACTAACGGTGACTGGTTTTTTCATTAAGTCAAAGGTAAAATCTCCAGTCAAGTATGTATTTAGTACATAAAAAAGTTTGGTGTGTATAATCGACACGTTTCGATAGTACGTTGTGTATTTAGGACATTTACCAAATAAAAAGTGATGAAATTAGAATTTGACACTAAATTTATGACAACCCTAATTCGTCAGTTAGGGCTGTGTGACAGCCAGTTTCTTTACTAAATTTCATCACTAAATTAAGTGGCTAAAGTGGTCTAAAACTAGTGCCGAAAGAAAGGCGTCTATATTTGGATCAACCTAACGGGAAACTAATGAGACCTTGAAGTCCAGTAGTGACGAAATATTTTCTCACTTTCCGAAATCCGACATCCCGAATAATGTGATACCTGTAATTGTAAATATGATTTGTAGACCGAAAATATGCAAAACTTATTTTTAGTCGATTACAAGAAACTACTTGATTCATACAAAAGCCGAAACATCAGAGCTATATCCGACAATTTAGGATTTGTAACACATAATTGCAACAAGTTATAAAAAGATACTAAAGGTCCTATAATAGAATTTACAATGGTAAACTATTTATACAGATATTATCGGCCTCAACTCTAGTCAAAGATTCATAGAATCCAAATTCCATCATTGCTAGGTTTTATTTTGGTGGGTAATGCGCCAACAAAAATGGTATTTTTTTTAGAATTCGATATGGATGAATATAATTCACTGAAAATTTCAAAATAATTCAGGATAGACCTGGATTTAATCAGATACAATTTGAAGGATTTTGTAGGTTCATTGATGAGGGTTTGACATAAGAACTTTTTAAGTTTCCTAAAATTGAAGATACGAGTGTTTGGAAAATTGCTTGGAATCAACCCTGATTTTGTATGCGTAAGTGGTGTAAGTGTAACTCTTTTGAACTTTCTTCCACCAACCCAACATTGATATAGTCACTACTTTTCAACTTTTCGTGCTAATTGAATGTCAAAATAACTTTGAATAGACTTCACGAATGAATATATCTTGTAAACTAGTTAAATTTTACACTTTATATACCTTTGCATATATAAAAAAAGGAAACAAAATCCCATTTTTTAAGTGTAACATTTTTTATAATTTTTTTTCATTTATGTCTTCTTCCCGAACAACAAAAAGTTTTTCTATAATATGTTTAGTATAACCAACAATGCATGTAAGGATGAAATTTATAAATACTATGTCTACTTTCTAAACTGACTCATTATGTTTTTTGGATTCGTGACTCTTACATAACATTTATAGGTAATTTGGGTATTTAATTCATCTTGAGGCAAAAAAGATAAACTTTGGTTAATAAACACGGATTTTAGCCAACTAAATTGCACCTCCCGATCAGATGTGACATATGTGCGGCTAAATCGATTTAGCCGCACATATGTTGAAAGGTATAAGTTTTACCCCATTGTATAAATGATTTAATACAAGAATTTTTATATTCAAAGACTAAGGAATGTTTGGTTTGACTTATATAACGTAAGTCCATTTCCGTTTATATAATATGGGATACTTTATTTACGGAACCCATTTTTGTGAAAGAATTTGTAAAACTCTTGTTTTTGAAGGCGAACATATAAGTTTGAAGGAGTACATGTATCTTTTTGAAAGTGTACATGTATGTTTTTTATCCGTGCACATACATGCATGCACGTTTTCAATAATGTATGTTTTTGAATGCGTGCATATACATGCATGCACGCACTCAAACATATATGTTTTTGGATATATTTTTTTTTTAATTTAATTTTGATCAAAAAAACTTCAAATATGCTAGGCGAATAAAAATATTCTCTAAAAACATAGATTCACACCTTCAAACATACATGTTTGCCTTCAAAAACAAAAGTTCTGCCAGTTCTGTTATTAAAATGAGTTCTGTAAATAAACTTACACTATATAATATAAGTTTTAATTTTGTAGCTTATTTGAATACTTATGGGCTTATATAAGTTTATTATATCATGGTAAACTTATATAAGCCCCAAAGTCTGAAAATAATCCACAAAATTAGGCTTATTTTGATACTTATAAGCTTATATAAGTTTATTATATCATAACAAACTTATATAAGCCTATAATTATCCAAATAAGTCATAAAATTCAGGCTTACATTATATAAGCCAAAATAAGCTTAAGTTATATAAGCTAAAACAAACAGCCCCTAAACAAGAACAACATATTTAAACAACCAACATCTTAGAACTATATACACTAGTTAAAGACTTGCAACATATTTAACATTTAGAGAAGAAAAAAAGGATCATCTTTTATTTACATTAGTTCTAAAATTACACATCCGTGACACATTTGTTTTCTCTCTCCTTTCACATAGCTCATAATAAAAACTCACCATTCAACCGTAGTAAAAAAACTCACTGTACCCACATTTTTTTATACTTTTATTTTTAAAATAAAAACATAAAGTAAACGTACAAAATTAAAAAAAATGTAAAACGTAATTAATTAAAATACGAACGAAAATAAAAAACAATACACTACGAAAAAATATAAATACAATACACTACAAAAGAAAATAAAAATACAAAAAATACAATAAAAACATTACATTACAATTAATCTGATTCCAGATCATCCGAATTAGATCTCAGTCCAGATTCCGACCTTATTTGAATATAAAGAACCATGCCAATAAAGAAAAGTGCCCATACTACGAATTGAATAATGTTATAGGTGAAAACCAACAATCCAATATGAGAAACATATGTGCACAATCAAGCAAGCAAACATGAAAAATATAGTGTAAATTGCGTGATACCTAAAACATGTTGCTAAACTCTAGTTAAATATAGAGAATTTAATATTATTGGACGTAATATGTATTCACTTTATTATTGTTAGGTTTTTTACAGACCAACTTTTTGTACGCATGGTCTCAAACTCTCAATTATGCCATGCGCGGCACCCTAATTATGTTGACGTGTTCATACAATGGAGCTGCTTGATAATCACTTGGCACAGTAATGAAAATTTATCGTAATGAATGGAAGGCGTGGCATACTGGCATGCATATATACTTTATTATGCCATATTTGTTACAAATACTTTCCTTTCTTTCTTACCGAGCCTCGTGTACTTGACTCCATTAGATTATGCTAATTTAATACTGTACCAGCTTTGTACTGTGCAAGTAATTGATGATGATACATACTATAAGCTCCTGCTTGCTTTCTGCAAAACAACACTTAACATGTCATAGATGGAGCTGCTGACACTAATGTATTGTACCTCGCGATTTATTGCTTGCAAAGACTGAATTGATTATCTATTTTGCCATTCAGGTGAAATAAGCCAACAGAGCATCAAATCAGAAAAGATGTTATCTTGTTTCTTACTCAACCAGCCTGTAGGCCGGTGACTCCATTTATGACGATAGCTGGTAATAAAGAGTGATCCGAATATCCGAGCTGGACGAGTAGTTGATCAGTGGTTCAGAATTAATTAATTCCTTCTAGCTGATAGAATTAAATGTTATAGTTTGCACTTTTGCTGTTTTGCATATATCTGCAAGAAGAATAAAATATCAACTACCATATAATATCTGCTTCTTTATGATGTTTTAAAACCTGGTTGATCCGGTCTCTTCAACCCTTAGAAAACCGGTCTAGATGTGGAGGTGTTTTTGCTTGGATGAAAAGCGGATTGAACCACCTATCGGGTTTACTTGGTTTGATAATCCCAGCCGGTTCATTATTTTCTTAAGAATTAATCTTATACAAACTTTTTTTCCTTCCATGAAGCTTTGTAAGTTTGAGGGTAATCTACCATAGTCTGTTATAAAACATCATCAAAGAAAGAACACCTTAAAAAGGTTTTAAAACATCATCAACTACAAATTCAACCATTAAAGTATTAATTAAGCTCACAAACCAACAAAAAGCTCTTTGAAACTGTGTAAGTAAAGCCACATATGTTGTTATAAGCCTCGCAAAGAGCTCAGGCTCAACTTGGCTTATTTTCACCCCTCGAGATAACCAAACCACTGTGCATAGTTGTTTCACCTCTTTTTATCTCCTTCATAAACATACAACATTATTTTGATGAAATATTATTTATATTATTAAGTTTTATCAGTGGATTCTGTGGAAATCATTTACAAAAATTTAGAAAAAATTTCGACAATTTAAAGGCACCTTAATTAGTACTGCATGAAACTTATTCCTTTTGTATACAAAAATTTACCTTCCTAAATGGAATTCATTTACAACTTGAACTCCTTTTACGTGGCCTTATACTCCTAGAATAGCTCAAATCAGCCGATCATGTATTGTTAATTAGATCAATATTGAGTCGATACGAAGATACGAAGATAACATTTTAAGTAATCCGGTCATGCAAAGGGAACTACAGTTAGTGTAAAAATAAATGATATATTATATACCGGATATTGTGAAATTTCTTTTAAATCTTTCAGAAATAATTCGTTATAACTGATGTCATGTGTATACACGATCTTGTGCAATTTTTTAAATTTTTTTCAAGAATTTAAAAGAAAAAACCTTATTATTTAAATTTAGACATTGTTTATAACTTCATTCATCCTAATATTATTGTCCGTCTTTTTTATTCGTTATCCAAAATTTTGGGACATGTCCTCGTCAAATGTTTTGATCAAATTTCGCATTGCGTCACAGTGAAAGTCTTGATAGCAACATTTTATCGTTTAGCTCCTTTGGTGAGGACAGGTGTGTCTTTAATATAAGTCTCATGGCACATTCTACTATTTGTCGTTGCGCTATATGTACAAAACACACTCATACGCCAAAAATACAAATAGCCGTTTAGCCTACACAGACACACTGTTAAATTTTCTATGTTCATTATGTTGTATTTTTAAAAAGATTTAGTGCATAATTTTAAGGGCATAAAATGATTTATTTTAGATTAAAGTCATTTGACAAAATTATAGAAGATGAGGGTCTAAACTGGAACATTGAAGCTTATATAAAGAACAATCTACATCTTGTTCTCATGACAAGCATAGAACCACCAGCTCCAATACATATGTTTTTTCACCAAGTGTTAATTGTAATATTTTTTGGCTCCGTCGCACAAAAAAGAAAAATTCTACTTGATGAAATGGGTGGTCTCGAAATTTTAAGACACGGTAATATTTTTACTTTTAAGACACAATATGGATCATATTTCTTTTTTGGTCGCTTGATTCCGTGTGTCTTATGAATCTCGCTGAATAGGCTAAAACAATTTAAAAGTTCTCTTAATTTTCAGTTTTGCATAACCTGAAATTTGTTGTACATTTTTATTATAATGATCTAATATAGGATTTGGTATAAGTGAATTTTCGAAATGAACTTTTAATGTAACACAAACCTTATTATAGGTGAACTACCATAAGACTACCAGTTATCATTTGATCGTTATAGTTGTGTGGTTAATAAATTTTTAAAAAATGCAAATTTGTCTTTATATTTATGGTAACAAAAATATGTTTTGAATAATTTTTAATTGGTATAAGATTTATTTTGTTGTAAGCGACACAATTTTATCCATAATTTCTTTTAGTTTTCAATATTTTACCCGGAAAGGCATCACCGGACCATCTGACCATTTGACTTATTGATCCATTAATCTTTTATTTTCTTTTTAGCTATGTAGTGGCTTGTGGTGGAATTGTTGTCGGTACTGGAATTCTTGGTCTGCTCATTTTGGAAGCATACTAGAACGCCATGAAACATCTAATGAGGACATGGCGAAAGAGGGCCGCCCTAAGCTTATTTCAGCTCGCTATCACAACCCTTCCATTGATATTCTTCTCGTCCATGTTTTTCGAAGAAGATATTAACTGGAATTCTCTACAGATTTCTGGTACGCTTTGGTTGGATTTCTAATTGCTTCGTTCAGTTTGCACTCCACTCACATCGGAAGTTGCAAACAATTCTCAGCCGAAGTCGTGACACAGCTAAGGCAAGTCTTACTGTTACCAAATTGCCACCTAACAACCCCGCCACCTAACGATCCCGCCACCTAACGATCCCGCCACCTAATAATCCATGGACCTGACCGTGAACATTTAGCCAAAGGTGTAGAATGGCTTGCAAGAGGAACCCCTGCCAAGAATGATTCGCCAACCATTGATGCGGCGAATGTAGCAGCCAACCTAAGGTTGGTGTTAATGATGGATCTTGGTGTGTGAGATTTGTTGTTATGATACTTGTTATTATGGATGTTTATTTTCATAGTAGTAGTTGATAAGTGATAAAGCTTTCAAATTATCTTTTTGACTAGGTAATCAGATTATCTTTAATCGAAACATGTAGACCTTGAAATTTAAATGACTTTTTTAGGAAACCTTAATGGTTTCTTTGGCTTAGAAAAAAAAATTATTTTGCTAAATTAGAGATTGGACCAAAGTTGGCTCGATTTTATTCGATTAGCCATTAAATTATCACCTCTTAGATCCTTTGCTCTAGTTAAACGAAAAATTTTTTAGAAAAAAATATTCGAAAGATAAACCAATTGATTGAATCTAAAAAATATAATTCGCAAATAATGTCATATTTGTTTCGTTGGAGAATATGTTTCCAAAGTAAGTGTCATATATTGAACGTAACACCAAATGTATCTACATGTTGAATGACTTAGTGATATCGGTAAAAAAACAATATTATAACATTACAATTAGATGTTACGTGTATGTTTAACAATTAGCTAAAAGACACGTGAAATTCACAAATATTTTAAAATGAATTTTTTTATGCCTTTAAGGATGAAAGTGCCTATAAGTTATGAGTTCGAAACATGAAGAGATAATTAATACTGTAGAATTTTTTCGGGTGTTGCACTAATTTTTTAGAAGACGTTGCAGAGATTATTAGGCTAAAATGAATTAATAGTATAGTGGAGAATAATAATGAGACGTAAGATATAGTGAAATAGACATGCGAATATTGTACAATTTTATCACATAAAGAGGGCGTGATGACATGGTAGACCAAACAAAGTAAACTTTCCATAAGATACAAAACAAAATATATAAACAAAACAACATATGATCTCATAACCTAAGGACAATCCTCAAGGCCAAAAGTCTTACACTAGAAAATCAAGAAGCACAATGAATGTCCAACTAATTAAGTAACGTAAAACCCCTTAGAATCCGGGCTTAACATTAAACCTAAGAATGAATTGGTCCCCTTCTATTATGAGTAAGAAATGCTAATGATTAAAATTAAGAATAATGTGCCACACCAAAATCATAGATGTACGATTTACCTAAGATGTCGGAAAGCAGGAACAGCCCGAGATCCTTGTCGGCGAACTATCTTGCTCTTCGACCTGTTTTGGAATTTTTTTCAACCCGGGCTATGTTGTTTGGATCATTCCAAAAATTGACTTGTTTGTCCCAATCTTCTTCTCATAGCCCGATGGAGGGTTTTCGGATCCTCTCCACATCAATATTGCCCTCCGCGTCACGTACCAACCACTTTTTCTTAAAATCCGTCTTGGTTGTATTATACTATTTTGTACAATGGGCATTTATGCATGCCCGACTATTCTTCCATTCTGGGGATTCCTGGTGGGGACGGAGGTCACACAGCCATATACAACAAAAATACAGTTAGAGATATAATTTACGTATTTATATAAATTTGTTTATTTATTTATATGATATCAATAAATAAAAGAATTTAAATAATTAATTAAGCTAAATTTGTTTATTTATATATGAGATATAAATAAATAAACGAATACACATAAATAATTCATCTAAATTTGTTTTTTATTTATACGATATAAATAATTAAATGAATTCAGATAAATAATTATCTAAAGTTATTTATTTATCTATATCTATATCATATAAATAGATAAATGTGCACAATTAAATAAATAATGAAATCACTTACCCCATCTTCGGGGACACGTCACCGGGGATAATTTATCCTATTTTTAGCAATCGTGTTAACAGTAATCTTCTTCTTAATTATAGCCAAAGATTTTCCCCGACGACATGTCGTCGGAGATACATTGGGGGGAAAATTACCCACCATTTTTTGGCAAAAAATTTGGTCAAATTTATGTTTGTCAGAGATACATTGGCGGGAAAATTTCCCACCATCAACAGTTGACTAAATTTTTTTTCCCAAATTCTTTGCCACGTCAGACTTAGTTTGTCGTTTAGTGGGCTTTCCCCATCGATAGTTGTTGCCGGGGAAACCATCGATGGGGAATCGTAGTATTGTTGTAGTGTATATACCCCATTGAATAAATGGTTTAATCCAAGAATTTGTATATTCAAAGACTCGGGGGTGTTTGGCTTGACTTATATAAAGTAAATTTATTTCGGTTTATATGATATAGGCTTCAATTTTGTGACTTATTTAGAGACTTTTGGTCTTATATAAGTTTATTATATCATGGTAAACTTATATAAGCTTCTAAGTCTGAAAATAAGTCACAAAATTAGGCTTATGTTATATAAGCCGAAATAAGCATATTCTGACTTACATTTTATAACACTCAATTTTTTTAAACTTATTTAGAGACTTATAGGCTTATATAAGTTTATTATATCCTAACAAACTTATACAAGCCCATTATTGTCCAAATAAGCCACATAATTCAGGCTTACGTTATATAAGTGAAAACAAATAGCCCCTAAACAAGAACAACAGATTTAGACAACCAACGTCTTAGAACTGATTTAATAACTGCATCTTTTTCTAAGACATGACATAAAGTTTTCCTACATGTTTTCTAAACTGAACATTTAGAGAAGAAAAAAAAGGAACATCTTTAATTTACATTAGTTCTAGAAGTATCATATCTGCGACACTTTGTTTTTTCTCTCCGTTCACTTAACTCACAAAAAATTCACCATTTAACCGTAATAAAAAAACTCACTTACCCCCATTTTTTTATACTTTTATTTTTAAAATAAAAATGTAAAGTCAACGTAAGAAATTAATAAAAATGTAAAAAGTATTAAATTAGAATACGAACGAAAATAGAAAAACAATACAATACGAAAAATATAAATAAATACGCTACAAAAGAAAATAGAAATACAAAAAATACAATAAAAACATTAAATTACAATTAATCTGATTCCAGATCATCCGAATTAGATCTCAGTCCAAATTCTCACCTGATTCGATAATAAAGACCCATGCCAATAAACAAAAGTGCACATACTACGAATTGAATAATATTATAGGTGAAAACGAACAATCCAATAAACATATGTGCACAATCGAGCAAGCAAACACGGAAAAACAAATTGAATATCCTCTCTCACCGGCGATCTCACCGGCAGGTTCAAACGCCATCCAATCCATTCTTTTGAAGATCTATTCGTTCCTCAATTCTTTGCTGATATCATTCGCTGTATAAGGATCTGTAATTGTTTTGATTCTTGCGATTATTATTTCGAATAATCTGGATCATCCCTTACATATTGTTATTTGGCTCGACGATCATCGGAAAGAAGCGATTAGATCTTTTGATTTTGGTAATACGATTATTGATCTTTGATTTTAGGACTCTCTTTTCAATTTGATAACAATTGATTTGGATGGATTCATTGGATATATATTTTGTCTGCTGTTAGATTGGGATCAATATAAGCCTTAACTTTGGTTTTCTTATATTGGGATGATCATCTTTTATACCGGAAATTCAAATCATTTATGTTCCTTCAATTAATTTTTATCTATACCGACGAGTTTGCTAATTAATCTTAGTCAATTTTCATTCGTGTTTTGTGATCTCCCTTCAATCCGAATGACTAAAGAAGATGATGTTTCCAAAATTTCTACATCCGTGTTCATTACTAATTTTCTGGACTCGTTCACTGCCAAAGGTCTCTTCCATACCTGTAAGACTTATGGTCACGTAGTGGACAGCTATATTCCTCTGAAGAGGTCTAGAGATGGTAAAAGGTTTGGTTTTGTTCGGTTCATCAATGTTTTCAATGCGGAGCGATTGGTTAGCAATTTATGTACTATTTGGGTGGGTCACTATAAAATTCTGGCTAACTTGGCAAGGTTCAATAGGAATGTGAAACATAAGTCTTATAATAAGTCCGGACAGGATCGGAAATTGGATGTTCCTTTTAGAAACAGCTCGTCTACTACAAGTAAGGGAGTTGCCAATAAAGGGAATGGTAAATCTTTTGCTAATGTGGTGTCAGGGAATGATGTTTCAAACAAATTAGATACCGATTTGGCCTCTGCCATTGTTTTGGATGATGACTGCCTTTACACCAAGGATTTAGATAATTCTCTCTTTGGAAGGGTAAAAGATATATCTTCACTGACTCATCTTAAACAAGCGCTCTCTAAAGAAGGCTTTGATGATATGTCGTTACATTATATGGGGGAATTGTGGGTTTTAATAGAGTTCAATTCGGCTAAGTCCAAGGAGATGTTTGTTGATCATAGGGGGCAGGCTCTTGGTTTTCTGCTTTGAGACAAGCGTCTAATGACTTCTTAACGGAGGGTAGAGTCATTTGGGTGGAACTTCATGGCGTCCCACTCAAAGTCTGGTCTGTGAATACATTTAAGAAAATTGCAGCCAAATGGGGTGAATTGTTGGAGATTGACGATGAGGAGAATACCTATTTCCACTATAAAAGACTATGCATTCTTACTAAGTTGAACACGAATTTTTCGAGAATGTTAAGATCGTGTATCGTGGCATCGTGTGTTTGGTTCGAGCTAAAGAACTTCCAGGCTAGACTCCAGAATTTGTGGAGGAGTTTGATAATGATAGTCAATCGGAAGAGGACAATAGTGATCATGAACATGTGTATCATGAAGACCTAAGTTGTGGAGATGCGAAGGAGATGTTGGATGAGAATGAGGTTAATGTGGTTCCAGAGACTAATTTTGAGAAGCCGGATAAAAATGAAAATAGTATTTCATCGGATCCTTTCAAAATCTATCCGCTTCTTAACAAAGACAAGGAATATAGACAAGACAAGAATATCGAGAATGAGGATAGTATTAAATTCCCTCCAGGTTTCACACCTGTAGGAGATATCAGGAACTCGTTTCTGAGTGAGGAGACTTTTAGTAATACCAACAGGGAGGAAGCTACTCATGAGATGGAAAAGGAAGTCCCGGTTACGCAAGGAGACGGTCGACAGAATAAGGATACTATCTCTCATGACCTTGGTTCTGCGGGGTCGAGAAATTTTGAAAATCCAGGGAATCCTAAAGTCACAGGTGGTTCTATGTTATTCCTAATGGAGGAACTTGTTCGGGTAGGTCAAGCTATGGGTTACAACATGGATGGGTGTGTCAAAAATATGACGGTGATCATTGATTCACAAGGAGTGGAAGGGGTTCATCAATGAATTTTATGTCCTTGAATATTCAAGGTCTTGCCCAAAAGGCCAAAAAAGATTGGGTAAAAGATTTATGCATCAAGAATAAAGTGAACTTCTTAACTCTTCAGGAAACCAAGATGGAGAGTATTGACCTTTTTAGTGTAAAAATGTGTTGGGGAAACTCAAGATTTGATCATGCGCATAACGATTCTGTAGGAAATTCAGGTGGGATCCTTTGTGTGTGGGATTTGGATTCGTTTCATAGAGAAAGTGTGACTATTTCAGATTATTTTGTTATCATAAGAGGATTTTGGCTGAAGACCAATGTTAAACTTCTGGTTGTGGCTGTTTACGCTCCTTAGGACCCACGTGATAAACGTATTTTATGGGACTATCTCGTCCATATTTCTAGTCAGTGGGATGGTGATATTGTGACGATGGGAGATTTCAATGAGGTGAGATGCAAGTCAGACATGTTCGGTACGGTTTTCAATGCTAGAGGGGCGGATTATTTTAACTCTTTTATTACGATGGCGGGTTTAGTGGAAATACCCCTAGGTGGTAGTACTTACACATGGTGTCACAAGTCCGCGACCAAGATGAGTAAAATTGATAGATTTTTGGTTTCGGATAATTTGTTGAACAGATGTCCTAACATCTGTGCGGTTACGTTGGATCGCTACTTATCTGATCGTCGTCCTATCTTGTTACATGAATCTTGTTTTGATTACGGGCCCGTTCCTTTTAGTTTCTACAATTACTGGCTGTCGTTGGATGGCTTTGATAAGCTTGTGCAAGATACATGGCAGGAAGCTACTTGTGATAATGCTAATGCTTTTCGAAATCTAATGGTCAAGTTGAAATTCCTTAAAGAAAGGATTCGGGAATGGGTTGGTTTAAAGAGGAAACATGTTCAGGCTGAAGTTTCTAGACTCAAAGACGATTCAGCCAAAATCGATGATAGTATCGATAAACGTTTGGGCACAGAACAAATTTCGAAGAAAAGAACTGAGATATTAGACTTGTTACGGAAGTTTCATTATATGCAATCGGCTGAAATTGCTCAAAAGGCTAAAGTGAACTGGGCGGTTGAAGGTGATGAAAATGTTCGGTTCTTTCATGGGTTGCTCAATAAAAAGCGGAATCACCAGAACATTAGAGGTGTCTTGATCGACGGTCAGTGGATTGAGGAACCTGTTAGAGTTAAAAATCAATTTCTTCAACAATTTAGGGACAGATTTGCTGCTCCAAAAGACAACCGTATTCATCAAGAAATGAATTTTCCGCGAACCTTGACGAGTGATCAACAACATGACTTGGAACGCATGGTGACTATGGAGGAGGTGAAAAAGGCTGTGTGGGATTGTGGGATTGATAAATCCCCTGGTCCGGATGGTTTTTCGTTCGGATTTTATCGTCACTTTTGGTCCATTATAAATAATTATATTCTTGAGGCTGTTAAATACTTTTTCACCCACTCCAAGATTCCAAAGGGATGCAACTCCGAGTTCATTGCTCTTATCCCTAAAATAGCTGATGTAAATATGGTAAATGACTTTACACCTATCAGCCTTATTGGGAGCATCTATAAAATTGTGACTAAGCTTCTTGCTAACCGTTTGGTTGGTGTGTTGACTAACCTGGTTGACGAAGTTCAATATGCTTTCATAGCGGAAAGATAAATATTGGATGGCCCGTTTATTTTAAACGAGGTTATGCAATGGTGTAAATCTAAGAAAAAACAAAAAATTTTCTATAAGGTGGATTTTGAAAAAGCGTTTGACTCGGTGAGATGGGATTTTCTAGACGACATATTGAGTAAATTTAGTTTTGGCACCAAGTGGAGAGGGTGGATTCGTAGCTGTTTGATTTCGTCCCGTGGTTCGATTCTTGTTAACGACACTCCAACAGAAGAATTTCAATTCTACAAAGGTCTCAAGCAAGGAGACCCGCTTTCTCCGTTTCTCTTTATTTTGGTTATGGAAAATCTAAATCTCTCTTTTCAGCGTGTTATTGATGCGGGCATGTTTACAGGTATAAATCTCTGTTCTACCTTGAATATTTCTCATTTATTCTACGCGGATGATTTGATGTTCATAGGTCAATGGCGGGAGACGAACATTAATACTCTCGTTAAGGTCTTGGATTGTTTTCATAGAGCCTCGGGTTTGAAGATCAACATGGGCAAAAGCAAAATCCTTGGTATTAATGTTGAGCCAGCAAAGGTTAATCAGACGTCTATTCGGCTTGGTTGTTTAATCCTTTATGCGCCTTTTACCTATTTATGAACTAAGGTGGGATGCTCTATGTCTCGCATTAGATCATGGGATGAGGTTATTGAGAAAGTGTTGTCTCGTTTATCAAGGTGGAAGATGAAATCTTTGTCTATTGGTGGTAGACTAACTCTCATCAAATCTGTGCTAGGATCTCTGCCTCTATTACATATGTCTATTTTCAAAGCCCCCGCTTCTGTTCTCAAAAGATTGGAATCAATTCGTAGTAACTTCTTTAGAGGTCAGGACATGGTTGTATCAAAGCAGCTTAGGTAAAATGGAGTAATGTTCTCGCTCCGAAAAAGATAGGTGGTCTTGGCGTGGCTAGTATGTATGCTCTAAACAGGGGTCTGCTCCTTAAGTGGATGTGGAAATTTTATACTCAAACTATATCTCTATGGACTAGAGTGATCAAAGCTATCCATGGTGACGATGGGAACATTGGTAGACGGGTGAATTCCGTTCATAGATCATGCTGGACTAGTATTATTTGTGAAGCTGAGAACCTTAAACTTCATGGTATAAACTTCTTCGATTACATTCATCTTAATTTGGGTAATGGCGAATCGACAATTTTTTGGAAGGATAAATGGCGTGATGGTATAGTTCTCAAGGACTCTTTCCCTAGGATTTATGCTTTGGAGAATAATAAATCAATAACAGTAGCTGATAAACTGCAAGCTCCTAATTTTGGTAGTTCTTTTCGTCGGAATCCTAGAGACGGGATTGAGCTAAGTCAATATCTTGAGCTTGTCCAGATGATGGGGTCGACGTCTCCTTCTTCTAATATTGACAGGTATGTTTGGTCTCTGAGCGATTCGGGTAATTTTTCTGTTGCTTCTTTACGAGAAGCGATTGATACTTATCGTTATATGGGCGAGATTTCTAGCACTCGTTGGATAAAATATGTGCCAATTAAGGTAAATATTTTTGCCTGGAAAATTAAATTGAATGACATCCCCTCGAGAATGAATATGTCACGCAGAGGCATTGACCTTGAATCCTTATCTTGTCCAATTTGTGATGGAGGAATTGAAACTATCGACCAATTATTTTTTCAATGCCATGTAGCTCGTCGGGTTCTTAGAAAGATTACTTCTTGGTGGAACTTAGACTACGTGAATGTTAACTCATACGAGGAATGGTTACATTGGTTTAAGACGATTCGTCTCTCGGCTAAACGGAAGGAGCTGCTGGAAGGTGTTTTCTATGTTCTGTGGTGGACGCTTTGGTCCTTTAGAAACAAGTCTATTTTTGAAGTGAAGATTCCGTCAAAGGCAGATATTTTTTATAATGTTGTGTCTTTTTCATATTATTGGTGTAAGTTTAGAAGTAAAGCTTCGTTCAATATGATCGATTGGCTTAAGAACCCTTACATGGTGAATTTGTAACTCTAGCGCCTTGCTAGTTTTCATATTAATAAATGGCTGTTCAAAAAAAAGCAAGCAAACACAAAAATATAGTGTAAATGGCATGATACCTAAAACATGTTGCTCACAAACTCTAGTTAACTTAGTTATAAATCAGTTTAAAAATTTAAAATGACTTAGAAAATGTAATCCTAATTATCACATTAAAATAAGTAAAGAAGACACAACACAGTGTTATAAAACGTGAAAAAATAAGGTAAGACATAAACTCATATTATTCGTCCACATGATTAGCATGGTCTAAACAGTGGCGGATCTAGAAATTTAGATTAGGGCATGCAGTTAATTACGTATAGGGGTGACTGGTTAAGCTTATGAGTTTAGGCTTATGTTATATAAGCCGGTTATGGCTTATATATCATAAGATTAAGCTTATAAGCTTATGTTTAGTGTTTGGTTTAGCTTATGTTTAATAAGCTTATAAGCTCAAGTTTTTTGTTTAACTTATGTTTTAAATGACTAAAAAGGACATGGTTTAATAAAGTTAATTTCATCAAGGAAATACTGTGCATTTGCAATAGTCTACTGGTATTTTCATTATGTATTTTATATTTTTAAAGAAAGGCTTAGAACGAATGTTTTTATGAGTTGCACTTTACAAATTGATGATTTTCAGAATCAACAAAATATGTATTAAATTCAATATTTACGTGAAATTTAACTTTGTACCAATTATCATATAATTACAAAAACAGTTTTCATGTTGGATTTTAATGGCCTCATACCGAATGTGTTTGTAGAAAGTGATAGGTTTGACCTTAGATATTAAAATATAAAAATTTGATTTTAAATAAAGCAAATAATATTAAGTAAAACAAATATTAATACAATAAACGTAAAAAAATGGAAACAGATTACCTGATGAACATGATAAAAACGGGATGGCTAAAATGAGGGTAAAATAATAAATTAGATTGAGATATGTTATATAAGCTCAAACCTTAATAAAAAAACCCTCACTTTCTTGGCTTCTCAAAACACCCATATATAAGCATATAAGTCAACTTATATATGCTTAACCAAACACTTGGTTTGTCCTTATGAGCTTTTATATGCTAATAAGCTTATTAGCCCAATATATAAGCTAAATCAAACACCCCATAGTAGAGTTTTAATGTATACTTGATTTTTTTTCTCAAGTCGGGTTATTTCGTGTCGGTTTAACATATTTCGAATTATGCATTCTTGTTTTGATCATTTTGTATCCAAGCTAACGGTTAGTTTGGTATATTAGTTTTGGATCATATGAAATTCTATTATTTATTTAGATCTAACTATTTTAGCAAGGATTTCTACAAGTCGAGGCCTATGGAGATGAACAAATCGTATGCTCATACTGTTAATGGTGGTATGTCTCCTATGGACTCTAAAGAAGACATACCTACAATGGTTTTAGATGACTCTTGTTAAAATCATGATGACCTTTCACTTAGTGTACTTGGGAAGGTTAAAGAATTGGGATCTCTTAATAACCTTAAATTTGTGTTGGGAAAAGAGGGACTCAATACTATTAACATTAAGTACATAGGTGGTCTGTGGGTTTTGTTTGGCTTCCATGATACGAGTACTAAGGACAAATTTATAAACAACTTGAGTGTGACGTCATGGTTTTTCCAGCTCATTCATATACATCACGATTTTGTTATAGATGAGAGAGTAATGTGAGTGGATATTGAAGGGGCCCCGTGAAAATGGTGGTCAAGGAATACGTTCGATAGGATTGCTTCAAGATGGGGTACTCTCCTTAATAAAGAAGAGTTACAGGATGGTTTCCACAACAACAGATTATGCATAAGTACGAAGGTGATGAAAACGATCATGGAATCAATTAAAATGGTGTATCGAGGTTAGTTATACTGGATGCGCGCCATGGAGGTACCAGGATGGGTGCCTGATTTTGAGGAAGAATCAGAGGAATGCTCGGAAGATGGTGAGATTAACGAAGATGATGATGTAAGGGATATCTCAGCAAGTTTTAAAGGCGGGTATGATGAAAGTGAGGGAAAAACAGTTTTTGAATCTATGTATGAGGAAATTTCAGAACATGATAATCCCGATGTTAAGAATCATAGGCAGGATGATAACAATATGCATGATGATGTTTTGTCTGAGGACCCATTTGAAATTAATGATATGTTGAATAATAAGAAGGTGCAACAAAATAAGGATGACACATCAGAAGGTAGTCGTGCACATCCTCCAGGATATACTCCTCCAGCTGGGGAAGATCTAGTGGCGGATAAAAATCGTATCCTGGATGCTAATAGTGCTACCAAGTATAATGTTGTTGTTGGAGAGGAGAATGTTTCGGAAAACAATGAGGTGAGACCCACTATAGAAAGCAGTAAATCTATTGGACCTAAACGTTTCAAAAATCAACATTTCCCACAAAAGGTGGATCAGTTATTTATTTGATTGATGAGGGGCAAACTATGGGCTATGATATGACAGGTTACATCAACAACATGGGACGGATGATTGGATCACAATGAGAAGAGACGGTTTATAAATGAATTTCATGTCTTTGAATATACAAGGCCTTGCCCAAAAGGCTAGAAAAGATTGGCTCAGGTAATTATGTGGTAAATATAAAGTCAATGTATTGGCTCTCTAAGAAACTAAGATAGAGAACATGGAGTTATTTACGGTCAAGTCTTGTTGGGGTAACTTTGCGTTCGAGTTTGTTCATAGTGACTCAATGGGTAATTCGGGGTGGATTTTATGTGCTTTGGGACCTACTGTGTTTTTGCAAGTCGAGTTCTACTATTTTGTATTATTTTGTGTTAGTTAGAGGGACTTGGTTACAAACAGGCGGGAAGAATCTTCTAGTTATTGTGTACGCTTCAAAAGATAGGAGCGTAAAAAGGATGCTATGGGATTACTTGGCACTATGGTAAATAGTTGGGAGGGCGTCGTGGTAATGATGGGCGACTTTAATGAGGTGCGTCTTAAGACGGACAGATTCGGGTCGGAATTTCATGCTCGGGACGCTGAGGTATTTAATTCTTTTATTGCTAACGCATGGCTTGATGAGGTTCCTTGGTGGTAGTAGTTTTACTTGGTGCCATAAATCACTTCAAAGATGAGTAAATTAGATCGGTTTTTAATTTCGGGAAACATGTGGAATTCATATCCTAATCTCAATGCCATCACGTTGGATTATTTCCTTTCGGATGATAGACCTATTCTTCTTCGGGAATCTTTGGTAGATTATGGTCCTATTCCATTCAGATTCTATCATCGTTGGTTGAAACGTGATGCTTTTAGAAAATTCGTGGAAAATATGTGGTGTGTCGCTCTCGGGGACTGTAATAATGGTATGCGCAACTTAATGAATAAACTCAAGTTTCTTAAACAAAAAAACAGGGAGTGGAATTCTAGACGTAATAATTCACATAAACTTGGGCTGTTATGTCTACAGGAAGAGCTTAATAAGATTGATGTGCAGCTTGATAAAGGTAAGGGATCAGAAGATATTACTCTCAAACCTATGGAGGTAATAAATTCCATTCAAAGCATCAATAAAACTCGTGCTATGGAAATTATTCAAAAGTCTATGATTAAATGGTCGGTAGAAGGTGACGAAAATACACGGTTCTTTCATGGTATCCTCAATAAAAAAAAAGCCAAATGAGTGTTACGGGGGTTATGAGGGATGGCTTATGGGTGGATAAACTAGACCTGGTGAAAGAAGAATTTTTAAATCATTTTCTAGACAGATTTGCTCAACCATCTGTTAATCGCATACCCATTGACATATCGTTTCCTAAGACAAACTAGTGATCAGAATTCAGAATTGGAAGCGGATGTGTCTAAAGAAGAGATAAAGAAGGCTGTTTAGGACTATGGTGTAGATAAATCCCCTAGGCCAGATGGTTTCACTTTTGATTTTTATAGACAGTTTTGGAACCTAATTGAGAAGGATGTTGTTTTGGCCGCTAAATATTTCTTCACACATGGGCTATTTCCAAACGGGTGTAAATCTTCTCTCATTTCTCTTATCCCTAAAGTTCCTGATGAAAATATGGTCAAAGATTTCTGTCCGGTTTGTCTTATAGGAAGCGTGTGTAAGATTATCACTAAGATCTTGGCAAATCGTCTAATCCCGATTTTAGGGGATATTGTTCATGATGTTCAGTCGGCTTTTATGGCGGGGAGGCACATTATGGATGGTCCATTTTTCTTAATGAAGTTATCCAGTGGTGTTCGGCGAAAAAGAAACAACCTCTTGTGTTTAAGGTCGATTTCGAAAAGGCATATGATTCGGTTAGGTGGGATATCTTAGAAGACGTTATGGTGAAGTTAGGGTTTGGTAACAAGTGGTGTTCGTGGATCCTTAGCTGTCTTCGGTCTTCAAGAGGGTCTATTCTCTTAAATGGCAGCCCCACATCCGAATTCCAGTTTTTAAAGGGATTTAACAAAGTGACTCGTTATCCCTATTTTAATTTATTCTTATTATAGAAAGCCTTCATTTATCTTTTCAAAGGGTGGTGGAAGCTGATATGTTTAGGGGTATTAAGCTATGTAATGAGGTTACGATATCGCACATGTTTTTGCGGATTATGCAGTGTTTGTAGGTGAATGGAGCGCATGTAATATCGATACACTTACTATTGTCTTGGAGTGTTTCTATCGGGCATCGGGTCTTAAAATTGATATGAGTAAGATAAAAAATTTGGGTGTACATGTGGACGCGAATAGGGTGGAACAAGCTGCTATTAAACTCGGATGTTTAACACTTCGGTTGCCTTTCACTTACTTAGGTACCAAAGTGGGAGGATTGATGCACATGGTAGATAATTGGAAAGGGGTTATTGAAAACGTCAAAGATCGATTGTCTAAATGGAAAATGAAAGTTCTTTCGATAGGTGGTCGTCTCACGCTTCTTAAATGGGTTCTTCGTTCCATTCCAATTTTCCACATGTCCATTTATAAAGTTCCAGAAAAGGTCCTTAAGGATTTGGAATCAATTCGTAGCCATTTCTTTAATGGTTACGATAATAGTAGTAAACGAGCTTTATTGGTCAATTAGAGTAGTGTTGTTGCAACGAAGGAAAAAGGGGGTCTTAGCGTGGCTAGCCTTTGTGTGTTGAATTATGCTCTTATATTGAAATGGGTGTGGAGATTTGTTACTGAAAAAGACTCGTTGTGGTCCAAAGTTGTTAGAGCTATACATGGAGAGGATGGTGGTTTAGATAAAGATTTGCAGAAACATAGCCGCTCTTGCTGGCAACACATAGTAAACGAAGTCAGAGTTCTCAAGGAGCATGGTATAGATTTTTTCAACTTCCTCAAATTGAAAGTGGGCGATGGCATATCCACTCGGTTCTGGATGGATAAATGGCGTGATATTGGTGTTTTTAGCGACAGATTCCCTCGTATATATGCTCTGGAAACTTGTAAAAATATTACCATTCATTCTAAATTGGAAGACCCTAGCTTTCAGGTTTCGTTGAGAAGATCAGCTAGAGGTGGAGTTGAACAAACTCAACTTATTGCTATCAAAGATGAAGTTCGTAATGTTTCTTTAGTTCCTCAGACGGATAGATACAGTTGGTCTCTTAGTAATGATGGAAGTTAATCAATGGGTTCTTTGAGAAAAAAGATTAATAATCACCTATCCCAGAATGTGGCTTCTATGACAAGGTGGGTAAAGTAGTTTCTATTAAAACTAACATCTTAGCATGGAAAGTTAAGCTTGATGCATTGCCATCTAGATTTAATCTCTCTCATTGGGGTTTGGATATCGCATCTATTTCATGCCCTATTTGTGACACCGGTCCGGAAACAACTTCTCACCTGTTTTTTAGATGTTTGTTGGCTTTTCAGATCTATTACAAGATCGCTAGGTGGTGGGATCTTTCTTATGTAGGGTTTAATAACTATGACGAGTGGATGGGTTGGTTGCTTATGGTTCGCCTTCCATCGAAGCTTAAAGGTATGTTGGAAGGGGTGTTTTACACTACATGGTGGTTTCTTTGGACTTTCCGGAACAAGAAGGTTTTGGATAGAAAGTTTCATTTGAAGACATTGTTATTAGATGATATAATTTCTAGTTCGTTTAATTTGTGTAAGTTTATAAGTAAAGCTTCATTCACTTGGAACGATTGTCTCAAAAATCCTTATTTAATTTTTTTGTAATTCTAGCTCCTTGCTAGTTTATCTAATAAAATCGCTGTTAAAAAAATAAAACAAAAAGGACGCGTTACCTATGTAACACCCCACTTTGACCGGTGGACCGTTACATGATAATTATGGCGTGTCATTAAAGCATGCAAAGTAAATGTATTAAAACATAAATGATCATAAAGGAAACCGGAATCAAACATCGGTCCCAAAACATAAGCTCACACATGCATAAGTAAAGAATGTAGAAAAAGGACTAAACAATGTCCAAGCAAAGCAGAAGTATATAAATGCATAAAGGAAATGAACTCAAAGGGAGCCTCCATCCTATGCATGTACTCTTGAATGCCTAAGTCTGTCCTTTAATACCTGCCGTATGGGAAGATGAAAATAAAATACGGCAGAGCAATATGCTCAGTGAACGGGTATAATGACATGATATGAATAACTGAAACATAAGTAAAGTATAAAATGTAGTAGAATAAGTATAAGTCCTGGAAAACCTAGAACATGTTTCATAAACTAGTTTATATGTGAAAAGTCTTATGTTTATTTATGAAAATGTAATTTAAATGCCAAAGAGCCCTTATATGTCATGAAAGGTATCAATGTGCATGAATACATAGAGGGTTAACCTCGTCATACAATTAGAGGGGTTGCCTCTAATTATATTGGTCTAGGTAGAGGGATCAACTCCATGTGACGGATGTAGAGCACACACCACAGTCACCGTGTAAATCTGCAAAACAAGTACTAAGATGCACCCATACGCCCTACATGATAATAATAATGGACAAATAACTGAAAGGGACACCGTGAGTAATCACTCTCGTCGCTGAAGAGTCATAACACCGGTTCCTCAAGTGTTATGGTTATGGTACCTCTATAACTAGGTGAACATGGCATGCGTGATGTAGCTCAGGCAATTTAAAATGATAGCATGGCAATTACTAAAAAGTTTTATAACATGTAAACTACTAGGGGAAACAAATGGCAACAAACGGGGAATCATAATCATGCATAAAAAAGATGTCCTTATTGAAGGACGGAATATCCGTACCTTATGTCCAGCAAAGATGAAAGACGAAAGGCAGAAAGTAATCTACTCTAACTTCACGAGTACTACATAATAAAAGACATGAATGAGTTGTATGTTCATGTATAACTTACTGATTCTTAGTTTACTTTACTTGTTGTTTACTTGTTCTACTTGTTCTTGACTTGTTTTACATGTTCTTGACTTGTTTTACCTTCCATGCTTTATCATGTATTTCTTAGTATTTCATTTTTTCTTGATTAACGTATTTCATGTTTCATGTGTTATTATACTTGATGTTTCATAATGAGTAACTTTCTAAAAATAGCAAGTTTCTATAAATAGTAACTTTCCAAAAATAGCAGGTTTCCAAATATAACAAATTTCAAAAATAGCAAGTTTCCATAAATAGTAAGTTTTCAAAATTAGAAAGTTTCCATAATTAGTAAGTTTCCAAAAATTGAAAGTTTCCATAAATAGTATGTTTCCATAAATATCATGTTTCCATAAATAGCATGTTTCCATAATTAGTATGTTTCTATAATAGTAATAAGCTTGTTTAATAAGCATGTGATATAAGCTAAAGCTTAATGAATATAATTTATAAGTCATAGTTTATTAAATTTCATAATATAATAAAGTTTATTAATAAATAAATAATTTAGTTTAACATGATAATTAATAATTAATAATATAATACATGATTTATAAATAATTATTAATTAATAATATAAATTGGCTTAATATTAATAAAACTATACCATCACTTGATTAAGCTAAGCCTTAATTAAATTAATTAAATGTGACATGTAATTTATCATGAATAATTATATGCATAATTATTATAATCTAAAGTTAATTTAATTAAATGTCATGATCTATTAATAAATAAATAATTAAATTAACATAAGTCTTTAAATTTAAATTAGAAAAATATAAACCAAACACACCCTTGGTGTGCCTTCGTATACCCGAGCCCCGAACATAGGCCTTACCAAGACCCCATGGTCTAGGCTTGATCGAACCACAAACACCAAAACCACAGCCTTGCGGCTGTGCCCGTGCCACCGTTGGCCGAAGGAGCCACCGACATCAGCCGCTTGCCACTGCTGCACAGCCAAGACGCACCAAGAGCTAGCTGCTTTCGGTTGCCACTTCCAAGCCAAACGCCCCCCTGTTGGGTGGTTTGGTGTTGCGGCCGCCCGAAGGAAACAACCACCGACCCCACCTAGGGTTCGGCTGGCCGAGCAAAACCCACGATGAGACCCCTTGTGGTCTCGGTTCTCGTGACAAACCAACCAAAAGAAAAGATTAAAGGTTCTTATTTAAATTAATATATTCATGATCAAAGAAAGAAAATTATTAAAAGAAAAGATTAAAGGTTCATGCTCAATCTATTATCATGTGTTCTTATTTAAATTAATATATTCATGATCAAAGAAAGAAAATTATTAAAAGAAAAGATTACAGGTTTATGGATACCGAACGTATAATGATCTTGAAGAACAAACACGAACTAAACCGGATCATAGCTGAAAAGAATAACTCATCCTCGAATTAGAGAAATGATAAGCTAAAAATGACATAGCCGGATCATTGCTGAAAATGAGGATAAGAAGTCTGGATAGACTCCTTCATTTCCCAAATAGCTTCCTGCTCGGGACAATTGGAATCGTCTTCCTCCTCATGACCTGATCCCGACGATCGAGAACTTCCTCGGGTTCCTCCACATAGGATAGATCCTCACGAATCTGATCAATTGGATACGTGACAATGTGTAGATTATGATAATTGTAGCCTCTGAGTAGGGACACATGGAACACATTGTGAACATGAGATAGCGGAGGATGTAACGCCAAACGATACGATACCTCACCGACACGTTCAAGGATCTCGAACGGTCTGATGAAACGAGGATTGAGCTTGCCCTTAATACCAAAATGCTTGAATCCACGTGATGGTGATACCTTTAAGAAAACATGATCACCAGGCTAAAATTCTAACGATCAGCGATGCTTGTCAACATAGCTCTTTTGACGAGCACGAGCTTCCTGAAGCTTCGCCTTCGCGATGGTGACCTTCTCATTGGTCACCTCAATCATCTCTAGACCCTCAATGATTCGTTCACCAACCTGATCCCAGTAGATTGGAGCATGACACTTCCTGCCATATAGCATCTCGTAAGGTGCACACTTGATACTTGCATGCCAAGTTTTGTTGTAAGTAATAACAAGATTTTGCTAGCAATAACAAGATTTGGCTCAAGAGGAGTAGCAGAAGGCTTACAAGCAAGCAATCCAAAATCAGATAACAAGTCTAAGAAATACTTTCTTTGATTAAGACACAAACCACAGTCTGTATCAATAACTTCAATACCCAAAAAGTATTTAAGTTTTCCAGATCTTTAATTTGAAATTTACTTCTCAAAAACTATTTAAACTCTTCAATATGAGCCACACTGCTACCAGTAACAACAATATCATCACTAGATTTATACTTAATCCTATAAACCCATTTACCATTAATAGCTTTTCTATCACTAGGAAAGTCAGTAATAGTCCAAGTATTATTCTCATTTAAAGCATCTATTTCTTTGTTCATAGCATCAACCCAGCGCTCACTTTTACTAGCTTCCCAAAAGGTTTTAGGTTCAACACTTTAATTAGGTTAAGTTACAAAACAAAAGTTATCAGACTTAAGTCTAGCATAATTAACAAACTTTTCAAGGCCAAATTTAACATTAGATGTCAAGACATAATCATTATATTTCTTTGGCAAAACATAAACTCTTTCAGACCTCCTAACAATAGGACTCATACCATTAGGTATATTATTATTAATGCCCTCAAATTCATGCTTATTAAGGTGAGCAGCCATCTCATTCTCTTGGTCAGGCTCATTAGAATCCCGAGAATGCCACTCCTCACTCTCAAGTAGGTCAACTAAAGGCTCACCACTATGAGAAGATTTGTTGCCCCTAGAAGGTGAGATAGAAATACTTTTATCATAGGGCACACAAAGATCTGATTTAATGACAACTTCTAAGAAATTATCAAGACTCAGATCCTGATTATCACTGCTAAGAGTACTATTGTCGTTAGTCTTAAAGGGAAAGATATTTTCAAAAAACCGGACATCTCTTGAAAACAAGAACTGGCCCTTTTCAAGACATAACAAATTATACCCTTTCTTAAAACCAGAGTGTCCAACTAACACACATTTCTCTGATCTACTACCAAACTTATCATTACTAGTAAGTAAAGTAGCATAACAGAGACAACCAAACATTCCTAAATGTTTTAAACCATGTTTTTTATTAAACACAATTTGGATAGCACTTTTTCCTTTCAACACTGAAGTTGGCAACCTGTTAATCAAGTAAGTAGCATTAAGAACACACTCAGACCACAAATTCAGAGGCAACCCCCCACCCCCCCCCCCCCTGAAACATAAGGGATCTAGCTACATTGAGAAGATGCCTATGTTTCCTCTCTACAATCCCATTTTGTTGAGGAGTATAAGGACAAGATGTTTGATTTATAATCCCATTTAATTCACAAAACTTAGCCATTTTTTTATTAATAAACTCAGTACCATTATCACTTCTAAAAGTCTTAATAGTCTTGTTAAACTGATTCTTAATCAAATGAAAGAAAACCTTTATACAATCTAACACTTCACCCTTATTTTTCAACAAATAAACCTAAACAGTCCTAGAAAAATCATCAACCACCGTTTAGAAATATCTAAACCCTTCTTTACTAGTAAATTTATAAGGACCCCACAAGTTTAAATTAACTAATTCACCTAGACTAGTAAAAATATGATCACTTAAGGGAAAAGGTTCTCTAGTCTGGTTAGCTTTTTGACAAATCTCACAAACAATGGAACTTTGTTGGATTTTGTTTGTATATACTGACCATGTTCTGAGCAAACGCCACATCAGGCCTTGTGCATCTTACAACATACATAATAGATCCTACAGCCGAAGCATAAGGCACCTTCTGCATGTAAGCCACCTCTTCGGGTGTTGATGCATCTTTCTCATGACTTAACTCATGCTTAACCTCCATCGGTTGAAAACCTTTCTTAGAGTTATGCATGTTATACTTCTTCAATATCTTATCAATATAAGCATCTTGACTAAGACCAATTAACCGTCTACTTCTATCTCGATAGATTTTAATTCCCAGAATATATGCAGCATCTCCCAAATCCTTCGTAGAAAAACATTTACCAAGATAATCCTTAACTTCCTTAAGTCTTGGAATGTTACTTCCCATGATTAATATGTCATCAACATATAAAATTAGGAACACTACATTACTCCCAATAGCTTTGCGATATACACATGGCTCATCACGATTTTGAATAAATCTGAACTTTTTGATTTCTTCATCAAATCGCGTATTCCATTGACATGATGCTTCCGTCAAACCATAAATACATCTTTGATGTTTGCACACGTACTTTGGATATTTAGGATCAACGTAACCTTCCGGTTGTTGCATATAGATATCTTCATCTAATCGACCATTCAAGAAGGCAGTTTTAACATCCATTTGCCATATCTCATAGTCATAGTATACTGCTATAGCTATGAGAATCCTAATATCTCATAAGTCTGCTACAATAGAAAATGTCTCCTCGTAGTCAACACCAAAAGTTTGAGTAAAACTTTTAGCTACTAAACGTGCTTTATAGGATTGTATTTCACCATCCATGTCGGTTTTCTTCTAGTAGATCCACCTATTTTTCACTACTTTAGCATTTTTAGGTGCATCCACAAGAATCTAAACATCGTTTATTTCCATGGATTTCATTTCCTCATTCATCGCAACTATCCATTTTGACTTTTCTGGATCAGACATTACGCATCGATAGTTAGCAGGTTCACCAAGATCCCCTACTTCCTCCTCATCATCCTCTATGATAGTTTGTCTGGCGCACGTGTGGTTCTTTTAGACCTACGTGGAGGAATTAATTCTGGTGGAACTCCCAGACTTTCTGGTTCTACAGGAATTTCTTCGCTAGTATTTTCAGAAGGCAATGTATCTTCTTGAATTTCTTCAAGATCATAATTTCTCCCATTGAATTCTTGATTTACAAGATCATTTTCAAGGAAGTCTCCATACCGAGCCAGAACTACTTTTTTCTCAGCCGGATAATAAAAGTAGTAACCCATAGTTTCCTTAGGGTAACCTACAAAGATACATTTTACTGAGCGTTGTTGGAGTTTATCTCCAGAGTCACGTTTCACATACGCCTCACAACCCCTGATTTTCAAATAAGACAAATATGGCTTCTTGCCATGCCATAGTTCATATGGTGTCTTATCAACCTTCTTTGTGGGAACCATATTTAGAATACGAACATCAGATTCAAGAGCATAATCCCAAAAGGATAATGGTAAAGTTGTAAGATTAAATATAGATCGCACCATATCTAATAATGTACGATTTCTCATTTCAAATACACCATTTTTTATGGAGTATATGGAGAAGTAAGTTTCTGAACAATTCCGTTCTCACTTAAATAATCTATAAACTCTTGACTTAAATATTCACCACCTCGATCAGAACGAAGAGCTTTAACCTTCTTTCCTAGTTGTAACTCTACTTCTGCTTTAAACGTTTTGAATGTTTCAAACACTTCATGTTTATGCTTAAGTAAATAAACATAACCATAACGACTATAATCATCCGTAAACGTTAAGAAGTAGCTAGCACCTTTCCTTGACACGTGTCTAAGTGGTCCACACACATCAGTATGTATCAAACCAAGTAGTTCAGTAGCCCTTTCATTATTGTATTAAAAGGTTTCTTGGTCATCTTTCCAGAGATACAAGATTCGCATTTATCAAATGATTCATCATTGATATTTTCTAAAAGACCATCACGTTGAAGCTTTTGTATGCAAGTCTTCCCAATATGGGCAAGTCTACAATGCCAAAGATAAGAAGAGTTCTTGTCTAACTTTCTCTTCTTATTCATGCTAAAAACATAATTATTTTTCCTCTTGGAATTATTATCATGCATGTTAATTTCAATAACACCATTCAAGAAATTGCATCAAAATATAATAAACCATCTTTGAAAACAGAAATTCTATTATTATCAATCGTGTGATTAAATCCAAGATCCAACATACAAGAAAAGGAAATAACACCCCTAACAATTGTTGGTGCATAATGACAATTATTTAAAAACAGTACTAAACCCACAGGTAAGACTAGTTTAAATATTCCTATAGTTTCAACCGCTGCTTGTGCGCCATTGCCTACTTGAAGAAATTGTTCCACATAGGTAAGCTTCCTCTTCAACTCAAATCCCTGCAGGGTATTACAAATGTTAATACTACATCCCGTATCATATACCCATGAGTTTGATTTGTATGTAAGATTGAATAACTCTATCATAAATAAGTTACCTGAAGATGCTGCAGCAGCTATCTCAACCTTCTTCTTATGTTCTTGCAACTCATGGAGGAAGAGAGAGCAATTTCTCTTCCAGTGTCCAGTCATTTTGCAGTGGTGACAAGTCTCATCTTTCTGAGATTGACTCTTCTTGACAAAGTTCTGCTTTGGTTTTGATGGAGTCGCAACTTGTTTGCTCTTATCAACCTTGCCTTTGCCTTTCTGCATCTTATTCACATGCGGTTTTGGTTTAGTCACTCTACCCTTTTGCACATAAAGTACTTGAGGAGTAGCAGTGGATGCCTTATCTTTCAACTCCTTTTCAAAGTCAATGAGCATTGCATGCAGATCATTAACTATCTTCCCCGTGTAATGCATATTATTGTTACGAACGAAATCATTGAAGTCCTTATTAAGAGACCTATTGATCAAGTTGATAGCCATATTATGATCATAGGGTTGTCCTAGTCCGATGAGTTGTTCCATATAACCTCTCATTTCCATATAATGGGAACTTACGGACTTTCCAAGAGCTTGCTTGCAACTATGTAGAGCATCAACCAAATCAAAGATCTCTACAGCTTGCGGCGTTTCATACACATCCTTGAGTTCATCAAGCATTCACTGAGGTGAAAATAGCTCATACTTTCTTTGAAGTGATGAAGCCATTCTCCCTAACATTACAGCAGCCACCTCATGGTACTTCTTAACGTGAGCAGCGTGTTGAAGCCTTTCCGCATCAGATGCTCCTTCAGCAAGATCCTCCTGAAAAGGAGTAGTCAAGATATCAATAGTACCAGCAGCTCTCAGAACAATTCTTAGTGAGCGATACCAGACATTGAAATTAGGGCCAGTAAGTTCAGGCCGTTCAAAGAAAACTTTGAACGCCGAGCTTATTGTTAGATTTTTTTCGGGTTGAGCCATTTCTACAGAAATAAGTTCAAACATTAGTATTTTTGATAATACAATTCAAGAAAATAAAATTACCCCGGTAATAAAACCATAGTATTTTCCTTGAAAAACTAGAATCCATATTGACATAGACTTATCACATCAGTTGATCTGCTAGTGACAAATGTATTCAACACAGTAACTTGTCGAACAATAATTGACAAACAAATTTTCAATTTCTAGATATGTTAGGGATTTACATTGCCAAAATCATTTGCATTGTAAACATGTTTCATCCCTACTTTACGCCTTAAGTTTCCAGTTCTTATTGAGTAACTTAATTAAGTCGACTAATCTAAAGAATGTAAAACCTTCATGTGCAATCTTATTCAATCATGAAGTTTTCTCTCCATTACAACATCGTCCAATATCTTATATGACGACAATTGTAATTTCAAGTGTTCGTCAATTAGATGGTATATGACTTAAATTTTTAGGGTATAGATTTTGGTGTCAAAATCATGTATGGAGAAGCATGCATACATCTCCATAACATAAGTTTAATAAAAACGTTTAGTAAACTTTTTGGTGAAACTAAAATTTCATCATATATTTGCAAGTTGAGGTATTGGTTAAACCAATTAAAGATTTTACACACAACTAAATTCACACCGTACTTTTTCTAGAACGTAGCTAAAGCACAAAGCAATAACCTTATTCATTGTGTTTCGGATGTGAATTAATGTAGTTAAATCAACCTTAAAGAATTAAACAAATAACAACCGTAGGTAATTCCAATTTTGACGGACAGGCGAGCCGAGAATTTGGTCAGCGCTGAAGCATAACACCTCTTTCCTTAACCGGGTACATGACTAACGGTGCCTAATACGTGTGAAAACACTTATCCTTTTACCACTTAATTATAATAATAACCAAGACAAAACGTGTATTTTATGTCGTAAATGTCAGAATTATGTGTGGTTTGTGTTTTTGTTGTGATTTAGGACCAAAATGTGAAAAGGGAAGAAAACATGGGCTTTCACGGACTTTTATCGAAGAAAAAGACAAAAGACGAAGTCAAAAGATCAAGAGTGCAAAAAGAACGAAAGTCCAAGGCCTATTCTGAAGATTTATCGAAGAAAAAGTCTAAAGACGGAAGTTTAATGAAGTCGAAGAACTCTAGTTTAATTAATGAAGAAATTATAAGACTATTTCAATTTATCCCGAGACAACGTCGAGAAAGTCGAAGAATTTATAAAGACGAAAAGACGAGAAAATGAAGAAAGCATCAAGACATACTAATCCTCCTATAAATACCCTCCTAATGACACATTAGGAGGTGTTAGCTAATTTGACAACTTAGCTCTCCACCTTTAATTACTTGCACCTTTCTTATTGTCATTTACTTAATTGAACCTTTAATTTCTTGCCTTTAATTTCAAATAAGTCTTTTAATTTTGTTATTGAATATTATTTTTAATCAAGTTTTTATAAATCTCTCATTCTACCTTTATTGCTTTGCTTAGTCTTTATGTTTATGTGCTTATTGTTATGCTTATTTTATTAAGTGTTATGTTTTTATGTTCTTGATTGTTTTGGATTATTGATTTTATATCTTATTTGTGTCTTTCTTATATTTACTTAAGTGTTTATAAAATTTATTTAATAAAAAAGTTGTTTTCGAATATCTTTATCATTTAGTTTCTTTAAAAGTTTTTAAAATTTAGCTTATTAGCTTTTTCTTATGCATGTTTTAGTTAAATTATTAGTCGTGTGCTTATTTGGTTCATAGCTTATTTGTTTTGCTTATTTACGTTTTTTCCTTTTACTGTATTCTGATCAAACCCATCGGAAAAGGGTTTTTGATTCTGATTGGGATTCCGATCAACATTCCGACGAGGGTGTTTATTGCACATTCCGATTAGCCTTGATTTCCATCATTCCAATAGGTCTTCATTCCTACCATGATTCCGATAGGAGAGGTAAACCATCATTCCGACGGAGGTGTTTTGGTTGCATTTTGATAGGGCTGTCATTCCGATCATCATTCCGATCGTACCAAGGTTTGTATTCCGATAGAAGCTTTCCGACAGGATTCCGATAAACCTATTCCGATCGGATTCCGACGGGATTCCGATAGGAGTGTAATCCGACAGGGTTTGGTTTAATATTTAGCCTTAGTTTTATTTTTATGTTTGCATTGTTTTAAGTTTTCAAACTTCCATTTTTATTAACTTGTCAAATTTACTTTTTTGTCGAGTTTTAATTTTTGTCATTTAATTAATTTACCTTTAAAGTCTTAATTTCTCGGCATATACTTTAAAAGTTTTAATATTGCACCATTTACATTTAAATTAGTTTTAGCTTAAATTTTACGTCATTTAGTTTAACGTTTGGCAATTTACTTTACTACAACGACCAATCTATTATTTTATCCACCAAAAGACGACTGAGTCGCACGTTAACCAGTAATCAATTCGAAGAGACACACACAACGAACAAATTTTCTAACTAAATTCCAGTTATTAATTGGCGTCGGTGCCGACTCTTTTCGAAAAGATTAACGGTTTTCTGTGAGAGACGCGTTGAATTTTGGGATCCGTTCACTCGTGAACGTTAATTTTCTTGCTCAAAAATTTTCAAAAATCCATAAAAATTAAAAATTTTTCAAAAATACCAAAACCTTAAAAGATTTTACTTTTATTTTTTACAAGTACATATATATTTCTTTGGTATCTTTTTCTTTTGCTTTTGCAGGTGTATGCGTACTCGATCTTCATCTTATTCAGAGCCCGAGACTCGTGAAGATTTAGATATGGTTGGTGTACACAACAACAATAATCCACCCCACTCCAACATGAATAACAACAACAATGTTCCCCCACCCGACCTTCGAACGATGGAGGAGCTGTGTCAACCTACGATGGATGGACGAGGAGGACCGATTGCGCCGATGCAAATCACGGCTCCTGAGTTTTTGTTGAAGAATCACATGATCCAAAAAGTTCAAAACACTTGTCCATTTCGCGGATTGACGGATGATGTGACAATCCGTCAATTTACGATTTATATTTTATTCTCAAATATTATTTGAAAATATTATTTTAATGTTACAATATGAACTCACTTATTTTTGGGAAGAAATTTGGAACTTCGTCTTGGAGTAGCATCGACTACGTCTAAACCAGAGGATTCAACGTTACGTGCTTACGTTTACATACACCGTCTTTGGTGACAGTCCGACATTTCAGAAAATAAATTTATCTGAGAATATTATTTTGGAGTTTTAAATTTGTGTTGGTTCATAAACTCACAAATTTACGAGAAGAGATTAGGACTTACGATTTTATTTTAACGTCCTTTACGACTAAACCGGAAACCTTAGGATTACGTATTTACGTTTTCGAACTCTGTTTTTGATGAAACAATTTTTATTGGATTCGTTTTGTGACGTCGATTCATAATTTATAAAAACGTTTTTCGTAAAACGACCCGAGTGCACGCAAATCGAGGAAACTAGAATCGAGGAGTACCCGTAAATAAATGGGGATGAGACAAGTGGGACACTTGTCCCACCCCCATCAAAACCGGCCAAAGTTAGCCACAATATGCATTTGGTGGCAAGTTATAACAAGTGACATAACACTTGTCACTTAAGCTTAAGGTTTAAGCTTACTCCACCCACAAAACATCAAAACCACCAAACCAAACTAACAAACTCATTTCTCACCATGCAAACCACTTCAAACACACACAAAACTCTCCTCTCTCTCTCTAGATTGCCGTCCCAATTCAGCCCCTAAACACCATCATTGATCAAAATTTAACCATAAACATATGTTATAATTAACATATGTTAATCCCCATTCAAAAAGATGAAGATTGGTGCAACTTATAACATCCATGGAGGAGTTTTCATGGTGTCATGAGGCTGATTTTCCACAAAGAGTTGATGAAGATTGGAGTTCTTGAAGATGGTGTTGGCTAAGCACAAGTTTCTCCATCAAAAACCATGCCAAACTCATAACCTACATCAAGTTGGTGGTATAAAGATTGTCCTCCTCAACTTCTTGTTATTTTGATTATGTAAACTTGTATTTTATTTCCTATTGTATATATTTATGATGATTATATGATGATAAAAATGTTATGTGGGGATTTGTTGTTGATAATCATGGATAAAAAGGTGAAAAACTATAAGAAACAAGTCTAAAATCTTGTCTAAATATGTTGGCTGTGTAAAACAGTAAATAAACAAGTCATGGACTGATAATATGATGAAGTAGGATCCATTTACAGTAAGCTATGGGTCTTGTACACATGTGAGGGTTGGCCATGCAATGGAATCAAAATAATGAGTGAGATATGATCAAAACAAGTTTAGGGTATAAATCTGAAGTTACTGTTTTGGACGATTTTTAGAAACTATTTAGAAGATGATTCAACAGTAGCTATAGGAGAGTTAAATGTAGCACATATCATGTAGTTTATGTGATAAAAATTTGAGCTTCTATCTCCATGTAGAACTCAAGATATGGCAGTTTTGGTTAAGATGAAGTTAAAAATCAGATTTTTGGAAATTAAAGAATAATACTATTATATAAGCACTCACATTTTAATATATAAAATGTAAAATAAAAACCCACTAACTTATAAAACTTATTTATATAAATATATATAAAAGGTTAATCAAATGGATAAATTATATAAATGGTGGTGAAATAATGTTTATAAGTAATAAAAACTATAAACATGATTTTTACGACTTTTTCGGCTATTGCCGTAAAATTAACATTTTTGTTAAATAAAACTTAGATGGTTGGACCCGTCTAATGAAAACTTTATAAAACTTATATACTGATATATAGACATGTATAACAAGTAAAAACCGATAAAACCCGAACTATAGGGCATACGGACATTAACGAGCAAAGTAAACATATTGGACTAATACTTGGGCTAATAATTGGACTAATCAAGATGAACACTCATAAAAAGAACTTATTGGGCTTAACCCATTTGGGCCCAACTTATAAAGTATAGATACTGATAATATAGGTATAAAATGGATTAAAACAAGTTAAAGAACTTATAATAAGTTTATTGGACTTAAAACACGAAAATAGGTGAAACTAGTAAACTAGTATAAAAGTTATCGACATATATAACACTAAAATGAGTAAACGAAAATATGTAAACCCACTTGATCATCATATATATATAATCATCATATGTATACATAATTGTTATTTTTATAAAGTCATTGGACATGAGTCTAAGACGAGTATTATTTGTCTAGGTTTCCGTGATTGAAGCACGTACCGTACATCCAAATCGCCGATAACCGCCTTCCCACATCAACGTGAGTTCATAGCCTCGCACTCTTTTAAATGTTTTATAAATGCTTTATAAACCCGCGAGGGAGATAACATGTTAGTTTTTATAAAATTTTGGACACTACTTGTCCCGATTGTTTGTTTATTGATTTTGGACCCGAATGATTGAATGACCCGATTGTATGACCCGATAAATGATTAATGGACCCGATAGATGAAATAAAATGGATTATTAAAGTTAGGTTATGTCACTAAAAGTCCCATTAGCATGAATTGTGAACTACCGGGAGTTGGTAGACGCTTGTGCATTTAATAGTACTATTTGGGGACGATCACCCCAGTTCGCGCCTTGACGGTTGATCCCTGTCGTGCCACATTAATTGGTAAGCGAATTTATGTATGAGAAGATTTCCAATAGCGTGACCTTTGTGACGACACGCTACTTTAGATGGGCAAAATTGGTATCGGGTTAGCTACCCGTTTTGGTTTAGTAAGGTAACAATGTCATGCGGCTTATAATAATCCAAAATTTACAAAATACTAATAGACGCTCCGAATTACGATGTATTGCCTGACTAGCAATACAGGGTCATACTATTGATATTATGTTTGTGTTTTGGTTTTCGTAACCATATTCATATAACGGTTTTTATTTTCATACAACGTCATAAGACGTATTGTATGATGTTTTTACGACATTGGCTCGTATAATAATTTTTAAGGCAAATGCCTATATTATGATTTTCGATAAGGATTTATATAAAATGACTTTGGCTATTTTATGGCCTATTACAAAGATTTGTATAAACTGATTTTGGCTATTTTATGGCCTATTACAAAGATTTGTATAAACTGATTTTGGCTATTTTACGGCCTATTACAACGATTTGTACGAATTGATTTTTGGTACTAATTTTATACCAAAATTATATTGATGGAATTTATTAAACTCTATGAATTCACTCGGCGTTATCGTTGACCCTTTTCTTTTAACATGTTTTATCTCAGGTACTTGAAGGTAATTCTCGGGAAGACGACAAGAATTCATGGCCCGCACCTAAACTATATTTTCCATTCAAATACTTAGTAAAACTTTGTATGAAATAAAATGACTTGGGACCGATGTAACTTTGATATTTATGAATGGAAATGATTTATTATTAAACGACGTGATTTTTATGCGTTGTCTATGATGTGAGTAATGTGCTATCCCGTAACACCAACGAGTCTTCCGCTGTACTAAGTTGTATAAATTGGGGTGTTACAGTTTGGTACCAGAGCTCTCGTTATAGAGAACGAAAGATTTTTAAAAACGAAGGTTTTGAATAAAACTTTTCAAAATCTTTTAACTATAAACATTTTTCTAAATATGTCTAAAAATCTTTTGACTATAACGGTGCCGAAGTATTCCCGAGTTACCGACAAGGCCAAGACTGAGAAGTGTTATTTTAATATATATATAACTTGGATTATATATATATGATGTGATTTTATTACATGATTGTTTGATGATTATTTTGATTTTTATACGAGGTATTTATACGACGTAGATTGTCACAAGAAACCCTAACTCCCGTAGTAAATTAATCGAAGCTATTCTCATAGGAATTCTAGCTATCCTAGATCTAAACCAAGTTGTGGATATTTATGATCCCAACAAATGGTTGATATTCGTAGAAATTTAGATAGTAGTTGATTGCGATATTGAAAAAGAATTGGCGAGATTAAATCTGATATCGATGTCATGACGATCTTTCCTTATAGAGTGGAGTTTGACAAAACGTTATCACCTGGAAAGATGTCATCTGATTCGTTGTCATCCAATTCTTAAATTGAAATCGAAAGGGTGAACGTTGCACTTGAGGCTGTCATTGGAACCATTACCCAAAAGCCTCATGCGACTAATACCTTTCCGAGAAGTCTAATTGAATGTGTGAGTCATCTCATGCTAGTGACTCATTTGATAATTGTTGATGTAAGAGCTATAGGATTGGAAATTAAGTGTTGATTCATATTGAGATTGTATTGCCTTTACAAGAACGAAGAATAAGGTTGTAAGTATTGGATAATGAGGTAGGATATCGAATTGAGTATAAAATTGGTTGAAACTTGAATAAAGTGAAACTTAACCTATATGTAATATGAGATTGTTAAGAGGAAGTCGTTAAGTTTTGTGAATGAATTATAAGGTTTTAATTGATTGTTAGTTTGTGTTAAGGGTTGTTCCTAGGCCATTGTCCACTGACGAGGATGCCCAGTGTCCAATAAATTAATTGAAGAAATCTTCTTCTGAATTGAGACCGATGGATCTTCTGGAACATGTGGAACACCTAATGACTCTTGTAGATTAGTATTCATTGTGGTATCTTTAAAGAATCCCTAACTTAACTGAGATATCAGTTGGTAGGATGAGTTCTGAGAATTGTATGACATAGTGACACGTAATGTGTTACGGTACAATTTTGACTTGTTTGTGATTAATAAAAAGACTACCTTTGATTGCTAAATTCTACATGTATCGATGTTACCTATCCTTTATTGCTTCATCCTAATGTTCGCATTAGTGATACAACCATTGAACAAGTACTCATCTTGAATTGAGTTACGTTGTGGATTAATCTTTTTGAGCGCCATCAAGATCATGAACCTCATGATTATTTGGCTAAGCTCATTTCCTATCATATTGTAGTTAGTTCTTGGTGAACAACTCTTCGTCACTCCTTTGCAGATCACTCATTCTTTTTATAAGATGAAACAGTATGCCTTGAGAAAAATTGAATTTTCATCACTATAAGGATTATTCATAATGAGATTTATAAGTGATTGTTATTGAAATAAGGTTGTTTATAAAACGTTTTGGAAAACTTAATTGTTTTCATAACAAAGAAAATCTTTGTAAATTTATTTTGATTCTTATTTAAGAATTAAGCATGAAAATGTCATTATTATAAACATGATGATAAAATTTTGACGAACTGAGTATTGCATCGTTAATCTTGAAATTGTATATAGTTGCGCGCCTACATACAATTTGGAATGGACTATGCAAGACTGATTAGTAGTCACCATAAAACTGATTAATAAGCACTACAATTTCTTTGAAGATTGTGAAAGATTAAATTTTATGAGATCTGCAAGAAGTGTAAAATAAGGACATAATGTTAGGGACACCTACATATGTGCCTGTAACACTTATTCTTCTGAGTCGAATTTACTCATCTGTGGAAATTGTCTTATTTGACAATTGACAATTCTTTCTTGTCCAATTCTCCCGTAGTGAGATTCTTAGGAAAAGTATCTGATTGCCGAGTGTTGATACCCGACTGGATGTATCGACGTTCCTATCATTTATTTTGATTTGATTTCATTTGAATGACCTGGGTAACGATCCGAGGAGCTTTCGAATGCGTACTCAAATTATGAAAACATGGGATATATTCATATTCGTTAAATGTTTTCGTCTGTATCTGATTTGAAATTCTCTCGCATAGATTATGCGTTGACCTTACTCTTTAGATGTTAGTTGTGTCTCCATATATCCTCGAACTTGTGAAGGATTATGAGTTATTATTAGACTTTGAGAAGTTCACATCTTATCAACGGCAATAAAACTGGAAAGTTGACAGTGCCAGTAGAATGGATTGATTGATTATGACATGACAACATTGTCTTAATTGATGGAAACTTTAGGAGGTATTTGTTGGTGAATCACCTAGACTTTCGCCATTAAGGCAAGTAGAAATTGGTATTGATTATATTTTCGGTGCTGCACTTGTGGCTTGTGCACTGTACGTCAGCACCATCTAAATTAAAGGAATTACCGTACAACTGAGAAAGTTGTCGGAGAAAGATTTTATTATACCAAGCCTGTCATCCTGAAGAGCTATGGTGTCATCTTTCTTTATATTTATAGATTACTGTGACTGAGTAAATTGACAATCGAAAACGATATCCATAACTCGAAATGGAAGAATTGTTCGATCATTTACAAGGTTCTAGAAAATTTGATCCACGGCATGGTTATCATCAACTTCGCATCTGCGAAGAAGATTATGTATTCCAATCACTACATCCGGTACTTGTAATGAACATTTATGAGCTCCCCGTGATGTCGTTTGGATTGACCAATGCACATGTAGCATTCATGAATTTGGTGGATCACGTGTGTAGGCTGAAATTTGATAAATTCATGCGTGTGATCATTAAGGACTAATTGTTTGTATATAAGAATAAGGATGAATTAATAATTATCAATAAGAATGCCCTGGATTGGCTAAACGATAAAAACTTGTACCTTGAATAATTAACACGTGATTAAAGACTTAATACTTTACATGATTTGACTATGGGATTAAAAGGATAATGGAATATAAATTGACTCTTCAAAAATTAAGAGCCCTTTTAAGACTTTGGATTTTACCAAAAAGAAATGGAAATATGTTTTAACGAATGTTTTAACAAAGGATTTTTAAAGGGATTATTCCCTTATACACAAACCATTTAACTAAACTTCTGTTTAGGGGTAAATGTTTGTGTATACCTCCAGATAACTTAAAAAGGATTGAGGAAAACCATTTATACCATAACCTGAAATTTGAAACGAAAATTTTTGCTTTTCAACTAAGAAAATTTTGACCAAAAATATAACCAAAGATTTTTCAAATATTTACGAATCTTATTAATTATTTTCGATAAATCAGCAAAAATCTTGTTAGTTAAATTCAAATTTATTTTGAACATTTTATATAATTGGTTGAACTAAGAAATTTAAAACGTTTACGCTTCATAAAAATTAACTAATAATTATTTAATTTATCATAATAATTATCGACGCTTTAGACGACGGATTGAGTAAAACGGATAAAAATGATAGATGAAACGAAACAAAAACATAAAAGATATGAAGAAATAATTTTGAATAAATACGATTGCGATATTTATTTCATCTGGAAGGTGAACGTAATTACTGACGCATAATATAGAAAGAATATCTGAGTGAATTGTGGACATGATAATTATATCATCATAAGAAGTGAATATAGATACCGACGCATTATGTAAAAAGATAAAGAACCAATTAGGACATGTTCCTTAATAATGAAGGTGCAAAATAAATTGCCAAACAATATAAAAATAAACGATGTTTGTGAAAAGGATAATATAAATAATAAAAAGTGGTTCGCGGCTAATGTGAACCATTAGAATTGATAGCCGATAGCGTTAAGTATTTTAAAGAGCCGTTTATGGTTGCCTGAATATGGAGGATTGTGAGATATAGTTATGTTGGAATTTGTAAGTATAAGTATTCTATTTATGTCATTTATGACTAAAAGTATCTTTGCCTGAAGAAGTTGTACTGATGGCAATTATGAAGGCAGACATCGCCTCATACATTAGTAAACGTCTAGCTATTGCAAAGGTCATCATCTGAATTTGATTCGATTTGGGTCATCGTCGACAGACTAACCAAATCTGCTAATATCGTTCCCGTTAATGATAAATGCAAAAGAATTATGTAAACATAGTGTGCTTGTATCGAACATCTTTATCAAGATCCTCGCTTCGCATCGAATTTCTAGAGATTTGCTCAGAAATCATTGAGAACGAACCTTGATGAGAGTACTATGTACCACCCCAATCGAAGGGACGAGGTAAAGTAACGATACAAAGTAATATAAGTGATGTTTTATGTTTGAATGATTGACCTTTGGTAATAGACCGTATAATCGTTTTCCTTTGAGAGATTATCATTGATAATCATCATATTAGGATTAAAATCGAATCTTGTTAGGATCTAAATCTTAGAGCATCTGTAAGCAAGAGTTGAGATAAAGACATCCGACCTACACCCATTGTGAGTTGGACATGTCTTTTGGTTTAAGGTTTCCTATGATGGCGAACCTATCCTTGCAAAATACCCGACCCGCGAGATCTGAAATGATTGTTGAAATTAGGATTTGATTATTGACTGCCGGTAGTGGGCAAGAGGTTATGTGAATGTGAAATGTAGATCTTGAAGTGCCAAATGGGTAGCGAAGTTATGCCACAATTTTTAAAACTTGGACAAAGGAATTCATGATCTGACAAATCATGGGATATAAGTCCCCGTTGTTTGGGACCATTGAGGTGATGTAAAAGATTTGGTTTGAAAGGCATATAAGCTGGATCTACCCTAGGACTTCAAAGACTACGTGAATTATGTTTCGTAAATCAAACTTGATGGAATATCTATCAAGTGAAAATCTGATTGTTTTTAGTAAAGCTTAGATCGGCGAAAAGTTGCATTCATCACAAACCCGTGAACATCATGGATAGAGAAAGTAAGTCAACATTAAGCCTGATCTTATCCCCGTAGTTATGTTTGATGAAACTCGCGTATTGTAACGAATTGCACTTGTGAGAAAAGACCGAATGTGGAGGAAATACCCACATGGCTTTTAACTCTATAAGAAGCGAGTAGTAAGGTAAGATGATATTTGAGGACAAAGATCCTGTTTAGGGGTAAATGCTGTGACAATCCGTCAATTTACGATTTATATTTTATTCTCAAATATTATTTGAAAATATTATTTTAATGTTACAATATGAACTCACTTATTTTTGGGAAGAAATTTGGAATTTCGTCTTGGAGTAGCATCGACTACGTCTAAACCGGAGGATTCAACGTTACGTGCTTACGTTTACATACACCGTCTTTGGTGACAGTCCGACTTTTCAGAAAATAAATTTATCTGAGAATATTATTTTGGAGTTTTAAATTTGTGTTGGTTCATAAACTCACAAATTTACGAGAAGAGATTAGGACTTACGATTTTATTTTAACGTCCTTTACGACTAAACCGGAAACCTTAGGATTACGTATTTACGTTTTCGAACTCCGTTTTTGATGAAACAATTTTTATTGGATTCGTTTTGTGACGTCGATTCATAATTTATAAAAACGTTTTTCGTAAAACGACCCGAGGGCACGCAAATCGAGGAAACTAGAATCGAGGAGTACCCGTAAATAAATGGGGATGAGACAAGTGGGACACTTGTCCCACCCCCATCAAAACCGGCCAAAGTTAGCCACAATATGCATTTGGTGGCAAGTTATAACAAGTGACATAACACTTGTCACTTAAGCTTAAGGTTTAAGCTTACTCCACCCACAAAACATCAAAACCACCAAACCAAACTAACAAACTCATTTCTCACCATGCAAACCACTTCAAACACACACAAAAATCTCCTCTCTCTCTCTAGATTGCCGTCCCAATTCAGCCCCTAAACACCATCATTGATCAAAATTTAACCATAAACATATGTTATAATTAACATATGTTAATCCCCATTCAAAAAGATGAAGATTGGTGCAACTTATAACATCCATGGAGGAGTTTTCATGGTGTCATGAGGCTGATTTTCCACAAGGATTTGATGAAGATTGGAGTTCTTGAAGATGGTGTTGGCTAAGCACAAGTTTCTCCATCAAAAACCATGCCAAACTCATAACCTACATCAAGTTGGTGGTATAAAGATTGTCGTCCTCAACTTCTTGTTATTTTGATTATGTAAACTTGTATTTTATTTCCTATTGTATATATTTATGATGATTATATGATGATAAAAATGTTATGTGGGGATTTGTTGTTAATAATCATGGATAAAAAGGTGAAAAACTATAAGAAACAAGTCTAAAATCTTATCTAAATATGTTGGCTGTGTAAAACAGTAAATAAACAAGTCATGGACTGATAATATGATGAAGTAGGATCCATTTACAGTAAGCTATGGGTCTTGTACACATGTGAGGGTTGGCCATGCAATGGAATCAAAATAATGAGTGAGATATGATCAAAACAAGTTTAGGGTATAAATCTGAAGTTACTGTTTTGGACGATTTTTAGAAAATATTTAGAAGATGATTCAACAGTAGCTATAGAAGAGTTAAATGTAGCACATATCATGTAGTTTATGTGATAAAAATTTGAGCTTCTATCTCCATGTAGAACTCAAGATATGGCAGTTTTGGTGAAGATAAAGTTAAAAATCAGATTTTTGGAAATTAAAGAATAATACTATTATATAAGCACTCACATTTTAATATATAAAATGTAAAATAAAAACCCACTAACTTATAAAACTTATTTATATAAATATATATAAAAGGTTAATCAAATGGATAAATTATATAAATGGTGGTGAAATAATGTTTATAAGTAATAAAAACTATAAACATGATTTTTACGACTTTTTCGGCTATTGCCGTAAAATTAACATTTTTGTTAAATAAAACTTAGATGGTTGGACCCGTCTAATGAAAACTTTATAAAACTTATATACTGATATATACACATGTATAAAAAGTAAAAACCATTAAAACCCGAACTATAGGGCATACGGACAATAACGAGCTAAGTAAACATATTGGACTAATACTTGGGCTAATAATTGGACTAATCAAGATGAACACTCATAAAAAGAACTTATTGGGCTTAACCCATTTGGGCCCAACTTATAAAGAATAGATACTGATAATATAGGTATAAAATGGATTAAAACAAGTTAAAGAACTTATAATAAGTTTATTGGACTTAAAACACGAAAATAGGTGAAACTAGTAAACTAGTATAAAAGTTATCGACATATATAACACTAAAATGAGTAAACGAAAATATGTAAACCCACTTGATCATCATATATATATAATCATCATATGTATACATAATTGTTATTTTTATAAAGTCATTGGACATGAGTCTAAGACGAGTATTATTTGTCTAGGTTTCCGTGATTGAAGCACGTACCGTACATCCAAATCGCCGATAACCGTCTTCCCACATCAACGTGAGTTCATAGCCTCGCACTCTTTTAAATGTTTTATAAATGCTTTATAAACCCGCGAGGGAGATAACATGTTAGTTTTTATAAAAGTTTGGACACTACTTGTCCCGATTGTTTGTTTATTGATTTTGGACCCGAATGATTGAATGACCCGATTGTATGACCCGATAAATGATTAATGGACCCGATAGATGAAATAAAATGGATTATTAAAGTTAGGTTATGTCACTAAAAGTCCCATTAGCATGAATTGTGAACTACCGGGAGTTGGTAGACGCTTGTGCATTTAATAGTACTATTTGGGGACGATCACCCCAGTTCGCGCCTTGACGGTTGATCCCCGTCGTGCCACATTGATTGGTAAGCGAATTTATGTATGAGAAGATTTCCAATAGCGTGACCTTTGTGACGACACGCTACTTTAGATGGGAAAAATTGGTATCGGGTTAGCTACCCGTTTTGGTTTAGTAAGGTAACAATGTCATGCGGCTTATAATAATCCAAAATTTACAAAATACTAATAGACGCTCCGAATTACGATGTATTGCCTGACTAGCAATACAGGGTCATACTATTGATATTATGTTTGTGTTTTGGTTTTCGTAACCATATTCATATAACGGTTTTTATTTTCATACAACGTCATAAGACGTATTGTATGATGTTTTTACGACATTGGCTCGTATAATAATTTTTAAGGCAAATGCCTATATTATGATTTTCGATAAGGATTTATATAAAATGACTTTGGCTATTTTATGGCCTATTACAAAGATTTGTATAAACTGATTTTGGCTATTTTATGGCCTATTACAAAGATTTGTATAAACTGATTTTGGCTATTTTACGGCCTATTACAACGATTTGTACGAATTGATTTTTGGTACTAATTTTATACCAAAATTATATTGATGGAATTTATTAAACTCTATGAATTCACTCGGCGTTATCGTTGACCCTTTTCTTTTAACATGTTTTATCTCAGGTACTTGAAGGTAATTCTCGGGAAGACGACAAGAATTCATGGCCCGCACCTAAACTATATTTTCCATTCAAATACTTTGTAAAACTTTGTATGAAATAAAATGACTTGGGACCGATGTAACTTTGATATTTATGAATGGAAATGATTTATTATTAAACGACGCGATTTTTATGCGTTGTCTATGATGTGAGTAATGTGCTATCCCGTAACACCAACGAGTCTTCCGCTGTACTAGTTGTATAAATTGGGGGTGTTACAGATGATGATGCCAACAAACACCTCGACAAGTTCATTACCGTTACTCAAAGCATGAAGTTGCCCGGTGTTACTATGGATTTTATTCGCCTTCACCTATTTCCACACAGCTTATCCCACCATGCCGAAAAATGGTTTGATCGTCTTCCGAAGAATTCAATTCATACTTGGGACGAGATGACTCAACGATTTTTGTCGCGCTACTTTCCACCATCTATGGTCACGAGCCTTCGGAATCAAATTAGTGTATTTACTCAAGAACACGATGAATCACTTTTTGATGCTTGGGAACGATATAATGTTTTGATCGATCGATGTTCAAACCACAACATGCTCCCCGTCACCTTAATTGATACTTTATACAAAGGTTTAACTTTTCGTGATCGTGATACGATTAATGTAGCCGCTGGTGGCATAATGAAATGAAGACCTGAGGAGTGTAGAGAGCTTATCGAGAACATGACTACTCACCACAAAAATTGGGATTCATCCGCATCTTCAAGGAATAACCCGAGAGTCAATGTTTCTTCAACTTCTTCAAACCCTGATATCACCAACTTGACCCGCGCAATGGTCGAAATGAGCAAAAACATGCAACTCTTGGCTAAAAATCAACAACGACAAGTTAAAGCTGTAGCACTTTCTTGTGAGATTTGTGGGGTTCCTCATTCATACACTGATTGTCCTTCTACTCATGACAATCCGGAAAACGTGTATGCGGCTCATGGTAACTATTCAACGGAAAGCTACCAAGCCCGACCTCAAGGTGATCGTAACTTGCTATGTTACCGTTCTAACAACTTTCTTTCACCCGGTTTTTCTCCTTAAAACCACAACCCCAACAACTATAATAGAAACAACCCACACCCACCTCGAGCTTCTAATCCTTATCACCCACCCGCTCAACAAGCCCCACCCATTAATCAAGATGTGGAAACTTTCATAAGGACCCAAAGAGAGCAAATCAAGAATCTGCAAAGCCAAATCATCAACTTGAAAGGAGATATCACTAAGCAAGGGAATGATATTAGATCCGAGCTTCGACATGATATACAAACCTCTTTTAGCAATCAAACAAATGATGTGAAGAATATGCTGGCTAGTTTCTTACCAACTACTCAACCCTCTACTTCGGGCTATCTTCCTTCAAATACCGTCACCAACCCAAGAGCGAATGTGAGCGCTATTACTACACGCAGTGGAGCAACCTTAGTAGGACCATCTATCCCTCCCCCAGTTACGCCATCTATCCCTTCTCCACCACCATTTATCCCTCCTACTCCCACACCTAGTATTAGTTCTCTATTACTGTCTCCATCTCTTAATGAAGAAGTACCCAAGAAACACCGTTCACCAACCCCACCTTCCACCTATAAATCCAACATCCCTTATCCTTCTCGCTTAGACAAAGGCAGATTGCTCACCAAGGATGACATTCAAGTGTCGAACTTTTTGAAGAAGATTTCGGGAGTGACCATCACCCTTAGCCTTGTTGACGCTCTCGCCCAAATGCCTAAATTTGTTAAGATGTTTAAGTACTTGCTTAATAAGAAGCAGAAGATGGCCGAGTTTGTTAATACTCGATTGAATGAAAATTGTTATGCCATCCTTCTTAAAGAACTTTCGGAGAAACTTGTAGATCCCGGTCGTTTTGTGCTACCATGTACTTTTAACCAAACCGAAGTATTTACTGCCTTACCCTATCTCGGGGCAAGTATTAATCTGATGCCTTTAAGTGTTTGGAAAAAGTTATCATTACCCACCTTACACCAACAAAGATGACTCTTGAGCTAGCAAATCGCACTCTCGCTTACCCTGTTGGTATGCCGAAGATGTGTTTTTTAAAGTTGGTACCTTCACTTTTCCGGTCGACTTTGTTGTTGTTGATTATGAAATGGACCCTCGTATTCTGTTAATACTTGGTCGGCCATTCTTGAGAACCGGAAAAGCTTTAGTCGATGTTGCCGAAGGTGAGCTCATCTTAAGAGTCGGGAATGATGCACAAGTTTTTAAAATGGGAAAGATCACAACCAAATCAAATGGAAGAGAATCAGCGAATATGATTAATATGCTTGATGATTTTGTCGTCTACAACAATCCTCTTTTCGATACTTGCTATGACAATCTACTTTTCCAAGACGATGTGGATGATTCTCTCTCCAATTTAGATCCTCCACCAATTCATGAGTCTCCACCGATCTATGATGACTATGATGATGATTCTAGTTCTAACATGGATGATTATGATGATTTTACTTCTGAGTATAAAGACATGCCAACTTATGATGATTTTGAGGATGTCGATACTCTTTCGAGTGATTCTTCACATGATGACCTTGCACCTACTTTTGATGAAGATCTTCCACCAACAATGCTTGATCCTACTTTGGATGACTACTCATTTGAGAAGGACTTTTCTACTTTTCTCAACACTTACTACCCAAATGAGAGTGATTCTCCTCCTTTGGACTTTGATTTTGGTCTTTATTCTCCTTTGGATATGAAGAAACCCGTTTCAAATGAGAAGAAGCCGTAAGACACCAATATCCGCAGTACTTATGTCTTGACACCTCTCTAACCACCTTCTGAGGATGAGATTGTGCGATTTATGAGCGGGTCTTCTTCAAATTATACTGAGCCTGAGTGTTATTTTCCCCTAAAGGAAAAGGTGTTCGATCCCGGTATTGCAATTTTTAAGCCATCTCAGTATCCATCTGATGAAATAAAAGGAAAGATTTTTGGACACAATGGAGATATGCTTGCACCTCATCACCCTTGCTACCACCGTGCTCAACAACTGCTTAAGGGAACCTTGCCTACTCTTCTTTGGCTTACCTTGTTCGCCTTAAGCTTGTGCTATTTGATGGATGAAAACCATATATTTGATCCTGGTGGATGTTCTTCAAGCTTCTTCCTATGCTAATCAAGATCGAGTCAGGCTCACGACTCGGTTAACAAAAACAAGCGCTTCTCGGGAGGCAACCCACAATATCTATCCTTTTTCTTTGTTTTTATAATAAGTGTAGGGGAGACCCTGGTATGTGTTTGTTGTTTTATTTCTTATCATGTGCCGGGATTCGAGCTTTCAAAGACCCATTCTTGATGACTTTTGACGACCCGTGATTCCGTGTACCCGTCTTCCCGGTTCTATCCTAAACTCTTTTGATTCTCTATTTTATATTCTTCAATGTTAAAAAAGGAATCACTTTAGCTGTCTCTTCCTTAGCAAGATTTAAACAACGTGCACAATGTCCTAAGTGTAGGGGAGTTTACTCCCACATGCTTAAACATTGAGGACAATGTTTATATTAAGTATAGGGGGACTTCTATCGAAGTTAAGTGGCCTTTTCCTTGTATTTGTCCTCATTTTAACCGGAAAATTGATTTTTCGACATTTTTCAAACATTTTGATCTATTTTGGCCTAGTTGTTTTTACCTTTGTATAGTTATTTTTTTCTTTGCTAGAATAAATTTTAATAAAGTGGTTTTAATCTTTCAACGTTGTGAATCTTTTGACTCGACCCGAGTTTACTTATCTAAGTTTACTCTAGCTAGTATCCTTAACGTGTTTGAGTCAATTTTTACTAGGCTTTTATATAGGGAACTTTAAAACGCGAAAGTCTTAACTCTTACGGGTTAAGAACAAGAACTTTTCGCAAGTTCCTATAATTGATCCTAGAAATTCGTTTATCAAAGGAACTTTAAAATGCGAATTCTAAACTTGAAAAAGTCTAAGAAGTTGCAAGATCCTATAGATGACTTGAAAACCCAAAACTTTGATTAAATAGGCTAAGCATCCACGAGTCTCATTCCTTGAGATTTTAAATTGTGGAGAACGAGAGATGATAGAGTCAATTATAAGTTTGGTATTCTTTCATGAATTTATTTGTGTTGATTATAAGCTTTTTCTCCCATCGCTTGCTAATAAATTTAATTGCAATAAATAAGGTTGTACGATTTATAAGTCACTTAGCTTCTAGCACAAGATTGTTTAAAAGTTGCTCGGTATTAATTAGAGTTCATAGCCAAGGCATAACTTATTGAAGCGGGATGCGAAGATTGGCGAGTCCGAAAAGGCCCTAACAAGGCATGAGGGATACATTTTCTTGCTAAAGATCCAAAGTGATGTGAGGAATCATTTATCAAAAATCAATATGAAGGATCGAGACAAACGACGAAAATCAAATACTCCCCTAAAGATCATTGAGAAGTCTATCCAAAAAGGCCCTAACAAGGTATGAGGATAAATAGATCCAAGTCCTAAAAGGAGGCGGATCGTTGTATATCAAAGTCCCAAATAAAGATTGGAGAAAAATGAAGAAGTCATGGTCGAAATATGAAGAATCTCTCAAAAAGTTCAAGTGAAGAAATTCCTATTATAAAGAGAAGACCATTATTTCATTAACGCCTCTCAAGATTTGAAGTATGATGTCGCTGCCAAATATCGGTCCGAGAAAGGTCTCAAATTGTGAAGCGAGTTATGCCAAGATATGAACTTTATGAGGTCCCGAGAAGCAGTTTTAAAAGATTTTGTCCATTAGCTAACTATTGATTAAATCGTCCTACTTTATTTTCAGCCTAAATAAACTATAGAAATAAGTAAACAATGCATCCTCGTGATCATTCAAGACAACAATAAAATATAAGAGATACACCTAGGAATAAGGGAGTCTAAGTGAATAATTAGGCCACATCAGTTTGTGTTAGTTTGCTAACTATAATAACAATGATCTCGTTTTTAAGTTTGGTATGGGGAACGTGAAACTTGAGGGTGATAATCATTCATGACATTCCAAAATCCTAAGGTAAGTTTTTGATCTTTTTACTTGTTTTCTTTCTTTAAATATTTTGTGTCTTTAATAAAGGCCAAAGTGGATTGATTATGATGGAAAATGTAAAACTTGCTTTGTAATTAATGGATTGCATGAGGGCATTGCAATGGTCAAGTGTAGGGGATTTAATAAGTGTGAAAACACTTATCCTTTTACTACTTAATTATAATAATAACTAAGCCAAAACGTGTATTTTATGTCGTAAATGTCAGAATTGTGCATGGTTTGTGTTTTTGTTGTGATTTAGGACCAAAATGTGAAAAGGGAAGAAAACATGGGCTTTCACGGACTTTTATCGAAGAAAATGACAAAAGACGAAGTCAAAAGATCAAGAGTGCAAAAAGAACGGAAGTCCAAGGCCTATTCTGAATATTTATCGAAGATAAAGTCTAAAGACGGAAGTTTAATGAAGTCGAAGAACTCATGTCTAATTAATGAAGAAATTATAAGACGGGTTCAATTTATCCTGAGACAACGTCGAGAAAGTCGAAGAATTTATAAAGACGAAAAGACGAGAAAATGAAGAAAGCATCAGGACATACTAATCCTCCTATAAATACCCTCCTAATGACACATTAGGAGGTGTTAGCTAATTTGACAACTTAGCTCTCCACCTTTAATTACTTGAACCTTTCTTATTGTCATTTACTTAATTGCACCTTTAATTTCTTACCTTTAATTTCAAGTAAGTCTTTTAATTTTGTTATTGAATATTATTTTTAGTCAAATTTTTATAAATCTCTCATTCTACCTTTCTTGCTTTGCTTAATCGTTATGTTTATGTGCTTATTGTTATGCTTATTTGATTAAGTGTTATGTTTCAATGTTCTTGATTGTTTTGGATTATTGATTTTATAGCTTATTTGTGTCTTTCTTATATTCACTTAAGTGTTTATAAAAGTTATTTTATAAGAGAGTTGTTTTCGAATATCTTTATCATTTAGTTTCTTTAAAAGTTTTTAAATTTTAGCTTATTAGCTTTTTCTTATGCGTGTTTTAGTTAAATTTTTAGTCGTGTGCTTATTTGGTTCATAGCTTATTTGTTTTGCTTATTTAAGTTTTTCCTTTTACTGTATTCCGATCAAACCCATCGGAAAAGGGTTTGTGATTCTGATGGGGATTCCGATCAGCATTCCGACGAGGGTGTTTATTGGACATTCTGATTAGCCTTGATTTCCATCATTCCGATAGGTCTTCATTCCGACCATGATTCCGATAGGAGAGGTAAGCCATCATTCCGACGGAGGTGTTTTGGTTGCATTCCGATAGGACTGTCATTCCGATCATCATTCCGATCGTCCCAAGGTTTGTATTCCAATAGAAGCTTTCCGACAGGATTCCGATAGACCTATTCCGATCGGATTCCGACGGGATTCCGATAGGAGTGTAATCTGACAGGGTTTGGTTTAATATTTTTCCTTAGTTTTATTTTTAAGTTCGCATTGTTTTAAGTTTTCAAAATTTCATTTTTATTAACTTGTCAAATTTACTTTTTTGTCGAGTTTTAATTTTTGTCATTTAATTAATTTACCTTTAAAGTCTTAATTTCTCGGCATATACTTTAAAAGTTTTAATATTGCACCATTTACAATTAAATTAGTTTTAGCTTTAATTTTACGTCATTTAGTTTAACGTTTCGCAATTTACATTACTACAACGACCAATCTATTATTTTATCCACCAAAAGACGACTGAGTCGTACGTTAACCAATATTCAATTCGAAGAGACACACACAACGAACAAATTTTCTAACTAAATTCCAGTTATTAGTGTCCACTTTATAGTTTGCCAAAATTGAGTAGGCCGTTAAGTTGTTATTGTAATTCTAATTAACGCAAATCATATGTAATTTAGACCTCAAAACAATTCATTAATTTTGATAAGATTTAGTCAATATTATTTTTCTTAAAAAAAATTTCCCTTGTTTACAACATACAATAAAAAACGCATGAAAACAAGTAGTACAAAAAAACTAAATCAAATAGCCACATGCATAACAATTTATTCAAAGAACATCAAATCTAGGGGTTTTATAAACATAAAAAGTCTTCCCTAATTTTAAAACATTGAATCAATAAAGCAAATAGCATTCAAAATTATATGATCCGTCAAAAACATGCACGTTCATTACGGATCTCCCACATTCTCTTAACAATTAAAAAACTACGGATCGTAACCACACATGACATAACAATTAATTCATGAAAAATATCTAAAGCTAATTACCATGTATTTTTAGGGTTTACAAAAAAAATTATAAAAAATTAGGCAAATCCGATTTTAAAAAACAATAAAAACAAAAACCCTAATTTTTATAATTTTTAACACAAATCAATATTAGTTAAAAAAAAACTTTAGATCTTGATAATTATAATCATGTTAAAACGGCTCTCGATGCCACTGAAGGTTTATATAGTTCATAACAATTATTTAAAACCCTAATATGGATCAAAGCACATACAGCGGAAGCAAATTAACAAGATCATAATTTAACACAATTATAAATAATCAAGATTGTAGAATATTATAAATCTTGCTTATGTTTAGAGAGAGAAAGAGATAGAAAGATAGATGATTTCACACACACTTTAGAGAGAGAAAGTGATTAACTATGTGTAAAATGAAAATGAAACCACACCCTCTCCATCTAAGGAGAGGGTTTATATACCAAGCCCATAAGATGCGCTTGGGCTTACAATGTTGGGCCGTCCATACATAACATGGACTAGGCCTTTCCTTGTTAATTAGTTATAAGATATCTAGACTACGAGCTACAACTTAATATATTGTCAGAGTGACTGAATCTTCCTAAATACGTAAAAACATATTTCCAACAATCTCCCCCTAAGGGAGGTCACTCCAAACAAGGGCGTTACTCAAGTTACAATAATAAAATAAACCTAGCATACTATGCTTGTCTTGAGCTCGTAGTCTTCTTCTTTCTTTTCTTTTTCTTTTCAGGTGAACATGCTGATGTGATCTTTGATATCAATCTTTAGCATTAATCTCTTGCCTTGATCTTGTGCATACATCACTTGTGATCTTCGCCTCTTCGTGACTTCATGTCCCACATACTTATACCTTCATAATTCTTGAAAGCTTCAGAGTTCGATACAGCGGAAGACTTAGGTTTTAGGCTTTCTTGAAGTAGATGAGGTATTAAGTTCATAAAGTATAAGCATGCGGGGACGACTTCTTCCCGGATTCCAAAACGCCACCGTCTTCTAATGCCGCAACATAAGTAGACACAAACGAAATGGCTTTGAAAATTTCATTCTAATTCGGTAGCATTTTACCTCCGGTCGGTGAAGACCGTTGGACGATATAAAATATCGTACTTGTGGCAGGTAGATTTAGTTAAAAATCTCCTTGACAAGATTTCACGGGTAAAGCCGTTCTCTTTACTCGACCGTCCAAAGCTGACTGCGAACGTAAAGAATGAATCATTTGGATAAAAGTATCCGCATGATTGAAGCCGTCAATTCTGATTCCTGGAACAAGTTTGATTCATTAAAGAATCGCACCATCGTTGCTTTCCGGTTGTCACGAGCTTGATTCATATTGAATCTTGCAAGTTACCTACCAAGTGTTGTTTATGGTTAACACTAGAAGGATTTCCACTCATCACTGTGAACTCTAAGGTATCACTCTGAGTGTTCTGGCAAGATCACTAAGATATTGCGTAAAGGCTTGGAACGTGTTTAAATTCAGTTAAGAATTACACCACTGTTGCTTTCCAGTTATCACAAGCTTGAGTTCATAAAGAATCGCACAAGTCACCTACCATAAGCTTTTTGATATTCGCTTAAGAAGGATTTCCATCTTCATTGTAAATACTTTCGTATTACTCGGATGTTCAGGCAAGATCATGAAGATTTTGCGTAGGACTCTTAAGATCTTTCTTATTTTTCACAGTGTGTGAAGAAGCAAGGAAATATGGAAGTGTGTTCTAATGAGATATTTGATGATCTCAGATGGCTCTAGACTCGATCGTGCATTTTGGATTTTAGTGATCGGAGGCTGGAGAGGAGTTCCACCATTTCAATACCAATTTATTCAGAGTGAATAAATCAATAGATAATGTGTTGTCTCCGTGTGATTAAAACAAATACCTTTTGAGAGATATCTGAGTTAGCTGGGATGGGTTGTGCAATGCATCACTGGGTCCATGATGTATATCTTCAATATCGAGCATCATTAAAATGGTCTCAATAGCATACGTGTTGACCCGGTTTCTGCCTAAGGTTGTAAGGAGGGCTTCTTTCTTTACACCCTTTATCTTTAGAATTCTTTTTCATTCTTCAACCCCTTCAATGCTTACCAATAGGTCATAACTAGCACCTTGTTTTGATTGTTCCAGTGCTAACTTAAGTACTTGGTCGGCATTCAACTACGTTCACAATCTTTCCCCATCTTTCCTAAGGACTACTATTTCTAGCTCTGGAATGTCCTTGGGAAGATTCCTCCGGTTTGGGAAGAATCATTGGACTTAACCTATCCTACCATCCTTATGTCACCACAATCTTCATTGTCGTGAAATAAATGGGTTTAGGGTAAGTATATGTCACCATGAAAATCCATTTTGGTATAGCAAATCCATTTTGCTCCCCCTTAACATATGCCACGATATTCGAAAACATTTCGCATATGTCGGGATGAGCCATCACGTTAAGTCAAACCATTTATGATAATTTCCCATATTAAATCACATTTTCTCCCCCATATTAAAAAAATTAACCCAATCGGTGTTTTTAATATCAATTGATTTAATGAAGTTTTAACAAAGGTTTTGGGAAGGAAAATGCAAGTACGTTTAATCTTCATGAGACCAATTTGTGAGAAATGATACCGATTTGTAGCATGATCACATATTCACCATATAAGAATGAATTGACAAGGTTGGACCTGATTGATGAGAACATCATATGATAAGATCAAATGGTTCTTGTATGCAAGTGTTGGTCGCCTCGTCACGTTTGAAGTCATCGCTTGACACCACATGTAAGATTGGTATTGTTTTCTTGACACCAATTAGTGAACTTGGCACGTTCGGCATCAAAGATTCTAAATGCTTAACAATTTCTCCCCCTCAATTGTTGACCCGTGTTCTATCGAAAGAGATGTAGTCTTCGTTTGAGTAGTCGCATCGTCGAGTATGTAGATACCAAATGTAGATAGTTATGGTTGTAGAGATGATAACTTCATAAAACAAGACTTCTCTTGTTTTAACAAATAAATGCATTGATGCGTACATATATCCGTGTTAGACCAAGTAATAAAGTAAACTTGATCCCTTACAAGGTTTTAAAGTAAACCTTGACCGAGAAAATTAATTCCCGTTGTGAGCAAAGCTTTCATAAGAAATACTTGACTTTAATATGAAAAGAGGGTTGTAGTCAGAAATAACTACAAGACATATGGGCATGTTTTATGAGATATTTACAACTTTTATACGAACTCTATTTATGGTGTTGTGTCAATATTAATCAACATTTCTAAGGCCGTAAATATTATCGTACCAAAAGACATGCCTTTGAAAAATAAAGTAAAAATATCTTTGTATTTTTCTGAATTTTTCAATTTTTATGGTTTTTATATGGTTTTATATTTTTGTATTTTGCTTTTGTGGATAAAAATATAAACAATATATACAGATGATCACCAAGGATACGGAGAATAGCTTACCACCACTATTCTTTCGCTTCATTTGTTAGTTCCTTTAGAGTCTCAGGCGAGGAAGTTCTTATTCCTAGCTTGTCGGCCAAAAATTCCATTCGAGCGCGATCTAAAGCCTTCGTGAAAATATCCGCCAATTGATACTCAGATCGGACAAAGTAAAGCTCGATCACTCCATTTTCTACTTGCTCCTTGATGAAATGGTAGCGAATATCAATATGCTTCGACCGGGAGAATTGAACATTGTTGCAGCATAAGGCAATTGCCCTTTTGTTGTCGCAGTACATCGGAATCTTGTTGAAACCTAGACCATAGTCGGTTAATTGCGATCTCATCCAAAGAATTTGAGCACAACAACCGGACATAGCTATGTATTCTGCTTCCGTACTTGAAATTGCAGCGCTTTTCTGCCTTTTCGATGCCCAACTGATTAGTCGATCTCCTAGTAATTACAAAGTTCCACTCGTGCTACGCCTTGTATCTTGACAACCCGTGTGATCCACATCTGCATATGGCATTAGTGCAATCGATGAGTCCCTCAAATACCAAATTCCCCGATTAATGGTTCCTTTAAGATATCGAAAGATCCGTTTAATAGTAGCTAAGTGTAACTCAGTAGGCCTAGTTTGATACCGAGCAAACATACAAATAGCAAACTGAAGATCAGGTCGACTAGCTGTGATATACAGAAGGGTACCGATCATTCCACGATAAAGTGTCGGATCAACGGCAACTCCATGTGGATCTGCATCAAGTTTAGTTCGTTCCACCATTGGAGTATCCACGGGGTCGCAAGATTCCATCTTATACTTCTTAAGTGATTCAAGGGCATACTTGGATTGATTGATAAAGATGCCCCTAGGACTCTGAGATATCTGAAGTCCTATGAAGAATGATACCTTGCCCATCATTTACATCTTAAACTTGGAAGACATGAGTGTCCCAAACTCGTCGGATAAGGTTTGTGTCGAGGTAGCAAATATAATATCATCAACATATATTTGTACCATAATCATATCTTTACCTCGTTTCTGAATGAACAGCGTGGGATCCACCTTGCCTTTAGCGAAGCCTTGCATGATGAGGAATTGTGACAATAGATCATACCATGCGCGAGGAGATTGCTTCAACCCATAGAGAGCCTTCTTAAGCTTGTACACATAATTAGGATATTTAGGATTCACAAAACCATCCGGCTGTTGAACATAGACCTCTTCCTTGATTTCACCATTCAAAAAAGCCGTATTTACATCCATCTGATAGACGATCATATTAATGTGGGCTGCATAAGCAAGGAATAGTCTAATAGCTTCCAAACGGGCAACAGGTGCAAAAGGATTCCATAATGTCAATGCCCAATAATTGCTTGTATCCACGAGCTACTAGTCTAGCTTTGTTCTTCAATATTCCGCCTAGCTCGTCGAGTTTTACCTTGTAAACCCATTTCAGAGTGAGTAACTGCACTTGATCCGGGCATGGGACAAGTTCCCATACTTCAAGACGTATAAATTCATTAAGTTATTCTTGCATAGCTTCTATCCAACAGGATTGAGTAAAATCTTCTTGCCATGTCGTAGGTTCAACTTCAGTGAGAAAAGTATCAAAATGACAAAACATTGCATTTTCTTGTAACTGACTTCGTGTGGATACCGGACGATTAGGGTCACCAATAATAGAATCTATAGTGTTAGAAATACGTTTTAACGTATAATAGAAGTATCGGTCACTCCACAATATTATTAATGTTGTAATAGCTCGTAGTTAATGAGTACTTATTTAGTTAAGTAAGAAACCGACCCATGGGCTTGTCATGGGTCGGCCCAACCCCAATAGTGGCTTGGATATAAATACCCCTTTCCACCATGGAAAGGGGTTGGTTGTTGATTATTCCATTTTATCATTTAATGAAAAACACATAGTTCTCTCTCACTTTCTCTCACTAGTTTCTCTCTCTATAAATCTTCAACCCACTTCATAGATTAACAAGATTATCAATATTCTACAATTGGTATCAAGAGCTATGGGGTGATTTAAGGTAATTATTTGTGTTGTTATTTAGTTTTTGATTGTCTTAGTGTTCTTTAAGAAGATCTATCTTGATTCTTGGAGTTTTTGGTGATTTTATTGATTGGGATTAGTAGATAAGTATTGGGTTTTACTTATTTTAGTAGAAATCACAAAACTTTTTGGGTAATTTGGTAAAAATCTGGGTTTGTTTCATCATTTATTTAATCGACTGTTACACGAACCAGCTTCTGTTTCCCAGTAAAGTTCCGAACCAAAAAGTTTCGGATCAAAAAGTTCCGGATCAAAAAGTTCCGGATCAAGGAAAGTTCCGGATCAAAAAGTTCCGGATCAAGGAAAGTTCCGAATCAGTTCTTCCGAATCAAAAGTTCCGGATCAAGGAAAGTTCCGGATCAAATCTTCCGAACCAAAAGTTCCAGATCAAGGAATGTTCCGAATCAACTCTTCCGAACCAAAAGTTCCGGATCAAGGAAAGTTCCGAATCAAATCTTACGAACAAAAAGTTCCGGATCAAGGAAAGTTCCGAATCAGTACTTCCGAACCAAATGTTCCGGATCAAGGAAAGTTCCGGATCAAATCTTCCGAACCAAAAGTTCCGGATCAAGGAGTTCCGAGCCTAAATCTTCCGAATCATAACTTCCGAATAAACAATTGTTCCGAACCAAGGCATATTTTACTTGTTTTTTCGACGATTTTTTTTAGAGGATTTAATCTTGGTTTCTTACACAAAAACTCAAACTTTACTTCACTGCTCGATCAACCGATAATCTTTGTCTCTTTGAAGTGATCAAAATGAATCCGAATTCATTAATGCCTCAAATGACATCACTTACGGATATTTCCGTCATTACGAGAACGGATAATCGCCCTCCAATGCTCATTAAAGAAGTCTTTGAAGCATGGCAAGGCCGTATGATGTCATACATTAAGGGAAAACTGACATATGGGAGGCTTATGGTCAAGTCAATTCTAAATGGTCCACTTGATTATGGTACCATCGTGATTAACAATGTGACTCGACCACGGGAGTTTGAAGAACTTACACCAGCTCAACAACTTGTTGCCGATGCAGACGAAAAGGCTCTTCAAACCATTCTCCAAGCTCTTCCACATGAAATCTATTGAATGGTCAGTCAATATACGGTTGCAAAGGATTTATGGGAACGTCTAAAGGTGTTGCTACAAGGTACGTCTCTTACCAAACAGGAAAGGGAATGTCAGTTATATGATCTGTTTGATAGATTCACGTACAGCCCAGGGGAAACGCTTCACGACTACTACTTCAGATTCACTACTCTCATGAATGATCTGAATGTATACAATCTCGTGATTGCTCCATTCCAGGTTAACACCAAGTTTTTGAATACTTTACCTCAAGCTGAATGGGGTGAGTATATTACCGATGTTAAGTTAACCAGGGATTTGCATAAGTGCAATTTGGATCAACTCTATGTTTTTCTTCAGCAGCATGAGAAACATGTGATCATGCACCGTTCGCCTCGAGGTATGTACCCTGATTCTTTAGCTTTGATGGCGAATCAACCAAGCTTGTCGTACAACAACACTCCTTATATCATGGGACACCAAGCCTATCATCCATCACCGTACCTGACTCCAAGCTTCCCCCAATATTCGATTCTACCGCAACCACCCACCTCACATCAGCAACAATATCGGTTTAATGCACCTTCATCACAATATGCTTCACAACCTCACCCATCAAGCATTGCACCTTATGCTCAGTCTTCATATTCTTCTTATCAAGAGAATGCAGCATATCCATCAAGCTACTCTGACCACATGAGTATTCCTTCTAGTGCTTATGCAGCTCAACAAGACCAAGCAATGTATTGTGATAATGATGAAGTCCCCATTCCTGAATTCAAACAAGGAACTGACCCAGTTGAAGTGTTAGCCACTATGTCTGCTTATCTCACAAGGACATTAAGCAAACGAGGATTTAGAGGACAAGCTCCTACTAACAATCAGCTGAGGAATTCATCCAATTCTCACCAACAAGCTACTATTGAGAATGGCAGGGTAATGGTTCAACCTATTCAACCTTATCAGGGGAGACCTACTACATCAACCACCAATGCACGCACGGTTAATCCTGCTCCAATGGTCAACACTTCTCCACGGGCTAATTCCACAGGCAAGTTGAGAATGATTACATGCTACAACTGTAAGGAAGAAGGTCACATGTTTAGGGATTGCAAAAAACCCAAGAGGAGAAGGGATGGTCAATGGCTTGCAGAGAAGATTTATCTGGTGAACGCTGAGGCACAAGGAAGGGAACTTGATGAAGAGGAGCTTGCATTTCTTGCTGATCCAGGGATTGCTGAACAAGACGTTGTCACCACACAGAATGCAACATACCAAGCAGATGATCTTGATGCTTACGATTCAGGCTGTGATGAACTTCAATCTGCACAGGCAGCTCTTAGGGCAACTATCTCTAGCTTAGGGCCAGAAAAAATATCTGAGGTACTTACTAATACCACTGATAATACCACTGATACTAGTATTCAACCACATCAAGTTGGGCAAGAGGGTGCTGATCCGAATGAGTCTTCGGTGGTGAGTCTTTCAAATGAGGAGACAATCAATGATAGTAATATCAATGTGAGTCCCCAGACTTTGAGTGAATCACAACCGGGAGCCATTTCGCATACACATATTCTTGCTCAACAAGAGTTGGTCATGGTTCCTGCTACATTACTTAGCCAAATGAATACTGAACTCTTAGAAACCCTAGCTAAGAATAAGAATTTGTCTGCTGAGCTTGCTTTGTGCAACGAAAAGGTTCAAACTTTGGAATTAGTTCCTTCGTCCATTGTTCTAACAAATCCCGAATATGATCATTTTCGAAACAAACAAATGAGCCTTTACAAGAAATTGAAACCTTAAGAGCAGATCTTTCTAACGAACTTAAAGAAAAAGAGTTAGTGGTCACTAATTTTCACAAACTTCAAACGGATTTTGAGTTACTCGAGTCTAAAAAGAATGAAATGGAAATTAATGCGGCTAATAAGATTAGAAGTTTAGATTATTTGCTGTTAAGACAATACGCTGCCTCTCAACTAGTGCACTTATTTGATGCTTCGTTTAGAGAATTTAACTTATCGCGTCAAAAAGGCCTTCCCCCTAACCCACGGTATGCAAAACAAGCTTTTATCCATATTCCAAGACTTTATAATGTAACCCAATTAGGATTGGTCTTAGACCCGATTGTCATTTTCGATGATCACACAAATAAGGATCTAGTTGATGAGAATCGGTCATACAACTTTGCAAAATATCCCGAGTGTGATTATTTTAAAATGAATCAGGAGCTTGCAAAAACGGATTTTAGAATTCGCTTCCATATGGATAAAGATCTCATCACAGCACCAACCTACATGTTAAATGAAGAAAACCCTAGTACACTTCCTACACTTGTCAAAATGGAAGGACCTAAGGAAATTCCAAAGGATCTTCCACCTGTTAGCACTGTATGGTTAAACTTGCAAGAGATTAATCAATACTTTGCTAGTTTTGACAAGGTCATTTTGGAATGTACGACTTCAAATGGCCTAAACGCCGGAGAATGGGCTTTCGAACACATGAATGAGGTGTTTAAGAATGAGATCAATCCGTTTGTCGAAAGTCTAAAAAGAAGTTTTGCATCTCTTTCGGAAAATCTTGAGTTTGAAATTGCAGAAGTTCAAAAAGTGTTTTATGAAATGGACACCGCTTACGAACTACAATTAATTGAAAAGGAAAAGATTTTATCCGAATATGACCGATTCTTGTCCCAAGTAATTTCGTGTGATGTGCTTACTACTGTGAATGTTAATTATTCGAATGAGCTTACATCCGCTATGATTAAATGTGATGTTGTGAATATATGTGATGATGTGTGTGATCTCTCTGTAAATGTTGTTGATACTATAAATGAGGTAGATAATCATTCTTGTCACGAATCTAACGCTGAATTTTTAAAGCTTCAAGATTCTTACAATTTACTTTCAAAACGCTTTAATCAACTTGAACAACATTGTATATCTTTAGAATTAAAACAACAAACTCAAAATGAGGATCTTTTGATAACAAATGGTTGTGAAAACAGTGTTGAGACGAGTGACAAGATGATTGCAATAGTTAAGGCATTAGAGGAAGAAATTATGAGATTAAAGAGAGATGTGTCATCAAATGAAACACTAAAATTGGAACTAGAGGCTGCAGAGTCTAAAAACCAAGACTTAGAAATTAGACTTTCGTCTATTCTAGAGGAGATGGATCGTGCAAGACAGGGAATGTCCAAACTTTATGGTTCACTAAAAGAACGCTTCGCTTTTAATGCGGCACAGCAACAATCTTATGTTGAACAATTGAACCAAAAATGTGAGGAAATCTCTGACTTAAATATCCAGCTTATTGACAAAAACATGGTTTTGGCCGACTTAAAGGAGACACTTCTTCTCACCCGACAAGAAGCTGTTAATAACTTAGCTACCAACTCTGCACCGTCCTCTAGTGCTCCAACAACCAAGTCAGTAGTGCTTTATAAGAACCCGCTCCATAAGAAAAACCCGGTTACCTACGATGATTATATGAGGAATGCAATTAAGCATGTCGATCTTGTTAGGGATATTTTAGATGATTTGTATACGTTAGATCCCTCAAGCAGTTACTATTATTCAGCTCATGAATATATTAAGCGAGTTCAATATTGCTTAGCATATTTGCAATACATAGGTAAACTGGATTCTACACTACTCACTAATCGACCCATTGCTGTAACTCCATTCAATAAGACCCCAGGAGCAAAACCGTCATTGGCACCATCAAGTAAGGCACCTTTAAAATCTGTTGCTAATGTTCCCACTTTGCCTTCTACAGGATTAAAAGATTCTACTAAGGCTAAAGGATCGCCACTCAAGAAAGATAAGATCAAGCCCTCCACTAGTAGTACCATCAAGAAGAAAGTAGAAGCTCATACTAGGAATATCAGTTCAGATTTAAATAAAAAGAATCATGTTAAGACTAAAAGCTCTGCGCCTGTGTAGAAGCCTAAACCATTTGTGAATTCTAATTTGAATGTTGGAATTGTAATGAATGCATGTTTTCCCAACGTAATGATTTGTGTCTTATTGATCATGTGAATGAAATGAATGCTATTAGGAATGATCTTGAATGGAAACCAACTGGGAGAACTCGTACCCAAGTTGGATGGCAATGGCGTCCCACTGGTAGGACCTTTACATTAGATGGAAAAATGTGCCCTTTAACTAGGAATGCATCCATTGAGGTTAGGTCTCAGCGTCCTTTAGTTAGGCACACTAGCACTAAAGTATGGAAACAGCGCCCTTTAATTAGGTCAGCCCTCACTATAGTGCCTATCAGTGAAGAAATACCTCAGGATTTAAGCCAACTAGAATCTACACCACCAACTAGGAAGAAGGCTAGGAAATCTAAGAAACCTAAAGTTAGCAAATCTAAGATTATTAAATCTGTACCTGCTAATAACAAGGAACATTCAGATTCCGAAACCTATACATTGTCCTCGTCTGGTGATATTTTCAGGTGGTCTAAATCATCCTCTGGTATTTGGACTCCGGTTGTTCAAAGCATATGACCGGAGATCGCTCGATGCTCCGAAATTTCGTCAGCATGTTTCTTGGAACGGTTAAATTCGGTAATGATCATATTGCAAAGATAATGGGGTATGGTGAATATCAGATTGGAAACGTTACGATTTCAAGGGTATACTATGTAGAAGGTCTTGGTCATAATTTATTTTCAGTAGGACAATTTTGTGATTCCAACCTAGAGGTTGCTTTTTGACAACATACCTGTTTCATCCACAACTTGGAAGGAAAAGACTTGTTGAAGGGATCTCGTGGTGCAAATCTTTATACGTTTTCCCTACAAGACATGATGGCCGCCTCTCCAGTATGTCTTCTCTCTAAAGCATCTAAGACCAAGTCATGGTTATGGCTTCTAATAACTAGGTTTTTACCTAATTAAAAATTATGTTCGTTAATGTGGTGTGTCTAATCGAATTGATCTAGGTTCTCTATGTGACTCAGTTTTATTTTGGTGAAACAAATATTTTTGGTTGTTTTTAAATTAAAGGTGCAAAGACTTGAAAGTAAATGTCGATGAAAGTAAAGTGGCGTGAAATTAAATCTAAATCTAATTAAAATAAATGTGCGATATTTAAAAACGTGACGGAAAGTAAAATAATTAAATGACTAAAGATTAAAGTGTGACGGAAATTAAAATTCGACAAAGTAATAAAAATGAGAATGCAAAAATTAAGCAAGACAAAACATAGAAAATAATATACTCACTATCGGAATATATTCCGATAGATGCAATCGGAATGTACCTACCTTTCAGATCGGAATGGACCCAGATCGGAATAACTGTCACTTACCTCCTGATCGGAATACCAATCAAACCCAGATCGGAATGTACTAAAATTACACTAATCGGAATATCACACACACCCCTGATCGTAATGAAGTCCAGATCGGAATGTCTCCTATCGGAATATCACCTATCGGAATGTGGCTAAGGAAAATTGGGCAGCACTTCGTCTAAGTAAGCCTCAAGAGCCGTCGGAAAGAGCGAACGCAATATGCGATCGCAATCCCCAGATCGGAATGAGGAAAATGGTACTCCTTTCGCAATCCCGGATCGGAAAGCGAAAACCTTAGGCCGAAGCTGTCACTATCGGAATGTGGAGAAGCAGGCCGTCGCAATGATGTATAAACCCTTCCTTTCCGATGGAGTCCCAAATTCGTAATAAGCACAAGTACTAAATAAGCTACTTCTATTAAGCCGTGATCAAGAACTTTAATGAAATGAAATCAAAATAAAACAATAAGCTAAAAAGTTAAAATCTTTCAAACTTTAAAGGACGAAACTTAAATGAAATCAAAACTTAAAAATCAAAACTTTTAAGAAAACTTTGAAAATACTTAAGCAAAATACCAAATAAGCACACAAGGTTGTCAAACTCGTGGCTTATTTTGTATGAGGACTAAAAAGGAGAAAGAAAAGTCGAGACTTTAATCAAAATAAGCAAATGGATTAAGCAAATTCTTGCTTAATCCGAACTTGTAACCGAATCAAAAAGAAAGAAAAGTAGAATGAGATAGATAAAAAGAACTTGATCAAATGATAAAGAAAGGTAAAGACAAGAATTTAAAGAACACAAATTGAAAACTTACTTGGAATTAAAAGGATAATTTAAGTGCAAAACATGTATTAAAATTGACAAGGAAAGTAAATGACAAGATAAGAAAATTGTGGAAGACTAATTGTCACCTTAGCCAACAAGAAAGAAAAGTAATCAAGTCTAATCTATTTATAGGGGAGGATTAAGGAAGCTTCCTCCCCTCTTTCCTTTTCTCTTAATTGCGTAGTTAAGTCCCTCCTTCTTTTAATCTTCATTAATTGCATACTTAGTCCTTTTCTTCTAATCTTCTTTAAACTTGGACTTAAGGAACTTTTGGCTTCGGGATTTCTTTTGAACTCGTCTTTAATTTCTTCAATAAAATAGACTTGAATTCTTCGGCTTTTGATAAACTTCCGTCTTTTGACTTTTTCTTCGATAAATCTTCAGAATTGGTCGTGGACTTCCGTTCTTTTTACACTCTTGACTTCTCGACTTCGTCTTTCATCTTTTTCTTCAATAAAAGTCCGTAAATGCCCGTGAATGTCCGTGTTTTTTCCACTTTTCACCTTTTCGTCCTAAATTACAACAAAAACACAAACCACGCATAATTCCGACATAAAAGACATAAAATGCACGTTTTGGTCCGGTGATTATTGTAATTAAGTGGTAGAAAAGATGGGTGTTTACACACCTATTAAATCCCCTACACTTGACCATTGCAATGTCCTCATGCAATGTATTAGTTACAAAGCAAGATTACACTTTTCATCATAATCAATCCACGTTGGCCTTTATTAAAGAGATAGAAAATTAAAGACATACAAAATAAAGAAATCAAAAGCATACCTTTGGTTTTGAAAATGTTATGAATAATCATCATTCTCAAGTTTTCACTTTCTCCAAACCAAGCTTAAAACGAGATCATTGTTATTATAAGTTAGTAAACTAACACGAACTCATGTGGGCCAATTATTCACTTAGACTCCCTTATTCCCAGGTGTATCTCTTATATTTTATTGTTGTCTTGAATGATCACAAGGATGCATTGTTTGACTTATTTCGATAGTTATTTAGTCTGAAAATAAAGTGCACGATTTAATCAATAGTTAGCTAAAGGACCAAATCTTTTAAAACTGCTTCTCGGGACCTCATAAAGTTCATATCTTGGCATAACTCGCTTCGCGATTTGAGACCTTTCTCGGACCGATATTTGGCAGCGACTTCATACTTCAAATCTTTGAGAGACGTTCATGAAATAATGGTCTTCTCTTCATATAGGAATTTCTTCACTTGAAGTTTTGAGAGATTCATACTTGGACCACGACTTCTTCATTTTTCTCCAATCTTTATTTTGGACTTTGATATACAACGATCCGCCTCCTTTTATGACTTGGATCTATTTATCCTCATACCTTGTTAGGGTCTTTTTGGATACACTTCTCCATGACTTTTGGGGAGTTTTGCTTTACGTCGTGTGTCTCGATCCTTCATATTGATTTTCGATAAATGATTCTTCACATCACTTTGGATCATTAGCAACAAAATGTAGCCCTCATGCCTTGTTAGGGCCTTTTCGGACTCGCCAATCTTCGCGTCCCGCTTCAATAAGTTATGCCTTGGCTATGAACTCTAATCCATACCGAGCAACTTTTAAACGATCTGGGGCTAGAAGCTAAGTAACTTTTCAAATCGTACAACCTTATTTATTAGCAGATAAATTATTAGCAAGCGATGGGAGAGTAGGCTCATAATTAACTCACATAAATTCATGAAAGAATACTGAACTTATAATTGGCTCTATCATCTCTCGTTCTCCACAGTTTAAAATCTCAAGTAATGAGACTCGTGGATACTTAGCCTATTAAATCACAGTTTTGGGTTTTCGAGTCGCCTATAGGATCTTGCAAATTCTTAGACTTTTTCAAGTATAGAAATCGCATTTTAAAGTTCCCTTGATAAACGACTCTCTAGGATCAATTATAGGAACTTGCAAAAAGTTCTTGTTCTTAACCCGTGAGAGTTAAGACTTTCGCGTTTTATAGCTCCCTATATAAAAGCCTAGCAAAACTTGACTTAAACATGTTAAGGGTACTAGCTAGAGTAACTTAGGTAAGTAAACTCGGATTGAGTCAAAAGATTCACAACGTTTGAAAATTAAAACCACTTATTAAACATTTATTCTAGCAAAGAAAGAAAATAGCTATACAAAGGTAAAACTAATAGGCCAAAATAGATCAAAAATTTTGAAAAATGTCGAAAAATTGATTTTCCGGTTAAAATGAGGACAAATACAAGGAAAAGACCACTTAACTTCGATAGAAGTCCCCCCTACACTTAAGATAAACATTGTCCTCAATGTTTAAGCATGTGGGAGTAAACTCCCCTACACTTAGGACATTGTGCACTTTGTTTAAATCTTGCTAAGGAAAAGACAACTAAAGAGATTCCTATTTGAATATTAAGAAAATATAAAATAGTGAATCGAAAAGAGTTTAGGATAGAACCGGGAAGAAGTAGAACACGGAATCACGGGTCGTCAAGAATCATCAAGAGTGGATCATTGAAGCTCGAATCCCTGATTAAGAAGTGAGGAGAGGAAAGCAAACCAACGGGTCTCCCCTACACTTATGATAAAGAAAGCAAAAAGATAGATGCATGGGTTGCCTCCCAAGAAGCGCCTGGTTTTTGTTTACCGAGTCGTGAGCCTGACTCGACCTTGATCATCACGGAAGAAGCATGAAACATATCCACCAGGATCAAAAACATAGTTTTCATCGAGCAAATAACACAAGCTTAAGGCGAACAAGGCAAGCCAAAGAAGAGTAGGCAAGGTTCCCTTAAGCAGTGACTGAGCATGGTGGAAGCAAGGTTGAAGTGGTGTAAGCATGTCTTCAATATGTCCAAAGATTTTTCCTTTTATTTCATCAGGTGGATACTGAGATGGCTTAAAGACTTCAATACCGGGGTCGAAAACCTTTTCCTTTAAGGGAAAATAGCACTCAGGCTCAGCCGAGTGTGAAGAAGATCCGCAAAGAAGCACAACCTCGTCCTCAGAAGGAGGATAAAGAGGTGTCAAATCATAAGTGCAACGGATTTTGGTGTCAACCGGTTTCTTCTCCTTTGACAGAATGCTCTTCAAATCCAAAGTAGGATCAAGACGATAATCTTCAAAGTCATAGGGAGGAGCATCACTCTCATGAGGGAAGTAAGTGTTGAGAAATTTAGAGAAGTCTTCCTCAAATGAATAATCGTCCAAAGTAGGATCAAGTGATGGCGGAGGATCTTCATCGTGTGAAGAATTGCTCGAGAGAGTATCAGCCTCATCAAAATCATCGAAAGTGGGCAGCTCGGGATACTCAGAAGTACAATCAAAATTATCCGAATCTGAGCTAGAATCATCATCATCATAAGCATCAAAGACCGGTGGCAAATTGTAAATGGGAGAAGGTTCCAAAGTAGAGTGAGAATCATCCACATTATCGTCAAAGAGTGGATTATCAGTGGAAGACTCGAATAGAGGATTGTCATAGACGGTAAAATCATCGAGCACATTTATCATATTCACTGATTCTCGGCCTCCAAAGGATTTGCCTGTAAGCTTCCCCATTGTAAAAACTTTTGAATCATCCCCGACTCGTAAGATTAACTCACCTTCGGCCACATCTACTAAAGCTCGTCCGGTTCTCAAGAATGGCCGACCAAGTATTAAAGGAATACGAGGGTCCATTTCATAATCAACTACAACAAAATCGACCGAGAAAGTAAATGTGGCAACTTTGATAAACACGTCTTCGGCTATACCAACGGGGTAAGCGAGAGTGCGATTTGCAAGTTCGAGAGTCATCTTTGTTGGAATGAGGTCGGGTAATGATAGTGTTTTCCAAACACTCAATGGCATCAAATTAATACTAGCCCCGAGATCAGCAAGGGCAGTAAATTCTTCAGTTTTGTTGAACACGCAAGGCAACACAAAACGACCGGGATCTCCAAGCTTTTCCGGAAGTTCTTTAAGAATAACTGCTGAGCAGTTTTCATTTAATCGTGTGTTGGCGAGTTCAATCAGCTTCTCCTTCTTGTTAAGCAATTCCTTAAATGCTTTAACAAATTTGGGCATGTGGACAAGTGCTTCAAGAAAGCTAATGTTGAAGTTCATTTGAGAAATCATCTTGATATAGCTAGTCACTTGAGCGTCCTCCTTGTTTAGCATTTTGTTCTTGCCCAAGCGAGAAGGATAAGGGATATTAAGTTTGGGTGGTGAGGGTGCAGGTGTAGTAGGTAAAGGTTGAGATGTTGAAGGGTCATTGGTGAGAACTTCATCATGTCGAGGCGGAGATGGTAATGGTGTACTAATACTAGGTGTAGGAGGAGTAGGAATAAATGGTGGTGGAGGAGTTGTAGATGATGGTGGTGGGATTGTTGGTCCTACGATGGTGACTCCACTACGAGTAGTAATAGCACTCACATTGGCTCGCGGATTAGTGACTGTGGTTGAAGGTAAAGAACTTGAAGAAGAAGGTTGAGCGGCGGGTAAGAAACTAGCAAGCATATTCTTCAAATCATTGGTTTGATTGCTGAAGGAGGATTGAATGTTATCTCGAAGCTTGGATCTTATCTCATTTCCTTGCTTTGTGATATCTCCTTTTAGATTGATAATTTGGCTCTGCAGATTCTTAATTTGCTCACCTTGAGTTCTCATGATGGCTTCAACATCGGGATTAATGGGTGGGGTTTGTTGAGTGGGTGGGTGATAAGGATTAGAAGCTCTTGGTGGGATTTGGTTGCTTCTATTATAGTTGTTGGCGGGGTTTTGGTTTTGAGGAGAAAAACCGGGTGAAAGGTAATTGTTGGAACGGTAGCTCAGCAGATTTCTATCCCCTTGTTGTCTAGCTTGGTAATTTTCCGGTGAATAATTACCATAAGCTGCATACACATTTTCCGGATTTCCTTGAGTCGCAGGACAATCGGTGTATGAGTGAGGACCGCTACATGTTTCACAAGGATTAGCAACCGCTTTAACTTGTTGTTGTTGTTGGCTTGAAGCGAGAAGCGTAATACTTTTGCTCATTTCGGCCATCATGCGGGTGAATTCGGTCATCTCAGGGTTTGCTGAGGTTGAGGAAACATTGACTCTCGGGTTGTTCCTAGAAGAAGCAGAGGAATCCCAGTTTTTGTGGTGAGTAGTCATGTTCTCAATTAACTCTCTACACTCCTCGGGTCTCCTTTTCATGAATGTGCCACCGGCGGCTGCATTAATCGTATCACGATCTCGAAAAGTCAAACCGTTGTAGAAAGTATCAATTAGGGTCACAGGGAGCATGTTGTGGTTTGGACATCTATCGATCAAGACATTATATCTCTCCCAAGCATCAAAAAGAGATTCATCAGGGTCTTGCATGAAACCGCTGATCTGATTGTGAAGGCTTGTGACCATGGATGGTGGAAAGTAGCGCGACAAAAAGCGTTGAGTCATATCATCCCAAGTGTGAATAGAATTCTTCGGGAGACGGTCAAACCATTTCTCGGCATGATGCGATAAAGTATGTGGGAAGAGTTGTAGGCGAAGTACATCCATTGTGGCACCAGGCAACTTCATGCTTTGGGTAATTGTAATGAACTTGTCGAGGTGTTTGTTGGCATCATCATCAGGCAATCCTCTAAAAGGATTTGTTTGTACTTGCTGAATCATGTGGTGCTTCAACGAAAACTCAGGAGCGTTGATTTGCATCGGCGCAATCGGTCCTCCTCGTCCAAACATGGTTGGTTGACAAAGTTCCTCCATGGTCCGAAGATCGGGCTGTGGAAGAGCATTGTTGTTATTATTATTATTGAGGTGCGGTGGAATGTTGTTGTTGTTAACACCTGCCATACTTAAATCTTCTTGAGGCTCGGGCTCTTGATAATTAGAAGATCTAGTACGCATACACCTGAAAATGTAAAAGAAAACAAAACCAAACACAAAGACAATATATATACACAATAAAGATAAAATCTTTTTGGATTTTTGAAATTTTTAACTTTTATGGATTTTTATCAATTTTTTTAATTTTTATGATTTTTTGAATTTTTTATGCAAAAAAAATAACGCTCACAAGTGAACGGATCCCAAAAAGCAACGTGTCTCTCACAGAAAACTGTTGATCTTTACGAAAAGAGCCGGCAGCGGCGCCATTTGATAACTAGGTTTTTACCTAATTAAAAATTATGCTCGTTAATGTGGTGTGTCTAATCGAATTGATCTAGGTTCTCTATGTTACTCAGTTTTATTTTGGTGAAACAAATATTTTTGGTTGTTTTTAAATAAAAGGTGCAAAGACTTGAAAGTAAATGTCGATGAAAGTAAAGTGGCGTGAAATTAAATCTAAATCTAATTAAAATAAATGTGCGATATTTAAAAACTTGACGGAAAGTAAAATAATTAAATGACTAAAGATTAAAGTGTGACGGAAATTAAAATTCGACAAAGTAATAAAAATGAGAATGCAAAAATTAAGCAAGACAAAACATAGAAAATAATATAATCACTATCGGAATATATTCCGATCGATGCAATCGGAATGTACCTACCTTTCAGATCGGAATGGACCCAGATCGGAATAACTGTCACTTACCTCCTGATCGGAATACCAATCAAACCCAGATCGGAATGTACTAAAATTACACTAATCGGAGTATCACACACACCCCTGATCGCAATGAAGTCCAGATCGGAATGTGTCCTATCGGAATATCACCTATCGGAATGTGGCTAAGGAAAATTGGGCAGCACTTCGTCTAAGTAAGCCTCAAGAACCGTCGGAAAGAGCGAACGCAATATGCGATCGCAAACCCCAGATCGGAATGAGGAAAATGGTACTCCTGTCGCAATCCCGGATCGGAAAGCGAAAACCTTAGGCCGAAGCTGTCACTATCGGAATATGGAGAAGCAGGCCGTCGCAATGATGTATAAACCCTTCCTTTCCGATGGAGTCCCAAATTCGTAATAAGCACAAGTACTAAATAAGCTACTTCTATTAAGCCGTGATCAAGAACTTTAATGAAATGAAATCAAAATAAAACAATAAGCTAAAAAGTTAAAATCTTTCAAACTTTAAAGGACGAAACTTAAATGAAATCAAAACTTAAAAATCAAAACTTTTAAGAAAACTTTGAAAATACTTAAGCAAAATACCAAATAAGCACACAAGGTTGTCAAACTCGTGGCTTATTTCGTATGAGGACTAAAAAGGAGAAAGAAAAGTCGAGACTTTAATCAAAATAAGCAAATGGATTAAGCAAATCTTGCTTAATCCGAACTTGTAACCGAATCAAAAAGAAAGAAAAGTAGAATGAGATAGATAAAAAGAACTTGATCAAATGATAAAGAAAGGTAAAGACAAGAATTTAAAGAACACAAATTGAAAACTTACTTGGAATTAAAAGGATAATTTAAGTGCAAAACATGTATTAAAATTGACAAGGAAAGTAAATGACAAGATAAGAAAATTGTGGAAGACTAATTGTCACCTTAGCCAACAAGAAAGAAAAGTAATCAAGTCTAATCTATTTATAGGGGAGGATTAAGGAAGCTTCCTCCCCTCTTTCCTTTTCTCTTAATTGCGTAGTTAAGTCCCTCCTTCTTTTAATCTTCATTAATTGCATACTTAGTCCTTTTCTTCTAATCTTCTTTAAACTTGGACTTAAGGAACTTTTGGCTTCGGGATTTCTTTTGAACTCGTCTTTAATTTCTTCAATAAAATAGACTTGAATTCTTCGGCTTTTGATAAACTTCCGTCTTTTGACTTTTTCTTCGATAAATCTTCAGAATTGGTCGTGGACTTCCGTTCTTTTTACACTCTTGACTTCTCGACTTCGTCTTTCATCTTTTTCTTCAATAAAAGTCCGTAAATGCCCGTGAATGTCCGTGTTTTCTCCACTTTTCACCTTTTCGTCCTAAATTACAACAAAAACACAAACCACGCATAATTCCGACATAAAAGACATAAAATACACGTTTTGGTCCGGTGATTATTGTAATTAAGTGGTAGAAAAGATGGGTGTTTACACACCTATCAGCATCGCAGATTATCTCATCTCAACTTTGATGCTATTAATCATCTGGCTAAAAACGAATTAGTTCGTGGTCTTCCAAAGCTTAAATTTCACAAGGACCATTTATGTTCCGCGTGTTCAAGGGGGAAAAGTACCAAGAAATCATACAAGCCCAAAGCTGAAGACACCAATCAAGAAAAACTTCATCTTTTGCATATGGATCTTTGTGGGCCAATGCGAAGCGAAAGTGTGAGCGGTAAGAAATTCATCCTTGTTATTGTGGATGATTTCTCCAGGTTTACATGGGTTAGATTTCTACGTACAAAGGATGATGCACCAAAGGCTATCATCACTTTTCGGAAATTCATTCAGGTACGTTTAAATACTACTGTCCGCCGTATTCGTACAGATAATGGAACAGAGTTCGTCAACCAGACTCTTCGTAATTACTATGAAGAAGTTGGTATCTCACATGAAACATCCGCTGCACGTACTCCACAACAAAACGGTGTCGTTGAAAGACGGAATCGTACGCTTATGGAATCTGCTAGGACTATGCTGATTTATGTGAACGCTCCATTGTTCTTGTGGGCAGAAGCTGTATCTACTGCATGTTTCACCCAAAACCGCTCTATCATTCGGAAACGCCATGGAAAAAAACCTTACGAGCTTCTACATGATCATAAACCCGATGTTTCATTCTTTCATGTGTTTGGTGCTCTTTGTTATCCAAACATTAATAGTGAGAACTTGGGCAAACTTCAACCAAAAGCCGATATAGGTATTTTCATTGGTTACTCACCCTCCAAGAAAGCATACCGAATTTACAATCGTCGTCTTGGTAAGATAGTAGAAACTATGGACGCAGATTTTGATGAGCTGACAGCGATGGCTTCTGAGCAACGCAGCTCTGAACCCGCGCTTCACGAGATGGGAACCGGTGCTATTAGTTCCGGATTAGTTCCCAATAATCCTACTTCTACATCATTTTTACCACCTACAAGGCCCGAGTGGGATAAACTATTTCAACCCTTGTTTGATGAATTCTTTGATCCCCCAAATGATGAGGTTCCTGCACCTGTAGTGATAGCTCCAATCCCTGAAGTTGTTGCTCAAGCTAATGAAGCTTTATCAAATGCATCTTCAATTAACATTGAACCGGATGCACCTCTACCAAGTGATTCTCAAACTACACCTGAATCGTCACCCTTACTTGTGCCTAATGATGTTGAAGAGGATTCTATTGATCACGATTTGGAATATGCTCACTTACAAGAGCTTCCTTTCTTTGGTGTACCGATACCTGAAAACCCTTCAGCCGCGTCTACCTCAGAAGAAGCTCCTTCAATTGTTCATTCCAGACCACCACGGATTGAAAAACATAGCACCAAATGGACAAAAGATCACCCAATTAGGAATGTCATTGGAAGTCTCGATCGACTAGTCTCTACACGCCATCAATTACAAGAGAGTGCACTCTATTGCTATTTTGATGCATTTCTCTCCGAAGTTGAACCTAAAAACTGGCAACAGGCTATGACTCAATCATCTTGGATTGAAGCCATGCAAGAGGAACTAAATGAATTCCAAAGACTTGAAGTATGGCAATTAGTTCCTCTCCCTGACAAGGTTAACATCCTTACTTTGTTGTGGGTTTATAAGGTTAAACTCGATGAGATGGGTGGAGTCTTGAAGAATAAGGCTAGATTGGTTGCTAGAGGATACAAACAAGCCTTGGGTATCGACTTCGAAGAATCTTTTGCTCATGTTGCAAGATTGGAGGCTATTAAACTATTCCTTGCGTATGCTGCTCATATGAACATGATCGTCTATCAAATGGATGTGAAGACGGCATTTTTGAATGGTGAACTAAGGGAAGAAGTCTATGTTAGTCAGTCGGATGGGTTCGTTAGCACGGAGTTTCCTAATCATGTGTACAAGCTTAAGAAGGCTCTCTATGGGTTGAAACAAGCTCCACGCGCGTGGTATGATCTCCTTTCAACATATCTCATCTCGGAAGGCTTCTCCAAAGGCAAGGTGGACCCCACTCTATTCACTCTCAAGGAGGACAACGACATGATACTGGTACAAATTTATGTTGATGATATAATATTTGCTGCCTCTAACATAGAATTGTCAAAACGCTTTGAGAAGATAATGTCCACACGCTTTCAGATGTCAATGATGGGAAAAAAATTTCTTAGGATTACAAATTTCTCAGAATCCCAAAGGCATCTTTATTAATCAATCCAAATATGCTCTAGAATCTTTAAAGAAATATAACTTTGAAAATTGTGACCCCATGGAAACTCTAATGGTGGAGAAATCCAAATTAGATGAAGATAGGAATGGGACTATTGTCGATCCAAAACTTTACCGTGAGATGATCGGCACCCTTCTCTATCTGACTGCTAGCAGGCCTGATTTGCAATTTGCCGTATGCATGTGTGCCCGGTATTAGTCTCGGCCTACCAAAAAGCACCTACATGTTGTTAAAAGGATCTTTCGATATCTCAAAGGAACACTTCATCGTGGTCTATGGTATCCGAAAGATTCCTCTATTGCTTTAATATCATACGCAGATGCTGATCATGCTGGGTGTCAAGACGCGAGGCGTAGCACTTCTGGGTCTGTGCAACTCCTTGGAGACAGATTGATTAGTTGGTCTTCAAAAAGGCAGAAAAGCGCTGCAATTTCTAGCACGGAGGCTGAATACATCGCCATGTCCGGTTGCTGTGCTCAATTCCTTTGGATGAGATCACAACTAACTGACTACGGTTTGGGATTCAACAAAATCCCTATGTATTGTGACAACAAGAGCGCCATTTCCCTTTGCTGCAACTACGTTCAACACTCCCGGGCCAAGCACATAGACATTCGCTACCATTTCATTAAAGAGCAGGTGGAGAACGGAGTGATCGAGCTGTATTTTGTCACCACTGAGTATCAGCTGGAAGATATGTTCACCAAAGCCTTAGATCGAGGACGAATCGATTTTTTGATCGACAAGCTTGGCATGAAATCATTCTCTCCAGCGACTCTCAAAGAATTGGCAGAAGAATCAGCTGAATAGTGGTGGTAAACTATTCAGGCGTATCCTTTGTTCGTGATCATGTATATTATCGTATATATATAAACCACAAAAAGATAAATACAAAAATATAAAACCAAGAAAAACCATAAAAAAATATAAAACCAAGAAAAACCATTAAAAAAATAAATATAAAACCTAGAAAAACCATAAAAATTATAAAATCAAGAAAATCCAAAAATATTTTTCGTTTTTTTTAAATCGGGCATGTCTTTTAGTACGGTAATATTTACGGCTTTAGAAATGTCGATCAATATTGACACGGCGCCATAAATAGAGTCTGTATAAAAGTTGTACATTTTTTAAAACATGCCCATTATGGCTTGTAGTTATTTCAGACTGCAACCCGTTTTTCGCATTAAAGTCACGTATTTCCTTGGAAAACGTTGGCTCATAACGGGAATTAATTTTCTCGGGCATGATTTACAAGCCAAATCATGCAAAGGGATCAAGTTTACTTTACAACTTGGTCTAACACGAGTTAGTGTACGTCTCAGTGCATTAATTTGTCTAAATAAGAGAAATCTTATTGCCACCACGAATCAATCTTTTCAAGACATTAATTGGAAATGTTTTCATCAATATTTGACTCTTTAAACAATGACTACAGCTCTTTAAATAGAAAACGGGTCATCGTTTAAGCGGGAGAAAATATTAAATCATCTTCGTCATCAAAACGATTTTCAAAAGTGTTTATGGAAAATTAATTGGCTAAATGGTTTATGAGTGGTCTTGCTTTAGAATACGACTTGTGCTCATTCAATGAGATAGGACTTGCTTTAGATCTCGGAGTTTTTGCTAACAGGATGCGATGCTTAAGTTGTGTGAGGGTTAGAATAATTATTACAATGAGTTAGACTAACGATTGTTAAGTACCTTTACGGATGTTAGCCTAAAAGGAGTTTTTAACTAAAAAGGAAAAGAATAGAAAAGTATAGGGACTTAAATTGACTAAGTGGGAAAGTTGTCAAATTGAACTAAGTCAAACCAAATCCCCCCGTGCCTACTGTTCTCTCTTCTTCATTGTTGTTATTTCCGCCATTGTTACACACACACAAGCTTTCAAAAACTCTCGTCTTAATCACTCAATCCGTTTCATTCGATCAAAAAGGTACAAACATCAATTTTTGATTTCTAATTCACCTAATTCATTTAAATCCACTTAATTAATTCGTTTGAAATAAAATTTATCAAGATTAGGGTTTCTGCCTTAATTTAGGGTTAATTAATTAGGGGTTTTAGTTGGGTTTTATACGGATTAGCATTAGAATGTGTTTAGTTGCCTTAGATTGCCTTAAATCTCACACATGCGTCTAGAATAATCTTTCATAGGGGACGGTTTGTGAACTTCCGAATGAACATGGCTAGTGAACTTCCGAACGAAGTTCCGAACAAACTTCCGAACAAACTTCTGAATGAAGTTCCGAACGAACTTCCGAATGAAGGAGTTCCGAACGAACTTCCGAATGAAGGAGATCCGGATGAACTTCCGAATGAAGGAGTTCCGAACGAACTTCCGAATGAAGGAGTTCCGGATGAACTACCGAATGAAGGAGTTCCGGATGAACTTCCGAATGAAGGAGTTCTGGACGAACTTCCGAATGAAGGAGTTCCGGATGAACTTCCGAAGGAGTTCCGGACGAACTTCCGAATGAAGGAGTTCCGGATGAACTTCCGAATGAAGGAGTTCCGGATGAACTTCCGAATGAAGGAGTTCCGGATGAACTTCCGAATGAAGGAGTTCCGGATGAACTTCCGAATGAAGGAGTTCCGGACGAACTTCCGAATGAAGGAGTTCCGGATGAACTTCCGAATGAAGGAGTTCCGAATGAACTTCCGAATGAAGAGTTCCGAACGAACTTCCGAATGAAGAGTTCCGAATGAAGGAGTTCCGGATGAAGAGTTCCGAATGAAGGAGTTCCGGATGAAGAGTTCCGAATGAAGGAGTTCCGGATGAAGAGTTCTGAATGAAGAGTTCCGGATGAAGAGTTCCGAATGAAGGGTTTTTGGATAGATAGTTATAATTACTTGTTGAAATGTGTTACGCTTAGAAGTCATAATGATATATATATATATATATATATATATATATATATATATATATATATATATATATATATATATATATATATATATATATATATATATATATATATATATATATATATATATATATATATATATATTTTATGTGTATCAACCTTTTATGTCTTATCTTAAGCAGACACGATGACTAATCCAACAGTGCAAGAACTCCAAGATGCTAGAGCAGCCACAATTGCCGAAGCAAGAGCCCTCAAGTTCATACCAAACAATTACCGGCTGAAGCAAGTTTCAAAATCCACTCACCATGGATTCAAAGTCTCCATCGCAATCCTTGATCACTCTCACTTCAAGAATGCGTTAAGGAGTACTGCTTCGGTTCCATATGATTACATGTATGAATTCTGGGCTACCAAGGAAAGTACTTCAAACAAGATCACCTTCTCTCTCAACAACAAGCAGCAGCCACTTACCGTTTTAGACTTCCGCAAGATATTTGGAATTTGGGATACACCCAAAGGTATGTCATTTTCAAGGGATCCTACCAAAGACGAACTCATGGAGATGTTCGGTGCTCTTGGATGTCCTGACATACAAGTTGTGTCCGATTTTACCACTTCTAAAGTGGGTCAACCTTGGAGATCAATCTTGGGTATTCTCAGTAGATGTCTTACACCTAAAACAAGTGGGCATGATGCTGTGCGTGGTCCAATTATGAACATCTTCTATGGAATGTACAAAGGCTCAAATACAGATTATGCATTATTGATGTGGGAAGAATTTAACTTTCAACTCTTCCAAAACAAGAAGCTAAAGGCTAATTTCTTTCCTTACCCTCGGTTTATCAAGCTTATAATTCATTATTTTATGAAGAATGATGTCTCTATTGATAAGCGTGCAGCAAGTCGTCATCACACTAAAGAGGCTGATCACATTGTAGACCTAAGGCATGAAGGACCATCTAGTGCTGTTATTCCTGGTCCTATTCCCGATTATCTTCTGACTGATAAAATTAAAGCTTCTGCTGATTACAAGCTACTGCTACTAGAAATCAAGAAGCAAAAAGCAAGCCTTCAGACAGGAGAAGACTCATCTACTACGGTTAAGAGTAAAGGTAAACGCAAGCAAACAGTTGCTTTATCTGAACCCGAAACCAAGAAGAAGAAGACTGAGGCTAAGAAGGGAAAGAGCACGGCTGATGAGTTCGTTCTACACGACGAAGAAGATGTTGAGGTCGATCCTACTCTTGACAAGACTGAGAAAAAATTAATGAAGATAGCTATTGAAAAGAGTAGGAGAGACACGGGCGGTAGTGGTTCGGGTGCACAAATGGATATAGAAGAAGAGTACGAGGAGCCAGATGATATTGATGAGTTTGGATCACCTGAACGGTATTCTACTTCGAAGGAGACATCCATTGCTGTTTCAGCAAGTGTTGAAAAGGAGTCCGGTGCCCCTACAATCATGGTACCTACCCAGCATTTAGTAACTCAACCTCCACCAATCCAGCCATTACCATCCCGACAGGTGCCAACACCATTCCTTCCACCTCCAATAACTTCCATCCTCAGTACTGTAGTCACAACCGAGCCTCTTCAACCAACCCAGAGTAGCTCTGCATCATCTTCAATGGCTGCATTTGTAACGGCAGAACTGTTGGATAAACACACGGATAATCAAAGATAAGAGATGAATAAACTTCGAGAAGAACTACTTCGACGAGTACAAAGTGAAGAGGCATCCAAGAAAGCCCAAGAAGAGATGATGGCTAAGTTCACTGCAGAGTTGGAATTGACACGTAAAGCTCATGCAGAAGAACTTGCTCGGGTCAAACAGGCTGAAGCTGATAAGTATGAAGCACGACTTACGAGACTTCGAACCAATAAAGATAAATATAAGGAGCAGAAAGAAACACTTGAAGCTTCTATCTAAGAGAAGGTGAAAGAATCTGTTGAGTCTCTCATGCCAAAGCTACATGAAGAAATGAGGAAACTTGCGGCTAATAACTTGATGATCAAGTCGTCCAACCCTTCTGAATCTGCATACAAAATGGCATATGACTTAACGAATTTTGAACTAAAGAAGATCCTAAAAGCTCGTATGAGGGAAGTTGGATCTTTTGACAAGTCTAAAGTTCAACGGACACTCTACAAATCACTCAATGAAGCTATCATGGAGGATGATCGGTTGTTTAAGATGTTTGGAAGTGTGGTACCTTACCACATTCTGCCTGAGGAGGAAAAGGATGATAGTGAACAAGAAGAGGGTGACGGTGAAGAAGAAGAAGAAGAAGAAGAAGAAGATGATGATGATGGTGACGATGATGATGATGACGGTGACGATGATGGTGATGATGATGATGATGGTGGTGATGGTGGTGATCGAAATGAGGAGAGTGATAAGGGAAGCAACGGGGATGAAGATGATGGTGGTAAACATGATCAGCCTGAAACGGGGGAAAAGGTTGCCAGCACAAAGAAACCATCTAAGTCTGGTACCAAGTCTCAGAAAGATGCTACGCAAAAGGAAAAATCCACCTCTACGGAATCAAGACGAACCAAGTGGCGCCATGATGTGAATGCTACTACGGCGTTATCGATTCCCGGTACATCTGTCTCTGTTTCTATACCTGTTACCACTAATCCTGTTAGTTCTATTGTTGCTCCTGTGATTGCAGAATTAGTTACTGAACCTGAGTTTGCACAACACTCGCCTGTTCATGACACCGCCGAGATGCCTGAATCAGAACCAGCAGATGTTCATGTTTCTACTCCTCTGCCACAAGAACCACGATCTACTGTTTCGGAGTCAAGCACACGGGACTGGGCGGACACATTGGAGATTGATGAAACTGCACCGCCACAAGCTTGGATCACGGCAGCTGCTAAATATGATCCAATCACAGACGCTGACAGAGATGTTCTATATCTCCGTATCCGTAGTCCGATAGACTTTTGTGCATTTCTGGCTCATGAGTATAAATCTTCGGTCACTCCGTCTTTTTGTGAAGAGAGCGCTAAAGGATAAGAGAATTCACGCTAAAACCAAGTTAAGCCGCATGGAATACGATTATTATGCTGATGAGGTCCTGAAAGCTCTTAATACCGTTCAAAGGCCAGGTCTTCATGAGTCAGAAAGAGCTCCACCTCCACTTGATCCTTCTCAAGATAATCAAATTGCTCTCGAATTCTTCGTCACTTATGATCTTGATTATCTCCTCAAGGGTTCATCAAAGTACGCAACCTCCCTGACCTTGCTGAAAGCTGCTAACTGGGGGACAATACCCTGGATCAAGGAAAAGGTAAACCGACTCTGGGTCCCAAAGGTAAATCGTAATTATGATATGTATGCTGTTATAGGTGCATCACATTGGGACGAACGAGTTCGAAGGGCGTACAGAGGTTGCTGCTTAGCCAATTCAGGAAGTAACGTTAGATCCGATATTCGCATCTCCAGTATTTTATGGCTGAAAACTGAAGCCAAGAATGGCTATCATCATGTGACGGAGATTCGTCTAAAAAGGGAGGATGACAGAGAATACACAATACAGCAGGGAGATTTTTCTATCATTCGCCTTGAAGATATCGAAGACATGTTGCTTATAATGACCCGTGATCAACTCACCCATCTGACTCGAGAAGAAATCATTGCCTTGAATACAGCACTTCGTATGTTCACACGAAGCGTTGTTATCAAGAAACGAGTTGAAGATCCTCAATTGGGAGCTGAAAGCTACCAAAGGAAGCTTAACCTGACCCGTCCAATGAACCAAGTTCTTCCTCAACATGTCACAAGATGTCCCTATACCATCATTACTGTTCCGAGTTACGGGATTTTCTACTTGAACAGTCGTGGGATAATGAAGTTTATGAGGATAGGTGAGCTGTATAAGTACAGTGATGGGACTCTCATATACGTCAGAGGAAAATTGGAGCATCTTAATTCTGGTGGGTCTCTACCAGAGATGACTGAGGACTGGCATCCGGGTTATCGGCAAATGGCGAAATATGTGATCAAGAAGATTGATCAAAAGCTCCGTGAACGTAGATTGATGAGGAGCTTAGAAAGGTTCGTTGGTGGTAGACCATATGGAGTGCACCACAAGTTACTGCAACGATCCATCTAATGGATCGTACATTTTAGGTCCACTCTATATTAGTTTTTAATTGTGAATATGTAAATTTGTGAATATTGTGCTTTTACGGCTTGATGTAGTGTTAAGGTATGATAATTTTTCAAGAATTTCTCACGAGATTCTAAATCTTTCAAAATATATCATACTAAAGCACTACAACTATCCCTTATTAATTTAAGGGGGAGCATTAACATGTTCTATGGCCAAACATCGATTTCATTTTTACCCAAAGACCGGTTAATCCATTCAATATCCCAAATATTAATGGTTAACATTTTGGATAAGGGGAGAAAATGGGATTAAGGAGACTTAAATGATACTTGGCTAAAAGATGAAAAAGACTTAACGATAATCCAACTTAATATGTGTAAAGCACGTGTTAAGGGGGAGCGTTTTTGATGAACAAAACACCTAAGGTATAAAATTTTGATTTCAATATCACAAGTACCTTAAGTGATTTTCAAGGATTTTTCATGGTGGCTATACTTTCCCAAAACACGCTTAATTCACGACGAATGTGGTGACAAAAGGGTGGTAGAATTAGGTTTAGTCCAATGATTCATCAGAGCCGATGGAATCTTCCCCAGGACAATTCCCTAGATAGAATTAGAAGTCCTAGGAAAGTTGGAGAAAGATTGTGAACGTAGCTGAATGCCGACCAAGTACTTAAGCTAGCACTAGAACAATCACAACAAGGTGCTAGTTATGACGTATTGGTAAGCATTGAAGGGGTTGAAGAATGAAAAAGAATTGTAAAGATAAAGGGTGTAAAGAAAGAAGCCCTCTTTACAACTTTAGGCAGAAACCGGGTCAATACATATGCTATTGAGATCATTTGTTAATGATTCTCGATATTGAAGAAAGACATCATGGACCCAGTGATGCAATGCACAACCCTTCCCAGCTAACTCAAATATCTCTCAAAGGGTATTTGTTTTAATCACACGGAGATCAACACGTTATCTATTGGTTTATTCACTCCGAATAGACTGTTATTGAAAAGGTGGCACTCCTCTCCAGCCATCGCTCAGTAAATCAAAAGGCACTATCGAGTCTAGAGCCACGAGATCATCAAAAGTCTCATTAGGACACTTTCCATTTATTCCTTGCTTTATCACACACTGTGAAAAGTAAGAGATTTTTATGAGTCCTACGCAGTATTCCTGTAATATTGCCAGAACATCCGAGTAATACACAAGTATTACAATGAAGATGGCAATCCTGCTTGAGCCAACATCAAACAAGCTCATGGTAGGTTACACGTGTGGTTCTTTAAGAACCAATCTTGTGAAAAACTGGAAAGAAACAGTAGTTTAATTCTTAATTGAACTTAAACTCGTTCCAGACCTCTACGCATTATCATATGATCTTGCCAGAACACTCTGAGTGACTCTTTATAGATCACAGTGACGAGTGGAAATCCTTCTAGTGTTAACATCAAACAGCACTTGGTAGGTGACGTGAAAGATTCTTTATGAATTAAGCTCGTGATAACTGGAAAGCAACGATGGTGAAAATCTTAACTGAAATTCACTTGTTCCAGGTTTCATGAATTGACGGCTTCAATCACAAGGATAATTTATCCAAGTGATTCACTCTTTATGTTCGCAGTCAAGCTTAGTGATCGTCGAATAAAGAGAACGGGTTTACCCACGAAATCCTGTCAGGAAGTTACTTAATTGAAACTATCCGTCACAGGTACGATATCTAATATCGTCCAACGGTCTTCACCGACCGGAGGTAAAACGCTACCGATTTAGAATGAAATGTTCTAAGCCATTTCATTCGTGTCTTATCATGTTGCTGCGAAGACGGTGGCGTTGCAGTGTACCAGCTGAAGTCGTTCCCACATGTTTATGTTTTTCTACATCAAAGTTCAACAAAATTCAAGAAAGTGCAAAATGAAGTCTTCCGCTGTACCAAACTCTGAAGCTTTCGAGAATTCAACAAAAAGACATAAGTGTGTGGAACATGGAGTCACGAGGAGGCAAGATTCACAAGAAGGCAAAGATCGCACGTGATTGGTCAAAAGAACAATGCTCTCAAGCCAAAGCCTAAAAGATCAATTCAACATATTCACAACAAAAAGAAAGAAGAAAAGACTACGAGTTGAAGAACGAAGACTTAGTATAGTATGCTAGGTTTAGAACTTTGTAACGTGGAGTGACCTCCCTTAGGGGGAGATTGTTAGAAATACGTTTTAACGTATAATAGAAGTATCGGTCACTCCACAATATTATTAATGTTTTAATAGCTCATAGTTAATGAGTACTTATTTAGTTAAGTAAGAAACCGACCCATGGGCTTGTCATGGGTCGGCCCAAGCCCAATAGTGGCTTGGATATAAATACCCCTTTCCACCATGGAAAGGGGTTGGTTGTTGATTATTCCATTTTATCATTTAATGAAAAACACATAGTTCTCTCTCACTTTCTCTCACTAGTTTCTCTCTCTAGAAATCTTCAACCCACTTCATAGATTAACAAGATTATCAATATTCTACATATAGGATGATCCTTTGTCCACTTGCTGTCATGTTCACGAATCCGTGGATTCGAGTAGACCGTAGTAGGAGCTTCCTCTGAGGTGGACGACCCGACTTGATTATGGTCGGGAATTGGTACACCAAAGAATGGAAGTTCACGCATTTGAGCGAATTCCAAATCGTGATCATCATCATCCTCTTCATCATCAATAGGCATGACATGGGTAGTTGAAACATGTGTTGGTTAAGAATTACTCGTTGAAGGTATATCTTGGCCAATTGTAGGTGCAGATGTATCTGATTGTGCAACGGTTGCTGGAGCGACAACTTCGGCTACCGGAGCTATTACCTCTGGTTCAGGAGCAACAATAGTTGGAGGAGTAAAGAATTTATCAAAGAACGGTTGAAACAACGCATCCCATTCATTCCTAGAAGGTGGTGTAAATGATGATGAAGTAGGGTTGTTTGGGACAAGACCAGAACTAATGTTACTGGGTCCCATTTCATGAAGTGCGGGTTCAGAGCTGCTTTGCTCAGAAGCCATAGCTGTCAGCTCATCAAAATCAACATTCATAGTTTCGAGGATCTTACGAGACTTACGGTTGTAGATTCGGTATGTCTTCTTTGTAGGTGCATAACCAATGAAAATACCAATGCCATCCTTGGGTTGAAGTTTTCCCAAATTGCACTACAACAAAAAGTGGCTAATGCAACATTTTATAAGCAACACTTTTAAAATGTGTTGCTCTATAGAAAACATCAAACAATAAGCAACACTCTCCTCGTAACTGTTGCGTTAGCAGGTGTAGTGCAACATTTTTTTTAAAAGTGTTGCCATCTTTTAAAAAAAAATTGAACTGCCGCCCGCTCCTAAGATGAAAATTTAGATTGCCGCTCATTTTACCCCAAATCTGAAAAATATTTTACCCCAAATCTGTTTTCCCTCTCACTAAAAATTAATAATTTTAAATTATCCTAACCATTGTCCCTCACTCCTTCTTCCTTTCTCCATACAAACATCTTTGTAAAGTGCTCAAGAGTCTCTCCATCTCACTATTTCATCACCATTTCTTCACCAATTATTACTCGAGACACAATCAAAGATACGAACTGAAAAAAGTGTGCCTATTGATTACGAATTGCTTATCCTGGTAAAAAATTAATTAATTTTAATTTAGTTGTATGTATATTATTATATTTTTGGGATCTTTGATTGTCTTTTATTATGTTATTTGGTTAAATTTCATGAATTGAAAATTGATATATTCTTTTTCTTATTCCAAGAATCTGATTATATTCCCAGTTGATGTATTATGCTAGAAATCATCAACACAATTGTTATTTTATTGTTTCATGGAGTTTCGAGCAATATCGTATAATCTATTTTTGAAGTAGATGTTGTCTATGATATAGAGGTTATTTGGGTGAAATTAGGGGTGTGCTTTCACATCGAGCCTGCACTAAACTCGAATTCCTGTACAAGGATTCAAAAGGTTTATATGTTGTTTATTCATCTATGTTTATAGTTAGTTTTCATATTTCACATGGGGGTGGGTGTGTGTTGCTGATTTGGTTTTGTTTTTGTTTTGCAGAATTATCTATTGAGCATTTTAGAATTCATCGAGTGTAGCCATTGACACTCTACTTAGGTTTTTAGTCTTGTATCCTTTCCTTCTATGAGCAATAATTTTATCATATATTAGCATAATATTTACTCTCTACCTATCAAACCTCATTGACTCTATCATAGGCTTTCCTGAATTGGTTTGTTATAAATTATATCAGGTGTGCTCACATGAAGAAACTTATGGGAAGTCTTCAAGAGAGACTATCTCAGTCTCATTGGTTGCAAGAATAGATCATTTGTTTATGAAAATCTTATGATTATTAACTTGTTAACCACCATCTGCTGAACCTAGTCTTTTCGGGGGGGGATGTCTTATGAACTTTATATGTGAAGATGCTGAAGTTCGTGTCATGCTTTGAATACTTGCTTGTAAATGTGAAACATGAGCATCCACATGCTCAATATCATTCATCTGATAAGGTTAGTTAACTCTCTGAATGAAAAAATGTTCTGATTCATCATTAATATGCCTTTTGGATCCCGTATAGTTTAAGAGTAACTAAGGTTTAAGAGTAATTATGTTAAGTTAATCTAAATATGTAGACTTAGTGTAGGTTTATACACTAGCTAGTGTTGAATGTTGCATAACAGAATGTATTTTCATTAGTTAATTCTTTGAATTGGATTCCATATTCATCTTTTTTAAATACCTTCGATATGTTGTCGGTTATCAGGTGATGTTTGGTTCTCAGCTCTCTCGCAAGTCTAATTATGGGGGTCAATATGAAGTGTTTAGACTAAAAAACATCTTTGAGGTATTAGATATCAAATGTAATATAGTTACGTATGAAATGCTAAAGATATAAATTAACATCATAAGCTAGTTATAAATCCACGAAACACAGGGTAACCGATTAGACGTGAACTTGTTTTGACATCATACTCAACCCACCTATATATATATATATATCTATATATATATATATATATATATATATATATATATATATATATATATATATATATATATATATATATATATATATATATATATATATATATATATATATATATATATATATATCTCATATATATTTGTACATATATATATGTTGTTATTTTTATTCGATGTATTATACTGTTTGTTAAGTTGGGATCCAAAAGGAAGCAAAGACTTGTTACGACTCGGATAACTTAATACATGATCTGACTCAAACTGACCCAGCTCATCTATTTTTCTTCCTATAACTTTTACTTCAAAAGTGTGTAAGATAGACATCAGGTAGGAATGAAATTGAATTAAATGTGGTTTTTCTTTATTATACTACTATGAATATGATTACTACTATGTCAACAATCAATACGAGAATGAGATATATTCCAATGTCTGTTCTTTTTCTTTTATGGTTCAACAATAAACTTTTTTAAAATATTTTATTAACTTGGAGTGATGATGTTGGATTATTGTTTATGATTTAGAGACTTTTATTAAAGGACTAGAAACTACTGAATCTTTGTTACAAAAAGCAGTTAAAGCAACTAGACTGTTTTTAAAATACTGATGATATCTACCTATACACATTATAAGGCAACATGTAAGTAGCTGAAATTTAACTAACACAAGAAACATACTATGTTTAAATTATGAATTTAGCGTATTGTAGAGGACGGTAGTTCGTATCACTGAGTCCTAACATGTAATATATATTACAGTTCTTCATTAGACATGTATGTAAGTATTATGTGTGCATGATGTTGATGCATAAGGGCTTTTTAACAACGCCTAATATACATATCAATATATATATATATATATATATATATATATATATATATATATATATATATATATATATATATATATATATATATATATATATATATATATATATATATATATATATATATATATATATATATATATATATATATATATATATATATATATATATATATATATATATATATATATATATATATATATATATATATATATATATATATATCACTTCAACCAAATTAGATTAGTTTTTGATAGGTGTGTAAACACCCATCCTTTTTACCACTTAATTACAATAATAACCGAGCCAAAACGTGTATTTTATGTCATTTATGTCGGAATTATGCGTGGTTTGTGTTTTTATTGTGATTTAGGACGAAAAGGTGAAAAGTGGAGAAAACACGGCATTCACGGGCTTTTATCGAAGAAAAAGACGAAAGATGAAGTCGAAAGATCAAGAGTGGAAAAAGAACGGAAGTCCAAGACCAATTCTGAAGATTTATCGAAGAAAAAGTCAAAAGACGGAAGTCTACAAAAAGCCGAAAAACTCAAGTCTAATTTATTGAAGATTACAAGACGAGTTTGAAGAAATCCCAAGACAAAGTCCAAGTATTAAGAAGATTAACTAAAGATTAAGAAGACCAAGGACTTAAGTGTGCAATGAAGGAAAAGAAGAAAGAGGGAGGAAGCTTCCTAAGCTCCTCCCTAATCTCCCTATAAATACCAACCAACCTCATTTGTTGAGAGTTGTTGGTGGCTTGACAAACCACTCTTCCACCATTTTCATTTCTTGTCATTTTATTTCTCGCACTTTAATTAATTGTTATGCACTTTTAATCAATTTAATTTTCAAGTAAGTTTTCATTAATTGTTCTTTAATCTTTACTTTTCTTGTCTTAATCTTTCATCTTTCTTTCTTGATTTTCATTTGCTTTTGGTGCGATTACATTTGATCCGTGTTGTTCATTCATGTTTTCGTGCTTAAAAGTTCATCTTTTTATATTTTGATTCAAAAAGTTTGTTTCTTTTACGTTGGATAAGTTGTCTTTCATGCTTATTTAGTCCTTTTCACTATTAGATTCGAGCTAGTTTTGAGTTTAAGCTTATTGTTTTAGCTTATTTTATTTTGCTTATATTTCGGGTCAAGAAACCTATCGGAAAAGGGATACCCTTTTCCGATCCATCATTCCGACCAAACACCCCTTCATTCCGATCACCCGATCGGAAAGGGGATTTACTTATTCCGATGGAACTGTTGGCTACTATTCCGATTGGCTTTGTTTCGGCATTCCGATTGGATGTTTTCCAAACATTCCGATCGGAATCCATTTAAGTGTATTCAGATTGCTTTAGTTTTGCTTTTTCCGATTGGCCCCATGTTAGTATTCCGATCAGCTTCCCATTGTGATATTCCGATTGGTGATGTGATGATTACATTCCGATCCGCCGATCGGAATATATTCCGATCGGGTGCTCTGTTTTGTTTTACGATTTTGCTTTAGTTTAAATGTAAATTTTCTCGTTTAATTCTTAGCCTATTTTAATTTCATTCCGCATTTTTATTTTTCTTTTCGTCAAGCTTTAATTTCACGTCATTTAAGTTCTCGTCATTTACTTTTAACGCACTAAATACTGCACCGTTTTACGTTTTACTTAGTTGTAGTTTTTATTACTCGTCCTTTATTTTTAAGTCTTGCACATTTATTTTTCCAAAACCAAAAATATTTGTTTCACCAAGAACAACTAATCTCACACAATTAACCGGAAATCAATTCGAGAAGATACCGAGAAACGAACTTTTAACTAGTAAAATCTCTACATTAAAATGGCGCCGCTGCCGGCTCTTTTCGTGAAGATCGAAGGTTTTTTGTGAGTGACGCGTTGGATTTTGGGATCCGTTCACTCGTGAACGTTATTTTTCTTGTCATATATTTTCAAAAATACCAAAAACATTTGAAAAATCATAAAAAGCATTTCTTTTTCAAAGTTTTGCACCAAAAATATTCTTCTTGCTTATCTATCTTTCTCCATGGATTTTTATGTCCATTGTGTCGGATGTGGGAGACGATTGTACGGGAACGACTCTTGTCAATGGTGTACATGTGAGCGGTGCGGAAACGATATCGACAACACACAATTCGGATTTTGTCCTTTGTGCAACTCGACTAATTCGTCCTTTTTGAACCCACCTCCTATTCCCACGTGCACCTATTGTGGAAGCGATTCTCATTGGCATATTTCGTGCCCGGTTCCATACCCGTATGATCACGGGCAAGAACCGGGGTACAATTATGACTATGATAATAGCTATCCACAAGATGCACCCAGTCTTTCTCCTCAACCGTTCTGCAACAACTGTGGGGGTCCTCACGATACTTCCTATTGTCAACCAATGAATTATTATGAGCAAAATCCGTGTCCTCAGTTTTCTTCACCTATGGATTATTATGAACCAAACCCGGTTTCTAATTTTTCCCAACCGATGAACTACTATGAGCCACAACCATGTTATAATTCAGGTTTTCAACATTTTGAGCCCCCACATCACACCCTCACTCATCAATCTTCTCAGCAAACTAGTCTTGATCATCAACTCACCTCTTTGAATGGCATTCTAGAAAGTATGGCTCAACTTCGAGCTGACTTACATCAGGAAAGGCAACCGTTGCTTGATGTGGACGAAACCTTGAAAACCACCGACACCTTTCTGAGCCAATTTCGTCGTTTTCCCTTCTTTTCTACTCCTAAATGTTTACTTACAGCGTGGGATAGAATTGGTGAAATTGAACATACTCGGGGCGATGAACAACAAAAGTTGCTGCCTGAGCTTCTTAAAGATGTGGAGGTTATCAAGGAAGAGTTAGCCGACTACGTCACTCCTAACTGGACTCGTCCCATCTATTATGATGATGACGACGACGATGATGTCTACACTTTCAACCAATCTTCTGAAGTTGCTGCTCCTACTATCGATGTTCCTACTGTATCTAAGGATCTAGATTCGTTGAATGAGCTTAGTGATGTTGTTCTCGACAAAGTATTAGATGATGAGGTTTGTGACTTACCTGCTATGGAGCCTGAGGACGACGTTGCTCTTATAGAAGAGGTCGATCCTAGTGATGACGATTCTTCTCTCTGCTATGAGAATTTCACTTTTGAAATTTCTCAGTCTCCACCGGGAGATACGGGTGATGACGATTTATTCTCTCCGGTTTACGAGAAGTTCACCGATGAACATGATCTTGTGGATGAGGTGGAAGACGTACTTCTTCGCGATAGATTACGGAAAGTGCACCTTCTGATTGCTCAAATCGAAGAGTTGACTTCTCTTGATATTTCCAAGCCTTTACCGCCATCTACTCCTACCGTTGAAGATAATGACCCATTGCTGGAAGAAATCGATATCCACTCCATCCCTCCAGGTATTGATGACTCTGACACGGAGGGGGACATTATATTTTTTGATAATTTGTTACAGGAAGATATTGTCCCAAGTTCCCCTCCCGAGCACCTTTCATCCTCCCCTTTAGCCACTATCACGGAGGATGAGTGCTTTGACCCGGGAGGTGACATTGATTATGCTATGATTGATAACAATACGGCTCGGCCGTTTTCTCAGCATCCATTGTCTGTAGGGGAGGACAATGTGCTTACTATACCCAACCCACCTCCCGTGGATCTTGAATTCACATACTATACGTATGTTGAAAGGACCTTTCTCCCTTTCAAGACTTATTCCCCCGCCTCTCCTTTGTTGATGTCAACCGGGAACGAGGACAAGGTCTTTGATCCCGGTATCACATTCGAGGCTTCCCCATGGACTATTTAATTCGGGGACGAGTCAGGCTCGTGACTCGGTTAATATAAACAAGCGCTTTTTGGGAGGCAACCCAATTATCTATCTATTTTCACCATAAGTGTAGGGGGGAGCCCCCGTTGGAGTTTCTTGTTTTCTTTCTTATCATTGCAGGGATTAGAGCTTCAAAGACACACTCTTGATGACTCTTGACGAACCGTGATTCTGTGTTCCCTTCTTCCCGGTTCTATCCTAAACTCTTTTCGATTCACTATTTTATATTTCTCAATATTAAAATAGGAATCTCTTTAGTAGTCTCTTCCTTAGCAAGATTTAAACAAAGTGCACAATGTCCTAAGTGTAGGGGAGCTTACTCCCACATGCTTAAACATTGAGGACAATGTTTATCTTAAGTGTAGGGGGGACTTCTATCGAAGTTAAGTGGTCTTTTCCTTGTATTTGTCCTCATTTTAACCGGAAAATCAATTTTTCGACATTTTTCAAAATTTTTAATCTATTTTGGCCTATTAGTTTTTCCCTTTTGTATAGCTATTTTCTTTCTTTGCTTGAATAAATGTTTAATAAGTGGTTTTAATTTTCAAACGTTGTGAATCTTTTGACTCAATCCGAGTTTACTCTAGCTAGTATCCTTAACGTGTTTAAGTCAAGTTTTGCTAGGCTTTTATATAGGGAGCTATAAAACGCGAAAGTCTTAACTCTCACGGGTTAAGAACAAGAACTTTTCGCAAGTTTCTATAATTGATCCTAGAGAGTCGTTTATCAAGGGAACTTTAAGATGCGATTTTTAAACTTGAAAGAGTCTAAGAAATTGCAAGATCCTATAGACGACTCGAAAACCCAAAACTTTGATTTAATTGGCTAAGTATCCACGAGTCTCATTACTTGAGATTTTAAACTGTGGAAAACGAGAGATGATAGAGCCAATTATAAGTCGGTATTCTTTCGTGAATTTATGTGAGTTGATTATGAGCCTATTCTCCCATCGCTTGCTAAATACATTTATCTGCTAATAAATAAGGTTGTACGATTTGAAAAGTTACTTAGCTTCTAGCCCCAGATCGTTTAAAAGTTGCTCGGTAATGACGAGAGTTCATAGCCAAGGCATAACTTATGAAGCGGGGCGCGAAGATTGGCGAGTCCGAAAAGGCCCTAACAAGGCATGAGGGCTATGTTTTGTTGCTAAAGATCCAAAAGTGATGTGAAGAATCATTTATCGAAAATCAATATGAAGGATCGAGACACACGACGAAAAGCAAAAACTCCCAAAAAGTCATGGAGAAGTGTATCCGAAAAGACCCTAACAAGGTATGAGGATAAATAGATCCAAGTCAATAAAGGAGGCGGATCGTTGTATATCAAAATCCAAAATAAAGATTGGAGAAAAATGAAGAAGTCGTGGTCCATATATGAAGAATCTCTCAACAATTCCAAGAGAAGAAATTCCAATTATGAAGAGAAGACCATTATTTCATGAACGTCTCTCAAGATTTGAAGTATGAAGTCGCTGCTAAATATCGGCCCGAGAAAGGTCTCAAATCGCGAACCAAGTTATGCCAAGATATGAACTCTTTGATATCCCGAGAAGCAGTTTTAAAAGATTTGGTCCTTTAGCTAACTATTGATTAAATCGTGCACTTTATTTTCAGACTTAATAATTATCTAAATAAGTCAAACAATGCATCTTCGTGATCATTCAAGACAAATAAATAAAATATAAGAGATACCCATAGGAATAAGGGAGTCTAAGTGAGTAATTGGCCCACATGAGTTCGTGTTAGTCTACTAACTTATAATAACAATGATCTCGTTTTTAAGCTTTGTATGGAAAAAGTGAAAAGTTGAGGATGATGATTATTCATGACATTTTCAAAACCCAAGGTATGCTTTTAATTTCTTTGCTTTGCATTTTTATAATTTTCTATCTCTTTAATAAAGGCCAACGTAGATTGATTATGATGAAAAATGTAAACATGCTTTGTAACTAATGCATTGCATGAGGACATTGCAATGGTCAAGTGTAGGGGATTTGATAGGTGTGTAAACACCCATCCTTTTTACCACTTAATTACAATAATAACCGAGCCAAAACGTGTATTTTATGTCATTTATGTCGGAATTATGCGTGGTTTGTGTTTTTATTGTGATTTAGGACGAAAAGGTGAAAAGTGGAGAAAACACGGCATTCACGGGCTTTTATCGAAGAAAAAGACGAAAGATGAAGTCGAAAGATCAAGAGTGGAAAAAGAACGGAAGTCCAAGACCAATTCTGAAGATTTATCGAAGAAAAAGTCAAAAGACGGAAGTCTACAAAAAGCCGAAAAACTCAAGTCTAATTTATTGAAGATTACAAGACGAGTTTGAAGAAATCCCAAGACAAAGTCCAAGTATTAAGAAGATTAACTAAAGATTAAGAAGACCAAGGACTTAAGTGTGCAATGAAGGAAAAGAAGAAAGAGGGAGGAAGCTTCCTAAGCTCCTCCCTAATCTCCCTATAAATACCAACCAACCTCATTTGTTGAGAGTTGTTGGTGGCTTGACAAACCACTCTTCCACCATTTTCATTTCTTGTCATTTTATTTCTCGCACTTTAATTAATTGTTATGCACTTTTAATCAATTTAATTTTCAAGTAAGTTTTCATTAATTGTTCTTTAATCTTTACTTTTCTTGTCTTAATCTTTCATCTTTCTTTCTTGATTTTCATTTGCTTTTGGTGCTATTACATTTGATCCGTGTTGTTCATTCATGTTTTCGTGCTTAAAAGTTCATCTTTTTATATTTTGATTCAAAAAGTTTGTTTCTTTTACGTTGGATAAGTTGTCTTTCATGCTTATTTAGTCCTTTTCACTATTAGATTCGAGCTAGTTTTGAGTTTAAGCTTATTGTTTTAGCTTATTTTATTTTGCTTATATTTCGGGTCAAGAAACCTATCGGAAAAGGGATACCCTTTTCCGATCCATCATTCCGACCAAACACCCCTTCATTCCGATCACCCGATCGGAAAGGGGATTTACTTATTCCGATGGAACTGTTGGCTACTATTCCGATTGGCTTTGTTTCGGCATTCCGATTGGATGTTTTCCAAACATTCCGATCGGAATCCATTTAAGTGTATTCAGATTGCTTTAGTTTTGCTTTTTCCGATTGGCCCCATGTTAGTATTCCGATCAGCTTCCCATTGTGATATTCCGATTGGTGATGTGATGATTACATTCCGATCCGCCGATCGGAATATATTCCGATCGGGTGCTCTGTTTTGTTTTACGATTTTGCTTTAGTTTAAATGTAAATTTTCTCGTTTAATTCTTAGCCTATTTTAATTTCATTCCGCATTTTTATTTTTCTTTTCGTCAAGCTTTAATTTCACGTCATTTAAGTTCTCGTCATTTACTTTTAACGCACTAAATACTGCACCGTTTTACGTTTTACTTAGTTGTAGTTTTTATTACTCGTCCTTTATTTTTAAGTCTTGCACATTTATTTTTCCAAAACCAAAAATATTTGTTTCACCAAGAACAACTAATCTCACACAATTAACCGGAAATCAATTCGAGAAGATACCGAGAAACGAACTTTTAACTAGTAAAATCTCTACATTAGTTTTCCATGTAGACAACTTAATTTGGTGATTAGTACCTCATTACAGTACTTTAATCAAGCAAAATTTCAACGTATAACTAGATATTATGTCATGCCTTGATCCCGTATTGTTGCAACAGAAAGAAGCTAGGCTTCAAGTTATAAACGATTGAGCAATGATTTTTTTTAAATTCATGACTAAAAAATGGACCTTAATACCAAAAAATATTTACGTTTGAAGGAAACTTTAAAGCTAGATGTTAATTAACACTCAAAGAGGGAGTTGACTATCGGGTTCTCTTGCTTTTGTTGCTTGATAGACGGAAGTAATAAACATGATTGTTTTGTACTTTTAACCATATAAATGTGATGCACGTGACTAATGCATCTTAGAATTAAAATTTCAATTCCTTACAGCTTAGCTTTTACTTGATTATAGTTTACATTAAGTCACAATGTTACGGATTAAAGTTGATGTATACAAATTGTTAGTATTAATTACACTTTAGTAAACTTGTTTGTATTACTTAATTTTTTAATGGGTTGTTTGGAAAAAATACATGTAAGTGAATGTGTCATTCAAAGTTTTCTTATATGTACAACTCAAATACTCAATAGCGTAAAGATTGATGTTTAGAGTTGCCACTTTCCACCTTATATTCTTGATCCATTAAATTTCGCTTTCATCTTATTATGTTCCACTAAATATACTACGACTCATTTTGTGTAGATGCGTCTAGGGATCAGCAATTGAAGGCATGCACACATCACACCATATGCCATTGTAAGCTCTTTAATACAGAGTATATTTTATATACGTGGCACTATGAAACCACTAGGATAGAGTGATCTAGTGTTTTTAATAAATTGAGCTCAATCGTTTATTTGAAAGGTGAGTAGGTGCAAATTGGTTGGAATGGTCAAACAAGGTGAGAGTCGTTTGAAAGCATTGGTTATTACATTGTTTCAAGATTTCATTCTTACGGTTGTCATGACAAACATAAACTTTATTTGTAAATTTCTTTAAGATTAACATGAATGTATATCCAGGAAAAGTTGATCGAATCTTTTTTTACCCGTACTAAAATTATCATGTCAATTATTTGAAAAGGTGACTGGATGCAAATTGGTCGAATGAGCTTAATCAATTGTTTGAAGGTGACGGGTGAAAATTGGTCAGAATTTCTTAGTTGAAAGGTGAAAGGGTGCAAATTGGTCAGAAGGGTCAAACAAGGTGAGAGTTGTTTGAAAGTAATGGTTATTACAGTGTTCAAAGATTTTGATTCTTATTGTAGTCATGACACAGATTTTTATATGTAAATTTATTTATAATTAACATGATTGTATATCTAGAAGTGATGATTCTTATTGTTTTTGTGTATAACAGGCTACATTGATTTGATGAATATCGAAGTCATGATTTTCCAACTGATTTTGGTTTTTGTTCAAGAACTTCAGCTTGTCAGCTTACATTTTATTGGTTCTTTTTAAGTGTTGATTAGAATTTAATAATAAGGGATTATGATTTTCGCTTTAACTCATATAATATTCTGATTAAAACTTCTGATATATAAACATAGTACATGAAAAGAAGTTAAGTATGCTTTACAAATTTTAAACGCTGGGAAGACTACATTTCATAGACTGATTTTTTACTTCTGAGAGTTTGGTGATCGGGTATTTCATTAGACTACTTTTAATGAAATGTTACCTGGCAGCTAACCCTTTATTTTCTTAGATATGTAGAAAAGAATTAATCTTATATCGTTTTTATGTATGGCAGGCAACATTGCTTCGACTTAGTTTACCAAGAAAATCGTACTTAAAGAGCTTTGAAGATGTAAAGATCTCTGGAATTTTCATTAGATAACTTTTCTTTCTGTTAGATTATGTATGTTAGCTATTTTACATTAAATAACTTGGTTAAAGTACAACATCATATTTTTATTGTATTTGCTTATTTATTTTATTTTATGAAAATTTTAATTTATCTACTAGACTTGCTGAAACATTTGTGTGTTATAAACATCAAACATTTGTGTTGCATGAATATAAGGGCTACAAATCATTTCAAAAAATGTTGCATTAAATTGTCGTATGCGTATTGGTTCTAAATGAAAAAGTGTTGCACATAAATTTCAAAAGTGTTACTATTGAATCTAATTGTGTCGCATATGTGTATATAAGTGTTGCACTTGATTGTAAAAAGTGTTGCATTTTTTAGAAGTGTTGCATAATGAAGTATCACAAATCCTAAATATGAGCAACACTTTTGAAAAATGTTGCATTAACCAATATAAGTGTTACATATACCTAAGGCGACGTTGCATAACGTAGCACTTGGTAAAGTGTCACATTATGCATAATGCAACATTTTAAAGGCATAATACAACACTTTATGAGTGTTGCCTAAAATTGATTTTCTTGTAGTGTTGTCACCATCATTATTTGGATAGCAGAGAGAACCAAATACATGAAGATATGATAAATCTGGTACTTTTCCATGTAGAAGCTCATAAGGTGTTTTACCATGGCGTTTATGAATTAGTGACCAGTTTTGGGTATACACTGCTGTAGATACTGCTTCTGCCCATAAAAAAATAGAGCATTTGCATAAATTAACATCGTGCGAGCAGCTTCCATAAGTGTGCGATTTCGCCTTTCAACGACACCGTTTTGTTGTGGAGTGCGAGCAACGGATGTTTCGTGAGATATGCCAACTTCTTCAGAATAATCACGCAAAATTTGATTCACAAATTCGGTTCCATTATCTGTACGAATGCGTCGGACAGAAGTGTTGAGACGCACTTGAATCATTTTGAGAAATCCGATGATGACATTAGGTGCCTTTTTTTTGTTGTAAGAAATTTCACCCATGTAAACCGAGAGTAATCATCGACAATTACGAGGATGTACTTTTTGCCACTAAGACTTTCAACACGCATTGGCCCACAAAGATCCATACGTAACAAATAAAGTTTCTCTTGGTTGGTGTCTTCAGTCTTGGGTTTGTATGATTTCTTAGTGCTTTTCCCTATTGTACACGCAGAACACAAATGATCCTTGTGAAATGAAAGTTTAGGAAGACCGCAAACAAGTTCGTTTTTCGCCAAATGATTAATAGCGTCAAAGTTAAGATGAGATAACCGTCGATGCCATAACCATGACATAGTCTTCGATGCTTTGAAGAGAAGACATATGGGAGAAGAGGCCATCATGTCTTATATAGACAAAGTATACAAATACTTCCCTTGTTTACCTTTCAATAAATCAACCCGTTCCAAATTACGAATGAAGCAGGTATGCTCTCGAAAAGCAACTTCTAGGTTTGCATCGCAAAATTGTCCCACAGAGAATAAGTTGTGACCGAGACCTTCCACATAATACACTCTTGAAATTACAACATTCCCAATATGATATTCACCGTAACCCATTATCTTTGCAATATGATCATTTCCAAATCGAACCGTACCAAGAAACTTGCTGACGAAATTTCTGAGCTGAGAGCGATCTCCGGTCATATGCTTGGAACAACCAGAGTCCAATTACCAGAGAAGAATTTAGACCACCTGTTTTCAATAACAGCAGTAGACAATGCATTGGAAACTATTGGTTCCGGAGTGTTAGCAGATACAGATATAAGATTATCAGAATTACTAACATTTGTGTGACCCTTAAATTTCCTGCATTTTCTAATGTCAGTTTTAGCACTAACAGGTTTTACTGTTCCAACTTTCTTAGGTTTTGGATTATTAGCGGGCACTACAGTGGGAGTAGACCTATTTAAAGGGCACTTGGTTCCTACGGTAGTGTTGGTGTTCCTAGTTAAAGGACACGCTTGTGTTTTGGTAGCCTTGGTACTCCTAGTTAAAGGGCACGCTTCCTTCGCTGTAGTGGGAGTGATCCTAGTCAAAGGGAACACATTTTCTACTATAGTGAAAGTTCAACTAGTGGGGCGCCACATCCAACCAACTTGGGTTAACACTTTCCCAGTCGGTCTCCATTCTAATCCTTTTTTCCGGGCATTCATCTCATTCACATGGTCAATAAGGCAAGAATCATGACGACTAGAAAACATACATTCATTGCAATTCCAACATTTCAAATTAGAATTCACATTAGGCTTAGAACGCTGCACAACCGCAGAGCCTTTAGGTTTAGCTAGATGATTCTTTTTATTCAAAACAGAAATAACATTCCTAGGGTGGGCTTCTACTTTCTTCTTCTCTTGACTACTAGATGGGGGCAAGATCCTATCATTCTTCTTGTTTCTTTTAAGCTTAGATCTTTGAGCCTTAGTAGTGGTGATTACTCCTGTAGAAGGCAACACGGGAATATTAGAAGCTGGTTTTGATTTTGCCTTATCTTTAGTGACCAATGTTTGAGATGGTTTAGTCCTAGGGCCCTTATTAAATGGTGTGACGGCTATAAGGTTCCTTTTTATTGCACTAGAGGACGATGCTGAGACAGTGGCTGCGTTATCCACAACATTCTTACCTTTTAGAGTACGAAGTGTTTCCTTTAACTCTGCCAATGGCAGATTTTTATCACAAATTTGTTCCCTCAAATCAGATATTTCCACCGACTTTTGATTCAATTGTTCAATCAATGATTGATTTTGTGTAGTGGTATGAGCACATGCGGGTTGTACTGAATCGAAGAGTCATGTATGTTTTTGTTTTAAGTTATCAACTTTGGACAAAATCTTGGAAACTCGATTATCTAGATCAAGTTTAAAATTCTCAGCGGCCTCAAGTACGTTCACACAGTTAATCTCCTTTGATTTCTCTATGTCTATTGGCAAAGATTTAGCAACCTTGTCACTTGGCTGACGTTGTTTTTATTGTAAAATCAATCGAAAATTCTTTTGAAAATTTGCATCATCGATATTAATACCTTCAAATGACGTTTCAAAGATATCTTGAATAAATTGTTGCTTGCATTCAAGCGAAATACAATGTTTTTAGATCTCATAAAAAAAAAATTGAAAGCAAAGTATAAGAATCTTGAAGCTTTAAAAATTCAGCGTCAGATTTGTGACAAGTACTATCAACTACATTATCCACAGATTCAACATTATGCACAATAGATTCATTATCAACACTTTTATTCACAGAGACGGAAACAATATCATAAGACATCACTTTGCTTCAGAAGCTGATCATTTTGGCGTGAAACTCGTTCTATTTCAAGTAAACTGTTTTCATAAGCATCATCTATTTCATTGAAAACACGTCTAACTTCTTCTATTTCCAAAAGCAAATCTTGATCAATAGTACTAAGACAAGTTTACAAATGGAACAATTTCGTCTCGAAAGGCAACTCTTGTGTGCTCAAAATTCCATTCACCTTCCGTTATGGCTGAAGCCGTCGTACGTTCCAAAATGACCTTGTCAAAATCGGCTAAGTGTTGGTGTACCGCATTTCAGCTAACGGATGCCTTACTTACCGGTGGAATTAACTTGGTTAAATCCTTTTTGACAAGTGTAGGAGACGTACTAGGAGGGTTTTCCGTTGACAAACTTTGAGGCACAAAGATTGTTAATTGAGCTAATTCCTTTTGTAAACGAATACGGGTCTTTTTCGACAATTGATCTTTGTTATACTGATCATAATCGATCTTATGGAATTTTGAAAGCATTTTAGAATGAGTTTCTTCCGCAAGTGATTGTGTCTCCTCAGTACTACGAACAAAAGGTGCTTCTTTCGATTTGCCAATTAGGGTCATATCAAAAAGACACGGAATATATTCCTGAGCTTGTTTTGCATAACCGGGATTAGGTGATAAATCTTGAAGACGCTTAAGTTCGAGTTCTTTAAACGATTTACTAAAAGATGAACCTTTTCTGTGGAAGCGTATTGTTTTAAAAGCTGTTGTTCTTTTAATTTAAGAAGTTTGGTAGCATTAATTTCCGATTAAATCTTTTTAGACTCGAGAGTTTTGAAATCCATTTTAAGTTTCTGAAAATCATTGACAATCGACTCCTTTGCTTTTAATTCATTGGAAATATTATCTTTTAATGATTCTATTTCTTTCAAGTGTTCAATCTTTTCAAAACGAAATTGGTCAAATTCAGAATAAGTTATTTTTCAGCTTGAGGGACCATTTCAAAAGCTTTGACCTTTTCTTTATGCAACACAAGCTCAGCTGTTAGGGTGGAATTCGTATCTACGGATTGTCTGAGAGCCATATGCATTTGCTCAATAATATGTTTAGGCACCATGACCAAATCATGTTGAGCATAAGATTCCATACCCGTCGTAGCATTTGGTTGAGGTTCACTCAAATGTGTAGGATTGGGTACCACATCATTTGAGTTACTAGTTCCCGAATGCTGTTCGAGGTTGTCATTTTCATGCCCAACTTGATGTTGGTTATCATCATTATTATTAGATGTGGTTGGTACCTCACTGACGACATCAGAACCGTAGTGAGAGAGATTAGAAACGAGAGCAGCTTGGGAAGAGTGAATGTCGTCACAATCCGAGTCATATGCGTCAAGATCATCTGCTTGATAAGCTGCATTAGAAGTGGAAACGACTGCAATGCCTTCATTGTCTGCTGCCCCTGAGTCTGCAAGAAATGCTAACTCTTCTGAATCCAAGATCGTTCCCTTAGACTGAGCATCAACCAAATACATGTTCTCACGAAACCATGTTGCATCCCTTCTTCGTTTTGGCTGAGTGCATTCCCTAGCCATATGACCTTGTCCTCGGTAATTTTAGCAAGTCACAGCCTTTTGAGGACCAATAGGGCTTCCATTTCCATTAGCTTGAGAATTCACAGATTGAGCATTCACAATCCTTGTAGGAGGTCCATATGAATTTTGCCTTCCCTGAATAGGTTGCACCGTCACTTGACCATCTTGAACAGTGGCTTGTTGTCGAGGATTTGAAGAGGTGCGGAGCTGGTTGTTTGTTGTTGGAATTCCTCTAGTTGCAACAAGTTTTGACAAGTAAGCAGTGAGATGGTTTAGAACATCAGCTAGCGTATCATTTGGAGTAAAGACCGGTGCTTGGATTGGTGGAAGTTCATTGGAGTAGAAGGCTTGTGATGGTTGTGCTTCAATTAGAAAATATCCTTGCTGAGGAGTATATCCCATTGGAGAAGTGTTGGCTTGTGATGGTGATGTCTGATGTGGTGGTTGCTGTGGAAAAGATTGTTGATGAACACTTTGTTGAAATGCTTGATGCGGCATCATTAGTGGTTGATAAGATTGTTGTTGTGGTTGCTGATAGTTGTGTGGTGGTGGCTGTTGCAAGTATGATGGTTGTTAATAAGTATAATCCATGTTTTGTTGAGAAGCATACATGGCAAGTGGATCATGAACTTGAGGTGTAGACAAGCGAGCCTCGATCACATGGCATTCGTGTTGTTGAATAAAAGCTTGAAGTTGATCTACATTGGTGTTATGCAAGTCCTTAGCCAATTTAACATCTGTCACGTACTTTTTCCATTCTGAAGGAAGTGTTCAAATACTTGGTGTTCAATTGAAACGTGGGAATTGCCATGCCATTGATATTGAGCTCATTCAACAATAGGGTAAATCTCAGATAGTAATAATTGAGAGTCTCCCCTGGCACATACGCAAACTTATCAAAAGCATCATAAAGCTTACACTCTCGTTCTTGTTTAGTTAACGAAGTGCCTTGCATTAGAACACGAATTCTATCCCATAACTCTTTGGCAACTTTATGTTTACTAACGAGTTTGTAGACATCTGGAGGAAGGGCGTGGAGAATGATATTTGTAGCTTGTTTATCACACTTGTCTTGTATCTTAGCATCTCCAGTTAGTTCACCCGTTGTGCGAGGACGAGTAACAGCACCTTCCGTCACAGTACCATATACCAATGGTCCATTGAGCACTGATGCCCAAATTAGATGTCCATTTTCTTTGTTCAACATATAAAGTTCCATTCGGGAAGCCCAATCCTCATACATTGTCTTCACCAACATTGGTGGACGATTATCCGTACCCGAGAGGATGGAATTAACCGTAAGAGATGTGTACTCCATTTCGTTAAGTTAAGATTTACAAATGTTGATCGAACAATGAGAGAAAGTAAATGTGTTTGTTGTTGTGAGTTGAAGTTGAGAAACAATGTTGAAATCCCCTAAAATATGTTCTCGATGACCAAAAAATTTCCAAGACAAAAAAACACACTTTGGATCGTCAGGATATTGATCGGAATAAATGATCGGAAAACCGTCGGAATATAAATCGGAAAACCGTCGGAATAAGTCTATCGGAATACCCCTGTCGGAAAAAACATTTAGGAATACCTTCTATCGGAATACCCACTATCGGAATAAACCTATCTGAATACCCTCTATCGGAATACTCCTGTCGGAATACCTTCTATCGGAATAACCCCTATCGGAATATCCACTATCGGAGTACTACAATCGGAATATCCGTCGGAATAATGGTCGGAATATTAAACCCTATTTCGATGGAAGCTGTCGGAATGCTTAAACCCCTTTCCGATGGTTTATGTCGGAATATTTCCCACTTTTCTCGGACAAAACTCAACCAATTCGAGATTTTATGCCAAAAAATGATCAAAACACCCAAAAATTTTGTGTTTTTAGCCAAAGTAAATATACCAAATCTCTGCCACAACTATGTAGAAGATTTGTATCAAGAAAAAACCATAAAAAACACAAAAAAATATATTGGTTCGTGTAAAATGGATCAAAATAGGCGTATGAATCAAGAACACAAACACATAAACAATACAATCATCCCATGGCTCTTGATACCATTTGTAGAAGATTGTAAATCTTGCTTATGTTTACAGAGAGAAAGAGATAGAAAGATAGATGATTTCACACACACTTTAGAGAGAGAAAGTGATTAACTATGTGTAAAATGAAAATGAAACCACACCCTCTCCATCTAAGGAGAGGGTTTATATACCAAGCCCATAAGATGGGCTTGGGCTTACAATGTTGGGTCGTTCATACATAACATGGACTAGGCCTTTCCTTGTTAATTAGTTATAAGATATCTAGACTACGAGCTACAACTTAATATATTGTCGGAGTGACCGAATCTTCCTAAATACGTAAAAACGTATTTCCAACAAAGATTAGGGTTACATACCTTTATCCTAGCAAGATCTACAAGACAACAGAACGGTCACCGGTAAAGATAGATCACGAACACCACCAGGATATAGTCTAAAGCAAGACTATATCACGATCTTGTACACACGTAATACGGCGAGTTAATCGTGAGTCTAGCACGAGCAAACCAAGCTTCCAAGCCTATGGAGGATATACCCAACAACCCTAGAGAGGGGCTAGGACTAGATCTAATAAAATAGAAAAGTTGAAAACCAATAACCCTAATTAAGGGGTGTTTTGCCGGCGGTTTAAGAGCAAGAGAGAGGAGAGGAGTAAAAAATTATGACACCTTGGGTTTTTTTATATTGCCCTTGGAAAAACTTTTCCTCCAAGGTTAAACAAATTTAAGGTAACAAAATATTTTCCCTTCCCTTTGAGTCTCCCATAGCCGGCGGTTTTTCAAGCCCAAGAGGGGCTTCCGGAACTTTTCCGACTCCTTCTTTTAGATTCTATTTGATTTCCATAACGGTCGTTTAATACTTAACTTTTAACTATTAATGATCGTTAGTTTAAGCTTTGGTTCGATTTAATAAATATAATAAATATATTTAATAAATAAATTAACCCTTTACGTAATGTGTGCAATCCCGTGATCTCGAGTTCGATCCTATCACACGACTATCGATTTTAAGTCCATAAACTTTCAATATTATTAAGTTTTATCAGTGGATTCAGTGGGTTAGAGGAAAAACATTTCCTAGACACTTAAAGGCGCCTTCATTAATACTGCATGAAACTTAGGCCTTTTGTATACTAAAATTTACCGTCCTAGTGACATGTCCTCGTCAAATGTTTTGATCAAATTTCTTTGCATTGCGTCACAGTGAAAGTCTTGATAGCATACATTTTTATCATTTAGCACCTTTGGTGAGAACACGTGTTTCTTTAATATAAGTATCGTGGCACATTCTACTATTTGTCGTTGCGCTACATGTACAAAACACACTCATACGCCAAAAAGACAAGTAGCCGTTTGCCTACGCGGACATACTGTTAAATTTTCTATGTTTAGTATGTTGTATGTTAAAAGATTTAGTGTATAATTTTAACGGCATAAAAATGATTTTTTTTAGATTAAAGCCATTTGACAAAAGCATAGAAGATGAGGGTCTAAACTGGAACATTGAAGCTTATATAAAAAAGCAATCTACATCTTCTTCTCATGACAAGCATAGAACCACCAACTCCAATACATATGTTATCACCAAATGTTGATAGTAATATTTTTGCTCCAAGGATCACCTTCAAACATAAGCCTGAAGAAAATCACATAGTTACACAAAAGAGAAAAAAAATTCTTCGTGAAATGGGTGGTCTCGAAATTTTAAGATCCACGCGGTAATATTTTTAATTTAATTTCAATTCAAGCTTTTGAAATATTTTCTTCTGTATGAGCATGATTTGTTGTTTGGAAAGTATCACACAAAAGTTACTCGAATGTAATCAAAACGCATAAAACTTCTCGAAACTTTATATCATGAAACTTAGAATGTCACATTTTGGATTGTCACTCTACTACCACTTTCTACTCGTCTTCTGAAACGATTATGTATTGTTTATCCATTTTGCATTGCTCAATTTTAACCCGACTATTATTTTTTTTAGTTCCAGGGACAACATCAACGGGACGATTGCCACAAGCTGGTAAGAATTTACATGATCCTAACCCGAAGCATGTAGTGGCTTATGGTGGAATTGTTGTCGTTAGTGGTATTCTTGGTTATTCTTGGTTTGCTCATTCTGGAAGTATACGAGAACGCCGTGAAACATCCAATGAGGAAATAGCCAAACAGGGAGCCCTAAGCTCGCTATTACAACCCTTCCATTGATATTCTTCTAGTCCATGTTTTTCGAAGAACATATTGACTAGACTACTTTGGTTGGATTTCTCATTGCTTCGTTCAGTTCGCACTCCAATCCCATTGGAAGTTGCAAACAACTTTGTGGGCTGAAGCCGCGACACAGCTTAGGCAAATCTTACTGTCACCAAATTACCACCTAACAATCCCTGGACCTGACCGTGAATATTTAGCCAAAGGCATAGAATGGCTTGCGGCGGATGCAGCAGCCAGGGCCGGATTTTAACATGTGTACGAGGTGCAACGGCGGCACAGGCCGTCTATTTTCTTAGGGCTTCCATTTTAGATCTGTGTCATTAACATAAACTTAGTTTTGGATATTTTTATACATGTAAATGATGTTTTCTAATGGAATGAACATGTTTTACAATATTAGAAGTTAGTGATATAAGTACAAATGAGGAAACTTGGTTCAGATTTCGTTTATAATTGTAATAGATATGCACGAGGTGTGCCGGGATTTGATTCAACGAAGGGGAAGGCACAAAACCCAATAGTTTTGTCCTATTATTAGTATATTTCTTGTTTAACCCTGATGGTTTAGAATTTTCATGTTTCACCCTTCTATTTAATGTATAACAATTTCATTTAAACAAGTTTTCAAAATTTTCAACTTTTAAAAAAAAAATCTTTTTCCATCTCTAGAAAATTAGAAACAGAAAAATATAAAAAGTTTTCCACAAGTAAAGAGCCCCTAATATTTAAAAAAAAAACTTCAAAAAAAACTATTCTCAAACAGGCTGTAAGATTCATTGATGATATATAAGATGTCACGGATTTTGTTACAACCATGCAACCAAGTACTTGTTGAATGTAGTTTATGAAATGTCACCCATCATAAAAATTGTTAAGCATTGATAGAATTGACCCATAGTTTATCAAAGCCTAATGGACAACTGAAATCGGCCCATTTCTAACTTTTGATCCACTCTTCTTATTCTCTTCAGCTTTCTTGAGTTTCATAAACCACTAATCAAATGGATTATAGCCAGATTAAATAGGATAAGTCAAAACAACTAATTATAGAAGGAAACATGAATGTGTCAGAACAGTCCTAGTTTATTACAATATCTTTAACTTATTCAGATCATTAATTTGAAATAATTTGTTGTTAAAAAAATATTGGTAGGCTAATATGAAAATAGGCAAAACAGTTGAGATAAACCAAAATCTTCTAGCTTATTTTAAGACTTATAAGCTTATATAAGTTTATCATACATAATAAAATTATATAAAGTTACATGTATTAAAATAAGCCGAAAACATAAAGGTTGTGCTATATAAGTTCAAATGAGCTTATGTTTCATAAACCAAAATAAACACCTTAATATAAAAGTTGACGGATATATTACTTTTGTGAATCATGATGTAAGAGAAAATGCATGGATGACTGAGATTTAGTCATATAGGCAATATACTTATATATATGTTTGTGACAAAGTTATAGTACCTTACGAGCCCCTGAGCTTATAAGCTAGCACGTACGTAAAAACTTATGCTTTCGTTTTTAAGTAACTAGCTTATAAGCTCAGGGGCTCGTAAGGTACTATGTATTTACGTACTAGCTTATTATTTCTAACATGCTCGACACATAATCTAACTTGTAAGTTTGAATAGAGTAGAGTACTACGTATTTAATTTCAAGAAGACACACATACAGTCACTTGCGTCTGATCGATTATTTACCATCTATTGGATGAACTTACAAACAAAGTAATTCTATGCGTGTTGAGTAGTTGTCCAACCATTTATTATAGTCCTTCACATTTACTTCCTGATGATAGTCATACAGATAAAGGTTGTTGTATGCATTCGGATTAAAGAGTGTGGTTCTTTTTTCCTCACTTATTTCATATTTTCATTACAACCTTTTTTTAATATCAAACTTTATTAAGATAATGTAATGGACATTCCTTATTGGCGATAGTTGATCAAGTAGTGTTGTGTACAAAATAAAATAGAAGTGTAAGTAAAACCATATATGTTGTAACTATCGACACAAGCTCGAGCTATCGATTTTATTACGAGCTGATGGGTCCCAAGCTAAAGTTATAAGCCTCGCAAAGAGCTCGGGCTCAACATGGCTTATTTTTACTCATCGAGACAACCAATGTACCAAACTACAGTGTATATATAGTTGTTTCAACTCCTTCATAAACATACCCCATTTTGATAAAAATATGTTTAGTTCCTTTTTATCAGTGGGTTAGAGGAAGCACTTTCTAGACAGTTAAAGGCAAGCACCTTAGTATGAAACGTATGCCTTTTGTATAATAAAATTTACCTTCGTAGTGGAATTCATTTGCAAAAATGCAAGCACTTGAAATCCTTTTTACGTGGCTTCAACACGAATATAACATTTTTAAGTAATCCGGTCATCCAAAGGGAACTATGGTTAGTGTAAGAATAACTGATATATTCCCGATGTTGTGGAATTTCTTTTAAATATTTCAAGAACTTTTTCAAAAATAAATCTTTGTATTTGAATTTAGACAATATTTTCATGCACTAACATACATGATCTTGTGGAATTTTTAATTTTTTTTGGAGAATTTAGACATTTTTTATAACTTCATTCATCATAATATTATTGTCTGTTATCCAAAAATTTGGGTTATGTCCTCGCCAAATGTTTTAATCAAATTTCTTCGCAGTGAAAGTTTCGATAGCAATCTTTTTATCGTTTAGGGCCTTTGGTGAGGACAAGCGTGTCTTTCGTATAAGTCTCTTTTGGCACGTTCTACTTTTTGTTGTTTTGCTACATGTACAAAACACACTCATACGCTAAAAAGAAAAAGAGGTAGATAACTAGCCATTTAGCCTACAAGAGTGTTAAATGTTCTATGTTCATTGTGTTGTATGTTAAATGATTGAGTGCAGACAATGACGAAACCAGGAAATAAGGTTGTAGAGGGCAAATTTTATTTTTTTTTACAATAGCAAACGTATGTGAAAAAAAATTAGTATCGAAAAGATAAATTTACAAAATGACGGATTTATAAGGTTATAAAGCGTTAAATGTTGGAATTTACTATATGAGTGGGGGGCAATTTGAATTTTTAGTGGGGGTGCTTTCGAAAAAAGTTTGAAATCAAAGAAAAAAATACACTAAAATCCCATCGTATTGGACTAGCCATGGGGGGCAACGGACCCGCATACTTACTTACTACATCCGTCCGTGAGTGCAGAGTTTAGGTGCATAAAAATGAATTTCTCTAGATTTAAGTCAATTAGACAAGAACATAGAAGATGAGGGTGTAAACTAGAACATTGAAGAGTATACAAAGAACAATCCTTAGCCGGAACATTATTGAACCACCAACTCTATTAAGTGTAGTTAACATCTCTCAACCTGATGAACTTCTTTCTTTGCTTTGCAGCAGCGCCGACATCACTTTATCCATATTTTTCATGATGCAAATAATACTCAAACCATCCCATTGTCTGACACATATTCAGTCATACGCCAAGAGGATGTGTGGGCACATGCAATATCAAAATCGGTTATACCATTAACATAACCTCCTCCGCTCCCCTATCACAATCCACTCTCTAATGGTAAAGCTACTACTAGTATCCTATCATAGGAGACAAGTGGATTCTACGAGTTGCATTACCATTGAGGAGGGGATTGTGATAGTGGAGCGGTGGAGGTTTGTTTATGTCACTGGTAAGGCTGATTTTGACACTGCAGGTGCACACACATCCTCGTGGCGCATTAAGGAGTATGTGTCGGATAATGGGGATGGTTTGAGTACTATTTGCATAATAAAAAAATATGGATAAAGTTGTTTGTGCGCTGCTGCAAATCAAAGGAAGAAGTGCATCAGGTTGAGAGCTACTCAGAAGAGGCATGCTAGCTCTATGTGCTTGTTACAGAACTTGAAGGCCGAGAAAGCTGCTACTAAAGCAGAAGTCCTGAATACGAAGCTACAAACCGTCTCAAATGATTTTACCCGAGCTGATAATTTATTGCAACGAGTCCTCGTTGATCTAGGTCATAGATGTACTCGTTGGCATTTGGGTCCTAGAGATGGAGTCTGAGGTAGTCTATTACACTACTAAGTCTTTTTAATATTAATGTCTTGAGTTTGACTAGTGTAAATGTGTGTAACTTTCATAAGTGAATAGTAACTCTGAGTACACAATATAAATAGTGCTAAATGACCAAACAAGCTTGGCCTAATACAAACAGTCTAATCTACTAACAATCTCGCAGTTGGAGCGAGAGGACGCAAAACGCTCAAACTAAACGTTTAATTTACGTTACTGAATAACAAATTTGAGTACAATATAAATAGTAGTGCTAAATAATTAAACGGGCTTGGCGAAATACAAACAATCTAGTCTACTTTGATAAACAGTACTAGGTGTGAATGTGTGATAAATAATATGGTTTCCATGTCTTAAATAAGTTTATTCAATGGTGAGAGGGGACCACCATTTATTATAGTCCTTCACATTTACTTCCTGATGATAGTCATACAGATAAAGGTTGTTGTATGCATTCGGATTAAAGAGTGTGGTTCTTTTTTCCTCACTTATTTCATTACAACTTTTTTTTAATATCAAACTTTATAAAGATAATGTAATGGACATTCCTCATTGGCGATAGTTGATCAAGTAGTGTTGTGTACAAAATATAATAGAAGTGTAAGTAAAACCATATATGTTGTAACTATTGACACAAGCTCGAGCTATCGATTTTATTACGAGCTGATGGGTCCCAAGCTAAAGTTATAAGCCTCGCAAAGAGCTCGGGCTCAACTTGACTTATTTTCACTCATCGAGACAACCAATGTACCAAACTACACTGTATAGTTGTTTCAACTCCTTCATAAACATACACCATTTTGATAAAAATATGTTTAGTAACTTAGAGGAAGCAATTCCTAGACAGTTAAAGGCAAGCACCTTAGTATGAAACTTATGCCTTTTGTATAGTAAAATTTACCTTCGTAGTGGAATTCATTTTTAAGTAATCCGGTCATCCAAAGGGAACTACGGTTAGTGTAAGAATAACTGATATATTCCCGATGTTGTAGAATTTCTTTTAAATATTTCAAGAACTTTTTCAAAATAAATGGTTGTATTTGAATTTAGACAATATTTTCATGCACTAACATACATGATCTTGTGGAATTTTTAATTTTTTTTTTGAGAATTTAGACATTTTTTATAACTTCATTCATCATAATATTAATGTCTGTTATCCAAAAATTTGGGTTATGTCCTCGGCAAATGTTTTAATAAAATTTATTCGCATTGCGTCACGGTGAAAGTTTTGATAGCAATATTTTTATCGTTTAGGGCCTTTGGTGAGGACAAGCGTGTCTTTAGTATAAGTCTCGTGGCACGTTCTACTTTTTGTTGTTGTGCTACATGTACAAAACACACTCATACGCCAAAAAGAAAAAGAGGTAGATAACTAGCCATTTAGCCTACAAGAGTGTTAAATGTTCTATGTTCATTGTGTTGTATGTTAAAAGATTGAGTGCACAGTTTAAGGGCATAAAAATGAATTTCTCTAGATTAAAGTCAATTAGACAAGAACATAGAAGATGAGGGTCTAAACTAGAACATTGAAGAGTATACAAAGAACAATCCCTAGCCGGAGCATTATTGAACCAGAGGTAAGATCATGTTAGAACATAGTCAAGAAAAAGAACAAAAGAAACAATCCTATCCGTTCATTTAATTTCTGATCCAACTGCTACACTTCATTACATCATCCATATATAAATTCTAAAAAAACACCCACTATCTTTATTAAGTTAATTAAAAAACTTTTTCTATCTACAATGAACACACACACCAGTGACCGTAAAAATCACCTGCTGGAAAAATCAACCTTCGCCGGAAATAGATATACTACGTCGGGATCACAATAAAACACCACTTACCTCACTTGAATCACAATAAAACTCGACAGATTACAACAAAACGCACCGAAAAATACAAAACCTCGCCGGAAAGTGGATGAGATGAAAAAGATGACTAATGGTTTTCGTTTGCGGGGAAGTGTCATTTTTTATTGAATAAAAGGACTTGAAAGTATACCTGAGAGTATTTGTAGGTTGCCTAGGTTGGAGAATTTTACGTTTTCTGATAATTTCTTTACGGGTGGTACTAGGAAGTGATCTGATCTATGTGGATGGGACTCGGTACAAAGATTTAGTCCTAACCAATAGTGGAATGTATAAAGTTAAATAAGTTATTAGTTATAATATCAGAAAGTAAAAAAGGGATTTCCCTAAGAGTGCAGGTCAAGGTGGATTCAAAATTTAGATATTTTATGTAAAGATATTTGATGAGGAGATCCATGTATTACGAACTACACATAACTTTTTTGTATCTTTCATAATTTTTTTTGAGATTTGTTTATATAGAATGTCTTTCATAAAAATAACTTTTGAGATTTGAAATTTTTATAAAGGTTAATTTTTTTATCTTTATATAATGTTTAATTAGAGAAAGATAATGTTATGGAAGAAGTTGAAGGTAGAGATGTAAATCACACGTTATTATGGCGAATCACATGTGGTTTTACTATGTATTTGTTCGGTTATTAATAAGCGAAAATCACATAAAATCACATGTAATTTGTATGAAAGTTATATGTGATTTTTGGTGATTTACTTAGTGATTTTGATATGAAGTTGCATTATTATAAACACATGAAAATCACATGTAAATTGAGGTAAATCACATGTGATTTGAGGTAAATCACATGCGATTTGTGGTAAATCACATGTGATTTGCATATCAATTTGCAAATCATGTCAAGCACATTCAACTTGTCAAACGATATCATTGTGGCTTATTCGAACTTCAAACACTTCAACAAAATATTTTTCCATATGAAGCACCATTAAAACAAACATGGGATTCAAACATAATTACAAGAAATTTAAGCAAGAAGACATGTAATTATCAGTGAATCACATGTTACTCAACCAAAATTACATGCGATTCAAACAAAATCACATGTAATTCAAAGGCATATTTGTTATATATATATATATTTTACATGAATTACAATAGACATTTTAATATATTGACAAAATTACATGTGATTCGAACAAAATTACATGTAATTCATGTAAAGTGGGTTGGTTAGAAGAAGCTAAGTTTTCGTAATGCTTGAATCACATGTAATTTTCAATGAATCACATGTAATTCAAGCAAAATTACCTGTGATTCAAACATAATCACATGTAATTCAAAAGCCAATTTGTTATATATATTTTACATGAAGTACAATAGACTATTAACAAAATTACATGTGATTCAAACAAAACACATGTGATTCATATAAAGTGGGTTTGTTAGAAGAAGCTAAGTTTTCGTAATGCTTGAATCACATGTAATTACCACTGAATCACATGTAATTCAAGCAAAATTACATGTGATTCAAACAAAATCACATGTAATTCAAAAGCCAATTTGTTATATATATTTTACATAAAGTACAATAGACTATTGACAAAATTACATGTGATTCAAAGAATATCACATGTGATTCATCTAAAGTAGGTTTGTTAGAAGAAGCTAAGTTTTTATAATGCTTGAATCACATATAATTATCACAGAATCACATGTAATTCAAGCAAAATTACATGTGATTCAAACAAAATCACATGTAATTCAAAAGCTAATTTGTTATATATATTTTACATGAAGTACAATAGACTATTGACAAAATCACATGTGATTCAAACAAAATCACATGTGATTCAAACAAAATCACATGTAATTCAAAAGCTAATTTGTTATATATATTTTACATGAAGTACAATAGACAATTGACAAAATCACATGTGATTCAAACAAAATCACATGTGATTCAAACAAAATCACATGTGATTCATATAAAGTGGGTTTGTTAGAAGAAGCTAAGTTTTCGTAATGCTTGAATCACATGTAATAATCACAAATCACATGTAATTCAAGCAAAATTACATGTGATTCAAACAAAATCACATGTAATTCAAAAGCCAATTTGTTATATATATTTTACATGAAGTACAATAGAATATTGAAAAAATTATATGTGATTCAAAGAAAATCACATGTGATTCATCTAAAGTGGGTTTGTTAGAAGAAGCTAAGTTTTCGTAATGCTTGAATCACATATAATTATCACAGAATCACATGTAATTCAAGCAAAATTACATGTGATTCAAACAAAATCACATGTAATTCAAAATCCAATTTGTTATATATATTTTACATGATTTACAATAGGCTATTGACAGAATTACATGTGATTCAAAAGAAATTTACATGTGATTCATCTAAAGTATGTTTGTTAGAAGAAGGTAAGTTTTCGTAATGCTTGAATCAAATGTAATGCAAGCAAAAAAAGCATGTAATTATCACTGAATCACATAAAGAAAAGTTTACAATTAATATTAATAATCTAAAAACAAATCTACTGAAATTATAATTACAATAGAGTGAGAATAGAAACTAAAAATGTAAAGGAACAAGATATTGGTATTGTTGAATTATCATTCTACGAGGAGCATTCATTTACATCACAAAGTCTTGAATCATCTTAAGCTTTGTAACGTTTCCTCTATCTACGTGTTCAAGAAGGAATGCAAGTTTCTTTGTTAAATCCTGAATAAGTTAGTGCATTGATATACCAATTTGGTCTCATTTGCTTCTCGTCTTATATCAAAAATTTGTAAAATATGAAAATTCATATCCTTGTAAAGGTATACTGTAGTGGTCGCTTATACCAAGCATTCAACCAAAAAAAAGTCCTTTATCAACATGTTATTCATTCATTTCTTTGTTAGCCTACATGTTATTCATTCATAAGATAATTACCAAAGTAAATAATGTAAATATATACAAGGCTTCTCTTTAAAGATGGAATCTTTGGGAGTGCTGATATATCTGTCTCGGCAGCCGCAATGGTGCTAGCAGTGGTCAGGTGGCTGGAAAATTAAATAATATACAATAACAAACTTTCTTGATTTGATAACGGAAGCATATAAATTAGCATTAACGGCATGAAACATACTATTCTTAGTCATGTGGTAGTTCCTACAGCTTCTTGAACATCTTGTCTTCGATTCACTACCATTCCTGAACATTCGCTCCAAAATGAACCTCGCTTAACAAACTGTCCTAACCACAACCATTTCCAACAAACTATCCCGATCACCCAAACAACGCAACAATTTCAAAGTTTTCAAATTCTTAGCACCATAAATCAAAGGACTAAAAAATGACCATTATAAAGCTCCTTTTAATAAACAGAGCGCCAGGGAGAATAGGCTTGAAGGCAGCGCCATGAGTAACGGCACGTAAATGTTTAACAACTCTTACCATTCGAGCCAAACAAACAAGGTCCACACCGAAACATTTTCAATTTCAAATAATTCTTACACAAGGCAGCCATCCCTACATCAATAACCTCGACAACCACACATCTTCAAGCACCTGAGGTTCACGCACCTCGTGGATATCAAAACCAATCGAACTAATTCCAGAATCAAACCGTGAAAAAAATCACCGGACCAATCGAACTAATTCTGATTGAAGTTCAAAGCCAAATGGTGACGGCTCTGACCTTCAACAAACAGCCACCGTCGTGAGACAAGGGAGCATCGTTTCGGTCACCGGAGCAAAAAATAAGAAAAACAAAAGCTGAACAATCATGAGTATGTATTTCAAATATACAGTCGATATAAGAAGATGATGCGTATTCGATTGCCACGTCATCTTTAAGATGGTTGATCGAAAAGATGACGAGTTTGACTGGCGCATTGACTACGGTGGTGATGATGAATGGGAGGTTGAAGATTGGCCCATAGTAATTATCAAAAGTTCAAAACCAATCATCAGTTTAGGTGAGAGTAAAAGAGATGGTGAAATGAAAAGAAGAAATGAGATGATTGTATCCAACCCCGTGCGTAATTTTGATTGGTATTTTAAAATAGTGATTATTTTGGACCTTTAGATTTAAAAAGGATGGACGGCCGAGATGAAAGGCAATAATCTTTTGTTGGTGTTCCTTCCTTTCGGAACTTTTGTCTATTGAACCACCAACTCCAATAAGTAAGTTATCACTAAGTGTACTTCACATGTCTCAACCTCATGAACTTCTTCCTTTGATTTGCAGCTGCGCACAGATCACTTTATCCATATTTTTCATGATGCAAATAGTACTCAAGCCATCCCATTTTCTGACACATATTCAGTCATACGCCAAGAGGATGTGTGGGCACATGCAGTATCAAAATTAGTTATACCATTAACATAAACTAACCTCTTCCGCTCCCCTATCACAATCCACTCCTCAATGGTAATGCAACTACTAGAACCCACTTGTATCTTATCATAGGAGACAAGTGGGTTCTACGAGTTGCATTACCATTGAGGAGAGGATTGTGATAGAGGACCGATGGAGGTTTGTTTATGTTACTGGTAAGGCTGATTTTGACACTGCAGATGCACACACATCCGCGTGGCGCATTAAGGAGTATGTGTCGGACAATGGGGATGGTTTGAGTACTATTTGCATCATAAAATATATGGATAAAGTCATTTGTGCGCTGCTGCAAATAAAAGGAATAAGTGCATCAGGTTGAGAGTTACTCAGAACAAGTATGCTAGCTCTACGTGCTTGTTACAGTCGTCATGAAACTTGAAGGCCGAGAAAGCTGCTACTAAAGCAGAAGTCCTGAATACGAAGCTACAAACCGTCTCAAATGATTTTACCCGAGCTGATAATTTATTGCAACAAGTCCTCTTTGATCTCGGTCATAGATGTACTCGTTGGCATTTGGGTCCTATAGAGATGGAGTCTGAGGTAGTCTATTACACTACTAAGTCTTTTTTAATATTAATGTCTTGAGTTTGACTAGTGTAAATGTGTGTAACTTGCATAAGTGAATAGTAACTCTGAGTACACAATATAAATAGTGCTAAATAAACAAGCTTGGCCTAATACAAACAGTATAATCTACTAACGATCTCGTAGTTGGAGTGAGAGGACGCAAAACGCTCAAACTAAACGTTTAATTTGCATAACTGAATAATAAATTTGAGTACAATATAAATAGTGCTAAATAATTAAATGGGATTGGCGAAATACAAACAATCTAGACTTCTAACAGTACTAGGTGTGAATGTATGATAAATAATATGGTTTCCATGTTTTAAATAAGTTTATTCAATGGTGAGAGCAGACCACGATTTTCAGTGAGGTGATGCACAAAAAAATGTTATGATAATTAACCGAAAGAAACTGAGATATCACAAATCTTCTTGGGGTTGCACACCAAAAAACGGCAGTTTATAAATGTTTTACACTTTATGACCTCAAAACAGGGGTAGCCCATAGACGTATAGTCCCCAGCCGGGTCATGAACCCGGCCCACGGGTACTACCCGTATCCGACCCATTACTGATGGGTGGGATTAATGTCATTTAAGCTAATGGGCTTAGATGAATAGTAAACCGCACACACGTGTGCGGCCCACGGCCCGGCATGGCTGGTACAGGGTTAGACAGAATCATACTCTTACTATGATTAGGATTTACCCCAAAGAATAGGATATTCACTCACCATAATTAGAAGATAACAATCAATCTAATTCTGGTACTTATCCTTTCCTTGAGGTCGAAGCATCAGTGACAGCCCATTAGGGTTTCACTGCCTATATAAGGAACCCCTAAAGGTTCCACAAAGGTATCACATTCTTCATACTCTCAACTCATCCGATTCCATAACACTAACTGATTACTTACTCTCACGCTGGAGTCTAATCGTGGGACACGTTCCCACGGTAAGCCTAACGCGTGTTGTTTTAGTGTGCTGGATCCCAACCAGATATTTCACTTGGTGCAGGAGTCGGAGTCCAGCCAACCCGAATTAAGCCTAATTCGGGTCTAGCAAGGATCACCCAACTTTTGTATCAACAAGTTGGCGCCATCCGTGGGACCAATACACTAAGCTAGAGCAAATCTCATCTCTATCTCTTGATGACGAAAGGAAATCCACAAGGAAACCCCAGGAACACAAATCCTGCGAAGCGGAAGTCCCTAGGGGACGGGATACTCATTCCCAACCGATCCCCTAGTAACCAAACAGGCGGACCAAATAACCGAAGTGGTCTTCAGTCCACGGGTGTGACAAGCACGTTCGCTTTCACCCCACCACCTACCTCGACCTTGGATAACCCTATCCAGGGAGTACGCCCAACCCCCCTAACAAGGAGCCGTGCAGACCATCGACTGAGGAAGAAGTGGAGGTCGAACCACTTAGTGAGGAAGATCTCACTCGAGTGCTCACACAGAACTTCGGGAGGATCGTCCCAGGATTCGCATCCAGGTTAAACCTAGGGAGGGACCTCCAATCTAGGCTCAACTTTGGCAGTGCCGGACCGAGCACCTCTCCTCAAACTCAAAGGAAGCGAAGGACACGACCCCAGGAGCGAAACCTCTTTGAGAAAACTCCCCAACCTAGGAATGTGTTCGAACACATAGGGGATTGTATTATGCAGGAACTATTACAATCCCGTGAGGAGGGAGAGAGGTCCGGCGATTCACCTGAACGACCAGATCTGGAGCTAACCAGAACTAATCTCCGCACAAGCGTGTGGGACAAGATGAATACCAGGAAGAAGGCTCCTAGCTCTTTTCACAAGAGCGATCCTCAGCCAAAGAATTGGGCACCGCCCCCTTCTCCCGGTCCATCAGGAGAGGATTCAGATGACCATCCACCCAAGCGTCGCCGACCCACGCGTACTCCTCCACCGCCACCAGACATTGAAGAGTACTACGGCGGCCCCTATTATCGCAAGGCGGAAGCAGAAGATATTTCCTACCCATGGTGTGACCCTAGTCTCACCCGTCCATGGGTTGATCCCAGGGAAGATCCTTTTACCCTCCGCATACGGAATTACTCTAAGGATACAAAGCGTCGCATGCCGGCGTGTGTAAAGACTTATGTTGGGACTGGTGATCCGAATGATCACCCAAAAGGACAAACCTTCAACTATATACATGATCCAATCCATGCAACGCCGCACAAGGCAGAAAATTAGTCAAAAATTTTCACGCGGCTGAGAAATCTCATTCCCTCCCATCACGGCAAGTGATGTAGCCGATAAACCTCTCATGATTGAGATAAGCATTGGAACACACAATGTCCGCCGCAAGTATGCGGATGGAGGGTCATCAGCAGAAGTACTATACGAACACTGTTTCGTACAGTTACGACCAGAAATAAGAAGCCAATTAGTACCGGCCACGTCGCCGCTCATCGGCTTTAGTGGAGACACCATCTGGCCAATAGGACATCTGCGTCTTCTTGTAACCATTGGGAATGAAGAGCATTCCACCATGGCGTGGATGAACTTTATGGTGATACGCTCACACTCTCCATAGAATCGGATCATAGGCAGACCAGGTATCCTGGCCATACGGGCAGTACCCTCCACAGCTCATAGAATGATTAAATTCCCTATGGAAGGAGGAATTGTCACTATCTATAACACAATCATACCAGCATCCGAGTGTCATGCCGTGACAACACCGGTTCCACCTGTTCCCCCCAAGGATGGATCACCACCTCCCAATTGGAAGGTGGCAATCCATCCTGATTATCCGGAACAAGAGGTATCCATAGGGGGAACACTCTCGGATAGCGGCAAGAGGGCCATGTGCTCTCTCCTAAAAGCAAACTTAGATGTATTCGCATGGGAGCCCAAGCATATGACGGGCGTACCGCGTGCAATAGCAGAACATAAGCTCCAAATCCGCCAGGCATATCCTCCCGTTAAGCAAAAGAAGCGCGATTAGGCACCAGAACGCAGCCAAGTAATATTGGATGAAGTACGGAAATTGGTGGATGCAGGTATCATGCGCGAGGTATACTACCACGAGTGGTTATCCAACCCCGTCATGGTCAAAAAGCATGATGGGAGCTGGCGCATGTGCGTGGACTTCACGGATCTGAACAAAGCTTGTTCGCAGGACTGCTATCCGTTACCGGAGATTGTTTGGAAGGTGGAATCCTATGTGGATATCCCTTTAAGTGCTTCTTAGATGCATATAAAGGATACCACCAGATCCAGATGGCGAAAGAGAACATAGAGAAGACGTTGTTCCATACTAGTCAAGGCGTATACTGTTATACAAAAATGCCATTCGGACTAAAGAACGTCGGGGCAACATATCAACGGCTTGTTGACAAAGCCTTTTACTCACAGATAGGCCGCAACCTTGAAGTCTATGTTGATATTTAGTCATAAAAAGTCATACGGAGGATGCACTTCTCTGTGACGTCCAAGAGACGTTTGACACATTGAGGAGGATTAATATGAAACTGAATCCAAAAAAATGCACGTTTGGGGCAACTGAAGGGATGTTCCTTAGATACATGATCAATCCAAAGGGGATCAAACCTTGCCCGGAAAAGACAGACGCGGTGATACAGTTACCATCACCTTAGACACAGAAAGAGGTGCAATCATTAAATGGAAAGTTGGCCGGGCTAAACAGGTTCTTGTCAAAGTCCGCGGAAAAGTCACTTACCCTATTCAAAACACTCAAGAAGTGTATCAAGAAGGGAGATTTCCGTTGGACAAAGGAAGCTGAGGAAGCTTTTAGTCAGCTCAAGCAGCACCTAGCAGCTCTTCCCATGCTAGTGGCCCCCGACCCAAGGAAGAGCTCATCATGTATCTGTCGGCTACACACGGAGAAATAAGTGCAGTACTTATGACGGATAGGGACACAGTCCAGACTTCGGTCTACTTCATAAGTAGAACACTACAAGGGCCGGAGTTGAATTATTCTTCTATGGAGAAACTAGTTTTAGCATTAGTATTCACCACAAAGCGGCTACGTCGGTACTTTCAGGCGCACCCAATTATGGTTATTACTGATCAACCAATAAAACAAATCATCTCAAAACCAAACGTGGCCGCCAGACTACAAAAATGGAGCATCTTGCTAGGAGAGCATAACATCTCTTATAGACCAAGGACGGCTGTTAAAGGCCAAATCTTGGTAGATTTCTTGATAGAGAAGCCGGATGAGGATGGACCGGTCATACAACGAGAGGAAACTCCAGTAGAACCATGGGTATTATTTACGGACGGATCCTCGTGCACAGATGGATCAGGAGCTGGTCTCATCCTTACGAATCCGGCAGGAATGGAGTTTACATATGCCCTGCGCTTTGAGTTCACAGCCACCAATAATGAGGCAAAATATGAGGCGTTGATTGCGGGTTTAAAAATCACCGCTAGAATGGGAGTCCGCAACCTTGAGGCCTACGTGGCTCACGGCTTCTCGCGAACCACATTCTAGGGGGTTGCGTAGACAAGAAGGATAACATGGTTCGATACTTGGAGAAAGTTAAGTCACTCATCGTTGCTTTCAGCAATTTTTCTACCAAACAGGTACCAAGAGGTGAAAACAAGAAGGCGGACGCTCTTAGCAAGATCGCGTCTACAAGTATCACCCACTTATCCAAGCAAGTCTTGGTAGAAATACTAAAGGAAAAGTCTATAACGGAAGGGGAAGTCGCAGCTATAGTTGAGGAAGATGGACCTACATGGATGACCCCGATCATCAACTATTTGACTAACGAAACCCTTCCGGATGAGGAAAAGGCGGCACGGCGTATCAGAAGGAAGTCGTAGCACTTCGAGCTTTGAGAAGGTACTCTTTACAAGCGCTCTTTCTTACAGCCGTGGTTGCGGTGTGTTGGGCCACGTTAGGCTACTTATGTGATCAGTGAGATACATGAAGGGTTATGCGGCATGCACGCGGGTCCCCGATCTGTAGTAGCTCGAGCTCTACGCACAGGATATTATTGGCCTACTATGCATAGGGATGCACGGGACATGATTCACAAATGCAGTGATTGCCAACTGCACATACCTGTACCACGACATCCGTAGCAGGAATTGACACCCATTACATCCCCATGGCCATTCTATAAATGGGGGATTGACATTGCAGGACCTTTCCCCGTAGCTGCAGGAGGAGTTAAGTTCTTGATTATCGCAATGGACTACGTTACACGCTGGATAGAGGCTAAGGCAGTTAAATCCATCATAGGTAAACAAGTTAAAAAGTTTGTTTGGGAGAACATCGTGTGCTGTTTTGGCTTACCAGGAGAAATCATCTCGGACAACGGGAAGCGGTTCGTGGATAATCCATTCAAGAACTGGTGCGCAGCATTGAATATCACGCGGCGCTTCGCATCTGTTAAACATCCGCAGACAAATGGTCTTATGGAACGAGCAAATAGAAGCTTGGGTGAAGGCATCAAGGCACGCTTAGATGAGCGAAGTGCCAAATGGGTAGATGAACTGCCACATGTTCTATGGGCACATAGGACTATGATTAAAACAGCCAATGGGGACACTCCATTTGCACTGGCCTACGGCACTAAAGCTGTTATACCAGCAGAAATCGGAATGTCGACCATCCGCACGGCGGAGGTTAATGTCGTCACAATCGACGAGCAGCTCCGGATCAATCTGGACTTGTTGGAGGAAAAAAGAGAAATAACAGCTATCATTGAGGCCAAGTCCAAGTCACGGATGAAGGCCTATTATGACGCCAAGGTTAAAGGTGTTTCTTTCCAACCGGGGGATTTTGTTTATCGTGCCAACGAGGCAAGTCGAGTGGAGAATACAGGAAAGTTGGGACCTAAGTGGGAAGGACCGTATGAGGTTACGGAAGCCTTAGAACGGGGCGCGTACAGGTTACGTGACATGGATGGCCGCGACCTGGAACGCACATGGAATATCTACAATCTTAAAAGGTGCTATCTTTGAAAAGCTACGGCTTCCGCATGGACAATTCGCTATATCTTGCTTCAATGAAGATCCATGTGTTCTCTTTGTTTTGTTGCTTTCTAGGTTCCCTTTGTTTTTAGGATTTCCCATTCTTGTCAAAACAAAAAACGTAAACGTTCTAAAAAAATGTCGTGGTGCCTAGCTAGCTCCACGGCTCGTTCTTGTGCAAATTATTGTCTTATTTTTTAGATTCTATGAACAAATTATTGTCTATAGATTTAGTTGTTATTACTATAATGTGCTATCTCTTATTCATATGCATTCATTCAATACCGTGCATGTACTATGCGCCTCCAGGCGGGGTAAGAGGATTAAGTGAACCTAATAATTCAACTTGTCGCATAAGAGGGATGCAACCCCAGTGACGCGGATCATGTATCCTTACTAGACACCTTACTCACAAGACGTTGTGATAAGTTTCCATATGTCGCGCTCACGTAGTGCTTTGCATGGTAAAGACGCACGCCGCACGTCTAGAAAAATATAGACTTGATTGTATTTTTGAGTAAGACGTGACATGTCATGAAACACAGGTATATGATATCTAAAAAACAAAAATACACAAGTTTCAAATTCAAAACACCAAAATAGCCGTGGTCATCACGGACTTGCTTGCATAAGTATAACAAGTTATCACAATAACATCAGTTCTAGCCGTATACATACACGGACGAATAAAATGGTACAAATGTTTACAATGTAAATTACAAAGGAGGTAGGAACTCCCCTATCTCTTTCTTCCCTTCTTCAATCAAGGTGCGGAGGACCTCCCCGTGAGCATTCTTTCCATCTTGTGCCCTGATCATGTTTGCGTCCAGCGCCTCGGCCAGCAGCTTTTCACCTTTCATCACCTTCGACACAGAGTCGTAGGTAGACAGGGTCAGTTGAATGGGATCGGAGGTGAGCTTCGACATTATTACCCCATTGGGAGCATCCTTCAGTGACTCTAGCTCGTCTAGGAAGGGGTGTTGGATTTCAGCAAGGGCGGCCATTGAGGCGGTCATCTTGTCTTCGGCTAGAGGGTTGTGGTAGGCATGTTGGGTAATATCTTCCTTCTTGCATATTAGCTCCGCAGCTTTGACCAGCCCCTCGTGCCAACCACGGTCAATACCGTCCGATACAACGTCAGCAAAGGTCTGCAACAGGTAAGGAGCCTCCGTTACCTTGCTCACGGCACGCCGCATTCCCTGGCCAACCATCCATCTACGCCCAGCTATGGCTGTGAGCAAAGGAGGACACATCATTTCGGCACAGTCCGTTGCCATCTTGCTTAGTTCACCATCAGCTACTACAGCTTGCTCTTCCAAGGTAGTCCGCGCCTGGGTTAGTTCATCCTTCAACGTGTCGCGCTCCTGAGCAATAGTGAAGGCTTGTACGGTTACGGCTTTAGTAGCAGCTTCGGCTGCGGATACCTATACATGACACTTGGAGTTACTACAAAGACAATGTGGTTTTTTGCGTGCACAAATAAGTGTTAATGTAAGAGTATACCTTCTCATTGGATTCAGCTAAAAGGGTATCCAGCTCGGCAATACGTTCCTCACGAGCATTGGCATGATGGGCTTGCTCTTTGACGATTGACTCTGCCACGACCAACGCTGCCAGCAAGGATGTGATAGTTGTCTCGTGCTTATCCACTAGTTCTTCATGGCGAGCTATCTTTTTATCAGCACGCCTCACGTTAGCCAAGGCTTTGATCAGGCGGCGTCTTAGGGCCGCACCAACTGCACCTGGTGTGCGGAAGATACATCAAACTGCTCCAGCGGCTTCTCGTGCTCTAGTTCGTCCAAATCTTGCGCCAGCGCTGGAGGAGTGATGTGTTCAATGAATTCAGTGCACTCAGACTCCACATCCAACCTTGTTAAGCTGGAAAAATTCCAGGCTAGGCGAAGGCTGGTGTCAGGTCCCTCAGTGCCCTATTATTAACACTTGTTAGTTTTGTTTATGGATTATATCCTTGGGAGTATAAATTGGTACTTACGTAGTGCCAGTCACGGGTTCTGTGATGGTAGGAGCCACGGCATTCACAGGGGTGGCCATCCAGACTTGCTCATCCGCGCGCAGCGAAGGGTCGACCTGGGCCGTAGAGGCGCTGCTCCCTTCCTGGAACTGCGGATGGTCTTTCCTTAGCTTCTTCGGGGGAACATTATGTACCCCCGCCCCATCCCCTAGATTTTTTGATACCTTCCTGGTAGTCTTCCGTTTCCTAGATTTGGGATTTGATGACTGTGGGGACCCAGAAGCTTGTATTGTTTCTTCATCATCACCGGTGCGATTGTCAACAGGGTTGGTGAATTCTCATTCTTCTTCTTCTTCATCCTGGTGCGGCACGGTGTCTTACAGCATCAGTTCTCCACCATCTTTATTATGGAAGTCAAGAGGGGACTTCTCAATCACGGGCTCTCCCTCATCTGATCGCTGCTCAGTGGTTTCTTCCAGCGGGATGGTTTTGTCTATGGTGGCTTCCAGTAGGGGGAGTTCATTTTCTTTCAGTGGTCGGAATCCTTCAGGAACTTTGCTTGGATCGCCTTGGCGCAATAATCCATGTAGCCTCATCTATGCGGACATGTGCATATATAAAGATAAGTAAATTCACAAAGTACAATGAGGCACTTTTACATCTACAAATATAAGAAGACCTATCCTGCCTATGTTCGGTCAGAAAGCACGAACATCTATCCTCCCTCCCATAGTAGTAGCGGTTGATACCTACTAGGCACAGGAAGTGCTCCGATAAACCCCTATGGAATTCTGTGTGGTGGGTATCTAAAATTTTCAAATCCTTACTACTATAGTCTTTGGATTTGGGAGAATAGTCTTTGGGTACTCTGGTTTTAAGGACGAATGGGGTGGGGAATAATTTTGTAACACCCCACTTGGATAAGTGGACCGTTACGTGTATTTATGGCGTGTCATCAAAGCATAAGGTAAATGTCCTAAAACATTAACTGACCGTAAAGGAAATACCGGAATCAAGCATCGGCAATCCAAACATAAGACCAAAACATGAAAAGTAAAATACTAAATGAAAGGACTAAACAATGTCCAAATAAGCAGGATAATGTAAGAAATGCATAAAGTAAGAAGTCTGGATAGCTTCCATCCAAATGCACATGCTCTTAGAATCCTAAAAACGTCCTGGTGTACCTGCCGTTAGAACATGAAAGGAACTACGGCTGAGCATAACGCTCAGTGAACGGATATAAAGCATGATAGGGAATTACTAAAATGAAACAGATGATAAAATACTGGAGCTGTAAGACTGATAAGTAAAGTTGCAGCGGAAATCTGTGTATAATCTGTAAAGTCTGATTTATAAATAATAAAGCTGAACTGTTATCTGTTAAATCTGAAAACATGCATTTACTGTAATTTAATTGGCAGAGCTTTTATAGGTCATGTGCTGTAACAACGTTGCATGAATAACTGGAGAGATCAGCTCCAATGTGAAGGATGTAGAGCACACACCGCATTCACCCTGATAACTTGTAACACTTATAAACCTAGGATGCATCCATACGCCCCACTAAACATACATATAAAAATGGCCAACCTGAACATGAGTGGGACGATGCAGGATATCACTCTCCTGCATGTGAGTCACGACACCGGTGCCTCTAGTGTCATGGTTACGGTACCTCCGTAACTAGTACATAAACTTGGTCATGCTTGTATATAATGCTCAGGCAATTTATTTAGTTATTAACATGATTACTGATAAGCTTAAACATATATTGGGGAAAAACATTTGGCTGCAGACGGGAATCCTAATCATGCATAGAAAGGAAGTCCTTACTGAAATGACGGAAAATTCGTACCTCTAGTCCAGTAACTGGCGAAATGGAAGACTGAAGAATGCTACTCGGGCTTCACGTAAGCTACAACAATTAATAGACGCGAATAAGTTACATGTTCTATATTTACTTTACTGATTTTATTGGTTTCTTATTTATTCATTATATTTCTGGAAGTCTGTACGTATTTTTAACTGATGAATCTGTATTAATAATTATTCCTTAATATATTAATAACCTACTACTGATTACGGTATAACTAAATCTGGCGTTATATTATTACTAAAATAAGTAACTCGTTAAAATATAACGTTTTCTAATTTATAAGGTTTTTCTAAAGTCATATATAATCTATATAATAAAATTATACTTTTTAATTATTTCAAAACTATTTAATTATAATTTAATTTAAAATAAAGTTTAAACCTTTACAAAAATTAATTAATAAAAGTATAATATAAAATCTACCTTTTCCTCATTATAATTAAATCGAGCCTACCGAGATACCCCTTCTCGGTCGCACTAAAATGATTAAACCAAAATATATAAAATCTGACTTTTAAAATTAGCGACAAAAAACTGTCGCTAAAAACTGTCACTAAAAGCTACGTTTTAAAACGGTATAAAACTGTCACATAAACCTGCGACAGAAAACTGTCGCTAATACCTACCCAGCTCTTCCCACTTCTTGTATTCTTAAGTTCCCACTGTTAGTTTTAAAAAGGTTCCCACTGTTAGTTTTAAAAAGGTTCCCACTGCTAGTTATAATGAAAAGTTCCCACTGCTTGTTCTGTTTTTACAACCAAACGCACCCTTATTTTTCAGAAAACAACCAAACACTCCCCTGCTGCCCATCTAAGACCCACCGAGACATCTAATATGTCTCGGTTGCCACTGCCAAAACAAAGCCCCCTGCACATCAACCCAACACCCTCGATAGCCTATGTTACCCCCCCCCTGTCTTCTAATCAAACGCCCTTCGTGGGTTTTGGTTTTGTATCCTACCAACCAGAAAGCCCACCGAGACACCCCTTTGTCTCGGTATCCGTGTAATCACATGACATCCGGCCTAAATTGGTAAATCACTTGGTTTAAGGTCACATGTTCTTGAATCAATCATGGATTCGTGACATAAGGAGAGGAGGAAAAGAACAATTACCGTAAGCGATTAATGGAACGACAATCACGAGTAATCGAACCCAGGATCCAAACACATGTCGGTCATCTCCCTTTTCTGTCTTTTTGTTTTTTTTTGTCGGCAGCCCTCCCAAGACTTCAACCCTAATCTCTTTTATTTTTTTACAGATCGTGAGAAGGGAGAGGGGTTATATTACCGTCCTCTTTTTTTTTGTTTAAGTCTTGTTGGGCTTCAGCCCAACAGTCTTTCTTGTCACATAAAAAAACAGCCGACTCCTCTTTATTTTTGTAGTTTTTCATTTTTTTTAACGAACCGGCTACCCTATAAAGTATAGATTCTTTCATTTTTTTAAAATAAACACACGCTTGTATTTAATTCTCGTTTTTATTTTTGTAAGCTAATAACACGTATATAGTTTATTTAAAACCAAAACTGCGTATTTAATATTATTATATAAAATACGGGTTTTACAATTCTTCCCCTCTAAAAAGAATAATTCGTCCCCGAATTAATGATACAACAGTACTGGGTTTTACAATTCTTCCCCTCTAAAAGGAGAATTCGTCCTCGAATTATAAGGTATATAAGCTGACAGGGGTAAAAGCTGAAAGTATACGTAAGCTGAAAGACGTATAAGCTGAAGGAACACATATACTGACAGAACATGAAGGCTGGAAAGGTCTATGAACTGAAAGGATATTTCGTCTTCCAATTAAGACATACTGCTGCTGAAAAGTATAAACATGACATGACTGAAGTGAACATGTAACGTGACGTGACTAAAGAGGACGTGGAACGTAACATGACTGAAAAGGCTTTACTGAATTATTGATGGGAAATGATGAGAGGTCCTGACGGACTCCTCCGTTTCGAGTGGCCTCCCGCTCGAACGATTCCTTCAAAAGATCTAAACATAATAAAAATCTTGGTCCTGTTGACCCTGTCCTGATGAATGCTGAAAAAAAATTCTGGTTACATACTTAAGATGGATTTTTATGAATCTGATAGGATGAATAAGTTGTGGCATGTAGGGTACATGAAACGGTACATACGATTATCCTGAAAAGATAATATTTATCTCTTTGAGCAAGCTGCTGAGAATATAAGGAACGAACTACATGAACAGTTGTGAACGTTCCACGTGAGCAATTTTGAATGTAATTCGCGATTATAAAAGGAAACGTTGCGCCAGAAATATATCATGGATGTGATACGCGAAACATACTGTGAGTATGATGACGTAGAAAAGAGTGTCGACGATACAGCCTGAGACGTGAAACGTCTATCTAGTCATGGAGAAACCATGCTAAACATGAGTCCGGTTTTCTCAAGTTCTTGTAGTCAAATCCGGTACAAGACTTGGAACATATCCACGTAGATGGAACTTGAACTTGAACGTGAGAACATCATGAATGAGAATCGTGAATTTAAATCATAAGATATCATAAACATGAACTGAAATGGCATCATACTATGAATGAGACGTAAATGTGAAAGTGAGAATAGACGCGAATGTAACATACACGTAATCGTGAACATGAACGTGAGCGGAATTCGAGAACGTGAAATTTCTATCTGATATACGGATGATGGAGTATCTTGAAATCGTACGATTTACTACTAAATTTCTGCAGGTCCGCTACTGCGTGATCCTCTGGGATGAATAAAACATGCAGGCTGATTACATGGTTGACTGTGACTTATGCAGTATCATACTTTTTCTTGAGTCTGTGGTAATTGACGACAATTTCAAAGAATTTCGTCTCATTTCTGCTCAAAAATTTATAAGGGTTGTAGTAACTCACTAACATGATTGCGTTCAATCTTGAACCTGTGGTATGTCAGGCATCTAGGTGTGAACGTAGCTGCATCAATGTGTGATACTACTTCTATCAAAATTATGCCTGGGATTATGGAATATTCTGGTGGACATCTGGTTGAATAGTCATGGAAAAATTTCAGTGGGGACTGTCAGCAATTTCTGCGATCGCAGTCAATTGAGTTCTAGAACATTTGTACTTCATTCACAGGCGTCAGTCGAGACCATCTGGTGATGGCCTTTACCTTTGCACGATTGTCTGAAATTATTTTCTGCTGAAATAGGGTGGCTTAGATAGGTCACCTTGTTCAACTGGAACTCGCATCTGAAAAGTTGCGTATATAATTTTCTCTTATTAGAAAATCTATATGTCCGTGAGAAGATGATCTCGCGCTCTTCTTTAGGATTTAGTAGATCAGAATGTGATCAATGAATATACTGATGATTTGTCTGATAATTCATGGAAAAAAAATTTATCCATAAATTTTATAATATAGATGGAGCATTAGAGAGCTCAGAAGTATGACTCAAATTTTTATTTATTATTTTTTTTTGAGAGACTATAGTAAGTGCAACAGCATTCTGGAAACATCACGTTATTTCTCTCGCCACCAATGGTGGTGTGATCGGATATTTTCGTGGGAGAAATGTACAAAGCATCCTAGCAGGTCAGATAAACCTTCTATGCGTAGAATAAATATCCATTAAAATGGTGATCTGGTAAATTTTCTGGTGGTCGACACATGATCTCATGTTACTGGCCTTCTTTCTAATGGACAGAGAATGATGCACCTGCTGGTGATGTGCTAAGGCGATTTTGCCTCGTTCCGGTAACTCTAGCAGCAATTGCTGCAACTCTTAGCTGACGCCTTAAAATAAAGAGTTTTGAAAACAGGTTCTTTTCGTGAGACAAGCTCTATGTTAACCCTCGTTCCGTGGTTAGAAAGGACTTTCTGGAAAACCTTCTCGAATAACCTTTGGAAATTTTGGAATAGTTTGCTGATCATGAATTTAAGGATTTCAGAATTAATTTTATAACTGATAGTTAAAAGTCTTCGTAGCTATGGACTGAGAAGTCATGCGCTTATAACTCGGAATAATTTGTAATGAGTTTTCTGGTAGAAAATATGATGAATATATTTGAGATCTAGTAAGACGGATCTCGTCATTAACTGAACGGAAATCCTTCATATATACGGTTTTTACTGTAGAGTCTTTTCTGGCTAGGACGTAGATCATGTCTGATTTAAAGAAAGCTGACATCTGAGTAATTGCAGCAAGCATGGCAGATCTTGCTGAAAGTGTTTGTCTGTAACATCGCATAATGAACTCTACGTGTCTAATCTGAATAATACTTTGTTAGTGGTAACTGAGTCTTTATGATCTGATTTATGCGTAGCACAACAGCACGGGTATACCCCTTTGGAGGGTACCCTGAATTTCAATTTCTAAGGACCTGGTTTAGCAAGCATACTGGTGTTATGAATCTGACTCGTGCTTGAGAAGATATTCGCATTACGTGTACTTTGACTGGTGTCCTTGACATGTGTCTCTCGAGATGGTACTTGAACTCGTGTCTTGACTGATGTCTTGACACATGTTTTAGTAAGTGGGTCTGAAATAAGGTTAACAGTTCCTGGTAACGGTTAAGGTTTGAAGGACCGGTTAGACTACTGACCTCTGTATTACTGGTCACGTCCATTCCGGAGTTCCGATGGCTACTGACTGGTTAATATTTTTAAGCAGGGTGATTGTCATTTACTGTTTGGTCTGTCAGTTTCATGACGGTCATTATTACAACCATGATTTCTGTAATTATTCCGCTGAGTGGCCGGCTGGATACCGGTTCCCACTTTTCTGAATACAAGTTAGCTGAGTGAAGTGTGACATCTAGCTGGGAAGGTAAAAGCATGGAATAGAATGGTAGTGTCTGGTGGTTGAAATTTATTTTTGTCAGAAGTTTCAAATTTATATTTGTCGTCTTTGTTCAGAAAAGTCTTCATATAATACAAAACATCAGGATCTTGGAGAATCTTCAAATATCAGCATTTGACAGGGTCTTCAAAGTGTTGGCAACATCAGTATTTGGTAAAATCTTCAACTCATGAGCAACATCAACGTCTTGTAAGATATTGATAAGTGGAAACGCCTGAGATGATTACGGATTGATTAACAATATCCATGAGGTAGGGTACATGGAGTACACCTGGGCTACTGTACATGAAGTACATAATGAATATTGCCCATGGGGCATGTCTGAGACACTGTACGTGGAGTACACCTGAATTACTATCCATGGTACTGGCGTCGATTGTCTAACATGGTCAAAGAAATACATTGATGTTAATCGGTAGTAACTGAACTGAAACATGTAACATGATAGGCTGACTATTACTGCGCAGATTTAATGCTGGTTGTATAGAGGTTTAATAATATGATTAAACCGAATTTCAACAATGATTAGCATGAAGAAAAAACCCACGTGAGGATATGAAAACTTGATTGTTACGATGATCATGAAAATTTAGTCAACTGAAGTTTAACAACGACTGATATTAATGGCTATGGTGCAATCTACAGAATTCAAATAAGAAAACATGTGACTAAGTATGGGCGATTCTAGTTCGATCCATAATTGTCAAAATTTTATGAGAACTGTCATGTATAAGAATTTATAATCTAAGACTAAATATGGTTGGTTGTAGTCCAATCCACACTTGTCATGAATTTTATAAGCTGCCATGATATGAGCAAAGGTGAACGTTTTGGGTTGGTTCACAAAACAATTATCGGCTGAAAACATGAATTTTGACCTACACAATGGTGAACTTCTATGTGCTGGTTCACCCAGTAATATTCGACTGAAAACATGAATCTGACATGAGTAAGGATGAACTTCTATGGGTCGGTTCACCAATACAAAATTTGAAGGCAAGGGTGAACGCCTATTGGTCGGTTCACCAATGCAAAATTTTAGTAAAATCACATGCGACTAAATATGGTCAGTCTTGTACCAACCTTTTACTTAGTCACAAACTTTGAGAAAACTGACTGATAAATGAAAACAATTGACTGATTATTTCATGAGGAACATGAAAGATAACAACGCCAAAATCTGGGAAGTTCCTGGTGACTACCCACTAGTCACAGGTCACGCTTTAGAGCTTACAGGTCGAACCTATAGCTCTGATACCATAATTGTAACACCCCACTTGGATAAGTGGACCGTTACGTGTATTTATGGCGTGTCATCAAAGCATAAGGTAAATGTCCTAAAACATTAACTGACCGTAAAGGAAATACCGGAATCAAGCATCGGCAATCCAAACATAAGACCAAAACATGAAAAGTAAAATACTAAATGAAAGGACTAAACAATGTCCAAATAAGCAGGATAATGTAAGAAATGCATAAAGTAAGAAGTCTGGATAGCTTCCGTCCAAATGCACATGCTCTTAGAATCCTAAAAACGTCCTGGTGTACCTGCCGTTAGAACATGAAAGGAACTACGGCTGAGCATAACGCTCAGTGAACGGATATAAAGAATGATAGGGAAATACTAAAATGAAACAGATGATAAAATACTGGAGCTGTAAGACTGATAAGTAAAGTTGCAGCGGAAATCTGTGTATAATCTGTAAAGTCTGATTTATAAATAATAAAGCTGAACTGTTATCTGTTAAATCTGAAAACATGCATTTACTGTAATTTAATTGCCAGAGCTTATATAGGTCATGTGCTGTAACAACGTTGCATGAATAACTGGAGGGGTGACCTCGTCATGCTGTAGAGGGGTGACCTCTAAATAACTGTGCTGGGTGGAGGGATCAGCTCCAATGTGAAGGATGTAGAGCACACACCACATTCACCCTGATAACTTGTAACACTTATAAGCCTAGGATGCATCCATACGCCCCACTAAACATACATATAAAAATGGCCAACCTGAACATGAGTGGGACGATGCAGGATATCACTCTCCTGCATGTGAGTCACGACACCGGTGCCTCTAGTGTCATGGTTATGGTACCTCCATAACTAGTACATAAACTTGGTCATGCTTGTATATAATGCTCAGACAATTTATTTAGTTATTAACATGATTACTGATAAGCTTAAACATATACTGGGGAAAAACATTTGGCTGCAGACGGGAATCCTAATCATGCATAGAAAGGAAGTCCTTACTGAAATGACGGAAAATCCGTACCTCTAGTCCAGTAACTGACGAAATGGAAGACTGAAGAATGCTACTCGGGCTTCACGTAAGCTACAACAATTAATAGACGCGAATAAGTTACATGTTCTATATTTACTTTACTGATTTTATTGGTTTCTTATTTATTCATTATATTTCTGGAAGTCTGTACGTATTTTTAACTGATGAATCTGTATTAATAATTATTCCTTAATATATTAATAACCTACTACTGATTACGGTATAACTAAATCTGGCGATATATTATTACTAAAATAAGTAACTCGTTAAAATATAACGTTTTCTAATTTATAAGGTTTTTCTAAAGTCATATATAATCTATATAATAAAATTATACTTTTTAATTATTTCAAAACTATTTAATTATAATTTAATTTAAAATATAGTTTAAACCTTTACAAAAATTAATTAATAAAAGTATAATATAAAATCTACCTTTTCCTCATTATAATTAAATCGAGCCTACCGAGATACCCCTTCTCGGTCGCACTAAAATGATTAAACCAAAATATATAAAATCTGACTTTTAAAATTAGCGACAGAAAACTGTCGCTAAAAACTGTCACTAAAAGCTACGTTTTAAAACGGTATAAAACTGTCACATAAACATGCGACAAAAAACTGTCGCTAATACCTACCCAGCTCTTCCCACTTCTTGTATTCTTAAGTTCCCACTGTTAGTTTTAAAAAGGTTCCCACTGTTAGTTTTAACAAGGTTCCCACTGCTAGTTATAATGAAAAGTTCCCACTGCTTGTTCTGTTTTTACAATCAAACGCACCCTTATTTTTCAGAAAACAACCAAACACTCCCCTGCTGCCCATCTAAGACCCACCGAGACATCTAATATGTCTCGGTTGCCACTGCCAAAACAAAGCCCCCCTGCACATCAACCCAACACCCTCGATAGCCTATGTTACCCCCCCTGTCTTCTAATCAAACGCCCTTCGTGGGTTTTGGTTTTGCAGCCTACCAACCAGAAAGCCCACCGAGACACCCCTTTGTCTCGGTATCCGTGTAATCACACGACATCCGGCCTAAATTGGTAAATCACTTGGTTTAAGGTCACATGTTCTTGAATCAATCATGGATTCGTGACATAAGGAGAGGAGGAAAAGAACAATTACCGTAAGCGATTAATGGAACGACAATCACGAGTAATCGAACCCAGGATCAAAACACATGTCGGTCATCTCCCTTTTCTGTCTTTTGTTTTTTTTTGTCGGCAACCCTCCTAAGACTTCAACGCTAATCTCTTTTTTTTTTTACAGATCGTGCGAAGCGAGAGGGGTTATATTACCGTCCTCTTTTTTTTTGTTTAAGTGTTGTTGGGCTTCAGCCCATCGGTCTTTCTTGTCACATAAAAAAAACAGCCGACTCCTCTTTATTTTTGTAGTTTTTCATTTTTTTTAACGAACCGGCTACCCTATAAAGTATAGATACATTCATTTTTTAAACATAAACACACGCTTGTATTTAATTCTCGTTTTTATTTCTGTAAGCTAATAATACGTATATAGTTTATTTAAAACCAAAACTGCGTATTTAATATTATTATATAAAATACGGGTTTTACAACTTTCTCATCCACGAAAAAGTAATGGTCGTACCAATTCTTGAGGGAATCTAAGGGTTTCCTATAAGTCATGGGGGCATTCGCGGATCGTTTTTTGAATGACAGCCACCCATTCATAAGTTGGGGGGAGTAAAAGACCCTAAATAGATTCACGGTTGGGGTTACCTCGCACGTATGACATGTAATCTCAAACTGATTGATTTTACATGCCCCTATGCAGTGCAGTTGGGTTATGTGGAAGTCATAATATAGAAGCAGATCTACCAAAAACTTGGATAAGGGGATGCGGTAGTTAGCCGAATCAAATAGGCGCGTGTACACGCCTATCTTTCCCTTTGGAGCATCCGTAATCGCTTCATCGTCACCTGGATAGGTCAGATGTACGCTTTCAGGAATATAATACTTAGACAGAAAGTCTATGTATTTCTCCGCAGGCATCACGTTAAGGACATCCGTAATAAGAGGATTGTCCTTCACCATGTTTTATAAAAAGGATTTGAGAGGCGTGATGATCTAACCTGCAGTGGAGAAAATCCGTGGAATAAGAAGCGAAGGGATGAAGGAATGAGCTTAGAAATAACAATGGCGGAATGAAATATAGACTGTGTGTGTAACAATAGCACACACCAACTCTTATATAGGGTTGCCTCGGTTTCCGAGGTAGCATGGATGTTCGCCACGTGTAAGCCACTACGCCCATCCAACGGATGGGATTTCTGACATTTCTGAAATGTCAGAAGGGATCCACGGGTCACTTCTTGACAGTTTTACATGGCTCAAGGGTGGGCCTTTCTCGTGCACTTTTGAAGGCGGATGTCTGACTATTGACTACAATTAATGCATTCATTAAAACTGTCCCGGTCGGCTTATTTTGGAGTGCGGCCGTAATTACAACAAACAGGTCTACGTGACATTTTATAGTCTAGAGGTTATACCTACGGCTGTAACAACTAGACTGGGGGGTCATGAACCCGGCCCACGAGTACTACCCGCATCCGGCCCATTACTGATGGGTGGGATTAATGTCACTTAAGATAATGGGCTTAGATGAACAGTAAACCACACACACGTGTGCGGTCCACGGCCCGGCATGGCCGGTACAGGGTTAGACAGAATCATACTCTTACTATGATTAGGATTTGCCCCAAAGAAGAGGATATTCACTCACCATAATTAGAAGATAACAATCAATCTAATTCTGGTACTTATCCTTTCTTTGGGGCCGAAGCATCAGTGACAGCCTATTAGGGTTTCACTGCCTATATAAGGAACCCCCAAGGGTTCCACAAAGGTATCACATTCTTCATACTCTCAACTCATCCGATTCCATAACCCTAACAGATTACTTACTCTCACGCTGGAATCTAATCGTGGGATACGTTCCCAAGGTAAACCTAACGCGTGTTGTTTTAGTGTGCAGGATCCCAACTAGATATTTCACTTGGTGCAGGAGCCGAAGGGCAGCCAACCCGAATTAAGCCTAATTCAGGTCTAGCAAGGATCAACCAACTTTTGTATCAACATTCGGCACTTATGTGGGTTCGCCACAATAGATGAGGTTATTGTAGTAATATATTTCAAGGGGCTTGTTGTTCCAGTGGTGTTTGGATCTGTCTTTTTGTTTGTTTGTGAGCTTAATACTTTATTTTCCATTTCATAAATCATATTTCATGCTTGTCAAGTTTAGATGTTGTATTCATATTTTCAGTTTCGTAGTCTGTTATTAAAATCACTTTCTTTTACTAGACAACAATATAGATAATGTTCATTTAAATAAATTATTACTAGGCAGCCTTTTATGATCGAGGCGAAACGCTTTTCAAACTTATATACTTACTTTCCTTTGCATGTGATAAAAGTATGCTTTTTTTTAGCTTCTTAACCGTTGAATTTATAGTTGATGATCTTTTAAAACCTTTTTAATTGTTTCTTCTTTGATAATGTTTTACAATAGACTATTGTTTCTTCCTTGTGCTGCAGACGTCAATATTACCAAGGTCGCTTTTATGACATAGTCAACCATCAAGCAACATGCAAGGTGTGTAAATTTTCTGTGTGTTTTCAATATTATCACACACCGCATTACCATAGAAGGTTCAATTTCTCTGCTAAGTGCAAATAACGTTGAAGTGGTCACGTCAACCTCGTGAAAAGGAAGGGTTTTACCTAGTTTGTGTGTGGCACTGGGTTCAAACCCCGTGGATTAGTTGACCAATATGTAAGAAATCATGGTTAAAAAAAAACTTTCCATAAGAATCGAAACCAAAAATGCTATATAATAGAAGGTCTTGACCAAAAGAATCGAGACTGTATAGGAAAGTTGTTTTGTAGTTAGTTTAAGCTGCATAATTCCAATATTATATTATGCAAATTAGCACGTCAAAAGAGTACATAAAATATCAATACATAGAAAACATTTCAAATATGACCATGTTCTTGACTTCACTTAGTTTTTTTGGATTCTCGTATGAGTTATACAAAGAAAATGCGGAAAATAGTTCGAATAAGGAAGCACTAGCACCTATGTTAACAAATTTATAGTTTGGACTTTGGATCATTAAGGTAATGGTTTGTGCCTTTCGATGCATGATTGACAACATTTGTAAACCTGGAGCGTGCTTTCAAGCATACACACTGGGCCTTGAGTCATTGTTTCCTTTTTAGCATTGCACAACATAATTTACAATTAGTCTAACGGACTATATATAACGATTTTTGGTCCCACCGTTTTTAATAACTATGAGACCATTGTATATACTAGAGAAAAGTTATTTTGGAACCTTTTTTTTTGGTGGAATCTAAGGGACAAATCCCTACCTTCTATTTGTATTTAATCTAAAGGTGAAGATTAATCTAAGATTTAATTATATTTAATATTTTTTTATCTAACTATTTATTATTATTTCCACACGGTTAACGTAATACTTCCTTCTCTCTATACACCATACACCAGAGTACCAGACCCCTTTAAACTACCACCATTACCACCACCACCACCACCACCGTCTCACCGCCATCATCTCCAAAACGCCTACATATTACCACCATAGCCAATCAATCAATCCCACGTATCATCACTGTATTACCACCAAAATCAGTCTCAACTATCATCATCATTGTCATCTTCATCTACCAAACGCCTCTGCCACGTCATCAAACCACCACAACCGTCCGACTAGATGGATAATAATGATGTTGATGATGAAGTGTTGATTGATCTTTTGTATCATAACCAGGAGGTAACTGAGATGGTTTTTAATTAAATGAGGGATTTCAAATGTTTAACTTTCGGTTACATATAGTACTTTTGTGAATGGATTTCGTCGTTGTGGTAACGTTTATAGGGCACATGAGTTGTTGGGAGAAGTTTGTGAGGTTTACTACACTTTAATAACCTTTCAACTTCAATGTTCAACCAACCCTTACATTAACAATTGCATATCATGAGAAATGAAATATTGAAATGAAGGAGGACCGCTGCTACTAGTCCACTTGAAGCTATGCATCACTTATCAGTAGTCAAGTAACTACATCTTTTAACCCTTTTTTTAGTTTAGGTTGTGCACACTAGGTGTTTGTTAATATGTCTTCTAGAAAATAGTGTCAAATGGGAATCATGTTGTTTAAGTTCAATAAATTTGATTATGTGGTATCTTTAGAAGTCAAACATATATTAATGGACAGGAGTCTAAATGGGACAAATAAACAAATTTAAAGTTTTTTTTTACATATTAATCCTATGCAGATGTTAAACAAGGTGAAGATCTGGTTTATCACCAGCGGAACAAGTTCAACGAGCCAAAGACTACTTACTGACTTCAGAAACAAAGACTACATATTCAACTTTAGGCAACACTTTTCAATGTTGGACGCCGACGGACTATTAAAGAGAATATACATCATAAAAGATAACTCCTCTCATGTTATCTTGACGTTTCTTGTTCTAGCTAATAGTTCGTTATAGATAGTTGTATATTTGACAAGTTTAGGTTTTTGACGTGTTTGCTGTTTCTAGGTTGCAGAGTTGTTGGTATCGGCTATCATGGAATCTTCAGGTCCAAGGTTGGGTATGTCATTTTTCATTATGAATCCTGTGATATTACGAGGCAAGCTATTGAGGGATGTGAACCAGGATGCAGCCACCCAAACACTTAGTGCCATGAATGTGCCGAAGCTTAAGTCATCGTCTGGGTACAAGGGAAATAAATTGGTTGATGTGCTCGAGTCTCTTAAGGATAAGACAGTGTTTTGACTTGGATGATGAGATTTGACTTTAGAAAGTCGAGTTTGGTAGGTCGTGAAGACAGTTATGTAAGTTAGAATACGAGTGTTTTTTGTAATTTTTAGTAGCTACTGTAGTTGTAACTTGTCCGATACTCAAATAAGTAGGCCAGGTTGTAAGGTTCATAGTGTTTGAAGTTGCGCTTAGGTCCAATCGCCAAGTAGTTTGAAAATGTTTATTGGTTTCAAAATAGTACTACTACGTAGCATGTAATATCCATTTCTTTATACATGTTTCTTTGAAAGAATATTGTTTTTGTTAGTTTGTGAAAGTGTTACTCTCCCAGTAAGTGTGCAAGACCAGCACGTCCTCCCCATCACACCACCCAACACGTCCTCCCCAGCACACCACCCAACGCGTATAACATATGCACAAAAAACTGACTGTAAATTAATATTTTGTTTCAGAAACAAACAAGAATGTTTTTAACCTTTAATATCACCAGTGATATTTCATATTTTGATAAGTATAGTATTGTTCTTGACATTTTTAGTAAATCAAGTGGAATATTACTTGTGATAAATCTTTTAATTATCAACTTTTTGAGAAAAAAACGAATATTCATAGATTATTGATTGTCACTTACATTATCACTTGTGATAATTAATTGAGATAACTTTGTCTTTGATGTATCACTAGTGATAAATAATAAAATGTTGGGATTTAGCTATTAAATTAGGGGGAGGTGGTGTTAGGGATTTTGGTATATGTTTTATATAAACCTTTATATATGAGTTTCATTTTTGTAATTTTTTTTAGTTAAAAGAGGGTCGAAGTATGGTATTTTAGTAAATAAAGTTGAATATCACTTGTGCTAAATCTTTTAAATTATCAATTTTTTTAGATAAAAACTACTTTTGTTGTACCATAATAAGTGTCCACTTAGATTTTCTTATTCTTTTTTATCTGACTTTAAAATCTCAAGTGGAGACTTATTATGGGATGGAGGTATTAATATACATATATTATTGATAGTCACTTGCAATATCACTAGTGATAATGGATTGAGATAGTTTTGTCTTTGATGTATCACAAGTGATAAATAATAAAATATTATAGTTTTTTCTTTGATGTATCACAAGTGATAAGTAATAAATGTTGCCATTTAATTAGCAACTTTTTTATATAATATATGCTTGTCACTTAAAATATCACAAGTGATAATGGATTAAAAAAATTGTCTTTCATATATCACTGGTGATAAATTCTAGTGTGTTAATCTATAGATTGTTGATTGTTACTTGCAACATCACTAGTGATAACTAATTAAGATAGTTTTATCTTTGATGTATTACTAATGATAAATGATAAAATCTTAGGATTTCAGCTATTAACTTCTGCATTGTGATAAAGTATTTAAACTATTAACTTTTTGAAATAAAAACAAAAATTACACGCTCATAAGGTAATCATAAAAAAAAACTACCAAGTGTTTTAGTAACATAATTTGTTTATCACTTGACGGAGACCATAACTACTTGTCCACTCCATTACTAAAAACTGTATCCAAGTTTCTATTCTCATTGTTTGCTTTATTTTTATTCATTTTAATATTTGTAAGTGACACTTATTTATCACCTATTTATTTGCATATTTAATAAATTTGTGTATCACTTGTGATATAACATTGTATCAAATTTGAAAAGCATTTTAGATTGTTTGTCTTAGTCATGCACTCACGTTAGAATAGTATCTTATGTAAAAAAAAGGTAACAAAATGCCAAACTAGTCACTTTATAGTAATACGACACACATATAGCCAAACACAAATGATCTTTTCTTTTGCTCATTTTATTATTTTATCACATGTGATATTACTCACGTAAAATACCACAACTAGTGTTATATTTTATTGTGTTATCACATTTGACATTACCCATATGTATAATACCATAATAAGTGTTAGATTATATTGCTTTAAATCTAGGTGATAAAGTAACAAAATGACTAAAAGTAGACATAGCTAATGTCTAATATCACTTATGATATTTCAGAACAAGTATGCTTTTCAACCTTATTCCTTGTGATATGACATATCTAATATCACTTGTGATGTCTATTTTTTTGTATCACTTGTGATATGACATATCTAATATCACTTGTAATATTTCACAAATAGAGTTAGATGTATAATATTGTGGTATTTCTAATATCACATGTCTAATATCACGTGTGATGTCTATTTTCTGTATCACAAGTGATATTAGACACTTAACGATACGTATAACGCCTAGTATCCATCGTTTACGGCTATGACTACTGGGGTATCTAATCCCATTCGCTCCCTTAGCTTTCGTCTCTCAGTGTTAGTGTCGGCCCACCAGAGTGCTTTCGCCGTTGGTGTTCTTTCGGATCTCTACGCATTTCACCGCTCCACTTGAAATTCCCTCTGCCCCTAGCGTGCTCCTGCTTGGTAGTTTCCACCGTCTGTCCAGAGTTGAGCCCATGCCATATAACAAATATCACAGACATTAACTATGTTTATGAAATATCACAAGTGATATTATACTTTTCATATAACAAATATCACAAGCCATATTAGACAATAACGTTTATGAAATAACACAAGTCACATGTTATATAACAAGGGAGATAACAACTGCACGTTGAAAATTTTAAGCATATTCGGGTCGGGTTAATTGTGTCCAAATTTTATTCTGATAATTTGGGTCAAGTTGAGTACTCCGGAATACAAATAGGGTCGGGTATCGGGTTGAATTTTTTTGGCTATCTCGAGTTCGGGTCGATCTGATTGACCAGAATATGGTTTATAATATAATCTTATATATTTTGTATTTTGTAAAAAGATTTTTTGTACTAATTAACTCTATTTCAGAATGACCCAAACTTGGTTGTATCGAGTAAATGAAAATTTCCTCGTCAACAACATACATATTTGCACTCTACTATTAAGTGTACCCCAAAAAAATTGATGATACAAGTTCTATTCTGGTTTTATGCATAAAATTAAATACATCAAACAAGTGCAAAATATACTAGTACGCAATTCCGATGCAAAAAACCAATTACAATACAATCTAAATTAGAAATTTAACTTACAAGTGCTTTCTCCCTCGCAGCAGCAACGAAATCGTTATACACCACCTAGTAATAATCATAAAAGAAAAACATAACTATCAATATAAAGGTGCCATCATTAATAAAACAAAGTTAAAACATTTAAAAGTAAGTTGGAATGTTCTCTAACAAACGCATCGTCTCTGCTCGAATAAAATCTTTCTCAAAGTCAGAATGGATTACCCCGGTAGCTTTGGGTGCAGTCATTCTTAACACATCAAATCGTACTGATATTAGTTACTTTGTATGGCACCGTGCAATAAAACTATTCCTAGCTAAGTATCTATGTTATCTCAATCTTATGCAACTAACGTTCTTGCATTCCCTATTTATAGTATAGATAGAGAATCCCATAATTTTCCACCATACACATCGAACAATCAATGAAATTGGTAAAAACATGCCAGAGTTCACATCAATGGACATATTAATCCTTATAGTCATAAAGTAAAACATATTCAATCAAAGCACAAACCTGCATGTATGGTTCATGACTTTGTTTCCTGTAAAAAAAAGAAAGACCATTAATATGTAAAAATATACAGATATCACTCGTTAAGAAAGAGGTTTCAGTTCTCATATGTACGTAAGCCAAGAAGGTTATATGTCACACCCTAAAAAGATTTCCAAGACCACTCTCATCTACGCCCACAGACATCAAAAATTCCGCTCTTTCTTATGTTGGGTGTTCGGCACTCTTACTCCACCTGCAATTAGATAACTACTTAGATGCATCTAGAAAACACTTTTCAAGACTGAAAGGATCTATCTGGTGAAATCAACTGCCCCTCATAAATAAAAAAAGTGGGGCGATTCATAATGAAGTTTACATCTCAGAAAACTTCATATTTATGATGAAATTTTTAGTAATTTTATTATTTTATCTTTATCAAATACCTTTGTAGAGACAGTGAGAATGCCAGACTGTAACTGAGAAGCAAGTTCCATGACATTTTTGACATGAGGATTACTTTCAGGAATACCTAAATCTGATTCCACAACATTTGCCACATAAATCACAAGATTCATTGTAAGTAGACAAAGATGCTATATAGATTCCTTTTCAGAATTTATTAGAGCCACTGATCTTGCTGGTTTTCCATGCATTAGTGCTTGCAGTAATTTCTCAAGGCCCTGACATTTCGGCCTTCTCCTAAAAATTCATCAAAATTATCACAAAATATCAAACCATGTACCTGGAAGAATGATAATCATTAGCTGTTAAGGGGTATCAAACAATTTTCACCTTAAATTTGACTTGTGGATTACTCTCTTTGCTCTTTTTGAATTTCTCTAGTCTTTTCTCAATCTGCATTTCTTGTACCATAGTCACTTTAGTTCCATCAGTTCATCTTATGATAATTATAAAGTGATGTAACTATATCATATTCATGATAAATATGGTGTAAATAAAAGATATGTGATAGCATACCTGGCCTAAGTGTTTTTTTTTACATTTCCAAGCTCTATGGTTTGTATATGCAGTCGCGGGTTTCTGTTTCACTGTGCTTGTGCCTATGCGTGACATAGGGTGCGCACTTAGGACCACTGAACAGATCATATGAAGAGAAAATATCACTTAGGCCTATTTTTCGCCTTTTTCTATTAAGTTACACCTTTTGCCTTTTCCATTTCAGACTCCTCTGAGCTTTTTTCTTAATACTTCAGAAATCTAACAAGACAAGTGTTATGACTCAGTTTCAATTCAACCATACGTAATTAAAAGCATTATAATGAGATTGGTTATCACTTATCTTAACTTTGATCTAATAGAAACTTGTTATGAGCTTTTAATTCCGGTTTCTTTTAGCTAAACTTTTTAGTTGACCTGTTTGAAAAAAAATCAAATAGCAACAAATATCATCTAACTTGAAGATACCTCTAATAAAGATAAGTCCAGGGATCAATTGGGAACCATTGATCACTCTCTAACAAACACCATCGAGTTAAAACATACATAAACTGATCTAACTAACACAAAATTAAAACCTAACATCACACTAATATCAATTGAGGACAAATAATTAAAAGTTGAAATTAGAAAACAGTTAGTATAAAATGTTAATAGAAATTGTAACTAACCACTGCGAACATTCTTCTTTGCGATGGGGTGACGTCGAATGGTGGTTCCGATGATTTGCGAGAATGGAATCAGGAGATTGAGAATGGAACGGGTAATGGTGTTAACATCTACTGACCATGAAAATCATCATTTTAACTGTTAATAATCATCATAGATCTTCGCCAGTATCAGATTAAGCGCTCAAAAAATCAAAATCGATCTTAACTGTGTTAACATCTTACAAGATTATAAACAATTGATGATGATGATGAACACAAAACACTAATGGGTGTTTATTTCGTGATTCATGTAGATTTTGGAATTATGGGTTAAAGTTGGAGGTGTAGTAGAGAGAGAATATTTATGATAGTGAGTGTTTTTTGTGACCGGAAAATTGGAGGGTGGTTTTCATATTTATATTTTCGGTCCTTCCTTATTTTTTAGCATATTGGCAATACTAGCCCCTCTGTGTTTTTTATCATTTGATCTGGTCTTTCAATGGATGGCTCAGATTGAGCCCTTGAATTCCAATAAAAAAGAAGGTTCTTAAATAACCGGACTCTTGTATACTACGGTTATTAAAAGATTTTTACCAAAAATAAAGAGTTACTAATATAAAACATATTATTTAAAACGGTTCATTCTTATATTCAATTTATTATTATTATTTACAGTTATTTACTACGGTTATGTGAAAGCATTTTAAAAATCTTTAATATTTTATAATTTAAAACTATTACTAGGTCTCTACCCGACCGATGGTCGGTTTTCTCAATAGTTGATTATAAGAGCAGCCTAATTTACCGTTTAAACTGTATACTATAAATGTCTAAAGTAATAAAAAATGAATCTTAAGTCGTGTGTCCCAGCTTCATGTTCTGTACCGACATTAACACTGATAAACAAAAAGTAAAGTAAAATAACTGAATTACATTAATAGGAACAATGTCAAAAAAATATTTTGTATATGTGGCTCGATGCCGATGAAACATGGTATGTGTGAAGATCTTAGCCTTCTTATTAATGTGACATAAGCCACACCTTCACCTCAAGCATAATCTCATCAACACTATCCTTTGAATTTGCTTCTGTTATAGCTATTAGTAACTTTACAACCTCTTGGAAACCTCTTTTTTTGTTGCTTCTAGCTGAAATTGCAAAAAAAAATGTAAAATACCAAACCTTTAATCATAGATATTCTTCTAGATCATAATCACTTTTCACGAAATTATTTAAAATATTTACATCTTACAAATAATAAATGTGTCAAATATTGGTAAAAACATTACTTTATTTCAAGAATAATATAAGTTTCGAATATTTATGTAGACGCTTGTATAACACTACAACCCAAATCTAGACATGTTAATCATATACAAATTTCCTAGTTCTAAGCTGATAACCATCATCTCCTACAGAAATTCAAGGATTCATCTTTATCTTCGGTCATGCTTAACATACTAAATGACTTAGCAGGGACTCTTCAGAGATAACATGCAAAATGAGTATTTTCAATACTATACTAAGTGCAAGATAACTACATAATATAAAGGCTAATCAACGGTAACACAAAAGAAATGCCACCAATTTAACCTTAAATATAATGTCGGTTACACAATGGACAAATGTGTTAGATAAAGTGCAGTATAGCCATAACTTGACTTGAAGTCAACAATTTCAGGAGATTTATTCATGAACATGCTAAATACAATCACGCATTTATAAAAGTAACATTTTTTTTAGAGATTTATTCGATTTCTAGCTTTATATAGATGTGAATTTTTTGAGCTTTTCATGAATATTTGGCTATCTATTTGATGTTGACTTGGTATTGTGATGTAATTAGGTTATCACAAACCATAGTTATATAAGTGTGATTCAGTTATCAATAATAAGGTCCCACAACTTGGTTTTTTATATATTCTAAATGCATGCTTCAGCAAGCGATTTTACTATAGTTTTAAGCACTTTTTCAACGACTATAGCATATGCTTCTGCTCATGTATAACCTCCGAGTATGGATTTTACGTCTTGTTTTAGTGAAGTTGTTTAACTCAATTTCCACTCAATAATACTCTATCATCCAGATAAGTTATGTGTTGATCTTGTTCTAAAAACGCATAACTACAATGACCTATTTATGCAAGTATACCGTTTGACAACACAAACTATAACAATCAAGAAAATTACGGTTTGACAACACAAAGTATAACAAGCAAGCAAATTGTTTTCCAAAATAAGAAATATGTGATAAGCATTACACTCCATTAGTATATCAGATGCTTAAATATGTGTAGCTCTTTTACCTCCCAACCTGCTTTTCCAAAACTGGGGAATAATGACTTTTTTAATGGTCTCCAAACATCTTTTTTTATCATCTGTTTTTTGCAAACACAAGAATCACAATATTCCCCAAAACATAATCCAAAACCACCTTCCGTGTACTATTAGTTTCACACATTCAACTAAAACACTAAAACACATACATCACACAGACAAAAGGTGACGAGAGAACCTATAAAGAAAGATAATTTCAATCACCCTTCCTGTGGAGAAAGCATCTGTCAGCGAGTTTTGCACGACCACACTACAATTCTATCCGAGTGGCTAAACATAGTGGTTCTGTAAAAATAACATCAAAAGATAAAAAGAAATGTCAGTGATTTGCGTTAGTATTAGCGTGATAAAACATAAAACAATTAACACAATAAAATTATAAAAAGGATTAGAAGACTCACGCGTTGAAACAACCTTGTCATTTGACGTCCTGCAACATTCAATTATATGAAGGAAAAAAGAGTGAGATTTATACACTATCTAGTTGGAAATATGTTTATAATTGAGATACTTAAATTATAATTCCTTCAAGTTGTTGTTCTTTAGTTTCCTCCTGCAACTTTACAAAGAAAGTATTTGGGATCGCTAATCCAAGTGCTTAAATTCGCCTCAAGATGCTTATTCAAAAGCTTAAAAAGTTGTGGGATACGTTCCCACGGTAAGCCTAACGCGTGTTGTTTAAGTGTGCAGGATCCCAACTAGATATTTCACTTGGTGTAGGAGCCGAAATCTAGCCAACCCGAATTAAGCCTAATTCAGGTCTAGCAAGGATCACCCAACTTTTGTATCAACATTCGGCACTTATGTGGGTTCGCCACAATAGATGAGGTTATTGTAGTAATATATTTCAAGGGGCTTGTTGTTCCGGTGGTGTTTGGATCTGTCTTTTTGTTTGTTTGTGAGCTTAATACTTTATTTTCCATTTCATAAATCATATTTCATGCTTGTCAAGTTTAGATGTTGTATTCATATTTTCAGTTTCGTAGTCTGTTATTAAAATCACTTTCTTTTACTAGACAACAATATAGATAATGTTCATTTAAATAAATTATTACTAGGCAGCCTTTTATGATCGAGGCGAAACGCTTTTCAAACTTATATACTTACTTTCCTTTGCATGTGATAAAAGTATGCTTTTTTTTAGCTTCTTAATCGTTGAATTTATAGTTGATGATCTTTTAAAACCTTTTTAATTGTTTCTTCTTTGATGATGTTTTACAATAGACTATTGTTTCTTCCTTGTGCTGCAGACGTCAATATTACCAAGGTCGCTTTTATGACATAGTCAACCATCAAGCAACATGCAAGGTGTGTAAATTTTCTGTGTGTTTTCAATATTATCACACACCGCATTACCATAGAAGGTTCAATTTCTCTGCTAAGTGCAAATAACGTTGAAGTGGTCACATCAACCTCGTGAAAAGGAGGGTTTTACCTAGTTTGTGTGTGTGGGACTGGGTTCAAACCCCGTGGATTAGTTGGCCAATATGTAAGAAATCATGGTTAAAAAAAAACTTTCCATAAGAATCGAAACCAAAAATGCTATATAATAGAAGGTCTTGACCAAAAGAATCGAGACCGTGTTGTTTTGTAGTTAGTTTAAGCTGCATAATTCCAATATTATATTATGCAAATTAGCACGTCAAAAGAGTACATAAAATATCAATACATAGAAAACATATCAAATATGACCATGTTCTTGACTTCACTTAGTTTTTTTGGATTCTCGTATGAGTTATACAAAGAAAATGCGGAAAGTAGTTCGAATAACGAAGCACTAGCACCTATGTTAACAAATTTATAGTTTGGACTTTGGATCATTAAGGTAATGGTTTGTGCCTTTCGATGCATGATTGACAACATTTGTAAACCTGGAGCGATATTTTCTGCTTTCAAGCATACACACTGGGCCTTGAGTCATTGTTTCCTTTTTAGCATTGCACAACATAATTTACAATTAGTCTAACGGACTATATATGATTTTTGGTCCCCACCGTTTTTAATAACTATGAGACCATTGTATATTACGGTTATTAAAAGATTTTTACCAAAAAAAAAGAGTTACTAATATAAAACATGAGTTGAGATCCTTATAGAATATGCATCAAAAAAAGAAGGAAGGAAACAATCTCAACCATTCATTCAAGTTCCATCTAATGGTCTATATTAATCTTTTTAAATTTAATTTAAAAACCCATTTTCATCCTATTTCTTAAAAATTAAATATCTCTCAAACCGTTAATCGTTACGAAAAACTAATTATACCATCGCGACGGGAATTAAGTTATCTTTCTATAGATAGTCACTTCTATACACTTTCGGCAAACTTTTTTTTTTAAATTTACGCATAAAAAATTACATGTGATTCTCGAAAAATTACATGTAATTTTCGAAAATTACGTGTAATTTTTTTGGCGAGAATTTTTAACACTGTAAATCGTTAACTTTTGTGTGAATTACATGTAATTATGTGTGAATAACATGTAATTTTTGTAATTAAATAGTTTATTAGTGTTAAATGCAAATCACATGTAATTATGTGTGAATTACATGTGATTTTTGTAATAAAGTGGTTGGTTAGTGTTGAATGAAAATTACATGTAATTTTGTGTGAATTACATGTAATTTTGCTCAAATCACATGTGATTTTATAAATAACTACATGTAATTTTGCTCAAATTACATGTGATTTTATACAAAATTACATGTAATTTTGCTTTAAATCACATGTGATTTTATAAATAATTACATGTAATTTTGCTTAAATCACATGTGATTCATGTAGACTCACATAACTTTACATCTAACTTTCGTCCCATTTGACGCGTTAGTCTTTTTTTTAAGTTACATGTTTTCATAGATTTTTATTGTCAACTTTAATACCAATAATCTAGAAACCAAGTAAATCACATGCGATTCGTGATAAATCACATGTAATTCGTGGTAAATCACATGTGATTCGTGGTAAATAACATTTTCTTTCCATTCCTCACATCATCCATCCTTCCGAAGTGGTCTTGTGATCCATGTATGCTATCTAAAGTGGTCTTGTGATCCATGTATGCTATCTTGTGATCCATGTATGATAATTACATGTGAATTTGCTTGCATTACATGTAATTCGTGGTAAATTACATGTGATTCAAACAAAAGCACATGTGATTCATCTAAAGTAGGTTTGTTAGAAGAAGATAAAGTTTTGAAATGTTTGAATCACATGTAATGCAAGCAAATTCACATGTAATTATCATCGAATTACATGTGATCAAATGCAAGCAAAATCACATGTAATTATCATCGAATTACATGTAATTCAAGCAGACAATTTAATATATTAACAAGATTACATGTGATTAAAAAAATCACATGTGATTCATCTAAAGTGGGTTTATTAGAAAAAGTTAAGGTTTCGGAATGCTTGAATCACATGTAATGCAAGAAAAATCATATGTAATTATCACCGAATCACATGCAATTCAAGCAGAATTACATGTGATTCAAACAAAATCACATGTAATTTAGAAGCCAATTTGTTTTATATATTTTACATAAATGAAAACATAATACGTGATAAAAAAAATCACATGTGATTCATCTAATGTGGGTTTGTTAGAAAAAGTTACGGTTTCGGTATGCTTGAATCATATGTAATGCAAGCAAAATCACATGTAATTATCACCGAATCACATGTAATTCAGAAGCCAATTTGTTTTACATATATTTTTTTGGGTAAAGGGGACTCCACCCCAGTAAAATGAACATATTTTATATTAATGGCAACAAACATTTTAATATATTAACAAAATTACATGTGATTCAAACATTTTAATGTAATTCACATAAATCACGTGTGGTTTTAAAATAATAACGAAAATATTTTTGTCATTTAATAGACGGTTATTTTCATATACTTTTAACGATTTTACAATGTTGAAATTCTCGTCAAAAAAATAAACGTGATTTCACAAATCGCATGTGACGTTACAAATTCAAATGTGATTTTTAAAATATTTAATCAAACATGAGTTTTCGAGAATTACATGTAATTTTTCGATAATTACATGTGATTTTTTTACGAAATTTTTTAAAAAAAGTTCGCCGAAAGTATATAGAAGTGCATATCTATGGAAAGATAATTTAATTCCCGTCGTGACGGTATAATTATTTTTTCATAACGATTAACGGTTTGAGAGATATTTAATTTTTAAGAAATAGGATGAAAATATGTTTTTTTAATTAAATTTAAAAAGATTAATATTGGATGGTGGAGATTGCTTCCTTTGTTCTTTTTTGGATGCATGTTCCTTATAGAACTTTTCTCTATAAAACATATTATTTAAAACGATTCATTCTTATATTCAATTTATTATTATTATTATTTAAAGTTATTTACTACGGTTATGTGAAAGCATTTTAAAATTTTTTAATATTTTATAATTTAAAACTATTATTTACAACGATGAAATATAGATTCTTTAAAAATGTTTAACATTTTATAAATTAAAACTGTTATTTATAGCGGTTTGATTTTACCGTTTTAAAAAGTAATAAAAGAAAACACCATTACAAAATCAACTTGAAACACTATATGCATTACACATATATAAACATAATTAGAAACTAATTCATACATAATTTAATACTTATTATTAAAATTAATTAATACATAATTTAATAGTTATTATTAAAACTAATTAATAGATAATATTAAAAATATAATTTAATACTCATATTAAAACTATTAATACACACTTAAAAAAGTATTAATACACCACATTACCTAGAAAAACTATTATATATGTGTTCACATTGTACGACAATTAAAGTAATATATACATATCTACAAGATCGTACATATTTCCTACCCAAAATGATGAGGTTCAACTGGAAACCGGAAATCAGAGTCAAAGTCGGTTCAACTAGCCAATAAAAACCAAAAGAAGACGAGCCGAAAAGGACCCACCAAAATTGATAAAACGAAACCGTTAAATTATATTGTACTACTTTTTTGACCAACACACAAATCTGTACTACTTATATAACAGATTCCACTCCCTCTCTCCAAAATTTCAAGTAGTACAATGTTACAAGGTTTTTTTAATGTTTTTAGAACGGCACATCAAAATCATGGATTTTTGTCTCTTGCAAGACTTGAACCCATGACCAAACCCCCTCCAATACACATTAAATGACAAAATTAATAAAATTAATATGCAACATCTACAAATAATTATTGTTATAAATTCTAATATTTGCTAATTAATATGCAACATCTACAAATGATTATGGTTATAAATTCGATTGTTATAAATTAATATGCAACATCTACAAATGATTATTGTTACAAAATCATGGATTTTTGTCTCTTGTAAGACCTGAAACCATGACCAAACCCCCTCCAATACACATTAAATGACAAAATTAATACAAATTAATATGCAACATCTACAAATGATTATTGTAAAAATGTCTAATTTTTTAGATATAATTATTTAAATTGTTTGCTAATGTCAGTTTAATATCAAATTCTTGTGTTTGACTTTGAACCATTTTGTTATAAATTTGCATTTTTGAGGACATATATCGTCTATGTATGTATCTAGTACGAATTTAATGAAATACTGATTATTTTGCTAATTAATTCGATTAAATCGTACACATCAAAGTAGGAAGATTTTAAAGTCATAAGAATGTATGAAAAACGTGTAAACATATAAATTAAGAAGATTTAATATATTATATGTTGCATAATATTGCAATGTTATATAGATTTGCAAATACCTTTCACAATCAATCATCATAATAATATGAAATGGTTTATTATTTTCCAAAATTATTTCAACTTAAAGCTATCAACATTATCTATAAATATAACTATAAAACATTGCGCTTATAGAATTTTAGTTTCAAGGTACCGCAGACGCAACCCGCGGTTAAGCCAGACAATTATAGAAAGTACTAAAACCTTCAATTGTCGTTTTTCGAGTTGTTGTTGTAAGGAACATAAAATTAAAATGTTATTGACCGAAACATATGTTATAGGGTACCCGCAGCCGCAACGCGTGGGTATCCTGCTAGTTTATATTGTGAAGCACAAGGTACAAAACTTACAATACACATATAAAATTTAATCAATGCTAATATTAAAAATACCCTTTCACTTAAATATACAAGTAATATAACACATGATACAATATATAATAATATGTACATATATACTATGTATGGATTGGCAATAGAAACAAGCACGCCTCCTAATATCATGAATAAAAGATAAGTATATAAGAACCAAAGATCTCAAACGAATGAAAGAAACATGCTATTATAAATTTTTATTCGACCAATTAGGGTTATGCCATTAACATTTCGAGATCGAGAAAAAAATATCATAACACTTTATTGACGACTGTGTGAATAGAAAAACTATAATGAATATTAAAAAAAGAACATTACCACTGAAATGATCAAATAAAATAGTGATGAGCATGGTACCGGTACCGATTTTTTTTCGAGCATAAATTAATGGTACCGGTACCGTACCGAACCGAACGGGATTCGGATATTGGTACCGGTACCGCGAAATTGGAATTGTCCCTTTTTTCGGGAGTTTCCCGATTTGGTACCGGCCCTGTACCGAATTAGTGGTACCGTATTTTTCACCATATTTCGTAGTATCGGTACCGTACCGAACGGGATTTGGGTACCAGAAATCGGTACGATTCCGGTTCGATTTCGGGATTCGGGACGAAATGCTCATCCCTAAAATGAAGATAATATAAATAAAGAGAGATACGATGGCAGATGGTTGCCATGGATCCATTAAGACGATGAAATATGATGTTAGGGTTCATCATATTAATAATGAAGAATGTTTGACGGGTGGTAAAAAAGGCTCGTGACGGTAGATCTGATTTGGGAAGGAGGGTGAGGTAGTTAGTCTTTTGAATTGGAGAGATAAATTTTATCCTATAATGTTAGATCCAATAAGTAATGACAGGTATTTTTCAAGAGATTATTAATTTTCAAACTTTTCCCCTAAATTATTTACTCCATATTTCATACAAATTAAGTTGCATGTATTTAAAAAATGTTATTTTGTATTGATATGTTGTACATGATAAATTAGTAAGAGTAATAAAGATGGTTATGTCATCACTCAAATGAGCTTAAAAATAAAGTTATAGTATATATTGCATATATGCCACAGTATATAACTCGATCAAAATTATATTTTTAGATTAAAATTATCTTTATTCATAAGTTAGTGCCAAAAAATAAATAATCAAATTTTTATTTGTTCATTAGAGAATTTAGTTATAGGATACCCGCCGCCGCATCACGTGAGTACCCTACTAGTTTTATATTATATTTTTATCAAAGAAATTTTGGTTAACTATTATTTACAACGGTGAAATAAAGATTCTTTAAAAATGTTTAATATTCTATAATTTATATCTATTATTTATAGCGGTTTGCTACAACCGTTTAAAAAAAATATTATTTTATATTATATTCTTATCAAAGAAAAATTGATTCTATCCTTTTTGTGAAGCCCATAAAAAACTCTTGCAAAATCAAAACAATCAAAAGTGGTGATTTATCTTAATTCTGGTGGTTGAAGGGTTGTATCATCAATTCCTAGTGGTATTTTTATCACTCGATGTTAGGCTGGATGTCAAATGATTGGCTTGACGGGACTGTTTTGCACCGGTGGAGGATGTAAGTTCCTTATATATTGTAGTATCTATGATAACACAAGCCTTTATAATTTTGTGTGTTATTAATTTATGAAAATAAATTGTCCTGATTTTTAAGCATCTATATTAGTTGGTTCAAAAAGGCCTAGGGGTAAGAACAAGTGTAAGATCTTAAACCCAGAAGAGATTGCTTTCTGATTATGTCATTTATGGTATATGAAATATTCTAATTTAACAATATGGATTTTTAGGGCACGTCATGATACTTCTTTAGCTGACTGGAATTTGGAATTTGGAATATGGTTAAGGTAAATCATCTATCATTTATGTTATATATTTTATGCTTAGATAGAATTAGCCGTTTCATATATATCTAATCTTGTTTAATTTGAATTTAGTGTCCATAACAAGAAGGCACTTGGGAACGTGGTTATTACGTGGCCATAGATTTGCTTGAGGTTTTCTTTGAAAAGCAATCAAACTTTCCAGATAACGTGAGTAATTGTAAATATATATTTACATTGTTGCATCATAAATCATGTTTTCTTCTAAGTGACACATTAACTCTACATTATGATTTGTTTATAGGTTTGGAATGACATGAACATTAACTCTTGTAACTGTCACAATTTTACTCAATTCATTTCTCATATGAATGAGTTTTTTTATCATCTAATTGCATATGTATTATGGTTAGGTTATGAATAACTTCTAATATGTTTATATCATGACATTTGATGAAATTTTGTCTATGAATGACTTTGATATGTATTTGATGACATCTGATGTTATTTTAGATATGGAAGTAATGATTTAGCCATTTGATTTGTTGTTTTTGATGTGTTACCGATGAGTTTATGATTTTTAGTGTCCTACAGAAAAGGAAAGAAAAAAAATGGAACATGTTTTGATGGTGTTGTATATTAATATTATATTTTGCTAAAAAAAATTAATATTATATGTTGTTTTTAAAGAACGGTTATTTGATGGTGTTGTATGCTAACAAGAAAAAAAATATTTTAATCTATATAAAGAAATACATCGGATGTTTTAGATGTTTTAGACCGTCATAAATAAAAGAGATGTATATTACTATTATATGTAATTTGGATATGTATTTTACAACGTTTCAAAACCATTTTAAATAAGAATCTTTATTAATTTTTACCCTCTTTAATACAAAGGTTCAAAACCTCTTTAAAAAACCTTTTTAACCGCTTCAAAAAATACTATTTATACTAGTGTATAATAAAAGGTCTTGACCAAAAGAATCGAGACTGTATAGGAAAGTTGTTTCGTAGTTAGTTTAAGTTGCATAATTCCAATATTATATTATGCAAATTAGCACGTCAAAAGAGTACATGAAATATCAATACATAGAAACCATTTCAAATATAACCATGTTCTTGACTTCACTTATTGGGGTACTTTGGGTCCTCGTATGAGTTATACAAAGAAAATGTGGAAAGTAGTTTGAATAAGGAAGCACTAGCACCTATGTTAACAAATTTATAGTTAAGACTTTGGATCATTAAGGTAATAGTTTGTGCCTTTCGGTGCATGATTGACAACATTAGTAAACCTGAAGCGATTTCTGCTTTGAGGCGTACCACACTGGGCCTTGACTCATTCCTTCTTCACAATGCACAACATTTATATTACAATTACTCTAAGATATAATCAAATAACTTTAACATCAATCCAACTACTCTTACACTAATTTTACTGTTTGAGCCCAAATCAATAATACAAAGTTTGAGTAATACCTCAAAAGTTGTTTTCTTGAAATTGCACCAAAATCAAAGAGCCACAAAATTGCAACCATCCAAGAAAACATAAGTCGTGCTTAACCGGATCTCCTAAACACTCCCTAATAGAATATAACATGCACTGGTGTGTCAGGTGAGTAGTAAATATTTGTAATGAGTAGTAAATGTTTTTAGGCGATCAAGTGTTAGGTAAGTAGTAAATGTTTGTAATTGACTAGTAAATGTTTGTAAGTGAGTAAATGTTTGAATGGATATTTTGCATTCTTTTGTAGCTTTTCTTAAATCTAGCTCTTTAGTTTTATTATTTAATAAAATTTCGCTCTTAAATAAAATGTTTGAATGGAGTAAAATATTTAATTTGGAGGACACATATGGTCTTAGATTAAAAATGCTTTTTGCGATCCATTGCGTTAAAGGTCCCAAAGTCATTGTGTGATGCCTGATGCGACTGTGAGCGCAATTTAGACATGATGCGTTTAGTATAAAAAAGTACAAAAGTTATTTAAATAACAAGTAATTGCAATAAAGATACAAAATAAGTTACGAGTATATTAAAATTAGGCATATAATCTCTTGTAATACAAATAAATCGATAGTAAAGCTTGACTAAAAAACACTCAGCAAAATACAAGATATTATATTTTTGTAATTGTGTTTGTTTTAGATATTTTCTAACAAATCGTAATCTAAAAAGCCATTAAATATGCAATTCTCTTTTAAATGGCTAACCTAAGAGCTACATTGCGACAATCGCTACCGTTGCTAGCATTATACAAATGCGATAAACTATGGTTTCATGCAAACTCATTCTAAGATGGCATTGCATTAGGCACTTTGATGCCAAATTTTAAATACAACGCATTGGTGCATGCAATTTTCGCAATGATGCGGCCATTTCGAAACCAAGCATATGGTCACATGCGTCTGGTCAATAATGTACCATCCATTAAATGATCTTATTCCAAAATCATATCTCAAGATTATATTTCCAAATCAAAAAACTAAATGAACCTATAAACATAGTACTTTTGGTGTGTTTTCGTAGTGAATTTGAATTGAGTTTAGATGAGTATGTATTATTCTATTAATTTTAGTCTTCGACATTTACTTTTTGATGATACAGTCATATAGATAGGTTGTATTGTTGTTGTATAGCGTTGAGATTAATTTTAGTCCTTTACATTCGCTTCTTGATGAGTATTTGAGTATAACTTATTTTACCTTCAATTTTGTTTTAAGATAGTATAATGTCTTGGACATTCATCATTGATGATATTTGATCAAGTAGTGTTGTGTACAAAATAAAATAGAGTTGTAAGCAAAGCCACAAATATTGTAATTATCCAGCTTGAGCTTTTAATTTTTACTACAAGCTGATGAACCCCAAGGTTAAGTTAAAAGCCTCAAAACCAGGATCAACTAGGCTCATTTTCACCTCTCAAGATAACATGATTTAATTAACATACAAAACCATTTTGGGGTAGTTTTTCTCTTCGTGTATTTTATCTCGGTGAGCTATTAAAACTAGTATGTTTATAATAAGAGACTAATTAAATAATATGTATCCACTTAATTTAGTAAACATACCCTTAATGTGTAAACCCTATTTAATAGAGCCTAATCAAACCATTTTCATTATTCTTTCACATGTTTACATCTATTTCATAAATATAAATCTTTTCTAGAAAATTAAAGCCTTAAATGCACCTTTGTATGAAACTTGATGCCTTTTGTATAGTAAAATCTACGTTCAAGGTATAAATTTGTTAAAAAAATCAAAGTACTTGAACCCTTTTTATGACGCCTTATGTCCTTAATTATAATAGCTTCAATCCTACTATTCTTACACTAATTTTACACTTTAGGCCTAAATCAAGAAAACAAAGTTTGAATATCACCTCAAAAGTTGTTTGATTGAAATTGCAACAAAAATAAAACTAAAATTTGTAAATATACCCAACTATACATGTTTATTATCATATTTTCTTATTATACAAGTTTTTAATACATAATTACAATACGATTTAGGCGCGGTTTTGGGAAATATACAAATATAAAAGTTTACTTGGATATATTGGCGCAAATTAAAAAGCCACAAAATTCCTCCTAAAAAACATAAGTCGTACTTACCCCATTCTTCTAAACACCCTAATAGAATATAACATGCACTGATGTGTTAGGTGAGTAATAAATATTTGTAAGTGAGTAGTAAATGCCTGTAGGCGATCAAGTGTTAGGTAAGTAGTAAATGTTAGTAATTTATTAGTTAATGTTTGTAAATGAGTAAATGTTTGAATGGATATTTTGCATTCTTTTGTAGCTTTTCTTAAACCTAGCTCTTTAATTTAATATTTAATAAAATTTTGCTCTTATAGAAAATGTTTGAATGGAGTAGAATATTTAATTTGGAGGACACACATATGGTTTAGATTAAAAATGTGTTTTGAGATCCATTGCGTTAAAGGTCCAAAAGCCATTGTGTGATACTTGATGCGACTGCGAGCGCAATTTAGACACGATGCGTTTTGTATAAAAAAGTACAAAAGTTATTTAAGCAACAAGTAATTGCAATAAAGATAAAAAAAATAAAGTTACGAGCATATCCAAATTAGGCTATAATCTCTTGTAATACAATAAATCGACAGTAAAGCTTGACTAAAAAACACCTATCAAAATACAAGATACTATATTTTTGTAATTGTTTTTGTTTTAGATATTTTTCTAACAAATCGTAATCTAAAAAGCCATTAAATATGCAACTCTTTTAAATGGCTAAAATTTAACAAAAATAATGCAAGAGCTACATTACGACAATTGCTACCGTTGCTAGCATTATAAAAATGCGATAAACTACGGTTTAATGCAAACTCATTCTAAGATGGTATTGCAGTAGGCACTTTGATGCCAAATTTTAAATGGAGCGCATTGGTGCGTGCAATTTTCGCAATGATACGGCCATTTTGAAACCAAGCATATGGTCACATGCGGCTGGTCAATAATGTACCGCCAATTAAATGATCTTATTCAAAAATCATATTTCAGGATTATATTTCCAAATCAAAAAATAACTAAACTTAATTTTAGTCTTCGACATTTACTTTTTGATGATACAGTCATACAAATAGGTTGTATTGTTGTCGTATGGCGTTGAGATTAATTTAAGTCCTCTACATTCACTTCTTGATGAGTATTTGAGTACAACTTATTTTACCATCAATTTTATTTTAAGATAGCATAATGTCTTAGACATTCCTCATTGGCGATATTTGATCAAGTAGTGTTGTGTACAAAATAAAATAGAGTTGTAAGCAACACCACAAATATTGTAACTATCAAGTTTGAGCTTTTGATTTTATTACAAGATCGTGAATCCCAAGGTGAAGTTAAGAGCCTTAGAACCAGGATCAACTGGGCTCATTTTCACCTGTCAAGATAACATGATTTAATTAACATATAAAACCATTTTGAGGATGTTTTTTCTCTTCGTGTATTTTATCTAGGTGAGTTATTAAAACCAGCTTCTTTATAATAAGAGACTAATTTAATAATATGTAGCCACTTAATTTAGTAAACATTCCCTTAATGTGTAAACCCTATTTGATAGTCATAACCAAACCATTTTTCATTATTCTTTCACATGTTTATATCTATTTCATAAATATAAATCCTTTCTAGACAGTTAAAGCCTTAAACGCACCTTTGTATGAAACTTGATGCCTTTTGTATAGTAAAATCAACGTTCTTATATGGATATATGGTAGGTGGTACTTGTTAAAAAAATTAAGCACTTTAACTCCTTTTATGTGGCCTTATGTCCTTAAATATAATAGCTGCAATCCTACTAATCTTACACTTATTTTACATTTTAGGCCTAAATCAAGAAAACAAAATTTGAATATCACCTCAAATGTGGTTTGCTTGAAATTGCAACAAAATTAAAATGGAATTTGTAAATATACCCAACTATACATGTTTATTTGTATATTTTCTTTTAGTACAAGTTTTTAATGCATAATTATAATACGATTTAGGCACGGTTTGGGGAAATATATAAATATGAAAGTTTACTTGGGTATATTTGCAATTGGCGCAAATTAAAAAGCCATAAAATTCCTCCTAAAAAACATAAGTTGTACTTAACCCATTCTTCTAAACACCCTTAATAGAATATAACACGCACTGATATGTTAGGTGAGTAGTAAATATTTGTAAGTGAGTAGTAAATGCTTGTAGGCGATCAAGTGTTAGGTAAGTAGTAAATGTTTGTAATTGAGTAGTAAATGCTTGTAAGTGAATAAATGTTTGAAGGGATATTTTGCATTTTTTTGTAGCTTTTCTTAAATCTAGCACTTTAGTTATATTATTTAATAAAATTCCGCTCTTAAAGAAAATGTTTGAATGGAGTAAAATATTTAATTTGGAGGACACACATATGGTCTTAGATTAAAAATGCATTTTGCGATCCATTGCATTAAAGGTCCCAAAGCCATTGTGTGATTCCTGATGCGACTGCGAGCGCAATTTAGACGCGATGCGTTTAGTATAAAAAGGTACAAAATTTATTTAAGTAACAAGTAATTTCAATAAAGATATAAATAAGTTACGAGCATATCAAAATTAGGCCTATAATCTCTTGAAATACAAATAAATCGACAGTAAAGCTTGATTAAAAAACTCTAAGCAATATACAAGATACTATATTTTTGTAATTGTGTTTATTTTAGATATTTTTCTAACAAATCCTAATCTAAAAAACCATTAAATATGTAAGTCTCTTTTAAATGGCAAAATTTAACAAAAATAACCTAAGAGATACATTGCGACAATTGCTACCGTTGCTTGTATTACACAAATTCGTTAAACAACGGTTTAATGCAGACTCATTCTAAGATGGCATTGCATTAGGCAATTTGATTCAAAATTTTAAATGCAACGCATTGGTGCGTGTAATTTTCGCAATGATGTGGCCATTTTGAAACCAAGCATATGGTCACATGCGTCTGGTCAATATTGGTGCGTGTAATTTTTGCAATGATGTGGCCATATTGAAACCAAGCATATGGTCACATGCGTCTGGTCAATAATGTACCGTCCATTAAATGATCTTATTCCAAAATTATATTTCAAGATTATATTTCCAAATCAAAAAAATAAATGAACTTATAAACATAGTACTTTTGGTGTGTTCGTAGTGAATTTGAATTGAGTTCAGATGAGTATGTATTATTCTATTTATTTTAGTCTTCGACATTCACTTTTTGATGATACAGTCATACAGATAGGTTGTATTGTTGTTGTATAGAATTGAGATTAATTTCAGTCCTCTACATTCACTTCTTGATGAGTATTTGAGTACAACTTATTTTACCATCAATTTTGTTTTAAGATAGTATAATGTCTTGGACATTCCTCGTTGACGGTATTTGATCAAGTAGTGTTGTGTACATCATAAAATAGTGGTGTAACCAAAGCCACAAATATTGTAACTATCAAGCTTGAGCTTTTGATTTTATTACAAGTTGATGAACCCCAAGGTGACGTTAACAACCTCAGAACCAGGATCAACTGGGCTCAATTTCATCTCTCAGGATAACATGATTTACTTAACTTAGAAAACCGTTTTGGAGATTTGTTTCTCTTCGTGTATTTTATCTGGGTGAGCTATTAAAACTAGCATCTTTATAATAAGAGACTAATTAAATAATATGTATCCACTTAGTTTAGTAAACATACCCTTAATGTGTAAAACCTATTTAATAATCATAACCAAACCATTTTCATTATTCTTTCACATGTTTATATCTATTTCATAAATATATATCCTTTCTAGGCAATTAAAGCCTTAAATGCACCTTTGTATGAAACTTGATGCCTTTTGTATAGTAAAATCTACGTTCTAGGTATAAATTTGTTAAAAAAATTAAAGCACTTGAACTCCTTTTATGAGGCTTTATGTCCTTAATTATAATAGCTACAATCCTACTATCTTACACTAATTTTAAACTTTAGGCCTAAATCAAGAAAACAAAGTTTGAATATCACCTCAAAAGTTGTTTGCTTGAAATTGCCACAAAATTAAAATGGAAATTTGTAAATATACCCAACTATACATGTTTATTTGCATATTTCTTATAGTATAAGTTTTTAATGCATAATTACAATACGATTTAGGCACGGTTTGGGGAAATATACAAATATGAAAGTTTACTTGGGCATATTTGCAATTGCCGCAAATTAAAAAGCCACAAAATTCCTCCTAAAAACATAAGTTGTACTTAACCCAATCTTCTAAACACCCCTAATAGAATAAACATGCATTGATGTGTTAGGTGAGTAGTAAATATTTGTAAGTGAGTAGTAAATGCTTGTAGGCGATCAAGTGTTAGGTAAGTAGTAAATGTTTGTAATTGAGTAGTAAATATTTGTAAATGAGTAAATGTATGAATGCATATTTTGTATTCTTTAGTAGCTTTTCTTAAACCTAGCTCTTTAGTTTTATTATTTAATAAAATTTCGCTCTTAAAGAAAAAGTTTGAATGGACGAAAATATTTAATTTGGAGGACACACATATGGTCTTAGATTAAAAATGTGTTTTGCGATCCATTGTATTAAAGGTCCCAAAGCCATTGTGTGGTGCCTGATGCGACTGTGAGCGCAATTTAGACACGATGCGTTTAGTATAAAAAAGTCCAAAAGTTATTTAAGTAACAAGTAATTGCAATAAAGATAAAAAATAAGTTACGAGCATATCAAAATTAGGCCTATAATCTCTTGTAATACAATAAATCGACAGTAAAGCTTGACTAAAAAAACACTCAGCAAAATACAAGATACTATATTTTTGTATTTGTTTTTGTTTCAGATATTTTTCTAACAAATCGTAATCTAAAAAGCCATTAAATATGCAAGTCTCTGTTAAATGGCTAAAATTTAACAAAAATAACGCAAGAGCTACATTGCGACAATTGCTACCTTTGCTAGCATTATAAAAATGCGATAAACTACGGTTTAATGCAAACTCATTCTAATATGGCATTGCATTAGGCACTTTGACGCCAAATTTTAAATGCAACGCATTGGTGCGTGCAATTTTCGCAATGATGCGGCCCTTTTGAAATCAAGCATATGGTCACATGCGGCTGGTCAATAATGTACCGTCAATTAAATGATCTTATTCCAAAATCATATTTCAAGATTATATTTCCAAATCAAAAAATAAATGAACTTATAAACATAGTACTTTCGGTGTGTTATCGTAGTGAATTTGAATTGAGTTCAGATGAGTATGTATTATTCTGTTAATTTTAGTCTTCGACATTTACTTTTGGATGATACAGTCATAAAAATAGGTTTTATTGTTGTTGTATAGCGTTGAGATTAATTTCAGTCCTCTACATTCACTTCTTGATGAGTATTTGAGTACAACTTATTTTACCATCAATTTTGTTTTAAGATAGTATAATGTCTTAGACATTCCTCATTGACGATATTTGATCAAGTAGTATTGTGTACAAAATAAAATAGAGTTGTAAGAAACACCACAGATATTGTAACTATCAAGCTAGAGCTTTTGATTTTATTACAAGATCATGAATCCCAAGGTGAAGTTAAAAGCCTTAGAACCAGGATCAACTGGGCTCATTTTCACCTCTCAAGATAACATGATTTAATTAACATACAAAATCATTTTGGGGATATTTTTTCTCTTCGTATATTTTATTTGGGTGAGCTATTAAAACTAGCATCTTTATAATAAGAGACTAATTAAATAATATGTAGCCACTTAATTTAGTAAACATTCCTTTAATGTGTAAACCCTATTTAATAGTCATAACCAAACCATTTTTATTATTCTTTCACATGTTTATATCTATTTCATAAATATAAATCCTTTCTAGACAGTTAAAGCCTTAAACGCACCTTTGTATGAAACTTTATGCTTTTTGTATAGTAAAATCTATGTTCTTATATGGATATATGGTAGGTGGTATTTGTTAAAAAATCAAAGAACTTGAACTCCTTTTATGTGGCCTTATGTCCTTAAATATAATAGTTGCAATCCTACTACTCTTACATTAATTTTACACTTTTGGCCTAAATCAAGAAAACAAAGTTTGAATATAACCTCAAAAGTTGTTTTGCTTGAAATTGCAACAAAATTAAAATGGAAATTTGTAAAATATACCCAACTATACTTGTTTATTTGCATATTTTCTTATAGTATCAAGTTTTTAATGCATAATTACAATACGATTTAAGCATAGTTTGGGGAATTATACAAATATGAAAGTTTACTTGGGTATATTTGTAATTGGCGCAAATTAAAAAGCCACAAAATTACTCCTAAAAAATAAGTTGTACTTAACCCAATCTTCTAAACACCCCTAATAGAATATAACATGCACTGATGTGTTAGGTAAGTAGTAAATATTACTGAGTAGTAAATGTTTGTAGGAGATCCAGTTTTAGGTAAGTAGTAAATGTTTGTAATTCAATAGTAAATGTTTGTAAGTGAGTAAATGTTTGAATGGATATTTTGCATTCTTTTGTAGCTTTTCTTAAATCTAGCTCTTTAGTTATATCATTTAATAAAATTCCGCTCTTAAATAAAATGTTTGAATGGAGTAAAATATTTAATTTGGAGGAAACACATATGGTCTTAGATTAAAAATGCGTTTTGCGATCCATTGCGTTAAAGGTCCCAAAGCCATTGTGTGATGCCTGATGCGACTGCGAGTGCAATTTAGACTCGATGCGTTTAGTATAAAAAGGTACAAAAGTTATTTAAGTAACAAGTAATTTCAATAAAGATACAAAATAAGTTACGAACATATCAAAATTAGGCCTATAATCTCTTGAAATACAAATAAATTGACAGTAAAGCTTGATTAAAAAACACTCAGCAAAATACAAGATACTATATTTTTGTAATTATATTTGTTTTAGATATTTCTCTAACAAATCCTAATCTAAAAAACCATTAAATACATAAGTCTCTTTTAAATGGAAAAATTTAAGAAAAATAACCTAAGAGATACATTGCGACAATTGCTACCGATGCTTGTATTACACAAATGCGTTAAACAACGGTTTAATGCAGACTCATTCTAAGATGGCCTTGCATTAGGAAATTCGATGTAAAATTTTAAATGCAACGCATTGGTGCGTGTAATTTTCGCAATGATGTGGCCATTTTGAAACCAAGCATATGGTCAAATGCGTCTGGTCAATATTGGTGCGTGTAATTTTCGCAATGATGTGACCATTTTTAAACCAAGCATATGACACATGCGTCTGGTCAATAATGTACCGTCCATTAAATGATCTTATTCCAAAATTATATTTCAAGATTATATTTCCAAATCAAAAAAATAAATGAACTTATAAACATAGTACTTTTGGTGTGTTATCGTAGTGAATTTGAATTGAGTTCAGACGAGTATGTATTATTCTATATATTTCGCTCTTAAAGAAAATGTTTGAATGGACTAAATATTTATTTTTGAGTACACACATATGGTCTTAGATTAAAAATGTGTTTTGCGATTCATTGCATTAAAGGTCCCAAAGCTATTGTGTGATGCCTGATGCGACTGCGAGCGCCAATTTAGACACGATGCGTTTAGTATAAAAAAGTAATAAAGTTATTTAAGTAACAAGTAATTGCAATAAAGATAAAAAAATAAGTTACGAGCATATCAAAATTAGGCCTATAATCTCTTGTACTAGTAATACAATAAATCGACAGTAAAGCTTGACTAAAAAAACACTCAGCAAAATACAAGATACTATATTTTTGTAATTGTTTTTGTTGTAAATATTTTTCTAACAAATCGTAATCTAAAAAGCCATTAAATATGCAAGTCTCTTTTAAATGGCTAAAATTTAACAAAAATAAAGCAGGAGCTACATTGCGACAATTGCTACCGTTGAAATTATTAAAAAATGCAATAAACTACGGTTTAATGCAAACTCATTCTAAGATGGCATTGCATTAGGCACTTTGACGCCAAATTTTAAATGAAACGCATTGGTGCGTGCAATTTTCGCAATGATGCGGCCATTTTGAAACCAAGCATATGGTCACATGCGGCTGGTCAATAATGTACCGTCAATTAAATGATCTTATTCCAAAATCATATTTCAAGATTATATTTCCAAATCAAAAAATAAATGAACTTATAAACATAGTACTTTCGGTGTTTTATCGTAGTGAATTTGAATTTATTTCAGATGAGTATGTATTATTCTGTTAATTTTAGTCTTCGACATTTACTTTTTGATGATACAGTCATAAAATAGGTTTTATTGTTGTTGTGTAGCGTTGAGATTATTTTCAGTCCTCTACCTTCACTTCTTGATGAGTATTTGAGTACAACTTATTTTACCATCAATTTTGTTTTAAGATAGTATAATGTCTTAGACATTCCTCATTGACGATATTTGATCAAGTCGTATTGTGTACAAAATAAAATGGAGTTGTAAGCAACACCACAAATATTATAACTATCAAGCTTGAGCTTTTGATTTATTACAAGATCATGAATCCCAAGGTGAAGTTAAAATCCTTAGAACCAGGATCAACTGGGCTCATTTTCATCTCTCAAGATAACATGATTTAACTAGCATACAAAATCATTTTGGGGATGTTTTTTCTCTTCGTGTATTTTATGTGGGTGAGCTATTAAAACTAGCATCTTTATAATAAGAGACTAATTAAATAATATGTAGCCACTTAATTTAGTAAACATTCCCTTAATGTGTAAATCCTATTTAGTCATAACCAAACCATTTTTATTATTCTTTCATATGTTTATATCTATTTCATAAATATAAATCCTTTCTAGACAGTTAAAGCCTTAAATGAACCTTTGTATGAAACTTGATGCTTTTTGTATAGTAAAATCTATTTTCTTATATGGATAGATGGTAGGTGGTATTTGTTAAAAATATCAAAGCACTTGAACTCCTTTTATGCGGCCTTATGTCCTTAAATATAATAGTTGCAATCCTACTACTCTTACACTAATTTTACACTTTAGGCCTAAATCAAGAAAACAAAGTTTGAATATCACCTCAAAAGTTGTTTTGCTTAAAATTGCAACAAAATTAAAATGGAAATTTGTAAAATATACCCAACTATACTTGTTTATTTGCATATTTTCTTATAGTACAAGTTTTTAATGCATAATTACAATACGATTTAAGCACAGTTTGGGGAATTATACAAATATGAAAGTTTACATGGGTATATTTGATATTGGCACAAATTAAAAAGCCACAAAATTCCTCCTAAAAAATAAGTTGTACTTAAACCAATCTTCTAAACACCCCTAATAGAATATAACATGCACTGATGTGTTAGGTAAGTAAAAAATATTTCTGAGTAGTAAATGTTTGTAGGTGATCAAGTTTTAGGTAATTAGTAAATGTTTGTAATTCAGTAGTAAATATTTGTAAAAGAGTAAATGTTTGAATGGATATTTTGCATTCTTTTGTAGCTTTTCTTAAATCTAGCTCTTTAGTTTTATTATTTAATAAAATTTCGCTCTTAAAGAAAATGTTTGAATGGAGTAAAACATTCAATTTGGAGGACACACATATGGTCTTAGATTAAAAATGTGTTTTGCGATTCATTGCGTTAAAGGACCCAAAGCCATTGTGTGATGCCTGATGCGACTGCGAGCGCAATTTAGACTCGATGCGTTTAGTATAAAAAAGTACGAAAGTTATTTAAGTAACAAGTAATTGCAATAAAGATACAAAATAAGTTACAAGCATATCAAAATTAGGCCTATAATCTCTTGAAATACAAATAAATCGACATTAAAGCTTGACTAAAAAACACTCAGCAAAATACAAGATACTATATTTTTGTAATTGTGTTTGTTTTAGATATTTTTCTAACAAATCGTAATCTAAAAAGCCATTAAATATGCAAGTCTCTTTTAAATGGCTAAAATTTAACAAAAATAACCAAAGAGCTACATTGCGACAATAGCACTCGTTGCTTGTATTACACAAATGCGTTAATCTATGGTTTAATGCAGACTCATTCTAAGATGGCATTGCATTAGGCAATTTGATGCGAAATTTTAAATGCAACACATTGGTGAGTGCAACTTTCGCAATGATGCGGCCATTTTGAAACCAAGCATATTGTCACATGCGTCTGGTCAATAATATACCGCCCATTAAATGATCTTATTCCGAAATCATATTTCAAGATTATATTTCCAAATAAAAAAATAAATGAACTTATAAACATAGTACATATGGTGTGTTATTGTACTGAATTTGAATTGAGTTCACATGAGTATGTATTATTCTATTAATTTTAGTCTTCGGGATTTACTTTTTGATGATACAATCATACAGATAGGTTGTACTGTTGTTGTATAGCATTGAGATTACATTAAGTCCTCTACATTCACTTCTTGATGAGTATTTGAGTACAACTTATTTTACCATCAATTTTGTTTTAAGATAGTATACTGTCTTGGACATTCCTCATTGACGATATTTGATCAAGTAGTGTTGTGTACAAAATAAAATAGAGTTGTAAGCAAAGCCATAAATATTGTAACTTTCAAGCTTGAGCTTTTGATTTTATTACAAGTTGATGAACCCCAAGGTGAAGTTAACAGCCTCAGAACCAGGATCAACTAGGCTTAATTTCATCTCGTAGAATAACATGATTTAATTAACTTACAAAACCATTTTGGGGATTTTTTCTCTTCGTGTATTTTATCTGGGTAATCTATTAAAACTAGCACCTTTATAATAAGAGACTAATTAAATATTATGTAGCCACTTAATTTACTAAACATTCCCTTAATGTGTAAACCTTGTTTAATAGTCATAAGCAAACCGATTTTCATTATTCTTTCACATGTTTATATCTATTTCATAAATATAAATCCTTTCTAGACAGTTAAAGCCTTAAACGCACCTTTGTATGAAACTTGATGCCTTTTGTATAGTAAAATCTACGTTCTTATATAGATATATGGTAGGTGGTATTTGTTAAAAAAATCAAAGCACTTAAACTCCTATTATGCGGCCTTATGTCATTAAATATAATAGCTGCAATCCTACTACTCTTACACTAATTTTACACTTTAGGCCTAAATCAAGAAACCAACGTTTGAATATCACCACAAAATTTGTTTGCTTGAAATTGCAACAAAATTAAAATGAGAATTTGTAAATATACCAAGTTATAGTTCTTTATTTGCATATTTTCTTATAGTACAAGTTTTTAATACATAATTACAATACGATTTAAGCAAGTTTAGAGAAATATACAAATATAAAAGTTTACTTGAGTATATTTGAAATTGCCGTAAATTAAAATGACACAAAATTCCTCCTAAAAACATAAGTTGTACTTAACCCAATCTTCTAAACACCTCTAATAGAATATAACATGCACTGATGTGTTAGGTGAGTAGTAAATATTTGTGAGTAGTAAATGTTTGTAGGTGATCAAGTGTTAGGTAAGTAGTCAATGTTTGTAATTGAGTAGTATTTGAGCACAACTTATTTAAAACATCTTATTTGAACATCGAAATTTTTTAAGATAATGTAATGTCTTGGACATTCCTCATTGAAGATATATGATCAAGTAGTGTTGTGTTCATAATAATATAGAGTTGTAAATAAAGCCACAAATGTTGTAACTATTTGAGCTTTTGATTTTATTACGAGCTTACCAGCTCCAAGCTAAAGTTATAAGCCTAGCAATGAGCTCAGGCTCAACTTGGCTCGTTTTCACCCCTCGAGATAATAAATTTTATTTGTTATACAAAACTAGTTGGTGAGTAAACCCTATTTAATAGTTACAAGTAAAGCGTTTCTTTCACCTCTATTTATCTCTTCCATAAATATACACTTTTCCTAGACAGTTAAAGCCTTAAACACACCTTTGTATTAAACTTGTTACCTTTTGTATGGTAAAATTTACGTTCCTATAACGATATATGGTAGGTGGTATTTTTTAAAAAGATCAAAGCACTTGAACACCTTTTATGTAGCCCTAGAATAGCAACAATCCTAATACTCTTTTACTAATTTTACTCTTTTGGCCCAAAAAGTTTGAATATCACCTCCAAAGTAGTTTTCTTGAAATTGTAACAAAATTAAAGAACCACAAAGTTGCTACCCTCCTAGAAGGGTTAATATATACGTAGGTAACAAACGCTTAAAAAAGTGCGCCTAAAGTAATAACGTTTCAATTCATTCACTCAAGTTACTTAAGTATACGGGTTGGCTAAGTGGGTTACTAAAGATTGTTAAACTTTATAATAAAGGGATTTTGTGGAAGGGTTACCAGCTAAGTGGGTTACACAAAGAATTTAATACACAAACTTGGTCTCTTAATACAGAAAGAAGTTACTAACGTTTAAAAAAATGCGCCTAAGTTACTAACGTTTACAAAAAAATGCGCCTAAGTTACTAAAACCGGCTAACGTGGGTAAATAAAAAAATGAGTACCTCAATTAACCAGTAACATATACTTGAGTAACTTGAGTGAATGATCTGAAACGTTATTACTTTAAGCGTATTTTTTTGGAAACGTTAGTGACCTACAGATGTATTAACCTCTCCTAGAAACCATAAGTTGTGCTTAACCCAATATCTAAAACACCCTTAATAGAATATAACATGCACTAAATGTGTTAGGTGAGTATTAATGTTTTTAAATAAGTAGTAAATGTTTGTAAGTGAGTATTAAATGTTTGTAGGTGAATAAATGTTCGCTCAGAAGTTAATGTTTGTAAGTGAGTAGCAAATGTTTGAAAGTGAGTATAAGTTAGGTGAGTAGTAAATGTTTGGAATTGAGTAGATGTTTGAATGGATTGGTTTGCATTCTTTTGTAGCTTTTCTTAAATGTAGCTCTTTAATTTTCCTTTTTAATAAAGCCCTTAAATAAATTGTTTGAAAGGATTAAAGATTTAATTTGAAGAAGGCACACATATGGTCACATGCATATAATCAGCAATATATTTTTTTGGTAACCGTGATTTTCAACACATTGGCCGACTAATATACAGGGTCTGAGCCCACCGCGACACAGACTCAAACCAGGTAAAACCCTCCTTGTACAGGATGTTGGCGTGTCCATTTCAAGTTTGTTTGCACATAGAGGAATTGAACTTTAAGACCTCACACACTTTGGAGTGATAGGCACAAATCCTTTTGACACTAAGTCACTCTTGAGTGGTTTCTAATTGTAAATGAACTTGTTTCAAAATCATATTTAAAGATTGTATTTCGAAATCATATTTCAAAATTATTATATTTGAAAATCCAAAAAAATAAACAAAGTTATAAACATAGTATTTTTTTAGGGTTTAATTTTAGTGAATTTTAATTTAGATGAGTAGGTGTCCTTCTTTTAAGTTGAGTCTTTTGCATTTACTTTTTGATGATACAATATACACATAGGTTTGATCGTTGTAGTATAGCATGGGATTAATCTTAGTCCTCTACACTTACTTATTGATGAGTATTTGAGCACAACTTATTTTAACATCAGACTTTTTTTCAAGATAATGTAATGTTTGGACATTCCTCATTGACGATATTTGATCAAGTAGTGTTGTGTAGAAAATAAAATAGAACTCTAAGTAAAGCCACAAATGTTGTAACTATCAATCTTGAGCTTTTGATTTTATTTCGAGCTGACTGGCCTCAAGCTAAAGTTAAAAGCCTAGCAATGAGCTTAGGCTCAAGTTGGCTGGTTTTCACCCCTTGAGATAACAGAATTTAATTGAAATAAAAAACCACTTAGTGTGTAAACCCTATTTAATAGTGATAAGCAAATTGGTTCTTTCACCTCTTTTTATATCTTTCACAAATATACACCGGTTTCTAGACACTGAAGCCTTAAACGCACGTTTGTATGAAACTTGATGCCTTTTGTGTAGTAAAATTTACATTCCTATATGGATATATGGTACGTGGTATGTGTTAAAAAACTTAAAGCACTTGAACTTCTTTGATGTGGCCTTATGCTCTTAATTAGAATAGCTGCAATCAGCCGATCATTCATTGTTTATGAGTGAAATTTTTCTTGTGTTTGAGTTAACCCTAATATAATATTTTTAAGTAACATGAATATGTAATGATCACCTCGAGCGGTATATTCAATGTATATATTCCCTATCCTACGTTTATGATAAAAAAACCCTTTATTATTTTAGTTTAAACAATGTTTATAGCTTATTACATGCTGATAAATTGTCCCTTTATTCTCTTTTGTTGTACTAAATTATGAGACATGTCTTCTTCCAATGTTTTGATCAAATGTCTTCGCATTTTGTCACTGTCAAAGTCTTGAAAGTGTGTCTTTAATATAGGTCTCGTGTATAAAACACACTAATATGCCAAAAAGACAAAGATGTAGTTAACTAGCCATTTAGCCTATAAACTGACAGGACATACTATTAAATTTTCTATGTTCATTATGTTGTATATGTTAAAAGACTAAGTGCAGAATTTGAAGGGGATAAAGATGATTTTCTCTGATTAAAGCCATTTTCCAAAAGCATAGAAGATAAGGGACTAAAATGGAACATTGATGATTATATAAATAACAATCTAGCTGGTGCCATAACCATAGAAGTTCTAATAAATATGTCATCACCACTCACTAGGTGTTCATAGTAAATCACACACCGTCCCATATGGTCAAATAGTTTATTGCTTGTGCTCTCATTGTATGACACAAATTAAAAGAGAAAGATTCTACTTGGTGAAATGGGTAGTCTCGAAATTTTAAAACAAGGTATAAAGTTCAATTCATGCTTTTGAAATATTTTCTTCTTGCTTGTGTGTTTTTGCTGCTATACTTCAGGTTGTTGGCATGTGGACTTGACGAGACCTTTTTTTATCATTTACCAACAGCTTTATTGTCACTTAATAGTTTGTTGTTCACCATTGTATAAACCACTTTGTTTTGTTTCATAACACTGTGTTTTGTATCTTGTGTGGTTATTATAAATGGTTAATTATTAATACATTAGCTATGTTATCTTAGTTTTAAAACTTGATTCTTAGACACATGAACTTTAGTTTGTGTGCAATGCTTTTTAAGTATCACACAATATGGATTATATTTCTTTTTTGGTCGCTTTATTCCGTGTGTCTTATGAATCTCGCGAATACGCTAAAACAGTTTAAAAGTGAGTCGAATTTAATCAAAACACGTAAAACTTTGTGAAACTTCATATAATGAAACTTAGAATGTCACATTACTAGTTATTAAAGAAAATGAAGTTAAGAAATTTTTTTATCGTTTATCCACTTTGGCTTGTTACTTTTGTCTTCTGAATTGCGATTATGTGAATTCCGCGCGTTTACTACATTTATTTTGGGTATGTGTCTTTTAACATAATCATGTCTAAAGTCGTTTATATTTGTTTTACGTAGCAACATAATTCTCCAGAGAGAGCCAGAGTGTCAAGATAAGAAACGGTTCCGGCAGACTGGTTTTAAATGTACCGACTTTTTTATACAAAGTCATAATTTTCTAATATATTATTGTATTTTTTATTAATTCATTTTCTTTTTTTATAGTGCGAGGGATGACGTCACTGAAAATTTTTGCAAGTTGCTTGCTGCGAGTACTGGTGCAACGGGTGTGGCCATGTTGTTAAATAAAGGGGTGGTGTCCGATTATACGTGGGCTGAGTTTTTGTGTGCATTGCGTCTTGAGGCTATAAATGGAAGGCGGTAAGTTAGGGAAGATACTCTAAACCCGGTTGGGCTTCAACGGGATGCATGTACCTCCTCCAACACAAGCTCTGGATCTTGCAGCTCCTATGATGGCAGAATGGGCACGTCTTCAATTGGCAGCGTTTTGTTTGCTTCAAGATCTAGAGGTGCTGAACCGCGTCCCTGAGACTGAGCGTCAAGTGTCTTTAAACCGTTTATGTTAAGCTCGTTAAGCTAGTATCCAAAATGAATAAAACTTTTTGTTGTTATTATCTCTTCTCTATGCCTTCTCTCTATAATGCATGTATGTTGTAGTAGAAAATTGAATGTTGGAGGAAATGTTGAAACATTAAAATGCTGGAAAAGGTTGAAACTTGAAAAGGGTTTACTTTTTTCGAATTGTTGAAGGATATGATATGAATCTAGAAAGTATGGGTTGCATTTCTTGATTGAATGTATATTCAAACTTGGAAACTTTTGGTTAAATGTTATAAATGCTGGAGGAATGGGAAATGGTAGGTATATATTGTAAATAATAGCAATTGTTTCCAAAATCGCAAAGGCCATTATTACCAAAAACACGATCCGGTCGAGGTTCTAAGGGAGGAAAAACTCCAATATAGCAACTGTATTATCTAAATGTGAAACATAGTAATATGCAACTGTGCGCATACAAAGGGACAAATTTTCCACAAACGTCGCGAATAGTCCAAAGTATTTTACGATTGCTAAACAGATATACCAGGTCCACAAGATTTTCAGGTAGTGTTTTGCAAAAATCAAAACTGGACATGCGAGTACAGGAACAAATGTTGTAACAATCGATACGATCATGACCGAAGGATTCATTTCGACAGGAGACATTTTTATCGTATCACATGTATTGCGAATTTTTATTAGGATATACCTAGAGGCCGGTGAGACTCATGATGAATGATTAAATTAGATAGTAGTTGTGCACCCCGAAAAACAAAAAATCCAAACATTAGATCGTCTAACCATACAACATATATCAATCTTAATCCCGATAAATGAATTATGAACGTGAACATGAAACATAGTCAAAATGGAACGTGCCGTAGGTTGAAGACGGTGTCCGGTTGTGTTTTTTTGTCTTCTCTAATGGAAATGCTTCTTGACACTAAATTAGTGACGAGCCTAATTCGTCACATAGACACAAGCGTGGATTTTTTTATTTATTTTTGAGCGGTAGCATATTATTTAAACAAGCGTGGATTTAACCGCACATATGTTGAAAGGTATAAGTTTTATCCCATTGTATACATGTAAGGGGTCTTTTGTTTCGCTTATATAACGTAAATCTATTTCCGCTTATATAACATAAACTTCAATTTTGTGTCTTATTTGAAGAGTTAATGACTTATATAAGTTTATTATATAATGATAAACATATATAAGCCCCTAAGTCTCAAAATAAGCGACAAAATTGGGGCTTATATTATATAAGCAAAAATTAATAAGCTATATTTCGGCTTATATTTCATAAATCTATATTTTTTAAACTTATATAGAGACTTTTGGGCTTATATAAGTTTATTATATCATAACAAACGTCTACAAGCCATAAGTCTCCAAATAAGCCACAAAAATAGAGATTTGCATTATATAATCCAAATCGATCATACGTTATATAAGCTAAAACAAAGAGCCCCTAAACAAGAACAAAAGATTTAAACAACCAACATCTTAGGACTGATGTACACTAGCTAAAGACTTGCAACATATTTAATAGGGTTAAGTCCATATATTGGTAATGTACTCTCTGTCGTTTACACATCTAGGTAATGTACTAATTTTATTATTAATATGACTATAAAAACTGGCTAATGTTTTAAAATATAGGTAATATGACCGGTTGAATTTCCAAATAAATTTTTCTTTTTCCTTTTTAATTCCATCTAGACGGATATTACTATAATGCCCTCATCTTCTTCTTCATTCTATTATATCCATAGCTTTTTCTTATTCAAAATTATCGAATTCTTTTCAAAATAAATTTACAATTCATAGTTATTGATTACTGCTACTATTGTTTATCGTAATACTAAGCTACTATTTATAAGAAGTCCCCCAAATTTAATTATTAACCTATTATAATGGTAAAATTAATGTTTTTGGTGTAGCAATGACATCCGGATAAGTGGACAAAGAACCCGTCACTACTAGGAAAAGCTAAACATATGTTTCAACAAACAAGAAGCTTTTTCAGTGTTGTCAGGTCATAATAAAAGATCAGTGTATGACAGTGTCATCTATACATTACCACCCATAGTTTTTACTAATTTTTATCCAAATGCATCATATTTCTTCAATCCGTTTTTTTGTAACCGTAATTTCCGACTAATTGGCCGACTAATCCATGGGGTTTGAGCCCACCGCTACACAGACTCAAACCAGGTAAAGCCCTTGTGTTCAAGACATATGTTGTTATTGTTGATGTAGTGCAAGATTTGTTGTTGATGTAGTGCAAGATCTGTGATAATTTAGGACTGGCTCGAATCTGCCGCTGCTCAACTTGAAAGGGTTAAATCTGGTGATGCCATTGGAGAAGATAAGTGGAAGACAATGATGACGTGTCGGTCATTTTTTACTTTCAAGTGACACATAACCGGTCATATTACCTAAATTGCAAAACATTAGCCGGTTTTTATAGTCATATTAATAATAAAATTAGTATGTGTAAACGACGGAGAGTACGTTACCAATATATGAATTTAACCCTATTTAATAATTGCAACTTTTTCTAAGATATGACACAAATTTGCTTATATGTTTTTTAAACTAAAAATTTAGAGAAAAAAATGACGATTTTTAGTTTATAGTAGTTATAAACTTACCACATCCGTGGCCCATCCGTTTTCTCTCTCCTTTCACTCAACTGACAAAAAACTCATCTTTAACCATAGTAAAAACAAAAAAAACTCACCGTTGACACATTTTTTATAATTTTATTTTAAAACAAAAAACGTAAAGGGAACCTACAAAATTAATAAAAACGTAAGACATAGCAAATTAAAATTCGAACGAAAATAAAAATACAATATACTATGAAAAAAATATAAATACAATAGACTACCAAAGAAAATAGAAATAAAAGATATATAATAAAAACATTACATAACAATTAATCTAATTCCAAATACGAATCTGATCTCAGCCCAAATTCTGACATGAATACCTCATCTCCTTCAACTTGGATGATTCTTTCTTATCTCACTTTTTCATCTCTGGCCTCTTTTCAACCATTTCTTTTAATGTTTCTTCATCAAGATGTAGTTGACGTCCTAGTCCTCAGAAGATACAATTCTTCACATATATCATATTCATCACATATCTCTACTTAATCAAGTGATTCCTCTACCGTTGAAAATGAAGAATTTGATGAGTTGATGAACCACTCATATGGGTTTTTGAGTGCTAGTTGGGGTGTGCATAGAGTGTGGGGGTTGCTTCAGGTAGTTTTCGGGCGTTGAGGGATTGCTTCGAGTAACTTCTTTATTATTTCATTTGGTGGTTTAAGTGTTTTCTTGAGTGCTTATTGAGATAGTTTTTAGCTACTTAGATTGGTTGATAATCGTTGTATAAAAAAATGAAAGGATGACAAAGGATATTTATCGAGGAACTAGCCGTTGAATTAAGAATTCATATTCACAATACAATACGAAATTTAAACTTACAATATAAAATTTAAATGTACAATACAGAATTAAAAATTACCACACAATCCTCCTAATCATATTTTTCATATAGCCAAAAAAATTGAGTATGCACTTGTGGTTTTATTTTAGCCGCCTTTCTAAACAATGACGAATAAATCAAGCGCAAACCCATTTCTTAGTCACTGAGGGCACCTTTGGTACTTCAGTAGGGCGAGCTCTTTAATAGTGACTTCCTTCGGGACAACGAAATGCTACTTCAACCAAAAAAGCTGCCCGAAACTCAAGAGAGTCGCCTTAGAGAGTGTTTGAGGGTAATCATCACGACAACATAAAAAGGAAGAAGCGAGGTTGACTCAATACAATCTATAAACCCGGAAAGAATGAAGTTAGTACCCTTTCTTCAAGGTATGCATCATATAATATTTGTTAGATTCATCTTTAATAAAGTGTCAATCTGAGCATGGTTCTCTTACGGAAAGTATCTCCTTTTCTCGGATTATCTTTAACGGTTGATACATTTTCAAATCGCATCACTAACCCATACTCGCTTTTTGATGAACGCTATCTTCTTGAATTAGCTTTACAACCAAAGTTTTAATTTCATCGATGGTATGCAGGAGTGAAGAAGTCATATCAAATTATATGTTGATTAGTAGTGAAGTTTGAAGAAGTTGTGTTGCAAAAATCAGGGAGTAGATGATACTTATAGGTAAAAAAGTTCTATATAACTAAAGGTTTTTCACCCTTCACCAAATCTCAAGCCGGACTCACACATAAGTTAGTCACACCGAGTAGGAACTAACGCGTGAGTATATCCTTGCTCAGTTTAGCCAATGGGGGTGGTGGTTAATCCATCCCACCCGCCGAATCAAAACACGACGCAAACCATATACGAAGGCCCGCGTCGAAGCTACCAACCAATGCCATAGGACTTTTTTTGTCTTATTGTGTTCCATTTATTTTTTATTGGGGTATGAGGAGCTTAATCAGTCCCACCTATCGAGCAAAAATATGGCAGCAACTATATCTAGGCTCTCGTTGAAGCCAGAGCGCACGCCGTGGAATTATTTTTTTATTGTGTTTGTGAGGTACGGTATAAGGGTTGATGATGGCTTAATCCACCCAACCAACGAAAGCAAAACATGAAGGCAACTATATTTAGCCTCGCGCTGAAACCACCAACCACGTGTCATAATTTGTTTTCTCTCTTTTTGTGTTTATTTGTATTCTATAAGACAGGGTGTTGGGATGTGCGTAAGTCATATATAGTATTTTTTTTTACGTCCGGGAGTACGTGGGGTATGCCACCCGTCTTCCCAAGAAAAAACCATACGATAAATTAACAAACCTTTCACTCTCTAAGGGGGGCATCACTTCACCCTCATTCGTCGTTGTTGTGACAGTGTTATTTAGGTTTCGATAATCACCATATTTCCACATAGACGAGAGGGTAAAAGTGGTGGCAGTTTTGACGGCCAAAGTTGGTTGTGATGAAGAGAAAAGCAATTAATGTCTCTTAATGTAATAATAAAAATTTCGCTAAAGCAAATATATAACTAGTACTACGGTTTTATCTTATATTATGTTTTGAATGTCGAGATGCGTGTTTTCTTTTTCTAGATGGCATGATTAATTTGAAGAAACAATAAAAAAATGTCTATTATTAGTACAAACATTCTACATGTTGTGTGTATACGATTTGGGTATAGTGAGTTTGCGTATAGTGAGTTGGATTAAAAACAAAAAATTACAAAAAATTACCCTTTCTTTCAAAATAGTTAAGGGTAAAAATAAATCACTGTCGGGTCAAAGATCGAAAATGAACTTAAACTTTAGCCATATCAAGGTCACATGCACTTACTAAAAATCAAAGCGGATACATGCATATTTGAGAAACTAGCATTATGATATCTTCATTTTACTCTATTTAAAAAATTAAAGTATAAACTATAAAGTTAAGTGATGCATAAAAGAATAAAATTAAGTTAAGTATGACTTTCGAAATTAAAAAGAGTAAACTGAGCGATAATAATATGTTAGTTTGAAAGTCAGCTTATAAATAACTTATTACTGGGCCAAATATCGTCGTGTTATGATAAGCCATCGTCATATAGTGATCTTATGTCATCTAAAACTAGTAGAAAGCTTATTTTTTAAGGGAAACATGTACACTTTTATTTATAAAATCAAAATAGTATAATTAAACTAACAGAAAATAAATAACAGACAGATATAATTATAAACGATAATTAAAGAAACCAATAAAAATGATAAAAGACTTACTAGATCGCCAACAAGAATGCTCATGCGAGCCGAACCACGTGTTAAACATGATAAACAATAAAGAGCCAAGGCACGTGTTTGACACGCTTCCCTTAAAACAGATTCGCCGTCTGTTTCACAGGGTACAACAGCCGAAACAGTAAGTTGTACTGCCGGATTAACAAAACTGCCTGAAAGATCACCGAAACTTGTATGTCTCTGATCGAAGAGATTACTGGAATTTGGTTGTTATGAAGGTGTATTTTCTGTGTCTTAAACTGAATGAGGATGAGTTTAATTTATAGTGAAAACTTGTCTTGGTCACCAAGACAGAATATCACATAAGAATTAAATTGATTTCGATATATCTTATTTGTTTAAACACATTCTGTCAATGTTTACAAATAAATGATATATTCTATTTATTTAAAACGGATTCTGTAAACTTATTCCAGAAGTTTAAATCAGCTATTAAAATAGATTTATACAAAATCCCACGATATCTCATTCACATTATACAATATTCCAACAATCCCCCACATGAATGGAGATCGGTCGAAAACACACGAAAGTTTCTGCGAAATTTCTACGGTTAAGTCCTGGATAGGATAGGTAGGTGTTACCCTTTGAACCTTCCCTTGTGAGATGCACTTAGTCTCCTAGATCTGAGTAGACGCGATGTCTTTGAACTCAATATCTGTTTACGTAGACGACAATACACACTCACACAAGACTCTCCCTGACCTTGTTAAGTCCTCATAGTCGTGTTCGTTATGGTCATGAACACTCGCCTGGTTCTGCAAGAGCTCATAGAAATTGCGCCCCCACAATTTCTTTTGAAGCAACCCCACTTCTCTCTTACATAGGTGATTTCATTTTGAATCATTAAAAGCATATGTTTTATGATTTCATCTTGAATCATTTTTCTTTATGATTTCATCCTAAATCATTAAGCCATATGTTTAACCTCTCAACAAGTCACATTGTTTTAGGAATAGACTAGGAAAGTTACTGTATTAAGTAACTCCCCCACATTGACGTGACTTCCTCCACATTTCTATGATTAGGTTGTCCTATTGAACCCATATCTTGGGATCTCCAGTCAACAGAGTTAGGTTTTCCTTCATAGAAACTCATTCCTCAAGGGCTTTAGTCCCATTCCTTTAGACGACTCACTAACTAACTCTCTGCTTAAGCCTTTCATAAGCAGATCCGCGATGTTATCCTTTGACGTTACGTAGTAAATCGTGATAACTCTAGTTGAGAGTAGTTGTCGCAACAATCACACAATCTATGATGGATATGTATCGACTCACCGTTTTACATTTGTGATATGAGCTCTGTCAAATTCTATTGACTATCACACTTTATAAACATGGCCGTTACCGGTATACGCCATCTTGGTATGTCCTTTATGAATTAACGTAAACTATCCTGCATATTCTATAAATTTATCTCAAATAATAAATTCATATTTCGTCATAGAATTAGCTATAATTGTCTCTTTGAAATACTTTCAAGATTTTTAAGACATAGCTTTCCACTTAGGATAAATACATCCGCTCTAGTGGATCTAGGTTCTTATATGTAAGAATCCATATTTGCATTACTCTATCACTTGATAGTAGTTGGATATCTTCCATAATGCAATATTATTAGTATCATAGTACTCAAGTAATACTTATTCAAATGGTCCCCACTTGAATTACTAATATATATGCTTGCCAGATTATAAGTTCTAAATCAGATCATACACACGTCATTAGGCACATAAGATACCCAATATTCTTTGAGTATTCAAAATGGAAAACAATTTTACCTCTATTTTAAATAGATTTAAAAAGATGTCATTAGACTCTAGCTAGGCCGGAATCCCCCACATTGAACCTCTCAATAATATTGTTTTTCTTATGTTTGACTTCAAACTAAATCCATATGGGTTCAACAAGCCCAACAACTAATGAAATTCATGTCAAATTTTGACTCCAACAAATCATTAGTGGATTTATTCATCTTGTTATCACTTCTAGTGATAAGTATACTATTCATGTATAAACACAAGAGTACATATTTACTATTGATCACACGTACATACATCAATTTTGAATCCACATTCTGACATGAATGTTATATAAAATTTTGTTAGTTGAAACTGATTTTCCAAAGAAACACAATCTTGCTTTCGATAAAAAAACAGTTTATAAAATCTGTTAACTAATATGATTTTAACAAAAAGTGTTTTAATTTTGTTGCGCAAAATCTGTTTTAAGACTGTAGGGAAACATGTACATTTATAAAATCAAAACAGTATAATTAAACTAACAGAAAATAAATAGCAGACAAATATAATTATAAACGATAATTAAAGAAACCAATAAAAATGATAAAAGACTTACTAGATCGCCAGCAAGAATGCTCATGCAAGCGGAACCACGTGTTAAACATGATAAACAATAAAGAGCCGAGGCACGTGTTTGACACGCTTCCCTTAAAACAGATTCGCCGTCTGTTTCTCAGGATACAACAGCCGAAACAGTAAGTTGTACTGTCGGATTAACAAAACTGCCTGAAAGATCACGGAAACTTGTATGTCTCTCATCGAAGAGACTACTGGAATTTGGTTGCTATGAAGCTGTATTTTCAGTGTCTTAAACTGAATGAGAATGAGTTTAAACTATAGTGAAAATTTTTCTTGGTCACCAAGACAGTCACCAAGACAGAATATCACATAAGAATTAAACTGATTTCGATATATCTTATTTGTTTAAACATATTCTGTCAATATTTACAAAGAAATGATATATTCTATTTATTTAAAACAGATTCTGGAAACTTATTCCAAAAGTTTAAATCAGCTATTAAAATAGATTTATACAAAATCCCACGATATCTCATTCACATTATACAATATTCCAACAATTTTCCCATACAAATGTGGCGTCACCATAGTTTCAATATAATGTTATGCACATGCTCAGAACGAGCCTGGAAACTCACTGACATAAACACCCTACTGCACCATCTACACCAGTCTGAATAACCCATACTCCATCACAATCCGAAACATACTGAATCCTCAAAACAAATATATCACGATGAGGCGTCGAGATTCTCATAAACATGGTTTAGTTAACAAATACATGCCTAGTTGGAGCAACCCTCATACCCTGAATATTTCCCTTACCACGGACAAAACCTCCTCTAATATTTCCCTTACCACCGACCAAGCCCCCCCCCCCCCCCTAATATTTCCCCTAACACCCAACAACTCATCCTCAATATTTCCCCCACTACCAACTTGACCAAACTCAATAATTCTAATAACCCGTGATATAAAAGATATTCTAGCATAATGGAAAATCATTCATGATTGAGGCATTTCAAGTAACAATCTGCGCTCACATGAAAATATGTGTGATTTTGTGAATCTATCGGTTTTTGAGATCTAATTGCATGCTTACACATCTACGCTCCACCAAAATACATCCGACGATGTTTGCTAATGTAAGAGCCACAACTATACAAGTAGTTGGTAAGAAACACGAGGGTGGAATATACCCGGAGAGATAGTAAAAAGTGGGGCCACAATGGGGGTATCATAAAATGTTTCAAAGATAACTCTGTTCCAGACTTCACTCATTGGGTTTTTTTGGTTTCTTATACAAGTTAGAAACAGTGAATGAGCCATTAGTGCGAGAAATGAAGAACCAAAAGTGACCACAAAAAACTTGTAGTTCCGCCTTAAAAGACATGGTCTGTGACTTTGTGACTTTGAGTGTACCATTGGCCGACATCATTTGTAAGCTTATTGCCACATTTCTTACTTCCTAGCATGTGACATTCGTCGTAGTTTCCTTCTTCGAACTACGAAAACATTTATTTATGAAGAGTAGTAGGATCTCATGTAAAATTTATTTGATAAAATATTAGACTAATTATTAAATAAATATTTTGTAGTTCTAAGAGGGACACTAGGACTATGTGATACGTTAGCTGGTTATAAGCTTATAAATGTTGTTGGCCCATGGTACACTCAAATGCACAAACCATGTCCTTGAAGGTCCAAACTACAATTTTGTTGTGCTAGCTACTGGTTCTCTATTTCTCGCACTAATGGCTACATTATCTGTTAATAGATCGCTTAAGAACAAAAAAAAACGAATGAGTGAAGTCAAGAACATTATTAACTTTTAAATGTTTATACTACCGCCATTTGTGTCCCTGCTTTTTAATGTCTCTCCTAGTTGGTTTCACCCTCATGTTTCTTACCAACTGCTGGTATAGTTGCGGCTCTTAGTGAACGTTGTCTGATATGTTTTGGTGGAGCCTAGATGAGTAAGCATGCAGTTGGCCCTCGAAAACCGCAAGCAGTTTCAGAAAATCATACTGCTTTTCATGCGGTCGCAAATGTGATACTTCATATGCCTGAATATGAACGATTTTCCGTTGTGCCAGAGTTTTGTTAGATCAGGGTCTATATATTAGCATTTTTGAGCGTGTTTAAGTGAGTAGTATTGGAAATATGAGGGTCGCTTGTTGGGTGGTAGGGGAAATATTAGGAGAGGCTTGTTACGTGGTAGGGGATATATTAGGGGAGGTTTTGTCCTTGGTAGGGGAAACATTCACGTATCAAGGTTGCTCAAACTATGCGTTTATTGGTGAACTTAACCATGTTTATGGCAATACCGGCGCCTAATAGTGATATATTCGTTTTGGAATTTAGTATCTTTCGGATTGTGATGCAGTAGGGGTTATTCAGACTGGTGTAGATGGTGTGGGTAGGGTGTTTGTGCCAGTGTGTTTCGGGGGGGGGGGGGGGGTGATGAGCATGTTGTGATTCAAATGGAACAAAACATTATAGATGTTGATACTTAGAAATTGAACTTCAAGGTGTAAATGATGGAATTATTTAAGAGATGGAGGATGAAAAATTTGTTGATGCATCGATTGCATGTGTTCAGATGGAGAATCAAGAAGTTGTTGATGGTGGGAATGTAATGGCTGTTTAGATGGAGAATTCTGAATTTATGGATAGTGGGAATGTAGACTTTGTTGATGAAGGAAATGCACGTGTTGTTCAAGGGAATGACGAAATTGTGGAAGCTTGCAATGAAGCATTCGGTTTTCTATGTATTAAACCATTACTTTACCTACTTTTGTATACAAATCGCTGACTTTCACTCTACTAGCAATAAAGCATCCGGTATTCTATGTGAATTAAAATATGGTTATCCCATGGGGTATAAATGAGCGAGTTGCACATGGGGCTGGTCTGGTATAAATTAGCTAGTTGCACATGGGGTTGGTCAGCTCGTAATAAAATCAAAACCTCGAGCACGTTTTGGATATTTGCTGATCAAATATGGTTAATGAGAAATGTCCATTACATAATCTTTAAAATTATTCATGTTAATATAAGTTCGTAATGAAATAGTACCAAAATAAATAGTCATTGTGCCAAGTAACCTATTTGCATCATCGATAAGTCAATGTAAAGGACGCAGATTAATGGGAGGGCTCCTACTCATCTGAATTCAAATTCACTGTAACACACCACCAAGTACGCACTACTCACTTTGTAAGTTCATTGATGACCAGTTGCTTCAATGGTGTAAAGTATGATTTCTAAGGCAGATTCCCAAATAAAGACCCATACCAATAAAATAAGCACACACAGTACTATGAACCAGGGCGGCTTATAAGTGAAAGCAACCCATCATTAATGGTGATCCCGTGAGCTCGCGTATTGTATTGTTACGGTCATCGACGCCGTGAGTATTGCTATACATTGTCCTCCACAATCAGTATGTGGCTCTTCAAGAGCTTGTGTGATGCGCAATATTGAAAGGTAGCAATATTAAGTTACGAAGTTTTAGAATGAATCCTAAACTCTGCACCTTATTTTTTTAAGTAAACCTTGAGAGATTCTGAAAAAAAATTTAAACAAAATGAACACTAACTTGGAATACAGGATGATGCATACTGCGAATTGAATAATATAGCTGAAAACGACCAATTCAATATGAGAAACATGTGCGCAATCAAGCAAGCAAACAATTTTATGATTAGGGTTCATGCATGATTTGGAGGTTTTGAATAAAAGAAAGTTTAAGTTTAGTTGATGGTTGGATCTTGTTTTGATGATTATGAAATCATCATCAACTTGATTATGTGTTCTGATTAAATGTTTGTTGGGTAATCTTTGATGAGTTAGTCCTAATAATTAAAGGCTTTCATGAGATTAAAGACACAAATAAATGAGATCCAATTAACCGTTTTGTTATGTCTTAATGTAAGTTTTTATTAGTCTTTATGCTAGTTTAATAGTAGCGGTTTCGTGTATTAAGTAGTAGCAATTGTAAGCTATAAATAGATAGGAAATCATTGTAATGCAATAGTATCAGTAAAGCTTTTTTATTTCACATTGTGTAGTTTTGAGTGTGAGTTTTGAAGCTTGATATTCTACATTTGGTATCAGAGCGAGGTTCGATTTAAGGCAGGTTTGAGAGTCGGTTTCAAGAGAAGGTGTAGCCCTTCGTTGCGGGGCGGCGCAGCAAGGAACCGGGTTTAGTCATTAAGGGGCGATGGGTTGTTTTTGTGTTGATCAGCTTCCTTGTTCGTGAAAGGGGGTGTAAGTTAACTTTGATCATTGTTCCATCTTGAAGAGACTAACCGAGAGGAGTGAAAAACGAACAGACCAGATATGTCAAAGCAGGTGGCTTTTGATTTGGTTCGTTTTGTAGGTGCAAGAAGCGAGTAGAGTGTGTAGCTTGTCTTCTTGGTCGAGGAATAGGTCTCTCGGAACAGGTCTTATCGGAAAAGGGGTTGTTGCTTCGTGTTTTTTCATCGCGAGACACTTACCAGAGATGCATGATAAACGGCCAGGATGACATCAAAGCAGGTGGCTTTGATTCGGCTCGTTAGGCGGGTGAAAGAAAACAGGTAGAAGCGGATGGCTTTGTTTTCTTAATCGGTGGAAAAGTGTTCCTGAAACAAGCGTGAGTGAATAGTTTAGGGCTGTGATGTTATGATCACAAGTACAAGTCTTGTAAGGAGGTTCCATCCTTGATCGATTTGGTCGTGAGATAAACGAAAGGCGCAAAAAAGACGAGCAGGATGAATCAAAGCAGTGGGCTCTGAGTTTAGTTCATGTTGCAGGTATTAGAAGATGGTAAAGGTGTGGTCACCTTGTTTTCTTGATTGGTGGAATAATCTCACGGAATAGCATTGATCTATCGACACTTGTATGGTTGCCAGTATTGGAATTGTGATTTTGATTGCTTGATTTATTAAACATACCATTACAATATATAGTTCCTGATAGAATGTTCCAGATACGAAATAGGTCGGGCCTATCACTAATAATAAAGCCCAAGGCTTTTATGTAAATAATATATGACTAACACTCCCCCACAGGTTGAGCGGGAGATGATCGAACACTCAAACTGGTACGAAACTCTTCAAATAGCGCAGACGGCAAACCCTTCGTGAAAATGTCAGCATACTGGTAACGTGATGGCACATGAAGAACGCGAACTTGACCACGAGTAACCATATCACGAACAAAATGTATATCGATCTCAATGTGCTTGGTCCGTTGATGTTGAACCGGATTAGCAGTCAAATAAATCGCACTAACATTATCACAGTAGACAATAGTGGCAGACAATAATGGTGTATGAAGCTCACGAAGAAGATTACGTAGCCAGGCCGTTTCAGCAACTGCATTTGCAACACCTCTGTACTCAGCCTCAGCACTCGATCTAGAAAGAGTATGTTGCCGTTTAGAAGACCACGATAAAAGATTATCCCCCAAGAAAACACAATAACCTGAAGTAGAACGCCTAGTAGTAGGACAACCAGCCCAATCAGCATCAGAATAAGCAACTAGAGAACCAGTAGAAGAAGCATAAAGTTGGAGCCCAAAGTCCAGTGTACCACGAATATAACGAAGAACTCGCTTGAGAGCTGAAAAATGAGGCTCTCGAGGATCATGCATATGAAGGCACACCTGCTGTACTGCATAAGATATATCTGGACGAGTAAATGTCAGGTATTGCAAACCACCCGCAAGACTACGATATAAGGTAGGATCGGAAACAGGATCACCGTCAGAACTAAGCTTGGATTCTGTGTCAACTGGAGTCCGAGTTGGATTACATGTAGCCATATGTGCCCTGTCTAAAAGATCCAAAGCATATTTTTTCTGAGAGAGGAACATGCCTTTAGAGTCACGGGTAACAGATATTCCCAAAAAATAATTAAGAGCCCCCAAATCAGTCATATCAAACTCCTTATGTAGAGATGAGATAATACGATGAAGTAAATCTGTAGAGGAAGCCGTTAATACAATATCATCAACATAAATCAATAAATATGCAACCTCAGTGCCACGCCTATATATGAATAAGGACGAGTCACATCGACTTGACGAGAAACCAACCCGTAGAGCATAACCTGCAAATCGTTGAAACCAAGCACGAGGTGCTTGTTTCAGTCCATATAACGACCTCTGTAATCGACATACATGATGTGGAAAATGAACATCCATAAACCCTGGGGGCTGATACATATAAACAGTCTCAGAAAGATCACCGTTAAGAAATGCATTCTTAACATCAAGTTGGTGAATGGGCCAATTCCGAGATAATGCAAGACTTAGAACAGTACGAATAGTAGCCGGTTTAACAACCGGACTAAAAGTGTCATCACAATCAACACCAAGTTGTTGGGTACTACCGTTAGCCACGAGGCGAGCCTTGTACCTGCTCAAAGAACCATCAGCATGATACTTATGCCGAAACAACCACATAGACCGAACCACATTAACATTAGGTGGTTTCGGAACAAGAATCCAAGTACCGTTTTTAATTAATGCATTATACTCATCATGCATAGCATCTCGCCAGTTAGGATCAGATAAGGCAACAGAAGGAGACTTAGGAACAGGAGAAATTTGAGAGACATGACCATGAAAACGAGGATTAGGCTTAACAGTGCCAACTTGGGCACGTGTGACCATAGGATGAGTTCGAGTAGGAGGGTTAGGGGCCAAAGTATGGTGGGTGGTAGGAATAGGGGTAGGAATAGGAGACGGGGCGATAGTAGTTTGGGTCGGAGGTGTTGTGATTTGCATAGGTGAATGGTGGGTCGGTGTAGTAGGTGTTGTGGTTTGTGTAGGTGAGTGAGGGGGTGGTGTAGCGGGTGGTGTTGGGTCGAGGGTTTGTGAGGCTATAGGGGTTTCCTGCTCATTTGGAGCAGGCTGGGGTGGGGATTGGTTATAAATGACATGGCGAGTAATAGGAGATGTTGTATGGTCAAGAAACGTGTAAGATGGTGGGTTAGATTGAGTCACAGAACCATATGGAAATTGAAGTTCATCAAACGTTACATGACGGGAAAGAATGATTTTGTTTGTGGAAAGGTCAAGGCATCGATACCCACGATGATAAGCGGGATATCCCAAAAATATGCAAGGAGTAGCGCGAGGTGCCAGTTTATGAGGTGATTGGAGATGTGGGTAACAAAGACAACCGAATATACGTAAACGTGAGTAGTCGGGTTGCTTGTTAAACAATTTTGTGCATGGTATTTCGTTTTGGATGGCGGATGAGGGAATTAAGTTAAGTAAGTAGGCGGCCATATGTAATGCCTCGACCCAAAAGGTAGGTGGGAGGTGAGCTTGGAAAAGAAGGGTACGAATGACATTATTAATGGTACGTATCATCCGTTCTGATTTTCCATTTTGTTGAGAGGTCTTTGGGCAAGAGAATCGCATTTGAATGCCATTTCTAGCAAACAAATCAAGAAGGTTGGTGTTATCGAACTCACCACCGTGGTCACACTGAAAAGCCGCAATATCACATTTAAACTGATTATTTACATAAGAACGAAAGTGTACGAATTTTTGGAAAACTTCAGATTTAGCACGTAAAGGATAAATCCACAAATAATGAGAATAATGATCAAGAAATAACACGTAATATTTGAAACCACCAGAACTAACAATAGGAGAAGTCCAAATATCTGAGTGAACAATCTCAAAAGGTCGAGTAACAATAGAATTTGAACTAGAAAACGGAAGTCTCACATGTTTGCCAAGCTGACAAGCATTACAAACATGTGGAGACCTCTCTTTATTACACGAAATATAACGACGAGAGACAAGAGAACGTAACACTTCGTTACCAGGATGTCCAAGGCGTTGGTGCCACATAGTGGGACTGACAGAAAGCAAAGCATGAGGGACAGGAGAAGGTTGGGTAACCGGATATAGATCTCCTGAACTGTCACATCTTAAAAGGATATGACGGGTCAAGAAATCTTTTACGGAGAAACCAAAGGCATCAAATTCAATAGTACAATTATTATCTTTGGTAAATTGACGAACAGAGATAAGATTTTTGATTATATTGGGAGTAACAAGTACATTATTTAAGTATAGAGGACGATTAAAGGTAGGTAAGATGCTATGACCGGTATTGGTGACGGGTATGGTTTTTCCATCACCAACACAGATAGATGGATATAAACATGTATTATAAACGGTATTTAAATTACTTGTATGCGAATTGAGATGAGATGATGCACCTGTATCCATATTCCATGTCGGATCCTGAGTACTAGTCATGGTGCTAAAAGCACTTGGAAACCAACTTGATTGTGTCGGAAGCATAAATGGAGCCGTGCCCAAAATACCCGCTGAAGACAACCTATTAGGTAACATATACGGATCCACCGGTGCATTCAACATATTCCTCCAGCAACCTTTTATCCTTTTTTTTTTCTTTGTCTGCTTTCTTCACATGTCACCAACAAGAAACAAAAAGGATAGATATATTTGATATTCTATCCCACGTCACCTACATGAAACAAGAATGGTAGATATATTTGATAATGAACCACAAACTTGTTTTTTTTTTTTTTTTTCCTTGTGATTCTGCCGACGCTTTCTTTTTTTTTTTCTTTGAAGATAACCGAGATAGAGAGATATTTTAGGGTAGAATCGATTTTGCTCTTGATACCATATTGGAATTGTGATTTTGATTGCTTGATTTATTAAACATACCATTACAATATATAGTTCCTGATAGAATGTTCCAGATACGAAATAGGTCGGGCCTATCACTAATAATAAAGCCCAAGGCTTTTATGTAAATAATATATGACTAACAGCCAGGACTATAAGGGAATGGAGAAACAAGGTGTTAAACATTATGGCAGTGGAAGTTCAAATCAGGTGGCTTTGGAAGTGGCCAGGGAAGAGGTCGTGGATCCGGGATAGGTCGAGATGGTAACGGAAACGGGATGCCATGTTACATGTTACGGGGGTGTTTGTGAACAATCAACAGTGGTTTAGCTAGAGAAGACTTTGGACGTGACCGAGGTGGAGGTCGGGTGTTCGGAAAAGGAACGAGATACACGGACCGTTGAATAAGCTCGGGTCAACATTATCCAGATTACGGGGTGAATGTTGGGTAATCTTTGATGAGTTAGTCCTAATATTTAAAGGCTTTCATGAGATTAAAGACACAAATAAATGAGATCCAATTAACCGTTTTGTTATGTCTTAATGTAAGTTTTTATTAGTCTTTATGCTATTTTAATGGTAGTGGTTTCATGTATTAAGTAGTAGCAATTGTAAGTTATAAATAGATAGGAAATCATTGTAATGCAATAGTATTAGTAAAGCTTTTTTATTTCACATTGTGTAGTTTTGAGTGTGAGTTTTGAAGCTTGATATTCTACAATGTTTATGCATGATTCATTTTAGTTTGATATAAGAACTGAGATTTGTTTTACAAATCATAATAAGGGAAATGCCACAATACTTTAAAAAGGTTTTAATACAACTTTGGGTGCAAGTAATTGATGAGGATACATACTATACGCTGATGCTTGCTTGCTGCAAATCAACAGCCTTAACATGGCATAGATGGAGCTGCTTGCACTAATGGTATTGTACCTAGCTCGCCTCTAATATCAGCACGAATTATTGCTTGAAAAGGCTGAATTGATTATCTATTTTCCCATTAAGGTGAAATAATCAAATCAGAAAAGATGTTGTTTTCTTCCTTACTGAACCAGCCTGTACGTGACTCCATTTACGACGATAGCTAGTAATAAAGAGTGATCCGAGCTAGAGGAGTAGTTGATCCGTGGTTCAAAATTAATTAATTCCTTCTAGCTAATAGAATTAAAGGTTATAGTTTGCATTTTTACTGTTTTGCATATATCTCAAGAAGAATAAAATACTACCAACTACCATCTAATATCTACTTCTTTATGATGTTTTAAAACCTGGTTGACCCGGTCTCTTCAACCGTTCGAAAACCTGTCTAGATGTGGTGGAGTTTTTGCTTGAATGAAAAGCAGATTGAACCGCTTATCGGGTTTACTTGTTTGATAAACTGATGCAGGAGTATTATTGAGATTATTATTTTATTTAGTTTCTTATTTTATTTTCCAAGAATATTTTGTTAACTTTTTCTCCAAGTTTAGTTTTCCTATAAAATTAGGACTTGGGTTTATTGTATGGAATTATTATTGAGTTATGAATAAAAATTACAGACTTTTAGTCCTTTGTTAATCAACTTAAATCCAAGTTAGGGTTTATTGTTCGATTTCATCCAAATAATCGCGTATTCGTTGAATCAACGATTGTTGGAGTTACCTGATTATCGGTATTCTTTTTGACTCAACGATAGTTGGAAGGATTGTTTCTGGCATTCTTTGAAATCAACAGATTCAATTATCTATCCTTGTTTCACGCTACATCAGTTGGTATCAAGAGCCGAAGTTCCTGATTAAAATGTTAGAATATCCGTTTTTTGAGGCTGATGGTTCATCTTCTGATGAATGGGAAGATTATGGTGCGACTAGTGATGATTATGATGGACCTCCCATATTTGATAAATATGAAGAAGAATCGATGCTAGTTTATGATACAAATATTGAAGATGTTATTGAGGAAGAAGAAGGATTTATCGGGAAAGAAGGATTTGGTGGGGAAGAAGACAACAGTCAAGACTTCGTAGTTGTGGCTAATAATATTTATTTTTCAATGACCCAAAATATCATGATCGATAAGTTGGGTTTTAAGACGATCAAGGTTCGTGGTCGAGTCATTTTAAAGAAAGGAAACTTGATGCAAGAGATGCAAACTTGGATGCTACGAATACAAAGGACGAGTGAGGCAAACTCGAGGACGAGTTTTTCAAAGAAGGGGAGAATGATGCAGGAGTATCATTGAGATTACTATTTTATTTAGTTTACTTATTTTATTTTCCTAGAATATTTTGTTAACTTTTTCTCCAAGTTTAGTTTTCCTATAAAATTAGAACTTGGGTTTATTGTATGGAATTATTATTGAGTTATGAATAAAAATTACAGACTTTTAGTCTTTTGTTAATCAACTTAAATCCAAGTTAGGGTTTATTGTTCGATTTCATCCAAATAATCGGGTATTCGTTGAATCAACGATTGTTGGAGTTACCTGATTATCGGTATTCTTTTTGAATCGACGATAGTTGGAAGGATTATTTATGGCATTCTTTGGAATCAACAGATTCAATTGTCTATCCTTGTTTCACGCTACATCATAAACCCAGCCCGTTCATAAATTTTTTAAAAATAAATCTAGCACAAACTTTTTTTCTTCCATAAAGATTTGCAAGTTTGAGGGTAATCTACCATAGTCTGTTATAAAACACCTTAAAAAGATTTTAAAACATCATCAACTGCAAATTCAACCATTAAAAAGCTAAGAAAACAAGCATACTTTTATCAAAGGCAAAGTAAAGCAAGCATATAAGTTTGAAAAGCCTTTCGCCTCGATCCTAAAGAGCTACCTGTTAATAATTTGTCTAAATGAACATTATATGTTTGTCTAGTAAAAGAAGGTTTAATTTTAATAACAAACTCATTAAGGTAGGTTAAATACTAGTAAATGTTACAAAACTAAAAATATGAATACAACATTCATATAGAAAATAATGTTATAAACTCACAAGCCAATTACCAAGAAGCCAGATTCAAACACCACCAGAATCACAAGCTTTTTGAAACGGTGTAAGTAAAGACACAAATGTTGTATAAGCCTCGCAAAGAGCTCAGGCTCAAGTTGGCTCATTTTCACCCCTCGAGATAACCAAACCACTGTGCATAGTTGTTTCACCTCTTTTTATCTCCTTCATAAACATAAACCATTATTTTGATGAAATACTATTATCAAGTTTTATCATTGTATGAGGAAGCATATTTCCTAGACAGTTAAGAGCACCTTAATTAGTACTCCATGAAACTTATGCCTTTTTTACAACTTGAACTCGTTTTACGTGGCCTTATACTCTTAGAATAGCTAAAATCAGCCGATCATGTATTTTTAATTAGATCAATTTGTTGGTTGGGTAATTGAGTCGATACTAAGTTAACATTTTAAGTAATCCGGTCATGCAAAGGGAACTACAGTTAGTGTAAAAAAAACTGATATATACCGTATATTGGGGAACTACTTTTGAACCTTTCAAGAACTTTTTCAAAAATAATTCGTTGTGAATTTAGACAATATTTTAATGCACCAACATACACAATCTTGTGCAATTTTTAGAAAAATTTTCGAGAATTTAAAAGAATAAAAATTTTTCATATCCTTCACATTGGTAATCTTTACCCATTGCTATCCTACTGTATTATAACTTCCTTCATCCTAATATTATTGTCCGTCTTTTATATTCTTTATCCAAAATTTTGGGATATGTCCTCGTCAAAAGTTTTGATCAAATATCTCCGCATTGTGTCACAGTGAAAGTCTTGTTTTATCGTTTAGCACCTTTGGTGAGGACAAGTGTGTCTTTAATATAAGTCTCGTGGCACATTCTACTATTTGTCGTTGCGCTATATGTACAAAACACACTCATACGCCAAAAAGACAAGTAGCCGTTTAGCCTACACGGACATACTGTTAAATTTTCTATGTTTAGTATGTTGTATGTTAAATGATTTAGTGTATAATTTTATGGGCATAAAAATGATTTTTTTTAGATTAAAGTCATTTGACAAAAGCATAGAAGATGAGGGTCTAAACTGGAACATTGAAGCTTATATAAAAAAACCAACCTACATCTTGTTTTCATGACAAGCATAGAACCACCAGCTCCATTACATATGTTTTTCACCAAGTGTTGATTGTAATATTGTGATACCCTAGAACCGAGGTCACTTACCTTACCTTAAATTACGCTTATTTTTGAAATTTTTATTAAATTTTATTTGCTATATATTTTATCATTTTGATTGAAACCGATATTCGAGGTTATAATTTTGACGATTGACGATTTAAGAAGAACGATGACGAATACGATCCCGATGGATGCCCAAATTTCTATAATTATTGTCGTTTTATCGATATTGTAATTTTTCGAGAATTTTACTTTCGGTTCGTGTTAAGTCGAGTCGGGTGAGTTTTATTGCCTTCCAGGTACATTTAAAGTGTCCTAAAAATATTTTGGAGTGTTCGGGATGATCCCCGACTCCCGTAAAATTTTAAAAAATGACTAATGAGTCAATCCCGTAAACTTATAAGGTCGTTTTTGCTTAAGGACAAAAGAAAGCCTATATTGCACCCAAGGTCCCTCCCATTTTTACAAAAGGAGGAACCAAACACACACTAAACATTTTTACCCCAAAAAAATTTCTCACCCTGTCCTTTTCTCTCTTTAGGCCACCGGCCATATCCACCACCACCACCACCACCACATTCAAATTTCTTGGTTTTTGATTAATTCTAATTAAAGACCACATCTTAAAAACCTTTTGTAAGTGTTAATCCATGGTTTAATCCAACATGCATTAACATGATTTTTCCAAAAATTAAAAGATTTTTCAAAAGTTTATTTTGATGTTAATTAGGCATTTGCATGTTTAATTCAAGTATGAATGATGTTAAATCACTAAACAAATCAACCAAAATCAATTTGGTTGATGGGTTTTGATCACCCAAACCCCAAGGCTCAAGGGGGGGTGTTTGGGGGATCATGGTGGTTGATGTTTTGATGATGGATTATGTGTTTAATCTTGTTTTTACATGTTTTTGAATGGGTAAAACCATTTGCATGTTTGATTTTGTGATTGGGTTTTATGATGGATTTGAATATTAGGGTGTTTAGGACTGATTATGGTGATTGAGTATGATTAGGAGTGCTTAGGTTGATGTCTAGTGTCGATAAATGGGTTTGGAAACGAGCGTTGGATTAATTTTGGTATAGGTGATTTTAGGCAGAAAGTTTGAGGTGTTTTCGTAAAAATTATTTTGTAAACAGGTCTTGAGGTTAGGATATAGTTGTAGAGTGTCTTCTTAGCTTCGATTTGGTATAAGATAGAGCTTACGACTCCTAACGAGTCAAAAGTTACGATGTTTTGAAATTCGTGTACCGGGAGATGAAAACCGTCATAATCCGAAATTATGCTTGGTTTTAGGTCAAATCCCGGGGACTATAGGTATAGTTTGGTAAATGGTCAAAGGTTGATTTTTGGTCTCAAACCTGCATATTTGAGTCTATTATAAGACTTAGGTGTCAAATGGGTCAATGGAATATTTTAAATGGGTCAAATGAGTCCGACTTGGTCAAAGTGCAATTTCAGTCCGAAAAACGTAGTTTTGGTAAAGTGTTGAGTAACGGGTCGTAAAAGCGAAAAATTTTAATGGGATTAAATATGTGTTTTCTACAGGTCTTAAGGTATTTTTGAGAATTTTCTCAATTTTTATAAAAAGGTTTAAGTATAGTAAAACAGTGTCGTACTTTTGGTAAGTATCGGCAAAAAATGTGTAAAAGGGAATAACGTTAATAACATGGACGAATGATATAAAACGAGTAACACTTATTTGTTTGGTTTTGGTGTGAGTTGTAAATATCACAAGTGACTAATATGTATATATTATATACAGTACCTTAAGGTTTATAAATGAGATTACTCATTACGCGTTATTGGTTTGATAGGTGTTGATTTACCCGGGCATCTTCATCGTCGTCAGTGACCGTCACTCGAATCGTCGACTACTTGCTATATAAGGTGTGAATTTATAGCCTCGCTTATTATTGTTTTAAATTGTTTTACCCGCGAGGGAAATGCATGCTAGTTTTCAAAATGAACATATGTCATGAATGATTGTTGGACCCGAATGTTGCCTTTGAAATTGTGTTGAGTACCTAGTTGCAAAAGGCCCTAATTTCATGAACTATTAACTATTGTTTAATCCTAGCGTGGATTAGAAATAGCCGCTTATACAAAGTGATAGTACTATGGGGTTGACTACCCTATCCGAGACGAGGGCTAGTACGTTGATACCCCCTGCGGACGGATAATTTGTGATAAGAGATAAGGTATAATTGCAACTGATGCCTTAGTAGGGGCACTGGTTTCATCTGAATCACGCCGGTAATTATTACGTGGGTGATTGAGTTAACCGTTTAGTGTCATGAGCTTAAACACAATTGTCATAACCTTGAATATAGATTGTTTGATCGACAAGTCTATGAATGATCGTGAATGGTTTTATTACACGTATGTTCAAAATGAATTGTAAAACCTATGAATTCCACTCAACATTTTTGTTGACCAAATTTAGCATGTGTTTCAGGTAACCGATGAAGTGTAGCATGGAGCATGCATTGGATGGAAGTTGTGTGGGGCTTGGAGTCTACTTGTTTTTCCTCCCATTATTACTTGAACATTTTTAAACTTTATGTCATGTTGTTGTGAAAACTGTATCTTTTGGGGTTGAGATTCATGGGGACCGAAACGCAAACTCTGTTGTATCATTTGGGGTTGGAAAACCGTAGACATGTAACTTTTTAACAATTTTAATTTAAGTCCAAACTTTGACGTCTCTTTGGAGTCGTTCGATATATCTTGTGTGTGATGATAACTGCCTAGCACCCAAATGTTGTAGTTCCGCTGCGCATAGCATTTGGTGTTAGAGATTGGTAATCAGAGCCATGAGTTATAGAGAACTAGGTCGTTTTGAAAATTCCTAAACTATAACTTTTGGTGTCGTAAGAAATTGTCCAAGAGCACACAACTATCCTGCATGGCTCCGGTAAGGTTTATTTTTGTATTCATGGCATTGATGTATACTTTTGAGTTGAAGTATATATGTGGGTATTTATTACGTAGATATGGAACTACTATATGTAAACGTTGAAATTATACGTGGAGTACCCGATACCGTAATTCTTGTATTATTTATGCATGAGCATCATATTATCGCATTTTGGGCATGTGTACCACCTTTGCATTGCATTTGCATGCATGTATTTATAAATATTGAATAGTAATCTTACGTACCCTCCAAAATTCTCTGTTATTGCAGGAATGGCTGAGGTACCGCCTAACGGAAATGGAGACGATTACGTCGTTGGACACGAAGGGGGACCGTTTCCTCCGAACCCGCCGAATAATGACAATGGATGGATCGCTCCAAAAGAAGCGGTAGAGCCGGGAAATGACAGTGACAAAAGTGACGTGGACAACTTCAGTATCAGTAGCGATGGTAGTGAGGATTCTGAGGAAGAGCCCGAGGAACCGGTGGATGATGGAATTCCCGAGAATGCTGTCGGTCAGACCGTACCTGAATTATTTCAATCTCCAAATTCGCCAAAGGGTTATGAAGTGCCTCCGACCGACCGATATGAGCAGCAACCCGTTCGTCGCCCGATGGACAATTGTAAGGACTACCTGAGGACAGTGCCAGGGTTTATTCGAGTAAGTAATGGAAGTGGTGCAGAATCCAACAATATATCTAAGTCACAATCTATTCATGAGAATATCGCGAGGGTCTATTTTTCGAGACCGATACACTATTGGGACCCCGAGGGTCTTTTGAGGAGGATGGATAGGTTGATGTATGAGCGGTTTGTGGTGGAAACGAGGGTAATCAACAGATTCGACGAGAATGAAAGAGCACACCAAAGGTTATTGGCAAGAACTTCAAGGATTGAGTTTGATGGAAATGCAAACAAGAGTGATATCAACAGTCTGAGATCGATGATAGCGAACTTGAGTGCCAGTCTTGAACGAGTTAGGGAAGATCAAGCAAGATTGACTAGGATGCAGAGTTGGGAGCATCGAGTGAGAGCATCTTTGCCCCCAGATTGGAGATTTGTGTATGACTTGGAAATGGAAGCTAATGACTTCATGATCCAGCCACCTGCCAGAGGTGTTTGTGTCACTGTAGGAAATCATATAGCAGTTGAGTGTGGGTCTACGTCAGGGACGAAGAAGGCGACTGAATGTGGGCCGAACGACAAAGGAAAGAGGAAGATGGATGAAGAGGACGAGGAAGATAACGACGAGGAACCCGAGGAAGATGATGATGAACCGCCATCCAAGAGGTCGTGTGGATCACCACATGACTAGTTGCTTGTATTGTATTTTATCTTTGATCGTTGTAATAGAACTATTTTAGACTTTTGTATGATGGCATTGTGACGAAAAACTTGAGGACCTAAGTTTTATGGTGAATGGTTGTAGTGGCAATACTTGTCACAATTTTGGTTGATTATCAATACAATCCATGTTTACCTTTCATGATCTGTGATATGTCTTTAATTTGCTCTTTTGTGATATGAATTGATGAATATTAGTAACTTTGTAGCGATGTGTCGTTGTATTTATATTATGTCTTGAAAGAGAAATCCATCTTAATCTTGATGTGTATACTTACATTGTTTTTCTATTTTCCCTGTCTTTGCAGAGAGGTGTATTTGAGAACGCACCATGCCTCCAAAGCTAACAGCAACCTGTGTGAACACGATGATTCAGGAAGCCATTGCGAATGCGCTAGAAGCAGATCGAGCAGATAGAAACCCAGATCAAGGCAGAAATGTGGGGAGACAGCAAGCCCCAAGAGAGTGTACTTACTCTAGTTTTATGAAATGCGGTCCAACGTAGTTTCGTGGAACTGGTGGAGCTCTAGAACTCAGGAGATGGTTAGAAAAGGTCGAGAGTACTTTTGAGATTAGTGGTTGCTCAGAAGCGAATAAGGTCAAGTTTGCGGCTGCTACTTTTCTTGATGACGCATTGAGTTGGTGGAACATCCAAGTAGCCACTGTTGGGTTAGCAGTAGCGAATGCAAGAACTTGGGCTGCTACTAAGGCTCTTTTGACCAAGAAGTTCTGTCCTGAAGAGGAGTTGGGTCAATTGGAAGATGAGTTGAGGCACCTGACTTTGAGAAACAATGATATCACTGCTTACACCAGGAGGTTTAATGAATTAAGCCTTTTGTGTCCCGATGCCTTTGCCGATGATAGCAAGAAGATGAAACAGTACATCAAAGGTCTGTCCAGTAATATCAAGGGTGAAACGACTTCATCTAAGCCTGGGCCGTTTGATGAAGCGGTCCAAATGGCTCACGCGTTGATGGACGTCAAACTGCAAGACAAGAAGAACTTCATTGCTGAAGGAAACAAGAGGAAGTGGGAGGCAGCACAGAGCAATCAATCCCAGGGTCAAAGCCGAGGTGGAAACCGTAATAATCAGGGTCAGAACCGCAATCAGCAGTTCAACCAGCGAAGGAATGACGGGATGAGAGCTGTTACAAACCCCAGAGGAGCGAAGGTGAATCCCCACTGTGGTAGATGCAACTTGTACCATGTAGGGAGCTGCCCACCTGCGTGCGGAAAATGTGGAAAAGCGGGTCACAGGATGTCAGATTGCCGAACAAAGGGAGTAGCCACTGGGGCGAATGCTACGAGAGTGATGGGTTGTTTTGGATGTGGAGAAAGAGGACACAAGCAAGGAAATTGCCCGAAGGTTGGGAACAGGCAAGGAGGTAACAATGCTGCTGCCGTGTATCAAGTAGGGACGGTTGATAAACCACAAGGTCCTAACGTGGTTACCGGTACGTTTTTGCTAGACGCTTGTTATGCTAGTATTTTGTTTGATTCTGGTTCCAAAAAGAGTTTCGTAGATGTTAAATTTAGTCGTCATATCGATAGAAAACCGGTATTGTTAACGACTAGTTATAACGTGGAATTAGCCGATGGGAAAATCGTTAGTACGAATTCTATACTGAAAGGGTGTACCTTGAAGTTAGGAAATTACGCTTTTGAAATCGACTTAATGCCCATAGAGCTAGGATCGTTTGACGTGATCGTGGGAATGGATTGGGTGATGGCGCATAGTGCCGTGATCGTCTGTGGAGAGAGATTAGTTCAGATCCCGTTGAGGAATAGGGTCTTGGCTATGAAGGGAGATGAATGCACTTCTCGTTTCAAAGTGATTTCTTGTTTGAAAATGATGAAGTATGTAGAAGATGGATGCGATGTGTTTTTGGCACAAGTTTCTAGTGATGGTGACTTAGAGGCGAAGTTAGAAGAGGTACCTGTAATTTGCGAATATCCGGAAGTTTTTCCAGACGAGTTGCCGGGTTTACCACCCACCCGTGAGGTCGAGTTTCGAATCGATTTGGTGCCGGGAGCTGCACCGGTTGCGCGTGCACCCTATCGATTAGCACCATCGAGTTAAAGGAGTTATCGGATCAACTGAAGGAGTTGATGGATAAGGGATTTATTCGACCGAGCTCGTCACCATGGGGAGCGCCAGTGTTGTATGTGAAGAAGAAGGATGGATCATTTCGGATGTGTATTGACTATAGAGAGCTCAACAAGCTGACGGTTAAGAATCGGTATCCATTGCCAAGGATTGACGATTTGTTTGATCAATTACAAGGTTCCTGTGTATACTCAAAGATCGACTTGAGGTCAGGGTATCATCAACTGAGTGTGAGAGAGGAGGATATTCCTATAACTGCCTTTCGTACGCGGTATGGACACTTCGAATTTCGAGTGATGCCGTTTGGGTTGACAAACGCGCCTGATGTATTCATGGACCTTATGAATCGAGTATGCAATCCGTATCTAGATAAGTTTGTCACTGTTTTTATCGATGATATTCTTATTTACTCTAAGAGTAAGGAAGAGCACGAGAAGCACCTGAGAAAGATATTGGATCTGCTGAAGAAAGAGAAGCTGTATGCGAAGTTCTCGAAGTGTGAGTTTTGGTTAGAGTCTGTGCAATTCCTTGGTCACATAATTGATAGTAAAGGAGTTCGTGTGGATCCTGCCAAGGTTGAAGCGATCAGGGAATGGTCGGCACCGATAACGCCGACTAAAGTTCGACAATTCCTTGGTTTAGCTGGGTATTATTGGAGATTCATTGAAGTATTTTCGTTGATTGCGAAGCCATTGACAAAGCTTACCGAGAAGAATAGAGTGTATGAATGGGGAACTGAGGAAGAATTCGCTTTTAAAACTCTCAAGGACAAGTTATGTTCCGCGCCGATATTGTCATTACCTGAAGGAACCGAAGATTTTGTAGTGTATTGTGACGCATCTCGTAAGGGTTATGGAGCTGTGTTGATGCAGCGTGAGAAAGTGATTGCTTATGCGTCGAGACAATTGAGGAAGAATGAAGAGAACTACACGACGCATGATTTGGAATTAGGAGCTATTGTTTTTGCGTTGAAATTGTGGAGACATTATTTGTATGGGACGAAGTGTGTTGTATTCACTGACCACAAGAGTTTGCAGCACATTTTAGATCAAAAGGAGTTGAACATGCGACAAAGACGATGGGTAGAATTACTGAGTGACTATGACTGTGAAATTCGCTACCATCCTGGTATGGCGAATGTCGTAGCAGATGCACTTAGTAGGAAGGATCGAGAGAAACCTTTGAGAGTCAGAGCTTTAGTGATGACTGAGAGTGTTGATCTAACCGAAACAATACTGAAGGCTCAAGAGAGGGGATTAATGAAAGAGAATGTTGATGCTGAGAACTTGGGAAGAATGTTGAAACCTCTTTTTGTGATTAGGTCAGACGGGCTGAGATATTTCGAGAATCGGATTCTGTTACCGTTGTGTCCATCCGAGGAAGGAAAGCCTGGAGTACGAGATTTGGTTATGAACGAGTCTCATAAGTCGAAGTACTCGATACATCCTGGATCGGATAAAATGTATCATGACCTGAAGAAAGTCTATTGGTGGCCGAATATGAAGGCGGATATTGCTCGTTACGTTGGTAAGTGTTTGACTTGTGCGAAGGTTAAAGCCGAACATAAGAAGCCGTATGGGCTGTTGGTGCAACCAGAGATCCCAGAATGGAAATGGGAGAGAATCGCTATGGATTTCGTGACGGGTTTACCCAGAACTCCTAGTGGATGTGATATGATTTGGGTAATAGTGGATAGATTGACGAAATCTGCTCATTTCTTACCTATGAAGAAGACGGACAGTATGGAGAAGCTGGCCAGTGTGTACGTGAAGGAGATCGTTTGCAGACATGGAGTACCTTTACCGATCATTTCGTATCGCGATAGTAGGTTTACTTCGGAATTTTGGAAATCGCTTCAACGTGCGATGGGCACTGAATTGATTTTGAGCACGGCTTAGCACCCGGAGACTGATGGCCAGAGTGAACGAACTATTCAGACGATGGAGGACATGCTCCGAGCATGCGTGATTGATTTTGGAGGAAGTTGGGAACGCCACTTGCCTTTAGTGGAGTTTTCTTATAATAATAGTTATCATGCGAGCATCAAGGCTACACCATTCGAAGCGTTGTATGGAAGGAAGTGTAGATCACCTGTGTGTTGGAGTGAAGTAGGAGAAAGTCAATTGACTGGACCCGAAATGGTTTTAGAGACGACAGAGAAGATTGTGCAAATCAAGAACCGATTACTTGCTGCGAGAAGCCGACAGAAGAGTTATGGCGATAACAGAAGAAAACCGTTGGAATTTGAATTCGGAGATATGGTTATGCTTAAAGTTTCTCCGTGGAAGGGTGTAATTCGTTTTGGGAAGAAAGGAAAGTTGAGTCCGAGGTATATTGGACCATTTAAGATCGTTAAAAGAATTGGACCAGTAGCGTATAAGTTAGACTTGCCGAGCGAGCTTAGTGCTATTCACGACACGTTTCACGTATCAAATTTGAAGAAGAGTTTAGCGAATAAGGAATTGGTGATTCCTTTGGACGAGATTCAACTGGACGACAAAATGCATTTCGTGGAAGAACCCGTGGAAATTATGGACCGAGAGGTCAAGAGGCTGAAGCATAGTAGAATTCCGATTGTGAAGGTTCGATGGAATTCTAGGCGTGGACCGGAATACACTTGGGAACGTGAGGACTTTTTCAAGGAAAGGTATCCTCATCTGTTCCAGCGGCACGAAATGTGAGTATAAGAAGAGGCGAGCGCCGGGACGTCGCTCTCTTTAAGGAGGGGTGGATGTGATACCCTAGAACCGAGGTCACTTACATTACCTTAAATTACGCTTATTTTTTAAATTTTTATTAAATTTTATTTGCCATATATTTTATCATTTTGGTTGAAACCGATATTCGAGGTTATAATTTTGACGATTGACGATTTAAGAAGAACGATGACGAATACGATCCCGATGGATGCCCAAATTTCTATAATTATTGTCGTTTTATCGATATTGTAATTTTTCGAGAATTTTACTTTCGGTTCGTGTTAAGTCGAGTCGGGTGAGTTTTATTGCCTTCCGGGTACATTTAAAGTGTCCTAAAAATATTTTGGAGTGTTCGGGATGATCCCCGACTCCCGTAAAATTTTCAAAAATGACTAATGAGTCAATCCCGTAAACTTATAAGGTCGTTTTTGCTTAAGGACAAAAGAAAGCCTATATTGCACCCAAGGTCCCTCCCATTTTTACAAAAGGAGGAACCAAACACACACTAAACATTTTTACCCCCAAAAAAATTTCTCACCCTCTCCTTTTCTCTCTTTAGGCCGCCGGCCATACCCACCACCACCACCACCACATTCAAATTTCTTGGTTTTTGATTAATTCTAATTAAAGACCACACCTTACAAACCTTTTGTAAGTGTTAATCCATGGTTTAATCCAACATGCATTAACATGATTTTTCCAAAAATTAAAAGATTTTTCAAAAGTTTATTTTGATGTTAATTAGGCATTTGCATGTTTAATTCAAGTATGAATGATGTTAAATCACTAAACAAATCAACCAAAATCAATTTGGTTGATGGGTTTTGATCACCCAAACCCCACGGCTCAAGGGGGGTGTTTGGGGGATCATGGTGGTTGATGTTTTGATGATGGATTATGTGTTTAATCTTGTTTTTACATGTTTTTGAATGGGTAAAACCATTTGCATGTTTGATTTTGTGATTGGGTTTTATGATGGATTTGAATATTAGTTTGTTTAGGACTGATTATGGTGATTGAGTATGATTAGGAGTGCTTAGGTTGATGTCTAGTGTCGATAAATGGGTTTGAAAACGAGCGTTGGATTGATTTTGGTATAGGTGATTTTAGGCAGAAAGTTTGAGGTGTTTTCGTAAAATTTATTTTGTAAACAGGTCTTGAGGTTAGGATATAGTTGTAGAGTGTCTTCTTAGCTTCGATTTGGTATACGATAGAGCTTACGACTCCTAACGAGTCAAAAGTTACGAGGTTTTGAAATTCGTGTACCGGGAGATGAAAACCGTCATAATCCGAAATTATGCTTGGTTTTAGGTCAAATCCCGGGGACTATAGGTATAGTTTGGTAAATGGTCAAAGGTTGATTTTTGGTCTCAAACCTGCATATTTGAGTCTATTATAAGACTTAGGTGTCAAATGGGTCAATGGAATATTTTAAATGGGTCAAATGAGTCCAACTTGGTCAAAGTGCAATTTCAGTCCGAAAAACGTAGTTTTGGTAAAGTGTTGAGTAACGGGTCGTAAAAGCGAAAACTTTTAATGGGATTAAATATGTGTTTTCTACAGGTCTTAAGGTATTTTTGAGAATTTTCTCAATTTTTATAAAAAGTTTTAAGTCTAGTAAAACAGTCCGTACTTTTGGTAAGTATCGGCGAAAAATGTGTAAAAGGGAATAACGTTAATAACATGGACGAATGATATAAAACGAGTAACACTTATTTGTTTGGTTTTGGTGTGAGTTGTAATTATCACAAGTGACTAATATGTATGTATTATATACAGTACCTTAAGGTTTATAAATGAGATTACTCATTACGCGTTATTGGTTTGATAGGTGTTGATTTACCCGGGCATCCTCATCGTCGTCAGTGACCGTCACTCGAATCGTCGACTACTTGTTATATAAGGTGTGAATTTATAGCCTCGCTTATTATTATTTTAAATTGTTTTACCCGCGAGGGAAATGCATGCTAGTTTTCAAAATGAACATATGTCATGAATGATTGTTGGACCCGAATGTTGCCTTTGAAATTGTGTTGAGTACCTAGTTGCAAAAGGCCCTAATTTCATGAACTATTAACTATTGTTTAATCCTAGCGTTGATTAGAAATAGCCGCTTATACAAAGTGATAGTACTATGGGGTTGACTACCCTATCCGAGACGAGGGCTAGTACGTTGATACCCCCTGCGGACGGATAATTTGTGATAAGAGATAAGGTATAATTGCAACTGATGCCTTAGTAGGGGCACTGGTTTCATCTGAATCACGCCGGTAATTATTACGCAGGTGATTGAGTTAACGGTTTAGTGTCATGAGCTTAAACACAATTGTCATAACCTTGAATATAGATTGTTTGATCGACAAGTCTATGAATGATCGTGAATGGTTTATTACACATATGTTCAAAATGAATTGTAAAACCTATGAATTCCACTCAACGTTTTTGTTGACCAAATTTAGCATGTGTTTCAGGTAACCGATGAAGTGTAGCATGGAGCATGCATTGGATGGAAGTTGTGTGGGGCTTGGAGTCTACTTGTTTTTCCTCCCATTATTACTTGAACATTTTTAAACTTTATGTCATGTTGTTGTGAAAACTGTATCTTTTGGGGTTGAGATTCATGGGGACCGAAACGAAAACTCTGTTGTATCATTTGGGGTTGGAAAACCGTAGACATGTAACTTTTTAACAATTTTAATTTAAGTTCAAACTTTGACGTCTCTTTGGAGTCGTTCGATATATCTTGTGTGCGATGATAACTGCCTAGAACCCAAATGTTGTAGTTCCGCTGCGCATAGCATTTGGTGGGGTGTTAGAAATATTGTTGCTCCAATCGCGCGAAAAAAAGAAAAATTCTACTTGATGAAATGGGTGGTCTCGAAATTTTAAGACACGGTAATATTTTTACTTTTAAGACACAATATGGATCATATTTCTTTTTTGGTCGCTTGATTCCGTGTGTTTTACGAATCTCGCTGAGTAGGCTAAAACAGTTTCAAAGTTCTCTTAATTTTCAGTTTTGCATAACCTAAAATTTGTTGTACATTTTTATTATACTGATGTAATATAGGATTTGGTACAAGCGAATTTTCAAAATGAACTTTTAATGTAACACAAACCTTATTATAGGTCAACTACCATAAGACTATGAGTTGTCATTTGATGATTATAGTTGTGTTGTCAATAAATTTTTAAAAAATGCAAATTTGTCTTTATATTTATCGTAACAAAAATACGTTTTTTAATAATTTTTAATTAGTATAAGCATTATTTTTTTGTAAGCGACACAATTTTATCCATAATTTCTTTTAGTTTTCAATATTTGTACCCGGAAAGGCATCACCGGACCATTTGACCCTTTGACTTGCTGATCCGTTAATTTTTTATTTTCTTTTTAGCTATGTAGTGGCTTGTGGTGGAATTGTTGTCGGTACTGGTATTCTTGGTTTGCACATTCTGGAAGCATACGAGAACGCTGTGAAACATCTAATGAGGACATGACGAAACAGGGCCGCCCTAAGCTTATTTCAGCTCACTATCACAACACTTCCATTGATATTCTTCTCGTTCATGTTTTTCGAAGAAGTTATTAACTGGAATTCTCTACAGATTTCTGGTACGCTTTGGTTGGATTTCTAATTGCTTCGTTCAGTTTGCACTCCACTCACATTGGAAGTTGCAAACAATTCTGCAGCCGAAGTCACGACACAGCTAAGGCAAGTCTTACTGTCACCAAATTGCCACCTAACAATCCCGCAACCTAACAATCCCGCCACTTAAAAATCCCTGGACCTAACCATGAACAATTAGCCAAAGGTGTAGAATGGCTTGCAAGAGGAACCCCTGCCAAGAATGATTCGCCAACCATTGATGCGGCATTTGACACCCCCAAAGCAGGTTTGCAACGGAATAGTAATTGGGTGTCAGTAGGTGGATCATAGAACAAATGGCATACAAAGCATTGAACATAATTACATGATTTGAAATACAATTGATACAAATATGATTTTAGTACAATCAGATGAAACGTTAAATATCCGTTGTTACAAATATCCCAGTGAAAACAGATCCCCAATCATTATGATGCTCCTAAATGATGCTCAGTCCATGCTCAAATAATCCAGCTTAATTTCCTGAGAAAAACATGCTTAAAACAGTCAACATAAAGTTGGTGAATTCATAGAGTTTTGTAAAATCATAGTTCAGGACAGTAAATTGTCCTACATAGTGTTGCACAAAGTTTGATATAAAAATCAAGTGTAGGATCTCAAATATCCCATATAGTATTTCATAAGGTTTGGTAATAATCAAGTTCAGATATATTACTATGTTCCATGTATTAATGTACCAAATAATAAATGGTCAAGTTTAGAACCGCAAACATCACAAACATAGTATCACACAAAGCCAAATACTATAAGGTAATTACATTCCCATATTGCCCGAAACTAAGACTTGACAGTTAAGTCCTAGACAAATAAGGACCCTTCGCCTTATTAAAAGGCACCCAATAATAATAAGTTCTGACATGTGAAACATCTGTTGTCCTGGCCGAGGCACAGTGAGCATGACTCACCCAGATAGGGACGTTCAATCCAAAATAGATCTATTTATAACATTCAGGCAATTCAAAAATTCTAATAGCTTCAGATGCACGGGTCATGCGGGTTCATCTACAATAGGCAAATGTAATTAAGGGCAACAGTTCGGTTTGCGTTTCCTCGATCAACAGTTTATTAAGTATAAGTGTGGGGCCACGATCTCACGATATAAAAATCATATAGTCAAAACAAGTTATAGCATGTCTCCCCCTCGCGGGTTAGTAAAAACATAAATAGTAGTGAAAGGCGAGGCTATGAACTCACCTGAAAAGCAGTGTCCGGATAAAATCACAGATAGTCCAGATAGTATGCTCACGATACCGTTAATTACCTAAGTAATTTAAATGATCTCAGTATATGCATATACAATGCATAGATGCATCCATATAATTAAAGTGCATGCTTATGTTTTTAATATCTTGTCGTTTATTATCCGATCCGTATGTATTTATTTATACATAATAATATACATAGTGAGTCCTTCAAGTTTCTACGATTCACATTAAAAACCCTAAAGTTTATTTAATATAAATAACTTTAGTTAAATTGAACCAATGTCCTCAAGTTTATAATATTAGCCGAATAAATCCCTGGGTTATAAGTTTAAGGAAATGACGGTTTTAGTCCTTTTGGTTTAGGGTTTCTTTTATAGTTTTAATTAACTATTTAATAAAAGAAACTATGGCTTATTAATCTTTCGGCATATGGCAAAGCAAGTCCTCCGCATTTTAATCATGTAATACTTTTGGTTCTTGCCATAAGTAGTCCCGCGGGTTTATATAACTTTCGAAACATGGCAAGGATAGTCCCTCGAGTTATAATATAGATTAGGGCTTGCATAACTTATAAGTAATGACACAAAAAGTCCTTCAAGTTCATAATTAAGGTTTATAACCTATGTTAAGGTACGAAACAGCCCCTAGGGCTTGATTATGTTTCGGCTAGTGACACTATTAGTCCCTCAGATTTATAAAACGTAATGCAACTTTTGGCTAATTACAAAAATGGTCCTTAGGGTTTGTTAAGTCACGAATAGGATTAAAATGGTCCTTCTAGTTTCTGAAACACACAGTTTGACCCTTTTAGTTAATGTTTTCGTGTTATAAAGTTTCAAATGTTACGGTTTCACCCCTCAAGTTTACAAATTCATGTTTTTACCACGAAAACTCTCATGAACTATTTTCAAAATTTATAACTTTCCAAAGTGAGCTTATTAAGTTTTGGGGAGCTTATAAAATAAGCTAAAATGGCTAATGGGCCGTATATAGGTTATTGGGCCTAATTCGGCCCAACTATGAATCCGATATGTTTTAATGGGCTAATTTGGGTCGTTTTAGGTCCATTAACTTATAGAAGTAAGAATAGGATGGAATTTTTAGAAATAAGCCCGAATAGCTTATTGGTTTAGATCTGGGTCTCGGTTGGGCTTTAGGGTCTCGGCTTATAGCTTTTAAGTTTACTAAGGAGTGTTATCAACTAACCATAGGATTAATAGATCTAAGGTTTTAACTAGGTTTCATATAATTTTAACAAAATTTAACCATAATCCAATATAAAGAACATATCCCACGGCTACATTTATTTTGGGAGTTTCAAGATTAAATCTAGGTTTATTTTACAACTACATGTTTATGTGTTATTGATTAGATAAATTTTATACCCATCCTTGTGGAACCAAAACAAGCCGTGGCCTAGTATGGCTTATTCATGTGTTTAATATTTTGTATAAGTTTGTTTTACCATGGATCCATTTCGTATATTCTCTATACTCAAAATGATGCAAGATCTAGAGTCTTATGAATTTAAGTACGAGTGTATGCTTGAAATGTAAATAGGTAAATATTGAAAAGAGTATATAAGTGCTTACTTTGCTTATATAGTAATGTGAAGATGTTGACAAGAAACCAATGAACCTAAAATCAACTTAGGAAAACTATATGAACCCTAGCCTTGCATAAACCAAACCGTGACCTCCTTGTAACCTTCCTAGCTTCCTTTTACCCCAAGTTAGTGTTATGTAGAGTTAGGATTGTAAAGACAAGTATTTGAGGTATTGAAAGTGGTTTTTGAAAGGATTTGTGTATGGGTTTAATTGATGCCGAGAGGTAGAGAGAAGAATGTGGGAGATATTGTGAAATTGTGCTGAGTGTGTGTGTATAAAACACACGGCTAGGAGTACATGTATAGGAGATGTGAGATCTTTGGGAGATTAGGGAGAATCTAAGGTAGATTGTATGGGATATGGTAGATCTTTGAGAGATTTGAGTATGTTTTGTGATGTTTGTATGAGACTCGGTTTTCACGCAAGATATAATAGGATTTAGGATATCAATATAGTACTAATATATCTCCCCTAGATCTTGTAGGATTTGGAAGATATTCGTGTAGATTTCATAAGATATGGTGTTGATTTGGTTAGATTTGTCTAGGCAAAATGAAACGTGGGAATTAAGAGGATCCAAGAAAGCATTAACTTTAAACTCTTAGCTAGGCATGCTCAAGTAGAAGTTTGAAGTTAGTTTGTTTATGTGTTGTAACAGTGTGTATGAAAAAAGTATTTAAATAAAGTTTTATTTACTTAAATCCGACTAAATGTGTTTATGGAGTGTTTAATGCGTCGACTTAGTATAATTAGTGATATTTGTTTGATGTTTACAAGCCTTGGTTAAATGTACAAATGATTTGCGTCTAAAAATTTATTTACATAGTTTCGAGTTCGTCTTGGTATGTAATATTTTAGATTGTTGCTAGTAACTATTAATATAATTAATAATAGTTTATGCACATAAAATGTGTCTAAGAATAATAAAATAAATTTAAAAAGATAGCTCTATGGTTAAAATATCGAGTTTTTAAATAATATAAGTAAATAAATAATATTTACTATATTATTATCTTGTTTGTAAAAGTGGTCGATAAAAAATATTATAGGATGAGTGGTAATAAGAGTAAAACCAGTGACGTGTTAAAAGCCCAAAATTTGGGGTTTTACATCACCTACCCGTTATTTTAGCTTTGTCCTCAAAGCTTAAGAGGAAGTTGCTCGTCCAGGGAACAAGTGAGGACACTTTTTCTTGAACGTGTAATCTTGTGAACTCAAGTTTAGACTCATAGGTGATATTTTAGAAGATAGTTATTGATCGTATGATTCCGATGAGTACATTCTAATTAACAAAGTAACTTGTCTTTTATGTTTTGATAATTTACACATTTGGTCCTTCTATTTTTGTAATGTGACCCTTAGGGCACAATTAGTTTTATGAAAATAACTTAGGGCTCAAAATAGGTTTCAAAAGTGGCAAAATCAACCTCTAGGATTTTTAATCTGTGTTAAATCAACTAGGGATTCTTTCAAGTTTGTTAATGTCTACGTTTAGCCCTTAGAGTTTTAAAACTTTCGTCTCAATATTCTAGGGCTCATAATATGTTTCACAAATGGCAAAATAAGTCCCCGATAGCTCTAAAACTCAAGTTCAGCCCAAAAGGATTAGTAAAAGGTTCATTAAATCATATTCGAGTTCTAATAAGTTTACAAAGTGGATAAAATAGGACAAGTTCGTTTTAATTCTTGGTTTTTATTTAAGTGGGCTTCCCGATATACTTCTAGCTTGTGGAGAGCAAACATTAGTTTGACTTCAACGCTTCACTCAGTGAAATGGCTAAGATTATTGTTGATAGTGATTGGGTGGGAAGTTGCAAAGAATCTGCTTCATTTGTGGCTGAGCTGGGGCATAAGTTGCGTAGAGAAGAAGTACTTCAAATGATGGAAATCAAAGAAGAGACCAAGAATAAAGAAGTGTGCATCCCTGGTGAGATGCTGAATGGGTCATGCATCTACTGTTGGTGGTTCAAAATTTGCACAATTTCGACTTCTAAAAGGAGGAAGTCATTCATTTCAAGGCTTGTTAGACAATGGTATTGTCGAACTAATTGGACCCGAAGAGGAAGAAGATTGTCTAAAAGTATGAGACATCAATTATCTCTTTCTGGAGGTGACAAACATAACCCTACGATATACACCCATTGTGAGTTGGGCACGTCTTTTATGCTTGGGTTTGTTTTCCTCATCGATTTGAGAAATGCGAGCTTAGAAGATAGGGCATCCTCTGACCAAGTATTTTCGGGCATCGATACAAGAAATGACACTAAGTCTAGTGTCGATAAAGTTTGTGTTACCGTCGCCTCGAATGATCGAGGTTTCATTTCCTCATGGCAGATGAAACAGCTTTATTTTCTGTGACACCCCAAAGGGGTTAAATGAAACGGAAGTCGGCACCCCAAAAAAGGTTTAAAATGCAGCGGAAATGGACACCCCCAAATGGGGTCGAATGTAGCGGAAGTGGTATTTGGGGTTAAGGATAAGCTAAAAGTCAAGAGCACAATGCTTTGATCTAAAAGAGATGAACACGAATCTTCCTATGTTTTTGGGTGAGGATGTAATGACATCAAATATAAGTTATCTTATGGATAAGATATTACTGGAGGAAATCGCGAGTCAAAAAGGATTACATTCCACAACTGGATAAACAAAATAACATCAATTATGAGTCATGTCGAATATATTTAAGCTCATGTGATTATAAATTTCTATTTACATCGGTAAGCGTCCTCATCCATGTAAGGTAAAATATATAACTCCATTCGGTGACCTATGATTTCTTTATTCAAACGAAAAAGCGTCCCAATTCGTTTCAGTAAGGATTTCATAGCCCACCTTACCTAAATATTTCCGGTAAAGCTTATTATTTAGAATAAATATAACATCTAAGATAATAGATATTATTTAGATACTTTACAGTCCGTTTGCTTATAACCTTCGTCTCCAAACGTCCCATAACATCTTAATACAAAATTATAGATAAACTTCTGGTCCGGTGCTTAAGATTTCACTCTTAGACGTCCCATAACGTCTTGAGAGGAATCATCATTAACTTAGGATCAAGAGACTCAGGTTCCATATGTATAATATAGGATCATAAGTACCTTGATTTTGAGTTCCACCTCATCATCTAAAGATGCAAACCTATCCAAATAATACCACGTGAAGATACTAAAGGCAGACGTGTATAAGCCGTTAATAAGTCGTGTTCCGTAGATATACGTACAAAATTATAAGCGAGAGAAAATTAAATGTTGACGCGCGATAACGGGTACAAGAATATGTTTCAAACAAGGAACTCATATATACAATATAATGATATATTACAATCATAAGTATAGGCATTGTATCATATAGTTTCTTCTAGTAAGGTATATATACCTATATACACATAATAGCAAGTTCAAACATCTAATAAAATGTAGTACACGGGATAATGCTCCTTAGTCTGTTTTTAAATATTCCAGTATGTACGGTTGTGTAAATCCGTTCATATTATGTGTCCAGTCAGTTTTCCAAGTAGTCAAAAATAGACTAACCGGTTTATAGTTATCAATTAATTATAAGCAATAATTAGCGTATATGAAATGATTAGCGTATAAGCTTAAGCTTGATACACAATCAATCATGGAGGATTTTAAAAATCTTAGTATAATATTTTCAGGATTTATTTGGATTTCATTATAATAGCAACTCGTTTTTAGGCAATTCATTTATGTTACTGTATATTTTAGTTAAATACATCGTTGACAAGTATTAATAACTTCCATTTAAATTTGTTATTAATAATATCATTTAAGTAAAAGTATTTTACTTACCATTGTTGTATGTTACTTTTATGATCTACGTACATTAAATTTCATAATTTTTATGAACAGTTATAAAAGTAATAACACTTTATTACATTTAATTTAATGTCCCCAAAGTTTTCGCAAGTTAAATAATAACCCTTTGTTTACAACTTTCAGAAAATGATGGTTCTAGTCCATTTAGTTTAGGATTTGCTCAAGTTTTAATACATTAAATGAAATAAGGGGTCTAGGGTTTGCTTAAGTTTCGGTTATTGGCAAAACAAGTCACTCCTTGTTTTACTAGATGTACACTTTCTGGTTCTTAACAGTTTTAGTCCTTAGGGTTTAATAAGTCGCGAATGGCATTTATTACTCCTTAAACTTTCGAATATTTACAATATTAGTCCTTGTAATTACTGTTTTATCAAAACAAGTTTCAATGTCACGGTTTTAATTCATGAGTTTAATGAATTGACATTTTTAGTCCAAAAGTTTTTATAAGATATATTTTTGGTATAAAAACATTGTTTAAGTATAATATCACTAAGCGGGCTTATTAAATGTGTCAAAAGAGCTAATAGGCTTCCCAACCCTTATTAAGCTTACAAGATCCATTAACAATTTTTGTGAGCTAAGGATTTCTTAATGGGCCTAATTACATTTTTAGATCCATTAATATTACAAGTTTTACTACATAGGTCCATACGACAATAAATGGGCATAATGGGCTTCCTAATGGACCTAAACATATTTTAGTCAATTAATAATACTTAACCATTTATCTAGGTGTGAAGTTTATGAAACCTTACAAGCTTATTACTGTTTTGTAAAGATTAAGTCTAGATCTCTAAATAGAGAGTAAAAACCTACGGTATGTTTTATTTCTGGGTTTTAAATGAAATCCAAGTTGGTTATAAGTTTGTATATTAATTATAAGCTTTATAGTATTCCAAGATAAAGTCCAATCTTGTTTTATGTTTACATTTAATTTACGAGGTCCCAAAAATTAAGATTTAGGGTTTATTATAAGTTTACAAGTTTATTACAAGTTCAAAAATGAATCAGATAGCCCAAGCTATATTTCTTTTCCATGTGTTTTCATTATGAAATCTAGGTTTAAAAAGTAAATTTTAAAGTCCATACATAAGATATAGGTTTTTACAAGTTTGTTATAAGTTCGACAGGATTTAATCAAGATCTCAAAGAAAAAAAAATCTAATTTTAGATTTTTCCAAGATATATAAAAGTATAGTTAAGTTTACCAAAGACATGGTAAGGATTTTCAAAGATACATTAAGATTTCTAAAGGAAGAAAAAAAAATCTAATTTTAATTTTTCCAAAATTTAATTAAGTTCTTCCAAAATATAATTATTCAAGAAAAGATTTCCAAAATCCCTTTTAGATTTTTCTAAGATATATAAAAATTTATTTAAGATTTTCCAAGGTTTTCCAAAATTTATTTTAAATTTTTCAAGAATTTCCAAGATTTTCAAAAATCTATTTTAGATTTTACAAGATTTTCCAAAATCTATTTTAGATTTTCCAAGATTTTCTAAAATCCTTTTTAGATTTTTGTAAGATTTATGAAAATCTGTTTAGATTTACCAAGGTTTATAAAATCAAATTTATATCTTCCAAAGATTTTCATTTTCTTATTTCCAGGGGTTTGTTATGTATTATGTTGTTTGTGGTTATAATGCATTGTTCGGGCCATCATACTTCAGAAGCCATTCTATAAACGTTTGAGGAGCGAGGGCACTTTAAATTGTAAACCCAACCACTCAATCAAAATATAATATCGAGATGGAACATCTTTAGTATAAAGCTCCCTACTAACATGACGTTTATAAGTTTCATTAAATACGTTAAGTATTTTAATATTCTAATATTTTCATAAAGATATTAAACAGTCGTAATACATAAAGTACGTAAATAGTTAGCATCTAGTACTACCATAAATATAAATGCATAGGATACTGAATTGCATTTAAATCATATAGTTAGGGATGCTCTCTATGCTAAATGCTCTCTAAGTATGTCCCCGTCAAAAACCTAGTTTTTGAAATCTATGTTTTTGAAAATTTTGTCCGGTTATAGTTCAGTTAATAAATTAGAAAAACAATTTTATTTTCGATCTGATTCTCTGTAACCATTGCTCTGATACCATTCTGTGACACCCCAAAAGCAGGTTTGCAGCGGAATAGTAATTGGGTGTCAGTAGGTGGATCACAAAACAAATGGCATACAAAGCATTGATCATAATTACATGATTTGAAATACAATTGATACAAATATGGTTTTAGTACAATCAGTTGAAATGTTAAATATCAGTTGTCACAAATATCCCAGTGAAAACAGATCCCCCAATCATTATGATGCTCCTAAATGATGCTCAGTCCATGCTCAAATAATCCAACTTAATTTCCTAAGAAAAACATGCTTAAAACAGTCAACATAAAGTTGGTAAATTCATAGAGTTTTGTAAAGTCATAGTTCAGGACAGTAAATTGTCCTACAAAGTGTTGCACAAAGTTTGATATAAAAATCAAGTGTAGGATCTCAAATATCCCATATAGTATTTCATAAGGTTTGATAATAATCAAGTTTAGATATATCAGTATGTTCCATGTATTAATGTACCAAATAATAAAAGGTCAAGTTTAGAACCGCAAACATCACAAACATAGTATCGCACAAAGCCAAATACTATAAGGTAATTACATTCCCATATTGCCCAAAACTGAGACTTGACAGTTAAGTCCTCGACAAATGAGGACCCTTCGCCTTATTAAAAGGAACCGAATAATAATAAGTTCTGACATGTGAAACATCTGTTGTCCTGGCCGAGGCACAATGAGCATGACTCACCCAGATGGGGACGTTCAATCCCCAATAGATCTATTTATAACATTCAGGAAATTCAAAAATTCTAACAGTTTCAGATGCACGGGTCATGCGGGTTCATCTACAATAGGCAAATGTAATTAAGGGTAACCGTTCAGTTTGTGTTTCCTCGATCAACAGTTTATTAAGTATAAGTGTGGGGCCACGATCTCACGATATAAAAATCATATAGTCAAAACAAGTTATAGCATGTCTCCCCCTCGCGGCTTAGTAAAAACATAAATAGTAGTGAAAGGCGAGGCTATGAACTCACCTGAAAAGCAATGTCCGGATAAAATCACAGATAGTCCAGATAGTATCCTCACGATACAGTTAATTACCTAACTAATTTAAATGATCTTAGTATATGCATTTACAATGCATAGATGCGTCCAGATAATTAAAGTGCATGCTTATACTTGTTTTTAATATCTTGTCGTTTATTATCCGATCCGTATGTATTTATTTATACATAATAATATACATAGTGAGTCCTTCAAGTTTCTACGATTCACATTAAAAACCCTAAAGTTTATTTAATATAAATAACTTTAGTTAAATTGCACCAATGTCCTCAAGTTTATAATATTAGCCGAATAAATTCCTAGGTTATAAGTTTAAGGAAATGACGGTTTTCGTCCTTTTGGTTTAGGGTTTCTATTATAGTTTTAATTAACTAATTAATAAAAGAAACTAGGGCTTATTAATCTTTCGGTATATGGCAAAACAAGTCCTCCACATTTTAATCATGTAATACTTTTGGTTCTTGCCATAAGTAGTCCCTAGGGTTTATATAACTTTCGAAACATGGCAAGGATAGTCCCTCGAGAAATAATATAGATTAGGGCTTGCATAACTTATAAGTAATGACACCAAAAGTCCTTCAAGTTCATAATTAGGGTTTATAACCTATGTTAAGGTACGAAACAGCCCCTAGGGCTTGATTATGTTTCGGCTAGTGACACTATTAGTCCCTCAAGTTTATAAAATGGTCCTTCTAGTTTCTGAAACATACTGTTTAACCCTTGTAGTTAATGTTTTCATGTTATAAAGTTTCAAATGTTACAGTTTCACCCCTCAAGTTTACAAATTCATGTTTTTACCACGAAAACTCTCATGACCTATTTTCAAAATTTATAACTTTCCAAAGTGAGCTTATTAAGTTTTGGGGAGCTTATAAAATAAGCTAAAATGGCTAATGGGCCGTATATGGGTTATTGAGCCTAATTCGGCACAACTATGAATCCGATATGTTTTAATGGGCTAATTTGGGTCGTTTTAGGTCCATTAATTTATAGAAGTAAGAATAGGATGTACTTTTTAGAAATAAGCCCGAATAGCTTATTGGTTTAGATCTGGGCCTCGGTTGGGCTTTAGGGTCTCGGCTTATAGCTTTTAAGTTTACTAAGGAGTGTTATCAACTAACCATAGGATTAATAGATCTAAGGTTTTAACTAGGTTTACTATAATTTTAACAAAAATTAACCATAATCCAATATAAAGAACATATCCCATGGCTACATTTATTTTGGGAGTTTCAAGATTAAATCTAGGTTTATTTTACAAGTACATGTTTATGTGTTATTGATTAGATAAATTTTATACCCATCCTTGTGGAACCAAAACAAGCCGTGGCCTAGTATGTCTTATTCATGTGTTTTATATTTTGTATAAGTTTGTTTTACCATGGATCCATTTCGTATATTATCTATACTCAAAATGATGCAAGATCTAGAGTCTTATGAATTTAAGTACGAGTGTATGCTTGAAATGTAAATAGGTAAATATTGAAAAGAGTATATAAGTGGTGACTTTGCTTATATAGTAATGTGAAGATGTTGACAAGAAACCAATGAACTTAAAATCAACTTAGGAAAACTATATGAACCCTAGCCTTGCATAAACCAAACCGTGACCTCCTTGTAACCTTCCTAGCTTCCTTTTACCCCATGTTAGTGTTATGTAGAGTTAGGATTGTAAAGACAAGTATTTGAGGTATTGAAAGTGGTTTTTGAAAGGATTTGTGTATGGGTTTAATTGATGCCGAGAGGTAGAGAGAAGAATGTGGGGGTATTGTGAAGTTGTGTTGAGTGTGTGTGCATAAAACACACGGCTAGGAGTACATGTATAGGAGATGTGAGATCTTTGGGAGATTAAGGAGAATCTAAGGTAGATTGTATGGGATATGGTATATCTTTGAGAGATTTGAGTATGTTTTGTGATGTTTGTAAGAGACTCGGTTTTCACGCAAGATATAATAGGATTTAGGATATCAATATAGTACTAATATATCTCCCTAGATCTTGTAGAATTTGGAAGATATTTGTGTAGATTTCATAAGATATGGTGTTGATTTGGTTAGATTTGTCTAGGCAAAATGAAACGTGGGAATTAAGAGGATCCAAGAAAACATTAACTTTAAACTCTTAGCTGGGCATGCTCAAGTAGAAGTTTAAAGTTAGTTTGTTTATGTGTTGTAACAGTGTATATGAAAAAGTATTTAAATAAAGTTTTATTTACTTAAATCCGACTAAATGTGTTTATGGAGTGTTTAATGCGTCGACTTAGTATAATTAGTGATATTTGTTTGATGTTTACAAGCCTTGGTTAAATGTAAAAATGATTTGCGTCTAAAAATTTATTTACATAGTTTCTAGTTCGTCTTGGTATGTAATATTTTAGATTGTTGCTAGTAACTATTAATATAATTAATAGTTTATGCACATAAAATTTCTCTAAGGATAATAAAATAAAATTAAAAAGATAGCTCTATGGTTAAAATATCGAGTTCTTAAATAATATAAGTAAATAAATAATATTTACTATATTATATCTTGTTTATAAAAGTGGTCGATAAAAAATATTATAGGTTGAGTGGTAATAAGAGTAAAACCAGTGACGTGTTAAAAGCCTAAAATTTGAGGTTTTACAACACCTACCCGTTATTTTAGCTTTGTCCTCAAAGCTTAAGAGGAAGTTGCTCGTCCAGGGAACAAGTGAGGACACTTTTTCTTGAACGTGTAATCTTGTGAACTCAAGTTTACACTCATAGGTGATATTTTAGAAGGTAGTTATTGATCGGGGTAAAAGCTGTACAATACCTACGTACTTATCCAAATGTACCGACTTTAAACACTTACAATTTAATCGTTATGCTTTACCAACGAACTTTCAAATTTGTTCCGTCTTTACCAATATTGCCGTGAAATGACTGTATTACCCTTTTAGATGACTAAAATACCCTTTAGACATGTTTGGTAGGATGAATAGAAAGGCAAGAAATCGAATTGCACATCTTTCTCTTATTTGTGCGCTGTTGAGAATAGAAACGAAGAAATGAAAAGTCATTCTCTTTCCACCTTATTGTTTCTTTATAAATTGTAAAGAATGCTAGGAATGAAATTTTTAAAAAGGCAGTTTCTTGAGTTCATTCCCACATAATAACAAGAGACAAAAATAAAAAGGACAAACTAATATAAACCCTACCCCCACTTTATCGATTTGTTCTATAACAGGCATCAATTTACACTTCTTCAAATATTGAACTTATGATTCATTTGCCTGCTAATTTTTTCCCTTGTTTCTTCTCTATTATCCTAATCACGATCTTTAATAAATCAAAGATGCCTTATCTTGCTATTAATTTAATATGTTGGGTGTATAACCATGGATATTTTTACCAATCTTTCTGATTTTATATCCAAAAGATGATCATAGTATGTATTTACGTTTATTTTATAAATATATGTTTTGCACAACAAGTGAAATCTGTATAAATTGGTTTAGGATATGTTGATAATGAACAAGTTATCGGTGTAATTCCATTAAATAGTATTCCCAAACAAAAGAATCGATTGTTCTTGTCAACTCGGATATCCAGAAAGCAAATTCAGTTTATGTAATTATGTTAAAGAAGATAAGGGTAATACAGTCATTTTACGGCCATATTGGTAAAAACGGAACAAATTTGAAAGTTCATTGGTAAAGCATAGCGATTAAATTGTAAGTGTTTAAAGTCGATACATTTAAATAAGTACGTTGGTATTGTATAACTTTTCCCTTATTGATCGTATACTTTCGATGAGTACATTCTAATAAACAAAGTAACTTGTCTTTTATGTTTTGATAATTTACACATTTGGTCCTTCTATTTTTGTAATGTGACCCTTAGGGCACAATTAGTTTTATGAAAATAACTTAGGGCTCAAAATATGTTTCAAAAGTGGCAAAATCAACCTCTAGGATTTTTAATCTGTGTTAAATCAAATAGGGATTCTTTCAAGTTTGTTAATGTCTACGTTTAGCCCTTAGAGTTTTAAAACTTTCGTCTCAATATTCTAGGGCTCATAATATGTTTCACAAATGGCAAAATAAGTCCCCGATAGCTCTAAAACTCAAGTTTAGCCCAAAGGATTAGTAAAAGGTTCATTAAATCATATTCGAGTTCTAATAAGTTTACAAAGTGGATAAAATAGGACAAGTTCGTTTTAATTCTTGGTTTTTATTTAAGTGGGCTTCCCGATATACTTCTAGCTTGTGGAGAAAAAACATTAGTTTGACTTCAACGCTTCACTCAGTGAAATGGCTAAGATTATTGTTGATAGTGATTGGGTGGGAAGTTGCAAAGAATCTGCTTCATTTGTGGCTGAGCTGGGGCATAAGTTGCGTAGAGAAGAAGTACTTCAAATGATGGAAATCAAAGAAGAGACCAAGAATAAAGAAGTGTGCATCCCTGGTGAGATGCTGAAAGGGTCATGCATCTACTGTTGGTGGTTCAAAATTTGCACAATTTTGACTTCTAAAAGGAGGAAGTCATTCATTTCAAGGCTTGTTAGACAATGGTATTGTCGAACTAATTGGACCCGAAGAGGAAGAAGATTGTCCAAAAGTATGAGACATTGATTATCTCTTTCTGGAGGTGACAAACATAACCCTACAATATACACCCATTGTGAGTTGGGCACGTCTTTTATGCTTGGGTTTGTTTTCCTCGTCGATTTAAGAAATGCGAGATTAGAAGATAAGGCATCCTCTTACCAAGTATTTTCGGGCATCGATACATGAAATGACACTAAGTCTAGTGTCGATAAAGTCTGTGTTACCGTCGCCTCGAATGATCGAGGTTTCATTTCCTCATGGCAGATGAAACGGCTTTATTTTCTGTGACACCCCAAAGGAGTTAAATGAAACGGAAGTCGGCACCCCAAAAAAGGTTTAAAATGCAGCGGAAATGGACACCCCCAAATGGGGTCGAATGCAGTGGAAGTGGTATTTGGGGTTAAGGATAAGCTAAAAGTCAAGAGCACAATGCTTTGATCTAAAAGAGATGAACACGAATCTTCCTATGTTTCTGGGTGAGGATGTAATGACATCAAATATAAGTTATCTTAAGGATAAGATATTATTGGAGGAAATGGCGACTCAAAAAGGATTACATTCCATAACTGGATCAATTATGAGTCATGTCGAATATATTTAAGCTCATGTGATTATAAATTTCTATTTACATCGATAAGCGTCCTCATCCATGTAAGGTAAAATTTATAACTCCATTCGGTGACCTATGATTTCTTTATTCAAACGAAAAAGCGTCCCAATTCGTTTCAGTAAGGATTTCATAGCCCACCTTACCTAAATATTTCTGGCAAAGCTTATTATTTAGAATAAATATAATATCTAAGATAATAGATATTATTAAGATACTTTACAGTCCGTTTGCTTATAACCTTCGTCTCCAAACGACCCATAACATCTTAATACAACATTATAAATAAACTTCTGGTCCGGTGGCTTAAGATTTCACTCTTAGACGTCCCATAACGTCTTGAGAGGAAATCGTCATTAACTTAGGATCAAGAGACTCGGGTCCCATATGTATAATATAGGATCATAAGTACCTTGATTTTGAGTTCCACCGCATCATCTAAAGATGCAAAATTATCCAAATAATACCACGTGAAGATACAAAAAGCAGGCGTGTATAAGTCGTTAATAAGTCGTGTTCCGTAGATATACGTACAAAATTATAAGCGAGAGAAAATTACATTTTGACGCGCGATAACGGGCGCAAGAATATGTTTCAAACAAGGAACTCATATATACAATATAATGATATATTACAATCATAGGTATAGGCATTGTATCATATAGTTTCTTCTAGTAAGGTATATATACCTATATACACATAATAGCAAGTTCAAACATCTAATAAAATGTAGTACACCAGAAAATATTCCTTAGTCTGTTTTTAAATATTCCAGTATGTATGGTTGTTGTAAATCCGTTCCTATTATGTGGCCAGTCAGTTTTCAAAGTAGTAAAAAATAGACTAACCGGTTTATAGTTATCAATTAATTATAAGCAAGAATTAGCGTATATGAAATATTTAGCGTATAAGCTTAAGCTTGATACACAATCATTCAAGGAGGATTTTAAAAATCTTAGTATAATATTTTCAGGATTTATTTGGATTTCATTATAATACCAACTCGTTTTTAGGCAATTCATTTATGTTATTGTATTTTAGTTAAGTACATCGTTGTACGAGTATTAATAACTTCCATTTAAATTTGTTATTAATAATATCATTTAACTAATAGTATTTTTCTTACCATTGTTGTATGTTACTTTTATAATCTACGTATATTAAGTTTCATAATTTTTATGAACAGTTATAAAAGTAATAACACTTTATTACATTTAATTTAATGTCCCCAACGTTTTCGCAAGTTAAATAATAACCCTTTGTTTACAACTTTCAGAAAATGATGGTTCTAGTCCATTTAGTTTAGGATTTGCTCAAGTTTTAATACATTAATAAAAAAAAGGGGTCTAGGGTTTGCTTAAGTTTCGGTTATTGGCAAAACAAGTCACTCCTTGTTTTACTAGATGTACACTTTCTGGTTCTTAACAGTTTTAGTCCTTAGGGTTTAATAAGTCGCGAATGGCATTTATTACTCCCTATACTTTCACATATTTACAATATTAGTCCTTGTAATTACTGTTTTATCAAAACAAGTTTCAATGTCACGGTTTTAATTCATGAGTTTAATGAATTGACATTTTTAGTCCAAAAGTTTTTATAAGATATATTTTTGGTATAAAAACTTTTTTTAAGTATAATATCACTAAGCGGGCTTATTAAATGTTCCAAAAGAGCTAATAGGCTTCCCAAACCCTTATTGAGCTTACAAGATCCATTAACAATTTTTGTGAGCTAAGGATTTCTTAATGGGCCTAATTACATTTTTAGATCCATTAATATTACAAGTTTTACTACATAGGTCCATAGGACAATAAATGGGCCTAATGGGCTTCCTAATGGACCTAAACATATTTTAGTCAATTAATAATACTTAACCATTTATCTAGGTGTGAAGTTTATGAAACCTTACAAGCTTATTACTGGTTTGTAAAGATTAAGTCTAGATCTCTAAATAGAGAGTAAAAACCTACGGTATGTTTTATTTCCGGGTTTTAAATGAAATCCAAGTTGGTTACAAGTTTGTATATTAATTATAAGCTTTTCAATATTTCAAGATAAAGTCCAATCTTGTTTTATGTTTACATTTAATTTACGAGGTCCAAAAAATTAAGATTTAGGGTTTATTATAAGTTCACAAGTTTATTACAAGTTCAAAAATGAATCAGATAGCCCAATCTATATTTCTTTTCCATGTGTTTTTATTATGAAATCTAGGTTTAAAAAGTAAATTTTAAAGTCCATACATAAGATCTAGTTTTTTACAAGTTTGTTATAAGTTCGACAGGATTTAATCAAGATCTCAAAGAAAAAAAAATCTAATTTTAGATTTTTCCAAGATATATAAAAGTCTAGTTAAGTTTACCAAAGACATGGTAAGGATTTTTCCAAAATTTAATTAAGTTCTTCCAAAATATAATTATTCAAGAAAAGATTTCCAAAATCCCTTTTAGATTTTTCTAAGATATATAAAAATCTATTTAAGATTTTCTAAGATTTTCCAAAATCGATTTTAAATTTTTCAAGATTTTCCAAGGTTTTCAAAAATCTATTTTAGATTTTACAAGATTTTACAAAATCTATTTTAGATTTTCCAAGATTTTCTAAAATCCTTTTTAGATTTTTGTAAGATTTATGAAAATCTGTTTAGATTTACAAAGGTTTATAAAATCAAATTTATATCTTCCAAAGATTTTCATTTTCTTATTTCCAGGGGTTTGTTATGTATTATGTTGTTTGTGGTTATAATGCATTGTTCGGGCCATCATACTTCAGAAGCCATTCTATAAACGTCTGAGGAGCGAGGGCACTTTAAATTGTAAACTCAACCACTTAGTCAAAACGTAATATCGAGATGGAACATCTTTAGTATAAAGCTCCCTACTAACATGACATGTTTATAAGTTTCATTAAATACGTTAAGTATTTTAATATTCTAATATTTTCATAAAGATATTAAACAGTCGTAATACATAAAGTACGTAAATAGTTAGCATCTAGTACTACCATAAATATAAATGCATAGTATACTGAATTGCATTTAAATCATATAGTTATGCATGCTCTCTATGATAAATGTTCTATAAGTATGTCCCCGTCAAAAACCCAGTTTTGGAAATCTATGTTTTTGAAAATCTTGTCCGGTTATACTTCAGTTAATAAAATAGAAAAACAATTTTATTTTTGATCTGATTCTCTATAACCATTGCTCTGATACCATTCTGTGACACCCCAAAGAAGGTTTGCAGCGGAATAGTAATTGGGTGTCAGTAGGTGGATCACAAAACAAATGGCATACAAAGCATTGATCATAATTACATGATTTGAAATACAATTGATACAAATATGGTTTTAGTACAATCAGTTGAAATGTTAAATATCAGTTGTTATAAATATCCTAGTGAAAACAGATCCCCCAATCATTATGATGCTCCTAAATGATGCTCAGTCCATGCTCAAATAATCCAGCTTAATTTCCTGAGAAAAACATGCTTAAAACAGCCAACATAAAGTTGGTGAATTCATAGAGTTTTGTAAAATCATAGTTCAGGACAGTAAATTGTCCTACATATGTTGCACAAAGTTTGATATAAAAATCAAGTGTAGGATCTCAAATATCCCATATAGTATTTCATAAGGTTTTATAATAATCAAGTTCAGATATAGTATTTCATAAGGTTTGATAATAATCATGTTCAGATATATCAGTATGTTCCATGTATTAATGTACCAAATAATAAAAGGTCAAGTTTAGAACCGCAAACATCACAAACATAGTATCGTACAAAGCCCAATACTATAAGGTAATTACATTCCCATATTGCCCGAAACTGAGACGACAGTTAAGTCCTCGACAAATGAGGACCCTTCGCCTTAATAAAAGGAACCCAATAATAATAAGTTCTGACATGTGAAACATTTGTTGTCCTGGCCGAGGCACAGTGAGCATGACTCACCCAGATGGGGACGTTCAATCTCAAATAGATCTATTTATAACATTCAGGCAATTCAAAAATTCTAACAGTTTCAGATGCACGGGTCATGCGGGTTCATCTACAATAGGCAAATGTAATTAAGGGTAACAGTTCAGTTTATGTTTCCTCGATCAACAGTTTATTAAGTATAAGTGTGGGGCCACGATCTCACGATATAAAAATCATATAGTCAAAACAAGTTATAGCATGTCTCCCCCTCGTGGGTTAGTAAAAACATAAATAGTAGTGAAAGGCGAGGCTATGAACTGACCTGAAAAGCAGTGTCCGGATAAAATCACAGATAGTCCAGATAGTATGCTCACGATACAGTTAATTACCTAAGTAATTTAAATGATCTCAGTATATGCATATACAATGCATAGATGCGTCCAGATAATTAAAGTGCATGCTTATACTTGTTTTTAATATCTTGTCGTTTATTATCGGATCCGTATGTATTTATTTATACATAATAATATACATAGTGAGTCCTTCAAGTTTCTACGATTCACATTAAAAACCCTAAAGTTTATTTAATATAAATAACTTTAGTTAAATTGCACCAATGTCCTCAAGTTTTTAATATTAGCTGAATAAATCCCTAGGTTATAAGTTTAAGGAAATGACGGTTTTAGTCCTTTTGGTTTAGGGTTTCTTTTATAGTTTTAATTAACTAATTAATAAAAGAAACTAGGGCTAATTAATCTTTCGGAATATGGCAAAACAAGTCCTCCACATTTCAATCATGTAATACTTTTGGTTCTTGCCATAAGTAGTCCCTAGGGTTTATATAATTCAACTCCGGTCCTTGTAGTGTTCAACTTATGAAGTAGACCGGAGTCTGGACTGTGTCCCTATCCGTCATAAGTACTGCACTTATTGCTCCGTGTGTAGCCGACAGATACACGATGAGCTCTTCCTTAGGTCGGGGTGCCACTAGCATGGGAAGAGCTGCGAGGTGCTGCTTAAGCTGACCAAAAGCTTCCTCATCTTCCTTTGTCCAACAGAAATCTCCCTTCTTGATGCACCTCTTTAGCCCGACCAACTTTCCATTTAATGATTGTACCTCTTTTCATGTCTGAGGAGACGGTAACTGTAGTACCACGTCCGTCTTTTCTGGGCAAGGTTTGATCCCATGTGGATCGATCATGTATCCAAGTAACATCCCTTCAGTTGCCCCAAATGTGCATTTTTTGGATTTAGTTTCATATTAATCCTTCTCAACGTGTCAAACGTCTCCTGGACGTCGCGGAGAAGTGCCTCCTCCGTATGACTTTTGATGACTAGATCGTCAACGTAGACCTTAAGGTTACGGCCTATCTGTGAGTCGAAGGCTTTATCAACAAGCCGCTGGTATGTTGCCCCGGCGTTCTTTAGTCCGAATGGCATTTTTTTATAACAGTATACGCCCTGACTAGTATAAAACGCCGTTTTCTCCGCGTCCTCTTCCGCCATCTGGATCTGGTGATATCCTTTGTACGCGTCTAAGAAGCACTTAAAGGGATACCCACATAAGGATTCCACTTTCCAATCAATCTCTGGTAACGGATAGCAGTCATGTGGACAGGCTTTCTTTAGGTCTGTGAAGTCCACACACATGCGCCACCTCCCATCATGCTTCTTGACCATGACCGTGTTGGATAACCACTCGTGGTAGTATACCTCGTGCATAATTCCTACATCCACTAATTTCCGTACTTCATCCAATATTACTTGGGTGCGTTCTGGTGCTTGACCATGCTTCTTTTGCTTAATGGGAGGATATCCCAGGCGGATTTAGAGTTTATGTTCCGCAATCGCACGCGACACACCCGTCATATGCTTGGGCTCCCATGCGAATACATCCAAGTTTGCTTTTAGAAGAGAGCACATGGCCCTCTTGCCGCTATCCGAGAGTGTTCCTACTATGGAAACCTCTTGTTCCAGATAATCGGGATGGATTGCCACCTTCCAGTTAGGAGGTGGTGATCGATCTATGATGAGAACAGGTAGGACTGGTGTTGTCACGGTATGACATTCGGATGCTGGTATGATTGAGTTATAGATGGTGACAATTCCTCCTTATAAAGGGAATTTAATCATTCCGTGAGCTATAGAGGGTACTGCCTGTATGGCCAGGATACATGGTCTACCTATGATCCCATTGTATGGAGAGTGTGAGCGTATCACCATAAAGTTCATCCACGCCGTCGTGGAATGCTCTTCATTCCCAATGGCTATGAGCAGACGTAGCTTTCCTATTGGCCAGATGGTGTCTCCACTAAAGCCGATGAGCGACGACGTGGCCGGTACTAATTAGCTTCTTATTTCTGGTCGTAGTTGTACGAAACAGTGTTCGTACAGTACTTCTGCTGATGACCCTCCATCCACATACATACGGCGAACATTGTGTGTTCCAATGCTTACCTCAATCGTGAGAGGTGCATCGGCTACGTCACTTGCCATGATGGGAGGGAATGAGATCTCGCTGCCGCGTGAAAATCTTTGACTAATTTTCTGCCTTGTGCGGCGCCGCTAGGATTAGATCATGTATATAGTTTAAGGTTTGTCTTTTTGGGGATCCTTCTTATCGTGCTTCTTGTTATCCTTCCCGTCCTTCCAATCCTTGACCAGATGTTTGAGTTTGCCTGACTTGATCAGTGACTCAATGTGCTTCTTGAGCTGGATGCACTCCTCCGTGCCGTGACCTTTGTCGTTGTGGAATTCACAAATGCAATTTCCTTGACGACGATCCACCGGATTCGTCATCGGAGGAGTTCTCGGGAAGTTCGCTCATTCTGTCAACAAGATCTCCTGGTAGGACATCTTTAAGGGGGTGAACTTGTCCTCCAGCCACCCTCCTTTGTTTTGGCTCTTGTAGTCCGAGCCCCTTCCACTGCCTTGGTTGTTTCGATCACCCGACTGTCTTCTGGACTGGTCGTTTGATCGATAGTTGTTTCCCTTTGTAGGATAGGCCGCGGCTACCGCGGTTTCTCCTTATATAAAGTTCCTGACCCTTTCCATGAGGTCGTCATATCTTTCCGGTCGCTTGTCATTGAGACATCTAATTAATTCCCTGTCTGTTATGGCATGCATACAATCAGAAAATTTTAAAAGTTCCGGCATTGTCTTTGTGCGCGTGCACTCGTCATTGAAGCGTTCGGTGAAGGCCTCCGTAGATTCCCCAGGCTGTTGCTTGACGGTTGCCAATAAGACCAGGTCCCTATTATCCTTCTTTCGCTGAGTATAACTGTTTTTGAATGCAGTACGTAGTTCAGTGAAGCTATCAATGCTTCGGGGAGGAAGTCCCTCAAACCAATCACGAACATTGCCGATCAAGGTTGAATTGAACATCTAGCACCATATAGGCATGGGCCACCGTTCGATTTTTGCCTGCGTGTCAAAAATCTTTAGGTGATCATCCGGATCACCAAACCCATCATAAGTCTTGACGTACGCCGGCATGCGACGCTTTTTATCCTCGGAGTAATTCCGTATGCGGAGAGTAAAAGGGTCTTCCCTGGGATCACACCATGGACGGGTGAGATTATGGTCACACCATGGGCGGGAGAGATCTTCCTCTTCTGCCTCACGATAATAGGGGCCACTGTAGTACCCTTCATCGTCTGGCGGCGGTGGAGGAGTACGCCTAGGTCGGCGACGCTTGGGTGGATGGTCATCTGAATCCTCTCCTGATGGACCGGGGGAAGGGGGCGGTGCCCCACCTTTTGGTAAGGGATCCTCTCTATGAGAAGAGCTAGGAGCCTTTTTCCCGGTATTCATCCTATCCCACACACTTGTGCGGCGATTTTTCCTGGTTAATTCCAGGTCCGGCCGTTCGGCTGGGTCATCGGATCTATCTCCTTCTTCACGAGATTGCACTAGTTCCTGCATAACACGATCCCCTATGTGCTCGAACACATTCCGAGGTTGAGGGGTTTCCTCAAAGAGGTTTCATTCGTGGGGTCGTGCCCTCCTCTTCCTTTGAATCTGAGGAGAGGTGTCGGATACGGCCCTGCCAAAGTTGAGCCTAGATTGGAGGTTCCTACCTAGGTTTAACCTGGACGCGATTCCTGTGACGATCCTCTCAAAGTTCTGTGTGAGAACTCGAGCGAGGTCTTCTTCACTAAGTGGTTCGACTTCCACTTCTTCCTCGGTCGATGGCCTGCGCGGCTCCTTATTAGGGGGCTTAGGCGCACTCCCTGGATCAGGGTTGTCCAAGGTTGAGGTTGGTGGTGCGGTGATAGCGGACGTTCCTACTCCACCCATGGACTGAAAAACGCTCCGGTTATTCGGTCCACCTGTTTTGTTGCCGGGGGACTGAGTGAGGATGAGTATCCCATCCCCTGTGGACTTCCGATTCGCAGGATTCGTGTTCCTGGGGTTTCCTTGCAGATGTCCTTTCGTCATTGAGAGAGAGAGATCGAGATGAGGTTTGCTCTATCTTTGTGTATAGGTCCTACGGATGGCGCCAACTTGTTGATACAAAAGTTGGATATCCTTGCTAGACCCGAATTAGGCTTAATTCAGGTTGGATGGGTTCCGACTCCTGCACCAAGTGAAATATTTGGTTGGATCCTGCACACTAAAACAACACGCGTTAGGCTTACCGTGGGAATGTATCCCACGATTAGACTCCGGCGTGAGAGTAAGTAATCGGTTAGGGTTTAAGAATCGGATGGGAGTTGAAAGTGTAGAATGTAATACCTTTGTGGAACCCTTGGGGGTTCCTTATATAGGCAGTGAAACCCTAATGGGTTGTCACTGATACTTCGGCCCCAAGAAAAGGATAAGTACCAGAATTAGCTTGATTGTTATCTTCTAATTATGGTGAGTGTATATCCTCTCATTTGGGGTAAATCCTAATCATAATAAGAGTATGATTTTGTCTAACCCTGTACCGGCCGTGCCAGATCGTGGGCCGCACACATATATGCGGACATTGTTCATTAAAGCCCATAAGCTTAAATGATATTAATCCAACCCATCAGTAATGGGCCGGATGCGGGTATTACCCGTGGACCGGGTTCATGACCCGGCTAGGGACTATACGTCATCACAGATTAAATAGGATAAGTCAAAATAACTTATTATAGAGCAAACATGAATGTGTCAGAACAGTGCCAGTTTAATACAATATCTTTAAGTAATTCAGATCATTAATTTGAAAAAAAATATTGGTAGGCTAATATGAAAATAAGCAAAAAAGTTGAGATAAACCAAAATCTTTTAGTTTATTTTAAGACTTATGATATCATAATAAATTTATATTAACTTACATGTATTAAAATAAGCCGAAAACAGAAAGGTTATGTAATCTAAGTTCAAATGAGCTTATGTTTCATAAGCCAAAATAAACACGTTAATATAAAAGTTGACGGATATATTACTATTGTGAATCATGATGTAAGGGAAAATGCATGGATGACTGAGATTTAGTCATATAGGCAATATACTTATATGTATGTTTGTGACAAACTTATAGTACCTTACGAGCCCCTGAGCTTATAAGCTAGTACGTAAAAACTTATGCTTTCGTTTTTACGCAACTAGCTTATAAGCTCAGGGGCTCGTAAGGTACTATGTATTTACGTACTAGCTTATTATTTCTAACATGCTCGACACATAATCTAACTTGTAAGTTTGAATAGAGTAGAGTACTACGTATTTAATTTCAAGAAGACACACATACAGTCACTTGCGTCTGATCGATTATTTACCATCTATTGGATGAACTTACAAACAAAGTAATTCTATGCGTGTTGAGTAGTTGTCCAACCATTTATTATAGTCCTTCACATTTACTTCTTGATGATAGTCATACAGATAAAGGTTGTTGTATGCATTCGGATTAAAGAGTGTGGTTCTTTTTTCCTCACTTATTTCATTACAACTTTTTTTTTAATATCAAACTTTATAAAGATAATGTAATGGACATTCCTCATTGGCGATAGTTGATCAAGTAGTGTTGTGTACAAAATATAATAGAAGTGTAAGTAAAACCATATATGTTGTAACTATCGACTCAAGCTCGAGCTATCGATTTTATTACGAGATGATGGGTCCCAAGCTAAAGTTATAAGCCTCGCAAAGAGCTCGGGCTCAACTTGGCTTATTTTCACTCATCGAGACAACAATATACCAAACTACAGTGCATAGTTGTTTCAACTCTTTTCAACTCCTTCATAAACATGACCCCATTTTGATAAAAATATGTTTAGTAACTTTTTATCAGTGGGTTAGAGGAAGCAATTCCTAGACAGTTAAAGGCAAGCACCTTAGTACGAAAGTTATGCCTTTTGTATAATAAAATTTACCTTCGTAGTGGAATTCATTTGCAAAAGTGCAAGCACTTGAAATCCTTTTTACGTGGCTTCAACACGAATATTACATTTTTAAGTAATCCGGTCATCCAAAGGGAACTATGGTTAGTGTAAGAATAACTGATATATTCCCGATGTTGTGGAATTTCTTTTAAAAATTTCAAGAACTTTTTCAAAAATAAATCGTTGGTCAATATTCCCGATGTTGTGGAACTGATATATTCCCGATGTTGTATTTGAATTTAGTCAATATTTTCATGCACTAACATACATGATCTTGTGGAATTTTTAATTTTTTTGGAGAATTTAGACAATTTTTTATAACTTCATTCATCATAATATTATTGTTTGTCTTATAGTATTCGTTATCCAAAAATTTGGGTTATGTCCTCGGAAAATGTTTTAATCAAATTTCTTCGCATTGCGTCACGGTGAAAGTTTTGATAGCAATCTTTTTATCGTTTAGGGCCTTTGGTGAGGACAAGCGTGTCTTTAGTATAAGTCGCACGTTCTACTTTTTGTTGTTGTGCTACATGTACAAAACACACTCATACGCCAAAAAGAAAAAGAGGTAGATAACTAGCCATTTAGCCTACAAGAGTGTTAAATGTTCTATGTTCATTGTGTTGTATGTTAAAAGATTGAGTGCACAGTTTAAGGGCATAAAAATGAATTTCTCTAGATTAAAGTCAATTAGACAAGAACATAGAAGATGAGGGTCTAAACTAGAACATTGAAGAGTATACAAAGAACAATCCCTAGCCGGAGCATTATTGAACCACCAACTCCAATAAGTAAGTTATCACTAAGTGTAGTTCACATCTCTCAACCTCATAAACTTCTTCCTTTGATTTGCAACAGCGCACAGATCACTTTATCCATATTTTTCATGATGCAAATAGTACTTAAGCCATCCCATTTTCTGACACATACTCGGTCATACGCCAAGAGGATGTGTGGGCACATGCAGTATCAAAATCAGTTATACCATTAATATAAACAAACCTCCTCCGCTCCCCTATCACAATCCACTCCTCAATGGTAATGCAACTACTAGGACCCACCTGTATCGTATCATAGGAGACAAGTGGGTTCTACGAGTTGCATTACCATTGAGGAGAGGATTGTGATAGAGGAGCGGTGGAGGTTTGTTTATGTCACTAGTAAGGCTGATTTTGACACTGAAGGTGCACACACATCCTCGTGGCGCAATAAGGAGTATGTTTCGGACAATGGGGATGGTTTGAGTACTATTTGCATCATAAAATATATGGATAAAGTTATTTGTGCGCTGCTGAAAATCAAAGGAAGATGCACTAGTGCATCAGGTTGAGAGTTACTCAGAACAAGTATGCTAGCTCTATGTGCTTGTTACAGTCGTCACGGAACTTGAAGGCCGAGAAAGCTGCTACTAAAGCAGAAGTCCTGAATACGAAGCTACAAACCGTCTCAAATGATTTTACCCGAGCTGATAATTTATTGCAACGAGTCCTCTTTGATCTCGGTCATAGATGTACTCGTTGGCATTTGGGTCCTAGAGATGGAGTCTGAGGTAGTCTATTACATGACTAAGTCTTTTTTAATATTAACGTCTTGAGTTTGACTACTGTAAATGTGTGTAACTTGCATAAGTGAATAGTAACTCTGAGTACACAATATAAATAGTGCTAAATGACCAAACAAGCTTGGCCTAATACAAACAGTATAATCTACTAACAATTGCATAAGTGAATAGTAACTCTGAGTACACAATATAAATAGTGCTAAATGACCAAACAAGCTTGGCCTAATACAAACAGTATAATCTACTAACAATTGCATAAGTGAATAGTAACTCTGAGTACACAATATAAATAGTGCTAAATGACCAAACAAGCTTGGCCTAATACAAACAGTATAATCTACTAACAATCTCGCAGTTGGAGCGAGAGGACCTAAAACGCTCAAACTAAACGTTTAATTTGCATAACTGAATAATAAATTTGAGTACAATATAAATAGTGCTAAATAATTAAACAGGCTTGGCGAAATACAAACAATCTAGTCTACTAACAGTACTAGGTGTGAATGTGTGATAAATAATATGGTTTCCATGTCTTAAATAAGTTTATTCAATGGTGAGAGCGGACCACGATTTTCAGTGAGGTGATGCACAAAAAAATGTTATGCTAATTAACTGAAAGAAACTGAGATATCACAAATCTTCTTGGGGTTGCACACCAAAAAACGGCAGTTTGAAATTGTTTTACACTTCGTGACCTCAAAACAGGGTAGCCCGTACCACATTCGGCACTTATGTGGGTTCGCCACAATAGATGAGGTTATTGTAGTAATATATTTCAAGGGGCTTGTTGTTCCGGTGGTGTTTGGATCTGTCTTTTTGTTTGTTGTGAGCTTAATACTTTATTTTCCATTTCATAAATCATATTTCATGCTTGTCATGTTAAGATGTTGTATTCATATTTTCAGTTTCGTAGTCTCTTATTAAAATCACTTTCTTTTACTAGACAACCTTTTATGATCGAGGCGGAACGCTTTTCAAACTTATGTACTTACTTTCCTTTGCATGTGATAAAAGTATGCTTTTTTGTAGCTTTTTAATCGTTGAATTTATAGTTGATGATCTTTTAAAACCTTTTTAATTGTTTCTTCTTTGATGATGTTTTACAATAGACTATTGTTTCTTCCTTGTGCTGCAGACGTCAATATTACCAAGGTCGCTTTTATGACATAGTCAACCATCAAACAACATGCAAGGTGTGTTAATTTTCTGTGTGTTTTCAATATTATCACATACCGCATTACCATTAAAGGTTCCGATATTACTCTCAACCTGAAAGTTGTGTGTTCAGTGAAATCAGATATCTCGGCATGTGTGTTAAGTGAAGTTGTGGTAAGTTAGGAATTTTTATTTTTTTTTTGTAACCGTGATTTCCGACACATTGGCTGACTAATCCACGGGGTTTGAGCCCACCGCCACACAGCCTCAAATCGGGTAAAAAACCAGGTAAAGCCTTGCCTTTTCAGGAGTGGTAAGTTAGGATTTCCATATTGTGATTATGTTATTTTTTTTTGTTTCCCTTTGCATTGACATTTGAAATGGGCTTTTGTATCAATAAGTTTGATTATTTAAAACTGCATTATATTTTATCAAAAATAAAAAATAAAAAATATTGCATTATGCATGTTGTATGTTTTGTTTATATTTTATTTTTTATGGTTAGTTTAATTTTTAATAAGAATCAACCACTCATGGGTGGCCTAGTGGCAAAAGAGTTTGTGGCTATCACTTCAAAGTTTGTGTGGTCTTAAGTTCAATGTCTCTACTAAGTGCAAATAACGTTGAAGTGGTCACGTCAACCTCGTGAAAAGGAAGGTTTTACCTAGTTTGTGTGTGTGGCACTCGGTTCAAACCCCGTGGATTAGTTGGTCAATATGTAAGAAATCATGGTTAAAAAAAACTTTCCATAAGAATCGAAACCAAAAGAATGCTACCAATCATCATTTGGTCTATGAACTTCATTTCTTAGATAAGTGATAATAAGAAAAGTAGAATGTCAAATTCACAACAACTTGCTTTTTCATTCACATGTATCAAGTTAAGAGTCAAAGTTTGTCTCTTTGTAAAGTTTATAACAATATATTTGGCAGTTTGAATAATATTCAAAAATAGGAGCAACAAAAAATGCAGTTAACACAATTCAAAAATAAGTAAACATTTTGCGTCTTTCATCCGTTATCTAGAGTAAACTTGAAAAGCTTTGTAGACTGCATAAAATTTCAAGATCTTGGTTATGGGCGTAATATACCTTTGGAATTGAAGTCATATTTGAAGAGTCAAAATCAATATACATCAATTGAAAAAAATGAAAAATACATAGATTACATATTAGTATAGTCCAATTTTATTACTTTTTCAAGTGTTTAATCAAATAATTCAAATAAAATATTGATGGGTAAGAAAAAAAGGCTTCCTTTAATAGAGTATAGATTTTGTTGCTAAGTTAATAGTTTTGTTAGTTTTGCTCGACAAAACGGTTCATAAAAGGCATATCATCAAATTTCTAGTTCAGTTTGCAAAATTCAAAAATTATCAATGTTTATAGACTTTAGTTGCAGCACCACCGTTGAGAAAACCAGTGAAGCAAAGAACATTATATGAATTACATATATCGCGCAAAACGCTTTAAACTATTAGATCCTTTCAAGGTAACATCATTAACAAATTAACAATAGTGGCCTTGGCAATGGTAAAAGAAACAACACTACCACATAAAAGGCTAAATAGAACGGTGAAAATGCCTTGTAAAGAACGGTTTTGAACCGATCTAACAAAGGGTGATCTTTTTAAGACAGGTTATATATAGATCGGTTCGTAACCGTTCTTTTTAGTCTTTTAATTAGAACGGTTGTTTCCTCAAAAACTGATCTATTTGGGCGTATTTTTTCATGTTTATATTGTAGTAGTTAGATCGGTTTCAAACCGATTTAATTAAGAAATATATGGAAAAAAAATTACAAATTTTTCATTTTCCCAGATTTATATTATACAAATGTGAATGTTTTTCATAATTTAATTCTTTACCAAATAAAATTGTTCCAAGTTTTCTATATATATTGAATAATATTCTGGTACAAACAACTACAATAAAGATGAGCATTCGATTATAAGCCAAAGTAACTTAAACTAGAAACTGACAATTGCAACATAGTTCTAAACCCTCAAAATATGCACTTCACAAGTCCAACTAACTACTTCAAAATCCGAGCTGCTTCGTTGCAAATATAGGCACACATCCACAATAGTGTAAAAGCACGAAATGTCGCCACCCACGAGACATAATCATTCAAACATCCTGTTGAAGAAATTCTATATATTAGCCATAACACCAGTAAAATCCATATCAATTCCCATAAACCGTTAACTATCTAGTGTTACAACTGAATCATATATAAAATCCCTTTTAACAAATTAGGGGTTATGAGATAAGGAGTATACGCCAAAACTAAGTTCATAAGCCCACATATAAGCCGAAACAAACACTCACTGAGTTCCAGGACTAAACTAGCGCAAAAACTACACCATTAACTTAATATTGCAAAACAACACCTACAATTATATCAATTTACATAAACCAATGTTCCATGGACAATAAAAGCATCCAATTACATCATAAATCACCCAAAAAATTACCATACAAAAACACGTGAAATCAACGTTTATTACAGCTTCAACGACACTAAATGAAACACAAATATCTAATCATACATATAGACCCCAAGTAAAGAAAGCCTTAAAATGTATTTTTGTAGCATAATTAGACGGATAAGCATATCAATCAAGAAAACTATGAAGTAAAAGAAGTCTTAAATAAGCAACTAAAATATGAAAAACTTGCAGTTCTCGCAATCATACTAACTCCGCTATACTATCATCTTAAAAGTTATGGCACCAACAAAAATGCTTCACTTTACGACAGCCAAAGCACTATATCAGATCACGTAAACAACTGATAACAAAATTACAGCTAGTTATGTTTGTGTTTCAACCCTACAAATTATAGACAATCTGGATACTCTATCTAGAGGTGACTTAGCGATCTCTAGTTGAACTGTTATTAGCTACTTTGTGCAATTTGCCTTAGTGCAAGAGAATACCTCATTAGTAGGTGTCACGCCATAATGAAAACCACGTATTGACAACGACGTCTATCTCCTTTATACTCAATGGCTTGTTATCACCCCAAGGAAGCTATATGCACTATGATATATAAATAAAAATTATCCCTCTCTTTTTTCGTGATTTTTCTGTGATGGAAATTGATTGGCATGTATCCTGTTCAATGCATACAACACATATAAGTTTTCAAACACACACCGCATGTAAGTTTTCAAACATAAGTGCCCTAGAGGGGTAATTAGACGATTATATATCTACCATGAAAATGTAGTTCTGTTGCACCAACTTATCTTATAAAACCTGATTTTTGCCGTAACCATTACAAGATCAGATTCCTCATTTGTCAAAGATATTAAAAGAAAGTTACAAAATCTTGAGAACATTAGATACAACTTAAATGACACAAACTCTGTTCTCTTTTAAGACTTAGATATTTTCTATTTTCATTCCATAAATCTCTGTTATATGATTTAAGCCATGAGAGAATAGATAAACTTTAGTTATGTTAACTTGAAAGTACTTGTATTTGCCAAGTTGTAAGTTACTAAGTTGTAACATGGCTGCTCAAAAGAAAACTTGTAATGTTACGCCTTTAAAACGGATGCAAATACAATCATTTTAACATTGACTTTCTTATCAACTACTGTATTACAATAAGACTTAAATATAAATGTAATAGTACAAAAATTTACAAGACTTAATTATAAAATGCAACAAACTGCATTCATGTAAAGTTGTTTGTATTGCGGCCTTATGGCTTGTGTGGTTTTTGGTTGTTATAGCCGCCTTATGGCTAATATAGATTACAACTTCACTAAGCTATTTTTTAACCTACTGTATAATATGAATTAATTAGCCACTCTTTTTTACTAGTACTGCTCATATCTTGTCACTAACTGTATAAAACCAACTGTATAGATTTATATCAATTGTTACAAGTTTATAAATTATCAGTAAGAATGAAATAGCCTTCTTAGTCTATAATTGTTGTTTATGAAAGGTTATAATTGTAATGCTTAATTATCAATGAGTGATCTACTCATAAAGTATATTATAGGAAGGTATATTACTGTAATTTTGCCGCTAAACTATTAAGCATATTTCATAACTTGTACGTAGTAACAAGTAAGGATTAAATCAGTAAGAATGAAATAGAACTAATACTAGCAATACTAAAAATACGTTAGATATTAGTTGTCGGGCCTTATCGGTTTAAATCGCTAACCCGACAACAAAAATAATTTAACCCTAACCCAACCCGATAACAATGTCGGGTTATCGGGTTCAAGTGAAACTAAGCGGATAAGCTTTTTCAGCCCGATACGTCTTATCGGTTCGGCTTCGGGTCAACCCGACCCTACTGACACCCCTATTTATGGCTGTGTACTAGGCTTATATTTCATAAGCTCACTTTTGTGGCTTATTTAAAACTGTTCGGCTTATATAAGCTTATTATGACATGTTAAGCTTATATAAGCAAATAAGGTTTCAAAATAAGCCACAAAAAGTGAGTTTATAAAACATAAATCGGAAACCAAATATGAAATAAGACTGTTATATAAGAAAACACAAACTCCCCTTTAATAAAATAGAAGCATACTAACAGTGGATATGGACATGTAAAATTGAACATAAAAATAGCAAGACTAATTGCACAAAAAGATAACACACATAAAGAATTTTACAAATCACAAAAGCAACCTGAGTGCACATAAAGACAATCGATTGCACATAAAGACAATCAAATAGCAACCTGAGTAAAATTGATTAGCATATAGCAATTATATAGCAAATAGCAATTTTAATCAAAAAAAACATTAATAAAAAATTAATAAAACGAATAGCAACTTGAGTAAAATCGAATAGCAAATAACAATTTTAATAATAAAAAAAACTCTTAATCAAATTGCACGGGGTAAAATCGAATAGCAACCTGAGAAACGTCATTTGTGTTGTTAAGAATGGCTTCTCCTTCATCATCTAGGATGTCAAGATTGACTTGTTGAGATTCTGTTTTAGTAGAAACAACCTTACGCACCATTGTCTTCTTTCTTTATCAAATAGCAATTGTTGTGTAGTCAATTTTTGATTCACAGAGACTATGAGAGAGTATGAATGTAAGGCTGTGAGATAGTAGATCTAAAATTTGGGGAATTGGATAGGGTTTATCTGGTGAGCGGTTGAATTTTCATTTTGGGGCTTTGTGTCTAAAATTTGGTCAAATTTTCGTGAAGCGCCAAATGAAATTTCTAACCCCGCTAAAATTATTTGGGTCAAATACATCGGCTTGTTTATCAATACCCGATTTATTTAGGCTTTATTTTGTAGTGTTTTTCTTAATCCCAATTATTATTATAATTGTTACTAAAGCAAAACAATATAAATTCTTGAATTTGAGTTTTTCTAGAGAATTTATTGAGTTTTTTTCGAAACATTAATGGTGGTTTTAAGGTATTTTTAATATTTTTTGGGAAACATTCGTCATAAACTTAAATAGAACGGTTGTTTGTAATGCATCGATCTATTTTAGACTAACATGAAATCCAGTTGTAGCGTGGGGAGTTTGTGACCGCCTAGATAGAACGTTTTTTTTTCATAAAAACTGATCTATTTACTTTTCAAAATAGATAGAACGGTTTTTATCTAATTAACCGTTCTTTTTATTATCTTTCTTCTTAAATAGTTCACTTTTTAGCAAAACCACACTATATAGAGTGATCTATATATGACTTTGTGTGGTAGTGCAACTTCAAGCAATCAAATCACAAACACAAAACACAGATCTTAAAACAACAGCTCCCCAATCTTATTTCAGATTCTATATGCACCGAGGCTGCTCCACTATACATGTCACTCAATGCTCAGAAGAACCAAAACACCTAAAAAGAAACTGATGAAGATGATGACAAAGGAGCTTCAGTTAGGAGGAGGGTATCTTGCTTGTGGAAGATAAAATTTAATTCAAATTTCAAAAAAAAGTTTATATGAAAAGCTTTGTAGAATTCCAATGGTATTGTTACAGATTGGAATGATATAATCCAATATGTTGTTAGTTTCAATTTATAGTTTACCAACTCATATGAAGTTTCTATCACCTAAAAACTAAAGTTAACTTCACAAAATAATTGTGCAAGGTAGTGCTGAGCAAAATCAACCAAAAACCAGACCGAGCCGAACAGACCTCATTCGGTTCGGTTTTATATAATAATGGTTTTCGGTTTCTATACCGAAACCGAAAACTTTAAGGAAAGAAACGAAAACAAATCTCACAATAACGAACTAAAAGAAAAAGAACAGGACTCACAGGGGCATTTGAAGGATTCTTAAAATTGTCTCATAACAAATAAGCTAACCTGCATCAATCTTAGAGTCGACCTGAAACAACAACCAAAAAGTCTTCAGCTAAAATGACTATAAACAGCAGCCTAAAACTGACCGGAAACAACAACCAAAAAGACACAAATTCATAGCCTGACCAAACTGAACGAATTGGCAACCAAAAGTAACCCAAGCAACAACAAAATTAATGAAACAGCATACCTAAAACCGTTGTACTTATACACATAACCTTTACAATTGCAGAAGACTATAAGCAATGACCAAAAGAATGCATTTATGATATCTATCACCGTCTTTATGGTAGTCTTCCATCATTAAACATGACAACAAACATAAAGAGAAGTATAATGAATGAGGTAGGTTAGGGCAGGCTCAAAATAAGTCTCATATGTAGAATGAAGTCCCAAACTGTAGAAGTTCAACAACTCTATCATAAGATGATACGTCGACATGAGCATAGCTATGCCACAATTATTATACATTATCAGGGAACCAAATTACATGTAAAATTAACACCATTCAGCCCATGTTGATGGTTTATAGTCTTTTGGACAACACACGTTCTCTAGCCAAATTATTCAAAAAAAAGCCCCTTGCATGAAATCCATACAAAAGATAACATCTTAACACTAATTTTAGATGCATTAACACTAACTTTTTTTGGCATGTAGAATTTTACAATTACAAATCTCTTGTAATTTACAGTTCTTTTATGTGTCGTATTTTGAGTCGATATTGTCGTTGGCACTTTGCACTATTCCAGACAAATTTATCCATTGTATTTTTGTGAAGTGATAACTTTTTTCCAATCGTTCTAACTATTGATCTAGCAATTTTAAACTTCAAACAACAACAACGTGATGAGCATCCACTTCTTATATAACATGGCAACTAAAATGTCTAGCATCCACTTCTTATACAACATGGCAACTAAAATATATCAAATATCGCATCTTATCAAAACATTGCTATAGCAAGTTTCTATAATATTTCTATTGGTTGACATCCTTTGTGAAAAAGGATACTTAAAACAAAAATAACTAAACAAACACCAAAAAAGATGAATTATTTTTTGGGACATTTTATCAAACATGTTATAGTCACTCTCCAACAAATGCATAATAATAAAATAGGTAACAACCACCGAGTACAATGGTTCCTAAATTTAATACCCGAAAAATTAATTGCAAGGAAGCATATTATCAAGTTTATCGACTAAGCATAGTTAATAATTCATCTTAAGAAGCTGATTGGTGGCTGACCTTGCGATATAAGATTGACTCATAACATTATGGTTCACATCCAAAACCTGAACAAATTAAAGAATAAACACAAAATCAGTCAAGTATATAGCAATATCGGTGTAGCTGAAGATGAACATATGAAGATGACGATGAAAAAAATGGATAATAAAGAGGATCAATATTTTGATTTGCAAAGTCCAGTCTCAAATTCATAACATTCTTCATTCTTTTTTATTGCATCACAAAATAGAAAAAAAAAAGGAAAGGAAAAAAAGAAAGAGAAACCTGGCGAGTGAGAACTACAGTACATAAATGAAACACAAGATGAATTTTGAATTTCAAATGGAGTAAAAAGATGCATTCAAATTGTCTAGTGAATGTGTATCTGCTAAAAAAAGTGATTGGTTGGGAAAGAAGGCATAAAAAAAGTGAAGAAAATTATCTAACTAGTCTCTTACACAACCTCTTTTACAAAATTAGACCAAATTCTAACACTTTACCAAAATGAACCATGACGCATAGACATGTGCATCATGGCGCACAAGCTTCATGCACCATGGTGCACCACTCATTTTGTATGCATCATGGCGCATAAGATTTATGCATCAACATATTCGTATGCATAATTGATGGTGCACCACACAAGTAGTATGCATCATGGTGCATAATGTGCATACAAAATTTCACAAGTATTAATGAGGCGCACAAGTATTATAAATCATGGTGCATAAGGTTATGGTTATGCATCGTGGTGCACATGAGGCGCACAGTTAGTGCATCAAGTGCATAAGACTTGTGCATAGACCTTGTGCATCTAGGCGCATAATTTCACCTTGTGCACCATGGGGCATAAAGCTTGTGCATCTAGGCGCACAATTTCACCTTGTGCACCTGGGGGCATAAAACTTGTGCATCTAAGTGCATAATTTCACCTTGTGCATCTAGGGCATATATAGTTGCATCATGGCGCACTTGTGAATGTTAATATGCACCAGGCGCACCAAAATAAGATGCACAACTTATTATTATGCGCTTGAGGTTATAGCCCTAGGATGATTAGATCCAACAATCACAATAAAAAGGTCTATTTTGGTAAACATCTTATGCGCAGTCCATTTTCGTAAATAAGTGTCTAAATAGTCCATTTTGGTAATTCTCTCAAAAAAGTATATGGCACAAGTATTTCAAAAAAAATAATTTTGAAATGAGTTAAAATGCATTTAAATTCTATTTTGTTATGACATCATCATTAATTATATTTTATTTATAAAGCCAATAAAAATCATACACCTAGTTAAATATGACATATACAAAAACCCTCTTTTAATAGTAAGTATAGATTCATTTCTCATATGAATGAGTTTTTTATCATCTAATTGCATATGTATTAGGTTATGTTATGAATAACTTTGGATATGTTTATATCATGACATTTGATGAAATTTTGTCTATGAATGACTTTGATATGTATTTGATGACATCTAATGTTATTTTGGATATGGAAATAATGATTTAGCCATTTGATTTGTTGTTTTTGATGTGTTACCGATGAGTTTATGTTTTTTAGTGTCCTACATAAAAGGAAAGAAAAAAATGGAACATGTTTTGATGGTGTTGTATATTAATATTATATGTTGCTAAAAAATATTAATATTATATGTTGTTTTTAAAGAACGATTATTTGGTGGTGTTGTATGCTAACAAGAAAAAAAATATTTTAATCTAGATAAAGAAATACATCGGATGTTTTAGACCGTCATAAATAAAAGAGATGTATATTACTATTATATATAATTTGGATATGTCTTTTACAACGGTTCAAAAACATTTTATATAAGAATCTTTATTATTTTTTACCCTCTTTAATACAAAGGTTCAATACCTCTTTAAAAAACCTTTTTTAACCGCTTCAAAAAATACTTTTTGTACTAGTGTATAATAAAAGGTCTTGACCAAAAGAATCGAGACCGTATAGGAAAGTTGTTTCGTAGTTAGTTTAAGTTGCATAATTCTAATATTATATTATGCAAATTACCACGTCAAAAGAGTACATGAAATATCAATACATAGAAAACATTTCAAATATAACCATGTTCTTGACTTCACTTATTGGGGTTTTTTGGTTCCTCGTATGAGTTATACAAAGAAAATGCGGAAAGTAGTTTGAATAAGGAAGCACTAGCACCTATGTTAACAAATTTATTGTTAAGACTTTGGATCATTAAGGTAATAGTTTGTGCCTTTTGGTGCATGATTGACAACATTTATTTTACAATTAGTCTAAGATATAATCAAATAACTTTAACATCAATCCTACTACTCTTACACTAATTTTACTGTTTGAGCCCAAATCAATAATACAAATTTTGAGTAATACCTCAAAAGTTGTTTTCTTGAAATTGTACCAAAATCAAAGAGCCACAAAATTGCAACCATCCTGGAAAACATAAGTTGTGCTTAACCGAATCTCCTAAAAACTCCCTAATAGAATATAACATGCACTGGTTGTTAGGTGAGTAGTAAATATTTGTAAGTGAGTAGTAAATGTTTTAGGCGATCAAATGTTAGGTAAGTAGTAAATGTTTGTAATTGAGTAGTAAATGTTTGTAAGTGAGTAAATATTTGAATAGATATTTTGCATTCTTTTGTAGCTTTTCTTAAACCTAGCTCTTTAGTTTTATTATTTAATAAAATTTCGCTCTTAAAGAAAATGTTTGAATGGAGTAAAATATTTAATTTAGAGGACACACATATGGTCTTAGATTAAAAATGCTTTTTGCGATCCATTGCGTTAAAGGTCCCAAAGTCATTGTGTGATGCGTGATGCGATTGCGAGCGCAATTTAGACATTATGCGTTTAGTATAAAAAAAGTAGAAAAGTTATTTAAGTAACAAGTAATTGCAATAAAGATACAAAATAAGTTACGAGTATTATTAAAATTAGGCATATAATCTCTTGTAATACAAATAAATCGATAGTAAAGCTTGACTAAAAAACGCTCAGCAAAATACAAGATATTATATTTTTATAATTGTGTTTGTTTAGATATTTTTCTAACAATTAGTAATCTAAAAAGCCATTAAATATGCCAGTCTCTTTTAAATGGCTAAAATTTAACAAAAATAACCTAAGAGCTCCATTGCGAAAATTGCTACCGTTGCAAGCATTATACAAATGTGATAAACTACGATTTCATGCAAACTCATTCTAAGATGGCATTGCATAAGGCACTTCGATGCCAAATTTTAAATGCAACGCATTGGTGCGTGTAATTTTCGCAATGATGCGGCCATTTCGAAACCAAGCATATGGTCACATGCGTCTAGACAATAATGTACCATCCATTAAATGATCTTATTCCAAAATCATATTTCAAGATATATTTCCAAATCAAAAAAATAAATGAACTTATAAACATAGTACTTTTGGTGTGTTATCGTAGTGAATTTGAATTGAGTTTAGATGAGTATGTATTATTCTATTAATTTTAGTATTCGACATCTACTTTTTGATGATACAGTCATATAGATAGGTTGTATTGTTATTGAATAGCATTGAGATTAATTTTAGTCCTCTACATTCACTTCTTGATAAGTATTTGAGTACAACTTATTTTACCATCAATTTTGTTTTAAGATAGTATAATGTCTTGGACATCCATCATTGACGATATTTGATCAAGTAGTGTTGTGTACAAAATAAAATAGAGTTGTAAGCAAAGCCACAAATATTGTAACTATCAAGCTTGAGCTTTTAATTTTATTCCAAGCTGATGAACCCCAAGGTGAAGTTAAAAGCCTCAAAACCAGGATCAACTGGGCTTATTTTCACCTCTCAAGATAACATGATTTAATTAACATACAAAACCATTTTGGGGTAGTTTTTTCTGTTCGTGTACTTTATCTCGGTGAGCTATTCAAACTAGCATGTTTATAATAAGAGACTAATTAAATAATTTGTATCTACTTAATTTAGTAAACATACCATTAATGTGTAAACCCTATTTAATAGTCATACTCAAACCATTTTCATTATTCTTTCACATGTTTATATCTATTCCATAATTATAAATCCTTTCTAGACAACTAAATCCTTAAATGAACCTTTGTATGAAACTTGATGCCTTTTATATAGTAAAATCTACGTTCTAGGTATAAATTTGTTAAAAAAATCAAAGCACTTGAACTCTTTTTATGCGGCCTTATTTCCTTAATTATAATAGCTGCAATCCTACTATTCGTACACTAATTTTACACTTTAGGCCTAAATCAAGAAAAAAAGTTTGAATATCACCTCAAAAGTTGTTTGCTTGAAATTGCAACAAAATTAAAATAGAAATTTATAAATATACCCAACTTTACATGTTTATTTGCATATTTTCTTTTAGTATAAGTTTTTAATGCATAATTACAATAGGATTTAGCCACGGTTTCGGGAAATATACAAATATGAAAGTTTACTTGGGTATATTTGCAATTGGCGCAAATTAAAAAGCCAAATGATTCCTCCTAAAAAACATAAGTTGTACTTAACCCATTCTTCTAAACATCCCTAATAGAATATAACATGCACTGATGTGTTAGGTGAGTAGTAAATATTTGTAAGTGAGTAGTAAATGCCTGTACGAGATCAAGTGTTAGGTAGGTAGTAAATGTTTGTAATTTAGTAGTAAATGTTTGTAAATGAGAAAAGTTTGAATGGATATTTTGCATTCTTTTGTAGCTTTTCTTAAACCTAGCTCTTTAATGTAATATTTAATAAAATTTCGCCCTTAAAGAAAATGTTTGAATGGAGTAAAATATTTAATTTGGAGGACACACATATGGTTTAGATTAAAAATGTGTTTTGTGAACCATTCCGTTAAAGGTCCCAAAGACATTGTGTGATGATGCTTGATGCGACTGCGAGCGCAATTTAGATACGATGCGTTTAGTATAAAAAAGTACAAAAGTTATTTAAGTAACAAGTAATTGCAATAAAGATAAAAAAATAAGTTACGAGCATATCAAAATTAGGCGTATAATCTCTTGTAATACAATAAATCGACAGTAAAGCTTGACTAAAAAACACCCAGAAAAATACAAGATACTATATTTTTGTAATTGTTTTTGTTTTAGATATTTTTCTAACAAATCGTAATCTAAAAAGCCATTAAATATGCAAGTCTATTTTAAATGGCTAAAATTTAACAAAAATAATGCAAGAGCTACATTGCGACAATTGATACCGTTGCTAGCATTATAAAAATGCGATAAACTACGGTTTAATGCAAACTCATTCTAAGATGGCATTCCAGTAGGCACTTTGATGCCAAATTTTAAATGCAACGCATTGGTGCGTGCAATTTTCGTAATGATACGACCATTTTGAAACGAAGCATATGGTCACATGCGGCTGGTCAATAATGTACCGTCAATTAAATGATCTTATTCCAAAATCATATTTCAAGATTATATTTCCAAATCAAAAATAAATGAACTTATAAACATAGTACTTTCGGTGTGTTATCGTAGTGAATTTGAATTGAGTTCGGATGAGTATGTATTATTTTATTAATTTTAGTCTTCGACATTTACTTTTTGATGATACAGTCATAAAAATAGGTTGTATTGTTGTTGTATAGAGTTGAGAGTAATTTCAATCCTCTACATTCACTTCTTGATGAGTATTTGAGTACAACTTATTTTACCATCAGTTTTGTTTTAAGATAGTATAATTTCTTAGACATTCCTCATTGACGATATTTGATCAAGTAATGTTGTGTACAAAATAAAATAGAGTTGTAAGAAACACCACAAATATTGTAACTATCAAGCTTGAGGTTTTGATTTTATTACAAGATCATGAATCCCAAGGTGAAGTTAAAAGCCTCAGAACCAAGATCAACTAGGCTTATTTTCACATGTCAAGATAACATGATTTAAATAACATACAAAACCATTTTGGGGATATTTTTCTCTTCGTGTATTTTATCTGGGTGAGCTATTAAAATTAGCATCTTTATAATAAGAGACTAATTAAATAATATGTAGCCACTTAATTTAGTAAACATTCCCTTAATGTGTAAACCCTATTTAATAGTCATAACCAAACCATTTTTCATTATTCTTTCACATGTTTATATCTATTTTATAAATATAAATTCTTTCTAGATAGTTAAAGCCTTAAACGCACCTTTGTATGAAACTTGATGCCTTTTGTATAGTAAAATCTACGTTCTTATATGGATATATGGTAGGTGGTATTTGTTAAAAAAATCAAAGCACTTGAACTCCTTTTATGCGGCCTTATGTCCTTAAATATAATAGGTGCAATCCTACTAATCTTACACTAATTTTACACTTTAGGCCTAAATCAAGAAAACAACATTTGAATATCACCTCAAAGGTTGTTTGCTTGAAATTGCAACAAAATTAAAATGGAAATTTGTAAATATACCCAACTATACATGTTTATTTGAATATTTTCTATTAGTACAAGTTTTTAATGCATAATTACAATACGATTTAGGCACGGTTTGGTAAAATATACAAATATGAAAGTTTACTTGGGTATATTTGCAATTGGCGCAAATTAAAAAGCCACAAAATTCCTCCTAAAAAGCATAAGTTATACTTAACCCATTCTTCTAAATACCCTTAATAGAATATAACAAGCACTTATGTGTTAGGTGAGTAGTAAATATTTGTAAGTGAGTAGTAAATGCTTGTAGGCGATCAAGTGTTAGGTAAGTAGTAAATGTTTGTAACTGAGTAAATGTTTGAATGGATATTTTGCATTCTTTTGTAGCTTTTCTTAAATCTAGCTCTTTAGTTATATTATTTAATAAAAGTTCCCTCTTAAATAAAATGTTTGAATTGTTGGAAATTTAGTACAATTGTGGGAACGGGTAATACTTGTAAATGGGTTTGGAGGTACGGAGTGTACACCCATTAAGTCCCTTACCTCCCTGGACTCAATATAGTGGTTGTGATATCAGTAGGAAGCTGCTCCTGGCCAGGAAGTTGCTTCTGGTCAGGAAGTTGCTCCTGGTCAGGAAGCTGCTCCTGGTCAGGAAGCTGCTCCTGGTTAGGACGTTGCTCCTGGTGATGCACAAAGTCTTTGTAACCTCTTTGACCAGTTAATGAGGGTTGAATATTGACTTGATGACCAGATTTCTGGTCATGTAACCACTATGATTTATGAAGGTTATTATGAGATTAATAGGCCGATTAATGCTCTTAATACCTTTGACTAGGAGTTACATTCCTTAAAGGAATAGGATCACTATAAATAGTGATCATATTTTGCATGATGAAAGACAAAAACAAGAAACATATAAACGCACAGAGTTCTTGATTTGTGCCTAAAACAAGAACTAACTCTTGGTTTTATCCCAAGGAGGTATTCGTGTTAACCCAGGCATAGGGTCGAATAATCTTCTTTGGAAAGTGATTACACGACTCCAAGAGATATCCGGTAACCATTCATTGGTACGTAGTTAGGCTATTGATTATCTTCACCCTGTTGGAACGAAGTAAACCCCAACAATCAAAGAAGATTATTTTGTGATAATCAATGGCGGCGGCAATGAAGCATATGGTGGCTAACTTCTCCAAACTGGACAAGTTTGAAGGGGTTGATTTCAGGAGATGGCAGAAGAAGATGCACTTTCTTCTCTCTACCATGAACGTGGTGTACGTGCTGACCACTCCTATTCCTGATGGTGGTGATGATGCTACTTTGGAGGAGATGCGGAAAAGGAGCAAATGGGAAAATGATGATTATGTGTGTCGCGGCATAATTCTCAATGGTATGTCTGATTCTTTATTTGATATTTACCAAAATGTTGAATCTGCTAAAGAACTATGGGATTCCTTGGAAGCCAAATATATGGCTGAGGATGCATCAAGTAAGAAGTTCCTGTGAGTGATTTCACAAATTACAAAATGACTGATTCAAGACCAGTCATGTAACAATACAATGAACTTCTTGGAATACTTGGCAGATTTACACAACATAAAATGAACATGGATGAGACCATTCAGGTCTCGTGTGTCATTGACAAACTACCTCCTTCTTGGAAAGATTTTAAGCATACCTTGAAACATAAGAAGGAGGAGTTAACTCTTGTTGAGTTGGGCAGTCATTTGCGCATTGAGGAATCCCTCAGGGTGCATGAAAGTGATAAGCCAAAGAGCAACAATGTTGCTGGATCATCTGTTGTCAATATGGTGGAGCATAACAACTCCACCAGGTACAATGACAACAAGGGTAAACGTAAGCATCATGATAACACCAAGGCTAATCCTAACAAGAAGTCATCAGTGGCTTGTTGGAAGTGTGGGAAACCTGGACACTTCAAAAGGGATTGCAAAGGTGTTAGCATTGGCAACCAAGCTAATGGATCAGGCACAAAAGGTCAGAATATGTTTAATGAATCTCTCCAGATTTGTTATGTTACATATGTATCTGAAGCTTACTTTGTGCAGGATGATGATGTTGCGTGGTGGGTTGACTCTGGAGCAACAGTACATGTGTGTAAAGATAGATGCTGGTTCAAGACTTATGAGTCAATGAATGATGGATCTATTCTTCACATGGGAAATGAGTCAACAGCCCTAGTGCATGGACGTGGTTGTGTAGATCTTAAATTTAGTTCTGGAAAGATTGTTTCTTTGTTTAATGTTTTGCATGTTCCTAATATTAGGAAGAACTTGGTTTCTAGTAGTGTTTTGAATAATTGTGGTTATAAACAAGTGACTGAATCTAATAAATTTGTTTTATCAAAACATGGTGTGTTTATTGGTTTTGGCTATTTGAGTAATCAAATGTTCAGGCTTAATATTGATTCTAGTATAAATGTTGATTGTGTCCTGATGACTACCACTAAACTAAATGATTCATCACTATGGCATGCTAGACTAGGCCATGTCCACTATAAGAGGATGCAAGATATGTCTAAGGATGGGTTAATTCCAGCTTTTGACATGGACACTGATAAGTGTCAGACTTGTATGCTGAATAAAATTACTAAGAAACCATTTCAGGATGTAAAACGTGTAACTACAGTTTTGGAGCTAATCCATAGTGACCTATGTGATTTGCATGCTACTCCCTCATTAGGGAATAAGAAATACTTGGTAACATTTATTGATGATGCTTCAAGGTTTTGTTATGTCTATTTGTTACATACTAAGGATGAAGCATTAGATAAATTTAAAGTATTTAAAACTGAAGTTGAATTACAACAAGGAGTCCAAATCAAAAGATTTAGGACTGATAGGGGAGGTGAGTACATGAATACTCAGTATTTTCAGTCTGTTGGAATAATCCATGAAACAACTGCCCCCTATACTCCACAACAAAATGGTATATTAGAAAGAAAAAATAGAGTACTAAAAGAGATGGTTAACTACATGTTGTCCTACTCAGGACTGAGTCAAGGGTTTTGGGGAGAAGCTATGTTAACAGCTTGCTATTTATTAAATAGGGTTCCTAATAAAAGGAACAGGATTACCCTTTATGAACTCTGGACTAAAAGGAAACCAAACTTGAACTACCTCAAAGTTTGGGGTTGTAGGGCTGTTGTAAGACTCCCTGATCCAAAGATGAAAAACTTGGGTGAAAGAGGCATTGAATGCATCTTTGTTGGATATGCTGAGCATTCCAAGGCTTATAGGTTCTATGTTATTGAACCTAATGATCCAGTTTCAATAAACTCAATCATTGAATCAAGGGATGCTAACTTTGATGAGACTAGGTTCTCATCAGTCCCTAGACCAAGCCTTAGGACTCCTATAGGAGCTGAGGACACTGGTGTTTTAGTGGAACCTGAAAGGGTCACTGATGAGGTTATGGTTCAGCAACCTGAGCCTGAGCTTAGAAGAAGCACAAGGCATAGGACTCCAAAGAATTTTGGGCCTGAGTTTCAACTATACTTAGTTGAAGGAACAAGGGATGAGGTCTCTGATCAATACTCCTATTGCTTTAATGTTGAGGATGATCCCAAAACATTTGATGAAGCAATGAAGTCCCAGGATGTTGCTTTCTGGAAAGAAGAAATAAATGATGAGATGGACTCCATCATGGGCAACAACACTTGGGTGTTGGTTGATCTACCTCCTGGTTGCCATCCACTTGGTAACAAATGGATTTTCAAAAGGAAAATGAAGGTAGATGGAACTGTTGAAAAGTTCAAGGCAAGGTTAGTCATTCAGGGCTTTAAACAAAAGTCAGGGATAGACTATTTTGATACTTATGCTCCAGTAGCACGTATCAGTACCAAAAGAATGCTGATTGCTCTAGCAAGTATTCACAATCTGATTATTCATCAGATGGATGTGAAGACAGCATTCTTGAATGGTGACTTGGATGAGGAGGTTTATATGAACCAACCTCAGGGCTTCATCATGCCTGGTCATGAAGGTAAGGTGTGTAAACTGATTAAGTCCTTATATGGACTAAAGCAGGCACCTAAGCAATGGCACCAGAAATTTGATGAAGTGGTTTTGTCTAATGGTTATTCACTTAACCAAGCTGACAAATGTGTATATAGCAAATTTGATGAATCTGGTAAAGGAGTCATCATTTGCCTATATGTTGATGACATGTTAATCTTTGGTACTGACCAAGCTAAGGTTGATCAGACAAAGGATTTTTTGTCATCAAAGTTCTCCATGAAAGACATGGGGGAGGCTGATGTTATCCTTGGCATAAGGATTAAACATGAAAGTGATGGTATTGTAATTTCTCAGTCTCATTACATTGAGAAGGTGCTAAAGAAATTCAATCACTTTGATTGTACTCCAGTAAGTACACCTATGGATACAAGTGAGAAACTAATGCCTAACAATGGTCAGGCTGTCTCCCAGCTTGAGTATTCTAGGGTTATTGGCTGCTTGATGTATGCCATGACTAGTACTAGGCCTGACATTGCATTTGTTGTGGGTAAACTGAGTAGGTATACTAGTAATCCTTGTACTCAGCATTGGCAAGCAATTCAGAGGGTACTGAAGTATTTGAAAGGAACAATGGATTATTGTTTGTCTTATATTGGATATCCTTCAGTGTTGGAAGGTTACACTGATGCAAGTTGGATCAGCAATACTGAGGATAATTCATCCACAAGTGGCTGGGTATTCCTTCTTGGTGGTGGTGCAATTTCTTGGGCATCCAAGAAGCAAACTTGCATTACTGGTTCAACAATGGAATCTGAATTTGTGGCTCCAGCAGCTGCTGGTAAAGAGGCTGAATGGTTGAGAAACTTGCTTCTTGATATTCCATTGTGGGTCAAACCTATGGCACCCATTTCTATCCGTTGTGATAGTGCAACTACATTGGCTAAGGCATATAGCCAGATGTACAATGGCAAGTCTAGACACCTAGGTGTTAGACATAGCATGATTCGTGAGTTGATCACGAATGGGGTAATTTCAATAGAGTTTGTGAGGTCTCAACAAAACTTAGCTGATCACTTGACGAAGGGATTGGCTAGAGACTTGGTTATAAAGTCTGGTAAAGGGATGGGTTTAAAAGTCCACTCTAGTCACTAAAAGCTAGGACTCCCAACTCCCTCCTGAGGAAACTTGGGAGCTGAGTTCAATGTGGAAAGCTGAACATTCAGGGGACTGAAGCACATGTTTTACACATCATCCCAAGGATGTGCTTGTACCTGTTGAAAGGAGGATGAAGTTATAAACTTCTTAATGGTTAATTTCTTTGAAAAAGTGCTTAAGCAGGAGCATGAAATAAAGAGGAACCACCTATGTAAATGTTGAGGTTTCGCCGCCTCAAGGAGCATGGACTTTGGCTCTTACAACATTTATGAATTGGATATGGACACATGGCTTGTATGGTGTCAGGAGCGTTTTAAGTGTTTGAAAACTTGGGTGTATGTTATCTTCAGGTGTTCAAAGTAGTTGAAGGGTTCAATTCTTAGAACACCCTGATTCTCGAATATTTGGAGTGATGTACTAAGATGGAAATTCAATCCTCAGGACATTTTCATTTATGCACTTGTTTTGTTAAAGTTGATTTTCATGCAAAAAGGAATTGTACTAAATTGGGGAGGATTGTTGGAAATTTAGTGCAATTGTGGGAACGGGTAATACTTGTAAATGGGTTTGGAGGTACGGAGTGTACACCCATTAAGTCCCTTACCTCCCTGGACTCAATATAGTGGTTGTGATATCAGTAGGAAGCTGCTCCTGGTCAGGAAGTTGCTTCTGGTCAGGAAGTTGCTCCTGGTCAGGAAGCTGCTCCTGGTCAGGAAGCTGCTCCTAGTTAGGACGTTGGTCCTGGTGATGCACAAAGTCTTTGTAACCTCTTTGACCAGTTAATGAGGGTTGAATATTGACTTGATGACCAGATTTCTGGTCATGTAACCACTATGCTTTATGAAGGTTATTATGAGATTAATAGGCCGATTAATGCTCTTAATACCTTTGACTAGAAGTTACATTCCTTAAAGGAATAGGATCACTATAAATAGTGATCATATTTTGCATGATGAAAGACAAAAACAAGAAACATATAAACGCACAGAGTTCTTGATTTGTGCCTAAAACAAGAACTAACTCTTGGTTTTATCCCAAGGAGGTATTCGTGTTAACCCAAGCATAGGGTCGAATAATCTTCTTTGGAAAGTGATTACACGACTCCAAGAGATATTCGGTAACCATTCATTGGTACGTAGTTAGGCTATTGATTATCTTCACCCTGTTGGAACGAAGTAAACCCCAACATGAATGAAGTAAAATATTTAATTTGGAGGGCAAACATAAGTTCTTAGATTAAAAATACGTTTTGCGATCCATTACGTTTAAGGTCCCAAAGCCATTGTGTGATTCCTGATGAGACTGCGAGCACAATTTAAACTCGATGCGTTTAGTATAGAAAAGTACAAAAGTTATTTAAGAAACGAGTAATTTAAATAAAGATACAAAATAAGTTCCGAGCATATCAAAATTAGGCCTATAATCTCTTGAAATACAAATAAATCGACAGTAAATCTTGATTAAAAAACACTCAGCAAAATACAAGATAATATATTTTTGTAATTGTGTTTGTTTTAGATATTTTTCTAACAAATCGTAATCTAAAAAGCCATTAAATACGTAAGTCTCTTTTAAATGGCTAAAATTTAACAAAAATAACCTAAGATATACATTGCGATAATTGCTACTATTGCTTGTATTACACAAATGCGTTAAACAACGGTTTAATGCAGACTCATTCTAAGATGGCATTGCATTAGGCAATTTAATGCAAAATTTAAAATGCAACGCATTGATGCGTGTATTTTTCGCAATGATGCGGCCATTTTGAAACCAAGCATATGGTCACATGCGTCTGGTCAATAATGTACCATCCATTAAATGATCTTATTCAAAAATCATATTTCAAGATTAATTTCCAAATCAAAAAAATAAATGAACTTATAAACATAGTACTTTTGTTGTGTTATCGTAGTGAATTTGAATTGAGTTCAGATGAGTATGTATTATTCTATTTATTTTAGTCTTCGACATTTACTTTTTGATGATACAGTCATACAGATAGGTTGTATGGTTGTTGTATAGCATTGATATTAATTTCAGTCCTATACATTCACTTCTTGATGTGTATTTGAGTACAACTTATTTTACCATCAATTTTGTTTTAAGATAGTATACTGTATTGGACATTCTTCATTGACGATATTTGATCAAGTAGTGTTGTGTACAAAATAAAATAGAGTTGTAAGCAAAGCCACAAATATTGTAACTATCAAGCTTGAGCTTTTGATTTTATTACAAGTTGATGAACCCCAAGGTGACGTTAACAACCTCAGAACCAGGATCAACTGGCCTCAATTTCATCTCTCAGGATAACATGATTTAATTAACTTACAAAACCATTTTGGAGATTTTTTTTCTCTTCGTGTATTTTATCTGGGTGAGCTATTAAAACTAGCATCTTTATAATAAGAGACTAATTAAATAATATGTATCCACTTAATTTAGTAAACATACCCTTAATGTGTAAACCCTATTTAATAGTCATAACCAAACCATTTTCATTATTCTTTCACTTGTTTATATCTATTTCATAAATATAAATCCTTTCTAGACAATTAAAGCCTTAAATGCACCTTTGTATGAAACTTGATGCTTTTTGTATAGTAAAATCTACGTTCTAGGTATAAATTTGTTAAAAAATCAAAGCAATTGAACTCCTTTTATGACGTCTTATGTCCTTAATTATAATAGCTGCAATCGTACTATTCTTAAACTAGTTTTAAACTTAGGCCTAAATCAAGAAAACAAAGTTTGAATATCACCTCAAAAGTTGTTTGCTTGAAATTGCAACAAAATAAAAATGGAAATTTGTAAAAATACCAAATTATACATGTTTATTTGCATATTTTTTTATAGTACAATTCTTAATGCATTATTACAATACGATTTAGGCACGGTTTAGGGAAATATACAAATATGAGAGTTTACTTGGGCATATTTGCAATTGCCGCAAATTAAAAGACCACAAAATTCCTCCTAAAAAACATAAGTTATACTTAACCCAATCTTCTAAACACCCCTAATAGAATATAACATGCACTGATGTGTTAGGTGAGTAGTAAATATTTGTAAGTGAGTAGTAAATGCTTGTAGGCGATCAAGTGTTAGGTAAGTAGTAAATGTTTGTAATTGAGTAGTAAATGTTTGTAAATGAGTAAATATTTGAATGCATATTTTGTATTCTTTTGTAACTTTTTTAAAAACTAGCTCTTTAGTTTTATTATTTAATAAAATTTCGCTCTTAAAGAAAATGTTTGAATGGAGTAAAATATCTAATTTGGAGGACACACATATGGTCTTAGATTAAAAATGCGTTTTGCGATCCATTGCCTAGATTTGTAATATACTAATTTAATAACCTAGATTTGTAAAATATTGAAAGTACATTGGTAATATATGGACTTAACCCTTACAAAGTTATAGTATCTTGTATTTTGCTGAGTGTTTTTTTATCAAGCTTTACTGTCGATTTATTTGTATTTCAAAAGAGCCTAATTTTGATATGCTCGTTACTTATTTTGTATCTTTATTGCAATTACTTGTTACTTAAATAACTTTTGTACTTTTTTATACTAAACGCATCGAGTCTAAATTGCGCTCGAAGTCGCATCAGGCATCACACAATGGCTTTGGGACCTTTAACGCAATGGATCGCAAAAAGCATTTTTAATCTAAGACCATATGTGTGTCCTCCAAATTAAATGTTTTACTCCATTCTAACATTTTCTTTAAGAGCGAAATTTAATTAAACATTTACTCACTTACAAACATTTACTACTGAATTACAAACATTTACTACTTACCTAACACTTGATCACCTACAAACATTTACTACTCACAAATATTTGCTACTCACCTAACACATTAGTGCATGTTATATTCTTTTAGGGATGTTTAGAAGATTGGGTTAAGTACAAACTATGTATTTAGGAGGAATTTTGTGGCTTTTTAATTTGCGCCAATTGTAAATATACCCAAGTAAACTTTCATATTTGTATAATTCCCCAAACTGTGCTTAAATCGTATTGTAATTATGCATAAAAAACTTGTACTATAAGAAAATATGCAAATAAACAAGTATAGTTGGGTATATTTTACAAATTTCCATTTTAATTTTGTTGCAATTTCAAGCAAAACAACTTTTGAGGTGATATTCAACCTTTTTTTTCTTGATTTAGGCCTAAAGTGTAAAATTATTGTAAGAGTTGTAGGATTGCAGCTATTATATTTAAGGACATAAGGCCGCATAAAAGGATTCAAGTGCTTTGATTTTTTTAACAAATACCACCTACCATATATCCATATAAGAACATAGATTTTACTATACAAAAGGCATCAAGTTTCATACAAAGGTGCATTTAAGGCTTTAACTGTTTAGAAAGGATTTATATTTATGAAATAGATATAAACATGTGAAAGAATAATAAAAATGTTTTGGTTATGACTATTAAATAGGGTTTACATATTAAGGGAATGTTTACTAAATTATGTGGCTACATATTATTTAATTAGTCTCTTATTATAAAGAGGCTAGTTTTAATAGCTTACCCAGATAAGATACACGAAGAGAAAAAACATCCCCAAAATGATTTTGTATGTTAATTAAATCATGTTATCTTGAGACGTGAAAATGAGACCAGTTGATCCTGGTTCTGTGGCTTTTAACTTCACCTTGGGATTCATGATCTTGTAATAAAATCAAAAGCTCAAGCTTGATAGTTACAATATTTGTGGTGTTGCTTACAACTCTATTTTATTTTATACACAACACTACTTGATCAAATATCGTCAATGAGGAATGTCTAATTATACTATCTGAAAATAAAATTGATGGTAAAATAAGTTGTACTCAAATACTCATCAAGAAGTGAATGTAGAGGACTGAAATTAATCTCAACGCTATACAACAATAATACAACCTATATTTATGACTGTATCATCAAAAAGTAAATGTCAAAGAATAAAATTAATAGAATAATACATACTCATCTGAACTCAATTCAAATTCACTACGATAACACTCTGAAAGTACTATGTTTATAAGTTCATTTATTTTTTGATTTGGAAATATAATCTTGAAATATGATTTTGGAATAAGATCATTTAATTGAGGGTACATTATTGACCAGCCGCATGTGACCATATGCTTGGTTTCAAAAAGGCTGCATCATTGCGAAAATTGCACGCACCAATGCGTTGCATTTAAAATTTGGCATCAAAGTGCCAAATGCAACGCCATCTTAGAATGAGTTTGCATTAAACCGTAGTTTATCGCATTTTATAATGCTAGCAACGATAGCAATTGTCGCAATGTAGCTCTTGCGTTATTTTTGTTAAATTTTATCCATTTAAAAGAGACTTTCATATTTAATGGCTTTTTAGATTACGATTTGTTAGAAAAATATCTAAAACAAAAACAATTACAAAAATATAGTATCTTGTATTTTGCTGAGTGTTTCTTTAGTCAAGCTTTACTGTCGATTTATTGTATTACAAGAGATTATAGGCCTAATTTTGATATGCTCGTAACTTATTTTTTATCTTTATTACAATTACTTGTTACTTAAATTACTTCTGTACTTTTTTATACTAAATGTATCGTGTCTAAATTGCGCTCACAGTCGCATCAGGCATCACACAATGGCTTTGGGACCTTACAAACTTTCAAATTTATTGTATTATCAGCAACATGGTGACTTACTACCGTTTTAACAGGTAAAAAATGCTTATTTGTCATTTTTATTTATTTTTGTGCTTATGTGGCATGTGGAACATTGATTTGGATAAACATAGAGAAAGATGGTAAAATGCAACAAGTGAACTTAGAGAAGGGAGTCATTCACAGACTTAGTCTCGAAACCATATTCTACATTCAAAACGAAGTACAGACTGAGTCCTTCGGCCACTACAGATTTACGCCATATTTCTAGAATCAGCATACGAGATAGAAGTATGACCTTCAAAGTTATATTGATATTATGCTATAAGCTCTATGAACTAATCGAGATTACTAACAATTCTGTGACACTTTGCAGAAGGAAGAACAATCCATTGGACCATACACGAATGGCCGGAGAAAAGCAACCATTGATTGTGGATGGACAGACATATACTTCTATATGGGGCACTGGTTTTGAAGGATCTTGGAGTATAAGAGCCTCTAAACTCGAAAATAAAAAGCAGAAGAAAAAGAAGGGAATCAATATTTTTAGCGAGAAACATGATCTTGAAACTTGCTATGCATGGACTGTGACCGCGACCCAGAAAGAATTGGATGCGCTAAAAGACACCGATTTTGCTTTGTCAATGGTGAACCTATCCACGGTTTGTTGTTTGAAAATTTGTTTGAGGTATTCTTGAAGATGAATGGATTATTTATATTTTTCTAGATCTGCTTTTTTTACATCTGAATTGTTGGGGTTTGTATTATAAAAGAGAGATTGAAGATGAAGATGATTATATTTGTGGGTTTTTATTAAAAAAGGTCCAGGTGGAAAATAAAAGTTAATTATTTATTTAGTTAGAAAATTAGCAGGTCATGATACCTATATTTATTAAAGTTAGCAGGTTTCAATAACCATATTGGTAGTATACTATAGTGGTTACCTAGATGTTTAAAATATTGAAACGACGTTGCTAATATATGGACTTAAACAATTTTGTAATTGTGTTTGTTTTAGATATTTTTATAACAAATCGTAATCTAAAAAGCCATTAAATATGCAATTCTCTTTTAAATGGCTAAAGTTCAACAAAAATAACCAAAGAGCTACATTGCGACAATTGCTACCGTTGCTTCTATTACACAAATGCGTTAATCTACGGTTTAATGCAGACTCATTCTAAGATGGCATTGCATTAGGCAGTTTGATGCAAAATTTTAAATGCATCACATTGGTGCGTGCAATTTTCGCAATGATGCGGCCATTTTGAAACCAAGCATATTGTCACATGCGTCTGATCAATAATTAAATGATCTTATTTCAAAATCATATTTCAAGATTGTATTTCCAAATAAAAAAAAAATAAACTTATAAACATAGTACTTTTGTTGTGTTATCGTAGTGAATTTGAATTGAGTTCAGATGAGTATGTATTATTCTATTTATTTTAGTCTTCGACATTTACTTTTTGATGATACAGTCATACAGATAGGTTGTATGGTTGTTGTATAGCATTGAGATTACTTTCAGTCCTCTACATTCACTTCTTGATGAGTATTTGAGTACAACTTATTTTACCATCAATTTTTTTTAAGATAGTATAATGTCTTGGACATTCCTCATTGACGATATTTGATCAAGTAGTGTTGTGTACAAAATAAAATAGAGTTGTAAGCAAAGCCATAAATATTGTAACTATCAAGCTTGAGCTTTTGATTTTATTACAAGTTGATGAACCCCAAGGTGAAGTTAACAGCCTCAGAACCAGAATCAACTGGGCTCAATTTCGTCTCTCAGAATAACATGATTTAATTAACTTACATAACCATTTTGGGGATTTTTTTCTCTTCGTGTATTTTATCTGGGTGAGCTATTAAAACTAGCATCTTTATAATAAGAGACTAATTAAATAATATGTAGCCACTTAATTTACTAAACATTCCCTTAATGTGTAAACCCTATTTAATAGTCATAACCAAACCATTTTTCTTTATTCTTTCACATGTTTATATCTATTTCATAAATATAAATCCTTTCTAGACAGTTAAAGCCTTAAACGCACCTTTGTATGAAACTTGATGCCTTTTGTAGAGTAAAATCTACGTTCTTATATGGATATATGGTAGGTGGTATTTGTTAAAAAAAATCAAAGCACTAAAACTCCTTTTATGCGGCCTTATGCCCTTAATTATAATAGCTGCAATCCTACTACTCTTACACTAATTTTAAACTTTAGGCCTAAATCAAGAAAGCAAAGTTTGAATATCACCTCAAAATTTGTTTGCTTGAAATTGCAACAAAATTAAAATGGAAATTTGTAAATATACCAAGCTATAGTTCTTTATTTGCATATTTTCTTATATTACAATTTTTTAATACATAATTACAATACGATTTAAGCAAGGTTTGGAGAAATATACAAATATAAAAGTTTACTTGGGAATATTTGCAATTGCCGCAAATTAAAATGCCATAAAATTCCTCCTAAAAAACATAAGTTGTACTTAGTCCAATCTTCTAAACACCTCTAATAGAATATAACATGCACTGATGTGTTACGTGAGTAGTAAATATTTATGAGTAGTAAATGTTTGTAGGTGATCAAGTGTTAGGTAAGTAGTAAATGTTTGTAATTGAGTAGTATCTGAGCACAACTTATTTAAAACATCTTATTTGAACATCGAAAGTTTTTTAAGATAATGTAATGTCTTGGACATTCCTCATTGAAGATATATGATCAAGTAGTGTTGTGTTCATAATAATATAGAGTTGTAACTAAAGCCACAAATGTTGTGACTATTTGAGCTTTTGATTTTATTACGAGCTTACCAGCTCCAAGCTAAAGTTATAAGCCTAGCAATGAGCTCAGGCTCAACTTGGCTCGTTTTCACCCCTCGAGATAATAAATTTTATTTGACATACAAAACTACTTGGTGAGTAAACCCTATTTAATAGTTATAAGTAAAGCGTTTCTTTCACCTCTGTTTATCTCTTCCATAAATATACACTTTTCCTAGACAGTTAAAGCCTTAAACACACTTTTGTATTAAACTTGTTACCTTTTGTATGGTAAAATTTACGTTCCTATAAGGATATATGGTAGGTGGTATTTTTTAAAAAGATCAAAGCACTTGAAAACCTTTTATGTGGCCCTAGAATAGCAACAATCCTAATACTCTTTTACTAATTTTACTCTTTGGGCCCAAAAAGTTTGAATATCACCTCCAAAATAGTTTTCTTGAAATTGCAACAAAATTAAAGAACCACAAAGTTGTTACCCTCCTAGAAACCATAAGTTGTGCTTAACCCAATATCTTAAACACCCTTAATAGAATATAACATGCACTAAATGTGTTAGGTGAGTATTAATGTTTGTAAATAAGTAGTAAATGTTTTTAAGTGAGTATTAAATGTTTGTAGGTGAATAAATGTTCACTGAGCAGTTAATGTTTGTAAGAGCATGAGCAATGGTAAAAACTATAGATAGTTTTTTACTATTTCAAAAAGCTATGTTTAAGACTTTTTTGCATTGTGGTAAAAGATTTTTGATGGGATTTTTGTGAATGACTTGGTAAAGATAAGTCATTTATCAAAGTCTTTAAGCTTTGAATTATGATGCATTTATGGCATTTAAGACATCAAGTCTTTAAGACTTGTTGTCTTTGTAGATGCTCTAAGTGAGTAGTAAATGTCTGAAAGTAACTATAAGTTAGGTGAGTAGTAAATGTTTGGAAATGAGTAGATGTTTGAATTGATTGGTTCGCATTCTTTTGTAGCTTTTCTTAAATGTAGCTCTTTAATTTTCCTTTTTAATAAAGCCCTTAAATAAATTGTTTGAAAGGATTAAAGATTTAATTTGAAGAAGACACACATATGGTCACATGCATATAATCGGCAGTATATTTTTTTGTTAACCGTGATTTCTGATACATTGGCCGATTAATATACGGGGTTTGAGCCCACCGCCACACAGACTCAAACCAAGTAAAGCCCTCCCTTTACAGGAGGTTGGCGTGTCCATTTTAAGTTTGTTTGCACATAAATGTATTGAACTTAAGACCTCACACACTTTGGAGTGATAGCCACAAATCTTTTTGACACTAAACCAATCTTGAGTGGTTTCTAATCGTAAATGAACTTGTTTCAAAATCATATTTAAAGATTGTATTTCAAAATCATATTTCAAAATTATTATATTTGAAAAAAAAAATAAACGAAGTTATAAACATAGTATTTTTTAGAGTTTATTTTTAGTGAATTTTAATTTAGATGAGTAGGTGTCCTTCTATTAAGTTGAGTCTTTTGCATTTACTTTTTGATGATACAATATACACATAGGTTTGATAGTTGTAGTATAGCCTGAGATTAATCTTAGTCCTCTACACTTACTTCTTGATGAGTATTTGAGCACAACTTATTTTAACATCATACTTTTTTTAAGATAATGTAATGTTTGGACATTCCTCATTGACGATATTTGATCAAGTAGTGTTGTGTAGAAAATAAAATACAACTGTAAGTAAAGCCACAAATGTTGTAACTATCAATCTTGAGCTTTTGATTTTATTTCGAGCTGACCGGCCTCAAGCTAAAGTTAAAAGCCTGGCAATGAGCTTAGGCTCAACTTGGCTCGTTTTCACCCCTCGAGATAACAGAATTTAATTGAAATAAAAAACAACTTAGTGTGTAAACCCTATTTAATAGTGATAAGCAAATCGGTTCTTTCACCTTTTTGTATATCTTTCATAAATATACACCGGTTTCTAGACACTTATGCCTTAAACGCACGTTTTGTGTAGTAAAATTTACATTCCTATATGGATATATGGTACGTGGTATGTGTTAAAAAACTTAAAGCAATTGAACTTCTTTTATGTGGCCTTATGCTCTTAATTAGAATAGCTGCAATCAGCCGATCATTCATTGTTTATGAGTGAAAATTTTCTTGTGTTTGAGTTAACCCTAATATAATATTTTTAAGTAACATGAATATGTAATGATCATCTCGAGTGGCATATTCAATGTATATATGCCTATCCTACGTTTATTATAAAAAAAACATTATTGTTTTAGTTTAAACAATGTTTATAGCTTATTACATGCAGATATTATTGTCCCTTTATTCTCTTTTGTTGTACTAAATTATGAGACATGTCTTCTTCCAATGTTTTGATCAAATTTCTTCGCATTTCGTCACTGTCAAAGTCTTGAAAGTGTGTCTTTAATATAGGTCTCGTGTACAAAACACACTCATATACCAAAAAGACAAAGATGTAGTTAACTAGCCATTTAGCCTATAAACTGACAGGACATACTATTAAATTTTCTATGTTCATTATGTTGTATATGTTAAAAGACTAAGTGCAGAATTTGAAGGGGATAAAGATGATTTTCTATGATTAAAGCCATTTGCCAAAAGCATAGAAGATAAGGGACTAAAATGGAACATTGATGATTATATAAATAACAATCTAGTTGGTGCCATAACCATAGAAGTTCTAATAAATATGTCATCACCACTCACTAGGTGTTCATAGTAAATCACACACCGTCCCATATGGTCAAATAGTTTATTGCTTGTGCTGTCATTGTATGACACAAATTAAAAGAGAAAGATTCTACTTGGGTAGTCTCGAAATTTTAAAACAAGGTATAAAGTTCAATTCATGCTTTTGAAATATTTTCTTCTTGCTTGTGTGTTTTTGCTGCTGCTATACTTCAGGTTGTTGGCATGTGCACTTGACGAGACCTTTTTTATCATTTACCAACAGCTTTATTGTCACTTAATAGTTTGTTGTTCACCACTGTATAAACCACTTTGTTTTGTTTCATAACACTGTGTTTTGTATCTTGTGTGGTTATTATAAATGGTTAATTATTAATACATTAGCTATGTTATCTTAGTTTTAAAACTTGATTCTTAGACACATGAACTTTAGTTTGTGTGCAATGCTTTTTAAGTATCACACAATATGGATTATATTTCTTTTTTGGTCGCTTTATTCCGTGTGTCTTATGAATCTCGCGAATACGCTAAAACAGTTTAAAAGTGAGTCGAATTTAATCAAAACGCGTAAACTTTGTGAAACTTCATATAATGAAACTTAGAATGTCACATTACTAGTTATTAAAGAAAATGAAGTTAAATTTTTTTTTTTATCGTTTACCCACTTTGGCTTGTTACTTTTGTCTTCTGAATTACGATTATGTGAATTCCGCGCGTTTACTACATTTATTTTGGGTATGTGTCTTTTAACATAATCATGTCTAAAGTCGTTTATAATTGTTTTACGTAGCAACATAATTCTCCAGAGAGAGCCAGAGTGTCAATATAAGAAACGGTTCCGGCAGACTGGTTTTAAATGTACCGACTTTTTTATACAGAGTCATAATTTTCTAATATATTATTGTATTTTTTATTGATTCATTTTCTTTTTTTATAGTGCGAGAGATGACGTCACTGAAAATTTTTGCAAGTTGCTTGCTGCGAGTACTGGTGCAACGGGTGTGGCCATGTTGTTAAATAAAGGGGTGGTGTCCGATTAAGTTGTGCTTTATCTTTTGTCCAGTCTTTATGCGACCTGTGTTGTAGTTGGTGCTTCGCTGGTGATTATCGTTAAGGGTGCCACCAAGCACCCGGTGAAGAAACGTTGGATGTGGGGTGCTCTTGGGTCGTTTTATGTTCTCACACTGGCTGTGCCAGTCTTAACTTTTCTTGTTAGGTTCATGAAAACCGAGTATACGTGGGCTGAGTTTTTGTGTGCATTGCATCTTGGGGCTATAAATGGAAGGCGGTAAGTTGGGGTCGATACTCTAAACCCGGTTGGGCTTCAACGGGATGCATGTACCTCCTCCAACACAAGCTCCGGATCTTGCAGCTCCTATGATGGCAGAATGGGCACGTCGTCAATTGGCAGCGTTTTGTTTGCTTCAAGATCTAGAGGTGCTGAACCGCGTCCCTAAGACTGAGCGTCAAGTATCTTCAAACCGTTTATGTTAAGCTCGTTAAGCTAGTATCCAAAATGAATAAAACTTTTTGTTGTTATTATCACTTGTCTATGCCTTCTCTCTATAATGCATGTATGTTGTAGTTGAAAATTGATTGTTGGAGGAAATGTTGAAACATTAAAATGCTGGAAAAGGTTGAAACTTGAAAAGGGTTTACTTTTTGGAATTGTTGAAGGATATGAATCTAGAAAGTATGGGTTGCATTTCTTCTTGATTGAATGGTATATTCAAACTTTGAAACTTATTTGGTTGAATGTTATAAACGCTGGAGGAATGGGAAATGGTAGGTATATATTGTAAATAATAGCGTTGTAGCAATTGTTTCCAAAAACGCAAAAGCCATTATTACCAAAAACACGATCCGGTCGAGGTTCTGAGGGAGGAAAAACACCAACATAGCAACTGTATTATCTAAATGTGAAATATAGTAATATGCAACTGTGCGCATACAAAGGGACAAATTTTCCACAAACGTCGTGAATAATCCAAAGTATTTTACGATTGCTAAACAGAGATACCAGGTCCACGAGATTTTCAGGTAGTATTTTGAAAAAATCAAAACTGGACATGCGAGTACAAGAACAAATGTCGTAACAATCGATACGATCATGACCGAAGGATTCATTTCGACAGGAGACATTTTAATCGTATCACATGTATTGCGAATTTTTATTAGGATATACCAAGAGGTGAGACTCATGATGAATGATTAAATTAGATAGTAGTTGTGCACCCCGAAAAACACAAAATCCAAACATTAGATCGTCTAATCATACAACATATATCAATCTTCATCCCGATAAATGAATTATGAATGTGAACATGAAACATAGTCAGAATGGAACGTGAACGGTGTCCGGTTGTGTTTTTGTGTCTTTTCTAATGGAAATGCTTCTTGACACTAAATTAGTGACGAGCTTAATTCGTCACATAGACACAAGCGTGGATTTTTTTATTTATTTTTGAGCGGTAGCATATTATTTAAACAAGCGTGGATTTAACCGCACATATGTTGAAAGGTATAAGTTTTACCCATTGTATACATGTAAGGGGTCTTTGGTTTGACTTATATAAGGTAAATCTATTTCCGCTTATATAACATAAACTTCAATTTTATGGCTTATTTGAATAGTTAAGGACTTATATAAGTTTATTATATCATGATAATCTTATATAAGCCTCTAAGTCTTAAAATAAGCGACAAAATTGGGACTTATATTATATAAGCCAAAAATAATAAGATATATTTCGGCTTACATTTCATAAATCTAGAATTTTTAAACTTATATAGAGACTTTTGGGCTTATATAAGTTTATTATATAATAACAAACTTCTACAAGCCATAAGTCTCCAAATAAGCCACAAAATAGAGATTTACATTATATAATCCAAATCGATCTTACGTTATATAAGCTAAAACAAAGATCCCCTAAACAAGAAAAAAATATTTAAACAACCAACAACTTAGGACTGATATACACAAGCTAAAGACTTGCAACATATTTAATAGGGTTAAGTTCATATATTGGTAACCTACTCTCCATCGTTTACACATCTAGGTAATATACTAATTTTATTATTAATAGGGCTATAAAAACTGGCTAATGTTTTGCAATATAGGTAATATGACTGGTTGAATTTTCAAGTAAATTTTTATTTTTCTTTTTTAATTCCACCCAGACGGATATTGCTATAATGCCCTCATCCTCTTCTTCATTCTATTATATCCATAGCTTTTTCTTATTCAAAATTATTGAATTCTTTTCAAAATAAATTTACAATTCATAGTTATTAATTACTGCTACTATTATTTATTGTAATACTAAGCTACTATTTATAAGAAGTCCCCCAAATTTGATTATTAACCTATCATAATGGTAAAATTAATGTTTTTGGTGTAGCAATGACATCCGGATAAGTGGACAAAGAACCCGTCACTACTAGGAAAAGCTAAACATATGTTTCAACAAACAAGAAGCTTATTTAGTGTTGTCAGATCATAATAAGAGATCAATGTATGACAGTATCATCTACACATTACCACCGATAGTTTTTACTAATTTTTATCCAAATGCATCATATTTCTTCAATCTGTTCGATACCCCATATACGAAACCCATATGTGTTCAAGACATATGTTGTTATTGTTGATGTAGTGCAAGATTTATTGTTGATGTAGTGTAAGATCTGTGATATTTTGCGACTAGCTCAAATCTGCTGTTGCTCCACTTGAAAGGGTTAAATCTGGTGATGCCATTGGAGAAGACAAGTGGAAGACAATGATGACGTGTCGGTCATTTTTTACTTTCAAGTGACACATAACCTGTCATATTTACCTACATTGCAAAACATTAGCCGGTTTTTATAGTCATATTAATAATAAAATTAGTACATTACCTAGATGCGTAAACGACGGAGAGTACGTTACCAATATATGAATTTAACCCTATTTAATAATTTAAAATTTTTCTAAGATAGGACACAAATTTGCCTATATGTTTTTTAAACTGAAAATTTAGAGAAGAAAAAAAATGACGATTTTTAGTTTATTGTAGTTATAAACTTATGTGGCGCATCCATTATATCTCTCCTTTCACTCAACTGAAAAAAAACCCATCATTTAACCATAGTAAAAACAAAAAAACTCACCGTTCACACAATTTTTATACTTTTATGTTAAAACAAAAACGTAAAGAGAACCTAAAAAATTAATAAAAACGTAAGACATAATAAATTAAAAATCAAACGAAAAAAAAAATATACGAAAAAAATATAAATACAATAGACTACCAAAGAAAAAAGAAATAAAAATATATAATAAAAACATTACATAACTATTTAATCTAATTCCAGATACGAATCAGTTCTCAGCCCAAATTCTGACATGAATACCTCATCATTTCCATCAACTTGGATGATTCTTTCTTATCTCACTTTATCATCCCTGGCCTCTTTTCTACCATTTCTTTTGATGTTTCTTCATCAAGATGTAGTTGACATTCCTAGTCCACAAAAGATACAATTCTTCACATATATCATATTCATCACATATCTCTTCTTTATCAAGTGATTCCTCTACCGTTGAAAATGAAGAATTTGTTGAGTTGATGAACCACTCATATGGGTTTTTGAGTGGTAGTTGGGATGTGCATAGAGTGTGGGGGTTGCTTCAGGTAGTTTTCGGGCATCGAGGGATTGCTTCGAGTAACTTCTCTATTGTTTCATTTGGTGGTCTAAGTGTTTTCTTGAGTGTTTATTGAGATAGTTTTTAGCTACTTAGATTGGTTGATAATCGTTGTATGAAAAAATGAAAGGATGATAAAGGATATTTTTCGAGGAAAACTAGCCGTTGAATTAAGAATTCATATTCACAATACAATACGAAATTTAAACTTACAATATAAAATTTAAATGTACAATACGGAATTTAAAATTACCACACAATCCTCCTAATCATATTTTTCATATAGCCAAAAAAATTGAAAATTACCACACAATCCTCCTAATCATATTTTTCATATAGCCAAAAAAATTGAGTATTCAATTGTGGTTTTATTTTAGCCGCCTTTCTAAACAATCACGAAAAAATCAAGCGCAAACCCATTTCTTAGTCACTGAGGGCACCTTTGGTACTTCAGTAGGGCGAGCTCTTTACTAGTGACTTCCTTCGGGACAACGAAATGCTACTTCAACCAAAAAAGTTGCCAGAAACTCAAGAGAGTCGCCTTATAGAGTGTTTGAGGGTAATCATCACGACAACATAAAAAGGAAGAAGCGAGGTTGACTCAATACAATCTATAAACCCGGAAAGAATGAAGTTAGTCCCCTTTCGTCAAGGTATGCATCTTATAATATTTGTTAGATTCTTCTTTAAAGAAGTGTCAATTTGAGCATGGTTCTCTTACGGAAAGTCTCTCCTTTTCTCGTATGCTTTTCTCGGATTATCTTTAACGGTTGATACATTTTCAAATCGCATCACTAACCCATACTCGCTTTTTGATGAACGCTATCTTCTTGAATTAGCTTTACAACCAAAGTTTTAATTTCATCGATGGTATGCAGGAGTGAAGAAGTCATATCAAATTATATGTTGATTAGTAGTGAAGTTTGAAGAAGTTTTGTTGCAAAAATAAGGGAGTAGATGATACTTATAGGTAAAAAAGTTCTATATAACCAAAGGTTTTTCACCCTTCACCAAATCTGAAGCCGAACTCACGCATGAGTTAGTCACACCGAGTAGGAACTAACGCGTGAGTATATCCTTACTCAGTTTAGACAATGGGGGTGGTGGTTAATCCATCCCACCAGCCGAATCAAAACACGACGCTAACCATATATGAAGGCCCGCGTCGAAGCTACCAACCAATGCCATAGGACTTTTTTTGTCTTATTGTGTTCCATTTATTTTTTATTGGGGTATGAGGAGCTTAATAAGTCCCACCTATCGAGCAAAAATATGGCAGCAACTATATCTAGGCTCTCGTTGAAGCCCGAGGTCACGCCGTGGAATTATTTTTTTATTGTGTTTGTGAGGTACGGTATAAGGGTTGATGATGGCTTAATCCACCCAACCAACGAAAGCAAAACATGAAGGCAACTATATTTAGCCTCGCGCTGAAACCACCAACCATGTATAATTCCTTTTTTTTCTCTCTTTTTGTGTTTATTTGTATTCTACTAAGGTGGGGGTGTTGGGATGTGCGTAAGTCATATATAGTATTTTTTACGTCCGGGAGTACGTGGGCCTAACGGGTCACATGGTATGCCACCCGTCTTCCCAAGAAAAAACCATACGATAAATTAACAAACCTTTCACTCTCTAAGGGGGGCGTCACTTCACCCTCATTCGTCGTTGTTGTGACAGTGTTGTTTAGGTTTCGATAATCACCATATTTCCACATAGACTAGAGGGTAAAACTGGTGGCAGTATTGACGGCCAAAGTTGGTTGTGATGGATAGTGAAGAAGAGAAGAGAGATTAATGTCTCTTACGTTTTGAATGTCGAGATGTGTGTTTTCTTATATTACGTTTTGAATGTATAACTAGTACTACGGTTTTATCTTATATTACGTTTTGAATGTCGAGATGCGTGTTTTCTTTTTCTAGATGGCAGATTAATTTGAAGAACACGTTGAAACAATAAAAAAATGTCTAAGTAGTATGTACAAACATTAGTGAGTTGATTAATTTGAAGAACACGTTGAAACAATAGTGAGTTGATTAAAAACAAAAATTGACAAAAAAATACCCTTTCTTTCAAAATAGTTAACGGTAAAAATTAATCACTGTCGGGTCAAAGAACAAAAATGAACTTAGACTTTGGCTATATAAAGGTCACCTACATTTATTAAAAATCAGAGAGGATAAATGCAATTTTGAGAAGGGAGTTGATATGTACACATATCATTTTGTTTCATACACATAAAAATTATTGTTTGTAGACTATTTTGCCCTTGATTAATTTATGACTTCGGTTCATTCCCTTTTCAATGAATAACTCTGTCCATCATTCCTTCCATCATTTTGTAATTAACCACCGGTTTGACAATTAAATATAAATTCTGATTTTTCAATATTGCACTCTAAGTTTCACTATGGAATTTCTTCCTTATCGAGTTAGTGTCTTAGTGACACAATAATACTTCACATTTTGATCTCTTTTAAAATACCGTAACGTGATTGAATGGTGCCAAACATCGTTAGTAAAGAGGGACTTAAAAATATTAAGATGAAAATTCGCGAAAAGTGAAGATGTTATCTTGGGAAACAAACATATGTAGATGATATCTACTAAAATGCTTATTTGTAGTAAACTGGTTCACGAGCATTTTCTGGACTCCACAACTCGAATACCCATTTGCTAAATGGAACTAAAATATATATGATTAATCCCACCTCAAAGAGATTTAGCAATAGAACAAAAGCGTGATTCCCAAATGTTCTTGTTGTTCCTTGAAGGTTGACATGTTTATTTTATAGTGTTTGATGTGTTGTGCTTCTGCGTGATGTCTAGCGTTATTCAGATGCGTCTAGAAATCGAATTGTAACCATGTCTAAGAGTTATATTCGAATACAAAGGAAATTAGGCTGAAAGATTTAGATCAATGGGCAGTGACACTGACATTGATTGGTGACTCAAGATTCCAAAGTGGCAGCATCAGTAAAATAGTAACGTAAGACAATCATGAATTAAGGAGGTGAAATGAAGCACATGTGAAAAAAATCGAGAGAAAAAGAAACGGGAAGGGGAAGATTTTGTTATATTTTACAAAGAATTAAGGAGTATATTTATTGAGGGCATAATAGTCTTACTCATATTAATCCTATGTGTATGAATCAAAATATTATGTGTATATATCAATTCCCTTTTGAGAAACCAACATTATGATATCTTCATTTTACTCTATTTAAATCGAGAGTATAAACTTAAGTGATGTATAAAAAAGTAAATTAAGTTCTTTCGAAATGAAAAAGAGTAAACTGAGCGATCATATAGTCAATTTGTAATAAGATAAATTAATTATGGATTTAACATGCACGTAAAGTAGTAACATGTTTTATTTTAGTTTATATATTTGAAAGTCAGCTTATTAGAACAAATGGAAATCAAATTTTCACACAAAGAAATTTATTGTTACGTCAGCTTTTTTCACTTCCACATCAAAAGAAAATCATGTTATAATCACACCATTTCCATACCAATTTACCCATTTGTCTATTTTTTTTTCATAAACTACACTTAATAGTTAATTTATTTAAATCCTAATTAATTTATTCATTCAAATTAAAACATTACATTCTAAAAAAAAACATTCGCATAAAAAAAATATTCGGCTAACAAAAAAACTAGCCGTTGGCTATTTTTTTTAAAGTACTAGCCGTTAGTGCGTTTTAAAAATTTTAAAAATAAAAAAGTCTTCAAAATTAGCCGTTATGTATATCTGAAAATTAAAAAATATATATATTAAACGTTTGAAAAACTAGCCGTTGGCTAGCAGTTTTTTAAAAAAATTCTAATTTTTTTTTACCTCCAAAAAACTACCCATTTACGGTTAGTTTGGTTAGGTTTAAAAGTTAAGGTGGGGTTTGTGTAAAGTGAAGAAGGGTGTGTTATGTAAAATTGGCTGGTTTCCACAGGCGTGGACGTGACTACGACGTCTTCCACGCCGTAAATGGCGGTGTGATCACGCCTCACGCGTCCCACGCAGCCCTACGCAGCCACACGGTGTGATCATTCTGTTGGCTTTTAAATAATTTATTAGTGGGTTGAATATCCTCGTGTCATGGTTTTAAGCCATAATCATATAGTGATTTTATGTCATCTAAAAGCAGTAGAAAACTAATTTTCCCATACAAATGGCGCTGTCATCATAATTCCAATATGATGTTTATGCAAATAATCTTTTTAAATTAATAACGGGTATTCGCTTCTTTTAATTCTTTTTTTTTTTTTTTTTTTTTGCTTTTGTGTTGGTAAATCACGTGCATATCAAATGAAAATTATCGAGGTTTTATACTAGGATATCACATAACTGAAAAGATTCTAGTCTTTGTTGCTAAAAAATTGAAAAGAAACATGAAAATGATGCACGAACTATTAATATGTTTCCTTGCTTTGTTTATATTTTATGATTTGTAAGTATAATTTTTTATCTTTACAATGTATTGATGTTTCATGTATTCCTTTTAATGTGATAATTTGTGTGACATCATATTAGAACTATGCAGCTTAAACTAATTAAAAATATATATAATATAATCCAAACAAACATGCATGATAAAATTCACCGAGATAAGTTTCTAAAGTCCTTACACTTATAAGATATAATCCAAACAAACATGCATAATTAAACTTTCTAAAGTCATTACACAGCGGGATAGGGCTCGATCCGAAAGAACAATAAAACAACTAGGAAAATGATCAACGCAAACTAGGTAAACTAAACAGTTATTGTACTTCATTGCTAGCATCCACAAATTCTTTATTCCCTTCGACAACACCCATTTCCTTCATCAACAAAGTATGCATTCCTAGCATACACAAATTCCAGATTCTCCTTCTGAACAGCAATTGCAGTCCCACCATCAACAACTTCTTGATTGTACATGTAAAGGACACAAATCAATAAGTAAATGTAAAGGACACACATCAATGGGCGGGCGGCTACTCATATCAATTTAAATTCACTATAACACACCAAGAAGTACTCCGCTGGTAAGTTCATTAATGACCAAGTTGCCCCAAAGTGTCGAGTATGATTTCTGAGGCAGATTCCGAAATAAAGACCCATGCTAATTAAAAAAAAGCAGCGACACAAATGAACCAAGGCGAAGTATAACTGAAAGCAACCCCATCATTAAGGGCGATCCCGTGAGCGCGCGTATTGTATTGTTTCCGGTCATCAACGCCATGAACATTGCTATACATGATGTAAGAAATGACCTAATTTATGTACAAACAAAGTATGGACTAAAAGTGTAAATTAATCTAAATAAAACCAGGTTTTTAAATTATTAAGGTGATAGGTGAAATAACCGAGGATCAATTAGAGATAGATTAAGCAAACTTGTTGAAGATTACACCTTATGCAAAGTGTTTAGAGATTTAAGATGATAACCACACGGTAAGATTTCTTAATTTTCACAATTTTAAGATCAGGGTTCATGCATGATTGGGAGGTTTTGGATAAAAGCAACTTCAAGTTTAGTTGATGGTTGGACCGTGGTTTGTTGATTATGAAATCATCATCAACTTGATTATGTGTTCTGATTAAATGTTTATGCATGATTCATTTTAATTTGATATAAGGGCTGAGATTAGTTTTGCAAATCATAAATGCCACAACAAAATCATCAATTACTTTCCTTTCTTTCTTACCGAGCCTCGTGTACTTGACTCCATTTTAGACTCTGCAAATCAATTCATATCATCTTTGGGTGCAAATAATTGATGATGATACATACTATACGCTGCTGCTTGCTTTCTTGCTGCAAAACAACACTTTTAACATGGCATACATGGAGCTGATGGCACTAATGGTATTGTACCTTGCTTCTAATATGAGCATGATTTATTGTTTGCAAAGGTTGAATTGATTATCCATTTTGCCATTCAGGTGAAATAAACCAACAGAGCATCAAATCAGAAAATATGTTATTTTCTTCCTTACTGAACCAGCCTGTAGGTGACTCCATTTATGACGATAGCTGGTAATAAGAGTGGTCCGAGCTAGACGTGTAGTTGATCAGTGGCTCAGAATTTATTAATTTCTTCTAGCTAATAGAATTAAAGGTTATAGTTTTGCACTTTTGTTGTTTTGCATATATCTCAAGAAGAATAAAATGCCAACTAACATATAATGTCTACTTCTTTATGATGTTTTAAAACCTCGTTGACCAGGTCTCTTCAACCGTTAGAAACCCGGTCTAGATGTGGCGGAGTTTTTGCTTGAATGAAAAGCAGATTGAACCGCTTATGGGGTTTACTTGGTTTGATAAACCCAGCGGGTATTATTTTCTTAAAAATTAATCCAATAGAAACCCTTTTTCCTTCCATAAAGCTTTGTAAGTTTGAGGGTAATCTACCATAGTCTGTTATAAAACATGATCAAAGAAAGAACACCTTAAAAAGGTTTTAAAACATCATCAACTACAAGTTCAACCATTAAAGTATTAATTAAGCTCACAAACCAACAAAAAGCCAGATTCAAAAACCACCAGAACCACAAGCTCTTTGAAACTGTGTAATTAAAGCAACATATGTTGTTATAAGCCTCGCAAAGAGCTCAGGTTCAACTTGGCTTATTTTCACCCCTCGAGATAACCAAACACTGTGCATAGTTGTTTCGCCTCTTTTTATCTCCTTCATAAACATACACCATTATTTTGATGAAATATTATTAGCAAGATTTATCAGTGGATTCAGTGGGTTAGAGGAAGCACATTTCCTAGACAGTTAAAGGCACCTTCATTAATACTGCATGAAAGTTATGCCTTTTGTATACTAAAATTTAACTTCCTAGTGAAATTCATTTACAACTTGAACTCCTTTTACGTGGCCTTATACTCCTAGGATAGCTAGAATCAGCCGATCATGTATTGTTAATTAGAGTCAATACGAAGATAACATTTTTAAGTAATCTGGTCATGCAAAGGGAACTACAGTTAGTGTAAAAATAACTGATGTATACCGGATATTGTGAAATACTAGTATCTTTTGAATCTTTCAAAACTAATTCGTTATAACTGATGTATACACGATCTTGTGCAATTTTTAAAATTTTTTCAACAATTTAAAAGAAAAAACCTTATTATTTAAATTTAGACATTGTTTATAACTTCATTCATCCTAATATTATTGTCCGTCTTTTTTATTCCTTATCCAAAATTTTGGGACATGTCCTCATCAAATGTTTTGATCAAATTTCTTCGCATTGCGTCACAGTTTTTGTCAATATGTATCATATTCTTATGTAGCTTTGCCGAGAACACGCGTGTCTTTAATATAAGTCTCGTGGCACATTCTACTATTTTTCGTTGCGCTATATGTTCAAAACACACTCATACGCCAAAAAGACAAATAGCCGTTTAGCCTACACGGGCATACTGTTAAATTTTCTATGTTCATTATGTTTTATGTTAAAAGATTTAGTGTATAATTATAAGGGCATAAAAATGATTTTTGTTTAGATTAAAGTCATTTGACAAAAGCCTAAAAGATGAGGGTCTAAACTGAAACATTGAAGCTTATATAAAAAACCAATCTTGTTCTCATGACAAGCATAGAATCCCCAGCTCCAATACATATCTTATCACCAAATGTTGATAGTAATATTGTTGCTCCAAGGATCACCTTCAAACATAAGCATGAAAGAAAATCACATAGTCACACAAAAGAGAAAAAAAACCGGTGAAATGGGTGGTCTCGAAATTTTAAGATCGACACGGTAATATTTTTAATTTAATTTCAATTCTAGCTTTTGAAATATTTTCTTCTGTACGAGCATGATTTATTGTTTGGAAAGTATCACACAGAAGTTACTCGAATATAATCAAAACGCATAAAACTTCTCGAAACTTTATATCATGAAACTTAGAATGTCACATTTTGGCTTGTCACTCTACTGCCACTTGCTACTCGTCTTCTGAATCGATTATGTATCGTTTATCCATTTTGCATTGCTCAATTTTAACCCGGCTATTATTTTTTTTAGTTCCAGGGACAACATCGATCAACATCAACACGACGATTGCCACAGGGTGGACAGTAGCTAGCGCGTGATACGTGCTAACCGCGACATCACGGTACCATTTCCAGAAGACTGATAAGAATTTGCATGAGCCTAACCCGAAGCATGTAGTGGCTTGTGGTGGAATTGTTGTAGGTAGTGGTATTGTTGGTTTGCTCATTGTAGAAGTATACGAGAACAAATAGCCAAACAGGGCCGCCCTAAAGCTCTCTATCACAACCCTTCCATTGATATTCTTCTCGTCCATGTTTTTCGAAGAACATATTAACTGGACTGCTTTGGTTGGATTTCTCATTGCATCGTTCAGTTCGCACTCCACTCCCATTGGAAGTTGCAAACAACTCTGAGGGCCGAAGCCGCGACACAGCTAAGGCAAATCTTACAGTCACCAAATTACCACCTAACAATCCCTGGACCTGACCGTGAACATTTAGCCAAAGGTGTAGAATGGCTTGCGAAGGATGCAACTGCGAGGGCCAGATTTTAACATATGCGGGAGGTGCAACGGCACACGACGTCCATTTTCTTAGAGCCTCCATTTTAGATCGTCATTAACATAAACTTAGTTTTTGACATTTTTATACATGTAAATGATGTTTTCTAATGGAATGAACATGTTTTACAATATTAGAAGTTAGTGATATAAGTTCAAATGAGCAAACTTGGTTCAGATTTTGTTTATAATGGACATAGATATGCACTAGGTGTACCGGGGTTTGATTAAACGAAGGGGAAGGCACAAGGACATAGTTATGCACGAGGTGTACCGGGGTTTGATTAAACGAAGGGGAAGGCACAAAACCCAACAGTTTTGTCCTATTATTAGTATCTTTCATGTTTAACCCTTATGGTTTAGAGTTTTCATGTTTAACCCTTCTATTTAAACGAAGAAACACAATTTGTTGTTGACATTGTCTTTTTTTTGTATTAGAACGGAAACATGTGAAATTTAACGATATTGTAGCAGATATTGTTGGAGGGCCTCCAATAAAATAAGGCACGGGCCTCCAAAACTCATGAGACAATCCTGGCAGCAGCCAACCTAAGGTTGGTATTAATGATCGATCATGTTGTCTACGTATGTATGCCACTGCGTGAGAAGTTCGGGAAGTTGCTTAACCTAAGGTTGTGCTAGTTACTTGGTGTGTGAGATCTGTTGTTATGATACTTGTTATTTATGTTTATTTTCATAGTAGTAGTTGACAAGTGACAAAGCTTTCAAATTATCTTTTTGACAATAGGTAATCATGTTATCTTTAATCGAAACATGTAGATCGAGCTTGAAATTTAAATGGTATTTTTGGAAACTTTAATGGTTTCTTTGGCTTAGAAAAAGTGTTCTTTTGCTAACTTGGAGATCGGACCAGAGTTGGCTCGATTTTATTTAATTAGCCATTAGATCATCGTGATGGTGGAACTTTGAATTGGGTTTCTGGCACTTGTTGACTCGGGTAATTTAGAAATTCTGTTAAATTAGACGGTTTGAAACGAAATTTGTTGTTGTTTGTAAATTTGTTCCAGTGTCATTTCTGGGAAATAGTTATTAGTGAAAGAAAAGGCCAATACTCAATCTTGTAAAAAATAGACCATTTAGACCAGTTAGGCTCAAGACGAATTGCGTGTTATCTTCACACCCCCATATTTCTTATGTTTACCTGGCAGTCGATTTGGCAGTGTAACATGCTGATCGTTAATCTGGTCCATGTTAAATGTTCTAGAACGGGGTTTGTGTTCAGGTTCACCATTGAATTCACGTGAATACCTGAATTTTTGGGGGTGTGGTAAGAATCCTCTATGGCTAACGTTAACTATTTTGCTTGCCACATGAACACATATGGAGTGTCGTTGTTACATGTTGGGCAAACCATGTAACCTTACACACTCCACCCAGACAAACTACTTCGAGCCAGAAAATCATTGATGGTCCATAAAAGCATCGCTCTCATGGTGAATGTCTCGCCTTTAGCTTGGTATTTAGTGTCGACACCATTCCATAAAAATTTTAGATCATCAGTTGAATGTCTCAAGTAAACATCAATGTCCTTACCCGGGAATATAGGGCCAGGAATTAACAGCATCAACATTAAAGAACTCTGTTTCATACAAACCCATGGAAGCAGGTTGTATGTTGTCAATATCACCGGCCACATGCTGTAAGTCTGATTAAGGTTTCCGAATGGATTGAAACCATCAGCAGCCAAACCTAATCGAACATTTCTTGGTTCTACTGCAAAATCAGCATACTTGGCGTCAAATTTCTTTCAAGCTGCACCATCACACGAGTGTTGCATCTTACCGGGCTCCATACACTTTTCAGTAGCATGCCAAATCGCATCCTTTGCACTTTTACTAGAATTGTACAAAAGTTTTAGTCTAGGAATGATCGTCAAGTAACGCGTCACCTTCTTAGGAACTTTCTTCCCCGGCGTGTTAGTGTCTTTCCATCTACTTGTATTACACACTGGACAGAAATCCAAATCTATGTTTGCTTCCCCGAAATAATCAGGAATCGTGTTTATAAGCATGTATCGACTCGTACCCTAACCCGATCAATTTAAATGTCTTCTTTAATGCATAGTATGACGGCGGGATCTTGAATCCTCTGCTTGGGGGAAAGATAATTTGCATAAACATCATAATATCATTGAATATGGTATCGGTGATTTTACCTTGTCCTTAAAATGTGTAAACTTAGCCATAAAGTCCAATCGAGTCGCTTCTACACAACTAGGGTACAACTCCTCATTGGCACTGGCATATAACTCTTCAAACTCGTTAGCTTGAGTCGGTCTGTTACATGAGTTAGGAGGAGGTGGAAGAGGAATATAGTTCGGAGGAATAAATAATCATATGTATTATGAATAAGAATTAAAAAACATACTTGTAAGCTGGGTTTGGTCGGGGTTGTTGTTGGCGTCGGGGTTGTGGTGGTTGTCGGTTGTGGTCTCGGCTGCGGTCGGGTTTGTGTCTCTGGTTGTGGTCAGGGCTACAATAACATAGAACAAACCCATTTTTATTATCAATTATAATAAGATAAACAAACCATTTTATTATAAAATCAAAATCAAAAATTAAAATACAACCTTTTAAAATTGGGAAAGATTGGATGTTTAAAGGGTTAGCAAAAGAAGAAATAGAATTATGAATTAGAGGTGGTGAAGAGTGGCAGAGTGATGGCGGATGACAAAGATGGTGGCGATGAGTGCATGTGTGCACGTGTGGTGGTGAGTGGTGGTGTGACTAGTGGTGGTGGTGATGATAAAGATGGTGGTGATGACAAAGATGGTGGTGATACAGGGTGGTGATAGCAGGTGGTGATGGTGGTGATACAAGGGGCTGTGTCAGTTATATTTTTTACGATAAGAAAAGTGTTGTGACAAAAGTGAGTAGCAGTGGTAAAAAAGGACCATTTTTCCCCATCGACATGTCGCCTGGGAATACTTTGGTTTTGTCGCCTAGCCAAAAAACGCGTGTGGTTGAAAATTTTGGGACGGATGTGACGAAGTTTCCTCGGCGACGTGTCGTTAGGGATTCCTTTGACTTTCCAACGCATATTTACGTACCTACTTTTATCGTTTCTCTTACACCTCCGTCCTAAAAGAAGTGTCCAGTATGACTTTTTACGGTCTTTCTTTATCAACTTTGTCCGTAAATATATATTTTTGTATCATATAATACTTGATGAAAGTTATACCTAGTGAAAATACGTTTAAAACCCAATCTATTCTTATATTTCGCATCAAGTATCCTATAACACACACGAAAATATTTAAGGTCAAAGTTGAACCAGTTTGACTCTGAAAAGTCAAACTTGACACTTATTTTGGGATGTAGGTATTAATTATTATGGTTTACTAGCTTAAGAGCCGTGTAATACACAAGTTGTCTAAATTATTTATTGTAAGCATAGAGTTGGTTGATAGAATTTGCATTTCAATGTAATACGATCAAGTGAGCCAAACATGACAGAATATAAATTTACATTGAAATGATACAATTGTGTCACAAAACATCTTTCTGCAAGGAGTATGAGGTTATGAGTTGTTATAGTCGAACAATACACAGTTTAATGCAATTGTGCTAAGCATCAACAACCTTTATAAACCCACCCAATTCCCTTTATCATCAGTCCTTATTGGTATTCCAACATATCACACTTGCATCATACATCTTAAAAATTTCACATTTTATATTGTAGTTTTGATTTGATCTCTGTTAAAACTTAAAAGATTTCAACATTGAGTACATTTGTTTCGTATGTATGTCTCAGATAGTTGCAAGAATTTTTCAAAGCAACTTAAATGCTTACAATATTCTTCAAGCATTGTTTTGCTTAAAAGCATTTAACATAGAAACAATTAGATACTGTAATCATCTAGTTAATAAAATATTACACTTGATCTTAGATATGAAAATGAATGCTACAAAATAGCTATACTTGGTTGTATAACAACTTTCGAATTTATATATTCTTGTGAACAGTAATTAAAAAGTTAGGTGAATCTCACCATTGATGTGGTAACTAATAAACTTTTAGCATGTTACAAACTCGCTAATGTAAGAAAATTCACTCAGAAAGTTGATCGAACACCCGGAGTGCTTCTTCAAGAATTTCAACTAAAAAAAATATGACCGACACAGTTAGCCATTTAAGTAAAAACAAGATACTATTAATTCCGAATGATACTTAAATAAAACACAAATGTATCTAAACATATAAAAAAATCATTTGAAACGGTAAAAAATATACTTGACACTTTGCCAAACTGAAATATAAAGTAGCAAAATATCTAGTTGATGGACTTCTATGTAGGGTGGCATTCTAGTGCAGACTAAAGTTGCTCCGTCAAAATGATATATAAAGTAGCAAAATCTACTTTAAAACAACATTAACCTACAACTAAAAGTAACAACTTGAGGAATAATTGCAGAGACAATGATATGCTTTAGGTGTTATTCACTTATCTTCTGGTCCATTCAATCTGGTTACAATATGCAATTGTACTCCAAAAGTAACCATTCATTAATAAAGAGAACCATTCATTACTAAAGAGAACAATTGTGACACTAATAATGTTTAACAATCATTCAATACAATCTTTTGAAATTAAGGAAATCTAACAAACTCAGTTCGAAGCTTGTAGTAACAATTTAGGCCTTTATAAATCCATAAGCTAAATAAGTGAAACATTGCTAATATGTTTAAAACCACATTCTAAGTATATCATGCAAGCCACAAGGTAACATAAAATCCAATCACGTGCTTAATAAGTACATTCTTTCAGAACTAAGAAAGTTTATGTTTTAGCTACTAATATTTATGGGCTTGTTATCTTAGTTAGCAACAATAAGCAGACCTTAGTATTAGTTAGCAACAATAAGCAGATCTTAGTATTTTGATAAGCTAATTTCTAATCTCTTATTAGCGTATGCAAGCTTCATTTTCCAATTTTTTTTACATATGCTAATACAAACACTTGGCAAGAGTTTATAAGATTATTCACCAGAAAGGCATAAGCTACTTATTAAAGTTTATTCTGCAAACAATCAAATTCCATTCAAGTTAACTAAAACACAAGATTTCAAATACCATAATATGTAGCGCAAAACCCAGGGTCAACTCCATTCTAGATCACGTGAACCTAACAAACATTTTAACAAGGTGCATTATTTGAAAAAACTGCAACAGGATGACTAACATTCTATTCGACTAAAGGACGGGGCTTAAAAATAATATGAATAAAATTAGTTGATGCAGAGAACATTAAACTCAAACCTTAGATTCATTATATACATAAACGTTGTTCTCACCAATTATGACAAATGAGAGTTGCAAAAATCATTATATTATGGAAGCTAACTAAAGATGATATACTACTTTACTGAGGTAGTAACTAAAGACTCTTAGCAAAAACACAAAAAGAATCGACTATCAAGGGAACCGTCTCATATGATTAAAAAAAACTTATTAGACATCACAAATATGAATTGATTATAGACAACACATTTCAAAACATTTTTAAGCGGATTCCGTCAATGGGAGTGAGTTTAAGGCTGCTTTTGAAGCATTTCCATTTTTAATTACACTATAGACCTTGATCAGGCATTAGATCTAAATTTAAATATAAAAACTTGTTCAAGAAGTTCTTGTATATGAACCACAAACACGTTTTAATCTTTTGTTTATAGATTTCCTAAAAAATTAATTAAGGATTTATCTTTGCTTCACGTATAATACCCAAAAAGATTGAATGGTTTGAATCATCATTGTATACTACATACTATCTATTTTTTCTATAAGGATAACATCAGCAGAATTAAAATCATACCTCCAAGTTATATTGAACTTGCAATGTCACTCCAATGATTAATCTGTGAACCTGTAGCAAAAAGAGAATAGAAGCCCATGGTTAAATGTATAATTAAAAAACCACATGGTCATGTAAAAGTAAGTTAAATCATTCTCATCATCAACATGCAAAAAAAACCATAATAATGTAGGAAAGCATGAACCAATTTCATATTAAACACAATTACACAGACTTGAATATGGCTCCTTATTCTAGTCTCACGTACTTCAAAATAATACACAAAGTTCAAATTTTATCATATATAATATAAATAATGACATTTCCGATATAGACATTCAATCAAACACTTGGTAGGCATCAATTAAACTGTTCCATTAACAATTGTCGTATAAGCAAACTTACATGAAATCACAACAATAACAAAAGAACAATCATTTCACTAATTAACGAAAAACGCATAACTGTAATAGTAACCGAAGAAAACAAAACTGAACCTTAAAAGGCTAACTGACGCAACTACGAAAAAGAAATCGGTTCTGGTGAGCTCCATGAAAACCACCATCGTCTCGACTCGTATTACTCAACAATCAACATACATGATACATCTGCATATAAAAACCAACAACCGGTTATATATAAAGAGAGAAATATAAAACCATTAATACAAACATAAAAGTAAAAATGAAAAATCATAATCACAGATCTATAAAAAACAAAAACAACAATCTGATAAATAATTTTGGAGAACAAAAATATAATTTCGCCGATTTATCTTAGGGTAACAAAAAGGTGTAAAAATGGGGAATACAGAAACTGGTGATCTTACGGTGGTGTGTGTGATGTGAGTTTTGAATTCTTGAAAGTTGAAAATAGCTGAAATGCATTTTAGAAATAATAAAAAGTTAAAAGCAAAGAAAAGTGATACAAATGGAGTATTATTTAAAAAGTTTTATGTTATCTAAATTAGAAAAATATGTTTAATTTTATTACATCATCAAATAATATTTTTTAAAAGATCAACCAATAAATACATTACACTTACTTAAAAATGACATAAACAAAAACCTTCTTTTAATAGAATAAAATAGATTATATTATTATAACTATTTATATAATTATTATTATTATTATTTTTAAAATAATAGTTATTATTTATTATTTATAAAGTTATCATTATTATTATTTATAAAATAATTATTCTTATTATTATTTATAAAGTTATTATTATCATTATTTATAAAATAATAATAATTATTATTGTAGAACAATGATAATCTTATGAATCAAGAGGGTTGATGTTTTTCTAGAGAGAGAAAGTTAGAGAGAGAAGTGAAAGAAAACTTGTATATTGAAATGAGAGAAATGAACAACCAACACCTCTTTCCATGGTGGAAAGAGGTTTAAATACCCCAAGTCCTTAATGGACTTGGGCTTCCGGCCCATGAACATGCTCATGGGTCGGGCTATTTAATAAATGAAACTAAACATAACTACGAGCCTATAACTACATTGTTGGAGTGACCGAGACTTTCTAAATGCGTAAAACGTATTTCCAACAATCTCTCCCAAAGGGAGGTCACTCCAAATTTACAAAGCCCTAATCTAGCATGTTAGATCTTGTTCTGGAGCTCGTAGTCTTCTTTTCTTTCTTTTTCTTCTCTTTTGTGAATATGTGTTGAATGATATCAGCCTTTTTGCTTGGAACATGTTCTTTTGGCCTTTCACGTGCAGCCTTTACTTTTCTTGTGAGGTTCGCCTCTTTGTGACTTCATGTCCCACACACTTATCCTTTGTTGAATTCTTGAAAGTTTCAGAGTCGATACAGCGGAAGACTTTTAGGTCATACTTTCTTGAATTTTCAGGAGTATTTGATGCTAAAGGAATAAGCATGTGAGGACGTCTTCAACAGGTACACCGCAACGCCACCGTCTTCAACTGGTACACAGCAACGCCACCGTCTTCAATAGGTACACAGCAACGCCACCGTCTTTAACAGGTACACAGCAACGACAAGAATAAAATGACTTTGACATTTTATTCTAATTCGGTAGCATTTTACCTCTGGTCGGTGAAGACCGTTGGATGATATTAGATATCGTATCCGTGACGGATAGTTTCAATTAAGTAACTTCCTGACAGGATTTCGCGGGTAGACCCGTTCTCTTTATTTGATCGTCCAAAGCTGACTGCGAACATAAAGAGTGAATCATTTGGATTAAAAATCCTTATGATTGAAGCCGTCAATTCATGAAACCTGGAACAAGTGAATTTCAATTAAGATATTCACCATCGTTGCTTTCCAGTTGTCACAAACTTGATTCAAATTGAATCTTGCTTGTTACATACCAAGTGCTGTTTGATGTTAACACTAAAAGGATTTCCACTCGTCACTGTGATCAATAAAGAGTCACTCTGAGTGTTCTGGCACGATCATATGATAATGCGTAGAGGCCTGGAACGAGTTTAAGTTCAATTAAGAATTAAACCACTGTTTCTTTCCAGTTTTTCACAAGATTGGTTCTAAAAGAACCGCACGTGTAACATACCATGAGCTTGTTTGATGTTGGCTCAAGCAGGATTTCCATCTTCATTGTAATACTTGCGTATTACTCGGATATTCTGGCAATATTACAGGAATACTACGTAGGACTCATAAAAATCTCTTACTTTTCACAGTGTGTGAGAAAGCAAGCAATAAATGGAAAGTGTCCTAATGAGACTTTTGATGATCTCTTGGCTCTAGACTCGATAGTGCGTTTTGATTTAGTGAGCGATGGCTGGAGAGGAGTGCCACCTTTTCAGTATCAGTCTATTCAGAGTGAATAAACCAATAGATAATGTGTTAATCTCCGTGTGATTAAAACAAATACCTTTTGAGAGATATTTGAGTTAGCTGGGAAGGGTTGTGCATTGCATCACTGGGTCCATGATGTCTTTCTTCAATACCGAGAATCATTAACAAAAATGATCTCAATAGCATATGTATTGACCCAGTTTCTGCCTAAAGTTGTAAGGAGGGCTTCTTTCTTTACACCCTTTATCTTTACATTTCTTTTTCATTCTTCAACCCCTTCAATGCTTACCAATACGTCATAACTAGCACCTTGTTGTGATTGTTCCAGTGCTAACTTAAGTACTTGGTCGGCATTCAGCTACGTTCACAATCTTTCTCCAACTTTCCTAGGACTTCTAATTCTATCTAGGGAATTGTCCTTGGGAAGATTCCATCGGCTCTGATGAATCATTGGACTAAACCTATTCCTACCACCCTTTTGTCACCACATTCGTCGTGAATTAAGCGTGTTTTGGGGAAAGTATAGCCACCATGAAAAATCCTTGAAAATCACCTAAGGTACTTGTGATATTGAAATCAAAAGTTTTATACCTTAGGTGTTTTGTTCATCAAAAACGGTCCCCCTTAACACGTGCTTTACACATATTAAGTTGGATTATCGTTAAATCTTTTTCATCTTTTAGCCAAGTATTATTTAAGTCTCCTTAATCCCATTTTCTCCCCTTATCCAAAATGTTAACCATTAATATTTGGGATATTGAATGGATTAACCGGTCTTTGGGTAAAAATGAAATCGATGTTTGGCCATAGAACATGTTAATGCTCCCCCTCAAATTAATGAGGGTAAGTTGTAGTGCTTGAGTATGATTTGTTTGAAAGATTTAGAATCTCGAGAGAAATTCTTGAAAAAATATCATACTTTTACACTACAACAAGCCACAAAAAACTAATAAAGTAAAATATAACATATTCACAATAATGTACATATGGAGTTGACCTGTAATGAGACGAACCAAAATTACTTGGTTCGTTCCGTGAACCGATGGTGAGCTCCATATGGTCGTCCACCGACGAATCGTTCTATGCTTCGAAGCAACCGGCGCTTCCTGAGAAGTTCTTCAATCTTCTTGATTGCATACTTTGATCCCCTGATGCACTGGCTTGTCCAGGTGTAGGTGACTGCTGGAAGCGGTTGTTTGGCATTGAGAACCGTCAGATCATCCAAACTTGCTTAAGCATGCCATCGCTGAATTTGTGCATTTCAGAGAATCGCATATACTGCATGGTGCCAGTTTCATTTGGGTAGAAGATGCCTGCTTCTGGTGTGGTTGTCCCCATGTATACCTTCTTGTTCTTATGGAAATTGCTGAGTGGAGTCGTATGGGGACGTTCCAGGTTTAGCTTCTTTTGATAACTTTCTACACCAAGTTGAAAGTCTTCCACCCGGTTCTGAATGACGATTTTCCTAGCATATTGGCGAAAGTTGGAACTCAAGGCAATGACAATATCAGGTGATAAGTGGTCAACTTTTTCTTGAGCCAATAGCAGCAGGAGATCTTCGATGTCTTCAAGTTGAAGGTACTGAAGATCACTTTCATCAATTCGGTAATCTTTCTCATCAGTACGTTTGAAGAGGATTACGTTCAAGTAATCATAGCCGAAGACCGTCTGAGTGGTTGCTCCTAGAATACTTTTGATCCTGTGTGTTGATACAATGGGAGAACCTCTCTTAGGACGGTGGAAATGGTTGTAGGCAAGTTTTTTCTTCGCATTCCAGTGAGAAATACCAAGTGCTGCATAAGTGTCATAGAATTGGAGCACTTTCTTTCTCCATATAGTTCCAGGTACTTTATCCTCTATCCATGGAATATTCTCCAAGTTAATTGCCTTAACCATGGTGAGTGACGTGGCATATTTCGTTGCTCCATTCTCCAGGTATTCAAGGTCGTGAGACACAAAGTGTTCTATTGGGATTGTTGCCGAACCGGCAATGACCGTTGGTGTAAGAGGTCGTAATACGGGAGTTTGAATTCCTGTAGTTGTCGCTCTCATTGCTTTGGTAAGCTCATTGAAATGATATTCTGCTTCATTATGGCTGATCTTCAAAGTATCAAAGAAGTCCACGATTACAGCTGCCATTTTGATCAAATATGGAGTCATTGTCGATTTCCCATGAGAATACCGTAGAAAGGCCGAGAAATCGATAGGGTTATTGAGGAATTGAGTCATCTCCATTTCAGTTGCAGTGGCAAAAGAATGATGTGGTGCTGCATGTGTTAACCAAAGTTGCTCCTGTACTGTGTCATCTATGATTAAAGATTCAACAAACGTTGGTTCTGGTATATGAAGATCTTCAACATCCATATCACTGTTGTGTGGATCTTCAAATGTTGTGGAAGGTTGATCTTGCATTACCGGTATATCACCGTGAGGTTCTTCTTCAAGCATTGGCTGTGTCGGTTCTTCTGCTTGCATATATTCTACGGATTCATTGTGAGAATCAGTAGTAGGAACTGGTAAAGTAGATATACCTGTATCGATTTGCTGAGTTTCTGGTACAGTAGACTCGATTGTCTTTTCAGTGGTTTCAGCAATGTTTCCTACAGCTTCCTCTAAACCCTTCTCAGTAGCTTTGTCACTGGGTTCCTTATTCGGCTCTTCGGCATTAGTATCGGTTTCTTCATTCTGATTAACCTTGGTAGTTCCATGACCGTCGTCATTATCATCATCGTCATCCTCATCGTCGCCTGTATCTTTGTCCTTATCTTCATCGTCATCCTTATCCTCTTCTTCTTCATCCTTTTCTTCCTCCTCATCTCCTTCCTTATCTTCTTCCTCATTTTGTTCATTGTCACCATCATCCTCCTCATCGTTACCCTCATCTTCTTCCTCCTCTAGTATGTCTTCATCGTCAGACTCAGAGTCGGTAGTGTCTGTAGGATTCTCTTCAAGAATTGCTTTGTTGAGATATTGCAGAACTTTGCGTTTGTATTTCGATTTATGAGCGCCCATATCTAGTAGACGTGTCTGTAGCAATGTCATTAGCTGAATAGTAGATAGACCATTACCGACAAGATGTGGTAGTTGTTGATCAACATAAGACTTGACTTCACGTCGAATGATCGTGGTCATCTGCTCGTCAATTGACCCGAGAAAAGCAGCATTTTCTTTATCCCGAGTTTTCTTCTCTTTAAGAAAGCATTTATGTTTTGCTTTAAGTCTAGACACTCTTTCTATTAATTTCTGAAGTGTACGCTCATCATGTTGTGGTTCCTTGGGAGGATTGGTGATTCTTTCAGTCAATGTAGCTATTTGTGTAGCTTGAGCCTCCAGCTGTTGTTGAAGAGACTGGATCAGTGGGTCATTGACTGTGAGGAAGGGATTGGATGTGGATGATACTTGTTGTGCTTCTGGTGAAGGTGTAACCATAACTGTTAACGTGGTGGTGGATGATACTGGTTGTTGTAGGATAGGTGTTGATGTAGATACAGTGATTGGGGCGGTGGTTGATACAAGTTGTTCCGCTGCGGATGACGGTGTAGATTCAGTGGTGATGATGGTGGTTGATACTGGTTGTACATCGGGTGCCGGGGTGATAGCTGGGGTAATGACCTCACTGATGACCGGGGTGGGTAATGGTGGAGTAGTGGTGGATGTAATAGTAGTTATGGGAACATCCACCATGGTTTCGTTTGTTGACGGGTCAGTGTTTGTGACCTCAACGCCTTCCCCTTCCAGATTGAGATATTTTAAAACGTCATCAGAACCAGAAGTAGACTTACTTTGAAGTTGAGTTTCTGGTATGAGAGTTGCATGAGCATCTTCGTTTAACACCATGTGAGTTGGTTCTGGTAAAGAAGTGGTAATATTGGCGTCTCGATACATCATACTTGTATCTGTGTCTGCACTACTCTCACGTTCTTCACTTGGCTCACGACTTTCAACGAGGTAGTTACCAGCATCTTCATAAGTATCTTCATCAAGAGGATCGTCATAAAATGCCAAGTTAGCATCAGGATCGCCGAATTCTACTAAGTCCTCAAACATTTTAGAACCTGAGCCTGTGGAAAAAGCTTCCTGTCTGCTTTGTTGAAGAACAATACGCAGTTGTTTGGCTTCAGAGCTCTGTTGTTGAGCAGGTTCTTCGGAAGCAACACTTTTACCCTTGGTCTGCTTTGATTTCTTTGTCTTTCGAAGTGGTATTTCTTCCTGTTCTTCCTCTGTTTGGGTCATCCCAGCATCTTCAGTCTCTTCATCAACTAAATGCTCTTTTCTTGTGCCTTTGTCTTTTGATGAGACAGGCGATACGCGCTTGGAAATTCGTTTCTTTCGTTTTCCTTTTTGCGTCTCTGCTTGTTTTTCGGAAGGATCTGCATTTGCTCGTATAAACTGTGCATCAATGTCTTTAAGCATCTCTCTGTAGTGATCACTGTCCCTTATACCGTCATTCATCACGATTGCAGGCACTTGAGCTGGTCTTAGTTTATATTTTGTGAATTGATTATCCGCAGTCATAGTGTCTAACACATCGTCATCATCTTGAGTATGATAGAAGAAGTTCCCGCGATGATCAATATCTGGGTCACTCTTCATGAAGTGATTGATGATGAGTTTTGTGAACCTTGGGAATGGAAGATGTACTGCTTTTCTCTTGGAACTTGTGAATTGATGACAAAATTCTTCCCAAAGTTGTAAAGCATAATCCACTTTAGATCCGGTATAGAGACCCCAAAAGATGATTGCCTGAGCGGGTCGCATTGCATCTGATCCACGAATCTTGGAAGTAAGGCATTTCACTAAAGTGATGACAATTGCTTTCCAAGGTTGTCCAATATGTGATGTGTTAAACTGAGAAAGAAAACCAATTTCACCCTCATAGTTCAACTCTCGGATTACTCTAAGTAGTTCTTCTGCATCTGGATCAGGCACAAAGTGTTCCCCTTTTGCAAGCTTTGGAAGCTTAAATAATTGCCTAAACTGACGCAGATCAAATGTCAAGGCTTTGTTGTTCAGAGTAAAGGAGATTATCTTCTTTAACAGTTGCTTTGCTTGTGTGATTGAGGCAGTTGCCCAAAATTCATGCATGTATGCTTCAGGAACCGATGCAGTGACACGTAGTGCATCCTTTATTGGTGAACAATCTAGGATATCTGTTGCGATTTTGAATGCCGCCAAAGAAGGATCAAAATCGTCTCTTAGACGAAAATTATTTGGTGCATGTTGCATTCGAGCATTGAGTGGAACAAGGGTAAGGTCTAATTGTTTTTGTTCTTTTTCGGTTATCGACATTTTCCTGCTTATAGATAAATACAAGCACAGTAGATATATAAACATATATATCTTATAAACATGTAAATTCAAAGCATTGGATATAAATCACAACAAAGTATCACCACGTAAGTTTGAGTAGCAAAGACAAGTATAGAGCATATGGACCAAAGTCATACATTCAGAATCACATAACGAGATATAAAAGGCAAAGACATGGCAAAACTAAGTATAGTGCAACACATATCTTAACACTTAGCAAATATGGTCCATCGTAGTGAATTCATTGTATTAAGTTCATCTAACTCTATTCATCGTAACCAGCCATCGCACTCTACTTATCGCATTCAATCCCATCGCATCATATCCATCGTATCCTTATCCATCGTATTCTACCCCATCGCATCCTATCCATCGTATCAAATCCATCGTATCCTACCCATCGTATCCTATGCATCGTATCCTATCCCATCGCATCCTACCATCGCAACCTACGCCATCGCATGGGAGTCATCGTATCAGACCCATCGCAACGATCCATCTTGACAGACCATCGCAACGATCCATCTTGACAGACCATCGCAACGATCCATCTTGACAGACCATCGCAACGATCCATCTTGGTAGACCATCGCAACGATCCATCTTGATAGACCATCGCAACGATCCATCTTGATAGACCATCGCAACGATCCATCTTGATAGACCATCGCAACGATCCATCTTGATGAACCATCGCAGCGAATGGATAAGGGTAAGGCCATCGCACTCAATGCGATGAGAATGGATCGCAGCCAGTGATCGCATTCTTGGTGATAGAACCGAGGTGAATCTAAAGTGAGCCATTTCAGGACAAGTATGATGTTATAAGCAAACCTGTTAAAATCCAATGTTTATCTAGGCGAGAAGAACACATCCCAGCAATAAAAACTAGGTTTTATCAAGAATCAATAAACCCTAATTTGTAAGAAAAAAAACATGTGATCTATTGTTCCTATTTAGATGTAAGGATATGAGATGGATTAAATGATAGCAGTTGTAACAAAGTACCTAGATATAAAAAAGCACGAAATAAGTTACAAATCACGGATCAAAATGGAGCTTGAGGTCTCGATAATGGCGGAAAAGAGTGTGTTTGTGTGTTTTTTCAGTGACGACGGGAAGGAGGGGGTGGTATAGTTTTGACTTGGTCAAAATTGATTTAAACACCCACCACTTTTTGAAAAAGTGCAAAACTGGTCCCCCTATTTAAATTGTTAGTTAAAGTTAACTTAACATACAATAAACTCGTTCCCAAACACTAACACAACTACTTGACACCAAAATGTTAATGACCTATGCAAGAGATACTTAAATCACACAAGGCACACATAGCGTAACTGAAGATGACGGGTAGCTAATATTTTCTGACAATCCTTTTTAATGACCATATTTGTTACCACGAAGAATTAATATTTGCTCCCCCTTAATCCCTGACCCGTTTTCTATTTAAAGAGCACTAGTCAAAGATATTTAGGACACAACTATTAATAAGGACATTTGCCGGTTAAGTGATTATATAGAACGATTCTGGTGGAAATAAGATTTCTCTTATTTTAAACAAGATAAGTGCACTGAAACGTACACGAATTTGTGTTAGACCAAGTTATAAAGTAAGCTTGGCCCCTTACAAGGTTTTAAAGTAAACCTTGCCCGAGAAACTTAATTCACGTTGTGAGCCAACGTTTTCAAAAGAAATACGTGACTTTAATGCGAAAACCGGGTTGCAGTCAGAAATAACTACAAGCCATAATGGGCATGTTTTAAAAAATGTACAACTTTTATACGGACTCTATTTATGGCGTCGTGTCAATTTTAATCGACATTTCTAAAGCCGTAATTATTATCGTACTAAAAGACATGCCCGATTTGAACAGAAAAATATTTTTGGGTTTTCTTGGTTTTATATTTTTTTATGGTTTTTCTTGGTTTTTTATATTTTTATGGTTTTTCTTGGTTTTATACTTTTGTATTTTGCTTTTGATGGTTTAAGTATGTACTATAATATACAAGATCACGATCAAAGGATACTCGAGAATAGTTTACCAGTACTATTCTTCGGATTCTTCTGCCAACTCCTTAAGTGTCGCTGGTGAAAATGATTTCATGCCTAGTTTTTTGATCAAAAACTCGATGCGTCCTCGATCTAAGGCCTTTGTGAATATATCTGCCAGCTGATACTCGGTGTTGACGAAGTATAGTTCGATCACTCCATTTTCCACTTGCTCCTTGATGAAGTGGTAGCGGATGTTAATGTGCTTTGCTCGAGAGTGTTGAACGTAGTTGCAGCATAGAGCGATGGCACTTTTGTTATCACAGTACATCGGGATTTTGTTGAATCCAAGACCGTAGTCAGTCAATTGTGACCTCATCCAAAGAACTTGAGCACAACAACCGGACATAGCAATGTATTCAGCCTCAGTACTTGATATCGCAGCGCTTTTCTACCTTTTTGATGCCCAACTAACAAGTCTATCTCCAAGGAGTTGCACACTGCCAGAAGTGCTACGTCTGGTATCTTGACACCCGGCATAATCTGCATCTGCATATGAAATTAGTGCAATAGAGGAATCCTTCGGATACCACAGACCACGATGAAGTGTTCCTTTTAGATACCAAAAGATCCTTTTCACAACATGTAAGTGCTTTTCGGTAGTCCGAGCCTGATAACCGGCACACATGCCTATAGCAAATTGCAAATCAGGCCTGCTAGCAGTCAGATAGAGAAGGGTGCCGATCATTCCATGGTAAAGTTTAGGATCGACAGCTATCCCTTCCTTATCTTCATCTAACTTGGATCTCTCCACCATTGGAGTATCCACGGGGTCACAGTTTTCAAAGTGATATTTCTTTAAAGATTCAAGAGCAAATTTGGATTGATTAATAAAGATGCCTCTGGGATTCTGAGAAATTTGCAACCCTAAGAAAAATGAAATTTTTCCCATCATCGACATCTTAAAGCGTGTGGACATAATTTTCTCAAAACGATCAGACAAACGTTGATTAGTAGCAGCAAATATTATATCATCAACATAAATTTGTACCAGTATCATGTCATTGTCCTCCTTGAGAATGAATAATGTGGGGTCCACTTTACCTTTGGAGAAGCCTTTGGAGATGAGATACGTCGATAAGAGATCATACCACGCGCGTGGAGCTTGTTTCAACCCGTAAAGAGCCTTCTTGAGCTTGTACACATGATTAGGATACTCTGAATTGACGAATCCATTCGGCTGGCTTACATAGACATCTTCCCTTAATTCACCATTAAGAAATGCCGTCTTAACATCCATTTGGTAGACTATCATATTCATGTGAGCAGCATAAGCAAGGAATAGTCTAATTGCCTCCAATCGTGCAACAGGAGCAAATGATTCTTCAAAATCGATACCCAAAGCTTGTTTGTAACCTCTAGCGACCAATCTAGCTTTGTTTTTCAGCACACTACCTAACTCATCGAGCTTAACCTTGTATACCCACAACAGTGTCAAGATTTCAACGTTGCTGGGTAACGGAACTAATTCCCACACTTCAAGACGTTGGAATTCATTAAGTTCCTCTTGCATGGCTTCAATCCATGATGATTTGGTCATGGCTTGTTGCCAGTTTTTAGGTTCAGTGTCTGAAAGAAATGCATCAAAATAGCAATATAATGCATGTTCTTGGAGTTGATGGCGTGTTAAGACTGGTCGATCGATGTCACCAATAATATTGCGGATTGGGTGATCCTTTGTGCATTTAGTGTTGTGAGTTTCAATCCGTGGTGGTCGGGAGTGAACGATTGCAGGAGCTTCCTCTGAGGTAGACGCACCCGTAGGGTCATCAGGTATATGTGAACCAAAGAAGGGAAGCTCTTGTAAGTGTGCATATTCCAGATCGTGATCATATAGTTCCTCTTCAACATCAGTAGGAACGAGTGGGGGTGATGATTCAGGTGTTGTTTGAGAATTGGTGGGGGATGGGACATCATGTTCAAGAGTAACAGTAGATGCCTCGGATAGATTTCCATTACCTTGAGCAACAACTACGGGAATCGGAGCTACTGCTGCAGTTGCTGAAGAATCATTACTCTGTGGATCGAAGAATTCATCAAACATAGGTTGAAATAATTTATCCCACTCGGACCTTGTTGGTGGTAAAAATGATGGAGAAGTAGGATTGTTGGGAATTAATCCGGAACTGATTGTACCGGTTCCCATCTCGTGTAATGCGGGTTCAGAGCTGTGTTGCTCAGAAGCCATTGCTGTTAGCTCATCAAAATCGACATCCAAAGTTTCTACAATCTTGCCAAGACGACGGTTATAAATCCGGTAAGCTTTCTTTGCGGGTGAATATCCAATGAAAATTCCAATATCAGCCTTCGGTTGAAGTTTTCCCAGATTCTCACTATTTGTATTTGGATAGCAAAGTGCACCAAACACATGAAGATATGAAATATCGGGTTTGTGTCCATGAAGTATCTCATATGGAGTTTTACCATGACGTTTGCGAATGATTGAGCGGTTTTGGGTATAACATGCGGTTGCCACTGCTTCTGCCCATAAGAATAAAGGAGCATTCACATAAATCAACATAGTTCGAGCAGCTTCCATAAGTGTACGGTTACGTCTTTCAACGACACCATTTTGTTGTGGAGTGCGAGCAACAGATGTTTCATGAGAAATACCAACCTTTTCATAATAAGTTCGAAGAGTCTGATTAACGAACTCAGTGCCGTTATCAGTCCGAATGCGGCGAACAGTAGCATTACGACGTACTTGGATCATCTTTAAGAAGGTAATGATATACTCTGGTGCTTGATCCTTAGATGCTAAAAACTTTACCCATGTAAACCTTGAGAAATCATCCACTATGACGAGGATGTATTTTCTACCACTCACACTAGTTGTACGCATTGGCCCGCAAAGATCCATGTGCAAAAGATACAGTGGTTCTTGGTTGGTGTCTTCTGCTTTAGGTTTGTAAGATTTCTTGGTGCTTTTCCCCAATGAACACGCGGAACATAAATGATCCTTGTCGAACTTAAATTTCGGAAGACCACGAACAAGTTCGTTTCTAGCCAAATGGTTAATAGCATCAAAGTTAAGATGAGATAATCGACGATGCCACAACCATGACTTGGTCTTAGATGCTTTGGAGAGTAAGCACACAGGAGAGGCGGCCATCATGTTTTGGATAGACAAAGTATAGAGATTATCCCCTCGAGAACCCTTTAACAAATCATTTCCTGCAAGATCGTGAATGAAGCAAGTATGTTGTCGAAAGGCCACTTCAAGGTTAGAATCGCAGAATTGTCCTACTGAGAATAGATTGTGACCAAGTCCCTCCACATAGTAAACCCTTGAAATCGTGACATTCCCAATTTGATATTCACCATAACCCATAATCTTTGCAATATGGTCGTTGCCGAATTTTATCGTTCCTAGAAACTTGCTGACGAAATTTTTGAGAATCGAGCGGTCTCCAGTCATATGTTTGGAGCACCCCGAGTCCAAATACCAAATAATAATTTGGACGACCTGAAAATTTTACCAAACACAGACGATGTATCGGATTCTAATTGTTCTTCTGAGTTAGCAGGTACAGATACAGTTATCTTAGATTTGCTATCAGACGAAACTTTAGGTTTCCAGATTTTCTTACTAGTGGTTGGCTTAGATTCTAGTTGTCTAGTATTCTGAGGTACTTTTTGACTGGGGACATTACCACTGGTAGGCACAGTAGTGGGGGCAGACCTAGTTAAAGGGCGTTTTTTCCCTTTCTTAGTGCTAGTGTTCCTATTTAAAGGACGCTTAGACCTAACTTCCGTGGATGTGATCCTAGTTAAAGGGCACTTAGTTCCATTTGCAGTAAAGGTCCTACCAGTAGGTTTCCATTGCCACCCAACTTGGGTAAATTTCTTCCCTGTTGGAGTCCATTCAAGATTGTTCTTAATAGCATGCATTTCATTCATGTGATCAATAAGGCATAAATCATGACGCTGAGAAAACATGCATTCATTACAATACCAACATTTCGCATTAGAATTCACATTTTGCTTAGGTTTCCACTCATAAAGAGGACCTTTTGTCTTAGCTACATGATTCTTTTTATTTAAAACTGAAAAAACGTTCCTAGGGTGCACTTCTACTTTCTTCTTCTCAGTCCTATTAGTGGAAGGCTTGATCCTATCTTTCTTTCCTCGAGATCCTTTAGCCTTAGTGGCACAGTTACTCCTGTAGAAGCCAAGGGAACATTAGTTACAGATTTTAAAGGTGCCTTACTTGATGGTGCCAATGACGGTTTTGCTCCTGGAGTCTTATTGAATGGAGTTACAGCAATGGGTCGATTAGTGAGTAGTGCAGAACCCGGTTTTCCTATGTATTGCACATATGCTAAGAAATATTGAACACGCTTAATATATTCATGAGCTGAATAGTAGTAACTGCTTGAGGGATCTAACGCATACAAATCATCTAAAATATCCCTAACCAGATCTACATGCTTAGTTGCATTCCTCATATAATCATCGTAGGTAACCGGGTTTTTCTTATGGAGCGGGTTCTTATAAAGCACTACTGACTTGGTTGTTGGAGCACTAGAGGATGGTGCAGAGTTGCTAGCTAAGTTATTAACAGCTTCTTGTCGGGTGAGAAGAAGTGTCTCCTTTAACTCGGCCAAAACCATGTTTTTGTCTATGAGCTGAATTTTTAGGTCAGAGGTTTCCTCACATTTCTTGTTCAGTTTGTCAATTAAAGACTTTCGCTCTGTCGCATTAAATGCGAGGTATTCTTCTATTGAACCAGAAATTTGTGAGTCTCCCTGCCTTACTTGTTCACGCTCTCCTAGTATAGAATTAATTCTATTTTCTAGGACATGATTCTTAGCCTCTGCAGCCTCTAGTTCCGTTTTTGTTTCTACTAATTCTCTCTTAAGTCTCTTCATCTCTTCTTCTAAATTTTGAACCATCTGAATCATCTTGTCACTTATCTCAACGGAGTTTCCACCATCATTTAGTTTTGAAAGAGTTTCATTTTTTGATTGATTCTCAATTTCAAGAGATATAGAATGTTGTTGAAGCTCGTTAAAACTTTTTGAAAGTGTATTATATGAATCTTGAAGCTTTAAAAATTCAGCGTTGGATTCATGACAAGAATGATTTTCTACAGTATTCACATTTTCAACAGTATTCACAGATTCATGCACATCATCACAAATATTCACAGTAGATGAAATTTCATGAGTATATAAAATAGTAACAACTTGCATCACTTCAAAAGACACCATATGTTCTAAAAAGCGGTCATATTCTGATAAGATCTTTTCCTTTTCAATTAAGTGTTGTTCATAAGCATCATTCATTTTATTGAAAACTTTTTGAACTTCACCAATTTCAAAACTTAAATTACACGCTAGATCATAGACTCCTTGTTTAATATGGTCCACAAACGGAACGATCGCTTCTTCAAACACCGTTTTCATGTGTTCGAACGCCCATTCTCCAGCAGTTTGAGCCGTTGAAGTCGTACATTCCAAGATGACCTTGTCAAAATCGGTAAGGTATTGCCCAATCTCTTCAATGCTGAGCTTTACCGTACTAACCGGGGGAAGATTCTTAGGAATTTCCTTTGGTTTGTCCGAGTTGACAAGTGTAGGAATTATACTAAGGCATTCTCTAGTCGGCATGAAAGTGGATGTTTAGAGAGTTCTCTTTTTCATATTAAAACGAATTCTAAGATCTATTATGGCATTTTTTGCATTCATTGAAGCATAATCATATTCAGGATATGTCGAAAGTAATTTTAACTGCTTTTCATCATATGGTGTCATGGAATCACTTGAGAACACTATCGGATCTAATACCAAACCTAACTTTGTTGCATCATATAATCATGGGTTGTGGTTAAGTGCTTGCTTTGCATAACCCGGGTTAGGTGGTAAGTCTATGAGGCGCGATAGGTTGAACTCTTTAAATGATGCATGAAACAAGTGTACTAGATGTGAAGCAGCATATTGTTTTAAAAGTTTAAGTTCTGTTTCTTTTATTCTGTTAGACGTCTTAATTTCCATTTCAAGCTGTTTGGACTCATGAATTTCAAAATCCGTTTGAAGTTGTTGAAAATTAGTAACGACTGAATCTTTTTCTTTAAGCTCATTCGAAAGATTTGCTCTTAAACTTCCAATTTCAAGCAGATTGTCCATTTGAACTTTCCCAAACCTATCAAATTTAGGATTGGTTAAGGTAGTGGACACAGGAGTCATTTCCAAGGTTTTAACCTTGTCCTTATGCAAAGCAAGCTTAGCAGATAAAGTCTGATTAGCATTAAGGGTTTCAAGGACCGCATTATTCATTTGGCTAAGCAAGGATGCAGGGACCATAACCAAATCAGGTTGAGCAGACGAATTAATAGTCGTAGGAGCTCCCGGTTGTGGTTCACTCAAAATCTGAGGACTTGCAATGTTATTGTTATCATTGTTTGTCTCATCGATTGAATTACTAACCACCGGAGGCTGTTCCGAATACTCAGACATTTGCTCAACTTGATAAGGTACAATGCTAGTATTTGTAGCAGTATTTGGTACCTCAACAATGGTATCAGTCCCATAGAGTGAAAGATTTGCCATAAGAGCTGCTTTGGCGGTGTTAAAGTCATCACAATCCGAGTCATATGCATCCAAATCATCACATTGATATGCAGAGTTGTTGTGATGACTGTTGTGAGACCATCAGTTTCAGCTACTCCCGGATCTGCAAGGAATGCCAATTCTTCGTAATCAAGCTCACGACCTTGGGCTTGAGCATTCACCAGGTAAATCTTCTCCTTAAACCATGTATCGTCCCTTTTCCTCTTAGGTTGCTTGCATTCTCGGGCCATGTGCCCTTCCCCTTTGTAGTTGTAGCAAATAACCACCTTCATTTTACCAGTGCTGTTAGCCCTTGTAGCATTAGGATTCCATGAACGTGCACCAGCAGTAGACGAATTTGATCTCCCATGAAGTGGTTGCACCATGACCCTTTCGTCCTAAATTGTTGCCTGTTGTCGAGAATTAGACGAGTTCCTTAACTGATTATTAGTTGGTGCTGAACCTCGGTAACCTCGTTTGTTCAAAGTTTGACTTAAAAATGCAGACATCAGAGCAAGGATTTCAGTAGGGCTATCTCCTTGTCTAAATTCAGGGACAGGGATGTCATCTTCACAATACAATGCTGATGCTGGTTGAGCAACAAACTGATTGGTTGGAGCACTTACTTGATGTGAGTAATGATGTTGAGGAGCCTCGAGTTGTGGATAAGTACTAGCAAGATTGGTGGAAGGTTGATACGGTGAATACTGGTGTAAAGCATAAGGTGATGGGTGTGAATCTCCTTGTGATGATGATGTTGCTGGTTGGTGATAAGATGTTGGCGGCGGTGGCAGAATCGAGTACTGTGGAAAGCTTGGTGTTTGATACACAGGTTGATATGAAGATTTGTGTCCTAAAGCAAGCTGAGAGTTGTGGTATGACAGTGTAGGATGATTTGCCAATAATGCCATTGGTTCATGATAAGGTCCTTGAGAAATTTGGTTTTGGATCACATGCTTCTCATGTTGTTGTAAGAAGGCATAGAGTTGATCTAAATTGGACTTGTGTAGATCACGAATCATTTTGACATCAGTCACATATTGACTTCATTCAGGGGGTAGTGTGTTCAAAAACTTGGTGTTTAACTGAAATTGTTCAATCCTTAGATTATAGACATTCATGTCATTCATCAGAGTGGTAAAACGCCAGTAAAAATCATGAAGAGTCTCCCCTGGAATGTATTGGAATCTATCAAACAAATCATATAATTGACATTTTCATTCTTGCTTAGTGAGAGATGTCCCTTGTAACAAAACCGCAAGTCGATCCCAAAGATCCTTGGCCACTTTATGTTCACTCACCATTCTGAAGATATCAGGTGGAAGGGCTTGAAGAATTGTCTGAACAGCCCTTTCATCGGCATCTGCAATGAGTTTGTTGGCATCGGTTAACTCATGATACTGCCTTGGCCTTGTCACATTGTTGACTGTAACCTCTCCCCAATCTAAAGGACCTTTGTCAATTGATTCTAGCATAAGTCGACCACTTTGTTTGCCCATGATGTACGTTCTCATGCGACTTTGCCATGATTCAAATAAATCTTTGATGAGCAAAGGCGGGCGAGTATCAGTACCCGAAATGATCGATATATCGGTGAGTGAAGTCATAGTTGGCATAAATGAATGTGAATTCATTTTGTGATCTCTTGAAAAAAGATTATCAGTTATGATCGAGCAATGAAATAAGATTATGTATTTTAATGTTGTGTAACTAAAGATATGAATATCTACTGATTGTGTGTTTTTTGCTAATGTTTCCAAATAAAAATCAAGATTGAAAATCCTCTAAGTGTTGAAAAAACTATGTCTGATCGTATTCTGATCGTATCCTGATCGTATCTTGTTGTGATCGAACCCTGATCGTAGTGATGATCGTAGCCGGATCGTGGTGATATGATCGTAGCCTGATCGTGGTGAATGATCGAACCCTGATCGCAGTATGATGATCGTAGTTTGATCGTGATGTAATGATCGAACCCTGATCGCAGTATGCTGATCGTAGCCTGATCGTGATGAAATGATCGTAACCTGATCGCAGTATGATGATCGTAGCCTGATCGTGATACTAGATCGCACTGATGGATCACACTAGGTAATGAACAACGGATCAGACCTATAGATCGTAGCTGGATCGCACTGATGGATCGTAACTCAGGATCGCAAGTAGAAACCCCAATGGTTTATGCAAACACAGAGTTAGATCATATCCCTAAAAACAGTCCAAGACTTAAGATCACCAAGAAAGAAAGGATTTTTACCTTGAAAAACGTGATTCTAACCAAACGAATATCACCAAATCATTACTAGAACTATTTAGAAGATATGTAAATCACTTGGAATCAAAGAACACGAAAAAATTTTGTAACTTTTGGAAAAATCAATCAAAAACACATGAACACACTTAAAAAAATATGAACAACATAAAACCAATCTTTATTTCATCCCATGGCTCTTGATACCAATTGTAGAACAATGATAATCTTATGAATCAAGAGGGTTGATGTTTTTCTAGAGAGAGAAAGTTAGAGAGAGAAGTGAAAGAAAACTTGTATATTGAAATGAGAGAAATGAACAACCAATACCTCTTTCCATGGTGGAAAGAGGTTTAAATACCCCAAGTCCTTAATGGACTTGGGCTTCCGGCCCATGAACATGCTCATGGGTCGGGCTATTTAATAAATGAAACTAAACATAACTACGAGCCTATATCTACATTGTTAGAGTGACCGAGACTTTCTAAATGCGTAAAACGTATTTCCAACAATTATTTATATAATAATAATATCATCCCGGTCAGTTTAATTTCTCAACTCATTTCGGTCGAGTCGGTTTAGTTTCTCGATTTATTCCAGTTCGGTAACCATTGAACATCTAAAATGTAACCATAACCTGCCGACTCATCCATTGAACATATAACAATACACACCGACTCATCCATTGAACATCTAACATGTAACCAATGCATACCGACTCATCCATTAAGAATATAACGTGCAGCCAATACATACCGAATCATCCATTGAACATATAACGTGTAACCAATACACACCGACTCATCCATTGAACATATAACATGTAACCTATGCATACCGACTCATCCATTGAACATATAACGTGTAACCAATACATACCGACTCATCCATTGAACATCTAACGTGTAACCATAACCTACCGACTCATCCATTGAACATATAACGTGTAACCAATACATACCGACTCATCCATTGAACATATTACGTGTAACCAATACACACAAACTCATCCATTGAACATCTAACGTGTAACCAATGCATACCGACTCATCCATTGAACATATAACGTGTAACGAATACATACCGACTCATCAATTGAACATCTAACGTGTAACCATTACATACCGACTCATCCATTGAACATATAACGTGTAACCAGTACATATCGGGGATACATGGAACATATAACGTGTAACCAATACATACCGACTCATCCATTAAACATATAACATGTAACCAATGCATATCGACTCATCCATTGAACATATAACGTGTAACCAATACATACCGACTCATCCATTGAACATCTAACGTGTAACCATAACCTACCGACTCAGCCATTGAACTTATAACGTGTAACCTTACCTATCAACTCATCCATTAAGCATATAACGTGTAACCATAACCTACGGACACATTCATTGAACATCTAACGTGTAACCGGTACATACCGACTAATCCATTGAACATATAACGTGTAACCAATACATACCGGCTCATCCATTGAGCATCTAACGTGTAACCCATACATACCGACTCATTCATTGAACATCTAACGTTTAACCAATGCATACCGAGTCATCTACTAAACATATAACGTGTAACCTAACCAATTAACTCGTTCATTGAACATCTAACGTGTAACTAATGTATATCGACTCATCTATTGAACATCTAACGTGTAACCAATGCATACTGACTCATCCATTGAACATCTAACGTGTAACCAATACATACCGACTCATCCATTGAACATCTAACGTGTAACCAATACATACCGACTCATTCATTGAACATCTAACGTGTAACCTATACATACCGACTTATCTATTGAACATAAAACGTGTAACCATTACATACTAACTCATCCATTGAACATCTAACGTGTAACCAATACATACCGACTTATCCATTGAACATGTAACATGTAACCAATACATACCGACTCATTTATTTAACATATACCATTGAACATCAAACCGAATCATCCATTGAACATCTAACGTGTAACCAATACATACCAACTCATCTATTGAACATATAACGTGTAACCAATCGTGATTAACGTTGGTGGGAAAATATTGGCGGGAAATATTGCGGGAAAGTGTTGACGGGTAAAAGTTTGCAAGAATAAGTTGGCGGTAAAATGTTAACCATTTCCCTCACATTTTTACCATAGAAGGACAACCACACACACTCCTTATTATCACAACAACCAGCAGAACACACATACACTTATCATTATAAACACATTGTTATTATGAAGATGTTGCCACATGAAGCTTTTTCGTGTAGGTGTAGACGTGGAGATGTAGTTCTTCGACAATCGTGGCAACATGAATCCCTTGGTAGATATTACTATGCTTGTCCATGTTCACATGTGGAACATCCAGTTTCATATGGTTGCGAATTTTTTTTATTGAAAGACGAACGAGTCAGACTAATAGTCAATTCTCTTAGAGCTTCAACGAGCTTTTCTCCTCAAAGCTCTTCTTCGAGACCTTCAACGACTCCAATTTATTCTCCTAGCTCTTCAACATATGCAAACTGTGTGCACTTGAATGGAAAGATAAAGGTACTTGAGAGAATAGTAGAGATGTTCTACCATGGCGATAGACACATAGTGGATTCATATACACTACTTCACGACCTTTACGATGACATGGGGAACATTAGTTTGAACTAGTTTGTGTTGTAATATCCATGTTTAACTGAGCGCTTGTTTAAGTGTTCGTGTCGAATAAAACTATGTTTCGGCGTGTCTGTCTCTAAGTCTCTCATGTGTTCACACAAGGGGTTTTATGTAATATTTGGAATAAATAAATATTTGTTTTACAAATGTCTCATTTTTATTATATAAATGTCGCGAAAATAAAATGACATCGGATCAATAGTTAAAATAATAATTATATATGGAATAAATAATTATATCATTTTTTCTTAAATAATAACTATATCTTAAATAAGTAAAAAACAGATAATAATTTTATAATTTTTCATAATAAGTAAAAAAACAATTAATAATCTTTGAGTGACAGTTTCCCTAGCGACATATCACCAGGGAAACATTGGCGGGTAAAATCGCATCTAATATATTGCTAAATAATCCGTGAGTTTGTCGTTTAGCGTAGAATTTCCTGGCAACATGTCGTCAGGGAAACATTGGTGATTTGGCGGGTAAAAGCCCGCCAACATTTTCTGCTAATAATTTTACCTTTTGTAGTCTAGCTAGAGTATCCCTGGCGATATGTCGCCAGAGAAACTTTGCTAATAATATTAAGGTTAATTACCCCTGGATCAATTATCCCCGGCGACATGTCGTCATGGATAACTTGGAGGAAGAATTCCCGCTTTTTCTTTTGGCAGATTATTTTGGTCAAAGTTGGACGATGATACCCCGTCGAGATGTCGCCAGGGATAAGTTGGCCAGCCTTTGACAAAAAAGTCTTCATGGCTTTTTGCCACGTCAACAATGTCGCTAGGGATTACCTGGTTTCCCCGGCGACATTATATCGCCCGGGAAACTCCCGTCACCTGTTCATTCGATTCTTGTAGTGTAAGGCGAAGCTTTAACGTTTTAATAGCGTGGCTTATGGCGGTAAAACTTATAAAAATATCTTTACATTGCATCATATTTCAATAGTATATTTATATTAGGTTCACAATAAGTGTTGAACATAATAATTAAAGTTACAAAACTCTCTTACATGTAATAATATTCATTTTTTGGAGTTGAATTCAAAAAATCATCTCACCTTATGTCGTAGCGTGCCTTGACCTATTACGTAGCGTAGAGATCGGGCATCAAGCTTTAGCGCGCCTTAAGGCGAGCTATAGCGAGCTTAGAACCATGATGTGATGTAAACAAATGTTTTGCACTTAATCTCTTATCATGAATACAATGGTTTTACACTTATATCTACCGACATATATGTAGTAAATTGAAAATCAATGATTCTCAAACGTCTTATTTTCTAGCTACATATAAATGCCTTGTTACATATAAACGCCTTGCTACATATCTGGCAATATATAAGCAGTTAAGCCAATTGTTCAAGTTGGTCTAAAAATAATAACCACACAAACGAAACGTCTCGAACTTGAAAAAGGGAATTACTATTTAGTCATTTAGTTATTCACAACACCGTGACTATATAAATGATATCTCAGTGCGTGTGGCGTTATCTACTGCAGCAAACATGTGCAAGAAACTTCCATTTGATGCGATCAATTTCGTTATGAATGTTGTTCCCTTATGGACCAAAACTTTTTTAACAAAATGTTGTGAAAATAAGCTCTACGGCTTCTGATATTTAGCGATGGCAATTCGTTATTAGTTTAGGATCTAAATTTGTATGGCGGGTTAGGAGCTAAATTTATGCAAGTTACACATTTTATAAATTATAAAATCAGAATAATATTCTGGGAATTTTTTATTAAAGTCTAAACTTGGAAGGAATTTAGAATGCTGATTTTTAATTTCTAGAGTCTAGACAGTGATGCTTAGTGATTTTAGATAGGATTAGGTAGTCATCAATTAGGATTCAATTTTTTTAAGTCCAAATTTGAGGAGAATATATTTAGCCATTTACGTTGTTACTTTGATGATAGTGATGCGTATATATACTTTGCGTAGGCAAGGATTTAAGCCTTTGGCTTTCTAATTTTTATTGCATTCATATATCCCATATTTTCAATGTACTTGAACGTCCACTATTTTTGGAAAACTATGGTACTCATTTATTAATAGGGTAAAAGCTATATAATACCAACGTATTTACCATTTTGTCTGGTATTGAATGTGATACTTTTTTATTAATAGGGTAAAGAGAATGGCATAATGTGACAACCATGGTTTTGGGGTTCGTCACTTAGACAATTTAGGGTGTTATGTATAAATATGTGCCTTTATGTGCTTATGTGTTTATTCTGGACGTATAGAGTGTTGTAGAACATCGTTTATGAGTACGGGGTTCTCCTAAGTAAATCGATGAACAGACATTTCATGAATCATAAGCTCACATATTAGTGACCATGAAATGAAATGGTGTTGTTTTGTGATTTTATGTATACGTATATGTATTATAGTAAATCGTATTTTTACGATTTTACATTTAGCGTTTAGAGGTAACAGACTATAGATTCAGTCTTGGGAATAGTTTATGGGTTAGTTATAAGTCACTTTGGACTTAGGTATTTAGTTAATAACTTATTTTAATAGTTTTCATAAAATTGTCTATTTTACGTCTTTTACGGTAATCGCGTAAAATTGACTAGTTTTGCGGTTTTAAGGTTTTGAGGAATTTAGGAGCTGAAATAAATTAATAAAAAATAAGGTAATATCAATAAGATATTAATTAATAATAAAAAGAAAAAAAATAAAATATAGGGGTGTTTGGTCGGTTTGGACGACGCACAAAGGGGGGAAGTGAGCAAAAAAGAAACTTATGTTTGGGTTGGGCTAGGATTGTGTAACCAATAATTATATAAGCCTTTTTATTATCAAAACATTTCATAAAATTCCTGGAGATAAATTTCAATTCGACATCAATGTAGGGTTTAGGGTTTACATAATTTTCTTGTCTTGCATTAAATCTCAGGTAAAACCCTTGTTTATCTTTTTAATTAACTTATTATTTAATAATTCTTTATCAATAGATGATGGATCTAGGGTTAGTTAAATATTAATTCTATATTTTAATTATATTTAAAAATGATAAGAATAATTAGGGTTAAGTATTATACATGTTGAGGGTAATTAATTAGACTAGTTGTGTTAAATTCGTTTTTAAAAACTGGGCATAATTTTGAGTCACTTGTTTAGATCATATCTAGACTTTCATAAACTTTCTGAAGTCGAATCTTATATATTGGAAAGGTATTTGAATTAGTTTTTGAACAAAAGAAACTGTAACTATATTATAGGTTGGGAAGTGGGCCAAAAGAAAGTTACAATAGTCGGATGTCAAATCAGTTTTTCAATCAGCCTGTTTAAAATTTATGTTTTGAGTTGGTTAGGGTACTTAGGGTTATAATTGGACTATCAAACGAACATGAGACTTAGTTTATATATTAAAGAAAGGATCTGGAGGAGGGCTAAGTAAATGAAATAGGATAAGACCCTCTGGTCTTAGCAAACTTTTTATATGTTCAAAATCAGTAAAATCTAGATAGGTGAAAGCATAAGTTGCATTTCGAGGACTTAGAATTTTCTTTCAGGTTGGGGAAGGGCTGAGAATTTAGATAACACATATAATTTTATGGGATTTTCCTTGCAAGGAATATGGGTTAGTTTTGGTGGGCGTTTGAGGCTTAATACGGGGTATGTAAAACGGGAATGTTTTGGGTAAAATGATAGCGAGATAGGTTGTGGACTTAACTAGTTTAAGGGGCTTATAGAGAGGTGTAATGGAATACTCATAGCATTTATATGAGTATAGTAAGTATAGCAGAGGTAGATATCCATCATAGATTGATGAGCCATTCTAGTTTATTGGTTCATGTCTTGATTATATGTATTTGTTTGTTTAGATTTTTGCTAGTGTGCGGATATTTGAAGAAGCTCGATCAGGTGAGTTTCATAGTCCCATATCTTAAATGATTTTACTTCCAGATGGGATGGAAGAGACACATACTTATGTTTTGTAAATAAATTGCTGTGAATGTTTTAAATGCTTTATGATTGGACTTGCGTGTTTTACGTATGCACTTAACTGCTATGTGATTTACTTAATTATTATAAGTATTAATTGACATCAAGGGAGGGGAACAAGGCGGTGCCTGGGGGACAAGACGGGGTCTTGGGGATTGGTTCGTAGCTGTATGGGCACCTATGACACCAAGGGAGGAAGGTAGGAAAGGCTTGGAGCCTAGGACGGGTAGAATAAGCGCTTAATATTATATGTTAGTTGCATGTTAGTATCACCTTGTACATATTTTTGCATGATGTTTATTCACAGCTATTGTAACTTGGTTTTGGCATTGGATTCTAAAACTATGACTCTCACCAACTTTATGTTGACGTGTTTTAGTGTCTCTTTCAGGTGATTTTGTGGTTAAGCCTGCGAAGAGGAGTGAGTAGACTTGGAAGCTTAGGATTGCATTTAGAAGGATATCTCATTTCCTTCTTAGTTATCATTTGTCATTTGAATAATGTGATACATTGGACGCCTATGTTTGTTTGTTTGTTTTGTTGTCTTTGGTAAGAGGTAGGCATGTTATCTACTTACCTAGACTCCTCTATTTTTATTAAGATATTGTCATGACATTTGTGTCACCATTTATGATATTTCTTTTCATTTAGTTTTCTCTATAGACACACTTTTATTGTGATGATATCCATAGCTCGCGTCCAATATTACGCCATGGTGGGGTGTGACACATAATCTCAATTGGAAGTTCGCAAACAAGCGAATGCAAATCCAAAGAAAGAAAATATCAGAAAAATGTTTCCTCTATCAGCATTGCTTCAGTAGAAGAGAAGCATCATCAAAGACGATGGGAAAGATGAGGTCATCATCAGATATGAAGAGTGGTTTTGTATTGGAAATAATGAATAAATAATGCAAACAGTTTGTACATTATTCTTGTTCTTTTTCCTTTAACCGGGTGCGCAGATCATTTATCTATCTTGGTGTTGCGTAGTGTTTTGCAACCATCAACAACTTCTTGAAACTATATTTAAACAACATCTGCAATCCCTGTATCAACAAACTCTTCATTCTACAAGTCTTGAACAATTCCATCGTTTACACCTTGAAGCTCAATTCACTAAATATCAACCTCTACAATGTTTGATTCCATTTGAATCACAACATGCTCAGCATGAGCCCTAAAACTCATTGGCATAAAAACCTACCTACACCATCTACACCGGTTTGAATAACCCCTACTCCATCATGATCCAAAAGATAAAGAATCTCCAAAATGAACATATCATGATCAGATGTCGGCATTTCCGTAAACATGGTTAAGTTCACAAATAAACGCCTAGTTAGAGCAACACTAATACCCTGAATATTTTCCCTTCCTCAGACCAAACCTCTCCAAATAGTTCCCCTACTACGGATCACACCTTCCCTAATATTTCTTGTACCATCCAACAAGCCACCCTCAATACTTCCCCTTCTACCGACTTGACCAGGATCAACAATCCTAATAGCCCTAACCTAAAATATACTCTAGCACAATGGAAAACCATTCATGTTGAGGCATATCAAATAACACATCTAAGATCACATGAAAATCAATGTGATTTTCTGAAACTACAGAGAGTTTTCGATTGCCCACTGTTAGGGGTGCAAACGAGCCGAGCTTTTATCAAGCTATTTGAGCTCGAGCTCAAGCTCGACTCGATCGAGCCGAGCTTTTATCGAGCCCAAGCCCGAGCTCAAGGCCAATAATATGGCTCGAAACATATAATGAGCTGAGCTCGAACTTTTGATAGCTCGGCTCGAGCCCTTATCGAGCTTTTTGAGCCTTAGTATAAATATATTTTTATATAAGTAACCAAACGTTAATTTTTGTATTAGCCTTATTCTAAAAAGTAACTATATAAAAAAGTAAATAATTTATTGATAGTTGTTATCATAATTCACTACAAACGTAGAATTTGTGATGGTGTGTAAACGATAGTCATCTATTTGTTTCATATATATAAATTCGAGCTTTTCAAGCTAAGCTCGATCTTTGCTCGAATCCTACTCGAGCCGAGCTCAAGCCTTAAAGGTAAAAGCTCGACGAGCTATCGAGCCGAGCTCGAGCCCACTATTTATGTTTCGAGCCGAGCCCGAGCCCTGTTGAGCTCGGGCTCAGCTCGGCTCATTTGCACCTCTACCCACTGTAGGCTTACACGTCTAGGCTCCACCAAAACACATTAGACAATGTTTTCTAATGTAAGAGCCAAACCTATACCAGCAGTGGGTAAGAAACAAGAGGGTGGAAATTTTGTTCTTAACTTCACTCATTGGGTTTTTTTCGGGTTCTTATACTAGTTATAAACCCCAAATGTAGCAATTAGTACCAGAATTGAATAACCATCAACTACCACAACAAACTTGTAGTTTGGCCTTGAAGGAAATGATGTGTGCCTTTGAGTGTACCATGGACATTATTTGTAATCGTATAGCCACATTTCTTGCTTCCTAGCGTATCACATTCGTCCTAGTTTCCTTCCTTGAACTACAAAATATTTATTTTACAATTAGTCTAAGATTTAATCAAATAAATTTAGCGTCGGTTCCTACTACTCTTACAACATATTTATGCTTAAGAGTAGTAGAATCCGATGCAAAATTTATTTGATAAAACCTTATAAATATTGTAAAATAAATATTTTGTATCTCAAAGAAGGAAATTAGGATGAATGTGATACGCTAGTTAGCAAAAAATGTGGCTATAAGTTTACAAGTGTTTTCGGCCCATGGTACACTTTCAAAGAAACAAACCAAAAATAAATGCACTAATGGCTATATTCTCTTTTGATAACTTAGATAAGAACCCGAAAAAATACCAATGAGTGAAGTGAAGAACAAAATTATCTTTGGAACGTTCCAAGGTTACCGCCATTTGTGGTCCCGCTTTTTACTATCTCTTCTTTTTATTCCAACCTCCTGTTTCTTACCAACTATTAGTATATTATGGGCTCTTACATTACCAAACATTGTCATATGTGCTTTAACAGAGTGTGGATGAGTAAACATGTAGTTGGCCCTCAAAACCCCCTCAAGTTTCAGAAATCCATACTGATTTTCATGTGATCACAATTGTGTTACTTAATATCCTTGATCATGCACGGTTTTCCATTGTGCTAGAGTATCTTTTAGATAAATGTTATTAGAATTGTTGAGCGTGGTCAATTTGGTAGTAGGGGATATATGAGGGTGCCTTATTGGGTGGTAGGGGAAATATTAGAGAAAGCTTGGTACGTTATAGGGGATATGATTGGGGAGGTTTGGTCTGTGGTAGGAGAAATATGCAGTGTATTATGGTTGCTCCAACTAGGAGTTTATTTGTGAACTTATCCATGTTTATGGGAATCTTGGCACCGGATCATGATAAATTTGTTTTGGAATTCAATATCTTTTGGATTGTGATGCAGTATGGGTTATTCAAACTTGTGTAGATGGTGCAGGCACAGCATTTGTGCCGGTGAGTTTCGAGGTTCCCGTTGAGCATGTTGTGATTTAAATGGAACCTAACACTGTAGAGGTTGATAATGACGGAATTGAGCTTCAAGGTTTAAATGATAGAATTATTCAAGAGTTGGGAATGAAGAATTTGTTGATGCAGGATTGCAAATGTCTGATGGAGAATCAAGAAGTTGTTGATGGTGAGAATGCAATTGATGTTCAGATGGAGAATCAAGAATTTGTGGATGCTAGAAATCCATATTTTGTTGATGAACGAAATGTAGGTGTTGTTCAAGGGATTGAAGAATTTGTGGATGCTAGCAATAAAGTAAAATAATTGTTTAGTTTACCTACTTTTGTATTTGGATGCATTTTTCTATGTATGCCCCCCGATTTGGGTTGATCATTTTTGCTTTTAATGTATTTGAGAAGTACTGGTGGGTCTTGAATATTAAGCCACAAGCAATTTGGATTCAAAATACATTCACAAAATTGAATCAAATAAAATATTTTGACTAAAATAAACATTACCTTTATCATTTTTATACACAGGCTAGTTATATCGGAAACATTGTCAAATAATTAAGACTTTCGTCACCTCAGTTTTATCTCTGTGACAATCTGCAAGCGATTTGTTTCACATCAAGGTCAAGTTACACTAAATAAATACCCCACAAGTATACTTTTATTAATTAAACATACACACAAAATAGAAAAAAAACTAGGTCATCTGTACGGCCGAGTTCCACCTTCTCTCTCCGACGATTGAGTCGTTACATCGGTGACGACCAAGTAGGACACATGCCGACCGAATTAGTCGATCCATATAATGCGACTAGCCATAAATCAAATATTTATTTGACTCTTCATATAAACTACTCTATATTTCTTTTCTGATTTCTACATTGCCTTGGCTTACAATACTTTTTGTGGCATTTCCTTTTATTTGTTACAACATAAAATGTTTTTAAAACAAATTATGACATCTATAAGATATATTAAACAACTATATATGTCATGGTACTCCCTTTTGTTGGGTCTTTTAGTGTAGTATTAATTGTTATAGTGTTTGTATTTTTGTACTTGTCGTTTTTTTCTATCTTTTCTTCAGTACCTTGTTAATTGAGGTGAAATGCTTTATTTAGTATTTTTTAGTGTATTTAGTTATTGTCATCAAGAAAAACAATGAAAACATCAAGAAATAGGTACAAATTGCTATGCGATGATAAGTAATTAAAAAAAAACAATACGTTGCAGAATTATATATTGGATGTTTTGCATTGTGAAACACATATAAATCTTTTCATGAATATAATAAATTTGATAAAATGAAAACTATATTAGGTCCGTTAGCATTATTATCGATCAGTGGCTATTGTAAATATGTGTGGCACAAATGATTCTTTTTACCACATGTATTAACTAATACGGACTATGAACTGAAAAGTGCTATAAGAAAAAATCATATACAAGCTAGTATAGTTACTTCGATTACATAACGGTCTATAAACTTGAGAACACGAAGACGTGCAAGGAAAAATAAATATAAAAAAGCTAAAAGAAATTAAACACTATGTAAGCTTGATGATGCTAAATTTATGACATTAATACACTCAGTAAAAAAAAGGTTAATAATGCTACTTTTTTGTCATTTTACAATTTTTGAACTAAATCAAAAAATATGAGACAATGTATACATTTAGAAACTTTAGGGGGTAAATGTGTGAATAACTGAAACATGTCATCTTCTTCATCTGATTAACACCTTACCTGTACATCCTAAACCCAGTTTTCTAACTTTATTTATACAGCTATATTAATCGATTTTAAGCTCATACTTTTCATTCTCGAGCACATTTTATCAGTTTCGTGCTTGAAATCGAGTTACATAAGCCAGATCCGCCCTGTTTCACCTGGCAAATCTATGTGTGGCACGTGCCACAGGTGGCCAGGGCATACCTCCGCCCCTGTTTTCGATAATAGTATTATATAGATTAGGAAATTTACCTTTGAAGCTTTGTTTCCGATATTATATGTTTGAGCCCGGTTGGATCAAAGACCGATCTTTTATCGGTAACCAACCTCCTCAACCTATAAAAGGAGGCGAGGGGTAATGCACAAGATACACCGTAGCTTCTTATTCTTTCATGTAATCGATTCGATAATATTAATAAATTTAATCGTTCGGTTACCTTGTCATGTTTCGTTCTTTTGGGTTTAGTGTTTATTGCAACTCTGCGATCCTTCTTTACAGTGGTCTAGGTTTCCGCATATCGATCTTCGGGTTTGTTGGTGTTGATTCCAACAAGTGGTATCAGAGCTGCGGGTTTCGTGGTTATTTGAAGTTCGAGTGCTAGGTCGAGGTGACGAGATCGTGAGGTGTCAAGGTTTCAAGGTTCAGGTTTTTCGAATCGTTGAGTAGCGATCGCTAAAAGAAGAAATAAGGTTATTCGAATCGTCTTTTGATAGCGATAGTTTACGAGAGGTAATATTTGACACGTGAGGTTGGTTGTTCTATATATTAAACAAAAGTAGCTAATCTATTTGATTAGTATTATCACGTGAAAAAAAATCACCTACTACAAAGTGGAGATTACTATTACTTCGTAATATCGACTTTGGTTTTAAAAAGATCAACTTCAAATGGTTCGATTTAGTTTTTTCCTATATCAATTAAATTTGAAGGTTCGTTGTTGCGGGTTATTTTTATATCTTGTGATTCAATTTTAGATCCTGGTTCGCTTGGGTTTCTAGCTAGCGATCGAGTTGACTTGATTAAAATCGAGGCTTTAGGGTTTCTAATAAAATCGATTTGCAAGAAGGGTATTTTCTTGTGGTTCAAGTTTTGATCGTGGTTTGCTTGGGTTTCAAGTTAGCGGTCGGGTTTGCTTGTTCGAAATCAAGGGTTTAGGGTTCTTATTAAATTCGATTTGCAAGAAGTGTTTTTCTTGTGGTTCAATTTTGATCGTGTTTCACTTGGGTATTCAAGTTTACGACCGGGTTGCTTGTTCATGATCGAGGGTTTAGAGGTTTTCTAATAAATTCCATTTGCAAGAAAAGGTTTTAGCAACAACGGGTATATTGCACACGGCTTGTGAGGCTTGTCGATAAAGTTGGTTAAGAAACAACTTGACAAGGTTTGTAGCAAGGTTAAAGAAGATTCAAGACTTGCCAAGGTTGCAAGATTTCTTAGGTTATTGGAGATCGGTTTTGCAAAATTAAAAGTATGACAAGGGTTACTTCAAAAAGAGCTGGGCACTTTCTTGATTTAAGGGTTTTCGATTTGTTGGATAGGTTAATTTACAAGGCTTAATCGATATTTGAGTAAGAAAGGGTGTTCTATTGAAGGGTTACTTGGTTTGATAGATTTCTAAGAAGTTTTTCTTAGGGTTATATCGATAAAACAAGGGTTTTTCTTTAAATAAAGGGACTTCGTAATTTATGATTCTGAGGCTTAATATATCACAAGGATTATCGAATTACCGAAGAGACTTTGTCGGTTAGTGATTGTGAGGTTTTTCACAAGGTTTAGCAAACAACAAATGGATAAAGAAGAATGGCTAGTTCTATAAATAGGTTTAACATCGAAAGTTTCGATGGGTTTAATGTACGTAAGCATGGAGGTTTTAAACAAGTTGGATTCAAACAACTTGGTCCTGTTGTTAATACAGGAGTCCATGGAGTATAGGTTCATAAACGTGTTTCGCTTGAGGTGGAACTACAGGGAGCTCAAAGGGATCGTGAAACTAAGGTTTTTGAGGTTACTAACGATCATACTGTAGTGGCTCAAATATAGTTTCATAATAAGCAAAAAAACAATTAATAATCTTTGAGTGACAGTTTCTCTAGCGACATATCACCGGGGAAACATTGGCGGGTAAAAGCCCGTCTAATATATTGCTAAATAATCCGTGAGTTTGTCGTTTAGCGTAGGTTTTCCTGGCAACATGTCGTCAGGGAAACATTGGTGATTTGGCGGGTAAAAGCCCGCCAACATTTTTTGCTAATAATTTTACCTTTTGTAGTCTAGCTAGAGTATCCCTGGCGATATGTCGCCAGGGAAACTTTGTTAGGCTATTAACAAGAAAGATTAAGGTTAATTACCCCTGGATCAATTATCCTCGGCGACATGTCGCCATGGATAACTTGGAGGAAGAATTCCCGCTTTTTCTTTTGGCAGATTATTTTGGTCAAAGTTGGACGATGATACCCCGTCGAGATGTCGCCAGGGATAAGTTGGTCAGCCTTTGACAAAAAAGTCTTCATGGCTTTTTGCCACGTCAACAATGTCGCTAGGGATTACTTGGTTTCCCCGGCGACATTATGTCGCCCGGGAAACTCCCGTCACCTGTTCATTCGATTCTTGTAGTGTAAGGCGAAGCTTTAACGTTTTTATAGCGTGGCTTATGGCGGAAAAACTTATAAAAATATCTTTACATTGCATCATATTTCAATAGTATATTTATATCAGGTTCACAATAAGTGTTGAACATAATAATTAAAGTTACAAAACTCTCTTACATGTAATAATATTCATTTTTTGGAGTTGAATTCAAAAAATCGTCTCACCTTATGTCGTAGCGTGCCTTGACCTATTACGTAGCGTAGAGATCGGGCATTAAGCTTTAGCGCGCCTTAAGGCGAGCTATAGCGAGCTTAGAACCATGATGTGATGTAAACAAATGTTTTGCACTTTGTTGGGTCTACTAGATGTAGATCTTGCAGCCTTTCAGGACCGGTGAATGACTTCTGTAATCACAAGTCAAATCACAAAGAGACTCTATACACAATATGAATGTAGAATATAAATATAATTAAGAAGAACAGAATAACTATAAAGACTTGATCCTTTCTAAGGATTTCTAATATTAATAATTACTAGAACTGCGTTTGGTGAAGGTGTGTCTAACCCTTCTGCCTAAGGTTCCTTTTATACTACAAGGAAACCCTAATACATCATTAAAGATGTGTAAAACTGATATGCATATCCTTTCCTAACATATCTTATGCATATCCTAAAAGAATATTAAGTAAATAATAAAGTTTGACTTCGACTAGGACCAGGAGCAGGACTTGCTCCTACTACTACTAGGACCAGGAGGAACTACATACCTCCTAGTCTACCTATTACATATAACTATTACAATGGTCCTAACAATCCTCCCCTAAACTTGAATTTGACCTGTTGAGTTCAAGTTTCCTGGAAAACGTGCAAAGAAAGCCCGGGGATTGTATCAGCAAAACAAATAGCAGCATCAACAAGATAAGAATCAGAGTAACAGCCGCAACATGAAACACTAGAAGCTTCTCCAAAGCTTGTAACAAATCAGCATCGTGTTGAATCTTTTCAGCAACATGAGCAGATTTGATAAGCCTTTACCAAGTAGCTGCTCGCTCTTGGGCTAGCTAGTCATTCTTGTGGAATAAGCATCACCCTGGGAGACTAGAACCCAACCCAACTCTTACAACGTGAATCAATGGTGAGTGGGAGTACCCTGATGATTTTAGGCAAATCATCACAGCCGTCAACGGATTTGAGGCGTCTTTACCAGAAGCCGTACCCCTCTGGACTCGCCAACTCTTAGCAATGAAGCATCGGTGAGTTGAACACCCTATAGCTTTAAGCAAGCTATTACAGCTATCAACGGATTTGATAAGATCTTTACCAAGAGCCGTACCCCCTTGGATTAGCCACTTTTCAGTCCAAGACTATGGCAAGTGAAAACCATCCAGTTTTGGGTAACCTGGTAACCATCAACGGATTTGAGAATCGCACTAGGAGCCGTACCCTCAAGGTGAATGAACTTTTTCTTGTCGATTAGACATGGTAAGTTGAGAACCATTTGTTGTGTGGACCACGTCCAACACCAAGTGAAACCAAGTACCAGGACAAGCTCAAATCAGGAACCACATTGTGAAGCAGCCAAGGGATATTATGTACAAGTATAAAATCTAAACTGTGTTTAAAGTATACGCAGATATTATATAAAAAGTTTTTTTTTTTTTAATTATGAAAGGTGTTTTTTTTTTTTATAACTCTAAAGAATGAAGTTCACCAATCACTGTACATATTGGTGAAAAGAATAAAAATAAGAACAAATGAACAAAAATACAAAGCATAAACACTTACAACCCAATCACCTTACATACCAGAAGCAGCCTTTTTATCTGCTAGCAACCGCGCCTGAATACCCTCTACCAATGCCGTGGCCATACTTGACTCATTTCCAGAAGGAGCAGTAGAAATTTGCAAGTGACTCGCCAACATCGCCTCCATGGAAGAAATAGTCAAAGGATACTCCACATCCGTCAGCATAAACACCATATGACCAGATTCTAATTCCAACATATGAACTCCACATCCAGCATATAGCTTCCAGCGCAGAATCTCCCATTACATTTGATCCTTCCATATGTCCGAAACAGGAGCATTTGGAGGAGGATCCAACATCAGCTTGAGATCAGCCCAGATTCGCATACCAGGCCATGAAGACACAGCCATGGGGTCAAACGGCATACTAGAATCAACAAGTCCAAACAACGCCATAAGATCCATACGGTCAGCCCAAGATAACACACCCTGCAAACCCGTTGCCAATCGCACAGACCCATCACTCAAAGTAATCCGATGGGATACGCCACCAGGAAGTGTGGTAGAACGCTCAACCATATAACCAGTAATGTTTCCATTGCCCAAGGGTAAGTCAGAATCGCTGTCAGAAGCTGCATCAATTAAATTCTCAGGATCACGCTTCTCAAAAGGAACTGTCATACCACGGCGAACACGACGAGCTTGTTTCTGGCGAATGGAACGTCTTGGTGTGGGATCAGTAGGTGTGGATTCAACCTTTACCTTAACCGCAGCAGCAGCAGGGGAAGCAGTAGAAGTAGACTCATGAATGTGTCCACCCAATGGACCACTAGGAGCTACATCAGAAGTAGGATTAGGTTGAGTTCCAGGAGCTGGTGGTGAAGGAGATGTCACATCAGATGTAGTAGGTATGGTGGTGGTGGTAACAAAGGTGCTTGTAGGAACATGTGTGGTGGTGGTAGTAACAGGTGTGGTGGTAGAAGCATGAGTGGTGGTGGTAGTAGCAAAGATGGTAGTAGCAGGACCAGCAGTAGAACCCATAGGAGCAACCAAAGGTGTAGTAGAAGGACCAACGGAAGTATCAACAAAACCAGAAAGACTAGCAGCAGAACCAGGAGTGGGAGCAGACAAAAGACCAGTAGAATCAGCAGGCATAGAAGAAGTCATACCACGAGGATGGTAAATAAATCTTTCCGGAATAGGTTGACTCTGACGCTTAACCATCTTTTAATAAAGGGCCTTGAGCTCATCAAAAGTCAAAGCCCGCACCCGAGCCCAAGTCCACGGAGCATTGAAATGAGCAGCAGATTGATATTTCACATAACGTTGCATCTGTTGGCGCTCCTCAGCCCGAGATAAAGGTCTATTCCTTCGCTGTTTCTTAAGTTCTGCAGCAAGAGCCAACTGGTGCTTACGCATCATTACCATAGCCCTCGAAATACAATTGTGTTCATCAACATCATCACCCAAAAGATCTTTAAACTGAGCATAATCCCGAGTGAGAACAGTCAACACTTGCATCCATTCACTATCACTCCAATGCATGGCATCATGCTAAATTTGTGCACGCCTGCGCTCTCGAAGCTCTTCCTCAGCAGCCCTATCAGCTTCATCAATCTCAGCTTGAACCCGACGAGCAGTCTCCTCACCAAGTCTTTCCTCTTCAATCTGGCGACGGGTACGCTTGCGAGATGGGGATGGAGCATCAGTCATTGGGGCCTTGCCCTTCAAATCAGGAGAGGGACCAGCATGAGGACCATCAGCAGGATCAGAATCACCACCCATAGAAGGGGGAATAGCACCAGGAGAAGGAACATTGGAGGACGTTGGAGGAACCGGCAAATCATCATAAACTTTATCAGCAAAGGCAGCCTTTGCCAACAATGTCAAGCCATCCTCAACATTCTCCGCACCCTCATCCTCAGATTCTGACTGGACCACATGTTTCTTGCGACGACGTTGTTGAGTTTCCAACGCCTTGATGCGATCAGCCAGAGGAAGAACAAACTCCCTTGTAAGCTTCCGATGTTGGTTTAAATCAGCCTCCAAACAAACCATCCGCTCATGGTACCTGCGCATAAGATCAAGCAAAGATATCAGTGTAGTAGGCTCCTCCGCCTGCCCACCAAGAGAACTTGGATCAGGGAAAGCATCATTGGAGCCCGAAGCAACATGTGGGTCAACCTGTGGAGTAGTAGCATCAAACGGGATATCAGTCGAGTGTGGGGCAGGACTAGGAGGTGGAGTCTCCACAAATGGAGACCTTTGTGGGACTGAGGAAGGACCAGCCTTGGTAGGAGATGGTTTTTCAACCACCACCTCCTCAACTAGCTCCTCCTCTACCACAGGAGTGGCACCAACAGTAGGAGCCTCCTCCTCCATTGGGTCATCATCAATCACTACAAACTCAAGAGCCTCCTCCTCCTCACCCATAGGACCCTGAGCCAATCCCAACATGGCTTCAGTCAGGGGCCTCCAGTCCCCAGTAAACCCATTCATCATATTGTAATATACTTTAGCTGTAAGTTTAGACGGCACATGCTCAGTCCGATCACGAGGAATACAAACAAGGATTTGCTGAAGAAACCTAGGGTACATTAAAAACTTCTTTCTTGAACCAGCAGTAGATAAATTACTAACCATCCCCTCAAATAGATAATGAGAAAAATTAAACACTCTACCCTGGGCTAAGCAAATAAGACCAGTAGCCAAAGGAGTAGGGAAAGCATCCCAACTCCCAGACTTGGGACTCATACAATGGATTAAAAAGTGAACCAGAAGCTTCCATTGAGGGGAAAACCTATTTTTCTGGAAGTTAAACTTCCCCCATGTTCATAACCTATAGCAGCCATCCCCTCCAATACTTCCGAATTGGGGATGGATTCAACACCCCCCTCATCCTGAAGATGAAGAGAAGAGCGAATAGAAGCCTCATTCACCACATATGCATGGCCATCTATGGTAGCATGGAGTGCACGTGGACGTCCAGCCACATTCACAAGTTGAGCAGACGCCCAAAATTGACGTATCACACTATCATATATGATAGGACAGACAGTAAATGCAAACCTTAAGTTAGAAGCTTCAATGAAATCCAAGATGTCAGCAAAATGTTCACGATTTGGACCATCACCCAGATAAGCAACACGGTTGTGAGCAGGTTGGTAAGCAAGAGCAGCCATGGATCTTGATGAATTGATGGAAGAAGGATTGGGATTAGGGTGTAAAGAGTAGAAGCGGTTTTGTGTGTGTGTTAGTTGTAATGAGTGAGTCAAGGGTGTATGTTGACCATATATAATGAAAGTGGTAACTGTTCATTGACCCCTATTAATGGGGGGCTGCCCTTTCAAATTAAACCATAATTGCATAGTAACCACTTGCCCTTTTTAACAGAATAACCAACTCCCAATTAACATGCTGAATTCAAACTTGTAAATACCAGGAACGGGAGCGTTGACCAAAAGTCAAAGCACACAATGGTCAGACCAGGAGCAAAACGTGATTAACAAAGGACAAAAGGAATGAACAGTATGCCAGACCAGTACCAGGAGCCAAACACCACTTGACATGGAAGAATTTAAACCACCAGAAGCCAACCAATTATAACTAGAAGCTGACCAAAAAGGACCAGAAGCCAGTCATGTAAGGCCATATCCACCAGAAGAGAGCAAAAATCCTCCATCATAAGCACCACACACCATCATAACCAAGAAACTATGATGTTAAATACTATTAATACGTTAGTCTGACCTAATATGTACACAAAGCCTCCCCTTAGGCTTTGCCTCCCCTCAATCCTAGACCTCAAGGATTGACCATCCCAATATGAACCACCAAGTGGTTAAACCGAGGACCATCAAAAGCTTTAGTCAGCAAATTAGCAACATTGTCATCCGTATGAACTTTAAGAACCTGTATCAGCTTCTTCTCATTGGCATCCCGTATAAAATGATGCCAAATCTCAATATGCTTCGTCCGTTGATGAAAAACAGGATTCTTCACAATGCAAATAGTGCTTTGATTGTCAATAAAAATTTTGGTATTCATAAACTTGAAACCATAATCCAACATCTGATTTTGGATCCACAAAACTTGTCCACAACAACTAGCAGCCGCAACATATTCAGCTTCTGTTGAAGAAGTAGCTACGATTATCTGTTTCTTGCATTGCCATGAAATAAGTCGACGACCCAAAAATTGACAACCACCAGTAGTAGACTTCCTATCATTATTAGCACCAGCATAGTCACTATCACTATAGGCTTCTAGAACAAAAGGGGATTCTCTAGGATACCATAGACCCAATTTAGGTTGAGCCTTGATATACTTGAAAATATTCTTCACGGCATTTAAGTTCGAAACCGTTGGAGTCACCTGGTGTCTAGAACAAGCACTTACTGCAAACATAATGTCTGGACGTGATGCAGTCAAATACATGAGAGAGCCAATCATAGACCTGTACATGTGAACATTTACCGGAAGGTCTGGCTCATTCTTAAGTTTGATTTTAGCAACTTCATAAGGAGTTGCTGCTGGTCTAAGAGGATCCATGTCAAACTTCTGAAGAATCTTATGGACATATTTATCTTGACTGATGAAAATCCCATCCGATTGTTGCTTGACCTGAAGACCAAGGAAGAATGACAGTTCTCCCATTGCACTCATCTGAAATTCGCCTTTCATCAAGTGTTCAAACTCATCACACCACTCCTTCCTTGTAGAACCAAAGATAATGTCGTCCACATAAACCTGAACAAGGATAATATCCTTAGAATTCCGCCGAAGAAATAGTGTTTTGTCAATAGTACCTCTTCTATAGCCATTCTTTAACAAGAAAGTTGAAAGACGCTCATACCAAGCTCTAGGAGCCTGATGTAACCCATAAAGAGCCTTGACCACCTTGTAGACTTTCTTGGGATGAAGTGGATCTACAAACCCCTTAGGTTGATTAACATACACTTCCTCGTCAATTTTGCCATAGAGAAATGCACTCTTGACATCCATCTGGAACACCGTAAAGCCAACATAAGAAGCAAAGGCCAAGAACAGACGAATGGCCTCGATCCGTGCAACTGGTGCAAAGACTTCAGTATAGTCAATGCCCTCAATTTGAGTGTGTCCTTGTGAGACAAGCCTAGCTTTATTCCTTACGACAATTCCTCGTGCATCCTTCTTGTTCTTGAGAATCCATTTGGTATTGATAGCTGTCTTTCCTCTGGTAAGTCAACCAGAACCCAAACATTCTGAAACAAGAATTGCTGCATTTCCTCCTGCATAGCCTCCACCCAACTTTGATCCCCAAGTGCATGAGAAACAGACCTAGGTTCCACCTGTGAAAGAAAACAAGCAAACAAACAGTGCTGAAAGTCCGTATGATTATTACGCTTTTGATCCTCAATATAGCCCACAAGAGCATGATGATCAGACGAGGCCTTCTGCTGCATTCTGCGTGTCTTGACAGTAGAACTAGGATCTCCAATGATTTGAGTGGTAGGATGATCTCTATGTGATTGCAAGACTGGATTGGAAGAAACCTCCACTTCTGGTGCCAAGTTATTGAGATCACCAACAAAGTCAGCATCATATGAAGCATTTTGGAAAATCCCATCTACCAGTTGTTTATGAATATCATCCAGCTTGGTAAAAGACTTCTTTTCATGGTTCCCCAAATCAGAAGGACTGGAGAAACGTGTATTGGAAGCAGACTCACTAGCCGGAGTACCAGTAGGTGATAAGCTAGCACTAGGAGCAGAAGCTGGAGTACCAGAAGCAACTTTGTCAGTAGGCTCAACCAAGGGAAACTCAAAACTACTGTGAGCAGCTACTTTAGTAGCTTCGTGTTGTTGTTTGAGAAGAGTGTCAAGAGCTGCTTGGGAATCCTGTACATCCAATGGAGTTGCATCACTAGGAGGAGTAGGAGAAACCGTGGTGGAATAGGATGGAACCACAAAAATGTCATCCTCATCATCTGAATCAGAAAGACTAGAAGGAACACCAGTACTAGAAGTTGCAAACACTTGTGGTCCTGCATCATGATTAGTTTTGAAACGAAAATATCCTAACGAATCACTAAGATAATCAAGATCAAAATACCATTCTGGACCTTTGCCTTGGATGTTTGACTTCTCTTCAAAATACCTGAGATTAATAGTTTCAATGATCCATTTGGCTTGAAGATTGTAGACACGATACGCCCGAGAATGAGCTGAATATCCCACAATGTATCCTTCATCTGCCTTGCCATCAAACTTCCCCAAATAGTCACTAGTATTCAGAATGGTGACTGGACACCCAAAAGGCTTCAAATGAGCAATATTTGGAACTTTGCCCGTGAGAAGCTCATAAGGAGTCTTCTTGTGAGGATTGGTAATAGAAACTCTATTCAAAACATAACTTGCAATATTAACAGCTTCTGTCCAGAACATGGTTGGAAGCTTGGAATCGGCAAGCATAGTTCTTGCTGCTTCTATTAGTGTCCTGTTCTTTCTTTCTGCCACACCATTCTGTTGAGGAGTCCTAGCAGCACTATAATCTCTTTTGATGCCCTTAGCATTGCAAAGTGCGATGAGGTCTTTATTTTTAAACTCGGTTCCATTGTCGCAACGAATACCTTTAACTTTCTTGGACAGCTGATTCTCTATCAAGGTAAGAAAATCTCTAAGAATTGAGTAGGTCTCACTTTTGGCAGCCATGAAGAACACCCACGTAAACCTGCTATAACCATCAGTTACCACCAAACAGAATTGCTTGTGGTCAAGACTCCTGATGGAAGTAGGACCAAATAAGTCCATGTGTAGAAGCTGTAATGGTTTAGTAATTAGACTTAGAGCAGTAATGGCCTTGAAGGATGCTTTGTGATGTTTTCCTTTGCTGCAGGCAATACAATTTATATCATTTCGAAACGTCTTGGGAGGTAAACCAGAGACCAGATTCAGATTTGCAAGTTTGTTAATGGTCTTGAAGTTCACATGCCCCATCCTTCGGTGCCATTTAGTGGCTTCATCTTCTGAGGCTTTTGCAACCAGACATGCTAGTTGACCAGTAGGGTTGACTTCATTCAACTTGATGCTATATAGATTGTGTCTTCTAGGGATTCTGAGTAAAACTTGTGAGTCATCCGGAAGCTGAAAATCTTTGGAAAGCACAAGTGCATCAGTATCGGTGAAGAGTACAAACTACTTCTTGTCACAAATCTGAGAGACCGATATCAAGTTGAAGTGTTGAAGTGCTTCCACATAGTAGACCTGCTCAAAATTTTGATTTGGAGTATTTATCGTTCCTTTGCCAGTGATTCTGCCTTCACCTCCACCAAAATAGACCTTGCCTCCATGAAATGGTACAAAGTTAGAGAGAAGACTTTTATTGCCAGTCATGCTCCTGGAGCATCCACTATCAACAATGCCTAGACTAGGATCCTGGTATGGAGTAACCTACAACAACAAGATAATAAAAATGAAAAAGTTAGTGTCTTAAGGGGACCCAAACCTTTTCAGGTTTGAGCCTGCCTTGTGGATCATTAGAAGAATGCCAAGAAGATTGATGAGATCCACCATTGTTCCTTGGTTGCCTATGCATCATATGGGTATTATTATTTGACCAATAACAACCTGCTGAGGGCTTAACAGCAGTTCCCAAATTTCCCAAACCAAAATACGTGTGGTCTAAATTATGCGGATAGATTGGATTAAAATTTTGAAAATAATTACTAGTTGTTTGGAATCCACTATCTCTCCAATAATTAGACGCGAAAGGAGAGGATACTCTAGAAGTATTAAACATTGGATCATGATGAGACTGTATTTATACATAGTCTCATCGTCCAAATTGGGCTTAAAATGCTTAAAATATCGTCAAAATACCCAAAATATGCCTGTGTTTGTTCATTGTGTATTTCAGGTACGGATATCGTGAATTCACCAAAAGATCAAAGGAATCAAGCAAAAACGAACACGGGAAACGAAGCCTCACAAAGAACCAAGCCCGAAGAATGAATTTTGCAAAAATGCCCTTGAAGTTTGAAGAATTGGCAACTTTGGTCCCTCTACTTTGGAAGACTTGTCATATTATACCCTTGTGAACACTCAAATTACACATTGGGTCCCTAATATTTCAAATATATACTCATTTGGCCCTTGAAGAATGCATTAAGTGCATAATTAATCCTTGGTACAAGATTTGAAAACTTTGGTGCCAAAAATGACAATCTGCCAAACATATTACAAAGGAAATAGAGATTATTGCTATTAAATGTGAAATGAAAGGAGTATGAAACATGGGGGGCCAAAACTATCAAACAGCTAAACCTACCTAGCCACTCAAAACGTGACACCTCACTTTTACCCACCCATATTACCACCTTAACCCGACCAGCCCACTATCCATACCCAACCGGCCCAAGTCAACCCAACCCAAGTCAAACCTTAAAACCCGGTAATGAAACTAAACAGAAAGTAGGGGAAACACTTAATTTCAAAAATTAATTCCCCAAACCAGGATTAAAACTCCTAATTCATTTCTTCCCTTTCACATAAACCCTAACTCAAACCCAATTTAAACCAAGGGGGTTTAAGCCCCAAACCTCCAGAAACATAATTAAGATGTCCCTAACCTAAACCCAACACTCAAAACTGCACCCCGTGACCTCCTGTGGTCCCCCCAATGTCCCCTGTTTGTTCACTTTTGGCAAAGAGAGCATCTTACAGCAATCAAACGACTCCAATACATTCCTTGGCCCCAAAGGAGTTCAATGAAGGACCAAGATCATTTGAAGACAGCTGTATACTCAACATCATCACGTGAAGCCACATTTGACCAAGACCAAAGGGCATTTTCGGATTTTAAGCAGCTAGGGTTTTCATTTTCTGTCTTTGTATCTAGAATCATCTATGAATTAGTATAAATAGCAATAGCCTAGCATTGTAATTTTCTTGTTCTAGTTTTTAATGTAAAAAAATTTGAGTTATTAATGAAAATGAAAGCTACATTTTTTTAGCATAAATTCTGAGTTCCCTTTTATATGTTTCTAGTTTAAGTGATAATTAGTTTGAAAGATTTCAAGTTTGTAGTTTAGAGACAAATTGTCAGAAAATCATTTTTTAAGTTCTTGGAAAATTTTTAATTTAAAATCATTTATAAGGGATTGAAGTGAAAGTGGAAGTCCTTGTTGAGTGATTTCATCAGCTTTTGTTTAAGTTTTGTGAAGTTTAAAGTTATTTGGTTTCAAAAATTTCAAGAAAAGAAGAAAAAAATCAGTTTTTTTTTATATTTTTAGCTTAAGCAATAAGCTATAGCAGCTTATGCAATAAGCCTGCTTATAGCTTATTTGCTCTTCTCCACAGGTCATTCTTTTGTTTGTCTGTTTGTGCAGGTATCAACAGGAAACAAGTCCCATTCATCTTTCCACTTTTTTTTTGGTTTGAAGATATTTTGGCATACCCTTGGGTCCATTTTGGATTCCACCAACAAGGGTCTTCTACACTTCTCATAAGCACTCCATAAGCTCCAAGAGTTGGGCTAAGGAAGGCATCAGCTCAATCAAGGCTTGAACCCCTTTTTCCTTTTTCTTTGAGCTTTATGAGAATTTTATGTGATTTTGAGTATTTCATGTTTATTTGTTGATGTTTCTGTTTGATTATGCTTATCTGTCCATATTATGCATGTTTTGATAGGCTTAGGTCAATTTAGGTTAGAATTTAATGCATTTGGCTTGATAAATCTTAGTTACTGATTATAAGGGGGTGTTTGGGCTAAGGTTTTAAGGGGAGCTTGTGACAAATTTGTGGCTTAAAACCAGCTTGAACACACTCTATGTGCTAGTAATAGGTGTTATTAGGATTTGGCTTAAAGTTTGGTAGGATATTTATCAGATTTGCTTGCTCATTATTTGCTCTCATAGCTCAAAATCTGTAAAGTGCCTTAATCTGCTTATTTTAGCTTGAATTAGACCATCAATCTCTGAAATATGTTAGATATTAGGGCATTCTAGGGATTTAGATCACTTGTAAGTGATTTGGTAGTATAGTGTGCAAGATCTAAGCTCCCAAAATTCGTATTTGAGCACCTAGGAATAGTTACTGTAGCACAGACACCATAACACCAATACAGTAACTACATTTTGCCTATTTTGTGTTTTTTTGTATTGTGCTTGTGTGTTATTTGCTTAAATCTGACTCCCCACACTTCCATGAGTGTGGGGGTGCCTTTGTTGCCAATCAAATCCAAGTATCAAAGCTTTCCTAAGCTCTTAACTCACCAGACATTGAAAATACACTAGCAGTGGGAACTTCATTACCCCTGCTAGTGCATTTGTAGCCACTGCTACACAAAAAGACAGAAACAAGAAAAAGGTCACTATCAACTTTTAGATTTTTGTCTTTTGTGACCTAAATTAGGAGTTAGGACCTGATTCTTTTTCCATTATTTTTCATTTTTAATTTCTGATTTTTTAGTATAATTTAATTTTAGGTTACTGTTCATTTGTTATTTTTTAGATTAAAGTGCTATTTTAATTACTTTTTAATTAATCTGTTTTTGTCTTTTAGTGGTAAAAATTATTATTTTTCACTTTTAAAAATTTTCTTAGACTTAGATAATTAATTTAAGATTTTTGGTTTTAAAATTAGTCACTGTTCACTTTTTAATTATTTTTTATAATTAATTTAAGTTAATTAGGGTTTAATTATTAACTAGTTTTGTCTTTTAGTGCAAATTTTTACTTTTTTCAAACTTTTTCAATTTTCTACTGTTCATTAGAGTAATTTAGGATTTTTAAAATTGTTAAATTAATTTTGTCATTATTTTATTATTTTTTTAGGATTATTTTAATTTAAAAATAGTTTTTAGTGATTAAAAAATAGAAAAATAGTTTTTAAAATTTAAGAAAAATAGTTTTTAGTCTTTAAATAATATAAGTTAGTTATTAGTTCGATAAATTAATATTTTGGGCATTTTTTTAATTATATTTAATTTTTGGGCTTTAATTAGCATTAAAAATTGAATATTTAATTAATAAAAGGTTTTAAAATATATTTGTTGGATTTTTATTCTTATTTATATTATTTAAGACTTAGTTTAATCATTTAATTAATTTTTAGGTTTTAATTTTTAATTTCGTCACGTTTTACGTATTTACGTTCGCGTTTTACGTTAATTCGTCGTAGTTTAAACGTAGTCGTAGCTCGTCTTTTATTTTTCTCTCTTGAAACCAAAAACGTCACTAATCCAAACATTGTTATTTTACGTAATTGGCACACATAATACACACCTCCTTCGAGAACGAACTTGGAATTTATTCGTCTTCACGGTTTTCCTAAATCGTGTCGATTAATACTTACCGCATTAATACGTTGTTTTCCTAAACACGTATTTCTACACCTATCATTTTGGCGCCGCTGCCGGGGAGGTGTTTGTGTGCCATTATTATTAGTATCGTGTTTGTGTGAGTAGTGCGTTTTTGCTTTTCAATTTTTGGAAAGCGTGAATATCGTACATACTCATTTTTGTTATTTTTCATTAATATATTATAGTATCCAAATAAATCGTGTTTAATTTTCCTAAGTTAAACACAAAACAATCATTTTACTATATTGTAGATATATTCGTTTTCGTTTTTATTGTGAATATTATTATTAATATATTGTACTACGTAAGAACAAATAAATATACAAGTACTCCAAATACGTGAGAAATCACAACCTTGATTCGGGATTTCATCACTCGATCATTGTATTCGAATCCAAAGCAAAAGTTTAAAGGCAAAATAGATAAATACTTTCGTGAGGCTTAATTTCAATTAACACAAACTATAAGGTGAGTATAAGGCGGTTGTATTTCACGACCTAAAGGAAAAAGGCTCTTAAGTGCTTAGCGCCGCCTCGTTTCCTCCGCTTGCTTGTGCGTGTTTTGAGAAAGAGGGCTAATCGAGGGTTTGCCGCCCAAGTATTATCTACGTATCATATATATTTGCTTGTTTTCAAGATTAAACCCTCTTGAACGTTTTGGTGTTCCACCAACGTTCTAAAGTCATCGAGAACGTTCACTCCACGTGATCGTTTTCATTCTTTGAGGCTCCTTTAATCAAGAAAGTCGATTCGAGGGGAGATTTGTAGATTTGTGTCTACGTAATACATTCAAAAATCCAAAAAAATTAAAAAACAATCAAAAACCAAAAAAATTGAAAAATCGAAAAGCCGCAAAAAGAATCTTCTTTGCTACCACCCATTCTACGCTTAGTGCATGCGCACTCGATCGAAGGATTATTCCAATTCTAGTGAAGCTTCGAATCGACGCAATCGTAATCGAAGGAATCGATGACGTAGACGAGAATTAGAAACCGACGTTCCTAATATTGTTGTTGAAGAGACCGTAGAGGAGATGGCCGACAATCGTTCGATGATGGAATTGCTCCAAGCACCCACCGAGGGTTATGGAGACGCGATCGTAATTCCCGCTATCGAGGCGGAGAATTTTGAGATCAAAAGCGGAATGCTTTCGTTGATCCAAGCTACGAAGTTTCGAGGTCGTGAAGCCGATAATCCTCACGACCATATTCGGAATTTTGATCGTCTTTTGGCCACGAGCAAGTTTAAGAACGTCGACACCGATGTCGTCAAGCTTATGCTTTTTCCTTACTCGCTCGATGGTGCCGCCAAGGATTGGTACGAGAAAGAGCCACCTAATTCCATAACTACGTGGAAGGATCTCGTTTCCAAGTTCGTTAATTATTTTTTCCCACCGTCTAAGACAACGTTTTTCAAAAACGAGATTACGAAATTTGAGCAAAAATCGAATGAATCTTTTAGAGACGCGTGGGATCGTTTTAAGGAATTACTTAGGCAATGTCCTCACCATGGTTTTTCCGAGTTGCACCAAATCGACACGTTTTACAACGGTCTTAATTTTCACGAACAAGACTCGTTGAATTCCGCCGCCGGTGGCAACTTTTTGTGTAAGACTCCGAGAGAAGCTTTGATAATTATCGAGAACCGATCCAAGGTTTACCAACTCCGTAATGCACCGAGTGTTGCCAATGTCGCCAATGTTAGTAGTTCTAATCGCGACATTGAGAGAGTTGATGCAAAAGTCGACAAGCTTACGAATGTGTTCACGTCTTATCTCATTGAGATGCAAAAGAAAGACGCTCCCGCTACGGTGAAAGCGGTTGAGGTTTCGTGTACGCTTTGTGGTGGACCTCATAATTATTACGAGTGTGCGGCTACGGATGGCCAAACGTCAAATGTGAGTGCGTTAAACAACAATTTTTCAAATCAAAATAACGCCGGTCCATCACAACAAGGCAATTATAACCAAGGCAACAATTTTCAAAATCGAAACAATTTTCAAGGAAACAATCAACAAGGAAATTTTTCGAATCAAAATCAAGGAGGTTATAATCAAGGTCGTAATATAACTTGGCAAAATCGAGATAACAATCAAGGAAACAATTTTTCAAGTGGTAATCAAGGAAATTTTCAAAGAAGTAATCAAAACCAAGGGAACTTTAATTCTAATCAAAATAGTTCGTCAAACGATTTTCAAAATTACATGAAAACGAATGAGGCTAATATGAGACGATTAGAGGGAGAAATTGGTACTTTGAAAAACGACTTTACAAATACTTTGAAATTGCAAAACATGAAGATTGAGCAAGGGCAAATTGATATAAAAAAGATGTTTTCGGCTATAATGAACAAAGCCTCGGGTTCGTCATCAAGTTCGTTACCTAGTGACACCATTGCTAATCCGAAAGAACAATGTAAAGCCGCCTCGTCTCGTGAGAAAGGTCGTGTGATTACCCCTAACCTTGAAGGATTCCGTGTTGTTTATCCCTCTCAACCCTCGACTTCTAAGACGTCCTCTTGTTCTAAAGTCGATGGGGTGAACGTGGCGACCAAGGAAAGGATTGCACACCCTCGTGTACCTCAAATTCCATCCACGGTTCAAAAAGAGAGCTTTGTCGACCTTACCAAAGTGACCCTTGAAGAAACTTGTGCATCGATCCTTCTTAAAAAACCCAAAAGGCGTATGCCGAGAAAGGAAAAGGATCCGGGCCAATTTCTACTACCTTGTGATTTTTCCGAGATTGAGGGATGTTTAGCCCTTGCCGATTTAGGTGCTAGCATCAATCTTATGCCTCATTCTCTTTGGAAATTGATGAGATTGCCTTCGCTTACCCCCACAAACATGACAATCGAGCTTGCAAATTGTACACCTTTAATACCAATTGGAATAGCCGAGGATGTCTATGTTAGGATTGGAAAGTTTGTTTTTCCCGCGGATTTCGTTGTATCCGATTACGAGTGTGACCCTAAATGTCCCATTATTTTAGGCCGACCATTCTTATCGACGGCTAGAACCGTAATCGACGTTCACGAGGGGAGACTTACTATGAGATATGGGGATGAGAAAATAGACTTTTTCGCTAGAAAATCCCAAGGATTTTATGAGAATGAAAAAACCGAGGTTTTGCAAACCTAATGATTCAAATTCTAATGATTTCAAAATGTTTACTTTAGCGGAAAGAATGAAGCTTGATGCATGTTTTGAAAGAATTAAGAAAAACGGTTTTAAGGATGATGATTTTAATGACAAAGAATACGTGTACCTAATTCAAAAGGGTATGTGTAAATTTATGGATGAAAACTCACTTTGGGATGTTTTTAGCGAAACAAGTGAAACACCAATTCCGAAGGGTGACGTTAATGCCATCACGACAATGACCAAAATGGATTCGTCTTCACCACCTTCGAAGGACCACGTCTTTGAGGCTTCAACTTCTAACTCCATCGAAGTGCCTCCTTTGCCTAGCCCAACACCCGTTGAGGCTAAAGGGTTTATCGACATCGATCCTCTCGTCTTAGAAAAGTCACCTAAGCGTAGCCCTAGTGCTTGTAAGTCCATGGTTGTGAGTGCTCACATCGACTCTTTCTTTGACGATGACGATGGCGATTTTGCCGAGCTTGATCACGTACTTCGACATCCACATGCTATTTTTGATTCTCCTAAGAAGAAACATGTGAAGTACGATGATTATGAGTTTGATCCCGAGATTGAGGAAATCATTGAACGAGAACTAGCTCTTATGCCTTCACTTCCACCTACAAGTGAGGTCGACCTTTCCAAGATCGAGGATGAACTAAATGAGTTGGAACGTCTTATTTTCGATGACGAACCAACTCATGTGACCACCAAAAATCCCATTCTCGAGGAGTTACCTTATCAACACTCCTCATTTGAGAGTGACGTTTACCACATTCGTGAGGATCTAACTTATCAACGATCCCCACAAAAGAATGATGGTTTCATGCTTGATCGTGATCTTTTCGAGGGAGTTTCTAAGATACTCAAGGAGGGGAATGACAAACCTTGGTTTGACAAGCCTATCTTTGATGAAGAAATCGATGAGATCGACGTTCATGAGGATGACGAGTATGTAGGCCCCGAGGGGGCGGTGTTCTTTATTGACAAACGTTTTGAGAACTTATATAAACCGCCACCCCCTCCCGCCAATGACTTAAATGTGAGGATTTTTAGCGCGACTAATTTTGAATTTGACACGCCAAATATTTTCGACATTATCAAATCGGGTTTTCATAGAGAGTTTTTAAACGATAAAAAGGAAAAGATTTTAAAAATGTTTTAAATGATTTTTCTACATGTTTAACTCCGTCATCACATCGTGTTATGAGTGCTACCACCTCGTCTACTCCTTTTGACGATGGTTGGTGTGGATCTAGTGTGGGGGAAGCCCCAAATGTTCCCTCCCATTTCTCCACCGAGGACGAGATTTACGATCCCGGAATTGCTTGTAAAGGGAAATCTCGGTCTTCCACCGATGCAATAAATGGAAAATATTTTCGTTTGCTTGGTGTGATTCTACCTCGAGTAGCTCATAAGTTTGCCTTACCCATTGCCCCACCTTTCTACTTCTTATCTATTTTCTTCTACCCCATTGGGGTGCGTGTTGGAGTGGCGTTGTTTCGTCTTTCGTCCGAAAACGAGGACGCCATCTTTGACCCCGGTATACGTTTATCGGGTTTTTAAAGTACTCCACGTACTTTTGGGCCTTGTTCATCATGTAAGTCCCACCAAAAATGACCATACCAAGATTATCCCTAAATGATCACATTTATGGGGATTCGAGTCGAGCTTTTGACTCGGTTATCAAAAACAAGGTGCCTCGTGGGGGATTCTCATGCTTATCCTTGTACATATTATCGCTTTCTTAAGTTAATGTAACGAGGGGACTTGTGCTCTTCCTACCTTTGTTTCGTGGTTGTTTGTGATTGTGATTCATTAGGTTCATCGTCATCATTGAAGCCTCTCGTGTTCGTTTCACGTAGCACTCGAGCTTCGATCGTTGCCTTTGGAGATTCCGATATCCGATGATATCCTTTTATGTTCTAACGTTTATCTTATTAATTCATAAACGGCTTTTAGGTTATTCGTTTTACCCTTTCCATGCTCGAGATTAAGCATTCGACTTCGTCTCTAGTATGGGGGTGTTTACACCCCTAGACTCGAAACATTGAGGACAATGTTTAGTTTTAGTATGGGGGGGGGGGGTGAGTAGATACTTCACCTTGCTTACGTCAACACGCAATCCAATATTCATCTTTTTGTTATCGTTTTAGTGCAAAATAAGACTAAAAATGGCCAAATTTTAAAATTTTTCTTGTTTTTCATAAGTGTTTAAGACACGAATGTAGGTTTTCCGATGGTGAGAACGAGAGTAATTTTTGACTCGACCGTGCGTGTTGAGCACTTAGCTTCGATTCCTTAACTTTTTAGGCTAAGTCTCTTAAATGAGGACGAGAAATGATAGAGTTATTTATAAGTCTCGTAATCGTCACGATCTTATGTGTAGTAATTATTACCTTATTCTCCCAACGCTTTTGCATAAATAATTGTTAATAAATATTGATTTGGCGGTTTAGTCACTATTGTTGGGTTTCTAATTTGTTTTGGTAGCTTCCATGTAATTAAATTGGGAAAACATTAAGGTATCGCCAGCGTCACGGTTTTGAAGTATTGGCACCCGAATAATCGAAAGCTTCACCTAATAATAAGATTTCAAGTGCTCACCTAAATTAAGAAAAAATTTGAAGCTCACAAGGCCGAAAAATCTATGCCCAAATTGAAAGTGAATCAAGCCTTAATCTTCGAAGCTTTAAAGATCCAAAATTCGCTTTAGCGTGAGGATATACGTCTTTGGCTAATAAAACCACCGATGAGGCGGATAAGAAAAGGCAAGGCAAGACCGAAGTCATAATAAAAGCTTCATGGCGAAGTTGAATAAAAGATGGAGGTAAACCAAAGATAATAAGGCCCTTCCGTTAGGGGGCGTATAAAAGTCTTGGTAATAAGTCTCATGTTAAAAACCGTTATAAAACCGTGTTTATCGATCCTTCTTGTTGACTTAATTTTTTGACATCGTTGTCTATTGGGGTGAATTATTGATTTGATGATTTTGGCTACACCGTTAAGTTTCTATTTTTTAGACTTAATCTCTATTCACGCATAATTCGATGATGTATCCTCGTGATCATTAAGACAAAAATAAAATATAAGAGATACCAAGTAGGAATAAGGGAGTTTAGGTTCGTAATTAACACTCATAAGATGTGATCGTGTTGCTAACTTATAATAACAATGATCTCGTCACACGCTTAGCATGGAATTGCATGAAAATCGAGGACGACGAAATTATTTCTAACGAAGCATTCACGTGCTCTTGTTCTATGATCCCAAAAGTCACATTCTCGTGATGAAAACATTACATTATGTCTAAAACACATGAAGTAGTTTATTTTTATGTCTTGAATAAATGTCATCATAAAATGAATTTTGGAAGTGCTATGATACTTAATTCTAGCATTGCGTGGGGACACGGCAATGGTTTAGTATGGGGGAGTGATGAGACTGTATTTATACATAGTCTCATCGTCCAAATTGGGCTTAAAACGCTTAAAATATCGTCAAAATACCCAAAATATGCCTGTGTTTGTTCATTGTGTATTTCAGGTACGGATATCGTGAATTCACCAAAAGATCAAAGGAATCAAGCAAAAACGAACACGGGAAACGAAGCCGCACAAAGAACCAAGCCCGAAGAATGAATTTTGCAAAAATGCCCTTGAAGTTTGAAGAATTGGCAACTTTGGTCCCTCTACTTTGGAAGAATTGTCATATTATACCCTTGTGAACACTCAAATTACACATTGGGTCCCTAATATTTCAAATATATACTCATTTGGCCCTTGAAGAATGCATTAAGTGCATAATTAATCCTTGGTACAAGGTTTGAAAACTTTGGTGCCAAAAATGACAATCTGCCAAACATATTACAAAGGAAATAGAGATTATTGCTATTAAATGTGAAATGAAAGGAGTATGAAACATGGGGGGCCAAAACTATCAAACAGCTAAACCTACCTAGCCACTCAAAACGTGACACCTCACTTTTACCCACCCATATTACCACCTTAACCCGACCAACCCACTATCCATACCCAACCGGCCCAAGTCAACCCAACCCAAGTCAAACCTTAAAACCCGGTAATTAAACTAAACAGAAAGTGGGGGAAACACTTAATTTCAAAAATTAATTCCCCGAACCAGGATTAAAACTCCTAATTCATTTCTTCCCTTTCACATAAACCCTAACTCAAACCCAATTTAAACCAAGGGGGTTTAAGCCCCAAACCTCCACAAACATAATTAAGATGTCCCTAACCTAAACCCAACACTCAAAACTGCACCCCGTGACCTCCTGTGGTCCCCCCAATGTCCCCTGTTTGTTCACTTTTGGCAAAGAGAGCATCTTACAGCAATCAAACGGCTCCAATACATTCCTTGGCCCCAAAGGAGTTCAATGAAGGACCAAGATCATTTGAAGATAGCTGTATACTCAACATCATCACGTGAAGCCACATTTGACCAAGACCAAAGGGCATTTTCGGATTTTAAGCAGCTAGGGTTTTCATTTTCTGTCTTTGTATCTAGAATCATCTATGAATTAGTATAAATAGCAATAGCCTAGCATTGTAATTTTCTTGTTCCAGTTTTTAATGTAAAAAAATTTTAGTTATTAATGAAAATGAAAGCTACATTTTTTTAGCATAAATTCTGAGTTCCCTTTTATATGTTTCTAGTTTAAGTGATAATTAGTTTAAAAGATTTCAAGTTTGTAGTTTAGAGACAAATTGTCAGAAAATCGTTTTTTAAGTTCTTGGAAAATTTTTAATTTAAAATCATTTATAAGGGATTGAAGTGAAAGTGGAAGTCCTTGTTGAGTGATTTCATCAGCTTTTGTTTAAGTTTTGTGAAGTTTAAAGTTATTTGGTTTCAAAAATTTCAAGAAAAGAAGAAAAAAATCAGTTTTTTTTTTATATTTTTAGCTTAAGCAATAAGCTATAGCAGCTTATGCAATAAGCCTGCTTATAGCTTATTTGCTCTTCTCCACAGGTCATTCTTTTGTTTGTCTGTTTGTGCAGGTATCAACAGGAAACAAGTCCCATTCATCTTTCCACTTTTTTTTTGGTTTGAAGATATTTTGGCATACCCTTGGGTCCATTTTGGATTCCACCAACAAGGGTCTTCTACACTTCTCATAAGCACTCCATAAGCTCCAAGAGCTGGGCTAAGGAAGGCATCAGCTCAATCAAGGCTTGAACCCCTTTTTCCTTTTTCTTTGAGCTTTATGAGAATTTTATGTGATTTTGAGTATTTCATGTTTATTTGTTGATGTTTCTGTTTGATTATGCTTATCTGTCCATATTATGCATGTTTTGATAGGCTTAGGTCAATTTAGGTTAGAATTTAATGCATTTGGCTTGATAAATCTTAGTTACTGATTATAAGGGGGTGTTTGGGCTAAGGTTTTAAGGGGAGCTTGTGACAAATTTGTGGCTTAAAACCAGCTTGAACACACTCTATGTGCTAGTAATAGGTGTTATTAGGATTTGGCTTAAAGTTTGGTAGGATATTTATCAGATTTGCTTGCTCATTATTTGCTCTCATAGCTCAAAATCTGTAAAGTGCCTTAATCTGCTTATTTTAGCTTGAATTAGACCATCAATCTCTGAAATATGTTAGATATTAGGGCATTCTAGGGATTTAGATCACTTGTAAGTGATTTGGTAGTATAGTGTGCAAGATCTAAGCTCCCAAAATTCGTATTTGAGCACCTAGGAATAGTTACTGTAGCACAGACACCATAACACCAATACAGTAACTACATTTTGCCTATTTTGTGTTTTTTTTGTATTGTGCTTGTGTGTTATTTGCTTAAATCTGACTCCCCACACTTCCATGAGTGTGGGGGTGCCTTTGTTGCCATTCAAATCCAAGTATCAAAGCTTTCCTAAGCTCTTAACTCACCAGACATTGAAAATACACTAGCAGTGGGAACTTCATTACCCCTGCTAGTGCATTTGTAGCCACTGCTACACAAAAAGACAGAAACAAGAAAAAGGTCACTATCAACTTTTAGATTTTTGTCTTTTGTGACCTAAATTAGGAGTTAGGACCTGATTCTTTTTGCATTATTTTTCATTTTCAATTTCTGATTTTTTAGTATAATTTAATTTTAGGTTACTGTTCATTTGCTATTTTTTAGATTAAAGTGCTATTTTAATTACTTTTTAATTAATCTGTTTTTGTCTTTTAGTGGTAAAAATTATTATTTTTCACTTTTAAAAATTTTCTTAGACTTAGATAATTAATTTAAGATTTTTGGTTTTAAAATTAGTCACTGTTCACTTTTTAATTATTTTTTATAATTAATTTAAGTTAATTAGGGTTTAATTATTAACTAGTTTTGTCTTTTAGTGCAAATTTTTACTTTTTTCAAACTTTTTCAATTTTCTACTGTTCATTAGAGTAATTTAGGATTTTTAAAATTGTTAAATTAATTTTGTCATTATTTTATTATTTTTTTAGGATTATTTTAATTTAAAAATAGTTTTTAGTGATTAAAAAATAGAAAAATAGTTTTTAAAATTTAAGAAAAATAGTTTTTAGTCTTTAAATAATATAAGTTAGTTATTAGTTCAATAAATTAATATTTTGGGCATTTTGTTAATTATATTTAATTTTTGGGCTTTAATTAGCATTAAAAATTGAATATTTAATTAATAAAAGGTTTTAAAATATATTTGTTGGATTTTTATTCTTATTTATATTATTTAAGACTTAGTTTAATCATTTAATTAATTTTTAGGTTTTAATTTTTAATTTCGTCACGTTTTACGTATTTACGTTCGCGTTTTACGTTAATTCGTCGTAGTTTAAACGTAGTCGTAGCTCGTCTTTTATTTTTCTCTCTTGAAACCAAAAACGTCACTAATCCAAACATTGTTATTTTACGTAATTGGCACACATAATACACACCTCCTTCGAGAACGAACTTGGAATATATACATAAACACTACATCAGAGCACTAGGATTAAGTCTTCTAGAGGCATATGAAGCAGCTCCTGGTGAACCAGGAGCAGGAAAAGCATGATTAACAGATGCATGTGTGTCATAATAATCACAATCTTTAATTAAATGAAAGGAACTGCCACAAACAAAACATGTTTTGAAAGACCTTTTATTAGAATGAGATTGTTTCATACTGCCTACTTTATTACACACATTTCTAGGAAAAACATTCTTCCTAGGACTCAATAAACAAGGACCAGACACACTTGACTTGACAACAACTTTTTCTTCACACTTCCTAGCACCAGTAGCAACATGTTCATTCAACTTGGAACTTGTAGGTCTTGACTCTTCACTTGAACCATTAGATGCAGAGTCACCGGCTTTGTCACTGAAAGTACATGAGACAAAGTCATTAGTATTAGTAGAACTTGTTGGGGACTCAAGCATCTGTGATCCATCCGAGTCATTATGCCATGAGGTGGGCATAAAAGTTCCAGTAAGAGGAGGAGGGACAGCATGCATTTCTGCTGCTGGTTTAAACCTATTGTAACTAGGATTGCCCTCATCCTCTTTGTCGGCATCAAAGACACTTGAGAAAGATAAATCAAATACATCTTCTGAATCAATATATTTTTCAAATCCTAAGCCTCTTTTAGTTCTGCCAGACATGCTACTATCAATTAATTTTGAAAGATTTTTAGGTGCCTTTTGCCATTTGTCAAATCTTAGCATTGTAGCATCTAATTTAGCTTGCATCTCCTCTTTTTCTTTGATACTAGCATCTCTTTCAGTTTCTGTATATATTTAAGCATATTTGTAGTGTTTTCTAAATCAATGCTTAGTATCCTGATTTTATCCTCATACACACGTTGTGTATCTTGTAACCACCTCTTTTGTTGTTCCAATGTGTTTAATGAAGCCTTATAGGCTTGAACCTCTAAAAAATACTTATCATTTTGATCATTTACTTCATTAAATTGGGACAACAATTCTGAGTATTTATCATGACAACCAAGAGGACAATGTTGTACCTGAGGTGAGATGCCCATAAGAGCAAACTCGTCTGCTTCTTCTGCATCAGAGAGATTCCCAGCAATCATTGCAAACACGTCAGTCGAGGATTCAGCTGATTCCAGAGTAGAAGCCTGATGATCATTCCAGTTGACCATAGAGTCAACAGATACCAATGCCTTCCTGTCATCTTTTACCTCCTGAACCTTGAAAGCGGAGTACCTGCTCTTCTCCTGATCATTCTTGCTAGGGCACTCCCTTGCAAAGTGACCCTGTTGCTGGCAGTTATAGCATCGTACCTTGCTTCTATCGAATCTTGCTGGCTCCCGAGGGTGGTAATTAAATTTCCTTCCTGCTTTCTTCTCGAACTTGTGAACCCTAAGGGTAAGCATGGCCATCTGCCATTTAAGATCCATCTCATCCAGGTCAAGTTTATCGACCTGTTTGAAGTCATCAAAAGCAAGTTGTTGTTCAGCATTAACATCAGCCACAAAAGAATGAAGAACAGCTTCTACCATACTCCCAGACTTGGCAGTAGGATCAGGAGCAGAAGTATGCTGAACAGTATGCTGAGAGGAGACAGTATTGCTTGGGCTACTTGCATATGACATGGGACTAGATGCCATAGAACTCACAAAGGCTGAATTAGCAGGGGTGGGAAAAGAGTCAGTAGGAAATCCTCTCACATGAGGTTCGAATGTTCTGAGCCTATGAAACAGATCATCAAAGGTGAGATAGTCAAGCCCACCTTTGGCTTTGAGAGAGATCACCACCTGATTCCATGAGTAGGGTAAGGCTTTAAGAAACCTTGCATTAATGTCACCATCATCAGGCTTTGACCGAAGTTGATTCAACTGGCTCAATATCTTCTGGAACCTATCATACCCTTGATTTAGACCTTCAGTTTCTGAGATTTTGAATTCGGTAAATTCATCTCTCAACATGGACCTTCGCATTTTCTTTGACTCCTCATTCCCGCCGAACCTTGCTTTTATGCCATTCCAGATCTCTCTGGCATCATCCAAATGGTAGAAGTCACCCATGTGATCTTCAGGAAGAGATTGAAGCAAAATCATTTTTGCTTTTACCTCCTTCTGAATAGCTATGATTTCCTCATGAGATTTAGGGTCAAGAAGAGTAATATTACCGTTCTTGTCTCGTCCAGTAAGCTTCCTGCTGTTCCCATTCAGAATGATCTTCCAAAGATCTTGATCAGTGTTGGTGATCCACCATTCCATCTTCATTGCCCAGTTATCATATTCACCCTTCTTCAGAATAGGGAATTTTCCATTCGTGTTGGAGACCGTAGCCAGGATCTGGTAAGGTTGCACAATTTTAGGAGTGCTGTCTTCTCCTGTTTGAGTAGAAGTTGAGGCAGACATGATAAACAAATTGTCAGAAATAAGAAAACTTGATTCTTCTTGTATAGAGACCCTTCCAGGCTCTGATACCACTTGTTGGGTCTACTAGATGTAGATCTTGCAGCCTTTCAGGACCGGTGAATGACTTCTGTAATCACAAGTCAAATCACAAAGAGACTCTATACACAATATGAATGTAGAATATAAATATAATTAAGAAGAACAGAATAACTATAAAGACTTGATCCTTTCTAAGGATTTCTAATATTAATAATTACTAGAACTGCGTTTGGTGAAGGTGTGTCTAACCCTTCTGCCTAAGGTTCCTTTTATACTACAAGGAAACCCTAATACATCATTAAAGAAAACGTGTAAAACTGATATGCATATCCTTTCCTAACATATCTCATGCATATCCTAACAGAATATTAAGTAAATAATAAAGTTTGACTTCGACTAGGACCAGGAGCAGGACTTGCTCCTACTACTACTAGGACCAGGAGGAACTACATACCTCCTAGTCTACCTATTACATATAACTATTACAATGGTCCTAACACACTTAATCTCTTATCATGAATACAATGGTTTTACACTTATATCTACCGACATATATGTAGTAAATTGAAAATCAGTGGTTCTCAAACGTCTTATTTTCTAGCTACATATAAATGCATGCTACATATAAACGCCTTGCTACATATCTGGCAATATATAAGCAGTTAAGCCAATTGTTCAAGTTGGTCTAAAAATAATAACCACACAAACGAAACGTCTCGAACTTGAAAAAGGGAATTACTATTTAGTCATTTAGTTCTTCACAACACCGTGACTATTTAAATGACATCTCAGTGCGTGTGGCGTTATCTACTGCAGCAAACATGTGCAAGAAACTTCCATTTGATGCGATCAATTTCGTTATGAATGTTGTTCCCTTATTGACCAAAACTTTTTTAACAAAATGTTGTGAAAATAAGCTCTACGGCTTCTGGTATTTAGCGATGGCAATTCGTTATTAGTTTAGGATCTAAATTTGTATGGCGGTTTAGGAGCTAAATTTACGCAAGTTATGCATTTTATAAAAATTATAAAATCAGAATAATATTCTGGGAATTTTTTATTGAAGTCTAAACTTGAAAGGAATTTAGAATGCTGATTTCTAATTTCTAGAGTCTAGACAGTGATTCTTAGTGATTTTAGATAGGATTAGGTAGTCATCAATTAGGATTCAATTTTTTTTAAGTCCAAATTTGAGGAGAATATATTTAGCCATTTACGTTGTTACTTTGATGATAGTGATGCGTATATATACTTTGCGTAGGCAAGGATTTAAGCCTTTGGCTTTCTAATTTTTATTGCATTCATATATCCCATATTTTCAATGTACTTGAACGTCCACTATTTTTGGAAAACTATGGTACACATTTATTAATAGGGTAAAAGCTATATAATACCAACGTATTTATCATTTTTTTCTGGTATTGAACCTGATACTTTTTTATTAATAGGGTAAAGAGAATGACATAATGTGACAACCATGGTTTTGGGGTTCGTCACTTAGACTATCATTTAGGGTGTTATGTATAAATATGTGCCTTAATGTGCTTATGTGTTTATTCTGGATGTATAGAGTGTAATAGAACATCGTTTATGAGTACGGGGTTCTCCTAAGTAAATCGATGAACAGATATTTCATGAATCATAAGCTCACATATTAGTGACCATGAAATGAAATGGTGTTGTTTTGTGATTTTATGTATACGTATATGTATTATAGTAAATCGTATTTTTACGATTTTAGGTTTAGAGTTTAGAGGTAACAGACTATAGATTTAGTCTTGGGAATAGTTTACGGGTTAGTTATAAGTCACTTTGGACTTAGTTATTTAGTTAATAACTTATTTTAATAGTTTTCATTAAATTGTCTATTTTACGTCTTTTACCGTAATCGCGTAGAATTGACTAGTTTTACGGTTTAAAGGTTTTGAGTAATTTAGGAGCTGAAATAAATTAAGAAAAAATAAGGTAATGTCAATAAGATATTAATTAATAATAAAAAGAAAAATAAAATAAAATATAGGGGTGTTTGGTCGGTTTGGACGACGCATAAAGGGGGGGGGGGGAAGTGAGCAAAAAAGAAACTTGTGTTTGGGTTGGGCTAGGATTGTGTAACCAATAATTATATAAGCCTTTTTATTATCAAAACATTTCATAAAATTCCTGGAGATAAATTTCAATTCGACATCAATAGAGGGTTTAGGGTTTACATAATTTTCTTGTCTTGCATTAAATCTCAGGTAAAACCCTTGTTTATCTTTTTAATTAACTTATTATTTAATAATTCTTTATCAATAGATGAAGGATCTAGGGTTAGTTAAATATTAATTCTGTATTTTAATTATATTTATAGATGATAAGAATAATTAGGGTTAAGTATTATACATGTTGAGGGTAATTAATTAGACTAGTTGTGTTAAATTCGTTTTTAAAAACTAGGCATAATTTTGAGTCACCTGTTTAGATCATATCTAGAGTTTCATAAACTTTCTGAAGTCGAATCTTATATATTGGAAAGGTATTTGAATTAGTTTTTGAACAAAAGAAACGATAACTATATTGTAGGTCGGGAAGTGGGCCAAAGCAAGTTACAATAGTCGGATGTCAAATCAGTTTTTCGATCAGCCTGTTTACAATTTATGTTTTGAGTTGGTTAGGGTACTTAGGGTTATAATTGGACTATCAAACGAACATGAGACTTAGTTTATATATTAAAGAAAGGATCTGGAGGAGAGCTAAGTAAATGGAATAGGCTAAGACCCTCTTGTCATAGCAAACTTTTCATATGTTCAAAATTAGTAAAATCTAGATAGGTGAAAGAATAAGTTGCATTTCAAGGACATAGACTTTTAGGTTGGGGAAGGGCTGAGAATTTAGATAACAGATATAATTTTATGGGATTTTCCTTGCAAGGCATATGGGTTAGTTTTGGTGGGCGTTTGAGGCTTAATACGGGGTATGTAAAACGGGAATGTTTTGGGTAAAATGATAGCGGGATAGGTTGTGGACTTAACTAGTTTAAGGGGCTTATAGAGAGGTGTAATGGGATACTCATAGCATTTATATGAGTATATATAGTAAGTATAGCAGAGGTAGATATCCATCATAGATGGATGAGCCATTCTAGTTTATTGGTTCATGTCTTGATTATATGTATTTGTTTGTTTAGATTTTTGCTAGTGTGCGGATATTTGGAGAAGCTCGATCAGGTAAGTTTCATAGTCCCATATCTTAAATGATTTTACTTCCAGATGGTATGGAAGAGACACATACTTATGTTTTGTAAATAAATTGCTGTGAATGTTTTAAATGCTTTATGATTGGACTTGCGTGTTTTACGTATGCACTTAACTGCTATGTGATTTACTTAATTATTATAAGTATTAATTGACATCAAGGGAGGGGAACAAGGCGGTGCCTTGGGGACAAGACGGGGTCTTGGGGATTGGTTCGTAGCTGTATGGGCACCTATGACACCAAGGGAGGAAGGTAGGAAAGGCTTGGAGCCTAGGACGGGTAGAATACGCACTTAATATTATATGTTAGTTGCATGTTAGTATCACCTTGTCCATATTTTTTAATGATGTTTATTCACAGCTATTGTAACTTGGTTTTGGCATTGGATTCTAAACCCATGACTCTCACCAACTTTATATTGACGTGTTTTAGTGTCTCTTTCAGGTGATTTTGTGGTTAAGCCTGCGAAGAGGAGTGAGTAGACTTGGAAGCTTAGGATTGCATTTAGAAGGATATCTCATTTCCTTCTTAGTTATCATTTGTCATTTGAATAATGTGATACATTGGACGCCTATGTTTGTTTGTTTGTTTTGTTGTCTTTGGTAAGAGGTAGGCATGTTATCTACTTACCTAGACTCCTCTATTTTTATTAGGATATTGTCATGACATTTGTGTCACCATTTATGATATTTCTTTTCATTTAGTTTTCTCTATAGACACACTTTTATTGTGATGATATGCATAGCTCGCGTCCCATATTAAGCCATGGTGGGGTGTGACACATAATCTCAATTGGAAGTTCGCAAACAAGCGAATGCAAATCCAAAGAAAGAAAATATCAGAAAAATGTTTCCTCTATCAGCATTGCTTCAGTAGAAGAGAAGCATCATCAAAGAAGATGGGAAAGATGAGGTCATCATCAGATATGAAGAGTGGTTTTGTATTGGAAATAATGAAAAAATAATGCAAACAGTTTGTACATTATTCTTGTTCTTTTTCCTTTAACCGGGTGCGCAGATCATTTATCTATCTTGGTGTTGCGTAATGTTTTGCAACCATCAACAACTTCTTGATACTATATTTAAACAACATCTGCAATCCCTGCATCAACAAACTCTTCATTCTACAAGTCTTGAACAATTCCATCGTTTACACCTTGAAGCTCAATTCACTGAATATCAACCTCTACAATGTTTGGTTCCATTTGAATCACAACATGCTCAGCATGAGCCCTAAAACTCACTGGCATAAAAACCTACCTACACCATCTACACCGGTTTGAATAACCCCTACTCCATCATGATCCAAAAGATAAAGAATCTCTAAAATGAACATATCATGATCAGATGTCGGCATTTCCGTAAACATGGTTAAGTTCACAAATAAACGCCTAGTTAGAGAAACACTAATACCCTGAATATTTGCCCTTCCTCAGACCAAACCTCTCTTAATAGTTCCCCTACCACGGACCACGCCTCCCCTAATATTTCTTGTACCATCCAACAAGCCACACTCAATACTTCCCCTACTACCGACTTGACCAGGATCAACAATCCTGATAGCCCTAACCTAAAATATACTCTAGCACAATGGAAAACCATTCATGTTGAAGCATATCAAATAACACATCTACGATCACATGAAAATCAATGTGATTTTCTGAAACTACAGAGAGTTTTCGATTGCCCACTGTTAGGGGTACAAACGAGCCGAGCTTTTATCAAGCTATTTGAGCTCGAGCTCAAGCTCGACTCGATCGAGCCGAGCTTTTATCGAGCCCAAGCCCGAGCTCAAGGCCAATAATATGGCTCGAAACATATAATGAGCCAAGCTCGAGCTTTTGATAGCTCGGCTCGAGCCCTTATCGAGCTTTTCGAGCCTTAGTATAAATATATTTTTATATAAGTAACCAAACGTTAATTTTGTATTAGCCTTATTCTAAATAGTAACTATATAAAAAGGTAAATAATTTATTGATAGTCGTTATGATAATTCAATACAAACGTAGAATTTGTGATGGTGTGTAAACGATAGTCATCTATTTGTTTCATATATATAATTTCGAGCTTTTCAAGCTAAGCTCGAGCTTTGCTCGAATCCTACTCGAGCCGAGCTCAAGCCTTAAAGGTAAAAGCTCGACGAGCTATCGAGCTGAGCTCGATCCCACTATTTATGTTTCGAGCCGAGCCCGAGCCCTGTTGAGCTCGGGCTCAGCTCGGCTCATTTGCACCTCTACCCACTGTAGCCTTACACGTCTAGGCTCCACCAAAACACATTAGACAATGTTTGCTAATGTAAGAGCCAAACCTATACCAGCAGTTGGTAAGAAACAAGAGGGTGGAAATTTTGTTCTTAACTTCACTCATTGGGTTTTTTTCGGGTTCTTATACGAGTTATAAACCCCAAATGTAGCAATTAGTACCAGAATTGAAGAACCATCAACTACCACAACAAACTTGTAGTTTAGCCTTGAAGGAAATGGTGTGTGCCTTTGAGTGTACCATGGACATTATTTGTAATCTTATAGCCACATTTCTTGCTTCCTAGCGTATCACATTCGTCCTAGTTTCCTTCTTTGAACTACAAAATATTTATTTTACAATTAGTCTAAGATTTAATCAAATAAATTTAGCATCGGTTCCTACTACTCTTACAACATATTTATGCTTAAGAGTAGTAGAATCCGATGCAAAATTTATTTGATAAAACCTTATAAATATTGTAAAATAAATATTTTGTATCTCAAAGAAGGAAATTAGGATGAATGTGATACGCTAGTTAGCAAAAAATGTGGCTATAAGTTTACAAATGTTTTCGGCCCATGGTACACTTTCAAAGAAACAGACCAAAAATAAATGCACTAATGGCTATATTCTCTTTTGATAACTTAGATAAGAACCTGAAAAAATACCAATGAGTGAAGTCAAGAACAAAATTATCTTTGGAACGTTCCAAGGTTACCGCCATTTGTGGTCCCGCTTTTTACTATCTCTCCTTGTTTATTCCAACCTCCTGTTTTTTACCAACTGTTAGTATATGATGGGCTCTTACATTACCAAACATTGTCATATGTGCTTTAATAGAGTGTGGATGAGTAAACATGTAGTTGGACCTCAAAACCCCCTCAAGTTTCAGAAAATCATATTGATTTTCATGTGATCACAATTGTGTTACTTAATATTCCTGATCATGCACGGTTTTCCATTGTGCTAGAGTATCTTTTAGATAAATGTTATTAGCATTGTTGAGCGTGGTCAATTCGGTAGTAGGGGATATATGAGGGTGCCTTATTGGGTGGTTGGGGAAATATTAGGGGAAGCTTGGTACGTTATAGGGGATATGATTGGGGAGGTTTGGTCTGTGGTAGGAGAAATATGCAGTGTATTATGGTTGCTCCAACTAGGAGTTTATTTGTGAACTTAACCATGTTTATGGGAATCTCGGCACCGGATCATGATATATTTGTTTTGGAATTTAATATCTTTTGGATTGTGATGCAGTATGGGTTATTCAAACTTGTGTAGATGGTGCAGGCACGGCGTTTGTGCCGGTGAGTTTCGAGGTTCCCGTTGAGCATGTTGTGATTTAAATGGAACCTAACACTGTAGAGGTTGATAATGACGGAATTGAGCTTCAAGGTTTAAATGATAGAATTATTCAAGAGTTGGGAATGAAGAATTTGTTGATGCAGGATTGCAAATGTCTGATGGAGAATCAAGAAGTTGTTGATGGTGAGAATGCAATTGATGTTCAGATGGAGAATCAAGAATTTGTGGATGCTAGAAATCCATATTTTGTTGATGAAGGAAATGTAGCTGTTGTTCAAGGGATTGAAGAATTTGTGGATGCTAGCAATAAAGTACAATAATTGTTTAGTTTGCCTACTTTTGTCTTTGGATGCATTTTTCTATGTATGCCCCCCGATTTGGGTTGATCATTTTTGCTTTTATTGTATTTGAGAAGTACTGGTGGGTCTTGAATATTAAGCCACAAGCAATTTGGATTCAAAATACATTCACAAAATTGAATCAAATAAAATATTTTGACTAAAATAAACATTACCTTTATCATTTTTATACACAGGCTAGTTATATCGGAAACATTGTCAAATAATTATTTCTTTCGTCACCTCAGTTTTATCTCGGTGACAATCTGCAAGCGATTTGTTTCAGATCAAGGTCAAATTACACTAAAGAAATACCCCACAAGTATACTTTTACTAGCCTCAAGGCCCGCCCCATGGGCGGCTAGCTTAAAAAATTATTCAAAAGAATATCATAAAACATATTTTTGATTAAATCACTAATCACTAATCTAAGGAATATCATAAAACATATTTTTGATTAAATCACTAATTAAAAATTATTCAAAGGAATATCATAAAACACATAATTTATAACCAGTTTAAATAATTTTCTACGAAAAATGAATAGAATTATCTAAATATGCATCTTGAAATTTTTTTAAAAATATCTAAATAATAATCTATGAAGAACTCCGATGACAACGTTCGTTGTAGGGTTGGTGCATTTACCATCTTTTTGACAAACAATACTTTGCTCTCTACTCTTGAAACGACCACGCAAAGTTGTACATGAGAGAAAATCGGACGTTCTAAATAAAGTCCACATGTAATTTGCCAAAATGAGAAAGCATTGAGATGTGATACTGAAAGCAATAAATACAATATTCAGTATGCACTGACGATGAAATATATAAATTTTAGGTTGAATTTGGTTTGTACTGGCCATGAACCATTCAAACTTGAATGTAGTGAAAGAGTTTATAAATGGGTGAAAGAGTTTCTTAGATGCAAAATATTAATAACATGAATCCAAACCGCTGTGGTTTCTAATCACCATCACATTTACCTTCACACATTGCACGAAGTTGACCAACCTACAAAAAATCACAAACAATTTCATTATTAAAAAGAGATGGGTTGACTACAGTTATAGAATCATCCATAAGGCCCTTTGTGTAGTAATAATCTATTCTCTACACCTTACTAAACAAATCCTTCTCAAGATCACTCAAGTTCGTCAATATGTTTCCTAATTGTTTTGTGTTACCATCCGGAGCTTGAACTAAACTTTAATTGCGTGCCAAACAAAGATAAAACTATGATATTACAACTAACAACTATATGATTGTAATAATTGAAAATATAAGAGTTACATGTAATAATTGTAACCACTTCTTTCTCACTACCTTGTAACTTAACTATTTTCTTTTCAATCACCTGTTATATTACAAAACAAAGGCATAGTGTAATAAAGATAACTAACGAAAGTTATAAAATAGAAGAGAATTTAAATCTTGATTTAAAATGTTTCAAAATCTTTATAAGTTTTGGAAAAAAATGTATATAGTGAGCAGATACTATCATACTAATCTACCTATATAGAGTATTATTGGCAAGGGTAGCATCAGAAACAACATACAAAAACCTTTATGGGAATGAGGTGGATACAATCTAGGCAACCTAAACACAAGCATACAGTGGTAACCAGGTACCAGTTATATAAGGTACAAAACCAAGTTTTTTCCAAACCAAAAATAAAATATGAAAAGAAAGGTGTATTGCATTGCTGCCTTGCTGGAACTACTTATTGATACACCACATCTCATCCAAACATGCATATAGTATTATTCGGCAATGAGTTTTATTTTTTTAACAATTAACAATCAAAACAATAGTTAGTTGCAGCAATCATGCGATCAAGAATGTGTAAATGCTAAAAGTCTAACCCTTTGCTTTGTTATAATTTACATTCCGCCATAAAAAAATGAGTCTTATTATTTAAGAATTAACAATCAAGGCTATAGTTAGTTGATGTTGATCTTGCGTATCAAGAATGTGTAAATACTAAAAGTCTAACCATGTCATCGTCAATTTCCTTTATTCTCTCCTATATGGGGTTTAACTGTCACAAAGTTGAAATAATATTAGAAGATTAAAAGCACACAACTGTTAGAAGATGCAAAATGGTTAACTCACATGATATCGTCAACCCACCAATGATTTTTGTTCAAATCTTATATTTCAACAATAATAGCTGGTATTACACTTGATTACTTTTTCCAAATGGTAGAGTAATTTAAGAAGTTTTAGCAACTTTTAAGTACAATTTTGGCTACTTTCGACCTCATATTCAAAATTGACCCATTTGAACTATTATAGAAAATATAGTAGTATTAGACACTTATTTGAGTTAAGGAACAATGACCCACCAAAACATGGTGTACCTGAAGTCGAAAGTTTTATTTTCAATTTAAACTTTACCGAAAGAAAATTGTATTATTTGAAACAATGATGATTTTATATATGTGCTCATAAATCATACCATGGGATCAGCTTCATGAAATGAAAAAGATATATCGTTGTCACATCGGTAACCTTCGTTCATATATATAAGGGATTCTAACAACAAAATCATAAAGAAAAGCAACATCACAATTAACAGAGGTTTTCGCTAATCATGTGATAATTATAGTCCAACCATCAATTTTCATTAGTTTCATTTTCTTATTAGAAAATATTATTGCCTCACATTCAATTTTAGATCTGAAAAAAACATAACCAATAAAGATATGTTACCTCTCATTTTTTTTGCAAACTCGTGATTATATAGCCATTATGTACCATAACCTATTCCAAGAAGCTCTTCAAATTCACTATTCTTGATAATCTACAAAGAGAAGTCAGAAAAAATCTTTAGCTAACGGTACCACATACAAGAGATAAGATGAAATCCTCATCCGCGAGAACGGTTTTATGTTAAATATGTAATCTAAAGTTACTTTTCGCTTTCCTTGAGACATGTGATTGTAACTCAATCATCGATGTGTTTCTTCATTCAAGTACTGGTATCAACCTGCTATACATGATTCCTAAAACGTAAGAAACAAACAATAACATCTTGAAGATAGATATCCATGCAAGTTCAGCCATAAACATCAGATACAACAACAAAATCATCAAATATAAGTTACCAAAAAACAAAATCAGGTAACCTAACTTGTAACCCCAAATGATTAGATGTGTATATGATTGGAATACAATCACCAATAGATTATTGATATTATGGTGATGATCGATTAAAAGCCTCATAACACTAACCCAAAACAGTTTCAGTTTTTCATGATTGTTGAATGGGTAACTTAGCATACGAAGAAAGAAACCTATAAGTTATAATAGTATGAGGTTCTCCCCGAACATGTGCCCTACTTTTGCTTAGATCAAGTGTAACATTCAATCTTGAATGAGTTCCGGGGCCTGCTATATCATCATCATCACAAAGTACTACGTATATGCTTAGATCAAGCATATACTTTTACACAAAATTAACAAATTCTAATAAATCATACAAACGTCTCTCCAAAATAAATTTCATCAAACGCTTCTGGCTAATAATTCCTCAACAAATTTTAAATAAAAAAAACTAATTCAGTCAATATCTGATTCCTTGAAACAGGAATTAAATCGTTATGTTCAAAAAACATAAGATTAATGAAATAAAAAACATGAAAAACGAAGGGAAATTACAACATAAATCTTACCACAAGAAAAATTGGATCTGCATGTTGTTAAGGTTTTCATCAGGCGAGCGGCTGTGGTCAAAAGGTTTGGGTAAAATAAATGCCCAACTAATAGGAGAAAGAATTTAAGTCAAGTACAGAGGCAAGGATTTGATCGGACGGTTACTAAAAATTAGACTTTACAGGTGTCAATTGATTAAGGATTTTGGGAGAGAGTTTTTAAAAAGAACCCTGCTTTATATAAGAGGTAGATTAATTGAACATACACACAAAATAGAAAAAGAACTAGGTCATCTGTACGGCCGAGTATCACCTTCTCTCTCCGACAATTGAGTCGTTACATCGGTGACGACCAAGTAGGACACATGCCGACCGAATTAGTCGATCCATATAATGCGACTAGCCATAAATCAACTATATATTTGACTCTTCATATAAACTACTCTATATTTCTTTTCTGATTTCTACATTGCCTTGGCTTACAATACTTTTTGTGGCATTTCCTTTTATTTGTTACAACATAAAATGCTTTTAAAACAAATTATGACATCTGTAAGATATATTAAACAACTATATATGTCATGGTACTCCCTTTTGTTGGGTCTTTTAGTGTAGTACTTCGTATTAATTGTTATAGTGTTTGTATTTTTGTACTTGTCGTTTTTTTTCTATCTTTTCTTCAGTACCTTGTTAATTGAGGTGAAATGCTTTATTTAGTATTTTTTTAGTGTATTTAGTTATTGTCATCAAGAAAAACAATGAAAACATCAAGAAATAGGTACAAATTGCAGTGCGATGATAAGTAATAAAAAAAAACAATACGTTGCAGAATTATATATTGGATGTTTTGCATTGTGAAACACATATAAATCTTTTCATGAATATAATAAATTTGATAAAATGAAAACTATATTAGGTCTGTTAGCATTATTACCGATCAGTGGCGGATCCAGGTATTGTAAATATGTGTGGCACAAATGATTCTTTTTACCACATGTATTAACTAATACGGACTATGAACTAAAAAGTGCTATAAGAAAAAATCATATACAAGCTAGTATAGTTACTTCGATTACATAACGGTCTATAAACTTGAGAACACGAAGACGTGCAATGAAAAATAAATATAAAAAAGCTAAAACAAATTAAACACTATGTAAGCTTGATGATGCTAAATTTATGACATTAATACACTCAGTAAAAAAAAGGTTAATAATGCTACTTTTTTTTGTCATTTTACAATTTTTAAACTAAATCAAAAAATATGAGACAATGTATACATTTAGAAACTTTAGGGGGAAAATGTGTGAATAACTGAAACATGTCATCTTCTTCATCTGACTAACACCTTACCTGTACATCCTAAACCCAGTTTTCTAACTTTATTTATACAGCTATATTAATCGATTTTAAGCTCATACTTTTCATTCTCGAGCACATTTTATCAGTTTCGTGCTTGAAATCGAGTTACATAAGCCAGATCCGCCCTGTTTCACCTGGCAAATCTATGTGTGGCACGTGCCACAGGTGGCCAGGGCATAGCTCCGCCCCTATTTTCGATAATAGTATTATATAGATTAGGAAATTTACCTTTGAAGCTATGTTTCCGATATTATATGTTTGAGCCCGGTTGGATCAAAGACCGATCTTTTATCGGTAACCAACCTCCTCAACCTATAAAAGGAGGTGAGGGGTAATGCACAAGATACACCGTAGCTTCTTATTCTTTCATGTAATCGATTCGATAATATTAATAAAGTTAATCGTTCGGTTACCTTGTCATGTTCGTTCTTCTAGGTTTAGTGTTTATTGCAACTCTGCGATCCTTCTTTACAATGATCTAGGTTTGCGCATATCGATCTTCGGGTTTGTTGGTGTTGATTCCAACAAGTGGTATCAGAGCTGCGGGTTTCGTGGTCATTTGAAGTTCGAGTTCTAGGTCGAGGTGACGAGATCGTGAGGTGTCGAGGTTTCAAGGTTCATGTTTTTTGAATCGTTGAGTAGCGATCGCTAAAAGAAGAAATAAGGTTATTCAAATCGTCTTTTGATAGCGATAGTTTACCAGAGGTAATATTTGACACGTGAGGTTGGTTGTTTTATATATTAAACAAAAGTAGCTAATCTATTTGATTAGTATTATCACGTGAAAAAAAATCAACTACTACAAAGTGGAGATTACTATTACTTCGTAATATCGACTTTGGTTTTAAAAAGATCAACTTCAAAGGGTTCGATTTAGTTTTTTCCTATATCGATTAAATTTGAAGGTTCGTTGTTGCGGGTTATTTTTTCATCTTGTGATTCAATTTTAGATCGTGGTTCGCTTGGGGTTCTAGCTAGCGATCGAGTTGACTTGTTCGAAATCGAGGCTTTAGGGTTTCTAATAAATTCGATTTGCAAGAAGGGTATTTTCTTGTGGTTCAAGTTTTGATCGTGGTTTGCTTGGGTTTCAAGTTAGCGGTCGGGTTTGCTTGTTCGAAATCAAGGGTTTAGGGTTCTTTAATAAATTCGATTTGCAAGAAGTGTTTTTCTTGTGGTTCAATTTTGATCGTGTTACACTTGGATATTCAAGTTTACGACCGGGTTGCTTGTTCATGATCGAGGGTTTAGAGGTTTTCTAGTAAATTCCATTTGCGAGAAAAGGTTTTAGCAACAACGGGTATATTGCACACGGCTTGTGAGGCTTGTCGATAAAGTTGGTTAAGAAACAACTTGACAAGGTTTGTATCAAGGTTAAAGAAGATTCAATACTTGCCAAGGTTGCAAGATTTCTTAGGTTATTGGAGATCGGTTTTGCAAAATTAAAAGTATGACAAGGGTTACTTCAAAAAGAGTCGGGTACTTTCTTGATTTAAGGGTTGTCGATTTGTTGGATAGGTTAATTTACAAGGCTTAATCGATATTTGAGTAAGAAAGGGTGTTCTATTGAAGGGTTACTTGGTTTGATAGATTTCTAAGAAGTTTTTCTTAGGGTTATATCGAAAAAACAAGGGTTTTTCTTTAAATAAGGGGACTTCATAATTTATGATTCTGAGGCTTAATATATCACAAGGATTATCGAATTACCGAAGAGACTTTGTCGGTTAGTGATTGTGAGGTTTTTCACAAGGTTTAGCAAACAACAAATGGATAAAGAAGAATGGCTAGTTCTATAAATAGGTTTAACATCGAAAGTTTCAATGGGTTTAATGTACGTAAGCATGGAGGTTTTAAACAAGTTGGATTCAAACAACTTGGTCCTGTTGTTAATACAGGATTCCATGGAGTATAGGTTCATAAACGTGTTTTGCTTGAGGTGGAACTACAGGGAGCTCAAAGGGATCGTGAAACTAAGGTTTTTGAGGTTACTAACGATCATACTGTAGTGGCTTAAATATGGTTTCAGGTGGAACTGCAGGGAGCTCAAGGGGATCGTGAATCTGAGGTTTTTCAGGTTAGTAACGATCATGCTGCAGTGGCTCAAAGACGGTTAAAGGACATACAACCTGAAGAAAAGACAAACACAGGCTGCTTGGTATATGAGCAGGAAAACATACACCTTGGTATAAAGGTGGGGGCAAACGGTAACCGGAGTACATGTTCAAGAGGGTGCGGAGGGTAATGTTGCTGAGAAGAAGAACGTTAAGGGGTCTATGGAAGCTAATCTAGGGACATTACAGAAGTACAATGCCTGGTTAACAAGGTGGTCCCGGGTTCAAGGTTCCAGCACCGATAATAGGTGTTGAGTATCGGTTATGTTTAAGTGTTACTCCTAATGTGGAAATTGTTAGGATATTAGGAGTAATATTAAAAATAGGTTAGGGACTTAAGTGTAATTTGTAATATAGATTAGGAATAGATTTGTATTATGAAGTATTTAGGTTAACCTCCTTAAGTTGGTTTATAGGAAGTTTACTATTTGAATTAAGGAGGTACCTACCCCTCATCTCTTTAAATAGGGATGAGGGGAGATTCTATTCATTATATTCTTCTTCCTCAATGTAATCTTTATTAGGATTATTAATAAAGAGGTAGTTGAGGGTATACTGTGTGCATATATTTGTCGGTTCTTTTTAGTCTCTCGTGTTCGCTACTTGTGCTCGATATAACTCGCGATCTAGCGGTTCCGCGTTATCGAACTTCGGGTTTGTTGTCGGTATCGTAAAACAAGGTCGTCTGAGGCAAGAAATTTAATCGCAAACATTCATTCTACAAGCAATAAAGCATCCGGTTTTCTATGTGAATTAAATATGGTTATCCCATGGGGTGTAAATGTGCGAAGTTTAGTCTCAGCTAGTTGCAAAGCTTCTAACTTTAGCATGGGGTCGGTCAGCTCGTAAAGAATAAAAAGCTCGAGCACGTTTCCATAGTTACAACATTTGTGACTTTACTTACTCTATTTTTATTTTATGATCAAATATCGTCAATGTCAACGAGGAATGTCCATTACATAATCTTTAGAGTCATTCATTCTAAAATAAGTTTGTAATGAAATAGTACCAAAATAAATAGTCATTGCACAAACCTATTTGCATCATCAATAAGTAAATGTAATGGACGCAAATGAATGGGAGGGCGCCTACTCGTATCAATTTAAATTCGCGATACTACACCAAGAAGTACTCTGTTTGTCATTTCATTACTTTAACTTATAAATAAAGATTTGTATTTTTTGTTTTCTTTGTACCTTTTGAATGTGAATTAAGGTTTGGTACCTTTAGATTTGACTTTTTAATTTGATTTGGCATTTGAATAATTTGGCTTTTGAATTACAAATAAATGGTGTCAAAGCTTGATGAAGAAAAAGAAAAGAAAAAGTTTGTTCGAAATTTATTAGTTAAGGGTAACAATGACTTCTTTTAAAACTACTTTTATGACGTATATAGCCAGTTTTAGGTGATTTTTTAGGATTGCTTATTTGAACAACTTGTGCTTTTTCTTATATAATAATGAGAAGTATATAATCAACTTATTTCACTTTATGACATAAAATACCTACTATTTTTTTCATCCAAACACTCAGAGCAACTTTCTTTTTTTATCATTACATAAATATTAAAACATGTTCAAAAATTCCATGAATATATCTTTGTAATATAACAGAAAAGAGATAGTGAGAGTTATACCTATTCTAAACAAAGAAATTGTGGTCGCAAAACATGTAACAAACATCATACTTAAGAAAACATCCACAAGACCAATATGTCCATCTTTGATTAACATGAGCCAATGAGAAGACACCTAGTTAGAAACAAAAATAGTTTAAATAATTGTAAAAAAGTACAAAAAAAAAACATTAAATGTTGTTGCAGATGTAAAAACAAAAGAAGATAGTAGATGAAATGTGAGGCAGGGTGGTGGGTTTTTATACAACACATACACCAGGTAGTTATATTTTGGCCCCCATTAAATTACTAGGGTTTTAAATCTTTCCAATACGGGCCCCTAAGTTACAAATCATTACAAAACAAGTCCCTGATGTAGCTTCTGATTCAGTCACGTATGGAGAACAGTATAGTACATTGTTGGAGGGTGTGCCAGCGTGTGTCCAACTTGGGTCAAGCTTGGGTGCAGCTTGCATCGCGACTGAGTTGTCCATGACTGGGACGCTGACCAGGCAGCATGGAAAATAACTACACAGTACATGGCATGCTCAACTTTGTTTCCCATAACAATAACCCGGGACATACCACTGGATGGCCTATTCAGTAGTGTCGTAACATAAACTTAACCAATGACTTAACCTGGTGTAGATTGTAGCGCTTATGGAGTCTAATTCAACCACCATTTCTATTGGAGATGACACGCCAGCACAATTGGACACCCTGGTCAACCTATCATACGTTATTGCGTTTATGTTTTCGTGTTCACGTCTCAGTTTTTGGGTTTAAAAGTTTATACGGAACATTGTATGACATAACATAAGTGTTCATGTGCATAATTTAAGTGCTATGAAACTTTTCAGAGCAAGCAAAGCTAAGCAAGTTCAAGTGGTGAAAGTCCGCAAAATATTCACGACCAGCACCAATGTCTAATGCCTTTAATTCGCTGATTTTTCCATAATGCTTTATATTTTTTCCTTTTCACCATTTTTGTAAGATTAAAGCTGAAGCATGCATATGAAGCTCGATTCAACAAACATTTCCATTAGAGAAGACACATAAACACAACTGGACACCGTCTTCAATACATCGTACGTTCCATTCTTATTATGTTTCGTTTTCACGTTCGTAATTCATTTATATCAGGTTTAAAATAGAGATGTGTTTTTCTTATGTGGTAATTAGTTGATCAAGTGTCCACATTTAATGTTGAATAAGACGTAACATCCACTGGAAATTTAATGTTCAACAACCCAATAGTACCAAGACGTCTATGCAGATGTCACTACTTACTTCTGTAAGTAAATTTCATAAGAATTGTGTATCAATTTCCTGCATAGCCGAAAGCAACCATGCGGTTTGCCATTCTCATACTTCATGAGCATTGAGTAAATCATAGACCATAGCAACCCTGCTGATACATAGTACAACCACGTGATGATAACCCAACATTTATGGTTGAATCTTAAGCATGTCATACCCGTTGAAGTGTCGATGGCTTTCTATTTGAGTTTCTTAGATCGGTGTTCATCCGTTCAGTTCTTGGTTATCTCGAATGTAGTTTGGTTCGGTTTGAACTGATTTTGGTTTTGGTTTGGTTACATCTCCCATTGTAACAATGATATCTTTGAAACAATCAAGAGGATAAGTTCAATCCCTTAGGTTAGACAATAGATTATGCTTGTATGCTCGATCCTGTATTTGAGCATCAGTGGATTTAGTGGCGGAGCTGGACAATTTTCTGTAGGAGAAGACACACAAACACAACCGGACACTATCTTCAATCTATCATACGTTCCATTCTGATTTTGTTCATGTTCACGTTCATAATTCATTGTTAAACGATCTAATGTTTGCAGTTTAAGTTTTTCAGGCCGGCTGCACAACTACTATTTAACTTTATCATTCGTGTGTATAGTCACCTTTAGGTATATCTAATAATAATTCGCGATAAATGGAATACGATAAAAATGTCTACTATCGAAATGAATCCTTCATTCATGATCATATTGATTGTTATAACATTTGTGGCTGTACTCGCATGTGCAGTTTTAATTTTTGCAAAATACTACTTGAAAATGCATTTTGTTATTCACGAAGTTTGTGGGAATTAATTTGTCCCTTTTTATGATAGCATATGTGCTTCTAAACCTTAACAGTGTTTGACAGACCATTTGAAAAAGGTGAGATTATCTGCATTTTCGAGGCTGAAAGATGGGATTACACTCCCAATAATACACTAACAATAAAAGGGTACACTCCCAAGAATACACTAACAAGAAAATCTATGTCCACGACCTATGCTCCTAGTTCAAGGTCAAATGGGGTTATCAAGCACTATCCAACTCAAAACTAGTACAACCGTATGAAAGCTTCAACAAAATCCATGAACCATGCAGAGCTACATCACGAACACAGAATTCCTTAGTGTCACTATCACTCAGCAATATCCCATCAAAATACCTAGTAACCAGCTACCAAAATCAAAAGACCTAGACTTAGATGTTCACTCTCATGTTTTCACCAGCAAATATAACAATTCCCTATGAAAAAAACAATTATATACTTTTTGTCACGAAATACAGCCAAGGAAATGTGTATGGATCATTTACGATCCTCTATTCTCGGAGAAACATTAGCTCGTATGCTTGCGTATTCTAGAGTTTGTGTTCACCGAAGATTCCATTATGGGGATCGTCTGGATGTTAAGTCAATAATGATGATGATTGAGTTCCTTTTTGATAGGTTCCTTAATGGGGAGGTTAACTGAGTTCCTTTTTGATAGGTTCCCTAATGGGAAAGTTAACTATCATGCTATTGGAGAACTAGAGGTGTTGTATGAGGCATCGAAGAAGAGGTTTGATGAAGATGCCGAATTCAGAGAGAGAACACAGCAGGTGCAGGATTTGGATGAAAGGCACAAAACTGCATGGGAGAAAATCTGTAAGATAAGCCGAGAACGTTACCAGAAAGTATATCAGCGTCTAGGAGTCGATGTGAAAGTAGAGGGTGAAGAACATAATAACATCTACATCAGCGAGACTAAACGTCTATTGACGAAACAGGGTTTGACTATAGAAAGTGAAGGAGCTGAGACGATATCTTTTGAAGGGGAAAAGTTACCTCTTTTGGATCTCGCAGCTTTCTGGCATGGACTTGAAAAAGAAAAAGCAGACCGGATAGTGCATGTGGCTGATGTAGGGCAACGAGACAAAATTGAAATGTGCATCACTGCTGCTAAAAGTGCAGGGTTGATCGTAACTAATAATGTTGATAAGCTGGTAAGTCATGTCGGGTTTGGTCTTGTTCAAGGTAAAGATCTGGAAGAATTCCGAACTAATTCGAAAGTGGTTAATTTGGTCAATTTGCTTGACGAAGCTAAAAGTCGTTGTAAAGCGGTCCTTGTGTAACAAGGCAAGGTAGACGAGTTGCTTGAGCATAATGCTGAAGCACTTGGATATGGTGCTGTCAAGTATGCAGACTTGAAGAACGACAGATTAACTAATTATACATTCTGTTAGTTTATGTTTATCATAACAATTATAAAAACCCTAATATGGATAAAAGAACACATAAAAAAAGCAAATTAACAAGATCTTTAATTAACACGATTATAATTAATCAAGGCTAGGGTTACATATCTTTATCCTAGCACGATCTACAAGTTGACGGAATGGTCACCGATAGAGATAGATCACGAACACCACCAGGATGTAATCTAAAGCAAGATTACACCACGATCTTGTACACACGTGATACGGTGAGTCAATCGTGAGTCTAGCACGAAAAAACCGATCTTCCAAGTCTATGGAAGATCTACCCAACAACCCTAGAGAGGGGCTAGGACTAGATTTAGAATAGCTTAATAAAAATTAAAGAAGAACCCTAATAGGGTGTTTGTTTGGCCGGATTTTAGAGCCAGAGAAAGAGAGATATATGGAGTGAAAAATTATGAGGCTTTAGGTTTGTTTATATACACCTTGGAAAACTTCTCTTCCAAGGTTAAACAAGATAAAGCCACAAAATCTTTTCTCCTTATCTTTGTCTCCTCTTTAGGCCAGATATATATCACCTCCAAAAGAGGTTTCGGGAACTTTTCCGACTCCTTCTTTTAGCTTCTTTAACTTCTATAACGGTCGTTTAATACTTAACTATTAATTACTTAACGATCGTTAGCTACTGTTTGATTTAATAAATACAATAAATATATTTAATAAACAAATTAACTCTTCACGTAATATGTGCAATCCCGTGATCTCGAGTTCGATCCTATCACACGAAAATCGATTTTTAAGTCCATAAACTTTCAGCTCCCACTTGGACAAAATTCGAATATAGTGACCACATTGATTAGCGTCTAGTTACACTAACAATGTCACTAGTACAACTCGAGTAAGGCCTCCTGGAAAAGAACCTTTTAATGATTATATTATTATTATCCTTTCATTTCAAATACATCGTTAATAGGATATGAATCTTAGTCATTCCTTCATTAACTATTCTGTTTCTCGTTTACGGATATAGCAAGATTACCAAAACAAATTTGGGTGTGGCCACACAAACATCTTACTATTCCCCCGAGGGGCCCAGTTGTATTTATACTTCAAATAATCATTTGAAGGAAACGAATCCCATTTCGACTACAAGAAAAACACATGAACTTTCCAACACTTCCGAAAATAACCCTTATGACTACCAGTTACGTTTAGCGTTAGGTAACCTTACAGAAATGCACTATATTCAATGTAGTTTTCTGGTATCTCAGGTCTAAGGATAACTATTTATGATTTACTTAATGACAAAGATCCATAAAGTAAAATCATATAGTTGGGATAAGTCCAATATTTGATCCATCAAATATCATCCAAAATTGACCAATATACTTTCAAGTATATTCTGTCACTATTTTGAATTGTCTTAGTTTAATAATACTCCCATATTATTAATCGACAACGAACATTTAGAAACATTATAATGCTCACGGATTAAAACATGTAAAATAGGATACAAAATCAAATAACAGAAAATAAACGAAATCCAATCTTTATTTCATCAATTCAATAATGACTTACATCCTTTATCCAAATACTAAAAATAGATCAATGCATAAAACTGGTACGTGCATCATGCCTCTAGTAATGACATTCATACTAGTTTGGCAAAGCATAAAATAACCAATCTTAACCTATTGGAATTTTGAGAATACATTCTTTAAGAATTCAATTCATTGAAACTCTTTTACATGTGCATTCAAACAATTTGATATTGCCACATAGTATCAAAATTGTGAAACATCCTTGATCACCAATTTCCTAAACTTCCAAAACACATTTGAAGTTCAAAGTATTCAAATTCTTTAATGTATAATGCAACTTTAATCAACATGTCATCTCCAAAAGATCCCATGACTAATATTGAATGTTACCTCAATTATATCTTTTCAAGTTTTACAACTTGTCATAAAAGATATAAATACGTTAACTATAATATCTATTATGTAATGTTTGATTCCAACCAAAACCTTCAAGTTTGTTGGTTATGATAATTTGCACAACGATTGACAAATTATTCATCTATAGAATATGGAAGCCGATCCAAGATTTAGGATGTTATTCTATTTCCAAACATATTCCTTCAGAATATTCATTACACAAGTTATTTAATAACTTCTTAAATAGATTAATATATTCAAATCATCATGTATTTTAAGCATGATATAAATACAACACGACACACATGAAAATTTCTCAAACCAGATTTAGATTTCTTCTTGTCCTAAATATCGATGTAAACTTACTACATGGCATATTACGTTGTATTTCCACCGCATAAATAATTTATTTGTCTCAAGGCTATGTATATCTTATTTTCTAAATTTCGAAAGCAAAGTTTCATCTCAAATCTAAACTAAATCAACATTTAATTTGAATGAAAACTTACTTTCTTACATGTCTATTTGACACATATAGTTTAAGAAAATAACCATAATACTCCTACTAGCTTTTAGGAATACTCAGAAACCATCTTATTCAAATTTAAATCCAATCTTGGATTTCAAATTAAACATAAGAATAATCTCCTAGATGCATGCTTTTATCCATTCATGGATAATTGCATTTTGTAATTTTCCAAAGATTTATATTTTGAAGTAATAAACTCATTTCGATTACTTAAGTCCTTTCTCAAGTAGTCATTCAAGAAATAGTTCATACATATCCAAATTTGTCAATTAAAATATGACCATCAAAATCTTTCTATATTTAATGCATTTAGGAAAGAATACTCAATCACAATTAATTACTTAAGTGTGACTAATAATCTATTCATAATACATACATTAAATATGTGTACAATTTTGTCCATATAATTTCGACACAAAGATTAAACCACTACAATTGGCGTTTTTCTTCCATTGACGAAACTCATCTCCAATTTCTAGTCAAACTATTTAAGATAAACCAAAACCGAAATCTGTTTATCTTGGTGGACAACATCTACAACAATCATATTATGAATAGTTTACCCAAAACAATATTTGGTAACAAATCACAACAATTATTTGTAACTCATAATTCTTAGCATACAAATCAAATATCCGAGATATCCTTGCGGACCTATGACATAAATTCCTTTATCTTGAGGTTTAGCATTTACACGTCTACCTCATGATAATTACTAGTGTATTTTAGAAGATCATGTATCTTGTAATTTTATCTTTCAAGATCAAAACTCCCACTTGCTTTTAGTAACTTAAAATTACTCTTTAAATACATAGCAAATAGATCAACACTCCAATGTTATCTATATGGGACATTACAAAATACAATGACAGTTCCATACTCTTTATTTTCTAAACAATCCACTTCATAAGTAGTTTAGCAAAATCCGAACTTCATTTAAGATATAACGTGATTCATCACATTCCATATATAATGGTATCTTATTAATCTTCTTAGCTCAAGTCATACTCAACTTTCTAACCTTGATATCTTTTGGAAGAAAAAGAAGATATAGTTATCTTGAATCAATCATCACCATCAAATTGAGAATTTTGATTTTCCTAATGAACATACCATAACAATGATGTATTTCATTTAGGGAAATATTGTAAGTCAATCTTAACAATATTTAAGATATATATCTTTAGGCTTACCTATATACCAACTAAATCATCTTAATGGTATAATAGATTTCCTAACCATTTTGCATGCTTTATAACTCAAGTACTTATAATACAAAGTCACTTCATAAAAGTTATAAGTCCATTACACGTTTCATGTATATATCTTTAGTGAAATAGAGACAATACATTAACGTCTTACTTTATATTATACGTCTTTCAAGACTTTATGTTTGTGACTTTATACATTAAATCATAAACATGTATAACTAAAGTAAATCATGAACACCACTAGGTTTCATTAATCTTTTCAAGTTAATTCACTACTATACTATTATATGAACACCACTAGGTTTCATTAGTAGTATAAGATTACTCTATGTATCTTATGTCATTCCAGGAATTTGTCCATTTTAAAAAACTACAAAACATTCCACGCCCGATCTTACGACATGTGGATATTTTACCCTTGTGTTTACAATTTAGTCCAAGCTCTTACATGACTAAATCAAAACAACAAGTGTTTCTTAATGTGAATGATATATATACTTTTAAGTAGTGTTTTAATCATATTGACACATGATCTAAATATTAATTAGATTGTTAATCTCTTATCTTAAGAGAATCATATCTTTATGAGTTGTTTCTTGCACACAATGTTCATTTCTCCCACTTATGCATGGAACAACCTCATATATAAGATAAACATCACGTCTAACGTTCTTCTATACAAAATATGATTGTGCCATATATATTAGCTTTTACAAGTAGATGTAGAACCACTTAATCAAAAAGAATCAGTACATAACTATCTTTGAAGATATTAGTGTCAACAATTCGAAAGTAATTATCTTAGAACATACTAAAGATGATATGGGTTATTACCAAGACAACAAAGCTTGTAACTCCCACTGACTTAGAGAATGTTTTAATAGACTCAAAATCAGTAATACAACACAATTCTCCCACTGAACTTGACAACATTAAAAAAGTTTCATAATCGGTGAAAATAATTAGTGTTGTGTTTACTTTCTTACACTTTTGAAAAACACATTCGTAACAATTACTTATAGTGTTTAAGAGTGTACTCTACTTCGTAAATGATGACTTACCCATCAAATGCTTTTTAACTTGAAAGACTTGACATGCAATTTCCTCCTTAATAGGTCTACCAACCCCACAATGGTATGTAGTGCCTATAAATGGTCAAAGCACAACTACTAGACAAATATGCTAGTTTGCCTTATAACCAATTAACGGTAATTTTTAATAACTCAAAATATGAACTTTTCTTAACTATTTAAAATTTGCTATGAGTTATGGATTTGAATTTGACATTTCTAAAATCCTTATTACTCCTTCTTTACTCATGAAAAAGAGTTTTAGGTTTATCTTTCATTTGTAAATTGACTCTATCCTCAACCATACGGTTTGTAGATCAATAAATGAATAAACCACGTTTACGGTGTAACGTTGCATTAATACATTTGTAAAAGAATTACAAAATTCAGTTTTAGTATTTTCGATAATACCATTCAAGAAAATAAAATTACCCCGGTAATAATAACCATAGTATTTTCCTTAAAAACTAGAATCCAAATTGACATAATTTCATCACATCAGTTGATCTGCTAGCAATGAAAGTATTCAAGATGGTAACTTGTCGAACAATGATTGACAAACAAATTTGCAATTTCTAGATATTTAAGGGATTTACATTGCCAAAAGTCATTTTGCATTGTAAACATGTTTCATCCCTTCTTTATGCCTTAAGTTTCCAGATCTCACTGAGTAACTCAATTAAGTCAACTAATCTAAAGAACGTAAAACCTTCATGTGCAATCTTATTCAGTCATGAAGTTTTATCTCCATTACAACATCGTCCGATATCTTATATGACGACAATTGTAACTTCAAGTGTTCGTCAATTAGAGGGCATATGACTTAAATTTTAGGGTATAGATTTTGGTGTCAAAATCATGTATGGAGAAGCATGCATACATATCCATAACATAAGTTTAATAAAACGTTTAGTAAACTTTTTGTTGAGACTAAAAGTTCATCATATACTTGCAAGTTGAGGTATTGGTTAAACCAATTAAAGATTTTACACACAACTAAATTCACACCGTACTTTTTCTAGAACTTAGTTATAGCACAAACAATAACCTTATTCATTGTGTTTCAGATGTGAATTAATGTAGTTAAATCAACCTTAAAGAATTATACCAATAACAACCGTAGGTAATTCCAATTTTGACGCACAGGCGAGCCGGGAATTTGGTCAGCGCTGAAGCATAACACCTCCTTCCTTAACCGGGTACATGACCAGCGGTGCGCTATACCCACTTTATAGTTTGTCAAAATTGAGTAGGCCGTTAAGTTGCTATTGCAATTCTAATCAACGCAAATCATATGTAAATTAGATCTCAAAACAATTCATTTATTTTAATATGATTTAGTCCATATTAATTTTTCTTATAAAAATTACCCTTGTTTACAACATACAATTAAAAAAACGAATGAAAACAAGTAGGTACAAAAAAAACTAAATCATAAAAACATAATAACAATTTATATGTGCAATAAATAAATTAAATAGCCACATGCATACCATTTATTCTATAAATAATATCAAATCTAGGTTTTTATATTCATATAAAAGTCTTCCCTAATTTTAAATTTATTGAATCAAATAAAGCATGTAGCAAAACACGTAACAATTACCACATAAAACATATGATCCATGAAAAACATGCATGTTCATCACGGATCTCCCTCATATCTTAACAATTAAATCTCTATGGATCGAAACATGAATTCACACAACATAACAATTAATCATGCAATTCATCAAAATTCCACCCAAATCACTTAACAATTATGAAATCACTACGGATCGTAACCACGCATGACATAACAATTAATTCATGCATACATCTAAAGTTAATTACCATGTAATTTTAGGGTTTACAAAAAAAACTCTTTTTTTAATAAAAAATTCTGCATAGCCGATTTTAAAAATAATAAAAAACAAAACCCTAATTTTTATAAAACCTAAAAAACAACATGTAAATTTTAACACAAATCAATATTAGTTAAAAAACTTTAGATCTTGATAATTATAATCATGTTAAAACGGCTCTCGATGCCACTGTTAGTTTATGTTTATCATAACAATTATAAAAATCCTAATATGGATCAAAGAACACACAGCGGAAGCAAATTAACAAGATCTTTAATTAACACGATTATAATTAATCAAGGCTAGGGTTACATACCTTTATCCTAGCAAGATCTACAAGTTGACGGAATGGTCACCGGTAGAGATAGATCGCGAACACCACCAGGATGTAATCTAAAGCAAGATTACACCACGATCTTGTACACACGTGATACGGTGAGTCAATCGTGAGTCTAGCACGAACAAACCGAGCTTCCAAGTCTATGGAAGATCTACCCAACAACCCTAGAGAGGGGCTAGGACTAGATCTAGAATAGCTTAAAAAAAATTAAAGAAGAACCCTAATAGGGTGTTTGTTTGGCCGGATTTTAGAGCCAGAGAAAGAGAGATATATGGAGTGAAAAATTATGAGGCTTTAGGTTTGTTTATATACACCTTGGAAAACTTCTCTTCCAAGGTTAAACAAGATAAAGCCACAAAATCTTTTCTCCTTATCTTTGTCTCCTCTTTAGGCCGGATATATATCACCTCCAAAAGAGGTTTCTGGAACTTTTCCGACTCCTTCTTTTAGCTTCTTTAACCATCTATAACGGTCGTTTAATACTTAACTATTAATTACTTAACGATCGTTAGCTACTGTTTGATTTAATAAATACAATAAATATATTTAATAAAGAAATTAACTCTTCACGTAATATGTGCAATCCCGTGATCTCGAGTTCGATCCTATCACACGACAATCGATTTTTAAGTCCATAAACTTTCACATTCAGTTTTGATGATATGCTAAATGAAAAGGGTAATACTGTGGCATATCTACAGTATACACATGCTCGAATTTGGAGAGTTATGCAGACATCTAGTAAACGAATTGAGGAGTTAGACGAAGAAACCTTAACATTGAAGGACGGTGAAGTTTAACAAATTATACTCTTCCGGCTGGCAGGCTGTTCAGTCCGGTGAGGGTAGCAAAATATTATTGTGCGAGGCAACTAAAGTGGTAATCAGGAAATGCCTTCATCTTTTGGCGATCACTCCCATCTACATAATCTGATGTCTAACTATTTACATAGACTATAATTGTAAAAGCTTATGATTATTGCAGCTGTGTCTAGCTAGTAGTTTGCTTATTTATCAAATTTTAGTTGTGCACTTATGTCTTCTGCCTGGATAGTGAAATATCAGTTGTACTCTTTATATGGATAGTGACATATTTATCATTGAGTTGGCGCACCGCTAGATTTTGGAATGGCGCACCATTTTGTGAGTTGGTGCCATGGCTCTCGCATCGTGGCTACCAGCCCATGCCATGATTATTATTTTTATTTTTTTTGAATTAAAAAGGTATATACCATCTATGTTACCAGATATCACCTAAGGATCCAAATTCAACAGATACTAATCTAGTTTAGAAAAATCCAAGCTAGGACCACCTAGACCAATATAGGAGGGCTGTTTGTTTAGCTAAATTTTTGTAAGCCATATCACACTAATTAGTGAGCTTCTTATGACTTAGAACTAGGGTCCCTCGCGTAGAATAAATGGGTCAGTCGTGTGTCAAGCCTAACCCGTTTACACACAACCCGATCACAGCCTATTTAACCCCTTTATCTAAATGTGGTCACTGGTAAAATCGCTTTCACTACTTAATCAGACCAAAACAGTTAATGAGTCAACCCGTACAACCCATAAAACCCGTATAACCAATATATATGTCATTTATATATATCTTAGAACATGTTGGCCGGTTAACCAGTTTAACCCATCCTAACCCGTACACGACCCGAAATTCAGTTTAAACCCAACTTAATTAACCACAACGGCCTAACCTACTTATAACTGGAAAAAGGGCTTGTGAAAAATAATCCCCACAAACCGAGCTTATAAGCCAGAAAATAAGCTAAAACAATTAGAGGCGGCCACTGGTAATAAGAGCTTGTAAGTTGTAATACTATCCAAAGGCCTGAAGTTCAATTCCCGCTATCTAAGTGACCCTCGAGCGTTCCCAGGAGAGTTTTACCCGTAAATTAGTCGGCCAAAAAGTCCAAAAAATGAATGTTACCTATAGCTCAAACACTAACAATAGCAATGATCATTCGAATACCAACAGAAACTAAAAATGAATGTTTACAGATCAATTACGCCATCATACGAACTTCCATTAAGGCATTATCAAATTAATAACCTAAAATATATAATCATTTTAAAAAGTCAAATCAGGTACCGGATAAATGATTTTCCTTCATTATAAAAAAAACACTACTTTAAAACATGACAACTGCAGCGTGTATGTGTAGAAGCTTGGCAGTAAAGACATATACTCGCTATCAACAGAAACTAATCTACTCAATCAAATTAGCTATGAAACATGAAAACACATATTGTAAATAAGACGGGCACCTGATACTATAATAGATGCAAAAGTAATAAACTCACCACCGGTTGGACGAGGAAAATTGACTTCTGGCCTACGCAAAGCTTCATTAAAAATTCTTGTGTCGTGTGCGGTCCCTTCCCATCCCGCCCATGCGAATGTGAAACACATGTCAAAATCACAGGCTGCCATGATATTTTGGGTCGCATATCCTTTTCTACAATATATTTGGCTTGTTCATGCTCTCGGACCGATGCTCTCACATGCGTCCCATCAATATCACCAATACAATTCTACAAGAGAACATTTTCTCTTTAATCTATCGCATGAACCAAGTATATTTTAACCTAAAATTCACATAACATACCTTGAATATTGGATAATAACGGGAATTGTGTAAAATTTATGGTGGTACTTCTTCATTGTAATTTGCGCTTGGCCTGATCATGTCCCCGCTAAGTTTAAGCACTGCTTGAAGAACTCTGTGAAAATGCCTATGTATAGTTTCTCTAGAATGGTTAAAAGTTTCCTGAGCAAACCTATTTCCACACCCGTGTACTAATATCATGAGAAAAATACCAACAGACTCCTCAATTGAGACATGACGTGTTGCCTTTAAACCATAATGTTCTTTAAGATCTGAACACATATCCTTAAATACACTGATGTGTAACCGAAAATCTTCGTAGCAAAGTCTAGGATGACCATTCAATAATTCTTGAATTAAAATATTACCCGTGCGACAAGAAGTACGGCATGCAAGTCCCTTTTTGTTCATTGCATTTTGACCCTTTATTATCCCTTTGACAGCTACACTGCAAATTAGCAACCACGTGTTCTCATCCTCCATCCAATCTTCTTCATTAGAATCCTTGTTGTCATCGTCACTATCGGAATCCATCCTGTTATAACACACATAAATAAAGAACACTATGTGAAATAAAAACAAAAAAAAGTAAGTTAAAAAAAAGTAAGAGAACCTAATCAACAAATATCATAAAGCAGAAATCATTTTCATAACATAACACTTAAATCCATAACAACAAAAGTTAAAAAAGAACATATTGTCGAGTAACATAACAATAACATAACAAAAAAAGTTCTAACTGATGAAATAAAACATACATTAAAGTCGCTCATTTAGAATAGTTACTCGTTTAGAAGTGAGTATAGGAAGCCAATCTTTTCCAAAGAGGATGACGGGTACATAAAACTTTCCCTCGCTTCCTTTTTCCAAAATATCTTCAATGCCTTGTTGAAGTCTGTCGAGCCTTGTTCAAAACCATGAAATTTTGAAACAATGTCCATGCAGTCTTTACTAGATGGGGCACGGTTTTGTGGTGCGGTTGTTTGTGAGCTTCTTGCCGCTAAAGTTTGAATCAACGAATCTAGTTTCAATTCATAAGATGTAACTCCCGTAGCTTTTGTCTTTTTTGAACGAGTAGCAAAACCGTCATCTTTCTTCTTCTTCTTTGATGAGCTACTTTCTGGAAATGATATTTCAACATCATTTCCAACACCAACTGAATGGAACTCGTTGCTATCCCCGTTACCTTCTAGATACGAAGCACCCAACTCTTCTTGGATATTACTTTGACCATCATTGTTTTGGAACTCGTTGCTTTGGACCTGATTGTTTTGGAACTGGTTGGTTTGGACCTGGTTGGTTTGGACCTGGTTGGTTTGGACCTGGTTGGTTTGGACCTGGTTGGTTTGGACCTGGTTGGTTTGGACCTGGTTGTTTTGGATGTTGTTTTGGACCTGATTGTTTACTACGAACGGAATAGGTGGTAACCTAGTTCTATCACCAATAGAAACTGAATCACGAAACATGTGCTCGTAATACATGTGAAAAACCTCTAAATTTTTGTCCCTAAACTTCGCAATGCTTGGATCAGCCTAAGAAATAAACAAAAAATGATATGGCTCACGATATAATAATGTAACAAAAGTGTCATTATAGTAAATCTAAGAATCGTACCTCTATTTTTTCATCCCACCATTCCGCTGTTGCATCAATGGTCTTCCTCACAGGATCCCACCCAATCCCGGATTCAATCCTCATCAAACGATCATATATCTTAAATTCTTTTTTCATCGTATCCCAATGGTTTTTGAGTTGGTCTCTTGTGAATACCTTTCCACAACGAGCTTTTAGGTTATTTTCCAAGTTAATCCATCCAAACTTATTAAAGTGGGTTCCCGGTCTGTTTCCTTTTTGGATCTCCTCAAGACACAACTCAATAAATATCATATGGGTAGAATTATCCCAAACGGTTTTTTGTGGCGCTGCCTTTTTAGATTTCTGTTTGACATGGGTCTTATCATGGTTCGAGTCCATGTCCTAAACCGATCAGACTACAACTACATCAAGAAAAAAATACTATGAGAGCATTACACACATTATCATCGGCCGAAACAGTTCTTATATTTCTAGTTAATACTCGTGGGTGTATTTTTGTCCACGAAGCGGATATTTATGACAATGCCTCTATTACACACGAGGGTGGTTTGAATGAGTCGAAAGTAGAAGAAGGGTGCAAAGGGTTTGATTGTGATCATGATTCTTTACTCTCACAAAATGCAACAGAAAAGAAATATTCTGGTCAAAGTGATCAAACGGGTCAAACTATATCAGTTTCTTTGGAGCCAACACGTCTTTCTTACATAATTTCGGTTCTTAAATCAACTATTTCTCCTGCTCAATTCAATGTAATGTTAGGGAACACCGAAGGACTTCATGCTCCTCTTTATCGTAATGTTTCCCGATTCTTAAGGTACAAAGTTTACCTTTTTGAAAAATGGTATGTAGAGGATAATCTCTAATTTTACGTCGACGGATTTGTAGGAGTTACAAGTTGATGGAAACTACTTTGAAAGTTTACATCTACAAAGAAGGGAAAAAGCCGATATTTCATGATGCTAAGTTAAGAGGAATTTATGCTTCAGAAGGATGGTTTATGAACTACTGAAGAAATATAGAAACTTTGTCGTGAAAGATCCCAAAAAGGCTCACCTATTCTATCTACCATTTATGCTTCAGAAGGATGGTTAAAGCTAAGAAGGAATTTATGCTTCAGAAGGATGGTTAAAGCTAAGAAACACGTCAAATGAGCAAAATCCTCTGAGCCAGAAAGATATAGCACAACATCTAAGGAATTACAAAAGTTTAATTGCCAGCAAATATCCTTTCTGGAACAGAACTGATGGAGCTGATCACTTTCTTGTTGCTTGTCACGACTGGGTATGCTTATGTATGTTTGTTACGCCTAAATTTGTTGTTTAGTTACAAATTCATATGTTACTGCTTCATATGCGGGTATATCTCTCATAAACTAGACAAGACATTTAGTTTTCCTCTTTTTTTCTCCATGATAAGAATCTTTCTTCTTGTCACTATAATAAGTTTTTAAAACACCCAACCAGATCACACTACAAGAAAAAGTGCTTTTAGTGACGAAAATTCGGTGACCAAATTTTATTCGGTCACTATTTTTACAATTTTTATTTTTGTTTTATAATGGTGACGAGATTATTGGTCACCAATTTTGAATAGTAAAAATAGGTGGCCAAATTATTTGGTCACAAAATTAAAAATCAAAACTTACTTTTTAAGTCACAATATTTTTTGAAAAAACTAAAAAGTTACTTTTTAAGTCATAATATTCTTTTAAAAAAATAAAAATTAAACTATACATGTTAAATAAATCAACAAGTTATAAAACAGTTTAATAAAATTTTACTGTACATGTTAAAATGAAAAAAAAAACCACTCTAAGGCCCAAGTTATTTTTGGGAAGCCCAAGTCACAAGTTCATTTTGTATAAAAAAATTAATCGGATCTAAAAATAAAAAATAATTTCTATCAGCTCCCATTTGTCTGATCACAAATTCACACACTCACGAATACAAATTCGATCGCATTGTTTTGCGCATCACAAATACATCAGCTCCTATTTGATTTGCGCATCACCTTTCGAAAAATGCATCGGATCCTCTTATTTCCCATTTGATTTGTGCATCACAAATTCAGGTTTCATCACAAATTCCTTTCCCTTGCAAAATTTGTATTAGTTGATTATTTATTAATTAGTTGCTTATTCATTAGTCAATTGCTTATTTTGATTTGATTGAGCGCGTGAGAAACGGTGTGTTTATGTTGTTAGCTGAATTGCGTAAATTGATGTTTTGTTTAGTTGTGTAGTTTTAATTGGATAGTTTTTGCTGCTGACTTGATAAGTGGATTGCTATGTCGTAGTTAGCTCGATCGTATTGATGCGATTTCTTAGCTTAATCGGAATGTCTCACATGTCTTTACTAAGGGAGTGTTTGGGATTGGTTATTACAATTATTATTATGTCTCTTTATTTGAGGGTGAATAAGCAGTTTTTTGTAGAATTAGGCTCGGAGTTGCTCATTCTCATCTGTTTTATCCGAAAGCATAAGCAGTTTCAGGGGGTGTTTGTTTCGGCTTACATGTAGGCTTATTAGCTTATTTGATTTCGGCTTATATTTCATATCGTAATGAACTTATATAAGCCCACAAGTTTCAAAATAGGCTGGAAAATTGGAGCTTATGAAAAATAAGCCGAAATCAAATAAGCTCATAAGCCTACCACATATAAGCAGAAACAAATGATTTCCTTAAGTTCGTTAGTGATGATTGTCTGTTTCAGTTTTAAGAGAGATTTGGCCTATTGTATCAGCTTAAAAGTGGGATTAAATAGGCTGGAAAAAGTTGTGTGAGTCATATTTGGGTGGGAAGAAAATAGTGCTCATAAGTAATTCTAACATAGGATTTTGAGCATAAACATACTTAACCAAAATTCGGCTAAGTTTTATGTCTTTCGCACCAGCAGCCACTATAAGTTCTTCCTTAGGAATTGAAACTTGATAAATTGGTATATCCGTAGATTTGGAGGTTGTCTTGATCTGTTTGAGGTAGAGTTAAGTTAGAGCTATTTCTAAGCTTATAGTTCGCTTATCGTGAAAAAAATAAGTCATTAGAAATTCCTTTCCCTTGCAAAATTTGTAATAATTTTCGTAGCCATAAGAAACGTATCATTTATAGCCATAAGACTCTACATGTGACTTATATACTCTGTTATGTGCCCCTCTTCTAGTCGTGAACCTGCTGCGACTATGCTATATATTCTTTATACTCTGCTTATCTCTGGTTCATAATGTAAACATAAGGGGTTGTTATTGTGCTTGAGAGATAGTAAATGAAAATTAAGATAATCATGTTTGAAAAAAAATGGCTGGTCGAAAATATTCCTTGGATAAACTTGAATGTTAAATTATCTGACAAAATTTGATTTAATTAGCTAATAATAAGAAAATGAACACAAGTACATTTTGAACACGCTAAATCAGTTTGAACAATAGTGAGGCCCTGACGAGTTGCGCTTCATTTCATATAGCATTAAATTTTGAGCGTCTCTGTTCACACTCTTTATCATTTTTGACAGGACAATGCAGCTTCTTTAAGGAGTCAACTCGATCAGCAGAAAGGTGTTGTAGATAATCTTGTTAGCAATACACGGGTCAGTAATTTACTCATTTTAATCCATCTCATTTGTATCTTATCTTTCTGTATCAACAAACTAGATATGGATTTTATAGCTTAGCTGTGCCACGAGATAGCCAACCAAGATGCAGGTTCATGCTCAATAAGCTAGGAACAGAATGAGAGTAATTCAAGAGGCTCTTTTTCGGTTAAGCGGTTTATGTTTCAGTTCTGAATGCGTTTGTCTAAGTTCCCAAGCCGAGTTCTGTTAACCATAGTTCGCGCCATTTCCATAAATTACATGATCCAGTCATTATGTTGGTTTTGATATAATTTTTACAAAAACTAGTCATTATGTTTTATTGGGCTGAACCATACATGGACCGAATCCTTCGGTCCAGTTCTTGATCCAATTTTAGATGAAATCAGTTTTTGATCCCGGGTCAAGTCTTGATATATTAAAAGATCTTAGTTAGCCTGTTGGGTCGGATGATGTGTTGCCAATGCTATCTGGAATTGTGCCAGTCAAGTTATTTCCCCTAACATCACTGAACAAATGACGAGAATTATAAGTAAGGAGTTATTGCCAATGCTATCCGGATGATGTGTTTGTGAAGTTTTGAGGGTGGGGAAACCTCACATTAGCACCAGGACCACAGGGTAGTGAGGCCATAAAGCTATAATCCTATGTAAAAGATAACTTTACAGAAAAGAAATACTTTGTAGGAAACTTAGGAGGACCGAGTCAACTTACAGGGTCTTGAGATTAGGTATTTGAGTTAACGTTGAGGGAATGGGCCCTGTGATTTGGTTGTTCTTCAAATTCCTGTTTACAGGGAGATTTTAAAGGTTAACTTAGCAAAAAATAGATTCATCATTTTAAAGAATTTATGGCAACCACATACAAAATGAGAAACAAAATGATAGTAAAAAATGCTACTATGAGATCGAGAAGGGTATGTCCCCATACAGCGTATTGTCGGATAAGTCGCTACAATGAGAAACAAAATGATAGTAAAAAAATGCTACTCCGTAATAATTAAACGCATATTCAACTGTACATCTATGTTAAAAGAAAATTATTATAGAGCTTACAGCAAAATCAGAGAAACACAACTGCCAATTTCATCAGGTATTTGTCCAGTAAGCTTATTGCCCTGCAAATCTCTGTTATCATATAAACAAAACCAATAAGGACATCTTCGTCTTTAAACAAAATAGAATTAAAATATAAAATAATAATAGCAATTGCGTAATGCGTTACCGTCAATATTCTATAAATGATTCACCCCAAGGACAGGACTTCAGATTAGGGATAATGTGCCAAGTCATGGCTCCGCCATATGTCTCAAGAATGATTGGGCTTTTGTATCACCTTGTAGTTACGTATAATTATCATCTTCTAGACCACCATTATCGCTGAGTTTCCCGTGTTTACCCATTGGTCAACCAGTTGTGACCTGGACCTTAACCGCCACATAGTGTTCGTGTATTTCATGCTTACGTGCCATGAAGAGATTTTGATACTATAATACATATGTAATGTGTAACCCACACCCATATCGCCAAGACGAGTTCTGTTAACCATAGTTCAGTTGTTTTAGGTTGAAACTGATCTTTTAGGTTGAAACTGATAATGTTTTAAGACAAACTAAATTAGTAATAAGGACAATAAAAGTGGGTAGGAGGACTCTATGATAATGGTGAATGAGGTGTTGAGTTCTTATTTGAGCTCTTATGTGCTGCTAATAGTATGTCCCAATTCGACCATATAAAGCTTGATGGGCTATGCGTTAATAACACAATGATATCTTCATATTTATAGTTTGTGTTTTGGATAAACAAGTAACAAGTCCCTTTCTTGCTATATGATAATGGTGAATGAGGTTTTTTTTTAACGGCAATTTTATTAAAAACTAGCAAGAAGCTAGACTAAACAATAAGGATACAAGTGTTTTTAAGCCAATCGTTCTAAGAGAGCGAGGCATTACATTTATTGACATTTATCAACATATAAGAACCACATTTTTTACCGACTACTTTTTTAGTAGTAGAGGTGGGTAAACTATTTTTTCAAGTTTTTATAAAAAAAACTAATACAGTATATATAATATATTAATCGATCTAGCATTTCTAACATGTATAAATTCTCTATAAATATAGTTTCAAAATAAATTTATACCTTTTATAACCAACCACACGTGCAGACCTAAGGGTTCCCAAGCGTGCACGAGAACACGATAAATATTTGTGACATAATTTTATTATTTGTAAAAAATTCCTAATGTTTTAGAATGAACCTAGTCCTGATTTTTGTGTCACCTGAATATTGTACTTAAAACCAAAACTGGGATATATGAAACTTTTATCCGGAATTTCGGATACCTGATTTGAAATTTTTTTATGTTTACGTGTGTTACTTATCTCAAATTTTTGAGTATTCGGATATATAAAACTTATATTTGAAATTCAGGATATCTGAATTAAGAAATAAAAGGTCAAGTAGATTTAAATTTACATACTTAATATACTTAAATTGAAACTTTTACAGTTGGTGGCCTTAAAAATGAAAAGACGAAACTAATAAGCAAAAAAGTTTGGTTACTTAACATTTATTGGTTTAATAAAGGCTTTAAATAATCATATTTTTATAAATAGCAAAAAAAGACATGTAATACACACCTGTGGGTTAGGAATTTGTAACGTGAGGTGAAAGTGTTGTGTGAATAGACAAATGGTCTACTACCCTCATCCTAAAACTATCCGGATTATATTGTTTGATGGGTGGTTCGGGGCTTATCATTTCTCCTAGAATTACATTTACGGATGAAAATTTTATTAAAGATTAGGGCTATGGTTCATCAAAACTAGGAACTTCCCTATAACTAAGAGGAATGTTGTAATCATAATTCATGACTAAGTCCTCTTTTTGTGATTCTTCTAAAGGTTCTACTTTTGTCGGGATTCGTATAGTCTTATCTTCGTCTTCCGGGTAAGTCACGGGACATATGTATTCCTCAAATGTAGGGTTTGTGTTCTGGGTGTGTATCTCCTACCTCATTATTCATCATACCTAGGCTATTTATATTTTCACCATAAGAATTTGTGGAATCTAACAATGACGTGCACCTATGTATCTCTTCCCAAAATTGTCTTATTCCTAAAATACTCTTCGACTTGAGCCATTAATATTCCTACTTCTTTATTTTTAAAAATCATTGGTGGCTTATTCTATTCTTTTTTACCTTGGGCAAATATCTATATTGTTTCCCATGCTTCAACAACACTTAAGTCTCCAAGGCTTCCATCTACAGCCCAGTCTAGATCCATATGTGTATAGTGATATACCCTAAATCAAGAATCGAGCATAAGTATTAGTGATGGTTTTGTCATGTGGTGGAATAAATGCAACTGTTTTAATAGCACCAATGACAATCATGAAGGGGAACTTTTTGTATAATGTTTTTAAAACGTTCTCACATATCGTAGATAAGTTCATATTGATGTTGTTAGAACATTAAAGTATCATTTCTTACAATGCCTTCTAACCATTCTACTATTGTCTACACAAGATTAGTTGTACCTATTCATATTAATGTACATAACTATTCACAAATCTTACAAATATTATGAACAAATGGCACAAAGAAAAGATAGACTACGAGAAAGCTAAAAACTAAAATAAAAGGATGGATGATCCTACTCAGAAGAAGCCGACCAGGGACCTAAGCTAGTAAGACACAAAGCCTCACTATTACCGACGTCAGCGCCAAATACGTGATGCGTACGGATCATGGGTGTAAACCATGTTTGCATTTGGAGTTCCAAAAAACTCTAGGGCAGTGTACCGGTCGTCGTAATTTAGTATGAGTAAGGCTTGGGGGTCTTATCATTCTCTTGAGGAATAGTTTGGGAGGTCTGTATCTAATCTCAATAAGGTCTAGAGGTGGTAGGAAGAGTATTTTTGTATTTTTATGTTTTATAAAAAGCAATACACGTTTTCAATGGTTTGTTTATTTTGTTTAACGACTAGTGGTGCTTGTTTTATATATTAGAGAAGTGTGTTTACCTAATCATCATTAGTCGTTACAATGATCATTTTATTACTTGTTAGCCGTCACACCTTGTTGATAAAATATGTAAGTTTTCCTGTATGTAGTAACTATTGTCATATGCAAACAACCTAACTCTAGCATAATGGTATGGAGACATTTAAATAGAACTAAATATTAACATATGCACACATAATCGTCTATGTATCAACTTTTTACACCTAGCATAGTGGTATGGAGATGTTTACTATATCTACTAATTGAATACATGCATTAACAAACACATAAATGAATCTGCTCGTGTGCGACCATGAAAGCAAACTACGGCCAGGGCATAAACCCTAATGGCCGGGGACATCATCGAACACCCATGTTTCGTTAGACATATCAACTATTAAGATATCAAAATCTAGTCTAACTTTCTAAAACCCTAACGTACACGCAGTCACACGAGAAGTAACAAGACAATAAAAATCACATCATAAGTTTCACACAATCATAAATAAACACTTAGATAATCTAGCCTTGCATAGTGAAGGAAGACAAGATCAAAAATTAAATCACACAACAAGACATATTGAATGATGGAATGATTAAATCTAGTTCTTCAAATTATATGGATGATACAATAATGTTTCATGGGAAACCCTAAAAAGCACTCGAAAGTGTTGCTAAATCTTTTCTCTAAAGTGGGATACAAAACACACCGAATAAAGGTTTACATTGGCTGAATTCGGGTTTACATGGGTGAGTATATATAGAATTTGGTTGCCAAGATGTCAAGTTTTAAATCCTGACGTCGTCAAATGTTACTAGGGTTTCCATGGGTTGGGCCTTGTGACGCTGTCAACTTCTGTCTTCGACGTTGAAAGAGGGGATCTTATGACGGCGGCGTCTTATGATTGTGACACCATCGATGGCTCCTGTGAAAGTGTCTTGGGACATTAACTTGAAAACTTCATATCCAGTGGCGGATCTAGGATTTCAAATCGTATGTGGCATTTTTCGGTTTGCTTCGCTTCACAAGTTGTGTCTAGTTAGTAGCTTTTAAGTTTTCTTGTGTGGCTTTAGTCGGATCATGTAGTATAATACTAATAATGACAATTTAAATGTGCAACATGCTAAACAAACGACGGGCTAAACGTTCGCAAAAAAAAAAAACGAACAAAACATATTAAAACGTGAAAATAATACTAATAATGCTTGTTTAAAAGCGGGAAAGAGTTTAAAAGCAGGAAAGAACACATTAAATAAAACTTAAATTAACATTTAAGATGTCTTGGTAACTATAATACTTTGGGTTAATTCTTGAAATGCCTGAAGATCATTTCATCCACCAAACCAAAATTTTTCTATATTACCCATACGACTTATGCAACTTAGTACAAAAATTAAAAAAAAAATATTTGAGAAATTTCAATAAGTTGCGTAAGTCGCATATGTTGCATGGAATATTTTAAAAATAAGTTTATTTAGTGGGTGCAAAAAATAATTAATGTATCATTTTGAGACATTTCAAAATTTATGCCTAATACTTTTTACAAAACAAAAATGATCTAAAAAATTCATGATTTCCAAAAATATATGGAGTCGTGTTTTAATAATTCACATATAAAAAAAATTACTCGACTATACACTTTTTTTGTTACACAACTATATACGACAAAAAAACAAGTACCCACTGTTCATCATCTTCCCCCTGCTTCAATTTTTTTTAGTTCAAAAATCAAAACTATAAAACATGTTTCCCCTGGTCAAATCTGCTTCAATTTTTTTAGTCGTCATTTTCATTGCACTTCTTCATCAAACTACTTGTAACACAATAAGATAACTAACAATTTCTCCCAAAAACTACCTTTCGTCGGCGTGAATCATGTGTGGCACGTGCAACATGTACCCAGTACCTAGATCCGCCGCTGTTCATATCAACGATTAAGTTTTGACTCTCCATAGCTTAAACTTATAAAGTATTAATTAGCGTTTAAGGTTTTAAATAGCTATGTAATGATTCAAATATATCCATATGGTACGCGTACCAAAAAATTATCTAGATTATACCTCAATTTTGACTTTACCTGTTAATATGGTACATGTAAATTTTTTTTCAACTATTAACCTGTAACCTGTAACATGACATGTGAAGTTTGCAATGTTAGTCCTTTTACAAACGACCGTTTTAACATGTCTGCAAAGTTAGTCCGTTTTAAAAATATTTTTCTTCAAACAAGACAATTTCGAAAAAGAAATGTTTTTAACATATTTCAAAAACAAATATTTTTTTAAAAAAACTCAAAACAAAAAGCATATAAAATTTAATAATTGTTTAAATCAAAAACATTTTTCTTTATATACATTTCTCTAGTGGATTTTTAGTTTTCGAATTTTATTTCGATTCTTTTTTGAATTTTTGTTCTCCAAAAAATTTAAATTTATAAAGTTTTTCTCTAAGGAAAAGTTTCAAATAAATATTATTTTGGAAAAGTATTTTTTGAAAAAAAAATTATTTTCCAAAAAGAACATTTAAAAAAAAGAGTTCCAAAAAAAACATAATTTCGAAAAAAATATTAATTTAACTTCTCGTAAAAAAAATTCCGATCTTTTTTACAAAAAGTTTAAAACTAAAGAAATTTAATATTTTTATCTCCAAAAAAATATTTTTCGAAAAATTATTCTTTGAAAAAGAAAGATTTTATGAAAGAAAAAATATTTTCGAAAAAAGGACTAACGATGAAAACATACATTGGATGGGACTAACGATGTCACTAACGATGAAAACATATATTGGATGGGACTAACGATGTCACTTTGCAAAAGATTAAAAACTGCCACATTATCAAATTTTACAAAATTTACCGCTTTAACAGGTTGTAGGTCAAAATGTGACCATATTGGCAAAAAAAAGGTAAATTCAGGTACTATCTGGATAATTGTTTTGGTACACATACTATATATATATTTGAAAAAGTGCATGGATATTTAAAACCTTGAACTCTATTAATTACAAACAACTTTGTGCATGTGCATTTTATTTGTATGTTTTTACTACTTGATTTTCATGAGCTAAAATAATTGGTACTTTAATTAAGCATACTTTAAAGTAGTAATACTAAAATACAAGAGAATAATGTTCGCATTAGTTATTTTTATGAATGGGGGCTTGTTTGGAAAAAGATTTTTAGTGTTTTAAAGAAAAGCTCTTTTAGAATAAGTATCTCTGTACATTAAACTGTATAAGAGTTGATTATAAAGTTTTTAAACTCTCAAAATGTTGTTAAAAATATTAAAACAGTAAGTTACTAGTATCCCTCTAACAATATTCGAATCTATTTAAATATGTTCTCTTATGTTTATTGAAAAAATACACTTTTGCAGTTTATAGTTTACACAGCATTTAACAGATTATACTATTTTGCTAAACATACCATATGTAGGCATAACCATGAACTTGGTTTGCAAAACAATAAGCAAAGCACTCTATGACAATTGCAAATGTAGTTATTTATGTTTGGGAACTTTAAGTGGCAAAGAATAAGTGGAAACGATTCTTAAGTATGCATGAATGTTTGATACAACCTTTCACCAAGACATCTCAAAAGCAAAATTTCATAAGCATGATTATTACAACTTTATTTTAGATAAGTGCTCGTATCAATCACTAAATAATATCATGCTCCTAAATCTTACAAGTAGAGAAAGATAACTGCTCTTGTCCTGTTGACGAGCTTCCATTGTTTGTTTCTCCTTTCTTATTAGAATAAAAAAGGATCACGATTATATCCAAAAACGAAAAGAACATTAATATTGAGATGACTATCCATTCGAGGTTCACTGGGAGGAAAAACACCAACACAAGGGAAAGAGGTACATACACTAGTCCCAAAGAATAATAAATCTTAGGAAAAGTGACATACATATCAACTGTATTTTCCCAATGCCAAAAAAAGAAATATGCAAATCCCGCAAAGATTAGACACACGAGTATATATCCGATCCAGTTAAGGTTTGGAGGGAGAAATGCTACCATAAAAATTGACAAACTTGCCACAAACGTCGCGAATAATCCAATGAATTTTACGATTGTTAAACCGACATACCATGTCCACGAGATTTTCATGTAGGATTTTGCAAAAATCAAAAGTAGGCAGATGAGTACAGCCACAAATGTTGTAACAATCGATATAAACATGAATGGAGGATTCATTTCGTTAGGAGACATTTTTTTCGTATCACACGTCACGAGAATTAGTATTAGGATAGTCCTAATGCCGTAACTCATGAATAATGCAGCATAATAGTAGTCGTTCACCCTGAAAAACAGAAAGTACAAACATTAGATCCATTTATATATAAAAGAAACACTTAATCTTGAAACCAAGAAATGATTTATGAACATGAACACGAAATACAATCAGAATGGAACCTACAATAGATTGAACACAGACTGCGGTTGTATTTGTGTGTCTTCTCCGATGGAAATGCTTGCTGAAGCGGACTCCATATGTATGCTTGAGCTTTAATAATACAAAAAAGATAAATCTACAGAATTATTGGAAAAATCATCGGATTAAAATACATTTTTCACTATGCTGACCAAATCGTTTCTTTCTTAACAATTCAATTAATCAATCAATTTTGATTCATTATTTTAAATATGATTCAGTGTTACCTTAGTCGACAATATCTTCCCACTGCTGCTCACTATCTCTAGGCCGGGTTTATGTGACTGTTTAATTTATCTATCATATGATAGGTACTTGTGATATTTAAGAGCGGCGAGGCCCGAAAGTATTGTGAGAATCCCGATTTGTATGAAAGTCTCGTAATCCTTATCATATAATTAAGAGATATACGACATTTGAATTTAAATAGATTTAATTGAAATTTTATCTTTTAAGAAAATGGAAAAGAATTTGTTAAGCATAGGTGAAAAATATAACTTTTAATTCGCACCTCGAAAAATATAACTTTTACATATAGCGTCCTAAAATGGAAAATACACGACTATTTCTTTTCTACCCTAGATATGTGATACAACCCCTTATAGAAAAGTCAACAACAAAATGTCAAACTACAACTAAGAAAGTCTAACAGAATTTCCCGCCAAAACCACAAATTACCTACATCCCTATAAATACTAATGTTTTGAAAATCGGTTTTTAAATTGACTCGATCAAGCCACCGGGTCATGGTTTAACCGCCGATTCAATCGGCTTTTTGAGTCAAAACCGAAAACCTGTGTCCGGTCATCAAGCCGGGTCACGGTTCAACCGACCAAATCAACCCGAATTATAAAACATTGATAAATACCCATCTTTGTTTCATTTTTATTTATGTCAATCATTTTGTAAAGAATTATCTTTCATTTATTTTGTAACCGTTTGTAACAACTCATCTATCAATATAACTAATCATTTGCTTAATCTTGAAGTGCAATCTAGCTTATTGTGATTCCAATTTTGTTTATTAGTGCTTATTCGGTGTTCTATCCTTATAAGTAGATATCGACGAGGTTTCACGCGAAATTCTATTATTTTCTGGGGCATCTTGTTATATTCCAACAAATACGATTAGATTGTTACAATGACAATCTAATCACGATTGTGTACTATCCGCTCGAAATAAAACCATGTGTCAAATACCCATCGCGATCGGGAGAGCAACGCCACTCAAAACAAATCCACTTTTTAACTAATGATTAGTTTTGAGGTAGCGAGATGCAGACCAGTTTGATGGAGTCCCAAGTATTGAATAACAGACTGACATGTTTCTGGAGGTCCAGGATCGTATGACGAAAAGGAGTTCAGTAAAATGGACATAACTTGGGCTGTGAGAGGAGTTAGAAGGCCCACGACCTGTTAAAACGTCCAAAAAACGAGAGGACGTAGCTATAACAATCTCTTAGCTAGTTGCAGAATTTTCGAGTCCCGCAAAACCTTTTTTCTATGAGTTATTTACATTTTTATGTTTTTTTTCACTTTCCGTTAGACTTTGTCTTTGGGTTACGATCCAGCCCGTTGTTGTTTTAGGGTATTCCTTTGGTTCATGTAAAACCCGCATGCTTTTAACATGCATAGTACCCTTAGGATCGTACGTACTAGTTAAAACATTCCTAATATAGCATGATTACGATTACGTGTTAGGAGTTTACGTATTACGTACGTGTTAGAACACGATAAGTATTTTACATGCACGATCACGTAGTAATTATTTAACAATAATTAATCACGAACATGCGATCATGAAATCATGAACGTAATTAAAACACGAACTATTATTAATTACGTATATATATTTATTACGAGCGTAATTAAATATATTAGATCACGGTATTTACGTAATGAGAACATTTAAAACACGAACATAAATAATCACAAACGAGTAACTAAATAACGAGACACGGAAAAAGGTACGGGAACCCCATGTGGGGGTCCCTACCCGCGGCCAAACAAGGGCAATGGGCCAAGTCCATTGTCAAATTTTACTAAAGGGGGTTATATTTATTTTTCACTACACAAATTAAGTTACAAAAGATTTTTAAGAAAAACCTAAAAACCCTCTTTCTCCTTCTCTTTGTGCCGCAACCCATAAATCACCATACAAGGTGATTTGTTGATCTTTGATCTTGAAGAATTGGTGATTGATCGTGTTTGTTCTTCGTTCTCTTGATCCACCAATTCGGTAAAAACCTTTTAAACCTTTTCTTTTAATTTAATCTTTTATTAATTATGAACATGTGATGTTTTTTTATAAAAACATAATAATTAATTATAGATCTAACATGTTTTGATGATTAATTAAATCAAAGGGTCGTTTTAAGGGGTGTTTGTTTTGGCCGCAGGCTTCAACCGACCCCGAGAGGGTTTCGGTTTGCCAAGCCGACCACCACCAAGACCATATGGTCTTGGTTGGTGCGTGTGGGTCCCACGGCAGTAAGGGAACACGGGGTACCCCGAGTTGGTTCGGGGTACGGTGTCGACTCATGTCCGGTTCATGTTTTCTAGCCTAGATCCGGTTCATGGTTTATGTTAATTTCTTTTTTATGTTATGAACTTATGTTAAAATTAAATTAATAAAAGATGTGATTAATTTAATAACATGACTTAGGTTATTTAATTATTAATGAACATGAAATTATTTTAACCTAAGTATTTATATATTTAAGACTTATGATTAATTAATTATTTTAAAACCATGGATATAATTAATTAATTAACATGACTTAGGTTATATTATTAATATATAATAATACATATTTTAACCTAAGTATTTAACTTATTTAATTAAAAACATGTTATACTTTAATTAAATATTATAACCTATAGTTTAATTAAATTACATGAAATAATTATTAAACTATACAATATACCATATGACTTAGAAAATAATAATGAAAAACACTTAGGGTTATGTACTTAGCATATTTAACCAGCTTATTTTAATTATGTAAACTTTCTATTTTTAGAAACTTAATTAAATAAGGCAGCTAATCTATTTATGGAAACCAGCTATTTTTAGAAACTTATTTATTTAAGGCAGCTAATCTATTTATGGAAACTTATTTAATTAAGGCAGCAAATCTATTTATGGAAACTTTCTATTTTTAGAAACTTATCTATTTTTAGCAGTAAATCTATTTTTTGAAAACTTTCTATTTTTGGAAACTTTCTATTTTGGTAACTTTCTAATTTTAGAAACTTTTTATTTTTGGAAACTTTCTATTTTTGGAAACTTTCTATTTTAGGTACCATCACTGGAATCTTGTATATGTATGGTCGCGCTGCATGTGTTCTTTTCGATACGGGTGCTACTCACTCGGTTATTTCTACTGCTTATGCTAAGAACATTAGGATGCCTCCCTTGCCACTTGAAAATAGACTTACTATTTCCACGCCTTTGAGGGACTCTGTATTAATCACCCATGTATACAAGAGTCTTCCCCTAGAATTTGATGATAAGGTTCAACCTGTCGACGCACTTCCGCTGGACATGAATGACTTCGACATGATTTTGGGCATGGATTGGCTATCCAAATATCATGCTACCATAGACTGCCATTCATATCGAGTTATCTTCGGTGATGTCAATGCACCAGAGTACATTCATAATGGGTTCATACCCGGACGGTCTGTACAAGTCATATCCACCCTGCAAGCGCGTGCACTACTGTCACATGGCTGCGAGGGTTATCTAGCTACGGTTCACGACATGGATGTTGAATCTCCATCGATTCAGGATCAACCTATAGTGTCGGAATTCCAAGATGTGTTTCAAGCAGAACTTCCGGGCATACCACCTGCACGAGAAGTGGAATTCAGTATCGAGCTGATTCCAGGAGCTGAACCAATCTCCAAGGCTCCTTATCGCATGGCTCCCATAGAGCTGAAGGAGCTGAAGGATCAAGTATAAGAACTTCTTGAACGAGGTTTCATTCGACCGAGCGCATCTCCATGGGGCGCACCGGTTTTGTTTGTTAAGAAGAAGGACGACAGTATGCGTCTTTGCATAGACTATCGCGAGCTCAACAAGATTACCATTCGGAATAGGTATCCACTACCACGCATTGACGATCTGTTTGACCAACTCCAAGGGGCCAAACACTTCTCCAAGATCGATCTTAGGTCGGGCTATCATCAGCTACGGGTCAAGGAGCAGGACATCGCTAAGACTGTCTTTCGTACCCGCTATGGCCACTACGAGTTTGTAGTTATGCCATTTGGCCTGACAAATACTCCAGCAGTGTTCATGGATTTGATGAACAGAATCTTCCATGAATTTCTGGACAAGTTCATCATTGTCTTCATCGATGACATCCTGATTTTCTCAAAGTCCAAGGAGGAACACGAAGACCATCTTCGTACGGTACTACAGATTCTTCGCCAGAAGCAGCTGTATGCTAAATTCTCCAAGTGTGAGTTCTGGTTAGACAAAGTGGCATTCTTAGGTCACATTGTATCAGCAGAAGGAATCACTATGGAACCAGCGAAGGTTGACGCCATTACTAAGTGGCCAAGGCCGACATCGGCGACGGAAGTCCACAGTTTCTTAGGCTTAGCTGGCTATTACCGTAGGTTCGTAGAGAACTTTTCCCGCCTAGCACTACCATTGACCAAACTGATGCGGAAAGGGGAGAAATTCGTCTGGACTGAAGATCGAGAGAAGAGCTTTGAAGACCTGAAGCAGAAGCTAGTATCTACACCTATTCTTACTCTACCATCTGGTACGGGTGGATTTCAAATCTACAGCGATGCATCGGGGAAGGGACTTGGTTGTGTTCTCATGCAACATGGGAAAGTGATCGCGTACGCTTCACGGCAGCTTAAGCCTTATGAATAAAATTACCCCACGCACGATCTGGAACTCGCTGCAGTCGTGTTTGCATTGAAGATATGGAGACACTACGTATATGGAGAATCATGTGACATTTTCACGGACTACAAGAGCTTGAAGTATATCTTCACTCAGCGTGAATTGAACATGAGGCAGAGGAGATGGTTAGAGCTGTTGAAGGATTATGATATTAATCTACAGTATCATCTCGGAAAGGCAAATGTAGTAGCAGATGCCCTTAGCAGGAAGTCCGGAATGATCAATGGCATTAGAATCGAAGAGGAAATCATAAGAGACTTGAAGCGACTAGACATCGAATACATGGTACGTGGACAACACGGTTACTGGGCTAATCTTAGAGTAGAACCCGAGTTGCAATCTAAGATCAAGGAAGCTCAGAAGGATGACGGAGAAATCTGGGTGATAGTACAGAATTTGGAGAAGCAGACAGAATTCGGAATAGATGCAGATGGTATCGTATGGCAGGGCACTAGACTTTGTGTTCCTGATGACCAAGAACTCCGGGAAGCTTTGTTAGCTGAAGCTCATAGCTCCCCATTCTCAATACATCCTGGTTCGACTAAGATGTACCATGACATCAAACAGTACTTTTGCTGGAGTGGTATGAAACAGGATGTGGCCACTTACGTCTCTAAATGTCTTACCTGTCAGCAGGTTAAGATCGAGCATCAGCGATCTGGCGGTCTCCTTCAACCGTTAGATATTCCAGAGTGGAAGTGGGACAAGATCACCATGGATTTTGTTACCGGTCTTCCGCCTACTAAAAGGAAGCACGATGCAATTTGGGTTATCGTTGATCGACTTACCAAATCAGCTCATTTCTTACCGATCCGCAAGGAAGATCCGGTAAGTAAACTCACAGATACGTATAGACGAGAGATCATGAGACTCCACGGTGCACCATCCAGCATCGTCTCAGACAGAGATCCTCGATTCACTTCGTGCTTTTGGAAAAGTCTGCAGAAAGCTTGGGGTACACAACTTAAGCTTAGCACCGCTTTTCATCCTCAATCGGACGGACAGTCGGAGCGAACCATTCAGACATTGGAAGATATGTTGAGGTCATGTGCGTTGGAATGGACGGGTGATTGGGACGAATACATCTGTTTGGTGGAGTTTGCATACAACAACAGCTGGCACGCTAGCATCAAATGTGCTCCATTTGAGATGTTGTATGGCAGGAAGTGTCGCGCCCCAATCTGCTGGGATCAGGTTGGCGAGCGAACACTCGAAGGACCGGAAATCATAGAGATGACAAATGAGAAGATCGCAGTAGCTAAGCAGAAGATTCAGGAGGCACGGTCACGTCAGAAGAGTTACGCAGATAAGCATCGTAGGGATTTACACTTTAACGTAGGAGATCACGTCTTCCTTAAGGTTTCGCCGGCGCGTGGTGTTAGACGTTTCGGGATTAAAGGGAAGCTTAGTCCTCGTTTCATCGGACCGTTTAATATCATTGAACGAGTCGGTGAAGTATCTTACCGATTGGCGTTACCTCCGCATCTCTCGCATGTGCACAATGTGTTTCATGTGTCCTTACTCAGAGGGTACCAGTATCATCCCCTTCACATGGTTCAGTATCCACTAGAACAGATACGTGAAGATCTCACTTTTATAGAAGAACCCGAACGAGTTCTTGACAGACAAGAACGAGTCATGAGAAAGAAGACGATTCCATTCGTCAAAATTCTATGGAGGGATCATACCGAGCGGGAAGCCACTTGGGAAACGGAGGAGTCTATCCGGGCTTCTTACCCTCATTTCATATTTTGAATTCGGGTATGTTCTTCTTTTCCAGTTTACTTTATCTATAATTCGGGGACGAATTATTCTTTTTAGGGGGGAAGAGTTGTAAAACCCGCATGCTTTTACCATGCATAGTACCCTTAGGATCGTACGTACTAGTTAAAACTTTCCTAATATAGCATGATTACGATTACGTGTTAGGAGTTTACGTATTACGTATGTGTTAGAACACGATAAGTATTTTACATGCACGATCACGTAGTAATTATTTAACAATAATTAATCACGAACATGCGATCATGAAATCGTGAACGTAATTAAAACACGAACTATTATTAATTACGTATATATATTTATTACGAGCGTAATTAAATATATTAGATCACGGTATTTACGTAACGAGAACATTTAAAACACGAACATAAATAATCACAAACGAGCAACTAAATAACGAGACACGGAAAAAGGTACGGGAACCCCATGTGGGGGTCCCTACCCGCGGCCAAACAAGGGCAATGGGCCAAGCCCATTGTCAAATTTTACTAAAGGGGGTTATATTTATTTTTCACTACACAAATTAAGTTACAGAAGATTTTTAAGAAAAACCTAAAAACCCTCTTTCTCCTTCTCTTTGTGCCGCCACCCATAAATCACCATACAAGGTGATTTGTTGATCTTTGATCTTGAAGAATTGGTGATTGATCGTGTTTGTTCTACGTTCTCTTGATCCACGAATTCGGTAAAAACCTTTTAAACCTTTTCTTTTAATTTAATCTTTTATTAATTATGAACATGTGATGTTTTTTAATAAAAACATAATAATTAATTATAGATCTAACATGTTTTGATGATTAATTAGATCAAAGGGTCGTTTTAAGGGGTGTTTTGTTTTGGCCGCAGGATGCAACCGACCCTGAGGGGGTTTCGGTTTGCCAAGCCGACCACCACCAAGACCATATGGTATTGGTTGGTGCGTGTGGGTCCCACGGCAGCAAGGGGAACACGGGGTACCCCGAGTTGGTTTGGGGTACGGTGTCGATTCATGTCCGGTTCAGGTTTTCTAGCCTAGATCCGGTTCATGGTTTATGTTAATTTCTTTTTTATGTTATGAACTTATGTTAAAATTAAATTAATAAAAGATGTGATTAATTTAATAACATGACTTAGTTTATTTAATTATTAATGAACATGAAATTATTTTAACCTAAGTATTTCTATATTTAAGACTTATGATTAATTAATTATTTTAAAACCATGGATATAATTAATTAATTAACATGACTTAGGTTATATTATTAATATATAATAATACATATTTTAACCTAAGTATTTAACTTATTTAATTAAAAACATGTTATACTTTAATTAAATATTATAACCTATAGTTTAATTAAATTACATGAAATAATTATTAAACTATACAATATACCATATGACTTAGAAAATAATCATGAAAAACACTTAGGCTTATGTACATAGCTTATTTAACCAGCTTATTTCTAATTATGGAAACTTTCTATTTTTAGAAACGTAATTAAATAAGGCAGCTAATCTATTTATGGAAACCAGCTATTTTTAGAAACTTATTTATTTAAGGCATCTAATCTATTTATGGAAACTTATTTAATTAAGGCAGCAAATCTATTTATGGAAACTTTCTATTTTTAGAAACTTATCTATTTTAAGCAGTAAATCTATTTTTGGAAACTTTCTATTTTTGGAAACTTTCTATTTTTGGAAACTTTCTATTTTGGTAAATTTCTATTTTTGGAAACTTTCTATTTTTGGAAACTTTCTATTTTTGGAAACTTTCTATTTTAGGAAACCTACTATTTTTGGAAAGTTATTTATTATTACACAGTAAGTATAATAACACATGAAATACCCAAAATACTTAATCAGATTAAGCAGAATATAAGATTTAATACAGTTTAAGGCTTTAAAACAGTAAAACATAGTAAGAACACATAAAATAAGCTAAGACATGACATAAAACCAGCTATGTATTTAGTAAGCAGATACTTATTCATGTACGTATTTATGTAGCACTAGTGATTCGGAAGTAGGATTCCTCGCAGTTCATATTTCTCGTTTACTGGACATAAGGTACGGATTCCCGTCCTTTCAGTATGGACATTCTTTCCTTATTAGGATTCCCCGTATGCAGCCAACTGTTTTCCCGTAGTATAAGTTACGTGTTTGATTGATTATGTTTAAATATGATTACCTATAGCCATATACATGCATGACCAGTTTCACCTAGTTATGGAGGTACCATAACCATAACATTAGAGGCACTAATGTTATGACTTCACCACGGCGGAGTGATTGCTCGTGGCGTCCCTTCAGCTTTGGCCATTTATTTATATTTATCATGTGGGGCGTATGGGTGCATCCTAGTTACATGTTTTTATTCAGGATTTCATGGTGAATGTGGTGTGTGCCTTGCATCCTTCACAAGGAGCTGATCCCTCCTACCCATAAACCAGTATATTAAATTAGAGGCAACCCCTCTAATTTGCATGATGAGGTCACCCCTCCAATTATTCATGCACGGTGGATTTTCGTGACCTATATTGGCTAATGGTAAAATATGACAAACATATTTTATAAGATAAACATAAGGCTTTCAAACTATAAAACCAGTTTTATTAAGACTTAACTAGGTTACTTGGGACTTACTTTTCTTCCGCTGTTATTATGTTATATGCTTATCCTATTCATGCTTTATTGTACATCCGTGCACTGAGCGTATTGCTCAGCCGTTTTCCTTTTCTATGTTCCCAAAACGGCAGGTACTCAGGGACGCTCGTAGACACTAAGAGTACGTGCATATGGACTGGAAGCTGTCTAGCCTTCTTTACATTATGCATTTCCTTTCTTTTGACACTACAAAAATCCTGGTGATTACCCACGGGCGAGAATCGTGGCTAAAAACCCCAAATCTGTGGGTAATATGTAAATACCCAAGAATTACCCATAAATACGTGTTTATGGGTATAACCTTCGAGGCTAAATGCATACCCACGTCATTTTTTACTCGTGAGAAATTTTACCCATGACCTTATGTGTGGGTAACTCGTCAAATCCGTGGGTACTTTTCTTGTGGGATTTCACAAAATACCACGAAAATACCCACGAAAATAGTTGCAGGTAATCCTTGGGTAAAATTACGCACGATAGTAGTTGTAGCTAAAAGCCATGGGTAGATGATGTGATGTAACCCATAAATACTTGATGGTAAATTCATGGCTAAATTACGTATGAACTTCTTGATCGATAAAAAGCTTCTAAAAAATTCGATAACAAAAGCTGCTAAAGAAAAATTTGAAGATACACAACAAATTATATTTGATAATAAATGTAACGTGGTTTACATACAATAGAGTAATAATGCTTACATTTATTATATTTGATAATAAATTTAATGTAGTTTACATACAATAGAGTAATAATGCTTCATTTTACCATGTGGTAACTCCTCTTGATTGTATGTAATTCTTCATTTTCCTTGTTATGCTGCCTTCGGTCCGCTAGCTTCTCGCTGGTTCTAGGGTCCTTTTAATATATTTGCTGGTTCCAAAAAAACAAAAAAAAAACTACTATTGCCTTAGATAATAAACAACGACACCAAAAGTATTTGAAAAAATCATGTAAAATACAACTTCGTGGGAACATTTAGCTTGTACAAACTTTAATTACGAGCTTGATGAAATATGAACTGAAATTCCAGCATACTAACTTCTTCAATATAGATCCTATAGAGACTCCAACAATTCACGTACCAAAACCTGTGAAGGTGAGATATTATATAGGATTAACGTTTGAAGAAGATACTACTAAAAAAGTCATGAGATAATTTTTTATCGTCTAATTTAAGAATAAACAATGCAAGAAGTATGGATGAGGTGTTAATGCAACGTTTTATATTTGGAAACCGTACGGATATCAAACGCTTCATTATACAATGAATTTGAACTCCAAAAGAAACCTTTTTGTTCAAACTTTCACGTAATATTGGTGAGATTCCTATATAGAGTATTGATTTATGCCATCAATTCTAAATATTTTGGTTTTATAAACCTATCCTTACTATTTACAAATCTTTTACTAATATTTATAAATCTATTACATAATAATCGCATGCATAAAGAAGTTCAATAATATAGACCTCTTCAGAATAAAAATAACTAACCTTCATTTTTTTTATAAGTGACTGATGTCAATGTTACTTGGTTCTCTCTTTAACAAGCACGTTTAGTAAAGATGAAATATAAAACTTTTGTGCACCTTGTTTCTCAAGCAACACTTGGGGGATATCCTATACAGTACCTACTGTGATTCACCAAAACAACCGAGATTTTTTTTCTATTAGATACTAAAAAGCATAGCCTTAGCACTTATTTTATTTGCCATAGAGCTACATAAAATCTTACGTAGTACAGTAATAGATATTCAAAATGAAAAAACATTAAAACATACATAAACAAATCAACCATGGACATGGTGCAGTTTTATACCCAATACTTAAAACATATTTATAATAAGATAAGTGACTCAATTAAAATCAAACCTTATCAGCGAAAATCAATATTGTCAATCGCATCTCTCACAAATCGAGAACGCCAACTCTTGTATACAACATGTGTATTCTTGCTAGGTCTCTAAATGTTTCTATTGACAAGGAGAAAGGCTAATTAACAAAGTGTTTATGAATTATTAAAACAAGTAACACAAATGATATGGAATTTAAATAGTAATCTGACCTTGAGAGATGGCATTCTTAATTTCAAATGATCATCCATTTTTAGTTGTAAGGCAAAAACTAAACTGTTCATTTTGTTCCATGGTTTTAGTAAACGGTTTCAATGCATGTTTATCGGAGTATTAAAAAATTTGAAACCAAAATTTAGTTTTAGATGAGAGGAGAACAAAAAGTCAAGAGAGAAAAGTTTTTTCACCAACAAAAATAGGGGGAACTTGAATTAGTGGAAACCGCGCACACACACGTCAAAAAAGCCATCGAAAATTATCGTTAAAATTATTTTATTCTTTAATGATACTAGACGGGTACGCGTTCCCGCGCATATCTGCGGATACTGCTAGCGACAAATAATTAACGATATAATAATTAATTTGGTGATCGGATTGGGAATCGGTTGAATCGACCGGGTTTACCTGTTGGTCAAATTAATTAATCGGTGACACGACCGGTGTGAATTGGTGGTCGATTTTGTGACCCGGTGACTTTACCGGGTTGACTCGTAGTCGAATCAATGAACTGGACACCCGACCGGTTTGAACCGATGGTCGACCCCGTGATCCGGTGACTCGACCTAGTTGACCCAATGGCTCGACCAGGTTTACTCGGTGGTTGAACCAATGACCCGACAACTCGACCGGGTTGACCCGGTGACTCAATCATGTAAACCCGGTGGTCGACCCTGTGACCCGATGGCTCGACTGGGTTATATAGACTCGGTGGACGATCCCGTGACCCAGATACTCGACCGGGTCAATCCGATGTTTAAACACGTGCCCGATAATATTGTGTGAAAACTAAGTGTTTAAATATATATTAAAAAAATGTTTAAAAAATTGAAGTTTTCAATAAAAAGAATATATCCTTTATATATGGTAGAGATAAATTTATAAACTATACATGTACGCTTGGATAGACACAAAATTTTATAACATAAGATAGTCATAGTTATTAATTCTACATGAAAGACGACCTACAATACAAACTGTACCCCACAAAATACCATTTTATTAAATACACACACAAATTAAAAGAAAGCACTTGGTCGTCTGATCGATCTATTTCATGAAACCACGACTGAGTGTTTGGTCAGTCGATCGAGTTTGACACTCGGTCGACCGAGTACTCGGTCTCATCACATCGACCAGCCTGATGAATCTGTAAGAAAAAGTAAAGGATTGGGCAATTTTAGATGTCACTCTAGCAATTTCGTCATATATTCGTTCCAACAAAATAATAATAAAAATAAGCTAAAACATATTGTTTCAACCGCAAGTCACAAACCGTAATGAGTTAACTTAATTGACTTCATTAGAGCCATTAGCTTTTTATATAAATTTCAAAGAAATAAATTGGAACCGTCTTCACAAACGTGATAACGCGTCATCACGGACCATAATAAATTGTTGGTTCGAAAGACCAAAATTGTGCATTATTTTGCGCATAACCCTCAAAACATGTTTAAAGTTGGTATATAGATGTGGTCAACATGTGTGAATTCATTATTATTATGAAACTTTTATAATCACAACTTATATGGGGAATTCACAACTGATAAAATATTACATGTAATTGAGATCCAGTGTTATAAAGATCACATGTGATTCAAATCATGTGCTAGATAAATTATATGTGATATTATTAAAATATTCAAATTATAGTTTTATCACGTGTGATTTCTCATGCAAGTATCAACTACAAATAAAAAATAAATACAAAAAGACGAGAGAACGTAAAAACATGAACATAATAAAAAACAAAATCTGTCAAAAGTAGATTAAAGTGTTCATTTATACAAATATAAATAATTGGTTGTCTTGATGATATATTTTTATGTAAAACGATTAATGGTTTAATAGATATTTGTATTTGGAAAAACAAAAGTTAGTTTGTTAGATTATTCACAATACATCAAGCTTTTAAAAGGTTGATACATTTAATATGTATAATGTATCTTCACTGAAACTTTTATAAATTACTTGAAGACCGAAGAGTATCAAGTTTTTGTAAAAAAATTTATTTCAAATCTTTTAATATAATGCTAAAAACCTTCTCCAAACACTTGTTCGAATAGTATAAATCTTTTGGTTAGTTTATACGTTCAAAATGCTCTTAAAAATCCATGTGATTTGGAAAAAGTTCAACATAAAGCATTGATTTAGTAAAGCCTCAATCAACCAATCACAACCCTTAATTTTTTTTTTCTAACAAAAAAATCAATTTTTTAAAATTAACTATCTCACAAACCGTTAATCGTTACATAAAATGAAATATATTATCGCGACGAGAATTAAATCATGTTTCAATCAAGAGGAAACTTTGTATACTTTCGACAAACATTTTTTTTGAGAAAATCATATATGATTCGTGATACGAATCATATATGATTTACTCTAAAAAAAGTTCGACGAAAGTATATACATGTGTCTCTCAATTGAAAGATGATTTAATTCTCGTTGTAATGGTATATTTCTTGTCACTTAACGATTTACCGTTTGTGAGATATATAATTTTAAAGAAAAAGATGAAAGGTAGATTTGGATAAACGTGACTGGTTAATGTGTTATATGTTAAAAACATGATTTATATTGATCTCAACTCATAAATATAAATGGTGATGATTTGACCAATGGACTGGTCTTTTTGTATGTGGTATTTATGTTTTAAAGTATTTTGGTAGATTAAAATATACGGGTAGATATTTTAATTTGATACAAATTAAAGATAAACATAAGAAATACGACAAACAAAATGAGTCGTGGATGAATTTAACATATAATTCAGTCGAAGTTTTATTTACATCTATGTACGTATTAGTTTTGTGAAAAATCACCGCAACAAGTATATATTCGAAAAAAGTAAATTGTTGAGGTCACATTTTCCCATGAATTTCACATAAATTATCGACGACATGGCACACACGTTTATAATCCGTATGAAACATGATGAGTATATATATACCCACAAAATCACCCACATAAATTTTCCCACACAATGAATGAGTGTTTGTGATTCGTGGGTAACATAAATTCACCCATGACATCTCCCATGTCCATACCCACGAGAATGCAGTTCATGGTTAATATGTGGGAAATATTTTTGTTGTAACAATATAGCCACCGATTAGACACCAATTTTAACTACATGGGAAATTTTGTGGGTAATTGTGTGGGGACTTCATGGGCAAAATTGATGATTGTCTTAACTATTCAATCGTGGGTAAGTTATGGGTAATATGTTGGTAATTAGCCTCCAATTTGTATACGTGGGTATTTTTCGTGTGTAATTGACAGGATTCTTGTAGTGTGATACTTATGCTTTGGACATTATTTGGTCCTTTCCTTTATTATGCTATGTTTGTGTGTGATGAGCTTTACTTTTGGACTACCGATGTTTGATTCCGGTATTTTCCTTTTTATGGTCAAGTAATGTTTAGACATTTTACCTTGTATGCTTTGATGACACGCCATAATTATTGTGATATCTCCATTTCCAAAATGGGGTGTTACAGTTCATGTCTTTATTAAAAATCGACAGTAATCCTAGCAAGATAGTTATCAGTTTAATAAAAGTTAACTCACTGGCCGTTGGTTGCTAAGTTTTTACCCTATAATCACTATTTAGTAGAATCAACGATTGTTAGAAGAATTGTCTCTGGTATTCATTGGAATCAATAAATCTAATTATTATCCTTGGTTTTAGTCTACATCAGTTGGTATCAGAGCCGAAGTTCCTGATTAAGATACCTCCAAGAAAACAAGGAAGATTCAAGACATGAATTAGCAACAATGTGAGCAACATATTATGGACATAATGGAGGAGCGACTCGACCAATTTTTGTTCAAATGATTGTCTAGATGATCAATATTATGAACAATAGGAGGCCTCTTAATCATCGTCACGAGGATGAAGATGAATATCTGGAAGAAAACCCGTTTGGTGGCGGTTCGTTTGCTGTTGATCAATCAGTAGTGCGACAAATGAGAGATCAAAGGGGGGATAATGATAGTCATTAGGAGACTGGAATGAGGGTTAATATTCATGATTTTAATGTGGAAACTTTGAATTCTGATGGGTTCATTGATTGGCTTTTTGCTGTTGAATAATTATTTTAATTCAAAGAAGTTCAAGAAACCAAAACGGTTTTATTGATCGTATCCAAGCTACGTGGTAGGACATCCGCATGGAGTTAACAGTTGAAACTGACGAGAGACAAAGTTGAGAAGCCAAGGATCATGAGTTTCCAGAAGATGAAGAAGGTTTGATGGATTATTTTATTCACCATAACTACCAACGAATGATGTACTGGTGGTTACAAAGTCAGCTTGTCTCTCGATACGTTGGTGGGTTAAGAGTTCAAATCATGGATTCTGTTAACATGTTTGATCCAGTGACACTTTATGATGCATATCAGCGTGCATTAACTTTTTAGAAGCAGAAACGATGATTCAAAAGTTCATCTTCTCGGACAAGAACAGGTGCTTCTGGTTTGGGTAACGTGGCATCTCATTTTACTCCTAGTCAGACTAAGTCATTTGGTGGTAATACTGGACCAGTTCATAGGTCAACTTGTAGTAGCGGGTTGAAGTGCTATGATAGTGTAAAACTGGTCACCGATACTCGGAGTGTAAGAAGGATGGGAAGAGATAGTTATTTGTTGAACTTGAGGAAGATGATGATGTGGCTTATGATGATTACGAAAGTCGTAGTTTATGATAAAGAATCCTAGTATGAGGAGGAGTATGTGTTTGTAGATGTGGGGTGAATTTGGTGGTAAGGCGCTATTGCTTAACACCTACAGCTGACAGTGATGATTCGCTCAAAGACAACATCTTTTAGTAAACTTGTACCATTATGGGTAAGGTTTGCACCTTTGCATGTGATTCGGGTTGTTGTGATAATTTGATACCTGAAGAAGCAGTTAAGAAATTAGGGTTGAAAACTAAAAATAGTCTCAAACCTTATATGTTACAGTCGCTTAAAAACGGTGGGGAGATAACAGTTTCCAAGCGTGTTCAAGTTTCAGTTTCTGTAGGAACAACTTATAAGGATAATTGGTGGTGTGATATGATACCTATGGATTCTTTTCACTTGTTGTTGGGTAGACCTTAGGAGTATGATCAACTGATCAAGGCCTTTTATTGGCAAAGTTTGTGGTTGTTTATTTTAATGACATTATTATTTATAGTCCATCATATAATGAGCATGTCACTCATGTGAGGCAGTTCTTGACCTTGATTCGGAAGAATAATTTTTATGTATCCACAAAGAAGTACGTGTTCATGACCCCTAAAGTTTTGTTTTTAAGGTATGTTGTTTCTGGTGATGGTATACAGGTAGACGAGTCTTAGGTAGCAGTTGTTCAAGAGTGGCCAACTCCAACTTTCATACTGAAGTTAAGAGTTTTCATGGTCTTTCTTTTTTCTATAGGCGGTTTATCCCTAAGTTTAGTTCCATTCTGGCCCTTAGACATATTGTATGAAGGGAAAGTCATTTATATGGACGAAGGAAGCACAATTGGCTTTTCAATTTGTCAAGGAAACTCTTATTACAACATCAATTCTAGTTGTGCCTGAATTTTATAATGTTTTTAAGCTTCATACTGATGCTTCTAAGGTTGCAATTGGTGGAGTTCTTAGTCAAGGTGGGCGGTCAGTTACCTATTTTAGTGAGAAGTTGGCATTGCCTAAGTCTAGGTACTCTACTTATCACTTAGCATTTTATACAGTCATTGTCGACATTACTTGTTTCATAAGGAGTTTGTTCTGTTCAATGATCAAGATTCCTTAAGGCATATTTGTACTCAAGATAAGGTATCCCATAAGCATGGGTGTTGGTTCGCTTTTCTTGAGAAGTTTAATTTTATGGTGAAACACAAAACTAGTGTTTCAAAACGTGTAAATGAGACCTTATGTAGGAGGAGTAGTTTACTTGTAACCATACAGGTTGATATGCCAGGACTTGGTTTCATTCGTGACATGGTGACCGTGGACTCATACTTTAAAGTTGTTTTACCGATGTGCAATGTGGGGATAAAACTAATTTTGTTTTGCATGATGGGTTCTTATTCAAAGGGAATCAACTTTGTATTCCTCATTCAAGTCTTCGCTTGCAAATTAATAAGGAGTTGCATGGTGAAGAGCATGTTGGTCGTGATCTCACTTTATAGTTGGTTCAAGCTTCTTATTTTTGGCTTACTATGAGGAAGGAAATGGATCGTTACGTCAAGAGGTGTCGTATTTATCAAGTTTCAAAGAGTGCAACTACAAATGAAAGACTTTATATGTGTTTACCCATTCCTTTGCAGCCTTAGGTTGATATTAGCATGTATTTGGTGTTGGGGATACCTTGTACTCAAAGGGGTATGATTCAACATTTGTTGTTGTTGATCATTTTTCTAAGATGGTTCATCATATTCCTTGCAAGAAGACAACAAATGTAGTCAATGTAGTCTAGCATTTCTTTAGGGATGTGTATCATTTACATGGTTTACCTTTCTCCATTGTTTGTGATTTGGATACTAGGTTTTTTAGCCATTTTTAGTGTAGTTTATGGAAGATGGTGAATACTCTACTAAATTTTAACAATGCTTATCATCCTCAAACTGATGGGTAAACCGACGTTGTTAACGGGTCGCTTGGTAATCAATTAAGGTATTTGGTGGGTGATCATGTGAAGGTATGGGATTAGAAGTTGTGTCAAGCTGAGTTTGCTCATAATCATGATGTTAATCGGGACACTGGGTTTAGTTCATTCCAGGTGGTTTATTCTGCTCAACCACGTGGTCCTCTTGATCTTATGACTCCTTGGTTTCTAGGTCTGTTCCGAAAAAGTGCATGATCTTGTTAAGGGGTTGCATGATGTTCATAAATCTGTTCGTGACAACTTGGTTCGCGCCAATTTAAAGTACAAGCAGGATGCGGATCAAAAGAGTCGACAAGTTGATCTTGACGGAGGAGATTTTTTTATGGGTTGTTTTGATTAAGGATCGTTTTCAGCTGGTGAGTATAATAAGTTATCTACTAAGAAGATTGGTATGTTGGTTATTATGGAGAAGATTAAGTCAAATGCTTATCATTTAAAGTTACCAAGCCATATTCGTTGTTTTGATGATTTTAATGTGAATCACTTCTTTCCTTACCGTGGTGATTCTTCTAATGATGATATTGCTAGGAATTCAAGGACAAATGTTTCTTATCCAGGGGGAATGATGGAGGCCCAAGTATTGAAAAAATGGACTCACATGATTCTAGAGGCCCAAGATCGTGTGACCAAAAGAAGTTTAGTAAAATGGGCATAACTTGGGCTCCGGGAGGAGTAAGAAGGCCCACCACGTTTCAAAACGTTCGGAAAATGAGAGGAACGCAATTGTAACACCTTTTAAGCTGGTAATGGAATTTTGAAGGCCCGAAAAGCCTTTTTAGGATGAGTTTTTTTATGTTTTTATGTTTTTCCAGTTTCTATTAGTCTTTGTATTTGGGCTGTAGTCTAGCCCATTGGTGTTTTAGGGTTTTTCTTTGTTTCCTGTCTCTATTTAAACAATAGGCTATAAACCTAGCAAGATAGTTATCAGTTTAATGAAAGTTAAACCATTGGCCGTCTTTGCCAAGTTTTTGCCCTAATAATCGGTATTCAGTAGAATCAATGCTTTTTGGAAGAATTATTTTTGGTATTCATTGGAATCAACACATCTAGTTATTATCTTTATTTTTAGTCTACATCAAAGTTTCTAGTGAATTACTCAACTGAATGGAAGAGAGTAGTTTATAGCAACAACTAAGTCAATTTAAATAGTACACATTCACGCACTAATAGTTGTAACATAAATTAGTTGTAACTGAAATTAGTTGTAACAAAAATTTATAAATGACAAGTTGTTATAACTAAAAATGGCTCCAGGAACAAGAGATACTTTGAGAAGTTGTGTTGGAACTAGTAAGCGAGATGTAATCAGTGAAGGTGTACAAAGGTTCATAATAAAATGGGTTGACTCTATATTGGATAGTATCTATCAAATCGTGGTGACAAGGTTTGAGAATAATAGTGAAAGCAATAGGCTTCATGGGAAGGATGACAAGAGTTGAGTTCCTAAACTTTAATAGTACGATGTCATAGATTGGGTTTATGGGATGTGCAATTCTTTTCTCCGGATAACATAGTATAAGGAAAAAAGGTAAAAATCATCAATGTGCAACTCTATGATAAGGATTTGTTACGGAATAAAAAGTTAATTAAGTAGTATGGTAAAAATCTAACTTAAACTGTACACAAAGATGCTATCATTTAGAGATTTAGCACTGTGTTTGATCACCCCTTGTTTGAGCTTAAAAACGCTAAATATGAAACAACCGAAAAAGCCTATCAAGATGTATTTGATAGTTTACTAAGTAAGATGGATATTAGTGAAGAATCTGATGCTAGTTTCTATTTAGGGGATTTGTGACAAAGAATTTCTATGGGAGTCAGAATCTTCAATCCAAATTTTTTTGGTAAACGGTTGACTTAGTATATTTATTAATCCAAAACAACATTTAAGTACAAAGGATGTAGGTGAATCCAACATCTCTACTCATTATATAGGTAACCCAATTCCTATCACAAAGAAAAGACTCCACCCCTGGTGATTTTGGTGACACTCCAAACCTCAATTCACCTTCTAACCATATAGACCTTATCTCTTCCATTATTATTGTTTGTTTTGAAATCTATAGGTCGTTAGGATATTCATCCGAATTAGGGTTTTATTTAAATTTTATTTTAGGGTTTCCACTGATTACGTATTGCTTTTTACTCATGTATCTTGGTGCGTATTATGAACCCTAACCTCAGTTAGGGTTATAAATTATTACTATCTATACTCCTAGGTGGAAAAAAGAACAAACACATAATGATAATGATTTTGAAGATGTGTGTTCGGATCAAGCAGATACTGCTACCTTGGAGTTTTCCTTTAATACCAATGATGAGTCTAATATTTCATGTGATAAACCTCATGTTGGCCCTATGATGGATGTAAATGACGAGGGTCAATCTACTGCTCAACAGTTGAGGCCTGATATTACAAACACTACAACCCCTAATGTTGTGACTATAATTAGTTTAGGATGGAATGTGAACAAGGGAATAGAATATAATACTCCTAAGAAAGCTTGCCAACTAATGATGCAAGTGATCTAGGTGGTTATGATGTTGTTATAACTTTATTTGATGTATAGAAGCTTTTCCTATGTTTACAAATAAGGTAACAATCAAAACTTGATGCCAAGGTTCCTAATGAGGTTATATTTTATATTTGGTTACCGTTGGACTTGGTTAACGAGGTTACGAATAAAATGAAAAATTCGCTATATGGATACTTTATTGGAAAATTATTGGATATCCTTGTTGTGGAATGGTTTGTTCGCAACAATTGGAAAAAGTATGGTTTGGAAAAAGTAACATTGACGAAAGGTTTTTTCTTCTTTTATCTATTCATAGTGTTGATTCGGTGCTTAAAGAGGGACCCGGATGAACATAGTATCCTCATATTCTTAATAAGTGGTCTTCCTTCGCAACTTTTCTTAAAGAAGGACTATCTCGAGTTCCTATTTGGGCAAAGTTTCATGATGTCCCAGTGGTAGTCTACAATTCTGATTGATCAAGTCTGATCGCCACCAACTTTGGAAACCCGATGATGTGTTACTCTTATAATAATTCCATGTTTTTGGAATCATAGGGTAGATTTTATTAAGCAAGAATTCTTATTGATAATTGACGTTGTAGTGGTTTTTTTTGAAAACTTGGTTATGGGTGTTCCTAACATTGATAAAACTAGATATACTAAAGAAAGCATTCGTGTAGAGTACGAGTGGAACCCTCGACGTTGCAGTACTTGCCTTTTTTTGTCATACTGATGTTGATTGTCTAAAAGCTCTAAAAAGAATGGTAAATATGGTGGAAATAGGTAAGGATAGAATATCTAGAGTTGATGAGGAAGGTTTATTGTAGGCAAAAAGAAGAAATCGGTTTGCTTCAAATAGGTTTCGATGAAACCCAAAACCAGTTTCCAACTTAAGTCTAAGATACTGAATTCTAAGTTGCTTATTAAGAAGACGACGTATGGTAACCCGAGTAAGACGATTTGTAAGAGGAATATTTTAACTCCGGTTACTCATAATGTTTCTATTAGTAACTCATTTGACGTTTTAATTGATGATCAATTTTTTAATCTCAAAGTTGGTACGGTTAGTAAGGCATCCACATCATGTATGAATGTGGAAGGGCAAAGGGCTACCCTTGTTGTCAAAAAGATTATTAAGATTGAAAAACATTTAATGGAGGGAATCTGTGTACTTATGTATGAAGTTGGAAAACGTTTAAAAAGTATGATCAGGAGATGGTTAATCCTGATAGTGATGATAAGGTTGCATTTGTCCATAATGAAACGAAAAATTTAATGGCGGCTAACACGACGAGGATTGGTTATGGTACATTAAGCTTTCTTAAAAAATGGAGAGAAACTTATGAGTTCAAGTATGACCGCATGATAACATGTATGATAGTCATGATATACCTTATTATATTCACGCTAATGCGTACAATTTGGGTATAAATGTACAAGGTAATTCGAACAAAATTTTCTTAATTTTATTAAGTTACTTGTTTCTTTGTTAATATGTGCATATTCCTGTAACGAAGTAGTTTTCCTACGTAATGGGTTGAAATGTGGGATTCACTCACATCCATCGGGTACTTAATAGTTTTTTGGTGTACTGATATTTACTGAGAAACCCTTTTGTTAATGCAAGCAATGCCTAAAAACATTATTAGTTTTAACAAATCTTTCTTAGTTTTGATCACGACAAAGTATAGACATTTATCGTCAAAGACAACCGAGAGACGAATTATTCAACAAACACTATCATCAAGTTAATAATCATTTAAGTCTTACACAAACATATCATGTTTAGTGATCATAAAAAGTGATTAACCTTAAAACTCACATTTTGACAAATGTGAAAAATATTTTAATAAACTTTATTTTTAAGAAAATGTTTTATGTTAGCCTTAAAATATTGAGTCAAACAAGAATGATTGGTCATAGGTTTGTATTGTAATATTTATTAGAACTTTGTAATAGTTAGTTAAAATAGTGGTGACATTACGGGCTTGATGATTAGCTTAAAAGACCTCTTTCAAGGTACTAAGCATTTATTCAAGCCCGGCCCAAAACAATATAGTCCATTAGAGAGCTCGCATGTGGGTGAACTATATAAGCACCCTCCTAGCATGTTAGGAGGGTGGATGATCTCATAATTCTTAATCTAATTTCCCAAGTTAATCACCATCTTCTCTCTACTTTCTCTCACTACTTTCTATCTCTAAAATTCATATCTTTTACATCTCATTTCTTTAATCTATCATCATATTATTAGGGAAAACAATTGGTATCAATCTGCATGGGGTAGATTCGTGTTTAGTTTGTGGTTATCATTTTTGATTTCGTGTGATTTTCATCTTAAAATCATCTCGTATAAAATTTTTTTGTGTTTTGAGCTCAAAATCTTCATACAAATTGCCTACAAAGTTGTGGTAGGAATTTGTGTTCTTCATTTTGATGATTTCCACGAAAATATTGGAAGTTTTGGCTTGAGTTTTGGGTAAAAATTCGTCATTTGTAGTTTTTGGTTAAACTATTTGGAATCTGTGTTTTATTTAAGTCGGTTAACTAGGGTTTAGAAATATTCCGAATTAGGTGGGAAAAAGGGGTATTCCGAACTAGGTCAAGGTTGGGTTTCTTCATATTCCGGATAAGGTGGTGTTTCTTTGTATTCCGAACTAGGTGAGAAACTTGTATTCCGAACTAGGTGAGAAACTTGTTTTCCGAACTAGGTGAGAAACTTGTATTCCGAACAAGGTGAGAAACGTGTTTTCCGACTTGCTTTAGTAAGTGGGATTCCGAATTAGTTAAACATCACATATTCCGGATTAGGTGTAGGACACGGATTCCGAACTAAGTGTGGATCTTGGATTCCGAACAACGTGAAAAATATTATTCCGGATTACGTGTTGACTACATATTCCGAACTAGGTCTTGATCACATATTCCGAACTAGGTTTTGATCACATATTCCGAACTAGCTTTTGATCTCATATTCTGAACTAGGTTTTGATCACATATTCTGAACTAGGTTTTGATCACATATTCTGAACTACGTGTTGAACTTGGATTCCGATTTAAGTTCAAGATTTGATTCATGATTGGATCCCGGATTAGGTTCAGAACTTGGATTCCGAACAAGATTGGGTTCAAGGATTCCGGATTAGGTCAATTTTTGTAATTCCGAATTAGGTTGAGTTCATTGGATTCTGAATTGTTCTTTGAAGATTTATTCCAACTTATTCTAAAATTTTCATTCTTGAGATGGATTCTACCACTGAATATCGTGTTACTACTGAATATTGGGTTCAAGTATTCCGTGTGATTTTTTGGTTAAGAATTTTTGGTTTCATACGAAGACATTGTTTGGGGTTTTCACACCATTTCTTGAAGTTTCAACCACAATCTACTCACAACAACATCTACTTAAGATCCTATTCACTTCACTTTATTCTTGAGATGGATTCTACTACTGAATATCGTGTTAGTAATAACAACATCATGGTGGCGGGTAACAAAGAGAGACCACCAATGCTTGTGACTGGTAGATATGCACAATGGCAATCACGATTCCTTCGATATCTTGACACCAAACCCAATGGTGATGTTCTTCGACGTTGCATCAAAGAAGGACCTTATACTCCCACTACAATCACCATTCCTGCAATTCCAGCAACCGACTCTACGACCGGTTCCGATGAGAAAACAGTTGAGGAAACATATGAGAACACTTCGAAAGAGAAACGTGCTTGGATTGATGCAGAAAAAGAGGCAATCTATTTGATTTTAAGTGGGATTGGGGATAATATTTACTCAACGGTTGATGCATACTCTACTGCTAAAGAGATGTGGTTTGCCACTGAACGCTTGCAACAAGGTGAATCACTTAACAAGCAAGATGTCAAAACTAACTTGTTCTGGAACTTTGGTAAGTTTACTTCATTGGATGGGGAATCAATTCATTCATATTACTCAAGGTTCTACAAGATGATGAATGACATGACAAGAAACAATTTACAAGTCTCCACCATGCAAGTCAATGTGTAATTTCTACAACAACTTCAACCTGAGTGGACACGATTTGTAACTTTGGTGAAACAACAAAGTAAGTTAGACGAGGTCAACTATCACACGCTCTTTGACATTTTGAAACAATTTCAGAATGACGCAAATGAACTTCGAGCTGAAAGGATAGCAAAGACTGCTAATCCACTTGCTTTGGTGTCTACCAATCAACACACTCAAGATCATCGCTCTCATGCTCCAAAATCATACTCCACAACATCATCCTCACCAAGGTACTCCACTACATCCTCCTCACCAAGATACTACACTTCATCTAAGTATTCTGCTCCCACACGATCACGAGACAAAGAACCAAGAGCACCATCACCATCACCTGAGCCATCATCTGAAGTGGACAACAATGAAGAACTAGCTCAGAAGGATAAGGAGATGAAGCAAAAAATTGCTTTTATTATGAAGACCTACAAGAAAATCTTCAAACCCACCAACAACAATCTTCGAACATCATCAAATACAAGGAACCAATATGTTGAGAGTCCTCGAAGGTATGACACACGTCAACGTGATGAAAGTCCTCCAAGGTATGATCGACGTAATCCAACACATGTTGAGGGTTCTGCTCGGTATGATCGACAAACTGATAAGCATGATGCTCAGAGGATTGCTACTGCTGCTGGGAATAGGGAAACTGTTGGTACTCAAGTGGTTCAACAAGGTGGGATTAAGTGCTTTAATTGTCAAGGCTATGGGCATATGGAAAAGGAATGTAGGAAGCCGAAACGGGTTAAATTCTCGGCTGAGGAAGGAGCAATGCTTGATGATACTGATGATGAAGCCTCCGATCAAGAACTTGAAGCACATTACTCGTACATGGCAAAGGTTGAAGAGGTTCTCAACGTCACTGAAGATGAGAATGGTCCTATCTTTGATACTGAGCCAATCAATAAGGTACACACTAAAGAGGAATATAATGTGTTTGGTAATATTCATGAGTATTCTGAGCTACCCAAAGCCATTAATGACACATGTATGATGGAAACGGTTGATAGCAATACCACACCCGATTTATCAGACATGTGCAATAATGAGTCTGAGGATGATCAACATGAAAATGAGTATGATGATGACGAGGAGCGTATTGCGCTTGCTAACTTAATTGCTTCTTTACAAAAAGATGTCAAAGAAACTAGAAAGAGTCAAAAGAAATTAAAGAAGGTAAATGCTACGCTCACTCAAAATTTTGAAGAATGCAAAGCTGATCTAATTAAATCTAGTGAGACCATTGATAGCTATAGAGATCAGCTTCTTCAAAAGACCAATGAGGTTGAGGGATACAAAGGGTGTTTAATTAATGTTAAAAAGGAAGATTTTCAAGAGAAATATAACGAAACTCTTAAGCTTCTTGAACAAGAGAAACGTAATTATAACACCTCTTTGAGTACTGAACGTCACAAAGCGTATCTTGCTACCATTAAAGTCAATGAGCTAACTCAAGTAAGTGGTTTTCTTCAAGAGGATAAAACTAAACTTGTTAATGAAAAGAAAGCAGTGGTTGAAAAAATGGAAAAGGATTTCAAAACTAAACAAGCGAACGACATCAACAAAATGGTGGAACTTGAAACTCAACTTGATGTTTACAAGAAAATTGTTTACAAAACTAATCAATCAGTTCAAACCATGAGAATGTTGGCACCTCGTTCGTTTTTCAAGGATAGACCTAGTTTTGCAAATCCTAAGTACCTTGAGCATGGTCAATCTGAGAATCATCACTTATATCTTGATGAGTCCCAATGGACCGAACTTGATTGTCTTGTTGTTAGGCCCGATAGTGAAGAGACACACAATTTGGAAGAAGAGAGTAGACCAAAATTTAATAAAGAATTTGTTAAACCATATAATTATGCTTATGAAAACAGTCTTTATGGTCTTTTCAAACCGCAAACACAGAAAACTCGTGAGCAAATATTTTTCGAATGTGAACAAATAAGAATTAAATGGAGACAAGTTTTTGCCACTAAGAAAACTAATGTTTCAAAATTTATTGACTATTTGCCATATAAAGCTTCTATAAGCAAGAGTAAGCAAGCACTTAGTATTCTCAAGAGTAATATTGAAAATTTCCAAAAGGTTGTTGATGATGACTGGAAAAAACGTGAACTTTCGAAAGGAGACAAAGAAATTCCTCACGATATAATTGTGCTTGTGAAAAATATTTGATTCCGCTTGCAGAAAGAACGCAAAAACATATTTTGGAATTTGAAACACTAATTAAGAAAGAAATGTTTGATGATTTTAAATATGTGGAATCTCTTGAACAAGAAGTTAACGACCATCAACCTAAAAGAGACGAGTTTTCTACAGCATATGATCTACTCTTACATGAATGTCTCTCAAAAGATATTATGTGTGCTTATATTACATCTTGTGCTGATATTGATGAATATTCTGATGTTGCATGCAAATATCTTGATCAAGTTAAAGAATGTGAACGTCTTGAAACATTAAACTTTCAAATAAAGTTGACCAAAAAGAGTTTTTGTTACTTCAACATAGATATGATTATCTTCAAAAACATTGTCACTCACTTGAACTTGCTTTGCAAAAGAAAGTTGGAAGCTTTTCAAATGATACATCTTTAGAAGTAAAGTTATCTGAGTCATGTCGATTATTAAACGAAAAAAGTATTGATATTTCGGATTTGAAAGCTCAGTTACAAGAAAAAGACATAGCAATAGCAGAGATGAAGAAACTCGTTGCTAAGATGGGTGGGAAAGTTATGGAACCTAGTGTTAAGCAACCTGTTGTTAGACAACCCAATGCCTCTAGAGTGAATAGATCCTCTATCTTGGGAAAACCATCTGCTTTCTCAAATTCTTCGTTTGCAAAACCTGTGTTTGCCCCCAAGATGGATGGAAAGGAAAGGTTACCACATAATCAACCCATAAGGAATGCTATAGCACCAAGCGTTAAGCACAATAATGTGATTAAACTAGGGATGTATAGAATGACCACTAAACCCACAAACAAAGTTAGTCACTCACCTCAGACTTCTAGAAACACTAATATTCGTGTGTCTTCTACTACAGGATTAGTCTCCACTGCTAGTGTTAGCCGGCCTCAGCTTAAGAGCACTCAAGGGAATGATAACGTCTGGAAACACAAGAGTCAAGGGAAGATGACGAAAGTATAAGAACACCCTTGGAATTTGAATGTTTCTAAGAATAAAGAGTCTGTAATCGCATGTAATGACGATTTGAATAATTTGAATGATTTGAATGCTATGTATGTGAAATTTGTTTGTATCAAATGTGGAAAGTGTGCTAATGCTAATCATTCTATGTGTGCTATGAATAATGTCAACGACGTAGAAACTAGAACTAAGAAGCAAGTTGTGATGCCTATTAGTGCTAGTAAACCCAAACACAAAATGAACCATTTTGGTGCAACCCCCACTAAGAAAAGTAATGCATCAGACTCTACCACTAAGAACTCTAGAAGCAGGATTATGGAATTATATGAGTCTGCTAGTAAGTCTTGGAAATGGTGGTTTGCTAATCAATGTCCTCCAGTATATAAATGGATGCCTAAAGTTAGGACAGAAAATGTGACAACGAGTGTTAGTATGCCTTTAAATGTTGGTAAGGACACTAATGATTCTACAATCACAACTAATGTGGTATCCAATTTAGCAAATGCTCCATCGTGTTCTAACTCTTCTACAGGTGATACAAATAATTCTCTTCATACTGGACTCCGGATGCACGAAGCACATGACGGGGAATCTCAAGCTTCTAATTAACTTCGTGGAGAAGTTCCTGGGTACGGTCCGATTCGGAAATGATCAATTTGCACCAATCCTAGGATATGGAGATTTGGTTCAGAGGAATATCACGATCAAAAGGGTATACTACGTCGAAGGGCTCAATCACAATCTTTTCTCGGTTGGTCAATTCTGTGATGCAGATTTGGAAGTTGCTTTCCATTAGAAGACTTGTTTTGTTCCTGATTATGATGGGAATGATTTACTCATCGGTTCATGGAATACCTATCTTTACACAATCTCACTACAAGACATAACTTCATCAACTCCAATCTGCTTCATGGCTAAAGCTTCAACGACTCAGGCATGGTTATGGCATCAACGTCTATCTCACCTCAACTTTGATACCATCAACTTGCTTTCCAAGAAAGATATTGTGAGAGGCCTTCCAAGCTTAAAATTCATCAGAGATCATCTTTGTTCTTCTTGTGAGCTTTGTAAAGCTAAACGAAGTAGCTTTAAAACAAAGACTACACCAAGCTCTAAAGGACGGTTAGATCTTATACATATAGATTTGTGTGGTCCCATGCGTGTTCATAGTATCAATAGATAAAATATGTTATGGTCATTGTCGATGATTACTCAAGGTACACATGGACTCACTTCTTGAGGTCCAAGGATGAAACACCCGAAGTTCTCATCAGCTTTCTTAAACTGATAAAACGTGGTCTTCAAGTTGTTAAAGTGGTTCGTACTGACAGAGGTACAAAATTTTTGAATTCAAATCTGAGAAACTATATTGAAGTCGAAGGAATTGAACATGAAACATCTATTGCTGGAACACCCGAACAAAACGGCGTTGTTGAAAGATGAAACCGTACTTTAGTTGAGACTGCTCGAACATTATTATCTGCTTCAAAACTTCCACTATACTTTTGGGCCGAAGCCGTGTCAACCGCATGCTACACACAAAACCTCTCCTTAATTATCCCAAGACACGAAAAGACACCATATCACATAATTCATGATCGAAAACCTTCACTCAAACACCTTCACGTTTTTGGATGTACTTGTTACATAATACGAGATGGTGAAAATTTGGATAAGATGAAAGAGAAAGGTGATGCATGTATTCTTGTGGGATATGCAACTCAGTCTATGGGGTATAGAGTATACAACAAGAGAACAAAATTGATAGCCGAGACTATACACATCCGATTTGATGAATTAAAAGAAATGACACTTGAACAAAACAATTTAAGTCGCGATCCACAACGACAAATGACTTCCTTTCACAACCGCACGGAACTCAGAACTCAAGACCACAGCAATGAACCGTCAAGTTCAAAGCTGGTTCCACAAAGTGTTCCAAGAGCAGATATGACAGTCAACACGAAAATTGAAGAGTTGGAAATGTTTTATAGACCAATGTATGATGAATATTTCACGGGGGCGAAACAAGTTGTATCGAATTCTTCGCTGTCACTCATGATAAGAATGATGATACCGATCATCGTCAACAAAAGGATACAACTACATCTCCTTCAACACCGGTTGCTGCAGAGTTACTTCCTCAGAATATCACATCAACAACCGCTCCAACAACATCCAAAACTAATGTCATTGCTCCAGAGAACACAAATCAAGCAGACAATGCATTATCTGACGAAGACGAATTTATCAACCCATTCGGTACATCTGTACACGAAACTAGAGAGTCTTCTACTCGCCATGTTGATCCGTCAAATATGAACACGTTCTACCAACGACATCCTTCAACACATCATTGGACTCGAGATCATCCTTTGGTTCAAGTAATTGGAAACCCTTCACAGCTCGTTCGTACAAGAGGACAGCTTAACACCGATGGTGATGTTTGTATGTTCGCACTCGCCGTGAGTTCTGCTGAACCGAAAAACATCAAAGAAGCCATGGCTGATCATGCTTGGATTGAATCGATGACGGATGAACTTCAACAATTTGAAAGACTTAAAGTCTGGGAAGTTGTTGACAGACCATACGATGTAATACCATTAAATCTTCGATGGATCTGGAAAAACAAGATGGATGAAGAGAACACGACCATCAAGAATAAATCTAGGCTAGTGGCTAAAGGGGATGGACAGAAAGAGGGTATTGATTTTGAAGAATCATTTGCACCAGTAGCTCGTATGGAAGCGGTCAGGATTTTCCTTGCTTATGCTGCACATAAGGGATTTATCGTTTATCAAATGGACGTAAAGACGGTGTTTCTAAACGGTCCTTTGAAGGAAGAAGTCTATGTCACTCAGCCGGAAGGATTCGTCAATCCTCATTATCCTGACAAGGTGTATCGTCTCCACAAAGCACTTTATGGACTCAAGCAAGCTCCGAGGGCGTGGTACGACGAGCTCTCGAAATTTCTGGTTTCTAGAGGTTTCTCAAAAGGTTCATTGATCTAACTTTGTTCACTTACAAATATGGGGATGACATTTTGCTTGTGCATATTTATGTTGATGACATTATTTTCGGGTCTACAAACCTAAAACTATCAAAATAGTTTGAAAAAGTAATGCACAACAAATTTGAAATGTCTATGATGGGAGAACTAAAATTCTTTCTAGGAATTCAAGTCCACCAATCCCCAAGTGGTATCTTTATCAACCAAGCTAAGTATTGTCAAGAGATAATCAAAAAGCATGGTATGACCTCATGTGACCCTGTTGTGACACCATTGACAACCACATCCCTAGATGCTGATCTAGAGGGAGATGCCATAGATCAAATTAGATATCGTTCCATGATCGGCTCCCTCATGTACTTAACAGCAAGACGACCAGATATATCACATGCAACGTGTTATTGTGCACGATATCAAGCACGACCCACTAAAAAGCACCTCAAGGAGGTTAAACGGATCTTTCGGTACCTTAAGAATACCATTCACATGGGACTTTGGTATGCGAGGGAAACCGGTTTCTTTCTAACGGCCTATTCAGATTCTGATCATGCACGGTGTCTTGATATACGAAAAATTACTTCTGGTGGTGCACAATTTCTAGGTCAAGATAAGCTTGTGGGATGGTATTCCAAGAAGCAGGATTGCACATCATTGTCATCAGCCGAAGCGGAGTATGTGTCTCTATCTGTGTGTTGTGCTCAAGTTCTTTGGATGAGAACACAACTCATGGATTATGGCTTCCACTTTGATAAAGTACCTATGTACTGTGACTCAAAGTCTGCCATAGCCATCTCCTGCAATCCGGTACAACATTCCTGCAAGAAGCACACTGAGGTCAAATATCACTTCATTAAGGAACAAGTTGAAAAGGGTATTGTTGAATTATACTTTGTTGGAACTGATTAACAATTAGCTGACTTGTTTACAAAAGCTCTTTCAAAAGAGAGGTTTGTGTATCTTGTTAGGCAAATTGGTATGAGATGTTTGACTCCAGTAGAACTGGAGATTCTGGTAAAGAATCCTGCTTGATTCATCTATCAAACATCTACATGTAAATATTAATGAAAAAGCAAAATACAAAATGAAAAATATTTGAAAATCCTAAAATATTCTTCTCGACATGTCTTTCAGTATCGATAAATGGACGTACCTAGAAATGTCGCTCAATAATGACACAGGTGTGTACATAAAGCTCGAATGAAAGTTGTAAATATTTTTCAAAACATGTCATTTCTATCTTTTATAAAGGAAATTGTCTTTTTTGGACAATATTTCTAACAACGGGTAGAGCAATCTATCTTAGGTTGAGCTAAACATTCAACATTTTGAGCTCAACATATTGGCTTGTAATAACTTTCAGATTGCAACCCGGATCTAAATTCATGGGGGAGTGTACGCTTTCGTGCCCTTACCCTTAGCAAAAGAAGTTAAATCTTCTTACACTTGAGTGGATTCGTCAAGACATTCTAAGTCTATGAACTCAAGTTTATGCGGTAGAAAAACCTTTTCGCTAAAAAGAATTGTTTTTTTAAAGCGTTGAACACAATTTTTTCAAGAATTTCTCAATGATATTCAAAATCTTTCAAAAATTGTGTGTTCAACAACTCCTATCCTCAAAAGTTTAATGTGGATCATATCCTCGTAATGGCAATTCCATTGGATCAATTTTTGAGGGGGAGCATTCTAAGTTCATGCTAAGTTTGACACATTTTTCTCCCGAAAGTTTTTCAAGATTCTTCTACACAATATATATTTTAATCAAATTTGATATCTCTAATATCAAACGATTTTATATATTAGATACAGGGGGAGAAAATGTGATTAAAATCTGATCTAAAGACTCAAGCACTCATGGTTACGATCAAATACCCACAACATCTTTAATTTACGACGTTATTGGTGTCAAAAGGGTGGTTAGGTTTACGTCCTATGATCCAACCAGAACCGGAGGGATCTTCGCAGGGACAATCCAATAGATTATTAGAAGTCCTTAGGAAAGATGGAGTAGAATGTGAACGAAGCTGAATGCCGACTAAGTACTGATGATAGCACTGGAACAATCACAACAAGGTGCTAGTAATGATGTCTTGGTAAGCATTGAAGGGGTTGAAGAATGAAAAGGAAATGTAAGGATAAAGGGTGTAAAGAAATTAGCCCTCCATACAACTTAGGCAGAAACCGAGTCAACACATCATGAAGACAACGCATCATAGACCCAATGATGTAATGCACAACCCCTCCCCAGCTAACTTAGGCTTCTCTTAAAAGAAGTTTGTTTTATTGTCACGGAGATCAACACGATTTCTATTGACTTTCTCACTCCGAGATAGTTGATATTGAATAGGTGGCATCTGCTCCAGCCTCCGACTACTAAAATTTCACAAATCGAGTCTAGAGCCAAGATATCAATCAAATCTCGTTAGGACACACGGATGAAGATCAAGAGAGTCCTATGCTATATCCTTGCGATATTGCTAGAACACTCAGAGTGATACTACCTAGTATTTACAATGATGAGTGGAAATCCTTCCAGTGTTAACATCAAACAGCAATGCGGTAGGTCATGTGTAAGATTCTTTATGAATTGAACATATGTAAAACTGAAAAGCAACAGTGGTTTGTTTCTTTATCGATTCAAACTCGTTTCAGGTTTCTACGCAATATCTTTATGGTCTTGCCAGAACATTCAGAGTGATATTTATTAATATTCACAATGATGAATGGAAATCCTTCTAGCGTCAACATCAAACAGCGCTACGGTAGGTAACTTGCGAGATTCTTATGAATCAAGCTTGTGTCAACTAGAAAGCAACAATGGTAAGATTCTTAATGAATCAAACTTGTTCCAGGAATTTGAAATGACGACTTTAATCTAGCGGATATTTATCCAATTGATTCACTATTTATGTTCGCAGTCTTGCTTTGAGACGGCTGAGTTAAGAGAACGGCTAGTACAGCCGCGAAACCTTGTCAAGGAGGTTCTTAATTGAATCTACCTAATCACAGGTACGATATTTAATATCGTGTAATGGTCTTCACCGACAAGAGGTAAAACGCGGACGAATGTCAAAGCCATTCAGTCCGTATCTAAGTTTTGTCTCAAGAAGGTGATGATACGGTGTACTCAGAAAAGTCAAAGATTCAAAATATTGATCCCAAACTTAGATCGATTTAGCTTGTGTAAACGAGATTAAATCAAGTTAAACACGTAGAGAAACTTTGTTTTATATGAAACAATTCAAGTATTATGCGGAATTAATACTCAAACAAGAACACACAAACAATATAAACCAAACTTTCACTTTGATTGATAAATCAAACATGCGTACAATGAAAGTGTAAAACGTATGAAAAACATATATTAAAACAAAACCTAAGGGCCTCCTTTTATAGATTAAGGAACCTTGTTCAAGAGTCTACGTATCAGCTATTCTTGGTAAAGATAAACATAAGAAATACATTGTCGATTATATCTTTACTAGAAACATACTAGAAACATAAAACGTGTAGACTAAGTCTTCTATCAGTGCTTGACTTCTTCTTATCAACGCTTGACTTCTTCCTGTCAACGCTTGTCCCGTCAACGCTTGATTTCTTCATATAAACGTCCAAATTTCTCTTGTCAGCATCCAAGTGTCTTGACTACATTTTATACCCAACAATCCTCCCCTAAACTTGATATCTACTCTAGTAATCAAGTTTCTGAATAAAAACTAAGCACTACCAATTGATCTGTTAATTTCATTATGTGCAGTATGTTGATCCCAAACTCAGATCTTAAACCTTAATAGCTTGTTTAAGGGTTGTGATAGAAAGAATAAATTCAATCTAACACTAGAGAAACTTTGCAAGGCAGAGTAACTAAACAAGATGCGGAATATAGTGTTTAGCACAAGAAGAAAATGATTAAAGCAAACGTTGAACTTTAACATATCAAAGATATACGAATACCTAATAATGGTATTAGGGTTACAAAAACCTTAAAGTATGAAATGAAAGACAATAGAGAAAGACACACTCTGCATGATAACCTAGTGAGTCCTTTTATAGGCATAAGGACTCACGTACAAGATTACTACTAACAAACTTGGAAAGTATTAAGGAGTAGTAACAAAAACGCGTAAAAATCTATTCCAAGTTTATCTCTAGCGGCAGGGCCTTTGACTTCAGCAAAGGAACCAATCCCCCTGCCTTTGTTATTTGGCAGGGGGAACTTACTCTTGCAGGGGGACGAATGACCAACTAGCAGGGGTAACAAATATACATAGATTTATTCCCAACAATCCTCCCCTAAACTTGTGCTTTTTCCTAAAGACAAGTTTCTAAATAAATACAAGTTGATGAGGGTGCTTACAAACTTTCTGGCCAAATCTGACTATGCATCATCCTTACCAGATCATAAGCAACAGGTGTTTTAGCATCTATAATCAAGTCAGCCTATGCTAATTTCTTCAAGGTCTCCTGAGTGAAGGGATAATAACGATGGTTGATCAAATACACACTTACTCCTTCCATTACTATCTCATAGACCCCATAACTGGTAAACAGCTTCCAATACAACAAATTTCCTTTATTCACTGCATCAAATATAGGATCAAATAACTCATGCTCATACATCCTATGCATGCACTCCCAGATCACCCAATCCTTCTCCACACCATCCATGGTAGGAGGTTTTCCAGCAAAGGTCTTTTTCAAAATCTTCCACAGATATTCTAAGTCCTCACTATCCAAGGTTTGAAACATGACATCTAGACTTAGAAATTTTTGTGCTGTATTGTAAGCTCTTGTAAGCTTCTACCAATTCCTCCCTTTGTGTTCATAAACAACATATTCTATTATAGCAAACTTCTTCCCAAGTTCACTAGGTGAGATATCATCATTTTCCTACACAATTAGCTGTTTATCAATTTCTTCATTTGAAGGATGTTGAGACTCCTTAGTAACTATGCCAACTTTCTCCATTCTCTTGAGTCTTTTGGCTGCCCTTTGTGTATTGAGTACATATCTCTCAATTGCTGGAAAACTTTCACCTGCTTGATGTGATACCCCTGCTTGTGATGATGCACCTGCTTGGGATGATGCACCTGCCTGTGTAGTTTCCAAAGTTATTCATTCAGCCTTTCTTTTTCTGGATTCCCTAGCTTTCTGTAACTCTTCACTTTGCCTCATAAGATACTCAACTTCCCCAGGAGAGTTCATAGTCATGAAGTCTTCCACATCATATTCTCTTAAAACTGGTCTGACTGCTCTTTTTATAGCCTCAAAACTCATGTATGTGAAATCACTATCCTTCCACTTCTTATAACTCTTGATCAAAACTTTGTAGTGTTCAAGTCTCCCCTTCTCAGACTTCAAATATTTCTCTCTCTGAATTTGATTTGCCCTCCTTTCCAGATATTCAGTTTGATATTTGTAAACAATGCAAATGAATTCATACCTGTCTTCCAAAGGAGCATTTATTAACTCCTTTTCCCATTGATCTAGATACTCTTGAACATGAGGCACCCTTTCATCCAACTCCCTATGCATAATTTCAACCTGCTTAAGCATTTCTTTAGGCCTCATCTTTTGCATTCTCTGATCCTGCATATCAATCTCCTCTTGTTGTAGCTTGAGAGCTACCTGTGCATCATGTGCTTCTTGAGCCCTTTGCTGTTCAGGAGTTCTATCCTTGTATTTCCTCTTGGGCTGTTCAACTATGATCCCTTTTCCCTTGTCTTTTGGATCCACTGTTGGTGCTGATTTGGCTCTAGGTGCAGGTTCTTTAATTGTAATTCCCTTATGAGCTGGTTTCCTTCTAATTTTTCTAACAAAAGTTTGAGTAATAGGCTTAGCAGGGGAATGACTTACATCAGTGGGATCAACAATAGCAAGGGAAACTTTTGAAGCAGGGGCTTCTTCTTGATTGCCCATAGTTAACAGTGTTTGAGCAATCTCTTTAGTTGTACTCCCCTTATCACTTCCTTTATCAGCACTTCATTTCTCAGTCCCTTTCTCAGCACTTGCTATCTTTCCTTGTAAACCACCAGGATATGAATAATACTGAGTAGACTCTTCTGTATTAGGAACTTCCTCCCCTTTGGAAGCATCCTCATCTATATATATTATAAGCCTGGGCTTTCTCCTCCCCTCAAGTGTGGCAAGTCTGGTTTCCAAATTATTGATAACCAGACCTTGCTTTTTGACATTTTGTACAAGTTGTGCATTATGCTTTTTCAAGCTCATGCACATTTTCGTCAATTCCAAAATGGTCATAGGTTTCATGTTGCTCTAAAACCTAGAAGGGGATTGCTCCCCTTTTTGGATATCATTGAGTGAGGGAGAGGACTTACTGATGGTGTCACTATCCTGCTCACCCCTTGGGGATGAGACAGTAGTGGCAGCAAAACCCTTAGTGTGCTCCAACCCCTTGGAGGCTCTCCTCTATGCTACTTGTGAAGATTCACCAAGCAAGGGAGACCTGGAAAACCTGGATTTAGATCTCCTTTCATGTTGTGGATCAGCAGGGGGTAGAGTACTGGCAGGGGGTAGTTTCTTGGCGGGTGAATCAGAAGGTTTGTGTGTGGTTGTTTTTGTCTTGGCTTCTTCCTGTCTGATTTGTTTCATCATGATTGAAGTGAGGGGAATAAGCCTGCCAGAAAATTGTGGGGATGGTTCAAGAAGTGTGGTGAACAGTTTGGTAGTATGCTTGGTTGCTGAAAAGTAGTTTTTATGTGAGATTGGACCATGTTCACTCATATTTAGCAGAAATTCTATAAACCTTGGGTACATACAAAATTTTGAATTGCTTGAAACATTTTTTACCATCCCTTTGAAAATCATTTGAGAAAAACAATACTTCCTCCCTGTTGCTAAGCAAATCAGGGCAGAAGCTATCTCGCTACCAAATTCATTGAAAGAAGTGGTTTTAGGTGACAAACATTGTAAAATTATATGAATCAAATATTTCCAATGTGGGGAAAACTAACCTTTAGCAAACTTACATTTTTGGTCAGCAGAAAGAGTATACCCCAATTTAACAAGACCCTCAAAGATGTCAGCCTCAGGTAGGTTGGTTATCCCATCCTCATCATCAAGAAGGAGTTTGTCTCTGATGGAGGCAAGTGAAATCACCTTGGGATGACCATCTACTGTGCTATGAATTGTGACCTCTCCATTCACTGTTTTGGTCATGGATTTAGACCAAAACTGCTGAATGTGTGAGGTGTAAATCCTAGGGTTGATGAGAAGGGCCACTCTAAAATACGAGGATTTTCGGAAAAGCCACAACATCAACAAACTCTGCTGGTTCATCATGTAATAAAGCAATTTGATTATGATTAGCAGCAATTTTGAGAGGCATGGTAAAGGTTGAAAACGTTTTGAAGGTTTATAATGGTGAGAGTTAGGTGGGATTTAGTGGAGGGAGAAAGATGGACCTGCTGGTGAAGGGAATTAAGTTTTTATAGGCGAATTGAAGAGCTGTGATTGGACCAAATTTTCAAATTGCAAAAATATCAAAGATAAATCTTGATAAAAAAGTAATTTATTTGAAATAATAAAGAAAAGATTACAAATCAGCGAAGAAAGCGCCTTAAATATCTTTTGAAAACAATAAAATATTCCCTAACCAAAATTTTAGCAAGCAGGCCCAATGGCTATGAACAGGGTAACGGTATTGTCGGTGAACGGTCAAACAGGGGAATGTTGTTTAAGCAGGGGAAGCAAAAGGTGAAAGCAGGGGAAACTTTCCTAGGGGTATTAGACTAATCATGAAGAGATTAATGCTAACTAGCTCTGCTCTAATGCACATCCTTGTATACACAAGGTAGATACACAGAAACTCAAGAGTCCTCTATTCAGCAATGATCTAAGCATAAAAAGTTAACACATAAGTCACCCTGCACCTGGTCAACCCAAGAAAATAAGCATACCCTAGTCACCAGCCCTACCATTTCCCTTATGTATGGTCAATTTAGTCTTGGCAATGTGTACCTCACATCTACACCTAAACAGCAAGCTGTTTTGATATAGAAGTACAAGTACACATTACAGTGCCTCAAGGTTTCAGAATTCTGACAAGCTTTGCAGCAGGTCTTCATCACCCTGAACCCTTACTCACCAATGGATATGATCTAAAATCATATATGAGCATCCTAAGGATACCCTCAGTCCTAAAAGTGTGACCTAACCTCCCCTGAAACATAGAGCATATACCCGATTCACCCATGAATGTAGTATGCACCATTTGGATCTCTGCATTTGTTAGTCTAAAACCACATATAACCACTTTTTAAAAAGAACAAACCCGTTTTAAAGAGAAAAACTCTCTTAGCAGGGGAATGAACGCCCAGCAGGGGGATCTTTGTTCAAAAGAAGTGGAATGAAAAATGATGGAAAAATTGACTAACATTAATACAACAACAGCAATAAAGCAACCCTGGATATACAAGACATAATAGACATCAATTTTTAGGGAGAAACCATTCTAATACCTGCAACAAGGTACTGAAACCTCCCCACTTCAAAAGCTTTTGTTAAAAGATCAGAAACATTAAGTTCTGTATCAATTTTCTCAGGGACAATTAGGTATTTTTTAAAACAATCTCTGATAAAATGATGTCTTATTTCAATATGTTTAGTCTTGCTATGAAAAACAGCGTTCTTAATAATGAAAATGGTGTTGTTGTTGTCAATAAATATCTTGGTTTTAAGAAAGTTATACCCATAATCAAGCAGTTGATTCTGAACCCAATGTACTTGACCACAACATGCAGCAACTGCTATATACTCAGCTTCAGTTTTTGATGTGGCCATAATAGTCTGTTTCTTACATTGCCAAGATATAAGTCTACTTCCCAAAAATTGGCATCCACCTGTTGTAGACTTCCTATCATTGTTGTCACCAGCATAGTTACTATCTGAGTAGGATATCAACTAAAATGGTGACTCTTTAGGATACCAAAGTCCTAAGGTTGGATGGCACTTTAGATACCTAAAAATTCTCTTTATAGCAAATAAATGACACTCTGTTGGTGCCACCTGGTATCTTGCACATAAGCAGACTGCAAACATGATGTCAGGTCTGGATGTTGTGAGGTACATGAGAGACCCAATCATAGACTTGTAATTCCTGACATCTATAAGTTTTCCAGGACCATCTTTGCCCCATGGATGATCCTTGTCCTTTGGTGTAGTCACCTTCTTTCCCTCAGACATGCCAAACTTCTTCACAATTTCAGCCACATATTTGTCTTGTGAGATGAATATCCCATCTTTCCTCTGCTGAACTTGTAACCCCAAAAAGAAGTTTAACTCTCCCATGGCAATCATTTGGAATTTATCCTACATCAACTTGGCAAACTCTTTGCTAAGCATAGAGTTTATAGAGCCAAAGATGATATCATCAACATAGACTTGTACCAACAGAAGGTCACCCTTTTGTTTCTTGATAAACAGGGTCTGATTAATCTTCCCCCTGTTGAAGCCATTATCCAATAGATACTTAGAAAGAGTTCCATACCAGGCCCTGGGATCTTGGTGAAGTCCATACATAGCCTTTTTCACCTTGTATACCTTGTCTGGATGTTCTGGGTCTTCAGACCCTGGAGGTTGCATAACATAGACCTCTTCATCAATGGTGCCATATAAAAAGGCACTTTTTACATCCATTTGGAAAACAGTGAAGTCCATAAATGAAGCATAAGCAAGGAATAATCTAATGGCTTCAATCTTGGTAACTGGAGAAAAGACTTCCTCATAGTCAATGCCTTCTTCCTATGTATATCCTTGTGCCACCAATCTTGCTTTTTTCCTGACAACTATACCCCTCTCATCCTTTTTGTTCATGAGAACCAACTTTGTCCCAATAGGCCTTGCCCATTTTGGACAATCTACTAGAATCCAAACCTCTTGAATGTCAAACTGTAAGAGCTCCTCTTGCATGGCTTCAACCCAACTTGGATCATTTAAAGCCTGAAAAATATTCTTTGGCTCTTCTTGTAACAAAAATGCAGTAAACAAAAAACACTGCATGTTGTCATGGTTAAACTTCATGGTGATGTTAGCAATGAAGTTGTGCTCCTTTGCTGTATACCTTGTATGTCTAGGGGCTTCAGGATCACCGATGATTTGAGAGATAGGGTGATCCTTATTGATTCTGTAGGTAGGCTGCATGATTACTTCTGTTTCATTCTCTTCCAAATCAGAATTGATGGGGCTATCTTGATTGGGAAAGAACTCCTTAAAAGAGTTTCCAAAAGATACAGCATGACCTAGAGATGGGTGCTGATGAGCTGAATGCAGCTCTGCTTCCACTGCTGGATATAAGAGGACCATCAAATATGGGTGTAGATGAGGAAATGAGTGGGGATTCTCTTTCTTCATCATTGATGGCATTAACAACTGGATCCTTTGTAGCAGGGGAAGCAATTGATCTAGCAGGGGAATCCTGGATTCCACTGCTTTCAGAAAGTGACTTAGCAGGGGAAGAGATTTTCTGTTCTTTTCCTTGAGAGATATCATCTTCTTCACCTGTGTTTGAAGCAGTTTCAATGAGAAATAGTGAGGGTACATTCATGTACCTCAATGGTGGCTTCTCAACACCAGTTGGTTCTTGTGTACCTGAAATGTTAGTATTCTGCAATGCAACAGGTACATAATTCATAGATTTTGAAAGAACCTCTATATCAAAGAACCAATCAGGACCTGCTTGAACATCTTCAGGCTTGTCTTCAAGAAAATCCACATGAAGATTTTCTGTTATTTTGCTTGTCTTCTTGTTGAAGACCCTATATCCCTTGCTGTTTAATGAATAATCAACAAAATATCCATCATCCCCCTTTTCACTGAACTTGCCTAGATTGTCAATTGTGTTCAAGATGATCACATGACATCCAAATGGTCTAAAGAAGTCAATTAAAGGAGGTCTTCCATTGAAAAACTGATAAGGGGTCTTGTTGTGTGACTTAACCACAAGTCCCTGTTTTGGACATAACAAGCAGTGGATACAGCCTCAGCCCAAAATATAACTGGAAGTTTGGAATCAGACAGCATAGTTCTTGCTGCTTCAATGAGTGTCCTATTCCTTCTTTCTGCAACTCCATTCTGTTGAGGTGTTCTTGCAATGCTGAATTCCCTATTGGTTCCTTTGTTTATGCAGAAAGTGTCGAATTTCTCATTTCTGAATTCACCACCATTATCTGATCTCATGGTCACTACCTTCATGCTTTTTGATAGTTCAATTTGATTGATGAACCCAATGAGTACATCAGCTGTGTCACTCTTTTCAAACAGAAAGAATGTCCATGTGAACCTTGAAAAATCATCAGTAATCACTAGGCAGTACCATTTCTTCTTTATGCTTGCCACAAAAGTAGGACCAAAAAGATCCATATGTAGTAGTTCCAATGGCTTGGTAGTGGACATACTTGTTTTTGATTTGCAAGATGCTCTATGTTTCTTCCCTTTCAGGCAAGCAACACAAGTATGATCATTGACAAAGGACTTGGAAGGAAGGCCATGAACCAGATTATATTTCACCAGTTTGTTCATGTTCTTAAAATTAAGATGACCAAGTCTTCTATGCCACACTGAACAGATTGTATTTGAGTTCTTTCACCAAGTAGACATTATCAAAGGTCATCCCATTGGTGACAATAGTTCCTTTTCCTGTTATTGTTCCATGCCCATCTCCAAAAGAAACACCATCATTGTCATGCAGGGGCACATTTTTTGTCCAGTCATGCTTCTTGAGCATCCACTATCCCAATATGCTCTATCATCCCTTGTCTTTTTTGTCACCTGCAAAAAGAAAAACAAATTTGTTTTTCTTGGGGACCCAAGCCATTACAGACTTGGATCTACCTCGTGTATTAATGTAGGATAGCTTATCAAAAACTAGAGAAACACCATTAGAATGAGCACCCCTTACCCAAACCCAACAAGCTGAGGCTTTCACAGCTTTCCCCCATCTGCCCATGTTCCTAGAGGGCAAAACTTTGCTAGCAGGGGATACCCCTGGTTTCGCAGGAAAATCCCTATGCTTAGCAGAGGGAACCCATCTTTTGTTCTGGCCTCTATTTATGTGTTGGTAAGGTCTAGGGCCAGATCTATATGTACTATGAGGTGTTGGGTTGGTCATGTAAGTGCTGGTCTTGGGATGAACATCATTCACCTTTCTTAGAGCAGGAACAACATGTTTGTCAGTAACCCTGTTTCTCAAGGCAGGGGCAACATACTTGGAAGGGGAAAATGATTTTGCCCCTGCATTTAGAAGAATGGCTTTAGGTTGCATATCCTTTAAAGGATTTGCAGCCACAACTTCTATTGGTGCCTGATATTCTTGATAAGTGTGATCAAAACTGCCACATGTGAAGCAGGGCTTTGTATTTATCACAAAGTCTTCTCCTAATTGGTGAGACTTTCTGTCATTCCAATTTCTTTGATTACCTCTGACAGACCTATACATACCAGCATATTTAATGCTGGACTTAGAGGACTTTGATCTAGTTTTAGATTTGGGTGAACTACTCTTAGAACTAGAATCACTACCAAAGAGTCATTCTCTTGAAAAGAGAACAGGGTTATCAATTTTCCATTGTTTTAAAGCAATATGTTCCTTTTCAAAGTCCCTAACAATACTAGTTTTCACTAGTGGCTCTTCTGTTTCAAGACTATTAGGTATGTAAGCACTCAAGTCAAATTCAATGTCTTCCTGTTTTTGGAAACAAGAGAGACCAGTCCAAGACAAGTCTTTTCTAGGAAAAGGTGCATGAATATTGGCAGGAGGTGGTGGTATGGTAGCATGCTCATTTTTAATCCCAAAACCTGTTTTGTCCCTAGGAGATTGACCAATTTCAACTGCTTTAGTTAAGTCTTTGGAAGCTTTTCCAAATTTTTCAATAGTTTCATCATCTATCTTTTTATTAGATTTAAAAACTTTAAGTTCAGCAGTCAACTCCTTAATGGAATTATTATTTTCCTTAGTATCTCTCTCTAGAATCACAATGTGATCTCTATAATCACTTTCTCTTTGTTTAAACTCTCTTATGGTGGACTCTAACTGTTCTAAAGCACGTCTGTAATTATCAAGGTCATTGTCACAATTGATATAATCAACTTTTATCTTTCTTATTTGATCATTCAATGACTCAGTATTTTTCCTACAAGCTTTAGTGCAATATGAATCATCGTATACCTCATTGTCTGAGCTGGAACTTGACATGGCCATGAGAGCAAAATCTTCCTCTTTTTCCTTAGCAACCAATGCTTGATTTCTTTCCACATTCTCTGTCATGGAACTCCAATCCCATCCACCTGCTCCATCTATCCCCTGCATGGCTACCATAGCTTTAGCACCAGAATCATCATCTCTGGTTTCCTTCCTATAGCTGCTCCCAGTCTTAGGTCCTTTGCATTCCCTAGAAAAATGACCCTTCTTGCCACAGTTGTAGCATTCAACCTTTGTTTTGTCAAACCCAGCCACATCAGAGGGATTGATTGAGATCTTCTTCCCATAATTCTTGTAAAACCTGTTAGCTCTCATACTAAGCAGAGCCATGTTCCACTTGCTTACTGATTTGACTTAGATCTTCGTGTAACACAGTAGATCCTTATGGCCCTTGGGATGCTATGAAAGCACAAGAAGTGTCAAGACTGAATGTTACAGGCCTTTCTTCATCATAAGATGATCCAGACCTGGTAGCAGGGGAATAAGTAGCAGGGCCTACTTCGATTCCACTGCCTTTGGAGATTCTACTGCTTTGAGATATGAACGCCATGTTAGCAGGGGAATCAATAGATCCACTTGAGTTGGTGGGAATTGTTCCTTTTGACTTCATCTCATTGACAACAGGTTCAAAAACTTTCAAGTTATTGTATATGTAATCAATGTTCTTGTTACTAAGTCATCCTTATTCTGCCAAATAGCTTTGTAGACAAACCATTCCTTCTGAAGGCTGTTAAGGAACCTGGTATTCACCTGCTCTCTTGTCACTTCAATATCAAAGAACTCCAACTGAGCCACCATATCTTGAAGCCTATTGTAAATAGCGCCAATTTATTCATCACCAATTGCTTTGAAAGAAGCAAAATCATCAAGCATTTGATTCTTCTTCTTCTTCTTTATGGCTTCATTTTCTCCAAAAGTTGTGCCTATGGCTTCCCATAGTTCCTTAGCTTAGTTGTACTTTCTGAATCTTAGTTGATGTCTATCAGGTAGAGCCAACAACAATGAACTGTGAGCTCTGACATCATGCCTTATGGCTAGTATTTCCTTATCATTAAGAGCAGCAGATTTCTTCTTGTCCTTACCTTTGGAACTTTCACCTTTCTCTTCTTCCTTGCTATCTTCAACCGCCATCATTTTGTTGAATTGATCACCAAACTCTATGATCTCCCAGAGAACATAGTGTTCCATTTTGAGGTATTGTTGGATTCTGAATTCCCATAGTTCAAAGTTTTCAGGATCCAGCATGGGTAATTTGAGGTTATTGTGGTTGTTGCTGTTTGAGGAAGAGTATGAAGACTTGTTTGAAATGAGGGTTTTGTTCTTGGTTTAGAAAAAGTTTCTCAACAAGCTCTGATACCACTTGTTGATCCCAAACTCAGATCTTAAACCTTAATAGCTTGTTTAAGGGTTGTGATAGAAAGAATAAACTCAATCTAACACTAGAGAAACTTTGCAAGGCAGAGTAACTAAAAAAGATGCAGAATATAGTGTTTAGCACAAGAACAAAATGATTAAAGAAAACGTTGAACTTTAATATATCAAAGATATACGAATACCCAATAATGGTATTAGGGTTACAAAAACCTTAAAGTATGAAATGAAAGACAATAGAGAAAGACACACTTTGCATGATAACCTAGTGAGTCCTTTTATAGGCATAAGGACTCACGTACAAGATTACTACTAACAAACTTGGAAAGTATTAAGGAGTAGTAACAGAAACGCGTAAAAATCTATTCCAAGTTTATCTCTAGGGCAGGGCCTTTGACTTCAGCAGGAGAACCAATCCCCCTGCCTTTGTTATTTGGCAGGGGGAACTTACTCTAGCAGTGGGACGAATGACCAACTAGCAGGGGTAACAAATATACATAGATTTATTCCCAACACAGTACATTTGGGACTTAAACATTGAAGGATGACATGTATTAAGTACTTCCAAGCTGGGGGAAACTCCTGTTTTGAATATTTATTTAAAGATCCCTCCTCAGGGAAAGGATAACCCAAAGCTTGAAGTCCTTGTTCTAGCTCACCAATGGGTAGGGTGGTTATACCATCTGCATCATTAAGATGCAAAGCCTGGCGAACCAAGGCTTCAGTAACCACCCATGAACGCCCATGGACTGTAGCAGTAAATGTAGTCACATTATTAATCGTTGAGGAAGTGATAGTATTCCAAAACTGCTTAATATGAGGGACAGGAATAAGAGGAGTATGAGAAAGTGCTTACCTAATAGGGGATGCATTTAAATACGCCACCATCTGAGTATATTAAGGAAACAGAGCATCATCAGCCTCCAAATAGGCAACCATGTTATGCTGACTTCTGAATCCCAATACCAAATCATTCGGTTTAAACTTAGGCGCCATTGATGTAGAAAGCTGTGTGAAAGATTATGAAAGATGAATATATGTGAAACTTTAGTTAGACAAAAATAAGCAGTTACACTGTTTCAAAATAATGAGCCAAATATATAGGAGAGGTAGGCACATGTGATTGGTCAAAATTTAGGTAGTTATTTTCAAAATATAATGATGAAAATCTTGAAAAAAAATAACTTATCTTGTGCATTAATAAAAAGTTTACCAACTCCCAAAATTACGGCCCCAATTTTCGTCAAAAATAACAACTGGGTAGGACCCAATGAGTGTCAACGGTAAAAAATAACCTATCAACACCCAACGGCTATATTCTTGTCAACGTTGGAAAAAGCCATGTCAACGTCTAAATTGGTCCTAACAACGTTTGGAAATAAAACTGTCAACGTCCAAAAATAAAAATAATAAAAATGAAAAAGGACCTTAACAAAGTAATTTATCCTAATGAAGATAACCTATAGACTGAAAATCACCATAGGGTGGCAAGCACTGTCCAATCATGCACACTTGCTTAAACAAGATAGACATAATTGTCCTCAAGTGTCTCTTGCTAACCAAGATTCTTAACAGTGAAGTTACCTTATAAAATCCTTTGTAACATCCCAGGTAAGCCAATAAAAATCATACCCAAGTCTCCCAACAGACCACATCCAATTCTAGGCCAAAGAGTCTTGGCAGCGTGCATAGTATATCAACTTTGCATGCTACAGTGCCTCATGAGTTAGTAAACTAATTCATACTCACCAGTGGACACAATCTAGAATTATGATAAGAGTACTATATGAATACCCAAAAATTCCTAAAGGTTTCCTAAACCACCCCTTAAACTAAGATATACAAGTTGCTAAAAAATATGCATGTAATAAAAATTTATGTCAAGATAGGAATATAAATATTTCAACCATCATCCATAAACTTAACATGCTCCAATAATGCTCCAAGTATCCATAAGAAACTCTATATCCATTAGTACAATGCTAACAATGCCTGCATAATTAGATCAAAAACCAGAAAAACTAATATGTTGCTAACAACGCCAAATTAACACATAAGAGCGTTAAAATAACCTTTGTCAGCGTTAGACAAATAAAGTGGAAAATCTAATTTGTATAAAGACCAATAACAATGCATATCCTGTACATACTTTTACAATAAGTCCTCAAAACACATATTAAGTAAGATTGATCATTCCAATACTTGTTACCAAGTATTGAAATCTCCCAGCATCAAAAGGTTTAGTTAATAAATCAGCCACATATTCCTTTGTGTCAACCCTATCTGGTTGTATTAAACTTTTTTCAAAACAATCTCTTATAAAATGATGTATAATTTTTATGTGTTTTGTTTTAGAATGATGTTCATGATTTTTAATAATGCATAAAGTACTATTATTGTCTACAAAAATCTTGGTATGCATGAAATTATACCCATAATCCAACAACTGGTTCTGAATCCATAAGACTTGTCCACAACAAGCAACTGCAGCTACATATTCTGCTTCAGTTGTAGATTTGACCACCACTGTTTGTTTCTTGCATTGCCAAGATATCAACCTACTCCCAAGAAATTGGCATCCACCAGTTGTGGATTTTCTATCAAACTTATCACCTCCATAGTCACTGTCTGAATATCCAATAAGATCCAAAGGAGAATCCTTTGGATACCATAAACCCAAGGTGGGATAGCACCTAAGATACCTAAAAATCCTCTTGACAACATGAAGATGACACTCTTTAGGAGTCACTTGTGGCGTGCACATGCACACACAACAAACTAATGTCAGGTCTTGAAGATGTGAGATACATCAATGAACCAATCATTGACCTATAATGCCTGACATCCACCTCTTTTACATCTCCAACTTTTCCCCAAGGGTGTTCCCTATCCATGGGTGTGCTAGCCCGTTTCTCATGTGGAGAAAAGCCAAACTTCTTCAATATTTCTGCTACATATTTGTCTTGAGAGATGAATATCCCATCTTCTTTCTGCTGAACATGTAACCCTAGAAAGAAATTAATCTCTCCCATTGCACTCATCTTGAACTTGTCTGTCATGAGCTTGGAAAAGTCTTCACTCATCTTTGGATTAGAAGAATAAAAAATGATATCATCCACATAGACCTGTACAAGTAAGAAATCCTTACCAGTCTTCTTTGTAAACAAAGTCTGATCTATGGTGCCCCTCTTGAATCCATTTTCCACCAGATAGGTGGACAATGTGACAATCCGTCAGTTTATGGTTGATATTTTATTCTCAAGTATTATTTAAAAACATTATTTTAATGTTATATTATGAACTCACTCATTTTTGGGAAGAAATTTGGATTTACGTCTTGAAGTAGCATCGACTACGTCTAAATCGGAGGATTTTACGTTACGTGCTTACGTTTACATACACCGTTTTGATGACAGTCCGACACTTCAGGAAATAAATTTATCCGTGAATATTATTTTGGAATTTTAAATTTGTGTTGGTTCATAAACTCACAAATTTACGAGAAAAGATTAGGACTTACGTTCATAATTTAACGTCCTTTACGACCAAACCAGAAACCCTAGGTTTACGTATTTACGTTTTTGAACTCAGTTTTTGATGAGACAATATTTATTAGATTCATTTTGTGCCGTTGATTCATAATTATAAAAATGTTATTCGTAAAACGACTTGAGGGCACGTAAATCGAGGAAACTAGAATCGAGGAGTACCCGTAATTAAATGGGGATGAGACTAGATAAACTTTCCCCACCCCCTACACATGGGACGGCCAAAAGAGCACAACACATCAAGGATGTGTCAAGTTTCTACAATAAACTAGGACACTTGTCCTAGTTTACTATCCAAAACGAATTTGCATCAAAACCATCAAGCTAAACCATTTCTCACATAAGCTAACATGCAAACCACTCATACGCCCTCCTTTCTCTCTCTATATGCCGTCCACTTCCACCCTTAAACACCCTCATTTGATAAATTCTAACCACAAAATCTTGTGTTATTCACACATATGATGAAAACCCATTGAAGACTTGTTGATTGGAGGTGATTTTAACAACTATCAAGGAGTTTCCATGAAGATCAAGGGATGATTTTTGGAGAAGTCTACAAATATTTGGTGATCCTAGAAGTGGTGTTGATATCTCATAAGATTGGTTACCCAAAACCAAGTCTTGTTCATCATCAATCCCATCTTTTCATCACTTTGGTGGTATAGAGATTGTTCTTCCTATCCTTTTGTTATTTTGAATATGTAACCTTGTATTTTCTTTATTTATGTATATGTATATGATGATGAATGATAATTAAAAATATTATGTGGGGATCATGTGTTGATAAACTTGGATAAAAAGATGGAAAACTATATGTAAAAGTAGTAAATCTTGCTTAAATTAATAGGCTGTATAAAAACAGTAAACAACCATATGTTAGAAATACGTTTTTACGTATATTAGAAGTATCGGTCACTCCACAATAATATTCATGTTGTAATAGCTCGTAGTTAGATAATAGTTGTTAGTTACTTATTAACTTAAGTAAGAACCGGTCCATGGGCTTGTCATGGACCGGCCCAAGCCCATGTTTAGCTTGGTACTATAAATACCCCTTTCCACTAAGGAAAGGGGTTGGTTGTTGTTTCATTCACATTTCATATTAATAAAATCTTCCATATATTTCTCTCACTTTCTCTCTCTAGTTTCTCTCACTAGAAAACATCAACCCACTTCATAGATTCATAGGTTATCAATTTCTACATTTGGTATCAAGAGCTATGGGGTGATTTAAGGTAAGGATTGTGTTGTTTTTTTAGTTTTTGAATCTATTAGTGATCTTTAGGAAAAATCAATCTTGAATCTTGTTATTTTTGGTGTTTTTGTTATTGGGATTGATTGATAAGGATTGGGTTTAGCTTATTTTGGTAAAAATCATAAAACTTTTTGTGGTTTTGGATCAAAAATCGGGGTTAAAAGCTTCTTTTTAAGTCTCTGAAACAATTTTTTCCAGAATTTTCCGAATAGGATTCCGAATAGGTGGATTTTCAGCATAGAAAGCTTATTCCGAATAGGATTCCGAATAGGAGAGTTTCCGAATAGAAGAAATTTTTCCGAATAGAAGAAATTGTTCCGAATAGAAGATTTTTTCCGAATAGAAGAAATTTTTCCGAATAGAAGATTTTTTCCGAATAGAAGATTTTTTCCGAATAGCCAACTTTTCCGAATAGACACCAATTTTCCGAATAGCCAACTTTTCCGAATAGACACCAATTTTCCGAATAGCCAAAATTAGGAAATATTCCGAATTGCCATCATTCCGAATAGACCAGTTTTTCCGAATAAGCCAAATTGCCAAAATATTCCGAATTGAAGATAACATTCCGAATAGGGGTTTTTCCGCATAAGGGTTATTCTGCATAGAGTTTATTCCGAATAGGGTATTTTTCAGCATAGGATTATTCCGAATAGGCATTATTCCGAATAAGGGTTTATTCTGAGTTTGGGTTATTCCGTATAAGCAAGTTCAAGGGGTATTTGAGTTTTTTCGACGATCTTTAGTGGATTTAATCTTGAGTTCAACCAACACAACACAAATTCTCAACCTTTCTTCACTGCTCGATCAAACGATAATCTTTGAGTCTGTTAAGTGATCACAATGAATCCAAGTTCATTAATGCCTCAGATGACATCTCTTACGGATATCTCGATCATAACGGGGACTGATAGTCGTCCACCGATGCTTATTAAAGAGGTGTTTGAGGCATGGCAAGGTCGAATGATGCAATATCTAAAGGGGAAACCAACATACGGAAGGCTTATGGTCAAATCGATTTTGAATGGTCCACTCGACTATGGTACCATTACGGTTGACAACGTGACTAGACCACGAGAATTTGAAGAACTCACTCCAGCTCAACAACTTGTTGCAGATGCAGATGAAAAAGCTCTTCAAACAATTCTTCAAGCTCTTCCCCATGATATTTATAGGATGGTAAGTCAGTATACAGTGGCAAAAGATTTATGGGAACGGTTAAAGGTGTTGCTACAAGGCACGTCGCTCACCAAACAAGAAAGGGAGTGTCAGCTGTATGATTTGTTTGATAGATTCACATACAGCCCAGGGGAAACACTACACGATTACTACTTCAGATTCACTACTCTAATGAATGATCTGAATGTATACAATCTGGTAATTGCTCCATTCCAGGTTAACACCAAGTTCTTGAATACTTTACCTCAAGCTGAATGGGGTGAGTATATTACCGATGTGAAGTTAACCCGGGATTTGCATAAGTGCAACTTAGATCAAATCTATGCTTTTCTTCAGCAACATGAGAAGCATGTGATTATGCACCGTTCTCCTCGTGGTATGTACCCAGATTCCTTAGCTTTGATGGCGAATCAACCAAGCTTGTCACACAACAACACACCTTATATTTTGGGACATCAAGCCTATCATCCATCACCTTACATAACACCAACTTTTCCACAATACTCGATTTTGCCACAACCTCCCACCTCACATCAGCAACAGTATCGGTTCAATGCACCTTCACCACAGTATGGTTCACAACTTCATCCAGCAAATGTTGCACCTTATGCTCAGCCTTCATATTCGTCTTATCAAGAGAATGCAGCATATCAAACAAGCTACCCTGATCAAATGAGTATTCCTTCTACTGATTATGCACCTCATCCAGATCAAGCACTGTATTGTGATGATGAAGAAGTCCCTGTTCCTGTTTTCCAACAAGGAGCTGACCCAGTTGAAGTGCTAACTACTATGTCTGCATATCTCACAAGAACTTTAAGCAAACGAGGATACAGAGGATCAGCTCCTACCAACAATCAGTTGAGGAATTCATCCAATTCTCGCCAACAAGCTACAATTGAGAATGGCAGGGTCATGGTTCAGCCAATTCAACCATATCAGGGGAGATCTTCCACTTCAACCAATGCTCGCACGATTACTCCTGCTCCTACTCCAATGGTCAACAATCCTCCACGGGATAATACAGGCAAGTTGAGAATGATCACATGCTACAACTGCAAGGAAGAGGGTCATATGTCCAGGGATTGTAAGAAACCCAAGAGGAGAAGGGATGGACAGTGGTTTGCAGAAAAGATCTATCTGGTAAATGCTCAGGCGCAAGGAAGGGAACTTGATGAAGAGGAGCTTGCATTTCTTGCTGACCCAGGGATTGCTGAACAAGACGTTGTCACTACGCAGAATGCAGCTTACCAAGCCGATGATCTTGATGCGTATGATTCCGACTGTGATGACTTTCAAACTGCAAAGGCTGCTTTCATGGCAACTTTCTCCAGCTTAGGGCCAGATAAGAAATCTGAGGTACTTATTAATAACACCGATAATGCCATTGATGCTAGTGTTCAACCACATCAAGTTGTGCAAGAGAGTGCTAATTCGAATGAATCTTCGGTGGTGAGTCTTTCAAACGAGGAGACAAACAATGATAGCAATATCAATGTGAGTCCCCAGACTTTGAGTGAATCACAACCGGGATCCATTTCGCATACGCCTACTCCTGCTCAACAAGATTTGGTCATGGTTCCTGCTACATTACTTAGCCAAATGAATGCTGCACTCTTAGAAACCTTAGCTAAGAATAAGAATTTGTCTGATGAGCTTGCCTTAAGCAATGAGAAAGTACAAACTTTGGAATTAGTGCCTTCGTCTAGTTTTCTAACTAATCTCGAATATGATCACTTTAGAAACAAACAAATGGGTCACCTGCAAGAAATAGAAAACTTAAGAGCAAATTTGTCTAATGAACTTCGAGAAAAGGAGTTAGTGGTCACTAATTTTCAAAAACTTCAAACGGATTTTGAATCACTAGAATCTAAGAAGACTGAAATGGAGATTAATGCCACTAATAAGATTAGAAGTCTAGATTACTTGCTATTAAGACAATACGCTGCTTCACAACTAGTTCACTTATTTGATGCTTCATTTAGAGAATTTAACTTATCACGTCTAAAAGGCCTTCCCCCTAATCCACGGTATGCAAAACAAGCTTTAAGACATAGTCCTAGACTTTATAATGCAACTCAATTAGGATTGGCGTTAGACCCGATTGTTTTTCCCAATGATCAAACAAGTAAGGATCTAGTTGATGAGGATCGGTCATACAATTCAGCAAAATATCCCGATTGTGATTATTTTAAGATGAATAAGGAGCTTGCTAAAACTGATTTTAGAGTTCGATTCCATATGGATAAAGATCTCATTACAGCACCAACCTACATGATAGAGGAAGAAAGCCCTAGTACATTTCCTACACTTGTCAACATGGAAGATCCTAAGGAAATTCCAAAGAATCTTCCACCTGTTAGCACTGTATGGTTAAACTTGAAAGAGATTAACCGATACTTTACTAACTTTGACAAGGTCATTTTGGAATGTACGACTTCAAATGGCTTAAACGCCGGAGAATGGGCTTTCGAACACATGAACGAGGTGTTTAAAACTAAGATCAATCCGTTTGTCGAAAGTCTAAAAGGAATTTTGCATCTCTTAAGGAAAATCTTCAGTTTGAAATTGGGGAAGTTCAAAAAGTGTTTTATGAAATGGACACCGCTTACGAACTGCAACTAATTGAAAAGGAAAAGATTTTAACCGAATATGACCGATTCTTGTTTGAAGTAATCTCGTGTGATGTGCTTACTACTGTAAATGTTAATTATTCGAATGAGCTTACATCCACTATGATTAATTGTGATGCTGTGAATATTTGTGAGGATATTTGTGATGATGTTTGTAATCTTTCTGTAAATGTTGCTGATACTGTAAATGAGGTAGAAAATCATTCTTGTCACGAATCTAACGCTGAGTTTTTAAAGCTACAAGATTCTTATAATTTACTTTCACAACGCTTTAATCAACTAGAACAACATTGTATATCTTTAGAATTAAAACAACAAAATCAAAATGAAAATCTTTTGATATCAAATGTTTGTGAAAACGGTGTTGAGAATAGTGACAAGATGATTGCAATTGTTAAGACATTAGAGGAAGAAATCATGAGATTGAAAAGAGAGGTATCATCAAAGGAAACATTAAGAATGGAACTAGAGGCCCCAGAGTCTAAAAACCAGGTCTTAGAAATTAGACTATCAACTGTTCTAGGGGAGATGGATCGGACAAGGCAGGGACTATCCGCTCTTTATGGTTCACTAGAAGAACGCTTCGCTTTTAATGCGGCACAGCAACAATATTATGTTGAACAACTGAACCAAAAGTGCGAAGAAATCTCTGACTTGAACATCCTGCTCATAGACAAAAATATGGTTTTGGCTGAGTTAAAGGAGACACTTCTTCTCACCCGACAAGAAGTTGTTGATAACTTAGCTACCGACTCTGCACCATCCACTAGTGCTCCAACAACCAAGTCAGTAGTGCTTTATAAGAATCCGCTTCATAAGAGAAACCAGGTTACCTACGATGATTATATGAGGAATGCCATTAAGCATGTCGATCTTCTTAGGGATATTGTAGACGATCTTTATGCCTTAGATCCCTTAAGTAGCGACTATTATTCGGCTCATGAATATGTTAAGCGAGTTCAATATTGCTTGGCTTATTTGCAATACATAGGTACACCAGGTTCTGCACTACTTAACAATAGGCCCATTGCTGTCACTCCATTTAATAAGACTCCAGGAGCGAAACCGTCATTGGCACAATCAAGTAAGACACCTTTTAAATCTGCTGCTAATATTCCCAATTTGCCTTCTACAGGATTAAAAGAGACTACTAAGGCTAAAGGATCGCCACTCAAGAAAGCTAAGATCAAGCCCTCCACTAGTAGTGCCACAAAGAAGAAAGTAGAAGTCCACAATAGGAATGCTAGTTCAGTTTTAAATAAAACGAATCATGTTAAGACTAAAAGCTCTGCGCCTGTGCAGCAGCCTAAACCATTCGTGAATTCTGATTTAAATTGTTGGAATTGTAATGAATGTATGTTTTCCCAGCGTCATGATTTGTGTCTGATTGATCACGTTAATGAAGTGAATGCTATTAAGAATGGTCTTGAATGGAAGCCAACGGGTAGAACTCGTGCCCAAGTTGGCTGGCAATGGCGTCCCACTGGTAGGACCTTTACACTCGATGGTAAAATGTGCCCTTTAACTAGGAATGCATCCATTGAGGCTAGGTCTGAGCGTCCTTTAGTTAGGAACACTCGCACTCAAGTATGGAAACAGCGCCCTTTAATTAGGTCAGCCCCCACTATAGTGCCTATCAGTGTAGAAATACCTCAGGATTTGAGCCAATTAGAATCTACACCACCAATTAAGAAGAAAAAGGCTAGGAAATCTAAGAAACCTAGAGTTAGCAAATCTAAGATTATTAAATCTGTACCTGCTAATAACAAGGAACACTCAGATTCCGATACCTCTACATTGTCTTTGTGTGGTGATATTTTCAGGTGGTCCAAATCATCCTGTGGTATTTGGACTCCGGTTGTTCAAAACATATGACCGGAAATCGCTCGATGCTCCGAAATTTCGTCAGCAAGTTTCTTTGTACGGTTAAATTTGGGAATGATCATATAGCAAAGATTATGGGGTATGGTGAATATCAGATTGGAAACGTGACGATATCTAGGGTATACTATGTTGAAGGTCTTGGTCATAACTTATTCTCAGTAGGACAGTTTTGTGATTCCAACCTTGAGGTTGCTTTTCGACAACACACTTGTTTCATCCGCAACTTGGAAGGAAAAGATTTGTTGAAGGGATCTCGTGGTGCAAATCTTTACACTTTGTCCTTACAAGACATGATGGCCGTTTCTCCAGTATGTCTTCTCTCTAAAGCTTCTAAGACCAAGTCATGGTTATGGCATCGCAGATTATCTCATCTTAATTTTGATGCTATTAATCATCTGGCTAAAAACAAGTTAGTTCGTGGTCTTCCCAAGCTTAAATTTCACAAGGATCATTTATGTTCCGCGTGTTCAAGGGGGAAAAGCACCAAGAAATCTTACAAACCCAAAGCTGAAGACACTAATCAAGAAAAACTTCATCTTTTGCATATGGATCTTTGTGGACCGATGAGAACTGAAAGTGTGAGCGGTAAGAAATTCATTCTCGTCATTGTGGATGATTTCTCAAGGTTTACATGGGTTAGATTTCTACGTACAAAGGATGAAGCTCCGAAGGCTATCATCACTTTTCTGAAGTTCATTCAGGTACGTTTGAATACCACTGTCCGCCGTATTCGTACAGACAATGGTACAGAGTTCGTCAACCAGACTCTTCGTGATTATTATGAAGGAGTTGGTATATCACATGAAACATCCGCTGCACGCACTCCACAACAAAACGGTGTCGTTGAAAGACGGAATCGTACACTTATGGAAGCTGCTAGGACCATGCTTATTTATGCGAACGCTCCATTGTTCTTGTGGGCAGAGGCTATTTCTACTGCATGTTTCACCCAAAACCGTTCTATCATTCGGAAACGCCATGGAAAAACCCCTTATGAGCTTCTACATGACCGCAAACCCGATGTTTCATTCTTCCATGTGTTTGGTGCTCTGTGTTATCCAAACATCAATAGTGAGAACTTGGGTAAGCTTCAACCAAAAGCCGACATAGGTATTTTCATTGGTTACTCACCGTCCAAAAGAGCATACCGAATCTATAACCGTCGTCTTGGCAAGATTGTAGAAACTATGGACGCTGATTTCGACGAGCTGACAGCGATGGCTTCTGAGCAACACAGCTCTGAACCCGCGCTTCATGAGATAGGACCCGGTGCTATAAGTTCCGGATTAGTTCCCAACAATCCTACTTCTACATCATTTTTACCACCATCAAGGCCCGAGTGGGATAAACTGTTTCAACCGTTGTTTGATGAATTCTTCGATCCCCCGACTGATGAAGTTCCAGTACCTGTAGTAATTGCTCCAATACCTGAAGTGGTTGCTCAAGTTAATGAACCTTTATCTAATGCATCTACAATTCACATTGAACCGGATGCACCTTCACCAAGTGATTCTCAAACTACACCTGAATCATCACCCCTACTTGTGCCTAATGATGTGGAAGAGGATTCTACTGATCACGACTTGGAATATGCTCACTTGCAAGAGCTTCCTTTCTTTGGTGTAGCGATCCCTGAAAACCCTTCAGCCGCGTCTACCTCAGAAGAAGCTCCATCTATTGTTCACTCCAGACCACCTAGGATTGAAAACCATAGCACTAAATGGACAAAAGATCACCCAATTAGGAATGTTATTGGAGATCTAGATCGACCAGTCTCTACACGCCATCAATTACAAGAGAGTGCACTTTATTGTTACTTTGACGCATTTCTCTCTGAAGTTGAACCCAAAAATTGGCAGCAGGCTATGACCCAATCATCTTGGATCGAAGCTATGCAGGAGGAACTCAATGAATTCAAACGACTTGAAGTATGGGAATTGGTTCCTCGCCCTGACAAGGTTAACATCCTTACTTTGTTATGGGTTTATAAGGTTAAACTTGATGAGATGGGTGCGGTATTGAAGAATAAAGCAAGATTGGTCGCTAGAGGATATAAACAAGCCTTGGGTATAGACTTTGAGGAATCTTTTGCTCCTGTGGCTAGATTGGAGGCGATTAGACTATTCCTTGCGTTTGCTGCTCATATGAACATGATCGTCTATCAAATGGATGTGAAGACGGAATTTTTGAACGGTGAACTAAGGGAAGAGGTTTATGTTAGTCAACCGGATGGGTTCGTGAGTACGGAGTCTCCTAACCATGTGTACAAGCTTAAGAAGGCTCTCTATGGGTTGAAACAAGCTCCACGTGCGTGGTATGATCTCCTGTCAACATATCTCATGTCGGAAGGCTTCTCCAAAGGCAAAGTGGACCCCACTCTATTCACTCTCAAGGACGGCAACGACATGCTTCTGGTACAAATTTATGTTGATGATATAATTTTTGCTGCCACTAACATAGAATTGTCTAAACAATTTGAGAAGATAATGTCCACACGCTTTCAGATGTCGATGATGGGAAAAATTTCATTTTTCTTAGGATTACAGATTTCTCAGAATCCCAGAGGCATCTTTATTAATCAATCCAAATATGCTCTAGAATCTCTTAAGAAATATAACTTTGAGAATTGTGACCCCGTAGACACTCCAATGGTGGAGAAATCCAAGTTAGATGAAGATAGGGATGGGATTATTGTCGATCCGAAACTTTACCGTGGAATGATTGGCACCCTTCTCTATCTGACTGCTAGCAGGCCTGATTTGCAATTTGTTGTATGCATGTGTGCCCGGTATCAGGCTCGGCCTACCGAAAAGCATTTACATGTCGTTAAAAGGATCTTTCGGTATCTAAAAGGAACACTTCATCGTGGTCTATGGTATCCGAAAGATTCCTCGATTGCTTTAATATCATACGCAGATGCCGATCATGCTGGATGTCAAGATACGAGGCGTAGCACTTCTGGATCTGTGCAACTCCTAGGAGATAGATTGATCAGTTGGTCTTCAAAAAGGCAGAAAAGCGCTGCAATATCAAGCACGGAGGCTGAATACATCGCCATGTCCGGTTGTTGTGCTCAAGTCCTTTGGATGAGATCACAATTAACTGACTACGGTCTTGGATTTAACAAAATCCCGATGTATTGTGACAACAAGAGCGCCATTGCCCTTTGCTGCAACTATGTTCAACACTCCCGGGCCAAGCACATAGACATTCGCTACCATTTCATTAAGGAGCAGGTGGAGAACGGAGTGATCGAGCTGTATTTTGTCACTACTGAGTATCAGCTGGCGGATATGTTCACCAAAGCCTTAGATCGAGGATGAATTGAGTTTTTGATCGACAAGCTTGGCATGAAATCATTCACTCCAGCGACTCTCAAAGAGTTGGTAGAAGAATCAGCTGAATAGTCGTGGTAAACTATTCAGAGTATCCTTTGGTTGTGATCATGTATATTATCGTAAATATATAAACCACAAAAGAAAAATACAAAAATATAAAACCAAGAAAAACCATAAAAAATATAAAACCTATAAAAACCATAAAAATTATAAAATCAAGAAAAACCAAAAATATTTTTCATTTAAAACGGGCATGTCTTTTAGTACGGTAATATTTACGGCCTTAGAAATGTCGATCAATATTGACACGGTGCCATAAATAGAGTCCGTATAAAAGTTGTACATTTTTAAAACATGCCCATAATGGCTTGTAGTTATTTCTGACTGCAACCCGGTTTTCACATTAAAGTCACGTATTTCCTTGGAAAACGTTGGCTCAGAACGGGAATTAATTTTCTCGGGCGTGATTTACAAGCCAAATCATGCAAAGGGATCAAGTTTACTTTACAACTTGGTCTAACACGAATTGGTGTACGTCTCAGTGCATTAATTTGTTAAAATAAGAGAAATCTTATTGACACCACGAATCAAACTTTTTCAAGATATCAATTGGGAAATGTTTTTTTCATCATCATGTGCCTCGTTAAACAATGACTACAGCTCTTTAAATAGAAAACGGGTCATCGTTTAAGGGGGAGAAAATGTTTCATCATCTTTCACATCAAAAAGATCTTCAAAAGTTTTCAAGGAAACTCACAAAGCTTAATGGTTAATGGTTGGATTGCTTTGGCATATGTCTTGTTGTTGCTTATAAGTTTGTTGTGGATTGTGCTTGTGTTAAGTTAAGTTAATCACTAAGGCTCGAATAGTTAACATAAGATAGGGTCACAATGGCTAGTATCAAAACTTGGTAACCAAAAGAATGAGTGAATGAAGCAAAAAGAAAATTCAGGGGGCAAAGTTGACAAACCTGTCCAAACTTGTGGAAAATTTTGACCTAGTCAAAAGTTATCCCCCCCGTTTTGTTTCTATTCCCATTCACTGTTCTTGTTTAATCATTTGCCGCCATTAACAAAGCTTACACACACATTCACGAAATCAATCAAACTCGACTCAAATCAGTTATTCTCTTGATCAGATCTTCACAAAAGGTATTCAAACGGATTAATTTTTCATATACATCAATTCAATTAACTCTTTTTAATTGGAAATCAAACGAATCAAATTACTGATTAATTAGGGTTAATTAATTTGGGGGTTTTGCTTGGGTTGTATTCGGAATAGGTATAATTGCACTATTTTTGCCTTTAGATCAATTGAATCAAACGGATTAAGTGCCTAATTAGAAAAATTGTAACTGTTGAAAACTTTCCGCATAGAAGCAATTTTTCCGAATAGAACAGTTTTTCCGCATAAGCAAAAAGTTCCGCATAAGGCAAAAGTTCCGCATAAGGAAAAAGTTCCGCATAAGAAAAAAGTTCCGCATAGGGCAAAAAGTTCCGCATAGGGAAAAAAGTTCCGCATAGAGCAAAAGTTCCGCATAGGGAAAAAGTTCCGCATAGGGAAAAAGTTCCGCATAGGGAAAAAGTTCCGCATAGGGAAAATGTTCTGAATAGGGCAAATGTTCCGAATGGGGCAAATGTTCCGAATAGGGAAAATGTTCCGAATAGGGCAAATGTTCCGAATGGGGCAAATGTTCCGAATAGGGCAAATGTTCCGAATGGGGCAAATGTTCCGAATAGGGCAAATGTTCCGAATAGGGCAAATGTTCCGAATAGGGCAAATGTTCCGAATAGGGCAAATGTTCCGAATAGGGCAAATGTTCCGAATAGGGCAAATGTTCCGAATAGGGCAAATGTTCCGAATAGGGCAAATGTTCCGAATAGGGCATTTATTCCGAATAGGCCAAAAGTTCCGCATGGGGAATTTATTCCGCATAGCCTTAATGTTCCGAATAGAGCTTTTATTCCGCATAGCCTAATGTTCCGAATAGGCCTTTATTCAGAATAGGGATTTTATTCCACATAGGCTAATTATTCCGAATAGAAGATGTTTGAATGATTTCAAAGCTTAAGGGATTATGTCATATGTACAATGCTTAGGTTTAAAGTCATAATGATATTCATACTTGTTTGTATCAACCTTTGTGTTTTATCTTAAGCAGAGACGATGACTAACCCTACCGTACAACAACTACAAGACAACAGAGCCGCCGCCATTGCCGAAGCCAAGACTCTAAAGTTTGTTCCAAACAACTACCGTCTGAAGGAGGTATCTCACTCTACCCATAATGGCTTTAAGGTAGCTACAGCCATGCTTGATAAATCTCACTTCAAGTATGCACTAAGGAGAAGTGCTTCGGTGCCCTATGACTACCTTTACGAGTTCTGGGCTACCAAAGAGAGGACGTCAAACAAGATCACTTTTTCCTTGGACAACAAGCAGCAGACGCTTACTGTATCAGACTTCAGAAAGATCTTTGGATTTCGACCGATACTCAAAGGTCTACCATCATACTCACCCAACCCAACCAAGGACCAGATGATGGAGATGTTCACCGCCATTGGATGTCTTGACATACGAACCCCGTCTGAGTTTACTACCGCCAAAGTCGGCCAACCATGGAAAGCTATTTTTGGGATTCTTAGCCGATGCTTGACACCCAAAACAACTGGGTATGATGTTGTTCGTCCACCAATCATCAAGATGTTTTATGGTATGTTCAAAGGTATGGGTATTGATTATGCATCACTGCTGTGGGAGGAGTTTACTTTTCAACTCTTCACTAACACAAAGGGTAAAATCAAAACTTACCAGTACCCTAGGTTTATTAAGTTGATCATACATTACTTTATGGAAAACGATGCATCCATTAACAAGCTTGCAGGTAGTCGTCACCACATGATAGATGATGATGATTTAGTAGACTTAAGGCAGGAAACTCATTCGAATACGGTTATTCCTGGTCCCATTCCCAGTCATCTTCTGACCGATGAGATCATTGAATCTGATGATTACAAGAACTTGCTCACGGAAATTGAGAAACAACGAGCAAGCCTTCTAGCAGGTGAAGACTCATCTACCACGGTTAAAAGCAAAGGTAAAAGGAAGCAAGCAGATTTACCTGAGCCCAAAACCAAGAAGAAGAAGACAGAGGGTAAGAAAGGAAAGGGTAAGGCTGATGAGATGCGTTTGCGTGACGAAGAAGGCATTGCTGATCCTGATCTTGAGAAAACTGAGAAACAAATAATGAAGATAGCCATTCAAAGGAGCAGGAAAGATACTGGTGGTAGTGGTTCAGGTGTAAGAGTAGACGTTGAGGATGAGTACATGGAACCTGATGATGTTGATGAGTTTGGGTTACCTGAACATTATTCCACTTCGAAGGAGCCATCAATCCCTGTTTCAGCTGGTATTGAAAAGGCATCTACTCAACCTTTAACAACTCAACCTCCACCAACTCAACCCTTACCAACCAAACAGGTTTCTACACCACTTCCTCCACCACCACCAAAGCCCATCCTTAGCACCGCAGTCACAACCGAGCCTATTCCCTCAACCCAGAGCAGCTCTGCAACATCTGCAATGGCAGCAATAGTAATGGCCGAGTTGTTGGATAAACATGTGGATAGTCAAAAGAGAGAAATGGATGTACTTCGCCAAGAGCTAAATAGAAGAGCTCAAAGTGAAGAAGCATCAAGGAAAGCTCAAGAAGAGTTGATTGCCAAGTTCGCTGCAGACATGGAAGCTACACGTAAAGCTCATGCAGAGGAACTTGCTCAGGTTAAAAAGGATGAATCTAATAGGCATCAAGAACGAATTAAGAGACTTCAAGCTATTAAGGATGACCTTAAAGAACAAAAAGACGCTCTTGAAGCTACTATTGAGCAAAGAGTGAAAGACTCCATTGAATCCTTAATGCCTAAACTGCGTGATGACTTGAAGACGCTTGCTGCTGACAACTTAATGATCAAATCATCTAATCCTTCAGAAGCCGCCTACAAGATCGCTTATGACTTGACGGATTTTGAACTTAAGAAGATCCTCAAAGCTCGAATGAAGGAACTTGGATCGTTTGATAAATCGAGAAAACAACGGGCTCTCTTCAAATCCCTGAATGACGCTATCATGGAGGATGATAGGTTGTTCAAGACGTTTGGAAGTGTGGTACCCTACCACATTCTCCCTGAAGAAGAAAGGGAAGAGAGCGACGAAGAAGAGGGTACTGGTGGAGAGGAGGAAGAAGAAGAAGAAGAAGATAAGAATGAGGAGGATGATGAGGATGAGAATGATGAGGATGATGAGGACGATAGTGATAATGATGATGAAGATGAGGATGAGGATGAGGATGATGATGATGAGGATGCAGATGATGATGATAATGATGGCAATGATGGTGGTGATGGTCACCAGGAGAGTGTTAAGGGGAGCAATGCGGATAAAGGTGAACAGCGTGAGAAAGGGGATAAGGGCGCCAGCTCAAAGAAAGTGGTTAAGTCTGGCACCAAGTCAAAGAAAGATGCAGCACCAAAGGAGAAGTCCACATCCACGGAATCCAGACGATCGAAGTGGCGTCATGACGTGAATGCCACTACAGGGTCATCTATTCCTGGTACATTTATCCATGCATCAATACCTGTTACCACTAACCCCGTTAGTTCTTGTGTTGTTACTCCTGTGATTGCAGAATCGGTTACCGAACCAGAAGCTGCACAACACTCACCCGTCCATGACACTGCTGAAATGCCTGAATCTGAACAAGCAGATGTTCACGTCTCCACTCCTCAGCAACAAAACCCACAATCTACTATACCTGAACCAAGCACAAGGAACTGGGAGGACACGTTGGAAATCGACGAGACTGCTCCACCACAGGCTTGGATCACGGCAGCGGCACAGTATGATCCGATCACCGACGCCGACAAAGAAGTCTTGTACCTTCGTATCCGAAGTCCGATTGACTTATGTGCATTTCTTGCTCATGAGTATAAGACTTCGGTTACTCCATCATTGGTGAAGAAAGTACTGAAGGATAAAAGACTTCGCGCCAAAACCCGGTTGACCCAAATGGAGTTCGAATATTATGCCGAGGAGATACTGAAGGCTCTGAATACCGTTCAACAGCCAGGTCTTCATGAATCAGAAAGAGCTCCACCTCCAATGGATCAAGATAATCAGATTGCTCTTGACTTCTTTGTCACCAATGATCTGGTGTATCTACTGAAGGGGTCATCAAAGTACGCAACATCCCTGACATTGCTGAAAGCTGCCAACTGGGGGACAATACCCTTCATCGAGGAAAAGGTAAACCGACTCTGGGTCCCTAAGATAAATCGTAATTATGATATGTATGCTGTCATAGGTGCATCTCATTGGGACGAACGAGTCAGAAGGGCGTACAGGGGTTGCTGCCTAGTCAATTCTGGAAGCTCAGTTAGATCCGATATCCGTATCTCCAGCATTTTAGGGATGAAAACAGAAGCCAAGAACGGCTATTATCATGTGACGGAGATTCGCTTGAAAAGGGAGGATGACAGGGAATACAGAATCCAGCAGGGAGATTTTTCCATCATTCGCCTTGAGGATATCGAAGATATGCTGCTTCTGATGACCAGAGATCAACTGACACATATCCCTCGTGAAGACCTGATTGCGTTGAATACAGCACTTCGTATGTTCACACGAAGTGTTGTCATCAAGACACGAGTTGAAGATCTTCAGTTGGGAGTTGAAAGCTATCAGAGGAAGCTCAATTTAACCCGTCCTGTGAATCAAGTGTTACCTCAACATGTAGCAAGATGTCCTTATACCGGCATTTCTGTTCCGAATTCCGGCATCTTCTACTTAAACAGTCGAGGTTTGATGAAGTTTATGAGGGTGGGGGAGCTCCACAAGTATAGTGATGGCACTCTTATACAAGTCAGAGACAAGTTGGAGCATCTGAACTCGGGTGGAACTTTGCCAGAAATGACGGAGGATTGGCATCCAGGTTACCGGCAGATGGCAAAGTATGTCATCAAGAAGATCGATCAGAAGCTCCGTGAACGTAGATTGATGAGGAGCTTGGAAAGATTTGTGGGTGGTAGACCATATGGAGTGCACTACAGGACACTGCAACGATCCATCTGAAGGGTCGTATATTTCAGGTCACTCTATATTGGTATTATTTGTGAATATGTATATTTGTGAATAATGTGCTTTAATGGCTTGTTGTAGTGTTAAGGTATGATAATTTTTCAAGAATTTCTCACGAGATTCTAAATCTTTCAAAATATATCATACTAAAGCACTACAACTATCCCTTATTAACTTAAGGGGGAGCAATCATTTGTTCTATGGCCAAACATCAATTTCATTTTTACTCAAAGACCGGTTAATCCATTCAATATCCCAAATATTAATGGTTAACATTTTGGATAAGGGGAGAAAATGGGATTAAGGAGATTTAAATGATACTTGGCTAAAATGAAAAAGACTTAAAGATTATCCAACTTAATATGTGTAAAGCACGTGTTAAGGGGGAGCGTTTTTGATGAACAAAACACCTAAGGTACAAAACTTTTGATTTCAATATCACAAGTACTTTAGGTGATTTTCAATGATTTTTCATGGTGGCAATTCCTTCCCAAAACACGCTTAATTCACGACGGATGTGGTGACAAAAGGGTGGTAGGAATAGGTTTAGTCCAATGATTCATCAGAGCCGATGGAATCTTCCCAAGGACAATTCCCTAGTTAGAATTAGAAGTCCTAGGAAAGATGGAGAAAGAATGTGAACGTAGCTGAATGCCGACCAAGTACTTAAGCTAGCACTGGAACAATCACAACAAGGTGCTAGTGATGACGTATTGGTAAGCATTGAAGGGGTTGAAGAATGAAAAAGAAATGTAAAGATAAAGGGTGTAAAGAAAGAAGCCCTCCTTACAACTTTAGGCAGAAACCGGGTCAATACATATGCTATTGAGGTCATTTTTGCTAATGATTCTCGGTATTGAAGAAAGACATCATGGACCCAGTGATGCAATGCACAACCCTTCCCCAGCTAACTCAAATATCTCTCAAAAGGTATTTGTTTTAATCACACGGAGATCAACACGTTATCTACTGATTTATTCACTCCGAATAGACTGGTATTGAAAAGGTGGCACTCCTCTCCAGCCATCGCTCACTAAATCAAAACGCACAATCGAGTCTAGAGCCAAGAGATCATCAAAAGTCTCATTAGGACACTTTCCATTTATTCCTTGCTTTCTCACACACTATGAAAAGTAAGAGATTTTCATGAGTCCTACGCAGTATTCCTGTAATATTGCCAGAACATCCGAGTAATACGCAAGTATTACAATGAAGATGGAAATCCTGCTTGAGCCAACATCAAACAAGCTCATGGTAGGTTACACGTGCGGTTCTTTTAGAACCAATCTTGTGAAAAACTGGAAGGTAACAGTGGTTTAATTCTTAATTGAACTTAAACTCGTTCCAGGCCTCTTCGCATTATCATATGATCTTGCCAGAACACTCAGAGTGACTCTTTATTGACCACAGTGACGAGTGGAAATCCTTCTAGTGTCAACATCAAACAGCACTTGGTAGGTAACGCGCAAGATTCTTTATGAATTGAGCTCGTGACAACTGGAAAGCAACGATGGTGAAAATCTTAATTGAAATTCACTTGTTCCAGGTCTCATGAATTGACGGCTTTTAATCACAAGGATAATTTATCCAAGTGATTCACTCTTTATGTTCGCAGTCAGCTTTGGACGGTCGAATAAAGAGAACGGGTTTACCCGCGAAATCCTGTCAGGAAGTTACTTAATTGAAACTATCCGTCACGGGTACGATATCTAATATCGTCCAACGGTCTTCACCGACCGGAGGTAAAATGCTACCGAATTAGAATAAAATGTTCAAAGCCATTTTATTCGTGTCGTTGCTGTGTACCTGTTAAAGACGGTGGCGTTGCTGTGTACCTGTTGAAGACGGTGGCGTTGCTGTGTACCAGTGAAGACGGTGGTGTTGCGGTGTACCTGTAAAAGTCTTTCCCACATGCTTATGTCTTTTGCAACAAAGTTCAGCAAACATTCAAGAAAGTTCAAGATGAAGTCTTCCGCTGTACCAAACTCTGAAGCTTTCGAGAATTCAACAAAAAGACGTAAGTGTGTGGAACATGAAGTCACGAGGAGGCAAAGTTCACAAGAAAGGCAAAGATCGCACGTGAAAGGCCAAAGAACAATGCTCTCAAGTCAAAGCCAAAAAGATCAAATCAACTTATTCACAACAAAAGAAAGAAAAGAAGAAAAGACTACGAGCTAAAGAACGAAGACTTAGTATAGTATGCTAGGTTTAGAATTTTGTAACGTGGAGTGACCTCCCTTAGGGGGAGATTGTTAGAAATACGTTTTTACGTATATTAGAAGTATCGGTCACTCCACAATAATATTCATGTTGTAATAGCTCGTAGTTAGATAATAGTTGTTAGTTACTTATTAACTTAAGTAAGAACCGGTCCATGGGCTTGTCATGGACCGGCCCAAGCCCATGTTTAGCTTGGTACTATAAATACCCCTTTCCACTAAGGAAAGGGGTTGGTTGTTGTTTCATTCACATTTCATATTAATAAAATCTTCCATATATTTCTCTCACTTTCTCTCTCTAGTTTCTCTCACTAGAAAACATCAACCCACTTCATAGATTCATAGGTTATCAATTTCTACAAGTAAACAACCATATGTTAAACTGATAAAATGGTATAGATAAATTGATATACAGTAAGTATTAGGACTTGTACACATGTGAGAGTTGGCCATGCAATGGAATCATTATAATGAATGAGATATGATCAAAATAAAATTGAAGTACCAATCTAAATAGTCTGTTTTGTGAGGACTGGTAGGGATACTTAGACTTGGATTGAGCAGTAGCTAAAACTAAGTTAATTGTAGTACATAATATGAAGTTTATGTCATCCAAAAATGAGCTTCTATCTCCTTGTAAAACTCAAGATATAGTAAAAATGGTGAAAGTGAAAGTAAAAATCAGATTTGTAAAAATTAAAGTATATAGTATTATAATAGCACTCAAGTAAATAATATATAAAATATAAACTTAGAACCCAATAAATTATATATAAAATTTATATAAGTATGTAAAATAACAAATAAATGAGACAGTTCATAAAAATGACAATTTGATAAGTTTTATAAGTTATAAAACTATAAACATGATTTTTACGTCTTTTCGGCTAAAACCGTAAAATTAACGTTTTCGTCAATAAAAACTTAGATGGTCGGACCCGTCTAATGCAAACTTTTTATAACTCATATACTGATATATGAGTACATATTACAAGTAAAAACCGATAAAACCCGAGCTTTATAACATACGGACATTAACGGGCCAAATTAGCCTTATTGGACTATTAATCCAACTAATTTGGCTAAACACTAATAAACTTTCTTATTGGGATTAACCCACTTGGGCCCAACATGTAAGCATAAGACTGATGTTAAAAGTATAAGATGGACTAATATAAGGTAATGGGTTTATTGGGCCTTGACAAGTAAAGAAGGTAAACTAGTGAAACTAGTATGAAAATTTACCAACACATGACACTATAATGAGTAAATAAAGATGTACAATCCCACTTGATCTTCATCATATTTATAAAATCATCATATATATACATAATTATTGTTTTTATAAAGTTATTGGTCAAGAGTCTAAGACGAGTATTATTTGTCTAGGTTTCCGTGATTGAAGCACGTACCGTACATCCAAATCGCCGATAACCGCCTTTCCCAATCAACGTGAGTTCATAGCCTCACACTCTTTTTAAATGTTTTTATGAAATGTTTTATAAATTCGTGATGACGTATAGTCCCCAGCCGGGTCATGAACCTGACCCACGGGTACTACCCGCATCCTTCCCATCATTGATGGGTGGGATTAATGTCATTTAAGCTAACAGGCTTAAATGAACAGTAACCGCACACACGTGTGCGGCCCACGGCCCGGCATGGCCGGTACAGGGTTAGACAGAATGATACTCTTATTATGATTAGGATTTACCCCAAAGAAGAGGATATTCACTCACCATAATTAGAAGATAACAATCAATCTAATTCCGGTACTTATCCTTTCCTTGGAGCCGAAGCATCAGTGACAGTCCATTAGGGTTTCACTGCCTATATAAGGAACCCCCAAGGGTTCCACAAAGGTATTACATTCTACACACTCACATCTCATCCGATTCTCATAACCCTAACCGATTACTTACTCTCACACCGGAGTCTAATCGTGGGATATATTCCCACAGTAAGCCTAACGCGTGTTGTTTTAGTGTGCAGGATCCCAACCAGATAATTCACTTGGTGCAGGAGCCGGAGTCCAGCCAACCCGAATTAAGCCTAATTCGGGTCTAGCAAGGATCACCCGACTTTTGTATCAATAAGTTGGCGCCATCCGTGGGACCATTACACTAAGCTAGAGCAAATCTCATCTCGATCTCTCAATGACGAAAGGACATCCACAAGGAAACCCCAGGAACACAAATCCTGGGAATCCGAAGTCCCCAAGGGACGGGATACTCATTCCAAACCGATCCCCTAGTAACCAAACAGGCGGACCAAATAACCGAAGTGGTCTTCAGTCCATGGGTATGACAAGCACGTTCACTGTCATCCCACCACCTACTTCGACCTTGGATAACCGTGAACCAGGGAGTGCGCCCAACCCCCCAAACAAGGAGCCGCGCAGAATATCAACTGAGGAAGAAGTGGAGGTCGAACCACTTAGTGAGGAAGATCTCACTCGAGTTCTCACGTAGAACTTCGAGAGGATCGTCCCAGGAATCATATCCAGGTTGAACCTAGGGAGGGACCTCCAATCTAGGCTCAACTTTGGCAGTACCGGACCAGGCACCTCCCCTCAAACTCAAAGGAAGCAAAGGACACGACCCTAGGAGCTAAACCTCTTTGAGGAAACTCCCCAACCTAGGAATGTGTTCGAACGCATAGGGGATCGTATTATGCAGGAACTACTGCAATCCCGTGAGGAGGGAGAGAGGTCCGACGATTCACCCGAACGACGAGATCTGGAGCTAACCAGAACTAATCACCGCACAAGCGTGTAGGACAGGGTGAATACCGGCATGTGTCAAGACCTATGATGGGACTGGTGATCCGGATGATCACCTAAAGATATTTGACACCAGGCGAAAATTGAACGATGGCCCATGCCTATATGGTGCCAAATGTTCAATTCAACCTTGATCGGCAATGCTCGTGATTGGTTTGAGGGACTTCCTCCTCGAAGCATTGATAGCTTCACGGAACTGCGTACTGCGTTCAAGAACAATTATACTCAGCGAAAGAAGTATAATAGGGACCCGGTCTCACTGGCAACCGTCAAATAACAGCCTGGGGAATCTACGGAGGCCTTCACCGAACGCTTCAATGACGAGTGCACGCGCAAAAAGACAATGCCGGAACTTCTGAAAATTTCCGATTATATGCACGCCATAACAGACAGGGAATTAATCAGAAGTCTCAATGACAAGCGACCGGAGAAGTATGACGACCTTATGGAAAGGGTTAGGAACTTCATAGAGGGAGAAACCGCGGTAGCCGCGGCCTACCCTTCAAAAGGAAACAACTATCAATCGAACGACCAGTCCAGGAGACAGTCGGGCGGTCAAAGCAACCAGAGCAGTGGGAGGAGCTCGGACTACAAGAGCCAAAACAAAGGAGGGTGGTCGGAGGACAAATTTACCCCTCTAAAGATGTCCTACCGGGAGATCTTGCTGACAGAAGGGGCCAACTTCCTGAGACCTCCCCCAATGACGACTCCGCTGGACTGTCGTCAAGGAAATCACTTTTGCAAATTCCACAACGACAAGGGCCACGACACGGAGGAATGTATCCAGCTCAAGAAGCACATTGAGTCACTGATCAAGTCAGGCAAACTCAAAAATTTGGTCAAGGATTGGAAGGATGGAAAGGAAAACAAGAAGTATGACAAGAAGGATCCACAAAAGGACAAACCTTCAACTATATACATGATCCAATCCAGAATGCGCCGTACAAGGCAGAAAATTAGCCAAAAATTTTCACGCGGCAGAGAAATCTCATTCCCTCCCATCACGGCAAGTGATGTAGCCGATGCACCTCTCACGATTGAGATAAGCATTAGAACACACAATGTCCTCCATATGTATGTGGATGGAGGGTCATCAGCAGAAGTATTGTACGAACACTGTTTCGTACAGTTACGACTAGAAATAAGAAGCCAATTAGTACCGGCCACGTCACCGCTCATCGGCTTTAGTGGAGACACCATCTGGCCAATAGGACAGATACGTTTTCTCGTCAACATTGGGATTGAAGAGCATTCCACCACAGCGTGGATGAACTTTATGGTGATACGCTCACACTCTCCATATAATGGGATCACAGGCAGACCAGGTATCCTGGCCATACGGGCAGTACCCTCCACAGCTCACGGAATGATTAGATTCCCCGTGGAAGGAGGAATTGTCACTATCTATAACACAATCATACCAGCATCCGAGTGTCATGCCGTGACAACACCAGTTCCACTTGTTCCCCCAAGGATGGATCACCACCTCCCAATTGGAAGGTGGCAATCCATCATGAGTATCCAAAACAAGAGGTATCCATAGGGGGAACACTCTCGGATAGCGGCAAGAGGGCCATGTGCTCTCTCCTAATAGCAAACTTAGATGTATTCGCATGGGAGCCCAAGCATATGACGGGCGTACCGCGTGCGATAGCAGAACATAAGCTCCAAATCCGCCAGGGTTATCCTCTCGTCAAGCAAAAGAAGCGCGGTCAGGCACCAGAACGCAGCCAAGTAATATTGGATGAAGTATGGAAATTGGTGGATGCAGGTATCATGCGCAAAGTATACTACCACGAGTGGTTATCCAACCCGGTCATGGTCAAAAAGCATGATGGGAGTTGGCGCATGTGCGTGGACTTCACGGATCTGAACAAAGCCTGTCCGCAGGACTGCTATCCGTTACCGGAGATTGATTGGAAGGTGGAATCCCTATGTGGATATCCTTTTAAGTGCTTCTTAGACGCATACAAAGGATGCCACCAGATCTAGATGGCGGAAGAGGACGCAGAAAAGACGGTGTTCCATTCTAGTCAAGGCGTATACTGTTATACAAAAATGCCATTTGGACTAAAGAACGCCGGGGCAACATATAAGAGGCTTGTTGACAAATCCTTCGACTCATAGATAGGCCGCAATCTTGAGGTCTATGTTGATGATTTAGCCATAAAAAGTCATACAGAGGATGCACTTCTCCGTGACATCCAAGAGACGTTTGACACATTGAGGAGGATTAATATGAAACTGAATCCAAAGAAATGCACGTTTGGGGCAACTGAAGGGATGTTCCTTGGATATATGATTGATCCAAATGGCATCAAGCCTTGCCCTGAAAAGACGGACGCGGTAATACAGTTTCCATCTCCTCAGACACGGAAAGAGGTGCAATCATTAAATGGGAAGTTGGCCAGGCTAAACAGGTTCTTGTCGAAGTCCGCGGAGAAGTCGCTCCCCCTATTCAAAACACTCAAGAAGTGTATCAAGAAAGGAGATTTTCGGTGGACAAAGGAAGCGGAGGAAGCTTTTGGTCAGACAAGCAACACCTCACATCTCTTCCCATGCTAGTGGCCCCCCGACTCAAGGAGGAGCTCATCATGTATCTGTCAGCCACACATGGAGCAATAAGTGCGGTACTCATGACGGATAGGGACACAATCCAAACTCCGGTCTACTTTATAAGTAGAACACTACAAGGGCCGGAGTTGAATTATTCTTCCATGGAGAAATTGGTTTTGGCATTAGTGTTTGCTACGAAACGGTTACGCTAGTACTTTCAGGTGCAATCAATTGTGGTTATTACTGATCAACCAATAAAACAAGTCATCTCCAGACCAGATGTGGCCGGTAGGCTACAGAAGTGGACCATTCTATTAGGAGAGCATAACATCTCTTATAGACCAAGGACGGCTGTTAAAGGCCAAATCCTAGCAGATTTCTTGATAGAAAAGTCAGATGAAGAGGGACTGGTCGTACAACAAGAGGAAACTACAGCAGAACCATGGGTATTATTTACGGACGGATCTTCGTGTACGGATGGATCAGGAGCTGGTCTCATCCTTACGAATCCGGAAGGAATGGAGTTTACATACGCCCTGCGCTTTGAGTTCACAGCCACCAATAATGAGGCAGAATATGAAGTGTTGATTGCGGGTTTAAAAATCACCGCTAGAATGGGAGTCCGTAACCTTGAGGCCTACGTGGACTCACGGCTTGTCGCCAACCACATTCTAGGGGGATACGTAGCCAAGGAGGATAACATGGTTCGATACTTGGATAAAGTCAAGTCACTCATCGCTGCTTTCAGCAAGTTTTCTATCAAGCAGGTACCAAGAGGTGAAAACAAGAAGGCGGACGCTATTAGCAAGATCGCGTCTACAAGTTTCGCCCACTTATCCAAGCAAGTCTTGGTAGAAATACTAAAGGAAAAGTCTATAACGGAAGGGAAGTCGCAGCTATAGTTGAGGAAGATGGACCTACATGGATGACCCCAATCATCAACTATTTGACTAATGAAACCCTTCCAGACGAGGAAAAGGCGGCACGGCGTATCAGAAGGAAGTCGCAGCACTTCGAGCTTTGAGAAGATATTCTTTACAAGCTCTCTTTCTTACAGCCGTGGTTGCGGTGTGTTGGGCCACGCCAAGCTACTTAAGTGATCAGTGAGATACATGAAGGGTTATGCGGCATGCACGCGGGCCCCCGATCTGTAGTAGCTCAAGCTCTACGCACAGAATATTATTGGCCTACTATGCATAGGGATGCATGCGACATGATTCGTAAGTGCAGTGATTGCCAAGTGCATAGACCAGTACCACGACATCCGCAGCAGGAACTGACATCCATTACATCCCCATGGCCATTCTATAAGTGGGGGATTGACATCGCAGGACCTTTCCCCGTAGCTGCAGAGGGAGTTAAGTTCTTGATTGTCGCAATGGACTACTTTATACGCTGGATAGAGGCTAAGGCAGTTAAATCCATCACAGGCAAACAAGTTAAAAAGTTTGTTTAGGAGAACATCGTGTGCCGTTTTGGCTTACCAGGAGAAATCATCTCGGACAACGAGAAGCAGTTCGCGGATAATCCATTTAAGGACTGGTGCGTAGCATTGAATATCACGCGGCGTTTCGCATCTGTTAAACATCCGCAGACAAATGGTCTTGTGGAACGAGCGAATAGAAGCTTGGGTGAAGGCATCAAGGCACGCTTGGATGAACGATGTGCCAAATGGGTAGATGAACTACCACATGTTCTATGGGCACATATGACTATGATTAAAACAACCAATGGGGACACTCCATTTGCATTGGCCTATGACACTGAAGCTGTTATACCAGCAGAAATTGGAATACCGACCATCCGTACATCGGAGGTTAATGTCGTCACATACGACGAGCAATTCCGGATCAATCTGGACTTGTTGGAGAAAAAAGAGAAATAGCGGCTATCAATGAGGCCAAGTCCAAGGCACGAATGAAGGCTTATTATGACGCCAAGGTTAAAGGTGTTTCTTTTCGACCGAGAGATTGTGTTTATCGTGCTAACGAGGCAGGTCGAGCGGAGAATACAGGAAAGCTGGGCCCTAAGTGGGAAGGACCGTATGAGGTTACGGAAGCCTTAGGACGGGGCGCGTACAATTTGCATGACATGGGTGGCCGCGACCTGGAACGTACATGGAATATCTGCAATCTTAAAAGGTGCTATCTTTGAAAAGCTACGGCTTCCGCATGGACACTTCGCTATATCTAGCTTCAATGGAGATCCATGTGTTCCCTTTGTTTTGTTTTTTATGTTTTCTAGGTTCCCTTTGTTTTTAGGATTTCCCATTATTGTCAAAACAAAAAACCTAAACGTTCTAATAAAATGTCGTGGTGCCTAGCTAGCTCCACGACTCGTTCTTGTGCAAATTATTGTCTTATTTTTTAGATTCTATGAAAAACTATTGTCGTATAGATTTAGTTGTTATTAATATAATGTGCTATCTCTTATTCATATGCATTCATTCAATACCGTACATGTACTATGCGCCTCTAGGCGGGGTAAGAGGATTAAGTGAACCTAATAATTAAACCTGTCGCATAAGAGGGATGAAACCCCAGTGACGCGGATCATGTATCCTTACTAGACACCTTACTCACAAGACGTTGTGATAAGTTTCCATATGCCGCGCTCACGTAGTGCTTTGCATGGTAAAGACACACGCCACACGTCTAGTAAAATATAGACTTGATTGTATTTTTGAGTAAGACGTGACATGTCATGCAACACAGGTATATGATACCTAAAAAAGAAAAAAAAGAAAAATACACAAGTTTCAAATTCAAAACACCAAAATAGCTGTGGTCATCACGGACTTGCTTGCATAAGTACAAGTTATCACAATAACATCAGTTCTAGCTGTATACATACACGGACGAATAAAATGGTACAAATGTTTATAATGTAAATTACAAGGGAGGTAGGAACTCCCCTATCTCTTTATTCCCTTCTTCAATCAAGGTGCGGAGGACCTCCCCGTGAGCATTCTTTCGATCTTGTGCCTTGATCATGTTTGTGTCCAGCGCCTCGGCCAGCAGCTTTTCACCTTTCATCGCCTTCGACGCAGAGTCATAGGTAGGCAGGGTCAGTTGGATTGGATCGGCGGTGAGCTTCGACATTATTACCCTATTGGGAGCATCCTTCAGCGACTCTAGCTCGTCTAAGAAGGGGTGTTGGATTTTAGCAAGGGCGGACATCGATGCGGTCATCTTGTCTTCGGCTAGAGGGTTATGGTAGGCATGCTGGGTAATATCTTCTTTCTTGCCTATTAGCTCTGCAGCTTTGACCAGCCCCTCGTGCCTACCACGGTCAATACCGTCCGATACAACGTCGGCAAAGGCCTGCAACAGGTAAGGAGACTCTGTTACCTTGTTCACGGCAAGTCGCATTCCCTGGCCGACCATCCATCTACGCCCAGCTATGGCTGTGAGCAAAGGACACACCATTTCGGCGCAGTCTGTTGCCATCTGGCTTAGTTCCCCATCAGCTACTACAGCTTGCTCTTCCAAGGTAGTCCACGCCTGGGTTAGTTCATCCTTCAGCGTGTCGCGCTCCTGAGCAATAGTGAAGGCTTGAACGGTTACGGCCTTAGTAGCAGCTTCGACTGCGGCGACCTATACATGACACTTGGAGTTACTACAAAAACAATGTGGTTTTTTGCGTGCACAAATAAATGTTAATATAAGAGTATACCTTCTCATTGGATGCAGCTAACAGGGCCTCCAGCTAAGCAATATGTTCCTCGCGAGCGTTGGCATGATGGGCTTGCTCCTTGACGGTTGACTCTGCTACGACCAACGATGACTGCAAGGATGTGATAGTTTTCTCGTGCTTATCCACCAGTGCTTCACGGCGAGCTATCTTTTTATCAGCACGCTTCACGTTAGCCAAGGCCTTGATCAGACAGCGTCTTAGGGCCACACCAACTGTCACCTGGTGTGCGGAGGATACATCAAACTGCTTCAGCAACGTCTCATGCTCTAGTTCGTCCAAGTCTTGCGCCAGCGCTGGAGGAGTGATGTGTTCAATGAATTCTGTGCACTCAGACTCCGCCTCCAACCTTGTTAAGCTAGACAAATTCCATGCTAGGCGAAGGCTGGTGTTGGGTCCCTCAGGACGTGGCTCCTCGGCATGAGTAAAGGAAGGGTATGGAGGTCTCATTGATGTCATGGGTGAGGGTTCCCTTTCCACCTCCTTCTCTTGGGCTACTGTTGATGGGTCCGCCCTGTTATTAACACACTTATTAGTTCTGTTTATGGATTTATATCCTTTGGAATATTAAATGGGTACTTACGTAGTGCCAGTCACGGGTTCCGTGATGGTAGGAGCCACGGCAGTCACAGGGGTGGCCATCAAGACTTGCTCATCCGCGCGCAGCGAGGGGTCGACCTGGGCCGTAGCGGTGCTGCTCCCTTCCTGGAATTGTGGATGGTCTTTCCTTAGCTTCTTTGGGGGAGTATTATGAAACCCCGCCCCATCCCCTATATTTTTTGCTACCTTCCTGGTAGTCTTCCGTTTCCTAGATTTGGGCTTTGATGACTGCGGGGACCTAGAGGCTTGTATTGTTTCTTCATCATCACCGGTGCGATTGTCAGCAGGGTTGGTGAAATCTTCTTCTTCTTATTCTTCTTCTTCTTCTTCATCCTGGTGCGGCACGGCGTCCTCCAGTAGTAGTTCTTCACCATCTTCATTATGGAAGTCAAGAGGGGACTTCTCAATAACGGGCTCTCCCTCATCTGATCGCTGCTCAGTGGTTTCTTCTAGCAGGATGGTTTTGTCTGCGTTGGCTTCCAGTAGGGGCAGTTCATTTTCTTTCAGTGGTCGGAATCCTTCAGGAACTTTGCTTGGATCGCCTTGGCGCAATAATCCATGTAGGTTCATCTCTGCGGACATGTGCATATATACGGATTAGTAAAATCACAAAGAACAAAGAGGCACTTTTACATCTACAAATATAAGAAGACCTACCCTGCCTACGTTCGGTCAGAAAACATGGATATCTATCCTCCCTCCCATAGTAGTAGCGACTGATTCCTACTAGGCACAGGAAGTGCTCCGGTAAACCCCTATAGAATTATGTGCGGTGGGTATCTAAAATTTTCAAATCCTTACTACTATAGTCTTTGGATTTGGGCGGATAGTCTTTGGGTACTCTGGTTTTGAGGACGAACGGGGTAGGGAATACTATCTCATCTACGAAAAAGTAATGGTCTTACCAATTCTTGAGGGAATCTAAGGGTTTCCTATAAGTCATGGGGGCGTTCGCGGATCGTTGTTTGAACGATAGCCACCCATTCACTAGTTGGGGAGAGTAAAAGACACTAAATAGATTCACGGTTGGGGTTACCTCGCACGTATGACAGGTAATCTCAAACTGATTGATTTTACATGCCCCTATGCAGTGCAATTGGGTTATGTGGAAGTCATAATATAGAAGCAGACCTACCAAGAACTTAGACAAGGGGATGCGGTAGTTAGCCGAATCAAATAGGCGCGTGTACACGCCTATCTTTCCCTTTGGAGCATCCGTAATCGCTTCACCGTCACCTGGATAGGTCGGATGTACGCTTTCAGGAATATAATACTTAGACAAAAATTCTATGTATTTCTCCGCATGCATCACGTTAAGGACATCCATAATAAGAGGATTTTCCTTCACCATGTTTTATAATAAGTATTTGAGAGGCGTGATGATCTAACCTGTAGTGGAGAAAATCTGTAGAATAAGAAGAGAAGGTATGAAGGAATGAGCTTGGGGATAACAATGGTGGAATGAGATATAAACTGTATGTGTAAATACTAGCACACACCAACTCTTATATAGGGTTGCCTCGATCTCCGAGGTTGTGTGGATGTTCGCCACGTGTAAAACACTACGCCCATCCAACGGATGGGATTTCTGACACTTCTGAAACGTCAGAAGGGACCCACGGGTCACTTCTTGACATTTTACGTGGCTCAAGGGTGGACCTTTCTAGTGCACTTTTGCAGGCGTGTGTCTGACTATTGACTACCATTAATGCATTCTTTAAAGTTGTCCCGGTCGGCTTATTTTGGAGTGCGGCTGTAATTACAACAAACAGATCTATGTAACATTGTATAGTCTAGAGGTTACGCCTACAGCTATAACAACTAGACTGGGGGGACATGATGACGTATAGTCCCCAGCCGGGTCATGAACCCAGCCCACGGGTACTACCCGCATCTGGCCCATCATTGATGGGTGGGATTAATGTCATTTAAGCTAATGGGCTTAAATGAATAGTAACCGCACACACGTGTGCGACCTACGGCCCGGCATGGCCGGTACAATGTTAGACAGAATCATACTCTTATTATGATTAGGATTTACCGCAAAGAATAGGATATTCACTCACCATAATTAGAAGATAACAATCAATCTAATTCTGGTACTTATCCTTTCCTTGGGGCCGAAGCATCAGTGACAACCCATTAGGGTTTCACTGCCTATATAAGGAACCCCCAAGGGTTCCACATAGGTATTACATTCTACACACTCACATCTCATCTGGTTCTCATAACCCTAACCGATTACTTACTCTCACGCCAGAGTCTAATCGTGGGATACATTCCCACGGTAAGCCTAACGCGTGTTGTTTTAGTGTGTAGGATCCCAACCAGATAATTCACTTGGTGCAGGAGCCGGAGTCCACCAACCCGAATTAAGCCTAATTCGGGTCTAGCAAGGATCACCCAACTTTTGTATCAACAACCTACGAGGGAGATAACATGTTAGTTTTATAAAATAGGACACCAGTTGTCCCGATTGTTTGTTTATTGATTTGGACCCAAATGATTATATGACCCGATGAATGATTATACGACCCGATAGATGAAATGAAATGGATTATTAAAGTTAGGTTATGTCACTAAAGTCCCATTAGCATGAATTATGAAATACTGGGATTTGGTAGACGCTTATGCATATAATAGTACTATTTGGGGACTATCACCCTAGTTCGCGCCTTGACGGTTGATCCCCGTCGTGCCACATTGATTGGTAAGCGAATTTATGTATGAGAAGATTTCCATAGCGTGATTTTTGTGACGACACGCTAACTTAGATGGGCAAATTGAGTTCCGGGTTAGCTACCCGTTGTTTGTTATAGTAAGGTAGCAATGTCATGCGGCTTATAATAATCGAAATAACAAAAATACTACTATACGCATTGAATTACGATATATTTCCTGACTAGCAATACGGGGTCTTATTATTTATATTATATTCGTGTCTTGGTTTTACATAACCATATTTATTTAACGGTTTTTATTTAACTTTATAAAACGTTATAAAACGTATTGTATGATGTTTTTACGACATTGGTTCGTATAATGGTTTTGAAGGAAAAAGCCTATATTATGATTTTGACAAGGATTTGTATAAAATGTTTTTGGCCTATCTTATGGCCTCCGACAAAGTATTGTACAAAAATGATTTTGATGATGAATGTTTATAACGGTGATATATTAATTGTTTATTAAACTCTATGAATTCACTCGGCGTTTTCGCTGACCTTTTCTTTAACATGTTTTATCTCAGGTACTTGAAGGTAATTCTCGGGAAAATGACAAGAATTTATGGCCCGTACTTAAATAACAATTTCCATTCAAATGTTTTGTAAAAATTGTATGAAATACTATGACTTGGGACCTATTTAAATTTGATATTTATGAATGGAAATGCTTTATTATTAAACGACGCGATTTTTAAGCATTGTCTATGATGTGAGTAATGTGCTATCCCGTAACACCAACGACTCTTCTGCTGTATTGAATTGTGTATATTTGGGGGTGTTACAAACAATGTTCCTTATCATGCTCTTGGGGCTTGATGAAGTCCATACATAGCTTTCTTCACTCTATACACCTGGTCTGGATGTTCTGAATCTTCAAAACCAGGAGGCTGCATTACATAAACCTCCTCTACAATTGTTCCATAGAAAAACGTACTCTTCACATCCATTTGATAGACTGTCAATCCCATGTAGGAAACATAGGCTAGAAAAATTCCTATTGCCTCAATCCTTGCAACAGGTGCAAAGACCTCCTCATAGTCTGTCCCTTCCTCTCGTGTATATCTTTGAGAAACTAAACATGCCTTGTTTCTGACCACAATGCCTCTCTCGTCCTTTTTATTTCTAAGAACCCATCTTGTCCCAATAGGTCTGACATGTCTGGGATAATCAACTAACTCCCAAACATCCTGAATAGCAAATTGGTGAAGCTCATCCTGCATTGCTTCCACCCAACTTGGTTCTTTGAGAGCATTAAATATCTTCTTGGGTTCCTGTTGTGACAGAAAACAGACAAACAAACATGCTTGAACAAGAGGGGTATGAACCTTCTTGTGAATATTGGCAATAAATCCTCCATGATTCTGATGAGACCTTCTAGTTTGAATAGGATTCATTACATCACCAATAATTAGAGAAGGAGGATGATTTTTAATTGTAGAAGTAAGCACTTCTCCCTCAATAATTGTAGTATCCTCAATCTCATTTTCCAAGTTGCCTATATCCTCTTCAGACTCTCTCCCATCATCACCTGAATGAACCTCTTCATGAATTGTAGAAGGTCCACCTTGTTCAAAATTATTGGAAGAGCAAAGATGGTCAAAAGAACTGTCAACGCCTGATCTAAAGCTGTCAACGTTTGAGCCATCAACGCCTGTATTTGTCCTATCAGTGCCATAATTTCCTTTGTCAGCGCTTGAGGATGCATGCATGTTTTTATTAACTGGTGTGACTTGTGGACCACCATTTTCCTTTCCAGCAGCAACAACAACAACAAATGCATTTGTCCAAATAGGAATGGTAACATACTCAAGTATGGGTGCTGATTTGTCTGCTTGTGATCCAACCTCTTTATCAACCTGTTTACCTGAAATTTCAACAACTGGTTCTTCCACAACATTTGAAGTTACCTTCACAATGTCTGGATTAGTAACAGGCATATAATTCAATGTTCTAGATAGAGGTTCCAAGTCAAATAACCAATTTGGACCTCTCTCAGGATCACTGGGTTTACTTTCTAAAAACCTAACATGTACCCTTTCAAGTATACGTTTTTCTTTCTAATGTAAGCTCTATATCCTCTACTCTACACAGAATAACCCATAAAGTAGCCTTCATCACCTTTAGCACTAAACTTACCTAAGGCATCACTAGTGTCCAAAACAACTACATGACATCCAAAAGGTTTAAGAAAACCAATATGAGGTTTTCTGCCCCAAAATAGCTCATAAGGTGTCTTGTTATGGATCTTGTTGATTAATGCCCTATTCTGAACATAACAAGTTGTATTCACAGCCTCAGCCCAAAATGCTATGGGAAAGTGAGCATCAACCAACATAGTCCTAGCTGCTTCTATGAGTGTTCTATTCTTTCTCTCAGATACCCCATTTTGTTGTGGGGTTATAGCTACACTAAATTGTCTAGTAACCCCTTTCTTGGCACAAAAGTCATCTAACAACTTATTTCTAAACTCACCACCATTATCACTTCTAAGCATCTTAACCTCATTACCAGTCTTTTTCTCTAACTGAGTAATAAAATTAATTAGAATATCAGCAGTTTCACTTTTCAAGGCTAAAAAGAAAGTCCACGTAAATCTAGAAAAATCATCAGTGATGATAAAACAGTAGGATTTACCATTTAAGATTTCTATATTAGTTGGACCAAACAAGTTTTAGACTTAAATGAGACCTTGTGATGTTTTCCTTTAAGGCATGCAACACAAGAATGGTCATTATGGAAAGCCTTTTTAGGCAAACCATCAACCAAACCATGTCTCACAAGTCTATTTATATTCTTGAAATTAATGTGCCCTAGTCTCCTATGCCAAAGATTACTCTCATCAACTGAAGTCTTAGCATAAAAACATGACAAATTATTATTTAGCTTAATTCCATTAAGATTCACATTATAAATGTCCTTATGCCTAGGTGTTCTATAATCAATTAATTTATCATTGGGTATTTTAAAATCCTTGCTTAACACCAAGCATTCAGTATCTGTGAAAAGAACCTTATTTTTGTTATCACACGCTTGTGATACACTAAACAGTATGTAATCGAGTTCTTTTACCAGAAACACGTTCTCAAAATGTAAATTGTTGGTGACAAGAGTTCCTTTGCCAGTGATAGTTCCATATCCCCCTCCAAAGTAAACTTTGCACCATCTTTAATGGGAGTGAAGTTTGTTAAGTAATCTTCCTTCCCTATCATGTGCCTAGAGCATCCACTATCCCAATAGCCATAATCATTAACCTGTTTATGAATGCACTGCACATAAAGAAAACAAATTAGTTTTCTTTGGGAACCCAAGCCTGAGCAGACTTGGATTCATTTGGTTGTTCAACAAGAACAAACTTAGTCCTTATGACAACCCATTGTTCATCCTTTTTTGGATGAAACACCCAGTTAACCCCAATTGGTTTAGTTATGACCTTTGAAATAAAATGAAATCTGTTACAGGTCATAGAAATCCCATCTGAATTAGGGTTTTGGTCTTGTTTAGGTCTCCATGTAAAGCTAGAAGAAGCTTTAGACCCTTTTCCCTTTGGTTGCAAATATTTGACATTACTTGGTCTAGCAACGTTCCTGTCAGCGTTTAATTTGTTCTTGTCAACGCTGAAATTACCCTTATCAGCGTTGAACCTAGGGTTTGCTACACGAACCCATTGTCTGTTAGACCACGTATTGGTCTTCTGAAAAGGTCTTTGTCCATAAGTATTAGACCCTTTAGTGAAGAATGGGGCTCGTCTAACAACTTGTGGACTTTGCTGGACAAAGGGTTTGGGTTTGACCATGGTTGACTTTCTATCAGCGTTGACCTTTGAAGCATTGACACACTTATAAGCTAAATGTGAAAAACTCCCACAAGTGTAACAGGATTTTCTAGACATAGCTCTAGGTCTAGATGAAAAGAAACATGTCCCATTATCACTAATTTGACTTTTTGGTGACCTAGGTTTTCTATACATTTTTGCATATTTAATACTAGGTTTTCTATCAACGTTTAAGCCAAGGTCAACAGTCTTTCCAGTAGTAGGATTGGTCACTTTTATAGGTGTAGACTCATTTGGGATCTCATTAAGCATGCCACCCTTAACAAACAAAGTAGGGTTAGATTTCTTCCATTGGTCTAAATCAGTCAATTTCTGCTTGTATTCCTCTACTGGGGTAAGAACTCTTGGTGGAGGAATAAATTCCTCTTCTTGGAGTTCTGGTATACCAGTCCAACACAAATCCTTTCTAAGGACATGATAAAAGTTCCCAGCAGGTGGTGAAACATCAGAATACTCTTTCATCCCAATCCCACTCCTATCCCTAGAATCCCTTTGTTCACTAACACGTTTTTCTAGGGTTTGTGAAGATTTATCAAACTTTTGAATTTTAAGATCTACATTATCTTTGTTTTTTATAGCCTCATCTAACTTAGCTTGTAAAACACCATTTGCTATCTCCAAAATGTTTCTAACCTCAATACTAGCATTTAAATCATGATTTAAAATATTGATTTGATCTTTTAGGTCAAACTCCATTTTCTTATATTCAGACACAGTCTTTTCAGTTTGAGTAAGAGCAAGTTGATAATTAGATAACTTGCATCTTTCATTAACATCATCTGTGGATAATTTTAAAACTTCTTTGTTAAGCTTTTCAGTATTTAGACGACAACCCTTACTACAAAATGCATCATCATATACCTCATTGTCTGATGAAGATGAAGAGTGTGCCATGAGAGCATAGTGAACATGCTCCTCTTCTTCTTTTTCTGCAACCAAAGCCTTGTTCTCTTCCTCATCCTTGGCCAAATAGCTCCAATCCCAGCCAACACCATCAATTTCTTGCATAGCAACCAAAGCTTTGGGATCCTGAACCTTGATGATTTTGCTTGAGGGTTTTCCAGCATCAGATCTTCTTGGAGATCTGCACTCTCTCATAAAGTGTCCCATTTGATGAAAATTATAACACTCAACCTTGAATTATCAAACCCATCAGTGTCCTTAGCATTAAAAGTCATCTTCTTCTTGAATCTTCAATTCCATCTATTTGCTCTTATACTTGCAAGATCCATATTCCACTTTATATCCATCTCCTCCAAATGCTCATCACTAATTTGCTCAAGGTCCTCATATGTAATCACCGAACCATTGGGCAATGAAGCAATATATGCACACAGTATCTAGATCAATACCAGCAGGTTTAACTCTTGGTGAGTCAAAATTGTATGTGTCAGCGTTTGAATGTGAGACACTGCCAAAGCTTGATCCAGCGTTGACACAAGGTGATCCAGTAACAGGGTGCATGTAAGACTCCCTTTGATCAAATTGACCTTCACTATGTGAGAAGAAGGCCATATTGCCATTGGTAGACTTGCTTCCTTGATCCAAAAGGATCTCACTCTCGACAAGCCTCAGTTTATTGTAAACGTCATCAAAGGTAGAATTTTTGTGAGTATTATTGGCAATCATAGACATTGCTTCAATCTTCCATGCATCACCAAGACTTTTAAGAAAAGTGGTGATGATATCAGCATCATCATGCACTGTTCCCATAAAGGACAACTTGCTTGTAATGTCAAGAAGTCTGCTTCTCACTCCACTTAGCTTTTCATTGGGAAGAGCTTTAAATACGGCATACTAATGCAAGAGTTGCTTCTTTTTCTCTTGTACAGTATCAGCATTACCACCATAAGCAACTTCAAGGGCTGCCCAAAGATATTTTGTAGAATCATAGCCTCTATACTTGTGCTTATTGGCTTGTCCCAAAGAGAGTTTGAGGATGCTTAGTGTTTTCATGTCATTCCTTCTCTTTTCTATGTCCTCAGCTGAGATAGCTCTTCCATCTTCAGGTTTTTATTTTCGATCCTCTTTAGTAGAGCCTGTAGTTGATCTTGCCAAGATAGCAGCTGCAATCTTGCCAGCCTTATTGAATGTGTTTCCATATTCAATAATTTCCATAGGGTGTGATCATGGATTTGAAGATACTACTCAAAGTTAAACTTCCACAGCTCAAAGTTGTCGGAGTCTATCATGGGAATCTTGATGTTAGGGCTTGAGGAGGAGGAGGAGGTTAAATCTGGAGTAGACATGGTGTTTGAATTTTTGGGTTTCTTGAAAATTAGGGGTTTTGGCGATTTAGGATTTTTGTATTCTTTAGATCAAAGTTTCTCAACAAGCTCTGATACCACTTATTGATCCAAAACTTAGATCTATTTAGCTTGTGTAAAAGAGATTAAATAAAGTTAAAGACGTAGAGAAACTTTGTTGTATGAAACAATTCAAGTATTATGTGGAATTAATACTCAAACAAGAACACACAAACAATATAAACCAAACTTTCACTTTGATTGATAAACCAAACTTGCGTACAATGAAAGTGTAAAACGTATGAAAACATATATTAAAACAAAACCTAAAGGCCTCCTTTTATAGATTAAGGAACCTTGCACAAGAGTCTACATATCAGCTATTCTTGGTAAAGATAAAAATAAGAAATACATTGTCGATTATATCTTTACTAGAAACATAAAACGTGTAGACTAAGTCTTCTATCAGTGCTTGACTTCTTCTTATCAACGCTTGACTTCTTCCTGTCAACACTTGTCTTGTCAACGCTTGATTTCTTCTTATCAACGTCCAAATTGCTCTTGTCAGCGTCCAAGTGTCTTGAATACATTTTATTCCCAACACAAAACCACACTCTAATACCCAAAGACATTCAACAATCAAGAAAGCTAAAGACTTCCACAACTCTGATGATCAAAATCTTCCTTATCAATTAATATAGAGGAATGACCTCTATTCAAAGGATATTGTTAGCAAGCTTTCAAGATTATGCAATGTATGAGCATGTGGATAAAGACACAAGATCGCATGATGGAAAAGACAAGTCAAGAATAATTTGAAGATCTCAAGATAAAAGACAAAGTCGAAAGACAACGACAAATGCTCAAAGATCACAACATGAAGGAACAACACTACTATTACACGTTCAAGACTCATTTATGACGAAGTTCATAAATCTCCATTGGACTCAAAATATCGAAGATGAATAACCTCACATTGGGGGAGATTGTTAGCCTCAAAATATTGAGTCAAACAAGAATGTTCGGTCATAGGTTTATATTATAATATTTATTAGAACATTGTAATAGTTAGTTAAAATAGTCGTGACATTACGGGCTTGATGGTTAGCTTAAAAGGCCTCTTTCAAGGTACTAAGCATTTATTCAAGCCCGACCCAAAACAATATAGTCCATTAGAGAGCCCGCATGTGGGTAGACTATATAAGCACCCTCCTAGCATGTTAGGAGGGTGGATGATCTCATAATTCTTAATCTAATTTCCCAAGTTAATCACTATCTTCTCTCTACTTTCTCTCACTACTTTCTCTCTCTAAAATTCATATCTTTTCCATCTCATTTCTTTAATCTATCATCATATTATTAGGGACAACATTTTATTAAAATGGAAATCGAAAATTTGAATATATCATATTCCAAATACCATAGAAATATCCTTTGAAGGTAAAATCCACCTTAGATAACATTTCCCCACAAAAAGACAAAAAGGAGCTTAGTCTACTCTGGGCGGTTTCTTAAATACCTATGTTGTTCTTTATTGATAATGAACCACAGGTTAAATAACGAACCGCACCCAGAGAGCCGTTATTTTTTGTCTCCTAAAAATAGTGGATCAAATCTTCAGTTTCCAGGAGCCTTTTTGGACATTCTTTGTGCCCCTTTTCTTCTTTCTATATCCTAATCATTCGTAAATGATCACTTAATGTGTTAAGTATTTTTACTTATGATTATCCTCTTGATCCCCTTCTTTACTTGTCGAAAGAGAAGATCACTCGTACATTTGTGATGTGATTAAAGATGAAGCCTCGATGAAGATCATTCTTTCTTAGATCTAGTCATATTCATCATTTTATATTTGTGTCTTGTGTAGATCTAATATATTTGTGTATACTTGGATTAGTGTTGTGCTGATCCAATGTATTTGTGAATACTTAGTTTAGTCTTGTATAAATACATTGTATATGTATATACTTAGATTTGTCTTGTGTGGATACAAGTTACATGTGTATACTTGAATATGTCTTATTGAGTTATAATAAGTCTTGTGTGTTAGTTCTCACTAAACTATAAAGTGATTTGTGTATCTGTCTTGTGAGTTCTCACTAAACTTGAAAGTGAAGAGTCGTGAAGATTGGTTCTAGCTTTGGATTAGAACTCGACATCTAGCCTTGTGTCAGAAAAAAGATGGGCGACGAAGATTGGTTCTAACTTTCGATTAGAAATCGACATCTAGCCTTATGTTAAAAAATGGTGAATTAGGCAACGTGTGTAGATTGGTTGTAGCTACGATTAGGTCTCGATATTTAGCTTAGTGTCGGAAAATAATGTAAGCGACGTTGTAAGGTGTACTCGAGGAGTAGAGTAGGAACGAAGAGAGAGCTCCATTGCCGAACCACTATAAATCCTGGTGTCGTACCTTAGGTTATTTCTTTCCTTACTCTTTTCTTATGCTTTCATTCTTACATTGCATTTTATTGTCACTAGATATTGTTAATGCATTAGAATTGAACCTAACAACTATGAAACTAGTTTTCAAGTAAAAGGTAATTTTGGGACAAACCTAATTTAATGGAATTTTAATTAGGACCTTAAACAACTATGAAACTAGTTTTCAAATAAAAAGTACAACCACCTCCATCTAGACCGTTTATTTCATAATTGATTTTACAACATGATATATAACAAAAGGGGTATTTTGTAATTTCACACTTCCCCACTAATACGTGTCCTTTCAAATCTCTTTCATTCTCACCGCATCCCACATGTTACAAACACACACTCTAATCTAACCCTAATCAAACCCACTGTTTGACTACTACCATCGCACTCAACCGCCACAACACCGTCATCGCATCCACCGTTGTCATCCACCACCTCAATCGCACATCCAGACACACAAGCAACCTAACAACAATGAGTTACTACAAAATCTTAGGACTAAAAAGAAACACAATAGAATAATAAATAAAAGAAGCAAAATAAAAAAGGCATTTAGAACCATACATAATAAATTCCACCTAGACAAACACTTATATTCTCCTAAAATGTCGTAGAATATTATGCCACTCTTAGATTCAAGCAAGATTGTGAAGCTTACGAGCGTTTAGTTGAAGCTCATAAACGGGCTTATTATAAATTAACTTTTAACCATCGTAGTGGTAGAAATAACAATGGGTATGCTAATTATGGCTATGGGTGTTTTTATGATAATAGAAAAAAGTTCATCAAGCGTTGGACCACCACCACCCTACTACCACAACACCACCGTCGCATCCCACAGCTGTCATCCACTGCTTCAATCTCATCTCCATACACACGAATAACACAACAACAATGAGTTGCTACAAAATCCTAGGCCTAAACACAAACACAATAAAATAAGAAATAAACATTTATAACCATAACTAAGAAATTCCACCTAGACAAACACTCATCTTCTCCTAAATTCATAAAAGATGCAGCCACTCTTAGATTCAAGCAAGCTTGTGCAGCTTATGAGGTTTTATTTGATGCTCATAAACATGCTCATTATAAATTAACCTTTAACTGCAGTAGCAGTAGAAACAACAATGGGTATGCTAATCATGGGTATGGCCGTATGGGTATTCTTATCATAATAGGATATATATTTTATCAAGCGGTGTTACAATAATAATTATGAGTGTAAGAGAATAATTTTTAGGGTTTGAGATTGCTATGGGGTATATTAATAGTAGGGCGTTCTACTCAATGTTGCGTGTGCTAGGTATGCTTTTAAACTTTATTAGTTTTTCAAACTTAAATAGTGAACTTGTGTGTATTGCTCGATGATATGGCATCAAGTTATTTAGTATTTCATATTGAGGTTAATGTACATGATGCAAGTTATAGAATGTTATACGTTTGTTCAATTAAGTTAATGATCTCGAATGAAATGACCTTTTGGTCACTACTCAATAGTTTAAGTGTTAATACGGGTGACGTAAATGCATATTTTTTAATAAATCAAGTAAGATTAATGTCATGTTTTACAAGTTTAGCGGCGTAAATGTTGTGTTTTTTGTGATTTTAGTTTATGTCCATTGCGCAAAGTTTAGTAACTTCCGTGTACATTAATCTTGTTGAACCAGGGCATTCACATGTCGTCTTTCTAAATTTTTATTATTATGTTTGTTAAATTATTTGCATATATAATTCACATGATATGTAGTGTTTACATGGTATTTTCGATTGCTTATGAAGATTGTGTTTTGAATAGGAAATGAGCAATTTTGAAGATGTTTGGGATTGCTAACACAAACTGCGTTATGTTTGATTATGTGCCAAGTATATTATTTTGAATAAGATATCTCATATTTCAATAAGCGAATAATTAAGCCAAAATATTTAGCAACCCCAAATACTTTAATTCCATTTACGTTTATTCGTACATGAAATTAATGCATACGATGTATGTCTTGTTGATTTTTATATATGTAATTGTATGTTACTTATTTTAGATGGTAACATGTGAATCGCATGTGATTATACATCAAATCAAATAAATCACATGTGATTGTACATCAAATTACATGTTATTATACCTCAAATTAAGTGATTTTACCTCAAATCACATGTGATTTACAACAAGTTTCTTCTGTGCCTATGTTTATTACATATTTCTTACAAAAAGAAGAGTAATATTATACATAAATCTTATAATAAATTACTAAATAAGATAGAAAACTTTGATTTACTCTAAGGTAATAAAATAAAAAAATATGTTGAAAGCCTAAATAGTTGCAATATTGTTTTTACAATGCACCTAGTGTTCGATTTACATCCAACATACAAGTCGTTTTAGTATGATCATTATTCTTCTGTATGCAACATCGGTCTTTTCTATTTAGCTTCAAAATGGTGTTGACATCTAAACATGTCTTCCATTCACTTGTTTTATTTCAAGCCAAAAACTTTGATAAACTTTGCTCGTTCTTACTCGAATTTTCAACTAATCGTCCACAACTTGGTTGAAGAGCTTTACAAAATCGATGTCATCATATATTGATTTACAAACATATCAAATAAATTAACTAGGTAAATATTTTTTAGTTTTATAGTTCTTTATGCCATATACCTTTGGTTTTTCTTATGATTTGTGAAAGATCACCAACGACTCTAACACAATCACATATGATTCATATATAATCACATGTGATTCGGACAGAATCACATGTGATTCAATCAGTGTCACATGTGATTCAGATCTCGTAAAAGAATATTATAGTAATTTAAATCAAGTAACATACCTTGTATTCTATCACTATTTCACCATCCTCTGCTTGTTGTTTTACGGTAATGCTATAAGGGGTTCTATAAGCAACCGCATTCTCGTCTATGACCATGACAATCTTACAACCTTCGGTTATTTTTAAATCTTGTACGGTATATGACCAACATCATACATATGTTTACTTTTGAACATGCGAAAATGTGGTGCTAGTATACACACTTACTTTATGTAATTTACTACATGTTATATCGAAACTGAATCACATATAACAACAAAGAATGAATCGCACGAGGTTTAAGTTTTTATTAAAAAACACAACAAAATAAAATCACATGTTATTATCCAAAAATCACTTGTGATTTACGCAAAATCATTGTGATTTAAGCAAAATCATTTTTTATTTTTGCAAAATCACTTGTGATTTTCGCAAAATCACTTGTGATTTTGTATAATCGTGATTCACACAAGAACAAAATCAATTCGGTAAGTCACTTGTGATTTTTTCAAAATCACTTGTGATTGTACTTACATAAATATATAGCATTAAAGAAAGAGTAAACAAATCTAAACAATTAAACCTCTACATTCCTCGAACTCATGTGAGTCGTATATGTTTGTCTGGTTTTATTTTATCATTCTCCTAGATGATTAGAAATAGTTTATAATTAGCTACACATTTTCAATATCAACAACGCATACAAATCCAACATAACCATAGTCGCTAAAAGTCAAAATAGCTCACAAGCTTTTCCCTCTCTTATGTAATGTTTTATTAATTTTTGCAAGCCAATGTGAGAAAGCTAGATAGATGGACATATTGAAACTTTGAATGACTAGGAAAAATAAAACATTTAAATACGTACCATTAATAAATCAGATCTTCAACTTACGATCCCCCTGAAAGAATAATAGGAACAGTAGGATTGAATGGTATCCATTTATTCCCCAATCACGACTCTCCAAAACATACGTCAAATCTGCATCAACCCCTCCAAATATATATGTATTCATTTGACTTAACGGAAGGATATCCTCAACAAGTGAAGTTGGTTTCTTCTTCAAGGGACCAATATCCTAGACATGAACCGATATCCCAAACACTAACTTCCTAAACAAATTTCTTCTTTGGCATCAAATTAATTTACACAGATAATACCTCAAAGTTAGAAAAAACAATCACAAGCCTCCAAATGAGGTTTCTTTCGTTTTGATTGATGATGATAAGGGTCATTTTCTGTTAATGGATTATGTTTTTTTGTAAATCTCTGACGCTTTTCTGATTTTTCAACGGGTCGTCTGTGATTTTTATAGGCAGGTACGGTGTACTGTTGACTAAAAATGATGTGTCGTCGGGGAAAGGTTGTCCAGTGTGGCACTTGTATTGTTGATTGAAAATGGTGTGGGTCCCACTGGCTGATGGGGATTCTCGTCGGGGAAACTATCTCGTCGAGCTTTGCCTTTCGAAGAATCCTCGGCGATAATTCGATGGGGAAACGTTTCCCTGTCGACATGTCGTCGGGGAAACGTTCAAAAAATTGACGGGAAATGCATCGAATGTTGTTATGTGTGTGTGCGCGCGTTTTTTATGAGAGAGAAAGTGAGATGTTAAATGATGGATGAGGGCTATTTTTGAGGGATTATATGATTTGCCATTTGTTATTAGCCATTAGGTTGAAAGAAAATCAAAGGTTATTATGTGTTCTTTTGTTCTTTGATGTGATGTTTTTCTAGCATCTAACATCCTTCTACAATTTATACATGAAAAAAGGTAGTGTGATTAAGTGGAATGTATACTGATCACCTTTTGTAGATGATTCAAGTCATACAACCTCAAAAAAATTTATGCGGTCTTTTTTTCTTCTTGTATCTCGATACGGCTCGGTGTTGACAAATATGGTCTAGTTATGTTCGGTTTTGGCTCTCGGTTATTGTGGGTATTACCAATTTCTGGAACACCCCTACTGTAGTGATTCCTACTTCCTAACATGATTTTAAGTAGGTAACAATTTTATAAAAGATCATCCCTAAATGGTTTCAGTTGATAAGGTTTTTTACGGACCACGTTCCATTTTTCTTATGGCCGCTTTAAATTTTTTTTAAAACGAATAATGCTAACTCTAGTTCAAAAAGACTAAAATAGTGTGTCTTGAAAACAGTTCGTAATCCAAACCTATTTAATGCACTTAAGATATCCACCTAGGTACTAATGGGAGGGATTCAAATTAAGATAGTAAAGAGGCCAATTTTAGCGAATATTCGTTCTTTAATGTCGGATCTAGTTGTACTATTACTAGCCCTATTGCTAAATAAATTAATAAGATTGAAAGACATATTATTGATGCAAAATTTTCAATTGTGAATTATGAGGTTAAACGAGTGAGATCATGATAGTGATGATAAAGTTGTACCAGTTGACAACAAAATGGCAAGCTTTATGGATTCAAAACCGACGTGGTTGGTTATGGCACTAGAAGCTTCCTGGAACAATGGATGGATACTTATAGATCTATAAGTGATAATTTGGATATCAAAGAACGAGGTCGTAGTTGTTATTATTGAGTCATTTGAAATCTAGTCAATTTATGTACACTCCTTTGAAGAATTAGATTGTTTGTAAAACGGACGAAAATGTAAGATTCAAACCCGTTCATTATACATAGTTACTTTTTATGTAATAAATTTACCGAGAACTCTTTACCGGAAAAGAAATTACAATATCTTTTATATAATACAATTCAACGATTTATTAATTTAGCCAATTTTTGTATATTATTAAGCGTTATTAAACTAATAAAATCTTACGGATTTTTGAAAATGTTTCTTACACTTTGATTCACTTACTCTTTGTTTGGTGAGAAAATTTTCTAAAACAGTAAACTACAAATGATTTTGTTAAATATGTCTCAGTCTTCAATTTTTTCAGGCATACATGATGTTCGCTATAGATCATAAGTAGAGAAATACGCGATCAATAAACCTAAATTTTTAATGTAACGTTAATGATACAAGCAAGTAGCTAGTATTATTGAAATACTTAGGGTGTGTTTAGTTGCACAAAAATCCCTCACTTTTTTCTAGAAAACTTTTCATTTGAAAAGTGGAAAACAAAAAACTTGTTTAATTGTATTTTTTATCAATATTTTTCAAAAAATGAAAAATTTTCATTCTCCACTTTTATATAGAAAAATAGAAAACTCTATTTTACACATTTCTATTTTTTTCTCTTCCACCTAAACAATTTTTCGTTTTTTGAAAAAATAAACATATAAAAAAGTTTTCAAAACTTTCAACTTCTTTCTAGAAAAGAAATTTCTTTTCTTCTCTAGAAAATTAAAAAAAAACTGAAAATTATGAAATTTTTTCAACAACTAAACAAGCCCTTATCTTTTAAAAGTCGTAAATACTTATCTACTACAAATCGTATTTTCCCACACCAGTAGTCACGTTCTGGGTTAATTTACAATAAGCATACATACTCTACATCTAACATGGTTTTGAGTACGAGGGTGTAGTTAGGGGTATTACAAATGTCAATTTGTTATGTAGCTAGTATGTACATCAAAACAAGTCAGAGAGGCATTAATTAAAGTAACTTAATAATGAATCGGACTAGCTAGGGTTTCTCTATATTATGTAGTACTAGTTATCGTCTGAAACGGGGTCACCTACACGCTGGTTCAGTAAAATAGAAGATAATTATTTCTGTCTCAATTGATGTCTTATTGTGTATTTCACGGGAATAGCAAAATAAAGAATAAATTCACCCCTTCTAAGCAACAAACCATGTTCATATCAGAGTCATGGTAAGGCTGTTTTTTTGGAGCAAGCAAACATTGTATAGTATGTATCGATAAGAGGATATACAAATGTCAATGTGGGTTGGGTCTATTAGGGTTTCTACTATCTTATATGTTGCATTATAAATAAATTTCAATAAGACATAACATGTATCGGGACAGGTCTGATCCGCAAACTTAAGTGGCTAAGTTAAGTCACATCCTTTATACCCCGTCAAACTCTAGCCGCCATCACTTATCCTTTTAAAAAAATTATGCTTTGCTTTTATTTTGTTTCTTTTTCTTTTAGTGTTGCTGAAAATCAATCTCTGACATTAGTAATTGACTAGCATAGTCTAAGGTGGAGTCAAGTACAGGGGTTCAGTAAGAAAGAAAGGAAAATATTTGCTATGTTCATTTGTTGTTTCAAAGATGAGAAAATATAATGAACAATCAATTCATCCCTCGCAAGAAATAAAACCATGTTCTTATTACAATGTTATTCGGTGATCGACTTCCATCACTGTGTTATGGATCAGCGCCATTGACGCCCATAGCAAATCTTTTTCTTATGTAGCAAGCTAGCTTGGTAGAGTAGACATCGTCATCATCATAATTAATAATATCACAAAATCACACCTACCAGCTTGTTTTCCCTTTCCAAAACACAAAACTTTCATCACACAGAAAGTAAACTAGATTCAACAATCGGGTACGTTACGTTTTTTCTTCTTACATACGGCGACATGAATTGCTTCAGTTTCTAGCTATTGTATATTCTTTATCAACTAACTATACTATACTTTAATTTGGTGTTTGTATTTAGGCTCCCTCAAACACTACATAGAAGTAACGTTTTGAATATGTTTCACCCCATGGTTACGTTTTATATTTTCTTTTTTAATTTCCTGTGAACATGTGATTATAATTTTTGTAATATAACTTTATCATTGTTCTTTCTTTATTTTGCAGGTTTCGAACAGATATGAACAATATTCTCCAATTGCCTACTGTTCGTGTTATATTACTAACTGATGTCTTTGGAATAGTAATTGGGTTTATGCACATATCATTCACCAAACTAGTCCATACACATGCATCGATTCTAAGTGTAACATTGAGTTTGTTTATTGTATGACTCATAGATGGGATATATCTATTCATATCGTATAAAGATGTAGAGGAACATACTTCCTTATGAGTTCAAGAAACGGAAGCAAAATCAACTCTTTATGCATCAGGAGGGGCTTTTATCACATTGATATTTATATGTGCTCTCATACCACACAAGTATATGTGGTTGACTTTCTCATTTGTGACTGAAGTATGTGTATGTTTTATTGTGGGATCTATTTGTCACTTTAACCTTCCATCATAAGAAAAACCACCAGATGAAGGTTAAACTAACAAATAGATCTAACAATAAAACATGCACATACTTCAATCACAAATGAGAAAGTCAACCACATATACTTGTGTGGTACGAAAGCACATATAAATATCAATGTCATATAACCCCCTCGTGATGCATAAAGAGTTGATTTTGCTTCCCTTTCTCGAACTTTTAAGGAAGGATCTTCCTCTGCATGTTTATACGATAGGAATAGATGTATCCCATCTAGGAGACATCCAATAAAGAGACCAAATGGTACACTTAGAATAACTGCATGTGTATGGACTAGTTTGGTGGATGATGTGTGCATAAACGCAAATACTATTCCAAAGACACCAGCTAGTAATATAACCCCAACAATGGACAATTGGAAAATCTTGTTCACATATGTTGGAAATATGCAAAATAAATAAACAACAATGATAATGTTATATTACATAAATAATAATCACATGTTCATAGGCAATTAAAAAATAAAATATAAAACGTAACCATGGGTAAAACATATTCAAAGCATTACCTCTCTGTAGTGTTTGAGGGAGCCTGAATATAAAATGTAACCATGGGTAAAAAATATACAATCGCTGAAGAAATTCATGTTGATGTATGTAGAAGAAAAAACGTAACGTACCCCATTGTTCAATCTAGTTTGCTTTATATGTGATGAAAGTTTTGTTTTTTGAAAAGAGAAAACAAGCTGCTAGGTGTGATGTGGTGAGTGAGGAATCCACCCCCCTTGGGTTGTGCATAAATAGAGATAAGATAGGAAAGTAATCAGATGTTCTTTCTAATCTATTCATTTTATAGAAGATCAATTTTTGTGATATTATTGATGATGATGATGATGACGATGCCTACTATACATAGCTAGCTTGCTGAAAAAGACTTGCCATTGGCGTTAATGGCACTGATCCATGACACAGTCATGGAAGTTGCTCATTGAATAACATTGTAATATGAACATGGTTTTATTGCTTGCGAGGGATGAATTGATTCTTAATTATATTTTTCCATCTTTGAAACAACAAATGAACATAGCAAAGATTTTCCTTTCTTTCTTACTGAACCTCCTATACTTGACTCCACTTTTGACTATGCTAATCAATTAATATCAGCTTTGCGTGAAATTAATTGCTGATGATACATACTATATGCTGCTTGCTTGCTTGCTGCAAAACGACAGGCTTAGCATGACTTAATACTTTGACTTTGATATGAACATGGTTTGTTGCTTGGAAGGGGTGAATTGATTCTCTATTTTGCCATTCCGGTGAAATAAACCAATAGGCCATCAATTTTAGAAAAAAAAATATTATTTTCTTTTCTACTGAACCAGCATTTTAATGGTATCGGTTTAATTAATTTTGTTGCTAAGAAAATATTGCCATCATTCTTCTAGCTCATGGAGTTCATAAATATCATTAGTTGTTGTACGAACTTATGTAATTAATTCCTTATTAAATTTTTGTGTACATATATAGAAGAATAAATGCCATCAACCATACCAATATCTACTTTAAACAACGTTTACTTTAGTTAATGCCTCTCTGGTTTTTTTATGTATATACTAGCTACATAGCAAATTGACATTTGTTATACCCCCAACAACAGTCTCGTATATTTGACCTTCAAGTTCTTAAAACCATTTTAGATGTATAATATAGTATGCATGCTTATTGTAAGTTAAACCAGAACCTGACTAACCGGCGTGTGAAAATCCGATTTTCAGTGTTGGTGGTAGCTTAATTAGGAACAATGAAAGATCATATATCTGGTCATCAGTTGTATTCTGATGTGAGTGCTATTCTTATTAAATGTGACTTGCTGAAATTGTGTAGTTTAAGGTTTGCTATGTACCCTTTGAGTATTTTTTTTGTGCTTATAGTTAATAACACCATCCGTCATTATAGTCTATGGCACCCAATTTGGGTATTTGTTTGTATTCCCCGTGTATGCTGCTTTATTTGTCAAAGTCGTGATCGCATAAGCTGCATATAATGTTTGTCCTTATATGTTTATGGTTCTTGCAGTAATTGGTTACGTATATCTTCTTATGTTTCTCGGGTTTATGTTGACGTTGTTATGTCCAGTTTGCTAGCCGGAGGTTATTCATAACATAAATCAAGTAAATGGATCAAAGGAGTTCACGTAGTGTTTATGTAATTCAATCATGGAATTGAAGAAATTTATGTGGGAAAATATTTTGTTTCGTTTCACACTACCAAGGATTATTGTGACATATAATGGGATATAGTTTGTTAGCAACCCGTTCAAAGGATGGCAAGCTAAGCCATGTTAAACATCTAGCAAATGAATAATGATGTGGCACATCCTCATGCTAATGTTCTTGAAATACCCCACAAGTCTCTCATGGAAAGCATAAAGACTAGGCTGGGAAGGGAAAAGACGAAAAGGCAAGATGTGTGGAAGAGCTTCCACACGTCTTATAGGCACATCGGACTTTATTCAAACATAGCAATAGGAAAACTCCGTTCACCCTAACATACGATCGAACCTCAAGATATCATTCTAGCTAAAATAACCAGAAGGACCATAATCATCATAAAAGTAATGTAGCACCATACTTACCTTGACACAAGACTAAAATGGACCACATATATCAGTATGAATTAATCGAAGTAAAATTTTTAACTTTCTCTATTTTATACAGAATATGTTTTCTTGTTATCTTTCCATATATGCAACAGATGCCTTGATGAAATGGTTCATTATTGGTTGAGTTTAAAAATTCATCATGTTGCATGTTTTCAATATGCTTCTTGTTAATATGAGCAAGACCACAATGCTAAATATAAGTAAAAATTAAACTAGATTTAAATCTCTTTTTGTTATAGAATACATTGAGTTAATAGTTTGCAAAGTAGAATCACGCATGTCAATTTATAGAGATCACTCACACGAATAGAGTTAAAATAAATCATATCATTTAATAAAACTAGGCGAGTACCCGCGCATAGCGGCGGAAATTGCTTAATAAAAGATAATTAACAATATGTTATGTTGTGGTAAATGTATCGTATAACGTTTAAAATAAAATGTGAACATATCAAAATGTAAGTGCAAAAGCTTGTAAAATCCAATAATTCAACATTGACAAAGATTACGACGCAATCGTAAATATTAAAAAAAACATGCTTATACATTATATTATCACATTTGCACTCATCTATCTAGAGTCTACACACTTGAAATTCTCAAGTATTCTGTTCCGACACTCGCGCTATTTACAAATACAATATGATATCACGTTACACAAAAGGAGTAAAACATATAGTTCCCCCATATATTCTGGCTATCGAAATACCTTCTGTTTGAGAAGAAAGAGGACATCTCCTATAGTATTCTTAAATTGAGGAACTACTATGATACCACTTTTCGGATGCTCTAGCTCCTCTTTTAATAATTGAATTTGGTTTTGGTATCTCTTGATCAGTGATTTCTCATCAATAATATGCATTATTATGAGCTAACTTTATAAATCTATAAAGAATGTTATATTGAAGCACCAAACAAATTGGGTAGTATATTATTTCAGTAATAATCCAAATATCTATTCATTTAAAATAATCTTACTTGATAAGTGGATTTACACAGTGTAACAATTAACAAACATTATAGTCTTGGTGACTTCGAACCCCTTTCCTGTTAAGTGGATTTACACATCTAACCGGTTAGAGATATTCAAAAATCACAATTTTTTTTAAAGGCATTCAATAATCCCAATTCACTCATTCATAAGTTATCTGGACAAACTTGATACCCATAGCTATAACGACCATCATGCATGGTCTTTCATCAGGTTTGGTTGATTTGAGATTTATGAGCAAGACTTACGGATACTCGTCCATGACCACTTAGTGCAGACTGAAGCAGCCTCGTCAACTTCTAGTCCTCTATGGTATATGAGCTGCTCTTGCTTTTTTCAATTTTGATATCACCTGTAACAATCACGAATAGATTGAACAAAATAATAAAAAAAACTATAGAAAAAGCACAAAGAAAAACCACTCCAATATGTATAAAACAATACACCTAGTGAGTTAAGTGTTGGAGTTTAGCTCACACAAGAAAGAGGTTGAAGAAAATGTGTTTTTACTTATTCCAGTAGAAATATTTTTTTCCAAATACTTGCTAGTATATAATGATACAGAACCCAGGGGCATAATAATTACCGATTTTTTTACACACAAAAAAGTAAAGTAATTCCCAACATCGCCGTCGACCGGTTATGGGTCACAATATGTCTTCCACGGTGTATGCCCAAACATTAGCATGACTAAAAGTATATATTTGAAGAATAACTATTACACTGATAAAATAATGCCAATGATTAACGCCTCACAATTAAGGCCTGATAGTTCCAATGGTTACCTAACTTTTATCTATATAAGATCCTTCTTTCCAACAAACACCCGTCTTTTCAAATTTAGATCTCTTTGAACCTTCCGATCAATTAGGTGCTGTAATCGAAGGTGTAATGAAGAATAATTATATGTTATAAGAATAAACAAGAGATCATATTAATTCATCATTCACCAATAGTGCACAAAATGGGATACTTATAAAAATCTTTGAATGTAGACTAAAAGAGTAAGCTAGAAAAAATGTTTAATTCAAAAGTTTGAGCCACCAGTTACAAGCCCAACACTAAACACCAATGAGATAAGAAGAGGTAAATTTTAAATTTATACCAATTACGATAGTTTAACATCCACATTGTCGACATATTCACTCTCTATTGTATGTTGGAAGGTAGTACTGCATTAACAAAAAAAATCCTAGGAAAAAATGATATACAATCATTAGCACAAACAATATTAGTAGTATGAACAATACATAGAAAGAAAAGGACTTAACTACCATGTCTATCTCAAATGTATGTGTACCAATAGCAACTATAATTTCGTGTCAATTTACATTCCAATTACTCCTTTTACTAATGCAATATTTAGTTTTATTGATAAGATATATGGAGTTATGATGTTTCCCCTATCCGCCTAACAAATATATTTCTACCATTCATATTCTAATTTCTCCTATAACGCATGCACTTTTTTCTTGGATTAGATGTATCATGATAAAGCTCTGGTGTTTTCCTTTTCCTCGTTTGTGTGTGTGCCTTCAGCATATTTTTGGTCAGACAAAGATGTTTTAAATATACTGTTTGAAAGGGCTTGTCATTAAAGGAACTCTTATTCTCATGATAGGCCAACATCAAATTTCCAAGGTGTGTAGCCCTGTATCGTTTGGTGAGAAATTCCATCATGTTTCTACATATGGTTTTTTAAGTAATCTCTAGAGAAATTTCCACCTAAAACAAAAATTGTAAACACATATAAAGTTGGATATTAGACTCCTAACACTTTTTTTTTAACATGACTCCTAACACTTCATAAGCATGAAATACACCACAATGTAAAGGGACACTGATATAATACACTATACAGCTAGAATATACAGAACATTGACTGATAAAAGAAGCGGAACTCATCATATATATAGCATTTTAGTTGTGCTTTAGATGTTGTAATGTCAAATAGAAAAAAATATTGAATTTAATAACTTATGGCATCTAAAAAGATACTAACCCTTAATAGAATCTTAAATTGATAGTGATGATACATCAAAAGATTGATCTACAAATATACCTAGTGATATGTCCGTAAAAATGCATTAACACAATGTTAACCTATTTGTTTAGTAGTTCATATCTTAATATGTGGTATAAATTTTTGTGATAATAAGGGTAAATGACAAATACCAAATTCGTTTTTGACAACCTATTAGCCTTGACCACTTCGTAAACGTTACTAACAATGTATAGAACTACAACACAAACTAATAGATAGAAAATCAGGTATCATAATACCCAATATAGTTGATAAGACTGTGGTTAATATACATACACCCCCAAATGCAACAAAGTTCTCTGAATCACATCTTGCAGGTGTTGGTCAGCTTTTTCTTCTGAAATTTATGATATCCAACAAAAGGGCAATTAGTATATGAACATAAACAGAGAACATGATAGCTCAAAAGCACGCACATCAATGTACTTAAGATCCAAATTTCATTTCCATTCTGGAAAAGAATATAAGTTGCTCCTAAAGCAAGGCAAAAAAAGAATTGATAGATCTAAAAACAAACTCAGGGATAATAATATCTCCCAGAGATAAGACTAAAAATCTAAAAAACCCTCAAATCATCCTCATTTTTTTAGAAAGCAAAAAATAACAAACCTACTAAGCGTGTCTATTGTACTCATTAACTACCACCACCATTACCTTTGTCACGCACCCATCACCGTCGTCACACACCCTTCACCGACAAAAAAGGATAACCATCACCATCACAATCGTCACACACCCATCACCATCGTAGCACACCATTCACCAGCAATAAAGGATAAATGGCGGCATCGAGGGACTGGAGGCATCGAAGCGATGGCATAAGGCTTTATTTGTGGCGGGTTATTTTGTGTGGGAGAGAGAGATGTGAGAGTGTTTATTTAACATGTATTAGAAATATCCGATTATTATGGAGCTTTCATCGAAAGTTTTATATTTTAAAGTCCATTACAGCTGGCTAAATAGGTTAATGAGTGTTTATAACATTACCTTTTTTATTGCAAATTTCAAACTTTTACTTATTTAACATAGGGGATTGTAAAGATAAAACGTAAAGATGAATGAGGAAGGGAGTTTTTTTAGGGTTGCAAAGATGAAACGGAATATTTAGTTGCCAAATATAACTCTAGTTGACATTCCAAATGTATGAGATACTGGCTTTTTTTCTTGGGTTGACATAAAATCTTTCTTATTATGGATGTGTGTAGAGATTAAATAAGGAAGTGTTGAGAAAACTTGTTTATTATAGTAATGAAGAGTTTTTTGAAAAAAAATTATACAGACATTATAAGTAGTAGAGATAGTCAAACAAGAAGCTGTAAATTTATGAATAAATCATTTCTCATAAATGTAGGTGCATATGACAATCTTTCAAAATAAAAATTAAACTATTAGGTAAAACTAAGTCAAACTTCCAATAGCTTCTATACGTCATGTCCAACATACAAGTAGAGTGCTACACGTTTGAGCTTCTTTGCTCCTCTAAGCCCCTGTTTTATGTTACAAATATTAGTACCACAACTAGTATCATATACACAAGAATTTTTAGGAAAATCAAATAATTTAATAGTTTAAATACGTGAAGAATTGGATACACTAACTTTCTTCTTCTTTTTCAACAAACTCACTTAGATAAAAAGGACAATTCATTTTCCAATTTTCAACCTCCTTGCAGTGGTGATATGTAATCTTTTGCAAGATGCTTTTTCTTATAAGGTTGGGGTTTTTTAGGTTTAGGAGGTTTAGAGTTTTAAAGACCCTACCCTTACCTTTTTATGTAGACTTACCACCTTGAGATTTGTACTTCTGGATCCTACCACCTTAAATCGCCATTACTTGTGGTGTAGAAGACGCAATACTTGACATCTTGTTCTTATTAATACCTTTCTCAAATTCAATAAGAAAAGAATGAACTTCACTTATTATCTTCCCCATGCGACATTGTAATTTTGCACACAACTCATAAAATCACTTGAAAGTGAATTGAGTAACAAGCTAACAGAGACAACTTCTAGAAGAACATAATTTAGAGTTGCCAAAGGTTTCAAATAGCCTTTCATTAATAGAACATAAGCGCTAACGGGTTGCCCCCTTGCTATTTACATGAATGAAAAGTGTGTAGCAACCCTTGTAGTTCTACAACAACCAGTTCTCTATACATATTTCTAAGCTCAGAATCATGTCCTTAGGAATTTTATTTTGAAATTGCTAATAAAGAGTTGGATACATAGTTCCAAGCAACAAATAAGAAACTTCATTATGACGATCATAAAGATCATCCAACTATACTAAAGCTTCGTTAGTAGCAATGGCACCGTGATGAGGTTGCATATTAGTGTCAAACACCATATGTAGTTTCTCCACTCGAACTTCAAGTTTGAGTGCACAAAACCACCCATTGAAGTTACAACCAGTAAGATGTTGTTTCTTCAAGCAATGACCTAGAAGACGAACTGTTTCTTTTGGCATTGTTTTCTTCCATCTATAAATAAAAAAAAGTTCAAATTATTAGACAATACCATTTTTATAGAAAATTAAATACACATATTTATAATTAATAATTAATTTTCTAAAAGCTAGAATCCGCCATGATATACGACCAGCACATCATTTGATCTGTTAGTGATGATGGTATTCAAAGGGCGATTGACGTTCAATAATTGCATATAATAAAAACTTATAGATTTATCGAACTCTAATTTATATACATCACTTGTGACAATTTAAAAGTGAAAAAGTGAGCATTTATATCTACCAGTTGTAATGAGTTAAGATTTCACTTATCTTAACTTGTTTAAGTCGTTCAACCAAAAACTGTGATTGTATACCATTAACTGACTCACAATTAGGTGTCCTGTATCAAATTGAGTTACAAAACCATAACAGACTCACGTGTTATGGAAGAGTAAGTGCAAGTGTTTTTACTAGTTTGAGGAAAACAAACGTATTTTAAAAGGTATCATTTTGACAATGTCAAAACATGTGCAAAGAGCATGCAACATATTTGTATCATAAAGTTTTAATAAAAACTTTACTCAATTAAGTTAGTTATTAATAGATACTCACATATTTAACTCACAAATCAATTACATAAATAGTGATATAATAAAAACTAACAATTCAACGTGTTACAATTTAAACTAGTTTAATTTTATCATGGGAAAATATTAGATAATTATTAAAAATTATTTAAACTTTAGATCATTTGGGGCTTCCTAAATAGTCTGCAAGGTAAAGAATCTACAAATAGTCAGGTAGTATAGTGTAATGGTATCTACAAGACTGAAATCTTGATAAGTCTCTCTGAACCTTAACCTTGCAACTAAGTAGCACTTTTTCAAATTACGTCATTAATAAAATTTAACAACTTTAAAATAGAAAACACATTATAAACTTTATTATTGCTAGTCTCAGCGTGTGTTAGATATAAAACCATATAAGGATAAATCATTTGTTTTCACATAAAACTTTGCAAGAATAAGCTTACAATAAATCAAATATCATATAATTTTAGTCCAATTTGTTTTTTATTTTCGAAAAATCTTTGCTTAAAACATGTTTCATAATAATATATAATCAAAAGCAAACTAATAAACATCATTTAAAACTTATATCCAATTAACAGTTAATCATATATCACATGCATACCAATTGATGACAATCTATGAATCTATGTCAACTAATTTAAACACATATACACGAATAAGACTTCCATTTCTAAATGGAAGCGGGCCACATGCATCGATCAATCGATTGCGGAAGTCAAATCTAAGTATATACCACATAGCACATAAAGCTGATAAACAATTTAAGATGACTTCACGTCACGTCAGAGTATAGCTCGAGTGTTCCCCAGCTTTAGCTCAAAACTACGGAGTTGTAGATCTCAGAGTCATGGACCCCCCCCCTCCCCCAAAGTTTCAAACTTTTTCGACAACGTATGAATTTATTACGAATTTTTTAGTCATGAGTGTCAAACAGAACCTGATAAAAATAAATAATAGCTATGTCAAGATTCCTAATCACCAATCAAGCATGTGTAAAACACTAAGGCCCTGTTTGGTTCGCCGTAATCCGACGTAATTGGATGTAATTGTAATTTTATTACATTACATATGTGTTTGGTTCACATAATGAAAATAATATTAATTCACTTTACATTACATAAACTGTTTGGTTCGCATTGTAATTGTAATTCAGGCATTGCAACGACAATCATGAAGGAATTCAGATTACATAGGAAGTTGGATGAAAAGTTTTGATTTACGTTGTAATTCAGTATGTTTATACTTAAATCAATATTTATAAATAATAATTATAATAAAAATAATAAAGTTATTATTATCATTAAAAATTATTTTTGATAAAAAAGTTATTATTTTTAAAATTATTATAATTAATTATTGATAAAATAGTTATTATAATATTAATAAAACCTTTATATAATAACATTAATAAAATTATTATTATTATATTACTAAAATATTAATATAAATATATAAATAAAGTAATGGTTAGAATTTATATATTATAAAATAAATAAATAATTATTAAATAATATAAAATTATTAAAATATAATTAAAAATTAAAAATTACTATCAAAATATATTAAAGTTAATATTATATTAAAAATTAATACTAAATATATTTTAAAATTAATTATCATCAAAAAAGAAAAAAGAAAATAATTAAATTATTATCATTAAAATAATATATTAATATAATAATTATTAATAAGATAAATAATATTAAAAAAAAATAATATTAAATATTGACTTTATTTGTTATATATTATTAAAAATATGATTGTTTTGATTTTTATTATTAATACTAAATATTTAAATATTAATTAATAAAAGTAATAATAATATAACTAAAAATTATACTAACTAATATAACAAATATTAATAAAATAAATAATATAAAAAATAAAAAATAATATAAAAATACTAAAAATACTAATAAATATTATTATTATTTATTATTAAGTATTAGTAATAATATTATTAAATATTAAAATAATAATTTTATTATTATTTATTCTTACTATTATTCAATTTTCAATTATTTATTATTATTTATTGTTATATATATTTTATATTCTTTATTTTAAATATTAATATTTTATTTTCAGTTTTTTGTTTTATTAATGTTATTATTCGAGGCTTTTGAAAAAAAAGAATTACATTACGTTGCTAACCAACCAAACACAATGATAGAATATATCAATTACAATTCAACACATTACAATTACAAACATTATATGTCTTTCAATTACAATTCATTTAAATTATAATTCCAATCACGAATTAGAATTCCTTTCAAAACTGTACTGTGAACCAAATGCACCCTAACAATTAATATGTATTCATTATATCTAATACCAAAACGCATAATCCATGATAAACTTCTATGATTCTCATAGATTTATCATATTAACAGTTAATAAGCAATAAATAATGACGAATTAACAATTAAGAACATATTTGTCACTAAAATTCATATGAATTAGGGTTAGTGTAATTTATTTTGTTAATCTTAATTTGAGAATATGAAAACCTAATCATCAAATCAAATAATTTTATAACATCAAATAAATTTTACATAACTTTGATCTTTTGTTTTCAATGTAATAAAGCTATACGAACGACTCGTGATGTCACAACTGATTAATAAAATCTTCACCATATGAACATGTTAATAATCGTGAGTACGTAGTAAAATAAATACAAGATCACGTACATACAATTAATTAACAAAACATAAAGAAATCGTATATTTTAGCAATGGTATAAAAAATTCTTTTATAAAATAATCAATAACCAAGAATCAACTTAAGATGAAAGGATGATCTCTCTAAGTACAATCGCACAAAATATTTATACAAACAATTAGTATGCTAATCCCTTTTGTTAAACCACCAAATAACCAATTGAATAAATTAAAAAACCAAAGAAACCTTTTGGTTTCTTTTCTTCTCAATCGAACCATACCACCGAACACCTATGTAATGTTTTGGTCGGTCGCACAAGGCCGAACACCCATTTGGGGTTTCAGTCGATCGAATAAAGAATATGGGGAGAGAGGAATTTTCATATTAGGTTTATTATGAAAACACACATAATAATGGAACACATCACATAAACTTTTGATATATGCTAACCTCCTAAAAAGTTAAGTAAATAAGCCTACCACCTTGGAGGGGGCCTTTTTTCAGCCGACCAAGCAAAAGGGGAAATTTCTCTTGTTTTTTCTCGGCTTTCCTTTTATTGCTTAATAGTTTAATTCTGGGGGGTGGGAGTCGTTTTTATTCTATTCGCATGTATCGCCAACTACGATCTACATGCAAACCACTATACCTCAATAAAGTTCACATTCAATATTTAACATAAATAACAAGACTTGGCGGGGCGGGTGAACCTTATGATCTGGTTAAGAAAAGAAAACAACATTGTGGCGTACACAGAAAGGGGTAGCTACATTATAAGTCACAGTGTGAGTCAAAGCCATAAAATGAGTGTCTCGACTAGTGGCTACAATCATTACGAGTGAAGAACAACACATTACCATAAGTTTCAAGAAGAATAAGTCATGACTATGTATTGGTGTCACAACTCACACGTATATTATTTTGTTATTTGAATTTGTTTTTGTCTTCGGTATTTTATGATTTTTGTCTTAAGCTTGCACATTTTTATTCAACCATATCTTGTGAAAGTTGAAATTGGCTATATGAAGGTTACAAACATAAAAAAACGACATATTAACGTGAACCTTCTCATCATGTTTAGAATTACCAATAGCGTTGTGGCGTGCCCGAAATGGGTACTTATATTTTAAGTCACACTTTCATTCTAAGCCAGAAAATCACCGTTTAAACGACTATGCTTACAACATTTTGAGTGAAGATCAACCGATAACCATAAGTTTCAACACAATCAAATGTGAGTACACAAACAACACACATGACATTTTCAAAAAGGTTTTTTAAGCAATGATAGAACGCTGAGAGGGGACTTATAAAACATCTTTTAATTTTGAAACAAATTAGTTTTCCCAAAATTCTTTATCATATATTTTGAATGTGACATAAATTTAAAGAAGTCTCTATGAATAAAATGATATGCAAAAGATGTTTTTTTTGCTAAGGTCGTCTTGTGTATTTGATAGGCATAAGGCAAAAATTTAATAAATGGATTTCGGATTTCTAAAATTTTGGATAATGGTTTTATGTATCACAATATCCGAATTAAGTAACAAAATTTTAAGAATTTTTGCATAACTTATATATGAGGTCCAAGGTGACAATTCATACATACCTAATTTTAAATCAAATAATCACATTTAGTTTTTTTATATTAATATGAGTTTCAAAGTGACAATTCACATAAAATCTAAAAATTATTCGTATTTTTTTCTAGTATTTTTAAGATGTTTTTAAAAAATTTATTCTCAACTTTTAAATATAAAAATAAAAAAACACAATTTTTTAATTTTCTAAGTTTTTTCCTTTCCAAAAAAATACAACTTTATTTAAACACGTATTCATATTTTATAATTCGTATCTAGAGAAAGAAATCAATCTCTCTAAGAAATTGTCGTTGGTAAGTAGTAATTAAGTATCAATTCATAATAAAAGTACACACATTTTTAGCTTTTTACAGAAAAAATAATTCTTGGATAGATTTTAACTTACAAGTTAGTTGTTTTTTAATTATTTTTTTATGTTATGATTTACCATTTTGATAGTTGTAAAATATAGTAGGTATATAAATAGATGAATCACGATTTAGGAAAAAACCGTGAATGTGAATTTAAAACCGACGAGTTCGTTGTAACCGAGGCGAAGGTTATGCCAATTAAAAACAAATTTGGATTAGTTAAACAACTGGGAAAAGAAAAGTCTAAATGAAAAAATAAAACTACACTAAGACGGCGAAAAAATAAATTGAATTACTCGGTCACGCAAAACGAGGAAAAATAATATTAAAATAACACAAAAATGAAAATTTTAAAAAACTTAAAAACTAATAAATTTAAAATTAAACAAACCAAAAGTGAAATTAAAAATTAAAAAAAACGGGGTTTGGGCTTTCAAATTGGCCAAAGTAAAAACAGCGTAAACTAGGGCTTTTCAGCCCAAAAACAAACTTTTGAAAAAATAAAATCTAAAAACACTCCTAAAATTTATTTCTAAAAACCCAAAAGTTGAAAATGTTCTCTTAATAAAAATAGTTTTTTTTTGCAAGACTTGAACATGGGTTGTTGGATAAAAACAATTACGTGCTACGAACTAAGGTACTCATGAATTTATTTTTAATGATTCGTTTACGTGTAACTTATACAAATTATGAAGCCTAGTAACAATTTTTTATTTTGTTTCATGCAGATAAAAATTGCGACATTATTGATGCTTCTGGGTGCGATGGGACTCGTTTTAGTTATATATATATATATATATATATATATATATATATATATATAGATTTCGGTTCAAATGAGAACTTTTTAAAGTTGAAAAAATAAGAACCAACGAAAATCTCACAAATGACACTCTACTTCAAACAATTTTTAAACGAGATTAACTAAAACTAAGTTTTTTAATAATTTGATGGGCTTTCTTTTGAAAATTGACGAATTCTAGGTGATACATCTTGATTTAAGGTGTGATTTGTATCATGTCTTGGTATCGTGTATCATGTTATTTAGTGGTGGCTGTGTACGAAATGTACCATTTTATGTATAAGATATTATCTTGTTAAGATTTTGATGTATGTGTATCACATTTTTAATTGTGTATCAGTAATACGTTACACACTAAGTCGTCGTTTATTAGTCAATAGAATGTTAAGTTGTATAAATAATGTATATTTTGGTGTATTATTGGTAATATGATTATGTATCAATGTTTTATTGGTGTTTTAGATTAGTTCTCATTTTTACAACTTTAAAAAAGCTCTCACATTAACCTTCCTCTATATATATATATATATATATATATATATATATATATATATATATATATATATATATATATATATATATATATATATATATATATATATATATATATATATATATATATATATATATATATATATATATATATGCTTCGCTAAATATACTTTGCATGCATACCACCCACACCTTGCAAACGTTGACATTCAGTATAATAATGGCACGTTAATGGGCCAAGTAAAACTTATCACCAGGTTCCGAAACACTAACAGTACTGTGGTGTACCCAGAAATGGGTAGTTGCCTTCTAAGCCACAGTTTCAACGAAGGCCATTCGGTCGTGTTCTCGACTAGTGCATATGAGATTTTGAGTGATGAACAGCTTATAACCGTACGTTTCAACTCGAACCTGACGATAATACCCAAAAGAGAAACAAGACGTTTCCAGGAAGGCGAAGAGAAACGGCTAGGGCTGACAGGGGGCTTCAAGACGCACGTCCTGTTCTCGGAGGCTATTACTTTTTTGTACTCTTGTTATCATACATATTTCGAGTGTGACATAAGATTCAGAGCTGTACGGGATTAGGAGATTTTATTTGGGCATGACATGCCTAATTCGACTTTGATAAGTTCCATAGTCACTTTTTTTAGCGTTGGGGGACTCATAATACGTCTCCTATTCTCAAAAGAAATTAGTTTTCCCAACACTCATTATCATATATATTTTGAATGTGACATAAAATCTAAAGTTGCTTTTATCAGTAAAATGATATGCAATAAATGTTTTTATATTTAAAGTTGTCTCGTGTCTTTTATAGGCATAAGGCAAAAATATAATATATGGATTTTAGATATTTAAAGTTTTGGATAATGGTTTTATTTATCTGAATATCTGAATTAAGTAACAAAATTTTATGAAATTTTTTTAAAATTATGTATGAGTTCTAAAGTGACAATTCATACACGTTTTTTAATCAATTAATGACATTAGTGTTTAAAACACGTACTAATATTAGTTTCAAAGTGATAATTCATACATTGTGGAAATATATGTAATAATATCAAGAGTTAGTTGCATTTTTTTTTCTAATATTCTTCAAAAAAAGAAAAAATCTTATAAGACACTTATGAATAGAAAAAAAGAAAACATCATTTTACATTTTTCTAATTTTTTTTTCCAAAAAATACGACTCTATCTAAATAGGTTTGTATATTTTATAACACTCATTCTCTTCTTTAAAAAATTTGTCGTTGGTAACTGGTAAGTATCCATTCATACATATTTTTTAATATTGTACTAAGATTTCGTTGGTAAGTAATAAGTATCAAGTATCAAGTAAGCATCTTAATTTTTTACTGAAAAGAGAAAAATACAACCTTTGGTAGACCTAACTAATAGACTGATGATATGGCATTTATATATGATCTCATCGTTCTTTTCGGGCTTTAAATGCATAAAATGTCATGAATATACCATATATATGCTTGTGTTTGTTTAGTTGTGTATTTTAGGTATGGATATCGTGAAAAAAGACAAAAGATCACAAGAAACAAGGAAAAACGAACACGAGAAACGAAGCCGCACAATGAACCGGGCTCTAGTTTATGATTTCTCAAAGAAAAGACCTTGAAGATTTGAAGATGCACAAGAATGATCCCTCATCAATGAATAAATGACACTTAATACCCTTTTATATTGATAATTACAAGTTTGGTCCCTTAAGTTTGTCAAAATGATAAAAAGGTCCCTCAAGATTCAAAATTGTCAACAATGGTCCTTCATAATGTCAAACATCCAATGAAGACCTTCAAAGATCAAGAATGTCCAAGATCAATCCTTCAAAATATCAAAAATGGTAAAACAAGTCCTTAAAACCCTTGACACAAAGTTTTGTGGCCAAAGTGTGAAATCTGAAAGTTTATTAACAAAGGGAGTTGAGTTTTATGGCTGAAAAACTTGTTAGAAACATTTCACCAAAAACCAAGGACCAAACCTGTACACCTAAACTTTCAAACTCGCAAACACCCGCCAAATAAATAATTCCCCACTTTTTCGGATCAAAACACTCACTATTCACGCGTATGAACCAAGAATTAACTTTTACCAGCCAAGGGGTTTTTCTAAATTACCTTTACCAAAAGGCAATTCACCCTCAAACGTTCACATACCACACTTGAAATCCCACACCACTTCACTCATGGTCCCTATCCCATTCAACATTCAACCAATCATCATACGACTTAACCTTCAAGTAATGCCACATGGATAAATCAATAGCCCACAACAAATACTTGCTCCCAAAGGCAAAAAGGAAGGGTTAGGATCACTTTGGACAACTCATCAACAACAAACAACTCAAGGGCAAATCTGGTAATTCTTAGCTAGGGTTTTCATGTATTCAGCATTCTAGAATAGTCCTTTAGTCCTATATAAGGAGACCTCAATATGTGAGAATCCCTTGTTCCAGTTTTTCTCTTAAACATTGTAATTTCATTTTAAAATTTATAAAAGTTTGGTATTTTGAAAAAAAAATGTAATTCCTTTTTATGTTTTTGAAAGTTGGTATTGTTTAAGAGTGATTCTGAGTTCCATTATATGTTTTAAACCTGTTTTGATCTTTGGATTGAAGCACGTTTAGGTTTGACAAGGTTTTCATCTTTGAAAAACTTTCAAATACTTGATTCTGTTTGGTTACTTTTGACTGTACTAACCCCTACCATTAGCCTAAAGCTCTTGCAAGCTTGTTGACACCAAGCTTGTGAAGGGATTTAATCCCTTGGTTGGTCTGTTTGCTCTTTGTGTTGAAGAAATCAAAGCCTTGAGGTTCTACTTTGAACCATAACCAAGGTCTCATTCAATCTTCTGTGTTCAAGTACCTTGGTCACTCTCTAGCTGTTGAGAGTGGTCCAAGGAGCATAGCTGATCCTCCTAGGAAGTTGTGGATGATAGGTATTGGTTCTCTTTAAGTTTCCTCTAAAAAATATTGTTGTTGAATCTATTATTTGATTTGCCATGTGATTTGGAGTTCTTGTGTTTGTGCTTTGTGTTTTATTGTTGAGATCTGTTAGTTGTCAACTAGTTGAGTTATTGGAATCATATAATCAGTAGGTTGTGTGTAAAAATCAAAAGTTTGTTTGAAAAGGTACTAAAACAAGGTTGTTTGGATTTTGGGATCAAAAGGCCTTGTGTCCTTGTGCCCTTGGTTCTTGGGGTTTTTCTTTACTAAACAATGTATTTGTCACTGGTTTTGTTCATTGGTTAAGGCTGTAAAGTTTTGGAAAAGGGTTTGGAAAGTTTTAGAAAAATCTGATAAAAAGGGATTGAAAATGGTCAAACACATCAGCAAGGATTAAACCTTTGTTGTTTGTATTTAGAGTCTGATTTTCGGTTTGGGAAGAGTTTAAGTGATAAGCTATCTATGCTATATCTGCTTTTAAAATTTGGTGGCTTATGAGTGAGCTAGGGCTCATAGAAGTTGACTGAAGTGGTCATTTGCATCAGTAAAGTGACCACCTCAATTTTGCTTTGCATTTGTTATTCTAGTGTATGCCCTGCCGTTGTGTTGCTTGTTACTTGTTACTTTGCTGCTTGTAAACGTATTTGGCTATTTGGATTGATTGCTTGAGTGCTTATAAGCCAACTGGCTTATTGGGCAATTTTGTCAAAAATCTGTGATCATTTGGCTAACTGGCCTCTTGATTCCAAAGGATTCATCCTTAATTCCTTCACAAAAGTTGCTTAAAACAAGCTCATAACAAGTCCTTGTAATTTGGTTAAATTTGGAACACTTTAACTTTTGGTCAAATAAGCTATATTTGGCTTATTTTTCAGTTTAGCTTATTGGTACATGCAACAACTTAGTTTTTGTGATAGGTGTCATTTTTCTTAGCTTATTATTAATACTGTAAGGTTTCAGCTCATTTGGTTAAACTTTTGCTAGAAAACTAGCTTTTTGGCTTTTTCAGCCAGATTATTTGCTTCTATGAGCTTTTGCAAAAAGAATCAGATTTTGAAACCCTCTAGAACTCAAACCCGACTATTTTGTCTTTTAGTAGATTTCTACTTTGCTTATTTCTGACTTATTGGTTAAGCTTTTTCAAAATTTCTTTTTTACAGATCTCTTTGGCATCCAAAAAGAAGGTTGTGTGTTAAATTAGAGCTTATGGCATTAGCTTATAGCTTAATGGGCTTATTGGCCTATTAAGAATAAGCTGTTGATCATTTAAGCTGTGATAAGCTCATATTCAGCTTTTGGGCCTTTAGAGTTTTGTGTTTAGAATTAAATTTTGAGTCAGAATGATGAATTTGGGCTTATTTGGTTGAGTTTGGGTTTTATTGGGCTAAAAAACCCATTAAGCTTGCTGATTTTATTTTTAGCCCATTTGGGGAGCCAATAGGGGTATTTTGGTAATTTAACTTTCATTTTCTGTTTATTTAGGTTAAAATAAACTATTTTGCAAGTTTTTAGAAATTTTTATAATTTTTGAATTTTTAATATTATTTTAATATTTAATTTTAGTTTTTAATCATTTTAAATAGTTTTAATTGGTTTTAAATTTTATACAAATACTTTTTAGTTTATTTAAGTCATTTTAGAGTTTTGATAATTGAAAAATCCCAATTTGGGCTTTTATTAATTAATTTGATTTTTAGGGCTTTAATTAGCATTAAAAAATTAATATTTAATTAAATAAAAGGTTTGAAAAAGTTTTGATCTTTTGTAAACCCTATTTGGATTTTTAGGAATTCTTGGTAATTTTTTGGGAATTTTTAGAGTAAAATTTTATTTTGTCGCAATTCACGGTTTTACGTTTTGTTGTCATAGTTTAATTTTCTCGTATCCGTCATTACCCTTTCTCATCTTTTCTTTCTATATTAATCCAAAATCTTTACAAGTTATTCACACACAATAAACCTCCTTGGGAAACGATCTTCATTGGGTCATTAACATTTGATTTTCCTAAGTCATTTGTTTAATACTTACCGCATTTACACCTTTTTCCTAAAAGGCCGTATTTTACCACAATCATAGACCTAATGACAAACCAATAAATATTATTGGTGGAAATAAAAAAAATTGATTGGTGGTTAATGATGAAAGAAAATTATTGTATACCACTTGTCAAATAATAAATAAATTGGCTTATTTTTAGGTCCATTTAGTAAGTCTCTTTATCACTACTCTTAACTTATAACAAATTTAAGCATCACTACAAAATTCGAGCGTTTCCCTGGCGAAATTTCGAGCATTTCCCTGGCGACATGTCGCCAGGGAAAACGTATCCCTAGCGACATGTCGCCAGGGAAACATCGCCAAAGAAAGCTGGTGCGGGATAGTTTCCCTGGCGAATTTTTTGGATTTCCCTGGCGATAAAGTGGGCCCCGCAGCTCTTGGGTTCGAAAATTGGTGCCACGCTGGATTTGGTGCAGGAAAGTTTCCCTGGCGACACATGTCGCCGGGGAAAATTTGGGTGATTAACAAACTTAAGTAAACATGCTAATTAAACCTCCCTTTTCCCTGGCGACACTATTCGTTGCTTCGACAAGTCAAAGCCTCGTGTTGACAAGTCAACGTTGTGCCAGAGTTTCCCTGACGACATGTCGCCAGGGAAACTATTCGTTACGTTGACAAGTCAAAGCCTCGCGTTGACAAGTCAACCTTGTGCCAGAGTTTCCCTGGCGACATGTCGCAAGGGAAACTTTGCTGACTTTTCCGAAAGTCAAGCGAGCCTCAGGTTTCCCTGGCGACATGTCGTCGGGGAAACTTTGTCATTTTTTTTGTGCAGCCTGCACAGCAGGCTATTTCAAGATTTTTTCCGAAAAAAATCTACCAAAACCTGGGAATACAAATACAAAACCTGGGGATACAAATACTAAAAATCTACCATGAATCTAGTACCAAAACACAATAACATGTTTAACACCCCCAAATTTACACGCAGCGGAATATATCTTTGGGTGCTAAACAATGGTATAATAAGACATAATTTATAAAGAACGAGTCGAAAAGAGATGTTTTAAATTTACCGTTCCTAAAATATTTGTCAGAGTAGCGTAGTCCCAAGACATCGTAACCAAAGTACGACTAAAATAAAAGATTTATATTATTTTAAGGAAAGGAACGATAAACATTCAAAGAGTTTAAAATACAAAAGCAGTGCACAACTTCATTCCCGTGACTCCTAAGCTTCACACTCCTTGATTACCTGAAATACATGTGAGTAAAATCATCAACAAAAATGTTGAGTGAAATCTATAGGTTTATATAATCATTTTAAACACAAGCAAAGATTATAAGTTTGTGGCATACTTGAAGGCAACAAGCATCGAATAATAATCTGCATCAACAATAATAATTGTATATAACATAAATTGCATCAAGCTCATAGAACCGAGCCCTTAGACACTCCCATATCAGTCTAATAAGACGAGAGATTTATTAATTGTCGTTACCTCCAGATTATTGGTACATTGCCGTATACCAGACTTCTCAATACAATATGTTCAAACAGTGTGGAGGTCGGGCCTAAGCTTCTGTGACAAGTCCACACAAACTGAACCGGGGCGGCTTCCCCCATAGATCTATTAATTGTACTAGCGGTTAACCCATCATAGGTTAATTAACGGTCCACAATTGAGGATTTAACAAAGGCAATCACTTAATGCAATTTAAGGCAACCACGGTTCCATTCATATCGGGACAAGCATACCATAAAAATCTTGTGTTCCAAGTTTATAAATCATGTATTCCCCCTCGCTGGTTTTAAAATATTTAAATGAGCTCAAATGAGGATATAGACTCACCTGATATAGCTATTACACGAAGATCGAGGAACAACGTACGATAATCGACACGCGACTTCACGATATATAAATCACCAGTTGACCGAGAACGAGACAAAAGATAGAAGAAATAATCACTATCAACAATCAACTTTCATATTCTTTGCTTCCAACACCACTTCCTCACAAATAATATTTATTTATTTTCTTTACCCAAGTTTATAAATTTTGAAATGATTTTAAAATCTTAGCCCAACATCTTCAAAATAATAGTTAATAGAACAAGCCTAATATTTTTATTCAAAATACTAGTAAAAATATTAGATAGTGACGGTGATTCGATGATTTGTTGCTCGGCTAAAAAAAACATGAACACAAATGTGTGTGTTCCATTGACAAAAATAAGAAATGAGATAAGTGTTTCATTGGCTAAAACAAGTACGTAGTATTAGTTTAGAAATGTAACATGTTAAGAAAACGTTGCAAGTTAGGAAACGTGTTTAAATTTTAGATGCCTACGTGTTTGATGGTTAGAGAAAATAGGAACATTTGATATATAATGCTTACTGCCATTTGTTTTTAGATAAATATTGAATAAGCGGGTATTATCGAAACTTGATATTTTAAAAGTTACGCGATTAGAAAGTTACACGTGGAACACGAAAAATAAACGCTCAATATAAAATAAAAACATTAGCATTCGGACAACGTTTATATTTTCATAATTAAATGACTCAAAATATTTAATATGTCGAATGAACGAATGACACATAAAGGTTTAACGTAAATTAAAAAAAAATACTTTTAGAATAAAATAAAGTAAAATTTAAACGACAACAATAGAAAATATTAAATATTGAAACTATCGATAACAAAATGTAAATTTTGGGCATCCGCCGGTATCGCGATCACTAATAGTCCTCGTTACTCGTCAAAACACAAAAATAAAATATTAAATATCGGTTTCAACTTAAACCGTTAATCATAATAGTATTTAACGTTATCATATAATTCAAAAATATTTGAAAAATATAATTAAATTATGACCCTATTTTTGCGGGTTTTACACCCTCACCACCTTAGGAGAGCACCGTCCCGGGGCTTATTCTCCTTAGGTCCATCTTTCATAGATCAACAAGGAATGACCTTAAAGATAAATAAAGTACAATGACACAAAATAATATACACTAGTCACGTGGGGATCCACATGGCTTAGTTGACTGTGACTCACTTGCAGCAGTGGAACCTACTTCCTCCTCGAAGACGTAATAGTGCGGTGGTAAATTTGTAAAATAAATATAAGGTCATAAAAAAATGAAATATAATAATTTATAAAATTTAAATAAATATAGAAAATCCATCAAATTAAATACATGAAAAATTCATAAATTTATTTAAATAGATCATTAGTAAATGATAAACTTTTATCGAAAAGTTTAAGGATATTAATATATATCGATCAGGGATTATAGTATTTATTAATAAATACTTGGCAATAAGGGATACATAATAATGCATAATAAATTTGTAATCCCAGAAGCAGCTTGATCTTGAAGTCACGCGAAGTTATGTGCACCGGCTCTTTGAAAAATAAAAACCGACAGTTATAGTTTAGGGTTTTCAGAAAACGGCCTAGTTCTCTTTAACTCATGGCTCTGATACCAATCTTTAACACCCTCAAATTTACACGCAGCGGAATATATCTTTGGGTGCTAAACAATGGTATAATAACACATAATTTATAAAGAACGACTCGGAAAGAGACATTTTAAATTTACCGTTCCTAAAACATTTGTCAGGTAGCGTAGTCCTAAGACATCGTAAACAAAGTACGACTAAAACAAAAGATTTATATTGTTTTAAGGAAAGGAACGATAAACATTCAAAGAGTTTAAAATACAAAAGCAGTGCACAACTTCATTCCCGTGACTCCTAAGCTTCACACTCCTTGATTACCTGAAATACATGTGAGTAAAATCATCAACAAAAATGTTGAGTGAAACCTATAGATTTATATAATCATTTTGAACACAAGCAAAGATTATAAGTTTGTGGCATACTTGAAGGAAACAAGCATCGAACAATAATCTGCATTAACAATAATAATTGTATATAGCATAAATTACATCAAGCTCATGGAACCGAGCCCTTAGACACTCCCATATCAGTCTAATAAGACGAGAGATTTATTAATTGTCGTTACATCCAGATTATTGGTACATTGCCGTATACCTGACTTCTCAGTATAATATGTTCAAACAGTGTGGAGGTCGGGCCTAAGCTTCTGTGACAAGTCCACAAAAACTGAACCGGGGCGGCTTCCCCCATAGATATATTAATTGTACTAGCGGTTAACCCATAATAGGTTAATTAACGGTCCACAATTGAGGATTTAACAAAGGCAATCACTTAATGCAATTTAAGGCAATCACGGGTCCATTCATATCGGGACAAGCATACCATAAATATCTTGTGTTCCAAGTTTATAAAACATGTATTCCCCCTCGCGGGTTTTAAATATTTAAATGAGCTCAAATGAGGCTATAGACTCACCTGATATAGCTATTACACGAAGATCGAGGAACAACGTCCGATAATCGACACGCGACGTCACGATATATAAATCACCAGTTGACCGAGAACGAGACAAAAGATAGAAGAAATAATCACTATCAACAATCAACTTTCATATTCTTTGCTTCCAACACCACTTCCTCACAAATAATATTTATTTATTTTCTTTACCCAAGTTTATAAATTTTGAAATGATTTAAAAATCTTAGCCCAACATCTTCAAAATAATAGTTAATAGAACAAGCCTAATATTTTTAATCAAAATACTAGTAAAAATATTAGATAGTGACGGTGATTCGATGATTTGTTGCTCGGCTAAAAAAAACATGAACACAAATGTGTGTGTTCCATTGACAAAAAGAAGAAATGAGATAAGTGTTTCATTGGCTAAAACAAGTACGTAGTATTAGTTTAGAAATGTAACATGTTAAGAACACGTTGCAAGTTAGGAAACGTGTTTAAATTTTAGATGCCTACGTGTTTGATGGATAGAGAAAATAAGAACATTTGATATATAATGCTTACTGCCATTTGTTTTTAGATAAATATTGAATAAGCGGGTATTATCGAAACTCGAAATTTTAAAAGTTACGCGATTAGAAAGTTACACGTGGAACACGAAAAATAAACGCTCAATATAAAATAAAAACATTAGCATTCGGACAACGTTTATATTTTGATAATTAAATGACTTAAAATATTTAATATGTCGAATGAACGAATGACACATAAAGGTTTAACGTAAATTAAAAATAAAATACTTTTATAATAAAATAAAGTAAAATTTAAACGACAACAATAGAAAATATTAAATATTGAAACTATCGCTAATAAAATGTAAATTTTGGGCATCCGCCGGTATCGCGATCACTAATAGTCCTCGTTACTCGTCAAAACATAAAAATAAAATATTAAATATCGGTTTCAACTTAAACCGTTAATCATAATAGTATTTAACGTTATCATATAATTCAAAAATATTTGAAAAATATAATTAAATTATGACCCTATTTTTGCGGGTTTTACAACATGTAACCTCTCGATCGATTAACTCGATCAATACAAATACATATGTTACAACTTGAGTAAAAAGTTCCTAGTTACACTTATTAAACTTGCAATTCGGGGTTTACAATTATTAAACTTGCATGTTAAGGTAAGAAAAACAAGACATACTAACCATTATTGCCATTCTACCCGTCGGCATTATCATTACCACTACCGCCACTCCCACCAGCGCCACTACCGTTGCCTCTCGTGCCACTCCCACCGGCGCCACTACCGCTGCCTCCCGTGACACTCCCGCATGCGCCACTACCGATGCGTCCCGTGCCACTCCCGCTAGCACCACCCGATAGGAATGCTGAGAACGCATCGGCGAACCTAAAGTCACTTCTCATAAATTCAAACACTTGAGACGCTTGTTCCAATCGTGGGTCGATGCAGGGGGAGGAATATATCGAGTAGTCCTTCTCGGCACTATCTGACCGACCACGGGCATGTGGCCTCGCTGCTTTCCGCCTCTGACAATACGGTTGATCTCGTCGTCCGTATGTTTGCCTACAGCCTTCATCGCAAGCATCTCCTCCTAATGAAGTGACAAAAAAAAACGACAGTTAGTATATTATTTATTAGTCGGGTTGGTACATTATTTATCGGCAGGGAATAGTAAAAAACCAAGGTATATCCAAAAAATAAATAAATTAATTAATTTAAAAAATAAAAAAAATACTGACATACATAACGCGGTCCGCATCGCAAGGAAAATTCTCATCCGGGTCGGTGTGCATCAAGAAGAATTGGTCAATGACAGTCAGGGGTGGCACATCAGCTTGAATTGCAGCTTGGGTCTGTACATACATAGACACACATATATAGAATGAAGCAAATTAAAAAACAAAAAATCACAACACCAAAACATATAATCAAAGACATATATGAATGTAAATTAATTATAGAATTTCTCACCACTTTGTCTCTAAGGAGTGCTAACGATCGAGATCCCTGCCGACTCGGTGTCTTCTGCTTAGACCGATTTTGGGAGTTCGTCAGGCATCTTTTCTCTTAATCTGGATCACTCCAAAGTGCGATATATTTTTCCCTGTCCTCGGAAGTAATTTCCCGAGGACGCTGACTGCAGACTCTGCCGATGTCTATCGTGCCGGTATCGATGTCTCTGCGCCAATGCTTTGTCTTGAACTTATTTTTTCGAGAATTGTAACTCTTTTGAAGCATTTGATTGATGCCGCCACGTACACCATCCTAATTCGTAGAAGACTCGTGGGGTGTCAGATTAAACTTAGACTGCATTCATATACAACAAATAAAACAAACTCAGAGTTAGAGTTAGAGATATAATTTATACATTATTTTGTTTATTTATTTAATGACTTATATATTTATTTAAATTTTTATAATAAAAATAACTTATACTGATAAGCATAAAGTTGAAAACAGTTTATCCTGATAAGCTTATCAAAACAAGTTGTTTGAAAACACCTTATCGTGATAAGCATATCAGAACAAGCTGTTTTCACACGGCTTGTTCTGATAAGCTTATTAAGATAAGCTGTATTCAAACAACTTGTTCTGATAAGCTTATCAGGATAAGCTGTTTGAAAACAACTTATCCAAAAAAGCTTATTACCTTATTCTCATCAAATATATATTTATTTAAAAAATATTTATTTAAATTTTTTATATTTATTTAAATTTTTTTATATTTATTTAAAAAACATATATGATATAAATAAATAAGATACAATTTGTATATTTAATTAAATTTGTTATTTATTTATATGATATAAATAAATAAACAAATTTATTTAAATATATACACCATTAAATAAATAAACACAATAATGTTATGAACATAAAAATGATAACTGACCTCTATGTTCGCCCAAACCATCGCCGTAATCTCTTCAGGGCATGATTCCAACTTGGGTAGTACAGTGGCACGAGCCTCCTGATACAATCCCCGACGTAATTAGCTAAATTCTGAGCATGCACGCCGCGAGGCCGAAAAGAGACTTCTTCAAAATCTATCGGGACAGGGCCATGCTCATCAACTTCGCTCAATAAATCGAGACATCGGGTAATGCCCCGAGTCTTTCTACCGGCCTCTCTGCTGCCCAAATTTTCTTTTCTTTTGCCTTTGCCTACAAAAATCAAGTGAGTGACAAAGTCATAAAAATTCAAGGCAAGCAACATATATATGCACCAAATTTATGATTGTGTTAAAATAATCCAAATATTCTTACCTTTATTTCTAAATAAGGTGAGACAACCGCTGTGGACGTTTGGTGTAGGAGGTTCATCCTCACCACCACCGTCACCACCGTGTGATCGTGCAACATCTGCTGACATCTATACAAGTACAATTAGCATAACATAGACAGATTATTCGGATAAGCTTATCAGTTTATTCTCATAAAAAAGGTAGCATAAGCAGTGTTTGGTTGTGCGTTTAACAATGTTAAGGAGTGTTTGTATTTTCGTTTAACCAAATTTAACTAGTTTATAAACCCCGACGACATGTCGCCGGGGAAACCTAAATGAATAAATAAATAAATAATCATATGTATTATGAATAAGAATTAAAAAAACATACTTCTTAGCCGGGTTTGGTCGGGGTTGTTGGCGTCGGGCTGTGGTGGTTGTCGGCTGTGGTCGGGGTTGCGTCTCCGGCTACGGTCGGGGCTACAATAACATAAAACAAACCCATTTTAGTTATCAATCATAATAAGATAAACAAAACAATTTTATTATTAAATCAAAATCTAATATTAAAATTACAACCTTTTAAAATCAGGAAAGATAGGATGTGTAAAGGGTTAGAAAAAGAAGAAAAGTAAGAAAGATTGGACGCGTCGGAGTGGTGGCAGTCGTCGGAGTGGTGGCACTCGGCGGAGTGGTGGCGAAGTGGTGCACGTGTGCAAGTGTGGTGGTGAGGTGGTGAGGCGGTGTGACTAGTGGTGGTGGTGATGATAATGATGGTGGTGATGGTGGAGTGGAGGTGATGGTGGTAATGGTGGTGTGGAGCAGCAGCGAAGAAGAGAAGAAGTGGGTTTTTTGGATAAGAAAAGTTATGAGAAAAGTGAAGCAGATCTGGTAAAAAAAGGTCCATTTTTGCCCCGGCGACAATCCCTGGCGACATGTCGCCAGGGATACTTTCTACTTTTGTCGTTTAGCCAAAAGCGCGCGTGATTGAAACTTTTTGGAGGGAGGTGACCAAGTTTCCCTGGCGACATGTCGCCATGGATACTTTTGACTTTTCAACGCATATTCACATACCTAAACCTTTTTATCGTTTTTCTCAAACCTTCCCTGGCGACGTGTCGCCAGGGAAACTATCCCTGGCGACATGTCGCCAGGGACAGTTGCAAATGTCGCAGGGGATAATTTTTTCAAAATAAAATTTATTATTACTTATATATTATTATAATTAGTTATAAAATAATAATAATTATTGTTATTATTTATAAAATTATTATTATTATTAATAAAATAATTATTATTATTTATAAAATAATAATATCATCCCGGTCAGTTTAATTTCTAAATTCATTCTGATATAGTCCGTTTAATATCTCGATTATTCTAATTCGGTAACCATTGAACATCTAACGTTTAACAAATGCATACCGACTCATCCATTGAACATCCAACGTTTAACAAATGCATACCGACTCATCCATGGAACATCTAACGTGTAACCAAGACATGTAGACTCATCCATTGAACATCTAACGTGTAACCAACACATACCGACTCATCCATTGAGCATCTAACGTTTAACAAATGCATACCGACTCATCCATTGAACATCTAAAGTTTAACAAATTCATACCGACTCATCCATTGAACATCTAACGTGTAACCAAGACATGTCGAGTCATCCATTGAACATGTAATGTGTAACCAAGACATGTCGACTCATCCATTGAATATCTAACGTGTAACCAACACATACCGACTCATCCATTGAACATCTAACGTTTAACAAATGCATACCGACTCATCCATTGAACATCTAACGTGTAACCAAGACATGTCGAGTCATCCATTGAACATCTAACTTGTAACCAAGACATGTCGACTCATCCATTGAACATCTAACATTTAACAAAATGCATACTGACTCATCCATTGAACATCTAACGTTTAACAAATGCATACCGACTCATCATTGAACATCTAACGTGTAACCAAGACATGTCGACTCATCCATTAAACATCTAACGTGTAACCAATACATACGGACTCATCCATTGAACATCTAATGTTTAACAAATGCATACCGACTCATCCATTGAACATCTAACGTGTAACCAAGACATGTCGAGTCATCCATTGAACATCTAATGTGTAACCAAGAAATGTCGACTCATCCATTGAACATCTAACGTTTAATAAATGCATAACGACTCATCCATTGAACATCTAACGTGTAACCAACACATACCGACTCATCCATTGAACATCTAACGTTTAAAAAATGTATACCGACTCATCCATTGAACATCTAACGTTTAACAAATGCATACCGACTCATCCATTGAGCATCTAACATGTAACCAAGACATGTCGAGTCATCCATTGAACATCTAACGTGTAACCAAGACATGTCGACTCATCCATTGAACATCTACCGTGTAACCAACACATACCGACTCATCCATTGAACATCTAACGTTTAACAAATGCATACTATAACACCCCCACAAATGCTATGCGCAGCAGAACTACAACATTTGGGTGCTACGTAGTTATCATCACACATAAGCTATATTAAACGACTCAAGAGACGTAAAAGTTTAAACATAATTTAAAGATTGATTAAAACATCAAAGTCTACAGTTTTCCAAATCCCAAGATAATACAAAACAGAGTTTGCGTTTTGGTCCCCATTGAATCTATAGGTTTATCAAATCATCGGTTGAACATAAGTATTAAAACCAATCATGATCATTCAATAGCATTGTCGTATACACAATCTATTATTCAAGGATATTATCTTTAGCAACAGCTAATAATTGTATTTAAGCTCGTGACACTAATCCGTTAACTCAATCACCCGCGTACAAAGACCGGCATGATTTAAGTGAAACCAGTGCCCCTTCTAAAGGCATTAGTTGTAAATATACCTTATTTCTTATCACAAGTTATCCGTCCGCAGAGGGTACTCAACGTACTAGCTCTCGTCTCGGATAGGGTCGTCAACCCCATAGTACTATCAATTGTATAAGCGGCTATCTCCAACCCACACAAGGGCAAGACAATAGTTAATATTTCAAGAATTTAGGGACTTTTACAACTAGGTACTCAACACAATTCAAGGCAACATTCGGGTCCAACAATCATTCATTACTTATGTTCTTTTCATTTAAATAGCATGCATCCCCCTCGCGGGTAAAAACATTTGAAATAAGTAAAGAGCGAGGCTATAGACTCACCTGGCGTAGTAGTAGTGGTTCTAGTGAAGACGTAACGAGAAATGTCACTGACGATGTGGATGCCCGGGAAAATCAAACACTTGACCTAAAAATCAAGGTACGAAAACCAAATCAAAACTCCGCGTACATTATTGTACTAAACACACGCATATGCAAACACACTCAATGCTTATGAAAACTCACGCCAAAATCAAACAAGTAGTTGTTACTAAACTTATACCATTTATCTACGCATTTAAAGTGATTCTCATTTTATAGATTGGCGGGTACTTACCAAAAGTACGGGCTTTTTTCTACGACCTAAGCACTTTTATAAATTACAAGAAAATTCACAAAAATACCTCATGACCTGTATAAAACCCATATTTATTCCCATAAAAACTTTTCACTTCTATGACTCGTTACACATCATATTTCTAAACATACACTTTTAGGACTGATTTTGCACCTTGACCATGTTGGACTTGGTTGACCCATTTAAAATACACCATTGACCAATCCGACACTTAAGTCTAAAAATAGACTCACAAATGCAGGTTTGAAACCAAAAATTAACTTTCAATCATTTACCAGACTCTAGCTATGGTCCCCGGGATTTGACCCAAAACCAAACACAAATTCGGATTGTGTTGATTCTAATCTCCCGGTGCACGAACTTTCAAAATATCATAACTTTTGACTCGTTTGGAGTCGTAAGCTCTACCTTATACCAAAACGAAGATAAGACAAAGCTCTACAACTCTATCCTATGTTTATGGCCTGCTTACCAAGTTAAACCCACGAAAAACATGCTTGAACAATCTGGTCTAAAATCACCCGTCCAAAATCATTCCAAAACTTGTTTCCAATCCATTCTAACATCACCTAAACCTATATTAACCCCTTATACCCATTCCCAAACACCCAAACAGCCTATAACACTATGACAATCGAATCTTCATCAAAACCTAAAGCCTAAATCATACATGCAATCAAATTAAATCCACTAGAAATGATAAAAAATATGTTTTTAAACAACAACCCACAACAAAAATCATCAAACATCAAAAGTCAAACCAAAACCCCCTTTAGCCGTGGGGTATGGTGACCAAAACACCAAATAAAATCAGCCCCCAACTCGTTTTATTGATGAATTAACATTATATACACATGAATTAAACATGTGTATGGTTTAGTTAGATGAAAATCCGTTTTTTGAAAAATCATAATTTTTGGAAAAATCAAGTTGTTGCATGTTTGTTTTTGTTGGTGGGATTTACTTACAAGATGATTATAAGGGATGGTCTTTGATTAGATTTGTCAAAACCTTAAAAAAAATGATGGTTGTGGTGGTTGTGTGGTGGGTGGCCGGCGGTGATGGAGAGAGAGGGGAGAGGAGAAGAAAAAATTTTGAAATGAATTTGTGAGGTGTGTTTTTCCTTTCCTCCATTTTGTAAAAATTTGAGGGACCAAAGTGGAAACTTTTGCTATCTTTTGGCCTTAGATTTAAACGACCATTTAAAGAGCGGGATTTTGGCTAAATGACGGGTTTTAAGTTTTTGCGGGAGTCGGGTCTCACAAAGATTTCTTTCCAAATGTTAAAACGCACACAAAACGAATATACACATGGTTCCGACTCGACTTGACACGTAATAAAAATAAAATCTCGAAAAACTCAAATATCGATCAATCGATAATAAAAGATAATTGGGCATCCGTCGGTATCGTAGTCGTCATCGGTTCTTCTTAAATCGTCAAATGTTAAATTATGAACGTAAACGTTGGTTTGAACTTAAACCGTCAAATATATAGCAAACGAAATTTCTTAAAAATTTCAAAAATATTCATAAAATAGGATTAAATAAATGAAGTTGGGTTCGGGATATCACATCCACAAGTGAGCCACAACTTAAGAGAGATGCTCATACTGAACAACTCTTGAGACAATGACTTAGCATCATACGACATATTCACGGGTATTACATCCTCCCCTCCTTAAGGGAGCGACGTCCTGGCGCTCTTCGGTTCTTATACTCGCATTTCGTACTACTAGAAAGATGAGGGCACTTCTTCCTAAAGAGGTCTTCACGTTCCGATGTGGACTTCGGTTCACGTCTCGGATTCCATCACACCTTCACGATGAGTATTATACCTTGCTTCAATCTCTTAACATCTCGATCCATGGTCTCCACTTCAATTTCCCAATTTCTTCCCACGGTTATCAACACGTCTTTTCTCACAGCTTCTCGCGGTTACCAAGTGATTCCTAATCTACACCATCTCTTCCGTAGCCTCTCGAATCATTTCAAGTCCATTCAACTGACTTTTTTTTCATTCTATCCAACTGGCGATCTACATTTTCATCAACATATTTCTTCAAATGTTGTAGCTTTAATGCTAACATGGTAAATGTCGTTGTACAAAGGTACTACCACGGCAAGTGTCGGTCTCAACAACTATCAAAATCAATCACACACGCTCGGAGCACGTCTTCCAACGTTTGAATCGTCCTTTCACTTAGTCCATCATCTCATAAAAATAATTACTCACAAAATAAAATCGCACGGGTCACACATAACCCCATCGAAAACGTTCAGAATATACAAGACGAAGTAATTAATACTAGTCATACAAAATCACCTTAATCGCAATATTATGTTCATACAAACCTATTTCGTCAAAAACGAATTCATCGATACGGTAATCATTCCACGTATACATAACTCTTTCGAAGACATCACAATCCAATCAAACACAAAAGCCATTATGAAACACATTCAATCACATTACGACATGTTGGCAACATAGCCAAACCATGCCAAAATAATCAGTTCAATCAAGTTAAATCATGCTTGCTAATCAGCCAAGCCATGATAAAATAAGAAATGTTGACATATTTCTCGGATGAGTCCGGTCAAAAGAAAATTGCAAGTTAAAGAAGGTTTACGAGCTTGCTAGCTAAGGATGCATATCTAAAAAGAAAGAAAAATACATACATATGTCATCGCAGGGTGCTCACACATGGATCCATACCCAAAAAAAATATATAATAATAATACAAGAACACCATCTCACCTTCCATCCCAAACGTGGTTAAAATCTCAATAAGCATCTCCGTTCACAGTTAGAAATACATTATATGGCACGTGTTCTCCATGACCGGACGTCATTGGACAATGTCGTCTTAAGTTCTCACAACTTTCGATCAATTGACTAGATCACATACAACATAAACACATAAAAGGCAAGGCCTCACCATAAAAACATCGACTATGTTTATCCATCGTTTAACCATCGATAATTAAGGATGGTTGAGTCAAGCAAGGAGGATTCCTCACTTAAATAAACGAAGACGGCAATGGAATTGTCTTCCAACTACCGATGCACAGTTGGTAAACTTCGATAGTTTATCGTGTGTCGTTAAACATATCAAAAGAACGAGAAAAGAAAATGAATAAGGTACGATACGTTCGATATAGGAGAAGTCTTCGTCATTTCCCTCAGAGTTACTCAAACTCGGATTTCCTCTACTTCGGCAGTCTTCTATTTTTGTTAAAATTCCTTCTCAGTGTCGGTACGAGTCCCTTTTGTATTTGATCAACACCCTAGCGATTCTGATAAAATTCACACATTACACACAACCCATAAAACATTTTCCAAACTTACTCGGTCACGGTGGCTTACTAAGTCAACACAAAATGAAAAAAAAAAATTTAATTTCAAGGAAACACAAGAAAATTTAAAAAATTTCTCTGAGAATCAAGGAGAATACGATTACTTGCATAAGGATCCACCATTTTTAAAACGTTCTCATCCAAACCTTTATCAAAAACACTACCGGTTTTAAAGATGGCAAATTGATTTGAAACTACATCGCCCTTCCTAACTATGCATAATTAGCTAGATCATGCATACTTAAGGATCAAGCAACGACAACCAACAAAATAGGGCTCTTCCCTAATTATGCATAGTTAGCTAAGCTGTGCATAATTGAGGATCGAGTGACGACACAAACATTACTATTACACACCAAACACGACTATGAAAGTTTTCGACCTAGTCTTCAAAATAATTAAATCGTTTGAAATGAAATTTGAAATGGGAGAAATATTGCTACCATCGTTTTAAGAAACACATCAAACATTTTTTTTTTCGTCCACTTTGGAAACATACTTTTGCTTTGCCCTTTTTATGAGAAAATAAATAAATAAATAAATAAATAAATCGACACCATTCGCATTTGGTTGAACCAACCATTTGACACACTCATACATATTTACTATTCACAAAATAACGGTAAGATGGTTGAAGATTAAAGATCATTGCAAGCACAACCAGTAATAAAATCAAAAATCAATGAGATCGAACGAGATAAACGAGCAATATAATTGCCAACTAAAATTAACTACATTAGAAATGAAGATACTTCAAACATATGACAAAAGTCTTGGGATAACAACAGCGATCTACGAATACATGGAGTAAAAATTGAATATCAATACAAGCGTAAAAAATAAAACAACGATCATAATTCCCATCGTCTCGAGTTGCACACACATTCCACCAAGGGTATACGGGGAGAGGAGAATAATCACTTGGTCGAATATAAACAATTTCACCAGGAAGATCGAGTTCTTTCACCTCTACAATTTGGTAAAGCGGCTTCGCCTCCTCGCTTTTGTTCAATATAAATAAATAACTTATTTAATGAAGATTTATAGCATCATTCAAGTAAATACAGAATTTTAGGTTCCATTAACCGAAAGAAGAAAAGTCACAACGTCCATGAAGAGGACAAAAATACACCGGGTGACATACTCTCATTATCAAGTAATAGTGAAGTAGCAATTCAAAATAAAGGACAGTCTCATACCATAGACAATATTAAAACGAAAAATCACATGACTATCCAAGTTCAGATATAGACTCGCAAAATTAAGGAAGTGATGTCGTACGATCGAACCATCGTGACTCGATATATTAGATATACATCTTTATAAAAATAATATACAAGTAGGCGTGTGTTGTATAATCCAGTTGTGTATTATAATTTGTGTTACCTTGTATATTGTAAAGCTATCATTTGCATATTTTTAATTTGGGTTACACCATTAAAGAATTTATACCTTTCATTTCTCAATCTTTACGAAGTTTTTATTTCAGGAAAAATTTACAATCTCTAGGTAATTATTAACATTTGTAGATGCGGTGACTCGGTCATTATAATTGGTAAAATCATTAGTTTTTAAAATATCCATACTTGTGTCAAAATCTCAATAATGTTCATATCTTAAGTACCAAAAACGTACATAGTAAGAATTTTCAAAGTTTTAGATTATTATTACAACTTATCTTATTACGTATATACAAATATCCATCATGACTCAAACTAGTCCAATTAACTTTTTATTATACGCAAGTCTTCCTTAAAACTGATTTATTAAATCATATTCACGCGATTCGACTCAAATGCTAAAGAAGTTTCACGTAGTATTATTTCGGATAAATTACTGATTTTAGTCGACACTTGAATCTCGATGATAATAATAAAATAATAAATAATTAAGATTCTTATTTCAATAATTCAAAGATATATAAAATTCAACTTTTAATCATTAGCCCATTATCAAACGATTTTAAAATTAGCACATCTCGCAGTAGAGTAAAATGACGTTCCATCAACGTTCAATAATTCCTTTCAAGCGTTATAATTTCTCACTTAAAGTGTACATTCTGATTTTGTCCCAATTTATTCACTACAACAAGTGACGAGTTCTAGTTTATACCAACACATTCATAAATATAATTTGACCTTATGTTTAAAATAAAACCAGTTTTACAAAATCTCTAACTCCAAAACACATGACCAATTTTTCTACTCATTTTCTGTATTAAAAGATACGCCAAAAGTTTGCTATATTGACCCGAAAATTAATTCATACCAAGCCCAAAGCTACACATACTCGATAGTCATATCGTAAATTTTACCAATAACTCCTTTTTCAAATTATATTAAACAAATTCTTGACAGTTCCATCACAAGCTTCTAGTATCAAATTATTAATATATGAAAACAAAGATTTTACTAGTAATATAAATTACTTATTACGATTTACCAACCAAGGTTGAAAGAGAAATGATTTCACCTTTTCACTTTACTCTCTACATGAATTTTACTTGTTACAAGATGCCTCATACGTCATTTTTAGCCAAAAGTTTCATTCACCATTTATTTAATATGTAAAACACTTTATGTTTAAATCAATCAATCAACAAAATTTAATGCTTATTTAACTCGCACAAATGCCGGACCTCGTCATATATTATCAAATTCAAAATAATAAGACAATAAAAACAAAATGAAATACACGAAGCGAGAATGCGTATGTCAACTAAGTGTTGTTAACGGCCTCGGATGAGTCTCGAAATCGTACACCACAAAATTAACATAAACCAACCAAATTTCAAGTTATCGCGATTGATCACAACACTAGACTATTTTAAAACACATCTTTAAATTCATGTAGAATAGTAAACAACGATTAAATGGCAACACGCCTCAACCAGTTTTATAACATACATATGTGATTCGTCGCTACGATGTACGCATCGTTGATTGTACTTCGTCTATATTATAGTTACGCCAACTAACATATCAAACCCATAAGGAATAAAGGAAATAAAGTAATACGTAAGTAAATTACGTTTCAAAAGAAAATGTCCAAAATGACACATCACGGTGCGATAACGACAATCAAGATCAATCTAGTCAATATACAATATGTTACGAAGCGTTATTTACGTATCTAGAGTATCAAACGAGGTTCATATTCGGTTATCCGAACAAAAAATTAATTAACAAGATTGATAATTTGCGGTGAGGCCGAATTCTCAACAAAACCGCATTATAACATGTACGATAATCACTCAAGGACCATTTCTTCACGTGCAATGCCTTTAAATACCATAATATATACATATTTATACATAAAATCATTCCTACATACACGTAGGATTACAACGCGGTGTTGCCATGTAATGCAATATAGCCCGTATGTCAATTACATGCAACATATAAGATAATCTTACAAGAATTTGCAAATTACGATGATAAGTACTCAACGTACACAACAATATATCTCAATATATATCAAAGTATTTACTTACTAAATACTAGATAATTCATGTCAATTTGAGGGATACATCTAAAATATAAAGCAATGCTAAAGAAATCTTACCGGAGCCATGCAGGATAGTTGTGTGCTTGGATAATTTATTACGTCACCAAAAGTTATAGTTTAGGATTTTTCAAAATGACCTAGTTCTCTATAACTCATGGCTCTGATTACCAATCTATAACACCCCCACAAATGCTATGCGCAGCGGAACTACAATATTTGGGTGCTACGTAGTTATCATCACACATAAGCTATATTAAACGACTCAAGAGACGTAAAAGTTTAAACATAATTTAAAGATTGATTAAAACATCAAAGTGTACAGTTTTCCAAATCCCAAGATAATACAAAACAGAGTTTGCGTTTTGGTCCCCATTGAATCTCAACCCAAAAGTACATTTTAGTTCACATGACATAATAATAAATATTTAAGTGTTAAAAGGGGAGGAAAAACAAAGTAGACAACCAAGCCACAACAACTTCCATCCTCGCATGCTCCGCTGCTATCAATCATGGTTACCTGAAACACATGCTTAAAACTGTCAACAAAAAGGTTGAGCGAATCTATAGGTTTATCAAATCATAGGTTGAACATAAGTATTAAAACCAATCATGATCATTCAATAGCATTGTCGTATACACAATTTATTATTCAAGGATATTATCTTTAGCAACAACTAATAATTGTGTTTAAGCTCGTGACACTAATCCGTTAACTCAATCACCCGCGTACAAAGACCGGCATGATTTAAGTGAAACCAGTGCCCCTTCTAAAGGCATTAGTTGTAAATATACCTTATTTCTTATCACAAGTTATCCGTCCGCAGAGGGTACTCAACGTACTAGCTCTCGTCTCGGATAGGGTCGTCAACCCCATAGTACTATCAATTGTATAAGCGGTTATCTCCAACCCACACAAGGGCAAGACAATAGTTAATAGTTCACGAATTTAGGGACTTTTACAACTAGGTACTCAACACAATTCAAGGCAACATTCAGGTCCAACAATCATTCATGACTTATGTTCTTTTCATTTAAATAGCATGCATCCCCCTCGCGGGTAAAAACATTTGAAATAAGTAAAGAGCGAGGATATAGACTCACCTGGCGTAGTAGTAGTGGTTCTAGTGAAGACGTAACGAGATATGTCACCGACGATGTGGATGCCCGGGAAAATCAAACACTTGACCTAAAAATCAAGGTACGAAAACCAAATCAATACTCCGCGTACATTATTGTACTAAACACACGCATATGCAAACACACTCAATGCTTATGAAAACTCACGCCAAAATCAAACAAGTAGTTGTTACTAAACTTATACCATTTATCTACGCATTTAAAGTGATTCTCATTTTATAAATTTGCCGGTACTTACCAAAAGTACGGGCTGTTTTCTATGACTTAAGAACTTTTATAAATTATAAGAAAATTCACAAAAATACCTCAGACCTGTATAAAACCCATATTTATTCCCATAAAAAGTTTTCACTTCTATGACTCGTTACACATCATATTTCTAAACATACACTTTTAGGACTGATTTTGCACGTTGACCATGTTGGACTTGGTTGACCCATTTAAAATACACCATTGACCAATCCGACACTTAAGTCTAAAAATAGACTCACAAATGCAGGTTTGAAACCAAAAATTAACTTTCAATCATTTACCAGACTCTATCTATGGTCCCCGGGATTTGACCCAAAACCAAACACAAATTCGGATTGTGTTGATTCTCATCTCCCGGTACACGAACTTTCAAAATATCATAACTTTTTACTCGTTTAGAGTCGTAAGCTCTACCTTATACAAAAACGAAGATAAGACAAAGCTCTACAACTCTATCCTATGTTTATGGCCTGGTTACCAAGTTAAACCCACGAAAAACATGCTTGAACAATCTGGTCTAAAATTACCCTTCCAAAATCATTCCAAAACTTGTTTCCAATCCATTCTAACATCACCTAAACCTATATTAACCCCTTATACCCATTCCCAATCACCTAAACAGCCTATAACACTATGACAATCGAATCCTCATCAAAACCTAAAGCCTAAATCATACATGCAATCAAATTAAATCAACTAGAAATGATAAAAACATGTTTTTAAACAACAACCCACAACAAAAATCATCAAACATCAAAAGTCAAACCAAAACCCCCTTTAGCCGTGGGGTATGGTGACCAAAACACCAAATAAAATCATCCCCCAAGTCGTTTTATTGATGAATTAACATTATATACACATGAATTAAACATGTGTATGGTTTAATTAGATCAAAATCCGTTTTTTGAAAAATCATAATTTTTGGAAAAATCAAGTTGTTGCATGTTTGTTTTTGTTGGTGGGATTTACTTACAAGATGATTATAAGGGATGGTCTTTGATTAGATTTGTCAAAAACCTAAAAAAAATGATGGTGGTGGTGGTTGTGTGGTGGGTGGCCGGCGGTGATGGAGAGAGAGGGGAGAGGAGAAGAAAAATTTTTTGAAATGAATTTGTGAGGTGTGTTTTTCCTTTCCTTCATTTTGTAAAAATTTGAGGGACCAAAGTGGCAAATTTTGCTATCTTTTGGCCTTAGATTTAAACGACCATTTAAAGAGCGGGATTTTGGCTAAATGACGGGTTTTAAGTTTTTGCAGGAGTCGGGTTTCACAAAGAATACTTTCTAAAGGTTAAAACGCACACAAAACGAATATACACAAGGTTCCGACTCGACTTGACACGTAATAAAAATAAAATCTCGAAAAACTCAAATATCGATCAATCGATAATAAAAGATAAATTTGGGCATCCGTCGGTATCGTAGTCGTCATCGGTTCTTCCTAAATCGTCAAATGTTAAATTATGAACGTAAACGTTGGTTTCAACTTAAACCGTCAAATATATAGCAATCGAAATTTCTTAAAAATTTCAAAAATATTCATAAAATAGGATTAAATAAATGAAGTTGGGTTCGGGATATCACATCCACAAGTGAGCCACAACTTAAGAGAGATGCTCATACTGAACAACTCTTGAGACAATAACTTAGCATCATACGACATATTCACGGGTATTACACATACCGACTCATCCATTGAACATATAACGTGTAACCAATACATGTCGAGTAATCCATTGAACATCTAACGTGTAACCAAGACATGCCGACTCATCCATTGAACATCTAACATTTAACAAATGCATACCGACTCATCCATTGAACATCTAACGTTTAACAAATGCATACCGACTCATCCACTGAACATCTAACGTTTTACAAATGCATACCGACTCATCCTTTGAACATCTAACGTGTAACCAAGACATGTCGACTCATCCATTGAACATCTAACATGTAACCAACACATACCGACTCGTCCATTGAACATCTAACGTTTAACAAATGCATACCGACTCATCCATTGAACATCTAACGTGTAACCAAGACATGTCGAGTCATCCATTGAACATCTAACGTGTAACCAAGACATGTAGACTCATCCATTGAACATCTAACATGTAACCAACACATACCGACTCGTCCATTGAACATCTAACGTTTAACAAATGCATACCGACTCATCCATTGAACATCTAACGTGTAACCAAGACATGTCGAGTCATCCATTGAACATCTAACGTGTAACCAAGACATGTCGACTCATCCATTGAACATCTAACGTTTAACAAATGCATATCGACTCATCCATTGAACATCTAACGTTTAACAAATGCATACCGAATCATCCATTGAACATCTAACGTTTAACAAATGCATACCGACTCATCCATTGAACATCTAATGTATAACCAAGACATGTCAACTCATCCATTGAACATCTAACGTGTAACCAACAAAATACCGACTCATCCATTGAACATCTAACGTTTAACAAATGCATACCGACTCATCCATTGAACATCTAACGTTTAACAAATGCATACCGACTCATCCATTGAACATTTAACATGTAACCAAGACATGTCGACTCATCCATTGAACATCTAACGTGTAACAAACACATATTGACTCATCCATTGAACATCTAACGTATAACAAATGCATACCGACTCATCCATTGAACATCTAACGTTTAACAAATGTATACCAACTCATCCATTGAACATCTAACGTTTAACAAATGCATACCGACTCATCCATTGTACATCTAACGTGTAACCAAGACATGTCGACTCATCCATTAAACATCTAACGTGTAACCAACACATACCGACTCATCTATTGAACATCTAACGTTTAACAAATGCATACCGACTCATCTATTGAACATCTAACGTGTAACCAAGACATGTCGAGTCATCCATTGAACATCTAACGTGTAACCAAGACATGCCGACTAATCCATTGAACATCTAACGTTTAACAAATGCATACCGACTCATCCAAATACACCCATGCATGAGGTTTCAGTATGCAACACTTGTCCAGTTGATGGATTTGATGGATGGGTGGTCAATTGAACATCTTGTTGGGAATAAAATATAGCCAGTCTACTTGAGCGCTGACAAGAGTAAACCAAGCGTTGATAAGAAGAAAACAAACGCTGACAGATCAAGCGTTGACAAGATAAAGTCAAGCGTTGATACATTAAAGACAAGCACTGATGGAAGGATATGATCTACACGTTTATTATTGTAACACTCTCAATTTTCGTATCGGTACAGCGGAAGGGTCTTTTAGAGTGTTACGGGATAGCACAATAACTCCAATCATAGACAACACATAAAAATGGTTGTACAAGTTTTAACATACATTCATTCAATAAAAAGTTTTAAAGTGTACAACAGGTCCCAAATTATACAGGTCATTAAGTTTACAAAACATAGATCGAATGAACATTTTTAATATTATGTGGGCCATCAGAGTCGATCTCCATCCGGATTACCTTCAAGCACCTGAGATAAAAACATGCAAAAATCATATCAGCGAATGCCGAGTGAATTCATAAAGTTTAATAAAAACCGTTATATAAAACAATCGTTAAAATCAGAACACAAGTATAATATCGGAATTAAGTCCTCGTATTGCTAGTCAGGCAATATATAAATCAAGAATACATCTTAAACCGTCCATGAGACCGTAGCCTCAATATTACCATAATAGGTAATATTATTATCGTTATTAGCGTCGTATCATATCGGATATTTAGATTATATAGGATTCATTTGGATTATTATTAGCCGCATGACATTGTTACCTTACTATGAAAAGAACGGGCCGCGAACCCGACAACAATTTGCCCATCTAAGTTAGCGTGTCGTCACAAAAATCACGCTATGGAATCTTCTCATACATAAATTCGCTTACCAATCAATGTGGTACGACGGGGATCAACCGTCAAGGCGCGAACTAGGGTGATCGTCCCCAAATAGTACTATCAAATGCATAAGCGTCTACCAAATCCCGGTAGTTCACAATTCATGCTAATGGGACTTTAAGTGACATAACCTAACTACTAATAATCCTTTTTGTCTCGTTTATAGGGTCATAGCATCATTCGGGTCCATATCATTAAGCATACCATCGGGACTACTTGTGTTCTATTTTTATCAAAAATCTAGCATGTTATCTCCCTCGCGGGTTTACAAATCATTTTATAAAACATTTAAAAGAGTGTGAGGCTATGAACTCACGTTGATAATGAAAGGCGGATTATCGGCTACGGGCGTGCTTCGGTCACGGAAACCTATATAAATAATAATCGGTCTTAGACATTTGTCCAATGACTTTATCAAAATAACAATATACATATGATGATTTTTGTACATATGATGATGATCAAGTGGGTTTATATATCCTTGTTTACTCATTTTAGTGTTTATGTATTGGTAAATTTTTACTAATTTACTAGTTTTACCTATTTACCTATTTTAAGTCCAATAAGCTTATTATAAGTTCTTTAACTTGTTTTAATCCATTTTATACTTATATTATCAGTATTCACATTTTACATGTTGGGCCCAAATGGGTTAAGCCCAATAAGTTCTTTTTATAAGTGTTTTACTTATTTAGTCCAATTATTAGTCCAATATGCTTACTTAGCTCGTTAATGTCCGTATGTCCTATAATTCGGGTTTTATCGGTTTTTACTTGTATTAGTTACTTATATATCAGTATATGACTTTTACAAACTTTACATTAGATGGGTTTGATCTTCTAAGTTTTAATTGGCGAAAAACGTTAATTTTACGGTTATAGCCGAAAAAGTCGTAAAAATCAAGTTTATAGTTTTTATAACTTATAAGTATTATTTCACTACCATTTTTATTATTTATCCATTTATTTAACCTTATACATATTTATATAAATGAAATTCATAAGTTAGTGGGTTTTAATTTTACATTTTATACAATATAATTTTGAGTGCTTATATAATAGTAATAAACATTAATTCTCAAAATCTGATTTTTATTTTCATCTTCACCATTTTTATCATATCTAGAGTTATACAATGAATTAGAAGCTCATTTTTGGATGGCATGATCTTCATATTATGTTCTACATTTAACTTAGTTATAGCTACTGCTCATTTTAAGTTTATCTATGCTTAACAGTCCCTACAAAACAACTTATTTAGATTAGCACACTCATCTTGTTTTGATCATATCTCACTCATTTTAATGATTCCATTGCATGGCCAACTCTCACATGTGTATAACATCTTATACTTACTGTAAATGGATTCTACCATACAAGTTTATCAGTTCAAGTTTTAGTTACATACTGTTTTTATACAGCCAACTAAATAAGCATGATTTTAGCCTTATTTCTCATGGTTATTAACCTTTTTAAGCATATTTATCAACACTTGATCCCCACACAACATTTTTATCATCATATATTAATCATATAAATATACAACAAGAAATAAAATAGATTTGATCTTTACAAAAATAACAAGAGAAAATGGAGAGGATGATCTTCTTTACCAACCAAGAGTATATCTTGTTTTTGGAAGACAAGAACTTGATGAACACCAAATGTAACTCCAAGATCATCAAACACCAAAAAAATAAGTTGAGAAATCAGCCCTAGGACACAAGAAAATCACCTCCTTTGTTGTTAAAATGGCCACCAAATGATCAAGGCTTCAAGGTAACTCCATGATAGAGCTAGATAACAAGTATTTTGTGGCTAGAAAAGATCAAGAAGCGGTGTTTGTTCTTTAAAGTGGACGGCAATGGTAGTGATGTTGAGAGGATTTTTGGTTGATTTTCATGTGAGAATGGTGGTATGTGTTTAGGTTAATGGTTTTAGCTAGAAAGTAGCTTAAAGTGTAAGCTTAACTTACACTTGTAAGTTGTAAGCTAACATGATGCCACATCCTTGATGTGGTGTCATGTGTGCCGTCCCATGTGTGTTAGTGGGGTGGGATAATGTATTTTGTCCCACCTCACTAATTTACGGGTACTCCTCGATTCTAGTTTTCCCGATTTGCGTGCCCTCGGGTCGTTTCACGAAAAACGTTTTTATAAATTATGAATCAACGACACAAAACGAATCCAATAAAAATTGTCTCATCAAAAACGAAGTTCAAAAACGTAAATACGTAATCCTAAGGTTTCCGGTTTAATCGTAAAGGACGCTAAATTATGCACGTAAGCCCAAATTTAAATCCGTAAATTGTGAGTTCATCAACCAACACAAAAATAAGTTTCCAAAATATTATACGAGAAAATAATTCACTACCTGAAAATGTTAGATTGTCACAACTTTTCCTCCTAAAAGGGATCAACGTCCTCGTGATCCATTTCATTTAGATATTCGTTTGTTATTGAAATCGAAGAGGTGCGGATATTTCTTCCACATTTCATCCTCTCGTTCCCAAGTATATTCCGGTCCATGCTTTGAATTCCATTGGATCTTGACAATAGGTATCCGACTTTGTTTCAGTTTCTTTACCTCACGATCCATAACCTCTATGGGCTCTTCGATAAAATGCAACTTCCCATCTATTCGAACCTTATCTAACGAAACTTTCTCATCACTCACTGCTAGACATTTCTTCATATTAGATACATGGAATGTGTTGTGAACACCATGAAGTTCTGGGGGTAACTCTAGTTTGTAAGCCACCGGACCTACTCTAGACAAAATCTTAAAGGGTCCAATATAACGGGGATTCAATTTTCCTCGCTATCCAAATCTTATAACGCCTTTCCATGACGATACTTTCAACATTACTTGGTCACCCACTTTAAACTCCATTGGCTTCCGCCGCACATCCGTGTAACTTTTCTGTCTCCTACGGGCAGTCAACAACCTATTCTTAATCTGAACTATCATCTCCGTAGTCTCCCAGATCAATTCCGGTCCCGTGAGCTGGGTATTCCCAACTTCACTCCAACATACAGAAGATCTACACTTCCTACCAAATAAAGCTTCAAACGGTGCAGCCTTAATACTAGAATGGTAACTATTGTTATACGAAAACTCTGCTAACGGCAAATGTTTATCCCAATTCTTACCAAAATCTAACACACAAGCTCTCAACATATCTTCTAGTGTTTGTATCGTTCTTTCACTCTGCCCATCAGTCTGGGGTGATAAGCAGTGCTCATGTCGAGATTCGTTCCCAAAGATATTTGGAGAGATTTCCATAAATTCGATGCGAATCTAGGATCTCGATCTGAAATGATCGATACAGGCACTTCATGCTTGCATACAACATTCTCAAGATATATACGAGTCAGCTTCTCCAGTGAGAACTGCTCTTTAACCGGAATGAAGTGTGCTGATTTGGTCAGTCTGTCGACAATAACCCAAATCGAGTTGTTTTCAGATGATGTTCTAGGAAGCTTGGTGATAAAGTCCATCGTAATTCGCTCCCACTTCCATTCAGGAATCTTAGGCTGTTGAAGTAGTCCTGATGGCTTTTGATGTTCAGCTTTAACTCTAGCACAAGTCAAGCATTGAAGAACATACATAGCTATGTCAGCTTTCATATTCGGCCACCAGTACAACTTCTTCAAATCATGGTACATCTTATCAGATCCCGGATGAATGGAATACTTAGATTTATGGGATTCTAACATAATCAAGACTCTTAAGCCTCCAAACTTAGGTATCCACATACGACCTCTTAAGCATTTCACTCCATCAGCTCTAACTTCTAAAGGATCTCCTTCTCCTCGGAACCCTTCATTACCAAAATTTTCCTTCTTACAAGCTTCTATTTGCGCATTTCTAATTTACTCAGGCAAATTATTGTGCACGGTCAAGACTAGAGAACGTACCCTGATAGGCTCTCTATCTTTCCTCCTTAACGCATCGGCAACAACATTGGCTTTTCCTAAGGTGATATTTTATATCACAATCATAATTACTTAACAACTCTATCCATCTTCGTTGCCTCATGTTCAATTCCTTCTGGTCGAGAATATACTGTAGGCTTTTGTGATCGGTGAATACCGTACACTTGGTGCCATACAGATAATGTCTCCACAACCTAAGAGCAAAGACTACAGCTCCTAACTCAAGATCATGAGTAGTATAATTCTCCTCATTCTTCCTTAATTGCCTAGAAGCATAAGCTATCACTTTCTCTCGCTGCATCAAAACAGCTCCATAGCTTCTAAGAGATGCATCACAATACACTACAAAATCTTCACTCCCGTCGGGTAATGATAAGATTGGAGCACTACATAATTTTTGCTTCAATGTCTGAAATGCTCCATCTTCATCACTTCCCCAAACGAAAGGTTTATTCTTCTGGGTAAGCTTAGTCAAGGGTTTAGCTATCAAAGAAAATTCTTTAATGAATCGCCTATAATAGCCAGCCAATCCTAAGAACTGTCGCACTTCCGTTGGCGTTGTCGGTGCAGACCAATTCTTAATGGCTTCAACCTTTGCAGGATCAACATGAATTCCATTCTTGTTAATCACATGACCAAGAAATTGCACAGAATCTAACCAGAAATCACATTTCAAAAACTTAGCATACAACTTTTCATCCTTCAACAAATTCAAAACAATCCTTAAATGTTCTCTATGTTCATCTTCATTCTTAGAATAGATTAGAATATCGTCAATAAACACAATCACAAATTTGTCCAAGTAGGGCTTGCACACTCGATTCATTAAATCCATGAAAACCGCAGGTGCGTTAGTTAACCCAAATGGCATTACTTGAAATTCATAGTGTCCATAACGAGTTCTAAAGGCAGTTATAGGAATATCTTCTTCACGGACGCGAAGTTGGTGATATCCTGACCGCAAATCTATCTTATAATACACACTAGATCCTTGTAGTTGATCAAACAAATCATCAATCCTAGGTAAAGGATATCGATTTTTAATTGTCAACTTATTCAGTTCCCTATAATCAATGCACATACAGAAAGATCCATCCTTCTTCTTAACGAACAAGACTGGAGCTACCCAAGGCGACGAGCTCGGTCGAATAAAACCTTTATCAGACAACTCCTTAAGTTGCTCAGATAACTCCTTTAATTCAGGCTAATCGATAAGGCGCACGCGCCACCGGTGCAACACCAGGAATTAAATCGATTTGAAACTCTACTTGCCTTATCAGTGGAAGTCCGGGTAAATCTTTAGGAAATACCTCAGGAAATTCACAAATAATAGGTACATCTTCCAATCGTTTCTCCCTAGACTCATTCCCGGTCACTTGAGCTAAGAATAACTCACAACCGTTCCTGATGTACTTTTGGACTTTAATACATGAAACGATTTTCAAACGGGATTCACCTCGATTACCATCAATTACTAACGTCCTATTCCTAAGAGGAATCTTAACTTTCTTCTCTCCACATAAAATAGTAGCATTATTCAACGACAACCAATCCATACCAATAATAATATCAAAACTACCTAATTCTATCAACATCAAATCAATCGGAAAGGAATAGTTCAAGAGATTTAGAGAGCATCCTTCTAATAGCTTATTAGATTTCACTAATTTACCATCAGCCAATTCCACCTCATAACTGGTATTTATCTCAACAGGTTCAATGTCAATAAGTGCACTAAATTTAGTGGATACAAAGCTCCTATCAGCACCCGAATCAAATAAAGCAACAACATAATGATTGTTGAGTAAAAACGTACCGGTAGCGATATTCGGATCCTCTTTCTTCCCCTCAATTGTTCCAAGTTGATAGATACCACCCTGGGGGTTTCTTCTAGATACAATCGCTTTCAACTTGGGGCATTCCGATTTCCTATGACCTTCTTCATTACAGTTGAAGCAAATGGTTCCCTTCTTACACCTTTCAACCTTGTGTCCAAGCTTTCCGCAATTTCGGCATTTCCAGCAGTCGCCAGCATGCCTCTTGTTGCCACACTTAGGACATCTATCATCGTTGCGCGGTGTATTGTTGGTAAGAGCATTTGCATTCCCCTTTCTCTGGTTCTGACGGTGAATGAAATTCTTCCTATTATCACCTCTATCTACACGATCACTGTCTCCCTTTCTTTTCTCACTTACACGGGCTTCATCTTCCCTATCCTGAATTATCTGTCCAATGAGTTGGTAAGCCATTCGAACAACATCATTAATGGTCAGTGGTTTAGATGATGTCACGTCCCCCGGATATTCCTGGTCAACCCTTTAACATATTGCTCAATTCGGATTTCTTCAGGTTCCACCAATCGAGGACATAGCAAGACCAACTCATGGAATCGGTTTGTATAACTATCAATGTCCACACCTTTCATTCGCAAATGAATCAACTCTTGTTCTAACCTAATGATCACACTACGAGGAAAAAACTCCAAAGTTATCCACTTCTTAATTTTAGCCCAAGGAGTAGCATGAGCAGCATCAAGACCCATGAAAGCAATTCTCCCGTTCCACCAAGTCAACGCACGACCTTTAAGAGTAGCCATAGCAAAAGTCACCTTATCTTCCTCCTTACACTTACTCATCCGAAACACCGACTCAATCTTCTCAATCCACTGGCTTAATCCTACAGCACCTTCAGTTCCATTAAAAGGTAGAGGTTCACACTTCATGAATGTCACATAAGTACAGCCACCAACTTCAGGTGCATTAGTTCCAAGTCCTCCTATATTTCCTCTAGCATTAGCATTCACATTATTAGCATTCACATTCACATTAGTACCGCCAATTCCACTACCGCCAGCTCCACTACCGCCAGCTCCACTACCGCCAGCTTCATTTCTAGCATGTGCCATAAATTCAGTCATAGATGCGGTAACTTGCTCCGTAATAATCCTACGTACATCATCCTCAGTCACAGCCTTCTTGGGCGGCATAGTTCTATAATTTCACAATTTCAAAGTATTAAGCATTCACCCAACAAGGATTCATATAATATGGATTGAACTCATAATCAAGATACAAACAAGGCACAATATGGAATTCAAGACAAGATACATATTTCATTCGATTTGAAACAAAAGCATTGTCTTAGTTACATCCCATATCAAAGTTCTAGCACTATACACACTCAAAATTCGTGCCAAGTCTACTATTAACAAGTCGGTTCAGTCAAAGCTACAAAAGTACAAAAGATACAAAGGTCACTACTAAATACATACTGGTCTACTGAGAACCGCTAGATGGTCCATCATTCATCGTCTTCTGAATCTTTGTCGGACGATCACTAGACACATCTTCAGCTGGGCGCTTACGGATCACTCCTCTTTCAACCATGTCAGCATAAAATCTACTATTCCAACCCACGGATATATTCAACTCCTTTTCAGCTTTCTCACGCATCGCACGAGCTACACTCAACTGAATCTCCATAGAATTCACCTTTTTCTTCATAGCAGCAAACTTACCACTTTCTAACACCGATAACCTCCTAAAAGCCTCATTCAAACCACGCTCTACATCAGTCAAATCCAAACTAAGAAATTCCCGCTCTTTCTCACCAACCTTAGTCTTCGACTCCAAATAAGCAACCTGAGTCTGAACAACACCTAATCCAATCTCTGTCATACTACTATTAACACGGGAAGCATCTAGATCACGTCTCAAGGCCCATGGTGCAAGACCACCAATATGAGTAGCCTCTCGAGCACTAGACGACTCTCCTATCTCACGTCTACGAGTAGCAATACCATCAGTATCATCAGGTGCATTGTCATCCTCATCCTCCTCTGATTCAGAATCAGATTTAGACGATTCAGACATTTCATCCCTAGGTAGCTCAACCTCAGAAATAGACAAATAAACTGGTGGGGGTAAAGGCTCGCCCTCTGGAACATCATAAGGATAAATAAGCTCAGCTTCCTCATCATCATCGACCTCATCGTCTATACCTACATCCTCCTCGACATCCTCGTCGTCAATCTCATCATCTAAATTATCTAACCCAATCTCATCATCATTCTCTATATCAACATTATCAATCTCATTCTCTACCATATCAACCTGAGGGGCAATCTGATCTCCTAGTCCTAACTCGGGCTCGGGATCCTCAAATGGTTCCTCCTGATCATCCATATCATAATCTACTAAGTCTAAATAAGGATCATCATCTACATTAGGTTCGGGAATAGCATGGTTTTCTACAGGAATATTAGGGTCAGCCATGACAATCTGCATTTATATATATATATATCTCGTATTAGGATAACATACTAGTTAAACAATTACATAATGAAACCACGATATATACATATATATAAACTAAATTATATATATCAAAATATATCTTCTCAATAGGGCTTGTTGGTCACGTCGGAGATCTCTGGCACCGTTATAGTCAAAAGATTTTTCAAATATTTTCTCAAATGTTCATTGTCAAAAGATTTTGAAAAGTTTTGTTCAAAACCTTGGTTTTTAAAATCTTTTGTTCTCTATAACGAGAGCTCTGATACCAAACTGTAACACTCTCAATTTTCGTATCGGTACAGCGGAAGGGTCTTTTAGAGTGTTACGGGATAGCACAATAACTCCAATCATAGACAACACATAAAAATGGTTGTACAAGGTTTAACATACATTCATTCGATAAAAAGTTTTAAAGTGTACAACAGGTCCCAAATTATACAGGTCATTAAGTTTACAAAACATAGATCGAATGAACATTTTTAATATTTTGTGGGCCATCAGAGTCGATCTCCATCCGGATTACCTTCAAGCACCTGAGATAAAAACATGCAAAAATCATATCAGCGAATGCCGAGTGAATTCATAGAGTTTAATAAAAACCGTTATATAAAACAATCGTTAAAATCAGAACACAAGTATAATATCAGAAGTAAGTCCTCGTATTGCTAGTCAGGCAATATATAAATCAAGAATACATCTTAAACCGTCCATGAGACCGTAGCCTCAATATTACCATAATAGGTAATATTATTATCGTTATTAGCGTCGTATCATATCGGATATTTAGATTATATAGGATTCATTTGGATTATTATTAGCCGCATGACATTGTTACCTTACTATGAAAAGAACGGGCCGCGAAACCGACAACAATTTGCCCATCTAAGTTAGCGTGTCGTTACAAAATTCACGCTATGGAATCTTCTCATACATAAATTCGCTTACCAATCAATGTGGTACGACGAGGATCAACCGTCAAGGCGCGAACTGGGGTGATCGTCCCTAAATAGTACTATCAAATGCATAAGCGTCTACCAAATCCCGGTAGTTCACAATTCATGCTAATGGGACTTTAAGTGACATAACCTAACTACTAATAATCCTTTTTGTCTCGTTTATAGGGTCATAGCATCATTAGGGTCCATATCATTAAGCATACCATCGGGACTACTTGTGTTCTATTCTTATCAAAAATCTAGCATGTTATCTCCCTCGCGGGTTTACAAATCATTTTATAAAACATTTAAAAGAGTGCGAGGCTATGAACTCACGTTGATAATGAAAGGTGGATTATCGGCTACGAGCGTGCTTCGGTCACGGAAACCTATATAAATAATAATCGGTCTTAAACTTTTGTCCAATGACTTTATCAAAATAACAATATACATATGATGACTTTTGTACATATGATGATGATCAAGTTGGTTTATATATCCTTGTTTACTCATTTTAGTGTTTATGTATTGGTAACTTTTTACTAGTTTTACCTATTTACCTATTTTAAGTCCAATAAGCTTATTATAAGTTCTTTAACTTGTTTTAATCCATTTTATACTTATATTATCAGTATTCACATTTTACATGTTGGGCCCAAATGGGTTAAGCCCAATAAGTTCTTTTTATAAGTGTTTTACTTATTTAGTCCAATTATTAGTCCAATATGCTTACTTAGCTCGTTAATGTCCGTATGTCCTATAGTTCGAGTTTTATCGGTTTTTACTTGTATTAGTTACTTATATATCAGTATATGACTTTTAAAAACTTTACATTAGATGGGTTTGATCGTCTAAGTTTTAATTGGCGAAAAATGTTAATCTTACGGTTATAGCTGAAAAAGTCGTAAAAATCAAGTTTATAGTTTTTATAACTTATAAGTATTATTCCGCTACCATTTTTATAATTTATCCATTTACTTAAACTTATACATATTTATATAAATGAAATTCATAAGTTAGTGGGTTTTAATTTTACATTTTATAGAATATAATTTTGAGTGCTTATATAATAGTAATAAACATTAATTCTCAAAATCTGATTTTTATTTTCATCTTCACCATTTTTATCATATCAAGAGTTCTATAATGAATTAGAAGCTCACTTTTGGAATGGTTTTTTATAAATAAAAGTCAGTGATATTAATTATTTTTGTAGGTTTTAAATTGTAATTCAGGATATTTGAATAAAGTTTCCACTTTATTTATTCATATTTGTTTATTCGTTACGTTTATTTAAATTATTTAACAAGTGGTATTAGAGGTTGGTTAAAAATGACGAAAAAGAAAAAAAAAACGTTTATTCTGAGTTTTGGTTTTAAGGGCGATTTTTTCTCGTTCTTTGGTTATAATTGGTTCGGTTTGAGTAATGTTTGAATATTAGAAATTGCTTTGAAATCTGGTGACTTTTTGGCATAATTGGATATGTTTTTGACGTGTGGTTGCATCGTTGGATATTCGGGCTCACTTTGTATTATTTTTTTTGTTTCATAATTATATTTTACCAATAAAAAACATATACAGTAATTTAATAAAAAATCATTATTCAGCTTTATCTTTTACTTTATACAAAATAACAATTTAATTTTTAATTAATTAATTTATATATTTTTTATTGTTCGTAATAATATAGTCAAGTGAGGGTAATATAGTAAATTAATCTACATTTTTATCTACTTTTTAAAGTAGATTATTAATTTAAAACTTTCGAAAATAATATACTGAATTATAATTTTGGGACGAATGGAATATCAAACTTAATTTGATGATAATAGTTGTTGTTATTGGATTTGTATTTTTGGAATCGAAGAATCAGTTTCTACGATTTTCAATTGGAAAATTTTGCTACTGGGTTGTTTTGCTTATTTGGATTTTGGGCCTAATTTATTAAAGTTGGGTTACTTAGTTAGTTTGGACCTTTTGTTGTTTTGGAAATTTGGATTCGAAATTGAGCTACTTTGCATTCATATTTGTGAGATTGATAATTTGGAAAGTCGGAAACTTCGTTCGTTGAGCTTTTGAACTTGGTTGCTCAAAATTGTCTGTTTATTTGTTAGGATTATTTTTAGGTTCGATCATTTGTTTGTTTTATGAATTGTTTTTTAGTTCGATGATTTGTTTGTTGTTTAGATTGTTTTCAGATTCGATTATTTGTTTGTTTGGAGTTCAGGTTCGATCATTTGTTTGTTGTTTGGATTGCTTTGAGGTTCGATAATTTGTGTGTTGTTTGGATTGTTTTCAGGTTCGATCATTTGTTTGTTGTTTGGATTGTTTTCAGGTTCGTTCATTTGTTTGTGAAAGATTATAGAATGACAGAATATTTTGTGTGTTTATTCCATATGATATCATCAGTATTTATAATAGAAAGCAAGGATTGGTTATAGCCCAATACCAATTAAGTTACCGCTCATTGTTTATATCATTAATGATATACATGAATACACACAAATCTGTTAAATAAGGAAACACAAATCACTGACAGCTAATAGTTTGTTGGTTTAGATTGTTTACAGGTTCGATCATTTGTTTGTTTGTTTGGATCATTTTCAGGTTTGATCATTTGTTTGTTTAGTTTGAGATCGTTTTCAGAATCGATCGCTTGTTTCTTTGTTCGAATTTGACTTGTATCTCTAGCGTTTGGAATTTCGAATTTGAAGACGAAATATTCGTATGGTTTGAAGCTTCGAATGGAGTTGAAGTCACATCGGAGATTGTTAAAAAGTAACTTCAACTTCAAAGGGTGTTTGAAATTTGGTTTGAAAAATATGGAGAGTTTAACTCGTGGGAATATTTAGTAAATTTGATTTTTGATAATTAGTTTGACTTGTCCGACAAATTTTGTTATTTTTCGTAAGTCAAAATTTGATATATTTTAAGTCATTAGTTCCTTATAAATAGATGTTAACGATAATAGTTATTATCGTAGTTTTTGAATTGTAATAATGTAATTAGTATATTTGAATACAAGCTTTCGCTTTGCTTGTTCGTATTTATTTATTCGTTTGAAAAAAGTTACGATCGTTAGAAAATGCGCAAGTGATAAAGATATATTATACAAGTAAAAGTATATGATAATGAGATCATTCACTTATACACTTAAACTACTCCTTTTTAAATATAGATAATGATATAATGATATCAAGATATATTTATTATATATAATTTAATTTGATAACTATAAATATTTAAAGATTGTTAATTAAAAAGTTAAAAGGTTTATCGATTGAAGTTTTCAAAATATAAGGTAATTAAATAATTACTATTCACGTTGGTTTGAGTTACACCTTACATGAGTGTCGATTCTTGAATAAAGTTATTGGTCTTTGCATATTTTGTTTGATTTATGCCTTATCAACAATTGTGATTATTGTGAATAAGACGATAATATCCAACCTTGGATGATAATCATTGATCTTATTTTATTATTTTGAATAAAATACAGTTATATTGTATTAAATAATGAATTTATTTACAGGATATAGTCGTTTCATTAAATACTATTGTGTCTTATATTTGTGTATTTAATCCATGTATTATATATTTGCATGTTTTATATATGTATGATAGATTATATTTTAAATGTTCATTGTCAATATAGAAACATTGTTAAACAAAGATAAATGTGAAGGTTTGTTGTATTCTATTGAACACATAAAAAAGATTCATTCAAACTCATATGTTTCAATGTGGCTGAATAATTAAATTGCCCCCACTAAGTGTAAGTCAACTTTGTTGATCGATTTCATCAAGTGATTACACATATGATAGGTATTGCTAGTCCTTAAACTTGAGGTGCAAGTAGATGTTGCATGTATAGATAATATTTCTTAATTATAAAAAACCGTTGTGTTGTAACAAGGGTAGTTATAAAAGCTATTTTCATAATTGTACTTGAAGCATCAAGGCACTTGTAGCTAAAATAGGATTTTGTTCCTCTATAATAAGGGAGTATGATACATACTGGACCCCTCGTAGGGTTGATCAGATGTTTGCATGCGCACGCTCAAAGTGTAGTTAAGATGATTATTTTTACATTCGGTAATCTTAATCTACTAACACGAGAAACTGAATTGTTAATTTTAGAAATGACTATTTCGTCTATTGAAACCATATCCATATTTAACAATGTATAAGAAGAAAAAAAGAATGTAATAACTTGTACCATAATGGTGGAGAAGGGTTATTAAAACAACACTCAAACGTTTTACTGGAGCATTGGTGATTTTGCTAGACTATTGATCAATGTTAGAATAGTTTATACTATGACCTGAACTTTCGTAAGTAGGAGTTGTTGGAAAGTGTGCAAGTTATAGAGATATTTATACGGTTAGAAGTACATGAGCCTACGAGGTCACACTTATACACTTAAACTACTATTTATTAAATATATTTAGTGATATGATGGTATATTTATTATATATAATTTATTTTGTCAACTATGAATACTTGATGGTTGTTAGTTACTTAGTTAAAAAATAACGGTTAACAAACACGAAGACTTCTAAATACAAATTAGATGTAAATACCATATAATAGTGTATATGGTCAAAAAGGCAATCACAAGGATTTTCTAAATGGTTTCTTTCTATCTAGGGGGAGAAGAAGAACAAAAGGAACTTTTCATTTCACTTATAATTATTTTGTGAACAAGTTAACCTCTTAAGATTTTCACACATATAAGGAGGGCTTGTTCATTCATTCATGCACATTCCCTAAACCCTGAAAATACCTCCAATGGTCGAAAATCTTCCCCCTTGTCGACTTCTGATGGTCTCCCACGTTATAGATTTCATAGCTTTTAGTGATCAAGTATTCATGACCTAGTTGGTGAAAACTAACATTCGGGAGTGGTTGTATAACGTGTAGTGTATGTACACATAGAGGTATGTTATTTTACCGACTTAAGAGTTTTGGTGATTTATTATACGCGTTGGTTTGGGTTACGCCTTACATGTGTGTTGATTCTAGAATAAACCTCTTGTTATTCACCTAGTATGATTACTAGAAGATATGATTTCTTTTAAATTTATGTTAATTATATGTCTATTTGCATGACCTTGTTTCACTGCGTTTTACTCGTGATGTATGTTCCAATAAGAGTATTAGATAAATTCTAAACCCATCTCATATGGATGTTTTTCACATATCAAAATTTCACAACCATAATCTAGAAGCCCTTGACAAATGTGGTTACTTCTCATAACAGAGTTGTCTTGTAACTCCACTCCAGATTAAATGGACACGTAATGCAAAAAGGCCACAACGGAAGAGATTAAACACGGGGCTAAAGTCCAAAGTTGTTCGATCTTAAACAATGTAAGCATGGGTGGATTCTGAACACTAACTTATCGAATGCACACAATTATATTTACGATAATAGAGGGCTTTGAATAGAGGTGAGCATGAGGTGTTCTCGGGCGATTTTGGCTACAAAAACCAAACTAAAATTTCAACCGTAAATTGTTTAAAATCAAACCCCGAACCAAAAGTTATGTTAGGTTTTTCTGTTTTCTTGTTTTTTTTGGCGGTTTGGTTTTTAGTTTTTTCATTTGAAGGTTACATATTTTATAAGTTTAAAGTCACTTTCATAAACACTTGTCGTATGAAATTAAATAAATAAATTTTAAAATTTAAAGAATTTTCAAATAGGCAAATGTAAGTCCGATGGTATCATAGTTGTCTCGTGGCTTTTTGTGAAATACAACAAAAATATCAAATAAGACCATTTCGATAAATTATTTTTTTGTCGTTAATTTAAATTATTTAAGAGACTTGTCAATAATTAGTTATCTAAAAAATGTGAATATCTTGAAACTTGTGAAGACGTTTTATGTTAAGCTCGTTATTCTAGGCAAGTGTTTTCAATTTAGATATTCGAAATTTCGGATAAATATTTTCAATTCAAATATATCTGAAATTCCAGGTAGGGATGGGTTTTTTAGTCTTGTTGTTCTCCTCTAGTTTGGATTGTAAATAAACTTTTTTTGTTAAATATATTATCGGATTAAGTAATATTTGCATGACGTAAAATTTTATTGGGTCCATTTTTTAAAAATCGAAAAGTTTTACTAAAAATTACATTCAATATCAACATTCATCGGGTTCTGTGAAGCGGATAAGGAGTCTAACATAACTAGACGAGGGTTCGAAGAAGACATTCTTCCGCTTGGATGTCATTGCACGACTCGACCCACTAACCACTAACATTTGCCGTTCTAAAAAAAAACTTGTTTTATGTTTTCGGGCGACATTTTATACGTTCCATAAGCAAATGTACTTATTGTTTCATGTTTATCAGTTGTAATTATGCTTAGGTTGAAAATACCCAACTCCGGTGTGGGCGTGAAATCGCTATCCAATAGTAAATTTGTTTGAAGAGTTGCGTTCACTCCAGGCCTCAAACTGGTGAAATCTAGAAGTATATCATAGTTGATATACATTGACTCGATATCCAGTTTTGTCACCTCTACCTAGGTCGTACTCAGGCAGAGGTTGGTAATAAACAGATTTACCATGTATGCCTTAGAATGAATGCCAAAATCAGGTGTGTCAGGCACAACTGGTCGATTCCATCGTGGTTGATTCCGTGCCAGTAACTCCTGTTGTTACGTCCAACATTCCGCGCCCTCTGTCCACATGACGGTTATCGGGCAAAGAACGGTGTCTCCTCACGTATTTTCATTGCAAACTCCATCTCAATAAAAAAGATCAGGAGTAAATGAAAACTTGTAAAATTTTGGGAATGTACACTAGTTTTGTGGTTTATGTTATTTTGGTGAGAGATTATGGTCTCAAGCTATCTCCTCTACTTATAAACAGTTTAATGAAAACACATAGACGCGTTTAAATAAAAATTTAGTCACAAAAATGTTTACTAGCAAATTTTGACATATGATAGCAAGAATTTTTTTTCCAAATATCCATTTATCAAACTATCTTCTTGATTAATATCACCATCATTAGCCTCCAAATCATGCAACATCTCATTTAAGTTTTCATGTTTGTCATTATTGTAAGTTTCACTGACCACATTAGCATTTGACACATGACTCGATGTACTATTATCAACTAGTGATTCCCCATGCTCCGACCAACAAGTATAGTTACGAATAAAACCATATTTGAGCAAATGATACTCAATCACTTTGATATCATCATATTGTACAAAATTTTTACATTTCGAACATGGACAAAAAATCTCGTTATTCCCCTTAGATAATCGGTCACACTGGGCAACAATAAGAAAATTTTGCACTCCATTCACAAATTCCGGATCACTTATGTTCTTGCCGTACATCCATGTTCGTTCCATCTGAAAATTTAAAACAACATAATAAATTATATGCATGTACAAATTAAACATATGTGGTAAAATGTGGCAAATCCTAACCCACCTTTTGAATATTTTATCTCATATGCGTATACGTTCTAGCGAGTTGACAATTTAAAAAAAAAATCGGCAACATTTCCCCTCAAATCCCCAAGTATGCGTATAAAACGCAAACTCGAAGGAGTGAAGAGAAATTTATACCGATTTTTTTCTTAATAGTCAACTTGCTAGAATGTATACGCATCCTAAATGAGATAAAATATTCAAAAGGCAGTCCCAAACGGGGACTGTCCGAAACTAATCTCTATTAGATTAGCTTCGAACGGGTATTTACTAATTTCATATTAAAAATCTACTTATAACTTCTATATGCAAATGCTACATGTACACAAATAAACACATTAATTACATACAACTATTTAGAGCTAATAATAAAAACATAACTATTGTGTGACAAATTAACAAAAGAATTATAACTCACTTATGATCCGAAGTTGTGCAAAGACATTAAAATCTTTAATTTGGATACATGATGGTCAAGAAGAGTTACACCTACATAAATATTAAAAGTATATTAGTCAAGCATTAAATTAAAGATTTACAAATAGTAGAAATAAATAAAATTAAATACCATAAAATTGAATCTATTACCTTTTACTATTAAAGATTTTACATAAATATATTATAATAATTGATAGAGTAACTAATGTAATTGATTGGATTTTGGTTTAGTTGAAAAGGGATAGTGAGAGTAAATGTGAATGGTGGGGGTTTGGGAAGAATAAGATGTGCAGGTGGGAGTTTGGGAAGAATGAGATGGGTAGGTTTCCGTTGGGGAGGTAGGTGTGTTTGAAATTGTTATTTGGTACGGTTACTTAAAAACCGTAGCATAGCAAATAAACATTAGGTGCGGTTTAAATAGAAACCGTACAAAAAAACCTTTATTAGGTACGGTCTGTAAATTAACCGTAGCAAATAAACACGAAATAAATAAACCGTTCCAAATGATCCTTTTTTGGTACGGTTTTAAAAGAAACCGTAGCAAATTCATTTTTAGGTACGGTTTTTGTATAACCGCGTCTAAATACCGTGTCAAAAAATATTTTGTGTAGTAGTGAACACAATACCAATCAATTTTGTTTTTGTTGATATCGATAGACCCTGTTTTTACCTTTAAATTTTACGTCAACGGACGCCTGTACATGGAACGTCATAAACTTTACCGTTATGATTTACATAAAATTTAATTCACATCAGATAATTAACATTGGGAAAGTTTGATGGCGATTTTGAAATATTTGATAAAGTTTGATAGTATATTGAAACACTTTACTTCAGCTAATTAATTCCAAATAAAAAATATTTATCATACTTAGCTTAACCAGTGTAGCGAGTTGCTGGTCACGCCACATAAGCAAAAGTATGATATTGAACTAATGTTTAAAGTTTGAAGCGAATTGTTGCATTTTATAGAGTTTTTATTTATGGTAGACATTCGAAAAAAGTTCTTGTTATTATAAGTAAAAACTAGAATATGAAATGGTGATAAATGACTATAACCACAAATTTGAGATGAGTCGATTTGCCTAGATGCATTTCTATTCGCTTACATGCGCCTTTTTGAGTTTCGAAAATTACTTTAAAGCGTAAATGGTGCAAATAAAATTTTTATGATTCCCACATATGTATTTATGTAAATGAATAAACTAAAATAGAAGTCACGAAATACATTTAATATAGGTATGTGTGTCTGTCTAAAAACTGAAAAAAAAAACACATTATATTGTATCTAAGATTAAAAGGCGCGCCTAATTTAGATCGTTCTCGCATATACGATTATAATTGCGTTTCAATTTTTTTTCAAAAATTACTTCTCATCTAAACCAAACCCTCTTTCTACCGTTATAATAAACTTTCACTTTAACTTTATTTTCGTTTAACACGTGAGGGGGGAAACGCTGAACGAAACAACTGGCTCAACCGGCACGGAATCAACCAACATGGGATCAACGGGTGCGTCTGACACGGTTGATTTTGATTTTTGAGTGTGAATGATTGACTAAAAGTAAAAATATAAAGTCTAAAAGCCCATAAATGAAAAACCCATTCAAGATTTAGCTAACTCGAGCATATTTTGCAAAGCCCATTTGTCTTAAAATCTCACCTTTCATGTATTTACTTTTCGAGAATGAACTCTAATTTTTGAATTTGAAATATAAAGTTTAAAGAAAATGGATATCCATTTTTTTATAAATAAAACCATTATTCAAAATTTCGGATACTCAAATTTAAACAAACCTAACTATAATAATATTAGGTTGTTCGAAATTTTCGATACCTAAAATTAAAAGGAAACAATCAACCATATAGTGTGTTTTGTATAAAAAGTGTCCATGGTAATTTTTAAAAACTCTGGGACATACTTTAGAACATTTAACACTTCTTTTAAAGTGATTATCGGGTGAAAATCGAATCGAAAAAAAAACTTGACCGGAGCGAGATAGACCAAATCAGACCATGAAATGGATTGTATGTGTACGGTATGGGTCAGTACGGTCCGGTTTAATCTTCGATTAACCCGGTCCAATTTGATTTTTCGATCGACCCATTTCAAAAAAGTATAATGATCGGCTACAGCACCAAATTGAAACATGCCGAATCACATCAAAACTGACATAGGCCAAAATTACGACTGAGGATCGAACCAAAATAATTTGAAAATTGATTTGTACACTTATAAAATTGATTAACACATTCAACATCGATTCGGTCCGTAATCAAATATGCTCACCCCTACTTATAATATATAACTAGGACGTTTGACATCATTGCATTTCTTTATTAGCAAATACTCCCTAATTGTAATACCAACACTTCACTCACATGTAAATTTATGTCGAGTCAATGGCTCTTTTTGAGCCTATATTAGAAAATAGAGGGAAATGCATAATTGTCCCTATGGTTTGTCCAAAATGCAGGCGGCCTTCCCGAATTTATGAAAGTGCAAGCAAGTTCCCCAACGTTTAGGATAAGTAGGCAGACGGCCTCCCCAGTGTTAACTTTGACCCGTTATGTTATTTTGATCAAGGGCAAGACCGTCTTTTTACCCATTAAAAATTTTTAAACACTTTCCCCATCAATCCTATAAGAACAATCGATCCATACTTTGTTTTTTCAGAAATCTCATTTTCTTACAAACCCTAATTTTTGATTAAACACCTCTAACACCAAGAATGAATTGTTTTTGTGGTAATCGAAGCATTGTCCGTACGTCCTGGACTGATACAAACCTAGGATGTCGTTTTCGTTCGTGTTCAACATCACATTGTCCTTTTTTCAGTTGGGTCGATCCTCCAAAGTGTGCTCGTGCAGTTGCTATCATCCCTGGATTATTAAGAGCTAGAAATGCGATGGAAATTGATATGGAGGTTGTTGTTGCTGCAAAACGAAGACTCAAGAAACCCCTCACGTTTAGTTGGTTGTTGTTTTTGGTTTGGTTTTTAGTTTCAAAGTAATTTGGAATGTTAATGTTATTGAACTTCTAATTGACCAGTTAATTATGTAATGGTGAGTTAATTTTCTAGATTCTAACGAAGTTCTATTAAAGATTTATGATGTTGTTCATAAGATTAGCTAATGTATTCATTCATTCATAAAAAAACGATTACATGAAGTCCTAAAACAGAACACATTAGCACAAATCAAAGAAAAACATAAGCATAAAGAAAAAACATAAGAACATATAAAACCATCATAGCCTTTTAGATTTTACCATTTCCCTTGTCTTTCTTATCATTTTTGATGTTTATAGGCCTCTTCCTTAGTTTTTCTTCAATGAAAGACCAAGTCCTTTGACTTGGAAGTCCCAGCACGACCCCACTTATGGGTACAAGGCTTTTGGTGATTTGTTTTGAGGAGGTACTTTTAGAAACAGGTATACACTTAGCAGCAGGACTGGATTTGCTAGTAGTTGTAACTGGCTTAGATGATTGGCCTTGATTGTCACTGTCTTCTAATCCTTCTGTACTAGATTCACTATAATGAATGTAGAGTTCATACCAGTATTCATCATCAAGATACTCATAGTAGTGAACATATCCATAGTCTACTACATCTTCCTATGAAACATTGCCATCCTTAAAGAGTTTTGCAAGACTTATTGGTACAACAAGTCTGGGTCTTTGTGGTGATCCAAAGGGTGGGAGGGTTGCCATTGATAGAAAAGGTTTAGTGAAATGAAGTGACTAAAATGCAGGCTAATCAGTCCTATTTAAGAAGTGTGGTAAGTAAGGAAGTAATTGAGAGAATTTACTCCATATCTTCAACTACTTAGTCAACATAAATGGGTCAAACCCTATGGCAAGACCAATGTTGACACAATTTACAATGGGTCAAAAGGAAAGGAACAGAAGTTACAGCATGTTATTGACCAAAACAAACATGTGAAATAAGATTACAAACATTAGTCTTACAGAAATTGAAGCAACATTTTATTCTTGAAGAATTCAACCTAGAAACATAATCCATAGAAACATTACAAAAAATATCCTTACAAAGATTATACTAAGCAACATTAGAGAAAACAAACATATTCATTAAATTCTTCTTGCAGTACTTTTAGTCCTTTTCCCTGGAGAAGGTTGATGTGAACTCGTAGGTGCTTCTTGTGAACTCTTACCAACAACACTTGAACTTCTTTTATTCCTTTGTCCTGTAGTAGCTTGTGAACTTGAACCACCAGCTTGTGAACTTGGACCTCCAGCTTGTGAACTTGGACCTCCAGCTTGTGAACTTTGACCTTCAGCTTGTGAAATTTGACCTCCATTTGCTTGTAAAGTCTGACCTACAGTTTGTGAACTTTTGCATCCCCTTCTATTATGACCTACAGCAATACAATTGCTACAAGTAACACTTTTCCCCTTTCTAGTCAGCTTACCTCATTAGACCATTTCAATCTCACCTTTGCTCTTCTTTCTTATTTTTGGTGGCCTTCCAATTTGGGGGTGGATTTTGGGTGGTAGCAATGTTGTTGGACAGTCAAACTTAGCCCACATTTCCCTTCCATTAACTGGATTTATCTTGTGAGAGTATACATTCTTCCATGTTTGAAGCTTATAGGATTCATGTACCCAATCTTCAGGAATATCAACTTCCATACCATTATTTGCCATATCATAAATGGCAGCAATGGCATGCTTACAAGGGATTCCAGATATTTCCCACCTTCTACAACTACAAGCCTTTTGTACCAAGTTAACTACATATTGTTCTTGATTTGTGCTTGTGACTGGACCTTTGACCTGATACAACTTTGACCCATTCCAATCAACAGTACACTGTGTGACAGCTAACTTAATCTTCTCAAAAAACTTACTTATTGTTGGAGCAAGTGGACCATCAGACTTCTCAATCACCTTTTGTACAATGACAATTCTCTTCATTAAGTTTCCCCTTACATACTCTAGGATAGTTATGATGGGAGTATCCCTAGCATCTAAAAGTTACCTATTGAAGACTTCACATACATTGTTTATTAAGACTTCACAGTGGGATCTTCCTAAACAAATTTCCATATGATAAGTATTAGAAAACACTAGGTGGACAGAATGTATAATGTTGATATTTAGAGACATGAATACCTGAAAAGTAAGCTCTACACCAATGTTCTGGTGCTATCTTGTTTAACCATTCATAACAGTTCTTGTTGTAATTTTTCAACTCAATCATATTCCTTTCAAACCTAACAATGGTTGTTGATGTTTCACACTTCCAAAGCATTTCTTTGTACTCAACTCCTTTCCAAATTTGGTTCATGTTCTCATTTATGTGCCTAACACAATATATGTGTTCAACTGCTGGAAAAAGCTTAGCAAGTGTTGGTAATAACCCCTACATTCATACAGAATACATACATTGGATTAGCACTACTATACTAGAACTACTATATTGGACATAATAAATACAATGAATGTAGAGATGAATGTAATTAATTAGTTACCTTTTACCTGTCTGAAATGAATGTGAAATTGGAATTGCTATAGATCTCCAAATCATCACCCAAACACTTTAAAAACTAAGTCCATGAGTACTGGTTTTCTGATTCTACAATCCCATATGCCAAAGGGTAAATACCATTATTGGCATCCACCCCAACAGTTGTTAGCAGTTGTCCAAGATAATGCCCTCTCATAAAAGCTCCATCTAGACCAAGCAGTTCCCTACCACTTTCTTAAAAAACCCTTTTCAAAGCCCCTAAGCAAACATAAATTCTTCTAAAAATCCTAGTGGTAACTTCAGGATTATCCTCTCCATAAACATCTATTTTGACTGTGGTATCTGGGTTACATCTTTGTAGCTCATTACAATAATCTCTTAACAAGGAGTATTGAACCTGTTCGTCTCATTTCAAATAGACTTGTGCCTTTGACTTTGCTCTAAAAGCCTTATATTTTGAAATTGTAACATGAAATTTCTTGTGTATTTGTTCTTGAATGGATTTTACAGGCATTTTAGGATTCATGTGTAAAAGATTTGTGATATGTTTGGAAAGGAATGTGGATGTGCATTATTTAATCTTTCTGGATTGAAGACATTTGTGTTATTCATAGAAAGTTTTGACCACCCACTTCCCTTTATGACCAACAGATAAATATAATAGCCATGGGTAGCGAGTTTTGTCTTCTTCTGCACTACCAAACACTTTTTATTCTTTTTACAATTTCCTTGTTCTGGTCCTTGAACAATGGAGTTGTTCAAAGTTGGCACAACACCATGACAAATTACTCTAATTCGTCTCTTATCATTCCTAAGGAAATGCAGATTCCTTCTTGTCTCAACAACATGTGTTATAATCAAGTCTTTGGCCATATCCCTATTTGGATATTTCTTCCCAATATAAAAGTGAATCTTGGAACCATATGAATTGTGTCTCTTCTTTAAATTTCTATGTCCTAAACTTAGTGCATTTTCTGGTAAATCACTCTCTAAATCACCATCAAATTCATCAAATTCTAACACATCCATATCATCCTCTGTGACATTCACATTAGGTTGAATTGGGTCAACACACTCTTCCACATTAGGTCCTAGTTGAAACTTAAAGTTATCCATATTCACTTCAACCTCATCAACTATATGATCTTCATCTTCTAGCTGATTATCACTATCAGTTTTAGAATCAGAATCATCCTCAGAGTTACTAACTTCTTTTTCAACAATCTCAATATACACATACATTATCTTATGCATATTCACAAAACTTAATAGGCTTTTAATGTCTTTATCATTCAACAAAGGTTTAATGCCTACATCTATGTTTTTCAGTAGGAGTTTGTAAAAAAACGCACTTTAGTTTGCATATCATAACCTAAGCTATTCAAGACGGAATGCATGATATCAATCTTGAATGTAGCTACCTCTACCATGTCCACAAGCATACTTCACCATCTACGTACTTCTTATTAGGCGAATCAGTAAACTTACCATAGTAATGCACTTTCAAAGAAAATAGTTCCGTGTAGGTATCTGCAAAACATATTTGATAGCTGGAATGAGTCAATTAAAATAAAATCAAAAAAATAGAAATCGATTAGAAGTGTTATTACCATATAATACAATATCGAAATCCTCTCCCTCTAGCCTAATTGAAATTTTTTGGAACATTTCATCCCTTGGAAAATGATTATCTGGGTCACTCATAATCTTGAAGGGGAGGTTTAATCAACGGGGGGAAGAAACAGAGGGAGTAATGAACGGTTTATGTTTTTGGAATGAGTGAGGGTGTTTGACTTTTAAACAAATGGGTTGTAAACCCGTTTAAATGGGTACGGGTTAAAACCCATTGGGTTTATTATTATTTAAAGAGGGAAAAGACGGTCTTGCCCTTGATCAAAATAACATAACGAGTCAAAGTTAACACTAGGGAGGTCGCCTGCCTACTTATCATAAACGTTGGGGAGCTTGCTTCCACTTTCGTAAAGTCGGGGAGGCCGCCTGCGTTTTGGACAAACCACAGGGAGCAATTATGCATTTCCCTCTAGAAAATAATTAAACGAGTATAAATAATTTGGACAAGAAAATAGTACTCGGCAAGTATTTGTAAACTCAACATTTATTTTTTTAGGACGGCAAGGCAAATGTTAGGGGACATTTTTTTTAGAACCGTAAATATTAATAGTTAGTGGGTCGAGTCGTGCAATTATAATTTAAGTGGACAGATATTTTCTTCGAACTCTCGCCTAGTTATGTTAAATTCCTTATGTGTTTTGCTTAAGAAAAAAAGCCGTTAGTAGATCTTGAACTAAAGAATGAAACCTCCAAAAAAAACCAGTTAATAAAACCTTTGTAGCCAATGGTCAAAGGCAGATGGTTTGTAAACTCGAAATCTCTAACTACCAAAAACACTAACCAAATAAAAGTCGTCCGGTCATTCTTTTATATCCGACCTCTCAAACAAAACACCTCATTTGTTCAGTTCGCGATCCATTAGTATTGTGTTAATAATTTACACGTTTAGTGTCATTGCCGACGCTTCTCATCTTGCTCATTTTGACAATTTTGCGATACACGGATTGTCAAATTCAAAATATTGCGAGCTCCACCAAATTAAAAGGTTATCGTATAGTAGTTCACTTAGGTTGTGTTTGTTTCGTTAAAATGTTTAAGTTCTGAATCTGACTATCACGTCTTGCAAGCCGCACCCATGGTCGATAAGTTTGGTTTAAAGACGATCAAGGTTCGTGGTAGATTCATTATAAATAAAGGGAATTTGATGCAAGAGATACGAATTTGGATGCTACGAGTACAAGGGACGAGCGACACAAACTCGAGGACGAGTTTTTTGAAAGTGAGGGAGAATGATGGAGGAACATAAAAATAATCTGGTTATTTAGTTTAGTTTGTGGTATCTTTTATTTAGTAATCTTATTTTGTGTATCTTTTTCCTCAAGTTTAGTTTTCTTATAAAAACTAACGACTTGGGTTTATTGTATGATGATTGAGATGTGAATAAAAAACACAGACTTGTAATCTTTTGTTAATTGACTTGAATCCAGGTTAGGGTTTATTGTTCAATTTTCACCCTAATAATCGGGCATTCGTTTGAATCAACGATTGTTTGGAAGAGTTGTTACAAGTATTTGATTAAACAAGTTGCGTTGAAAATGCTAATCGAAGCACTCCCAAACCTCACACTAATTAATGCACCCCTCCTGACCTCCAAACCTCTAAGTGCCCATGGTCATTATATGAAGGTCCATCAAGAACTATGTAAAACTCATGTTTCCATAGGGCTCACAGTCAATTAACTACAAATTCCCACTTAAGTAATTCAATATGAGGACTCACACTTGCAGTTTAACTCCTTACAAGTCAGTCAACATAGGTTATACTCAGCAAGCTTGTAATGCTAAACAGTCTAAAAGTTCATAATGATTAATAAACTTCAATCTACTTGTAATGTAATGTAGTTGTAATGTGTTGTTTAGTTTGATAGCATTACTTGAGCTTTGTGTTAGATTAAGGGTCTGTTTGTTTCGTAGATGGGTTTAGGGTTAGTATTTATAAATTTGGAGTAGTAGAGAGAGGAATGTAATAAAAAACTATAAAAAAATGTTAGAAAAAAAATATATATTAATATGAAATGTTTATTTTTTAGATGGATAATAAGATAAAAAGTAAATATTAAATAATGAGTGGTTATAATTGTGGAAGAACCCACTTATTTTAGATATGCACAAAAAACTGATTTTTAATACTGGGGAGGAGGCCAGGAATTTTATACAGAAAAAGTTTATCACTTAGCCCTAATCAGCGGGCCACTAATTGCTACCAAACAATCACTTTTAACCATTAGTCCTAAATCCAACCTTACACCTAATAACCAAACGCTTCCTATGTGTATATGTTGACTTATACATTTACTTTATTTTTGTAAGTGCTATAAATAACATGGTTGTATTCATTGTCATCTTAATTTTAAGAGAAATAACAATTTTACCGCCTATTGTGGGTTTCTCTCTAGTTTCAGTATGGTATCCGAGAACCACCAAAAGGCTCGACCATAACCACCACAATCTCAAACTGTTTAACTTCTAACAAAATTTTACCACCGGAAGAAACTTTCACCACCATTGACAACCATTGTCAAATCAGCATCAACCTTCATATTTTCACAATTTTCAATCAAACTATCAGCATCTGAATCACGATCATCATAAGATCTCAATCACTGAATCAATCCATCATAATCCCCAGTCAAAACTCATTCTATAGTAAAAAAAATTCAAATCTTGAAAATGGAGAGAACTTCAAACCAACTCAGATTCTTCAAATCATAACTCTAATCCTCTAAAATGATCTAGATAACAATTTATATGAGGAAATCGCCTCAAAATCATCACTATTTCTACATCAAAATGATTACCAAGGGTTACTACTTATCTCAAAGAAATCACTGGTTGTGACAACTACAATGTTGAGATATGCGATCGTTTAGCCATCGGTAAATGCGTGAGCCTATCGGGGGCACACACTCAATACAGAGAACACACGTTTATTTACATTTTATTATTTATAATTAAATGTTTAATAAAAACTTCACGTTTTATTTAATTAACGGTGGTTAAATTAATTAACGGGTTTTAGTTAATTTAATACGAGTGCATTATTTAAATTAAGGAAGGAAATCGACTTCTAGAACCCTCCGGTGCCCTATAGGCGACCGAATACCCTAAGGGGTCTAGAAGGATAATTGGTTTGTTAATTAAGTAATTACTTACTTAATTTAGGTGTTGGGTTGGCCCTTAATAATTTTGAGGAGGTGCAAGGGATTAGTATAAATACAATCCCATACCCCTAACAAATTTTGTCTCTCCCCTCTTGTTTGTTTTGTCCGATCGCAACAACCCCCACACCCAAAATGAACAAAATTTTCCTTTAACCTAAAATCACACATAAAGGTTTAACATTTATAAGATCGATCATTCTTGGTGGTTTTCTTATAAAGATTTAAGCTTTATAACTAAACCCTAGATCTCATAATCTAGGTTTTAGTATCCCTTTGTGGTTCGATTTATTATAAACTTTAATTAGGGTTTCCGGTGATTTTTCCAAGTATCTTGTAACTATTTATAAACCTTATCCTTACGCAATTCCAACTTAGGGTTTTGGATATTAGGGTTTCTAGTTGCAAGATAATCGAAGTGAAGTTACCACTAGCATCGTGGTGTGTTTGTTTGACCTGTCGTGTGAGCAAACGTTAGAGGACGGTTACTTTACCGTTATAGCTTCAAAATCAAGATCGTTAATTGATTTATTCAATTAATTAAAAGGTTGGTTTTATTATTGTTTTTATTATGTGTTAATCATGATTGTTATACTAGATCCATTCCGCTGCGTACTCGTAGTTAATGGTTTAACTAGTTCTAAATCCAAACAGTGGCATCACGAGTCAAATCGTATGGCATTCATGGGTTACACATAGAATAAAACACGCTTGCTTCGCTTTAAAATCTCTTTTATTTATGTTTTTATGACAATTACATGCATACTTGTCATAAAGTTTTAATCTTGATCTAGATCCATTAAAATCGGGTAGGTTAAAATTGAACCGGTTAATAATTACTTTTGTTTTTTTATTATCCGTCAAAGACCTTTGCATCTCACGTTTGTGATACTTTGCACGTCATCAAGTACCTTGCTCGAAAACTTGATGAGGGTCTTTGGTGCTCAATTAGGGGAAGACTCATTCGAGACTTGGATCTTATATGATTTACCGCTTTCATATAGAGTCTGTCTTCTGCTTCTACCCCCTTGTGTTTGTTTTTATGTGCTTATTTGTTTTCCATTATGAATTGAAAAACATAATAATTCAAGATTCTAGGAATCATAAAAACGGATTGTACTTATATCGAAACTAGCTTTAAAATTATGTCATATTAATACACCATATTTTTTCCTTGCGAATCGGCTATGTGTTATTTGTTAAAGTCTTGATTTTTGAACAAATCTTAATATTGACATAAGAACTATGAAACTTGTTTTCATTGTATTCTAATTGTTTTACGAAATCATATTGTCACTCGAGTTGGGCTTACATACCGTAATGATGGCTTATAAACTATCTTCTCCCGTGTTCCATAGGTGTTTTGACACTTATGGGATAATTATCCCAAGCACTTGCACCTTCGGGTGCATGAAGAGTAGGATATAGGGTTTGATCTCTCTTTAATCTTCTCTTGCGGTAAAACACGCCTAAACCTAAAAGTTAATAAATTGTTTTCTTAACTTGTGCTAAGAGAATGAATTGCATGCATTCTTTCACACACTTTGACATTTGTTTTTCTAAAACTTATGTGATACCTATTTGAAATTTTTAAGTCTATGCCATCCAATTTAGAAGCGCTTGTAGTTGTTTTCCATCATCTGGTCAGACCTAGGGCGAATTACATACCCGAGGCGTTCTTTGTCACTGGTCAGACCTTTTCCAATAATTGCATGCTTCAAATTGGTACGACTTAAAGTCGAGTTCCCGGTGAGATTCGGAACCCGAGGCATAAAGATGAGATGACACATACTCATGACTTTATTACGTGTAGAACAAGTTTGTTTGAGATGTTCAAAGGTGCTCGAAAGAGATGAGAGAACATCCCATTCAAACACTCTACAACAAATAAACTTCATGAATCGTCTCATAAATCTAAGAGTTGCACTTGTAATGCAATTAACGCCCGTCGCTTACCTCTTGCCCTACTTGATACTAGACGGTCGGACCTCTAATATTAAGTGGGAGTGCAAGCAAGGATCTTAGTCTCAACATGATTAATTGGGTAGTTAATTCTTTGAGAATGTAATTATCGAAAATACTAGTCGTTGAACTTTTATTTTGTAGATGAATAATCAAAACTCTTGCTTAAACTGCACGGTTGTTAAGTCATTCCTTGAAAAGATGAAGTTGAGTGAGAATAACTTCGTTGATTGGTATCGTGCTCTTCGGATAGTGCTCGAAAATGATGACTTGGTTAAATACCTTGAGCAACCAATTCCTGATCAACCAGAAATTCTGCCTCATGGTCATGAAGGACCAGAGCAAGACCCGGAGTTACATTCAACTTGGGTCAAAAGGTATAGAGAAATTGTTGGCCTTATGCTCATGACTATGTCCCCTGAACTCCGGAAACTTTTGGAGGGTCATGGCTCATGGTCAATGATGGAAGAATTGAAAAACATCTTCACTGAACAAGCTGGTCAAGAACTCATTGATGTTGCACGTGCCTTTCACGCGTGTAAACATGAGGATGGATAATCTGTGAGCTCCTATGTCTTGAAGATGAAAGGGTACATAGAGAAGTTGGAACGTTTGGGTCACCCCATGTCCTTGAAACTTTCGGTTAGCCTAATTTTAGCCTCATTGAATAAGGACTATGATAGGTTCGTGCAAGACTATAGTATGCATGGCCTTAGGAAGACAATACCCGAATTACATGCCATGCTAAAGCTACATGAGAAAACGTTGCCAAAGAAGGTTGCACCTGCTACTGCTAATACCATCAATGCTATTAGGACAGGAAGGATCCAAAAGCCTAATAAGGCTAAACCATCTAATGCTACGAAGGGTAAGAATCATGGTAAAGGGAAGAAAGTAACTAACTTTACTCCCCGAGCCAAGATTCCCCCTCCACCAAGAAGAGAGAATCCAGCTAAGGATGCCATTTTTCACCAACGCGGTGACATTGGTCATTAGAAGAGAAACTGTCCAGAGTATCTCGCTGAGTTGTGGAAGAAAAAGAACTCCTCTCAATGAGCTAGCACTTCAGGTGTCTTCACTATAGAACTCTTTACTTTTCCTAATAAATCATGGGTTTATGACACTGGTTGTGGTACTCACATCTGTAATACTACTCAGGGTCTAAGGATAAGTAAGAAGCTAAAGCTAGGAGTTTTGAATCTGTACGTGGGAAATGGTCATCGTGCAGCTGTTGAAGCCATTGGTGTTTTTCAATTATTTCTCCCTAGTGGACTAGTTGTTATTTTGAATAATTGTCATTATGCACCTTCTATTTCTAGAGGGATTGTTTCAGTTTCATGTTTGTATGACGATGGATTTTTTAATCGTTTTGAGAATAATGCAAGTATTTCGGTTTCTAAAAATAATATGTTTTATTTTAGTGCTATTCCTAGTAATGGTATTTATGAAATTGATATGTGTGATTCTAATGCAAACAATAGTTCTATGTATGCTATAAGCAACAAAAGGGCCAAATCTAATTTGGACTCTACATTGCTATGGCATTGTCGCCTTGGCCACATAAGCAAAAAGCGCATTAAGAAATTACAATCTGATGAATTGCTTAAGTCAAACGATGATGACTCCTTTGACAAGTGTGTTTCATGTTTATCTGGAAAGATGGCACGTAAACCTTATTCACATCAAGTGGAGATGGCTAAATATCTACTTGGACTAATCCACACTGATGTATGTGGTCCATTTAGAACCGTGTCAAGACATGGTGCAAGTTACTTCGTCACTTTCACTGACGACTTTAGTCGTTATGGTTATGTTTACTTGCTAAAGCATAAACATGAAGTGTTTGAAATATTTAAGGTGTTTCAAAAGAAAGTAGAAAATCAACTCGGTAAAACCATAAAGGCACTACATTCGGATCGTGGAGGTGAATTTATGAGTTATGAATTTCTGGAGCATCTTAAGGAACATGGAATAGTTTCCCAAAGAAATCCTCTATATACACCACAACATAATGGTGTTTCTGAGAGGAGAAATAGAACCCTACTTGATATGGTTCGTTCCATGATGGCCCAAACAACTCTTCCAAAATCCTTTAGGAATTATGCTCTTGAGTCTGCTGCTCGCATACTCAATATGGTTCCAACTAAGAAGGTTGAAAAGACTCCATACGAAGTATGGTATGGGCAAGCCCCTAAGTTGTCTTACTTAAAGGTCTGGGGATGTGAGGCTCTTGTTAAGCGTGACACGCTTATCAAATCGGACAAAATAGAGCCCCGATCTGTTAAGTGTATATTTTTAGGTTACCCAAAGGAAACGATGGGTTACTCTATCTACTACCCACCAAATAACAAAGTTTTTGTTGCTTGTAATGCTGAATTCCTAGAGAGCAATCTTATGAATCAAGAAGCAAGTGGGAGTATAGAGGATCTTGAAGTAATTCAAGATGAAGATATACATCCTTCTGAAACACTAGCAATCATGAAGAGTATGATCAAGAAATTGATGAACCTATAAGTGATATAGCTCCCATTCGAAAGTCTGCAAGGACTAGGCGTGCTCCTGACCGTATGTGTTTATACAGTGACGCTGAGGAACATGAGTTAGGGGATCATAATGAACCCACTAACTACAAAGCTGCATTGGTAGATCCTGAATCTGAGAAATGGTTGGATGCTATGAATGTGGAGATGCAATCCATGAAAGACAATGATGTTTGGATCTTAGTAGACCTTCCCCTAACGCTAGAACTGTTAGTGTCAAGTGGTTGTACAAAAAGAAGACCGACATGGATGGCAATGTACACACCTTTAAAGCTCGATATGTAGCAAGGGGTTTCACTCAAACCTTCGGGGTTGATTATGAAGAAACCTTCTCTCTTGTTGCGGATATCAAATCTATAAGGATTCTCTTAGCCATAGCCGTGTTCTATGACTATGAGATTTGGCAAATGGATGTTAAAACCGCCTTCCTCAATGGACTACTTTACGAAGAAGTCTATATGAAGCAACCTGAGAGTTTTGTTGATCCAAAGTATCCAAACCGTGTATGCAAGCTTCAAAGATCCATTTATGGACTTAAGCAAGCATCAAGGCAATGGAACAAGAGGTTTGATGATGGAATCAAGAAATTTGGTTTCAATCAAAATCCTGATGAGCCATGTGTAAATATCAAAGCTAGTGGGAGTAGCATAGTGTTTCATGTCCTGTATGTCGATGACATATTGTTGATGGAAAAAGACATTCCAATGTTGCAAAGTGTAAAAGCTTACCTTTGAAGATATTTTTCCATGAAGGATTTGGGAGATGATGCGTATATTCTTGGAATCAAGATCATACGTGATAGACCTAGACGGTTAATTGGTTTATGTCAAAGTGCTTACATAGATATGATTTTGAAGAAGTATAATATGGATAATTCTAAACGTGGCTTTGTTCCCATGCAAAATAAATCAAAAGAATCTAAGACTCAAGGAGCATCAACACCTGATGAGGTGAGACGCATGTAGAGAGTTCCTTATGCTTTGGCAATAGGATCAATCATGTATGTTGTTAGATGTACGAGACCTGATGTTGCGTTCTCTCAAAACATGACTAGCCGGTTTCAGCAAAATCCTGGTGATTTTCTCTAAACTGCTGTTAATAACATTCTGAGGTATCTTAGGCATACCAAAGACATGTTTCTTGTTTATGGAGGAGATATGAAAAGAGAGATCAGGGTTGCTTGTTGCACTTATGCTGGATATCTTACGGATGCTGATGACACGAAGTCTTAGACGGGATATGTGGCATGTTGAGTGGAGGTGTTGTAAGCTGGAAAAGCGCAAAGCAGACCATCCATGCAAACTCATCTACAGAGGCTGAGTATATAGCCGCTTCGGAGGCTACTAAAGAGGCATTTTGGATTAGGAAGTTTATTTCTGGGCTTGGTGTTGTTCCCACAAATAATGAACCTATGACGATGTATTGTAACAATACCGGAGCCATTACTATAGCTAATGAACCAGGAATCACTAAAGGTGCGAAACATTATCTTTCCAAAGTTCACTACCTCAGAGAAGTGATTGAACTGGGTGATGTTAGTCTGGAGAAAGTTCACACAGACGACAATTTAGCTGACCCCTTCACAAAGGCGTTAGATCTCAAAAAGCATTCCATGTTAACTCATGGAATTGGTTTGCTTCCAGCTAATAGTCTCATGTAATCTGTGTTATCGTAGTATTTAGATAATTTGGGATTGTAAGACAATTTAATTATTTTATGATGAATAAAGATATTTGATGTTTGTTATCTTCATATAATTGTTGTTGCCCTATGTTTGTATGTTTAAATCCTTGAATATTGAATTTTTCTAAACATGTCCATTGTCGGTTAAACAATATGGGAATATTGGATACATTAAGGCAAATATGAGTGTTGGTAATATACTAGTATATATGGTGGACAGTTTCCAACCAAACTCATATGTTATTCATTGATATGAATATTGGACACCCCGAACTTTCGAATGTTTACTTTTGAATCCGTTGTCATGAGTAATTTCGAATACATAAATGGTGAGGATTAGGTCATCCTTAGACTTGAGATGCAAACAAGTTGTGCATGTGTGAATATCGCTTCTTGATTTTATGTCCAACGCTATTTTGGAAGATCTATCTATAACGACTCTAATTGGAAGTGTTGTGAAGCAGCATCCACAGACACTTGCAGTTAATATAGAATTCGTTCCTCCACTCTGATATAGTGCAGTGAAGTACCCTGGATCCCCTTCAGAATTAATTAGGTAATTGTATGGCCGTACCCAAAGTGTAATCAAGATGATGCTTGTTACAATTTGGACTATCTAAATTAATTTGTAAACGAGGAATTAAAGTTAAACTATATGGAATGAGTTAGGATCCATATCCATGGTTTAACCGGTACATTGAAACAAAGGGATGATTATCAGCAAGCTCAAATAATCGTACACCATTACTAGCTTTTAAGATCTTATTCTTGAAACTATCTAACTCAACATTTTCCGGTTATAATGAAGTGTTGCTAGATGCTTCATTATGGACGCTGTATGTCTAAACTCTCACAAGTGGGAGCTGTTAAGATATGCGATCGTTTAGCCATCGGTAAATGCGTGAGTTTATCGGGGGCACACACTCAATACGGAGAACACTCGTTTATTTACGTTTTATTATTTATAATTAAACGTTTAATAAAAACTTCACGTTATATTTAATTAACGGTGGTTAAATCAATCAACGGGTTTTAGTTAATTTAATACGAGTGCGTTATTTAAATTAAGGAAGGAAATCGACTTCTTGAACCCTCCGGTGCCCTATACGCGGCCGAATACCCTAAGGGGTCTAGAAGGATCCTTGTTTTGTTAATTAAGTAATTACTTACTTAATTTAGGTGTTGGGTTGGGCCTTAATAATTTTGAGGAGGTGCAAGGGATTAGTATAAATACAATCCCATACCCCTCACAAATTTTGTCTCTCCCCTCTTGTTTGTTTCGTCCGATCGCAACAACCCCCACACCCAAACCGAACAAATTTTTCCTTTAACCTAAAATCACACATAAAGGTTTAACCTTTATAAGATCGATCCTTCTTTGTGTTTTTCTTATAAAGATTTAAGCTTTATAACTAAATCCTAGATCTCATAATCTAGGTTTTAGTATCCCCTTGTGGTCCGATTTATGGTAAACCCTTGTAACTATTTATAAACCTTATCCTTATGCAATTTAAAATTAGGGTTTTGGATATTAGGGTTTCTAGTTGCAAGATAATCGAAGTGGAGTTACCACTAGCATCGCGGTGTGTTCGTTTGACGTGTCGTGTGAGCAAACGTTAGAGGACGGTTACTTTACCGTTATAGCTTCAAGATCAAGATCATTAATTGATTTATTCAATTAATTAAAAGGTTGGTTTTATTATTGTTTTTATTATGTGTTAATAATGATTGTTATACTAGATTCATTCCTCTGCGTACTCGTAGTTAATGGTTTAACTAGTTAATTATGATTGCATTTAGTGTTAAGAACAACATGAAAATAATAACTGGTGAATATCCTCACCATCAACAAAATCTAAGTTAAGATCTCTATGAGAAAGGAATAATGACATGTTGATATTCTAGATAAACACTTTAAGTGAACATATTAGTAACAACTTAAATTTCAATAATTTTTTTTTAAGTGTTGTGGATTGGGTTTCAAAAACATTATGCACAAATCAATGGACACTGAATTATTCAATTAACAAATGAGATGATGACTCAAAAGCAACATGAATTTATCTTATGCCAAACAAAATTCACACAATTACCATTCTATGCCTATGTTCAAAACCGCTTTCAAACAACTGTTAAAACCATTAAAAGTGATGATTGAACTGAGTTGTTAAACACATCTCTTACAGAATACCTTGAAAAAACAATGGTATCTCACATCAAACATCATGCATAAAGTAGAAAGAAAACATAGACAACTCCTAGAAATTGCAAGAATTTCAAACACTTTCCAAAGCATTTTTGGGATACTACCTACTTACTACAACCTACCTTATAAACAGATTATATTCTAGACCACTCAATGATAAATCACCCTACCTATGAACTTCTTCACAACAAACTACCATCACTTGAACACCTTAGAGCCATTTGCAAAGCTAATGTTCATCTTTATAGTTAAAAATATGGCACAAAGATCAACTCAAACAATCTTGATTGGATATTCCTTCACACAAAAGGGTTACTGTATGACCCTCTTACTCAGAAAACGACATAACTAACAGACATGTCCTATTTGATGAAACTAAATTTTCCTTTGCCAAATCACTTTGACAATCAACATCTCAACGTCTTTCATCCACAACAATACCTACTTTCCTTCCAATCTTTCCAATTCTTACACCCACGAGTAGTTATACTACTATCCTAAACAATCATTTACCAATAAACTCCACTAAAACCTAACATGAACAATCCTCCACACCAACCCAGTCTACCAATGCAGATACACCTCCACACTCTACATCATTACATTCAACATTCTCTAATTCTTCTTCATCATCTCCTACACCACCTCCTATACTACCCCAATAATTTCCACCAGAACCAAACAAAACTCACTAAACTCAGTGACTATCAGCGCAAACTTCTAAAATCTCTCATTCACAATATCCTTAAACACCACTACGCCAAGCATGTTAATTATTCCAACATTGAAACACCTCAGCAAGATAACATCAACAAAGCCACCGAGCCGCATACACATGTACAAGCATCCAAAGATCGTAAGTGGATATAAGCAACCGCACAAAGAGATTCGGGCCTTGGAAAGAAAACAATACTTGGTTCATAGTTCAATTACCATATGGAAAGACACCCATTGGTTCCAAATGGGCGTACAAGATTAAGTTCAAAGCAGATTGCAACATAAAAAAAATATAAAGCCAGAGTTTTTGCCAAAGGATTTACTCATATAGAAGGAATAGACTACAAAGAAACCTTTGCTTCTGTTGCCAAAACGGTCTGTGTTAGAGTTCTCTTAGCTGTTGCAACACATCATAATTGGCAAATTCAACAACTTTACCTCAATAATGTCTTCTTACACGAAGACCTTCACGACAGTTCCTCAATTTTATTCATATAATTTCCCTCATAATTCTGTCTGCAAGCTAAATAAATCACTCTACGGATTGAAGTACGCTTAATGGAAATGGTTGCAAGCCAGAAGCTTCCTCATCACTATTGGTTTTCATCAAAGCTATGCTGACACGTCACTTTCACATTCACCAAATGATCCATCTTTCTTTCTCTACCCATTTATGTTCATGATATTCTTCTAACAAGAACAATGTAGAGATGATCGAGTCAATCAAACAAAGTTGGATACCACCTTCAGTATCAAAGACCTTGGACGATTCTCCATAATTCAACTGGTTTAGTGATGTCTTAAATGAAGTACGCTTTTGATCTCCTAAACTGTGAGCAACACCAATGAGACACTTCTTCACGATCCTTTTTATATAGAAAGTTGGTTAGAAAACTCATTTACCTCACAATTACCAGACCTGACTTATCCTTAACAGCTCAAGCACTTAGTCAATTCTCTCACCAGCCAAGAACTATTCACCTAGTTTCTTTATATAAGGTTCTAAGTGATGGTTTATATAGTTCATAACAATTATTTAAAACCCTAATATGGATCAAAGAACGCATAGCGGAAGCGATTAACAAGATCATTAATTTAACACAATTATATTAATCAAGATTAGGGTTACATACCTTTATCCTAGCAAGATCCACAAGACGACGGAACGAACGGCAACTAGGGTTGATCACGAACACCACCAAGAATATAATCTAAAGGAAGATTATATCACGCTCTTGTACACACGTAATACGACGAGTTAACCGTGAGTCTAGCACGAACAAACCGAGCTTCAACGCTTATGGAATATCTACCCAACAACCCTAGAGAGGGGCTAGGACTAGATAAAAATTGACTTGATCGAAAACCAAACGAAACCCTAAGGTGGGTTGTGAGTGGCCGGCGATCAAAGAAGAAAAAGAGAAAGAGGGATTGAAAAATTATGAGGCTAGGAGTTTGTTTATATAGGCTTAGCAAACCTTGGGCTCCAAGTCATAAACAAATTAGGAAACAAAAGTTTCCCTTTGCCCCCTCTACAAGCCGGCGGTTAACACCCTCCTACAGGGGTGTATGTGTAATTTTTCCTTCTTCTTTTAGCTTCTATTTAATTCCATAACGGTCGTCATAACTTAACTTTTATTTATCAACGATCGTTAGTTAAGCTTTGGTTTGATTTAATAAATATATATATAATATATTTAATAAATAAATTAACCCTTTACGTTATGTGTGCAATCCCGTGATCCCGAGTTCGATCCTATCTCACGACTATTAATTTTAAGTCCATAAACTTTCAGCTCCCACTTGGACAAAATTCTAATATCGTGATCACATTGACTAGCGTCTAGTTACACTAGCAATGTCACTAGTACAACTCGAGTAAGGTTTCTTGGACAAAACCTTTTAACGATATATAATCATTATTATTATTATCCTTTCATTTCAAATACAACGTTAATAAGGATATGGATCTCAGTCACTCCTTTCATTAACCATTCTGTTTCTCGTTTATGGATATAGCAAGATCACCAAAACAAATTTGGGTGCGGCCGCACAAATATCTTACTACTCCCCCGAGGGGCCCAGCTGTATTATACTTCAAAATAAATTTTGAAGGAAACGAATCCCATTTTGACTACAAGCAAAATTTATGAACTTTGCAACACTTCCGGAAATAATCCTTATAACTACCTGTTACGTTTAGCGTTAGATTATTCCACAGAAATGCACTAGATCCACGACAGTTTCCTGGTATCTCAGGTCTAAGGATAACTATTTATGATTTACTTGATGACAAAGATCCATAAAGTAAAATCATATAGTTGGGATAAGTCCAATATTTGATCCATCAAATATCATCCAAAATTGACCAATATACTTTCAAGTATACTCTGTCACTATTTTGAATTGTCTTAGTTTAATAATGCTCCCATATTATTAATCGACAACGGACATTTAGAAACATCATAATGCTCATGGATTTAAAACATGTAAAATAGGATACAAAATCAAATAACAGAAAAATAAACGAAATCCAATCTTTATTTCATCAATTCAATAATGTCTTACATCCTTTATCCAAATACTAAAAATAGATCAATGCATAAAATTGGTACATGCGTCATGCCTCTAGTAATGACATTCATACTTGTTTGGCGAAGCATAAAATAACCAATCTTGACCTATTGGAATTTTGAGAATACTTTCTTCAAGAATTCAATTCATTGAAACTCTTGTACATGTGCATCCAAACAATTTGATATTGCAACATAGTATCAAAATTGTGAAACATCCTTCATCACCAATTTCCTAAACTTCCAAAACACATTTGAAGTTCAAAGTATTCTTATTCTTTAATGTATAATGCAACTTTAATCAACATGTCATCTCCAAAAGATCCCATGACTAATATTGAGTGTTACCTCAATTATATCTTTTCAGGTTTTACAACTTGTCATAAAAGATACAAATACGTTACCATTAATATCTATTATGTAATGTTTGATTCCAACCAAAACCTTCAAGTTTGTTGGCTATGATAATTTGCACAACGATTGACAAATTATTCATCTATAGGATATGGAAGCCGATCCAAGATTTAGGATGTTATTCTATTTCCAAACATATTCTTTCAGAATATTCATTACACAAGTTATTTAATAACTTCTTAAATAGATTAATATATTCAAATCATCATGTATTTTAAGCATGATATAAATACAACATGACACACACATGAAAATTTCTCAAACCAGATTTAGATTTCTTCATGTCCTAAATATCCATGTAAACTTACAACATGGCATATTACGTTGTATTTCCACCGCATAAATAAATAAATTTATTTGTCCCAAGGTTATGTATATCTTATTTCCTAAATCTCCAAAGTAAAGTTTCATCTCAAATCTAAACCAAATCAACATTTAATTTGAATGAAATCTCACTTTCTTACATGTCTATTTGACACATATAATTTAAGAAAATAACCATAATACTCCCACTAGCTTTTAGGAATACTCAGAAACCATCTTATTCAAATTTAAATCCAATCTTGGATTTCAAATTAAACATAAGAATAATCTCCTAGATGCATGTTTTTATCCATTCACGAATAATTGCATTTTGTACTTTTCCAAAGATTTATATTTTGAAGTAATAAACTCATTTCGATTACTTAAGTCCTTTCTCAAGTAGTCATTCAAGAAATAGTTCATTCATATCCAAATTTGTCAATTAAAATATGACCATCAAAATCTTTATATATTTAATGTATTTAGGAAAGAATACTCAATCACAATTAATTACTTAAATGTGATTAATAATCTATTCACAATACATACATTAAATATGTGTACAATTTTGTCCATATAATTTCGACACAAAGATTAAACCACTACAATTGGCGTTTTTCTTCCTTTGACGAAACTTATCTCCAATTTCTAGTCAAACTATTTAAGATAAACCAAAACCAGAATTTGATTATCTTGTTGGACAACATCTATAACAATCATAGTATGAGTAATTTACCCAAGTCAATATTTGGTAACAAATCACAACAATTATTTGTAACTCATAATTCTCAGCATATAAATCGCATATCCGAGATATCCTTACGGACCTATGACATAAATTCCTTTATCTTGAGGTTTAGCATTTACACGCCTACCTCATGATAATTACTAGTGTATTTTAGAAGATCATGTATCTTGTAATTTTATCTTTCAAGATCAAAACTCCCACTTGCTTTTAGTAACTTAAAATTACTCTTTAAATACATAGAAAATAGATCAACACTCCAACGTTATCTATATGGGACATTACAAAACACAATGGCCGTTCCATACCCTTTATTTTCTAAACAATCCACTTCATAAGTAGTTTAGCAAAATCCGAACTCCATTTAAGATACAACGTGATTCATCACATTCCATATATAATGGTATCTTATTAATCTTCTTAGCTCAAGTCATACTCAACTTTCTAACCTTGATATCTTTTGGAAGAAAAGGAAGATATAGTTATCTTGAATCAATCATCACCATCAAATTGAGAATTTTGATTCGCCTAATGAACATACCATATCAATGATGTATTCCATTTAGGGAAATATTGTAAGTCAATTTTAACAATATTTAAGATAAATATATATCTTTAGGCTTACCTATATACCAACTAAATCATCTTAATGGTATAATAGATTTCCTAACCATTTTGCATGCTTTATAACTCAAGTACTTCTAATACAAAGTCACTTCATTTCCATGTTTTAAAAACATAGAAGTTATAATTCTATCATACGTTTTAAGTCATTTGACCATGACTTCATGTATTTGTCTTTAAAGACAATACATTAACGTCTTACTTTATATTATACGTCTTTCAAGACTTTATGTTTGTGACTTTATTCAATAAATCATAAACATGTATAACTAAAGTAATCATGAACACCACTAGGTTTCATTAATCTTTTTAAGTTAATTCACTACTATACTATTATATGAACACCACTAGGTTTCATTAGTAGTATAAGATTACTCTATGTATCTTATGTCATTCCAGGAATTTGTCCATTTAAAGAAACTACAAAACATTCCACGCCCGATCTTACGACATGTGGATATTTTACCCTTGTGTTTACAATTTAGTCCAAGCTCTTACATGACTAAATCAAAACAACAAGTGTTTCTTAAAGTGAATGATATATATACTTTTAAGTAGTCTTTTAATCATATTGACACATGATCTAAATATTAATTAGATTGTTAGTCTCTTATCCTAAAGACAAGAGAATCATATCTTTATGAGTTGTTTCTTGCACACAATGTTCATTTCTCCCACTTGTGCATGGAACAACCTCATATATAAGATAAACATCACGTCTAACGTTCGTCTATACAAAATATGATTGTGCCACATATATATTAGCTTTTACAAGTAGATGTAGAACCACTTAATCAACAAGAATCAGTACATAACTATCTTTGAAGATATTAGTGTCAACAATTCGAAAGTAATTATCTTAGGACATACTAAAGATAACATGGGTTATTACCAAGACAACAAAGCTTGTAACTCCCACTGACTTAGAGAATGTTTTAATAGACTCAAAATCAGTAATACAACACAATTCTCCCACTGAACTTGACAACATTAAAAATGTTTCATAATCGGTGAAAATAATTAGTGTTGTGTTTACTTTCTTACACTTTTGAAAAACACATTCGTAACAATTACTTATAGTGTTTAAGAGTGTACTCTACTTCGTAAATGATATCCATCAAATGCTTTTTAACTTGAAAGACTTGACATGCAATTTCTTCCTTAATAGGTCTACCAACCCTACAATGGTATGTAGTGCCTATAAATGGTCAAAGCACAACTACTAGACAAATATGCTAGTTTGCCTTATAACCAATTTGCGGTATCTTTAAATAACTCAAAATATGCATTTTTCTTAACTTTTAAAGTTTGCTATGAGTTATGGATTTGAATTTGACATTTCTAAAATCCTTATTACTCCTTCTTTACTCATGAAAAAGAGTTTTAGGTTTATCTTTCATTTGTAAGTTGACTCTATCCTCAACCATACAGTTTGTAGATCAATAAATGAATAAACCACGTTTACGGTGTAACGTTGCATTAATACATTTGCAAAAGAATTTACAAAATTCAATTTTAGTATTTTCGATAATACCATTCAAGAAAATAAAATTACCCCAGTAACAATAACCATAGTATTTTCCTTGAAAACTAGAATCCAAATCGACATAATTTCATCACATCAGTTGATCTGCTAGCAATGAAAGTATTCAAGATGGTAACTTGTCGAACAATGATTGACAAACAAATTTGCAATTTCTAGATTTTTAAGGGATTTACATTTCCAAAAGTCATTTTGCATTGTAAACATGTTTCATCCCTTCTTTATACCTTAAGTTTCCAGATCTCACTGAGTAACTCAATTAAGTCGACTAATCTAAAGAACATAAAACCTTCATGTGCAATCTTATTCAGTCATGAAGTTTTCTCTCCATTACAACATCGTCCGATATCTTATATGACGACAATTGTAACTTCAAGTGTTCGTCAATTAGAGGGCATATGACTTAAATTTTAGGGTATAGATTTTGGTGTCAAAATCATGTATGGAGAAGCATGCATACATCTCCATAACATAAGTTTAATAAAACGTTTAGTAAACTTTTTGTTGAGACTAAAAGTTCATCATATACTTGCAAGTTGAGGTATTGGTTAAACCAATTAAAGATTTTACACACAACTAAATTCACACCGTACTTTTTCTAGAACTTAGCTAAAGCACAAAGCAATAACCTTATTCATTGTGTTTCGGATGTGAATTAATGTAGTTAAATCAACCTTAAAGAATTATACCAATAACAACCGTAGGTAATTCTAATTTTGACGCACAGGCGAGCCGGGAATTTGGTCAGCGCTGAAGCATAACACCTCCTTCCTTAACCGGGTACATGACCAGCGGTGCGTTATACCCACTTTATAGTTTGTCAAAATTGAGTAGGCCGTTAAGTTGCTATTGCAATTCTAATCAACGCAAATCATATGTAATTTAGATCTCAAAATAATTCATTTATTTTAATATGATTTAGTCCATATTAATTTTTCTTGTAAAAATTACCCTTGTTTACAACATACAATTAAAACAAAACGTATGAAAACAAGTAGGTACAAAAAAAAACTAAATCATAAACACATAATAACAATTTATATGTGCAATAAATAAATCAAATAGCCACATGCATATGATTTATTCAATAAATAATATCAAATCTAGGTTTTTATATTCATATAAAAGTCTTCCCTAATTTTAGATTTATTGAATCAAATAAAGCATGTAGCAAAAAAACGTAACAATTACCACATAAAACATATGATCCATGAAAAACATGCATGTTCATCACGGATCTCCCACATATCTTAACAATTAAATCTCTACGGATCGAAACATGAATTCACACAACATAACAATTAATCATGCAATTCATCAAAATTCCACCCAAATCACTTAACAATTAATGAAATCACTACGGATCGTAACCACGCATGATATAACAATTAATTCATGCATACATCTAAAGTTAATTACCATGTAATTTTAGGGTTTACAAAAAAAAACTTTTTTTTTTTTTATAAAAAAAATTCGGCATAGCCGATTTTAAAAAATAATAAAAAACAAAACCCTAATTTTTATAAAATCTAAAAAACAACATGTAATTTTTAACAAAAATCAATATTAGTTAAAAAAAACTTTAGATCTTAATAATTATAATCATGTTAAAACGGCTCTGATACCACTGATGGTTTATATAGTTCATAACAATTATTTAAAACCCTAATATGGATCAAAGAACGCATAGCGGAAGCGATTAACAAGATCATTAATTTAACACAATTATATTAATCAAGATTAGGGTTACATACCTTTATCCTAGCAAGATCCACAAGACGACGGAACGAACGGCAACTAGGGTTGATCACGAACACCACCAAGAATATAATCTAAAGGAAGATTATATCACGCTCTTGTACACACGTAATACGGCGAGTTAACCGTGAGTCTAGCACGAACAAACCGAGCTTTAACGCTTATGGAATATCTGCCCAACAACCTTAGAGAGGGGCTAGGACTAGATAAAAATTGACTTGATCGAAAACCAAACGAAACACTAAGGTGGGTTGTGAGTGGTCGGCGATCAAAGAAGAAAAAGAGAAAGAGGGATTGAAAAATTATGAGGCTAGGAGTTTGTTTATATAGGCTTAGCAAACCTTGGGCTCTAAGTCATAAACAAATTAGGAAACAAAAGTTTCCCTTTGCCCCCTCTACAAGCCGGCGGTTAACACCCTCCTACAGGGGTGTATGTGTAATTTTTCCTTCTTCTTTTAGCTTCTATTTAATTCCATAACGGTCGTCATAACTTAACTTTTATTTATCAACGATCGTTAGTTAAGCTTTGGTTTGATTTAATAAATATATATATAATATATTTAATAAATAAATTAACCCTTTACGTTATGTGTGCAATCCCGTGATCCCGAGTTCGATCCTATTTCACGACTATTAATTTTAAGTCCATAAACTTTCACTAAGGTATGTTAAGCTTTGTCCTGGCCAATGTCTCCATTGCCTAAGAATAAGTCCTTTAATGCTTTTTAGGTCCTTGTCTTATTACCTTAACTTCCAAGAAACAAGCAGTTGTCTCAAGGTCCTTCTACTCAAGCTAAGTACATAGCCTTAGCTATTTGTACATGTGAACTTACTTGGCTCCAATGCTTACTTAAATATCTTCAAGTCACACTTCCAACTCCTATTCCCATATTTTGTGATAATACATCTGCAATAGTCCTACCTTCCATTCCTATCCAGCATGCAAGAACAAAACATATTGAGTTGAATTAAAACTCACAAAACTCACCAACCAAACAACTCCTACAACTTTTTTAATAGCCCTAGCTTCTAATCCTATATTTTGTAAATTGTAACAATCTCTTTTTTATTGAAACTCACCAAACAAACAAATCCTACAAATTTTTGTTAGAAAAGTTATAAATGAACACATAACTATGTATAAAATCATATCTTTTAAACTTGTCCTATAATTATATATGTACTCGCTACTCGCTTTTCTTGTTAAATCTTGCCGGCCGGGAACAAATTAACAACATGAGTTCGATTGCATAAATTTGTAAAAAAAATTCAAGGACTATATGTATACATATCGATCTTTTTTTATTTTACGGCTTGAAATAATCACTATCCGGCAACACCCTCGGAGCTCATCGTTATCAAAATCAGTTTTGCTACATTTTGTAGAAGCATGTCCATTTTAATGGTTATGCGAAATGTAATAAGTTCAACCATATTTGTAACAACCAAATAGATTATATTGACCAGCTAAAGTGTATTTAATGCCCGTTTATACTAGTTCCCGTGACTTAGAGCCTGTTTGATAAACTACATGATTTAGCGCTGAATGAATAATGATGCTCAATGAGTCAAAGATGCTGAATAAATATGATTCTGAATGAAAATGAGCGTTTGTTTAGTATCCTGAATCTAAATATAAAAATCGAGTTACAAGTATGTTTTTTTTATAAATCAAACAAAACGAGCTACTTTGATTTATAAGTGTTCACTTTTATTTTTTTCGGTCTTTCTTATTCAACTTTACTCTAAATATTTTTACTTGAATACTAGATGAAAAATATATGTATGAATTGAGATTTAAATGCATTTTCATTAATTATATTTTTCATCCGATATTATATAACACAAATAAAAATATTTTTGGTTAAAATTTAATAAAAAATACCAAAAAAGTAAAGTGAATACTGATTATGTAACGGAGTACATCAATTCTAAATTGCGAGATAGTAAATATAAAAGGTTTTTAACAAAAAAACCATATAATGAACAAGATGAATTTTTTTTAACTTAGAAAAAGATGAATTCATTGCATTGTCGTAAAACATAACTAATCATGTAAATTTATATAAACCAAAATATCTTGAAGTCTTGGATCCAAGTATAGCCATACAAAAAAAAACAAAAAGACAAGAAGTGCCTTTATATATATATATGAAGAATAAAGTCGCTCTGAATCAGTGACCTACTCCTGGTAACATGGCCCATTCAGTGGAAAACTGAATCATTTAGCGCCATTTTTTCTTACCAAACAAAACCTCCTCTAACCGACTAGGTATTAAGCACTGATTTATTCAATTCAACAGTTATCAAACATCCCCTTAGTAACTAAATTCTGAAAAGTCATAAAGAATAATGAGACCATAATATATCCCCGCATACACACACTACGCGTTTTCAGGCTAAGTCACCTTAAACTGTTTATCAATTTACCAAAACTTCTATTTTCTAGCTAGAGATCGTATGGTGGTCTACTCATCTTAACCTTACAGCATGTCTTCAAGCAGTAAAATATTGTTACTTGTACTTTTATTTTTTAGCTATAGATAGTATGGTCGTCTAGTTGTCTTAACCTTACAGTTGTCGCCAAGTAGTAAAATATTGTTATTATTCTTTATATGTTTGCGAAAATCATTTATTTTAAAGGATTTCTACGACACCATGAATTTTTCGTAAGTTTTTACGTTTTAAAAATGGCAATGCAGATTTTGATTATTTTCATTCTTTTTTGGAATTCTTAATTTTTTTGATAACAATTCTGCATATGCCAATTACAAAAAATGTAGCTGCTGTTATGGTGAAATTGCTATTTTGGAAACTAATATTGACTCAATTATCTAATTTTGTACACGAAGCATCATACACTCTTCTTTGTGAAACATATGGCCTTGGGTGGACAAGTGGTCGATGGTCAACTGTAGGAGAGTCTTGACAGTGGCCAAGGTTTTTCCATTATTACAATTATGAGCTAAGTGATTAAAGCTCTCACATGTATAGCAAGCTTTCTTGCTTGACACAAAGTTGGTCCCGTATTTATTATCCATCATCCCATTTCAACTTCTTTGGTTCCTCTAAGTATACTTGGTTTTCTATACATTTTAGCATATCTAACACTAGATTTTCTTTTAGTAGGGGAACCAAGGTAAATGGGACTCCCATCAGTAGGATTAGTTATCACAATGGGTTTAGACTCAAAGGTCTCATGTTCATAAAGAACCAATCCTTTAACAAAAAGAAAGGGGTTATTAGCTTTCAGTTGTGCTATATCTATCTGTTTTTTTCTAAACTCTTCAATCACTACAGGATCAACCAATGATGTTTCTAAGTCATCCGACTCGTTTTGAAACTCACGGAGACCTGTCCATGACAAGTCTTGTCCATTGGACACCCCATAGAAGTCACCAGCATGGGGTGGGAAAGCAACATATTCCTTCTTTTCCATACCAACCCTAGACCTATCTTTAGGGTTTCTTTTCTCACTTATGCATTGTTCTACGGATTAACTAGCCTTTTCAAAAAATTTAATTTTAAAGTCTATGTTCTCTTTAGATTTAGTGACCTCATCTATACTAGTTCTTATATGTTCATTAGACTCATTAAAAATTCTTAAGTCTCTTTCAAACATTAGAATTTTAGGCTTAAGGTCAATTTCCATCTACTTAAATTCTGTTAACCTATCATCATATTATGAAAGCCCTCTTTTCTAGTTATGAAGGACAAATTGTATTTATTAAAGCTTTTCATTTAAAGATTTAATTTTAGTTTGAAGAACTTAGTGCTTTGCTTACAACCTTTACTACAAAAAGCATCATTTTTTTGGTAAAGGGTTACCCCGGTAAATGGTATTAATCACAGAACAAAAATAAGTACACTGAAATGTGGCTAGAGTACCACATTAACTTCAAGACAAGCTTGAACTACTCACGATATAGACAACCCCATATGTGTCAACCTACATCAAACAAAAAACAACCTTACACTTAGCCATAAATTCTAAAAGAAGTAGGCATCTTCCAACCGTTAAGCAATGAGTTCACCATACTCGAATTCTTAAACTTGAAGATAATTAACCTCAGCCGAACTATGACAATAATACATTCAAATAATTCAAGAGGCGTTCGCTTACCACTTTTGAATAGACGATTATTTCGCTCAACCCACATAAAATAACAAGAAGCCGCGAAAACCATCCTACCAATAATGCTCTTGGCCGTTCTTTGAGACGCTAACGACCTAAGAAAGTCAATAATATCTTCAAGATGGGAGGCACATTCCCCATATCCACAAGGTCACGAGTAAGACTCTAAACCTGCGAACAATAAGTGCATTCGAAGAATAAATGCGCATGAGACTCCAGGACCAGTTCACAAAGAGGCCGACATCAAAGTAAATTCAGGCCTGTATCATCACCCACATCCCACTAGGGCAATCTGTCCTGAGTATTGAGGTAACGCTTCATTATTAACCAGAGATTAAAGGCATCACGAGGATGCAATGGAAAACCAAACAACTCTATACCAAGACACCAGAATACCTCTTGGCCAATGAACTTCCCATGCAGCCCTAACCGAGAACAACACCAAATTTTCATCAATATCCCTCCATTTACATATCAAGCACATCATCTAGTTATCATTTTACGAGTGATGAAATATTTCAGAAGTATTTAGACATTCTATTGCATGTTTTGTCTTCTTTTAGTGGTGTTGAATAAATCAAACTATGTGGGTTTGAAACAACCGAGTCTTAGGCTAAGTGGAGTCAGTTTCCTTGTTTTCTGCTAAGTTTCCCTTTTAAATAGCAAGGATAATGTACGTTGGAAGTTATCTCCTAAAAATCTCAGTTAATAATACAACAAAACATTTGCCTTATATCTTCTCTGTTTTTCATTATTCCATTGTTTTTATTGATCAACAGCTTGAGAAAAGCTAGTTTGATTCCAACATTTGGTATCAAGAGCACAACCTGGTGCATGCCCAAGTACCAATCTCGTGAAGAGATGACAGGAAACAATGGCAATGGTGAAAAAGAGGGGTAAATTACACTTCACTATCCGATGTTATCAATAAATAGTTATGCAGCTTGGGCGATCAAGATGCGCGTATTCATGCAAGCCCAAGGAGTTTGGGATGCAGTGGAGCCTAGAACATCAAACACCGTTGTGGAGGTGAAGAAGGAAAAGATGGCGTTGGTGGCCATCTATCAAGGGATACCATAAGACTTACTTTTTTTGTTGGTTGAAAAGAAAACAGCCAAAGAAGCATGGGAAGCCTTAAAAACGATGTTCTTAGGAGCAGATAGAGTAAGGACGACGAGGATTGAAACCCTAAAGACTGAGTTTGAATCACTGAACATGAAAGAATCTGAAGGAGTGGATGAGTTCGCTGTGAAAGTAAGCAACCTTTTTAGTACCATGCGTACCTTGGGAGATACGGTGGATGAAGCTTATGTGGTGAAGAAGCTACTTAGTGCAGTACCATCTAAGTTCCTTCAGATTTCCTCAACTCTTGAGCAATTTAGGGACTTGGACAAGATGATAGTGGAGGAGGTAATAAGAAGGTTGAAGGCTCATGAAGAAAGAATGAAGGGGCATGGTGAAAGCTATGATCGAAAGCTTCTCTTGACTCATCAAGAATGATCAGAGAGAAACAAGAACAAGATAGAGGGAGACTCCAAATCTAAATCGAACCGAGGAGGGTTTGGAGGATCACGAGGACGAGGCAGAGGAAGAGGTAAAAGTAATGGTGGTCGTAGGAATTGTGGAAGAGGAGGATCACATTACCAGAAAGATGGAGGACGTGCCACTTCATATAATCAAGATAAGAGCAGGGTTCAATGCTACCACTGTCAGGAATATGGTCACTATGCAACGGAGTGCACAAACCCAAGACATGAAAGAAATCAAGAAAGCAATTTAATTCAACATGACAATGAGCCATCCTTCTTGCTATCATCTCTTGAAGGAAAAGAAGAAATCGGTGAGGTGTTCTTGAATGAAGAAAGTGTGAGACCAAAATTAAGAACAAGTGGAGGAGATATGAACCAGTCTAAGGATCTGGTATCTTGACACCGGGGCAAGCAATCATATGACTAGTGATCAAAGTAAGTTTCAAAATTTGAACAAGATGGTTCAGGGGTATGTCAAAATTTGAAGACGAATCCAATGTCAAAATTGAGGAAAGGGCACGATAGTCTTCCAATGCAAAAATGGAGAGCATCGGAAACTTCAAGAGGTATATTATAAACCTGAGTCTTGGGAAACTCTCAGAAAGTGGAGACGAGATCAAAATAAAGGAACCATTTATGTGGTTTCATGACAGAAGGAAGGTTATTGATGAAGGTTCAAAGATCTCCCAGTCGACTATACAAGATCGAGTTAGAAGAGGTTAGTAATTTGTGCCTAATTGCTAAAACCACTGAACCAACATGGCTTTGGCATACACGATTAGGGAATCTCAATTTCACAGCCCTAAAATTGATGTCAAAAAGGAAGATGATTAAAGGAATGCCAAGACTAAACATCCCTTCACAACCATGTGAAGGGTGTTTGGTGGGAAAACAAACAAGACACTCTTTTCCTGCACACACGAATTACAGAGCAACCAAGAGGCTTGAGCTAATTCATGGAGATTTATGTGGTCTGATCTCGGCTCCTACACCATCAGGAAATAGGTATTTTATGTTATTAGTTGATGATTATAGCAGATTGATGTGGGTTTATTTGTTAAAGTCAAAAGATGAAGCCTTTCATGTCTTTAAGAATTTCAGAGGTTTGGTAGAAGTTGAAACAGGAGAAAAGATGAAAGTTTTTAGAACAGATCGTGGTGGTGAATTTCTGTCAAACCACTTCACCACATATTGTTATGAAACTGGTCTGGAACGACACTATACATCACCATATTCTCAACAATAAAACGGTGTAGTGGAGAGACGAAATCGAACCGTGGTAGAGATGGTGAGAAGCATGTTGAAAACCATGAATGTTCTGAATGCTTTATGGGGAGAAGTAGTAAACCATGCCGTCTATATTCTCAACAGAGTCAATTGTAATGCGATGAAAGACTCGACGCCATATGAGATGTGGACCAGGACGAAACCACATGTCGGACACCTTAGGGTATTTGGTTGCTTAGCGCACATGAAAATACTTAAAACTCATCTATACAAATTAGATGACAGAAGTATGAAATTAGTACATCTGGGAATTGAAAAGGGATCAAAAGCCTATAGACTTTTGGATCCTGACACAGGGAAATTATATGTGAGTAGAGATGTGATTTTTGAAGAAGATCAAGCTTGGGGATGGGAGAAAAGCACGAAGGTAAATGCGATTCTAGGTATGAGTTTCACAATCAAAGGTTTTAATACTAATGAATTTTATGATGATGATTTTGAACTAGAGCCCAACTCAACTCAATCAGATCAGATTGCATCCCAAAATGATAGTGATTGGACCGAAGAAGGATCGGAGCCCATTGACTCATAATCAAGCCCACAGAGTATTCCTATTAACCCACCTCTTCCACCCACTTTACTAGTCACACCCAATGTACCAATCGATTCTCCCAGCACCGTCTCAAGTTCTACGGGCGGTGGCGCCCCAAAATGTTACCATTTGCTCACAGATCTGTACGACGAAACTGAAAACATTGATGAGTTGATGATGATTCGCAATGATGAAGAACCTGTTTGTTATACGGAAGCAAGCAAGAAAAGAGCGTAGGTAGCCGCGATGGATGCTGAAATGGCATCAATCGAGAAAAACAACACGTGGAGTTTGGTGAATCTCCCGAAGAATCGCAAAGCCATAAATGTGGGTATACAAGGTGAAACGAGATCCATGTGGAAAGAATTTGATGTATAAGGCCAGGATCGTGGCAAAGGGCTATTTTCATAAACGGGGAGTTGACTATGACGAAGTCTTCGCACCGGTAGCAAGGATAGAAACGGTACATGTCATTCTAGCTCTCGCGGGCTCTAATGGATGGCGTGTGCATCACCTTGACGTGAAATTGTCTTTCCTAAACGGCACTCTAGAAAAAGAAGTATATGTATCTCAGTTTGAAGGTTACTGTTATTCCCACTTCAATCCATAACACAATATAAGATGATATTTAGAGAGATAAAGAGTAGAAAAGTAGAGAGAGAAATAAGAGAGATTATGGATGATTAAACACTTTTAGAGAGAGAAACAAATGTTAACCAACACCCTCTTCCACACATGGAAGAGGGTATATATACCCTAGGCTTTGTTGGGCCGTGGGTTAAGTAACATGGGCCGGGCCTGGCTTTGCTTGGGCTTACGCCCCTAACTTATACAATATTAGCTTAGAGTCCAAGCCCGGTTAACTCGACTAAGCCTATTACAATACAAGACCATTAACGACTAAGATGACCTATTACATTCTTGTTTGACTATATAAAATATAGGGCTAACAATCTCCCCCAATGTATCGGTCATCTTAAAAAAGCTTAAAAAGCATAAGATGATTCAGTGAATACATTCTTGTAGAGGAGATCTTCCTGCTTTGGTCTTGTATCTTGGTCTTGATCTTGTTTGTAACGGCTTTGTTCCTTCATGCCTTGTGATCTTTATCTTGAGCCTTTGTCGTTTTGACTTTGAGTGCTTAAGATCTTCATCTGTGCTCCTTGTGACTAAGATGACCTATTACATTCTTACATTCTTAGGTATCTTGATTATCGCCATCTTGTGCTCTTGCGACTTCTGAATCGACATCGGTTAGTACACAGCTACGCCACCTTCTTGATATGCAGCAACATATATAGACACGGATAAAATGGCTTTGAACATTTCATCCTAACTCGGTAGCGTTTTACCTCCGGTCGGTGAAGACCGTTAGACGGTATCAGATACCGTATTTGTGATCGGGTAGATTCGATTAAGAACCTCCTTGACAGGGTTTCCCGGCGGTATTAGCCAGTTCTCTTTACTCGACCGTCTCAAAGCAGACTGCGAACGTAAAGAGTGAATCATAAGGATAAATTATCCGTCTGATTAGAGTCGTCAATTCAGAATTCCTGGAACAAGTTTGATTCTAAAAGAGTCGCACCATTGTTGCTTTCCAGTTTGTCACAAGCTTGATTCATAGAGAATCTTGCGAGTCACCTACCGCAGTGCTGTTTGATGTTGACACTGGAAGGATTTCTATTCGTCACTGTGAGCACTAAGGAGTGTCACTCTGAATGTTCTGGCAAGATCACATGGATTTTGCGAAGAAACCTGGAATCAAGTTTGAATCAATTAAGAATCGAAACTTAGTTGCTTTCCAGTTCTCACAAGTTTGATTCGTGTAGAATCGCACAAGTTACCTACCATGAGCTTGTTTAATGTTGGCTCAAGCAGGTTTTCCATCTTCATTGTGAATCGTATCACTCAGATGTTCTGGCAATATCACAAGGATAATGCGTAGGACTCGATTGTGTCCTAATGAGATTATAGATTGATCTCTTTTGGTTCTAGACTCACTAAGTGCATTTTGATAATCGAAGGCTGGAGCAGACTGCCACCTTTTCAATATTAACTAACTCAGAGTGAGAAAGTCAATAGATACGTGTTGATCTCCGTGACAATGAGACAAGTTTCTTTTGAGAGAAACTCGAATGGCTGGGAAGGGTTGTGCATTGCATCACTGGGTCCATGATGACTTGTCTTCAATAGATGTATTGACCCGGTTTCTGCCTAAGTTGCATAGAATATTCAACTCCTTCAATGCTTACCAATACGTCATCACTAGCACCTTGTTATGATTGTTCCAGTGCTAACTTAAGTACTTGGTCTGCATTCAGCTTCATTCCACTCCATCTTTCCTAAGGACAACTATTTCTAGCTATGGAATGTCCTTGGGTAGATGTAGATCCCTCTGGTTCTGGTTGGATCATAGGACTTAGTTTCCTTTCCTAAACCACCTTTTGACTCCATCGTTCCGTCGTGGATGGTAGGTTGTTTTGGGTATAGATCGTAACCATAAACCATTGAAAACCATTTAAAATGTTTGATAAAAATCAAAACTTTTAACACTTTGAAAGTTTTACATTTCCAAAAAGCTCCCCCTACACACATGCATCGATATACGAAATAGTTTGGCATGTGAAAGAAAGATTTACACTTGAGTCTTTAAGATCACATGTTGCGATATATTATATTTTAATCACATTTTCTCCCCCTATCTCTAATATAAAAATAGAATATTAGAGATACCAATTGATTAAAATATAACAATTTGTGAAATCGTTGGGAGAGAAACATGTGTGCACGCATGAATCATGGAACTTTTTCAGTCGGGTCGCTCCCCTTCAACAATATATGTGTGTCTTGAGACATAATTTGACAAAATTTTAGAAAAACGACACCACAAAATATGTTGAGGTACGGAGTTGAGATGCCTTTACCGATAATATATATGACAGATTTAATATCATTTTCGGAATGTGTTGGATACATAAAATATGACAATTTTAGAGATGTACCCAACAACATTTTTACGCTTGATTTTAAAACGCTCCCCCTCCAAAGTTGATCAAAATAACATATGACAATTTTGAGATATGAAAACCACATATGAGGAAGGAAGTGTTGAACACACAATTTTGAAAGATTTAGAAAAATCTTTTTGAGAAATTCTTGAAAAATTGTGTTCAACGGTTTTAAAATAAATTCCGAATTACATGAGCTCAAAACTTTGAATGTTTTGTGACTAGCTCATGACCGAGAAAAATTAATTTCCCGTTGTGAAGGATAAGTTATCATCCGTGACAAACTTTCCTTAAGTAGAAGTACGAGTTCTAAGCTGACATTTACTTGGAAGTCGTTTTTCATGAACTTAAAAACTTTGAATGTTTTTATAGGAAGCTCATGACCGAGAAATATCAATTTCTCGTTGAGAAGGATAAGTTATCGTCCGTGATAAACTTTCCTTATTTGAGGTCCGAGTCCTAAGCTGTGATGTGCTTAGAAGTCATTATGAAAGGAAAATCAAGTAGCTTCATTTGCCAAAACCTCCAAGTCTTCGGGAGTCATATACTTCATACCAAGACGACCAACTAGATACTGAAACCTATTTTGAGATAGGGCTTTTGTAAACAAGTCAGCTATCTGGTACTCAGTTCTGACAAAGTATAATTCCACGATACCACGTTCTACTTGTTCCTTGATGAAGTGATATCTGACTGCGATGTGCTTGGTACGGGAGTGTTGAACCGGATTGCAAGAGATGGCTATGGCCGACTTTGAGTCATAATACATAGGTATTTTATCAAATTGGAAGCCATAATCCGTGAGTTGAGTTCTAATCCAGAGGACTTAAGCACAACACGCGGATAGAGCCACATATTCTGCTTCAGCTGATGAGAGCGAAGTGCAATCCTGATTCTTTGACGACCAGCTCACAAGTTTGTCTTCCCCTAGAAATTGTACGCTACCAGAAGTACTTTTTCGACTATCAAGGCAACCTGCGTGATCAGAATCTGAAAAAGCTGTTAGATGAAAACCGGATCCCTTCGGATACCAGAGTCCCATGTGAATGGTATTCTTAAGGCGCCGAAAGATCCGTTTAACCTCTTTGAGGTGCTTTTGAGTAGGTCTGGCTTGATATCATGCACAATAGCATGTGGCATGATGAATATCAGGCCTGCTGGCTGTAAGCTACATAAGTGACCCGATCATACTATGATATCGCGTTTGATCTACGGGATATGAGTATAAGTCGGCGTCTAGGGATGTGGTCGACAATGGTGTACCAACGCGAGAACATGAGGTCATACCATGCTTTTTAAGTATCTCTTGAGCATACTTAGCTTGGTTTATGAAGATACCACGTGGGGATTGATGAATCTGGAGGCCTAAAAAGAATTTTAGCTCCCCCATCATTGACATTTCAAATCTGTTGTGCATTAATTTTCAAAACGTTTTGAAAGTTTTGGGTTCGTAGAACCAAAAATAATGTCATCAACGTAAACTTGCACCAGCAGTATGTCTTCCCCATATTTATTAATAAAAAGAGTAGGATCAATAGAACCTTTGGAGAATCCTTTCGAGACCAAGAAGTTGGATAGTTCTTCGTACCATGCCCTTGGAGCTTGTTTAAGTCCATATATAGCCTTCTTGAGACGATAGACTTTGTCAGGGTGATAAGGATCGATGAATCCTTCCTGCTGATTCACATACACTTCTTCCTTCAAATGACCGTTGAGAAAAGCAATTTTAACGTCCATTTGAAAAACTGTGAAGCCCTTATGTGCATCATAAGCAAGGAATATCCTGGCAGCTTCCAAACGAGCAACGTGAGCGAATGATTCATCGAAATCTATCCCTTCTTGTTGACGTACCCCTTAACCACAAGACGAGATTTGTTTTTGATGATGGTTTGTTCTTCATCCAGTTTGTTTTTCCAGATCCATTTGAAATCTAAAAGCGAAATTCCATAAGGTTTGTCAACAAGTTCCCAAACATTTAGGCGTTCAAATTGATGAATTTCGTCTTGCATTGATTCAATCCACGCTTGATCAGTCATGGCTTGTTTGATGTTTGTAGGTACAGTTGAACTCACGGTGAGTGCATACATACACACATCGCCATCGGTGTTGAGTTGTTTGCGTGTTCGAACCGGTTGTGAAGGATTTCCAATTACTTGCTCCAATGGATGATCACGAGTCCAATGGTGAGTGGATGGATATCTTTGGTAGAATGTATGCATGTTGGACGGATCAACATGTTGAGTAGAAGACTCTTCGACTTTGTGTACCGGTGTACCGAACGGGTTGATAAATTCTTCTTCGTCAGGTTGTGCATCGACTGCTTGATTGTTGTTTCCTCCTTCAGCATTGACGGTTGGTGATGTTGGTTGTATGACAGTTTCTTGAGTTTGTTGAGTATCCAATGGAATAGTCTCTTGAGCAACGGTTGCTGAAGTGGGTGCAGTTGTGACTTGTTGATTTTGTTCAGGTGCATCAGCAGTATTGACAACGGAAGGCTTTGACACAACTTGATTGTTTCCATAGTAATATTCATCAAACATTGGATCATATAAATCAACCAACTCATTCATATGTGTCGTATCCGTCGATTCTGCTGTAGGAGTATTTTCTTGACATTCTTGCACAGGACGTACATTGTTTTGTATAGGTGCCATTGCTGGACAATGAGGTGCAGGACTTGAGCTGTTGTGTTCAAGTACCATTTGTGGCAATTCGTCAAAGTTCACATGAATTGTTTCTATAATAATCTTTGTTTTCTTGTTGTAAACTCGATATCCTTTCGACAATGTAGCATACCCCACAAAAATACATGCAACACCTTTTTCTTTCATCTTGTCGAGATTTTCATCGTCTTTAAGAATGTAGCATAAAGATCCAAATACGTGAAAGAAATTAACTGTAGGTTTCCTGCCATTGATGATGTGGTAAGGTGTCTTTTCATGTCTTGGGATGACGAGAGAACGATTTTGAGTATAACAGGCAGTTGCAATAGCTTCAGCCCAGAAGAATAGTGGTAATTTTGAAGCAGAAAGCATTGTTCGAGGAGCCTCTACCAAAGTGAGGTTCCGTCTTTCGACAACACCGTTTTGTTCAGGAGTTCGAGCAATAGACGTTTGATGTTTGATGCCTTCTTCTTGAAAGTAGGATTGCAAATTCTTGTTCAAAAATTCAATACCCCTATCCGTTCTTACAGTTAAGACTTGAGCTTGAAGATTGCGTTGTATCATCTTGAGAAAGTTTTTGAGAACCTCTGGTGTTTCATCCTTAGACCTTAAGAAGAAAGTCCATGTGTATCTAGAGTAGTCATCAACAATCATGAGAATATACTTTTTCCCGTTAATACTCTCTACACGCATGGGACCACATAAATCCATGTGTAGAAGTTCCAATCATCCTTTTGAGCTTGGGGTAGTCTTTGTTTTGAAAGACTTCCGTTTTGCTTTCCCCAACTCACAAGAAGAACAAAGATGGTCTTTGAAGAATTTTAATTTAGGAAGACCGGTCACAATATCATTCTTCGAAAGCAAGTTGATGGTGTCGAAGTTGAGATATAACAATCGTTGATGCCATAACCATGCTTGAGAGGATGTAGCTTTCGCCATTAAGCAAATTGGATTTGTTGAAGATGTATCTTGAAGAGTTACTGTGTAGAGATCAGAACCACGAGAACCTGTAAGAAGGTCATTCCCATCGTAGTCTCTAACATAGCAAGTAGTTTTCCGAAAAGCCACTTCCAAATCCGCATCACAAAATTAACCAACCGAGAATAAATTGTGATTCAGTCCCTCGATGTAATAAACCCGTTTTATAGTGATATTCCCTTGAACCAAGTCTCCATATCCGAGTATCGGTGCAAACTGATCATTTCCAAACCGTACCGTACCCAGAAACTTCTCCACGAAGTTAATTAGAAGTTTGAGATTGCCCGTCATGTGCTTTGTGCACCCAGAGTCCATTATGAAGAGAATGATCTCGACGAGCTGCATAAGCATTAGAAGACAATGTAGAGTTTGACAAATGGGAGCCCTTGATAGAAGTGGGTTCCAAAATATTAGTACACATAGATTCAAAAGGCAAACTAACATTCATAGACCCAATTAGAAGAGTGGTTGTCTTAGGTACCCATTTGTATCCAGGTGGTGTAAATTTTGAGTACCCCTGTTTACTTGTCCTACTCATGTTCTCATAAAGCTTCTTTAACATTTTTTGTTTACGTAGAGTAGTGGATTCTAACGCACTTAGCTTCTTAAGTGGTTGAGCAGTGGATTGGTTCAAAGTTTTTGTGGGTTTTCTAGTACTAGTGGGCACAAGAATAGGCTTCCTAGTTCTAGCATTCACGCCATTATGATTAAAAGCACAAGCATCATGATTGAAAGTACGAACACATTTTCCACAGTTAACACAAACAAATTCAACATTCGAAGTCTTAACATTCAAACTGTCATTACATGCAGTTACAGACGTTTTATTCTTAGAAAACTTAAAATTCCTACAGTGATCTTCTACTTCCTTCTTCTTCCCTTGACTATTGTTAGGCATGACTCTATCTTCAATTATAGTGCTCTTAAGCTGTGGTCCGCTAACGCTAGTAGTGGGAGTTACTCCTGTTGAAGAAGACACACGTTGATTAGTTTTCCTAGTATTCTGAGGTAACCCCGATGTTCCAGTTTGAGTGGACCTAGTGTTCATCTTGTACATTCCAGGTGCTATCACATTTGTGCTCTTATCAGTTCCTAGCTTAGGCAAAGTCTGTGGGGGTTTGCCCAAAATAGATGATTTAGGGCATTTAACCGCATTCGGTTGACGAGCAGTGGATGGTTTACCCAAATCAGACTTTCCTTTCAGTTTCTAAATGAGCTTTTGTAACTCACTGATTGCCATGTCTCTTTCTTTTAGTTGAGCTTTCAAATCCTTTATTTCAAAATCCTTTTCATTTAAAATACGAAACGAAGATGCTGCCATTTCTTGACACTTGTTATGTTTATGAGATTTATCACCTTTTTGTAAAGCAAGTTCAAGAGAAATGCAGTGTTTCTCAAGTTGGGAAAAACTTTTCGAAAGTTTGTTATATAACTGAATTTGTTTCGAAAGCTCTACTTCAAGATTGCGACAATTATCGTCCGATTCTGACACTAGACATGCTACATGACAATATTGATCAAGATCGGTAAACACACCAAGTATAGCATTCATATGGTCAGCATAAAAGTATTCCTTAGAAAGTTGATCAATTTCTTTAGAAAGTTGGTGTTCTTGTGTCATTAATTTAATTTGAAGAAAGTCAACTTCATCTTCAAGAGATTTGACATAGCTTAAATCAGTTAACATTTCCTCAGTGAGAGCATTATAAAACATTTCCACATTTTTTGAAAGATCATCAATGGTTGGAACAATGCATTGTTGAATGACGACTTCTACTTGTGGGTTAGGTTTACTATTCCAAATGGTATCCGTAGAAACTTTTTCATAGTCGACGACACCTTTATACAAATTTAAAACCCCTTGTTTTATGAACTCAAATTTCTGAACACTTTTGCTTTTCTCATCCCATTTACGTTTTCATCCGAAATTGTTTTTCTAACAAACTTGATTGCTTTTTGAAACTCCTTTTTAAAGAAACTTTCTTTTGGGGTTCATCACTTGGTGGTGGAACACTGTTGTACATCTTTTGTTCTTTGGAAAGTTCTTTTTGAGGAACAAACTTAATATAATTATCTGAATCAGAAAGGTTTATTAAATCACTTAAGTTTGATCGACTTTCTTCTTGTTGACGAATGATTTCGTCGCAGTCAGGGGAAAGCATAAGAGCAAGATTATCAACATAACAACCGATATCATAAAGAGCAGGCTTGGTACTTTGAACTTTCTTGAGATATTCAGGCTTGACAAAACTCATTTTCATATTTCTATTGAGCATATTCATGGTTTGAATAGACTGACCCGTTTTGTAAACAATGTTATTTAACGTGTCGACTCTCTTTTCCAAAGCAAGAATTTTTTCAATATCCTTTTCTTCACGATTTTTATAAAGCTCAGTTTGTTCTTTGTTAACCAACTCTAACTCAGTACTTTGGAGTTTATGTAGCAGCAGTTGTTCTTCAAGTTCCGATATCTTTTGTTTTGACATATGAATTTCGTGTGTTACTTCAGAACAATATTGTTCGTTGAGCACCTTACGTTCACATACCATACCATTAGCTATTGCAACTCGTCGATCAACTTCTTTTACATAATCACACTCTTTAAGCATGTCTATCTCCTCGGCTAAGGATGTGTTTGCTTGCTTCAAACGTTTATTAGCCTCTTTGTTTTCCTCAATTTCATGTTCTAAAGAATCAATTATAGACGCAAGCAAATCACGGTCTGTTGGGAATAAATTTAGGCCAGAACACTTGAACGCTGACAAGAACAACTCAAGCGTTGACAAGAGCAAAGTGAGCGCTGACAGCATAAGCGTTGACAAGTTAAAGTCAAGCGTTGACAGATTGAAGACAAGGAAGATGTGAGCTACACGTTTATTATATTCTAGATTACTTCTAGTAAGGATAGAAACGACAATGTATTTTCTATGTTTATCTTTACCTAGAATAGTTGATTCGTAGCTTATTGTACAAGACTTCTTGTTCTATAAAAGAAGATCTTTTAGGTTAATGTTTAATATCAGTTTTCATAAGTTTTCGATTGTTAAACCCTTTCATTGTAACCAAGTACGATTATTCTAATACAAGTGAAAGTTTGTTTAACATCATTGTGTTTTAGATCAAGTGTTAATTCCGCATAACACTTTGTTACTTTACTCATAAGCAAAGGTTTCTCTACGTGTAGTACTTGATCTAATCTCGTATACACAAAGCTTAATCGATCTAAGTTTGGGATCAACAAGTGGTATCAGAGCTTGTTGAGAAACTTTTGATCTTTAAGTAACGCAAGAACCCTAAAACACCAAAAACCCTAAAAACCCTAAAATTCTCAAAACCCTAAAAACATCATGTCTGGCACAAATCAACCTCCTGCTTTGCTACAAAACAACTTCTCAAACCCTAGTATCAAAATTCCCATGTTTGATGCCAGGAACTTTGAGCTTTGGAAGTCCAATTTTGAGCAATACATAGCTATTCATGACTACACTCTTTGGGAGATTATCGAATATGGGAACACATTCGATAAAGCAGCAAAGATTACTGCTGCAATTGCCACAAGGACAGCTGTTCCTAATTGTCCTGAATCTGATAAGGTGGAAAAGCCTGAAGATGGGAGAGCTGTAGCTGTTGAAGACATAGCCAAGAAGAGGGTGGACATGAAAATCTTGAACATCTTGAAACATGCCCTAGGTCATGAGAATCAGCACAAGTACAAACGCTTTGAGTCTGCAAAAGAGCTTTGGGAAGCTCTTGAAGTAGCACATGGTGGCAATGCTGATACAAAAGAAGAAAAGAAGAAGCAACTATTGCATGAGTATGCTGTCTTTAAAACTCAACCTAATGAGAATCTCAGCAGTGTGAGAAGTAGACTTCTTGACATCACAAGTCAACTTTCCTTCATGGGAAAACAGATTGATGACCCTGAATTGAATGCTACTTTTCTCAAAAGCCTTGGTGATGTATGGAAGATTGAGACAAGATCTATTCTTGTCAATAATACCCACAAGACTTCCAGGTTTGATGACATCTTCAACAAGTTAAGACTGTTGGAGAATGAATGGCAATTGGAAAGTGATAATAAATCTTCCAGCAGCAACATGGCCTTCTTCTCACAAAGTGAAGGCCAATTTGATTCCATGAACTTCTATGGACATTCAGCCACTGGATCTCAAGGTGTCAGCGCTGGATGTCAGTCTGTCAGCGCTGGATCATATCCTGTCAACGCTTTGTACTCAAGCGCTGACACACACAATCATGGCACTGATAGAATTAAACCTGCTGGTTTTGATCTTGATACTGTGTGTGCATTCATTGCTTCTTTGCCCAGTGATTCAAGGATTACATATGAAGATCTTGAGCAGATAAGTGATGAACAATTGGAAGAGATGGACATCAAGTGGACAATGGCTCTTGTAAGTTTAAGAGCAAACAGGTTCAATAAAAGGTTCAAGAAGAAGATGACCTTTAATGCTAAGGATGTTGCTGGCTTTGACAAGTCCAAGGTGGAGTGCTACAACTGTCATAGGATGGGGCACTTTATGAGGGAATGTAGATCTCCAAGAAGATCTGATGCTGGGAAGCCTTCAAGCCAAATGATTAAGAGCCCAGATCCCAAGGCCATGGTTGCTGTTCAACAAATTGATGGAGTTGGAGAATGGGATTGGAGCTGGATGGCTAAGAATGAGGAAGAGGACAGAGCTTTGGTTGCTGAAGTTAAAGAAGAGCATGTTAAATATGCTCTCATGGCACACTCCTCCTCTTCATCAGATAATGAGGTATATGATGATGCTTTCTGTTCTAAGGGTTGTCGTTTAAATACTGAAAAATTAAAACAAGAGATAGTTAAATTATTAGATGAGGCAAGTACTGAAAGATGCAAAGTATCTAATTATCAAATTGCTCTTACCCAAACAGAAAAGACAGTAGCTGAGTATAAGAAAATGGAGTTTGATTTAAAGGATCAAATAAACATCTTAAAACATGAGTTATTTCAGAGTAAAGATGTTCAAGATATAGTAAATAGGGTTAATCTTGATTTGATAGCTCAGTTAGAGGAGGCTAACAAAAATAAAGATAATGTGAGTCTTAAAATCCAGAGATTTGATAAGGCCACACAATCCCTAGGAGAGTGTGTTAGTAAACAAAGAGACTCTAAGGATATGAGTGGGATTGGGATGAATAATTATACTGTTGTTCCACCACCAGCTGGGGATTTCTATGGTGTCCAATCAAAGGACTTATCTTGGACTGGCTTGCCAGAATGCCAAGAGGAGGAGTTTATTCCTCCACCTAGAGTGACTTCCCCAGTTGAGGAATATCAGCAAAAGCTGACTGACCTAGAAGAGTGGAAGAAAGCTAACCACACTTTGTTTGTTAAGGGAGGGTTGTTGTGTGAAAGTCCAAATGAGCCCACACCAAACATGATACCAATTGATGAGTCCATTGATCGTAAACCTATTAAGATCACACACCCTACCACTGGCAAAGCTGTTGACCTTGGCCCACAATATGTTAGAAAACCTAGTGTTAAGTATGCAGAGATGTATAGGAATACTAGGTCACCAAAAAGCCAAGTTAGTAATCATGGAACAGGCTTCTTTGCTTCTAGACCTAAGACTATGTCTAGAAAAGCTTGTTACACATGTGGTAGCTTCTCACATTTGGCCTACAAATGTGTCAATGCTTCCAATGTCAACGCTGATAGGAACCATTTCAGCGCTGACAAAAGTCAACATAGGTCAAACACTGTCAGACCCAATACCTTTGTGAACAAAAGTTCACAAGTTGTTAGACCAGCCCCATTCTTTACTAGAGAGTCTAACACACAAGGCCTAAGACCTTTTCAAAAGTCAAACACTTGGTCCAATAGGCAATGGATTCCTGTAGCAAACCCTAGGTTCAACACTGATAGGAGCAATCGGGGCGCTGACAAGAGAAATTTCAGCGCTGACAAACCTAGGTATTTGCAGCCACAGGGAAATAGGTCTAAAGCTTCTACTAGCTTAACATGGAGACCAAAACAAGACCAGAACCCTAATTCTACTGGTATTTCTATGACATGCAACAGGTTTCATTATACTTCAAAGGCATTGTCAACACCAATTGGGGTTAACTGGGAATTTCATTCAAACAGGGATGAAAATGGGGTTGTTATGAGAACCAAGTCTGTTCTTGTTGAACAACCAAATGAATCCAAGTCTTCCAAGGCTTGGGTTCCCAAAGAAAACTAATGTGTTTTCTTTATGTGCAGGGCATTCAGAAGAAGATCAATGATTATGGATACTGGGATAGTGGATGCTCAAGGCACATGACAGGAAAGGAAGACTATCTGACCAATTTCTCTCCTATTCAAGATGGTGATAAGGTATACTTTGGAGGGGGCTATGGAACAATCACAGGAAAAGGAACCCTTGTCACCAACAATCTACGGTTTGAGAATGTCTTCTTGGTAAAAGAACTGGATTATAATTTGTTTAGTGTATCACAAGTGTGTGATAACAAAAATAAGGTTCTTTTCACAGATACTGAGTGCTTGGTGTTAAGCAAAGATTATAAGCTTCCAGAGGAAAAATACATAGATTTTAGAACACCAAGGCATAAAGACATATATAATGTGAATCTTAATGGAATTAAGGTAAATAATAAAATGTCATGTCTATATGCTAATGCCTCAGTAGATGAAAGTAATCTTTGGCACAGGAGATTAGGGTACATAAACTTTAAGAATATCAATAGACTTGTGAGGCTTGGTTTAGTTGATGGTTTGCCTGAAAAGGCTTTCCATAATGACCACTCTTGTGTTGCATGTCTTAAGGGCAAGCAGCACAAGGTCTCATTCAGGTCTAAACAGGTGCACTCTAGTTCTAAACCACTTCACTTATTGCATATGGACCTCTTTGGTCCAACTAATATAGAAAGTTTGAAGGGTAAATCATATTGTTTTGTTATTACTGATGATTACTCCAGGTTTACATGGACTTTCTTTTTAGCCAAGAAAAGTGAAACTGCCCTAAGTCTGATTAATTTCATTACCCAAATTGAAAAGAAGAATGGTAATGAGGTCAAAATTATTAGAAGTGACAATGGGGGTGAGTTTAGAAATCAGTTGTTAGATGATTTTTGTGCCAAGAAAGGGATTACTAGGCAGTTTAGCATAGCTAGAACCCCACAGCAAAATGGGGTTGCTGAAAGGAAGAATAGGACCCTTATTGAAGCAGCCAGAACCATGTTGGCTGATGCCCACTTTCCTATAGCCTTTTGGGCTGAAGCTGTTAACACAGCTTGTTATGTTCAAAATAGGGCATTGGTCAACAAGATACATAAAAAGACACCTTATGAATTACTTTGGGGAAGGAAGCCCAATATTGGCTTTCTCAAGCCTTTTGGGTGTCATGTAGTTGTTTTAGAAACTAGTGAGGCCCTAGGTAAATTTGATTCAAAAGGTGATGAAGGCTACTTCATGGGTTATTCAGTGCAGAGCAAAGGATATAGGGTTTACATTAAAAAGGAAAAACGTATACTTGAAAAGGTACATGTTAGGTTTTTAGAAAGTAAACCTAGTGATCCTGAAAGTGGTCCAAATTGGTTGTTTGACTTAGAACCTTTATCTAGAGCTTTAAATTATATGCCTGTTACTGATCCAGACATTGTGAAGGTAACTTCAAGTGTTTTGGAAAAGAGAATTGGTAATATTTCAGGTATACAGGTTGCTAAGGAGGATGGACCACCAGCAGTTGAATCATCTCCCACACAAGAATATGTTACACTTCCTATATGGACAGATGAGTATTATGCTGCTGCTGCTGCTGCTAGAAAAGATAATGGTGGTTTTCAGATACCACCAAATACAAACGTGCATACTTCTTCAGGCGCTGACAAAGGGAAATCAAGCGCTGACAAGAGCAATTCAGACGCTGATGGATCAGACGCTGACACAAGCAGTTCAAGCGTTGTTAGCCCTAACGCTGACAAACAAGGATCAGAGTTTGACAACACCATTGCACATCTTTTCTCTTCACATTTTGAACAAGGTGGACCTTCCCATGTCCATGAAGAGATTCATGTTGATCAAACAGAGTCAGATGAAGAAGATATTGGCAACATGGAGCGTGAAATTGAGGACACCAGACTTATTGAAGGAGGAGTTCTCACTTCCATAGCAAAGGATCACCCCACATCTCAGATCATTGGTGATGTTATGGCTCCAGTTCAGACAAGAAGATCCCATCAAGGTCTTGGTGGATTTATTGCCAATATACACAAGAAGGTTGATACCCCTCTTGTACAAGCATGTTTGTTTGCCTGTTTTCTGTCACAGGAAGAACCCAAGAAGATTTTTGATGCTCTCAAAGAACCAAGTTGGGTGGAAGCAATGCAGGATGAGCTTCACCAATTTGCTATACAGGATGTTTGGGAGCTGGTTGATTGTCCTAGATATGTGAGACCAATTGGGACAAGATGGGTTCTAAGGAACAAGAAAGATGAAAGAGGCATTGTGGTCAGAAACAAGGCACGTTTGGTAGCTCAGGGATATACACAAGAGGAAGGAATTGATTATGAAGAAGTTTTTGCACCAGTTGCAAGAATTGAAGCTATAAGAATTTTTCTAGCTTATGCCTCTTGTATGAATTTTACTGTTTACCAAATGGATGTGAAGAGTGCTTTCCTCTATGGGACAATTGTTGAGGAAGTATATGTTATGCAACCTCCTGGTTTTGAAGATCCTGAAAATCCAGACAAGGTCTATAGAGTGAAGAAAGCAATGTATGGACTTCATCAAGCCCCAAGAGCATGGTATGGTACATTGTCCACCTACTTGGTGGAAAATGGTTTCAAGAGGGGCACCATAGATCAGACACTGTTTACAAAGAAGAAAGGAAAACATGTGTTACTTGTGCAGGTCTATGTTGATGACATCATTTTTGGGTCTACTGATCCAAAAATGAGTGAGGAATTTTCCAAGCTCATGACAGATAAGTTCAAGATGAGTGCAATGGGTGATATGAACTTCTTTCTAGGTTTACAAGTTCAGCAGAAAGAAGATGGTATCTTCATCTCCCAAGACAAGTATGTAGCTGAAATCTTGAAGAAATATGGTTTTTCTCCACATGAGAAGGAGGCTTCCACTCCTATGGATAGACAACACCCTTGGGGAAAAATTGGAGCTGGAAAGGATGTGGATGTTAGGCACTATAGATCAATGATTGGATCATTGATGTATCTTACAGCCTCAAGACCTGACATCATGTTTGCTGTGTGTGCATGTGCACGCCATCAAGTGACTCCTAAAGAATGTCACCTTTTTGCTGTGAAGAGAATTTTTAGGTACCTAAGGTGTTATCCAGATCTTGGATTATGGTACCCAAAAGATTCTCCATTGGACCTTATTGCATATTCAGACAGTGACTATGGTGGTGACAAGTTTGATAGGAAATCCACAACTGGTGGATGCCAATTTCTGGGGAGTAGATTGATATCTTGGCAATGCAAGAAACAAACAGTGGTGGCAAACTCTACAACTGAAGCAGAATATGTTGCTGCAGCTGCTTGTTGTGGACAAGTCTTATGGATTCAGAACCAGCTGTTGGATTATGGGTATAATTTTATGCATACCAAGATTTTTGTAGACAATAACAGTACTTTATGCATTATTAAAAATCCTGTACATCATTCTAAAACCAAACACATAGAAATCAGACATCATTTTATAAGAGATTGCTTTGAGAAAGGTTTAATACAACCAGATAGGGTAGACACAGAAGATAATGTGGCTGATTTATTAACTAAACCTTTTGATGCTGGAAGATTTCAATATTTGGTAACAAATATTGGAATGGTTAATCTCACTTAATATGTGTTTTGGAACCTTTTTGTAAAAGTATGTACAGGATAATGCATTGTTATTGGTCTTTGTGATGATTTAGATTTTCCACATTATTTTTCTAACACTGACAAAGGTAAATGTAACGCTGTCAAGTGTTATTTTGCCGTTGTGAGAGATATTCTTGTCTAACGCTGACAAGAGTTTCTTCAACGCTGATAAGTGTTGTCGAGACGCTGTCAGCAACAAATGTTAGTTTTGTGGTTTTCATCTCAATGTGCAGGTAATGGTAGCTTTATACCATTGGATACAGAGTTGCTTATGGACCTTTGAAGAGCTATTTGGACATGTTTTGTTTATGGATGATGGTTGGAATATTTATATTCCTATCTTGACATAAATTTTTAATGTTCATATATATTATTGAGAACTCATGTATCATAGTTTAAGGGGAGGTTTAAGGAACCTTTAGGACTCTTGGGTATTCTTAGAATACTCTCATCACAATTCTAGATTGTGTCCATAGGTGAGTATGGGTTAGTTTTACTAAACCATGAGGCACTGTAGCATGCATAGTATATCAACTTTGCATGCTGCCAAGACATTTTTGGCCTAGAATTGGTTGTGGTCTGTTGGGAGGCTTGGGAATCCCTTTGATATGGGTTTTACCTGGGAGTAACAAGGATTTTATGAGGTAACTTGGTTGTTAAGACTTTTGGTTAGCAAGGGACACTAGAGGACTGTTAGGTCTATCTTGCTTATGCAAGTGTGCATAACTGGACAGTGCTTGCCGCCCTATGATAATTATCAGCTTTTGGTTATCTTCTCTAGGATAAATTACTTGTTAAGGTCATTTTTCACTTTTTAAAACAATTTTATTTTTGGACGCTGACAAGATTTTTCCAAGCGTTGTTGTGACCAAAATGGACGCTGACATGGCTTTAGGCGAACGTTGACAGGATTATAGCCGTTGGGCGTTGATGGGTTATATTTGACCGTTGACAAACAATGGGACCTACCCAGTTGTTACTTTTTGACATATTTTCAAGCCGTAATTTTAGGAGTTGTTACTTTCATTAAATGCATGAGATAACTTATAAACTTTTTCAATATTTTCATGATTGATTTTTGAAAATCTTTGCCTATTTTTGGGCCAATCACGTGCATTCATCCACTCCTATAAATTTGGCTCCTATTTTAAACAGGGTATCTATAATTCTTGTCTAACACTTTTCTCTTATCAACCTTCATCTTTTATACATCAAATTAACAGCTTTCATCAATGGCACCAAGATTTAACTCAGCAGAATTGGATTTGGGGTTCAAGTCTCAACACAACATGATTGCTTATCTTGTTGCTGATAATACTTTGTTCCCTCAATACACTCAGATGGTGGAGTATTTGAATGCATCCCCATTAAGGTATGCTCTTTCTCATGCACCACTCATTCCAGTCACACACATTAAACAGTTTTGGAACACTGTCAGTTCCTCAACAGTTAATGGAGTGACAACATTGAATTCTATTGTACATGGGAGACCTTGGGTGGTTACTGAGGCCTTGGTACGCCAGGCCTTGCATCTTAATGATGCTGATGGTATAACCATGCTTCCCATATCTGAAATAGAACAAGGGCTTAGGGCTTTGGGATACCCTATTCCTGATGAAGGTACTCTTAATAAGTACCATAAGCAGGAATTTCCCCCAGCCTGGAAGTACCTAATTCACATTCTCCTTCAATGTTTGAGTCCCAAATGTACTGCACACAATGAGATCAATAGATCCATTGCAACTGCTATTGTGTGTATTGCAACAGGGCAAAATTATAACTGGTCTAAAATGATTTTTGAAGGAATGTGTAAAAACAAGGGGACAAAAATGACTTTAGCTTATCCCCGTTTTCTGCAAATGGTTTTTGATGCTCAAAGATATTGTTCAAGGGATCACAATGACTTTTATAAGATCCCTGAACAAAAGAAGGCTATTTTTACCAAGATGAATTCACCACCTCATAGAGACCTACCATTAACCCCAGCTATGCTTGCTGTTATTGCAGCAGCACAACCCCAACCAGACCCCCAACCTCATATTGACCCTCACCCACAACTTGAACCTATCCCTGAACCTTTACCCTCACCTGACCAAATGCAAATAGACCAAAATCCCTTTGACGCTGACACATCTAATGTGGGCGTTGATATGCCTATTTCCACCGCTGACACCCAACCATCACAATCCCAAACACCCCTTAACCAACCCACATCTACACCTTCTTCTACACCATCTTCCACACCACCTGAATATAGGTTGATTAAACGCCAAAGGACTGCTGGAGTGTTCTCCTCTGGTGGTCCTAGCCATGTAGCAGAGAGAACCACCACCACAAGTGTGGCTGGTGACCTGGATGAGGCTAGGACTATTGATACAGGCTTAGATGCTGGTCAAGACAGTCCCAACATAATTAAGTCCTCATCCATGCCCAATGAACCTGACTTGGGAGGTCAAATCCCCATTTTGGAAGAGGGCAGACTGGAACCAATGACGCTTTTAGAATTGACGGCTGTCTGCATTCGCTTGCAAAAGCAAAATGCAGACTTGGTACAAATTGTCAGTAACCAAGGCCTTGAACTCAAAGAATTGAGGGAGAGGATTGTTGTTTTGGAGAGTGCTCATTCAAGGGGAGGTATGGAGGAGTCTTCCAAAGGGGAGGAAGATCAAAGAAATCTGAGTGATAAGAGCAGTCAAGATGGTCAATCATTGGATATTGCTGAAGCTCTTACTACATTGAAGGAACAAAAAGGTTTTGATACGTCCTTAATCTCTCCAACCAATTTAAATTTATCATTTACAGATATGTTGAGGGAGGTTACACAAGGCGCTGAGGGAAAATATTTGAGCGTTGACAAGGCAAGTTTGGACGCTGACAGAAGTATTTTGGGCGCTGATAGAGGAAATTTGGGCGTTGACAGATCTGCATATGGAGGTGATGTATTCCAGTCATCATCTATCATCAAAGATGTTCCTACTCAGGTATTATCATCTACCCTACCAACAATTGAACCAACAGATAAGGGTAAGGGTAAGTTGGTAGAAGAAGTTGTTCCAAAGAATGCAGCTCAGGTTGAATTTGATAGAAGATTGGCTGAGCAAATGATGGAACAAGGTGAGAAGGAAAAGTCACCATTTGTTGTGACTTCTGAAGAAGAAAGTGATGGAGCTAGCTCAGATTCAAGTGTGATGATTGTTGAACCAGAAAGACTTGAGTATGGTGATGAGCTTGCTAGGGAAAAGCTGAGAGATTTGAAGTTGCAAATTGATTTTGATATGCCAGAGGTAGTTCAGATGTACAATTCTTGGGAAGAAAGCTGTATGGATAATCCAGACTTGACCATTTCAGATCAAATATGGGGTTTGGAAATTCTTCTTAGAGTTCAGCAGGATTGTAAGGTGATGCTGAAGTACAAGGCAAGCAACATTCTCTCTGAATTGAAAAGGGATAGAAGAAAGCTCTACTTTATGTTGCTCAAATGTCATGGAGTTGGATGGACACATCAGAAGCTGAAGGCTTTGACATTTGATGAGTTGGAACATAGGGCTTATCCTATTTGGGTGAAAGTGCAGGAAGAAAACACTTTCAGACTTCTTTCAGATGAAAGAAAGGAGCAACTTGCAGAAGAGATGGCAATCAAGAAAGCTATGATAGTTCCTAGACCAGTAAAGAAGGGATTTATTCTTGAGTTTCCAAAAGATATGAATCAACTATATCCAAGTGAAGCTATCATTAGAAAGAGCCTCAAGCTCTCCCCATTAGAAGCTTCAGATATGGTGCATGTGTTACCACTAGATTCCAGGAATCCAATTGTAAGTTATGAGGAAGATGAATGTGGATTCTGGAAAATTGGAAGATTTGGCAAGGAGGTACACACTTTTACCACTCTCATATCTTTATTTGCAAGTTGTGACAGAGAAGACTTGGTAGACCTTTGGAGGTTGCTAGAGACCAAGTATGAGGCTGAAGCACCAACTTCAGCCAATGGAATAAAACTTTGGACCACATTCAAAAGAATGTGTGGGACAAAAGAAGAAGATCCTGAAATATGGAAGGATCTTGAAGATGACCTCAGTGGTCTTCAATGGAGGTTATATTCAGCTGCAGGTGTATATCATTTGAGTTCTACAAAGTTTGCTGAGTATTTACTTGTAGATGCTCAGTATTTCATATCCAAGGCTGTTTTGGAGAAGATGAAGGACACCCAGTTGGAGATTGACTATACAAGTGACGTGGCAAAGAATTTGATCAGATTTATTTATTACCAATATGATAAGGTTTGTCAGACTCCTCCAAGTTCTTAATGTTTATTCAGAAACTTGATCATAAGAGTGGATATCAAGTTTAGGGGAGGATTGTTGGGAATAAATTTAGGCCAGAACACTTGAACGCGGACAAGAACAACTCAAGCGTTGACAAGAGCAAAGTGAGCGCTGACAGCATAAGCGTTGACAAGTTAAAGTCAAGCGTTGACAGATTGAAGACAAGGAAGATGTGAGCTACACGTTTATTATATTCTAGATTACTTCTAGTAAGGATAGAAACGACAATGTATTTTCTATGTTTATCTTTACCTAGAATAGTTGATTCGTAGCTTATTGTACAAGACTTCTTGTTCTATAAAAGAAGATCTTTTAGGTTAATGTTTAATATCAGTTTTCATAAGTTTTCGATTGTTAAACCCTTTCATTGTAACCAAGTACGATTATTCTAATACAAGTGAAAGTTTGTTTAACATCATTGTGTTTTAGATCAAGTGTTAATTCCGCATAACACTTTGTTACTTTACTCATAAGCAAAGGTTTCTCTACGTGTAGTACTTGATCTAATCTCGTATACACAAAGCTTAATCGATCTAAGTTTGGGATCAACACGGTCCTCATCCGAGTTAGTATCCTGAGCAGCATTACCGTCATCATTACACATATGCTGTGAATCCGTAGAGATATTGCTATTCTCCGTGTCCATTACATATGTGTCATTGATGCTTTCGGGTTGCTCAGGATGCCGTCGTTCATTAGCAAACACATTATAGTTATCATTTGTTGGTACCTTTTCAGTTGGCTCAGTATCAAAGATAGGTCCAGAAGTATCCGCAGTCTCTGTAAGCACTTCTTGAATCTTTGCCATGTACACATAATGTTCCTCTAACTCTTGATCATCGGCTTCATCATTAGTTCATCACGCCAGTCAACTTCATCTGCTGTGAGTGGAATTCCTGCTTCTTCTTTCTTACACAGCAGCATCTTTTCCTTGTGATATCCCGAATCCTTAACCCGTTTTGGCTTCTTGCATTCCCTAGCCATGTGCCCAAATCCCTTGCAATTGAAGCATTGAATCCCAGTCTTCTGCACAACCGGAGTGCCTACAGTTTCTCTAGCCCCAACTTGATTCGACATCCTCTGATTATCATACCTAGCCTCACGATCATACATAGGTGCATGATCAACTTCCTAATATCGAGCATTGGATGATGATCTGAGGTTGTTGTTGGTAGGTTTGTAGATCTTCTTATAGGTTGTGGTGAGTAGAGACATGAGTTCTTCAATCTTCTTGTCCCTTGAAGTTTGTTCATCATCACTTTCTCCATCTGACTCGGTGTCATACTGAAATTTTTGATGTTTGGGGTATCGACTTTATGGGGCCATTCCCTTCGTCTAAAGGAAACAAATACATCCTTGTAGCCGTTGACTACGTTTCGAAGTGGGTTGAAGCCAAAGCTTTGCCTACTAATGACGCAAGGGTGGTTTGTAACTTTTTGAAGGCTCTATTCGCTAGATTCGGTGTGCCTCGCGCCATTATTAGTGACCGTGGGACTCATTTCTGCAATGATCAATTTGCTCGAGTCATGGCTAAGTACGGTGTAAATCATCGTCTTTCCACAGCCTACCACCCACAAACTAATGGCCAGGCTGAAATATCCAACCGAGGGCTGAAGCGAATTCTTGAAAGGACCGTGGGAGAGCATCGTGCCTCTTGGGCTGATAAATTGGATGATGCTTTGTGGGCTTTCCGTACTGCTTACAAGACCCCGATCGGCTGTACGCCTTATCGTCTTGTGTACGGGAAAGCGTGCCACCTCCCCATTGAGTTGGAGCACAAGGCTTATTGGGCCTTGAAGTGGGCCAATTTTGATATAAACAAAGCCGGTGACCTACGCAAGATCCAACTCAATGAGCTAAATGAACTTCGGAATGAGGCTTATGAAAATTCTTTGATCTATAAGGAAAGAACTAAGCTCATTCACGACTCTAAGATCAAAAACCGAGAGTTCCATGTTGGAGACAAAGTCTTACTTTTTAACTCTCGGTTGAAAATCTTCTCGGGAAAGCTCAAATCTCGTTGGTCCGGCCCATTCACCATTGCCCAAATTTTTCCATATGGTACTCTCGAGCTTGCTCAACCTAATGGACCAAATTTTAAGGTGAATGGCCAACGAGTGAAGTTGTACTTTGGTGAGGACACCTCTAAGGAGGTGATTCCATCCCTCACCACGTTCCCCATGAACTAATTTTGGGTCGAGTCAGGCTCGTGACTCGGTTATCAAAAACAAGCGCTCCTCGGGAGGCAGCCCGAGTATCTATCCTTGTATGTTTTAATCCCCTAAGTGTAGGGGGGACTTCTATATGTGTTTGCCTTTTTGTGGTGATGTGATTACAGGGATAAGTGCACTCTTGGAATCTTTGAAGAACCGTGCTCCCGTGTTTATCCGAAATCCGGTTCTATCTCTCAACTATCGTGATTCAATTTTCTTCATACTCACATTTGAAATTGATCACTTTAGTCGTCTCTTCCTTAACTTGAGTTAACCAACGTGCACAATGTCATAAGTGTAGGGGAAACTTTTCCCACATGCTTAAACATTGAGGACAATGTTTATCTTAAGTGTAGGGGGGACTTCTATCGAAGTTTTAAGTGGACTTTTCCATGAAAATGCCTTCAATTAACCGGAAAATCCTATTTTTCAGCATTTTTCAAATTTTTTATTAACCTTGGCCATTTAGTCGTAATTTTTAAATTTTTATCGTTGCTTTCATATGTATATATCCCGCAATAAAGTCAAAAATATTAATAAAGTGGTGTAGCTAGTTTAGGAATCGTTGACATATTAGGCCCGTTGCGTTTATTTTGACTCAACCCGAATAGACTTATCCAAGTTTATTCTAGCTAGTATCCTTAACCATATAGACCTTAATTGGTTTATTAGGCTAAGTGTCCATGAGTCTCATTACTTGAGATTTTAAATTGTGGAGGACGAGAAATGATAGAGTCAATTATAAGTCGGTATTCTTGCGCAAGCTCACTTGGTGTAATTATTTGCCTATTCTCCCATCACTTGCTAATAATTTATCTGCAATAAGTAAGGTCTTACGATTTGAAAAGTTACTTAGCTTCTAGCCCAAGATCGTTTAAAAGTTGCTCGGTAATGATAAGAGTTCATAGCCAAGGCATAACTTATGAAGCGGGGCGCGAAGATTGGCGAGTCCGAAAAGGCCCTAACAAGGCATGAGGATTCAATTTTATTGCTGAAGATCCAAAGTGATGTGAAAAGCATTATTCCTAAAGTCAATATGAAGGATCAAGACTCACGACGAAAAGCAATCAACTCCCATAAAGATCATGGAGAAGTCTATCCGAAAAGACCCTAACAAGGTATGAGGATAAATAGATCCAAGTCCGAAAAGGAGGCGGATCGTTGTATCTCAAAATCCCAATTAGAGATTGAAGAAATAATCATGAAGTCGTGGTCAACAAAGTTGGAGAACCCCTCAAAAGTCTCCAAGTGAAGAAAATCTATTATGATGAGAAGACCATTATCTCAAGAACGTCTCTCGAAGATATGAAGTATGAAGTACATGCCAAATATCGGCCCGAGAAAGGTCTCAAATCGTGAACCAAGTTATGCCAAGATATGAACTTTTTGATATCCCGAGAAGCAGTTTTAAGAGATTTTGTCCTTTAGCTAACTATTGATCAAATCGTCCTACTTTGCTTTCAGCCCTAATGTAAGTCATCGATTTCTCTACAAGTTATTTCCATGTAGCTATTTTCACGTGAAAATGGTTTTCTATCCCTTTGTTATCTTTGAAGTTTTATTTCTTTAATTTTTGTTTAAGTAGAATTTTAAATAAGGCCAAGGTTGATTAATTATGAGAAAAGTGTAAGCTTGCTTTATCACTAAGCATTGCATGAGGGCATGGCAATGGTTAAGTGTAGGGGATTTGATAGGTGTGTAAACACCCATCCTGTTACCACTTAATTCGGGCTAAAACGAGGCCAAAACACGTATTTAATATCATTTGTTTGGAATTATGCGTGGTTTTTGTGTTTATTGTGTTTTCAGAGCCAACCGGATAAATATTGAAGAAAACATGGGATTGCATGGGTTTTACTGAAGAAAAAGACTCAAGATAAAGTCTATTGTCCAAGAGATGCAAAAGATTTGAAGTCGCTGGGCCTATTCGAAGATTTATCGAAGAAAAGGACCAAAGATGGAAGATTTATATAAGTCGAAGAAACTCAAGTCTATTAAACGAAGAAATTAAAAGACGAGTTGAATTTAATCGACAACAAATCCCGAATCAGAATCGAAAACGGAAACTTTTCTGAAAAGACGAAAAGACACGAAGAACGGGAGAAAGCCCACTCACCAACCAAAGGAAACACCTATAAATAGGCCATCCCACACACATTTTAGACTAGTTTTTAGTTTTTTCTTTCTTCCTCCCCACTCACTCTCCTGGTTCGTAGAACACCATCACCACTAGGGTGATTGGTGATTTTTATCTTTAGTTCTTTAATCTTGTAATTTTAATCTTTGTTTCATCTTGTCAAAACATCAATCATTCAATACTAAGTTCTTGTTTAATCTTCCATTTAATCTTGTTCATCATCATCTTTATCTTCAAGTTCTTAAGTTTTTATTTTCTTGATTTGATCTTCAAAAGTTGTTTGGATTTGTGTTTTTATTAGTGGGATTCGTTGCTTATGATGTCTAAATGATTTGTGTTTAATTTGGTAAATTCTTTTTAAGTATTTGATTTGATTTTGATAAAAGTTTGTATCCCGTGTTCTTCGTAAACTGCTTCTGTATCTGGGTTTCAAAATCTTCCGAACCAAGAAAAAAGTTCCGAATGAAGCATTCATTCGAAATCTTCCGAACCAAACATTAAGTTCCGGATCAGTATCTTCCGAGTCAGTTATTTCCGAATCAAACGGTTCCGAACCAAGCCCTTCATTCGGAAGTTTAAAACTTCCGAACCAGTGACTTCCGGACGAAGCAAAAGTTCCGGATCAAGCTCAGACTTCCGAATCAAACACCTTCATCCGGAAGGTTCCGAATCAGCCATTAAGTTCCGGATGAGTAAGTTCCGGATGAGAAAGTTCCGAATGAATGAATAGTGTCTTCCGAATCAGAAAGTTCCGAAACAAGGTTTAAGGTTCTGAATCAGTTAAATTTTGGGTATTTTAAAGTTACTGTTTTACTGTTGATGTTTACTATTTCTGTGCTCATATTTCACAATTTACATTTTAACTTTAATTTTAATTTGAACTTTAAATTTTAAACCAAGTCTTAGTTAATTACAATAAATGTCTTTGATTTAAAGTTTCATTTCACTTCTTATTAGAATAGAAAACCAAACCCCTTTATTTAGTAACCAAGAACAATCATTCCACTTAAGACCTAGATCAATTCGAGAGGATATCGAGACTAAAATTGAACCTAGCAAAGCTCTGTATCAAACGACTTTTTTTTTTTATATTTTTTTTTTTTTTTTTTCTTTTTTTCTTTTTTTTTAATATTTTTTTTTTAATTTTTTATTTATATTTTTTTTTTCTTTTTTTTTTTTTTTTTTTTTTTTTTATTATTTTTTTTTTTTTCATTTGATACAGAGCTTTGCTAGGTTCAATTTTAGTCTCGATATCCTCTCGAATTGATCTAGGTCTTAAGTGGAATGATTGTTCTTGGTTACTAAATAAAGGGGTTTGGTTTTCTATTCTAATAAGAAGTGAAATGAAACTTTAAATCAAAGACATTTATTGTAATTAACTAAGACTTGGTTTAAAATTTAAAGTTCAAATTAAAATTAAAGTTAAAATGTAAATTGTGAAATATGAGCACAGAAATAGTAAACATCAACAGTAAAACAGTAACTTTAAAATACCCAAAATTTAACTGATTCAGAACCTTAAACCTTGTTTCGGAACTTTCTGATTCGGAAGACACTATTCATTCATTCGGAACTTTCTCATCCGGAACTTACTCATCCGGAACTTAATGGCTGATTCGGAACCTTCCGGATGAAGGTGTTTGATTCGGAAGTCTGAGCTTGATCCGGAACTTTTGCTTCGTCCGGAAGTCACTGGTTCGGAAGTTTTAAACTTCCGAATGAAGGGCTTGGTTCGGAACCGTTTGATTCGGAAATAACTGACTCGGAAGATACTGATCCGGAACTTAATGTTTGGTTCGGAAGATTTCGAATGAATGCTTCATTCGGAACTTTTTTCTTGGTTCGGAAGATTTTGAAACCCAGATACAGAAGCAGTTTACGAAGAACACGGGATACAAACTTTTATCAAAATCAAATCAAATACTTAAAAAGAATTTACCAAATTAAACACAAATCATTTAGACATCATAAGCAACGAATCCCACTAATAAAAACACAAATCCAAACAACTTTTGAAGATCAAATCAAGAAAATAAAAACTTAAGAACTTGAAGATAAAGATGATGATGAACAAGATTAAATGGAAGATTAAACAAGAACTTAGTATTGAATGATTGATGTTTTGACAAGATGAAACAAAGATTAAAATTACAAGATTAAAGAACTAAAGATAAAAATCACCAATCACCCTAGTGGTGATGGTGTTCTACGAACCAGGAGAGTGAGTGGGGAGGAAGAAAGAAAAAACTAAAAACTAGTCTAAAATGTGTGTGGGATGGCCTATTTATAGGTGTTTCCTTTGGTTGGTGAGTGGGCTTTCTCCCGTTCTTCGTGTCTTTTCGTCTTTTCAGAAAAGTTTCCGTTTTCGATTCTGATTCGGGATTTGTTGTCGATTAAATTCAACTCGTCTTTTAATTTCTTCGTTTAATAGACTTGAGTTTCTTCGACTTATATAAATCTTCCATCTTTGGTCCTTTTCTTCGATAAATCTTCGAATAGGCCCAGCGACTTCAAATCTTTTGCATCTCTTGGACAATAGACTTTATCTTGAGTCTTTTTCTTCAGTAAAACCCATGCAATCCCATGTTTTCTTCAATATTTATCCGGTTGGCTCTGAAAACACAATAAACACAAAAACCACGCATAATTCCAAACAAATGATATTAAATACGTGTTTTGGCCTCGTTTTAGCCCGAATTAAGTGGTAACAGGATGGGTGTTTACACACCTATCAAATCCCCTACACTTAACCATTGCCATGCCCTCATGCAATGCTTAGTGATAAAGCAAGCTTACACTTTTCTCATAATTAATCAACCTTGGCCTTATTTAAAATTCTACTTAAACAAAAATTAAAGAAATAAAACTTCAAAGATAACAAAGGGATAGAAAACCATTTTCACGTGAAAATAGCTACATGGAAATAACTTGTAGAGAAATCGATGACTTACATTAGGGCTTTGGTGCTGCGAAGATTTATCACCCTCAAGTTTCACGTTCCCCAAACTAAGCTTAAAAACGAGATCATTGTTATTATAAGTTAGCAATTCAAACACTTACACACATGGCTTAATTAAATGCTTAAACTCCCTTATTCCTAGGTGTATCTCTTATATTTTATTTTTGTCTTAGAATGATCATGAAGATGCATTTTTGGACTTATTTCGATAGTTTATTAGGGCTGAAAGCAAAGTAGGACGATTTGATCAATAGTTAGCTAAAGGACAAAATCTCTTAAAACTGCTTCTCGGGATATCAAAAAGTTCATATCTTGGCATAACTTGGTTCACGATTTGAGACCTTTCTCGGGCCGATATTTGGCATGTACTTCATACTTCATATCTTCGAGAGACGTTCTTGAGATAATGGTCTTCTCATCATAATAGATTTTCTTCACTTGGAGACTTTTGAGGGGTTCTCCAACTTTGTTGACCACGACTTCATGATTATTTCTTCAATCTCTAATTGGGATTTTGAGATACAACGATCCGCCTCCTTTTCGGACTTGGATCTATTTATCCTCATACCTTGTTAGGGTCTTTTCGGATAGACTTCTCCATGATCTTTATGGGAGTTGATTGCTTTTCGTCGTGAGTCTTGATCCTTCATATTGACTTTAGGAATAATGCTTTTCACATCACTTTGGATCTTCAGCAATAAAATTGAATCCTCATGCCTTGTTAGGGCCTTTTCGGACTCGCCAATCTTCGCGCCCCGCTTCATAAGTTATGCCTTGGCTATGAACTCTTATCATTACCGAGCAACTTTTAAACGATCTTGGGCTAGAAGCTAAGTAACTTTTCAAATCGTAAGACCTTACTTATTGCAGATAAATTATTAGCAAGTGATGGGAGAATAGGCAAATAATTACACCAAGTGAGCTTGCGCAAGAATACCGACTTATAATTGACTCTATCATTTCTCGTCCTCCACAATTTAAAATCTCAAGTAATGAGACTCATGGACACTTAGCCTAATAAACCAATTAAGGTCTATATGGTTAAGGATACTAGCTAGAATAAACTTGGATAAGTCTATTCGGGTTGAGTCAAAATAAACGCAACGGGCCTAATATGTCAACGATTCCTAAACTAGCTACACCACTTTATTAATATTTTTGACTTTATTGCGGGATATATACATATGAAAGCAACGATAAAAATTTAAAAATTACGACTAAATGGCCAAGGTTAATAAAAAATTTGAAAAATGCTGAAAAATAGGATTTTCCGGTTAATTGAAGGCATTTTCATGGAAAAGTCCACTTAAAACTTCGATAGAAGTCCCCCCTACACTTAAGATAAACATTGTCCTCAATGTTTAAGCATGTGGGAAAAGTTTCCCCTACACTTATGACATTGTGCACGTTGGTTAACTCAAGTTAAGGAAGAGACGACTAAAGTGATCAATTTCAAATGTGAGTATGAAGAAAATTGAATCACGATAGTTGAGAGATAGAACCGGATTTCGGATAAACACGGGAGCACGGTTCTTCAAAGATTCCAAGAGTGCACTTATCCCTGTAATCACCTCACCACAAAAAGGCAAACACATATAGAAGTCCCCCCTACACTTAGGGGATTAAAACATACAAGGATAGATACTCGGGCTGCCTCCCGAGGAGCGCTTGTTTTTGATAACCGAGTCACGAGCCTGACTCGACCCAAAATTAGTTCATGGGGAACGTGGTGAGGGATGGAATCACCTCCTTAGAGGTGTCCTCACCAAAGTACAACTTCACTCGTTGGCCATTCACCTTAAAATTTGGTCCATTAGGTTGAGCAAGCTCGAGAGTACCATATGGAAAAATTTGGGCAATGGTGAATGGGCCGGACCAACGAGATTTGAGCTTTCCCGAGAAGATTTTCAACCGAGAGTTAAAAAGTAAGACTTTGTCTCCAACATGGAACTCTCGGTTTTTGATCTTAGAGTCGTGAATGAGCTTAGTTCTTTCCTTATAGATCAAAGAATTTTCATAAGCCTCATTCCGAAGTTCATTTAGCTCATTGAGTTGGATCTTGCGTAGGTCACCGGCTTTGTTTATATCAAAATTGGCCCACTTCAAGGCCCAATAAGCCTTGTGCTCCAACTCAATGGGGAGGTGGCACGCTTTCCCGTACACAAGATGATAAGGCGTACAGCCGATCGGGGTCTTGTAAGCAGTACGGAAAGCCCACAAAGCATCATCCAATTTATCAGCCCAAGAGGCACGATGCTCTCCCACGGTCCTTTCAAGAATTCGCTTCAGCCCTCGGTTGGATATTTCAGCCTGGCCATTAGTTTGTGGGTGGTAGGCTGTGGAAAGACGATGATTTACACCGTACTTAGCCATGACTCGAGCAAATTGATCATTGCAGAAATGAGTCCCACGGTCACTAATAATGGCGCGAGGCACACCGAATCTAGCGAATAGAGCCTTCAAAAAGTTACAAACCACCCTTGCGTCATTAGTAGGCAAAGCTTTGGCTTCAACCCACTTCGAAACGTAGTCAACGGCTACAAGGATGTATTTGTTTCCTTTAGACGAAGGGAATGGCCCCATAAAGTCGATACCCCAAACATCAAAAATTTCACACTCTTGAATGAAATTCTGAGGCATCTCGTCTTTATGTGTGATTTTGCCTTGCTTTTGGCAAACATCACATCGTTTGACCATATCGTGAGCGTCACGGTATATGGAGGGCCAATAAAATCCCGAATCAAACACTTTCTTAGCAGTGTAGTTGGGACCAAAGTGACCACCGGTGGGTCCTTTATGGCAAGCATCAAGGATGTCCGACGCTGCCGGTCCATCAACACATCGGCGAATTATCAGATCAGCACATTGTTTGAATAGGTAAGGGTCGTCCCAAAAGTAAGTCTTGATGTCGGTAAAGAACTTCTTCTTTTGCTGGGACGTCAACCCTTCCTTGAGAATTCCACCCGCCAAGTAGTTTGCAAAGTCCGCAAACCACGGGGTTTCATTCGGCTTCGAGTTTATAGACATTAAGGTCTCCAAGGGAAAAGAATCATTGATTTCTTTGGTCAGATGATCCCCTTGGTATGGATCCTCAAGTCTACTAAGATGGTCCGCGGCTAGGTTTTCTGCTCCTTTTTTATCGCGAATGTCAATTTTAAATTCCTGGAGCAGCAAAACCCAGCGAAGAAGTCTTGGTTTGGAATCTTGCTTTGTCAACAAGTACTTCAACGCGGAATGATCGGTGTACACAATGGTGGTGGAAAGGACAAGATAGGGGCGGAATTTTTCAAAAGCATAGACAACGGCTAAAAGCTCTTTTTCGGTTGTCGTATAATGCAATTGTGCCCCAGTCATTGTCTTGCTAGCGTAATGGATTGGTTGGAAGTGTTTATTCACTCTTTGTCCAAGAACCGCTCCAATAGCAAAATCGCTAGCATCGCACATCAACTCAAAAGGAAGCTCCCAATTAGGGGTAACCAAGACGGGTGCCTTGGTTAGCTTATCCTTAAGCGAGTTGAAGGCTTCAAGGCACTCTTTGGAAAAGATAAAAGTAGTATCTTTTTCCAAGAGGTGGGTCATCGGGCGAGCGATTTGAGAAAAATCTTTGATAAATCGACGGTAGAAGCCCGCATGACCCAAGAAACTTCTCACACCCTTCACGGTTGAAGGTGGAGGCAACTTTGCTATAACATCAACTTTAGCACGGTCTACTTCAAGACCGGCTTTTGAAATCTTATGTCCAAGCACGACGCCTTCTTTTACCATAAAATGGCATTTTTCCCAATTTAGAACAAGGCGAGTGTCTTCGCACCGCTTTAGCATACGTTCTAAATTGGCAAGGCAAGCAGAGAAGGAATCCCCGAAGACCGAGAAATCATCCATGAAGACTTCCATGGTTTGTTCAACCATGTCATGGAAGATAGCTAACATACACCTTTGGAAAGTCCCGGGCGCATTGCATAAGCCAAAAGGCATTCTTTTGTAAGCGAAAGTGCCGTAGGGACAAGTGAATGTAGTTTTCTCTTGATCTTGGGGATCGATGGGTATTTGGAAATAACCCGAGAAACCATCAAGAAAGCAGTAATATTCATTACCGGCTAATCGTTCAAGCATTTGGTCCATGAAAGGTAGGGGGAAATGATCCTTTCTCGTGGCATCATTGAGTTTGCGGTAGTCTATACAAACTCTCCACCCAGTAACGAGACGAGTGGGAATCAACTCGTTGTGTTCATTGGGAACAACGGTTATTCCGCCCTTCTTGGGCACACAATGAATTGGACTAACCCACGGTGAATCCGAAATAGGGTAAATCATACCCGCATCAAGAAGTTTGATAACCTCTGTTTTGATGACTTCATGTATTTTTGGATTCACCCTTCGTTGGCTTTGAATAGTGGGCTTATAGTCGTCCTCCATGAGAATTTTGTGCGTGCAGAAGTGAGGATCAATTCCACGAATATCCGAGATTTTCCACGCAATAGCCTTCTTGTGAGCTTTCAACACAGCAACGAGGCGAGTCTTCTCTGCATCTTTCAAATCCTTTGCAATAATGACGGGCGACTTCTTGTTGTCGTCAAGGAACACGTACTCGAGATGTGGCGGCAACTCCTTTAGTTCCAAATCCGGAGGATTTTCGACGGGAGGCGTTTTCAACGTCGGAGTATCGATATCAATGACCGTGGGAGATGGAGGCGAAGGATTGTCTTCGGTGAGAAGATTGTCAAAGAAATTCATATCTTCATCCCCCTCGGTGGGAGAATCATTAGTAGCTAAATTCGCATCTCCCATGGCATCTTCAAGATTGTTCCAAAATAAATCACCATCTCCAAATAGAGACAACGATGAATCAATGGAGGACACGGTCTCAACAGTGGGAAGAGAGGTAGGAATACTTTTGCAAGCATCATTAAAGTGTTCTTCACAAGCCTCATCAAGAACGTCAATACAATTAACGCTCTCATATGAATAAGGCTGTTTAGACAACTTTCCCATGTTGAAGACTACTTTGTCGTCACCCACTCTCATGATAAGCTCTCCGGCTTCAACATCAATAAGAGTGCGACCGGTCCTCAAGAATGGACGACCAACAATAAGTGGCACACGGGGGTCCATTTCGTAGTCGACGACAACAAAATCAGCAGGGAAGGTGAATTTGTCGACTCCTACGATGACATCTTCCGCTATCCCCACTGGATAAGCAACCGTACGGTTGGCCAATTCCAAAGTCATTTTAGTGGGGACTAGCTCTGGGAGAGATAATTGCTTCCAAACACTTAGAGGCATGAGATTAATACTGGCACCTAAATCGGCTAGGGCCATGCAATTCTCTACTCCCGGGAAATTGCAAGGGATAAGAAAACGACCCGGATCACCAGACTTGGTTGGTAATTTCCTTAAGAGCACTGCGGAGCAGTTCTCATTAAGTTGGGTGTTAGCAATGTCGAGGAGCTTTTCCTTGTCGCTCAGAAGGTCTTTAAACATTTTGGCGTATTTGGGCATGTGAGCGAGAGCCTCAGCGAAGGAGATATTGAAATTCAGTTGTTTAAACATTTTAAGAAAGTTAGAAACCTGAATATCATCCTTGCTCTTTTGCTTCTCTTTCCTCAACCTAGAAGGATAAGGTATATTGGAAGAAGAGGAAGGCTTTGGGATTATAGGATCACTCACAACCACGGGTGGAGGAGGGGTAGAAAGAAGAGGTGGAGAAATTGGGGAAGGAGAAGGATGAGGAATGGGAGCAGGTGACTCGTTCTCCTTAGTCACAACCACCGGTGGAGGTATAGGAAGCTCGGGTTCCTTGGTACCTTTACCACTTCGAGTGGTGATTGCTTTCATCTCCCCTCTTGGGTTCGCAACGGTGTTACTCGGAAGCGTACCCGAAGAAGAGGGTTGACTACTTTGGAAAAAACTAGCCATCATGTTCCTCAGATCATTAGTCTGGCTATCCAACGTGTTTCTCATATCAGCTCGCAAATCATTTCCTTGCTTGACCAGATCTGCCTTCAAGTTGCGCACTTCTTCTTGGAGATTTCCCACTATCACATCATTGGTCCTCATATAGGTGGCGACCTCTTGGTGTAGTGCAGTGTTGGTTTGGTTGGAAGGAGCATTGTATGCAGGTGGTTGGTAAGCAGGTTGTTGGTATACTTGATTGTTACGTTAAGGTGGTTGTTGCTGCTTGTGAGGTGGGATATATGGTTGTCGAGGTTGTTGTTGTTGAGTAGGGCGGTTAAGGTTTTGTTGTTGGTTTGGGTTGGTTGGAGGAAAGCCAGGTGGTGAAAGATAGTTGTTGCTGCGGTAGCTAAGCAAGTTACGGTCACCTTGAGGTCTAGCTTGATAAGCAGGTTGTTGGTAGGTGCCATATGCCGCATTCACATTCTCAGCAGGGTAATCTTGGGTGGCGGTACAAGTTGTGTAAGAGTGGGGACCACCGCATATCTCACAAGGTTGGCTGACAGCGTTCACTTGTGCATTTTTGGCGTTGTTGCTGTTGTTGTTGCTGACGGTGTGGGTGACAAGCGATTCAAGAAGCGTGGTGATTTTGTCTAATCGCTTGTCGCTGTCATTAGTGCTAGCACTAGCAACATTGGTCCTAACGCTCTTGGTTTGCACACGAGACTTGTTCTCAATGATATCCCAAGCAGCATTGGAAGTCTTAGCCAATAAATTACCCCCTGAGGCACTATTCAGTGAATCTTGGTCACTCATGCTTAAACCATTGTAAAAAGTATTAATTTGATGTACTTTGGTAAAACCATGTTGTGGGCATTTTCTCAAAAGATCTTTAAAATGATCCCAAGATTCACTAAATGACTCATCGTACTTTTGTTCAAAGTTTATAATCTCATTCCGCAAAGCGGTAGTACGAGAGGGTGGAAAAAAGTAGTTGATAAACTTTGTTTCCAAATCCGTCCACGAGAGAATACTCTGTGGCGGTTCCTTAGCAAGCCAATGCCGGGCTTGTCCCTCTAAAGAAAAGGGAAAAAGTTGTAACCTTATCACTTCTTGTGAAACTCCATTGAACTTGACCGTGTTAGTGAGTTGTAAAAATCTCTTGATGTGGTCGTGTGGATCATCAATGGTGCGTCCCAAGAACGGTTGAGCTGAGACCATCTGGATAAAGCCTGACTTGAGCTCGAAATTGTTGGCGGCAATTGGAGGGATGACAATTGGATCCGTGTTGCCATCAACATGAGCTTGCAGCAATTCAATCATCGGGCGATTATCCGGAAGGTGCTCATTGTTGTTATTATTCATGTTGTTGAACGGCGGGTTGTTGTTGTTATTATTGTTGTTCGGAGGTGGTATGTTATTGTTGTTTTGTACACCAGCCATGTCTAAGTTATCGAGAGGCTCGGGCTCTTGATAAGACGTGGATCGAGTGCGCATACACCTGCAAAAGAACGAACAAAGAAAAACAAAGCAAAAATATTTTGGTTTTTATTGTTTTTTAATTTTTTAGGATTTTTGAAAATTTTATATTTTTTAGTTGTTTTTGAAATTTTTGAAAAAGTAACGTTCACGGTGAACGGATCCCAAAATCCAATTTCTCACAAAAAACTTTTGATCTTAACGAGAAGAGCCGGCAGCGGCGCCATTTGATACAGAGCTTTGCTAGGTTCAATTTTAGTCTCGATATCCTCTCGAATTGATCTAGGTCTTAAGTGGAATGATTGTTCTTGGTTACTAAATAAAGGGGTTTGGTTTTCTATTCTAATAAGAAGTGAAATGAAACTTTAAATCAAAGACATTTATTGTAATTAACTAAGACTTGGTTTAAAATTTAAAGTTCAAATTAAAATTAAAGTTAAAATGTAAATTGTGAAATATGAGCACAGAAATAGTAAACATCAACAGTAAAACAGTAACTTTAAAATACCCAAAATTTAACTGATTCAGAACCTTAAACCTTGTTTCGGAACTTTCTGATTCGGAAGACACTATTCATTCATTCGGAACTTTCTCATCCGGAACTTACTCATCCGGAACTTAATGGCTGATTCGGAACCTTCCGGATGAAGGTGTTTGATTCGGAAGTCTGAGCTTGATCCGGAACTTTTGCTTCGTCCGGAAGTCACTGGTTCGGAAGTTTTAAACTTCCGAATGAAGGGCTTGGTTCGGAACCGTTTGATTCGGAAATAACTGACTCGGAAGATACTGATCCGGAACTTAATGTTTGGTTCGGAAGATTTCGAATGAATGCTTCATTCGGAACTTTTTTCTTGGTTCGGAAGATTTTGAAACCCAGATACAGAAGCAGTTTACGAAGAACACGGGATACAAACTTTTATCAAAATCAAATCAAATACTTAAAAAGAATTTACCAAATTAAACACAAATCATTTAGACATCATAAGCAACGAATCCCACTAATAAAAATACAAATCCAAACAACTTTTGAAGATCAAATCAAGAAAATAAAAACTTAAGAACTTGAAGATAAAGATGATGATGAACAAGATTAAATGGAAGATTAAACAAGAACTTAGTATTGAATGATTGATGTTTTGACAAGATGAAACAAAGATTAAAATTACAAGATTAAAGAACTAAAGATAAAAATCACCAATCACCCTAGTGGTGATGGTGTTCTACGAACCAGGAGAGTGAGTGGGGAGGAAGAAAGAAAAAACTAAAAACTAGTCTAAAATGTGTGTGGGATGGCCTATTTATAGGTGTTTCCTTTGGTTGGTGAGTGGGCTTTCTCCCGTTCTTCGTGTCTTTTCGTCTTTTCAGAAAAGTTTCCGTTTTCGATTCTGATTCGGGATTTGTTGTCGATTAAATTCAACTCGTCTTTTAATTTCTTCGTTTAATAGACTTGAGTTTCATCGACTTATATAAATCTTCCATCTTTGGTCCTTTTCTTCGATAAATCTTCGAATAGGCCCAGCGACTTCAAATCTTTTGCATCTCTTGGACAATAGACTTTATCTTGAGTCTTTTTCTTCAGTAAAACCCATGCAATCCCATGTTTTCTTCAATATTTATCCGGTTGGCTCTGAAAACACAATAAACACAAAAACCACGCATAATTCCAAACAAATGATATTAAATACGTGTTTTGGCCTCGTTTTAGCCCGAATTAAGTGGTAACAGGATGGGTGTTTACACACCTATCACATACTTTGGAGGTGGAGTGGGGACAATTACTTTTGCCTTCTTAGCAGTAGCTGGAGGTTTGGTGGATGAGCTTGATGACTTTGAGGAATGAGTAGGTTGTTGTTAACGGTGTACGGGTTTTGTTGAAGTAGCAGCCACAAAAGCAATAGAGTTAGCAGATCGTTCTGCCTTTTCAGCCCTTAGTTCATTCACTTCATTCTGATGTTGTTTCAGGATATCATAAAGTATGTGATAGGAGATGGTCTTGATATCTTCCCTTTGTTTAACCAAAGTCACAAACCTTTGCCATTTCGGTTTGAGTTGAAGTTGAAACTGAACATTGGCATGGTGATTGGAGATGGTGCATTGGTTTCTAACAAGCTCATTCATCATTTTGTAGAATCTCGAGTAATATGAGTCAATGGATTCACCATCTTCAGATGTGAATTTTCCAAACTCCCAAAGTAGATTAGTCTTGAGATCTTGAACATTGATTGACTCACCTTGCTTCAATCGATGAATTGCATTCCACATTTCCATAGCATTAGGACATGCATCAACCGTGGAATAGATATCGTTATCAATCCTAGTGAGTATGTAGTTCACAACATCAGCTTCAGCTTGGAGGAGTTTCTTTTTCTCGGCAGAACATGAGTCGAAATCTTCCATAGCTCGTATAGTTGATGAAGTACCATCCTCTACTTATGTGGTAATGGGTCTGAATTTGAAAACTGGAGGTGGGTTCTCAAGGCAGTGACGAAGAGCCGTTCGGTTCTCTTTTCCATCGAGAAATCTGAGAAAGCGAGATCTCCATTGAACATAGCAACCGGCAGTGAGCACAGGTGGATTTCCATTGCCACCTTGTTCCAAACGAATTTGATTTGCAGTCGCATTGCTGATATTGTTGTTGGACATTGTCGATGATTGTGAATGGATTAGGATGGATGTGTTGTGATGAGGTGTGGTTGATGTTGTTGAGAAAAGATGTTAAAAACCCCTAAGAATTGACTCTCTAGAAACCAAAAATTCCAAGGCCAAAAATTGACTTTTTCAGAGAATTTGAAGATTTTCGGAAAAATTGACTTTTTCAGAAAAATGGATATTTTCGGAATACTTGACTTTTTCGGAATAATATTCGGAATAATCCTTTCTTCGGAATAATCTTCGGAAAAATCCTTTCTTCGGAAAAATCTTCGGAAAACACACTTCTTCGGAAAAATCTTCGGAAAAATCCTTTCTTCGGAATAATCTTTGGAAAACACACTTCTTCGGAAAAATCTTCGGAAAATCCTTTCTTCGGAATAATCTTCGGAAAAGGCTCTTTTTCGGAATTTTCACTTCTTCGGAATATTGAGGTTTTTAGAAAAAACAACTTCTTCGGAATTTTCTTCGGAATATTGAGGTTTTCAAAAAACCAACTTCTTCGGAATAATGATGTTTTTCAGAAAATTCACTTTTTCGGAATATTCACTTTTTCAGAACTAACACTTCTTCGGAAAAAGCACTTTTTCAGAGAAATTAAACCCTTTTCCGAAACAAAATTTCTTCGGAATAAGCCCACAATTTCTGAAAAACTAAACCCTTTTCCGAAATTCTTACTGTTGATCGATATCCTATTTTCTCGGAACAATCTTGCAAAGAAACGTAACTTTATGCCATGATTTGATCCAAAAACCCAAAAAATTTGTGTTTTTACCAATAAACAGTACCAAGATGATTTGAATCAACAAAAATAAGCCATAAAAACACAAAAAAAAATTTGGATAAAGGATTATGGATCAAATACCTTATGAAATCAATAAGAACATGAACCATGAATCTTCAATCACCTATCCACTATAGGCTTTTGATACCAAATGTTATTCCCACTTCAATCCATAACACAATATAAGATGATATTTAGAGAGATAAAAAGTAGAAAAGTAGAGAGAGAAATAAGAGAGATTATGGATGATTAAACACTTTTAGAGAGAGAAACAAATGTTAACCAACACCCTCTTCCACACATGGAAGAGGGTATATATATATACCCTAGGCTTTGTTGGGCCGTGGGTTAAGTAACATGGGCCGGGCTTGGCTTTGCTTGGGCTTACGCCCCTAACTTATATAATATTAGCTTAAAGTCCAAGCCCGGTTAACCCGACTAATCCTATTACAATACAAGACTATTAACGACTAAGATGACCTATTACATTCTTGTTTGACTATATAAAATATAGGGCTAACAGTTACATTAAAAAAGGGAAGCTAACAAAGTGTACAAACTTTCAAAATCCCGATACGGCCTAAAACAAGCACCAAGGGCGTGGAATGCTTATTTAGACAGATACTTGAAGATTTTGGGGTTCGTGAGATGTGCTCAAGAGTGTTCTGTAACATGAAGAAAAAGGATGATGATATCTTGATCATTGGGGTATATGTAGATGATCTACTAGTGACTGGGAGCTGTCAGAATAGTATTCAGGAGTTCAAGAGAGATATGAAGGCCAAGTTTGAGATGAGTGATCTTGGACTATTGTCCTACTATTTGGGGATTGAAGTGAATCAACAAGAATCAGTCATATCACTGAAGCAAAAGGCATATGCTAGAAGCATCTTGACAAAGACCCGAATGATAAAGTGCAATCCTACCAAAAGCCCAATGGAACACAAGTTGAAACTAACCAAAGATGGAGAAGGGGAGTTGGTAAATGCAACTGAATACAGGAGTATAGTTGGAGGTTTGAGGTATTTGACACACACTCGTCCCGACATTTCATTTGCAGTTGGAGTGGTAAGTCGATTCATGGAAAAGCCAACCGAACAGCACCTGCAAGCAGTAAAGTGTATCTTGAGGTATGTAAAGGGGACTCTTGATCATGGTATACTCTACACAAAAGGAGAAAGTATAGTCACCATCGCAGGTTACTCTGATAGTGACCTAGCTAATGATGTAAATGATAGAAAGAGCACAAGAGCAATGGCGTTTTATGTGAATGGAAATTTGGTCACTTGGACATCTCAAAAGCAGCGAGTTGTGGCTCTATCCTCATGTGAAGCAGAGTTCATAGATGCAACTACGGCAGCCTGTCAGGGTGTTTGGTTACGCCGTCTCCTCACTGAGATAACAAAGCAAAGGGTACCACCTGTTTATTTGTTTGTTGATAATCAATCAGCCTTAGAATTAATGAAAAATCCGGTGTTCCATGGGCGCAACAAGCATATTGATATCCGTTACCACGTCATTAGAGAGTGTGTTGAAAATGGAGAAATAACCGTCACTCATGTATGTGGCAAGGAACAGAAGGCAGATATACTCACAAAACCACTGGCAAAAGTGAAGCACGAAGAGATGAGAAGTCCGATTGGAACCAAGAAAGTGTGGACTTCTGAATTAAGGGGGAAAATGATAAAATAATTCAGAAGTATTTAGACATTCTATTGCATGTTTTGTCTTCTTTTAGTGGTGCTGAATAAATCAAACTATGTGGGTTTGAAACAACCGAGTCTTAGGCTAAGTGGAGTCAGTTTCCTTGTTTTCTGCTAAGTTTCCCTTTTAAATAGCAAGGCTAATGTACGTTGGAAGTTATCTCCTAAAAATCTCAGTTAATAATACAACAAAACATTTCCTTATATCTTCTCTGCTTTTCATTATTCCATTGTTTTTACTGATCAACAACTTGAGAAAAGCTAGTTTGATTCCAACAATAAGCGTTTTCAATTTCATTTAACGATTTTAGTTATGTTTTAAAAACGCTTACCACAAAAATTGCATATCATTAAAAAAATCTCGCTAGGTATTTCCGCTGTTATGTGCGGGTAGCGCCTAGTAAATAAAAAAAAGGGGGGGGGGGGTATTTTATAAGGTTTTTAAAGGGTAAAAATAGGGTTTTCATGGTATTTCGTTTTGAAAAGATCCGGTCCCAACGGATATAAAACAGCTAGTTTAAAAAAATATATAAGCCTATGAAATAGCGCCGCGCCGTTAGAACAGCGTGAGACTCAACGGCGCGAGGGTGAAGTTGTGCGCCGTTCGAAATCATAGCGCCATTCTTTGGTTTGAGTGTTTTGTCGCAGCGTTCCCCTCCTTCTTATGATATAAGTTTTCAAGAATCAAATCATTCTTGTATTCCAGCTGTATGCATTAAATAATTTCCAAATGTATATATTCGTTTATGGATGAAAATTTTGAAAGTTTTTTTAAAAACGTATGAACCAAATTAGTGACTGATGATGATATATTCTATATTATTAATTTCTAAAAATACAATGTGTGAACCAAATTAGTGATTGTTCTCTATTGTCAACCTTACTAAAATTAAGAATCGTGTGCAATGTTATGAGAGTGTTTCAAAATTACAAATTTCAACATTACTAAATAAGAATTAACTTGCGTGTGACATTGTCTTACGCTAACGAAGATGGCAACATAGCAGACATTAGAGTTATTTAATACTGATAGATAGAACATGTAAAAACCAAAGACGAAATCAAGACTAAATATCGTCGGACGAACATAAAATTTTGAACCGCGATATTAGAAACATAAATTGATGGACCGGGTGCATTTAATATAAATTTAAGAAAAATTGATGTTTTTCTCAAAATTAACAATACGTCGGAAGAAATCTTAAGAACTTTTTATAATGGACTATTTATCTCCTTTTGTAACAACTTTTTGTCAAAATGGACCGGGTGCATTCATTTTGTAATTAATCATTCATCTCTTTTGTAAGAAACTATTTAAAAAACAGATTTATTTTAAATTGAAATATCTTTCTAATTATTCTTTTATAATCTAATTCAACTGTATTTTCTAAAATTTTATTATCTTTGATTCAATATCTATTTTATTAATTTTTAATTTATAATTATTTTTGATTCGATATTCATTTTGATATCTTTTAATTAATTTTTAGTTTTTCTTATTTTCTGAGGGTTTCTTTTATTTTGATATTCTTTACAAGTTCAATCTTTGAATATAAAAACGTGCAAAAGTGGTAACATTTTTCACCTTAAAATTGTCACCAAGTACCCACTACCGTATTACGCGGGTAACATGCTAGTTTAATACTAATTGATATAACATGCAAAAGCGTACACGCATGTATAACACACTCCATTTAATTATATGTGCTAATTAAGTGTTTACTAATAGCTCAATTTGTAATAATTAGGCCGTGAACACAAAATGTGGAGGTTAAAGATAGCAGATGGAAGCAAGAATCCATACCTTTACAGTACAAACAACTTTGTTGGTAGGCAAACATGGGAGTTTGATCCTAACTATGGAACTCAGGAAGAGCGTAACGAGGTTGAACAAGCTCGTCTTCATTTCTGGAATCATAGACACGAAGTTAAGCCTAGTAGTGATGTCCTTTGGCGCATGCAGGTTGCTCTTGCTTTATTTACTGATTTCATGTACGTTTTTTGTATTGAAAACCAAATTTACTAGATTTCACTTTGCATGCAGTTTCTAAGAGATAAGCAATTCAAACAAACGATACCCCAGGTGAAGATCGAGGACGGTGAAGAAATCTCTTATGAAAAAGTTACCGCCACAATGAGGAGGTCTGTTCACTTATTCGCTGCCTTGCAGGCTGCCGATGGCCACTGGCCTGCTGAAAATTCTGGTCCAATGTTTTTCATCCAGCCATTGGTAAGTATTATGATTTCAATGGTATGTAGTTATTTGGAACATAGTATGTGGATCCTTCGAGCACCACATATTGACCGCTTAACAAATTGCAGGTTATATGCTTGTATATCACAGGGCATCTTAATAGCGTGTTCTCAACAGAACACAGAAAAGAAATCCTTCGGTACTTATATAATCATCAGGTACGTACTAACTGTAAGTCTGTAAAATATAATGATACGAGTTGTATGAACCACAAAACACAAAGACATTCAATAACAGTTGAAATATTAATGTTTTACATACAGAACGAAGATGGTGGCTGGGGACTTCACTTGGAAGGTCATAGCACAATGTTTGGCACAACCCTCAGCTACATATGTATGCGTCTTTTTAGAGAAGGACCTGATGGTGGTTTGAATGGTGCATGCACCAACGCACGAAAATGGATACTAGATCATGGTAGTGCCTCCGCCAACCCCTCATGGGGAAAAATATGGCTTTCGGTATGATGATGTGTTCCTCAATGATTGATTGAAATTATTACAATTTTATGTGGGGTTCTTATCAATTTATACTAATCAAACATAAATACTAATATATGGTAGTCTATTTAGGCACTTGGTGTTCATGAGTGGGTGGGATGCAACCCAATGCCTCCAGAATTATGGATCCTTCCTTCTGTCCTTCCCCTGCATCCCGGTTAGTTTTGATCTCTAACATGGCCCATGATTAACTGATTCCTCTATCTTCATTTTTAACATATTCTTTGTCCGCATGCAGCAAAAATGTGGTGTTACAGTAGACTAGTATACATGCCGATGTCGTACCTTTATGGTAGAAGATTTGTAGGTCCAATCACTCCTTTGGTTTTACAACTTCGCGCTGAAATTTATGCACAACCTTACAATCACATCTGCTGGAAGAGTACACGACATTCATGTGCACAGGTGAAATATTTGCTTTAGTTCATTGATTTTTATTTATTGACCTACTTCCCTATTACTCGCATAACCCAACTTACCCGTCTCAGGAGGACATATACTACCCGCACCCCTTAATACAAGATTTGATGTGGGATAGCTTATACATTTTCACCGAGCCTCTCCTTACACGCTGGCCATTTAACAAACTGCGTCAGAAAGCACTCGCGAGAACAATCAAGCATATACACTATGAAGACGAGAATAGTAGATATATCACTGTCGGTGCTGTGGCGAAGGTATAGAAAAACAGTATTAGATCAGGAATTTTCACCTAATAGCAACTGGCCATTTAAGGTCTTTTAATCTAACGCACTTATATGTCTCTTGCAAACAAACTGCACAGGCTCTGTCTATGCTTGCGTGCTGGGCTGAGGATCCAAACGGGGTGTGCTTTAAGAAGCACCTTGCCAGGATCCCAGATTACATATGGGTGGCCGAAGATGGAATGAAGATGCAGGTTATTTAAGGATATCCTATCATTAGAAAACACACTATTCCTGCTAAATGTGTATACGTAATTGCCTTTGTTCCATGGCTAACAGAGTTTTGGCAGTCAAGCATGGGATGCGAGTCTTTCCATTCAAGCTCTGCTGGCTACTGATCTTTCGGATGATATTAGACCCATTTTAATGAAAGGACATGACTTCATTAAAGCTTCCCAGGTCTCCAGACTAAAGCTGCAATCTTTCTTTTTCTTCTGAATTACTGGTTAATTATGAAAACAAACTTACATTTGTTACTAAAAGAAGTCCCACTCTATATATTAGGTCAAGGACAATCCTTCGGGAGACTTCAAAGGCATGTATCGACACATTTCTAAAGGTGCATGGACATTCTCAGATCAAGATCATGGATGGCAAGTTTCGGATTGTACTGCTGAAGGATTGACGGTATCTATGTAATTTTATCATAGTTAGATACTTACATATATGATAGCTACCCAAGTACATTTTTTATTTTTTTTTTCATCTTTGTTCTAGAAAAACCTATTTGTTCATCTTTCAGTGTAGCCTCCTATTTTCGACTATGCCCTCTGAAATTGTTGGCGAAAAGTTGCAGCAGGAAAAATTTACAGATGCTGTCAATCTAATACTTTCTTTGCAGGCAAGTATTAACTGTTTGTTGCTCTTATACGAGGTCGCCTGAATTTCCTCTACCCTTTCCTGGAAACACTAGTGACAATTTCCTCTTTTTTTCTTAACTTGAAAGCTTCCGCTTAATGATACCTAATTAAAAAGTTTGAATTTTGCAACAAGCCATGGATATAAAGTCAAAGCAGATATATTCGTTGTTATAAAGTAGTTACCAGTAATTGTAATTCTAAATGGACAAATATGTGAATCTTGATGTGGCTCGTTTACACAATGATGATTATCTAGAGCAAAAATGGTGGGCTAGCCGGATGGCAACCTGCAACATCCTCAAAATGGTTGGAGGTAACTGGATCATGGAAAAAGAACTACTCCATATTATATTGATTGGTGTTCATTGTTCATCCGTACTTATTTAACTTCTCTCTTTCAATTCATTTTAGATTCTCAATCCTGCCGAATTTGTCGAGGACATTGTCATCGAGCATGTGTAAGACCTGGATGCGGTTTACTAAATGAACGTCTTCTCTAGCTAGTTGGTGCTACGCTCTATTTATAATGTCAAATTCAAGAGACTCACCATAATTGTTGGCCAGGTACGTCGAATGCACAACATCATGTATGCAGGCTCTTATCCTGTTTAAGAAGTTACATCCCAATCATCGGTCGGAAGAAATAGAATTTTTTCTTACAGCTGCGGTTCAATACCTGGAGGAAATGCAGATGCCAGATGGTTCATGGTATATTTCTCCTTTGAGCATCGAAATAAGTCTTATATCTTTGTCAACATTACCCTTCTTATTTTCCTAATATTGCCATGGACATTAGGTATGGAGAATGGGGTATGTGCTTTACATACGGAACCTATTATGCTGTTGGAGGCCTGTCAGCAACTGGGAAGACATATACTAACTCTCAGGCAATCCGTAAGGCTGTCAAATTTCTGCTGGAAGCACAAATGGAGGATGGTGGTTGGGGAGAAAGCTATAGATCCTCCCCCGAGAAGGTAAAACACTTTAGCATACGAGTAAGCTTCGGCTAGCCAAAATTTAGTCATTTAAGATATACACTACAACTCGAGTGAGCTTTGGCTAGCCAAAATTTAGTCATTTAAGATATACAGTACAACTCTTGGTTACAACATACGGTGTTCATCTCACTAATATTATCAAGTCCGTGTTATATCTTAGTTTAAAAGAAAAAAACATTATATTTATCTACATCGACCGGCCCTGTGGATTTTAAGTCTCCTATCACCCCTTCCATTTTTTTGAACAGCAAATGATATTTCAATCATCTCTTCCTAAATAGTTTTTGAGCGGGTTAGGAATTAAAGAAATGATAGATTGAAATGTTGGATACTTGGGTGATTGAAGACATATACATTGTATATACGTGCTTATACATATACATTGTATATACATTGTATATACATGTATGCCGTATTTATATTCGATGTGTAGAATTCTAAAGCAGGCACTAACACACTAACATTTGCCTCCCTGGTTACTCTATACACAGAAATATGTACCTCTAGAGGGAAACCGATCCAACCTGGTACATACTGCATGGGCTATGATGGGATTGCTTCATTCTAAACAGGTTTGTTCATTTAGTACTCGTATTAGATAATGCACCAATAACCACCTACTTTAAAGTAACTCGATCTAAGTTTAGGTATTGCAGAATTACTTGCAATAGCCCTTTTTTTTGTAAAACCCCTGGTCCTTTGCCATGCATATCGGTACCATATCAACTCTTGTATTCACACATTAAACCACGGAGCTAACTATCCACCCATCGCTAAACTGACCCGCACCATGAGCCATCAAGATTATCCAACAGATTAAACTTATCAGCTGACCCGCACAATAAGAACTTTTAAGAGTATCCCATAACAAACAGATTCTCTGTGTGTTTAAATTTTTGAATACATATCTTCAACGTACTTTACAGGAAGAGAGAGACCCAACGCCTTTACACCGAGCAGCCAAATTGTTGATCAATTCTCAGATGAAAAACGGGGATTTTCCTCAACAGGTAAGATAAGAACATATATACAAATAGAGAGAACGGATGGACAAAACTCTCTTTTTACATTCACCAAAATGACTGGCAATATAAAAGGGTACAATACTAAGAAGTAATATTTTCCGGTAAAGATGACGTGCTAACGGATTAAAAAGTTTTGTATCTGCTACCAAAATTTCCTAATTACTGGAAATTTCCTTATTTCAGGAAACAACTGGAGTTTTCAAGAAAAACTGTTTGTTGCACTTTCCCATGTATAGGAATATATACACATTGTGGGCACTTGCTGATTACCGTAAGAAGGCGCTACCTCAGCCCACGGGCATCTAACACTACCGTTGTGGCAAATAGATATAAGATACTCATGGTTGTAAAAGATATATAATTATAAAAATAGATCATTTGTGTTTTAGAGAAACATTTGTAATGATCAATTCCAATAAATTTATCAGCCGGTGCTTATGCCTCTATGGATGTTCATCATTCCATTCCCTGGTATAAAACAGGTAAATTTTATGGCAATACTTTTTGCCAAAGACTTTGTTTCATAAGTCATCTTAAATTTTATAGCTATTTGAAAAGTTTTAGTTGCAACGAGGAAAACACTTTCAAAAAGCTTTTTGCAATAGTGAAAAATCATTGATTGGTTTTCCATTGGGATGCTGATCTAACCAGCTAAAGTTTATTTAATGCCTGTTTATACTAGTTTTCGCGACTTGGCAACTACATTCTGAAAAGTCAAAGAAGAATAATGAGACCATAATATATCCTCGCATACACATATTACGTGTTTTCAAGCTTTGTCACCTTAAACTGCTTATAAATTTACGTGAACTTTTATTTTCTAGCTAGAAATCCATTGTATGGTCGTCTACTCGTCTTAACCATGTCGTCAAGCAATAAAATATTGTTCTTATTCTTTCTGTCGTTAACGAAAATTGTTCATTGTGAAGCATTGCTACGGCACCATGAATTTTTTGTTAGTTTTTAAGTTTTAAAAATGGGTCATAAACCAGTTCTTGTACATGCATAAATGTTAGGTTATGGTGACATTGTTCTTTGCCCATAAGGTATAAGTCGAAACTAACAGTGACTAACTTATCTAATTTTGTAGGTGAAGGAAGCATCATACACTCGTCTGTGTGAAACGAAAACCATATTAACCGTAAATGGGCAGTTTCCTGGACCAACCTTAAATGTTCGTGAAGGAGATACGATTTATGTCAAGGTTCATAACCATGGAAGATACAACATCACCATTCACTGGTATGTCAAAGTCTTTGTGGTTAAAATGTTGATAAATAGTTGTCAAATGTTGTATTGATTGTTCATACTTAACAGAACATGAAGTATAATAAGCTTGCAAACGATGCACAAATGTCCAAGTTAATAATGTCTACTTTTAAACTTATCAAACATAAATTCTTGTTAAGTAACTTAAACTGTATAGCATGTCTCTATCACTCTATAGCTTTAGCTGGCAGAGTTTCCGACACAGATTTTTATACGAGCTTTAAATCTCAGGCATGGGGTAAAGCAACCTAGGAACCCATGGTCAGATGGTCCGGAATACATCACACAATGTCCGATTCAACCGGGTGACTCATTCAACTATAAGATCATATTTTCTATGGAAGTTGGGACAATCTGGTGGCATGCTCATAGCGACTGGTCTAGAGCCACGGTCCATGGTGCTATCGTTGTGCAACCCGGACACGGTAACAGCTACCCTTTCCCTCAACCCGATGAAGAAGTTCCAATAATTTTTGGTAAGTAAACATACGTTACACAATCAATTGTGTTCATTAGATATGACTCACTAGTTCTTCACCTGAACGGAATTCTGTTTAGGTGAATGGTGGAAAGAAGATATAATGGAAGTGCTTAGAGAATTCGTTACATCTGGTGGTGCTCCTAGAGACTCTGATGCTTATACCATCAATGGTCAACCCGGCGACTTTTATCCTTGCTCGTGCAAAGGTTAATTATGTAATTTGCGTTACTCAAAACTTGATTGTTTTTTTAAGACGTTATTTGTAATGTTTGCTTATTTTTACAGATACCTTTAAGTTAAATGTCACATATGGGAGAAAATATCTTTTACGTATGGTAAATGCAGCGATGAACGAAATCCTCTTTTTCGCCATTGCAAATCATTCGTTAACTGTTGTGGGAGCCGATGGTAGCTACACGAAACCAGTAACAAAAGAATATGTAGTAATATCCCCGGGTCAAACTCTTGATTGCTTGGTAGCTACACTACATGGCTGCTAGACCATATTCCACCGGTATTGGCCTTTCTTTTGATAACTCCACCACCAGTGGAATCCTCCAATACGATAGTTGTTCCACCACTAGTCCTATACGCCCATCCTTGCCATATTACAATGATTCCATTGCGGCTTTTAACTTTCTTGGTAGCCTTAAGAGCTCAGGCCCATTATTTTTCCCTTTGAGGGCTCACGATACACAAATATTTTCCACCATTTCAATAAACACATTTCCATGTCAAAACACTTCGTGTGAGGGGCCAAATGGGACACGATTGGCAGCTAGTATGAACAATATTAGCTTTGAATCCCCGCGTATTGACATACTAGAAGCTTACTACTATCACATCAATAACGAGTTTGATACAAGATTTCCTAGTGTTCCACCATTGTATTACAACTTTACTGGTAATAATTTACCATTGATTCTACAAACGCCCAAGAGGGCTACAGAAGTGAGGGTGGTAGAATACAATTCCATAGTCGAAGTCGTTTTTCAAGGGACCAACTTGGTTTCAGGGCTTGATCATCCTATGCATTTACATGGATTTAATTTTTATGTCGTCGGATGGGGATATGGTAACTTTGACCCGAATAAGGACCCATTGAACTATAACCTAATAGAGAACACTGTTCTTGTTCCGATAAATGGATAGGCTACAATTAGGTTCAAAGCTTCTAACCCTGGTAAGATACATGTTCTACAACTACAACTAGCATTTTAATATAATAACTTGTATAACAATTAACACAAGTCTTTCTCTTATAAACTAAAAAATAGGTGTATGGTTTATGCATTGTCATCTAGAACGGCACCTTACATGGGGAATGGATACAGTATTTATCGTTAAGGATGGTAATGGAACTCAAGAACGCATGCTACCACCACCCCAACACATGATGAAATGTTAATTTCGTCTCGATTTTTATAGTTTATTCATGCTTAAGAAAAAGACTCGCATCATGAGATATTTTCTTTTGGAATTAATTATTAACGAATAAAAATGTAACGGGACCTTCTAAGTTTTATGTGATATATAGTGCGCCTCTCTCTTTGTTTTGTTTGGTATGTGATCGATTGAATCATCTTAATATTTTTTTGTGTTACGAGACTTTCGGAACCGTGCGTTGCACTAAGAGGGCATGGTATTGCTCTTCTTGTGTTTACTTATTGTTTATTATTTGTCGTTAGATTGAAATTAACATGGCGGGTTCATTGGTGTTCATGTCTTATTGTATAATTTATTTATAATGTTCTTGATTATATTCTTTTATGATCTTAATATTAAACAAATTGCAATATTCAGAATTGTAACAGCATAAGGCGTAGTGGAGCTTTTCACTTTGGCCCACTACTCTCATATCAGCGTCACGTCATACGAAAACAACTCAAAAAATACACTTTCACTCGTGACATTTCTCTCCTCTCTCCACTTTGGCCTCAACTGTAATTTGATCTTTTTCTTTTTCATTTTTCAAACAAATTAAAATTCGTTTCATAATATTAAAATACAAATACATAATAAAAAATACACTGCGATAATAAATATACAATTCAAGACTAAGAACTTTTATAAAAGTTACAAAAATTAGTAAACTTTAACCAAAAAATGATAAACAAAAAAATATAAAGATAAAAATTATAAATATGTATTTAAAAAAACAAACCACACCAATGCCTTATCTTCTTCTTCTTTGCTTTGTTGAACACATAAATGTTCGTCTAGTTTGGCTTTTGTATTTTTTTTTAATATATAGTTTTTGAAATTAATATTGCTTAAAGCTTTTAGTATACTATTTTTAGTTTTATCGAAGGTTTATAAAGAAGCAAAATTATCTTCCGTGTGCATTTTGAAGTTTATTTCTAGCATAAGAGATAAAAAAATTGCATGCAATACAAAGAGTATCATGTATAAACACCTTTTTTTGTAAAGGGTTTCCCCGGTAAATAGATTAACCAAAAAAACAGTGAAGTACAAATGGAATGTGGCTAAGGTACCACATTAACCTCAAGCTAAACAGCTTGATAAACATCCAGATCTAGTGCTTATGACAAGCCATAAACACTTACAAAACACCTAGCACAAAACGAAATGAACCAAACTAACTAACAGCTGCCGTGAAGGAATTTCCACATGCATTTGTTTTAGAGAATAAATTAGTTGTTTCATCATACACCATTTCAACCTCGTCATCTTCATCATCGTGATCCAACACAGAGTCAGAATTTGATGTAGATAGCCCAACACATGATGATGACTTATCAATAGACTTCAACTTGACCAAAGAAACAGTTTTCGCATTAGTCACTCCCTTCGTCGGGTTACTAATTGTAGCTTTAGGAACAAATTTGACATTCGGCTGAACCGATGGACCAGTAAACTTACCACCCTTTATAGATTTCGTCATTTTTTTCTTTGTTTTGGTGACCGTTTGGAAACCATCATTAGAAGTAGATGGACCAGTACTAGCAGGAAGAACTATAGGAGAGACAACCACCTTCTTAGAGCATTGATCAAGAGAGTGACCAAAAGTCTTACACTCAACACATCTAGGAGGTCTCCATTCATATTCAATACGGATAGTTTCCTTTGTAAAACCTTCCCCCGAAAGAGAAGGGACACCAATGGTAACAACATCCACAAAATCAGCCTCAGCATTAACCTCAATTAAGCATCTGGCAAAACTACTCCGCCCCCATGACTCCTTACACATAGTGCTAGTGTAGGAATCTAGCATCACAGGTTTTCTAATGAAAGAATCAATCAAACTAATTCCATCTTCTTCAAAGACTTGAATAGACACATCATGTAATTTTACCCAAAACTCTTCCTTAATCAACCTAGTATCCACGGACCCTCTTCTAAAATAGCTTCCAAACCAGCAAGTGACTTAAATTTGAAAAAGAAAAAACCCTTAGAGTTTATCATGATCCGTGTCAACCCATGTTTCACCCAGTTGTTCCTAACAAAATAATCCACTACCGGGAACGCCATTCTCTTTCCACTAAAGTAATCATAAAGAGTATGTTCAAGACGATGAATGACCTTCTGAACCACTTTACGAGGAATAGAGACGTTAACACCTTCAAAACATCTTCTGACACCAATTGACGAAAAATACCATTATCATCGACTGCTCCTTATCATTTGCGCTGGTACTACAAATAGAAGCAAGCGTATCCATTTTTTTAGAAAAATCAGCGGTAATATCCTCAATCAACTGTACACAATCATTACTTGCATCATTCGAATCACCCGCCTTGATCATCAACTCAGCTTCATACGCACACAAACAAAAATATATCTCCTTCAATCGTTCACTGGAAATCAACGAACAGACAACAAATTTCATCAACTCTAAATTGTCCTTGAGCTCACGAATTTTAGCCACCGTATGCAGTGGCATCTCAAAAACCTGACCAATCAAATCAATCGTAGAAGGCTGCATATTACTAAGTAATACAACCTTTTCTCTCGGATCCATCTTATCCCTACTAATCACATCCACCTTGTTATTCAGTTGATCACCATTAGAATCAGCAACCGAACTAAGGTTTGAGAAATCATTAGTCAAATCATTGGATGCGCTAGGGTTTGAGGAGACCCTAGAATGAACAGTCCCCTCCTTCGCAAGCAAGACAGCCCCATAAGACTCCATGCAGCCTAGTAAATAAGAAACCCTAAATCAAACACAACCACGAAACCCTAAAAAACCCTAATAAAAAAACGAGCAGCCCAATAAACACGACCACCAGCAACGAGACCAACGTCTATCTCAAATCGATGTATATATAACCTAAAACCGACAGATGGGAAAAAAAGAAACAAAAAAGACGACGACACAGTGAAACAAACCTAACGACAAAACTAATGGACGAATAACCAGATAATCAAATAAAAAACGTGTTAAATCAAAACCTAATCACAGATTAGATGAAAGAACACGAGTGTTATAAGATATCTAGATCAAACGAGCCAAAAAATTGAATCGCAAGTTGTTTTTTTATTTTTTTTTTGATCACCTTATAGAAGTGAAATATGAAAGCAAAGCAATACAAAGCCTAAAATAGTAACGTTGGTAAATAATTTTTTTCTTTTAACATTAAGGTTTTACAACTAATGATCCAATGATGTAAGAAATGGATTTATGACAGGAAAGACAAAGCATGTATTTGAATATACTTTGTTTTTAATAAATTTTAAGAAACGAATATAAAAGAATAAAAGTTTTTTTTGAGATTTCAACATACTACAAATATGTCAAATATATTTTTCTTTTAACATTAAGGTCATATGGAATATTGTTTGAGCTAGTGACCCACTTATTTGGATTCAACTTTCAGCCCACCTAAAAAAACAGAAGGCACAGGCTACTTGAGGTGTAACCGAACACGACTCCATGAAATTTTTATAATAGGGTAAAATGCAACAGAACCCTAATCCTAATAAGATTTCTTCTTCATACACAACCACACATTTATCATCTAAGTTCTCACAAAAAAAAAAATCTTTCGTTAATCTCTTATCACAACACAAAACGTAATATTTCCAACATTAGCAAATTCGCCTGCTTCTTTAATCCAGATCATATCATCGCCTCCAACTTCTTACCACACCATATTGATGATTGTGAAAATCTAAAGGAATGTATATTTATTTACAGGATGGTTTGTGATGTAACTGTTGTTCTTTTGTATTCTTTTTAGACTGCAACAATATGTATGTCACTTAGCATACCCATGATATTCTTTTATTTTATGTCAGTAATTGAGATAATAATTACTTTTGATGAAGAACAATTGAATCATATAACATTGAAATCAAGCAAACATAATTACTCCCCATACGATATAGGGACTGAATCTTTATATATAATAGATAATGTCATAACTCTTCCTTCCTTCTTTTTTTAACAACGAAATTTTATAAAAACTAGAAGAAGCTGAAAAGATTACATAGAAGCAATATAAACTAGAGGAGGTTGAATCCAACTAACTCAATGAAATTTAAACTTAAGATTTCTAGAAGAAATCCAAACAAAGGATTGAGACACAATATAATCCCATAAAACCGTCTTTTTATGAGAGGGAGCCGATAAGACCAACCAATTACAAAAGTTCTAAATGGTCCACAAAAGATTCCCTCAAAAACCTTCTAGAAAGAGCTTCTCCTTAGACGAAAGATGTAAGCAATCAAGCTATGAATTCCGATCTAAAAAATCAGAACAAATAGGAATGTCTAGACTCCACCAACGAGCCAAAAACGCCCACAAATCCTTGGTCATCTTAAAGAAAATACGGTTAATGGTTTCAACATCTTCACCACAAATAAGACACAAAGTTGAGTCGACGTTGATTCGTATCCTTTCCAAATTCATGCTAGAGGGAATTTTATTAAGAACCAATCTCCATAAGAATATGACAACTTTGATGGGTACACAACAATTCCAAAGAATAGCATTAGAATCGACAACTGAGGTGTCAGCGTCAATAAAAGTACGAACATAAGCAACCATAAAATCAAGAATAGTATATGCGACCACCCCCATGTATCCTTTTGATCAGAAAAACAACATCCCCAATAGAAGACCAATCATGATTATTTAACCGATTCGACATCATGCTCCCTTTATCAAAGTCTAACATATATATGTGTGGGTAAAGAGTTTTGAGGAGACTGATTCCATGCTTAGAGTCATTCTAAAAGATAGTAAGAGCACCATTCCCAATCTTATTAGTACACAAAGCAAGGAGGTCTAGGCCATTCTGTTTAAGACGCATTACTGAGGATAAAATAGCACCCCGTGTAGTATGAGAAAAAACACAATCATCATTGATACCACCATTTATTTCGTACAAACTTTTTATAACTTATCCCTAAAAATCATTAGATTGACAACGTAACCGCAGTATCCACTTAAAAGGAAGCCCCGAGTTTAAAGCATAGATGCTTCTGACACCTAAACCACCCAAATTCTTCCTCGCTAAACATTTTTTCCATTTCACCCAAGTTATCTTCTCCTCACCCTCATCACCACCAATAAAGAAGTTATTTCGCATAATCTCCAACTTCTTTTGAATTGTCACGTGCATCTACCTAGGCATGTAATAAGTAGGAAGATTACCTAGCACATACTTAATCAAAGATAAACGATCTCTAACAAATTGCATCCAACAGGAATACTAAGGTATTTTAAAGGAAACTTAGTCACTCCACATCCAGCGGACTTTGCCATGTCAGTAGCGACCTCATTGGAAACAGAAACACCAGTAATGTTACTTTTATGAACATTTATTTTGAGCCCCGACACTAATATAAGCATCGAAGCATGCAAAGTTATGATAACCTGAAACCGAAGTCATTGCCTAATCTTATTTTACGACTATTTTTGAAATTTTTGACGAGCTTGAATGATTTTTGTTTTTGAAGGTTTAAGTTTAAACCGATGTTAGGAGACTTATATTTTATCTTTAATTAGTATAAGGAGTATTAGCAAGCGTGATGTCGATGGATGCCCAATATTTTACGTTTTATTGTCGGTTGTTCGATTTTGTCGTTTTCAATGTTTTCTTCTAATGACGTGTTAAGTCGAGTCGAGAGACGATATTATTATATTTGAGATATGTTTTAACTTTTGAAAAGTATTTTTATGAAACCCGAGTCTCGTAAATATTTTCAAAATTAACTAATAGTCATTTTCTATTTGTTAGCTAACTATTTTCATTTTGGACCAAAACTATACCAAATTGGCAAAACTAGCCCTTGGACCACCATATAATAGGCCATTTTTCACCAAATTTTCTCATAGCAACATAGTTAACAAAAAAACCATCACCCTCCCCCTCTTTCTTTTTTTAGCCGTCACCTAAACCACCACCTAAACACCATTTTCATTCAAAATTTACTTTGATCTAAGATAAAATAAAACAAGACCCTATCTTAGAATTTGAAGGAGATTCTATTGATACTAATTTTAGCAACATGCATGAAATTTGAATTTTTGGTTAAGAATTAGGGTTGGTAGGTTAGATGGATGATCGTGCACGTGTTATTTGATGATGATCAAGTGATGATCATGTTGTTTTTACTAAAAACTTGTTTTTGATTTTTGGGTTTTTGATATGAAGATTGATATAAGTGTTAGGGTTAGGATATGTTCTTATTAGGGGCTTAGGATGATGATAAAAGTGGTTGAATTTGATCAAAATATGATTTCATGTAAGATTTTAAAGGGTAATTTAGGGAAGTGGTTAAAAGGCTGTTTTTGGATGCCTTATGTTTTGAAAATGTATAAACTAATTAGATAAAGTTATGGAGATTTTGGTTATCTTCATTTTGGCGTAAAGTAGAGTTTCTAACTCCAAACGAGCGAGAAGTTATGATAGTTTGATTATTCGTGTACTGGGAGACGAGTACCGGTACAATATGTAGTTGTTGTCGATATTTGGATCGAATCTCAGGGACTATAGAAAGAGTTTTGAAATGATTCAAGGACTGATATAAAAGTGTAAACCCTAGATTTTGAGTCTATATTCAAACCTAAGTGTCTGTTTTGTAAATGGAGTCGTTTATAGAAGTTAAAAGGGTTGTATGAGTTGATGACGTGAAACTATCCGGTTTTTGTGAAACAAAGATGTTTCGGGCAGGGGGTCTTAGAAGTAAAATCATTTGATAAACTTTTTGGAGGACTTTCTATAGATAGTAAGTGAGTTCTTCGAGTAGTTTCATAAACGTTTGACGTGTTTTAGTGGGGTAAATGAGCTAGTACATATGGTATGTGCCGGCAGATTTTTATCTAAAGAATAGAGTAATAAGTAAATGTGTAGAAGAGTATAATCGTATCACTTGTATCATTTTCTTGGGAGTTTGTCGTGATTTTATGACTTTTAGTTTGATTTTCTTATGTATGGTTTATTACTCGAGTCTATTATTAATGAACACGCCTTGTTTGATAGGTTGCGGTTATCGTGTTTAAAGGGCATCACTTATCATCGACGATCATCTCGCTAGGTCTCTTATACTAATGTGAGTTTTTAGCCTCGCTTTTCATGCTAGCTACCAAATGTTTTAATACCCACGAGGGGGATACATGTTATTCGAAAATAAATGAACATAATTCATGATTAATTGTTTGGACCCGAATGTTGCGTATGTTGCCTTGAATTAGGAAAAGCCGCTTATTCAAATGATGATACTATTTGGCTAACCACCCTATCTGAGACCAGGGCATTACGTTGAGTAACCTCTGGGAAACATAATTTACGAGAATGAGATTTGGGTATATATCTAGCAACTAATACCCTAGAGGGGCAATGGTTTTATCTAGTCATGCTGGCATGTGGCGTGGGTGACTAATTAGTTAAGGGGTCGGTGTCATGAGCTTAAATACAATTGTATAGCTTCGGCTATAAGATGAGTTTCCTTGATATAGATTATGTGCACGACAATTCTATAAAATGATTATGATTGATTTTCTTCTTGTGTTCAAATGTGATTTGTTAAACCTATTGACTCGCTCAACATTGTTGTTGACTCGTTTAAGCATGTGTTTCAGGTAATCGAAGGTGACTGATGGCGGAGCATTGCTGTAGATGTTGTGGGTTGGCTTTTGAAGTGTTATGGTCTAAAAAAATTTCTATCCTTTTAGTGTTGAACAATTTGTCTAATGTTTATGTACTGTACCAAAACATGTTGGTTTGATGGTCGAGATCCGTGGGGAGTAAATGCTTTACTCTGGTGTTGTTTTAGTACATTATGGGATGAAAATTATGTTTTAGACAATGGGTGAAATTTTATTTATATTCTATGTGCAAACGCCTCTTTTGAGTCGTTCGATATACCTTGTGTGATGATACTTGTGTTTAGCAACCAATTGTGTATTTCCACTCCGCAATATGAATTGGTGTGTTAAAAATTGGTATCAGAGCTACAAGTTATAGAGAACTAGGTCGATTTTGAAAATTGTCCAAAACAATAACTTTGGTGTCGAAAGTACTTATTTTTCAAAAGCACACAACTTCTCTGCAACACTCCGGTAAGATCGCTTTTAGTTTTGTTTTGTATTATAGATGTACCCCTCAGAAATGAAATGAATTCTCGAGTAATTATTATGTAAATAATACGATATTGTATTGATGTTATTGAAAGTGCGTTGAGTGCGTGTCATTATCATATTTTATTTTTGCGAGCATTGTATAAACATCATTTGTATTGCATTGTATACCAAGGGTTACGTATAACATTTGCAACGCATGAGATTGCATTTATAATTTTTAACAATGACCTTAAGTATCCTTGAACCCCTACAATTATAGAAAAATGGCTGATATACCATGTGATGATGATTGGATTGAGATGAATGATATAGTAGGAGATAGGGAAGTAGATAAATTTGGTGCTAGTGATGATGAGGAGCCTTATAAATATCTGGATGATGGGATTGCTCCTGATGCAGTAGGATAGACTGAGCCCGAAGTGATTCAAGGTAGTTATGTGCCGCGAGCTAATGTGGTGTCACCGACTGTTCAAAGTTGTTAGCGACCAGTTGTACGTTCTTCTATGCCTAAATGTGATGCTTACTTGAGTAGTTTGCCTAGGGTTTCCTATGTTAGAAATGATTTCTCTGTTGAATCAAGCAATGCTACTAGTGCCCGATCTATCCATGATGACATAGCTATGGTGTACTGTCCATGTCCCAAGTCTTATGAAGATATTTATTGGTTTCATAAAAAGTTTGATAGGTCTTTGTTTGAAAGGTATGTAGTTGAAACCCAAATGATCAAAAGGTTTGAGCAAAATGTGAAGCAGTTTGACAGGTTTGATTCTAGTGTGAGAAGATCAGAGTATGTTAGAGCTTGGGAGATGGATGAAGTTTCTAATCTGCGAGCGATGGTGTTGAATTTGAGCGCTCAATTTGAAAGGTTTTGCGAGGAGCAAGAAAGGAATGCAAGGGTGAATGTGTGGGATTTTCCAGTGAGGTCTTTTCCAAGTGAAGGTGTGGTAATCCGGGATGTGCGGAGTCGTGCTGAGACCCATTCATTAGTGAAGCCATGTGAAGGAACAAGCCGTAAAGGAAAAGATAAAGTGGAAGTGGAATCTGATGAAGAAGATAGCAGAAGTGATGACGAGCCAATGTACAAGAAGCCACGTGGATCCTCGCGTGATTAGTATTTTCATATTATCTCTATAATCCATGTTGTAAGAGAACTTATGTAGATTGGTACTGTAGTTTATGAAGAAACTTAATGACTTTTTAAGTTTGATGTGATGAAGGGTTGTAGTGACATTACTTGTCACGATTTTGTGGAAATTTTCTAATGCAATCTAAATTACCTTCATGATCTATAATTTTCTTTTTAAGTCCTTTTGTGATTTGGTTGATGATTCATTATAGATTGTGTTGTTTGTGCATGTAGTATCCATGATACGTCTTGATAGAGAAATCCTTCTTCTTATCTTGATATGAATACTTATTGTTTTCTTTCATTTGTAATGACAGAAACATGCCACCGAAATTGACAACTACTACTGTGAGTAATATGATTGAGCAAGCTATTGCTAGAGCACTAGAAGCTGAACGTGTCGTGAGGAATCAAGAGACTGAGAAAAGGAATGCTGTTGGTCAAGTTGGAGGGAATGCTGCTGATCTAGTTGGAGGTAATGCAAATGAGCCAGTTGGAGGAAATGTTGGTGGTCAAGCTGGAGGTAATGCTGTTGTTCAGCAAGTTTAGAAAGAATGTTCGTATGTGTGACAACCGTGGTTTTGAGGTTCGTCACTTGGTCTTACTTTTAGGTTATTTTATGTGTGACTACTTGATTTTTGTGTTTTCGTGTTTATTTTGTGTGAACGAGGTTTGTGTGGTTATCGTTTATGAGTATAGAGTACTCATAAGTAAATCGAGGAACGGTTATTTCATGTTCATGAGCTCACAAGTGGTGACTATGAAATGAAATAGTGATATTTTGGTGTTTACGTATACGTATAAGTATTATAGTAATAGTGTATTTTTTTAGGATTTACGGTTTAGCATTTAGAGGCCTCGGAAGAGGTAATTAGTCATATGAATATTTTTTGGGATGGTTTTAAGTCATTTAGGACTTAGTTATAAAGTTTATTTCAAAATTTGAGATTTTTTATAAAAGTGTATATTTTACGTCTTTTACGGTAAAACGCGTAAAAACTGACTAGTTTTACGGTTTTGGGGTTTTGGAGGCTTTTGGAGCTGAAATAAATTAAGGAAAATTAAGGGAATATTATTAATACATATATTAATAATAAAAAGGAAAAAAAAAAACGAAAATTAAGGGGATGTTAGGCGGTTTGGAAAAGAAAAAAAAGGGAAAAAAAGGAAAAAAAAAAGAAAGTGGACAATTATACTTGGACATGGATTGTTTTACTATATAAGGGACATTATACACATAGACCAAACGAATTTTCCTTCTCCCTGGAGGTATTAGTCGTCAAAAAAAAAAAAAGAGAGAAGAATTAGGGTTCTTCAAAAATTGGGTTTTTCTCATCTTTCATTAATTTTAAGGTAAAAACCTTTAATCCCTTTTTAATTAAATTGTTTTTATGTTTAATTAATCATTCTTATGATGGAATTAGGTTAGGGTTGATATAAAAACAGTAAATTAATGTTGAATTAATCATTATATGATGATCACATAAATTAGGGCTTGTAATTAGAGTGATTAGGGTTAATTAATGTTGTTGATTTTATAAACCCGTTTTTAAAAACTGGGCAGAATTTTGAGTCAATTGTTTTGATCATATCGGGAGTTCTATGAACATTCAAGATGCGATCCAAGTATCCCTGAAAAGGTAATTGAAGTGGCTTTCTAATGCAAGAAACTAGAACTAAATTGGAGGTCGGGAAGTGGGTCAAAAACAGGTTACAACAGTCGAAGGTCAAAACAGTTTTGAATTCAGCCTGTTTTCTTTTTAAGTTTTGGGTTGTTTGGGGCACTTAGGGTTGCATTGGGATCTTCTCACGAACGTGGGAGATGTTTTATATATTGTAGTTAATATCTGCACTTGGGCTAAGGTGGTGGTTTAGGGTAAGACCCCTTAATGGTAACAAACTTTTAGTACGTTTAAAATCAGGAAATCTGGAATGACGAAAGTAGATATATATATATCGGGGTCTTAACAGTAGCTTTAAGTTTAGGGCAAGTGGGAGATGTTAGCCAACATATGTAAGGGTGTGAATATTCCTTTTACAGAAACCATGGGTAGGTTTAAGTGGGCGTTTGACCTAAAGTTTTGAGACCTAAAAACTAGGACTGTTTTGGGTAAAATACGAACGGGTTAGTTATTAAACTTAACCAAGTTAAGGACTTGTTAAGGACGGGTAATGGGGTAATTAGAGCTTATTAATGAGGTAAATATATGAGAATGGGTTAGATGTCCATCATAGGTTAATGAGCCATCTTAGTGATTGGTTCGTTTATTGATTTCGTGTTTTTGGTTTGTTAGCTTGTTGCTAGTGCAAGGACGTGTGAAGGAGCTATCAGGTGAGTTTCATAGTCCCATCTTTATTATTGGTTTTGACTTCCAGATGGGATGGAAGAGACACTGTGTTGAGTTGTTTATAAATTGTTGTTGTGAATGTTTTATGGTTGTGATGGACTTGTGTGTACACTTATGTGATTAACTGCTATGCGATTTTTGATATGTTATTGTGGTTTGACAAGGTAGTGGCCTTGTGGTTTGACAAGGTAGTGGCCTTGTGGTTTGACAAGGTAGTGGCCTTGTGGTTTGCCAAGGTAGTGGCCTTGGGATAGGTACATAGGGTGATCATCTAAGGTACCATGGTGTTGTTTGGCAAGGTAGGAGCCTTGGATTGGTTTGGTATGATTGGTCTTGATTGATAGTTGTTAATACATAATTGTAACACATTGTCCATATGTTCTTTTGTTGATGATTGTTATTCACAGCTTGTAACTGATTTAGCGTTGGAGTCTAAACCTATGACTCTCACCAACTTTATGTTGACGTGTTTTAGTGTCTCTTTCAGGTGATACTATGGTTAAGCATGAGAACATAAGTGGCTAGGATTGGAGAAGCTTAGGATTGCATATAGAAGGAGATCCCCGTTCCTTCTTAGTTTCTTTTGCTTGTTTAATAAGTGATATTATTGGCACCTATATGTTTGTTTTGTTGTGATATTTGATTGTCTTGGGTAAGAGGTAGGATTGTTACCTACTTACCTAGACTCCTGCATTTATTGAGATATTGTCATGACTTTTGTGTCACCATTTTATGACATTTCTTATTTCATATAGTTATCTCTATAGACACGCCATGTTGTGATGATATCCATACGTCGCGCCCCATATTCCGCCATGGTGGGGTGTGACAGAATGGTATCAGAGACAATGGTTATAGAGAATTAGGTTGCCTAGTCGCGTAGCCTAGTCTATAGCTTAAGGGTCCCTTCATATAGGCGTCATAGGAGTATGTGTGCATTATTATAATTGATGTGTTTGGATGTTATTTATTGCGATGTTTTGACTAGTATGATTTGAACCGTAGTATGTTCATACTTAGTCACATGTTATTTTCTTTTAGGGATGTGACTAGTGTTGGTTGAACCATAATCGTCCACGCTAGTCATTGTTGTATTTTGCTTAAATTGTACATTATAGTACATAATTTAGTACAAGGTAGTTTCTATCTTTTATCGAGTTATTTTACATACCTCAGGTATGTTAATTTTCTTTTGATGTTTAAGTCATGTTCCCTAAGAATCGTGTGGGGGTTCGAGTTACTAGGTGTAACACCCCCACAATTGTTATGCGCAGCGGAACTACAACAATGGGTGCTACACAGTATTCTTTGCACACAAGATATATCAAACGACGCTAAAAAGACGTCATCTTAAAATTCAACATTTAAAATTGTTAGATAATACATGTCCACAGTTTTTCCAACCCCAAATAGTGCACAGAGTTTAGCGTTTTCGGTCCCCATGAATCTCAACCCCAAAAACTTCAGTTTTACAACCACATGACTTTAAACATAAAAATTGTTTAAGTAGAAAAGGAGGGAAAAACAAGCGGACACCAAGCCGATCACACAACATCCATCCCATGCATGCTCCATCCTACTGCTCAGCGGTTACCTGAAACACATGCCAAAAATTTGGTCAACGAAAACGTTGAGTGGAATTCATAGGTTTTACAATCCATTTGAACGTATATATAATAAAAACCATTCGTGATCATTTATAGTCTTGTCGATCAAACAAACTATAATCAGGATACTGACAATTGTGTTTAAGCTCATGACACTAATCCGTTAACTCAATCACCCGCGTAAATATACCGGCATGATTCAGATGAAACCAGTGCCCCTTCTAAAGGCATCAGTTGCAATTATACCTTATTTCTCATACAAAATAATCTACCGCAGAACTTACTATAAGTACAGCTTCTCGGCTAGCATTAGGTCGTTAACCCCGTAGTACTACAAATTGCATAAGCGGCTATTTCCCCCTACTCGAGGGCAAGACAATAGTTAATAGTTCATGAATTTAGGGACTTTTTGCAACTTTGGTACTCAACACAATTTCTAAGGCAACTTTCAGGTCTAACAATCATTCATGATATACGTTCCTTTTAAAAACTAGCATGCATTTCCCTCGCGGGTAAAACAATTTGAAATAATATAAGCGAGGCTATAAATTCACACCTTAGATATTAAGTAGTCGGTAGTTCGAGGAGTGTTCACTGACGATGTTACGGATGCCCGGGTAAATCAACACCTATCACAAATAACGCGTAATGAGTAATCTCATTTAAATACTTACGGTACTGTGTAAAATACATATATATAAGTCACTTAAGACAAATATAACTCACGCCAAAAACAAAAACAACAAGTATCATTCATTTTATTCCATTCGTTCTTATAACCTACGTTATCCATTTTTTTACCCATTCTCGCCGGTACTTGACTAAAGTACGGGCTGTTTTACCTTATTAAACCATGCTTATAAAATTTGACAAAATTTCCAAAAATCCTATATGACCTGTAGATAACATGTTTTTAAACCCAACAAAAGTTTTCACTTTTACGACCCGTTACGCAACTCATTTCCACGACTACATTTTACGGGCTGAAATTGCGCTTCGACCAATTTTGACCACTTTGACCTATATGAAAAATACCTTTGACTTCCTTGACTCATAAGTCAACATATAGACTCATTTGTACAGGTTAGGGACCAAGTTTTGACCCTTGATCATTTACCAAATTATACTTGTGACCCTCGGGATTTGACTAAAACTTTGCACAAATCCGGATTGTGAAAGTCCTCGTCTCCCGGTACCCGATCTTTAAAATGTCATAACTTTTAGCTCGTTTTGAGTCACGGGCTCTACCTTATACCAAATTAAAGCTAGAAAAACCCTCTATCACTATATTTAGTTTTCAAGACCTGGAACAAAAATCATTTTTCCAAAATAGACCAAATGTTTCTGCCTAAAAATGACCATACCAAAAACATGCTTAGACTCGATTCCAAGACTTCTAACCAACACTAAACATCATTCTAAGCCTTCCCAAACATATCCTAACATCAAACTTCCATCCTACCCCTATTGATCAACCAATCTCAATATCAAGAATCAAAGAAAATAGACATGCAAGTAATAAAACCTATATGAATCTTCCTAAAACAACAAACCAAACACAAATATAACATGTAAATTCAACAACCACCATGGCTCCCCAAACACCCCCTTTGCCGTGGGGTTTGGGTGACCCAATCACCACAACCAAATTAATTTTGGTGGGTTTTCTTGGTGTTTATACTTCCATAACACCTAAAATTAACATGCATTAGCTCTTTAAGCCTCAAAAACGAATTTGGATAATATGGAAAAATCTTGAAAAATTTTTATCAATGCATGTTGGATTTGATTACATGAATAGGTGGGTAATGACCAAACTAAGCGTGGTCTAACCTTAGATTTTTGAAAAATTAAGTGGAAAAGATTTTTGGTGAATTTTTGTGTTCTTGGGGTGTGCCGTGAGTTTGAGAGAGACAAGGAGGGAGTGGGTTTTGATTTTTGGTGAAATGTTTAGTATGTGTTTGTGTGTTTAGTCATTTAGGCCCTTTTGATGGGTTAGGAGGGACCTAAGTGCAATTTTGGGCTTCTTTTGTCCTTAAATAGAAAACGACCTCAAAACTTTGCGGGTTTGACTCATTTGTCAATTTTGAAAATTTTACGGGAGTTGGAAATCTTCCCGAATGCTCCAAATTATTTTTGGGATACTTTAAATGTACTTGGAAGGCTATAAAACTCACACGACTCAACTTAACACGAACCGTAAATAAAATTCTCGAAAAATTACATTATCGATAAATCGTCAAAAATTATATAAAATTGGGCATCCCTCGGGATCGTAATCGTCATCGTCCTTCTCAAAACGTCAAACGTAAAAATTATAACCTCGAACATCGGTTCTAACCAAAATACTTATAAGTATAGAAATTATAATTTATTAAAAATTTCAAAATTTAGCGTAATTTAGGGTAACGTTAATAACCTCGATTCTAGGGTGTCACATCCACCCCTCCTTAAAGAGAGCGACGTCCCGGCGCTCGCCTCTTCTTGTACTCACATTTCGTGCTACTGGAACAAATGAGGATACCTTTCCTTGAAAAAGTCCTCACGTTCCCAGGTGTATTCCGGTCCACGCTTAGAATTCCATCGGACCTTCACAATAGGAATCCTACTATGCTTCAACCGCTTGACCTCCCGGTCCATAATTTCCACAGGTTCTTCCACAAAGTGCATTTTGTCGTCTAGTCGAATCTCGTCCAAAGGAATCACCAATTCCTTGTCCGCCAAACTCTTCTTCAGGTTCGATACGTGAAACGTGTCATGAATAGCACTAAGCTCGGTCGGCAATTCTAACTTGTACGCTACTAGTCCAATTCGTTCAACGATTTTAAACGGTCCAATATACCTCGGACTCAACTTTCCTTTCTTTCCAAAACGAATTACACCCTTCCATGGCGATACCTTGAGCATAACCATATCTCCAACTTCAAACTCCAACGGTTTCCTTCGGTTATCGGCATAACTCTTCTGTCGGCTTCTCGCAGCAAGTAGTCGGTTCTTGATTTGCACGATCTTCTCTGTCGTTTCTAATACCATTTCGGGTCCAGTCAATTGACTTTCCCCTACTTCACTCCAACACACGGGCGATCTACACTTCCTTCCATACAATGCTTCGAACGGTGCAGCTTTGATACTCGCGTGATAACTATTATTGTACGAAAATTCCACCAGAGGCAAGTGGCGTTCCCAACTTCCTCCAAAATCGATCACGCATGCTCGGAGCATGTCCTCCATCGTTTGAATCGTTCGTTCACTCTGGCCGTCAGTTTCCGGGTGATAAGCCGTGCTTAAACTCAGTTCAGTGCCCATCGCACGTTGAAGCGATTTCCAAAATTCCGACGTAAATCTACTGTCGCGATCCGAAATGATCGATAACGGCACTCCATGTCTACAGACGATCTCTTTCACGTACACGCTGGCGAGTTTTTCCATGCTGTCCGTCTTCTTCATAGGTAAGAAATGAGCAGATTTCGTCAACCTGTCCACAATTACCCATATCATATCGCTTCCACTAGGAGTCCTAGGTAAACCCGTCACAAAATCCATTGCGATTTTCTCCCATTTCCATTCCGGGATTTCCGGTTGTACCAACAATCCAGATGGTTTCTTATGTTCTGCCTGAACCTTCGCGCAAGTCAAACACTTACTGACGTAACGAGCAATATCTGCCTTCATATTCGGCCACCAATAGACTTTCTTCAGGTCGTGGTACATCTTATCCGATCCAGGATGTATCGAATACTTCGACTTATGCGACTCATTCATAACCAATTCTCGAACTCCAGGCTTTCCTTCCTCAGATGGACACAATGGTAACCAAATCCGATTCTCAAAATATCTTAGTCCGTCTGACCTAATCACGAAAATAGGTTTCAACATTCGTCCCAAATTCTCGGCTTCAACATTCCCTTTCATTAATCCTCTCTCCTGAGCCTTCAGTATGGTTTCGGTTAAGTCAACGCTCTCAGTCATCACTAAAGCTCTAACCCTCAAAGGTTTCTCCCGTTCCTTCCTACTCAATGCATCCGCCACAACATTCGCCTTCCCAGGGTGATAGCGAATTTCACAATCATAATCACTCAATAGTTCAACCCATCGTCTTTGTCGCATATTCAACTCCTTTTGATCTAAAATGTGCTGCAAACTCTTGTGATCAGTGAATACAACACACTTTGTCCCATACAGATAGTGTCTCCACAGCTTCAACGCAAAAACTACCGCTCCTAATTCCAAATCGTGCGTCGTGTAGTTCTCCTCGTTCTTCCTTAATTGCCTCGACGCGTAAGCTATCACCTTTTCTCGTTGCATTGACACTGCTCCATAACCCTTACGAGACGCATCACAATACACCACGAAATCTTCGGTTCCCTCAGGCAATGATAAAATTGGCGCGGAACATAACTTATCCTTGAGCGTTTCGAAAGCAAGCTCTTCCTCAATTCCCCATTCATACACCCTATTCTTTTCGGTAAGCCTCGTCAATGGTTTCGCAATCAACGAAAATCCTTCAATAAACCTTCTATAATACCCAGCTAAACCCAAAAATTGTCGAACTTCAGTCGGCGTCGTCGGTGCTGACCATTCCCTGATCGCTACGATCTTAGCAGGATCTACACGAACTCCCTCACTATCAATCACATGACCTAGAAACTGCACTGATTCCAACCAAAACTCACACTTAGAGAATTTTGCATACAGCTTCTCCTTCCTTAACAACTCCAAAATCCTTCTCAGGTGCTTCTCGTGCTCCTCCTTACTCTTAGAGTAAATAAGTATGTCGTCGATGAAAACAATAACAAACTTATCTAGATACGGCTTGCACACTCGATTCATAAGATCCATGAATACAGCAGGCGTGTTCGTCAACCCAAACGGCATCACTCGAAATTCAAAGTGTCCATACCGCGTACGAAAGGCAGTTACAGGAATATCCTCCTCTCTTACACGCAGTTGATGATACCCTGATCTTAAATCGATCTTTGAGTATACATTGGAACCTTGTAATTGATCGAACAAATCATCAATCCTCGGTAATGGGTACCGATTCTTAACCGTCAGCTTATTGAGTTCTCTATAGTCGATACACATCCTAAACGAACCATCCTTCTTCTTTACGAACAACACTGGCGCTCCCCAAGGTGATGAGCTCGGCCTAATAAATCCTTTGTCCATCAACTCCTTCAATTGATCCGCTAACTCCTTTAACTCAGATGGTGCTAAGCGATAAGGTGCTCGTGCAACCGGCGCAGCTCCTGGCACTAAATCAATTCGAAACTCGACCTCACGGGTAGGCGGTAAACCTGGCAACTCGTCTGGAAAAACGTCCGGATACTCGCAAATAACTGGTACCTCTTCGATCCTCGCCTCTACATCACCATCACTCGAAACCTGTGCCAAAAACACATCGCATCCGCTCTCTACGTACTTCATCATTTTCAAACACGAAATCACCTTCAAACGAGAAGTGCATTCGTCTCCCTTTACCGTCAAAACCCTATTCCTCAGCGGAATCTGCACCAATCTCTCACCACAGACGATCGTAGCACTATGCGCCATTAGCCAATCCATTCCCACAATCACGTCAAACGATCCTAGCTCTATAGGCATCAAGTCGATTTTAAAAGCGTAGTTTCCTAACTTCAAGGTACACCCTTTCAGTATAGAATTCGTACTAACAATTTTTCCATCGGCTAATTCAACATTATAACTAGTCGTTAACAATACCGGTTCTCTATCGATATGACGACTAAATCTAACGTCTACAAAACTCTTGTCGGAGCCAGAATCAAATAAAATACTAGCATAACAAGCGTCTAGCAAAAACGTACCGGTAACCACATTGGGACCTTGTGGTTTATCAGCAGTTCCCACTTGATACACAGCTGCCGCATTATTTCCTCCCCGTCTGTTCCCTGCCTTCGGGCAATTTGCTTGCACATGCCCTCTTTCTCCACAGCTATAACATCCTCTCATCCTGATAGCATTAGCCCCAGTGGCTACTCCTCCCGTTCGACAACTAGAAGTCCTATGACCTGCCTTTCCACACTTGCCGCATGCCGGCGGGCAGTTTCCAACATGATACAAATTGCACTTTCCACAATGGGGGTTCACTTTCACACCTATAGGGTTCGTCACTGCCCTCATCCCTTCGTTCCTTCTCTGATTAAACTGCTGGTTACGGTTCGGCCCTTAGTTGTTTCGGTTTCCTCCTCGGTTCTGACCTTGGGATTGATTGCCTTGTGCTGCCTCCCATTTTCTTTTGTTACCCTCAGCAATGTAGTTCTGCTTGTCCTGAAGCTTAACATCCATCAAAGCGTGTGCCATTTGAACCGCTTCATCAAACGTTCCAGGTTTCGACGAAGTTGTTTCACCTTTGATGTTGCTAGATAAACCCTTAATATACTGCTTCATTTTCTTGGCATCATTGGCAAATATGTCCGGACACAAAAGACTTTCTTCATTGAATCTCCTGGTGTAAGCAGCTATATCGTTGTTCTTTAAGGTCAAATGTCTCAATTCGTCCTCCAATTGCCCCAATTCCTCCTCTGGGCAAAACTTCTTTGTCAACAAAGCTTTGGTTGCATTCCACGTTCTTGCATTTGCCACAGCCAATCCCACCGTAGCTACCTGGGTATTCCACCAACTTAACGCATCATCCAGAAATGTAGCTGCTGCAAACTTTAATTTATCCGCCTCTGCACAACCACTGATTTCAAACGTACTCTCAACTTTTTCCAACCATCGCCTAAGTTCTAGGGCTCCACCCGTTCCACGGAACTGCGTAGGACCACACTTCATAAAGCTTGAATAGGTACACACTCTCGGGGCTGGTTGTCTCCCCGCGTTCCTTCCTGGATCCTGATTTCTCCCAGCTCGGTCCGCTTCCAACGCATTAGCTATCGCTTCCTGAATCATGTTGTTAACACGATCGGCAGTCAACTTTGGAGGCATTGTTTTATCGAATATCTCTTTCTGCAAGACAAGGAAAATAGAAAATCAATGTAAGTATTCATATCAAGTTTCCCAGACATAAAATACATACAACGACACATCACCACGGAGTTACTAATATTCATCAATTCACACCACAAAAGATCAAATTTAAGACATATCACAGATCATGAAAGGTAACATAGATTGTATTGATAGTTAACCAAAATCGTGACAAGTAATGCCACTACAATCATTCACCACAAAACATCAAGTACTTGAGTTTCTCGTCATAATACCATCATACAAAGGTCTAAAATAGTTCTATTACAATGATCAAAGAAAAATACAAAACAAGTAACTAGGCATGTGGTGATCCACACGGCCTCTTGGATGGCGGCTCGTCGTCGTCTTCCTCGGTTTCCTCATCACTCACGTCCTCGTCCACATCATCCACTTTTCCCTTTCCTTTCTCATCTGGCCCACATTCTGTTTCCTTTCTCGTCCCTGATGTGGATCCATGCTCAATCGCTACTTGATTTCCTACCGTAATACAAGTACCTCTAATAGGCGGCTGAACCATGAAGTCATTCGCCTCCATCTCCACATCGTCCACGAATCTCCAATCCGGGGGCAATGAATCCCTCACACGATGCTCCCAACTCTGCATCCTCGACAACCTCATCTGATCTTCCCTCACACGATCAAGACTAGCACTTAAATTCGCAACCATTGATTTCAAACTATTGATGGCACTTGTGTTCATCATCCCATCATACGCAATTCTTGAAGTCCTTTCCAACAATCTTTGATGCTCCCTTTCAGTCTTATCAAACTTCTTAATCACCCTAGTCTCAACTACAAACCGCTCATACATTAACCTTTCCATCCTCCCCAAACGACCTGCGGGATCCCAGTAGTGACTCGGTCTCGGAAAATAGACCCTTGCAATATTCTCGTGAATCGATGGCGACTTGGATGACTCTCCACTGTTCCCATTACTATTGTCCATCGGGCGATCAAAAGGTTGCTGCTCATAACGACCGGTCGGTGGTACCTCATAACCCTTCGGCGAATTCGGAGACTGAAACAAATCGGGTTCGGTCTGGCCTACGGCATCCTCGGGAATGCCATCATCCAATAGCTCCTCGGGCTCTTCTTCGGAATCCTCATTGTCGTCACTACTCATGCTGAAATTATCCACCTCGCTTTCGCCATTGTCGTTTTCCGGCCCTATTTCGTCTTCTGGAGCGATCCATCCATTATTATTGTCCGGCGGGTTCGGAGGAAACGGTCCCCCTTCGTGACCTACGACGTAATCGTTCCCGTTATCGTTGGGCGGTACCTCGGCCATTCCTGCAATAACAGCGAATTTCGGAGGGTACATAAGTAATTATACGATAATTATAAATATATGCATGCAAATGCAATGCAAAGGTGGTACATATGCTCGAAATGTAATAATATGATGCTCATGCATGATTAATATGAAAATTACGATGTCGGATATTTCACGTAAAAATTCAACGTCTACATATAGTAATTCCATACTTATATAATAATTACCCACATATATACTTTACTCAAAAGTATACGTCAAATGCCATAAATACAACAATAAATCTTACCGGAGCCATGCAGGATAGTTGTGTGTGCTTGGACCCTTTTCTTACGACACCAAAAGTTATAGTTTAGGATTTTCAAAAACGACCTAGTTCTCTATAACTCGTGGCTCTGATTACCAATCTGTAACACCCCCACAATTGTTATGCGCAGCGGAACTACAACAATGGGTGCTACACAGTATTCTTTGCACACAAGATATATCAAACGACGTTAAAAAGACGTCATCTTAAAATTCAACATTTAAAATTGTTAGATAATACATGTCCACAGTTTTTCCAACCCCAAATAGTGCACAGAGTTTAGCGTTTTCGGTCCCCATGAATCTCAACCCCAAAAACTTCAGTTTTACAACCACATGACTTTAAACATAAAAATTGTTTAAGTAGAAAAGGAGGGAAAAACAAGCGGACACCAAGCCGATCACACAACATCCATCCCATGCATGCTCCATCCTACTGCTCAGCGGTTACCTGAAACACATGCCAAAAATTTGGTCAACGAAAACGTTGAGTGGAATTCATAGGTTTTACAATCCATTTGAACGTATATATAATAAAAACCATTCGTGATCATTTATAGTCTTGTCGATCAAACAAACTATAATCAGGATACTGACAATTGTGTTTAAGCTCATGACACTAATCCGTTAACTCAATCACCCGCGTAAATATACCGGCATGATTCAGATGAAACCAGTGCCCCTTCTAAAGGCATCAGTTGCAATTATACCTTATTTCTCATACAAAATAATCTACCGCAGAACTTACTATAAGTACAGCTTCTCGGCTAGCATTGGGTCGTTAACCCCGTAGTACTACAAATTGCATAAGCGGCTATTTCCCCCTACTCGAGGGCAAGACAATAGTTAATAGTTCATGAATTTAGGGACTTTTTGCAACTTTGGTACTCAACACAATTTCTAAGGCAACTTTCAGGTCTAACAATCATTCATGATATACGTTCCTTTTAAAAACTAGCATGCATTTCCCTCGCGGGTAAAACAATTTGAAATAATATAAGCGAGGCTATAAATTCACACCTTAGATATTAAGTAGTCGGTAGTTCGAGGAGTGTTCACTGACGATGTTACGGATGCCCGGGTAAATCAACACCTATCACAAATAACGCGTAATGAGTAATCTCATTTAAATACTTACGGTACTGTGTAAAATACATATATATAAGTCACTTAAGACAAATATAACTCACGCCAAAAACAAAAACAACAAGTATCATTCATTTTATTCCATTCGTTCTTATAACCTACGTTATCCATTTTTTTACCCATTCTCGCCGGTACTTGACTAAAGTACGGGCTGTTTTACCTTATTAAACCATGCTTATAAAATTTGACAAAATTTCCAAAAATCCTATATGACCTGTAGATAACATGTTTTTAAACCCAACAAAAGTTTTCACTTTTACGACCCGTTACGCAACTCATTTCCACGACTACATTTTACGGGCTGAAATTGCGCTTCGACCAATTTTGACCACTTTGACCTATATGAAAAATACCTTTGACTTCCTTGACTCATAAGTCAACATATAGACTCATTTGTACAGGTTAGGGACCAAGTTTTGACCCTTGATCATTTACCAAATTATACTTGTGACCCTCGGGATTTGACTAAAACTTTGCACAAATCCGGATTGTGAAAGTCCTCGTCTCCCGGTACCCGATCTTTAAAATGTCATAACTTTTAGCTCGTTTTGAGTCACGGGCTCTACCTTATACCAAATTAAAGCTAGAAAAACCCTCTATCACTATATTTAGTTTTCAAGACCTGGAACAAAAATCATTTTTCCAAAATAGACCAAATGTTTCTGCCTAAAAATGACCATACCAAAAACATGCTTAGACTCGATTCCAAGACTTCTAACCAACACTAAACATCATTCTAAGCCTTCCCAAACATATCCTAACATCAAACTTCCATCCTACCCCTATTGATCAACCAATCTCAATATCAAGAATCAAAGAAAATAGACATGCAAGTAATAAAACCTATATGAATCTTCCTAAAACAACAAACCAAACACAAATATAACATGTAAATTCAACAACCACCATGGCTCCCCAAACACCCCCTTTGCCGTGGGGTTTGGGTGACCCAATCACCACAACCAAATTAATTTTGGTGGGTTTTCTTGGTGTTTATACTTCCATAACACCTAAAATTAACATGCATTAGCTCTTTAAGCCTCAAAAACGAATTTGGATAATATGGAAAAATCTTGAAAATTTTTTATCAATGCATGTTGGATTTGATTACATGAATAGGTGGGTAATGACCAAATTAAGCGTGGTCTAACCTTAGATTTTTGAAAAATTAAGTGGAAAAGATTTTTGGTGAATTTTTGTGTTCTTGGGGTGTGCCGTGAGTTTGAGAGAGACAAGGAGGGAGTGGGTTTTGATTTTTGGTGAAATGTTTAGTATGTGTTTGTGTGTTTAGTCATTTAGGCCCTTTTGATGGGTTAGGAGGGACCTAAGTGCAATTTTGGGCTTCTTTTGTCCTTAAATAGAAAACGACCTCAAAACTTTGCGGGTTTGACTCATTTGTCAATTTTGAAAATTTTACGGGAGTTGGAAATCTTCCCGAATGCTCCAAATTATTTTTGGGATACTTTAAATGTACTTGGAAGGCTATAAAACTCACACGACTCAACTTAACACGAACCGTAAATAAAATTCTCGAAAAATTACATTATCGATAAATCGTCAAAAATTATATAAAATTGGGCATCCCTCGGGATCGAAATCGTCATCGTCCTTCTCAAAACGTCAAACGTAAAAATTATAACCTCGAACATCGGTTCTAACCAAAATACTTATAAGTATAGAAATTATAATTTATTAAAAATTTCAAAATTTAGCGTAATTTAGGGTAACGTTAATAACCTCGATTCTAGGGTGTCACACTAGGAGTACATGGGTAGGAAGGATTTTAAGCTGTTTCCACTCTTATGGGCGACATGACTTATAACTGATTATGTTTTCGTTTTGGATTTAGTCTAGGATGTTTTAGCTAGACTATGGATTTCTGTATTCCAAGAGTTTTATTATGTTATTTTATAGATGGAGTTTTGGACCTTATTGGTTATGTGGTTATGAGCTTATGTGAGTAGATAGATTTATGTGTTATATGTTGTATTGATTCTTATAAGTGTCATCATAGGAGGGAGTGCATTGGGGAAAGGGTAATTGTATAAGTATGGTGGCCAACATAGTTATACAAGTACCACAACTTCAATGGGTTCTCAAGTATGGTTGCATGAAAGAGGGTTAGTACATGCTTGTATATGATGAGATGTAGAATTTGGGTATACGTATTATATATGGATTTATGTAATGGCTGCCTATGATACGGCTATTGTTCTTTTTGTGTTTTATGTTTTGGGTTATAGTTGTGATGTGTGATTATGGGGTCACACGATATGGTTTTGGAGGTGGGCATTATGCCTTGTTGTGGCACGGTGAGATGGTGATTAGTCGTGTGGAAAAACGAGTGTATGACGTGATTGGTTGATCCGACATGTATGGTAACGAGTATGTTTTGGGTGATTTAATAGGTATATATATGTGGATGTATATATACTACTATGTGTTAAGTTATGGTATATGGTCGTTCACTAGTTATTATAACTTGAACGTACCTTGTGTTTGTTCGTGTTTTATGGTGTTGGAGTTGATGGAGTTTCAACAACGTTTCGAATTTTTTTTTGAACTGTGTCTTGTAGCGTATTCTTTGAGTTCATATTTCACGTGTACGTTTTAAAATGATGTTCTGGGTTTTAAGTCCGTTGAAATAAATGGAGATTTCTTTTGGGATAATGAAATCTTTTAGGTTGAGTCTTACATTTCTTTTGGTTGGTATATGGAAAAAGGGGGGACTTGGAAATCTACTATAGAGTTGGATAGTTGGTTGTATTCGGTAAAATAAGGGTAAGGTGTTGGAGTCATGTTTGAAACAAGATGTAACATAAGTTTTTTTTTATCAACACTTATTTATTTCAAATTCTAAAAGACTTTCATTAAAATAAAGCGAAGTAAAATTTCTTTCTACTTACATAGTTTATATAATCGGATTTAACTGATTCATGTCATTTATAATTATTAATACAAGGTTAAATTGAGTTTATAAAGGTTACACGTACAATTATATCTGTCATTTAAAAGGATTACATTAATCATTAAGTTTATTCTTTAGTTTTTTTTAAAACAACTAGTATAAAACTGATTTGGTCCTAACTTGTTCGTTTTTAGAGCTTTTTGAGTGATTCAAAAGCCAAAAATTATGTACTCGGAACGTACTTTTATAATATTCAGAATGTATAGTCATGGGAGGTTAGTATATTGGCCGAAATTATTGTGCAAGTGTCGGGTTAGAGGTTGAGTTTAAATAGTAGTTTAATTTTTTTTGATATGGGGTGCACGGGATACCTAGTTTTTTAGTTGAGTTTTGAGTTTGTCAAGAGGGTTGTTTGTAGATTGTTTGAGTCACATAGATGTGGGAGGTAATAGTAAATTTTAAAAAAAATATATATATATATATTCTTTTGGAAAGTCGATCTTTGCACTGTTTAAATAATATGTGGCGGGGCGTAATATGTTTTGGTTTCCATTGGGTGTTTCTTGGATTATTTTTCGTTGTCATGGGTCATTTGGAAATTGATACATGTTTTGGGTTTGAGTTTTCTTTGGAGTCTCGTGGTTTTTGATTTGTTTTAATTGGTGCACGTGAAATGTCGTTAGTTATCCGTGGGTTTAATTCGTCGATCGTATCTGGTGTATTCAGGATGTAGTTTTGGTTTTGTATGGTTTAGGAGCGTTGAGGTAGAACCATGAATAGAGCAAGTAGGAGAAGTGAGAGGAGTTGTAGTTAGTGTCATCCAAGGCAAATCATTGATGGAGTGAATTAAGAACAAGAGTTGTTAGAAATTGCAAGGAATTTATTCGTATTGCCGCTAAGAGAGGGTGTGAGGAGGACATAGTTGAAATTGCTAAGGATGTTGTATGAACGCTTTGGGTTTACGGTTATGCATTTGGCTTCGCCAAAGCACTAGCGGTTTTCATGGAGTCAATGAACCGAGTGTGCATGAACGTCTATAAATGAGTTGTCATCGGGAGCATCGACGACATCTTGATCTACTCAAATCTTAGAAGGTGGATGAGGCGAATAATGTGTTGGTTTTGGAGTTGTTAGTAAAGGGAATGAAACGTGAGATTTTTAAGTGTGAGTTTTAGGATTTAGTTGGCCAGGACTAGTAGTCAGAGATGATGGCATATCGTGGAACCAGCAAGGGGCGAAGTGAAGAAGGACGAGGAAGAATTTTGGAGGCTGAAGAGGTGGATTGGATGATGAGCAGATCTTGGCATTATCGGAAGGACTGGATGAATTCACGAAGCATGACGATATGTGGAGCAGGGATTTGGACGCGTACGAGGACGACAAAGAAAGGCGATCGCTTATACGTTGCAGGAACTGAAGATTTGGAAGAACTGGATAGACTTAGTTAGTGGAGCTGGACTGTTATATCTGCCTAGAATGCTAGAGGCATTTGGTGTACGAGACGTGGAGAATGATCTATACGGATCATGAACGTATCCAACACATATTCAATCATCTTGATTGAACATTTGGCAAAGGTGATAGGTGGAGTTAATTGATGAAAGAAAATTGCAAGGCCAAGTACCATCTCGGAAAGGCAAGCATGATCGATGAGACATGGAATAAGAAGGATGAGGTGAAGCTGAGATGAACTTGAACTATAGGGATGATGTATTAGAGTGGTTTGGATGAAGGATGTGGGTTGCACGAGTTGAGTTGTCTAAAGCAGTGAACGCGTCAACATTTATGTTGCGTGGCTTGGACAATCGTAAGGAGGAAAGGGACGTAGACTATACTTCCTACATGGATAGGAGTAGTTTAGAAAGGGAGATGTAAGGACGAAGTTGGTGGAAGGGATACATAATGCGGTGGGGGATTAAGTACGATGAGAGTTGGGTGATAGTTGATAGACTGACTAATTCATCACCTATTTCAAGAGGAATGAGAAGTCACGTAGTTGGGAAGTTGGAAGAATTAATGGATATGTGAAAGACCGTCATAGGTCACTTTGTAAGGAAATTGGAATTTAAAGTAGTTTGGGATACAGACTGAAGGGAGTTGATGAACGTAATTGGACATGGGTGATTGATTTAGAGGTAGTTCGGAAACTCGTTAGCGATGGCTGAGTTTTCATATAATGATAGTTATCGTACTAGAAGTCGATAAATGCCATTCGAGGCACGATATGAAAGGATAGGGTGAGTTGTCCTCATTGTGGACTAGAATTGGTAAAAGAGGCTACTAATGTGGTAATGGTGTTTGTGGACAGAATGAGAGCAACAAGGGATGCTATGTAGAAAAGGAGGAAACCACTAAATTTAGTGACAAAGTTATGTATGGAGTTTCACCCATAGTAACGGGTGGTATGATTTGGAAAGATGTAAGTGTTGATGTAGAGTTTTTTTAGGTCCATTTATGATCTTTGGGAAGATCAGACCATTAGCTTATGAGCATAGAATTACCTGGGGGAAATGAGTTGTATACATGATACATTTCATGTATTGGGGTTGGTAAATGTTGTTTGAGGATGCATATTTGCATGACCGGTTATTCGGGTTTTGTGCTAATAAGAGTCTTTGTTTTATCGAAGAGTCATTTGCGAGATTTATTGACTGTGAGGTCAAGAGTTTGGCAATGGGTTTAATTATTTTTGGTTTGTACATGTGGTATCTTGAAACTTGAACTGAAGTTCACGTGGAAATAAGAGGAGTTCATTTAGAACAAGTATCCTCGTGTGATTTGTTGTCTGTGTGTTGATCCTAACGAGTAAATCTCGGGACGAGATTTCTATTAGGAGGGAGTGATGTGACAACCGTGGTTTTGAGGTTCGTCACTTGGTCTTACTTTTAGGTTATTTTATGTGTGACTACTTGATTTTTGTGTTTTCGTGTTTATTTTGTGTGAACGAGGTTTGTGTGGTTATCGTTTATGAGTATAGAGTACTCATAAGTAAATCGAGGAACGGTTATTTCATGTTCATGAGCTCACAAGTGGTGACTATGAAATGAAATAGTGATATTTTGGTGTTTACGTATACGTATAAGTATTATAGTAATAGTGTATTTTTTTAGGATTTACGGTTTAGCATTTAGAGGCCTCGGAAGAGGTAATTAGTCATATGAATATTTTTCGGGATGGTTTTAAGTCATTTAGGATTTAGTTATAAAGTTTATTTCAAAATTTGAGATTTTTTATAAAAGTGTATATTTTACGTCTTTTACGGTAAAACGCGTAAAAACTGACTAGTTTTACGGTTTTGGGGTTTTGGAGGCTTTTGGAGCTGAAATAAATTAAGGAAAATTAAGGTAATATTATTAATACATATATTAATAATAAAAAGGAAAAAAAAACGAAAATTAAGGGGATGTTAGGCGGTTTGGAAAAGAAAAAAAAGGGGAAAAAAGGAAAAAAAAAAGGAAAGTGGACAATTATACTTGGACATGGATTGTTTTACTATATAAGGGACATTATACACATAGACCAAACGAATTTTCCTTCTCCCTGGAGGTATTAGTCGTCAAAAAAAAAAAGAGAGAAGAATTAGGGTTCTTCAAAAATTGGGTTTTTCTCATCTTTCATTAATTTTAAGGTAAAAACCTTTAATCCCTTTTTAATTAAATTGTTTTTATGTTTAATTAATCATTCTTATGATGGAATTAGGTTAGGGTTGATATAAAAACAGTAAATTAATGTTGAATTAATCATTATATGATGATCACATAAATTAGGGCTTGTAATTAGAGTGATTAGGGTTAATTAATGTGGTTGATTTTGTTAAACCCGTTTTTAAAAACTAGGCAGAATTTTGAGTCAATTGTTTTGATCATATCGGGAGTTCTATGAACATTCAAGATGCGATCCAAGTATCCCTGAAAAGGTAATTGAAGTGGCTTTCTAATGCAAGAAACTAGAACTAAATTGGAGTTCGGGAAGTGGGACAAAAACAGGTTACAACAGTCGGAGGTCAAAACAGTTTTGAATTCAGCCTGTTTTCTTTTTAAGTTTTGGGTTGTTTGGGGCACTTAGGGTTGCATTGGGATCTTCTCACGAACGTGGGAGATGTTTTATATATTGTAGTTAATATCTGCACTTGGGCTAAGGTGGTGGTTTAGGGTAAGACCCCTTAATGGTAACAAACGTTTAGTACGTTTAAAATCAGGAAATCTGGAATGACGAAAGTAGATATATATATATCGGGGTCTTATCAGTAGCTTTAAGTTTAGGGCAAGTGGGAGGTGTTCGCCAACATATGTAAGGGTGTGAATATTCCTTTTACAGAAACCATGGGTAGGTTTAAGTGGGCGTTTGACCTAAAGTTTTGAGACCTAAAAACTAGGACTGTTTTGGGTAAAATACGAACGGGTTAGTTATTAAACTTAACCAAGTTAAGGACTTGTTAAGGACGGGTAATGGGGTAATTAGAGCTTATTAATGAGGTAAATATGTGAGAATGGGTTAGATGTCCATCATAGGTTAATGAGCCATCTTAGTGATTGGTTCGTTTATTGATTTCGTGTTTTTGGTTTGTTAGCTTGTTGCTAGTGCAAGGATGTGTGAAGGAGCTATCAGGTGAGTTTCATAGTCCCATGTTTATTATTGGTTTTGACTTCCAGATGGGATGGAAGAGACACTGTGTTGAGTTGTTTCTAAATTGTTGCTGTGAATGTTTTATGGTTGTGATGGACTTGTGTGTACACTTATGTGATTAACTGCTATGCGATTTTTGATATGTTATTGTGGTTTGACAAGGTAGTGGCCTTGTGGTTTGACAAGGTAGTGGCTGTTGGGTCTAAAATTGTATGAGTTGATGTGGCAGAAACTCAAAACGAAGAAAACATCAAGACGTTTGTCAAAGCCGCTGACACGGCTAGTTGAGACGCTGACGGAAAGTATTGAGACGCTGACAGATGTTTACACGCTGATGGAGAATTCTATTTAGGGAATATATTGAGTATATTATTTATGATATACACAATATATAGTTTATCTAAATAGAAGATTTAGATGTTTATTTGATATTATCTCTTGTAGATTCTGTTCCTTCCACTATAAAAGGAACAAGAGTCTTAGGTTTTATTCATATCATTCATTCACAATGTAAACCTAAAGTGTGTGTCGCACTAGACGTGGGATTCAATGTATACACGTCTAGTGGTTGTTTATTATTAATATAATGAGCAACCCAATTGTTTAATTCGTGTTCTTTGTGCCTAAACACCTTGTTCATGATCATTGTTCTTTTCCGCTATGTTATCATATGAATGATGATCAACCTAGATATAATGGTTCATAACCATTGAGTCTAACGATCATAGGGATCCACAATTGGTATCAGAGCCTAAGGCTCTTGATATCTAGGTCCAACAAGGTGTTCGTGTATGGTGAAGAAGAAAAATTCGTATGGAGTTTTTCTGGACGTTTTTGTGTGCGCAGCAGTATTCAGAAGGTCATAACTTTTGATTGAACCGTTGGATCGTCACGAAATTTTATATGTGTGTTCTACATACATAGATCTAAACATCCACCGGAGGGATTGTCGAGTTTTATTCCCAGGCAAAAGTTATTAAGCGTCAAAGTCAGCAGTAGGATGAATGCAGTTTTCTGTGGACAGCCATGTTCAAAACACGATCTCTCCTTCGTTAACCGTTGGATCTTTGTGATTTTTGTACTGTAGATTCTTGACACTTGTTTCTAGGATCTCACCGAAGGGATCTTCCATTTGAGCTTTCAAGAAGAAGTTATTGGGAGACGAAGATGGCTGCAGTGGTGATAATTGTTTTTTAGGGTTTTGTTTAGAAACCCTAGAATCATTGTTCGTTGCTGCGTGTAATAATTGCATTAGCCTTGGTGAGTTGGTTCTTGAACTAATGATGAACCCTAATGTGATTGGTAATCATGGATGTTTGATACAGAATTCTTGTTTTAGGGTTTTTCTTACAAAACCCTAGATCTACTCGTTATATACAGACATGGTAACCTTAAAGAAAGAAAAGCTGTTTTCATGATGATGGAACGAGCGCTGTTATGGAAGTAAAATCAAACGCAGTCATGTGCTTATAGTCATATGATAATCACAAAGCGAATGTTTACGTGGGATCACAAAGACAAAAGGAGTGCAAGCATGACGTGAATGTGTTGTGATACTTTGAGTTCACACGAAGTTTTAAAGATCCTTATTGTTGCATTCACATGGTGCTACAATCCACTACATGCTAGTCCACGGTAAAGATCTTTTCATTGGTAGAAAATTCCTTGTGTTCACACGGTTTGGCTATTTAGCATTCATACGGATTGAAAGATTTTGATTGGTCTAAATCACTTGTGTTCACACGGTAAAGATCTTTCTATTGGTGGAGAAGATTTGTTTTTAAAAAGGACGTGGATACACATGGTTTGGATGAATATCCTATGTTCACATGGAATTCAAATACTGATTTGAAAGGAATAGTACTCTTCACGTGATATGGGCCAACGAAAGCAAAGAAGTGATCAGTGCAGCTACTGTTTAAAGTTTTGATATATAATTATGACAGATTCTGATACAATCTGTTATATGGAATTCGTCAAGATTATATAGAGAAGTTATATGTTTCCTAATTTTGTGGAAACAGGGATGGCTGAGTATGATGTAATTCCTGGTTATTAGGAAATTTAAATATGCATGGGATATGACGTGGGGTAGCACTGAATGGTTATATGAGTTAGATTTTCTTTCTTTGTTTCATATGGTCCTACAATTATTCAAGAGAATACATCACGTGGATGTATAAGGTCAACAGGTGAGTCCAAGAAAAGGGTAACAAAAGATTAGTTGCTGTTATGAGATGATGACGTCAGCCGCTGATAAAAGATTTTTAGGCGCTGACAGAAGGAAGTTTGACGCTGACAGAATAAGTCAACACTGATGGAGTTGACAGTGTTGTCCGATATATGCTATTTCAACGCTGATAAGTGTCGTCCGATATCGGACAATGCATCTGATGAAGATATTGGACAGAATTGGATATTGGACAACACACTGTTTGCTGCTGTTTAAGAAAATTGGACGTTTTTAGCACACAAAAAGGAGGATTATACACACAAAGGTACATGGAATCTCCGTTTTATTCAGAATATCAAGTTGATATTTATGGCTCGGATATTTTTAAATGGATTAATAATTTTAAAGCGAGTTAGCAATTATTCGTGGGAATTTGATGGATATTTAAACTATGTAATCGGGATAGCCTTGCAAAAGAGTTATCCAGCATAACACTTTTACATATGGTATGAAGATGTTATTTCATTCAAATTCGTCATGAAGAGGTGTTAGCTTAAGGGGAAGAATTCTTATGGTAAGTTTGATGATTGAAGAAGATTTTCGCGAGTTTGTGTTCTATCATATCTTAAAGTCGTGGTGTTTCCTGTGACACTCACACTTTAAAGATAACTTGTTCGTGCTTTACATGGTTGGTGACGAAGACTTGTCATAAACACTTGAAGGAGTTACATTATCGTGCTCAGTGTCTCACAAAGGATGAGAATATTGACAAGGGATCGAGGTCTACTTATATCCTCCTCTATAAGTTCTTAGTCACATGGATAGTACAAGACATGGAACATAAGTTTGGGTTATTTTACTTCTACATCAAGAATACTTTATTTATTTTTCTTCAGGATCATTACACAGAGCCTACATTTGGAGAATCTTCAAGATTGCCTACATTGTTTACTTCCCTGTTGATGTGACAAAAAGGGGAAGATACGCATGCTACACTTGAGGGGAAGCAATTTAAAGATCATGTACAACTTACAAGAGATACACATAAGAGTTTTGCCGACATCAACTAGGGGAAGATTGTTGGGTCTAAAATTGTATGAGTTGATGTGGCAGAAACTCAAAACGAAGAAAACATCAAGACGTTTGTCAAAGCCGCTGACACGGCTAGTTGAGACGCTGACGGAAAGTATTGAGACGCTGACAGATGTTTACACGCTGATGGAGAATTCTATTTAGGGAATATATTGAGTATATTATTTATGATATACACAATATATAGTTTATCTAAATAGAAGATTTAGATGTTTATTTGATATTATCTCTTGTAGATTCTGTTCCTTCCACTATAAAAGGAACAAGAGTCTTAGGTTTTATTCATATCATTCATTCACAATGTAAACCTAAAGTGTGTGTCGCACTAGACGTGGGATTCAATGTATACACGTCTAGTGGTTGTTTATTATTAATATAATGAGCAACCCAATTGTTTAATTCGTGTTCTTTGTGCCTAAACACCTTGTTCATGATCATTGTTCTTTTCCGCTATGTTATCATATGAATGATGATCAACCTAGATATAATGGTTCATAACCATTAAGAAGGTGGATTGAGAAGATTGAAAGTACTTTTGAAATCAATGGATGTTCAGAAGCAAGTAAGGTAAAATTTGCTGCAACTACTTTTCAAGATGATGCTTTGAGCTGGTGGAATAGTCAGTTAGCTACTGTGGGTTTGGTTGAGGCGAACACGAGAACATGGACTGTGACCAAGGGACTGTTAACTGCTAAGTTTTGTCATGAGGAAGAGTTAGGTCAGTTGGAGGATGAGCTGAGACATCTGGTGTTGAGAAATAACGATAGTGTGGCAGATACCAAGAGGTTTTCTACTTTGTGTTTGTGTGTCCTGATGCTTTTCTTGATGATCCAAAGAATATGAAGCAGTATATCAGAGGTTTATCTAGCAATATCAAGGGAGAGGCTACTTTGTCGAAACCTAAGACTTTTGATGAAGCTGTTCAAATGGCTCATGATTTAATGGACGTGAAGCTGCAAGATAGAAAGGATAGTATTGCTGAGGGGAATAAGAGAAAGCGAGAAGCTGCACACTCAAATCAAGAGCAGAATAGATGAGGTTATCGGAACAACAATAACCCAGAACCTAACAGAAATTAGCAATACAACTTTAGAAGGAATGATGGTGTTTGTGCTGCTACTAGAACCCAAGGTAACAAAGTAAACCCGAAGTGTGGTCGATGCAGTCTGTATCATATTGGAAATTGTCCACCTTCTTGCAACAAGTGTGGGAAGGCCAGACATAAAGCAACAGACTGTAGGAACAAGGTTGTGGCCACTAGAGCCAATGTTGTTAAGGTGGTTAATTTTTTTGGATGTCGAGGCCTTGGACATAAGCAAGGGATCTGTCTGAGGGTTGGCGCTCGACAAGGAGGCAATGTTGCTGCTATTACTGCTAGGACTGTTGCTCCAGCCTATGTCGTGGGAGATGCTGAAAACCTCAAGGGCCGAATGTGGTGACTCGTACGTTCTTACTCGATGCTTGTTATGCTGGTGTGTTATTTGATTCTGTATCCGATAGATGTTTTGTAGATGTTAGATTTAGTCAGCTATTGGATAGAGAACCAATAAGATTAACAACTAGTTATAATATGGTGTTAGCTGATGGTAAGATTGTTAGCACTAGTTCTATACTGAAAGGTCGTTCCTTGAAATTAGGGAATTATGTGTTTAGTATTGATTTGATGCCCATAGAATTAGGATCTTTTGACGTGATTATTGGTATGAACTAGTTAGTTGTGAATGGTGCAATAATTGTTTGTGGAGAGAAATTAGTTCAGATACCATTATGGGATAGGATATTGACTGTGAAGGGTAATGAATGTACTTCTTGTTTGAGAGGTGTTTCGTGTTTGAAGATGATGAGGTATATGGAAGAGGGTTGTGATGTGTTTCTTGCTCAGATAACTAGTGATGGTGTAAATGAGAGGAAATTGGAATATGTGCCTGTGATTAGAGAGTATCCTGAAGTTTTTCCTAAAGATTTTCGGGATTACCGCCGCATCGTGAATTTGAGTTCCGTATTAACTTAGTGTCGGGAGTTGCGCCTGTTGCTCGTGCACCATATCGTTTAGCGCCGTCTGAGATGAAGGAATTATCTGATCAATTGAAGGAATTGATGGATAAGGGATTTATTAGACCGAGTTCGTCGCCGTAGGGTGCTCCTGTTTTGTTTGTTAAGAAGAAAGATGGATGGTTTCGAATGTGTATTGATTATCGGGAACTTAACAAATTGACTGTCAAGAATCGGTATCCATTGCCGAGGATTGATGATTTGTTTGATCATTTGCAAGGGTAAAGTGTATACTCGAAGATCGATTTGAGGTCTGAGTATCATTAACTGAGAGTTATGGAAGAAGATATTCCTATAACAGCTTTCCGTACTCGATATGGACATTTTTTATTTCAAGTGATGCCTTTTGGATTAATGAATGCGCCTTCCGTATTCATGGACTTGATGAATCATGTGTGCAAGCCGTATTTGGATGATTTTGTTATCGTATTCATTGATGATATTCTCATTTATTCCAAGAGTGAAGAAGAACATGAGAAGCATTTAAGTATAATTCTAGAATTGTTAAAGAAAGAAAAGTTGTATGCGAAGTTCTCTAAATGTGAGTTTTGGTTAAAATTAGTGCAATTCTGGGGCACATGATTGACAGTGAAGGTGTTCGTGTAGATCCTGCTAAGATTGAGGCAATCAAGGATTGGTCGGTACCAATGACGCCGACTGAAGTTCGCTAATTTCTTGGTCTAGCTAGGTATTATAGAAGGTTTATCGAGAAGTTTTCACTAGTTGCTAAACCATTAACCAAGCTTACCGAAAATAATCGAGTGTTTGAATGGGGTTCAGAAGAGGAAGCTACATTTAATACGCTAAAGGATAAATTGTGTTATGAGCCGATTTTGTCTTTGCCAGAAGGATTTGAAGATTTTGTAGTGTATTGTGACGCGTGTCATAAGGGACTTGGAGATTTGTTTATGCAAAGGGAGAAAGTGATAGCTTATGCGGTGAGACAATTGAGGAAGCATGAAGAGAATTATACCACTCATGATTTAGAACTTGGAGCTGTGATTTTTGCTTTGAGGCTGTGGAGACACTACTTGTATGGAACCAAGTGTGTGGTTTTCACTGACCATAAGAGTCTGCAACATATTTTGGATAAAAAAGAATTGAATATGAGACAAAGGAGATGGGTAGAATTGCTGAGTGACTATGACTGTGAGATTCGTTACCACCCTAGTAAACCGAATGTGGTAGCTGATGCACTTAGTAGAAAGGAAAGATATAACTCTTTAAGAGGTAGAGCTTTGGTAATGATGAAAAGTATTAATTTGACAGAAATGATATTGAAAGCCCAAGATAATGGTTTAAAAGAAGAGAATGCTGAGGCAAAAAATCTTGGTAGAATGTTGAAACCGTTGTTTGTAGTAAGGCCGAATGAAATGAGATATTTTGAGAATAGGATTTGGTTACCATTGTGTCCGTCTGAGGAAGGTTCTTTAGGAGTGCGAGATTTAGTGATGAATGAATCTCATAAGTCCAAGTATTCAATACATCCTGGATTGGACAAGATGTATCAAGACCTTAAGAAAGTGTACTGGTGGTCGAATATTAAGCTAGATATAGCCCTATATGTTAATAAGTGTTTAACCTGTGCGAAAGTGAAGGCTGAACATAAGAAGCCGTCTGGATTATTGGTGCAACCTGAAATTCCTGAGTGGAAATGGGAGAAAATTACTATGGATTTTGTGACAGCGTTGCCAAGTACTTCTAGTGGTTGTGATATGAAATGGGTCATTGTAGATAGATTGACTATGTCTGCTCACTTTTAACCAATGAAGAAGACGGATAGTATGGCAAGATTGACGACAGTGTATGTGAAGGAGATTGTTTGTCGACATGGTGTGCCTTTGTTGATAATTTCAGATCGTGATAGTAGGTTTACCTCGGAATTTTGGAAATCTCTACAGAAAGCAATGGGAACAGAATTAAGTTTGAGTACAGCATATCATCCGGAGACTCATGGACAAAGTGAAAGAACGATTTAAACATTAGAGGATATTCTTCGAGCGTGTGTGATTGACTTTGGAAATAGTTGGGATAGACATTTTCCATTGGTTGAATTTTCGTATAATAATAGTTATCATGCTAGTATTAAAGCCGCATAATTTGAAGCTTTGTATGGACGTAAGTGTAGATCTCCAATTTGTTGGAGTGATGTAGGAGAGAGTCAATTAACTGGACCTGAAATGATTTTTGAGACGTCTGAAAAGATTGTGCAAATTAAGAAGGGTTTGTTATCTGTCAGAAGTAGACAAAAGAGTTATGCTGATACTAGGAGGAAACCGTTAGAATTTGAAGTAGGAGACATGGTTATGCTGAAAGTATCGCCACTGAAGGGAGTGATTAGTTTTGGAAAGAGAGGAAAGTTGAGCCCGAGATATATTGGACCATTTAATATTATTTAAAGGATTGGATTGGTTGCTTATAAGTTAGAGTTGTCGGATGAACTTAGGGCTATTCATAACACTTTTCATGTGTCTAATCTGAAGAAGTGTTTAGCAGAAAGGGATTTGGTGATTCCATTAGAAGAATTTCAACTTGATGATAAGTTGCATTTTATAGAGGAACCTGTAGAGATTATGGATAGGGAAGTTAAGAAATTGAAGCATAGTAGGATTCCGATTGTGAAAGTGAGATGGAATTCTAGACGTGGACCTGAGCTTACCTGGGAACGTGATGACTTATTTAAGGATAAGTATCCTAATTTGTTTTGAGAGGGGTAAGCGTCGAGACGTCGCTCTCTTTAAGAAGGAGGGGATGTGATAACCTGAAATCGAGGTCATTGTCTAATCTTATTTTACGACTATTTTTGAAATTTTTGATGAGCTTGAATGATTTTTGTTTTTGAAGGTTTAAGTTTAAACAGATGTTAGGAGACTTATATTTTATCTTTAATTAGTACAAGGAGTATTAGCAAGCGTGATGTCGACGGATGCCCAATATTTTATGTTTTATTGTCGGTTGTTCAATGTTTATTGTGACAATCCGTCAATTTACGATTGATATTTTATTCTCAAATATTATTTGAAAATATTATTCTAATGATAAAATATGAACTCACTTATTTTTGGGAAGAAATTTGGATTTACGTCTTGGAGTAGCATCGACTACGTTTAAACCGGAGGATTCAACGTTACGTGCTTACGTTTACATACATCGTCCTTGGTGACAGTCCGACATTTCAGAAAAATAAATTTATCCGTGAATATTATTTTGGAGTTTTAAATTTGTGTTGGTTCATAAACTCACAAATTTACGAGAAGAGACTAGGACTTACGATTTTATTTTAACGTCCTTTACGACTAAACCGGAAACCCTAGGATTACGTATTTACGTTTTCGAACTCCGTTTTTGATGAGACTATTTTTATTGGATTCGTTTTGTGACGTTGATTCATAATTTATAAAAAAGTTTTTCATAAAACGACCCGAGGGCACGCAAATCAAGGAAACTAGAATCGAGGAGTACCCGTAAATACATGGGATGAGACAAGTGGGACACTTGTCCCACCCCACTCCAAAACCGGCCACAATATAGCCATAAAATAACTTGTTGTCAAGTTATTAACATGTATCTTACACATGTCCATATTAGCTTAACTATTAAGCCAAGCTACAACAAAACCACAAACACAAACCATGGTTTTCATTTGCAACATGCAAACAACCATCAAAACTCTCTCTACTCTCTCTTTGCCGTCCCAAATACTCCACAAAAACACCATCATTGATCAAAATTTAACCATAAACATGTGTTATAATTAACATATGTTAATCTCCATTCAAAAAGATGAAGATTGGTGCAACTTATAACATCCAAGGAGAAGTTTTCATGGAGTAGGAGGGCTGATTTTCCACAAGTTTCTAGGAAGAATGGTGGTCATGAAGGTGGTCTTGGTGCATCATAAGTTTCTCCATCCAAAACCATGCCAAACTCATAACCTACATCAAGTTGGTGGTATAAAGATTGTCCTCCTCAACTTCTTGTTATTTTGATTATGTAAACATGTATTTTATTTCCTATTGTATATATTTATGATGATTATATGATGATAAAAATGTTATGTGGGGATTTGTTGTTGATAAACATGGATAAAAAGGTGAAAAACCATAAGAAACAAGGTTAAAATCTTGGTTAAATTTAATGGCTGTATAAAACAGTAAAGAAGTAAGTCATAAACTGATAAAATGATGAAGTGGAATAGATTTACAGTAAGCTATGGGCCTTGTACACATGTGAGAGTTGGCCATGCAATGGAATCAAAATAATAAGTGAGATATGATCAAAACAAGTTTAGGGTATAAATCTGAAGTTACTGTTTTGGACGATTTTTAGAAAATACTTAAAGATGATTCAACAGTAGCTATAGAAGAGTTAAATGTAGCAAATATCATCTAGTTTATGTGATAAAAATTTGAGCTTCTATCTCCATGTAGAACTCAAGATATGGCAGTTTTGGTGAAGATGAAGTTAAAAATCAGATTTTTGGAAATTAAAGAATAATACTATTATATAAGCACTCACATTTTAATATATAAAATGTAAAATAAAAACCCACTAACTTATAAAACTTATTTATATAAATATATAAAAGGTGTAATAAGTGTATAAATGATAAAAATAGAAACTTGTTAAGTTTTATAAGTTATAAAACTATAAACATGATTTTTACGACTTTTTCGGCTATTGCCGTAAAATTAACGTTTTTATTAAATAAAACTTAGATGGTTGGACCCGTCTAATGTAAACTTTATAAAACTTATATACTGATATATAGACATGTATAACAAGTAAAAACCAATAAAACCCGAACTTTAGGGCATACGGCCATTAACGAGCTAAGTAAACATATTGGACTAATAATTGGACTAAATAAGATATAAACTTGTAAAAAGAAATTATTGGGCTTAACCCATTTGGGCCCAACATGGAAAGTATACATACTGATAAAATAAGTATAACAAGGATTAAAACAAGTTAAGGAACTTATAATAAGTTTATTGGGCATAAAACACGAAAATGGGTAAAACTAGTAAACTAGTATAAAAGTTATCGACATATAACACTAAAAGGAGTAAATGAGAATATGTAAACCCACTTGATCATCATATATATACAATCATCATATGTATACATAATTGATATTTTTATAAAGTCATTGGACATGAGTCTAAGACCGATTATTATTCATATAGGTTTCCGTGATTGAAGCACGTACCGTACGTCCGAGTTGCCGATAACCCGCTTTCCCACATCAACGTGAGTTCATAGCCTCGCACTCTTTTAAATGTTTTATAAATGCTTTGTAAACCCGCGAGGGAGATAACATGTTAGTTTTTATAAAGGTTTGGACACCATTTGTCCCGATTGTTTGTTTATTGATTTTGGACCTGAATAATTGAATGACCCGATTGTACGACCCGATAAATGATTAAAGGACCCGATAGATGAAATCAAATGGATTATTAAAGTTAGTTTATGTCACTAAAAGTCCCATTAGCATGAATTGTGAACTACCAGGAGTTGGTAGACGCTTATGCATTTAATAGTACTATTTGGGGACGATCACCCCAGTTCGCGCCTTGACGGTTGATCCCCGTCGTGCCACATTGATTGGTAAGCGAATTAATGTATGAGAAGATTTCAATAGCGTGACATTTGTGACGACACGCTACTTTAGATGGGCAAAAATTGGTATCGGGTTAGCTACCCGTTGTTGGTTTAGTAAGGTAACAATGTCATGCGGCTTATAATAATCCGAATTAACAAAATAATAATAGACGCTCCGAATTACGATGTATTGCCTGACTAGCAATACAGGGTCATACTATTGTTATTATGATTGTATTTTGGTTTTCATAACCATATTCATATAACGGTTTTTGTTTTCATACAGCGTCATAAGACGTATTGTATGATGTTTTTACGACATTGGCTCGTATAATGATTTTTAAGGCAAATGCCTATATTATGATTTTAGATAAGGATTTGTATAAAATGATTTTGGCTATTTTACGGCCTATTACAATGATTTGTACGAATTGATTTTTGGTACTAATTTTATACCAAAGTTATATTGATGGAATTTATTAAACTCTATGAATTCACTCGGCGTTATCGCTGACCTTTTCTTTTAACATGTTTTATCTCAGGTACTTGAAGGTAATTCTCGGGAAGTCGACAAGAATTTATGGCCCGCACTTAAAACAATATTTTCCATTCAAATACTTTGTGAAACTTGTATGAAATGTAATGACTTGGGACCGATGTAACTTTGATGTTTATGAATGGAAATGCTTTATTAATAAACGACGCGATTTTTATGCGTTGTCTATGATGTGAGTAATGTGCTATCCCGTAACACCAACTAGTCTTCCGCTGTATTGAGTTGTATAAATTTGGGGGTGTTACAGTTTGGTACCAGAGCTCTCGTTATAGAGAACGAAAGATTTTTAAAACTAAGGTTTTGAATAAAACATTTCAAATTCTTTTAACTAAAAACATTTTTCTAAAAATGTCTAAAAATCTTTTGACTATAACGGTGCCGAAGAATTCCCGAGTTACCGACAAGGCCAAGACTGAGAAGTGTTATTTTAACACATATATATAATTTGGATTATATATATATATGATGTAATTTTATTACATGATTGTTTGATGATTGTTTTAATTTTTATACGAGGTATTTATACGACGTCGATTGTCACAAGTAACCCTAAATCCCCTAGTAAATTAATCGAAGCTATTCTCGTAGGAATTCTAACTATCCTAGATCTAAACCAAGTTGTGGATATTTATGATCCCAACAAATGGCTGATATTCATAGAAGTGTAGATATTAGTTGATTGTGATATTGAAAAAAAAAAGAATTGGCGAGATTAAATATGATATCGATGTCATGACGATCTTTTCTTATAGAGTGGAGTTTGACAAAACGTTACCACCTAGAAAGATGTCATGTGATTCGTTGTCACCCAATTCTTAAACTTGAAATCGAAAGGGTGAATGTTGCACTTGAGGCTGTTATTGGAACCATTACCCAAAAGCCTCATGCCACTAATACCTTTCCGAGAAGTCTAATTGAATGTGTGAGTCATCTCATACTAGTGACTCATTTGATAATTGTTGTTGTAAGAGATATAGGATTGGAAATTAAGTGTTGATTCATATTGAGATTGTATTGCCTTTACAAGGCCGAAAAATAAGATTGAAAGTATTGGAGATTGAGGTAGGATATCGAATTGAGTATAAAATTGGTTGAAACTTGAATAAATAAAAGTAAAACTTAACCCGTATGGAATATGAGATTGTTAATATAAGTCGTTAAGTTTTGTGATTAGATTATAAGGTTTTAATTGATTGTTGATTCGTGTTAAGGGTTGTTCCTAGGCCATTGTCCACTGACGAGGGTGCCCAATGTCCAATAAATAAATTGAAGAAATCTTCTTCTGAAATTGAGACCGATGGATCTTCTGGGACATGTGGAACACCTAATGACTCTTGTAGATTAGTATTCATTGTGGTATCTTTTAAAAATCCCTAACTTAACTGAGATATCAGTTGGTAGGATGAGTTCTGAGAATTGTATGACATAGTGACACGTAATATGTTACGATACAATTTTGACTTGTTGGTGATTAATGAAAAGACTACCTTTGATTGCTAAATTCTACATGTATCGATGTTATCTATCTCTTATTGCTTCATCCTAATGTTCGCATTAGTGATGCAACCATTGAACAAGTACTCATCTCGAATTAAGTTACGTTGTAGATTATTCTCTTTGTATTCCTGAGTGCCATCGAGATCATGAACCTCATGATTATTTGGTTAAGCTCATCTCCTATTATATTGTAGTTAGTCCTTGGTGAACAACTCTTCATCACTCTTTTGCAGATCACACATTGTTTTTATAAGATAAAACCGTATCCATTGAGAAAAATTGAATTTTCATCACTATGAGGATTATTTAAAGTAAGATTTATAAGTGATTGTTATCGAAATGAAGTTGTTCATAAAACATCCTGGAAAAACCTAATTGTTTTCCATGACAAAGAAAATCTTTGTAAATTTATTTTTGATCCTTATTTAAGAATTAAGCATGAAAATGTTTTTGTTATAAACATGATGATAAAATTTTGACGAACTGAGTATTGCATCGTTAATCTTGAAATTGTATATAGTTGCGCGCCTACATACAATTTAGAATGGACTATGCAAGACTGATTAGTAGTCACCGTAAAACTAATGAATAAGCACTAAATTTTCTTTGAAGATTGTGAAAGATTAAAATTTATGAGATCTGCAAGAAGTGAAAAACAAGGACATAATGTTAGGGACACCTACATATGTGCCTGTAGCATCTATTCTTCTGAGTCGAATTTACCCATCTGAGGAAATTGTCTTATTTGACAATTGACAATTCTTTCTTGTCCAATTCTTCCGTAGTGAGATTCTTAGGAAAAGTATTTGATTACCGAGTGTTGATGCCCGACTGGATGTATCGACGTTCCTATCATTTCTTATGATCTGATTTCATTTGAATGACCTGGGTAACGATCCGAGGAGCTTTCGAATGCGTACTCAAATTATGAAAACATGGGATATATTCATATTCGTTAAATGTTTTCATCTGTATCTGATTTGAAATTCTCTCGCATAGATTATGTGTTGACCTTACTCTTTTAATAGTAGTTGTGTATCCTAATATCCTTGAATTTGTGAAGGATTATGAGTTATTATTAGTCTTTTGAGAAGTTCACATCTTATCAACGGCCATAAAACTGGAAAGTTGGTAATGCTAGTAGAATAGATTGATTGATTATGACGTGACGACATTGTCTTAATTGATGGGAACTCGAGTAGAATTCCCCTAAATGATAAGATGCTGATTATCAAAAGTGATCTAAATAATTCTTGATGGATGATCATATCCTGTATTAAGACTTGAAATATTATCATGAATGGTTGTGAATTAGTTAGAGATATTGTAATCTAGAAGAACCTAATATGTATTTATTCAAAAGATGTTTCTATTATCTGAAACTTTAGGAGGTATTTATTGTGAATTACTTAGACTTTCGCCATTAAGGCAAGTTGAATTTGGTATTGATTATATTCCCGGTGTTGCACTTGTGGCTTGTACACTATACGTCAGCACCATCTAAATTAAAGGAATTACCGTACAACTGAGAAAGTTGTCGGAGAAAGATTTTATTATACCAAGCCTGTCATCCTGAAGAGCTATGGTGTTATCATTCCTTATATTTATAGATTACTGTGACTGAGTAAATTGACAATCGAAAACGATATCCATAACTCGAAATGGAAGATTTATTCGATCATTTACAAGGTTCTAGCGTATGTTTTAAAGATTTGATCCACGGCATGGCTATTATCAACTTCGCATCTGCGAAGAAGATTATCTATTCCAATCATCACATCTCTAACTTGTAATGAACATTATGAGTTCCACGTGATGTCGTTTGGATTGACCAATGCACATGTAGTATTCATAAATTAGGTGAATCACGTATGTAGGCTGTAATTTGATAAATTTTTGCTCGTGATCATTAAGGACCATTTGTTTGTACATAAGAATAAGGATGAGTTAATAATTATTAATAAGAATGCCCTGAATTGGCCGAACGATAAAAACCTGTACCTTGAATAATTAACGCTTAGGGATTAAAAACTTAATCCTTTACATAAAATGACCATTGGATTAATGACGATAAGATATATGTATATAGACTCTTCAAAAATTAAGAGCCCTTTCAAGACTTTGGATTTTTACCAAAAAGAAATGGAAATATGTTTTGACAATTGTTTTAACAAAGGATTTTAAGGGATTATTCCCTTATACACAAACCATTTAACTAAACTTCTGTTTAGGGGTAAATGTTTGTGTATACCTCAAGATAACCTAAGAGGGATTGAGGAAACCATTTAAACCATGACTTAAAATTTGAAACGACACTTTTTACTTTTTAAACTAAGAAAACTTTGACCAAAGTATAAACAAAGGTTTTTCGAACATTTACGAATCTCATTAAATATTTTCGATAAATCAGCAAAAATCTTAATAATTAAAGTCAAATTTATTTTGAACATTTTATTATAATTGGTCGAACTAAGAAATTTAAAATTTTTACGTTTACGTTTCATAAAAGTTAACTAATTATTATTTGATTACTTGTAATAAGTATCGACGCTTAAAACGCCGGATTGAGAAAAACTGATAAAAATGATAGATGAGACGAAACTGAAACTTAGAAAATATGAAGAAAGGTGAACGTAATTACTGACGCATAATATAGAAAGAATATCTGAGTGAATTGTGGACATGATAATTACATCATCATGAGAAGTGAATATAGATACTGACATATTATATAAAAAGGATAAAGAACCAATTAGGATATATTTCTTGATAATGAACGTGCAAAATAAATTGCCGAACAATGTAAAAGTAAACGATGTTTGTAAAAAGGATAATATAAATAATAAAAAGGGTTCGCGACTAATATGAACCATTAAAAAGTGAGAAGCCAATAGCGTTAAATGTTTTAAAGGGCCGTTTATGGTTGCCTAAATATGGAAGATTGTGAGATGTAGTCATATTGAAAACTTGTAAGTATAAGTATTCTATTTATGTCATTTATGACTAAAAGTATCTTTGTCTGAAGAGTTGTACTGATGGCGAATTAGGAAGGCAGACATCGCCTCATACCTTAGTAAACGTTTAGCTATTGCAAAGGTCATCATCTGAATTTGATTCGATTTGGGTCATCGTCGACAGACTGACCAAATCTGCTAATATCATTTCCATTAATGATAAATGCAAAAGAGTTATGTAAACATAGTGTGCCTGTATCGAACATCTATATCAAGATCCTCGCTTCGCATCGAATTTCTAGAGATTTGCTCAGAAATCATTGAGAACGAACCTTGATGAGAGTACTATGTACCACCCCAAATCGAAGGGATGAGGTAAAGTAACGATACAAGGCAATATAAGTGCTGTTTTGTGTTTGAATGATTGACCTTTGGTAATAGACCGTATAATCGTTTTCCTTTGGAGAGATTATCATTGATAATTATCGTATTAGGATTGAGATTGAATCTTGTTAGGATCTAAATCTTAGAGCATCTATAAGCAGGAATTGAGATGAAGACATCTGACATACACCCATTGTGAGTAGGACATGTCTTTTAGGTTTAAGGTTTCCTATAATGGCGAACCTAACCTTGCAAAATACCTGACCAGCGAGATCTGAAATGATTGTTGAAATTAGGATCTGAATATTGACTGCCGGTAGTAGGCAGGAGGTTATGTGAATATGAAATATAGATCTTGAAGTGCCAAATGGGTAGCGAAGTTATGCCACAATTTTTAACCTTGGAAAAATGAAATTCATGATCTGACAAATCATGGGATATAAGTCCCCGTTGTTTGGGACCACTGAGATGATGTAAAAGTTGGGATTGAAAGGCATATAAGCTGGATCTACCCTAGGACTTCAAAGACTGCGTGAATTATGTTTCGTATATCGAACTTGATGGAATATCTATCAAGTGAGAATCTGATTATTCTTAGTAAAGCTTAGATCGGAGAAAAGTTGCATTCATCAGAAACCCGTGAACATCATGGATAGAGAAAGTAAGTCAACATTTAGCCTGATCTTATTCCCGTAGTTATGTTTGCTGAAACTCGCGTATTGTAATGAATTGTACTTGTGAGAAAAGACCGAGTGTGGAGGAAATACCCACATGGCTTTAACTCTATAAGAAGCGAGTAGTAAGGTAAGATGATCTTTGAGGACAAAGATCCTGTTTAGGGGTAAATGCTGTGACAATCCGTCAATTTACGATTGATATTTTATTCTCAAATATTATTTGAAAATATTATTCTAATGATAAAATATGAACTCACTTATTTTTGGGAAGAAATTTGGATTTACGTCTTGGAGTAGCATCGACTACGTTTAAACCGGAGGATTCAACGTTACGTGCTTACGTTTACATACATCGTCCTTGGTGACAGTCCGACATTTCAGAAAAATAAATTTATCCGTGAATATTATTTTGGAGTTTTAAATTTGTGTTGGTTCATAAACTCACAAATTTACGAGAAGAGACTAGGACTTACGATTTTATTTTAACGTCCTTTACGACTAAACCGGAAACCCTAGGATTACGTATTTACGTTTTCGAACTCCGTTTTTGATGAGACAATTTTTATTGGATTCGTTTTGTGACGTTGATTCATAATTTATAAAAACGTTTTTCATAAAACGACCCGAGGGCAAGCAAATCAAGGAAACTAGAATCGAGGAGTACCCGTAAATACATGGGATGAGACAAGTGGGACACTTGTCCCACCCCACTCCAAAACCGGCCACAATATAGCCATAAAATAACTTGTTGTCAAGTTATTAACATGTATCTTACACATGTCCATATTAGCTTAACTATTAAGCCAAGCTACAACAAAACCACAAACACAAACCATGGTTTTCATTTGCAACATGCAAACAACCATCAAAACTCTCTCTACTCTCTCTTTGCCGTCCCAAATACTCCACAAAAACACCATCATTGATCAAAATTTAACCATAAACATGTGTTATAATTAACATATGTTAATCTCCATTCAAAAAGATGAAGATTGGTGCAACTTATAACATCCAAGGAGAAGTTTTCATGGAGTAGGAGGGCTGATTTTCCACAAGTTTCTAGGAAGAATGGTGGTCATGAAGGTGGTCTTGGTGCATCATAAGTTTCTCCATCCAAAACCATGCCAAACTCATAACCTACATCAAGTTGGTGGTATAAAGATTGTCCTCCTCAACTTCTTGTTATTTTGATTATGTAAACATGTATTTTATTTCCTATTGTATATATTTATGATGATTATATGATGATAAAAATGTTATGTGGGGATTTGTTGTTGATAAACATGGATAAAAAGGTGAAAAACCATAAGAAACAAGGTTAAAATCTTGGTTAAATTTAATGGCTGTATAAAACAGTAAAGAAGTAAGTCATAAACTGATAAAATGATGAAGTGGAATAGATTTACAGTAAGCTATGGGCCTTGTACACATGTGAGAGTTGGCCATGCAATGGAATCAAAATAATAAGTGAGATATGATCAAAACAAGTTTAGGGTATAAATCTGAAGTTACTGTTTTTGACGATTTTTAGAAAATACTTAAAGGATGATTCAACAGTAGCTATAGAAGAGTTAAATGTAGCAAATATCATTTAGTTTATGTGATAAAAATTTGAGCTTCTATCTCCATGTAGAACTCAAGATATGGCAGTTTTGGTGAAGATGAAGTTAAAAATCAGATTTTTGGAAATTAAAGAATAATACTATTATATAAGCACTCACATTTTAATATATAAAATGTAAAATAAAAACCCACTAACTTATAAAACTTATTTATATAAATATATAAAAGGTGTAATAAGTGTATAAATGATAAAAATAGAAACTTGTTAAGTTTTATAAGTTATAAAACTATAAACATGATTTTTACGACTTTTTCGGCTATTGCCGTAAAATTAACGTTTTTATTAAATAAAACTTAGATGGTTGGACCCGTCTAATGTAAACTTTATAAAACTTATATACTGATATATAGACATGTATAACAAGTAAAAACCAATAAAACCCGAACTTTAGGGCATACGGCCATTAACGAGCTAAGTAAACATATTGGACTAATAATTGGACTAAATAAGATATAAACTTGTAAAAAGAAATTATTGGGCTTAACCCATTTGGGCCCAACATGGAAAGTATACATACTGATAAAATAAGTATAACAAGGATTAAAACAAGTTAAGGAACTTATAATAAGTTTATTGGGCATAAAACACGAAAATGGGTAAAACTAGTAAACTAGTATAAAAGTTATCGACATATAACACTAAAAAGAGTAAATGAGAATATGTAAACCCACTTGATCATCATATATATACAATCATCATATGTATACATAATTGATATTTTTATAAAGTCATTGGACATGAGTCTAAGACCGATTATTATTCATATAGGTTTCCGTGATTGAAGCACGTACCGTACGTCCGAGTTGCCGATAACCCGCTTTCCCACATCAACGTGAGTTCATAGCCTCGCACTCTTTTAAATGTTTTATAAATGCTTTGTAAACCCGCGAGGGAGATAACATGTTAGTTTTTATAAAGGTTTGGACACCATTTGTCCCGATTGTTTGTTTATTGATTTTGGACCTGAATAATTGAATGACCCGATTGTATGACCCGATAAATGATTAAAGGACCCGATAGATGAAATCAAATGGATTATTAAAGTTAGTTTATGTCACTAAAAGTCCCATTAGTATGAATTGTGAACTACCGGGAGTTGGTAGACGCTTATGCATTTAATAGTACTATTTGGGGACGATCACCCCAGTTCGCGCCTTGACGGTTGATCCCCGTCGTGCCACATTGATTGGTAAGCGAATTAATGTATGAGAAGATTTCAATAGCGTGACCTTTGTGACGACACGCTACTTTAGATGGGAAAAAATTGGTATCGGGTTAGCTACCCGTTGTTGGTTTAGTAAGGTAACAATGCCATGCGGCTTATAATAATCCGAATTAACAAAATAATAATAGACGCTCCGAATTACGATGTATTGCCTGACTAGCAATACAGGGTCATACTATTGTTATTATGATTGTATTTTGGTTTTCATAACCATATTCATATAACGGTTTTTGTTTTCATACAGCGTCATAAGACGTATTGTATGATGTTTTTACGACATTGGCTCGTATAATGATTTTTAAGGCAAATGCCTATATTATGATTTTCGATAAGGATTTGTATAAAATGATTTTGGCTATTTTACGGCCTATTACAATGATTTGTACGAATTGATTTTTGGTACTAATTTTATACCAAAGTTATATTGATGGAATTTATTAAACTCTATGAATTCACTCGGCGTTATCGCTGACCTTTTCTTTTAACATGTTTTATCTCAGGTACTTGAAGGTAATTCTCGGGAAGTCGACAAGAATTCATGGCCCGCACTTAAAACAATATTTTCCATTCAAATACTTTGTAAAACTTGTATGAAATGTAATGACTTGGGACCGATGTAACTTTGATGTTTATGAATGGAAATGCTTTATTAATAAACGACGCGATTTTTATGCGTTGTCTATGATGTGAGTAATGTGCTATCCCGTAACACCAACTAGTCTTCCGCTGTATTGAGTTGTATAAATTTGGGGGTGTTACATTTATCGTTTTCAATGTTTTCTTTTAATGACGTGTTAAGTCGAGTCGAGAGACGATATTATTATATTTGAGATACGTTTAAACTTTTGAGAAGTATTTTTATGAAACCCGAGTCTCGTGAATATTTTCAAAATTGACTAATAGTCATTTTTGCTTTTTTGCTAACTATTTTAATTTTGGACCAAAACTATACCAAATTTGCAAAACTAGCCCTTGGACCACCATATAAAAGGCCATTTTTTACCAACTTTTCTCATGGTAACATAGTTAACAAAAACATCATCACCCTCCTCCTCTTTCTTTTTTTAGGCGTCACCTACACCACCACCTAAACATAATTTTCATTCAAAATTTACTTTGATCTAAGCTAAAATAAAACAAGACCCTATCTTATAATTTGAAGGAGATTCTATTGGTACTAATTTGAGCAACATGCATGAAGTTTGAATTTTTGGTTAAGAATTAGGGTTGGTAGGTTATATGGATGATCATACATGTGTTATTTGATATGATCAAGTGATGATCATGTTGTTTTTACTAAAAACTTGTTTTTGATTCTTGGGTTTTTAATTTGAAGATTGATACAAGTGTTACGGTTAGGATATGTTGTTATTATGGGCTTAGGATGATGATAAAAGTGGTTGAATTTGTTCAAAATATGATTTCATGTAAGATTTTAAAGGGTAATTTAGGGCAGTGGGTAAAAGGCTGTTTTTGATGCCTTATGTTTTGAAAATTGTTAAAATAATTAGATAGAGTTATGGAGATTTTGGTTATCTTCGTTTGGCGTAAAGTAGAGCATCTAGCTCCAAACGAGCGAGAAGTTATGATAGTTTGATTATTTGTGTACCGGGAGACGAGTACCGGCACAATATGTAGTTGTTGTGGATATTTGGATCGAATATCGGGGACTATAGAATGAGTTTTGAAATGAGTCAAAGACTGATATAAAAGTGTAAACCCTAGATTGTGAGTCTATATTCAGACCTAAGTGTCGGTTTTGTAAATGGAGTCGTTTATAGAAGTTAAAATGGTTGTATGAGTCGATGACGTGAAAAGTCCGGTTTTTGTGAAACAAAGATGTGTCGGGCAGGGGGTCTTAGAAGTAAAATCATTTGATAAACTTTTTGGAGGAGTTTCTATAGATAGTAAGTGAGTTCCTCGAGTCGTTTCATAAACGTTTGACGTGTTTAAGTGGGGTAAATGAGCTAGTACATTTGGTATGTGCCGGTAGATTTTTATCAAAAGAATAGAGTAATAAAGTAAATTTGTAGAAGAGTATAATAGTATCACTTGTATCGTTTTCTTTGAAGTTTTTCGTGATTTTATGATTTTTAGTTTGATATTCTTATGTATCGTTTATTACTCGAGTCTATTATTAATGAACACGCCTTGTTTGATAGGTTGCGTTTCTCGTGTTAGAAGGGCATCACTTATCATAGATGATCATCTTGCTAGGTCTCTTATACTAAGGTGAGTCTGTAGCCTCGCTTTTCATGCTAGCTACTAAATGTTTTAATACACGCGAGGGGGATACATGCTATTTGAAAATAAATGAACACAAGTCATGATTAATTGTTTGGACCCAAATGTTGCCTATGTTGCCTTGAATTGTATTGAGTACCTTGTTGCTAAAGACCCTAATTTCATGAACCGTTAACTATGTTCTGACTTGATGTTGTGAGTTGGGAATAGCCGCTTATTCAAATGATAGTACTATTTGGTTAACCACCCTATCTGAGACCAGGGCATTACGTTGAGTAACCTCTCGGAAGGATAATTTACGAGAATGAGATTTTGGTATATATCTAGCAACTAAGACCCTAGAGGGGCCACGGTTTTATCTAGCCATGCTGGTATGTAGCGTGGGTGACTAATTGGTTAAGGGTCGGTGTCATGAGCTTAAATACAATTGTATAGCTTCAGATATAAGATGATTTGCCTTGATATAGATTGTGTGCACGACAATTCTATAAATTGATTACGATTAATTTTCTTCTTGTGTTCAAATGTGATTTGTTAAACCTATGGACTCACTCAACATTGTTGTTGACTCGTTTAAGCATGTGTTTCAGGTAATCGAAGGTGATTGATGGCGGAGCATTGCTGTGGATGTTGTGGGTTGGCTTTTGAAGTGTTAAGGTCTAAAACAATTTCTATCCTTTTACTATTGAACAATTAGTCTAATGTTTATGTACTGTACTAAAACTTGTTGGTTTGATGGTCGATATCCGTGGGGACTAAATGCTTTACTCAGGTGTTGTTTTAGTACATTATGGGATGAAAATTATGTTTTAGACAATGTGTGAAATTTTATTTATATTCTATGTGCAAACGTCTCTTTTGAGTTGTTCGATATACCTTGTGTGATGATACTTGTGTTTAGCACCCAATTGTGTATTTTTGTTGCGCAATGTGTGGGGGTGTTAATGATTGGTAATCAGCGCTACAAGTTATAGAGAACTAGGTCGATTTTGAAAATTGTCCTATACTATAACTTGTATTGATGTGATTGAAACTGTGTTGAGTGCTTGTCATTATCATATTTTATTTTTGCGAGCATTGCATAAACAACATTTTCATTGCATTGGATACCATGGGTTACGTATAACATTTTCAAAGCATGAGATTGCATTTATAATTTTTAAGAATGACCTTAAGTATCCTTGAACCCCTATAATTATAGAAAAATGGTTGATATACCACATGATGATGATTGGATTGAGATGAATGATATAGTAGGAGATACGGAAGTAGATAATTTTGGTGCTAGTGATGATGATGAGCCTTATAAATATCTGGATGATGGGATTGCTCCTGATGCAGTAGGACAGACTGAGCCCGAAGTGATTCAAGGTAGTTATGTGCCGAAAGCTAATGTGGTGCCACCGACTGTTCAAAGTTGTTAGCGACCAATTGTACGTTCTTCTATGCCTACATGTGATGGTTACTTGAGTAGTTTGCCTAGGGTTTCCCGTGTTAGAAATGATTTCTCTATGAATCAAGCAACGCTGCTAGTGCCCGATGTATCCATGATGACATAGCTAAGGTGTGCTGTCCAGGTCCCAGGTCTTATGAAGATATTTATTGGTTTCTTAAAAAGATTGATAGGTCTTTTTTTTAGGGTAAAGGGACAAAATTCCCCGGTAAAATATATTAAACCCAATACATTAAGTACAATGAAATACGGCTGAAGTACCGTATTAACCTCAAGCAAGAGCTCGAACTACCAAGATCTTATGACATGCCATAGATCAATAATACATACCCTAGAACACCTATGGGGATAAACCACCTAAGGGTACAAAGACACACAACACAACAACTCATAAGGAGAAAAGCATAGAATCCGATAGTCTCCATTGTTGGGCGAGAACATCAACACTCCTAGTATGCTTCCAACGACAAGACATTAGCTTGAGCCGAATAACATTCAACACAGCCTCAATAACTTTATTTGTAGATCTCTTCTTCTTCCAAAACAAACGATTATTACGTTCTTGCCAAATGGAGTAGAATGTCGCAACCAATACTAACTTCGCCACAACACTACGAGAAGACTTCTTCATAGCAAACGGGATAATGCCATTAATAATATGATCAATCATATCTCTCGAATTCACAAGACCAGCCATGGCGTTCACTCCATCCTAAACCTTAGATGAGAAGTTGCATTCAAAAAATAAGTGTTCGTGAAAATCTGGATGAAGCTCACACAATGGGCACCTTAACGAAGCAGCATCAACATGATCCCAAGACATTAATCCATCCTGAGTCTTCAACCGACGCTTAATGACAAGCCAAAGTAGCAATGCATGTCGAGGAATACAGACCGCAAACCAAACCACATGATACCACACGACCTTCTCACCACGAGGCCTTAGAACTGCCCAGACAGATTGAGTGGAAAACTCCTTAACTGTGCCATGAGTATCTCGCCAAACAATGGAATCATTAGAACCAACATTCAAACGTGGATCAGGAATTTCACCAAGCATAGGGTATTTGTTTAACCAAGTTGTAGGCCACGAGAGATGATCAACAACCATCAGTTCACTAACTGTTGTATTTTGATTAAACCCCTCACGGTAGATGTCCCTAATCGATATAATGTTGTCCAGCGGACTATGTAGACACCAAGAATCTTGCCATGCACGTGTCATGGTACCATCTCCAAGTTTATGCCAAACAAAATGACAAAGGATTGGACGAAGTTGCAAGATTTTACGCCAACACCAAGTGCTATTGCCCCGAATAGGAACTTCCCAAAAACTCCTACCTCGAAGCTTATACGCTTGAATCCACTGCACCCATAAAGACTCCTTGCACGTAATAATCTTCCACACATGAGTAACCATTAGAGATTGATTAAAAGGCTCCAATCTTCTAATACCAAGACCACCTTCAGTTTTTGGGAGGAAAACAGCTTCCCACGCCACCTTATATTTACCCCTGCTCGACCTACCTTGACACCATAAGAAGCTATGCAAGAGTTGTTCAATATCATGCATTACTCGGGCCGGTAGAATGAACACCGACACCCAGAACACATGAAGGGAGTTAAGAATAGACCCAATAAGTTGAAGACGACTCGCTTTAGACAGAGCTTTGTTCTTCCAGTCATCAATTCTGTTCTCCACTTTCTGAACAAGCTCCTTGCATTCACGATAAATCAGTCGAGATGAAATCAATTGGACACCCAAATATTTGACCGGCAGCCTTCCTTCCTCAAATGGTAAAACTTGAAGAATAGACAGCTTAACATGGTTCAATACATTACAGAAGTATGCAGTACTTTTCGGCAAGCTAGGAACAAGGCCCGAGGCCAATTTAAATTCATCCAATGCTTCAATAATCACATTAACCGATGCCACATCTCCATGGGTGAATATATACAGATCATCCGTAAAACATAGGTTTACCAACTCCAATTGCAAACAATAAGGATGATAATCAAAAGAATCTGAATCCCGAACCTTCCGTCTGATCATTAATGTCAAAACTTCCATGACAAGCGTAAACAAGTATGGGGATAGAGGATCCCCCTGACGAAGCCCACGTTTACCATGAAAGAAACCATGGAGAGAACCATTTATACTAATAGAGTAGGAAGCAGTAGACACACACTCCATTATCCACTTAATAAGACGGGCATGAAAACCAAAACCGGACAGAATTGTACTAAGGAAGCTCCAATCCACCGTGTCATAGGCTTTTTCAATATCTACCTTAAACGCACATCTTGAAGGGCCGCGATCCAAGTGGTAGTTATGCATTAATTCCTGAGTAAGAAGAAAATTGTCCGATATGCTACGCTCTGGAATAAATGCAGATTGGTTAGGGCTAATCAATGACTTAAGGCTCTCCTTCATTCGGTTAGCAATAATTTTCGTGATTACCTTGAAGATAACATTGCAACACGAGATAGGTCGAAAGTCATTCACACGCTTAGGATCACTTACCTTCGGAATGAGGGCAAGTATAGTATGGTTAACTTCCCGAAGCAATTTCCCATTAACAAAGAATTCCCGAACCGCAAGACTAACATCCGAACCAACAATATCCCAAGCCTCCTTAAAGAAAGCCACAGTGTACCCATCTGGACCCGGAGCCTTATCATTACCCATCGAGAAGATAGCACCTTTAATCTCCTCGTCAGTAATATCATTAACTATCTCCAATGCTTCCCCCTTAGTCAGCCGCGTATGAAAAAGTTCATGTTGATTAAGATTAGACACAATACTCGGCTCACCAAGAAATTGGTCATAATGATTAACAAAAGCAACAGCCACTTGATCATTAGCAAACAAATCGCCATCAGCACTGGAAACAACATCAATCCGATTTCTACGAATACGACTTTTTACAGCCTTATGGAAATAGGCAGAGTTAGCATCCCCGTCACGCAACCAATCAATTTTAGCTTTTTGTCGAAGAAATCTATCCTCCAACAGACACGCTTTATTAAACGCTTGAACATACATAGCTTCCTCCTCACGTAAGACTGGATTAAAAGGATCCCTGTCTAAATCTTGTTGAACAGTATCTAATTCCAGTCGAAGTTTGGTAACATTCTGGTGCAGATTGCCATGATCATATAGAAGCTTCCTCAAAGGTTTCTTTAATGCTTTCAGCTTATGTACAAGCTTGAACATATGGAAACCAGAAACCGACGAATTCCACCTTTCAGAAACTATAGTCTTGAAGTTGTCATGCAAAACAAAGGTTGTTTTCTGACCTTCACCACAGTAGGCATACAAAGGACAGCCGGAGCATGATCCGATATCCTATAAGGTCGAAAAATTTTATAGGTCTTTTTTTGAAAGTTATGTATTTGAAACCCGTTAGTTCGTTAACTTGGCCTTTAGTTTAACATTGTTGGTCCCTTAGCTAACTATCATCATATCATCATCATCTTCAATGTACCACCACCATCCAAAATCATAACCTTAAACCCATAAAATCATAACCCAAAAACCCAGAAAATCAAAAAACAAAAACCGAGAAATGGTCTTGACTGTTATCTTCTTTTACATTTCTGATGATGTCTAACGGTTTGACTTGAAGATCTATGCTCTTTCCAGGGAGGGTCTTGACTGTTATCGGCATAAATCCCTTTGATTTACGCATAAGTGTCAAGACAGATCCATCGTTGATGTAAAAGTTAACAAGGGTAATATTGTCATTAAGAACCATAACAATCAAACCACATTGAACATCATTGATGTAAAACTCATCCTTGATGTAAAATTCAGTTAAGGGACAGTTCCATCCTTGATGTAATGGTTTTACATTGATTTAAGGTTTTGATTTTCTTGGATGTATGTGGCTATAAGTAACTAAAAGTTTTGATTTTCTTGGATGTATGTGGCTGTAAGTAAACTGGGTACCACCATTTACATCAGTGCCCTAGTGTTACCCATCTTTGGATGTATGTGGCTGTAAGTAAATAAAAGTCTACTGTTTTTTTCTTCTTACAATTATCATAACACTATTTATCACATGTTCTTAGTTTAAGGTTATAATTTTTTGGGTTTAAGGTTATGACGAAGACTCTCCTACATAAAATGTATCGTACTTTATTTATTTTCCTTTCTCGTTCTTTTGATATGTCAACGACATGCGATAAACTGTTGAAGTTTACCAACTGTGCATCGGTAGTTGGAAGACAATTCCATTTGCCGTCTTCGTTTATTAAAGTGAGGAGTCCTCCTTGCTTGACCCGATCTTCTTTTATCAACGATGGTTAAACGACAGATAGACCTAGTTGATGTTTTTGTGGTAAACCCTTGCCTTTTATTTGTTTTTGTAGTATGTGATCTGGTCGAGTGATCGTAAGTTGTGAGAACTTGAGACTAAATTGTCCAGTGACGTCCGATCATGGAGAACATGTGCCGTGTAATATATTTTTTTACTGTGAACGGCGATGCTTATTGAGATTTTGACTACGTTTGGGACGGTAGTGAGATGGTGTTCTTGTAATATATTTTTTTTGGGTATAGATCCGCGTATGAGCATCCTGTGATGACATATGTATGCATTTTATTTCTTTTTGGATATGCATCCATGGCTAGTAAGCTTGTGAACCTTCTTTAAGTTGCAATTTTCTTTTGACTGGACTCATCCGAAATCCCGTCAAATATTCTTATTTTATCATGGATTGGCTGATTAGCAAGCAAAATTTAACTTGATGAACTTATTTACTTGGCATGGTTTGGCTATTTTGCAAACATGTCGTGATGCGATTGTATATGCTTCATTATGGTTTTTGTGTTTGATTGAATTGTGATGTACTCGAGTGAGTTATGTATACGTCGAATGATTTCCGTATAGGTGAATTCGTTTTTGACGAACTAGGTTTGTATGTACGTAATATTGCAATAAGGTTATTTCGTACGACTAGCATTAATTACTTCGTATCGTATATTCTAAACGTTCTAGATGGGGTTATGTGCGACCCGTGCGATTTTCTTTTATGAATAATTAGCTTTATGAGACTGATGGACTAAGTGAAAGGACGATTCGAATGTTAGAAGACATGCTCAGAGCATGTGTGTTTGATTTTGGTTGTAGTTGAGATCGAGGCGTGTCCTTGATAGAATCCTTGTACAACAACAATTACCATGCTAGTACTAAAGCTGCCCCATTCGAATTGTTGGGTGGAAGAAAGTGTAGATCACCAGTTGGATGGAGTGAAGTAAGGAAAATTCAGTTAATGGAACTAAAATGATTCAAGAAAATACGGAAAGGATTGTGAAGATTGAGGGTCATTTGTTAACAGGGAGAAGCTGTGAGAAGAGATGTGTTGATAACCGTAGGAAGAATTTGGGAATCTGAAGTGGAGATCATGGATCGAGATGTTAAGAGATTGAAGCAGGGTATAATACTCATTGGGAAGGTGTGATGGAACCCGAGACGTGAACCGAAGTCCACATCGGAACATGAAGACCCCATTAGGAAGAAGTACCCTCATCCTTCTAGTAGTACAAAATGCGAGTATAAGAACCGGAGAGCGTCGGGACGTCGCTCCCTTAAGAAGGGGAGGATGTGATACCCCAAACCCAACGTCATTTATTTTACCCTAATTTACGTATATTTTTTAGATTTTTAAGAAATTTTGTTTGTTATATATTTGATGGTTCAATTTGAAACCAATAAATGAGACTTAATATTTATGTTTGACAATTTAAGAAGAACCGATAACGACTACGATACCGACGGATGCCCAAAATTTATCTTTTAATTTTCGATTGATCGATATTTGAGTTTCGATCTTTTTATTTTTATTACGTGTTAAGTCGAGTCGGAACCATATGAATATTCGTTTTGTGTGCGTTTAGACAACTTAAAAATATTTTGAGGTAGTCGGGACGAAACCCGACTCTCGTAAATTTTCAAAACCGACTAGCTAACTCATTCCCGCTCTTTAAAACTTGTTTTGCAACAAAGGCCAAAATAAGACTATAATTACACATTTAGTCCCTCCACCACTATATATAAACCATTTTTTTCACACACACTCTCATTTTAACACTCCAAAATTTTTGTCTCCCCTTTTCCTTCTCTCTAACCCACGGCTCAACACCACCATCACAAATCCACCACCAAAATTCGATTTTTGGAAAATCTAAGCAATGAAATGTTTATATCACCAAGATAAGTAAATCCCACCACAAATTTACAACATGCAACAACATTTTTTCAAGATTCAATTTTTGAAATTTTTTTAAAAATATCATGTTTTGATTTAATTAAATTCGTGGGTTTGTGTTTAATTTTGTTTAGAATTAACCCATTGAAGTATTCAAGCTTGGAGCAAATATTTCTTGGTTATTTTAGCCCCAAACCCATGAAATTTATGGGGAGGTTTGGGTGTTCTTGGTGTTTTGATCCATTTAATCATTGTAAGGTTCCATTGTTGTTGTTATTATTATTTTAGTCATTTTCATTTGAGTGCGTGCATTTGTTTATAATTTTTGGTAAATTCATATTGATCATACAAGTGAATCTAAGGATTAGGAGTTGTTAGGGATGATGAATATAGGCTATTAGAAGTGTTGATGATGTTAAAAATTGGTCAAAATGAGTTTTTATGTGATTTTGAAAAGGGTGTTTTAGGTCAGAAACTTTAAGGCTATTTTTAGTATAGTGGATTTTTATTAAGTGTTGAGATGATGGGATATTGTTGTAGAGCTTCTTTCTAGCTTCGTTTTGGTATAAGATAGAGCTTATGACTCCAAACGAGTCAAAAGTTACGCTAGTTTGAATTTTCGTGTACCGGGAGATGAAAGTCGACATAATCCGAAATTATGTTCGATTTTAGGTCAAATCTCGGGGACAATAAGTTAAGTTTTAAAAATGATTAGAGGCTGTTATCGGGGTATGAACTTAGCATTTGAGTCTATTTTCATAATCAAGTGTCGTTTTTGTAAATGGTGTTGATCCCAAACTTAGATCGATTTAGCTTTATGTATACGAGATTAGATCAAGTAATACACTTAGAGAAACCTTTGTATATGCTTATGATAATCTAAGTGTTATACGGAATTAACACTTAAACAAGAACACAAAATGATATAAACAAACTTTCACTTTGATTAATGATATCAAACTTGCTTACAATGAAAGTAGTTTACGAATGAAAACTTATATAAAACATTAACCTAAAGGTCTTCTTTTATAGACATAAGAAGCCTTGTACAATAATCTACGTATCAACTATTCAAGGTAAAAATAAATATAGAAAATACATTGTTGTTCCTATCTTTACTAGAAGTAATCTAAAATACAATAAACGCGTAGAGTATATCTTTCCATCAGTGCTTGTCTTCAATGTGTCAACGCTTGACTTTATCTTGTCAACGCTTGAGCTGTCAGAGCTTGTTTTACTCTTGTCAACGCTAGTTTTACTCTTGTCAGCGCTCAAGTGATCTGGCCTTAATTTATTCCCAACATTCCTCCCCTAAACTTGATATCCACTCTTATGATCAAGTTTCTGAATAAGCATTAAGGACTAGGAGGAATCTTACAAACCTTCTCATATTGGTAATAAATAAATCTAATCAAATCTTTTGCCACGTCACTTGAATAATCAATCTCCAGCTGAGTGTCCTTCATCTTCTCCAAAATAGCCTTGGATATGAAATACTGACCATCCACAAGTAGATACTCAGCAAACTTTGTAGAACTCAAATGGTAAACACCAGCAGCTGAATATAATCTCCATTGAAGACCACTGAGGTCATCTTCAAGATCCTTCCAAATAGCAGGATCCTCATCTTTTGGTCCACACATACTTTTGAATGTGGACCACAGTTTTATTCCATTAGCTGAAGTTGGTGCTTCAGCCTCATACTTGGTCTCCACCAACCTCCAAAGTTCCACCAAGTCTTCTCTATCCCAACTTGCAAACAAAGATATGAGAGTGGTAAAAGTGTGTACCTCTTTACCATATCTGCCAATCTTCCAAAACCCACATTCATCTTCTTCATAGCTCACAATTAGGTTCCTGGAATCTAATGGTAACACTTGCACCATATCTGAAGCTTCTAATGGTGAGAGCTTGAGGCTCTTTCTTATGACTGCTTTACTTGGATATAGTGGATCCATATCTTTGGGAAACTCAAGAGAAATTCCCTTCTTTACTGGTCTGGGAACAAACATAGCTTTCTTGAGCTCCATTTCTTCTGCAAGTTCTTCCTTTCTTTCATCAGAAACAAGTCTGAGAGTGTTTTGCTTCCTGCATTCTCACCCAAATGAGATATGCCTTGCATTCCAACTCATCAAATGTCAATGCCCTCAATTTCTGATAAGTCCATCCAACTCCATGACATCTGAGCAACATGAAGTATAGCTCCCTTCTATCCCTTTTCAATTCTGAGAGAATATTGCTTGCCTTGTGTTTCAAAATTACCTGGCAATCCTTCTGAACTCTAAGAAGAATCTCCAAACCCCATATTTGATCTGAAATGGTCAAGTCTGGATTCTCCATACATCTTTCTTCCCAAGCATTGTACACTTGAACCACCTCTGGCATGTCAAAGTCAACCTGCAATTTCAGCTCTCTCAACTTTTCCTTGGCCAACTCTTCTCCATACTCAAGTCTTTCTTGTTCTATAATCATCACACTTGAGTCTGAGCTAGCTCCATCACTTCCTTCTTCTGAAGTAGCAACAAATGGTGACTCTTTCACCTCCTTTTTATCCTGTTCCATGATTTGTGCAGCTAATCTTCTATCAAACTCAACTTGAGCTGCATCCTTTGGAACACTCTCTTCTACCATAATACATTTACCCTTATCTGATGGTGCAATGGTTGGTAAGGTAGATGGTGATACCTGTGCAGAAACCTCCTTGATGATGAATGATGACTGGGATACATCACCCTCATGTGCAGGTCTGTCAACGCCCAATTTTGTTCTATCAGCGCTCAAAATATTTCTGTCAGCGTCCAAATTCTCCTTGTCGATGCCCAAATATCCTGCCTCAGCGCCTTTTGTAACTTCTTCCAACATGGCTGTAAATGATAAATTCAAGTTGGTAGGAGAAACTAAGGACGTATCAAAACCTGTTTGTGTCTTCAAAGTTGTAAGGGCCTCAGCAACATCCATTGATTGACCATCATGGCTACCCTTATCACTCAGATTTATTGGATCTTCCTCCCCTTTGGAAGATTCCTCCGTACCTCTCCTTACACTATAACTCTCCAAAACAACAATCCTCTCCCTCAATTGCTTGAGTTCAAGGCCTTGTGAGCTGAAAACTTGTACTAAGTCTGCATTTTGCTTTTGAAAGCTCATGCAGAGTGCCGTCAATTCCATAAGAGTCATTGGTTCCAGTCTGCCCTCTTCTAAAATGGGGATTTGACCTCCTAAGTCAGATTCATTGGGCATGGATGAGGACTTAATGATGGTGGGACTGTCTTGGACAGTATCTAAGCCAGAACCAATAGTCTCAGCCTCATCCAGGTCACCAACCACACTTGTGGTGGTGGTTCTCTTTGCTACATGGCTAGGACCACCAGAGGAGAACACTCCAGTAGTCCTTTGGCGTTTCATCAACCTATATTCAGGGGGTGTGGAAGAATGGGTGGATGTGGGTTGGTTAAGGGGTGTTTGGGTTTGTGAAGGTTGTGTGTCAACGTTGGAAATTGGCACTTCAACGCCAACATTTAATGTGTCAGCGTTGAAGGAATCTTGGTCAAGTTGCATAGGTTCAGGTGAAGGTAATGGTTCAGGTATTGGGTCAATTTGTGGTTGGGGGTCAATTAGGGGTTGGGGGTCTGGTTGGGGTTGTGCTGCTGCAATAATAGCAAGCATAGCTTGGGTTAAAGGTAGGTCACGATGGGGTGGTGAGTTCATCTTCATAAAAATAGCTTTCTTTTGCTCAGGGATCTTATAAAAATCATTATGATCCCTTGTGCAGTATCCTTGGACATCAAAAACCATTTGTAAAAAACGGGGATAAGCTAAAGTCATTTTGTTCCCCTTATTTTTACACATGCCCTCAAAAATCATTTTAGAATAATTAAATTTTTGCCCTGTTGCAATGCACACAATAGCACTAGCAATAGATCTATTGATCTCATTGTGTGCAGTGCATTTGGGACTCAAACATTGAAGGAGAACATGTATGAGGTACTTCTAGGCTGGGGGAAATTCCTGCTTATGATACTTGTTTAAGGTACCTTCATCAGGAAAATGTTGGGAATAAATTAAGGCCATATCACTTGAGCGCTGACAAGAACAAAACAAGCATTGACAAGAACAAAACAAGCGCTGACAGCTCAAGCGTTGACAAGTTAAAGTCAAGCGTTGACACATTGAAAACAAGCACTAATGGAAGATATATTCTACACGTTTATTATATTCTAGAATACTTCTAGTAAGGATAGGAACGATAATGTATTTTCTATATTTATCTTTACCTAGAATAGCTGATATGTAGATTATTGTACAAGGCTTCTTATATCTATAAAAGAAGACCTTTAGGTTAATGTTTGATATAAGTTTCATATAAGTTTTCATTCGTAAACATCTTTCATTGTAAGCAAGTTCGATATTAATAATCAAAGTGAAAGTTTGTTTAGATCTTGTGTGTTCTTGTTTAAGTGTTAAATTCCGCATAACACTTAGATTCATAAAGCATATACAAAGGTTTCTCTATGTGTATTACTTGATCTAATCTCGTATACACAAAGCTAATCGATCTAAGTTTGGGATCAACAAGTGGTATCAGAGCTTGTTGAGGAACTTTTGATCTTAAAGAACACCAGAATCCTAAAATCAACAAAACCCTAATTTTCTCAGAAACCCTAATAACATCATGTCTGAAGCAATAACCTCCTCCTCCTCAGCCTTTCCAAACATCAAGATTCCCATGCTTGATGCAACTAACTTTGACTTATGGAAGTTAAACTTTGAACAATATCTGGGGATCTATGACTACACACTCTGGGAGATTATTGAATATGGAAACACATTCAATAAGGCTTAAAAGATTCTTGATGTCATTACTCAAAGATCAGCTGTTGCTGGATGTTATGAAGAGGATAAGAAAGAAAAACCTGGAGATGGTAGAGCTGTGTCTGCTGATGACATAGCAAAGAAAAGGGTTGACATGAAAGCCCTAAATATTCTGAAAGTCTCTTTGGGACAAGAAAACCAACATAAATATAGAGGCTATGAATCTGCTAAGGATCTTTGGGAAGCTCTTGAAGTTGCATATGGTGGCAATGCAGACACTAAGGAGGAAAAGAAAAAGCAACTTCTGCATGATTATGCTGTCTTGAAAGCTCAACCCAATGAAAAACTGAGTAGTGTGAGAAGCAGATTGCTTGACATTACAAGCAAGTTGTCCTTCATGGGGACACAAGTTGGTGATGTTGACATCAATGCTACCTTTCTTAAAAGTCTTGGTGAGGCATGGAAGATTGAGGCAAGATCTATTCTTGCCAACAATACTTACAAGAGATCCTCGTTTGATGACATCTACAACAAACTAAGACTGTTGGAAGATGAAACTCTTTTAGAGCATGGAAGCAAATATACCACCCGCAACATGGCCTTCTTCTCTCATAGTGAAGGTCAATTCAATCAGAAGGACTCTTATATGCATCAAGTTACTGGATCATCATATGTCAGCGCTGGAACAAGTCCTGTCAACGTCTCCTATTCAGACGCTGACACATTCAAGAATGACTCCCCAAGAGTTAAACCTACTGGTTTGGATTTGGATACTGTTTGTGCTTACATTGCTTCTTTACCCAATGGTTCAGTGATTACATATGAGGACCTTGAGCAGATAAATGATGAGCACTTGGAAGAGATGGACATCAAGTGGAACATGGCACTTGCTAGTATAAGAGCAAATAGGTGGAACATAAGGTTTAGAAAGAAGATGACCTTCAATGATAAAGACACAGCTGGATTTGATAAATCCAAAGTTGAATGCTACAACTGTCATCGTATGGGGCACTTCACGAGGGAATGCAGATCTCCTTGAAGATCTGATGCTGGTAAACCCTCAAGTCAGGCTGTTAAAGCTCAGGATTCCAAAGCTATGGTTGCAGTACAAGGAATTGATGGTACAGGATGGGATTGGAGCTATCTGGCTAAGAATGTTGAAGAGGATAAAGCTTTGGTTGCTGATATTGAAGAAGAAGAGCATGTTGAATATGCTCTCATGGCACACTCCTCCTCTTCATCTGATAATGAGGTATATGATGATGCTTTTTGTAGCAAAGGTTGTAAGTTAAATACTGAAAGACTTAACAAAGATGTGTTAAAACTAAAAGATGATATGAGTACTGAAAGATGTAAATTGTCTAATTACCAACTAGCTCTTACTGAAACTGAGAAAACCGTTTCTAAATACAAGAAAATGGAATTTGACTTAAAAGATAAGATCAATATCTTAAAACATGAGTTAGAGGGTAGTATGGATATTAGAAACATCATGGAAAGGGTTAATGGTGAATTACTGGCTAAGTTAGACGAGGCCATTAAGAATAAAGATAATGTTGGCCTTAAAATTCAAAGATTTGATAGAGCCACCCAAAGCCTAGGAGACTGTGTGGCCAAACAAAGGGATCCTAAGGACATGACTGGGATTGGGATGAATGATTACTCTTTGGTTCCCCCACCAGCTGGTGACTTCTATGGTGTGTCCAACAAAGGGACTTATCTTGGACTGGTCTACCAGAGCTCCAAGAGGAGGAATTCATTCCTCCACCAAGAGTTTTCACTCTAGTGGAAGAGTATCAACAAAAGTTGACTGACCTAAATGAGTGGAAGAAAGCTAATCCTACTTTATTTGTTAAGGGAGGTCTGCTATGTGAAAGTCCAAATGAGTCTACACCCATTAAGGTTACTAACCCAATCACTGGTAAAGTTGTTGACCTAGACTCAAACACTGTTAGAAGACCTAGCATTAAATATGCAGAGATGTATAGGAATACTAGGTCACCCAAGAGTCAAGTTAGCAATCTTGGAACAGGCTTCTTTCCTTTTAGACCTAAGGTTGTTACACTTGTGGTAGCTTTTCACACTTGGCATACAAGTGTGTCAACGCTCCCAAAGCCAGCGCTGACAGGAACAATTTCAGCGCTGACAGGAACAAAGTCAACGTTGTTAGGAAGTCAAACGTTGTCAGACCCAAACCTTGTGTGCAGCAAAGTCCACAAGTGATTAGACCTGCCCCATTCTTTTCTAGAAGGTCTAACACTCATGGACAAAGACCATTTCAAAAGACAAACACCTGGTCAAATAGGCAATGGGTTTTTGTAGCAAACCCTAGGTTCAACGCTGACAAGGGTAATTTCAGCGTTGACAGGACAAATTCTAACGCTGACAGAAACGTGACCAGACCTAAATATTTGCAGCCACAAGGTAACGGGTCTAAAGCTTCTTCAAGCTTAACATGGAGACCCAAGAAAGATCAAAACCCTAATGATAATGGGATTTCAATGACTTGCAACAGATTTAATTACATTTCAAAGGTCATTACAAAACCTATTGGGGTTAACTGGGTATTTCATCCTAAAAAGGATGAGAATGGGGTTGTTGTGAGAACTAAGTCTGTTCTTATTGAACAACCAGATGAATCCAAGTCTTTTGAGACTTGGGTTCCCAAAGAAAACTAATTTGTTTTCTTTATGTGCAGGGCATTCAAAGACAGATCAATGATTATGGATATTGGGATAGTGGATGCTCAAGGCACATGACAGGGAAGGAAGACTATCTGACGAATTTCACTCCTATTAAAGATGGTGATAAGGTATACTTTGGAGGTGGATATGGAACTATCACAGGCAAAGGAACCCTTCTCACCAATAATATACGTTTTGAGAACGTCTTCCTGGTAAAAGAACTTTATTACAACCTGTTTAGTGTATCACAAGTTTGTGATAAGAAAAATAAAGTTCTTTTTACTGATACTGAGTGTTTGGTGTTAAGCAAGGATTTCAAGATCCCTGATGAGAAATATATTGAGTATAGAACACCTAGGCATAAGGACATATATAATGTGAATTTAAATGGGATTAAAATGAATACCAATATGTCTTGTTTTTATGCTAAGGCCTCAGTAGATGAGAGTAATTTGTGGCACAGGAGACTAGGGCACATAAATTTTAAAAATATAAATAGACTTGTGAGGCTTGGTTTAGTTGATGGTTTGCCTGAGAAGGCCTTCCACAATGACCACTCTTGTGTTGCATGTCTTAAAGGCAAGCAGCACAAGGTCTCATTCAAGTCTAAACAGGTGCACACTAGTTCTAGACCTCTTCATATGCTTCACATGGACCTCTTTGGTCCAACCAATATAGAAAGTTTGAATGGTAAGTCATATTGATTTGTTATCACAGATGACTTTTCTAGGTTTACTTGGACATTCTTTCTAGCTATGAAGAGTGACATAGCTGATGTTCTTATTGATTTTATCACTCAGACTGAGAAGAGGTCTGACAATGAGGTTAAAATGCTTAGGAGTGATAATGGTGGAGAATTTAGGAATAAGAAGCTAGATGATTTCTGTGCCAGGAAAGGAATTACAAAGCAATTTAGTATTGCTAGAACCCCACAACAAAATGGGGTTGCTGAGAGGAAAAATAGAACCCTAATTGAAGCAGCCAGAACAATGTTGGCTGATGCTCACTTTCCTATAGCCTTTTGGGCTGAGGCTGTTAATACAGCTTGCTATGTGCAAAATAGAGCATTGGTTAACAAAATTCAGAACAAAACACCTTATGAGTTACTTTGGGGTAGAAAACCTAATATTGGTTTTCTCAGACCTTTTGGTTGTCATATAGTAGTCTTGGATACTAGTGATGCCTTAGGGAAATTTAGTGCAAAAGGTGATGAGGGTTACTTCATGGGGTATACAGTCCAGAGCAAGGGTTATAGGGTTTATCTTAAAGAGGACAAACGTATAGTTGAAAGAGTACATGTTAGGTTTTTAGAGAATAAACCTAGTGATCCTGAAAGTGGTCCTAATTGGTTGTTTGATTTGGAACCCTTATCTAGAACTTTAAATTATATGCCTGTCACTAATCCAGACATTGTGAATGTAACTTCAAATGTTGTGGAGGAACAAGTTGTTGATGTTTCAGGTACACAGGTTCATAAGAAGGTTGGATCACAAGCAGAAAAGGCATCTCCTATATTAGAATATGTCATAATTCCCATTTGGACAGATGCTTTTGCTGCTGCTGGACAAGATAATGGTGGTTTCCAAATACCACCAGATACAAATATGCATGGTCCTTCAGGCGCTGACAAAGGCAAATCTAGCGCTAACATGACCAATTCAGGCGTTGATGGTTCAGACTTTGACAACCACACTTCAAGCGTCGTTAGCCCAAGCGCTGACAAACAAGATTCAAGCGTTGACAACAATTCTGCCCATCTTTTCTCTTCCAATTTTGAACAAGGTGAACCTTCCAATATATATGAAGAGGTTCATCCTCATGTTGATGTAAGAGAGTCTGATGAAGAGGATATTAGCAATATGGAGAATGAGGTTGAGGACACCAGACTTTTTGAAGGAGGAGTTCTCACTTCCACAATGAAGAATCACCCCCCTTCCCAGATCATTGGTGATGTTATGACTCCAGTTCAGACTAGAAGATCTCATCAAGGTCTTGGTGGGTTTATTGCTAATATACACAAGAAGGTTGATACCCCTCTTGTGCAAGCATGTTTGTTTGCCTCTTTTCTGTCACAAGAGGAACCCAAGAAAATATTTGATGCTCTCAAAGAACCAAGTTGGGTGGAAGCAATGCAGGATGAGCTTCACCAATTTGCAATTCAGGATGTTTGGGAGCTGATTGATTGTCCTAGATATGTCAGACCTATAGGGACAAGATGGGTTCTCAGGAACAAAAGAGATGAAAGAGGCATTGTGGTCAGAAACAAGGCAAGGTTAGTGGCTCAAGGTTATACACAAGAGGAGGGGATAGACTATGAGGAGGTCTTTGCACCAGTTGCAAGGATTGAAGCTATTAGGATTTTTCTAGCCTATGCATCCTGCATGGGCTTCACTGTCTATCAAATGGATGTCAAGAGTTCCTTTCTCTATGGCACCATTATTGAGGAAGTATATGTAATGCAACCTCCTGGTTTTGAGGATCCAGAGCATCCAGATAAAGTGTATAGAGTCAAAAAGGCTATGTATGTCCTTCATCAGGCCCCTAGAGCATGGTATGGTACTTTGTCTACCTATTTGGTGGACAATGGATTCAAAAGGGGCACCATAGATCAGACACTATTTACAAAGAAGAAAGGCAAGGATGTGTTGCTTATGTAGGTCTATGTTGATGATATCATTTTTGGGTCTATTGATCCAAAGATGAGTGAGGATTTCTCCAAGCTTATGATAGACAAATTCATGATGAGTGCTATGGGGGAGATGAACTTCTTTCTTGGTTTACAAGTTCAGCAGAAAGAGGATGGTATCTTCATCTCCCAGGATAAATATGTTGCTGAGATCTTGAAGAAGTTTGGCTTTTCTCCACATGAAAAGAGGGCTACTACTCCTATGGATAGAGAACACCCTTGGGGAAAGATTGGAGATGGGAAAGATGTTGATGTCAGGCACTATAGATCCATGATTGGATCCTTAATGTATCTTACTGCCTCCAGACCTGACATCATGTTTGCTGTGTGTGCTTGTGCACACCATCAAGTGACTCCCAAAGAATGTCACCTTTATGCTGTGAAGAGGATCTTTAGGTACCTAAGATGCTATCCTAGTCTTGGTTTGTGGTACCCAAAGGATTCACCATTAGAGCTGATTGCATATTCAGATTGTGATTATGGAGGTGATAAGTTTGATAGGAAATCCACAACTGGTGGATGTTAGTTTCTTGGGAGCAGGTTGATATCTTGGCAATGCAAGAAACAAACAGTGGTGGCTAATTCTACAATTGAAGCAGAGTATGTGGCTGCAGCTGCATGTTGTGGCCAAGTTTTGTGGATTCAGAACCAGCTGTTGGACTATGGGTATAATTTCATGCATACTAAGATATTTGTTGACAATAATAGTACTTTATGCATCATTAAGAATCCTGTACATCATTCTAAAACTAAACACATAGTAATTAGACACCATTTTATAAGAGATTGCTTTGAGAAAGGTTTAATACAACCAGATAGGGTTGACACTGAGGAAAATGTGTCAGATTTATTAACTAAACCTTTTGATGCTGGGAGATTTCAATACTTGGTAACAAGTATTGGAATGGTCAATCTCACATAATATGTGTTTTGGAGTCTTTTTGTAAAAGTATGTACAGGATGATGCATTATTATTATTGGTCTTATTGATGATTTAGATTTTCCACTATATTTTTCTAACACTAACAAAGGTTGCTTGAACACTGATAAGTGTTTTTGTAAAGTTGTCAGCAATATCATTGTCTAACACTGACAAAGCTTCCCTCAACGCTGTCATGTGTTATCGGGGCGTTGTCAGCAACAATGTTAGTTTTGTGGTTTTCAATCTAAATGTGCAGATGGTATTAGCAGTATACCATTGGATACAGAGTTGCTTATGGATCAATGGAGAAGCATTTGGACAAGTTTTTATTTATGGATGATGGTTGGAATGTTTCATTCCTATCTTGACATAAATTTTTTATGTTCATGCATGATTTTAGCAAACTTTTTGTATCATAGTTTAAGGGGAGGTTTTAGGAACCTTTAGGATGTTTGGGTATCCATATGATACTCTTATCACAATTCTAGATTGTGTCCACAGTTGAGTATGAGTTAGTTTTACTAAATCATGAGGCACTGTAGCATGCAAAGTTGATATACTGTGCATGCTGCCAAGACATTTTTGGCCTAGAATTGGTTGTGGTCTGTTGGGAGACTTGGGAATAATTTTGATATGGGATTTACCTGGGAGTAACAAGGATTTTATAAGGTAACTTGGTTGTTAAGAGTTTTGGTTAGCAAGGGACACTAGAGGACTGTTATGTCTATCTTGCTTATGCAAGTGTGCATAACTGGACTGTGCTTGCCGCCCTATAATAATTATCAGCTTTTGGTTATCTTCTCTAGGATAAATTACTTGTTAAGGTAATTTTTCACTTTTTAAAATATTTTTATTTTTGGATGCTGACAAGAATTTTCCAAGCGTTGTTGTGACCAAATTGGACGCTGACATGGCTATAGGCAAACGTTGACAAGATTATAGCCGTTGGGCGTTGATAGGTTATTTTTGACCGTTGACACTCAATGGGACCTACCCAGTTGTTACTTTTTGACATATTTTCAAGCCGTAATTTTAGGAGTTGTTACTTTCATTTAATGCATGAGATAACTTATAACTTTTTCCATATTTTCATGATTGATTTTTGAAAATCTTTGCCTATTTTTGGGCCAATCACATGCATTCTTTTTCTCCTATAAATTTGGCTCCTATTTTAAACAGGGTATCTATAATTCTTGTCTAACAATTTTCTCTTATCAACTTCATCTTCTTCACTTAAAATTAACAGCTTTCATCAATGGCACCAAAGTTTAAACCAACAGAATTGGAATTGGGGTTCAGATCTCAACACAACATGATTGCATATCTTGTCGCTGATGATACTCTGTCTCCTCAATACACACAAATGGTGGCGTATTTGAACGCATCCCCATTAAGGTATGCTCTTTCTCATGCACCACTCATTCCAGTCACACACATTAAGCAGTTTTGGAACACTGTCAGTTCCTCAACAGTTAATGGAGTGACCACATTGACTTCCATTGTTCATGGGAGACCTTGGGTGGTTACTGAGGCCTTGGTACGCCAAGCCTTGCATCTTGATGATGCTGATGGTATAGCCACCCTTACCATAAATGAAATAGAACAAGGGCTTAGGGCTTTGGGATATCCTTTTCCTGATGAAGGTACTCTAAATAAGTATCATAAGCAGGAATTTCCCCCAGCCTAGAAGTACCTCATACATGTCCTCCTTCAATGTTTGAGTCCCAAATGTACTGCACACAATGAGATCAATAGATCCATTGCCAGTGCTATTGTGTGCATTGCAACAGGGCAAAAATTTAACTATTCTAAAATGATTTTTGAGGGGATGTGTAAAAACTAGGGGACAAAAATGACTTTAGCTTATCCCCGTTTTCTATAAATGGTTTTTGATGTTCAAGGTTACTGCTCAAGGGATCACAATGATTTTTATAAGATCCCTGAGCAAAAGAAAGCTATTTTTATGAAGATGAACTCACCACCCCATAGAGACCTACCTTTAACCCAAGCCATGCTTGCTGTTATTGCAGCAGCACAACCCCAACCAGACCCCCAACCTCAAATTGACCCTCAACCACAACTTGAACCAATTCCTGAACCTTTACCTTCACCTGAACAAATGCAAATTGACTCAGAATCCTTCAACGCTGACACACTCAATGTTGGCGTTGATGTGCCTATTTCCAACGTTGACACACAACCTTCACAATCCCAAACACCCCTTAACCAACCCACATCTACCCATTCTTCCACGCCATCTTCCACACCCCCTGAATATAGGTTGATGAAATGCCAAAGGATCACTGAAGTGTTCTCCTCTGGTGGTCCTAGCCATGAAGCAGAGAGAACCACCACCACAAGTGTGGCTGGTGACCTGGATGAGGCTGGGACTATTGGTTCTGGCTTAGAGGCTGGCCAAGGCATTCCCACCATTATTAAGTACTCATCCATGCCCAATGAATCTGACTTAGGAGGTCAAATCCCCATTTTAGAAGAGGGCAGACTGGAACCAATGACACTTATGGAATTGACGGCAGTCTGCATAAGCTTGCAAAAGCAAAATGCAGACTTAGTACAAGTAGTCAGCTCACAAGGCCTTGAACTCAAGCAATTGAGGGAGAGGATTGTTGTTTTGGAAAGTGATCGTGCTAGGAGGGGTATGGAGGAATCTTCCAAAGGGGAGGAAGATCAAATAAATCTGAGTGATAAGGGCAGCCAGGATGGTCAATCAATGGATGTTGCTGAGGCCCTTACAACTTTGAAGAAACAAACAGGTTTTGATACGTCCTTAGTCTCTCCCACCAACTTAAATTTATCATTTACAGCTATGTTGAGAGAAGTTACACAAGGCGCTGAGGGAAGATATTTGAGCGTTGACAAAGAAAATTTGGACGCTGATAGAAGTATTTTGGGCACTGATAGGACAAATTTGGGCGTTGACAGACCTGCACATGAAGGTGATGTATCCCAGTCATCATTTATCATCAAGGAGGTTTCTACTCAGGTATTACCATCTACCTTACCAACCATTGCACCATCAGATAAGGGTAAGGGTATTTTGGTAGAAGAAAGTGTTCCAAAGGATGCAGCTCAAGTTGAGTTTGATAGAAGATTAGCTGCACAAATCATGGAACAGGATGAAAAGGAAAAGTCACCATTTGTTGTGACTTCTGAAGAAGAAAGTGATGGAGCTAGCTCAGACTCAAGTGTGATGATTATAGAACCTGAAAGGCTTGAGTATGGGGATGAGTTGGCCAAAGAGAAGCTGAGAGAGTTGAAATTGCAGGTTGACTTTGACATGCCAGAGATGGTTCAAATGTACAATGCTTGGGAAGAAAGATGCATGGATAATCCAGACTTTACCATTTCAGATCAGATATGGGGTTTGGAGCTTCTTCTTAGAGTTCAAAAGGATTGCCAGGTAATTTTGAAACACAAGGCAAGCAATATTCTCTCAGAGTTGAAAAGGGATAGAAGGGAGCTCTACTTTATGTTGCTCAGATGTCATGGAGTTGGATGGACATATCAGAAGTTGAAGGCTTTGACATTTGATGAGTTGGAAAACAGGGCTTATCCCATTTGGGTGAGAGTGTAGGAAGCAAACACTCTCAGACTTCTTTCAGATGAAAGAAAGGAGGAACTTGCAGAAGAAATGGAACTCAAGAAAGCTATGATTGTTCCCAGGCCAGTGAAGAAGGGAATTTCATTTGAGTTTCCAAAAGATATGGATCCACTATATCCAAGTGAAGCAGTTATAAGAAAGAGCCTCAAGCTCTCCCCATTAGAAGCTTCAGATATGGTGCAAGTGTTACCATTATATTCCAGGAACCCAATTGTGAGCTATGAAGAAGATGAATGTGGGTTCTGGAAGATTGGCAGATTTGGCAAGGAGGTACACACTTTTACCACACTCATATCTTTGTTTGCAAGTTGTGTTAGAGAAGACTTGGTGGACCTTTGGAGGTTGCTGGAGACCAAGTATGAGGCTGAAGCACCAACTTCAGCTAATGGAATAAAACTTTGGACCACATTCAAAAGAATGTGTGGACCAAAAGATGAGGATCCTGCAATATGGAAGAATCTTGAAGATGACGTCAGTGGTCTTCAATGGAGGTTATATTCACCTGCTGGTGTTTACCATTTGAGTTCTACAAAGTTTGCTGAGTATCTACTTGTGGATGCTCAGTATTTCATATCCAAGGCTATTTTGGAAAAGATGAAGGACACTCAGCTGGAAATAGATTATTCAAGTGACGTGGCAAAAGATTTGATCAGATTTATTCATTACCAATATGAGAAGGTTTGTAAGATTCCTCCTAGTCCTTAATGCTTATTCAGAAACTTGATCATAAGAGTGGATATCAAGTTTAGGGTAGGATTGTTGGGAATAAATTAAGGCCAGATCACTTGTGCGCTGACAAGAACAAAACAAGCGTTGACAAGAACAAAACAAGCACTGACAGCTCAAGCGTTGACAAGTTAAAGTCAAGCGTTGACACATTGAAAACAAGCACTGATGGAAGATATATTCTACACGTTTATTATATTCTAGAATACTTCTAGTAAGGATAGGAACGATAATGTATTTTCTATATTTATCTTTACCTAGAATAGCTGATACGTAGATGATTGTACAAGGCTTCTTATATCTATAAAAGAAGACCTTTAGGTTAATGTTTGATATAAGTTTCATATAATTTTTCATTCGTAAACATCTTTCATTGTAAGCAAGTTCGATATTAATAATCAAAGTGAAAGTTTGTTTACATCTTGTGTGTTCTTGTTTAAGTGTTAAATTTCGCATAACACTTAGATTCATAAAGCATATACAAAGGTTTGTCTACGTGTATTACTTGATCTAATCTCGTATACACAAAGCTAATCGATCTAAGTTTGGGATCAACAGAAAAGGATATCCCAAAGCCCTAAGCCCTTGTTCTTTTTCATTAATGGGAAGGGTGGCTATACCATCAGCATCATCAAGATGCAAGGCTTGGCGTACCAAAGCCTCAGTAACCACCCAAGGTCTCCCATGAACAATAGAAGTCAATGTAGTCACTCTATTAACTGTTGAGGAACTTACAGTGTTCCAAAACTGTTTAATATGTGTGACTGGAATGAGTGGTGCATGAGAAAGAGCATACCTTAAGGGGGATGCATTCAAATACGCCACCATTTGTGTGTATTGGGGGAACAGAGCATCATCAGCTTCAAGATACGCGATCATGTTATGTTGACTTCTGAACCCCAATTCCAAATCTGATGGTCTAAACTTTGGTGCCATTGTTGAAAGTTGTTAAATTTAACTGATGAAGATGAAGTTGATAAGAGAAAATTGTGTTAGACAAGAATTATAGATACCCTGTTTAAAAATAGGAGCCAAATTTATAGGAGAAGAAAAAGCATGTGATAGGCCCAAAAATAGGCAAGTATTTTCAAAAAGTAATCATGAAAATATTAAAAATTATAAGTTTATCTCATGCATTAAATGAAAAGTAACAACTCCCAAAATTACGGCCTAAAAATATGTCAAAAAGTAACAATTGGGTAGGTCCCATTGAGTGTCAACGGTCAAAAATAACCTATCAACGCCCAACGGCTATAATCTTGTCAACGTTTGCCTATAGCCATGTCAGCGTCTAAATTGGTCACAACAACGCTTGGAAATATACTTGTCAGCGTCCAAAAATAAAAATGTTTAAAAATGAAAAATGACCTTAACAAAGTAATTTATCCTAGAGAAGATAACCAAAAAGCTGATAATTATTATAGGGCGGCAAGCATTGTCCAGTTATGCACACTTGCATAAGCAAGATAGACATAACAGTCCTCTAGTGTCCCTTGCTAACCAGAACTCTTAACAACCAAGTTACCTTACAAAATTCCTTGTTACTCCCAGGTAAATCCCATAACAAAATTATTCCCAAGTCTCCCAACAGATCACAACCAATTCTAGGCCAAAAATGTCTTGGCAGCATGCATAGTATATCAACTTTGCATGCTATAGTGCCTCATGATTTAGTAAAACTAACTCATACTCACCTGTGGACACAATCTAGAATTATGATAAGAGTATCATATGGATACCCAAACATCCTAAAGGTTCCTAAAACCTCCCCTTAAACTATGATACATGAGTTGCCAAAATATGCATGAACATAAAAATTTATGTCAAGATAGGAATTGAAAATTCCAACCATCATCCATAAACAAAAACATGTCCAAATAGATGCATTCCTAGTAGCTTCAAAGATCCATAAGCAACTCTGTATCCAATGGTATACTGCTAACACCATATGCACATTTAGATTGAAAACCACAAAACTAACATTGTTGCTGACAACGCCCCGATAACACATGACAGCGTTGAGGGAAGCTTTGTCAGCGTTAGACAATTATATTGCTGACAACGTTGCAAAAACACTTATCAGCGTTCAAGCAACCTTTGTCAGTGTTAGAAAAATATAGTGGAAAATCTAAATCATCAATAAGACCAATAACAATGCATCATCTTGTACATACTTTTACAATAGACTCCAAAACACATATTATGTGAGATTGACCATTCCAATACTTGTTACCAAGTATTGAAATCTCCCAGCATCAAAAGGTTTAGTTAGTAAATCTGACACATTTTCCTCAGTGTCAACCCTATCTGGTTGTATTAAACCTTTCTCAAAGCAATCTCTTATAAAATGGTGTCTAATTTCTATGTGTTTAGTTTTAGAATGATGTATAGGATTCTTAATGATGCATAAAGTGCTGTTATTGTCAACAAATATCTTGGTATGCATGAAATTATACCCATAGTCCAACAGCTGGTTCTGAATCCACAAAACTTGTCCACAACAAGCAGCTGCAGCGACATACTCTGCTTCAGTTGTAGAATTAGCCACCACTGTTTGTTTCTTGCATTGCCAAGATATCAACCTGCTCCCAAGAAACTGACATCCACCAGTTGTGGATTTCCTATCAAATTTATCACCTCCATAATCACTATCTGAATATGCAATCAGCTCCAATGGTGAATCCTTTGGGTACCACAAACCAAGACTAGGATAGCATCTTAGGTAACTAAAGATCCTCTTCACAGCATAAAGGTGACATTCTTTGGGAGTCACTTGATGGCGTGCACAAGCACACACAGCAAACATGATGTCAGGTCTGGAGGCAGTAAGATACATCAAGGATCCAATTATGGATCTATAGTGCCTGACATCAACATCTTTCCCATCTCCAATCTTTCCCCAAGGGTGTTCTCTATCCATAGGAGTAGTAGCCCTCTTTTCATGTGGTGAGAAGCCAAACTTCTTCAAGATCTCAGCAACATATTTATCCTGGGAGATGAAGATACCATTTTCTTTCTGCTGAACTTGTAAACCAAGAAAGAAGTTCATCTCCCCCATAGCACTCATCTTGAATTTGTCTGTCATAAGCTTGGAGAAATCCTCACTCATCTTCGGATCAGTAGACCCAAAAATGATATCATCAACATAGACCTGGACAAGCAACACATCCTTGCCTTTCTTTTTAGTAAACAGTGTCTGATCTATGGTGCCCCTCTTGAATCCATTGTCCACTAAATAGGTAGACAAAGTACCATACCATGCTCTAGGGGCTTGATGAAGGCCATACATAGCCTTTTTGGCTCTATACACTTTATCTGGATGCTCTGGATCCTCAAAACCAGGAGGCTGCATTACATATACTTCCTCAACAATAGTTCCATAGAGAAAGGCACTCTTGACATCCATTTGATAGACTGTGAAGCCCATGCAGGATGCATATGCTAGAAAAATCCTAATAGCTTCAATCCTTGCAATTGGTGCAAAGACCTCCTCATAGTCTATTCCCTCCTCTTGTGTATATCCCTGAGCCACTAACCTTGCCTTGTTTCTGACCACAATGCCTCTTTCATCTCTCTTGTTCCTTAGAACCCATCTTGTCCCTATAGGTTTGACATATCTGGGGCAATCAACCAACTCCCAAACATCCTGAATTGCAAATTGGTGAAGCTCATCCTGCATTGCTTCCACCCAACTTGGTTCTTTGAGAGCATCAAATATTTTCTTGGGTTCCTGTTGTGACAGAAAACAGGTAAACAAACATGCTTGCACAAGAGGGGTATCAACCTTCTTGTGTATATTGGCAATAAACCCACCAAGACCTTGATGAGATCTTCTAGTCTGAACGGGAGTATTAACAGGACCAATGATTTGAGAAGGAGGATGATTCTTCATGACTGAAGTAAGTACTCCTCCCTCAAAAAGTCTGGTATCTTCAACTTCATTCTCCATGTTGCCAATATCTTCTTCATCAGACTCTCTTATATCAACATAAGGATGACCTTCTTCATAAGAATTGGAAGGTTCACCTTGTTCAAAAGTGGAAGAGAAAAGATGTGCAAAGGTGTTGTTAACGCCTGAATCTTGATTGTCAGCGCTTGGGCTAACAACGCTTGAACTGTTGTTGTCAACGTCTGAACCATCAACGTTTGAATTGGTCTTGTCAGCGCTAGATTTGCCTCTGTCAGCGCCTGAAGGACCATGCATGTTTGTATCTGATGGTACTTGGAAACCACCATTATCTTTACCAGCAGCAACATCAGCAGCAAAAGCATCTGTCCAAATGGGAATTGTGACATATTCTAGTATAGGAGATGCCTTTTCTGCTTGTGATCCAACCTTTTCATGAACCTGTGTACCTGAAACATCAAGAACTTGTTCCTCCACAACATTTGAAGCTACCTTCACAGTGTCTGGATTAGTGACAGGCATATAATTTAAAGTTCTAGATAAGGGTTCCAAGTCAAACAACCAATTAGGACCACTTTCAGGATCACTAGGTTTATTCTCTAAAAACCTAACATGTACTCTTTCAAGTATACATTTTTCCTCTTTAAGATAAACCCTATATCCCTTGCTCTGCACTGAATACCCCATGAAGTAGCCTTCATCACCTTTTGCACTAAATTTACCTAAGGCATCACTAGTGTCCAAAACTACTACATGACAACCAAAATGTCTGAGAAAACCAATATTAGGTTTTCTTCCCCAAAGCAACTCATAAGGTGTTTTATTCTGAATTTTGTTAACCAATGCTCTATTTTGAACATAACAAGCTGTATTAACAGCCTCAGCCCAAAAGGCTATAGGAAAATGAGCATCAGCCAACATTGTTCTGGCTGCTTCAATTAGGGTTCTATTTTTCCTCTCAGCAACCCCATTTTGCTGTGGGGTTCTAGCAATACTAAATTGCCTAGTAATTCCTTTCCTGGCATAGAAATCATCTAGCTTCTTATTCCTAAATTCACCACCATTATCACTCCTAAGCATTTTAACCTCATTGCCAGACCTCTTCTTAATCTGAGTGATAAAATCAATTAGAATATCAGTTGTGTCACTCTTCATAGCTAGAAGGAATGTCCAAGTAAACCTAGAAAAGTCATCTGTGATGACAAAGCAATATGACTTACCATTCAAACTTTCTATATTGGTTGGACCAAAGAGGTCCATGTGTAGCATATGAAGAGGTCTAGAACTAGTATGCACCTATTTGGACTTGAATGAGACCTTGTGCTGCTTGCCTTTAAGACATGCAACACAAGAGTGATCATTGTGGAAGGCCTTCTCAGGCAAACCATCAACCAAACCAAGTCTCACAAGCCTATTTATATTTTTAAAATTTATGTGCCCTAGTCTCCTGTGCCACAAATTACTCTCATCTACTGAAGCTTTAGCATAAAAACAAGACATATTATTATTCATTTTAATCCCATTCAAATTCACATTATATATGTCCTTATGCCTAGGTGTTCCATACTCAATATATTTCTCATCAGGGATCTTATAATCCTTGCTTAACACCAAACACTCAGTATGAGTAAACAGAACTTTATTTTTGTTATCACAAACTTGTGATACACTAAAAAGGTTGTAATCAAGTTCTTTTACCAGAAAGACATTCTCAAAACGCAAATTCTTGGTGAGAAGGGTTCCTTTGCCTGTGATAGTACCATATCCGCCTCCAAGGTATACCTTATCACCATCCTTAATGGGAGTGAAGTTGGTGAGATAATCTTCCTTCCCTGTCATGTGCCTTGAGCATCCACTGTCCCAATATCCATGATCATTGACCTGTCTTTGAATGCCCTGCACATAAAGAAACCAAATTAGTTTTCTTTGGGAACCCAAGTCTTAAAAGACTTGGATTCATCTGGTTGTTCAATATGAACAGACTTAGTTCTCACAACAACCCCATTCTCATCCTTCTTAGGATGAAATACCCAATTAACCGCAATAGGTTTGGTAATGACCTTTGAAATGTAATTAAATCTGTTGCAGGTCATTGAAATCCCATTATCATTAGGGTTTTGATCTTTCTTGGGTCTCCATGTTAAGCTTGAAGAAGCTTTAGACCCCTTACCCTGTGGTTGCAAATATTTAGTTTTGGTCACGTTTCTATCAACGTTGGAATAAGTCTTGTCAACGCTGAAATTACCCTTGTCAGCGTTGAATCTAGGGTTTGCTACAGAAACCCATTGCCTATTAGACCAGGTGTTTGTCTTTTGAAATGGTCTTTGTCCATGAGTGTTAGACCCTCTAGTAAAGAATGGGGCAGGTCTAATCACTTGTGGACTTTGCTGCACACAAGGTTTGGGTCTGACAACGTTTGACTTTCTAACAACGTTGACTTTGTTCCTGTCAGCGCTGAAATTGTTCCTGTCAGCGCTGGCTTTGGGAGCGTTGACACACTTGTATGCCAAGTGTGAAAAGCTACCACAAGTGTAACAAGATTTTCTAGACACAACCTTAGGTCTAGAAGAGAAGAAGCCTGTTCCATTATTGCTGACTTGGCTCTTGGGTGACCTAGTATTCCTATACATCTCTGCATATTTAATGCTAGGTTTTCTATCAGTGTTTGAGCCTAGGTCAACAGCTTTACCAATGACTGGGTTTGTAACCTTAATAAGAGTTGACTCATTAGGACTTTCACATAGTAAGCCACCCTTGACAAACAAAGTAGGGTTAGCTTTCTTCCATTCATTCAGGTCAGTCAACTTTTGTTGGTACTCTTCAACTGGAGTGACAACTCTTGGTGGAGGAATGAATTCCTCCTCTTGGAATTCTGGCAAACTAGTCCAAGATAAGTCCTTTTGTTGGACACCATAGAAGTCACCAGCTGGTGGTGGAACCAAAGAGTAATCATTCATCCCAATCCCAGTCATGTCCTTAGGATCCCTTTGTTTACCCACACAGTCTCCTAGGGTTTGAGTGGCTCTATCAAATCTTTGAATTTTAAGGCCAACATTGTCTTTATTCTTAATGGCCTCGTCTAATTTAGCCTGTAACTCACCATTAACCCTTTCCATGATGTTTCTAATATCCATACTAGTCTCTCACTCATGTTTTAAGATATTTATTTTATCTTTTAAGTCAAATTACATTTTCTTGTATTCAGAAACGTTTTTCTCAGTTTGAGTGAGAGCTACTTGATAATTAGACAATTTGCACTTTTCAGTACTCACATTACTCATTAATCTTAACACTTCTTTGTTAAGTTTCTCAGTGTTTAACCTACAACCTTTACTACAAAAAGCATCATTATATACCTTATTATCAGATGAAGAGGAGGAGTGTGCCATGAGAGCATATTCAACATGCTCTTCTTCTTCAACCTCTGCAATCAAAGCTTTATCCTCTTCAACATTCTTGGCCAGATAGCTCCAATCCCATCCCATACCATCAATTCCTTGAACTGCAACCATGGCTTTGGAATCCTGACCTTTAACAACCTGACTTGAGGGTTTACCAGCATCAGATCTTCTAGGAGATCTACATTCCCTCATGAAGTGCCCCATACGATGACAGTTGTAGCATTCAACTTTGGATTTATCAAATCCAGCTGTGTCTTTTGCATTGAAGGTCATCTTCTTCTTAAACCTTCTGTTCCACCTATTTGCTCTTATACTAGCAAGAGCCATGTTCCACTTGATGTCCATCTCTTCCAAGTGTTCATCACTTATCTGCTCAAGGTCCTCATATGTAATCACTGAACCATTGGGCAAAGAAGCAATATAAGCACATATAGTATCCAAGTCTAAACCAGCAGGTTTAACTCTTGAGGAGTCACTCTTGAATGTTCAGCGTCTGAATAGGAGACGTTGATAGGACTTGTTCCAGCACTGACATATGATGATCCAGTAACTGGATGCATGTAAGAGTCCTTCTGATTGAATTGACCTTCACTATGAGAGAAGAAGGCCATGTTACTGGTGGTAGACTTGCCTCCACGCTCTAAAAGAGTTTCATCTTCCAACAGCCTTAGTTTGTTGTAGATGTCATCAAACGAGGAACTCTTGTAAGTATTGTTGGCAAGAATAGATCTTGTCTCAATCTTCCATGCCTCACCAAGACTTTTAAGAAAGGTAGCCTTAATGTCAATATCACCAAGTTGTGTCCCCATGAAGGACAACTTTCTTGTAATGTCAAGCAATCTGCTTCTCACACTACTCAGTTTCTCATTGGGTTGAGCTTTGAAGACAGCATAATCATGCATGAGTTGCTTTTTCTTTTCTTCCTTAGTGTCTGCATTGCCACCATATGCAACTTCAAGAGCTTCCCAAAGGGTTTTAGCAGGTTCATAGCCTCTATATTTATGCTGGTTCTCTTGTCCCAAAGAGACTTTCAGAATATTTAGGGCTTTCATGTCGACCCTTTTCTTTGCTATGTCATCAGCAGCCACGGCTCTACCATCTCCAGGTTTTTCTCTCTTATCCTCTTCAGAACATCCGGCAACAGCTGATCTTTGAGCAATAACATTAGCAATCTTTTGGGCTTTATTGAATGTGTTACCATATTCAATAATCTCCCAGAGTGTGTAGTCATAGATCCCCAGATATTGCTCAAAGTTGAATTTCCACAAATCAAAGTTGGTTGCATCAAGCATGGGAATCTTGATGTTTGGTAAAGATGAAGAGGAGGAGTTTATTGCTTCAGACATGATGTTGTTAGGGTTTTTGAGAAAATTAGGGTTTTGGTGATTTTTAGGGTTCCTGTGTTCTTTAAGATCAAAAGTTCCTCAACAAGCTCCGATACCACTTGTTGATCCCAAACTTAGATCGATTTAGCTTTATGTATACGAGATTAGATCAAGTAATACCCTTAGAGAAACCTTTGTATATGCTTATGATAATCTAAGTGTTATGCGGAATTAACACTTAAACAAGAACACACAATGATATAAACAAACTTTCACTTTGATTAATGATATCAAACTTGCTTACAATGAAAGTAGTTTACGAATGAAAACTTATATAAAACATTAACCTAAAGGTCTTCTTTTATAGACATAAGAAGCCTTGTACAATAATCTACGTATCAACTATTCTAGGTAAAGATAAATATAGAAAATACATTGTTGTTCCTATCTTTACTAGAAGTAATCTAAAATACAATAAACGCGTAGAGTATATCTTTCCACCAGTGCTTGTCTTCAATGTGTCAACGCTTGACTTTATCTTGTCAACGCTTGAGCTGTCAGCGCTTGTTTTACTCTTGTCAACGCTTGTTTTACTCTTGTCAGCGCTCAAGTGATCTGGCCTTAATTTATTCCCAACAAATGGTTTTGGTTAAGAAGGTCAAAATGGTTTTACAACGCGAAGGTACAAAACTGTCCGAAATTTAGTGTTTAGTAATGTGACGAGCAGTAGGTCTTAGGAGTGAGGACTTTTTATGAAATTTAATATGGGCTTTATACAGCTTGTAAAGGATTTTTACAAAATTTCTCGTAATTTTTGGTGATGTCTAAGTATAGGAAAACAGCCCGTACATTTGGTATGTACCGGCAGAATTGTAAAATGCCCAATAGTTTTAATAAAGTATAAAAGTGGACGTGTCTAGTAAATATCACTTGTATGGATTTTTGGCGCGAGTTTATATGAACCATGAGTGTTCTTAATTATGTACATATAGTACTTAAAGGTACTTGAATGTGTTGATTCATTACGTGTTTATTCGTTAGGTGTTGTATTTGATTTCTCGGGGCATCCTCATCGTCGGTGATCGATTTCGTTTATGCCGTAGTTACTAATACTACCACTACTACTTAAGGTGAGTCTATAGCCTCGCTCTTTACTTATTTCCAATGTTTTTACCCACAAGGGGAATACATGCTATTTAAATGAAAATAAACATAAATCATGAATGATTGTTGGACCTGAATGTTGCCTTGAATTGTGTTGAGTAACTAGTTGTAAAAGTCCCTAAATTCGTGAACTATTAACTATTGTCTTGCCCTTGTGTGGGTTCGAGATAGCCGCTTATACAATTGATAGTACTATGGGGTTGACGACCCTATCCTAGACGAGAGCTAGTACGCTGAGTACCCTCTGCGGACGGATAACTTGTGATAAGAAATAAGGTATAATTACAACTAATGCCTTTAGAAGAGGCCCTGGTTTCATGTAAATCATGCCGGTCTATGTACGCGGGTGATTGAGTTAACGGATTAGTGTCACGAGCTTAAACACAATTATTAGCTATTGCTAAATAAAATATTCTTGAATAATAGATTGTGAGTACGACAATGCTATTGATGGTCATGATTGGTTTTAATACTTATGTTCAACTTATGATTTGATAAACCTATAGATTCGCTCAACCTTTGTGTTGACGATTTTAAGCATGTGTTTCAGGTAATCAAGATTGATAGCAGCGGAGCATGTATGGATGGAGTTGGTGCTTTATGGGTCTAAAATATTGGATTTCCTTCCCTTTTTATTAGCTTATTTAATTTTATGTCTTGGTAAAAGTTGTTATGTTTTGGTTGATATCTTTGGGGACAAGTAACTCTAGTCTGATTTAAACATCAATTTTCGGGTTAGAAATGTTTTAGACAATGATTATAAATAATCTATTATGTTTATCTTAAACGTCTCTTTCGAGGTCGTTTTCTGTAATTTGTAATTGTGTGTGATGTGCTATGAAATAATGCCCAAAGTGGTATTCCGCTGCATGGTAAATTGGGGGTGTTATAGGAAATCGGGAGGGATTGTAGCCGTTTGGGATTGCACAATATTTTCCCTCATCTCCACCACCATAGGTGACGGTTTCATTGCCCTTAAAGGTACTTGACGGGTTTCAAAAACATTATGCACAAATCAATGGACAACGAATTATTCAATTAACAATGGGCGTACAACCACCATATGGAAAGACACCCATTGGTTCCAAATGGGCGTACAAAATGAAGTTCAATGCAGATTGAAAAATAAAAAAATATAAAGCCAAAGTTTTTGACAAAGGATTTACTCATATAGAAGGAACAAGATAGGTACACCCGCGCTTCGCTGCGGGGAAAGTTTCGTATGCATAAAGGTTGTTGTACAAAAGGGTAACGTAGTTTTTTAATACATAGAAGCATATATGCCTGGAACTTGGTAGTTGTACAAAATGTTGTGCGGCATTTTAGTTTTGAGCATATGCAGGGTCTTCGTGTGCCACGGTCCTTCATTTGCATTATGGGCATACTAAAGATCCCCCCTGTATGATGCAAATATAAAAAAAATAGAAATTAAAAACCATGTAAAAGTCTTAATGCACAATTACACATGTATGTTCAGTGATTTAAAAATATAATGATTATATTCAAATGTCATATAAGAAAATCAAAAGCATTGTCCTCCTGTACGGGTATGAGTTGCATATAAAGTACGTATACATTTCGACTACATATACCTATATCTTTCCAACTATTTGACCACATAATTGTATTAAAGGATTAGCCGACACACAAATACCCCCGCCTAAGAACTGAGTGAACCCATGAGAATTCGATTTGTTGGTTGTGGAGTAGACATATACTTATTTAGTTATCAACCACATGACGCTAGATAAACAACGGTAAAATGAGGAAATTTCGTGAGCACATATCAATATGATCAGTTGATTCAAATGATAGGTTTGTAAATAGGCATTTGTTTCATACCTTAATCATTGTCTAGACCCAACTAAAGATAAGTTCTTTGAACCAATAGACAGATGCAATACTAAAGTAAAAATGCACAAATTATGTTTACCTTGAAGCATGGTTGTTTGCGAGCAGCAGAGAATTTTTCCACTTCTCTCTTCTCTAATTTCCCTTGAACGCGTGTCTCATAATCTCCACTTCCATAGCATACTTCAAGTAGAGCATACTTTAGTTGGTTAATTACCTGATAACGTGACTTCACCATTTCCAGTGCAAGATTCACTTGTTCGGAGATGGTGAAAGAATTAAAGTCGACAGTGATATTTATTTTTTGATTATATATACGTGCTTTCTGCCGGCTGAAGAGACACAACCACTTTCATCTTCTATTCTAGCACTTTATGATACCGTTCGAGAACCATTTCCTGCATTTTTGAACATAGAACAGCTCATGAGTAAATCTTTTGGATAATATTGGCGTGGATAGATCACATAATAACAATTAGGTAATATTATGAAGAAAAGAAATTGCCATGCTGCTGTCAAATAGAAATGTTGTTCGGATATCAGCCTATAATAGCACATTCAAGCCGCTAAACGGCCGTGGAAATAGCGCCCCTAATAGCATCCAGTTACCGGGGTCCATTATTAGAATATCGCACATTAATTGCAGCCCCTAATAGCATTCAGTTATCGGGGTCATATTTAACTTTGTGCAAAATAGTCGAGTGCCAGCGTTTCCAACTGAAATTGCAGCCCCTTATAGAAGGTTTGAATCCATCAAGTGGCTGCTGAAATTGCAGCCTCTAATAGATGCTAAAGACCCTAAATGGCTGCTGAAATTGCAGCCTCTAATAGAATGTTGAAGACCCAAAATGGCTGCGGAAATGACAGCCCCTAATACTACGTTGAAATTGCTAAAGGGCTGTTGAATCTGCAGCCCATAATACCACGTTAAATGCCACAAATGGATGCTGATATAGCATCATATAATAGCACATTCAAGCCACTAAACTGCCGTGGAAATAGCGCCCCTAATAGCATCCAGTTATTGGGGTCCATTATTAGAATATCACACATTAACTGCAGCCCCTAATAGCATTCAGTTATCGGGGTCATATTTAACTTTGTGACAATACGTATGAAGAATAATATATGATTACCACTGTTGTGTATGCTATTCAGTTGGTGAATGCAGAAAGTAAATAGAATGTTACGTATCGAGTATGTGAAGGAATACTTCTCTGCAGGACCCGTTTGCATTTACGATGACATGCCTATCTCTTCTTCGTTATTGTTCAGGCCTATATATAATTCAGCAGCAGTGTCGCTGATTTTCATAAGTTATTTCAATTAGCAATCTCAAAATACCACTAAAAGAGCAATTAAATAAAGTCCATTATAAACACCGACATAGTACTTTCAACCCATATATCAGCATAAAGCATGATCATTTACTCTTCTACATTCATAACAATAAGTAACAAATAACATCTTGTTGGCTCTAGTTATTGATCAGATATATTGCCTATAAAAATCTTTGTCAGTTCTTAACTTAGAAACACATAAAAAGGTTGGTATCCAAAAATAAAGAATAACCATTGCAAGATATAGTATCAAAACTAATACAAAAAAGATTTCAGTTTACAAACCAATCAAACGAAACAACATGTGTCTCTACGAATTAAGCACTCCCGACACATTCAAATATTTTGAATCGGAACATCACTTTATGTGGCTTATTCTATAGCTTTCAGGCTTATGCAGGTTCACTATGACTTAATAAATTTATAAAAACTGAAAAGTTTTAGAATAAGCTACAAAAATGTGAGCTTTTTACAATTATATTATTAGACGTTTTTATAAAAAAAAATGATGCTAGTGATTTGTCAATACAAATTCTAACTGTCAAGCATGCCTACGTAATAACATTAAACTTCAAAGTTCTAACCGAGTAAAAACCGTGGCTCCCCTGCATCAGAAGAACATATTTTTTTGACTTAAAAGTAATCATTTCATTATTATACTTTCTCTTCCTTATTCCCAACTGCTTTTACATAATAAAACACAATACACTATTCATTTCATATCTCATATCTCTCCGTACAATTAATTATTTTAATATCTTTATTATCCATTTGTCTTCAAAGCTTCGTGAATTCACACTTTACAGGTGCCTTTAATATATATGTAACATAAAGAAGACAAAAACCGGCTATATAAGCCGAAACGAACACCCTCTTACACAATCCCACCTATATCTAGTTGTTTACAACATAGAAATGATATAATACACCCAAATATGATAAAATAAACGCGTCTCACCTATAATGAAATGAAATTTAGCCCAACTCTGCTCCTTTTTTCTTGCACCACTCAATGACTTCCGTCTGTCCGCTCGAGTGACGCAAGTGTTTCGTGACGCAAGTGTTTCGTGACCTGTGATTCAAACATTTTATCAAACAGTTGGCATTCGACATAAACAAATTAACACTTTTCCGGCAAAACCACATCTTTCAATATAATTACTATAATTAAAACACGTCTTTATTTGAAAATCTAATTTTAAGCCATATTAGAGTTTGTGTTATAGGGAATATTAGCAACTGAATTACATAACAAAACACAAAAAGATCAAAATTTATGATCAAGAAAAAATGAATACTCTATAAAAGAAAGCAACTATACATAAACCCCATATAACAAAAAGAATCAAAAAGATTATCTTACGTCCATGAAAACAGGACCACATAATCAAAAATCCTAAGAATTATATAACCACTTCCATAAAACTACAAAACAACACATCAAGTAAGTTAGGATTTTGGTTGAAAAAAATGAGAACCCTTGTTGAATTGTGTATCCGTTTAAGAGGTGGTAGATCTGGTAAAAAAATTTGGAGCGGTGCATCTGGTTTTGGATGCTTTGATTTTTTATAGTGAGAAATTGAGAATGAAATTATGAGTGGAAGACAGATATACACACGTAAGCCACGTAAAGGACACGTGGGTTTTTCTTTTTCCCGCCAAAAGCCACAAAAATAATAAAAAAATTTCTAACGCTTCCTAAAACAGTATATAGTAGTAATAGACTATAAAGAAACCTTTGCTCCTGTTGCCAAAATGGTCTTTGTTAGAGTTCTCTTAGTTGTTGCAAAACATCATAATTGGCAAATTCAACAACTTTACATCAATAATGTCTTCTTACACGAAGACTTGCATGACAATTCCTCAAGTCTATTCATATACATAACCTCATAATTATGTTTGCAATCTAAATAAATCACTCTACGGATTGAAATACGCTAACAGGCAATGGTTTAGCAAGCTCAAAAGCTTCCTTATCACTATTGGTTTTCATCAAAGCTATGATGACACCTCACTTTCACATTCACCAAAGGATCAATCTTTCGTGCTCTACTCATTTATGTTGATGATATTCTTCTACCTAGAACAATGCAGAGATGATCAAGTCAATCAAACACAGTTGGATACCACCTTCAGCATCAAAGACCTTGGACGATTCTCCATAATTCAACTGGTCTAGTGATGTCTGAAAATGAATTACGCTCTTGATCTCCTAAACTGTGAACGACACCAATGAGACACTTTTCATGATCCTTTTTATATAGAAAGTTGGTTAGAAAACTCATTTACCTCACAATTATCAGACCTGACTTATCCTTTACTGCTCAAACACTAAGTCAATTCTCTCACCAGCCAAGGACTACTCACCTAGTTTCTTTATATAAGGTTCTAACGTATGTTAAGCTTTTTCTTGGCCAATGTCTTCATTGCCTAAGAACAAGTCTATTAAATCTTTCTAGGTCCTTGTCTTATTACCTTAACTTCCAAGAAACAAGCAGTTGTCTCAAGGTCCTTCTACTGAAGCTGAGTACATAGCCTTACGTGTTTGTACATGTGAACTTACTTGGCTGCAATGCTTACTTAATGATCTTCAAGTCACACTTCCAACTCCTATTCCCACATTTTGTGATAATGCATTTGCAATAGTTCCACCTTCCATTCCTATCCAGCATGCAAGAACAAAACATATTGAGTTGAACTAAAACCAATGTTTTAAAACCGTTTTTTAATCGACTCGAGCCACCGGGTCAGGGTTCAACCGGTTTAACCGGCGGTTCAACCGGGTTTTTTGGCCAAAATCGGCGTCCGGTCACTTAACCGGGTCATGGTTCAACCGGACGGGTCAACCTGTGTTTTAAAACTCATAAAACTCACCAGCCAACTACTCTTACAACTTTTGAATAGCCCTAGCTTCTAATCCTATATTCTGCAAATTGTAATAATCTCTTTTTATTGAAACTTTCCAACCAAACAACTCCTACAACTTATTGTTAGAAAAGTCATAAATGAACACATAACCATGTATAAAATCATCTCTTTTAAACTTGTATAATTATATATTATATACTCGCTAGTCGTTTTTCTAGTTAAATCTTGCCGACTGGGAACAAATTGACAACATGAGTTCGATTGCATAACTTTGTAAAAAAAGATTTCAATGACAATATGGATACATATCGATCTTTTTTTATTTTTCGGCTTAAAACAATCGCTATCCGGCAACAAGCTCAGAGCTCATCGTTATCAAAATCAGTTTTGGTACATTTTGTAGAAGCATGGTCATTTTAATGGTTATGCGAAATGTAATAAGTTCATCCATATTTGTAACAACCAGATCGATTATATTGACCAGCTAAAGTATATTTAATGCCCGTTTATACTATTTCCCGTGACTTAGAACTAAATTTTGAAAAGTTAAAAAGAATAATGAGACCATAATATATCCTCGCATACACACACTAAGTGTTTTCAAGCTATGTCACCTTAAACTGCGAATCAGTTTACCAGAACTTCTATTTTCTAGCTAGAAATCGTATGGGCGTCTACTCGTGTTAACCTTACAGCATGTCGTCAAGCAGTAAAATTTTTTACCTAAACTTCTATTTTTTTTAGCTAGATATCGTATGGTCGTCTACTCGTCTTAACCTTACAGCTGTCGAAAAGCAGTAAACTATCGTTCTTATTCTTTTTGTCGTTAGCGAAAATCAGTTATTTTAAAGCATTGGTACGACAACATGAATTTTTCGTAAGCTTTTACGTTTTAGAAATGGCAATGCAGATTTTGATTATTTTCATTCTTTTTTGGAATTCTTAATTTGTTTGATAACAATGTCTTCATATGCCAATTACAACAATTGTAGCTGCTGTTAAGGTAAAATTGTTATTTTTTAAACTAATAGTGACTCAATTATCTAATTTTATAGGTGCACGAAGCATCATTCACTCATCTTTGTGAAACATATGGCCTTGGGTGGACAATGGTGGATGGTCAACAGTGGGAGAGGTCTTGACAGTGGCCAAGTTTTTGCCATTGTTACAATTATGGGCTAAGTAATTAAAGCTCCCACATGTATAACAAAGCTTTCTTGCTTGAAACAAAGCTGGTCCCATATTTATTATCCATCATCCCATTTCAACTTCTTTGGTTCCTCTAGGTGTCCTAGGTCTTCTACACATTTCAGCATATCTAACACAAGATTTTCTTTTGGTAGGGGAACCAAGGTAAATGGGCTTCCCATCAGTAGGATTAGTTATCACAATTGGTTTAGACTCAAAGGTCTCATGTTCATAAAGAACCCATCCTATAACAAAAAGAAAGGGGTTATTAGCTTTCAATTGTACTATATCTATCTATTTTTTGTGAACTCTTCAATCTTTACAGGATTAACCAATGATGTTTCAAAGTCATCAGACTCATTTTGAAACTTAGGGAGACCTGTCCATGACAAGTCTTGTCCCTTGGATACCCCATAGAAGTCACCAACAGGGGTGGGACAATATTATATTCCTTCTTTTCCATACCAACCCCAGACCTATCTTTAGGGTTTCTTTGCTCACTTATGCATTGTTCTAGGGATTGACTAGCCCTTTTCAAAAATTTTAATTTTAAAGTCTATGTTTTCCTTAGATTTAGTGACCTCATCTATACTAGTTCTTATATTTGCATTAGACTCATTAAAAATTCTTAAGTCACTTTCAAATATTAGAATTTTTTCCTTAAGGTCAATTTCCATCTACTTATATTTTGTTAACCCATCATCAGATTGTGAAAGCCCTCTTTTATAGTTATGAAGGACAAAATGTATTTATTTAAGCTTTTCAATTAAAGATTGAACTTTAATTTGAAGAAACTTAGTGCTTTGCCTACAACCTTTACTACAAAAAGCATCATTTTTTGGTAAAAGGTTACCCCGGTAAATGGTATTAATCACAGAACAAAAATGAGTATAATGAAATGTGTCTAGAGTACCACATTAAATTCAAGACAAGCTTGAGCTACTCACGATATGGACAACCCATATGTGTCAACCTACATCAAAAAGAACAATATCAACCTTACACTTAGCCATAAATTCTAAAAGAAGTAGGCATCTTCCAACGGTTAAGCAGTGAGTTCACCATACTCGAATTCTTAAACTTGAAGATAATTACCCTCAGCCGAACTGTGACAATAATACATTCAAATAATTCAAGAGGCATTCGCTTACCACTTTTGAATAGATGATTATTTCGCTCAACCCACACGATATAATAAGAAGCCGCGAAAACCATCCTACTAATAACTCTTGGCCGTTCTTTAAGACGCTAACGACCGAAGGAAGTCAATAATATCTTCAAGAATGGGAGGCACATTCCCCATATCCGCAAGGTCACGAGCAAGACTCTAAACCTGCGAAGAATAAGTGCATTCGAAGAATAAATGAGCATGAGAGTCCGGGACCAGTTCACAAAGAGGGCCTCAAAGTAAATTCAGGTCTGTATCATCACCCACGTCCCACTGGGGCAATATGTCCTAAGTTTTAAGGTAACACTGCACTATCAACCAGAGATTAAAGGCATGACGCACGATGCAATGGGAAAACCAAACAACTCCATATACCAAGACACCAAAATACCTCTAGGCCGCTGAACTTCCCATGCAGCCCTAACCGAGAACAACACCAAATTTCCATGAATATCCCTCCATTTACATATCGAGCACATCATCTAGTTATCATGTTACGAGCGTTTTCAATATCATTTTAACGATTTTACTTTATGTTTTAAAAACGCTTACCACAAAAATTGCATATCATTAAAAATCTTTCGCTAGGTATTTCCGTTGTTATGTGCGGGTAGCGCCTAGTAAATAAAGAGGGGGGGGGGGGGGGGGGGGGGTTATTTTATAAGGTTTTTAAAGGGTAAAAATAGGGTTTTGATGGTATTTTTTTGAAAAGATCCGGTCCTCAACGGTCCCAACGGATATAAAACAGCTAGTTTTTTAAAAAAAAAATATAAGCCTATGAAATGGCGCCGCGCCTTTAGAACGACGTGAGACTCAACGGCGCAAGGGTGAAGTTGTGCGCAGTTCAAAATCATCGGGCCATTCTTTGGTTTGAGGGTTTTGGCGCAGGGTTCCCCTCCTTCTTTTGATATAAGTTTTCAAATCATTCTTGTATTCCAGATGTATGCATTAAATAATTTCCAAATGTATACATTCGTTTATGGATGAAAATTTTGAATGTTTTTTTAAAAACGTATGAACCAAATTAGTGACTGATGATGATATATTCTAAATTATTAATTGCTAAAAATACAATGTGTGAACCAAATTAGTGATTGTTCTTTATTGTCAACCTTACTAAAATTAAGAATCGTGTGCAATGTTATGAGAGTGTTTCAAAATTACAAATTTCAACATTATTAAATAATAATTAACTTGCGTGTGACATTGTCTTACGCTAACGAAGTGATGGCAACATATATAGCAAAGATTAGAGTTATTTAATACTAATAGATAGAACATGCAAAAATCAAAGACGAAATCAAGACTAAATATGTCGGACAAACATAAAATTTTAAACCGCGATATTAGAAACATAAATTGATGGACCAGGTGCATTTAATATAAATATAAGAAAAATTGATGTTTTTCTCAAAATTAACAATATGTCGGAAGAAATCCTAAGAACTTTTTGTAATTAACTATTTATCTCCTTTTCTTACAACTTTTTTGTCAAAATGGACCTGGTGCATTCATTTTGTAATTAACAATTCATCTTATTTTTTAAGAACCTATTTAAAAAGCATATTTATCTTTAAACAGAAATATCTTTCTAATTATTTTTTTATAATCTAATTCAACTGTTTTTGTAAAATCTTAGTATCTTTGATTCAATATCTATTTCAATTAGTTTTTAGTTTAAGATTATTTTTTATTCGATATCCATTTTGATATATTTTAATTAATTTTTAATTTTTCTTATTTTTTGAGGGTTTCTTATATTTTTTTATTTTTTTTTACAAGTTTAATCTTTGAATATAAAAACGTGCAATAGTGGTAACATTTTTCACCTTAAAAATTGTCACCAAGTACCCGCTACCGTATTACACGGGTAATATGCTAGTTTAATACTAATTGATAAAACATGTAAAAGCGTACACGCATGTATAACACACTCCATTTATATGTGCTAATTAAGTGTTTACTAATAGCTCAATTTGTAATATTTAGGCCGTGAACACAAAATGTGGAGGTTAAAGATAGCAGATGGAAGTAATAATCCATACCTTTACAGTACAAACAACTTTGTTGGTAGGCAAACATGGGAGTTTGATCCTAACTATGGAACTCAGGAAGAGCGTAACGAGGTTGAACAAGCTCGTCTTCATTTCTGGAATCATAGACACGAAGTTAAGCCTAGTAGATAGTGATGGCCTTTGGCGCATGCAGGTTGCTCTTTCTTTATTTACTGATTTCATGCACGTTTTCGGTATTCAAAACCAAATTTACTAGATTTCACTTTGCATGCAGTTTCTAAGAGATAAGCAATTCAAACAAACGATACCCCAGGTGAAGATCGAGGACGGTGAAGAAATCTCTTATGAAAAAGTTACCGCCACAATGAGGAGGTCTGTTCACTTATTCGCTGCCTTGCAGGCTGACGATGGCCACTGGCCTGCTGAAAATTCTGGTCCAATGTTTTTCATCCAGCCATTGGTAAGTATTATGATTTCAATGGTATGTAGTTATTTGGAACATAGTATGTGGATCCTTCGAGCACCACATATTGACCGCTTAACAAATTGCAGGTTATATGCTTGTATATCACAGGGCATCTTAATAGCGTGTTCTCAACAGAACACAGAAAAGAAATCCTTCGGTACTTATATAATCATCAGGTACGTACTAACTGTAAGTCTGTAATATATAATGATACGAGTTGTATGAACCACAAGACACAAAGACATTCAATAACAGTTGAAATATTAATGCTTTACATACAGAACGAAGATGGTGGCTGGGGACTTCACTTGGAAGGTCATAGCACAATGTTTGGCACAACCCTCAGCTACATATGTATGCGTCTTTTAGGAGAAGGACCTGATGGTGGTTTGAATGGTGCATGCACCAACGCACGGAAATGGATACTAGATCATGGTAGTGCCTCCGCCAACCCCTCATGGGGAAAAATATGGCTTTCGGTATGATGATGTGTTCCTCAATGATTGATTGAAATTATTACAATTTTATGTGGGGTTCTTATCAATTTATACTAATCAAACATAAATACTAATATATGGTAGTCTATTTAGGCACTTGGTGTTCATGAGTGGGTGGGATGCAACCCAATGCCTCCAGAATTATGGATCCTTCCTTCTGTCCTTCCCCTGCATCCCGGTTAGTTTTGATCTCTAACATGGCCCATGATTAACTGATTCCTCTATCTTCATTTTTAACATATTCTTTGTCCGCATGCAGCAAAAATGTGGTGTTACAGTAGACTAGTATACATGCCGATGTCGTACCTTTATGGTAGAAGATTTGTAGGTCCAATCACTCCTTTGGTTTTACAACTTCGCGCTGAAATTTATGCACAACCTTACAATCACATCTGCTGGAAGAGTACACGACATTCATGTGCACAGGTGAAATATTTGCTTTAGTTCATTGATTTTTATTTATTGACCTACTTCCCTATTACTCGCATAACCCAACTTACCCGTCTCAGGAGGACATATACTACCCGCACCCCTTAATACAAGATTTGATGTGGGATAGCTTATACATTTTCACCGAGCCTCTCCTTACACGCTGGCCATTTAACAAACTGCGTCAGAAAGCACTCGCGAGAACAATCAAGCATATACACTATGAAGACGAGAATAGTAGATATATCACTGTCGGTGCTGTGGCGAAGGTATAGAAAAACAGTATTAGATCAGGAATTTTCACCTAATAGCAACTGGCCATTTAAGGTCTTTTAATCTAACGCACTTATATGTCTCTTGCAAACAAACTGCACAGGCTCTGTCTATGCTTGCGTGCTGGGCTGAGGATCCAAACGGGGTGTGCTTTAAGAAGCACCTTGCCAGGATCCCAGATTACATATGGGTGGCCGAAGATGGAATGAAGATGCAGGTTATTTAAGGATATCCTATCATTAGAAAACACACTATTCCTGCTAAATGTGTATACGTAATTGCCTTTGTTCCATGGCTAACAGAGTTTTGGCAGTCAAGCATGGGATGCGAGTCTTTCCATTCAAGCTCTGCTGGCTACTGATCTTTCGGATGATATTAGACCCATTTTAATGAAAGGACATGACTTCATTAAAGCTTCCCAGGTCTCCAGACTAAAGCTGCAATCTTTCTTTTTCTTCTGAATTACTGGTTAATTATGAAAACAAACTTACATTTGTTACTAAAAGAAGTCCCACTCTATATATTAGGTCAAGGACAATCCTTCGGGAGACTTCAAAGGCATGTATCGACACATTTCTAAAGGTGCATGGACATTCTCAGATCAAGATCATGGATGGCAAGTTTCGGATTGTACTGCTGAAGGATTGACGGTATCTATGTAATTTTATCATAGTTAGATACTTACATATATGATAGCTACCCAAGTACATTTTTTATTTTTTTTTTCATCTTTGTTCTAGAAAAACCTATTTGTTCATCTTTCAGTGTAGCCTCCTATTTTCGACTATGCCCTCTGAAATTGTTGGCGAAAAGTTGCAGCAGGAAAAATTTACAGATGCTGTCAATCTAATACTTTCTTTGCAGGCAAGTATTAACTGTTTGTTGCTCTTATACGAGGTCGCCTGAATTTCCTCTACCCTTTCCTGGAAACACTAGTGACAATTTCCTCTTTTTTTCTTAACTTGAAAGCTTCCGCTTAATGATACCTAATTAAAAAGTTTGAATTTTGCAACAAGCCATGGATATAAAGTCAAAGCAGATATATTCGTTGTTATAAAGTAGTTACCAGTAATTGTAATTCTAAATGGACAAATATGTGAATCTTGATGTGGCTCGTTTACACAATGATGATTATCTAGAGCAAAAATGGTGGGCTAGCCGGATGGCAACCTGCAACATCCTCAAAATGGTTGGAGGTAACTGGATCATGGAAAAAGAACTACTCCATATTATATTGATTGGTGTTCATTGTTCATCCGTACTTATTTAACTTCTCTCTTTCAATTCATTTTAGATTCTCAATCCTGCCGAATTTGTCGAGGACATTGTCATCGAGCATGTGTAAGACCTGGATGCGGTTTACTAAATGAACGTCTTCTCTAGCTAGTTGGTGCTACGCTCTATTTATAATGTCAAATTCAAGAGACTCACCATAATTGTTGGCCAGGTACGTCGAATGCACAACATCATGTATGCAGGCTCTTATCCTGTTTAAGAAGTTACATCCCAATCATCGGTCGGAAGAAATAGAATTTTTTCTTACAGCTGCGGTTCAATACCTGGAGGAAATGCAGATGCCAGATGGTTCATGGTATATTTCTCCTTTGAGCATCGAAATAAGTCTTATATCTTTGTCAACATTACCCTTCTTATTTTCCTAATATTGCCATGGACATTAGGTATGGAGAATGGGGTATGTGCTTTACATACGGAACCTATTATGCTGTTGGAGGCCTGTCAGCAACTGGGAAGACATATACTAACTCTCAGGCAATCCGTAAGGCTGTCAAATTTCTGCTGGAAGCACAAATGGAGGATGGTGGTTGGGGAGAAAGCTATAGATCCTCCCCCGAGAAGGTAAAACACTTTAGCATACGAGTAAGCTTCGGCTAGCCAAAATTTAGTCATTTAAGATATACACTACAACTCGAGTGAGCTTTGGCTAGCCAAAATTTAGTCATTTAAGATATACAGTACAACTCTTGGTTACAACATACGGTGTTCATCTCACTAATATTATCAAGTCCGTGTTATATCTTAGTTTAAAAGAAAAAAACATTATATTTATCTACATCGACCGGCCCTGTGGATTTTAAGTCTCCTATCACCCCTTCCATTTTTTTGAACAGCAAATGATATTTCAATCATCTCTTCCTAAATAGTTTTTGAGCGGGTTAGGAATTAAAGAAATGATAGATTGAAATGTTGGATACTTGGGTGATTGAAGACATATACATTGTATATACGTGCTTATACATATACATTGTATATACATTGTATATACATGTATGCCGTATTTATATTCGATGTGTAGAATTCTAAAGCAGGCACTAACACACTAACATTTGCCTCCCTGGTTACTCTATACACAGAAATATGTACCTCTAGAGGGAAACCGATCCAACCTGGTACATACTGCATGGGCTATGATGGGATTGCTTCATTCTAAACAGGTTTGTTCATTTAGTACTCGTATTAGATAATGCACCAATAACCACCTACTTTAAAGTAACTCGATCTAAGTTTAGGTATTGCAGAATTACTTGCAATAGCCCTTTTTTTTGTAAAACCCCTGGTCCTTTGCCATGCATATCGGTACCATATCAACTCTTGTATTCACACATTAAACCACGGAGCTAACTATCCACCCATCGCTAAACTGACCCGCACCATGAGCCATCAAGATTATCCAACAGATTAAACTTATCAGCTGACCCGCACAATAAGAACTTTTAAGAGTATCCCATAACAAACAGATTCTCTGTGTGTTTAAATTTTTGAATACATATCTTCAACGTACTTTACAGGAAGAGAGAGACCCAACGCCTTTACACCGAGCAGCCAAATTGTTGATCAATTCTCAGATGAAAAACGGGGATTTTCCTCAACAGGTAAGATAAGAACATATATACAAATAGAGAGAACGGATGGACAAAACTCTCTTTTTACATTCACCAAAATGACTGGCAATATAAAAGGGTACAATACTAAGAAGTAATATTTTCCGGTAAAGATGACGTGCTAACGGATTAAAAAGTTTTGTATCTGCTACCAAAATTTCCTAATTACTGGAAATTTCCTTATTTCAGGAAACAACTGGAGTTTTCAAGAAAAACTGTTTGTTGCACTTTCCCATGTATAGGAATATATACACATTGTGGGCACTTGCTGATTACCGTAAGAAGGCGCTACCTCAGCCCACGGGCATCTAACACTACCGTTGTGGCAAATAGATATAAGATACTCATGGTTGTAAAAGATATATAATTATAAAAATAGATCATTTGTGTTTTAGAGAAACATTTGTAATGATCAATTCCAATAAATTTATCAGCCGGTGCTTATGCCTCTATGGATGTTCATCATTCCATTCCCTGGTATAAAACAGGTAAATTTTATGGCAATACTTTTTGCCAAAGACTTTGTTTCATAAGTCATCTTAAATTTTATAGCTATTTGAAAAGTTTTAGTTGCAACGAGGAAAACACTTTCAAAAAGCTTTTTGCAATAGTGAAAAATCATTGATTGGTTTTCCATTGGGATGCTGATCTAACCAGCTAAAGTTTATTTAATGCCTGTTTATACTAGTTTTCGCGACTTGGCAACTACATTCTGAAAAGTCAAAGAAGAATAATGAGACCATAATATATCCTCGCATACACATATTACGTGTTTTCAAGCTTTGTCACCTTAAACTGCTTATAAATTTACGTGAACTTTTATTTTCTAGCTAGAAATCCATTGTATGGTCGTCTACTCGTCTTAACCATGTCGTCAAGCAATAAAATATTGTTCTTATTCTTTCTGTCGTTAACGAAAATTGTTCATTGTGAAGCATTGCTACGGCACCATGAATTTTTTGTTAGTTTTTAAGTTTTAAAAATGGGTCATAAACCAGTTCTTGTACATGCATAAATGTTAGGTTATGGTGACATTGTTCTTTGCCCATAAGGTATAAGTCGAAACTAACAGTGACTAACTTATCTAATTTTGTAGGTGAAGGAAGCATCATACACTCGTCTGTGTGAAACGAAAACCATATTAACCGTAAATGGGCAGTTTCCTGGACCAACCTTAAATGTTCGTGAAGGAGATACGATTTATGTCAAGGTTCATAACCATGGAAGATACAACATCACCATTCACTGGTATGTCAAAGTCTGTGGTTAAAATGTTGATAAATAGTTGTCAAATGTTGTATTGATTGTTCATACTTAACAGAACATGAAGTATAATAAGCTTGCAAACGATGCACAAATGTCCAAGTTAATAATGTCTACTTTTAAACTTATCAAACATAAATTCTTGTTAAGTAACTTAAACTGTATAGCATGTCTCTATCACTCTATAGCTTTAGCTGGCAGAGTTTCCGACACAGATTTTTATACGAGCTTTAAATCTCAGGCATGGGGTAAAGCAACCTAGGAACCCATGGTCAGATGGTCCGGAATACATCACACAATGTCCGATTCAACCGGGTGACTCATTCAACTATAAGATCATATTTTCTATGGAAGTTGGGACAATCTGGTGGCATGCTCATAGCGACTGGTCTAGAGCCACGGTCCATGGTGCTATCGTTGTGCAACCCGGACACGGTAACAGCTACCCTTTCCCTCAACCCGATGAAGAAGTTCCAATAATTTTTGGTAAGTAAACATACGTTACACAATCAATTGTGTTCATTAGATATGACTCACTAGTTCTTCACCTGAACGGAATTCTGTTTAGGTGAATGGTGGAAAGAAGATATAATGGAAGTGCTTAGAGAATTCGTTACATCTGGTGGTGCTCCTAGAGACTCTGATGCTTATACCATCAATGGTCAACCCGGCGACTTTTATCCTTGCTCGTGCAAAGGTTAATTATGTAATTTGCGTTACTCAAAACTTGATTGTTTTTTTAAGACGTTATTTGTAATGTTTGCTTATTTTTACAGATACCTTTAAGTTAAATGTCACATATGGGAGAAAATATCTTTTACGTATGGTAAATGCAGCGATGAACGAAATCCTCTTTTTCGCCATTGCAAATCATTCGTTAACTGTTGTGGGAGCCGATGGTAGCTACACGAAACCAGTAACAAAAGAATATGTAGTAATATCCCCGGGTCAAACTCTTGATTGCTTGGTAGCTACACTACATGGCTGCTAGACCATATTCCACCGGTATTGGCCTTTCTTTTGATAACTCCACCACCAGTGGAATCCTCCAATACGATAGTTGTTCCACCACTAGTCCTATACGCCCATCCTTGCCATATTACAATGATTCCATTGCGGCTTTTAACTTTCTTGGTAGCCTTAAGAGCTCAGGCCCATTATTTTTCCCTTTGAGGGCTCACGATACACAAATATTTTCCACCATTTCAATAAACACATTTCCATGTCAAAACACTTCGTGTGAGGGGCCAAATGGGACACGATTGGCAGCTAGTATGAACAATATTAGCTTTGAATCCCCGCGTATTGACATACTAGAAGCTTACTACTATCACATCAATAACGAGTTTGATACAAGATTTCCTAGTGTTCCACCATTGTATTACAACTTTACTGGTAATAATTTACCATTGATTCTACAAACGCCCAAGAGGGCTACAGAAGTGAGGGTGGTAGAATACAATTCCATAGTCGAAGTCGTTTTTCAAGGGACCAACTTGGTTTCAGGGCTTGATCATCCTATGCATTTACATGGATTTAATTTTTATGTCGTCGGATGGGGATATGGTAACTTTGACCCGAATAAGGACCCATTGAACTATAACCTAATAGAGAACACTGTTCTTGTTCCGATAAATGGATGGGCTACAATTAGGTTCAAAGCTTCTAACCCTGGTAAGATACATGTTCTACAACTACAACTAGCATTTTAATATAATAACTTGTATAACAATTAACACAAGTCTTTCTCTTATAAACTAAAAAATAGGTGTATGGTTTATGCATTGTCATCTAGAACGGCACCTTACATGGGGAATGGATACAGTATTTATCGTTAAGGATGGTAATGGAACTCAAGAACGCATGCTACCACCACCCCAACACATGATGAAATGTTAATTTCGTCTCGATTTTTATAGTTTATTCATGCTTAAGAAAAAGACTCGCATCATGAGATATTTTCTTTTGGAATTAATTATTAACGAATAAAAATGTAACGGGACCTTCTAAGTTTTATGTGATATATAGTGCGCCTCTCTCTTTGTTTTGTTTGGTATGTGATCGATTGAATCATCTTAATATTTTTTTGTGTTACGAGACTTTCGGAACCGTGCGTTGCACTAAGAGGGCATGGTATTGCTCTTCTTGTGTTTACTTATTGTTTATTATTTGTCGTTAGATTGAAATTAACATGGCGGGTTCATTGGTGTTCATGTCTTATTGTATAATTTATTTATAATGTTCTTGATTATATTCTTTTATGATCTTAATATTAAACAAATTGCAATATTCAGAATTGTAACAGCATAAGGCGTAGTGGAGCTTTTCACTTTGGCCCACTACTCTCATATCAGCGTCACGTCATACGAAAACAACTCAAAAAATACACTTTCACTCGTGACATTTCTCTCCTCTCTCCACTTTGGCCTCAACTGTAATTTGATCTTTTTCTTTTTCATTTTTCAAACAAATTAAAATTCGTTTCATAATATTAAAATACAAATACATAATAAAAAATACACTGCGATAATAAATATACAATTCAAGACTAAGAACTTTTATAAAAGTTACAAAAATTAGTAAACTTTAACCAAAAAATGATAAACAAAAAAATATAAAGATAAAAATTATAAATATGTATTTAAAAAAACAAACCACACCAATGCCTTATCTTCTTCTTCTTTGCTTTGTTGAACACATAAATGTTCGTCTAGTTTGGCTTTTGTATTTTTTTTTAATATATAGTTTTTGAAATTAATATTGCTTAAAGCTTTTAGTATACTATTTTTAGTTTTATCGAAGGTTTATAAAGAAGCAAAATTATCTTCCGTGTGCATTTTGAAGTTTATTTCTAGCATAAGAGATAAAAAAATTGCATGCAATACAAAGAGTATCATGTATAAACACCTTTTTTTGTAAAGGGTTTCCCCGGTAAATAGATTAACCAAAAAAACAGTGAAGTACAAATGGAATGTGGCTAAGGTACCACATTAACCTCAAGCTAAACAGCTTGATAAACATCCAGATCTAGTGCTTATGACAAGCCATAAACACTTACAAAACACCTAGCACAAAACGAAATGAACCAAACTAACTAACAGCTGCCGTGAAGGAATTTCCACATGCATTTGTTTTAGAGAATAAATTAGTTGTTTCATCATACACCATTTCAACCTCGTCATCTTCATCATCGTGATCCAACACAGAGTCAGAATTTGATGTAGATAGCCCAACACATGATGATGACTTATCAATAGACTTCAACTTGACCAAAGAAACAGTTTTCGCATTAGTCACTCCCTTCGTCGGGTTACTAATTGTAGCTTTAGGAACAAATTTGACATTCGGCTGAACCGATGGACCAGTAAACTTACCACCCTTTATAGATTTCGTCATTTTTTTCTTTGTTTTGGTGACCGTTTGGAAACCATCATTAGAAGTAGATGGACCAGTACTAGCAGGAAGAACTATAGGAGAGACAACCACCTTCTTAGAGCATTGATCAAGAGAGTGACCAAAAGTCTTACACTCAACACATCTAGGAGGTCTCCATTCATATTCAATACGGATAGTTTCCTTTGTAAAACCTTCCCCCGAAAGAGAAGGGACACCAATGGTAACAACATCCACAAAATCAGCCTCAGCATTAACCTCAATTAAGCATCTGGCAAAACTACTCCGCCCCCATGACTCCTTACACATAGTGCTAGTGTAGGAATCTAGCATCACAGGTTTTCTAATGAAAGAATCAATCAAACTAATTCCATCTTCTTCAAAGACTTGAATAGACACATCATGTAATTTTACCCAAAACTCTTCCTTAATCAACCTAGTATCCACGGACCCTCTTCTAAAATAGCTTCCAAACCAGCAAGTGACTTAAATTTGAAAAAGAAAAAACCCTTAGAGTTTATCATGATCCGTGTCAACCCATGTTTCACCCAGTTGTTCCTAACAAAATAATCCACTACCGGGAACGCCATTCTCTTTCCACTAAAGTAATCATAAAGAGTATGTTCAAGACGATGAATGACCTTCTGAACCACTTTACGAGGAATAGAGACGTTAACACCTTCAAAACATCTTCTGACACCAATTGACGAAAAATACCATTATCATCGACTGCTCCTTATCATTTGCGCTGGTACTACAAATAGAAGCAAGCGTATCCATTTTTTTAGAAAAATCAGCGGTAATATCCTCAATCAACTGTACACAATCATTACTTGCATCATTCGAATCACCCGCCTTGATCATCAACTCAGCTTCATACGCACACAAACAAAAATATATCTCCTTCAATCGTTCACTGGAAATCAACGAACAGACAACAAATTTCATCAACTCTAAATTGTCCTTGAGCTCACGAATTTTAGCCACCGTATGCAGTGGCATCTCAAAAACCTGACCAATCAAATCAATCGTAGAAGGCTGCATATTACTAAGTAATACAACCTTTTCTCTCGGATCCATCTTATCCCTACTAATCACATCCACCTTGTTATTCAGTTGATCACCATTAGAATCAGCAACCGAACTAAGGTTTGAGAAATCATTAGTCAAATCATTGGATGCGCTAGGGTTTGAGGAGACCCTAGAATGAACAGTCCCCTCCTTCGCAAGCAAGACAGCCCCATAAGACTCCATGCAGCCTAGTAAATAAGAAACCCTAAATCAAACACAACCACGAAACCCTAAAAAACCCTAATAAAAAAACGAGCAGCCCAATAAACACGACCACCAGCAACGAGACCAACGTCTATCTCAAATCGATGTATATATAACCTAAAACCGACAGATGGGAAAAAAAGAAACAAAAAAGACGACGACACAGTGAAACAAACCTAACGACAAAACTAATGGACGAATAACCAGATAATCAAATAAAAAACGTGTTAAATCAAAACCTAATCACAGATTAGATGAAAGAACACGAGTGTTATAAGATATCTAGATCAAACGAGCCAAAAAATTGAATCGCAAGTTGTTTTTTTATTTTTTTTTTGATCACCTTATAGAAGTGAAATATGAAAGCAAAGCAATACAAAGCCTAAAATAGTAACGTTGGTAAATAATTTTTTTCTTTTAACATTAAGGTTTTACAACTAATGATCCAATGATGTAAGAAATGGATTTATGACAGGAAAGACAAAGCATGTATTTGAATATACTTTGTTTTTAATAAATTTTAAGAAACGAATATAAAAGAATAAAAGTTTTTTTTGAGATTTCAACATACTACAAATATGTCAAATATATTTTTCTTTTAACATTAAGGTCATATGGAATATTGTTTGAGCTAGTGACCCACTTATTTGGATTCAACTTTCAGCCCACCTAAAAAAACAGAAGGCACAGGCTACTTGAGGTGTAACCGAACACGACTCCATGAAATTTTTATAATAGGGTAAAATGCAACAGAACCCTAATCCTAATAAGATTTCTTCTTCATACACAACCACACATTTATCATCTAAGTTCTCACAAAAAAAAAAATCTTTCGTTAATCTCTTATCACAACACAAAACGTAATATTTCCAACATTAGCAAATTCGCCTGCTTCTTTAATCCAGATCATATCATCGCCTCCAACTTCTTACCACACCATATTGATGATTGTGAAAATCTAAAGGAATGTATATTTATTTACAGGATGGTTTGTGATGTAACTGTTGTTCTTTTGTATTCTTTTTAGACTGCAACAATATGTATGTCACTTAGCATACCCATGATATTCTTTTATTTTATGTCAGTAATTGAGATAATAATTACTTTTGATGAAGAACAATTGAATCATATAACATTGAAATCAAGCAAACATAATTACTCCCCATACGATATAGGGACTGAATCTTTATATATAATAGATAATGTCATAACTCTTCCTTCCTTCTTTTTTTAACAACGAAATTTTATAAAAACTAGAAGAAGCTGAAAAGATTACATAGAAGCAATATAAACTAGAGGAGGTTGAATCCAACTAACTCAATGAAATTTAAACTTAAGATTTCTAGAAGAAATCCAAACAAAGGATTGAGACACAATATAATCCCATAAAACCGTCTTTTTATGAGAGGGAGCCGATAAGACCAACCAATTACAAAAGTTCTAAATGGTCCACAAAAGATTCCCTCAAAAACCTTCTAGAAAGAGCTTCTCCTTAGACGAAAGATGTAAGCAATCAAGCTATGAATTCCGATCTAAAAAATCAGAACAAATAGGAATGTCTAGACTCCACCAACGAGCCAAAAACGCCCACAAATCCTTGGTCATCTTAAAGAAAATACGGTTAATGGTTTCAACATCTTCACCACAAATAAGACACAAAGTTGAGTCGACGTTGATTCGTATCCTTTCCAAATTCATGCTAGAGGGAATTTTATTAAGAACCAATCTCCATAAGAATATGACAACTTTGATGGGTACACAACAATTCCAAAGAATAGCATTAGAATCGACAACTGAGGTGTCAGCGTCAATAAAAGTACGAACATAAGCAACCATAAAATCAAGAATAGTATATGCGACCACCCCCATGTATCCTTTTGATCAGAAAAACAACATCCCCAATAGAAGACCAATCATGATTATTTAACCGATTCGACATCATGCTCCCTTTATCAAAGTCTAACATATATATGTGTGGGTAAAGAGTTTTGAGGAGACTGATTCCATGCTTAGAGTCATTCTAAAAGATAGTAAGAGCACCATTCCCAATCTTATTAGTACACAAAGCAAGGAGGTCTAGGCCATTATGTTTAAGACGCATTACTGAGGATAAAATAGCACCCCGTGTAGTATGAGAAAAAACACAATCATCATTGATACCACCATTTATTTCGTACAAACTTTTTATAACTTATCCCTAAAAATCATTAGATTGACAACGTAACCGCAGTATCCACTTAAAAGGAAGCCCCGAGTTTAAAGCATAGATGCTTCTGACACCTAAACCACCCAAATTCTTCCTCGCTAAACATTTTTTCCATTTCACCCAAGTTATCTTCTCCTCACCCTCATCACCACCAATAAAGAAGTTATTTCGCATAATCTCCAACTTCTTTTGAATTGTCACGTGCATCTACCTAGGCATGTAATAAGTAGGAAGATTACCTAGCACATACTTAATCAAAGATAAACGATCTCTAACAAATTGCATCCAACAGGAATACTAAGGTATTTTAAAGGAAACTTAGTCACTCCACATCCAGCGGACTTTGCCATGTCAGTAGCGACCTCATTGGAAACAGAAACACCAGTAATGTTACTTTTATGAACATTTATTTTGAGCCCCGACACTAATATAAGCATCGAAGCATGCAAAGTTATGATAACCTGAAACCGAAGTCATTGCCTAATCTTATTTTACGACTATTTTTGAAATTTTTGACGAGCTTGAATGATTTTTGTTTTTGAAGGTTTAAGTTTAAACCGATGTTAGGAGACTTATATTTTATCTTTAATTAGTATAAGGAGTATTAGCAAGCGTGATGTCGATGGATGCCCAATATTTTACGTTTTATTGTCGGTTGTTCGATTTTGTCGTTTTCAATGTTTTCTTCTAATGACGTGTTAAGTCGAGTCGAGAGACGATATTATTATATTTGAGATATGTTTTAACTTTTGAAAAGTATTTTTATGAAACCCGAGTCTCGTAAATATTTTCAAAATTAACTAATAGTCATTTTCTATTTGTTAGCTAACTATTTTCATTTTGGACCAAAACTATACCAAATTGGCAAAACTAGCCCTTGGACCACCATATAATAGGCCATTTTTCACCAAATTTTCTCATAGCAACATAGTTAACAAAAAAACCATCACCCTCCCCCTCTTTCTTTTTTTAGCCGTCACCTAAACCACCACCTAAACACCATTTTCATTCAAAATTTACTTTGATCTAAGATAAAATAAAACAAGACCCTATCTTAGAATTTGAAGGAGATTCTATTGATACTAATTTTAGCAACATGCATGAAATTTGAATTTTTGGTTAAGAATTAGGGTTGGTAGGTTAGATGGATGATCGTGCACGTGTTATTTGATGATGATCAAGTGATGATCATGTTGTTTTTACTAAAAACTTGTTTTTGATTTTTGGGTTTTTGATATGAAGATTGATATAAGTGTTAGGGTTAGGATATGTTCTTATTAGGGGCTTAGGATGATGATAAAAGTGGTTGAATTTGATCAAAATATGATTTCATGTAAGATTTTAAAGGGTAATTTAGGGAAGTGGTTAAAAGGCTGTTTTTGGATGCCTTATGTTTTGAAAATGTATAAACTAATTAGATAAAGTTATGGAGATTTTGGTTATCTTCATTTTGGCGTAAAGTAGAGTTTCTAACTCCAAACGAGCGAGAAGTTATGATAGTTTGATTATTCGTGTACTGGGAGACGAGTACCGGTACAATATGTAGTTGTTGTCGATATTTGGATCGAATCTCAGGGACTATAGAAAGAGTTTTGAAATGATTCAAGGACTGATATAAAAGTGTAAACCCTAGATTTTGAGTCTATATTCAAACCTAAGTGTCTGTTTTGTAAATGGAGTCGTTTATAGAAGTTAAAAGGGTTGTATGAGTTGATGACGTGAAACTATCCGGTTTTTGTGAAACAAAGATGTTTCGGGCAGGGGGTCTTAGAAGTAAAATCATTTGATAAACTTTTTGGAGGACTTTCTATAGATAGTAAGTGAGTTCTTCGAGTAGTTTCATAAACGTTTGACGTGTTTTAGTGGGGTAAATGAGCTAGTACATATGGTATGTGCCGGCAGATTTTTATCTAAAGAATAGAGTAATAAGTAAATGTGTAGAAGAGTATAATCGTATCACTTGTATCATTTTCTTGGGAGTTTGTCGTGATTTTATGACTTTTAGTTTGATTTTCTTATGTATGGTTTATTACTCGAGTCTATTATTAATGAACACGCCTTGTTTGATAGGTTGCGGTTATCGTGTTTAAAGGGCATCACTTATCATCGACGATCATCTCGCTAGGTCTCTTATACTAATGTGAGTTTTTAGCCTCGCTTTTCATGCTAGCTACCAAATGTTTTAATACCCACGAGGGGGATACATGTTATTCGAAAATAAATGAACATAATTCATGATTAATTGTTTGGACCCGAATGTTGCGTATGTTGCCTTGAATTAGGAAAAGCCGCTTATTCAAATGATGATACTATTTGGCTAACCACCCTATCTGAGACCAGGGCATTACGTTGAGTAACCTCTGGGAAACATAATTTACGAGAATGAGATTTGGGTATATATCTAGCAACTAATACCCTAGAGGGGCAATGGTTTTATCTAGTCATGCTGGCATGTGGCGTGGGTGACTAATTAGTTAAGGGGTCGGTGTCATGAGCTTAAATACAATTGTATAGCTTCGGCTATAAGATGAGTTTCCTTGATATAGATTATGTGCACGACAATTCTATAAAATGATTATGATTGATTTTCTTCTTGTGTTCAAATGTGATTTGTTAAACCTATTGACTCGCTCAACATTGTTGTTGACTCGTTTAAGCATGTGTTTCAGGTAATCGAAGGTGACTGATGGCGGAGCATTGCTGTAGATGTTGTGGGTTGGCTTTTGAAGTGTTATGGTCTAAAAAAATTTCTATCCTTTTAGTGTTGAACAATTTGTCTAATGTTTATGTACTGTACCAAAACATGTTGGTTTGATGGTCGAGATCCGTGGGGAGTAAATGCTTTACTCTGGTGTTGTTTTAGTACATTATGGGATGAAAATTATGTTTTAGACAATGGGTGAAATTTTATTTATATTCTATGTGCAAACGCCTCTTTTGAGTCGTTCGATATACCTTGTGTGATGATACTTGTGTTTAGCAACCAATTGTGTATTTCCACTCCGCAATATGAATTGGTGTGTTAAAAATTGGTATCAGAGCTACAAGTTATAGAGAACTAGGTCGATTTTGAAAATTGTCCAAAACAATAACTTTGGTGTCGAAAGTACTTATTTTTCAAAAGCACACAACTTCTCTGCAACACTCCGGTAAGATCGCTTTTAGTTTTGTTTTGTATTATAGATGTACCCCTCAGAAATGAAATGAATTCTCGAGTAATTATTATGTAAATAATACGATATTGTATTGATGTTATTGAAAGTGCGTTGAGTGCGTGTCATTATCATATTTTATTTTTGCGAGCATTGTATAAACATCATTTGTATTGCATTGTATACCAAGGGTTACGTATAACATTTGCAACGCATGAGATTGCATTTATAATTTTTAACAATGACCTTAAGTATCCTTGAACCCCTACAATTATAGAAAAATGGCTGATATACCATGTGATGATGATTGGATTGAGATGAATGATATAGTAGGAGATAGGGAAGTAGATAAATTTGGTGCTAGTGATGATGAGGAGCCTTATAAATATCTGGATGATGGGATTGCTCCTGATGCAGTAGGATAGACTGAGCCCGAAGTGATTCAAGGTAGTTATGTGCCGCGAGCTAATGTGGTGTCACCGACTGTTCAAAGTTGTTAGCGACCAGTTGTACGTTCTTCTATGCCTAAATGTGATGCTTACTTGAGTAGTTTGCCTAGGGTTTCCTATGTTAGAAATGATTTCTCTGTTGAATCAAGCAATGCTACTAGTGCCCGATCTATCCATGATGACATAGCTATGGTGTACTGTCCATGTCCCAAGTCTTATGAAGATATTTATTGGTTTCATAAAAAGTTTGATAGGTCTTTGTTTGAAAGGTATGTAGTTGAAACCCAAATGATCAAAAGGTTTGAGCAAAATGTGAAGCAGTTTGACAGGTTTGATTCTAGTGTGAGAAGATCAGAGTATGTTAGAGCTTGGGAGATGGATGAAGTTTCTAATCTGCGAGCGATGGTGTTGAATTTGAGCGCTCAATTTGAAAGGTTTTGCGAGGAGCAAGAAAGGAATGCAAGGGTGAATGTGTGGGATTTTCCAGTGAGGTCTTTTCCAAGTGAAGGTGTGGTAATCCGGGATGTGCGGAGTCGTGCTGAGACCCATTCATTAGTGAAGCCATGTGAAGGAACAAGCCGTAAAGGAAAAGATAAAGTGGAAGTGGAATCTGATGAAGAAGATAGCAGAAGTGATGACGAGCCAATGTACAAGAAGCCACGTGGATCCTCGCGTGATTAGTATTTTCATATTATCTCTATAATCCATGTTGTAAGAGAACTTATGTAGATTGGTACTGTAGTTTATGAAGAAACTTAATGACTTTTTAAGTTTGATGTGATGAAGGGTTGTAGTGACATTACTTGTCACGATTTTGTGGAAATTTTCTAATGCAATCTAAATTACCTTCATGATCTATAATTTTCTTTTTAAGTCCTTTTGTGATTTGGTTGATGATTCATTATAGATTGTGTTGTTTGTGCATGTAGTATCCATGATACGTCTTGATAGAGAAATCCTTCTTCTTATCTTGATATGAATACTTATTGTTTTCTTTCATTTGTAATGACAGAAACATGCCACCGAAATTGACAACTACTACTGTGAGTAATATGATTGAGCAAGCTATTGCTAGAGCACTAGAAGCTGAACGTGTCGTGAGGAATCAAGAGACTGAGAAAAGGAATGCTGTTGGTCAAGTTGGAGGGAATGCTGCTGATCTAGTTGGAGGTAATGCAAATGAGCCAGTTGGAGGAAATGTTGGTGGTCAAGCTGGAGGTAATGCTGTTGTTCAGCAAGTTTAGAAAGAATGTTCGTATGTGTGACAACCGTGGTTTTGAGGTTCGTCACTTGGTCTTACTTTTAGGTTATTTTATGTGTGACTACTTGATTTTTGTGTTTTCGTGTTTATTTTGTGTGAACGAGGTTTGTGTGGTTATCGTTTATGAGTATAGAGTACTCATAAGTAAATCGAGGAACGGTTATTTCATGTTCATGAGCTCACAAGTGGTGACTATGAAATGAAATAGTGATATTTTGGTGTTTACGTATACGTATAAGTATTATAGTAATAGTGTATTTTTTTAGGATTTACGGTTTAGCATTTAGAGGCCTCGGAAGAGGTAATTAGTCATATGAATATTTTTTGGGATGGTTTTAAGTCATTTAGGACTTAGTTATAAAGTTTATTTCAAAATTTGAGATTTTTTATAAAAGTGTATATTTTACGTCTTTTACGGTAAAACGCGTAAAAACTGACTAGTTTTACGGTTTTGGGGTTTTGGAGGCTTTTGGAGCTGAAATAAATTAAGGAAAATTAAGGGAATATTATTAATACATATATTAATAATAAAAAGGAAAAAAAAAACGAAAATTAAGGGGATGTTAGGCGGTTTGGAAAAGAAAAAAAAGGGAAAAAAAGGAAAAAAAAAGAAAGTGGACAATTATACTTGGACATGGATTGTTTTACTATATAAGGGACATTATACACATAGACCAAACGAATTTTCCTTCTCCCTGGAGGTATTAGTCGTCAAAAAAAAAAAAGAGAGAAGAATTAGGGTTCTTCAAAAATTGGGTTTTTCTCATCTTTCATTAATTTTAAGGTAAAAACCTTTAATCCCTTTTTAATTAAATTGTTTTTATGTTTAATTAATCATTCTTATGATGGAATTAGGTTAGGGTTGATATAAAAACAGCAAATTAATGTTGAATTAATCATTATATGATGATCACATAAATTAGGGCTTGTAATTAGAGTGATTAGGGTTAATTAATGTTGTTGATTTTATAAACCCGTTTTTAAAAACTGGGCAGAATTTTGAGTCAATTGTTTTGATCATATCGGGAGTTCTATGAACATTCAAGATGCGATCCAAGTATCCCTGAAAAGGTAATTGAAGTGGCTTTCTAATGCAAGAAACTAGAACTAAATTGGAGGTCGGGAAGTGGGTCAAAAACAGGTTACAACAGTCGAAGGTCAAAACAGTTTTGAATTCAGCCTGTTTTCTTTTTAAGTTTTGGGTTGTTTGGGGCACTTAGGGTTGCATTGGGATCTTCTCACGAACGTGGGAGATGTTTTATATATTGTAGTTAATATCTGCACTTGGGCTAAGGTGGTGGTTTAGGGTAAGACCCCTTAATGGTAACAAACTTTTAGTACGTTTAAAATCAGGAAATCTGGAATGACGAAAGTAGATATATATATATCGGGGTCTTAACAGTAGCTTTAAGTTTAGGGCAAGTGGGAGATGTTAGCCAACATATGTAAGGGTGTGAATATTCCTTTTACAGAAACCATGGGTAGGTTTAAGTGGGCGTTTGACCTAAAGTTTTGAGACCTAAAAACTAGGACTGTTTTGGGTAAAATACGAACGGGTTAGTTATTAAACTTAACCAAGTTAAGGACTTGTTAAGGACGGGTAATGGGGTAATTAGAGTTTATTAATGAGGTAAATATATGAGAATGGGTTAGATGTCCATCATAGGTTAATGAGCCATCTTAGTGATTGGTTCGTTTATTGATTTCGTGTTTTTGGTTTGTTAGCTTGTTGCTAGTGCAAGGACGTGTGAAGGAGCTATCAGGTGAGTTTCATAGTCCCATCTTTATTATTGGTTTTGACTTCCAGATGGGATGGAAGAGACACTGTGTTGAGTTGTTTATAAATTGTTGTTGTGAATGTTTTATGGTTGTGATGGACTTGTGTGTACACTTATGTGATTAACTGCTATGCGATTTTTGATATGTTATTGTGGTTTGACAAGGTAGTGGCCTTGTGGTTTGACAAGGTAGTGGCCTTGTGGTTTGACAAGGTAGTGGCCTTGTGGTTTGCCAAGGTAGTGGCCTTGGGATAGGTACATAGGGTGATCATCTAAGGTACCATGGTGTTGTTTGGCAAGGTAGGAGCCTTGGATTGGTTTGGTATGATTGGTCTTGATTGATAGTTGTTAATACATAATTGTAACACATTGTCCATATGTTCTTTTGTTGATGATTGTTATTCACAGCTTGTAACTGATTTAGCGTTGGAGTCTAAACCTATGACTCTCACCAACTTTATGTTGACGTGTTTTAGTGTCTCTTTCAGGTGATACTATGGTTAAGCATGAGAACATAAGTGGCTAGGATTGGAGAAGCTTAGGATTGCATATAGAAGGAGATCCCCGTTCCTTCTTAGTTTCTTTTGCTTGTTTAATAAGTGATATTATTGGCACCTATATGTTTGTTTTGTTGTGATATTTGATTGTCTTGGGTAAGAGGTAGGATTGTTACCTACTTACCTAGACTCCTGCATTTATTGAGATATTGTCATGACTTTTGTGTCACCATTTTATGACATTTCTTATTTCATATAGTTATCTCTATAGACACGCCATGTTGTGATGATATCCATACGTCGCGCCCCATATTCCGCCATGGTGGGGTGTGACAGAATGGTATCAGAGACAATGGTTATAGAGAATTAGGTTGCCTAGTCGCGTAGCCTAGTCTATAGCTTAAGGGTCCCTTCATATAGGCGTCATAGGAGTATGTGTGCATTATTATAATTGATGTGTTTGGATGTTATTTATTGCGATGTTTTGACTAGTATGATTTGAACCGTAGTATGTTCATACTTAGTCACATGTTATTTTCTTTTAGGGATGTGACTAGTGTTGGTTGAACCATAATCGTCCACGCTAGTCATTGTTGTATTTTGCTTAAATTGTACATTATAGTACATAATTTAGTACAAGGTAGTTTCTATCTTTTATCGAGTTATTTTACATACCTCAGGTATGTTAATTTTCTTTTGATGTTTAAGTCATGTTCCCTAAGAATCGTGTGGGGGTTCGAGTTACTAGGTGTAACACCCCCACAATTGTTATGCGCAGCGGAACTACAACAATGGGTGCTACACAGTATTCTTTGCACACAAGATATATCAAACGACGCTAAAAAGACGTCATCTTAAAATTCAACATTTAAAATTGTTAGATAATACATGTCCACAGTTTTTCCAACCCCAAATAGTGCACAGAGTTTAGCGTTTTCGGTCCCCATGAATCTCAACCCCAAAAACTTCAGTTTTACAACCACATGACTTTAAACATAAAAATTGTTTAAGTAGAAAAGGAGGGAAAAACAAGCGGACACCAAGCCGATCACACAACATCCATCCCATGCATGCTCCATCCTACTGCTCAGCGGTTACCTGAAACACATGCCAAAAATTTGGTCAACGAAAACGTTGAGTGGAATTCATAGGTTTTACAATCCATTTGAACGTATATATAATAAAAACCATTCGTGATCATTTATAGTCTTGTCGATCAAACAAACTATAATCAGGATACTGACAATTGTGTTTAAGCTCATGACACTAATCCGTTAACTCAATCACCCGCGTAAATATACCGGCATGATTCAGATGAAACCAGTGCCCCTTCTAAAGGCATCAGTTGCAATTATACCTTATTTCTCATACAAAATAATCTACCGCAGAACTTACTATAAGTACAGCTTCTCGGCTAGCATTAGGTCGTTAACCCCGTAGTACTACAAATTGCATAAGCGGCTATTTCCCCCTACTCGAGGGCAAGACAATAGTTAATAGTTCATGAATTTAGGGACTTTTTGCAACTTTGGTACTCAACACAATTTCTAAGGCAACTTTCAGGTCTAACAATCATTCATGATATACGTTCCTTTTAAAAACTAGCATGCATTTCCCTCGCGGGTAAAACAATTTGAAATAATATAAGCGAGGCTATAAATTCACACCTTAGATATTAAGTAGTCGGTAGTTCGAGGAGTGTTCACTGACGATGTTACGGATGCCCGGGTAAATCAACACCTATCACAAATAACGCGTAATGAGTAATCTCATTTAAATACTTACGGTACTGTGTAAAATACATATATATAAGTCACTTAAGACAAATATAACTCACGCCAAAAACAAAAACAACAAGTATCATTCATTTTATTCCATTCGTTCTTATAACCTACGTTATCCATTTTTTTACCCATTCTCGCCGGTACTTGACTAAAGTACGGGCTGTTTTACCTTATTAAACCATGCTTATAAAATTTGACAAAATTTCCAAAAATCCTATATGACCTGTAGATAACATGTTTTTAAACCCAACAAAAGTTTTCACTTTTACGACCCGTTACGCAACTCATTTCCACGACTACATTTTACGGGCTGAAATTGCGCTTCGACCAATTTTGACCACTTTGACCTATATGAAAAATACCTTTGACTTCCTTGACTCATAAGTCAACATATAGACTCATTTGTACAGGTTAGGGACCAAGTTTTGACCCTTGATCATTTACCAAATTATACTTGTGACCCTCGGGATTTGACTAAAACTTTGCACAAATCCGGATTGTGAAAGTCCTCGTCTCCCGGTACCCGATCTTTAAAATGTCATAACTTTTAGCTCGTTTTGAGTCACGGGCTCTACCTTATACCAAATTAAAGCTAGAAAAACCCTCTATCACTATATTTAGTTTTCAAGACCTGGAACAAAAATCATTTTTCCAAAATAGACCAAATGTTTCTGCCTAAAAATGACCATACCAAAAACATGCTTAGACTCGATTCCAAGACTTCTAACCAACACTAAACATCATTCTAAGCCTTCCCAAACATATCCTAACATCAAACTTCCATCCTACCCCTATTGATCAACCAATCTCAATATCAAGAATCAAAGAAAATAGACATGCAAGTAATAAAACCTATATGAATCTTCCTAAAACAACAAACCAAACACAAATATAACATGTAAATTCAACAACCACCATGGCTCCCCAAACACCCCCTTTGCCGTGGGGTTTGGGTGACCCAATCACCACAACCAAATTAATTTTGGTGGGTTTTCTTGGTGTTTATACTTCCATAACACCTAAAATTAACATGCATTAGCTCTTTAAGCCTCAAAAACGAATTTGGATAATATGGAAAAATCTTGAAAATTTTTTATCAATGCATGTTGGATTTGATTACATGAATAGGTGGGTAATGACCAAACTAAGCGTGGTCTAACCTTAGATTTTTGAAAAATTAAGTGGAAAAGATTTTTGGTGAATTTTTGTGTTCTTGGGGTGTGCCGTGAGTTTGAGAGAGACAAGGAGGGAGTGGGTTTTGATTTTTGGTGAAATGTTTAGTATGTGTTTGTGTGTTTAGTCATTTAGGCCCTTTTGATGGGTTAGGAGGGACCTAAGTGCAATTTTGGGCTTCTTTTGTCCTTAAATAGAAAACGACCTCAAAACTTTGCGGGTTTGACTCATTTGTCAATTTTGAAAATTTTACGGGAGTTGGAAATCTTCCCGAATGCTCCAAATTATTTTTGGGATACTTTAAATGTACTTGGAAGGCTATAAAACTCACACGACTCAACTTAACACGAACCGTAAATAAAATTCTCGAAAAATTACATTATCGATAAATCGTCAAAAATTATATAAAATTGGGCATCCCTCGGGATCGTAATCGTCATCGTCCTTCTCAAAACGTCAAACGTAAAAATTATAACCTCGAACATCGGTTCTAACCAAAATACTTATAAGTATAGAAATTATAATTTATTAAAAATTTCAAAATTTAGCGTAATTTAGGGTAACGTTAATAACCTCGATTCTAGGGTGTCACATCCACCCCTCCTTAAAGAGAGCGACGTCCCGGCGCTCGCCTCTTCTTGTACTCACATTTCGTGCTACTGGAACAAATGAGGATACCTTTCCTTGAAAAAGTCCTCACGTTCCCAGGTGTATTCCGGTCCACGCTTAGAATTCCATCGGACCTTCACAATAGGAATCCTACTATGCTTCAACCGCTTGACCTCCCGGTCCATAATTTCCACAGGTTCTTCCACAAAGTGCATTTTGTCGTCTAGTCGAATCTCGTCCAAAGGAATCACCAATTCCTTGTCCGCCAAACTCTTCTTCAGGTTCGATACGTGAAACGTGTCATGAATAGCACTAAGCTCGGTCGGCAATTCTAACTTGTACGCTACTGGTCCAATTCGTTCAACGATTTTAAACGGTCCAATATACCTCGGACTCAACTTTCCTTTCTTTCCAAAACGAATTACACCCTTCCATGGCGATACCTTGAGCATAACCATATCTCCAACTTCAAACTCCAACGGTTTCCTTCGGTTATCGGCATAACTCTTCTGTCGGCTTCTCGCAGCAAGTAGTCGGTTCTTGATTTGCACGATCTTCTCTGTCGTTTCTAATACCATTTCGGGTCCAGTCAATTGACTTTCCCCTACTTCACTCCAACACACGGGCGATCTACACTTCCTTCCATACAATGCTTCGAACGGTGCAGCTTTGATACTCGCGTGATAACTATTATTGTACGAAAATTCCACCAGAGGCAAGTGGCGTTCCCAACTTCCTCCAAAATCGATCACGCATGCTCGGAGCATGTCCTCCATCGTTTGAATCGTTCGTTCACTCTGGCCGTCAGTTTCCGGGTGATAAGCCGTGCTTAAACTCAGTTCAGTGCCCATCGCACGTTGAAGCGATTTCCAAAATTCCGACGTAAATCTACTGTCGCGATCCGAAATGATCGATAACGGCACTCCATGTCTACAGACGATCTCTTTCACGTACACGCTGGCGAGTTTTTCCATGCTGTCCGTCTTCTTCATAGGTAAGAAATGAGCAGATTTCGTCAACCTGTCCACAATTACCCATATCATATCGCTTCCACTAGGAGTCCTAGGTAAACCCGTCACAAAATCCATTGCGATTTTCTCCCATTTCCATTCCGGGATTTCCGGTTGTACCAACAATCCAGATGGTTTCTTATGTTCTGCCTGAACCTTCGCGCAAGTCAAACACTTACTGACGTAACGAGCAATATCTGCCTTCATATTCGGCCACCAATAGACTTTCTTCAGGTCGTGGTACATCTTATCTGATCCAGGATGTATCGAATACTTCGACTTATGCGACTCATTCATAACCAATTCTCGAACTCCAGGCTTTCCTTCCTCAGATGGACACAATGGTAACCAAATCCGATTCTCAAAATATCTTAGTCCGTCTGACCTAATCACGAAAATAGGTTTCAACATTCGTCCCAAATTCTCGGCTTCAACATTCCCTTTCATTAATCCTCTCTCCTGAGCCTTCAGTATGGTTTCGGTTAAGTCAACGCTCTCAGTCATCACTAAAGCTCTAACCCTCAAAGGTTTCTCCCGTTCCTTCCTACTCAATGCATCCGCCACAACATTCGCCTTCCCAGGGTGATAGCGAATTTCACAATCATAATCACTCAATAGTTCAACCCATCGTCTTTGTCGCATATTCAACTCCTTTTGATCTAAAATGTGCTGCAAACTCTTGTGATCAGTGAATACAACACACTTTGTCCCATACAGATAGTGTCTCCACAGCTTCAACGCAAAAACTACCGCTCCTAATTCCAAATCGTGCGTCGTGTAGTTCTCCTCGTTCTTCCTTAATTGCCTCGACGCGTAAGCTATCACCTTTTCTCGTTGCATTGACACTGCTCCATAACCCTTACGAGACGCATCACAATACACCACGAAATCTTCGGTTCCCTCAGGCAATGATAAAATTGGCGCGGAACATAACTTATCCTTGAGCGTTTCGAAAGCAAGCTCTTCCTCAATTCCCCATTCATACACCCTATTCTTTTCGGTAAACCTCGTCAATGGTTTCGCAATCAACGAAAATCCTTCAATAAACCTTCTATAATACCCAGCTAAACCCAAAAATTGTCGAACTTCAGTCGGCGTCGTCGGTGCTGACCATTCCCTGATCGCTACGATCTTAGCAGGATCTACACGAACTCCCTCACTATCAATCACATGACCTAGAAACTGCACTGATTCCAACCAAAACTCACACTTAGAGAATTTTGCATACAGCTTCTCCTTCCTTAACAACTCCAAAATCCTTCTCAGGTGCTTCTCGTGCTCCTCCTTACTCTTAGAGTAAATAAGTATGTCGTCGATGAAAACAATAACAAACTTATCTAGATACGGCTTGCACACTCGATTCATAAGATCCATGAATACAGCAGGCGTGTTCGTCAACCCAAACGGCATCACTCGAAATTCAAAGTGTCCATACCGCGTACGAAAGGCAGTTACAGGAATATCCTCCTCTCTTACACGCAGTTGATGATACCCTGATCTTAAATCGATCTTTGAGTATACATTGGAACCTTGTAATTGATCGAACAAATCATCAATCCTCGGTAATGGGTACCGATTCTTAACCGTCAGCTTATTGAGTTCTCTATAGTCGATACACATCCTAAACGAACCATCCTTCTTCTTTACGAACAACACTGGCGCTCCCCAAGGTGATGAGCTCGGCCTAATAAATCCTTTGTCCATCAACTCCTTCAATTGATCCGCTAACTCCTTTAACTCAGATGGTGCTAAGCGATAAGGTGCTCGTGCAACCGGCGCAGCTCCTGGCACTAAATCAATTCGAAACTCGACCTCACGGGTAGGCGGTAAACCTGGCAACTCGTCTGGAAAAACGTCCGGATACTCGCAAATAACTGGTACCTCTTCGATCCTCGCCTCTACATCACCATCACTCGAAACCTGTGCCAAAAACACATCGCATCCGCTCTCTACGTACTTCATCATTTTCAAACACGAAATCACCTTCAAACGAGAAGTGCATTCGTCTCCCTTTACCGTCAAAACCCTATTCCTCAGCGGAATCTGCACCAATCTCTCACCACAGACGATCGTAGCACTATGCGCCATTAGCCAATCCATTCCCACAATCACGTCAAACGATCCTAGCTCTATAGGCATCAAGTCGATTTTAAAAGCGTAGTTTCCTAACTTCAAGGTACACCCTTTCAGTATAGAATTCGTACTAACAATTTTTCCATCGGCTAATTCAACATTATAACTAGTCGTTAACAATACCGGTTCTCTATCGATATGACGACTAAATCTAACGTCTACAAAACTCTTGTCGGAGCCAGAATCAAATAAAATACTAGCATAACAAGCGTCTAGCAAAAACGTACCGGTAACCACATTGGGACCTTGTGGTTTATCAGCAGTTCCCACTTGATACACAGCTGCCGCATTATTTCCTCCCCGTCTGTTCCCTGCCTTCGGGCAATTTGCTTGCACATGCCCTCTTTCTCCACAGCTATAACATCCTCTCATCCTGATAGCATTAGCCCCAGTGGCTACTCCTCCCGTTCGACAACTAGAAGTCCTATGACCTGCCTTTCCACACTTGCCGCATGCCGGCGGGCAGTTTCCAACATGATACAAATTGCACTTTCCACAATGGGGGTTCACTTTCACACCTCTAGGGTTCGTCACTGCCCTCATCCCTTCGTTCCTTCTCTGATTAAACTGCTGGTTACGGTTCGGCCCTTGGTTGTTTCGGTTTCCTCCTCGGTTCTGACCTTGGGATTGATTGCCTTGTGCTGCCTCCCATTTTCTTTTGTTACCCTCAGCAATGTAGTTCTGCTTGTCCTGAAGCTTAACATCCATCAAAGCGTGTGCCATTTGAACCGCTTCATCAAACGTTCCAGGTTTCGACGAAGTTGTTTCACCTTTGATGTTGCTAGATAAACCCTTAATATACTGCTTCATTTTCTTGGCATCATTGGCAAATATGTCCGGACACAAAAGACTTTCTTCATTGAATCTCCTGGTGTAAGCAGCTATATCGTTGTTCTTTAAGGTCAAATGTCTCAATTCGTCCTCCAATTGCCCCAATTCCTCCTCTGGGCAAAACTTCTTTGTCAACAAAGCTTTGGTTGCATTCCACGTTCTTGCATTTGCCACAGCCAATCCCACCGTAGCTACCTGGGTATTCCACCAACTTAACGCATCATCCAGAAATGTAGCTGCTGCAAACTTTAATTTATCCGCCTCTGCACAACCACTGATTTCAAACGTACTCTCAACTTTTTCCAACCATCGCCTAAGTTCTAGGGCTCCACCCGTTCCACGGAACTGCGTAGGACCACACTTCATAAAGCTTGAATAGGTACACACTCTCGGGGCTGGTTGTCTCCCCGCGTTCCTTCCTGGATCCTGATTTCTCCCAGCTCTGTCCGCTTCCAACGCATTAGCTATCGCTTCCTGAATCATGTTGTTAACACGATCGGCAGTCAACTTTGGAGGCATTGTTTTATCGAATATCTCTTTCTGCAAGACAAGGAAAATAGAAAAGCAATGTAAGTATTCATATCAAGTTTCCCAGACATAAAATACATACAACGACACATCACCACGGAGTTACTAATATTCATCAATTCACACCACAAAAGATCAAATTTAAGACATATCACAGATCATGAAAGGTAACATAGATTGTATTGATAGTTAACCAAAATCGTGACAAGTAATGCCACTACAATCATTCACCACAAAACATCAAGTACTTGAGTTTCTCGTCATAATACCATCATACAAAGGTCTAAAATAGTTCTATTACAATGATCAAAGAAAAATACAAAACAAGTAACTAGGCATGTGGTGATCCACACGGCCTCTTGGATGGCGGCTCGTCGTCGTCTTCCTCGGTTTCCTCATCACTCACGTCCTCGTCCACATCATCCACTTTTCCCTTTCCTTTCTCATCTGGCCCACATTCTGTTTCCTTTCTCGTCCCTGATGTGGATCCATGCTCAATCGCTACTTGATTTCCTACCGTAATACAAGTACCTCTAATAGGCGGCTGAACCATGAAGTCATTCGCCTCCATCTCCACATCGTCCACGAATCTCCAATCCGGGGGCAATGAATCCCTCACACGATGCTCCCAACTCTGCATCCTCGACAACCTCATCTGATCTTCCCTCACACGATCAAGACTAGCACTTAAATTCGCAACCATTGATTTCAAACTATTGATGGCACTTGTGTTCATCATCCCATCATACGCAATTCTTGAAGTCCTTTCCAACAATCTTTGATGCTCCCTTTCAGTCTTATCATACTTCTTAATCACCCTAGTCTCAACTACAAACCGCTCATACATTAACCTTTCCATCCTCCCCAAACGACCTGCGGGATCCCAGTAGTGACTCGGTCTCGGAAAATAGACCCTTGCAATATTCTCGTGAATCGATGGCGACTTGGATGACTCTCCACTGTTCCCATTACTATTGTCCATCGGGCGATCAAAAGGTTGCTGCTCATAACGACCGGTCGGTGGTACCTCATAACCCTTCGGCGAATTCGGAGACTGAAACAAATCGGGTTCGGTCTGGCCTACGGCATCCTCGGGAATGCCATCATCCAATAGCTCCTCGGGCTCTTCTTCGGAATCCTCATTGTCGTCACTACTCATGCTGAAATTATCCACCTCGCTTTCGCCATTGTCGTTTTCCGGCCCTATTTCGTCTTCTGGAGCGATCCATCCATTATTATTGTCCGGCGGGTTCGGAGGAAACGGTCCCCCTTCGTGACCTACGACGTAATCGTTCCCGTTATCGTTGGGCGGTACCTCGGCCATTCCTGCAATAACAGCGAATTTCGGAGGGTACATAAGTAATTATACGATAATTATAAATATATGCATGCAAATGCAATGCAAAGGTGGTACATATGCTCGAAATGTAATAATATGATGCTCATGCATGATTAATATGAAAATTACGATGTCGGATATTTCACGTAAAAATTCAACGTCTACATATAGTAATTCCATACTTATATAATAATTACCCACATATATACTTTACTCAAAAGTATACGTCAAATGCCATAAATACAACAATAAATCTTACCGGAGCCATGCAGGATAGTTGTGTGTGCTTGGACCCTTTTCTTACGACACCAAAAGTTATAGTTTAGGATTTTCAAAAACGACCTAGTTCTCTATAACTCGTGGCTCTGATTACCAATCTGTAACACCCCCACAATTGTTATGCGCAGCGGAACTACAACAATGGGTGCTACACAGTATTCTTTGCACACAAGATATATCAAACGACGTTAAAAAGACGTCATCTTAAAATTCAACATTTAAAATTGTTAGATAATACATGTCCACAGTTTTTCCAACCCCAAATAGTGCACAGAGTTTAGCGTTTTCGGTCCCCATGAATCTCAACCCCAAAAACTTCAGTTTTACAACCACATGACTTTAAACATAAAAATTGTTTAAGTAGAAAAGGAGGGAAAAACAAGCGGACACCAAGCCGATCACACAACATCCATCCCATGCATGCTCCATCCTACTGCTCAGCGGTTACCTGAAACACATGCCAAAAATTTGGTCAACGAAAACGTTGAGTGGAATTCATAGGTTTTACAATCCATTTGAACGTATATATAATAAAAACCATTCGTGATCATTTATAGTCTTGTCGATCAAACAAACTATAATCAGGATACTGACAATTGTGTTTAAGCTCATGACACTAATCCGTTAACTCAATCACCCGCGTAAATATACCGGCATGATTCAGATGAAACCAGTGCCCCTTCTAAAGGCATCAGTTGCAATTATACCTTATTTCTCATACAAAATAATCTACCGCAGAACTTACTATAAGTACAGCTTCTCGGCTAGCATTGGGTCGTTAACCCCGTAGTACTACAAATTGCATAAGCGGCTATTTCCCCCTACTCGAGGGCAAGACAATAGTTAATAGTTCATGAATTTAGGGACTTTTTGCAACTTTGGTACTCAACACAATTTCTAAGGCAACTTTCAGGTCTAACAATCATTCATGATATACGTTCCTTTTAAAAACTAGCATGCATTTCCCTCGCGGGTAAAACAATTTGAAATAATATAAGCGAGGCTATAAATTCACACCTTAGATATTAAGTAGTCGGTAGTTCGAGGAGTGTTCACTGACGATGTTACGGATGCCCGGGTAAATCAACACCTATCACAAATAACGCGTAATGAGTAATCTCATTTAAATACTTACGGTACTGTGTAAAATACATATATATAAGTCACTTAAGACAAATATAACTCACGCCAAAAACAAAAACAACAAGTATCATTCATTTTATTCCATTCGTTCTTATAACCTACGTTATCCATTTTTTTACCCATTCTCGCCGGTACTTGACTAAAGTACGGGCTGTTTTACCTTATTAAACCATGCTTATAAAATTTGACAAAATTTCCAAAAATCCTATATGACCTGTAGATAACATGTTTTTAAACCCAACAAAAGTTTTCACTTTTACGACCCGTTACGCAACTCATTTCCACGACTACATTTTACGGGCTGAAATTGCGCTTCGACCAATTTTGACCACTTTGACCTATATGAAAAATACCTTTGACTTCCTTGACTCATAAGTCAACATATAGACTCATTTGTACAGGTTAGGGACCAAGTTTTGACCCTTGATCATTTACCAAATTATACTTGTGACCCTCGGGATTTGACTAAAACTTTGCACAAATCCTGATTGTGAAAGTCCTCGTCTCCCGGTACCCGATCTTTAAAATGTCATAACTTTTAGCTCGTTTTGAGTCACGGGCTCTACCTTATACCAAATTAAAGCTAGAAAAACCCTCTATCACTATATTTAGTTTTCAAGACCTGGAACAAAAATCATTTTTCCAAAATAGACCAAATGTTTCTGCCTAAAAATGACCATACCAAAAACATGCTTAGACTCGATTCCAAGACTTCTAACCAACACTAAACATCATTCTAAGCCTTCCCAAACATATCCTAACATCAAACTTCCATCCTACCCCTATTGATCAACCAATCTCAATATCAAGAATCAAAGAAAATAGACATGCAAGTAATAAAACCTATATGAATCTTCCTAAAACAACAAACCAAACACAAATATAACATGTAAATTCAACAACCACCATGGCTCCCCAAACACCCCCTTTGCCGTGGGGTTTGGGTGACCCAATCACCACAACCAAATTAATTTTGGTGGGTTTTCTTGGTGTTTATACTTCCATAACACCTAAAATTAACATGCATTAGCTCTTTAAGCCTCAAAAACGAATTTGGATAATATGGAAAAATCTTGAAAATTTTTTATCAATGCATGTTGGATTTGATTACATGAATAGGTGGGTAATGACCAAACTAAGCGTGGTCTAACCTTAGATTTTTGAAAAATTAAGTGGAAAAGATTTTTGGTGAATTTTTGTGTTCTTGGGGTGTGCCGTGAGTTTGAGAGAGACAAGGAGGGAGTGGGTTTTGATTTTTGGTGAAATGTTTAGTATGTGTTTGTGTGTTTAGTCATTTAGGCCCTTTTGATGGGTTAGGAGGGACCTAAGTGCAATTTTGGGCTTCTTTTGTCCTTAAATAGAAAACGACCTCAAAACTTTGCGGGTTTGACTCATTTGTCAATTTTGAAAATTTTACGGGAGTTGGAAATCTTCCCGAATGCTCCAAATTATTTTTGGGATACTTTAAATGTACTTGGAAGGCTATAAAACTCACACGACTCAACTTAACACGAACCGTAAATAAAATTCTCGAAAAATTACATTATCGATAAATCGTCAAAAATTATATAAAATTGGGCATCCCTCGGGATCGAAATCGTCATCGTCCTTCTCAAAACGTCAAACGTAAAAATTATAACCTCGAACATCGGTTCTAACCAAAATACTTATAAGTATAGAAATTATAATTTATTAAAAATTTCAAAATTTAGCGTAATTTAGGGTAACGTTAATAACCTCGATTCTAGGGTGTCACACTAGGAGTACATGGGTAGGAAGGATTTTAAGCTGTTTCCACTCTTATGGGCGACATGACTTATAACTGATTATGTTTTCGTTTTGGATTTAGTCTAGGATGTTTTAGCTAGACTATGGATTTCTGTATTCCAAGAGTTTTATTATGTTATTTTATAGATGGAGTTTTGGACCTTATTGGTTATGTGGTTATGAGCTTATGTGAGTAGATAGATTTATGTGTTATATGTTGTATTGATTCTTATAAGTGTCATCATAGGAGGGAGTGCATTGGGGAAAGGGTAATTGTATAAGTATGGTGGCCAACATAGTTATACAAGTACCACAACTTCAATGGGTTCTCAAGTATGGTTGCATGAAAGAGGGTTAGTACATGCTTGTATATGATGAGATGTAGAATTTGGGTATACGTATTATATATGGATTTATGTAATGGCTGCCTATGATACGGCTATTGTTCTTTTTGTGTTATATGTTTTGGGTTATAGTTGTGATGTGTGATTATGGGGTCACACGATATGGTTTTGGAGGTGGGCATTATGCCTTGTTGTGGCACGGTGAGATGGTGATTAGTCGTGTGGAAAAACGAGTGTATGACGTGATTGGTTGATCCGACATGTATGGTAACGAGTATGTTTTGGGTGATTTAATAGGTATATATATGTGGATGTATATATACTACTATGTGTTAAGTTATGGTATATGGTCGTTCACTAGTTATTATAACTTGAACGTACCTTGTGTTTGTTCGTGTTTTATGGTGTTGGAGTTGATGGAGTTTCAACAACGTTTCGAATTTTTTTTTGAACTGTGTCTTGTAGCGTATTCTTTGAGTTCATATTTCACGTGTACGTTTTAAAATGATGTTCTGGGTTTTAAGTCCGTTGAAATAAATGGAGATTTCTTTTGGGATAATGAAATCTTTTAGGTTGAGTCTTACATTTCTTTTGGTTGGTATATGGAAAAAGGGGGGACTTGGAAATCTACTATAGAGTTGGATAGTTGGTTGTATTCGGTAAAATAAGGGTAAGGTGTTGGAGTCATGTTTGAAACAAGATGTAACATAAGTTTTTTTTTATCAACACTTATTTATTTCAAATTCTAAAAGACTTTCATTAAAATAAAGCGAAGTAAAATTTCTTTCTACTTACATAGTTTATATAATCGGATTTAACTGATTCATGTCATTTATAATTATTAATACAAGGTTAAATTGAGTTTATAAAGGTTACACGTACAATTATATCTGTCATTTAAAAGGATTACATTAATCATTAAGTTTATTCTTTAGTTTTTTTTAAAACAACTAGTATAAAACTGATTTGGTCCTAACTTGTTCGTTTTTAGAGCTTTTTGAGTGATTCAAAAGCCAAAAATTATGTACTCGGAACGTACTTTTATAATATTCAGAATGTATAGTCATGGGAGGTTAGTATATTGGCCGAAATTATTGTGCAAGTGTCGGGTTAGAGGTTGAGTTTAAATAGTAGTTTAATTTTTTTTGATATGGGGTGCACGGGATACCTAGTTTTTGAGTTGAGTTTTGAGTTTGTCAAGAGGGTTGTTTGTAGATTGTTTGAGTCACATAGATGTGGGAGGTAATAGTAAATTTTAAAAAAAATATATATATATATATTCTTTTGGAAAGTCGATCTTTGCACTGTTTAAATAATATGTGGCGGGGCGTAATATGTTTTGGTTTCCATTGGGTGTTTCTTGGATTATTTTTCGTTGTCATGGGTCATTTGGAAATTGATACATGTTTTGGGTTTGAGTTTTCTTTGGAGTCTCGTGGTTTTTGATTTGTTTTAATTGGTGCACGTGAAATGTCGTTAGTTATCCGTGGGTTTAATTCGTCGATCGTATCTGGTGTATTCAGGATGTAGTTTTGGTTTTGTATGGTTTAGGAGCGTTGAGGTAGAACCATGAATAGAGCAAGTAGGAGAAGTGAGAGGAGTTGTAGTTAGTGTCATCCAAGGCAAATCATTGATGGAGTGAATTAAGAACAAGAGTTGTTAGAAATTGCAAGGAATTTATTCGTATTGCCGCTAAGAGAGGGTGTGAGGAGGACATAGTTGAAATTGCTAAGGATGTTGTATGAACGCTTTGGGTTTACGGTTATGCATTTGGCTTCGCCAAAGCACTAGCGGTTTTCATGGAGTCAATGAACCGAGTGTGCATGAACGTCTATAAATGAGTTGTCATCGGGAGCATCGACGACATCTTGATCTACTCAAATCTTAGAAGGTGGATGAGGCGAATAATGTGTTGGTTTTGGAGTTGTTAGTAAAGGGAATGAAACGTGAGATTTTTAAGTGTGAGTTTTAGGATTTAGTTGGCCAGGACTAGTAGTCAGAGATGATGGCATATCGTGGAACCAGCAAGGGGCGAAGTGAAGAAGGACGAGGAAGAATTTTGGAGGCTGAAGAGGTGGATTGGATGATGAGCAGATCTTGGCATTATCGGAAGGACTGGATGAATTCACGAAGCATGACGATATGTGGAGCAGGGATTTGGACGCGTACGAGGACGACAAAGAAAGGCGATCGCTTATACGTTGCAGGAACTGAAGATTTGGAAGAACTGGATAGACTTAGTTAGTGGAGCTGGACTGTTATATCTGCCTAGAATGCTAGAGGCATTTGGTGTACGAGACGTGGAGAATGATCTATACGGATCATGAACGTATCCAACACATATTCAATCATCTTGATTGAACATTTGGCAAAGGTGATAGGTGGAGTTAATTGATGAAAGAAAATTGCAAGGCCAAGTACCATCTCGGAAAGGCAAGCATGATCGATGAGACATGGAATAAGAAGGATGAGGTGAAGCTGAGATGAACTTGAACTATAGGGATGATGTATTAGAGTGGTTTGGATGAAGGATGTGGGTTGCACGAGTTGAGTTGTCTAAAGCAGTGAACGCGTCAACATTTATGTTGCGTGGCTTGGACAATCGTAAGGAGGAAAGGGACGTAGACTATACTTCCTACATGGATAGGAGTAGTTTAGAAAGGGAGATGTAAGGACGAAGTTGGTGGAAGGGATACATAATGCGGTGGGGGATTAAGTACGATGAGAGTTGGGTGATAGTTGATAGACTGACTAATTCATCACCTATTTCAAGAGGAATGAGAAGTCACGTAGTTGGGAAGTTGGAAGAATTAATGGATATGTGAAAGACCGTCATAGGTCACTTTGTAAGGAAATTGGAATTTAAAGTAGTTTGGGATACAGACTGAAGGGAGTTGATGAACGTAATTGGACATGGGTGATTGATTTAGAGGTAGTTCGGAAACTCGTTAGCGATGGCTGAGTTTTCATATAATGATAGTTATCGTACTAGAAGTCGATAAATGCCATTCGAGGCACGATATGAAAGGATAGGGTGAGTTGTCCTCATTGTGGACTAGAATTGGTAAAAGAGGCTACTAATGTGGTAATGGTGTTTGTGGACAGAATGAGAGCAACAAGGGATGCTATGTAGAAAAGGAGGAAACCACTAAATTTAGTGACAAAGTTATGTATGGAGTTTCACCCATAGTAACGGGTGGTATGATTTGGAAAGATGTAAGTGTTGATGTAGAGTTTTTTTAGGTCCATTTATGATCTTTGGGAAGATCAGACCATTAGCTTATGAGCATAGAATTACCTGGGGGAAATGAGTTGTATACATGATACATTTCATGTATTGGGGTTGGTAAATGTTGTTTGAGGATGCATATTTGCATGACCGGTTATTCGGGTTTTGTGCTAATAAGAGTCTTTGTTTTATCGAAGAGTCATTTGCGAGATTTATTGACTGTGAGGTCAAGAGTTTGGCAATGGGTTTAATTATTTTTGGTTTGTACATGTGGTATCTTGAAACTTGAACTGAAGTTCACGTGGAAATAAGAGGAGTTCATTTAGAACAAGTATCCTCGTGTGATTTGTTGTCTGTGTGTTGATCCTAACGAGTAAATCTCGGGACGAGATTTCTATTAGGAGGGAGTGATGTGACAACCGTGGTTTTGAGGTTCGTCACTTGGTCTTACTTTTAGGTTATTTTATGTGTGACTACTTGATTTTTGTGTTTTCGTGTTTATTTTGTGTGAACGAGGTTTGTGTGGTTATCGTTTATGAGTATAGAGTACTCATAAGTAAATCGAGGAACGGTTATTTCATGTTCATGAGCTCACAAGTGGTGACTATGAAATGAAATAGTGATATTTTGGTGTTTACGTATACGTATAAGTATTATAGTAATAGTGTATTTTTTTAGGATTTACGGTTTAGCATTTAGAGGCCTCGGAAGAGGTAATTAGTCATATGAATATTTTTCGGGATGGTTTTAAGTCATTTAGGATTTAGTTATAAAGTTTATTTCAAAATTTGAGATTTTTTATAAAAGTGTATATTTTACGTCTTTTACGGTAAAACGCGTAAAAACTGACTAGTTTTACGGTTTTGGGGTTTTGGAGGCTTTTGGAGCTGAAATAAATTAAGGAAAATTAAGGTAATATTATTAATACATATATTAATAATAAAAAGGAAAAAAAAACGAAAATTAAGGGGATGTTAGGCGGTTTGGAAAAGAAAAAAAAGGGGAAAAAAGGAAAAAAAAAAGGAAAGTGGACAATTATACTTGGACATGGATTGTTTTACTATATAAGGGACATTATACACATAGACCAAACGAATTTTCCTTCTCCCTGGAGGTATTAGTCGTCAAAAAAAAAAGAGAGAAGAATTAGGGTTCTTCAAAAATTGGGTTTTTCTCATCTTTCATTAATTTTAAGGTAAAAACCTTTAATCCCTTTTTAATTAAATTGTTTTTATGTTTAATTAATCATTCTTATGATGGAATTAGGTTAGGGTTGATATAAAAACAGTAAATTAATGTTGAATTAATCATTATATGATGATCACATAAATTAGGGCTTGTAATTAGAGTGATTAGGGTTAATTAATGTGGTTGATTTTGTTAAACCCGTTTTTAAAAACTAGGCAGAATTTTGAGTCAATTGTTTTGATCATATCGGGAGTTCTATGAACATTCAAGATGCGATCCAAGTATCCCTGAAAAGGTAATTGAAGTGGCTTTCTAATGCAAGAAACTAGAACTAAATTGGAGTTCGGGAAGTGGGACAAAAACAGGTTACAACAGTCGGAGGTCAAAACAGTTTTGAATTCAGCCTGTTTTCTTTTTAAGTTTTGGGTTGTTTGGGGCACTTAGGGTTGCATTGGGATCTTCTCACGAACGTGGGAGATGTTTTATATATTGTAGTTAATATCTGCACTTGGGCTAAGGTGGTGGTTTAGGGTAAGACCCCTTAATGGTAACAAACGTTTAGTACGTTTAAAATCAGGAAATCTGGAATGACGAAAGTAGATATATATATATCGGGGTCTTATCAGTAGCTTTAAGTTTAGGGCAAGTGGGAGGTGTTCGCCAACATATGTAAGGGTGTGAATATTCCTTTTACAGAAACCATGGGTAGGTTTAAGTGGGCGTTTGACCTAAAGTTTTGAGACCTAAAAACTAGGACTGTTTTGGGTAAAATACGAACGGGTTAGTTATTAAACTTAACCAAGTTAAGGACTTGTTAAGGACGGGTAATGGGGTAATTAGAGCTTATTAATGAGGTAAATATGTGAGAATGGGTTAGATGTCCATCATAGGTTAATGAGCCATCTTAGTGATTGGTTCGTTTATTGATTTCGTGTTTTTGGTTTGTTAGCTTGTTGCTAGTGCAAGGATGTGTGAAGGAGCTATCAGGTGAGTTTCATAGTCCCATGTTTATTATTGGTTTTGACTTCCAGATGGGATGGAAGAGACACTGTGTTGAGTTGTTTCTAAATTGTTGCTGTGAATGTTTTATGGTTGTGATGGACTTGTGTGTACACTTATGTGATTAACTGCTATGCGATTTTTGATATGTTATTGTGGTTTGACAAGGTAGTGGCCTTGTGGTTTGACAAGGTAGTGGCTGTTGGGTCTAAAATTGTATGAGTTGATGTGGCAGAAACTCAAAACGAAGAAAACATCAAGACGTTTGTCAAAGCCGCTGACACGGCTAGTTGAGACGCTGACGGAAAGTATTGAGACGCTGACAGATGTTTACACGCTGATGGAGAATTCTATTTAGGGAATATATTGAGTATATTATTTATGATATACACAATATATAGTTTATCTAAATAGAAGATTTAGATGTTTATTTGATATTATCTCTTGTAGATTCTGTTCCTTCCACTATAAAAGGAACAAGAGTCTTAGGTTTTATTCATATCATTCATTCACAATGTAAACCTAAAGTGTGTGTCGCACTAGACGTGGGATTCAATGTATACACGTCTAGTGGTTGTTTATTATTAATATAATGAGCAACCCAATTGTTTAATTCGTGTTCTTTGTGCCTAAACACCTTGTTCATGATCATTGTTCTTTTCCGCTATGTTATCATATGAATGATGATCAACCTAGATATAATGGTTCATAACCATTGAGTCTAACGATCATAGGGATCCACAATTGGTATCAGAGCCTAAGGCTCTTGATATCTAGGTCCAACAAGGTGTTCGTGTATGGTGAAGAAGAAAAATTCGTATGGAGTTTTTCTGGACGTTTTTGTGTGCGCAGCAGTATTCAGAAGGTCATAACTTTTGATTGAACCGTTGGATCGTCACGAAATTTTATATGTGTGTTCTACATACATAGATCTAAACATCCACCGGAGGGATTGTCGAGTTTTATTCCCAGGCAAAAGTTATTAAGCGTCAAAGTCAGCAGTAGGATGAATGCAGTTTTCTGTGGACAGCCATGTTCAAAACACGATCTCTCCTTCGTTAACCGTTGGATCTTTGTGATTTTTGTACTGTAGATTCTTGACACTTGTTTCTAGGATCTCACCGAAGGGATCTTCCATTTGAGCTTTCAAGAAGAAGTTATTGGGAGACGAAGATGGCTGCAGTGGTGATAATTGTTTTTTAGGGTTTTGTTTAGAAACCCTAGAATCATTGTTCGTTGCTGCGTGTAATAATTGCATTAGCCTTGGTGAGTTGGTTCTTGAACTAATGATGAACCCTAATGTGATTGGTAATCATGGATGTTTGATACAGAATTCTTGTTTTAGGGTTTTTCTTACAAAACCCTAGATCTACTCGTTATATACAGACATGGTAACCTTAAAGAAAGAAAAGCTGTTTTCATGATGATGGAACGAGCGCTGTTATGGAAGTAAAATCAAACGCAGTCATGTGCTTATAGTCATATGATAATCACAAAGCGAATGTTTACGTGGGATCACAAAGACAAAAGGAGTGCAAGCATGACGTGAATGTGTTGTGATACTTTGAGTTCACACGAAGTTTTAAAGATCCTTATTGTTGCATTCACATGGTGCTACAATCCACTACATGCTAGTCCACGGTAAAGATCTTTTCATTGGTAGAAAATTCCTTGTGTTCACACGGTTTGGCTATTTAGCATTCATACGGATTGAAAGATTTTGATTGGTCTAAATCACTTGTGTTCACACGGTAAAGATCTTTCTATTGGTGGAGAAGATTTGTTTTTAAAAAGGACGTGGATACACATGGTTTGGATGAATATCCTATGTTCACATGGAATTCAAATACTGATTTGAAAGGAATAGTACTCTTCACGTGATATGGGCCAACGAAAGCAAAGAAGTGATCAGTGCAGCTACTGTTTAAAGTTTTGATATATAATTATGACAGATTCTGATACAATCTGTTATATGGAATTCGTCAAGATTATATAGAGAAGTTATATGTTTCCTAATTTTGTGGAAACAGGGATGGCTGAGTATGATGTAATTCCTGGTTATTAGGAAATTTAAATATGCATGGGATATGACGTGGGGTAGCACTGAATGGTTATATGAGTTAGATTTTCTTTCTTTGTTTCATATGGTCCTACAATTATTCAAGAGAATACATCACGTGGATGTATAAGGTCAACAGGTGAGTCCAAGAAAAGGGTAACAAAAGATTAGTTGCTGTTATGAGATGATGACGTCAGCCGCTGATAAAAGATTTTTAGGCGCTGACAGAAGGAAGTTTGACGCTGACAGAATAAGTCAACACTGATGGAGTTGACAGTGTTGTCCGATATATGCTATTTCAACGCTGATAAGTGTCGTCCGATATCGGACAATGCATCTGATGAAGATATTGGACAGAATTGGATATTGGACAACACACTGTTTGCTGCTGTTTAAGAAAATTGGACGTTTTTAGCACACAAAAAGGAGGATTATACACACAAAGGTACATGGAATCTCCGTTTTATTCAGAATATCAAGTTGATATTTATGGCTCGGATATTTTTAAATGGATTAATAATTTTAAAGCGAGTTAGCAATTATTCGTGGGAATTTGATGGATATTTAAACTATGTAATCGGGATAGCCTTGCAAAAGAGTTATCCAGCATAACACTTTTACATATGGTATGAAGATGTTATTTCATTCAAATTCGTCATGAAGAGGTGTTAGCTTAAGGGGAAGAATTCTTATGGTAAGTTTGATGATTGAAGAAGATTTTCGCGAGTTTGTGTTCTATCATATCTTAAAGTCGTGGTGTTTCCTGTGACACTCACACTTTAAAGATAACTTGTTCGTGCTTTACATGGTTGGTGACGAAGACTTGTCATAAACACTTGAAGGAGTTACATTATCGTGCTCAGTGTCTCACAAAGGATGAGAATATTGACAAGGGATCGAGGTCTACTTATATCCTCCTCTATAAGTTCTTAGTCACATGGATAGTACAAGACATGGAACATAAGTTTGGGTTATTTTACTTCTACATCAAGAATACTTTATTTATTTTTCTTCAGGATCATTACACAGAGCCTACATTTGGAGAATCTTCAAGATTGCCTACATTGTTTACTTCCCTGTTGATGTGACAAAAAGGGGAAGATACGCATGCTACACTTGAGGGGAAGCAATTTAAAGATCATGTACAACTTACAAGAGATACACATAAGAGTTTTGCCGACATCAACTAGGGGAAGATTGTTGGGTCTAAAATTGTATAAGTTGATGTGGCAGAAACTCAAAACGAAGAAAACATCAAGACGTTTGTCAAAGCCGCTGACACGGCTAGTTGAGACGCTGACGGAAAGTATTGAGACGCTGACAGATGTTTACACGCTGATGGAGAATTCTATTTAGGGAATATATTGAGTATATTATTTATGATATACACAATATATAGTTTATCTAAATAGAAGATTTAGATGTTTATTTGATATTATCTCTTGTAGATTCTGTTCCTTCCACTATAAAAGGAACAAGAGTCTTAGGTTTTATTCATATCATTCATTCACAATGTAAACCTAAAGTGTGTGTCGCACTAGACGTGGGATTCAATGTATACACGTCTAGTGGTTGTTTATTATTAATATAATGAGCAACCCAATTGTTTAATTCGTGTTCTTTGTGCCTAAACACCTTGTTCATGATCATTGTTCTTTTCCGCTATGTTATCATATGAATGATGATCAACCTAGATATAATGGTTCATAACCATTAAGAAGGTGGATTGAGAAGATTGAAAGTACTTTTGAAATCAATGGATGTTCAGAAGCAAGTAAGGTAAAATTTGCTGCAACTACTTTTCAAGATGATGCTTTGAGCTGGTGGAATAGTCAGTTAGCTACTGTGGGTTTGGTTGAGGCGAACACGAGAACATGGACTGTGACCAAGGGACTGTTAACTGCTAAGTTTTGTCATGAGGAAGAGTTAGGTCAGTTGGAGGATGAGCTGAGACATCTGGTGTTGAGAAATAACGATAGTGTGGCAGATACCAAGAGGTTTTCTACTTTGTGTTTGTGTGTCCTGATGCTTTTCTTGATGATCCAAAGAATATGAAGCAGTATATCAGAGGTTTATCTAGCAATATCAAGGGAGAGGCTACTTTGTCGAAACCTAAGACTTTTGATGAAGCTGTTCAAATGGCTCATGATTTAATGGACGTGAAGCTGCAAGATAGAAAGGATAGTATTGCTGAGGGGAATAAGAGAAAGCGAGAAGCTGCACACTCAAATCAAGAGCAGAATAGATGAGGTTATCGGAACAACAATAACCCAGAACCTAACAGAAATTAGCAATACAACTTTAGAAGGAATGATGGTGTTTGTGCTGCTACTAGAACCCAAGGTAACAAAGTAAACCCGAAGTGTGGTCGATGCAGTCTGTATCATATTGGAAATTGTCCACCTTCTTGCAACAAGTGTGGGAAGGCCAGACATAAAGCAACAGACTGTAGGAACAAGGTTGTGGCCACTAGAGCCAATGTTGTTAAGGTGGTTAATTTTTTTGGATGTCGAGGCCTTGGACATAAGCAAGGGATCTGTCTGAGGGTTGGCGCTCGACAAGGAGGCAATGTTGCTGCTATTACTGCTAGGACTGTTGCTCCAGCCTATGTCGTGGGAGATGCTGAAAACCTCAAGGGCCGAATGTGGTGACTCGTACGTTCTTACTCGATGCTTGTTATGCTGGTGTGTTATTTGATTCTGTATCCGATAGATGTTTTGTAGATGTTAGATTTAGTCAGCTATTGGATAGAGAACCAATAAGATTAACAACTAGTTATAATATGGTGTTAGCTGATGGTAAGATTGTTAGCACTAGTTCTATACTGAAAGGTCGTTCCTTGAAATTAGGGAATTATGTGTTTAGTATTGATTTGATGCCCATAGAATTAGGATCTTTTGACGTGATTATTGGTATGAACTAGTTAGTTGTGAATGGTGCAATAATTGTTTGTGGAGAGAAATTAGTTCAGATACCATTATGGGATAGGATATTGACTGTGAAGGGTAATGAATGTACTTCTTGTTTGAGAGGTGTTTCGTGTTTGAAGATGATGAGGTATATGGAAGAGGGTTGTGATGTGTTTCTTGCTCAGATAACTAGTGATGGTGTAAATGAGAGGAAATTGGAATATGTGCCTGTGATTAGAGAGTATCCTGAAGTTTTTCCTAAAGATTTTCGGGATTACCGCCGCATCGTGAATTTGAGTTCCGTATTAACTTAGTGTCGGGAGTTGCGCCTGTTGCTCGTGCACCATATCGTTTAGCGCCGTCTGAGATGAAGGAATTATCTGATCAATTGAAGGAATTGATGGATAAGGGATTTATTAGACCGAGTTCGTCGCCGTAGGGTGCTCCTGTTTTGTTTGTTAAGAAGAAAGATGGATGGTTTCGAATGTGTATTGATTATCGGGAACTTAACAAATTGACTGTCAAGAATCGGTATCCATTGCCGAGGATTGATGATTTGTTTGATCATTTGCAAGGGTAAAGTGTATACTCGAAGATCGATTTGAGGTCTGAGTATCATTAACTGAGAGTTATGGAAGAAGATATTCCTATAACAGCTTTCCGTACTCGATATGGACATTTTTTATTTCAAGTGATGCCTTTTGGATTAATGAATGCGCCTTCCGTATTCATGGACTTGATGAATCATGTGTGCAAGCCGTATTTGGATGATTTTGTTATCGTATTCATTGATGATATTCTCATTTATTCCAAGAGTGAAGAAGAACATGAGAAGCATTTAAGTATAATTCTAGAATTGTTAAAGAAAGAAAAGTTGTATGCGAAGTTCTCTAAATGTGAGTTTTGGTTAAAATTAGTGCAATTCTGGGGCACATGATTGACAGTGAAGGTGTTCGTGTAGATCCTGCTAAGATTGAGGCAATCAAGGATTGGTCGGTACCAATGACGCCGACTGAAGTTCGCTAATTTCTTGGTCTAGCTAGGTATTATAGAAGGTTTATCGAGAAGTTTTCACTAGTTGCTAAACCATTAACCAAGCTTACCGAAAATAATCGAGTGTTTGAATGGGGTTCAGAAGAGGAAGCTACATTTAATACGCTAAAGGATAAATTGTGTTATGAGCCGATTTTGTCTTTGCCAGAAGGATTTGAAGATTTTGTAGTGTATTGTGACGCGTGTCATAAGGGACTTGGAGATTTGTTTATGCAAAGGGAGAAAGTGATAGCTTATGCGGTGAGACAATTGAGGAAGCATGAAGAGAATTATACCACTCATGATTTAGAACTTGGAGCTGTGATTTTTGCTTTGAGGCTGTGGAGACACTACTTGTATGGAACCAAGTGTGTGGTTTTCACTGACCATAAGAGTCTGCAACATATTTTGGATAAAAAAGAATTGAATATGAGACAAAGGAGATGGGTAGAATTGCTGAGTGACTATGACTGTGAGATTCGTTACCACCCTAGTAAACCGAATGTGGTAGCTGATGCACTTAGTAGAAAGGAAAGATATAACTCTTTAAGAGGTAGAGCTTTGGTAATGATGAAAAGTATTAATTTGACAGAAATGATATTGAAAGCCCAAGATAATGGTTTAAAAGAAGAGAATGCTGAGGCAAAAAATCTTGGTAGAATGTTGAAACCGTTGTTTGTAGTAAGGCCGAATGAAATGAGATATTTTGAGAATAGGATTTGGTTACCATTGTGTCCGTCTGAGGAAGGTTCTTTAGGAGTGCGAGATTTAGTGATGAATGAATCTCATAAGTCCAAGTATTCAATACATCCTGGATTGGACAAGATGTATCAAGACCTTAAGAAAGTGTACTGGTGGTCGAATATTAAGCTAGATATAGCCCTATATGTTAATAAGTGTTTAACCTGTGCGAAAGTGAAGGCTGAACATAAGAAGCCGTCTGGATTATTGGTGCAACCTGAAATTCCTGAGTGGAAATGGGAGAAAATTACTATGGATTTTGTGACAGCGTTGCCAAGTACTTCTAGTGGTTGTGATATGAAATGGGTCATTGTAGATAGATTGACTATGTCTGCTCACTTTTAACCAATGAAGAAGACGGATAGTATGGCAAGATTGACGACAGTGTATGTGAAGGAGATTGTTTGTCGACATGGTGTGCCTTTGTTGATAATTTCAGATCGTGATAGTAGGTTTACCTCGGAATTTTGGAAATCTCTACAGAAAGCAATGGGAACAGAATTAAGTTTGAGTACAGCATATCATCCGGAGACTCATGGACAAAGTGAAAGAACGATTTAAACATTAGAGGATATTCTTCGAGCGTGTGTGATTGACTTTGGAAATAGTTGGGATAGACATTTTCCATTGGTTGAATTTTCGTATAATAATAGTTATCATGCTAGTATTAAAGCCGCATAATTTGAAGCTTTGTATGGACGTAAGTGTAGATCTCCAATTTGTTGGAGTGATGTAGGAGAGAGTCAATTAACTGGACCTGAAATGATTTTTGAGACGTCTGAAAAGATTGTGCAAATTAAGAAGGGTTTGTTATCTGTCAGAAGTAGACAAAAGAGTTATGCTGATACTAGGAGGAAACCGTTAGAATTTGAAGTAGGAGACATGGTTATGCTGAAAGTATCGCCACTGAAGGGAGTGATTAGTTTTGGAAAGAGAGGAAAGTTGAGCCCGAGATATATTGGACCATTTAATATTATTTAAAGGATTGGATTGGTTGCTTATAAGTTAGAGTTGTCGGATGAACTTAGGGCTATTCATAACACTTTTCATGTGTCTAATCTGAAGAAGTGTTTAGCAGAAAGGGATTTGGTGATTCCATTAGAAGAATTTCAACTTGATGATAAGTTGCATTTTATAGAGGAACCTGTAGAGATTATGGATAGGGAAGTTAAGAAATTGAAGCATAGTAGGATTCCGATTGTGAAAGTGAGATGGAATTCTAGACGTGGACCTGAGCTTACCTGGGAACGTGATGACTTATTTAAGGATAAGTATCCTAATTTGTTTTGAGAGGGGTAAGCGTCGAGACGTCGCTCTCTTTAAGAAGGAGGGGATGTGATAACCTGAAATCGAGGTCATTGTCTAATCTTATTTTACGACTATTTTTGAAATTTTTGATGAGCTTGAATGATTTTTGTTTTTGAAGGTTTAAGTTTAAACAGATGTTAGGAGACTTATATTTTATCTTTAATTAGTACAAGGAGTATTAGCAAGCGTGATGTCGACGGATGCCCAATATTTTATGTTTTATTGTCGGTTGTTCAATGTTTATTGTGACAATCCGTCAATTTACGATTGATATTTTATTCTCAAATATTATTTGAAAATATTATTCTAATGATAAAATATGAACTCACTTATTTTTGGGAAGAAATTTGGATTTACGTCTTGGAGTAGCATCGACTACGTTTAAACCGGAGGATTCAACGTTACGTGCTTACGTTTACATACATCGTCCTTGGTGACAGTCCGACATTTCAGAAAAATAAATTTATCCGTGAATATTATTTTGGAGTTTTAAATTTGTGTTGGTTCATAAACTCACAAATTTACGAGAAGAGACTAGGACTTACGATTTTATTTTAACGTCCTTTACGACTAAACCGGAAACCCTAGGATTACGTATTTACGTTTTCGAACTCCGTTTTTGATGAGACTATTTTTATTGGATTCGTTTTGTGACGTTGATTCATAATTTATAAAAAAGTTTTTCATAAAACGACCCGAGGGCACGCAAATCAAGGAAACTAGAATCGAGGAGTACCCGTAAATACATGGGATGAGACAAGTGGGACACTTGTCCCACCCCACTCCAAAACCGGCCACAATATAGCCATAAAATAACTTGTTGTCAAGTTATTAACATGTATCTTACACATGTCCATATTAGCTTAACTATTAAGCCAAGCTACAACAAAACCACAAACACAAACCATGGTTTTCATTTGCAACATGCAAACAACCATCAAAACTCTCTCTACTCTCTCTTTGCCGTCCCAAATACTCCACAAAAACACCATCATTGATCAAAATTTAACCATAAACATGTGTTATAATTAACATATGTTAATCTCCATTCAAAAAGATGAAGATTGGTGCAACTTATAACATCCAAGGAGAAGTTTTCATGGAGTAGGAGGGCTGATTTTCCACAAGTTTCTAGGAAGAATGGTGGTCATGAAGGTGGTCTTGGTGCATCATAAGTTTCTCCATCCAAAACCATGCCAAACTCATAACCTACATCAAGTTGGTGGTATAAAGATTGTCCTCCTCAACTTCTTGTTATTTTGATTATGTAAACATGTATTTTATTTCCTATTGTATATATTTATGATGATTATATGATGATAAAAATGTTATGTGGGGATTTGTTGTTGATAAACATGGATAAAAAGGTGAAAAACCATAAGAAACAAGGTTAAAATCTTGGTTAAATTTAATGGCTGTATAAAACAGTAAAGAAGTAAGTCATAAACTGATAAAATGATGAAGTGGAATAGATTTACAGTAAGCTATGGGCCTTGTACACATGTGAGAGTTGGCCATGCAATGGAATCAAAATAATAAGTGAGATATGATCAAAACAAGTTTAGGGTATAAATCTGAAGTTACTGTTTTGGACGATTTTTAGAAAATACTTAAAGATGATTCAACAGTAGCTATAGAAGAGTTAAATGTAGCAAATATCATCTAGTTTATGTGATAAAAATTTGAGCTTCTATCTCCATGTAGAACTCAAGATATGGCAGTTTTGGTGAAGATGAAGTTAAAAATCAGATTTTTGGAAATTAAAGAATAATACTATTATATAAGCACTCACATTTTAATATATAAAATGTAAAATAAAAACCCACTAACTTATAAAACTTATTTATATAAATATATAAAAGGTGTAATAAGTGTATAAATGATAAAAATAGAAACTTGTTAAGTTTTATAAGTTATAAAACTATAAACATGATTTTTACGACTTTTTCGGCTATTGCCGTAAAATTAACGTTTTTATTAAATAAAACTTAGATGGTTGGACCCGTCTAATGTAAACTTTATAAAACTTATATACTGATATATAGACATGTATAACAAGTAAAAACCAATAAAACCCGAACTTTAGGGCATACGGCCATTAACGAGCTAAGTAAACATATTGGACTAATAATTGGACTAAATAAGATATAAACTTGTAAAAAGAAATTATTGGGCTTAACCCATTTGGGCCCAACATGGAAAGTATACATACTGATAAAATAAGTATAACAAGGATTAAAACAAGTTAAGGAACTTATAATAAGTTTATTGGGCATAAAACACGAAAATGGGTAAAACTAGTAAACTAGTATAAAAGTTATCGACATATAACACTAAAAGGAGTAAATGAGAATATGTAAACCCACTTGATCATCATATATATACAATCATCATATGTATACATAATTGATATTTTTATAAAGTCATTGGACATGAGTCTAAGACCGATTATTATTCATATAGGTTTCCGTGATTGAAGCACGTACCGTACGTCCGAGTTGCCGATAACCCGCTTTCCCACATCAACGTGAGTTCATAGCCTCGCACTCTTTTAAATGTTTTATAAATGCTTTGTAAACCCGCGAGGGAGATAACATGTTAGTTTTTATAAAGGTTTGGACACCATTTGTCCCGATTGTTTGTTTATTGATTTTGGACCTGAATAATTGAATGACCCGATTGTACGACCCGATAAATGATTAAAGGACCCGATAGATGAAATCAAATGGATTATTAAAGTTAGTTTATGTCACTAAAAGTCCCATTAGCATGAATTGTGAACTACCAGGAGTTGGTAGACGCTTATGCATTTAATAGTACTATTTGGGGACGATCACCCCAGTTCGCGCCTTGACGGTTGATCCCCGTCGTGCCACATTGATTGGTAAGCGAATTAATGTATGAGAAGATTTCAATAGCGTGACATTTGTGACGACACGCTACTTTAGATGGGCAAAAATTGGTATCGGGTTAGCTACCCGTTGTTGGTTTAGTAAGGTAACAATGTCATGCGGCTTATAATAATCCGAATTAACAAAATAATAATAGACGCTCCGAATTACGATGTATTGCCTGACTAGCAATACAGGGTCATACTATTGTTATTATGATTGTATTTTGGTTTTCATAACCATATTCATATAACGGTTTTTGTTTTCATACAGCGTCATAAGACGTATTGTATGATGTTTTTACGACATTGGCTCGTATAATGATTTTTAAGGCAAATGCCTATATTATGATTTTAGATAAGGATTTGTATAAAATGATTTTGGCTATTTTACGGCCTATTACAATGATTTGTACGAATTGATTTTTGGTACTAATTTTATACCAAAGTTATATTGATGGAATTTATTAAACTCTATGAATTCACTCGGCGTTATCGCTGACCTTTTCTTTTAACATGTTTTATCTCAGGTACTTGAAGGTAATTCTCGGGAAGTCGACAAGAATTTATGGCCCGCACTTAAAACAATATTTTCCATTCAAATACTTTGTGAAACTTGTATGAAATGTAATGACTTGGGACCGATGTAACTTTGATGTTTATGAATGGAAATGCTTTATTAATAAACGACGCGATTTTTATGCGTTGTCTATGATGTGAGTAATGTGCTATCCCGTAACACCAACTAGTCTTCCGCTGTATTGAGTTGTATAAATTTGGGGGTGTTACAGTTTGGTACCAGAGCTCTCGTTATAGAGAACGAAAGATTTTTAAAACTAAGGTTTTGAATAAAACATTTCAAATTCTTTTAACTAAAAACATTTTTCTAAAAATGTCTAAAAATCTTTTGACTATAACGGTGCCGAAGAATTCCCGAGTTACCGACAAGGCCAAGACTGAGAAGTGTTATTTTAACACATATATATAACTTGGATTATATATATATATGATGTAATTTTATTACATGATTGTTTGATGATTGTTTTAATTTTTATACGAGGTATTTATACGACGTCGATTGTCACAAGTAACCCTAAATCCCCTAGTAAATTAATCGAAGCTATTCTCGTAGGAATTCTAACTATCCTAGATCTAAACCAAGTTGTGGATATTTATGATCCCAACAAATGGCTGATATTCATAGAAGTGTAGATATTAGTTGATTGTGATATTGAAAAAAAAAAGAATTGGCGAGATTAAATATGATATCGATGTCATGACGATCTTTTCTTATAGAGTGGAGTTTGACAAAACGTTACCACCTAGAAAGATGTCATGTGATTCGTTGTCACCCAATTCTTAAACTTGAAATCGAAAGGGTGAATGTTGCACTTGAGGCTGTTATTGGAACCATTACCCAAAAGCCTCATGCCACTAATACCTTTCCGAGAAGTCTAATTGAATGTGTGAGTCATCTCATACTAGTGACTCATTTGATAATTGTTGTTGTAAGAGATATAGGATTGGAAATTAAGTGTTGATTCATATTGAGATTGTATTGCCTTTACAAGGCCGAAAAATAAGATTGAAAGTATTGGAGATTGAGGTAGGATATCGAATTGAGTATAAAATTGGTTGAAACTTGAATAAATAAAAGTAAAACTTAACCCGTATGGAATATGAGATTGTTAATATAAGTCGTTAAGTTTTGTGATTAGATTATAAGGTTTTAATTGATTGTTGATTCGTGTTAAGGGTTGTTCCTAGGCCATTGTCCACTGACGAGGGTGCCCAGTGTCCAATAAATAAATTGAAGAAATCTTCTTCTGAAATTGAGACCGATGGATCTTCTGGGACATGTGGAACACCTAATGACTCTTGTAGATTAGTATTCATTGTGGTATCTTTTAAAAATCCCTAACTTAACTGAGATATCAGTTGGTAGGATGAGTTCTGAGAATTGTATGACATAGTGACACGTAATATGTTACGATACAATTTTGACTTGTTGGTGATTAATGAAAAGACTACCTTTGATTGCTAAATTCTACATGTATCGATGTTATCTATCTCTTATTGCTTCATCCTAATGTTCGCATTAGTGATGCAACCATTGAACAAGTACTCATCTCGAATTAAGTTACGTTGTAGATTATTCTCTTTGTATTCCTGAGTGCCATCGAGATCATGAACCTCATGATTATTTGGTTAAGCTCATCTCCTATTATATTGTAGTTAGTCCTTGGTGAACAACTCTTCATCACTCTTTTGCAGATCACACATTGTTTTTATAAGATAAAACCGTATCCATTGAGAAAAATTGAATTTTCATCACTATGAGGATTATTTAAAGTAAGATTTATAAGTGATTGTTATCGAAATGAAGTTGTTCATAAAACATCCTGGAAAAACCTAATTGTTTTCCATGACAAAGAAAATCTTTGTAAATTTATTTTTGATCCTTATTTAAGAATTAAGCATGAAAATGTTTTTGTTATAAACATGATGATAAAATTTTGACGAACTGAGTATTGCATCGTTAATCTTGAAATTGTATATAGTTGCGCGCCTACATACAATTTAGAATGGACTATGCAAGACTGATTAGTAGTCACCGTAAAACTAATGAATAAGCACTAAATTTTCTTTGAAGATTGTGAAAGATTAAAATTTATGAGATCTGCAAGAAGTGAAAAACAAGGACATAATGTTAGGGACACCTACATATGTGCCTGTAGCATCTATTCTTCTGAGTCGAATTTACCCATCTGAGGAAATTGTCTTATTTGACAATTGACAATTCTTTCTTGTCCAATTCTTCCGTAGTGAGATTCTTAGGAAAAGTATTTGATTACCGAGTGTTGATGCCCGACTGGATGTATCGACGTTCCTATCATTTCTTATGATCTGATTTCATTTGAATGACCTGGGTAACGATCCGAGGAGCTTTCGAATGCGTACTCAAATTATGAAAACATGGGATATATTCATATTCGTTAAATGTTTTCATCTGTATCTGATTTGAAATTCTCTCGCATAGATTATGTGTTGACCTTACTCTTTTAATAGTAGTTGTGTATCCTAATATCCTTGAATTTGTGAAGGATTATGAGTTATTATTAGTCTTTTGAGAAGTTCACATCTTATCAACGGCCATAAAACTGGAAAGTTGGTAATGCTAGTAGAATAGATTGATTGATTATGACGTGACGACATTGTCTTAATTGATGGGAACTCGAGTAGAATTCCCCTAAATGATAAGATGCTGATTATCAAAAGTGATCTAAATAATTCTTGATGGATGATCATATCCTGTATTAAGACTTGAAATATTATCATGAATGGTTGTGAATTAGTTAGAGATATTGTAATCTAGAAGAACCTAATATGTATTTATTCAAAAGATGTTTCTATTATCTGAAACTTTAGGAGGTATTTATTGTGAATTACTTAGACTTTCGCCATTAAGGCAAGTTGAATTTGGTATTGATTATATTCCCGGTGTTGCACTTGTGGCTTGTACACTATACGTCAGCACCATCTAAATTAAAGGAATTACCGTACAACTGAGAAAGTTGTCGGAGAAAGATTTTATTATACCAAGCCTGTCATCCTGAAGAGCTATGGTGTTATCATTCCTTATATTTATAGATTACTGTGACTGAGTAAATTGACAATCGAAAACGATATCCATAACTCGAAATGGAAGATTTATTCGATCATTTACAAGGTTCTAGCGTATGTTTTAAAGATTTGATCCACGGCATGGCTATTATCAACTTCGCATCTGCGAAGAAGATTATCTATTCCAATCATCACATCTCTAACTTGTAATGAACATTATGAGTTCCACGTGATGTCGTTTGGATTGACCAATGCACATGTAGTATTCATAAATTAGGTGAATCACGTATGTAGGCTGTAATTTGATAAATTTTTGCTCGTGATCATTAAGGACCATTTGTTTGTACATAAGAATAAGGATGAGTTAATAATTATTAATAAGAATGCCCTGAATTGGCCGAACGATAAAAACCTGTACCTTGAATAATTAACGCTTAGGGATTAAAAACTTAATCCTTTACATAAAATGACCATTGGATTAATGACGATAAGATATATGTATATAGACTCTTCAAAAATTAAGAGCCCTTTCAAGACTTTGGATTTTTACCAAAAAGAAATGGAAATATGTTTTGACAATTGTTTTAACAAAGGATTTTAAGGGATTATTCCCTTATACACAAACCATTTAACTAAACTTCTGTTTAGGGGTAAATGTTTGTGTATACCTCAAGATAACCTAAGAGGGATTGAGGAAACCATTTAAACCATGACTTAAAATTTGAAACGACACTTTTTACTTTTTAAACTAAGAAAACTTTGACCAAAGTATAAACAAAGGTTTTTCGAACATTTACGAATCTCATTAAATATTTTCGATAAATCAGCAAAAATCTTAATAATTAAAGTCAAATTTATTTTGAACATTTTATTATAATTGGTCGAACTAAGAAATTTAAAATTTTTACGTTTACGTTTCATAAAAGTTAACTAATTATTATTTGATTACTTGTAATAAGTATCGACGCTTAAAACGCCGGATTGAGAAAAACTGATAAAAATGATAGATGAGACGAAACTGAAACTTAGAAAATATGAAGAAAGGTGAACGTAATTACTGACGCATAATATAGAAAGAATATCTGAGTGAATTGTGGACATGATAATTACATCATCATGAGAAGTGAATATAGATACTGACATATTATATAAAAAGGATAAAGAACCAATTAGGATATATTTCTTGATAATGAACGTGCAAAATAAATTGCCGAACAATGTAAAAGTAAACGATGTTTGTAAAAAGGATAATATAAATAATAAAAAGGGTTCGCGACTAATATGAACCATTAAAAAGTGAGAAGCCAATAGCGTTAAATGTTTTAAAGGGCCGTTTATGGTTGCCTAAATATGGAAGATTGTGAGATGTAGTCATATTGAAAACTTGTAAGTATAAGTATTCTATTTATGTCATTTATGACTAAAAGTATCTTTGTCTGAAGAGTTGTACTGATGGCGAATTAGGAAGGCAGACATCGCCTCATACCTTAGTAAACGTTTAGCTATTGCAAAGGTCATCATCTGAATTTGATTCGATTTGGGTCATCGTCGACAGACTGACCAAATCTGCTAATATCATTTCCATTAATGATAAATGCAAAAGAGTTATGTAAACATAGTGTGCCTGTATCGAACATCTATATCAAGATCCTCGCTTCGCATCGAATTTCTAGAGATTTGCTCAGAAATCATTGAGAACGAACCTTGATGAGAGTACTATGTACCACCCCAAATCGAAGGGATGAGGTAAAGTAACGATACAAGGCAATATAAGTGCTGTTTTGTGTTTGAATGATTGACCTTTGGTAATAGACCGTATAATCGTTTTCCTTTGGAGAGATTATCATTGATAATTATCGTATTAGGATTGAGATTGAATCTTGTTAGGATCTAAATCTTAGAGCATCTATAAGCAGGAATTGAGATGAAGACATCTGACATACACCCATTGTGAGTAGGACATGTCTTTTAGGTTTAAGGTTTCCTATAATGGCGAACCTAACCTTGCAAAATACCTGACCCGCGAGATCTGAAATGATTGTTGAAATTAGGATCTGAATATTGACTGCCGGTAGTAGGCAGGAGGTTATGTGAATATGAAATATAGATCTTGAAGTGCCAAATGGGTAGCGAAGTTATGCCACAATTTTTAACCTTGGAAAAATGAAATTCATGATCTGACAAATCATGGGATATAAGTCCCCGTTGTTTGGGACCACTGAGATGATGTAAAAGTTGGGATTGAAAGGCATATAAGCTGGATCTACCCTAGGACTTCAAAGACTGCGTGAATTATGTTTCGTATATCGAACTTGATGGAATATCTATCAAGTGAGAATCTGATTATTCTTAGTAAAGCTTAGATCGGAGAAAAGTTGCATTCATCAGAAACCCGTGAACATCATGGATAGAGAAAGTAAGTCAACATTTAGCCTGATCTTATTCCCGTAGTTATGTTTGCTGAAACTCGCGTATTGTAATGAATTGTACTTGTGAGAAAAGACCGAGTGTGGAGGAAATACCCACATGGCTTTAACTCTATAAGAAGCGAGTAGTAAGGTAAGATGATCTTTGAGGACAAAGATCCTGTTTAGGGGTAAATGCTGTGACAATCCGTCAATTTACGATTGATATTTTATTCTCAAATATTATTTGAAAATATTATTCTAATGATAAAATATGAACTCACTTATTTTTGGGAAGAAATTTGGATTTACGTCTTGGAGTAGCATCGACTACGTTTAAACCGGAGGATTCAACGTTACGTGCTTACGTTTACATACATCGTCCTTGGTGACAGTCCGACATTTCAGAAAAATAAATTTATCCGTGAATATTATTTTGGAGTTTTAAATTTGTGTTGGTTCATAAACTCACAAATTTACGAGAAGAGACTAGGACTTACGATTTTATTTTAACGTCCTTTACGACTAAACCGGAAACCCTAGGATTACGTATTTACGTTTTCGAACTCCGTTTTTGATGAGACAATTTTTATTGGATTCGTTTTGTGACGTTGATTCATAATTTATAAAAACGTTTTTCATAAAACGACCCGAGGGCAAGCAAATCAAGGAAACTAGAATCGAGGAGTACCCGTAAATACATGGGATGAGACAAGTGGGACACTTGTCCCACCCCACTCCAAAACCGGCCACAATATAGCCATAAAATAACTTGTTGTCAAGTTATTAACATGTATCTTACACATGTCCATATTAGCTTAACTATTAAGCCAAGCTACAACAAAACCACAAACACAAACCATGGTTTTCATTTGCAACATGCAAACAACCATCAAAACTCTCTCTACTCTCTCTTTGCCGTCCCAAATACTCCACAAAAACACCATCATTGATCAAAATTTAACCATAAACATGTGTTATAATTAACATATGTTAATCTCCATTCAAAAAGATGAAGATTGGTGCAACTTATAACATCCAAGGAGAAGTTTTCATGGAGTAGGAGGGCTGATTTTCCACAAGTTTCTAGGAAGAATGGTGGTCATGAAGGTGGTCTTGGTGCATCATAAGTTTCTCCATCCAAAACCATGCCAAACTCATAACCTACATCAAGTTGGTGGTATAAAGATTGTCCTCCTCAACTTCTTGTTATTTTGATTATGTAAACATGTATTTTATTTCCTATTGTATATATTTATGATGATTATATGATGATAAAAATGTTATGTGGGGATTTGTTGTTGATAAACATGGATAAAAAGGTGAAAAACCATAAGAAACAAGGTTAAAATCTTGGTTAAATTTAATGGCTGTATAAAACAGTAAAGAAGTAAGTCATAAACTGATAAAATGATGAAGTGGAATAGATTTACAGTAAGCTATGGGCCTTGTACACATGTGAGAGTTGGCCATGCAATGGAATCAAAATAATAAGTGAGATATGATCAAAACAAGTTTAGGGTATAAATCTGAAGTTACTGTTTTTGACGATTTTTAGAAAATACTTAAAGGATGATTCAACAGTAGCTATAGAAGAGTTAAATGTAGCAAATATCATTTAGTTTATGTGATAAAAATTTGAGCTTCTATCTCCATGTAGAACTCAAGATATGGCAGTTTTGGTGAAGATGAAGTTAAAAATCAGATTTTTGGAAATTAAAGAATAATACTATTATATAAGCACTCACATTTTAATATATAAAATGTAAAATAAAAACCCACTAACTTATAAAACTTATTTATATAAATATATAAAAGGTGTAATAAGTGTATAAATGATAAAAATAGAAACTTGTTAAGTTTTATAAGTTATAAAACTATAAACATGATTTTTACGACTTTTTCGGCTATTGCCGTAAAATTAACGTTTTTATTAAATAAAACTTAGATGGTTGGACCCGTCTAATGTAAACTTTATAAAACTTATATACTGATATATAGACATGTATAACAAGTAAAAACCAATAAAACCCGAACTTTAGGGCATACGGCCATTAACGAGCTAAGTAAACATATTGGACTAATAATTGGACTAAATAAGATATAAACTTGTAAAAAGAAATTATTGGGCTTAACCCATTTGGGCCCAACATGGAAAGTATACATACTGATAAAATAAGTATAACAAGGATTAAAACAAGTTAAGGAACTTATAATAAGTTTATTGGGCATAAAACACGAAAATGGGTAAAACTAGTAAACTAGTATAAAAGTTATCGACATATAACACTAAAAAGAGTAAATGAGAATATGTAAACCCACTTGATCATCATATATATACAATCATCATATGTATACATAATTGATATTTTTATAAAGTCATTGGACATGAGTCTAAGACCGATTATTATTCATATAGGTTTCCGTGATTGAAGCACGTACCGTACGTCCGAGTTGCCGATAACCCGCTTTCCCACATCAACGTGAGTTCATAGCCTCGCACTCTTTTAAATGTTTTATAAATGCTTTGTAAACCCGCGAGGGAGATAACATGTTAGTTTTTATAAAGGTTTGGACACCATTTGTCCCGATTGTTTGTTTATTGATTTTGGACCTGAATAATTGAATGACCCGATTGTATGACCCGATAAATGATTAAAGGACCCGATAGATGAAATCAAATGGATTATTAAAGTTAGTTTATGTCACTAAAAGTCCCATTAGTATGAATTGTGAACTACCGGGAGTTGGTAGACGCTTATGCATTTAATAGTACTATTTGGGGACGATCACCCCAGTTCGCGCCTTGACGGTTGATCCCCGTCGTGCCACATTGATTGGTAAGCGAATTAATGTATGAGAAGATTTCAATAGCGTGACCTTTGTGACGACACGCTACTTTAGATGGGAAAAAATTGGTATCGGGTTAGCTACCCGTTGTTGGTTTAGTAAGGTAACAATGCCATGCGGCTTATAATAATCCGAATTAACAAAATAATAATAGACGCTCCGAATTACGATGTATTGCCTGACTAGCAATACAGGGTCATACTATTGTTATTATGATTGTATTTTGGTTTTCATAACCATATTCATATAACGGTTTTTGTTTTCATACAGCGTCATAAGACGTATTGTATGATGTTTTTACGACATTGGCTCGTATAATGATTTTTAAGGCAAATGCCTATATTATGATTTTCGATAAGGATTTGTATAAAATGATTTTGGCTATTTTACGGCCTATTACAATGATTTGTACGAATTGATTTTTGGTACTAATTTTATACCAAAGTTATATTGATGGAATTTATTAAACTCTATGAATTCACTCGGCGTTATCGCTGACCTTTTCTTTTAACATGTTTTATCTCAGGTACTTGAAGGTAATTCTCGGGAAGTCGACAAGAATTCATGGCCCGCACTTAAAACAATATTTTCCATTCAAATACTTTGTAAAACTTGTATGAAATGTAATGACTTGGGACCGATGTAACTTTGATGTTTATGAATGGAAATGCTTTATTAATAAACGACGCGATTTTTATGCGTTGTCTATGATGTGAGTAATGTGCTATCCCGTAACACCAACTAGTCTTCCGCTGTATTGAGTTGTATAAATTTGGGGGTGTTACATTTATCGTTTTCAATGTTTTCTTTTAATGACGTGTTAAGTCGAGTCGAGAGACGATATTATTATATTTGAGATACGTTTAAACTTTTGAGAAGTATTTTTATGAAACCCGAGTCTCGTGAATATTTTCAAAATTGACTAATAGTCATTTTTGCTTTTTTGCTAACTATTTTAATTTTGGACCAAAACTATACCAAATTTGCAAAACTAGCCCTTGGACCACCATATAAAAGGCCATTTTTTACCAACTTTTCTCATGGTAACATAGTTAACAAAAACATCATCACCCTCCTCCTCTTTCTTTTTTTAGGCGTCACCTACACCACCACCTAAACATAATTTTCATTCAAAATTTACTTTGATCTAAGCTAAAATAAAACAAGACCCTATCTTATAATTTGAAGGAGATTCTATTGGTACTAATTTGAGCAACATGCATGAAGTTTGAATTTTTGGTTAAGAATTAGGGTTGGTAGGTTATATGGATGATCATACATGTGTTATTTGATATGATCAAGTGATGATCATGTTGTTTTTACTAAAAACTTGTTTTTGATTCTTGGGTTTTTAATTTGAAGATTGATACAAGTGTTACGGTTAGGATATGTTGTTATTATGGGCTTAGGATGATGATAAAAGTGGTTGAATTTGTTCAAAATATGATTTCATGTAAGATTTTAAAGGGTAATTTAGGGCAGTGGGTAAAAGGCTGTTTTTGATGCCTTATGTTTTGAAAATTGTTAAAATAATTAGATAGAGTTATGGAGATTTTGGTTATCTTCGTTTGGCGTAAAGTAGAGCATCTAGCTCCAAACGAGCGAGAAGTTATGATAGTTTGATTATTTGTGTACCGGGAGACGAGTACCGGCACAATATGTAGTTGTTGTGGATATTTGGATCGAATATCGGGGACTATAGAATGAGTTTTGAAATGAGTCAAAGACTGATATAAAAGTGTAAACCCTAGATTGTGAGTCTATATTCAGACCTAAGTGTCGGTTTTGTAAATGGAGTCGTTTATAGAAGTTAAAATGGTTGTATGAGTCGATGACGTGAAAAGTCCGGTTTTTGTGAAACAAAGATGTGTCGGGCAGGGGGTCTTAGAAGTAAAATCATTTGATAAACTTTTTGGAGGAGTTTCTATAGATAGTAAGTGAGTTCCTCGAGTCGTTTCATAAACGTTTGACGTGTTTAAGTGGGGTAAATGAGCTAGTACATTTGGTATGTGCCGGTAGATTTTTATCAAAAGAATAGAGTAATAAAGTAAATTAGTATAAGAGTATAATAGTATCACTTGTATCGTTTTCTTTGAAGTTTTTCGTGATTTTATGATTTTTAGTTTGATATTCTTATGTATCGTTTATTACTCGAGTCTATTATTAATGAACACGCCTTGTTTGATAGGTTGCGTTTCTCGTGTTAGAAGGGCATCACTTATCATAGATGATCATCTTGCTAGGTCTCTTATACTAAGGTGAGTCTGTAGCCTCGCTTTTCATGCTAGCTACTAAATGTTTTAATACACGCGAGGGGGATACATGCTATTTGAAAATAAATGAACACAAGTCATGATTAATTGTTTGGACCCAAATGTTGCCTATGTTGCCTTGAATTGTATTGAGTACCTTGTTGCTAAAGACCCTAATTTCATGAACCGTTAACTATGTTCTGACTTGATGTTGTGAGTTGGGAATAGCCGCTTATTCAAATGATAGTACTATTTGGTTAACCACCCTATCTGAGACCAGGGCATTACGTTGAGTAACCTCTCGGAAGGATAATTTACGAGAATGAGATTTTGGTATATATCTAGCAACTAAGACCCTAGAGGGGCCACGGTTTTATCTAGCCATGCTGGTATGTAGCGTGGGTGACTAATTGGTTAAGGGTCGGTGTCATGAGCTTAAATACAATTGTATAGCTTCAGATATAAGATGATTTGCCTTGATATAGATTGTGTGCACGACAATTCTATAAATTGATTACGATTAATTTTCTTCTTGTGTTCAAATGTGATTTGTTAAACCTATGGACTCACTCAACATTGTTGTTGACTCGTTTAAGCATGTGTTTCAGGTAATCGAAGGTGATTGATGGCGGAGCATTGCTGTGGATGTTGTGGGTTGGCTTTTGAAGTGTTAAGGTCTAAAACAATTTCTATCCTTTTACTATTGAACAATTAGTCTAATGTTTATGTACTGTACTAAAACTTGTTGGTTTGATGGTCGATATCCGTGGGGACTAAATGCTTTACTCAGGTGTTGTTTTAGTACATTATGGGATGAAAATTATGTTTTAGACAATGTGTGAAATTTTATTTATATTCTATGTGCAAACGTCTCTTTTGAGTTGTTCGATATACCTTGTGTGATGATACTTGTGTTTAGCACCCAATTGTGTATTTTTGTTGCGCAATGTGTGGGGGTGTTAATGATTGGTAATCAGCGCTACAAGTTATAGAGAACTAGGTCGATTTTGAAAATTGTCCTATACTATAACTTGTATTGATGTGATTGAAACTGTGTTGAGTGCTTGTCATTATCATATTTTATTTTTGCGAGCATTGCATAAACAACATTTTCATTGCATTGGATACCATGGGTTACGTATAACATTTTCAAAGCATGAGATTGCATTTATAATTTTTAAGAATGACCTTAAGTATCCTTGAACCCCTATAATTATAGAAAAATGATTGATATACCACATGATGATGATTGGATTGAGATGAATGATATAGTAGGAGATACGGAAGTAGATAATTTTGGTGCTAGTGATGATGATGAGCCTTATAAATATCTGGATGATGGGATTGCTCCTGATGCAGTAGGACAGACTGAGCCCGAAGTGATTCAAGGTAGTTATGTGCCGAAAGCTAATGTGGTGCCACCGACTGTTCAAAGTTGTTAGCGACCAATTGTACGTTCTTCTATGCCTACATGTGATGGTTACTTGAGTAGTTTGCCTAGGGTTTCCCGTGTTAGAAATGATTTCTCTATGAATCAAGCAACGCTGCTAGTGCCCGATGTATCCATGATGACATAGCTAAGGTGTGCTGTCCAGGTCCCAGGTCTTATGAAGATATTTATTGGTTTCTTAAAAAGATTGATAGGTCTTTTTTTTAGGGTAAAGGGACAAAATTCCCCGGTAAAATATATTAAACCCAATACATTAAGTACAATGAAATACGGCTGAAGTACCGTATTAACCTCAAGCAAGAGCTCGAACTACCAAGATCTTATGACATGCCATAGATCAATAATACATACCCTAGAACACCTATGGGGATAAACCACCTAAGGGTACAAAGACACACAACACAACAACTCATAAGGAGAAAAGCATAGAATCCGATAGTCTCCATTGTTGGGCGAGAACATCAACACTCCTAGTATGCTTCCAACGACAAGACATTAGCTTGAGCCGAATAACATTCAACACAGCCTCAATAACTTTATTTGTAGATCTCTTCTTCTTCCAAAACAAACGATTATTACGTTCTTGCCAAATGGAGTAGAATGTCGCAACCAATACTAACTTCGCCACAACACTACGAGAAGACTTCTTCATAGCAAACGGGATAATGCCATTAATAATATGATCAATCATATCTCTCGAATTCACAAGACCAGCCATGGCGTTCACTCCATCCTAAACCTTAGATGAGAAGTTGCATTCAAAAAATAAGTGTTCGTGAAAATCTGGATGAAGCTCACACAATGGGCACCTTAACGAAGCAGCATCAACATGATCCCAAGACATTAATCCATCCTGAGTCTTCAACCGACGCTTAATGACAAGCCAAAGTAGCAATGCATGTCGAGGAATACAGACCGCAAACCAAACCACATGATACCACACGACCTTCTCACCACGAGGCCTTAGAACTGCCCAGACAGATTGAGTGGAAAACTCCTTAACTGTGCCATGAGTATCTCGCCAAACAATGGAATCATTAGAACCAACATTCAAATGTGGATCAGGAATTTCACCAAGCATAGGGTATTTGTTTAACCAAGTTGTAGGCCACGAGAGATGATCAACAACCATCAGTTCACTAACTGTTGTATTTTGATTAAACCCCTCACGGTAGATGTCCCTAATCGATATAATGTTGTCCAGCGGACTATGTAGACACCAAGAATCTTGCCATGCACGTGTCATGGTACCATCTCCAAGTTTATGCCAAACAAAATGACAAAGGATTGGACGAAGTTGCAAGATTTTACGCCAACACCAAGTGCTATTGCCCCGAATAGGAACTTCCCAAAAACTCCTACCTCGAAGCTTATACGCTTGAATCCACTGCACCCATAAAGACTCCTTGCACGTAATAATCTTCCACACATGAGTAACCATTAGAGATTGATTAAAAGGCTCCAATCTTCTAATACCAAGACCACCTTCAGTTTTTGGGAGGAAAACAGCTTCCCACGCCACCTTATATTTACCCCTGCTCGACCTACCTTGACACCATAAGAAGCTATGCAAGAGTTGTTCAATATCATGCATTACTCGGGCCGGTAGAATGAACACCGACACCCAGAACACATGAAGGGAGTTAAGAATAGACCCAATAAGTTGAAGACGACTCGCTTTAGACAGAGCTTTGTTCTTCCAGTCATCAATTCTGTTCTCCACTTTCTGAACAAGCTCCTTGCATTTACGATAAATCAGTCGAGATGAAATCAATTGGACACCCAAATATTTGACCGGCAGCCTTCCTTCCTCAAATGGTAAAACTTGAAGAATAGACAGCTTAACATGGTTCAATACATTACAGAAGTATGCAGTACTTTTCGGCAAGCTAGGAACAAGGCCCGAGGCCAATTTAAATTCATCCAATGCTTCAATAATCACATTAACCGATGCCACATCTCCATGGGTGAATATATACAGATCATCCGTAAAACATAGGTTTACCAACTCCAATTGCAAACAATAAGGATGATAATCAAAAGAATCCGAATCCCGAACCTTCCGTCTGATCATTAATGTCAAAACTTCCATGACAAGCGTAAACAAGTATGGGGATAGAGGATCCCCCTGACGAAGCCCACGTTTACCATGAAAGAAACCATGGAGAGAACCATTTATACTAATAGAGTAGGAAGCAGTAGACACACACTCCATTATCCACTTAATAAGACGGGCATGAAAACCAAAACCGGACAGAATTGTACTAAGGAAGCTCCAATCCACCGTGTCATAGGCTTTTTCAATATCTACCTTAAACGCACATCTTGAAGGGCCGCGATCCAAGTGGTAGTTATGCATTAATTCCTGAGTAAGAAGAAAATTGTCCGATATGCTACGCTCTGGAATAAATGCAGATTGGTTAGGGCTAATCAATGACTTAAGGCTCTCCTTCATTCGGTTAGCAATAATTTTCGTGATTACCTTGAAGATAACATTGCAACACGAGATAGGTCGAAAGTCATTCACACGCTTAGGATCACTTACCTTCGGAATGAGGGCAAGTATAGTATGGTTAACTTCCCGAAGCAATTTCCCATTAACAAAGAATTCCCGAACCGCAAGACTAACATCCGAACCAACAATATCCCAAGCCTCCTTAAAGAAAGCCACAGTGTACCCATCTGGACCCGGAGCCTTATCATTACCCATCGAGAAGATAGCACCTTTAATCTCCTCGTCAGTAATATCATTAACTATCTCCAATGCTTCCCCCTTAGTCAGCCGCGTATGAAAAAGTTCATGTTGATTAAGATTAGACACAATACTCGGCTCACCAAGAAATTGGTCATAATGATTAACAAAAGCAACAGCCACTTGATCATTAGCAAACAAATCGCCATCAGCACTGGAAACAACATCAATCCGATTTCTACGAATACGACTTTTTACAGCCTTATGGAAATAGGCAGAGTTAGCATCCCCGTCACGCAACCAATCAATTTTAGCTTTTTGTCGAAGAAATCTATCCTCCAACAGACACGCTTTATTAAACGCTTGAACATACATAGCTTCCTCCTCACGTAAGACTGGATTAAAAGGATCCCTGTCTAAATCTTGTTGAACAGTATCTAATTCCAGTCGAAGTTTGGTAACATTCTGGTGCAGATTGCCATGATCATATAGAAGCTTCCTCAAAGGTTTCTTTAATGCTTTCAGCTTATGTACAAGCTTGAACATATGGAAACCAGAAACCGACGAATTCCACCTTTCAGAAACTATAGTCTTGAAGTTGTCATGCAAAACAAAGGTTGTTTTCTGACCTTCACCACAGTAGGCATACAAAGGACAGCCGGAGCATGATCCGATATCCTATAAGGTCGAAAAATTTTATAGGTCTTTTTTTGAAAGTTATGTATTTGAAACCCGTTAGTTCGTTAACTTGGCCTTTAGTTTAACATTGTTGGTCCCTTAGCTAACTATCATCATATCATCATCATCTTCAATGTACCACCACCATCCAAAATCATAACCTTAAACCCATAAAATCATAACCCAAAAACCCAGAAAATCAAAAAACAAAAACCGAGAAATGGTCTTGACTGTTATCTTCTTTTACATTTCTGATGATGTCTAACGGTTTGACTTGAAGATCTATGCTCTTTCCAGGGAGGGTCTTGACTGTTATCGGCATAAATCCCTTTGATTTACGCATAAGTGTCAAGACAGATCCATCGTTGATGTAAAAGTTAACAAGGGTAATATTGTCATTAAGAACCATAACAATCAAACCACATTGAACATCATTGATGTAAAACTCATCCTTGATGTAAAATTCAGTTAAGGGACAGTTCCATCCTTGATGTAATGGTTTTACATTGATTTAAGGTTTTGATTTTCTTGGATGTATGTGGCTATAAGTAACTAAAAGTTTTGATTTTCTTGGATGTATGTGGCTGTAAGTAAACTGGGTACCACCATTTACATCAGTGCCCTAGTGTTACCCATCTTTGGATGTATGTGGCTGTAAGTAAATAAAAGTCTACTGTTTTTTTCTTCTTACAATTATCATAACACTATTTATCACATGTTCTTAGTTTAAGGTTATAATTTTTTGGGTTTAAGGTTATGACGAAGACTCTCCTACATAAAATGTATCGTACTTTATTTATTTTCCTTTCTCGTTCTTTTGATATGTCAACGACATGCGATAAACTGTTGAAGTTTACCAACTGTGCATCGGTAGTTGGAAGACAATTCCATTTGCCGTCTTCGTTTATTAAAGTGAGGAGTCCTCCTTGCTTGACCCGATCTTCTTTTATCAACGATGGTTAAACGACAGATAGACCTAGTTGATGTTTTTGTGGTAAACCCTTGCCTTTTATTTGTTTTTGTAGTATGTGATCTGGTCGAGTGATCGTAAGTTGTGAGAACTTGAGACTAAATTGTCCAGTGACGTCCGATCATGGAGAACATGTGCCGTGTAATATATTTTTTTACTGTGAACGGCGATGCTTATTGAGATTTTGACTACGTTTGGGACGGTAGTGAGATGGTGTTCTTGTAATATATTTTTTTTGGGTATAGATCCGCGTATGAGCATCCTGTGATGACATATGTATGCATTTTATTTCTTTTTGGATATGCATCCATGGCTAGTAAGCTTGTGAACCTTCTTTAAGTTGCAATTTTCTTTTGACTGGACTCATCCGAAATCCCGTCAAATATTCTTATTTTATCATGGATTGGCTGATTAGCAAGCAAAATTTAACTTGATGAACTTATTTACTTGGCATGGTTTGGCTATTTTGCAAACATGTCGTGATGCGATTGTATATGCTTCATTATGGTTTTTGTGTTTGATTGAATTGTGATGTACTCGAGTGAGTTATGTATACGTCGAATGATTTCCGTATAGGTGAATTCGTTTTTGACGAACTAGGTTTGTATGTACGTAATATTGCAATAAGGTTATTTCGTACGACTAGCATTAATTACTTCGTATCGTATATTCTAAACGTTCTAGATGGGGTTATGTGCGACCCGTGCGATTTTCTTTTATGAATAATTAGCTTTATGAGACTGATGGACTAAGTGAAAGGACGATTCGAATGTTAGAAGACATGCTCAGAGCATGTGTGTTTGATTTTGGTTGTAGTTGAGATCGAGGCGTGTCCTTGATAGAATCCTTGTACAACAACAATTACCATGCTAGTACTAAAGCTGCCCCATTCGAATTGTTGGGTGGAAGAAAGTGTAGATCACCAGTTGGATGGAGTGAAGTAAGGAAAATTCAGTTAATGGAACTAAAATGATTCAAGAAAATACGGAAAGGATTGTGAAGATTGAGGGTCATTTGTTAACAGGGAGAAGCTGTGAGAAGAGATGTGTTGATAACCGTAGGAAGAATTTGGGAATCTGAAGTGGAGATCATGGATCGAGATGTTAAGAGATTGAAGCAGGGTATAATACTCATTGGGAAGGTGTGATGGAACCCGAGACGTGAACCGAAGTCCACATCGGAACATGAAGACCCCATTAGGAAGAAGTACCCTCATCCTTCTAGTAGTACAAAATGCGAGTATAAGAACCGGAGAGCGTCGGGACGTCGCTCCCTTAAGAAGGGGAGGATGTGATACCCCAAACCCAACGTCATTTATTTTACCCTAATTTACGTATATTTTTTAGATTTTTAAGAAATTTTGTTTGTTATATATTTGATGGTTCAATTTGAAACCAATAAATGAGACTTAATATTTATGTTTGACAATTTAAGAAGAACCGATAACGACTACGATACCGACGGATGCCCAAAATTTATCTTTTAATTTTCGATTGATCGATATTTGAGTTTCGATCTTTTTATTTTTATTACGTGTTAAGTCGAGTCGGAACCATATGAATATTCGTTTTGTGTGCGTTTAGACAACTTAAAAATATTTTGAGGTAGTCGGGACGAAACCCGACTCTCGTAAATTTTCAAAACCGACTAGCTAACTCATTCCCGCTCTTTAAAACTTGTTTTGCAACAAAGGCCAAAATAAGACTATAATTACACATTTAGTCCCTCCACCACTATATATAAACCATTTTTTTCACACACACTCTCATTTTAACACTCCAAAATTTTTGTCTCCCCTTTTCCTTCTCTCTAACCCACGGCTCAACACCACCATCACAAATCCACCACCAAAATTCGATTTTTGGAAAATCTAAGCAATGAAATGTTTATATCACCAAGATAAGTAAATCCCACCACAAATTTACAACATGCAACAACATTTTTTCAAGATTCAATTTTTGAAATTTTTTTAAAAATATCATGTTTTGATTTAATTAAATTCGTGGGTTTGTGTTTAATTTTGTTTAGAATTAACCCATTGAAGTATTCAAGCTTGGAGCAAATATTTCTTGGTTATTTTAGCCCCAAACCCATGAAATTTATGGGGAGGTTTGGGTGTTCTTGGTGTTTTGATCCATTTAATCATTGTAAGGTTCCATTGTTGTTGTTATTATTATTTTAGTCATTTTCATTTGAGTGCGTGCATTTGTCTATAATTTTTGGTAAATTCATATTGATCATACAAGTGAATCTAAGGATTAGGAGTTGTTAGGGATGATGAATATAGGCTATTAGAAGTGTTGATGATGTTAAAAATTGGTCAAAATGAGTTTTTATGTGATTTTGAAAAGGGTGTTTTAGGTCAGAAACTTTAAGGCTATTTTTAGTATAGTGGATTTTTATTAAGTGTTGAGATGATGGGATATTGTTGTAGAGCTTCTTTCTAGCTTCGTTTTGGTATAAGATAGAGCTTATGACTCCAAACGAGTCAAAAGTTACGCTAGTTTGAATTTTCGTGTACCGGGAGATGAAAGTCGACATAATCCGAAATTATGTTCGATTTTAGGTCAAATCTCGGGGACAATAAGTTAAGTTTTAAAAATGATTAGAGGCTGTTATCGGGGTATGAACTTAGCATTTGAGTCTATTTTCATAATCAAGTGTCGTTTTTGTAAATGGTGTTGATCCCAAACTTAGATCGATTTAGCTTTATGTATACGAGATTAGATCAAGTAATACACTTAGAGAAACCTTTGTATATGCTTATGATAATCTAAGTGTTATACGGAATTAACACTTAAACAAGAACACAAAATGATATAAACAAACTTTCACTTTGATTAATGATATCAAACTTGCTTACAATGAAAGTAGTTTACGAATGAAAACTTATATAAAACATTAACCTAAAGGTCTTCTTTTATAGACATAAGAAGCCTTGTACAATAATCTACGTATCAACTATTCAAGGTAAAAATAAATATAGAAAATACATTGTTGTTCCTATCTTTACTAGAAGTAATCTAAAATACAATAAACGCGTAGAGTATATCTTTCCATCAGTGCTTGTCTTCAATGTGTCAACGCTTGACTTTATCTTGTCAACGCTTGAGCTGTCAGAGCTTGTTTTACTCTTGTCAACGCTAGTTTTACTCTTGTCAGCGCTCAAGTGATCTGGCCTTAATTTATTCCCAACATTCCTCCCCTAAACTTGATATCCACTCTTATGATCAAGTTTCTGAATAAGCATTAAGGACTAGGAGGAATCTTACAAACCTTCTCATATTGGTAATAAATAAATCTAATCAAATCTTTTGCCATGTCACTTGAATAATCAATCTCCAGCTGAGTGTCCTTCATCTTCTCCAAAATAGCCTTGGATATGAAATACTGACCATCCACAAGTAGATACTCAGCAAACTTTGTAGAACTCAAATGGTAAACACCAGCAGCTGAATATAATCTCCATTGAAGACCACTGAGGTCATCTTCAAGATCCTTCCAAATAGCAGGATCCTCATCTTTTGGTCCACACATACTTTTGAATGTGGACCACAGTTTTATTCCATTAGCTGAAGTTGGTGCTTCAGCCTCATACTTGGTCTCCACCAACCTCCAAAGTTCCACCAAGTCTTCTCTATCCCAACTTGCAAACAAAGATATGAGAGTGGTAAAAGTGTGTACCTCTTTACCATATCTGCCAATCTTCCAAAACCCACATTCATCTTCTTCATAGCTCACAATTAGGTTCCTGGAATCTAATGGTAACACTTGCACCATATCTGAAGCTTCTAATGGTGAGAGCTTGAGGCTCTTTCTTATGACTGCTTTACTTGGATATAGTGGATCCATATCTTTGGGAAACTCAAGAGAAATTCCCTTCTTTACTGGTCTGGGAACAAACATAGCTTTCTTGAGCTCCATTTCTTCTGCAAGTTCTTCCTTTCTTTCATCAGAAACAAGTCTGAGAGTGTTTTGCTTCCTGCATTCTCACCCAAATGAGATATGCCTTGCATTCCAACTCATCAAATGTCAATGCCCTCAATTTCTGATAAGTCCATCCAACTCCATGACATCTGAGCAACATGAAGTATAGCTCCCTTCTATCCCTTTTCAATTCTGAGAGAATATTGCTTGCCTTGTGTTTCAAAATTACCTGGCAATCCTTCTGAACTCTAAGAAGAATCTCCAAACCCCATATTTGATCTGAAATGGTCAAGTCTGGATTCTCCATACATCTTTCTTCCCAAGCATTGTACACTTGAACCACCTCTGGCATGTCAAAGTCAACCTGCAATTTCAGCTCTCTCAACTTTTCCTTGGCCAACTCTTCTCCATACTCAAGTCTTTCTTGTTCTATAATCATCACACTTGAGTCTGAGCTAGCTCCATCACTTCCTTCTTCTGAAGTAGCAACAAATGGTGACTCTTTCACCTCCTTTTTATCCTGTTCCATGATTTGTGCAGCTAATCTTCTATCAAACTCAACTTGAGCTGCATCCTTTGGAACACTCTCTTCTACCATAATACATTTACCCTTATCTGATGGTGCAATGGTTGGTAAGGTAGATGGTGATACCTGTGCAGAAACCTCCTTGATGATGAATAATGACTGGGATACATCACCCTCATGTGTAGGTCTGTCAACGCCCAATTTTGTTCTATCAGCGCTCAAAATATTTCTGTCAGCGTCCAAATTCTCCTTGTCGATGCCCAAATATCCTGCCTCAGCGCCTTTTGTAACTTCTTCCAACATGGCTGTAAATGATAAATTCAAGTTGGTAGGAGAAACTAAGGACGTATCAAAACCTGTTTGTGTCTTCAAAGTTGTAAGGGCCTCAGCAACATCCATTGATTGACCATCATGGCTACCCTTATCACTCAGATTTATTGGATCTTCCTCCCCTTTGGAAGATTCCTCCGTACCTCTCCTTACACTATAACTCTCCAAAACAACAATCCTCTCCCTCAATTGCTTGAGTTCAAGGCCTTGTGAGCTGAAAACTTGTACTAAGTCTGCATTTTGCTTTTGAAAGCTCATGCAGAGTGCCGTCAATTCCATAAGAGTCATTGGTTCCAGTCTGCCCTCTTCTAAAATGGGGATTTGACCTCCTAAGTCAGATTCATTGGGCATGGATGAGGACTTAATGATGGTGGGACTGTCTTGGACAGTATCTAAGCCAGAACCAATAGTCTCAGCCTCATCCAGGTCACCAACCACACTTGTGGTGGTGGTTCTCTTTGCTACATGGCTAGGACCACCAGAGGAGAACACTCCAGTAGTCCTTTGGCGTTTCATCAACCTATATTCAGGGGGTGTGGAAGAATGGGTGGATGTGGGTTGGTTAAGGGGTGTTTGGGTTTGTGAAGGTTGTGTGTCAACGTTGGAAATTGGCACTTCAACGCCAACATTTAATGTGTCAGCGTTGAAGGAATCTTGGTCAAGTTGCATAGGTTCAGGTGAAGGTAATGGTTCAGGTATTGGGTCAATTGTGGTTGGGGGTCAATTAGGGGTTGGGGGTCTGGTTGGGGTTGTGCTGCTGCAATAATAGCAAGCATAGCTTGGGTTAAAGGTAGGTCACGATGGGGTGGTGAGTTCATCTTCATAAAAATAGCTTTCTTTTGCTCAGGGATCTTATAAAAATCATTATGATCCCTTGTGCAGTATCCTTGGACATCAAAAACCATTTGTAAAAAACGGGGATAAGCTAAAGTCATTTTGTTCCCCTTATTTTTACACATGCCCTCAAAAATCATTTTAGAATAATTAAATTTTTGCCCTGTTGCAATGCACACAATAGCACTAGCAATAGATCTATTGATCTCATTGTGTGCAGTGCATTTGGGACTCAAACATTGAAGGAGAACATGTATGAGGTACTTCTAGGCTGGGGGAAATTCCTGCTTATGATACTTGTTTAAGGTACCTTCATCAGGAAAATGTTGGGAATAAATTAAGGCCATATCACTTGAGCGCTGACAAGAACAAAACAAGCATTGACAAGAACAAAACAAGCGCTGACAGCTCAAGCGTTGACAAGTTAAAGTCAAGCGTTGACACATTGAAAACAAGCACTAATGGAAGATATATTCTACACGTTTATTATATTCTAGAATACTTCTAGTAAGGATAGGAACGATAATGTATTTTCTATATTTATCTTTACCTAGAATAGCTGATATGTAGATTATTGTACAAGGCTTCTTATATCTATAAAAGAAGACCTTTAGGTTAATGTTTGATATAAGTTTCATATAAGTTTTCATTCGTAAACATCTTTCATTGTAAGCAAGTTCGATATTAATAATCAAAGTGAAAGTTTGTTTAGATCTTGTGTGTTCTTGTTTAAGTGTTAAATTCCGCATAACACTTAGATTCATAAAGCATATACAAAGGTTTCTCTATGTGTATTACTTGATCTAATCTCGTATACACAAAGCTAATCGATCTAAGTTTGGGATCAACAAGTGGTATCAGAGCTTGTTGAGGAACTTTTGATCTTAAAGAACACCAGAATCCTAAAATCAACAAAACCCTAATTTTCTCAGAAACCCTAATAACATCATGTCTGAAGCAATAACCTCCTCCTCCTCAGCCTTTCCAAACATCAAGATTCCCATGCTTGATGCAACTAACTTTGACTTATGGAAGTTAAACTTTGAACAATATCTGGGGATCTATGACTACACACTCTGGGAGATTATTGAATATGGAAACACATTCAATAAGGCTTAAAAGATTCTTGATGTCATTACTCAAAGATCAGCTGTTGCTGGATGTTATGAAGAGGATAAGAAAGAAAAACCTGGAGATGGTAGAGCTGTGTCTGCTGATGACATAGCAAAGAAAAGGGTTGACATGAAAGCCCTAAATATTCTGAAAGTCTCTTTGGGACAAGAAAACCAACATAAATATAGAGGCTATGAATCTGCTAAGGATCTTTGGGAAGCTCTTGAAGTTGCATATGGTGGCAATGCAGACACTAAGGAGGAAAAGAAAAAGCAACTTCTGCATGATTATGCTGTCTTGAAAGCTCAACCCAATGAAAAACTGAGTAGTGTGAGAAGCAGATTGCTTGACATTACAAGCAAGTTGTCCTTCATGGGGACACAAGTTGGTGATGTTGACATCAATGCTACCTTTCTTAAAAGTCTTGGTGAGGCATGGAAGATTGAGGCAAGATCTATTCTTGCCAACAATACTTACAAGAGATCCTCGTTTGATGACATCTACAACAAACTAAGACTGTTGGAAGATGAAACTCTTTTAGAGCATGGAAGCAAATATACCACCCGCAACATGGCCTTCTTCTCTCATAGTGAAGGTCAATTCAATCAGAAGGACTCTTATATGCATCAAGTTACTGGATCATCATATGTCAGCGCTGGAACAAGTCCTGTCAACGTCTCCTATTCAGACGCTGACACATTCAAGAATGACTCCCCAAGAGTTAAACCTACTGGTTTGGATTTGGATACTGTTTGTGCTTACATTGCTTCTTTACCCAATGGTTCAGTGATTACATATGAGGACCTTGAGCAGATAAATGATGAGCACTTGGAAGAGATGGACATCAAGTGGAACATGGCACTTGCTAGTATAAGAGCAAATAGGTGGAACATAAGGTTTAGAAAGAAGATGACCTTCAATGATAAAGACACAGCTGGATTTGATAAATCCAAAGTTGAATGCTACAACTGTCATCGTATGGGGCACTTCACGAGGGAATGCAGATCTCCTTGAAGATCTGATGCTGGTAAACCCTCAAGTCAGGCTGTTAAAGCTCAGGATTCCAAAGCTATGGTTGCAGTACAAGGAATTGATGGTACAGGATGGGATTGGAGCTATCTGGCTAAGAATGTTGAAGAGGATAAAGCTTTGGTTGCTGATATTGAAGAAGAAGAGCATGTTGAATATGCTCTCATGGCACACTCCTCCTCTTCATCTGATAATGAGGTATATGATGATGCTTTTTGTAGCAAAGGTTGTAAGTTAAATACTGAAAGACTTAACAAAGATGTGTTAAAACTAAAAGATGATATGAGTACTGAAAGATGTAAATTGTCTAATTACCAACTAGCTCTTACTGAAACTGAGAAAACCGTTTCTAAATACAAGAAAATGGAATTTGACTTAAAAGATAAGATCAATATCTTAAAACATGAGTTAGAGGGTAGTATGGATATTAGAAACATCATGGAAAGGGTTAATGGTGAATTACTGGCTAAGTTAGACGAGGCCATTAAGAATAAAGATAATGTTGGCCTTAAAATTCAAAGATTTGATAGAGCCACCCAAAGCCTAGGAGACTGTGTGGCCAAACAAAGGGATCCTAAGGACATGACTGGGATTGGGATGAATGATTACTCTTTGGTTCCCCCACCAGCTGGTGACTTCTATGGTGTGTCCAACAAAGGGACTTATCTTGGACTGGTCTACCAGAGCTCCAAGAGGAGGAATTCATTCCTCCACCAAGAGTTTTCACTCTAGTGGAAGAGTATCAACAAAAGTTGACTGACCTAAATGAGTGGAAGAAAGCTAATCCTACTTTATTTGTTAAGGGAGGTCTGCTATGTGAAAGTCCAAATGAGTCTACACCCATTAAGGTTACTAACCCAATCACTGGTAAAGTTGTTGACCTAGACTCAAACACTGTTAGAAGACCTAGCATTAAATATGCAGAGATGTATAGGAATACTAGGTCACCCAAGAGTCAAGTTAGCAATCTTGGAACAGGCTTCTTTCCTTTTAGACCTAAGGTTGTTACACTTGTGGTAGCTTTTCACACTTGGCATACAAGTGTGTCAACGCTCCCAAAGCCAGCGCTGACAGGAACAATTTCAGCGCTGACAGGAACAAAGTCAACGTTGTTAGGAAGTCAAACGTTGTCAGACCCAAACCTTGTGTGCAGCAAAGTCCACAAGTGATTAGACCTGCCCCATTCTTTTCTAGAAGGTCTAACACTCATGGACAAAGACCATTTCAAAAGACAAACACCTGGTCAAATAGGCAATGGGTTTTTGTAGCAAACCCTAGGTTCAACGCTGACAAGGGTAATTTCAGCGTTGACAGGACAAATTCTAACGCTGACAGAAACGTGACCAGACCTAAATATTTGCAGCCACAAGGTAACGGGTCTAAAGCTTCTTCAAGCTTAACATGGAGACCCAAGAAAGATCAAAACCCTAATGATAATGGGATTTCAATGACTTGCAACAGATTTAATTACATTTCAAAGGTCATTACAAAACCTATTGGGGTTAACTGGGTATTTCATCCTAAAAAGGATGAGAATGGGGTTGTTGTGAGAACTAAGTCTGTTCTTATTGAACAACCAGATGAATCCAAGTCTTTTGAGACTTGGGTTCCCAAAGAAAACTAATTTGTTTTCTTTATGTGCAGGGCATTCAAAGACAGATCAATGATTATGGATATTGGGATAGTGGATGCTCAAGGCACATGACAGGGAAGGAAGACTATCTGACGAATTTCACTCCTATTAAAGATGGTGATAAGGTATACTTTGGAGGTGGATATGGAACTATCACAGGCAAAGGAACCCTTCTCACCAATAATATACGTTTTGAGAACGTCTTCCTGGTAAAAGAACTTTATTACAACCTGTTTAGTGTATCACAAGTTTGTGATAAGAAAAATAAAGTTCTTTTTACTGATACTGAGTGTTTGGTGTTAAGCAAGGATTTCAAGATCCCTGATGAGAAATATATTGAGTATAGAACACCTAGGCATAAGGACATATATAATGTGAATTTAAATGGGATTAAAATGAATACCAATATGTCTTGTTTTTATGCTAAGGCCTCAGTAGATGAGAGTAATTTGTGGCACAGGAGACTAGGGCACATAAATTTTAAAAATATAAATAGACTTGTGAGGCTTGGTTTAGTTGATGGTTTGCCTGAGAAGGCCTTCCACAATGACCACTCTTGTGTTGCATGTCTTAAAGGCAAGCAGCACAAGGTCTCATTCAAGTCTAAACAGGTGCACACTAGTTCTAGACCTCTTCATATGCTTCACATGGACCTCTTTGGTCCAACCAATATAGAAAGTTTGAATGGTAAGTCATATTGATTTGTTATCACAGATGACTTTTCTAGGTTTACTTGGACATTCTTTCTAGCTATGAAGAGTGACATAGCTGATGTTCTTATTGATTTTATCACTCAGACTGAGAAGAGGTCTGACAATGAGGTTAAAATGCTTAGGAGTGATAATGGTGGAGAATTTAGGAATAAGAAGCTAGATGATTTCTGTGCCAGGAAAGGAATTACAAAGCAATTTAGTATTGCTAGAACCCCACAACAAAATGGGGTTGCTGAGAGGAAAAATAGAACCCTAATTGAAGCAGCCAGAACAATGTTGGCTGATGCTCACTTTCCTATAGCCTTTTGGGCTGAGGCTGTTAATACAGCTTGCTATGTGCAAAATAGAGCATTGGTTAACAAAATTCAGAACAAAACACCTTATGAGTTACTTTGGGGTAGAAAACCTAATATTGGTTTTCTCAGACCTTTTGGTTGTCATATAGTAGTCTTGGATACTAGTGATGCCTTAGGGAAATTTAGTGCAAAAGGTGATGAGGGTTACTTCATGGGGTATACAGTCCAGAGCAAGGGTTATAGGGTTTATCTTAAAGAGGACAAACGTATAGTTGAAAGAGTACATGTTAGGTTTTTAGAGAATAAACCTAGTGATCCTGAAAGTGGTCCTAATTGGTTGTTTGATTTGGAACCCTTATCTAGAACTTTAAATTATATGCCTGTCACTAATCCAGACATTGTGAATGTAACTTCAAATGTTGTGGAGGAACAAGTTGTTGATGTTTCAGGTACACAGGTTCATAAGAAGGTTGGATCACAAGCAGAAAAGGCATCTCCTATATTAGAATATGTCATAATTCCCATTTGGACAGATGCTTTTGCTGCTGCTGGACAAGATAATGGTGGTTTCCAAATACCACCAGATACAAATATGCATGGTCCTTCAGGCGCTGACAAAGGCAAATCTAGCGCTAACATGACCAATTCAGGCGTTGATGGTTCAGACTTTGACAACCACACTTCAAGCGTCGTTAGCCCAAGCGCTGACAAACAAGATTCAAGCGTTGACAACAATTCTGCCCATCTTTTCTCTTCCAATTTTGAACAAGGTGAACCTTCCAATATATATGAAGAGGTTCATCCTCATGTTGATGTAAGAGAGTCTGATGAAGAGGATATTAGCAATATGGAGAATGAGGTTGAGGACACCAGACTTTTTGAAGGAGGAGTTCTCACTTCCACAATGAAGAATCACCCCCCTTCCCAGATCATTGGTGATGTTATGACTCCAGTTCAGACTAGAAGATCTCATCAAGGTCTTGGTGGGTTTATTGCTAATATACACAAGAAGGTTGATACCCCTCTTGTGCAAGCATGTTTGTTTGCCTCTTTTCTGTCACAAGAGGAACCCAAGAAAATATTTGATGCTCTCAAAGAACCAAGTTGGGTGGAAGCAATGCAGGATGAGCTTCACCAATTTGCAATTCAGGATGTTTGGGAGCTGATTGATTGTCCTAGATATGTCAGACCTATAGGGACAAGATGGGTTCTCAGGAACAAAAGAGATGAAAGAGGCATTGTGGTCAGAAACAAGGCAAGGTTAGTGGCTCAAGGTTATACACAAGAGGAGGGGATAGACTATGAGGAGGTCTTTGCACCAGTTGCAAGGATTGAAGCTATTAGGATTTTTCTAGCCTATGCATCCTGCATGGGCTTCACTGTCTATCAAATGGATGTCAAGAGTTCCTTTCTCTATGGCACCATTATTGAGGAAGTATATGTAATGCAACCTCCTGGTTTTGAGGATCCAGAGCATCCAGATAAAGTGTATAGAGTCAAAAAGGCTATGTATGTCCTTCATCAGGCCCCTAGAGCATGGTATGGTACTTTGTCTACCTATTTGGTGGACAATGGATTCAAAAGGGGCACCATAGATCAGACACTATTTACAAAGAAGAAAGGCAAGGATGTGTTGCTTATGTAGGTCTATGTTGATGATATCATTTTTGGGTCTATTGATCCAAAGATGAGTGAGGATTTCTCCAAGCTTATGATAGACAAATTCATGATGAGTGCTATGGGGGAGATGAACTTCTTTCTTGGTTTACAAGTTCAGCAGAAAGAGGATGGTATCTTCATCTCCCAGGATAAATATGTTGCTGAGATCTTGAAGAAGTTTGGCTTTTCTCCACATGAAAAGAGGGCTACTACTCCTATGGATAGAGAACACCCTTGGGGAAAGATTGGAGATGGGAAAGATGTTGATGTCAGGCACTATAGATCCATGATTGGATCCTTAATGTATCTTACTGCCTCCAGACCTGACATCATGTTTGCTGTGTGTGCTTGTGCACACCATCAAGTGACTCCCAAAGAATGTCACCTTTATGCTGTGAAGAGGATCTTTAGGTACCTAAGATGCTATCCTAGTCTTGGTTTGTGGTACCCAAAGGATTCACCATTAGAGCTGATTGCATATTCAGATTGTGATTATGGAGGTGATAGGTTTGATAGGAAATCCACAACTGGTGGATGTTAGTTTCTTGGGAGCAGGTTGATATCTTGGCAATGCAAGAAACAAACAGTGGTGGCTAATTCTACAATTGAAGCAGAGTATGTGGCTGCAGCTGCATGTTGTGGCCAAGTTTTGTGGATTCAGAACCAGCTGTTGGACTATGGGTATAATTTCATGCATACTAAGATATTTGTTGACAATAATAGTACTTTATGCATCATTAAGAATCCTGTACATCATTCTAAAACTAAACACATAGTAATTAGACACCATTTTATAAGAGATTGCTTTGAGAAAGGTTTAATACAACCAGATAGGGTTGACACTGAGGAAAATGTGTCAGATTTATTAACTAAACCTTTTGATGCTGGGAGATTTCAATACTTGGTAACAAGTATTGGAATGGTCAATCTCACATAATATGTGTTTTGGAGTCTTTTTGTAAAAGTATGTACAGGATGATGCATTATTATTATTGGTCTTATTGATGATTTAGATTTTCCACTATATTTTTCTAACACTAACAAAGGTTGCTTGAACACTGATAAGTGTTTTTGTAAAGTTGTCAGCAATATCATTGTCTAACACTGACAAAGCTTCCCTCAACGCTGTCATGTGTTATCGGGGCGTTGTCAGCAACAATGTTAGTTTTGTGGTTTTCAATCTAAATGTGCAGATGGTATTAGCAGTATACCATTGGATACAGAGTTGCTTATGGATCAATGGAGAAGCATTTGGACAAGTTTTTATTTATGGATGATGGTTGGAATGTTTCATTCCTATCTTGACATAAATTTTTTATGTTCATGCATGATTTTAGCAAACTTTTTGTATCATAGTTTAAGGGGAGGTTTTAGGAACCTTTAGGATGTTTGGGTATCCATATGATACTCTTATCACAATTCTAGATTGTGTCCACAGTTGAGTATGAGTTAGTTTTACTAAATCATGAGGCACTGTAGCATGCAAAGTTGATATACTGTGCATGCTGCCAAGACATTTTTGGCCTAGAATTGGTTGTGGTCTGTTGGGAGACTTGGGAATAATTTTGATATGGGATTTACCTGGGAGTAACAAGGATTTTATAAGGTAACTTGGTTGTTAAGAGTTTTGGTTAGCAAGGGACACTAGAGGACTGTTATGTCTATCTTGCTTATGCAAGTGTGCATAACTGGACAGTGCTTGCCGCCCTATAATAATTATCAGCTTTTGGTTATCTTCTCTAGGATAAATTACTTGTTAAGGTAATTTTTCACTTTTTAAAATATTTTTATTTTTGGATGCTGACAAGAATTTTCCAAGCGTTGTTGTGACCAAATTGGACGCTGACATGGCTATAGGCAAACGTTGACAAGATTATAGCCGTTGGGCGTTGATAGGTTATTTTTGACCGTTGACACTCAATGGGACCTACCCAGTTGTTACTTTTTGACATATTTTCAAGCCGTAATTTTAGGAGTTGTTACTTTCATTTAATGCATGAGATAACTTATAACTTTTTCCATATTTTCATGATTGATTTTTGAAAATCTTTGCCTATTTTTGGGCCAATCACATGCATTCTTTTTCTCCTATAAATTTGGCTCCTATTTTAAACAGGGTATCTATAATTCTTGTCTAACAATTTTCTCTTATCAACTTCATCTTCTTCACTTAAAATTAACAGCTTTCATCAATGGCACCAAAGTTTAAACCAACAGAATTGGAATTGGGGTTCAGATCTCAACACAACATGATTGCATATCTTGTCGCTGATGATACTCTGTCTCCTCAATACACACAAATGGTGGCGTATTTGAACGCATCCCCATTAAGGTATGCTCTTTCTCATGCACCACTCATTCCAGTCACACACATTAAGCAGTTTTGGAACACTGTCAGTTCCTCAACAGTTAATGGAGTGACCACATTGACTTCCATTGTTCATGGGAGACCTTGGGTGGTTACTGAGGCCTTGGTACGCCAAGCCTTGCATCTTGATGATGCTGATGGTATAGCCACCCTTACCATAAATGAAATAGAACAAGGGCTTAGGGCTTTGGGATATCCTTTTCCTGATGAAGGTACTCTAAATAAGTATCATAAGCAGGAATTTCCCCCAGCCTAGAAGTACCTCATACATGTCCTCCTTCAATGTTTGAGTCCCAAATGTACTGCACACAATGAGATCAATAGATCCATTGCCAGTGCTATTGTGTGCATTGCAACAGGGCAAAAATTTAACTATTCTAAAATGATTTTTGAGGGGATGTGTAAAAACTAGGGGACAAAAATGACTTTAGCTTATCCCCGTTTTCTATAAATGGTTTTTGATGTTCAAGGTTACTGCTCAAGGGATCACAATGATTTTTATAAGATCCCTGAGCAAAAGAAAGCTATTTTTATGAAGATGAACTCACCACCCCATAGAGACCTACCTTTAACCCAAGCCATGCTTGCTGTTATTGCAGCAGCACAACCCCAACCAGACCCCCAACCTCAAATTGACCCTCAACCACAACTTGAACCAATTCCTGAACCTTTACCTTCACCTGAACAAATGCAAATTGACTCAGAATCCTTCAACGCTGACACACTCAATGTTGGCGTTGATGTGCCTATTTCCAACGTTGACACACAACCTTCACAATCCCAAACACCCCTTAACCAACCCACATCTACCCATTCTTCCACGCCATCTTCCACACCCCCTGAATATAGGTTGATGAAATGCCAAAGGATCACTGAAGTGTTCTCCTCTGGTGGTCCTAGCCATGAAGCAGAGAGAACCACCACCACAAGTGTGGCTGGTGACCTGGATGAGGCTGGGACTATTGGTTCTGGCTTAGAGGCTGGCCAAGGCATTCCCACCATTATTAAGTACTCATCCATGCCCAATGAATCTGACTTAGGAGGTCAAATCCCCATTTTAGAAGAGGGCAGACTGGAACCAATGACACTTATGGAATTGACGGCAGTCTGCATAAGCTTGCAAAAGCAAAATGCAGACTTAGTACAAGTAGTCAGCTCACAAGGCCTTGAACTCAAGCAATTGAGGGAGAGGATTGTTGTTTTGGAAAGTGATCGTGCTAGGAGGGGTATGGAGGAATCTTCCAAAGGGGAGGAAGATCAAATAAATCTGAGTGATAAGGGCAGCCAGGATGGTCAATCAATGGATGTTGCTGAGGCCCTTACAACTTTGAAGAAACAAACAGGTTTTGATACGTCCTTAGTCTCTCCCACCAACTTAAATTTATCATTTACAGCTATGTTGAGAGAAGTTACACAAGGCGCTGAGGGAAGATATTTGAGCGTTGACAAAGAAAATTTGGACGCTGATAGAAGTATTTTGGGCACTGATAGGACAAATTTGGGCGTTGACAGACCTGCACATGAAGGTGATGTATCCCAGTCATCATTTATCATCAAGGAGGTTTCTACTCAGGTATTACCATCTACCTTACCAACCATTGCACCATCAGATAAGGGTAAGGGTATTTTGGTAGAAGAAAGTGTTCCAAAGGATGCAGCTCAAGTTGAGTTTGATAGAAGATTAGCTGCACAAATCATGGAACAGGATGAAAAGGAAAAGTCACCATTTGTTGTGACTTCTGAAGAAGAAAGTGATGGAGCTAGCTCAGACTCAAGTGTGATGATTATAGAACCTGAAAGGCTTGAGTATGGGGATGAGTTGGCCAAAGAGAAGCTGAGAGAGTTGAAATTGCAGGTTGACTTTGACATGCCAGAGATGGTTCAAATGTACAATGCTTGGGAAGAAAGATGCATGGATAATCCAGACTTTACCATTTCAGATCAGATATGGGGTTTGGAGCTTCTTCTTAGAGTTCAAAAGGATTGCCAGGTAATTTTGAAACACAAGGCAAGCAATATTCTCTCAGAGTTGAAAAGGGATAGAAGGGAGCTCTACTTTATGTTGCTCAGATGTCATGGAGTTGGATGGACATATCAGAAGTTGAAGGCTTTGACATTTGATGAGTTGGAAAACAGGGCTTATCCCATTTGGGTGAGAGTGTAGGAAGCAAACACTCTCAGACTTCTTTCAGATGAAAGAAAGGAGGAACTTGCAGAAGAAATGGAACTCAAGAAAGCTATGATTGTTCCCAGGCCAGTGAAGAAGGGAATTTCATTTGAGTTTCCAAAAGATATGGATCCACTATATCCAAGTGAAGCAGTTATAAGAAAGAGCCTCAAGCTCTCCCCATTAGAAGCTTCAGATATGGTGCAAGTGTTACCATTATATTCCAGGAACCCAATTGTGAGCTATGAAGAAGATGAATGTGGGTTCTGGAAGATTGGCAGATTTGGCAAGGAGGTACACACTTTTACCACACTCATATCTTTGTTTGCAAGTTGTGTTAGAGAAGACTTGGTGGACCTTTGGAGGTTGCTGGAGACCAAGTATGAGGCTGAAGCACCAACTTCAGCTAATGGAATAAAACTTTGGACCACATTCAAAAGAATGTGTGGACCAAAAGATGAGGATCCTGCAATATGGAAGAATCTTGAAGATGACGTCAGTGGTCTTCAATGGAGGTTATATTCACCTGCTGGTGTTTACCATTTGAGTTCTACAAAGTTTGCTGAGTATCTACTTGTGGATGCTCAGTATTTCATATCCAAGGCTATTTTGGAAAAGATGAAGGACACTCAGCTGGAAATAGATTATTCAAGTGACGTGGCAAAAGATTTGATCAGATTTATTCATTACCAATATGAGAAGGTTTGTAAGATTCCTCCTAGTCCTTAATGCTTATTCAGAAACTTGATCATAAGAGTGGATATCAAGTTTAGGGTAGGATTGTTGGGAATAAATTAAGGCCAGATCACTTGTGCGCTGACAAGAACAAAACAAGCGTTGACAAGAACAAAACAAGCACTGACAGCTCAAGCGTTGACAAGTTAAAGTCAAGCGTTGACACATTGAAAACAAGCACTGATGGAAGATATATTCTACACGTTTATTATATTCTAGAATACTTCTAGTAAGGATAGGAACGATAATGTATTTTCTATATTTATCTTTACCTAGAATAGCTGATACGTAGATGATTGTACAAGGCTTCTTATATCTATAAAAGAAGACCTTTAGGTTAATGTTTGATATAAGTTTCATATAATTTTTCATTCGTAAACATCTTTCATTGTAAGCAAGTTCGATATTAATAATCAAAGTGAAAGTTTGTTTACATCTTGTGTGTTCTTGTTTAAGTGTTAAATTTCGCATAACACTTAGATTCATAAAGCATATACAAAGGTTTGTCTACGTGTATTACTTGATCTAATCTCGTATACACAAAGCTAATCGATCTAAGTTTGGGATCAACAGAAAAGGATATCCCAAAGCCCTAAGCCCTTGTTCTTTTTCATTAATGGGAAGGGTGGCTATACCATCAGCATCATCAAGATGCAAGGCTTGGCGTACCAAAGCCTCAGTAACCACCCAAGGTCTCCCATGAACAATAGAAGTCAATGTAGTCACTCTATTAACTGTTGAGGAACTTACAGTGTTCCAAAACTGTTTAATATGTGTGACTGGAATGAGTGGTGCATGAGAAAGAGCATACCTTAAGGGGGATGCATTCAAATACGCCACCATTTGTGTGTATTGGGGGAACAGAGTATCATCAGCTTCAAGATACGCGATCATGTTATGTTGACTTCTGAACCCCAATTCCAAATCTGATGGTCTAAACTTTGGTGCCATTGTTGAAAGTTGTTAAATTTAACTGATGAAGATGAAGTTGATAAGAGAAAATTGTGTTAGACAAGAATTATAGATACCCTGTTTAAAAATAGGAGCCAAATTTATAGGAGAAGAAAAAGCATGTGATAGGCCCAAAAATAGGCAAGTATTTTCAAAAAGTAATCATGAAAATATTAAAAATTATAAGTTTATCTCATGCATTAAATGAAAAGTAACAACTCCCAAAATTACGGCCTAAAAATATGTCAAAAAGTAACAATTGGGTAGGTCCCATTGAGTGTCAACGGTCAAAAATAACCTATCAACGCCCAACGGCTATAATCTTGTCAACGTTTGCCTATAGCCATGTCAGCGTCTAAATTGGTCACAACAACGCTTGGAAATATACTTGTCAGCGTCCAAAAATAAAAATGTTTAAAAATGAAAAATGACCTTAACAAAGTAATTTATCCTAGAGAAGATAACCAAAAAGCTGATAATTATTATAGGGCGGCAAGCATTGTCCAGTTATGCACACTTGCATAAGCAAGATAGACATAACAGTCCTCTAGTGTCCCTTGCTAACCAGAACTCTTAACAACCAAGTTACCTTACAAAATTCCTTGTTACTCCCAGGTAAATCCCATAACAAAATTATTCCCAAGTCTCCCAACAGATCACAACCAATTCTAGGCCAAAAATGTCTTGGCAGCATGCATAGTATATCAACTTTGCATGCTATAGTGCCTCATGATTTAGTAAAACTAACTCATACTCACCTGTGGACACAATCTAGAATTATGATAAGAGTATCATATGGATACCCAAACATCCTAAAGGTTCCTAAAACCTCCCCTTAAACTATGATACATGAGTTGCCAAAATATGCATGAACATAAAAATTTATGTCAAGATAGGAATTGAAAATTCCAACCATCATCCATAAACAAAAACATGTCCAAATAGATGCATTCCTAGTAGCTTCAAAGATCCATAAGCAACTCTGTATCCAATGGTATACTGCTAACACCATATGCACATTTAGATTGAAAACCACAAAACTAACATTGTTGCTGACAACGCCCCGATAACACATGACAGCGTTGAGGGAAGCTTTGTCAGCGTTAGACAATTATATTGCTGACAACGTTGCAAAAACACTTATCAGCGTTCAAGCAACCTTTGTCAGTGTTAGAAAAATATAGTGGAAAATCTAAATCATCAATAAGACCAATAACAATGCATCATCTTGTACATACTTTTACAATAGACTCCAAAACACATATTATGTGAGATTGACCATTCCAATACTTGTTACCAAGTATTGAAATCTCCCAGCATCAAAAGGTTTAGTTAGTAAATCTGACACATTTTCCTCAGTGTCAACCCTATCTGGTTGTATTAAACCTTTCTCAAAGCAATCTCTTATAAAATGGTGTCTAATTTCTATGTGTTTAGTTTTAGAATGATGTATAGGATTCTTAATGATGCATAAAGTGCTGTTATTGTCAACAAATATCTTGGTATGCATGAAATTATACCCATAGTCCAACAGCTGGTTCTGAATCCACAAAACTTGTCCACAACAAGCAGCTGCAGCGACATACTCTGCTTCAGTTGTAGAATTAGCCACCACTGTTTGTTTCTTGCATTGCCAAGATATCAACCTGCTCCCAAGAAACTGACATCCACCAGTTGTGGATTTCCTATCAAATTTATCACCTCCATAATCACTATCTGAATATGCAATCAGCTCCAATGGTGAATCCTTTGGGTACCACAAACCAAGACTAGGATAGCATCTTAGGTAACTAAAGATCCTCTTCACAGCATAAAGGTGACATTCTTTGGGAGTCACTTGATGGCGTGCACAAGCACACACAGCAAACATGATGTCAGGTCTGGAGGCAGTAAGATACATCAAGGATCCAATTATGGATCTATAGTGCCTGACATCAACATCTTTCCCATCTCCAATCTTTCCCCAAGGGTGTTCTCTATCCATAGGAGTAGTAGCCCTCTTTTCATGTGGTGAGAAGCCAAACTTCTTCAAGATCTCAGCAACATATTTATCCTGGGAGATGAAGATACCATTTTCTTTCTGCTGAACTTGTAAACCAAGAAAGAAGTTCATCTCCCCCATAGCACTCATCTTGAATTTGTCTGTCATAAGCTTGGAGAAATCCTCACTCATCTTCGGATCAGTAGACCCAAAAATGATATCATCAACATAGACCTGGACAAGCAACACATCCTTGCCTTTCTTTTTAGTAAACAGTGTCTGATCTATGGTGCCCCTCTTGAATCCATTGTCCACTAAATAGGTAGACAAAGTACCATACCATGCTCTAGGGGCTTGATGAAGGCCATACATAGCCTTTTTGGCTCTATACACTTTATCTGGATGCTCTGGATCCTCAAAACCAGGAGGCTGCATTACATATACTTCCTCAACAATAGTTCCATAGAGAAAGGCACTCTTGACATCCATTTGATAGACTGTGAAGCCCATGCAGGATGCATATGCTAGAAAAATCCTAATAGCTTCAATCCTTGCAATTGGTGCAAAGACCTCCTCATAGTCTATTCCCTCCTCTTGTGTATATCCCTGAGCCACTAACCTTGCCTTGTTTCTGACCACAATGCCTCTTTCATCTCTCTTGTTCCTTAGAACCCATCTTGTCCCTATAGGTTTGACATATCTGGGGCAATCAACCAACTCCCAAACATCCTGAATTGCAAATTGGTGAAGCTCATCCTGCATTGCTTCCACCCAACTTGGTTCTTTGAGAGCATCAAATATTTTCTTGGGTTCCTGTTGTGACAGAAAACAGGTAAACAAACATGCTTGCACAAGAGGGGTATCAACCTTCTTGTGTATATTGGCAATAAACCCACCAAGACCTTGATGAGATCTTCTAGTCTGAACGGGAGTATTAACAGGACCAATGATTTGAGAAGGAGGATGATTCTTCATGACTGAAGTAAGTACTCCTCCCTCAAAAAGTCTGGTATCTTCAACTTCATTCTCCATGTTGCCAATATCTTCTTCATCAGACTCTCTTATATCAACATAAGGATGACCTTCTTCATAAGAATTGGAAGGTTCACCTTGTTCAAAAGTGGAAGAGAAAAGATGTGCAAAGGTGTTGTTAACGCCTGAATCTTGATTGTCAGCGCTTGGGCTAACAACGCTTGAACTGTTGTTGTCAACGTCTAAACCATCAACGTTTGAATTGGTCTTGTCAGCGCTAGATTTGCCTCTGTCAGCGCCTGAAGGACCATGCATGTTTGTATCTGATGGTACTTGGAAACCACCATTATCTTTACCAGCAGCAACATCAGCAGCAAAAGCATCTGTCCAAATGGGAATTGTGACATATTCTAGTATAGGAGATGCCTTTTCTGCTTGTGATCCAACCTTTTCATGAACCTGTGTACCTGAAACATCAAGAACTTGTTCCTCCACAACATTTGAAGCTACCTTCACAGTGTCTGGATTAGTGACAGGCATATAATTTAAAGTTCTAGATAAGGGTTCCAAGTCAAACAACCAATTAGGACCACTTTCAGGATCACTAGGTTTATTCTCTAAAAACCTAACATGTACTCTTTCAAGTATACATTTTTCCTCTTTAAGATAAACCCTATATCCCTTGCTCTGCACTGAATACCCCATGAAGTAGCCTTCATCACCTTTTGCACTAAATTTACCTAAGGCATCACTAGTGTCCAAAACTACTACATGACAACCAAAATGTCTGAGAAAACCAATATTAGGTTTTCTTCCCCAAAGCAACTCATAAGGTGTTTTATTCTGAATTTTGTTAACCAATGCTCTATTTTGAACATAACAAGCTGTATTAACAGCCTCAGCCCAAAAGGCTATAGGAAAATGAGCATCAGCCAACATTGTTCTGGCTGCTTCAATTAGGGTTCTATTTTTCCTCTCAGCAACCCCATTTTGCTGTGGGGTTCTAGCAATACTAAATTGCCTAGTAATTCCTTTCCTGGCATAGAAATCATCTAGCTTCTTATTCCTAAATTCACCACCATTATCACTCCTAAGCATTTTAACCTCATTGCCAGACCTCTTCTTAATCTGAGTGATAAAATCAATTAGAATATCAGTTGTGTCACTCTTCATAGCTAGAAGGAATGTCCAAGTAAACCTAGAAAAGTCATCTGTGATGACAAAGCAATATGACTTACCATTCAAACTTTCTATATTGGTTGGACCAAAGAGGTCCATGTGTAGCATATGAAGAGGTCTAGAACTAGTATGCACCTATTTGGACTTGAATGAGACCTTGTGCTGCTTGCCTTTAAGACATGCAACACAAGAGTGATCATTGTGGAAGGCCTTCTCAGGCAAACCATCAACCAAACCAAGTCTCACAAGCCTATTTATATTTTTAAAATTTATGTGCCCTAGTCTCCTGTGCCACAAATTACTCTCATCTACTGAAGCTTTAGCATAAAAACAAGACATATTATTATTCATTTTAATCCCATTCAAATTCACATTATATATGTCCTTATGCCTAGGTGTTCCATACTCAATATATTTCTCATCAGGGATCTTATAATCCTTGCTTAACACCAAACACTCAGTATGAGTAAACAGAACTTTATTTTTGTTATCACAAACTTGTGATACACTAAAAAGGTTGTAATCAAGTTCTTTTACCAGAAAGACATTCTCAAAACGCAAATTCTTGGTGAGAAGGGTTCCTTTGCCTGTGATAGTACCATATCCGCCTCCAAGGTATACCTTATCACCATCCTTAATGGGAGTGAAGTTGGTGAGATAATCTTCCTTCCCTGTCATGTGCCTTGAGCATCCACTGTCCCAATATCCATGATCATTGACCTGTCTTTGAATGCCCTGCACATAAAGAAACCAAATTAGTTTTCTTTGGGAACCCAAGTCTTAAAAGACTTGGATTCATCTGGTTGTTCAATATGAACAGACTTAGTTCTCACAACAACCCCATTCTCATCCTTCTTAGGATGAAATACCCAATTAACCGCAATAGGTTTGGTAATGACCTTTGAAATGTAATTAAATCTGTTGCAGGTCATTGAAATCCCATTATCATTAGGGTTTTGATCTTTCTTGGGTCTCCATGTTAAGCTTGAAGAAGCTTTAGACCCCTTACCCTGTGGTTGCAAATATTTAGTTTTGGTCACGTTTCTATCAACGTTGGAATAAGTCTTGTCAACGCTGAAATTACCCTTGTCAGCGTTGAATCTAGGGTTTGCTACAGAAACCCATTGCCTATTAGACCAGGTGTTTGTCTTTTGAAATGGTCTTTGTCCATGAGTGTTAGACCCTCTAGTAAAGAATGGGGCAGGTCTAATCACTTGTGGACTTTGCTGCACACAAGGTTTGGGTCTGACAACGTTTGACTTTCTAACAACGTTGACTTTGTTCCTGTCAGCGCTGAAATTGTTCCTGTCAGCGCTGGCTTTGGGAGCGTTGACACACTTGTATGCCAAGTGTGAAAAGCTACCACAAGTGTAACAAGATTTTCTAGACACAACCTTAGGTCTAGAAGAGAAGAAGCCTGTTCCATTATTGCTGACTTGGCTCTTGGGTGACCTAGTATTCCTATACATCTCTGCATATTTAATGCTAGGTTTTCTATCAGTGTTTGAGCCTAGGTCAACAGCTTTACCAATGACTGGGTTTGTAACCTTAATAAGAGTTGACTCATTAGGACTTTCACATAGTAAGCCACCCTTGACAAACAAAGTAGGGTTAGCTTTCTTCCATTCATTCAGGTCAGTCAACTTTTGTTGGTACTCTTCAACTGGAGTGACAACTCTTGGTGGAGGAATGAATTCCTCCTCTTGGAATTCTGGCAAACTAGTCCAAGATAAGTCCTTTTGTTGGACACCATAGAAGTCACCAGCTGGTGGTGGAACCAAAGAGTAATCATTCATCCCAATCCCAGTCATGTCCTTAGGATCCCTTTGTTTACCCACACAGTCTCCTAGGGTTTGAGTGGCTCTATCAAATCTTTGAATTTTAAGGCCAACATTGTCTTTATTCTTAATGGCCTCGTCTAATTTAGCCTGTAACTCACCATTAACCCTTTCCATGATGTTTCTAATATCCATACTAGTCTCTCACTCATGTTTTAAGATATTTATTTTATCTTTTAAGTCAAATTACATTTTCTTGTATTCAGAAACGTTTTTCTCAGTTTGAGTGAGAGCTACTTGATAATTAGACAATTTGCACTTTTCAGTACTCACATTACTCATTAATCTTAACACTTCTTTGTTAAGTTTCTCAGTGTTTAACCTACAACCTTTACTACAAAAAGCATCATTATATACCTTATTATCAGATGAAGAGGAGGAGTGTGCCATGAGAGCATATTCAACATGCTCTTCTTCTTCAACCTCTGCAATCAAAGCTTTATCCTCTTCAACATTCTTGGCCAGATAGCTCCAATCCCATCCCATACCATCAATTCCTTGAACTGCAACCATGGCTTTGGAATCCTGACCTTTAACAACCTGACTTGAGGGTTTACCAGCATCAGATCTTCTAGGAGATCTACATTCCCTCATGAAGTGCCCCATACGATGACAGTTGTAGCATTCAACTTTGGATTTATCAAATCCAGCTGTGTCTTTTGCATTGAAGGTCATCTTCTTCTTAAACCTTCTGTTCCACCTATTTGCTCTTATACTAGCAAGAGCCATGTTCCACTTGATGTCCATCTCTTCCAAGTGTTCATCACTTATCTGCTCAAGGTCCTCATATGTAATCACTGAACCATTGGGCAAAGAAGCAATATAAGCACATATAGTATCCAAGTCTAAACCAGCAGGTTTAACTCTTGAGGAGTCACTCTTGAATGTTCAGCGTCTGAATAGGAGACGTTGATAGGACTTGTTCCAGCACTGACATATGATGATCCAGTAACTGGATGCATGTAAGAGTCCTTCTGATTGAATTGACCTTCACTATGAGAGAAGAAGGCCATGTTACTGGTGGTAGACTTGCCTCCACGCTCTAAAAGAGTTTCATCTTCCAACAGCCTTAGTTTGTTGTAGATGTCATCAAACGAGGAACTCTTGTAAGTATTGTTGGCAAGAATAGATCTTGCCTCAATCTTCCATGCCTCACCAAGACTTTTAAGAAAGGTAGCCTTAATGTCAATATCACCAAGTTGTGTCCCCATGAAGGACAACTTTCTTGTAATGTCAAGCAATCTGCTTCTCACACTACTCAGTTTCTCATTGGGTTGAGCTTTGAAGACAGCATAATCATGCATGAGTTGCTTTTTCTTTTCTTCCTTAGTGTCTGCATTGCCACCATATGCAACTTCAAGAGCTTCCCAAAGGGTTTTAGCAGGTTCATAGCCTCTATATTTATGCTGGTTCTCTTGTCCCAAAGAGACTTTCAGAATATTTAGGGCTTTCATGTCGACCCTTTTCTTTGCTATGTCATCAGCAGCCACGGCTCTACCATCTCCAGGTTTTTCTCTCTTATCCTCTTCAGAACATCCGGCAACAGCTGATCTTTGAGCAATAACATTAGCAATCTTTTGGGCTTTATTGAATGTGTTACCATATTCAATAATCTCCCAGAGTGTGTAGTCATAGATCCCCAGATATTGCTCAAAGTTGAATTTCCACAAATCAAAGTTGGTTGCATCAAGCATGGGAATCTTGATGTTTGGTAAAGATGAAGAGGAGGAGTTTATTGCTTCAGACATGATGTTGTTAGGGTTTTTGAGAAAATTAGGGTTTTGGTGATTTTTAGGGTTCCTGTGTTCTTTAAGATCAAAAGTTCCTCAACAAGCTCCGATACCACTTGTTGATCCCAAACTTAGATCGATTTAGCTTTATGTATACGAGATTAGATCAAGTAATACCCTTAGAGAAACCTTTGTATATGCTTATGATAATCTAAGTGTTATGCGGAATTAACACTTAAACAAGAACACACAATGATATAAACAAACTTTCACTTTGATTAATGATATCAAACTTGCTTACAATGAAAGTAGTTTACGAATGAAAACTTATATAAAACATTAACCTAAAGGTCTTCTTTTATAGACATAAGAAGCCTTGTACAATAATCTACGTATCAACTATTCTAGGTAAAGATAAATATAGAAAATACATTGTTGTTCCTATCTTTACTAGAAGTAATCTAAAATACAATAAACGCGTAGAGTATATCTTTCCACCAGTGCTTGTCTTCAATGTGTCAACGCTTGACTTTATCTTGTCAACGCTTGAGCTGTCAGCGCTTGTTTTACTCTTGTCAACGCTTGTTTTACTCTTGTCAGCGCTCAAGTGATCTGGCCTTAATTTATTCCCAACAAATGGTTTTGGTTAAGAAGGTCAAAATGGTTTTACAACGCGAAGGTACAAAACTGTCCGAAATTTAGTGTTTAGTAATGTGACGAGCAGTAGGTCTTAGGAGTGAGGACTTTTTATGAAATTTAATATGGGCTTTATACAGCTTGTAAAGGATTTTTACAAAATTTCTCGTAATTTTTGGTGATGTCTAAGTATAGGAAAACAGCCCGTACATTTGGTATGTACCGGCAGAATTGTAAAATGCCCAATAGTTTTAATAAAGTATAAAAGTGGACGTGTCTAGTAAATATCACTTGTATGGATTTTTGGCGCGAGTTTATATGAACCATGAGTGTTCTTAATTATGTACATATAGTACTTAAAGGTACTTGAATGTGTTGATTCATTACGTGTTTATTCGTTAGGTGTTGTATTTGATTTCTCGGGGCATCCTCATCGTCGGTGATCGATTTCGTTTATGCCGTAGTTACTAATACTACCACTACTACTTAAGGTGAGTCTATAGCCTCGCTCTTTACTTATTTCCAATGTTTTTACCCACAAGGGGAATACATGCTATTTAAATGAAAATAAACATAAATCATGAATGATTGTTGGACCTGAATGTTGCCTTGAATTGTGTTGAGTAACTAGTTGTAAAAGTCCCTAAATTCGTGAACTATTAACTATTGTCTTGCCCTTGTGTGGGTTCGAGATAGCCGCTTATACAATTGATAGTACTATGGGGTTGACGACCCTATCCTAGACGAGAGCTAGTACGCTGAGTACCCTCTGCGGACGGATAACTTGTGATAAGAAATAAGGTATAATTACAACTAATGCCTTTAGAAGAGGCCCTGGTTTCATGTAAATCATGCCGGTCTATGTACGCGGGTGATTGAGTTAACGGATTAGTGTCACGAGCTTAAACACAATTATTAGCTATTGCTAAATAAAATATTCTTGAATAATAGATTGTGAGTACGACAATGCTATTGATGGTCATGATTGGTTTTAATACTTATGTTCAACTTATGATTTGATAAACCTATAGATTCGCTCAACCTTTGTGTTGACGATTTTAAGCATGTGTTTCAGGTAATCAAGATTGATAGCAGCGGAGCATGTATGGATGGAGTTGGTGCTTTATGGGTCTAAAATATTGGATTTCCTTCCCTTTTTATTAGCTTATTTAATTTTATGTCTTGGTAAAAGTTGTTATGTTTTGGTTGATATCTTTGGGGACAAGTAACTCTAGTCTGATTTAAACATCAATTTTCGGGTTAGAAATGTTTTAGACAATGATTATAAATAATCTATTATGTTTATCTTAAACGTCTCTTTCGAGGTCGTTTTCTGTAATTTGTAATTGTGTGTGATGTGCTATGAAATAATGCCCAAAGTGGTATTCCGCTGCATGGTAAATTGGGGGTGTTATAGGAAATCGGGAGGGATTGTAGCCGTTTGGGATTGCACAATATTTTCCCTCATCTCCACCACCATAGGTGACGGTTTCATTGCCCTTAAAGGTACTTGACGGGTTTCAAAAACATTATGCACAAATCAATGGACAACGAATTATTCAATTAACAATGGGCGTACAACCACCATATGGAAAGACACCCATTGGTTCCAAATGGGCGTACAAAATGAAGTTCAATGCAGATTGAAAAATAAAAAAATATAAAGCCAAAGTTTTTGACAAAGGATTTACTCATATAGAAGGAACAAGATAGGTACACCCGCGCTTCGCTGCGGGGAAAGTTTCGTATGCATAAAGGTTGTTGTACAAAAGGGTAACGTAGTTTTTTAATACATAGAAGCATATATGCCTGGAACTTGGTAGTTGTACAAAATGTTGTGCGGCATTTTAGTTTTGAGCATATGCAGGGTCTTCGTGTGCCACGGTCCTTCATTTGCATTATGGGCATACTAAAGATCCCCCCTGTATGATGCAAATATAAAAAAAATAGAAATTAAAAACCATGTAAAAGTCTTAATGCACAATTACACATGTATGTTCAGTGATTTAAAAATATAATGATTATATTCAAATGTCATATAAGAAAATCAAAAGCATTGTCCTCCTGTACGGGTATGAGTTGCATATAAAGTACGTATACATTTCGACTACATATACCTATATCTTTCCAACTATTTGACCACATAATTGTATTAAAGGATTAGCCGACACACAAATACCCCCGCCTAAGAACTGAGTGAACCCATGAGAATTCGATTTGTTGGTTGTGGAGTAGACATATACTTATTTAGTTATCAACCACATGACGCTAGATAAACAACGGTAAAATGAGGAAATTTCGTGAGCACATATCAATATGATCAGTTGATTCAAATGATAGGTTTGTAAATAGGCATTTGTTTCATACCTTAATCATTGTCTAGACCCAACTAAAGATAAGTTCTTTGAACCAATAGACAGATGCAATACTAAAGTAAAAATGCACAAATTATGTTTACCTTGAAGCATGGTTGTTTGCGAGCAGCAGAGAATTTTTCCACTTCTCTCTTCTCTAATTTCCCTTGAACGCGTGTCTCATAATCTCCACTTCCATAGCATACTTCAAGTAGAGCATACTTTAGTTGGTTAATTACCTGATAACGTGACTTCACCATTTCCAGTGCAAGATTCACTTGTTCGGAGATGGTGAAAGAATTAAAGTCGACAGTGATATTTATTTTTTGATTATATATACGTGCTTTCTGCCGGCTGAAGAGACACAACCACTTTCATCTTCTATTCTAGCACTTTATGATACCGTTCGAGAACCATTTCCTGCATTTTTGAACATAGAACAGCTCATGAGTAAATCTTTTGGATAATATTGGCGTGGATAGATCACATAATAACAATTAGGTAATATTATGAAGAAAAGAAATTGCCATGCTGCTGTCAAATAGAAATGTTGTTCGGATATCAGCCTATAATAGCACATTCAAGCCGCTAAACGGCCGTGGAAATAGCGCCCCTAATAGCATCCAGTTACCGGGGTCCATTATTAGAATATCGCACATTAATTGCAGCCCCTAATAGCATTCAGTTATCGGGGTCATATTTAACTTTGTGCAAAACAGTCGAGTGCCAGCGTTTCCAACTGAAATTGCAGCCCCTTATAGAAGGTTTGAATCCATCAAGTGGCTGCTGAAATTGCAGCCTCTAATAGATGCTAAAGACCCTAAATGGCTGCTGAAATTGCAGCCTCTAATAGAATGTTGAAGACCCAAAATGGCTGCGGAAATGACAGCCCCTAATACTACGTTGAAATTGCTAAAGGGCTGTTGAATCTGCAGCCCATAATACCACGTTAAATGCCACAAATGGATGCTGATATAGCATCATATAATAGCACATTCAAGCCACTAAACTGCCGTGGAAATAGCGCCCCTAATAGCATCCAGTTATTGGGGTCCATTATTAGAATATCACACATTAACTGCAGCCCCTAATAGCATTCAGTTATCGGGGTCATATTTAACTTTGTGACAATACGTATGAAGAATAATATATGATTACCACTGTTGTGTATGCTATTCAGTTGGTGAATGCAGAAAGTAAATAGAATGTTACGTATCGAGTATGTGAAGGAATACTTCTCTGCAGGACCCGTTTGCATTTACGATGACATGCCTATCTCTTCTTCGTTATTGTTCAGGCCTATATATAATTCAGCAGCAGTGTCGCTGATTTTCATAAGTTATTTCAATTAGCAATCTCAAAATACCACTAAAAGAGCAATTAAATAAAGTCCATTATAAACACCGACATAGTACTTTCAACCCATATATCAGCATAAAGCATGATCATTTACTCTTCTACATTCATAACAATAAGTAACAAATAACATCTTGTTGGCTCTAGTTATTGATCAGATATATTGCCTATAAAAATCTTTGTCAGTTCTTAACTTAGAAACACATAAAAAGGTTGGTATCCAAAAATAAAGAATAACCATTGCAAGATATAGTATCAAAACTAATACAAAAAAGATTTCAGTTTACAAACCAATCAAACGAAACAACATGTGTCTCTACGAATTAAGCACTCCCGACACATTCAAATATTTTGAATCGGAACATCACTTTATGTGGCTTATTCTATAGCTTTCAGGCTTATGCAGGTTCACTATGACTTAATAAATTTATAAAAACTGAAAAGTTTTAGAATAAGCTACAAAAATGTGAGCTTTTTACAATTATATTATTAGACGTTTTTATAAAAAAAATGATGCTAGTGATTTGTCAATACAAATTCTAACTGTCAAGCATGCCTACGTAATAACATTAAACTTCAAAGTTCTAACCGAGTAAAAACCGTGGCTCCCCTGCATCAGAAGAACATATTTTTTTGACTTAAAAGTAATCATTTCATTATTATACTTTCTCTTCCTTATTCCCAACTGCTTTTACATAATAAAACACAATACACTATTCATTTCATATCTCATATCTCTCCGTACAATTAATTATTTTAATATCTTTATTATCCATTTGTCTTCAAAGCTTCGTGAATTCACACTTTACAGGTGCCTTTAATATATATGTAACATAAAGAAGACAAAAACCGGCTATATAAGCCGAAACGAACACCCTCTTACACAATCCCACCTATATCTAGTTGTTTACAACATAGAAATGATATAATACACCCAAATATGATAAAATAAACGCGTCTCACCTATAATGAAATGAAATTTAGCCCAACTCTGCTCCTTTTTTCTTGCACCACTCAATGACTTCCGTCTGTCCGCTCGAGTGACGCAAGTGTTTCGTGACGCAAGTGTTTCGTGACCTGTGATTCAAACATTTTATCAAACAGTTGGCATTCGACATAAACAAATTAACACTTTTCCGGCAAAACCACATCTTTCAATATAATTACTATAATTAAAACACGTCTTTATTTGAAAATCTAATTTTAAGCCATATTAGAGTTTGTGTTATAGGGAATATTAGCAACTGAATTACATAACAAAACACAAAAAGATCAAAATTTATGATCAAGAAAAAATGAATACTCTATAAAAGAAAGCAACTATACATAAACCCCATATAACAAAAAGAATCAAAAAGATTATCTTACGTCCATGAAAACAGGACCACATAATCAAAAATCCTAAGAATTATATAACCACTTCCATAAAACTACAAAACAACACATCAAGTAAGTTAGGATTTTGGTTGAAAAAAATGAGAACCCTTGTTGAATTGTGTATCCGTTTAAGAGGTGGTAGATCTGGTAAAAAAATTTGGAGCGGTGCATCTGGTTTTGGATGCTTTGATTTTTTATAGTGAGAAATTGAGAATGAAATTATGAGTGGAAGACAGATATACACACGTAAGCCACGTAAAGGACACGTGGGTTTTTCTTTTTCCCGCCAAAAGCCACAAAAATAATAAAAAAATTTCTAACGCTTCCTAAAACAGTATATAGTAGTAATAGACTATAAAGAAACCTTTGCTCCTGTTGCCAAAATGGTCTTTGTTAGAGTTCTCTTAGTTGTTGCAAAACATCATAATTGGCAAATTCAACAACTTTACATCAATAATGTCTTCTTACACGAAGACTTGCATGACAATTCCTCAAGTCTATTCATATACATAACCTCATAATTATGTTTGCAATCTAAATAAATCACTCTACGGATTGAAATACGCTAACAGGCAATGGTTTAGCAAGCTCAAAAGCTTCCTTATCACTATTGGTTTTCATCAAAGCTATGATGACACCTCACTTTCACATTCACCAAAGGATCAATCTTTCGTGCTCTACTCATTTATGTTGATGATATTCTTCTACCTAGAACAATGCAGAGATGATCAAGTCAATCAAACACAGTTGGATACCACCTTCAGCATCAAAGACCTTGGACGATTCTCCATAATTCAACTGGTCTAGTGATGTCTGAAAATGAATTACGCTCTTGATCTCCTAAACTGTGAACGACACCAATGAGACACTTTTCATGATCCTTTTTATATAGAAAGTTGGTTAGAAAACTCATTTACCTCACAATTATCAGACCTGACTTATCCTTTACTGCTCAAACACTAAGTCAATTCTCTCACCAGCCAAGGACTACTCACCTAGTTTCTTTATATAAGGTTCTAACGTATGTTAAGCTTTGTCTTGGCCAATGTCTTCATTGCCTAAGAACAAGTCTATTAAATCTTTCTAGGTCCTTGTCTTATTACCTTAACTTCCAAGAAACAAGCAGTTGTCTCAAGGTCCTTCTACTGAAGCTGAGTACATAGCCTTACGTGTTTGTACATGTGAACTTACTTGGCTGCAATGCTTACTTAATGATCTTCAAGTCACACTTCCAACTCCTATTCCCACATTTTGTGATAATGCATTTGCAATAGTTCCACCTTCCATTCCTATCCAGCATGCAAGAACAAAACATATTGAGTTGAACTAAAACCAATGTTTTAAAACCGTTTTTTAATCGACTCGAGCCACCGGGTCAGGGTTCAACCGGTTTAACCGGCGGTTCAACCGGGTTTTTTGGCCAAAATCGGCGTCCGGTCACTTAACCGGGTCATGGTTCAACCGGACGGGTCAACCTGTGTTTTAAAACTCATAAAACTCACCAGCCAACTACTCTTACAACTTTTGAATAGCCCTAGCTTCTAATCCTATATTCTGCAAATTGTAATAATCTCTTTTTATTGAAACTTTCCAACCAAACAACTCCTACAACTTATTGTTAGAAAAGTCATAAATGAACACATAACCATGTATAAAATCATCTCTTTTAAACTTGTATAATTATATATTATATACTCGCTAGTCGTTTTTCTAGTTAAATCTTGCCGACTGGGAACAAATTGACAACATGAGTTCGATTGCATAACTTTGTAAAAAAAGATTTCAATGACAATATGGATACATATCGATCTTTTTTTATTTTTCGGCTTAAAACAATCGCTATCCGGCAACAAGCTCAGAGCTCATCGTTATCAAAATCAGTTTTGGTACATTTTGTAGAAGCATGGTCATTTTAATGGTTATGCGAAATGTAATAAGTTCATCCATATTTGTAACAACCAGATCGATTATATTGACCAGCTAAAGTATATTTAATGCCCGTTTATACTATTTCCCGTGACTTAGAACTAAATTTTGAAAAGTTAAAAAGAATAATGAGACCATAATATATCCTCGCATACACACACTAAGTGTTTTCAAGCTATGTCACCTTAAACTGCGAATCAGTTTACCAGAACTTCTATTTTCTAGCTAGAAATCGTATGGGCGTCTACTCGTGTTAACCTTACAGCATGTCGTCAAGCAGTAAAATTTTTTACCTAAACTTCTATTTTTTTTAGCTAGATATCGTATGGTCGTCTACTCGTCTTAACCTTACAGCTGTCGAAAAGCAGTAAACTATCGTTCTTATTCTTTTTGTCGTTAGCGAAAATCAGTTATTTTAAAGCATTGGTACGACAACATGAATTTTTCGTAAGCTTTTACGTTTTAGAAATGGCAATGCAGATTTTGATTATTTTCATTCTTTTTTGGAATTCTTAATTTGTTTGATAACAATGTCTTCATATGCCAATTACAACAATTGTAGCTGCTGTTAAGGTAAAATTGTTATTTTTTAAACTAATAGTGACTCAATTATCTAATTTTATAGGTGCACGAAGCATCATTCACTCATCTTTGTGAAACATATGGCCTTGGGTGGACAATGGTGGATGGTCAACAGTGGGAGAGGTCTTGACAGTGGCCAAGTTTTTGCCATTGTTACAATTATGGGCTAAGTAATTAAAGCTCCCACATGTATAACAAAGCTTTCTTGCTTGAAACAAAGCTGGTCCCATATTTATTATCCATCATCCCATTTCAACTTCTTTGGTTCCTCTAGGTGTCCTAGGTCTTCTACACATTTCAGCATATCTAACACAAGATTTTCTTTTGGTAGGGGAACCAAGGTAAATGGGCTTCCCATCAGTAGGATTAGTTATCACAATTGGTTTAGACTCAAAGGTCTCATGTTCATAAAGAACCCATCCTATAACAAAAAGAAAGGGGTTATTAGCTTTCAATTGTACTATATCTATCTATTTTTTGTGAACTCTTCAATCTTTACAGGATTAACCAATGATGTTTCAAAGTCATCAGACTCATTTTGAAACTTAGGGAGACCTGTCCATGACAAGTCTTGTCCCTTGGATACCCCATAGAAGTCACCAACAGGGGTGGGACAATATTATATTCCTTCTTTTCCATACCAACCCCAGACCTATCTTTAGGGTTTCTTTGCTCACTTATGCATTGTTCTAGGGATTGACTAGCCCTTTTCAAAAATTTTAATTTTAAAGTCTATGTTTTCCTTAGATTTAGTGACCTCATCTATACTAGTTCTTATATTTGCATTAGACTCATTAAAAATTCTTAAGTCACTTTCAAATATTAGAATTTTTTCCTTAAGGTCAATTTCCATCTACTTATATTTTGTTAACCCATCATCAGATTGTGAAAGCCCTCTTTTATAGTTATGAAGGACAAAATGTATTTATTTAAGCTTTTCAATTAAAGATTGAACTTTAATTTGAAGAAACTTAGTGCTTTGCCTACAACCTTTACTACAAAAAGCATCATTTTTTGGTAAAAGGTTACCCCGGTAAATGGTATTAATCACAGAACAAAAATGAGTATAATGAAATGTGTCTAGAGTACCACATTAAATTCAAGACAAGCTTGAGCTACTCACGATATGGACAACCCATATGTGTCAACCTACATCAAAAAGAACAATATCAACCTTACACTTAGCCATAAATTCTAAAAGAAGTAGGCATCTTCCAACGGTTAAGCAGTGAGTTCACCATACTCGAATTCTTAAACTTGAAGATAATTACCCTCAGCCGAACTGTGACAATAATACATTCAAATAATTCAAGAGGCATTCGCTTACCACTTTTGAATAGATGATTATTTCGCTCAACCCACACGATATAATAAGAAGCCGCGAAAACCATCCTACTAATAACTCTTGGCCGTTCTTTAAGACGCTAACGACCGAAGGAAGTCAATAATATCTTCAAGAATGGGAGGCACATTCCCCATATCCGCAAGGTCACGAGCAAGACTCTAAACCTGCGAAGAATAAGTGCATTCGAAGAATAAATGAGCATGAGAGTCCGGGACCAGTTCACAAAGAGGGCCTCAAAGTAAATTCAGGTCTGTATCATCACCCACGTCCCACTGGGGCAATATGTCCTAAGTTTTAAGGTAACACTGCACTATCAACCAGAGATTAAAGGCATGACGCACGATGCAATGGGAAAACCAAACAACTCCATATACCAAGACACCAAAATACCTCTAGGCCGCTGAACTTCCCATGCAGCCCTAACCGAGAACAACACCAAATTTCCATGAATATCCCTCCATTTACATATCGAGCACATCATCTAGTTATCATGTTACGAGCGTTTTCAATATCATTTTAACGATTTTACTTTATGTTTTAAAAACGCTTACCACAAAAATTGCATATCATTAAAAATCTTTCGCTAGGTATTTCCGTTGTTATGTGCGGGTAGCGCCTAGTAAATAAAGAGGGGGGGGGGGGGGGGGGGGGGGGTTATTTTATAAGGTTTTTAAAGGGTAAAAATAGGGTTTTGATGGTATTTTTTTGAAAAGATCCGGTCCTCAACGGTCCCAACGGATATAAAACAGCTAGTTTTTTAAAAAAAAAATATAAGCCTATGAAATGGCGCCGCGCCTTTAGAACGACGTGAGACTCAACGGCGCAAGGGTGAAGTTGTGCGCAGTTCAAAATCATCGGGCCATTCTTTGGTTTGAGGGTTTTGGCGCAGGGTTCCCCTCCTTCTTTTGATATAAGTTTTCAAATCATTCTTGTATTCCAGATGTATGCATTAAATAATTTCCAAATGTATACATTCGTTTATGGATGAAAATTTTGAATGTTTTTTTAAAAACGTATGAACCAAATTAGTGACTGATGATGATATATTCTAAATTATTAATTGCTAAAAATACAATGTGTGAACCAAATTAGTGATTGTTCTTTATTGTCAACCTTACTAAAATTAAGAATCGTGTGCAATGTTATGAGAGTGTTTCAAAATTACAAATTTCAACATTATTAAATAATAATTAACTTGCGTGTGACATTGTCTTACGCTAACGAAGTGATGGCAACATATATAGCAAAGATTAGAGTTATTTAATACTAATAGATAGAACATGCAAAAATCAAAGACGAAATCAAGACTAAATATGTCGGACAAACATAAAATTTTAAACCGCGATATTAGAAACATAAATTGATGGACCAGGTGCATTTAATATAAATATAAGAAAAATTGATGTTTTTCTCAAAATTAACAATATGTCGGAAGAAATCCTAAGAACTTTTTGTAATTAACTATTTATCTCCTTTTCTTACAACTTTTTTGTCAAAATGGACCTGGTGCATTCATTTTGTAATTAACAATTCATCTTATTTTTTAAGAACCTATTTAAAAAGCATATTTATCTTTAAACAGAAATATCTTTCTAATTATTTTTTTATAATCTAATTCAACTGTTTTTGTAAAATCTTAGTATCTTTGATTCAATATCTATTTCAATTAGTTTTTAGTTTAAGATTATTTTTTATTCGATATCCATTTTGATATATTTTAATTAATTTTTAATTTTTCTTATTTTTTGAGGGTTTCTTATATTTTTTTATTTTTTTTTACAAGTTTAATCTTTGAATATAAAAACGTGCAATAGTGGTAACATTTTTCACCTTAAAAATTGTCACCAAGTACCCGCTACCGTATTACACGGGTAATATGCTAGTTTAATACTAATTGATAAAACATGTAAAAGCGTACACGCATGTATAACACACTCCATTTATATGTGCTAATTAAGTGTTTACTAATAGCTCAATTTGTAATATTTAGGCCGTGAACACAAAATGTGGAGGTTAAAGATAGCAGATGGAAGTAATAATCCATACCTTTACAGTACAAACAACTTTGTTGGTAGGCAAACATGGGAGTTTGATCCTAACTATGGAACTCAGGAAGAGCGTAACGAGGTTGAACAAGCTCGTCTTCATTTCTGGAATCATAGACACGAAGTTAAGCCTAGTAGATAGTGATGGCCTTTGGCGCATGCAGGTTGCTCTTTCTTTATTTACTGATTTCATGCACGTTTTCGGTATTCAAAACCAAATTTACTAGATTTCACTTTGCATGCAGTTTCTAAGAGATAAGCAATTCAAACAAACGATACCCCAGGTGAAGATCGAGGACGGTGAAGAAATCTCTTATGAAAAAGTTACCGCCACAATGAGGAGGTCTGTTCACTTATTCGCTGCCTTGCAGGCTGACGATGGCCACTGGCCTGCTGAAAATTCTGGTCCAATGTTTTTCATCCAGCCATTGGTAAGTATTATGATTTCAATGGTATGTAGTTATTTGGAACATAGTATGTGGATCCTTCGAGCACCACATATTGACCGCTTAACAAATTGCAGGTTATATGCTTGTATATCACAGGGCATCTTAATAGCGTGTTCTCAACAGAACACAGAAAAGAAATCCTTCGGTACTTATATAATCATCAGGTACGTACTAACTGTAAGTCTGTAATATATAATGATACGAGTTGTATGAACCACAAGACACAAAGACATTCAATAACAGTTGAAATATTAATGCTTTACATACAGAACGAAGATGGTGGCTGGGGACTTCACTTGGAAGGTCATAGCACAATGTTTGGCACAACCCTCAGCTACATATGTATGCGTCTTTTAGGAGAAGGACCTGATGGTGGTTTGAATGGTGCATGCACCAACGCACGGAAATGGATACTAGATCATGGTAGTGCCTCCGCCAACCCCTCATGGGGAAAAATATGGCTTTCGGTATGATGATGTGTTCCTCAATGATTGATTGAAATTATTACAATTTTATGTGGGGTTCTTATCAATTTATACTAATCAAACATAAATACTAATATATGGTAGTCTATTTAGGCACTTGGTGTTCATGAGTGGGTGGGATGCAACCCAATGCCTCCAGAATTATGGATCCTTCCTTCTGTCCTTCCCCTGCATCCCGGTTAGTTTTGATCTCTAACATGGCCCATGATTAACTGATTCCTCTATCTTCATTTTTAACATATTCTTTGTCCGCATGCAGCAAAAATGTGGTGTTACAGTAGACTAGTATACATGCCGATGTCGTACCTTTATGGTAGAAGATTTGTAGGTCCAATCACTCCTTTGGTTTTACAACTTCGCGCTGAAATTTATGCACAACCTTACAATCACATCTGCTGGAAGAGTACACGACATTCATGTGCACAGGTGAAATATTTGCTTTAGTTCATTGATTTTTATTTATTGACCTACTTCCCTATTACTCGCATAACCCAACTTACCCGTCTCAGGAGGACATATACTACCCGCACCCCTTAATACAAGATTTGATGTGGGATAGCTTATACATTTTCACCGAGCCTCTCCTTACACGCTGGCCATTTAACAAACTGCGTCAGAAAGCACTCGCGAGAACAATCAAGCATATACACTATGAAGACGAGAATAGTAGATATATCACTGTCGGTGCTGTGGCGAAGGTATAGAAAAACAGTATTAGATCAGGAATTTTCACCTAATAGCAACTGGCCATTTAAGGTCTTTTAATCTAACGCACTTATATGTCTCTTGCAAACAAACTGCACAGGCTCTGTCTATGCTTGCGTGCTGGGCTGAGGATCCAAACGGGGTGTGCTTTAAGAAGCACCTTGCCAGGATCCCAGATTACATATGGGTGGCCGAAGATGGAATGAAGATGCAGGTTATTTAAGGATATCCTATCATTAGAAAACACACTATTCCTGCTAAATGTGTATACGTAATTGCCTTTGTTCCATGGCTAACAGAGTTTTGGCAGTCAAGCATGGGATGCGAGTCTTTCCATTCAAGCTCTGCTGGCTACTGATCTTTCGGATGATATTAGACCCATTTTAATGAAAGGACATGACTTCATTAAAGCTTCCCAGGTCTCCAGACTAAAGCTGCAATCTTTCTTTTTCTTCTGAATTACTGGTTAATTATGAAAACAAACTTACATTTGTTACTAAAAGAAGTCCCACTCTATATATTAGGTCAAGGACAATCCTTCGGGAGACTTCAAAGGCATGTATCGACACATTTCTAAAGGTGCATGGACATTCTCAGATCAAGATCATGGATGGCAAGTTTCGGATTGTACTGCTGAAGGATTGACGGTATCTATGTAATTTTATCATAGTTAGATACTTACATATATGATAGCTACCCAAGTACATTTTTTATTTTTTTTTTCATCTTTGTTCTAGAAAAACCTATTTGTTCATCTTTCAGTGTAGCCTCCTATTTTCGACTATGCCCTCTGAAATTGTTGGCGAAAAGTTGCAGCAGGAAAAATTTACAGATGCTGTCAATCTAATACTTTCTTTGCAGGCAAGTATTAACTGTTTGTTGCTCTTATACGAGGTCGCCTGAATTTCCTCTACCCTTTCCTGGAAACACTAGTGACAATTTCCTCTTTTTTTCTTAACTTGAAAGCTTCCGCTTAATGATACCTAATTAAAAAGTTTGAATTTTGCAACAAGCCATGGATATAAAGTCAAAGCAGATATATTCGTTGTTATAAAGTAGTTACCAGTAATTGTAATTCTAAATGGACAAATATGTGAATCTTGATGTGGCTCGTTTACACAATGATGATTATCTAGAGCAAAAATGGTGGGCTAGCCGGATGGCAACCTGCAACATCCTCAAAATGGTTGGAGGTAACTGGATCATGGAAAAAGAACTACTCCATATTATATTGATTGGTGTTCATTGTTCATCCGTACTTATTTAACTTCTCTCTTTCAATTCATTTTAGATTCTCAATCCTGCCGAATTTGTCGAGGACATTGTCATCGAGCATGTGTAAGACCTGGATGCGGTTTACTAAATGAACGTCTTCTCTAGCTAGTTGGTGCTACGCTCTATTTATAATGTCAAATTCAAGAGACTCACCATAATTGTTGGCCAGGTACGTCGAATGCACAACATCATGTATGCAGGCTCTTATCCTGTTTAAGAAGTTACATCCCAATCATCGGTCGGAAGAAATAGAATTTTTTCTTACAGCTGCGGTTCAATACCTGGAGGAAATGCAGATGCCAGATGGTTCATGGTATATTTCTCCTTTGAGCATCGAAATAAGTCTTATATCTTTGTCAACATTACCCTTCTTATTTTCCTAATATTGCCATGGACATTAGGTATGGAGAATGGGGTATGTGCTTTACATACGGAACCTATTATGCTGTTGGAGGCCTGTCAGCAACTGGGAAGACATATACTAACTCTCAGGCAATCCGTAAGGCTGTCAAATTTCTGCTGGAAGCACAAATGGAGGATGGTGGTTGGGGAGAAAGCTATAGATCCTCCCCCGAGAAGGTAAAACACTTTAGCATACGAGTAAGCTTCGGCTAGCCAAAATTTAGTCATTTAAGATATACACTACAACTCGAGTGAGCTTTGGCTAGCCAAAATTTAGTCATTTAAGATATACAGTACAACTCTTGGTTACAACATACGGTGTTCATCTCACTAATATTATCAAGTCCGTGTTATATCTTAGTTTAAAAGAAAAAAACATTATATTTATCTACATCGACCGGCCCTGTGGATTTTAAGTCTCCTATCACCCCTTCCATTTTTTTGAACAGCAAATGATATTTCAATCATCTCTTCCTAAATAGTTTTTGAGCGGGTTAGGAATTAAAGAAATGATAGATTGAAATGTTGGATACTTGGGTGATTGAAGACATATACATTGTATATACGTGCTTATACATATACATTGTATATACATTGTATATACATGTATGCCGTATTTATATTCGATGTGTAGAATTCTAAAGCAGGCACTAACACACTAACATTTGCCTCCCTGGTTACTCTATACACAGAAATATGTACCTCTAGAGGGAAACCGATCCAACCTGGTACATACTGCATGGGCTATGATGGGATTGCTTCATTCTAAACAGGTTTGTTCATTTAGTACTCGTATTAGATAATGCACCAATAACCACCTACTTTAAAGTAACTCGATCTAAGTTTAGGTATTGCAGAATTACTTGCAATAGCCCTTTTTTTTGTAAAACCCCTGGTCCTTTGCCATGCATATCGGTACCATATCAACTCTTGTATTCACACATTAAACCACGGAGCTAACTATCCACCCATCGCTAAACTGACCCGCACCATGAGCCATCAAGATTATCCAACAGATTAAACTTATCAGCTGACCCGCACAATAAGAACTTTTAAGAGTATCCCATAACAAACAGATTCTCTGTGTGTTTAAATTTTTGAATACATATCTTCAACGTACTTTACAGGAAGAGAGAGACCCAACGCCTTTACACCGAGCAGCCAAATTGTTGATCAATTCTCAGATGAAAAACGGGGATTTTCCTCAACAGGTAAGATAAGAACATATATACAAATAGAGAGAACGGATGGACAAAACTCTCTTTTTACATTCACCAAAATGACTGGCAATATAAAAGGGTACAATACTAAGAAGTAATATTTTCCGGTAAAGATGACGTGCTAACGGATTAAAAAGTTTTGTATCTGCTACCAAAATTTCCTAATTACTGGAAATTTCCTTATTTCAGGAAACAACTGGAGTTTTCAAGAAAAACTGTTTGTTGCACTTTCCCATGTATAGGAATATATACACATTGTGGGCACTTGCTGATTACCGTAAGAAGGCGCTACCTCAGCCCACGGGCATCTAACACTACCGTTGTGGCAAATAGATATAAGATACTCATGGTTGTAAAAGATATATAATTATAAAAATAGATCATTTGTGTTTTAGAGAAACATTTGTAATGATCAATTCCAATAAATTTATCAGCCGGTGCTTATGCCTCTATGGATGTTCATCATTCCATTCCCTGGTATAAAACAGGTAAATTTTATGGCAATACTTTTTGCCAAAGACTTTGTTTCATAAGTCATCTTAAATTTTATAGCTATTTGAAAAGTTTTAGTTGCAACGAGGAAAACACTTTCAAAAAGCTTTTTGCAATAGTGAAAAATCATTGATTGGTTTTCCATTGGGATGCTGATCTAACCAGCTAAAGTTTATTTAATGCCTGTTTATACTAGTTTTCGCGACTTGGCAACTACATTCTGAAAAGTCAAAGAAGAATAATGAGACCATAATATATCCTCGCATACACATATTACGTGTTTTCAAGCTTTGTCACCTTAAACTGCTTATAAATTTACGTGAACTTTTATTTTCTAGCTAGAAATCCATTGTATGGTCGTCTACTCGTCTTAACCATGTCGTCAAGCAATAAAATATTGTTCTTATTCTTTCTGTCGTTAACGAAAATTGTTCATTGTGAAGCATTGCTACGGCACCATGAATTTTTTGTTAGTTTTTAAGTTTTAAAAATGGGTCATAAACCAGTTCTTGTACATGCATAAATGTTAGGTTATGGTGACATTGTTCTTTGCCCATAAGGTATAAGTCGAAACTAACAGTGACTAACTTATCTAATTTTGTAGGTGAAGGAAGCATCATACACTCGTCTGTGTGAAACGAAAACCATATTAACCGTAAATGGGCAGTTTCCTGGACCAACCTTAAATGTTCGTGAAGGAGATACGATTTATGTCAAGGTTCATAACCATGGAAGATACAACATCACCATTCACTGGTATGTCAAAGTCTTTGTGGTTAAAATGTTGATAAATAGTTGTCAAATGTTGTATTGATTGTTCATACTTAACAGAACATGAAGTATAATAAGCTTGCAAACGATGCACAAATGTCCAAGTTAATAATGTCTACTTTTAAACTTATCAAACATAAATTCTTGTTAAGTAACTTAAACTGTATAGCGTGTCTCTATCACTCTATAGCTTTAGCTGGCAGAGTTTCCGACACAGATTTTTATACGAGCTTTAAATCTCAGGCATGGGGTAAAGCAACCTAGGAACCCATGGTCAGATGGTCCGGAATACATCACACAATGTCCGATTCAACCGGGTGACTCATTCAACTATAAGATCATATTTTCTATGGAAGTTGGGACAATCTGGTGGCATGCTCATAGCGACTGGTCTAGAGCCACGGTCCATGGTGCTATCGTTGTGCAACCCGGACACGGTAACAGCTACCCTTTCCCTCAACCCGATGAAGAAGTTCCAATAATTTTTGGTAAGTAAACATACGTTACACAATCAATTGTGTTCATTAGATATGACTCACTAGTTCTTCACCTGAACGGAATTCTGTTTAGGTGAATGGTGGAAAGAAGATATAATGGAAGTGCTTAGAGAATTCGTTACATCTGGTGGTGCTCCTAGAGACTCTGATGCTTATACCATCAATGGTCAACCCGGCGACTTTTATCCTTGCTCGTGCAAAGGTTAATTATGTAATTTGCGTTACTCAAAACTTGATTGTTTTTTTAAGACGTTATTTGTAATGTTTGCTTATTTTTACAGATACCTTTAAGTTAAGAGTCCGGTTATTTTGGATACCTTGTATCCTTTGGATACAAGGGGACTAATCCCCACCTTCCATCTACCAAAAATCAACAGTCCAGATTAATCTTTACTTTTTAATTAAAAAAAAACGGAGGGGTATTTTCGTCATTTTACAGCCCACCCACTCCCATCTTCCAAATACAACCTACCCCGTCCCTTTCTCAGATCGTAACAAACACACACACAAAAAACACACACAGCTTTATCCACCATCCCAATCCAAAACACATACTAAACACACATACAAACAAAAAAAGATCAGTAAATCACGTTAACAAAGTAAAGAAAAAGATGTCGAAGCTATTGAAGAAAAAATACCAGGTTATATCATCATCGTATTTATCTTTTTTAGCTTATTTGATGTAAATAAGCTTATTTTGATGTGATTATGAATGTGTTAGCTTTTTTTCATAAGGATATGCTAGCTTATTTGATGTGTTATTATTAAGCTGATTTGATATGTTATAATTAAGCTTATTTGATGTGTTGTACTTAAGCTTAATGTAAATAAGCTTATTAGGAGAGTTATGTGAGTAATCTTATGAATTAAAATAGAGTTATGTGAATAAGCTTACAAAAAGAGTTTGTTGAAGCTATAGGATAAGCATAAGGTGATGTTTGTGAATAAGCTTATAAGGAAAGATGTGCAGAAACTGTAAGTTACAATAAACAGATGTATCATATATGATACATCCATACATCATATATGATAAATATATCATATATGATATATGAAAGTATCATATGTGATAACATGCTAATGTGCTTGAAAACAAATACAAAAATGTCTGGGATCTTCTGGTTGGTAAATAAAAGTTAGTTGTGCGCATATTATCATATTTGATAGTATTGTTGAAATTCAACTTCTAGAATATATCATATATGATAATCTGGTTGAAATTCAGCTTTTCTAAGATATCATATTTGATAATCATGTTGAAACTAAAACCAAATCTTTTTATTTGTGTAGTGAAAGGTGTTTTCAATGCATATTGAAAAACTCAATCATCTCAAGGCCAAAGAAGTGAGCATAAAACAAGTATCGAAAGAACAAACAACGGCGTGTGCATGAGACGACTAAAGACGAGTGTCGAGTTTGCAACCAAAGTGTTGATGCATGGAATCAAGATCCATTGTTTTAGCCATTTGACTTGTTTATATTTTAGTAATTTGTGTATGACGTTGTAATGCTTTAACTTTGTAATGCGACTAAATCATTGAGTTTTTTCTTGAATATGGAAATGGTGAAACATCCACGGATGTAAGTTTGGATAATATGCCTATTTTGTTGATGCTTTTATCATTTGAAGCATAGCTTTTTTTACCTTATCATATATGATAGTGATATATCATATATGATAATCCGTGTAATCCTTAACATCTACCAAATATGATACTGCATTATCATATATGATAATGCATTATCATATATGATACTCAAAAAAAAGTTTGATAGATTAAACAATGAGGCTGCTGAATTCATGATTAAAACAAAGAGTATACTGGATTCATGATAAAACACTTGTTCAGTAAATAAAAAAGAGTACTTTTTGAAAGTAACATATATGATAATTCAAACAGAATGTATTTATATATAATATCATATATGATAAACACTTATTCATAATAAAAAATTAAAAAAACAAAAGAATCTGTTAAATTCATTCATGATTAACACCAAATAAATTCTTATTATTAAAACTACTCTTCTTCTTTCTTTAACCAATTCTTCTTCATACTCGTGCACGTCCGATTGTTATGATAGAAAACATCCCTTCATTGTTCACACAATCTGCATTTATAAAAGACAGAAAAAAACATATTAGGTAGCATGCAATCAACAACTGTATCATATATGATAGAAACAGGTTTGAATAGTTTAAATAGATTTTGTGAAATTAGTCACAAATTTTGGTTTTTCAGTGGTTTGTTAGATATGTCATATATGATACATATGAGGTAGCATATATGATAAACCTATCATACATCACATATCATATAACTATCATATATGATAAAAAAAGGTATCATATATGATACATCAGACTTATAGCTTACATCAGCAACAAAGTTAAAAATGCCTAGTACAGCTTATTTATACTAACATAAGCTTATTCTTATCTCTCATACTTATAAAACTTAATAATTCACCAAAATAAGCTAATAAGCTAGCTTATTTATAAATCTTCACTAATATATAAGCTTATTCACATAACTCTCCTCTAATTCATACACTTACTCACATAGCTCTCACATAACTCACATAATAAGCTAGCTTATAATTCGTTCAAAATAAGCTAAATAGAAGCTTATAAATTCAAGTAGTGGTAAATTAATAAGCTTATTGACATAAATAAGCTAACATATGAATAAACTATACCTGATGATCAACCAACCGATTCGTGATTTTTGATCGATCTATTATTGATGATGGATTGATCGATTCGTGATGATGGATCGAGCAATAAGATGTTTTTGATGTTCTTCATGATTGATTGTAGCAAAAAAAAAAAAGATGATGGATCGATGTTGCTAGATAGAAGTTTACAGATCTGGTATTTGTTAGTAGAAAGAGAAAACACACATCGATGTGTGTGTGTTGAATGAAAATTATTAAAAAAGAAAATGATTTATATAGTGGGCAGATGAAATGACAAAAATACCCCTGCAGTGTAAAATAGGGATTTAATCTCAGTCATTAGATGGTATGGAGATGGAGGGTGGAGATGAGTCCCCTCATATCTTAGATAAGTTTGGTATCCAAATGAACTTAAATCTTAAGTTAAATGTCACATATGGGAGAAAATATCTTTTACGTATGGTAAATGCAGCGATGAACGAAATCCTCTTTTTCGCCATTGCAAATCATTCGTTAACTGTTGTGGGAGCCGATGGTAGCTACACGAAACCAGTAACAAAAGAATATGTAGTAATATCCCCGGGTCAAACTCTTGATTGCTTGTTAGAAGCAAACCAAGTTGCACCACAAGGTCGTTACTACATGGCTGCTAGACCATATTCCACCGGTATTGGCCTTTCTTTTGATAACTCCACCACCAGTGGAATCCTCCAATACGATAGTTGTTCCACCACTAGTCCTATACGCCCATCCTTACCATATTACAATGATTCCGTTGCAGCTTTTAACTTTCTTGGTAGCCTTAAGAGCTCAGGCCCATTATCGTTCCCTTTGAGGGCTCACGATACACAAATATTTTCCACCATTTCAATAAACACATTTCCATGTCAAAACACTTCGTGTGAGGGGCCAAATGGGACACGATTGGCAGCTAGTATGAACAATATTAGCTTTGAATCTCCGCGTATTGACATACTAGAAGCTTACTACTATCACATCAATAACGAGTTTGATACAAGATTTCCTAGTGTTCCACAATTGTATTACAACTTTACTGGTAATAATTTACCATTGATTCTACAAACGCCCAAGAGGGCAACAGAAGTGAGGGTGGTAGAATACGATTCCATAGTCGAAGTCGTTTTTCAAGGGACCAACTTGGTTTCAGGGCTTGATCATCCTATGCATTTACACGGATTTAATTTTTATGTCCTCGGATGGGGATATGGTAACTTCCACCCAGAAAAGGACCCGTTGAACTATAACCTAGTAGACCCTCCATTCCGGAACACTGTTCTTGTTCCGATAAATGGATGGGCTACAATTAGGTTCAAAGCTTCTAACCCTGGTAAGATACATGTTCTACAACTACAACTTCCATTTTAATATAATCACTGTATAACAATTAATTAACGCAAGTCTTTCTGTTATAAACTAAAAAATAGGTGTATGGTTTATGCATTGTCATCTAGAACGGCACCTTACATGGGGAATGGATACAGTATTTATCGTTAAGGATGGTAATGGAACTCAAGAACGCATGCTACCACCACCCCAACACATGATGAAATGTTAATTTCTTGTCGATTATTATAGTTTATCATGCTTAAGAAAAAGTAACGGGACCTTCTAAGTTTTTATGTGATATGTAGTGCGCCTCTCTCTTTGTTTTGTTTGGTATGTGATCGATTGAATCATCTTAACAATTTTTTGTGTTACGAGACTTTCGGAACCCGTACGTTGCACTAAGAGGGCATGGTATTGCTCTTCTTGTGTTTACCTACTGTTTATTATTTGTCGTTAGATTGAAATTAACATGGCGGTTTCATTGGTGTTCATGTATTATTGTATAATTTATTTATAATGTTCTTGATTATATTTTTTTTATGATCTTAATATTAAACAAATTGCAATAGTCAGAATTGTAACAGCATAAGGCTTAGTGGAGCTTTTCACTTTAGCCCACTACTTTCATATCAGTGTCACGTCATACCAAAACAACTCAAAAAATACCTTTCGCTCGTGACATTTCTCTCCTCTCTCCACTTTGGCCTCACCACTAATTTGATCTTTTTCTTTTTCATTTTTCAAACAAATTAAAATTCGTTTCATAAAATTAAAAATACAAATACATAATTAAAAATACACTACAATAATAAAAATACAATCCAAGACTAAAAACTTTTATAAAAGTTACAAAAATTAGTAAACTTTAACCAAAAAATGATAAACAAAAAAATATAAAGGTAAAAATTATAAATATGTATTTAAAAAAACAAACCACGCCAATGCCTTATCTTCTTCTTCTTTGCTTTGTTGAACCCATAAATGTTCGTCTAGTTTGGCTTTTATATTTTTTTAATATATAGTTTTTGAAATGAATATTGCTTAAAGCTTTTAGTATACTGTTTTTAGTTTTATCGAAGGTTTATAAAGAAGCAAAATTATCTTCCGTGTGCATTTTGAAGTTTATTTCTAGCATAAGAGATAAAAAAATTGCATGCAATACAAAGAGTATCATGTATAAACACCTTATAGAAGTGAAATATGAAAGCAAAGCAATACAAAGCCTAAAATAGTAACGTTGGAAAAAAAATTTCTTTTAACATTAAGGTTTTACCATTAATGATCCAATGATGTAAGAAATGGATTTATGACACGAAAGACAAAGCATGTATTTGAATACACTTTGTTTTTAATAAATTTTAAGAAACGGATATAAAAGAATAAAAGATTTTTTTTTGAGATTTCAACATACTACAAATATGTCAAATATATTTTTCTTTTAACATTAAGGTCATATGGAATATTGTTTGAGCTAGTGACCCACTTATTTGGATTCAACTTTCAGCCCACCTAAAAAAACAGAATGCACAGGCTACTTGAGGTGTAACCGAACACGACTCCATGAAATTTTTATAATAGGGTAAAATGAAACAGAACCCTAATCCTTATAACATTTCTTCTTTATACACAACGACACATTTATCATCTAAGTTTTCACACAAAAAAATTTCTTTCGCTAATCTCTTATCACAACACAAAAAGTAATATTTCCAACATTAGCAAATTCGCCTGCTTCTTTAATCCAGATCATATCATCGCCTCCAACTTCTTACCACACCATATTGATGATTGTGACAATCTAAAGGAATGTATATTTATTTACAGGATGGTTTGTGATGTAACTGTTGTTTTTTGTATTCTTTTAAGACTGTAACAATATGTATGTCATTTAGCATACCCATGATGGTTCTTTTATTCTATGTCAGTAATTGAGATAATAATTGCTTTTGATGAATAACAATTGAATCATATAACATTGAAATCAAGCAAACATAATTACTCCCCATAAGATATAGGGACTGAATCTTTATATATAATAGATAATGTCATAACTCTTCCTTCCATCTTTTTTTAACGACGAAATTTTATAAAAACTAGCAGAAGCTGAAAAGATTACATAGAAGAAATATAAACTATAGGAGGTTGAATCCAACTAACTCAACGAAATTTAAACTTAAGATTTCTAGAAGAAATCCAAACAAAGGATTGAGACACAATATAATCCCATAAAACCATCTTTTTAGGAGAGGAAGCCAATAAGACCAACCAATTACAAAAGTTCTAAATGGTCCACAAAAGATTCCCTCCAAACCCTTCTAGAAAGAGCTTCTCCTTAGACGAAAGATGTAAGCAATCAAGTCATGAATTCCGATCTAAAAAATCAGAACAAATAGGAATGTCTAGACTCCACCAAAGAGCCAAAAACGCCCACAAATCCTTGGTCATCTTAAAGAAAATACTGTTAACGGTTTCAACATCTTCACCACAAATAAGACACAAAGTTGATTCGACGTTGATTCGTATCCTTTCCAAACTCATGCTAGAGGGAAGTTTATTAAGAACCAATCTCCACAAGAATATGACAACTTTGATGGGTACACAACAATTCCAACGAATAGCATTAGGATCCACAACTGAGGTGTCAGCGTCAATAAAAGTACGAACATAAGCAACCGTAAAATCAATAGTAGTTTTATGCGACCACTCCCATGTATCCTTTTGATCAGAAAAACAACATCCCCAATAAAAGAAATCAGAGCAATAAATTGAGAGGACTCTTCTCCTCCTCTAGTCAGACGTCAAATAGAAGACCGATCATGATTATTTAACCGATTCGACATCATGCTCCCTTTATCAAAGACTAACATATATATGTGTGGGTAAAGAGTTTTGAGGAGACAGATTCCATGCTAAGAGTCATTCTAAAAGATAGTAAGAGAACCATTCCCAATCTTCTTAGTACACAAAGCAAGGAGGTCTAGGCCATTCTATTTAAGACGCATTACTGAGGATAAAATATCACCCCGTGTAGTATGAGAAAAAACACAATCATCATTGATACTACAAAGTTTTTACGTATTATCCCTAAAAATCATTAGATTGACAACGTAACCTCGGTATCCACTTAAAAGGAAGCCTCGAGTTTAAAGCATAGATGCTTCTGACACCTAAACCACCCAAATTCTTGCTCGCTAAACATTTTTTCCATTTCACCCAAGTTATCTTCTCCTCACCCTCATCACCACCAATAAAGAAGTTATTTCGCATAATCTCCAACTTCTTTTGAATTGTCACGTGCATCTACCTAGGCATGTAATAAGTAGGAAGATTACCTAGCACATACTTAATCAAAGATAAACGATCTCTAACAAAATGCATCCAACAAGAATACTAAGGTATTTTAAAGGAAACTTAGTCACTCCACATTTTTTAAATGTTACTTTTATGAACATTTATTTTGAGCCCCGACACTAATAGAAGCATCGAAGCATGCAAAGTTGTGATAACCTAAAACCGAGGTCATTGCCTAATCTTATTTTACAACTATTTTTGAAATTTTTGATGAGCTTGAATGATTTTTGTTTTTGATTAAGTTTAAACCGATGTTAGGAGACTTATATTTTATCTTCAATTAGTATAAGAAGTATTAGCAAGCGTGATGTCGACGGATGCCCAATATTTTACGTTTTATTGTCGGTTGTTCGATGTTTGTCGTTTTCAATGTTTTCTTTTAATGACGTGTTAAGCCGAGTCGAGAGACGATATTATTATATTTGAGATACGTTTTAACTTTTGATAAGTATTTTTATGAAATCCGAGTCTCGTAAATATTTTCAAAATTGACTAATAGTCATTTTATGCTTTTTAGCTAACTATTTTCATTTTGGACCAAAACTATACCAAATTGGCAAAACTAGCCCTTGGACCACCATATAATAGGCCATTTTCACCAACTTTTCTCATAGCAACATAGTTAACAAAAAAACCATCACCCTCCTCCTCTTTCTTTTTTTAGCCGTCACCTACACCACCACCTAAATACAATTTTCATTCAAAGTTTACTTTGATCTAAGCTAAAATAAAACAAGACCCTATCTTAGAATTTGAAGGAGATTCTATTGATACTAATTTTAGCAACATGCATGAAATTTGAATTTTTGGTTAAGAATTAGGGTTGGTAGGTTAGATGGATGATCATGCATGTGTTATTTGATGATGATCAAGTGATGATCATGTTGTTTTTACTAAAAGCTTGTTTTTGATTTTTGGGTTTTTGATTTGAAGATTGATACAAGTGTTAGGGTCAGGATATGTTCTTATTAGGGGCTTAGGATGATGATAAAAGTGGTTGAATTTGATCAAAATATGATTTCATGTAAGATTTTAAAGGGTAATTTAGGGCAGTGGTTAAAAGGCTGTTTTTGGATGCCTTATGTTTTGAAAATGATTAAACTAATTAGATAAAGTTATGGAGATTTTGGTTATCTTAATTTTGGCATAAAGTAGGGCTTCTAACTCCAAACGAGAGAGAAGTTATGATAGTTTGATTATTTGTGTACTGGGAGACGAGTACCGGCACAATATGTAGTTGTTGTCGATATTTGGATCGAATCTCGGGGACTATAGAATGTGTTTTGAAATGATTCAAGGACTGATATAAAAGTGTAAACCCTAGATTGTGAGTCTATATTCAAACCTAAGTGTCTGTTTTTGTAAATGGGGTCGTTTATTAAAGTTAAAAGGGTTGTATGAGTCGATGACGTGAAACTGTCTGGTTTTTGTGAAACAAAGATGTGTCGGGCAGGGGGTTTAGAAGTAAAATCATTTGATAAACTTTTTGGAGGACTTTCTATAGATAGTAAGTGAGTTCCTCAAGTCGTTTCATAAACGTTTGATGTGTTTTAGTGGGGTAAATGAGCTAGTACATATGGTATGGCCGGCATATTTTTATCGAAAGAATAGAGTAATAAAGTAAATGTGTAGAAGAGTATAATAGTATCACTTGTATCATTTTCTTTAGAGTTTGTCGTGATTTTATGATTTTTATTTGGATTTTCTTATGTATGGTTTATTACTCGAGTCTATTATTAATGAACACGCCTTGTTTGATAGGTTGCGGTTCCCGTGTTTGAAGGGCATCACTTATCATCGACGATCATCTCGCTAGGTCTCTTATACTAAGGTGAGTTTGTAGCCTCACTTTTCATGCTAGCTACTAAATATTTTAATACCCGCGAGGGGGATACATGCTATTTGAAAATAAATGAACACAATTCATGATTAATTGTTTGGACCCGAATGTTGCCTATGTTGTCTTGAATTGGGAAAAGCCGCTTATTCAAATGATAGTACTATTTCGTTAACCACCCTATCTGAGACCAGGGCATTAGTTGAGTAACCTCTGGGAAACATAATTTACGAGAATGAGATTTGGGTATATATCTAGCAACTAATACCCTAGAGGGGCAATGGTTTTATCTAGTCATGCTGGCATGTAGCGTGGTTGACTAATTGGTTAAGGGGTCGGTGTCATGAGCTTAAATACAATTGAATAGCTTCGGTTATAAGATGAGTTTCCTTGATATAGATTGTGTGCACGACAATTCTATAAAATGATTATGATTGATTTCTTCTTGTGTTCAAATGTGATTTGTTAAACCTATTGAGTCGCTCAACATTGTTGTTGACTCTTTTAAGCATGTGTTTCAGGTAATCGAAGGTGATTGATGGCGGAGCATGGTTGTGGATGTTGTGGGATGGCTTTTGAAGTGTTATGGTCTAAAACAATTTCTATCCTTTTAGTGTTGAACAATTTGTCTAATGTTTATGTACTGTACTAAAACTTGTTGGTTTGATGGTCGAGATCCGTGGGGACTAAATGCTTTACTCTGGTGTTGTTTTAGTACATTATGGGATGAAAATTATGTTTTGGACAATGTGTGAAATTTTATTTATATTCTATATGCAAACGTCTCTTTTGAGTCGTTCGAAATACTTTGTGTGATGATACTTGTGTTTAGCACCCAATTGTGTATTTCTGCTGCGCAATATGAATTTGGGTGTTAATAATTGGTAATCAGAGCTACAAGTTATAGAGAACTATGTCAATTTTGAAAATTGTCCAAAACAATAACTTTGGTGTCGAAAGTACTTATTTTTCAAAAGCACACAACTTCTCTACAACGCTCCGGTATGATCGCTTTTAGTTTTGTTTTGTATTATAGATGTACCCCTCAGAACTGAAATGAATTCTCGAGTATTTATTATGTAAATACTACGATATTGTATTGATGTTATTGAATGTGCGTTGAGTGATTGTCATTGTCATATTTTATTTTTGCGAGCATTGCATAAACATCATTTGTATTATATTTTATACCAAGGGTTACGTATAACATTTGCAATGCATGAGATTGCATTTATAAATTTTTAACAATGACCTTAAGTATCCTTGAACCCCTATAATTATAGAACAATGGCTGATATACCATGTGATGATGATTGGATTGATATGAATGATATAGTAGGAGATAGGGAAGTAATTAATTTTGGTGCTAGTGATGATGAGGAGCCTTATAAATATCTGGATGATTGGATTGCTCCTGATGCAGTAGGACAGACTGAGCCCAAAGTGATTCAAGGTAGTTATGTGCCGAGAGCTAATGTGGTACCACCAACTGTTCAGAGTTGTCAGCGACCAGTTGTACGTTATTCTATGCCTACATGTGATGCTTAATTGAGTAGTTTGCCTAGGGTTCCCCATGTTAGAAATGATTTCTCTGTTGAATCAAGCAATGCTTCTAGTACCCAATCTATCCATGATGACATAGCTAAGGTGTACTATCCAGGTCCCAAGTCTTATGAAAATATTTATTGGTTTCATAAAAAGTTTGATAGGTCTTTGTTTGAAAGGTATGTAGTTGAAACCCGAATGATCAAAATGTTTGAGCAAAATGAGAAGCATTTTGACAGGTTTGTTTCTAGTATGAGAAGGTCAGAGTATGTTAGAGCTAGGGAGATTGATGAAGTTTCTAATCTGCGAGCGATGGTGTTGAATTTGAGCGCTCAATTTGAAAAGTTTTGCGAGGAGCAAGAAAGGAATGCAAGGGTGAATGTGTGGGATTTTCCAGTGAGGTCTTTTCCAAGTGAAGGTGTGGTAATCCGGGATGTGCCGAGTCGTGCTGAGACCCATTCATTAGTGAAGCCATGTGAAGGAACAAGTTGTAAAGGAAAGGAGAAAGTGGAAGCGGAATCTGATGAAGAAGATAGAAGCAGTGATGACGAGCCGATGTACAAGAAGCCACGTGGATCCCCGTGTGATTAGTATTTTCATATTATCTCTATAATCCATGTTGTAATAGAACTTATGTAGACTGGTACTATAGTTTGTGATGAAACTTAATGACTTTTTAAGTTTGATGTGATGAAGGGTTGTAGTGACATTACTTGTCATGATTTTGTGGAAACTTTCCAATGCAATCTAAATTACCTTCATGATCTATGATTTGTCTTTTTAAGTTCTTTTGTGATTTGGTTGATGATTCATTGTAGATTGTATTGTTTGTGCATGTAGTATCCATGATACGTCTAGATAGAGAAATCCTTCTTCTTATCTTGATATGAATACTTATTGTTTTCTTCCATTTGTAATGACATAAACATGCCACCAAAATTGACAACTGCTACTGTGAGTAATATGATTGAGCAAGCTATTGTTAGAGCACTGGAAACTGAACGTGTTACGAGGAATCAAGAGACTGAGAATAGGAATGTTGATGGTCAAGTTGGAGGGAATGCTGCTGATCTAGTTGGAGGTAATGCAGATGAGCCAGTTGGAGGAAATGATGTTGGTCAAGCTGGAGGTAATGCTGCTGTTCAGCAAGTTCAGAAAGAATGTTCTTATGCTAGTTTCATGAAATATGGACCTACCCAATTTCGTGGTACTAGTGATGCTTTAGAATTAAGAAGGTGGATTGAGAAGATTGAAATTACTTTTGAAATTAGTGGATGTTTAGAAGCCAGTAAGGTAAAATTTGCTGCAACTACATTTCAAGAAGATGCTTTGAGCTGGTGGAATAGTCAGGTAGCTACTGTTGGGAATTATTTGTTAAGTGTCAAGTACCGTTAGTGTATTCCAAGTACGGTTAGTGTTATTGAAGTACTGTTAGTGTTAACGCGGTACATAGTAAGTACAGCTACTTATAAAGTAAGTACTGCTATGATGATTAGGACGAATATATCTTTGTATACGATATGTCATAGTAATAGTTAGAGTATATCTTATGTGATATACCTAAATAGTTAGAATATTGATAATATATCGTCTGTGATATAGTTATCTTTATAGAATATTCTAAGGTTTCTAGGGTTCCTTACTCTATAAAAGGAACATAGGTACAATGTCTTTCATGTACCTCATTCAAGTCGATTAATAAGAGAATCGAATAGTTAAAAGTAAATCTGTTCTTCTGTGCTCTATAAGTTAGATTCCGCATAACTTATTTAGTGTTAGTAAGAGTGCTCAAAGTGTTTTAGTTTGATTACAAAATATTATACTAATTCTTAACAGAATATAGATCCAACCAAAGGGATCAACAAGTGGTATCAGAGCTTGTTGAGAAACTCTGAAAAAGAAGAACACGACACCATACACTCCACATATACCAAATCTCAATGTCTCAACCAGATGGTGATAATGCTCACTTGGATGATGCTCTGATCCCTGATCCTATTCCACAGGGACAACCACAAGTTGTGCATCCTGCACCAGCACAATGTGCTCAAGTCGTGAATGATGTAGCTACCTCTACACCAACACCTTCTCATACTATGTCTGATGTTAAACTCATAGTTCTCACAGGTGACAATTATGAGACTTGGGCTATACAGATGGAACATTACTTGAATCACATAGATCATACTGTATGGCAAGTTATCAAGAATGGAAACACACCAAAGAAGCTACACTGGTTGCCAGACGGTACATGTTATGCTCTACCTGCTGTGACTACTGAGCAGATACAAGCAGAGATCGGAGAAAGAAAAGCCAGAACTGCTTTGGCTATGGCTCTTTCTGAAGACATTCTACCAAGCTTTCATCATTATAAAGATGCCAAAGCTATGTGAGATGCTATAAAACTTAGATTTGGAGGCAATGATAAATCTAATAAAATTAAGAAGATTGTTCTTAAACAAGAATTTGACAACTTCTCAATTACTAGTATAGAGGGAATACATGGTGGATATGGAAGGTTCAGTAAGTTTCTTATTCAGTTAGCAGTTTATGGACAAGTAATTCCTAATGAAGAAGCTAATATAAAATTCTTAAGAAGTGTTCCACCAGAGTGGAAAGCAATGGCTATGCACTTCATCACAAGAGATGATTTGGAAACAATTCTGTTTGATCATCTCTACGATAATCTTAGAGCATATGAGATGGATGTGAAAGGCACTGAAGTAAAGACAACAACTGCTTCAAAGTCTAATTTGGCTTTTGTGTCAGATGGGAACAGCGGTACTTACTTTCAAAATACCGCTAGTGGATCTAGCAGCGGTACATACTTCACAAATACAGCTGGAGGACTTACAAGCAGTACTTACCCGTAAAGTATTGAAAGCAGTCCAATGGTCTCTCAAAATCTACATGGAAGGTCTTCACCATTCTTTAGTAACAATGATGCCTTCTCATTCTTTGTTGGACAAGATAACAAGCCAAGATTAACTCTCATGACTTGTTCCAAATGGATGATGCTGATGTTGAAGAGATGGATCTTAAATGGCAAGATGCTATGGTATCAGTAAGATCTAATAGGTTCTTCAAGAAGACTGGAAGAAAAATGACTGTTGATCCTAATGAGCCATTAGGATATGACAAGTCTAAAGTTGAATGCTATAACTGTGGAAGGAATGGACACTTTGCAAGAGAATGCAATAGAGATAAAGCTGAGACTAGCAATCTGAAGTCCAAGAACAGCTATAGAAGCAGTCCAAGAATAACTGAAAGCTTTCCAAAAGGAAACAGCAGGAGTCCTAAAGGAACAAAAGCATTGGTTACTATAGATGGAGTGGTAAATTGGGCAGAAGAAGAAGAAGAAGAAGAGCTTAGATTAATGGCTCTCTCACATGAAGATACTGAGGTACATCCTTGTTCTAAAGATTGTATTCTTAAATTTAATAGTCTAAAAGTAGAACTAGAGGAACAGTATCAAAAGGTTAGCACATGCACTGTAGAAGAAGAGGCTTTTAAACAGGGTGTTGTTAAATTAGAAGAAAATATAGTTTTGTACAAAAAGGCTCAACAAAACTATGAAGAGAAAATAAGGATTTTGACTCTTCAAATGAGGGAAAAAGATGTGGAAATAAAAGCTTTTGAAAGACAACTTTTAAAAATAAATTTAGAAAATGAAGCTTTAAAAACCAGTCTTTGTAATGAGATGGAAGTGATTAGTCATTGGCAACAATCCTCTAAGGGATTGGGAAAATTGATTAATTCATAAATGGGGTATTATGATAAAACAGGCTTAGGATATATTGAGGATCAACCTGGGATAACCTTAACTAACAAAGACTTATCAAAAGGGATTTTTGATAGTTCTGAGGTAGATGATACACCTGAAAATGATAGATATGCTGAAGGAATGAAGGCAATTCCTCCACCAGTATCAGGAATTTTCATGCCCTCTTGTAATGATACTAGTATAGAGTTAGAAGAACCTAAGATTAATAATGTCTTTAACTCTAGTACTGTGTCTCAAGAAAATACTGATGTGACCAAGAATATTGTTTATCCACCTCTAATGAACAACTTTGTTTCTGAGGAATCTAAGACTAGTTTTGCTCCCAAGCAAGTAAAAATTCCTAGCAAGATATTGGAAAACAATGAACAACATACTAAAACCAAAAGGGGTGGGCTAGGTTTTGAAAAAGTAAAGTCAAAACAACCTTTTGGGTCTTCTTTAAGAAGAAAAGGATGTTATGTTTGTGGTAGTCTAAGTAATTTTATCAAAGACTATACATTACTTGAAGATAAAATTGTGAAACAGAAGGCTACACAAAGGGTCATGAAAAACAGTAATGGGAAAAATGCACAGGTTTATAGGAATCAGAAACTTAAAGATGACAAACCTAAGTTTGATCACACAAGGGTAGTTAAACAGGTTAAAAATAATCCTACCAAAGTTTTGTTCCTAGGGCAGTACTTATGAAACAAGGACTTGTATCCTTAAAGTCTGGTAAACTAAGTACCGGCAAGCCAAAACCTACAAGTACAGCTAGACCAAACTCAAGTACTGTTGGTTTCAAGTCTGTAAAACCAATGTTTTCCAAGACTTCTAAGAAAGTTTTTGAAAAATTTAAAACACCTAGAAATAAGGACAAGAACAAACCAGTACAAATGTGGGTTCCTAAAAGAGATATACCATGTGTTAAAGCAAGTACCGCTAAAGCAGTACTTAAGTCAAAGAAGTCAAAGCACATAGTCACCCTATGAATTTGACTACATAAATGAAACCATGAAGTATAAGAGTAAAAGTAGCATTACTGGAAATGCTTCAGTACAAACTCTTAAATGTGTAGGTCCCACAAGATCCGAGCCAAATGTGGCTTCCCTTTAATAACTAATGAGTTTTATTTGTGTGCAGGGGCATCTCATTGATGAATTAAAAGATAAAGGAATTGTAGATAGTGGATGCTCAAGACATGTGACAGGGAACAAAGATTTTCTTGCTGAATTTGAAGAATTCAGAGGAGGTCCAGTAGCCTTTGGGGGTAGCAAAGGTAGAATCACTGGAAAAGGGAAAATCAACATAGGAAAGTTGGAATTTGAAGATGTTTTCTTTGTAAAAGAATTGAATGAGTTCAATCTCTTTTCTGTATCACAAATGTGTGATAAGAAGAACAAGGGGCTATTCACAGACAAAGACTGCTTGGTGTTGTCCAAAGACTTTGAGATGCCCAAGGAATCTCAAATACTACTTAAAGTACCCAGGCAAGAAAATATGTACACCTTTAATCTTCATACTATTACTCCAACATGTGGTATTACATGTTTGCTAGCTAAGGCTTCTTTAGATGAGTCAAACTTATGGCATAGAAGGTTAGGTCATGTGAATTTCAAGAATCATAATAGATTGGTAAAAAGAAATTTAGTTAGAGGTCTACCTAATAAATCTTTTCAAAATGATTTCACATGTGCTGCTTGTCAAAAAGGTAAACAACATAGAGCCTTTTGTAAGACCAAGACTGTAAACACTGTGACAAAACCTTTGCATCTCCTGCATATGGATTTATTTGGTCCAGTTTCTATTAGAAGCATTAGTCATAAGACCTTTTGTCTAGTCATAACTGATGATTATAGTAGATTCAGTTGGGTTTTCTTTTTAGCCCTTAAAAGTGAGACAAGTGAATTACTAAAGTATTTTATCACTTTAGTTGAAAAACAGTTCACTAAACAGGTTTTAATCATTATGACTGATAATGGAACATAATTTAAGAATGCTGATTTTGATGAATTTTGTAGGTCTAAAGGAATTAAGAGACAATTTAGTAATCCTAGAACTCCACAATAGAATGGAGTAGCTGAAAGGAAGAATAGGACATTAATTGAGGCTGCTAGAAGTATGCTGGCTGATTCACTTTTGCCAAATACCTTTTGGGCAAAAGCAATCAATACTGCATGTTATGTGTTAAATAGAGTCCTAGTAAATAAGCCTCAAAACAAAACACCTTATGAACTCTTGACTAATGTAAAGCCAAACGTAAGTCATTTAAAACCTTTTGGGTGTCATGTGTCCATACTAAATACTCTTGATTATTTGGGAAAGTTTGATGGAAAGTCTGATCCATGATATCTTGTAGGATATTCATATCAAAGTAAAGCATATAGGGTTTACAATTTGGCAACTAAGAAAGTTGAAGAAAATGCTCATGTCAATTTATTAGAAAATAAACCCAATGTTCTAGGAATGGGATATGCTTGGATGTTTGATTTAGATTATCTAACTAACTCCATGGATCACTACTCTTTGCAAAAGGATTCTCAAACTAACAATGCAGGTGAGGAGTCAAGTGCAACTAATGCAGGTACTCAAGAAGATGTTTCTTCATCAGATGAAGATGTTCATATCTATGTGCCAAACATGCCTACTGTTACTCCTATGTCTTCAACTCCCAAGAAGCAAACCATGCCATCAAATGATGATCAAGCCTCCCAGGAGCTTCAGAGGCTTCAAGATCAAGAAAAGAATGCTACATCTGCTAATAAGCATTCAGGAGAAGAGTCTTTTGATTCACAACACTCAGCAGTACATAATATACCTAGCGGTACTTCATCTACAAGTACTGCTAAGTCAAAATCTGCTAAATCTGCTGACTCACTAGAAGAGATTTTGCAAGCATTGGACGATGAAGATTATATGCCAGTCCAGCTGAAGGAATCTTCTCCAAAGCTTCCTATGATGAGCAGGATGCAGTAACTGATTTCAACAATTTGGAAACAGAAATTCCAGTCAGTTCTATTCCCACTCATAAACTCAACAACAACCATCCTTCTACACAGATTATTGGTGATCCAAAATCTGCTGTACAAACCAGAAGACAACTGCAAACCAATATTAATACTCATGCACTAGTGAGTTATGTCAAACAACAGCCGAGAAAAAATCATAAAGATACTCAGCATTGTTTGTTTGCCTGTTTCTTATCCCAAGTAGAGCCCAAAAACATCTCTCAGGCTCTTGATGAAGAAAGTTGGGTAGATGCCATGCAAGAAGAATTAACACAATCTGAGCTACAAAAGGTTTGGATTCTTGTGGATCTTCCCTCAGGTAATAGAGTAATTGGTACTAGATGGGTCTTCAGGAACAAGAAGGATGAAAGAGGGGTTGTTGTGAGGAACAAGGCCAGACTTGTTGCTCAAGGCTATAGACAGGAAGAAGGGATAGACTATGATGAGGTTTTTGCACCAGTGGTAAGGATAGAAGCCATTAGGTTATTTTGGGCCTTTGCATCATATATGAGATTTATAGTCTATCAAATGGATGTGAAAAGTGCCTTTTTATATGGTACTATTTTAGAGGAGGTATATGTCTCACAACCTCCAGGTTTTGTAGATCCTAAATTCCCCAATAGAGTCTACAAAGTTATCAAAGCACTTTATGGTCTGCATCAAGCTCCAAGAGCCTGGTATGCAACTTTATCCAACTTTCCGTTAGAACATGGATATAGGAGAGGAACCATTGACAAAACTCTGTTCATCAAGAAAAATGCCAAAGACATCATTCTTGTTCAAGTCTATGTTGATGACATCATTTTTGGTTCTACCAAGAAGACATGGTGTGAAGAGTTTGAAGCTTTGATGAAAGGAAGATTTCAAATGAGTTCTATGGGAGAACTAACTTTCTTTTTAGGACTGCAAGTCAAACAAAGGAAAGATGGAATATTTATCAGCCAAGATAAATATGTTGCTGAAATCTTAAAGAAATTTTCGTGTATGGATACAAGGAATACAAGCACACCTTTTGAAGCCAAGAAATCTTTATCAAAAGATGAACATGGAGAAGATGTTGACATTCATCTCTATAGGTCAATGATTGGTTCATTGATGTATCTTACTGCTTCAAGACCAGATATAATGTTTGCTCTGTGTGCCTGTTCAAGATTCCAAGTTCATCCAAAGGTGTCACATCTATATGTTGTGAAGAAGATTTTTAAATATCTTAAAAGTCAACCTAATTTAGGATTATGGTATCCTAGAGATTCCACCTTTGAATTGGAAGCTTACTTAGATAGTGATTATGCTGGAGAAAATCATGATAGGAAATCCACAACAGGAGGTTGTCAATTCCTAGGCAGAAGACTCATATCATGGCAATGTAAGAAGCAAACCATTGTTGCTACTTCTACAACTGAAGCTGAATATGTAGCTGCTGCTCATTGCTGTGGACAAGTACTTTCGATTCAAAATCAATTGTTAGACTATGGGTTAAACTTCATGAACACCAAGATTTACATTGATAATGAAAGTACTCTATGCATTGTCAAGAATCCAGTATTTCACTCCAAGACTAAGCATATTGAAATAAGACATCACTTTATAAGAGATGCTTATGACAAAAAGCTTATTCAAGTCTTGAAGATTCATACAGACAACAATGTAGCTGATTTGTTGATCAAGGCATTTGATGCAAAGAGATTCAAATTCTTAGTGCCACACATTGGTATGCTCAACCAATAACATGCTGCATATGTTGAGGGGAGGTAATAGATGTACAAATTTTTATAATTTTTATTGTATAGTCTATGTTTTGTGTTTTTGATGTTATTGCAGGTTTATAGAAAAAGATAAAAGAGGTTACATGTCTAGTGGAAAGCATGAACTGGTCAAAATTGTGAGGTACCGTTGTCACTCCAAGTACCGCTAGCACAAAACCAAGTACCGCTTATGTTCCATGTACCGCTACATGTCCGTTGTACCGTTAAGGGTCTCTTTTGTAAATTTGGCGGTTTCTTCGCGCTTGGGTTTGTTATTTACTTAAATACTTACCACAATTGATTCACCTAATCTTTTATTTTTATCTCTTGATTCTATAACCTTCTCTCTAATCTTTCGATCATCAAAAATACTAATGGATGCTTTACAAGTAATCTCTAAGCATAATTTGGTTGCGAATCTTGCTACGAATGACGACTCTCTTGGTTTCCATGAGATGCTTGGTTTCCTATGTCGAAGTCATGTTCGCTTCGCACTCACTGTAAGTCTAGTTGTCTTTATACCCATTGTTGAACAATTTTGGGATACTGCTGTGTTAGGTACTCGTTTTGATCAACCTTGCATTAAGGCTAGGGTGAATCATAGGAATATATATGTCACTGAGGTACTGCTACGAGCAAGTTTGAGACTTAATGATGAAAATGGACTTAGTATGCTTAATAATACAGTGATTCATGATGGCCTTGCTGCCATGGGCTATGGAGGTGGTAGGGAAAGTCTTACTTTCTTTAAAGCATTATTTTCACCTCAATGGAAATTGCTTTTTCATGATATTATTCACTGTTTAATTTCAAAAAGTACATCTTTTGATCAAATACCTGTTGCGTTGGCATCTGTTGGTATTTGTCTAGCAAATAACAGGGTTTTTAATTTTTCAAATTAATTTTTGAAGGCATGACTAGGAATTTAGAAGGGACTAAGAAGTTTTAATATATCCTAGATTCATTCAGACTTTAGTTAGTGACCAAATACCTAACCTACCAGCATTAACTGGTACATGGGATGTTCCTTCATTCACAAAGAGAACTTTCTCTTTCTTGACCAAACAAGGCAATGCCTTTACAGGAAGAGTAACACCATTGTTTGCTCATATGTTAGCCCAACCTGCCAATCAAGAAGGTGAGGAACCTAGCAATGCTAGTGCTTCTCAGCAAACTCCTTCTCACGAGAGCTCCCACTCTCTAGAAATTCACAATCTTCTTCTCACAATGTTGGTGTTCCACCAAACACTGATGAGATGATCCACACACCTGCTGCTTCTATTGCTGCTAGTGGCTCACCACAAGCACAAGCACCACAGGTGGTGGATGTTACAAATTTAAATGCTTTGTGTACAAGTTTGTCCCAACAGGTACAAGTATTGCAGAAAGAAAAGCTTGTTCAAGACAAGAAAATTGATGATTTGGAAGCTAACCTACTCAAGTTAAGGAACAAAGTGTCATCTTGGATGAGGCAATATAGATCTGTTCAGAAAACTGCAATCAAGAAGCAAATATTCAGGAACCACAAGAAAAGGCAACTGAATGCAACCAAACAGGGGAGGAATAATGAAGAATAGGGAAGGAATAATGAAGAACAACCACCTTCTTCTGATAATAAAACAAGGATCTCTGGAAATGACATCAATTTTGAATTGGATGAAGATGTCATAAGGACTTATAAAGATAGAACTGGTTTAGAGACTGGTGTGGATGGACCTTTAGATATGGAGATTCAACAGCAAGACCCACAACCTACTCTAGAGGAACCACAAGTTCAAGAAATGTTGGTAACTCAGCCAGAGGAACCACAAGTTCAAGGAAAGTTGGTAAATCAACCAGAGGAGCCACAAGTTGTAGAAACATTGGCAACTCAGCCAGAACCATCAATTCAATCACCACTTCAAGCTAATTGGAGTGCTTTCTATGAGAAGTTAGAGGAAATTTCTATTCAGTTTCCTGCTCCATCACCACAAAGCAATAAATCAGATAAGACTGAAGAAGTGCAAGTTGATATGATGGCTTCTATAGAAGAAAAAGTATCTGGGGATACACAAGTGATTGAAGAAACAAGTGTGTCAAATAATGTTGAAGTCAACATTGTTAAAGATCCAAGTACTGCTAAGCCAACTAAGCTGACTACAAGTACTACTGACATTGTTGAAAACCCAAGTACTGCTAAGCCAACTAAGCCGATTGCAAGTACCGCTGGTGATCATTCTTCACTAAAAAGTCAAACTTCTTTTGGAGAAAATGAGACTTTAGCCCAATTGCTGCTTGATTTAAAAAAGAATTTAGTTGAGAAGACTAAGCAAGCAGAAGTGGAGAAAAAGACACAACAAGAAGTTCTTGCCACAAAGGATCAAATTCAAGGTAAGAAAGTTCAAGTTTCACACCCTACAAAAGGTATAGTCATTCAACAGTTAGCTAATGAAGAAGTATCTGCCAAGCTGAAGAAGAAGCTACCTAAGATAAATCCAAAGGATAAGGGGAAGAAGCAATTATTGTCAGAATCTGAAGATGAAAGTGATTCAGATGATGATATAAATAAAGTCATGTACAGATTTAATCAAATAGACCATGATGAGGAATTTGCTTATAGAATGCAAGCACAAATTCGTGAAAATGAATTGTAGGAAGAACTTGCAGCAAAGCAAGATTTGCTAGAAGCTAAAAGGATACAACAAGAATGGAACATACAAGAGTATGACAAGATTCGAGCTGAGATACATGCTAGTGAGATTCTTGCAGACTCATTGATAGCTGAAGAGAGAGATGCATATGATGAAGAAGAGAAATCAAAATTGATTGATGATCTGGTAAGGGAGCAACAAAGATTCTTTACTGAAAAGAGAAGGAAAGAAAAGATTAAGCCTCCAACTACTATGCATATTAGAAATCAGATGATGAACTTTCTAAAGAAAGTAAAAGGATTTACTCATATTCAGCTGGTCAAGAAGAATTTTGAAGAAATCAAGACTTTGTATGAGCAAAGTAAGAGGACTGAATTGAATTTTGTTGAGATTAGATCTGAAGCAGACAAGAAAGCTGTTGAAGAATTCAAGAAACATCTGCAACAACAAAGACAATTTGGTAGTACTCCTATAATTGAGCCAAGTACTGCTAAACCTACAAGTACATCTCCACCTATCAAGACCACTTATGTGAGGTAGAATAGAAAGGAGAAAGTAAGTTCAAGGGAGGAAGAGACTGCTCAAAGAATGAATACAGGAGTTGAAACTCAAGGTATTGCTCAGACTGAAAATGTACAAGAAGTACATACACATTCAACAGTACATACAACATTACATACTGAGGAAATGGTACATACAAGCTTGGAAGAGGGTTCAACAGAACTTGAGGGAATTTCCAAGATTGTTAAAAGGAAAAGATCAACAAAGCTAAAGAAGAAAGCTAAGAGAGCTAAAACTACAGCAGAAGATAGTGATGATGATGAGAGCTTAAGGAAGTACTTAAAGATTGTGAAATTTGAAGATCAATGTATTGATACAGATATTTTTGGAAAAAGAGAATCCATTGTTAAGTGGATTTACTCTACAGATCAAGGACTTGAAGCTCATGGAATTCAGAGAACTGATGGCACAACAAGAATATTCAGACTTTTGGAACATATTCTTTACATTCTTGACAGACAAGATATTCAAGATCTTTTAAGGTTAGTTCAAGAAGCTAGTGCAGGTAAAACTGAAGTATCACTATTATATAGGGAATTTATCTATGTATGAGCCACACAACTGTGATCAAGAAATGTTGAAGGTATTAGAGGATCAGGTTCCTAGTTACTGGAGATATTACAGGTCATGTGGATTACATATTTTGGATGTAGATGATGTTACATACTATATGCTGCAAGAGAAAACTTATCCCTTCAAAAGAAAATTGTTGGAAAGGATGTTAGAACAACAATTAGAAGTTACAGAAGAGTCTGTTGATGCTTTGGAATTGATCAGAATGGTTAAACAACAAATCAAGGATTTGAAAGATGAGGAAGAAGCTGAGAAAGAATCTTAAGTGTTTGACTTTCAGTCACACTTCATAAATGGTTCTCAGTTCACCATGTCTAACACACATAAGAACTGGCTAGTCCATAAGCAAAGGGTTTGTGGTAAAGACTTATCAAATTCGTTGAAAGCAGATAGTTTGCTAAAAACTATATGGTTCTAACTCACCTTGTTTCGAGACAAAGAGTTGGCTAGTCCTAGACAAACGATACTAGGTAAAGACTTCATCAAATCCGTTGATGGTTGACAATTTACAAAAAATTGTAAGGTTTTCATTACACCTTATTCTTTGTGAATAAAGTATTGGCTATTCCAGAGTGTACGGCTAACTGGTAAAGAATTTATCAAATCCGTTGATAGCTGGTGATTTGCTAAAAATCATGAAGCCAATACAAATTGGTGTTTGTTGTTAACTGTTTTATTTCAGGTATGAAGATTGCAGGCAAAGAAGTATTAAAATATAATACTTAGAAGGTTTTGTTATCATCAAATCAAGAGAAAGATTTATGATCAAGAGTTAAAGGACTAAACTCAAGAAGACAATAACTGATGCTATAAAGATGAATGAATGTTTAGAAGACACAAGAAGATCATAGTTTAAAGACAAAGATGATGCTCATAATGTTTGAAGATTATCTTATCAGAAGAAGATCTACATTTAAAGTGTTTGGCTACATTCAGTTGGATACAAATACAAATTACCAAGTTCAATCCAAGGATGAAGGAAAGACTGAAGACATTTATTTTTAATACATTGAGTACAAGAGAACAAGTTATCATTTCTTGTTTAGGGGAGGATTGTTGGGAATTATTTGTTAAGTGTCAAGTACCGTCAGTGTATTCCAAGTACTGTTAGTGTTATGTAAATACCGTTAGTGTTAACGCGGTACATAGTAAGTACTGCTACTTATAAAGTAAGTACTGCTATGATGATTAGGACGAATATATCTTTGTATAAGATATGTCATAGTTATAGTTAGAGTATATCTTATGTGATATACCTAAATAGTTAGAATATTGATAATATATCGTCAGTGATATAGTTATCTTTATAGAATATTCTAAGGTTTCTAGGGTTCCTTACTCTATAAAAGGAACATAGATACAATGTCTTTCATGTACCTCATTCAAGTCGATTAATAAGAGAATCGAATAGTTAAAAGTAAATCTGTTCTTCTGTGCTCTATAAGTTAGATTCCGCATAACTTATTTAGTGTTAGTAAGAGTGCTTAAAGTGTTTTAGTTTGATTACAAACTATTATACTAATTCTTAACAGAATATAGATCCAACCAAAGGGATCAACAGCTACTGTGGGTTTGGTTGAGGCGAACGTGAGAACATGGACTGTGATCAAGGGACTGTTAACTACTAAGTTTTTTCATGAGGAAGAGTTAGGTCAGTTGGAGGATGAGCTGACACATTTGGTGTTGAGAACAATATTGTCGCGTATACCAAGAGGTTTCCTGATTTGTGTTTGTTGTGTCCTGATGCTTTTGCTGATGATCGAAAGAATATGAAGCAGTATATCAGAGGTTTATATAGCAATATCAAAGGAGAGGCTACTTCGTCGAAACCTAAGACTTTTGATGAAGCTGTTCAAATGGCTCATGATTTGATGGACGTGAAGCTGCAAGATAGAAAGGATAGTATTGTTGAGGGGAATAAGAGAAAGTGGGAAGTTGCACACCCAAATCAAGGGCAGAATAGAGGAGGTTATCGGAACAACAATAACCAAGGACCTAACAGAAATCAGCAATACAACTTTAGAAGGAATGATGGTGTTCGTACAGCTACTGGAACCCAAGGTAACAAAGTGAACCCGAAGTGTGGTCGATGCAGTCTGTATCATATTGGAAATTGTCTACCTGCTTGCAACAAGCGTGGGAAGGCCAGACATAAAGCAACAGACTGTAGGAACAAGGGTGTGGCCACTAGAGCCAATGTTGTTAAGGTGGTTAATTTTTTTTATGTGGAGGCCGTGGACACAAGCAAGGGATAAGTCTGAGGGTTGGCGCTCGACAAGGAGGCAATGTTGCTGCTATTGCTGCTGGGACTGCTGCTCCAGCCTATGTCGTGGGAGATGATGAAAACCTCAAGGGCCGAATGTGGTGACTGGGACGTTCTTACTCGATGCTTGTTATGCTAGTGTGTTATTTGATTCTGTATCCGATAGAAGTTTTGTAGATGTTATATTTAGTCAGCTATTGGATAGAGAACCAATAAGATTAACAACTAGTTACAATGTGGTGTTAGCTGATTGTAAGATTGTTAGCACTAGTTCTATACTAAAAGGTTGTTCCTTGAAGTTAGGGAATTATGTGTTTAGTATTGATTTGATGCCCATAGAATTAGGATCTTTTGACGTGATTATTGGTACGGGCTGGTTAGTTGTGAATGGTGTAATAATTATTTGTGGAGAGAAATTAGTTTAGATACCACTACGGGATAGGGTATTGACTGTGAAGGGTAATGAATGTACTTCTTGTTTGACAGTTGTTTCGTGTTTGAAGATGATGAGGTATATGGAAGAGGGTTGTGATGTGTTTCTTGCTCAGATAACTAGTGATGGTGTAAATGAGAGGAAACTGGAAGATGTACATGTGATTAGACAGTATCCTGAAGTTTTTCTTAAAGATTGGTCGGGATTACCGCCGTATCGTAAATTTGAGTTCCGTATTGACTTAGTGTCGGGAGCTGCGCCTGTTGCTCGTGCACCATATCGTTTAGCGCCGTCTGAGATGAAGGAATTATCTGATCAATTTAAGGAATTGATGGATAAGGGATTTATTAGACCGAGTTCGTCGCCGTGGGGTGCTCCTGTTTTTTTTGTTAAGAAGAAAGATGGATGGTTTCGTATGTGTATTGATTATCGAGAACTTAACAAATTGACTGTCAAGAATCGGTATCCATTGCCGAGGATTGATGATTTGTTGGATCAGTTGCAAGGGTAAAGTGTATACTCGAAGATCGATGTGAGGTCTGAGTATCATCAACTGAGAGTTAGGGAAGAAGATATTCCTATAACAGCTTTTCGTACTCGATATGGACATTTTGAATTTCAAGTGATGCCTTTTGGATTAACGAATGCGCATGTCGTATTCATGGACTTGATGAATCGTATGTGTAAGCCGTATTTGGATGATTTTGTTATCGTATTCATTGATGATATTCTCATTTATTCCAAGAGTGAAGAAGAACATGAGAAGCATTTAAGGATAATTCTAGAATTGTTAAAGAAAGAAAAGTTGTATGCGAAGTTCTCTAAATGTGAGTTTGGTTTAAATTAGTGCAATTTCTGGGGTACGTGGTTGACAGTAAAGGTGTTCGCGTAGATCCTGCTAAGATTGAGGCAATCAAGGATTGGTCGGTACCAATGACGCCGACTGAAGTTCGCCAATTTCTTGGTCTAGCTAGGTATTATAGAAGGTTTATCGATAAGTTTTCACTAGTTGCTAAACCATTAACCAAGCTTACTGAAAATAATTGAGTGTTTGAATGGGGTTCAGAAAAGGAAGCTGCATTTAATACGCTAAAGGATAAATTGTGTTCTATGCCGATTTTGTCTTTGCTAGAAGGATCTAAAGATTTTGTAGTGTATTGTGACGCGTCTCATAAGGGACTTGGAGTTGTGTTAATGCAAAGGGAGAAAGTGATAGCTTATGCGTCAAGACAATTGAGGAAGCATGAAGAGAATTATACTACTCACGATTTAGAACTTGGAGCTGTGATTTTTGCTTTGAAGTTGTGGAGACACTACTTGTATGGAACCAAGTGTGTGGTTTTCACTGACCATAAGACTCTGCAACATATTTTGGATAAAAAGAATTGAATATGAGACAAAGGAGATGGGTAGAATTGTTGAGTGACTATGACTGCGAGATTCGTTATCACCCTAGTAAAGCGAATGTGGTAGCTGATGCACTTAGTAGAAACGAAAGAGATAACTCTTTAAGAGGTAGAGCTTTGGTAATGATGGAAAGTATTAATTTGACAGAAATGATATTGAAAGCCCAAGATAATGGTTTAATAGAAGAGAATGTTGAGGCAGAAAATCTGGGTAGAATGTTGAAACCATTGTTTATAGTAAGGCTGAATGAAATGAGATATTTTTAGAATAGGATTTGGTTACCATTGTGTCCGTCTGAGGAAGGTTCTTTAGGAGTGCGAGATTTAGTGATGAATGAATCTCATAAGTCCAAGTATTCAATACATCCTGGATCAGACAAGATGTATCAAGACCTTAAAAAAGTGTATTGGTGGCCGAATATTAAGGCACGTATAGCCGTGTATGTTAATAAGTCTTTAACCTGTGCGAAAGTGAAGTCTGAACATAAGAAGACGTATAGATTATTGGTGCAACCTGAAATTCCTGAGTGGAAATGGGAGAAAATTACTATGGATTATGTGACAGCGTTGCGAAGGACTTCTAGTGGTTGTGATATGAAAATGGGTCATTGTAGATAGATTGACTAAGTTTGCTCACTTTTAACCAATGAAGAAGACGGATAGTATAGAAAGATTGACGATAGTGTATGTGAAGGAGATTGTTTGTCGACATGGTGTGCCTTTGTCGATAATTTCAGATTGTGATAGTAGGTTTACCTCAGAATTTTGGAAATCTCTACAGAAAGCAATGGGAACAGAATTAAGTTTGAGTACAGCATATCATCTGGAGACTCATGGACAAAGTGAAAGAACGATTAGAACATTATAGGATATGCTTCGAGCGTGTGTGATTGACTTTGGAAATAGTTGGGATAGTCATTTGCCATTGGTTGAATTTTCGTACAATAATAGTTATCATGCTAGTATTAAAGCCGCACAATTTGAAGCTTTGTATGGACGTAAGTGTAGATCTCCAATTTGTTGGAGTGATATAGGAGAAAGTCAATTGACTGGACCGGATATGATTTTTGAGACGACTGAAAAGATTGTGCAAATTAAGAAGCGTTTGTTATCTGTCAGAAGTAGACAAAAGAGTTATGCTGATATAGAAGGAAATCGTTAGAATTTGAAGTAGGAGACATGGTTATGCTGAAAGTATCGCAATGGAAGGGAGTGATTCGTTTTGGAAAGAGAGGAAAGTTGAGCCCGAGATATCTTGGACCATTTAAGATTATTCAAAGGATTGGATTGGTTGCTTATAAGTTATAGTTGTCGGATGAACTTAGGGCTATTCATAACACTTTTCATGTGTCTAATCTGAAGAAGTGTTTAGCAGAAAGGGATTTGGTGATTCCATTGGAGGAAATTCAACTTAATGATAAGTTGAATTTTATAGAGGAATCTGTAGAGATTATGGATAGGGAAGTTAAGAAATTGAAGCATAGTAGGATTCTGATTGTGAAAGTGAGATGGAATTCTAGACGTGGACCTGAGTTTATCTGGGAACATGAGGACTTCTTTAAGGATAAGTATCTTAATTTGTTTTGAGAGGGGTAAGCGCTGAGACGTCGCTCTCTTTAAGAAGGAGGGGATGTGATAACCTTAAACCAAGGTCATTGCCTAATCTTATTTTACGACTATTTTTGAAAATTCTGATGAGCTTGAATGATTTTTGTTTTTGAAGGTTTAAGTTTAAACAGATGTTAGGAGACCTATATTTTATCTTTAATTAGTATAAGGAGTATTAGCAAGCGTGATGTCGACGGATGCCCAATATTTTATGTTTTATTGCCGGTTGTTCGATGTTTGTCGTTTTCAATGTTTTATTTTAATGATGTGTTAAGTCGAGTCGAGAGACGATATTATTATATTTGAGATACGTTTTAACTTTTGAGAAGTATTTTTATGAAACCCGAGTCTCGTGAATATTTTCAAAATTGACTAATAGTAATTTTCCGCTTTTTAGATAACTATTTTAATTTTGGACCAAAACTATAACAAATTTGCAAAACTAGCCCTTGGACCATCATATAAAAGGCCATTTTTCACCAACTTTTCTCATAGTAACATAGTTAACAAAAAAAATCATCACCCTCCTCATCTTTCTTTTTTAGTCGTCACCTACACCACTACCTAAACATAATTTTAATTCAAAATTTACTTTGATCTAAGCTAAAATAAAACAAGACCCTATCTTAGAATTTGAAGGAGATTCTGTTGGTACTAACTTTAGCAACATGCATGAAGTTTGAATTTTTGGTTAAGAATTAGGGTTGGTAGGTTAGATGGATGATCATGCATGTGTTATTTGATATGATCAAGTGATGATCATGTTGTTTTTACTAAAAACTTGTTTTTTATTTTTGGGTTTTTAATTTGAAGATTGATACAAGTATTTCGGTTAGGATATGTTGTTATTATGGGCTTAGGATGATGATAAAAGTGGTTGAATTTGATCAAAATCTGATTTCATGTAAGATTTTAAAGGGTAATTTAGGGCAGTGGGTAAAAGGTTGTTTTTGGATGCCTTATGTTTTGCAAATGTTTAAACTAATTAGATAGAGTTATGGAGATTTTGGTTATCTTCGTTTTGGCGTAAAGTAGAGCATCTAGCTCCAAACGAGCGATAAGTTATGATAATTTGATTATTCGTGTACCGGGAGACGAGTACCGGCACAATATGTAGTTGTTGTCGATATTTAGATCGAATCTCAGGGACTATAGAATGAGTTTTGAAATGAGTCAAGGACTGATATAAAAGTTCAAACCCTAGATTTTGAGTCTATATTCAAACCTAAGTGTCGGTTTTGTAAATGGAGTCGTTTATAGAAGTTAAAATGGTTGTATGAGTCGATGACGTGAAACTGTCCGGTTTTTGTGAAACAAAGATGTGTCGGGCAGGGGGTCTTAGAAGTAAAATCATTTGATAAACTTTTTGGAGGAGTTTCTATAGATAGTAAGTGAGTACCTCAAGTAAATTTGTAGAAGAGTATAATAGTATCACTTGTATCGTTTTCTTTGAAGTTTGTCGTGATTTTATGATTTTTAGTTTGATGTTCTTATGTATGGTTTATTACTCGAGTCTATTATTAATGAACGCGCCTTGTTTGATAGGTTGTGGTTCTCGTGTTTGAAGTGCATCACTTATCATCAACGATCATCTTACTAGGTCTCTTATGCTAAGGTGAGTATGTAGCCTCACTTTTCATGGTAGCTACTAAATGTTTTAATACCCGCGAGGGGGATACTTGCTATTTGAAAATAAATGAACACAAGTCATGATTAATTGTTTGGAACCAAATGTTGCCTATGTTCCCTTGAATTGTATTGAGTACCTTGTTGCTAAAGACCCTAATTTCATGAACCGTTGACTATGTTCTGACTTGATGTTGTGAGTTGGGAATAGCCGCTTATTCAAATGATAGTACTATTTGGTTAACCACCCTATCTGAGACCAGGGCATTATGTTGAGTAACCTCTGGTAAGGATAATTTACGAGAATGAGATTTGGGTATATATCTAGCAACTAATACCCTAGAGGGGCCACGGTTTTATCTAGTCATGCTGGCATGTGGCGTGGGTGACTGATTGGTTAAGGGGTCGGTGTCATGAGCTTAAATACAATTGTATATCTTCGGTTATAAGATGAGTTTCCTTGATATAGATTGTGTGCACGACAATTCTATAAAATGATTATGATTAATTTTCTTCTTGTGTTCAAATGTGATTTGTTAAACCTATGGACTCGCTCAACATTCTTGTTGACTCGTTTAAGCATGTGTTTCAGGTAATCGAAGGTGATTGATGGCGGAGCATTGCTGTGGATGTTGTGGGTTGGCTTTTGAAGTGTTATGGTCTAAAAAAATTTCTATCCTTTTACTGTTGAACAATTTGTCTAATGTTTATGTACTGTACTAAAACTTGTTGGTTTGATGGTCAAGATCCGTGGGGACTAAATGCTTTACTCTGGTGTTGTTTTAGTATATTATGGGATGAAAATTATGTTTTAGACAATGTGTGAAATTTTATTTATATTCTATGTGCAAACGTCTCTTTTGAGTTGTTAGATATACCTTGTGTGATGATACTTGTGTTTAGCACCCAATTGTGTATTTTCGCTGCGCAATGTGAATTGGGGTGTTAATGATTGGTAATCAGAGCTACAAGTTATAGAGAACTAGGTCGATTTTGAAAATTGTCCTAAACTATAACTTTGGTGTCAAAAGTACTTATTTTTCAAAAGCACACAACTTCTTTGCAACGCTCCGGTAAGATCGCTTTTAGTTTTGTTTTGTATTATAGATTTACCCCTCAGAACTAAAATGAATTCTCGAGTATTTATTAAGTAAATACTACGATATTATATTGATGTGATTGAAACTGCGCTGAGTGCTTGTCGTTATCATATTTTATTTTTGCGAGCATTGCATAAACATCATTTTCATTGCATTGGATACCATGGGTTACGTATAACATTTGCAATGCATGAGATTGCATTTATAATTTTTAACAATGACCTTAAGTATCCTTGAACCCCTATAATTATAGAAAAATGGCTGATATACCACTTGATTATGATTGGATTGAGATGAATGATATAGTAGGAGATAGGGAAGTAGATAATTTTGGTGCTAGTGATGATGATGAGCCATATAAATATTTGGATGATGGGATTTCTCTGGATGTAGTAGGACAGAATGAGCCCAAAGTGATTCAAGGTAGTTATGTGCCGAAAGCTAATATGGTGCCACCGACTGTTCAAAGTTGTCAGTGACCAATTGTATGTTCTTCTATGCCTACATGTGATGCTTACTTGAGTAGTTTAACTAGGGTTTCTCGTGTTAGAAATGATTTCTCTGTTGAATCAAGCAACGCTGCTAGTGCTTGATCTATCCATGATGACATAGCTAAGGTGTACTGTCCAGGTCCCAGGTCTTATGAAGATATTTATTGGTTTCTTAAAAAGTTTGATAGGTCTTTTTTTGAAAGTTATGTAGTTGAAACCCGTTAGTTAGTTCGTTAACTTGGCCTTTAGTTTTACATTGTTGGTCCCTTAGCTAACTATCATCATATCATCATCATCTTCAATGTACCACCATCCAAAATCATAACCTTAAACCCAGAAAATCATAACCCAAAAACCCAGAAAATCAAAACACAAAAACCGAGAAATGGTTTGACTGTTATCTTCTTTCACATTTCTGATGGTGTCTGACAGTTTGACTTGCAGAGCTATACTCTTTCCAGGGAGGGTCTTGACTGTTATCGGCATAAATCCCTTTGATTTACCCAAAAGTGTCAGGACAGATCCATCCTTGATGTAAAAGTCAATAAGGGTACTATTGTCATTAAGAACCATATCAATCAAACCACATTGAACATCCTTGATGTAAAAGTCATACTTGATGTAAAAGTCAGTTAAGGGACAGATCCATCCTTGATGTAAATGGTGGTACATTGATTTAAGGTTTTGATTTTCTTGGATGTATGTGGCTATAAGTAAATAAAAGTTTTTATTTTCTTGGATGTATGTGGCTGTAAGTAAACTGGGTACCACCATTTACATCAGTGCCCTAGTGTTTCCCATCTTTGGATGTATGTGGCTGTAAGTAAATAAAAGTCTAATGTTTTTTTCTTCTTACAATTGTCATAACACTATTTATCACATGTTCTTAGTTTAAGGTTATGATTTTTTGGTTATAAGGTTATGATTTTGGATGATGATGGTGGTACATTGAAGATGATGATGATATGATGATAGTTAGTGATAGGTGTGTAAACACCCATCCTTTCTACCACTTAATTACAATAATAACCGAGCCAAAACGTGTATTATATGTCTTTTATGTCGGAATTATGCGTGGTTTGTGTTTTTGTTGTGATTTAGGACGAAAAGGTGAAAAGTGGAGAAAACACAGACAAACACGGGCATTTACGGACTTTTATTGAAGAAAAAGATGAAAGACGAAGTCGAGAAGTCAAGAGTGCAAAAATAACGGAAGTCCAAGACCAATTCTGAAGATTTATCGAAGAAAAAGTCAAAAGACGGAAGTTTATCAAAAGCCGAAGAACTCAAGTCTATTTCATTGAAGAATTTAAAGACGAGTTCAAAGAAATCCCAAGCCAAAAAGTCCTTAAAGTCCAAGTTTAAAGAAGATTAGAAGAAAAGGACTAAGCATGCAATTAATGAAGATTAAAAGAAGGAGGGACTTAATCTCGCAATTAAGAGAAAAGGAAAGAGGGGAGGAAGCTTCCTTAATCCTCCCCTATAAATAGTCATTAGTTGTTAATTTTCTTTCTTGTTGGCTAAGTGTGACAATTAGTCTTCCATTTTCTTTACCTTGTCATTTAAATACTTGTCAATTTAATTACCTTGTCTTGCACCTTAAATTCATTTAATTTCAAGTAAGTTTTCATTTAATTATTGTCAATCTTTACTTTATTTTGTCAATATCTTATCTACCTTTCTAAATCTTTGATTTTTATGTTTATGTTTGTGTTCATGTTCATGCTTTTATTTTGATCCAAGTGATTTTTGATTATTATGGTTAAATTTGTTAGTTTTGTTGATTTAAATTGTTTGTTTATGATTATTAGTTGTTTCGTTATTAGTTTATTTAAATCGTTTGTGTTGATTTTGGTTTAATCTGTGATATATCTCTTGTTTCTGTGATTCCCTTGTTCTTCGGGGTGTTTGTTTGTGTTTCTGTATTCCCAGGGAAAAGTTCTGAGCCAAGGCAAGAGAGGAGTGTTCATTCGGAAGTCTGAAGTTCCGAACCAAGGGGTTTCATCCGGAACATTCAAAGTTCCGGATCAAGAGTGTTCATTCGGAACTCCAAAAGTTCCGAGTCAAATACTTCCGAACGAAAGTCCGACTCAAGCATGTGTTCATTCGGAACTTAAAAGTTCCGGATCAATATACTTCATTCGGAACTCAAAAAGTTCCGGATCAAGGAGATTCATTCAGAACTCGAAAGTTCCGAACCAAGGGCAAAAGTTCCGGATCAAGAGTGTTCATTCGGAACTCCAAAAGTTCCGAGTCAATACCTTCATTCGGAACTTAAAAAGTTCTGGATCAAGCAATTCATTCGGAACTTTAAAAGTTCCGGATCAATACTTCCGGACGAACTTCCAGATCAACACCAAACTTCCGACTCAATGTATCTTCATTCGGAACATTAAAAGTTCCGAATCAAGGCTGTTGGGGATTGGGAACTTCCGACTCAAGACTGCTTCATTCGGAACTCAAAACGTTTCGAGTCAAGCCAGTTCATTCGGAAGTTTTGAACTTCCGAATCAAGGGTTCTGTAAGGTTTTTCTTTTTAAGTTCTGTTTTTTATTTTTAAGCTTTATTTTTCCCGCCTTTTATTTTTTATTGCACTTTAAGGTTATTTGTCTTAGATTTATTTTAGCCTTGCCTTAGTTTAAGTTTTAGTCGCGTTTTAAGATTGCCTTAGATAGATTTAAGTTTACGTCATTCACTTTAGTGCCCTTTAATTTTAGTCAAGCTTTTAAATTCTTGCACAATTATTTTAATAAGACTTAGATTTACTTTAATTGCACTTTTACTTTAAAAGTTTTGCACTTTTATTTAAAAACAACGACACAACTATTTGTTTCACCAAAGAACGACTGAGTCACATAGAGAGCCTAGATCAATTCGATTAGACCAGAACAACGAACTTTAATTTCTTACTAGGTAAAAACCCAGTTATCAGTTAGCTAAGGGACAGTAAAGTAAAACTAAAGGCCAAGTTAACGAAATAACTAACGGTTCCATTAAGTCAAAGGTAAATTCAAATGTTTGACCAACATCCTACGTGGCCAGTGTGATTTTCGAACATAAAAAAGTTCAGTGGACATAATGGATTATTTTAGAAAGTAGATTATGTATTTATAACTATTACCCTAAATTAAATACAGGCAATGATGCACATATTTTACCCTTTCCTTTGAAATGATAATGTCGGTCCTATGGCAGGACCAGAAAGTGTTATGTATAGTTCCCAAGAACATGAGAGATATCTTGGGACGTTTAATGGTAAGAAGACTAAAGGAATGTGGCATGGAAATATGAGAATGAAAGATTGTTTCTAATGTGATGCTACTTATTCACCTTAATGTGTAACTATTAAGGGTGATAAAAGACTTGCATAATTATTCACTTTGATTGTAAGTCTGTAACAACTATGGATATGAAGAGAGTCAGTTAACTAATGTAAACGCGGATGTATTAATTAGACAAAACTCATTCCAAACCTCTACAATTAAAAGCATGCACACTCCACACTAAATGATTCAAACTAGATTTTTAAATATATTTATATATATAAGATGCTCATTAGATAGATTTAATTAGATGGAAAGCACCTTGCAGACGATTCGCTATGTAAACTAAGAAACAATGGTAAGTTATTTAACCGGATTTTTATTCACATAAAGTTTTGACTCTATATTGTGTAAATGATACAATTTATGAACAAGCATACCAATCAAAAACCGCAACACGAAATACTATTTTATTTTGTATCATGCAGAAATACTAATAGCATTTAGCGTACCTGGAAATGGCTATTTAAATTTTAAGTCACACTTTTAATCTAAGCCATACAATCAGCGAAAATATAAGAATTTTGGATATCTAAAGTTTCGTAGAATTATTTTAAATATATTCGAATATCTAAATTAGGTATTCATATGTTTTGGATTTTTAGGAAACTATATGAGGTCTAAAGTGATAATTTATACTTCCTTATTCTGAGTCATTTCGAATAAAATTTTAGGATATCTGAATATTTACATTTTTTCAATAGTGATCCTTATAAAGTAATATTATTAGTTATGCCATTTTAAGATGGGGACGTGATGAATATCAAGTCTTTTTTGGTGATAAATTGTGATTTCATGCCGTGACGATTATCAATTAACCGATTAGTGACTATCTCAAGGCAATATACTCAACTATTATAAGGAGTAAAACTAGTTGTAAGTTTCGTACACGCACAAGTTTACAAATAAATCAAATTTAATTTAAAATTTTAGTTTAATATAGGGTAAAAGATATTTTTAGTTAATATTTGGTAATTGTAATATTATTAGGTTATAAAGTGTAGGGGTATTTGTTAACTTTTAAAAATTATTAAAAAAATATGCAAAATTATAATTTTCACTTAACAACATCTAACGTATTTAAAATTTAATCACTAAAGTTATGTTTATTACCTCTCTTTTTTATGTTTTTCTCAAAAATTAGGCACCTATAATTTTATATCTTTTTTTCTCTTTCAACTTTCTCGATAAATTTTTAAAAAAAAATTACCAAATAAGAAATTTTTAATTTTTAAAAAAAATAAAATTAAAAGATTATTTTTTATTAAATAAGTATTCTTTTTTGGGACCTGGGACCATCACTTGAACTCAATCAAAGAGAAGAGTCAAGCAAGTCAAACGCAAACAACCAATTCTTGTACACCATACACACAAAACACCAATCTCCAAAACCACTAAGTGACTAAAATAAGTCAACTCGGTGTGTATCCATATTACACGTTATACAATAGCTCCTGACTGCTAGGTCTTACCAACAAAAACTTCAATACTTTATCAACAAAACCCTAACATAGAGTTTTGTTTAATTTGTTCCACCAAAGAGGGAGTGACCAAATATCATAGGTGATTCGAAGGTTAGGGGATCATAAATAATAAGGCTTAGGACCCTCGTTATATATAGAGTCAAACCCTAGCAAGATAACTTCCATAGAAAGATATCCTAGATTATTCGTTGAAGTTACCTTGTTTCTTTTTCTCCTCTTATCTCCATATCATTTCAATGAAGTAACATCTCTGACTCTTATGTCACATGCTAAGGATACATATATAACTGAACCAAGTCCCATCGCGCCCAGAAGCATCACTAATTTGCAATTTTTATCTTCATGAAACAAATATAAAATTGTTATTATGCTTAATAATTTGTTATAAGTTAAGAGTAGTGATACACATGTCTAGTAAATGAACCCGATTTTTTATATCCACTAATCACATTTGTAGGTTTATTATTAGGGCTACTAAAAGTTGTTTTTTTCTTTTTTTAGTAAAAAACTAAAAATGGTTGCTTGATGAGACTGCTTTTATACATAGTCTCATCTTCCAAATAGGGCTTAAAATGCATTAAATATCATCAAAATACCCATATATATGCTTGTGTTTGCTACTTGTGTATTTTAGGTACGGATATTGAGAAAATGACAAAAGATCACAAGAATCATGCATAAACGAACACGGGAAACGAAGCCGCACAATGAACCAAGCCCTAATAAAGACTTTCCCAAGATCAACCCTTGAAGATTTGAAGAATTATGAAGAAGGGTCCTCCAATATAGAAGAATTGACACTTTATACCCTTGTGTCCTCATAATTACAAGTTTGGTCCCTTAAGTTTGTCAAAATTACAAAAAGGGCCCTCCACTTTGAAGATTTGGCAAGTTTAGCCCCTCAACAAAGCTAAATTGTCAACCAATATCATCCACAAAGTCAAATACATTATGAAGTCCTTCAAAGTACAAGAAATGACAAGTTTGGTCCTTTGAAAATCTCAAAATTACAAAAAGGACCCTCAACTTTCAACATTTGGCAAAAATGGTCCCTCAATCATCAAGACTTGGCAATTTCAGTCCTCCAAAATGTCAATTATACAAGTCTAGACCATTATCATTGAAGAAAATACCAAACCAGTCCTTCAAGAATGCAAAAATGGCAAGAAATACCCCTGAAAATACTTTGGAAAAGTATTTGGGGCAAAAGTGTGAAAATGGAAACTCAAATTACAAAGGGATCCGGATTTTAGTGTGCTATTTACAACATGACAGGATTTGCAAAGAGGAAGGGTTATCTCTGGCCAGACAAGAAAGATACATAGGCCAGTAATAGCTTGACACGTGCCCCACTAAATCAAACCTACCAATCACCACACTTCCTGGCGCCACATCACCAATCCACTCACCCCATTTAACTAATTAACTATTTAGTTAGTTAATAATGGCGCCTAACACATTTTTAAAACCTTAAACAGATCAAACGGCTTGTTCTTCATGTTCTTAACAAAATTGGGCTTTTGTTATTTACTCAAAATTAGACCTTAATTGTTTCCAGAATTATGATTAAGGTTATTGTTAACTAATCCCAACCTTAATATATGCCACCTCATCAACCAAGGGTGCACATGAAAGGTGCCCTGCTACACCTTTGAGCATGAAGACAAAACCATGGCAGGGAATCTACAGCTCACAATCTAGCTTTCATCCTAAGCAAAATATGGACCCTTTGATCAACTTTTCACCTTGGACACCTCACACAAACGTCCAAGAATCAGTCACATGAATCAAATGAGTTCAAATTCAAGAGGGCATTTTGGGGACTTCAGCAACATTAGGGAAACGTTTTTATGCTTTCTAGTAGCTCATGTATGCCTATATAAAGGCATAGGGTTCCAACATTTAGACTTTGCTTTTGACTTTTCCTTGTTCAAGTTTCTGTAAATCCCATTTCTAAGTTTAATTAAATTGAGTAATTGGCCAATCTTTGTTACTGCTTTCTATTTTTATATGCTTGTTAGTTCTTGAAGTTTAAAACCTGTTTTCAAAAGAGGAGTGTGCAAAAGTTTGCACATTTTCTCATTTTCTTGATATTTTTCTAAGTCTTGTTCCAATCTTGGAATTCTTGGGCTATAGGGCTGATCATAGCATCCTAACTGAGTTGGTTAAGGTGTGGTGAGGCTTATAACTTGGGGATAATCAAGTGTGGGGTAACAAGTTTGCATCAATCAAGATTTTCAAAGTTTCTGATTTTCATGTTATTGTGCCTTAACCTTGTTCAATCTTAGCAGGCTTATTGTGGAAGCTTGTGCTTGTTCTTGCTAGCACATAAGCTCAAAATTCGTGGGTGTGGATGTACATCCATGAGGTTTGCATACTTAATCTCAAAATCTGCTTAAATTGTGATTTTTGGTGATATTTGTATGAAACTTGTGTTCTTGTGAATTTTGTGGCTTAAATCTGCTTATCTTACTTGTTTTAGTGTTAATTGATGATTGGTTGGCTTGAACTCTCATTTTGCCTTTGAAAAATTTGATTTGGAAAAGTTAAAGGGGTGTTTGGGTCTACTGGTTTGTACTTGCAACTTGTTATTGTGTTGTTAGTTTGTGTGGTTTATGCTTGATATATGTTATACCTTTGTTTGAGAGTGTTTTGCTGCAAGTTTCTGAGTTTGAAACCTTGAATTAAACAAATTGCTATATCTTGTTGAGTTGACTGTTTTTTGACCTAAAATTTTGGGAAAACCTAGAGTTTATGCATGTTTAGGGATAAAAGCTGTTAAAACATCATCAATATAACCTATTTGATAGATTTGAAGTGTTGAAATTGGCTTGTGTGTCAAATACATCAGCAAAAGTAAAAATTGCATGTGTTAGTGTTCATCAGTAACTTTCATTGCTTGAATCTTGCTTAATTCTTTGAACCATTGCATGAAACCTGTTTAGACTTGCTTATTGGAGTTTATAATAGCTTGTGTGTGCATTTGGTTGAATTTGGCTGGCTGATTATTGCTAAAACTGCTTATTTGTGCTCAACTGCTTATTGTTCATGTCTGTATCATGTCTGATGATTAATTGATTAAACTGTATCAATTGGGTGTTAGTGATTGTGTTATTTTGATTGTGATTGACTCCTTTTGATCCAAAGATCAATTGGGTGCCTTTGTGTAATCTGAATCCAAGAAAAAGTCACTAAAGACAAAAAGTCAAAATAGTCAAGCAGTGGAAAAAGTTTCCACTGCTCAACATCCAAAACTAGCCCCCGCTAGTGCAATTTTGTCATCAGCTTATCAATAAGCTATTCTAGCTTATTCTGACTTGCAACAACTTATTTTTTGTAATAGGTCTTCATTATTTGACCCATTTAAGTAGACTGGAGCTTATTGGACTTTGACTTTGACTTTTTACTAGAAAACCAACTACTTTGACTTTTAACATAAGTGCTTATTTGACTTTACAGCTTATTGAGTGTGCTTATTGGGTAGGTTTTTGATTATTAAGCTTAGTTTTGTCATAAGAAACATTTTGCAACTTGAATCAGCTTCTAAGGTGGTCTAGATCACAAAACGACTATTTTGTCGTTTTGTGAATAAGTTTGTGAACTGTTTCTGGCTTATTAAGTGGACTTATTTGAAATTTCTTTTTGCAAAACGTTTTCTTACCTCAAAAGAATGATGTGTGTCAAATTTCAGCTTATGGCACAAGTTTATGGCTTAATGGGCCAAAAAGCCCATTAAGAATAAGCTTGGTGCTTATTAAGTTGTGATAAGCTACATTTCAGCTTTTGGGCCTTTGAAATTTTTTGTTCAGAATCAAATTTTAAGCTAAACTGGAAGTTTTGGGCTTATTTGGTGGACTTTAGATTTTTGGGCCTCTTTTAGCCCATTAAGTGGACTGTTTTGGGTTTAGCCCATTTTCTAGGCCCAATAGGGGTATTTGGGTAATTTCACTTTCATTTCTGAGTTATTTAGGTTAAATTAAGCTAGTTTGCAAGTTTTTAGAATTTTTTATAATTTTTGGTTTTTGAATATTATTTTAATATTATTTTATTATTAAAAATTAAAAGTTTGATTTTCTAAGTTTTTATATTTTTCCTAGGTTCTAAACACTTAATTAGGATTTTTGCAACTTTCCAAATATTTTTTAGGTCTTTTAATTATTTTCTAAATTTAATTTAATTTTTAATTGATTTTAGGAGTTTTTAATTGCTTAAAAATAGTTTTAGTTGGTTTTAAAATTTTGAAAAATAGTTTTTAGCTTAATTAGAGTATTTTTGAGGTTTACAAACTTTAAAATCTTGTTTAGGGCTTTTTAATAATTAATTTTGATTTTTAGGGCTTTAATTAGCATTAAAAAGTCATTATCTAATTAATTAAAAGGTTTTTGCAAGTTTTGATTTTTTGTAAACTCTTAGAATATTATTAAGGATTTTTGGTGATTTTTAGGAATTTTAAGGTTAAAATTTTAATTTTGGTACTTTTTACGACTTTACGTGTACACCTTTCTAGACTTAGTGTAAACCGTCTTCATAACCGTCATTCTCTTCTAATCCCTTTTATATTTTCCTTTATCAAATATAATCACAAATTAAACCATATCATTACACACATAACACACTAGCCTCCTTGAGAACGAACTCACTTTTAGGGTCATTCACACACGGTTTTCCTAAATCGTCGTGCTCACTTACCCTATTTGTTGCTCTTTTCCTAAAGGGTATACAAAAAATCAACTATCATTTTGGCGCCGCTGCCGGGGAGGCGTGTTGTGTTTTGATTTGGCATTGTTGTTTTTATACTAACCATAATTAGTATTTGTATTAGTAGCACTCTACTAATACGTATTATCGGTTTTCAGTTTTTGTGTGAATATTATTAATATATTGTATACGTAGAACAATAAATTCACAAGTACTCCAAATAGGTGAGAAATCACAACCTTGACTTGGGAGGTCATTACCCAATCATTGTATTCGAATCTCAAACAAAAAAAAAAGGCAAAAACACATAAATACTTTCGTGAAGCTTAATCTTGAAAATACAAACTATAAGGTGGGTATAAGGCGGATATTATAAAATATATCCTAAAGAAAAAGGCTCTTAAGTGCTTCGCGCCGCCTTGTTTCCCCGCTTGCTTGTGAGTATTTGATTGTGAGAGCTAATCGAGGGTTTTGCCGCCCAAAGTATTATTAAGTATCATATATATTATCTTGGTTTTCATTGATTAAACCCTCTTGAACGTTTTGGTGTTCCACCAACGTTCTAAAGTCATCGAAGGCGTTCACTTCATGTGATCGTTTTCATTCCTTGAGGCTTCTTTAATCAAGAGATTTGATTAAGGAGGAGATTTGTAGATTTGAGTCTACTTAATACATTTCACCAATTTCCAAAAAGGTTAATACAATCAAAAACCACAAAAAAATTTGAAAAATACAAAACACCAAAAAGAATCTTCTTTGCTCGTTCCCTCGTTGTACGTGACGTTTATGCTAACTCGAAATCAAGCAAGACGTGCACGTAAACAAAAGAACAAAACTCCCACTCCCAACAATTCTAGTGAGGAGTCTCCAATTGACGAACCTATTGTAAGAGAAGCACCAACCATGGCGAATCGAACTATGATGGAGTTACTTCAAGCACCCACCGAGGGTTATGGAGAGGCTATTTTGATTCCCGCTATCCTTGCGGAGAATTTTGAGGTGAAAACGGGTTTGTTGTCGATGATCCAAAACAACAAATTCCGTGGTGATGAGAAGGACAATCCCCACAACCATATCTGCCAATTAAATCGTCTTACCGCTACTTGCAAGTTTAAGGATGTCTCGAATGACTCGATTAAGATGATGCTTTTTCCGTATTCCTTAGCGGGGCCCGCTAAAATTCGGTTAGAGAAAGAGACACCCAATTCTATATTGACGTGGAAGGATCTCGTTTCTAAGTTTGTGAACCAATTTTTTCCGCCCTCTAAGACTACGCACTTGAAAAACGATATTTCAAAGTTTTCACAAGAAGTTAATGAAAGTTTTTCAACGGCTTGGAATAGGTTTAAGGAAATGTTACATGAATATCCTCATTACGGTTTTTCCGATTTGCATCAAATTGACACGTTTTACAATGGACTTAATGATCATGAGAGGGATTATTTAAATGCTGCCGCGGGTGGTAATTTTTTGTGTAAAACGGTTGTGGAAGCTTTGGTGATAATTGAAAATAGATCTAAGGTGTATAGTCCTCGTAGCACGTCTAGTGTTCGTAAGGCTTCGTCTTCGACTTCACCTTCTTTGTCTACTACCATCGATGCTTGCCAAATTGAGGCGAACTTGGAAAACAAGATTTTTGATAAGTTGAAAGGACTTTTGATTGAGTTTAAAGTTGGTGAACAAAGTGCTCCCACTACGGCTAAAGCGGTTGAGGTTTCTTGCATGTATTGTGGTGGAGGTCATGATTTCTCCGAGTGCATTACCAATGGTGGTTACACTTCGAGTGCCTTCGCGGCCACGGGAAATTACAACCAAAACGGTCAAGTTTCGCGCTCTAATCAAATGACTCCACCGGGTTTTGGTTCAAATCAAAATGCTAACAACAATTATCGCAACAATCAAGTTGGTTTCAAAAACAATTACAACAAGGAAAACTATGGGAATCAAGGGGCTAATAATCAAGTTTCAAACAAAAATGATTTTCAAAATAACAACAAAAGTTTGCAAACGTTGAAAGATCTTCCAAGTGAGTTTGTTGAATATGCTAGTGGGAATGATGCTAGGTTTGACAATATTCATAGAGAAATCATTAGCCTAAGATCCGAGTTTAAGAACGACTTGAAGAAAGAGTTGAAAAATGAGTTAGCTAATGAACTTAAAATCCACACCAACAAGATGGAAGGAAATGTCACTAGGTTGCAACAAAACCAACAAAAGATGGAACAAGGGCAACATGAGATTAAACAAGAAATGATTAAGGCTGAGAAAAGGCAAACCGAGGCCGTATTGAGGAAATCTAATTTTGAAGATAAAATCTTGTCTATGTTTGAGGCAATAATGTGTAAACCATCTTCGAGTGGTCTTCCTAGCAACACCATATCCAACCCTAAGGGTGAGATGAAAGTGATTACCACACGTAGTGGTAAGACACTTAAGGAACCGACTCCTCAACCAATTGCTCCTATGGAGGAAGCAATTGAGGAAGAACCCGAGGTGGTGGTCCAAAAGGAGCATGTCCCAATCCCACGAAGTATCGCTCATGCCACACCTACGGTTGACCCATTACCATCATTGGAACCCGAGATTCCAAAGGTTATGCCTACTATGCCTCAACCCACACCACCTTTTCCCTATCCATCGAGACTTAGGAAGGAGAAACGTCAAGAGCGCGACAATTACCAATTTGAGCTTTTTATGAAAATGTTTCGTGATTTGCACCTTAATTTGAGTTTCGCCGATGCTTTGGTCATGATGCCACGATTTGCCGCTAACTTTAAGAGTATGTTGAACAACAAGGAGAAATTGCACCAATTGTCTATTTGTTCGTCAGTTTATCTTAATCGCATACCTCAAAAAGTCGGTGATCCCGGTAAATTTTTGATCCCTTGTGCAATCCAAGATATGGAAGAATGCTTCGCCTTGGCCGATATTGGGGCTAGCATTAACTTGATGCCACTTGCAATCTTCAAGTCTCTCAATCTTCCTAATCTTACTCCTTCACTAATGTCTATCGAGTTGGCCGACCATTCCACAATTCTCGCATGTGGTTTGGCGGAAGACGTTTTTGTGAAAGTGTGGAAGTTCTACTATCCCGTAGACTTTATCGTTGTTGATATCCCCACGGATCCTCAAGATCCTCTCATTTTAGGTCGTTCGTTTTTAGATACGTCTATGGCTTTGATTGATGTGCATGCTAGAAAGATCACCTTACGTTTCAACGACGATGAACTTGTTATAAACGCAACTCAAAACTCTCAAATTTCTCATGTTTATTCTGTTGCAACCATAAACCTCGTTGATATGATTGACGTGGTTTGCGAGGAATTTTCACAAGAAGTTCTAGGTTTTGGTGATGAAGAAACTAGTGGCAATCCCACTATGTTAGATCCAATTCTTGATAATTCGACACCAACCTTCACTCCTTTTGAAGGTGGTGGTTTTACGTTGGAAGAATGCAATGTTCCACGTACTTGTGACGAAGACCTCGACAACGATGAGGACTTCTTGATTATCAAGGATTTTCTTAACGATTTCCCATTTCCTCCACCCGAGGAGGTTATGAGTATCGATCCCAAATCTTCACTTGAGGAACCACCTATCCTTGAGTTGAAAGATTTACCTCCTCATCTCGAATATGTCTATTTGGAGGAGGACGACAAGTTGCCAGTTATTATTGCGAAGGATCTTTCGAATGATAAGAAAACCGCACTTGTCGATGTTCTAAAAGACCACAAAAGGGCGATTGCGTGGAAGTTATCCGACATTAAGGGGATCGATCCCAAGTTTTGTACCCACAAAATCTTAATGGAGGAGGATTTCAAGCCCACAATCCAAAGTCAAAGGAGGGTGAACCCCAAAATTCACGACGTCATCAAAAAGGAGGTCCTTAAACTCCTTGACGCGGGAATGATTTATCCTATTTCCGATAGCCCTTGGGTGAGTCCTATTCATTGTGTCCCTAAAAAGGGAGGGATGACTGTTGTGCCAAACGATACCAACGAGTTGATTCCCACTAGACTCGTGACCAGTTGGAGAGTGTGCATTGACTATCGAGAATTGAATGAAGCCACTCGAAAGGACCATTTTCCCTTGCCCTTCATGGACCAAATGTTGGAGCGTCTTGCGGGAAACGATTTCTATTGATTTCTAGATGGTTTTTCCGGTTACTTCCAAATTCCCATCGACCCTCGTGATCAAGAAAAAACTACGTTTACGTGTCCATATGGAACGTTTGCCTATCGTAGAATGCCATTCGGACTTTGCAATGCACCGGGAACCTTTCAAAGGTGCATGATGGCTATTTTTCATGACATGATCGAGAAGACGATGGAAGTCTTCATGGATGACTTTTCCGTGTTTGGTGATTCTTTCACTTCGTGTTTGTCGAACCTTGAGAGAATGGTGAAACGTTGTGAGGAAACCAACCTTGTGCTCAATTGGGAAAAATGTCATTTTATGGTTAAGAGTGGAATCGTCTTAGGGCACAAGGTCTCGAAAGCGGGGATTGAGGTAGATCAAGCTAAGGTAGACGTCATCGCCAAATTACCTCATCCCATAACCGTTAAGGGAGTTAGGAGTTTCCTAGGCCACGCGGGCTTTTATCGTCGATTCATCAAGGATTTTTCAATGATTTCTCGACCCATTACACATCTTCTTGAAAAAGAGGCACGTTTTGTCTTTGACGAAGATTATGTACGAGCCTTTGAAATCCTTAAGAGGAAACTTACCGAAGCTCCCATTCTTGTTGCTCCTAATTGGAACCTCCCCTTTGAGCTCATGTGTGATGCAAGTGATTACACTATTGGGGCTGTTTTGGGGCAACGTCATGATAAGCACTTCTTGCCTATTCACTATGCTAGCAAGACGATGACCGAGGCTCAACTAAAATACACTACAACGGAAAAGGAGTTCCTTGCCGTGGTGTATGCATTTGAGAAGTTTCGACCTTACCTCGTCTTGACGAAATGCATAGTGTATACGGACCATTCAGCTATTAAGTATCTCATGGAAAAGCAAGATGCTAAGCCGAGATTACTTCATTGGATTCTCCTCCTTCAAGAATTTGATCACATCATAGTTGACAAAAAAGGAGCCGAGAATCTAGCGGCCGATCATCTTTCTCGTTTGGAAGATCCTCACCAAAGTGTTTACGAGCCCAAGGAAATCACCGAAACATTTTCGCTTGAAACACTTGGTGTAGTGAATTCTAAGCTTGATCCTTCCACCCCATGGTTTGCGGACTTTGCAAATTACCATGCGGGTAACTTCATCATTAAGGGTATGACGACTCAAGAAAAACGAAAATTCTTTCGTGACGTCAAGTTCTACTTTTGGAACGACTCTTACTTGTTTTGAACTTGTGCAGATCAAATCATCCGACGTTGTGTATTTGGCACAGAAGCTTCTAACATCCTTAGAGCTTGTCACGAGGGACCCACGGGAGGTCACCACGGTGCTAATCTCACGGCTAAGAAGGTGTTTGATGCCGGCTTCTTTTGGACTACTATTTACCGAGATGCACAAGATCTTGTGAAGTCTTGTGATGCATGCCAACGACAAGGAAAAGCCTCACAAAAAGATGAAATGCCACAAAATATCATCCAAGTGTGTGAGATCTTTGACGTTTGGGGTATAGACTTTATGGGGCCGTTCCCATCATCTCGTGGTAATAAGTACATCCTTGTTGCGGTTGACTACCTATCTAAGTGGGTGGAGGCCAAGGCCTTGCCCACCAATGATGCTCGTGTGGTAGTCAAGTTTTTGAAAAGCTTGTTTTCTCGGTTTGGAACCCCTCGTGCTATCATAAGCGATCGTGGAACCCATTTTTGTAACGACCAATTCGAAAGGGTCCTAAGGAAATATGGGGTTACACATCGGCTTTCTACGGCTTATCACCCACAAACGAGTGGGCAAGTCGAGGTTTCAAACCGAGCGTTGAAGAGGATTTTGGAGAGATCCGTTGGGGAAAACCGACAAACTTGGTCGGATAAGTTGGACGATGCTTTATGGGCCTTTAGGACCGCTCATAAGACGCCCATTGGGTGCACTCCTTATAAGCTTGTGTATGGAAAGAATTGTCATTTGCCTATCGAGTTAGAAAACAAGGCTTATTGAGCCCTAAAGCATTGTAATGATGATATGGAGACCGCGGGAAAACATCGGAAAATGCAATTGAATGAATTAGATGAATTGAGGGATATTGCTTATGAAAATTCATTGATTTACAAAGAAAAAACTAAAAAGTTGCATGATTCTAAAATTAAAAACCGGGTTTTTAATTTTGGGGATCAAGTTTTGCTTTTTAATTCCAGATTAAAAATCTTTTCCGGTAAGTTGAAATCCCGTTGGTCCGGTCCATTCACCGTGACTCAAGTGTTTCCGTATGGGACCATCGAGCTAGCTCAAGATGATGGTCCTAACTTCAAGGTGAATGGACATAGGTTGAAGCACTACTTTGGCGGGGAAGTTCCATCCTTGAACTACCTCGACCAAATCACTTTCCCCAATGATAATTAGTATTGAGGGGATCGAGTCGAGCTCATGACTCGGTAATAAAAAACATGGAGCCTCGTGGGGGAGTCCCATGCTTATCCTATGTACATATTATCGCTTTCTAATGTAGTTAACGTGTGGGGATTTGTTCCCTTCCAACCTTTTTTCCGTGGTTGTTTGTGAATTGTGAACTTTAGATGATCATGATCTTCACGAGTGGAGCCTCTCGTGTTCGTTTTATGGGAGCACTCGATCGTTTCCTTTGAAGACTTTCTCAATATCCATGATATATCCTTGATTGTTCTAACCTTAGGTTTTAGCACACTTCATAAACGGCTATTAATTTATTGGTTACACCCTTTCCATGCTAGATTAGGCATTCGACTAAGTCTCTAGTATGGGAGTGTTTGCACCCCTAGACTCGAAACATTGAGGACAATGTTTAACTTTAGTATGGGGGGTGAATAGATACTTGCCTTGCCAAACCTTCACGCTTTCCAAAGTTTATCTTTTTGTTTATCGTTTTGTTGCAAAATAAGGCTAAAAATGGCCAAATTTTAAAAATTTTTCTCATGTTTTATAAGTGTTTGAAGACACAAATGTAGGTTTTCCGATGGCGAGAATAAGAGTAATTTTTGACTCGACCGTGCGTGTTGAGCACTTAGCTTTGGTTCCTTAACTACACATTAGGCTAAGTCTCTTAAATGAGGACGAGAAATGATAGGGTTAATTATAAGTTACTATGCTAAACGTAGAATACTCGTATTCTTTCAAAAACTCATGTGTTCTCGTTGTTTGCTTGTTCTCCCTTCGCTTGTAAATATTTTTTGCTTAATAAATATTGACTTAGCGGTTTAGTTAGGATTGTTGGGTTTCTAGTCTTTTCTAGTAGCTTCCGTGTAATTAAATTGGGAAGACATTAAGGTATCGCCAGCGTCACGGTTTTGAAGTATTGGCACCCCAATAATCGAAAGCTTCACCCAATAATAAGATTTCAAGTGCTCACCTAAATCAAGCAAACAATTTGAAGCCCCACAAGGCCGAAAAATCTATGCAAAATTGAAAGTGAATCAAGCCTTAATCTTTGAAGCTTTAAAGATCCAAAATTCGCCTTAGCGTGAGGATATACGTCTTTGGCTAATAAAACCACCGATGAGGCGGATAATAAAAGGCAAGGCAAGACCGAAGTCATAATAAAAGCTTCATGGCGAAGTTGAATAAAAGATGGAGGTAAACCAAAGATAATAAGGCCCTTCCGTTAGGGGGCGTATAAAAGTCTTGGTAATAAGTCTCATGTTCAAAACCGTTATAAAACCGTGTTTATCGATTCTTCTTGTGAACTTAATTTTTTGACACCGTTGTCTATTAGGAGGGGTTATTGATTCGATGGTCTTGGTTACACCGTTAGGACTCTATTTTTAGACCTAAATCTCTATTATTGCATAAGTCAAACAATGTATCCTCGTGAAACATTCAAGACAAAATAAAATATAAGAGATACAACTTAGGAATAATGGGAGGATAAGTACGTGAATAGGGCATATGAGTAGTGTTAGCATTACTAACTTATAATGACAATGATCTCGTTACACGCTTGGCATGGAATTAAGGTGAAAATCGAGGACGATGAAATTATTTCTAACGAAGCATTCACGTGTTCTTGTTCTATGAACCTAAACGTCCCATTTTGCGATGAAAATCATACATTATGTCTAAAACGCAAGTAGTAGCAATAGTAGTAGTGTAGCTAGTCAATCGTTCAATAAAGGTAATAAAAATGAATTTTGGAGGTGCTACGATACTTTATTCTAGCATTGCGTGAGGGCACGGCAATGGTTTAGTATGGGGGAGTGATGAGACTGCTTTTATACATAGTCTCATCTTCCAAATAGGGCTTAAAATGCATTAAATATCATCAAAATACCCATATATATGATTGTGTTTGCTACTTGTGTATTTTAGGTACGGATATTGAGAAAATGAAAAAAGATCACAAGAATCATGCAAAAACGAACACGGGAAACAAAGTCGCATAATGAACCAAGCCCTAATGAAGACTTTCCCAAGATCAACCCTTGAATATTTGAAGAATTATGAAGAAGGGTCCTCCAATATAGAAGAATTGACACTTTATGCCCTTGTGTCCTCATAATTACAAGTTTGGTCCCTTAAGTTTGTCAAAATTACAAAAAGGGCCCTCCACTTTGAAGATTTGGCAAGTTTAGCCCCTCAACAAAGCTAAATTGTCAACCAATATCATCCACAAAGTCAAATACATTATGAAGTCCTTCAAAGTACAAGAAATGACAAGTTTGGTCCTTTGAAAATCTCAAAATTACAAAAGGACCCTCAACTTTCAACATTTGGCAAAAATGGTCCCTCAATCATCAAGACTTGGCAATTTTAGTCCTCCAAAATGTCAATTATACAAGTCTAGACCATTATCATTGAATAAAATACCAAAACAGTCCTTCAAGAATGCAAAAATGGCAAGAAATACCCCTGAAAATACTTTGGAAAAGTATTTGGGGCAAAAGTGTGAAAATGGAAACTTAAATTACAAAGGGATTCGGATTTTAGTGTGCTATTTACAACATGAAAGGATTTGCAAAGAAGAAGGGTTATTTCTGGCCAGACAAGAAAGATACATAGGCCAGTAATAGCTTGACACGTGGCCCACTAAATCAAACCTACCAATCACCACACTTCCTGGCGCCACATCACCAATCCACTCACCCCATTTAACTAATTAACTATTTAGTTAGTTAATAATGGCGCCTAACACATTTTTAAAACCTTAAACAGATCAAACGGCTTGTTCTTCATGTTCTTAACAAAATTGGGCTTTTGTTATTTACTCAAAATTAGACCTTAATTGTTTCCAGAATTATGATTAAGGTTATTGTTAACTAATCCCACCCTTAATATATGCCACCTCATCAACCAAGGGTGCACATGAAAAGTGCCCTGCTACACCTTTGAGCATGAAGACAAAACCATAGCAGGGAATCTACAGCTCACAATCCAGCTTTCATCCTAAGCAAAATATGGACCCTTTGATCAACTTTTCACCTTGGACACCTCACACAAACGTCCAAGAATCAGTCACATGAAGCAAATGAGTTCAAATACAAGAGGGCATTTTGGGGACTTCAGCAACATTAGGGCAATGTTTTTATAGTAGCTCATGTATGCCTATATAAAGGCTTAGGGTTCCAACATTTAGACTTTGCTTTAGATTTTTCCTTGTTCAAGTTTCTGTAAATCCCATTTCTAAGTTTAATGAAATTGAGTTTGAAACCTTGAAGAAAAGTCATTGGCCAATCATTGTTACTGCTTTCTATTGTTATATGCTTGTTAGTTCTTGAAGTTTAAAACCTGTTTTCAAAAGAGGAGTGTGCAAAAGTTTGCACATTTTCTCATTTTCTTGATATTTTGCTAAGTCTTGTTCCAATATTGGAATTCTTGGGCTATAGGGCTGATCATAGCATCCTAACTGAGTTGGTTAAGGTGTGGTGAGGCTTATAACTTGGGGATAATCAAGTGTGGGGTAACAAGTTTGCATCAATCAAGATTTTCAAAGTTTCTGATTTTCATGTTATTGTGCCTTAACCTTGTTCAATCTTAGCAGGCTTATTGTGGAAGCTTGTGCTTGTTCTTGCTAGCACATAAGCTCAAAATTCGTGGGTGTGGATGTACATCCATGAGGTTTGCATACTTAATCTCAAAATCTGCTTAAATTGTGATTTTTGGTGATATTTGTATGAAACTTGTGTTCTTGTGAATTTTGTGGCTTAAATATGCTTGAATCTGCTTATCTTACTTGTTTTAGTGTTAATTGATGCTTGGTTGGCCTGAAATCTCATTTTGCCTTTGAAAAATTTGATTTGGAAAAGTTAAAGGTGTGTTTGGGTCTACTGGTTTGTACTTGCAACTTGTTATTGTGTTGTTAGTTTGTGTTGTTTATGCTTGATATCTGTTAACCTTTGTTTGAGAGTGTTTTGCTGCAAGTTTCTGAGTTTGAAACCTTGAATCAAACAAATTGCTATATCTTGTTGAGTTGACTGTTTTTTGACCTAAAGTTTTGGGAAAACCTAGAGTTTATGCATGTTTAGGGATAAAAGCTGTTAAAACATCATCGATATAACCTATTTGATAGATTTGAAGTGTTGAAATTGGCTTGTGTGTCAAATACATCAGCAAAAGTAAAAACTGCATGTGTTAGTGTTCATCAGTAACTTTCATTGCTTGAATCTTGCTTAATTCTTTGAACCATTGCATGAAACCTGTTTAGACTTGCTTATTGGAGTTTATAATAGCTTGTGTGTGCATTTGGTTGAATTTGGCTGGCTGATTATTACTAAAACTGCTTATTTGTGCTCAACTGCTTATTGTTCATGTCTGTATCATGTCTGATGATTAATTCATTAAACTGTATCAATTGGGTGTTAGTGATTGTGTTATTTTGATTGTGATTGACTCCTTTTGATCCAAATATCAATTGGGTGCCTTTATGTAATCTGAATCCAAGAAAAAGTCACTAAAGACAAAAAGTCAAAATAGTCAAGCAGTGGAAAAAGTTTCCACTGCTCAACATCCAAAACTAGCCCCTTCTAGTGCAATTTTGTCATCAACTTATCAATAAGCTATTCTAGCTTATTCTGACTTGCAACAACTTATTTTTTGTAATAGGTCTTCATTATTTGACCCATTTAAGTAGACTGGAGCTTATTGGACTTTGGCTTTGACTTTTTACTAGAAAACCAACTACTTTGACTTTTAACATAAGTGCTTATTTAACTTTCCATCTTATTGAGTGTGCTTATTGGGTAGGTTTTTGATTATTAAGATGAGTTTTGTCATAAGAAAAATTTTGCAACTTAAATCAGCTTCTGAGGTGGTCTAGATCACAAAAACGACTATTTTGTCGTTTTGTAAATAAGTTTGTGAACTGTTTCTGGCTTATTAAGTGGACTAATTTGAAATTTCTTTTTGCAAAACGTTTTCTTACCTCAAAAGAATGATGTGTGTCAAATTTCAGCTTATGGCACAAGTTTATGGCTTAATGGGCCAAAAAGCCCATTAAGAATAAGCTTGGTGCTTATTAAGCTGTGATAAGCTACATTTCAGCTTTTGGGCCTTTGAAATTTTTTGTTCAGAATCAAATTTTAAGCTAAACTGGAAGTTTTGGGCTTATTTTGTGGACTTTAGATTTTTGGGCCTCTTTTAGCCCATTAAGTGGACTGTTTTGGGTTTAGCCCATTTTCTAGGCCCAATAGGGGTATTTGGGTAATTTCACTTTCATTTCTGAGTTATTTAGGTTAAATTAAGCTAGTTTGCAAGTTTTTAGAATTTTTTATAATTTTTGGATTTTTAATATTATTTTAATATTATTTTATTATTAAAAATTAAAAGTTTGATTTTCTAGGTTTTTATATTTTTCCTAGGTTCTAAACACTTAATTAGGATTTTTGCAACTTTCCAAATATTTTTTAGGTCTTTTAATTATTTTCTATATTTAATTTAAGTTTTAATTGATTTTAGGAGTTTTTAATTGCTTAAAAATAGTTTTAATTGGTTTTAAAATTTTGAAAAATATTTTTTAGCTTAATTAGAGTATTTTTGAGGTTTACAAACTTTAAAATCTTGTTTAGGGATTTTTAATAATTAATTTTGATTCTTAGGGCTTTAATTAACATTAAAAAGTCATTATCTAATTAATTAAAAGGTTTTTGCAAGTTTTAATTTTTTGTAAAATCTTAGAATATTATTAGGGATTTTTGGTGATTTTTAGGAATTTTAAGGTTAAAATTTTAATTTTGGTACTTTTTACGACTTTACGTGTACACCTTTCTAGACTTAGTGTAAACCGTCTTCATAACCGTCATTCTCTTCTAATCCCTTTTCTATTTTCCTTTATCAAATATAATCACAAATTAAACCATATCATTACACACATAACACACTAGCCTCCTTGAGAACGAACTCACTTTTAGGGTCATTCACACACGGTTTTCCTAAATCGTCGTGCTCACTTACCCTATTTGTTGCTCTTTTCCTAAAGGGTATACAAAAAATCAACTATCATTGCTTGATAGTTGATACTTACTACTTACCAACGACATATTAGTACAATATTGGAAAAATGTACCAATGGATACTTACTATTTACCAACGGCAAATTTTACCGAGAAGAGAATGTTTTTTTTTCTAGTCGTCTTACCACATTCGACATTATAGGTCGGTCAACTGGACAATCCTGTATGCATAAAAGTGCAACCTCTAGTAGTTGTCGCATCTCATCCTCTATGTAGTTGCCTCCCAGATGAGTATCAACTAGTTCTTCCAACCTATTCTCCCTCAAAAGCCCTTCAACCTGTTATACAAATATTAATAGCATATTAATAAGGCTACCAGTCACAACACTATAAAGCATATTTTTTAAAACTTAAGTGATGAAGTATATGGGTCTATATAGGCTCACCTTGTGGAAACCTTGGTTTCCTCGAATCTTTTAGCTACTAGGAATGCATCATGTTCATATGATTATACAATCAAAGCGGAATTAGAACACGACACATTAACAAGGTGTTTGGACACAAAGAACATGAATTAAACAAAAGGATTGTTCATTATATTAATAACAAACAACCACTAGACGTGTATACATTGAATCCCACGTCTAGTCGACACACGCTTTAGGTTTACATTGTGAATGAACTTATTAAAAAACCTAATAACCCTTGGTTCCTTTTATAGTGTAAGGACTAGGGTTTTACAAGAGATAAGAATGAATAAACATGTAAATCTTCTATTCAAATAAACTTATACAGAATATATCCTGCATGTTTATCTAAATAGAAGCTTCCATAGGCTTCTTGTCTACGTTTCTGTCAATGCTTAATTTGTACATGACAATGCTTGGATTGTACATGACAACACTTGAGCCATCAACCTCCGATTTGCTCTTGTCAACGCTTGATTTGCTCATGACAACGCTTAGACAAATGTCTTCATGTTTTCTTCGTTTTTGAGTTTCTGCCACATCAACTTTTTGACCCAACAATCTTCCCCTAGTTGATGTCGGCAAAACTCTTTGTGTATCCCTTGTAAGTTGTACATGATCTTCAAATTTCTTCCCCTAAATTGTAGCATGCATGTCTTCCCCTTTTTGTCACATCAACAGGGAAGTAAACAATGTATGAATTCTTGAAGATTCTCCAAATGTAGCTCTATGTAATGATCTTGAAGAAAAATAAATAAAGTAATCTTGATGTAGAAGTAGAATAACCCAACCTTGTGTTACATATCTTGTACTATCCACGTGATGAAGAACTTATAGAGAAGATATAAGTAGACCTCGATCCCTTGTCAATATTCTCATCCTTTGTGAGACACTGAGCACGATAATGTAACTCCTTCAAGTGTTATGACAAGTCTTCGTCACCAACCATGTAAGCACGAACAAGTTATTGTAAAGTCAATGGCTGACATCCACAACTTAACAATATGACAAAACACAAACTCGCGAAAATCTTCTTCAATCATCAAACTTACCATAAGAATTCTTCCCCTTAAGCCAACACCTCTTCATGATGAATTTTAATGGAATAACATCTTCATACCATATGTAAAATCTCAAATATGGATAACTCTTTCACAAGGCTATCCCGATTACATAGTTTAAAATATCCATCAAATTCTCATGAATAGTTGCTAACTCACATCAAAATCATTAATCCCTTTTAAAAATATCCGAGCCATAAATATCAACTTGATATTCTATATAAAAACGGAGATTCCATGTACCTTCGTGTGTAAATTCCTCCTTTTTGTGTGCCAAAATCGTACCAATTTTCTCAAACAACAGTAATCCCTTTGTCATCCAATATCCTCTCTTATCAAATATCATTATCAGATATATTGTCTGATATTGGACAATACCTATCAGTGTTTGGATTCTCATATATCGGACAACACATAACAGCGCTTGTTGTCAGCGCCCACGTTATTTCTGTCAACGTCAAATCAAATCTGTCAGCGCCTCTTTGGCTGACGTCATCTGTGGATACTTTTCACGTGAATAAACATTTACTTGACAACCACTTCACGTTAAATAATACCTGAGTATCCCTACGTGACTTTGAATCACAACAATAAGTTTTCCTTATAGTCAGCAGAGAATAAAGTAATAAGAGTCAAAGATCAACTCCTAAAGTTTAGGAATATCACGTCTATCTTATTCTCAAATCCCATGCAATTAGGAAGCTGTATAACTGGAACAAAATATATGCCTAAAAACCAGCCATTACCAAATATATTCCACATGATTTACATTTGTCAACGTCCTTAAACCTCTTGACAGTGGCTCATACCAAATTTATGGACAACAAAACTCCTTGTCACCTTGTACTTCTTGTTGTTCATATGTGAGGAAGAACAATTCATTGTGGAACCTTTCTACTGTTTAGACAAACAGTAATATAAAACCTTCGTCCTTTTTCTTGTCTATTGCCCCACGCCCCCACGTATTACAAATTCGTGAATGAATCTGATTTGGTCCATCCTTTTAAACACTTCACGTGATGTACGTCTGCTGTTTGTTCATTATGCATCATGATCTGCTGCTAAACCTTCATCACGGATCTAGGGTTTATCAAGTAAACCCTAAACGAAAATCACAACAGCCATGAACAAGAAACTAGGGTTCATCATGATTTTTAGAAAATCACTCACTAAAGCTAGTATGCTTGATTATAACGAACAAGAATACACCTTCCTTCCTGTATAGATACGATCTAGGGTTTGTAGAAAAACCCTAAATCATGATTTTATGTAAAACATGAAATCTGAAAATCACCACTGCTGCCAACTTTGACGCCTAATAACTTTTGATTGAGGGCTAAGCTGGACAATCCCTCCAGTGGATGTTTAGATATATGTGTATAGAACACACACAAGAAATTTCGCGACGATCCAACGGTTCAATCAAAAGTTATGACCTTCTGAATACTACTGCGCACACAAAAACGTCCAGAAAAACCCTAGACGGATTTTTCTTTTCTTCAACATACACGAACACCTTGTTGGTCCTAGCATCACGAGCCACGAGGCTCTGATACCAATTGTGGAAACCTTGGTTTCCTCGAATCTTTTAGCTAATAGGAATGCATCATGTTCATATGATTATACAATCAAAGCGGTATTAGAACACGACACATTAACAAGGTGTTTGGACACAAAGAACATGAATTAAAACAAAAGGATTGTTCATTATATTAATAACAAACAACCACTAGACGTGTATACATTGAATCCCACATCTAGTCGACATACGCTTTAGGTTTACATTGTGAATGAACTTATTAAAAAACCTAATAACCCTTGGTTCCTTTTATAGTGTAAGGACTAGGGTTTTACAAGAGATAAGAATGAATAAACATGTAAATCTTCTATTCAAATAAACTTATACAGAATATATCCTGCATGTTTATCTAAATAGAAGCTTCCATAGGCTTCTTGTCTGCGTTTCTGTCAATGCTTATTTGTACATGACAATGCTTGGATTGTACATGACAACACTTGAGCCATCAACCTCTGATTTGCTCTTGTCAACTCTTGATTTGCTCTTGACAACGCTTAGACAAATGTCTTCATGTTTTCTTCGTTTTTTAGTTTCTGCCACATCAACTTTTTGACCCAACACACCTCATATACCTCTATCCAGGGATGGACCCGAAACACTACATTATCAGGTGCACATAAGTTTTTACGAGCATCGAGGGTTTTGATTATGGGTAATCCTGGGGCGGTTTTTGGTAGTTTTTGTATGGTTACAAAAGTTCAGCTATAAGTTTTTTAAGACCAAATCTGGAACGAAAAGTTTTGCTTTGTTTTTCTGGTTCTTGGTTTTTTCCAACTATGTTTATGTTTTTCATTGAATGTCATATCTTCTACAAGTTTGAAATCTCTTTCACAAACAATTATCGCGTGAATTTAGACATATATTACAAGTGTAATCTCATGAATGTTGTGGCATAATTGTAAATATGAAATAGGAAATTTTCGATAATAATTTTAAGTTATTAAATTTAAACCATTTGAGGGACTTGTCAATAACATATACCATGAATTTGGATATCCAAAATTTGCGATGACAGATATTCGAAATTTCGAATAAATTTTTTGAATCTATGAGTACCCAAAATTTCGGATTAATAAGTATTTACGTATCACAAAAGTTAGGACCGGGTTCATTTGGAAAAATTCTTCGTTAAGTTTAAGTTATACCGATTATTTTAGCTAAGTTTTTACATTAGATATTTGAAACTTAGATTATGAGATAAACATCCACCAGGTTCTTGTGAACCCCGGGAACCCCTAGGCCCACCCCTGCCTCCATATACACTAAGAAATTATAAAAATAATCAAGAATAAAACAGGTGGAGGTTGCTTACCCAGTTGTACACGAGCCTCTCCGCATCTTCATTATTACCGACAACGAGAGCTAGATCTAAAACACTCCGACCACTTATAATCTCTAGGAGCGTCATGCCATACCCATGATTTTCTATTTTCTCGTAAGCTTTTCCAGTTGCTAGGTATTCAGGTGTTATATGTCCACGTGTGCCACACATAGCACTTGACACATGAGTTGCATTGTAATCCATGTGCTTACCCAACCTAAAGTCTCCAATAAATGCTTCAAAATTTACATTCAATGAGATATTTGCATCTTTGACATCGCGGTCGTCGGGCCACAATGCTCATGCAAATAAGCAAGTCCCTTTTCACACGCCAACACAATTTGGAATCTTATTGGCCAATCAAGTGATGTGTCGTGTTTCTCTATGGTAATTATTTAAACATGCACGTGTTAAGTAAAAGAAAGATTGTCATTTGGTAAAAATTATATTCGTCATCAACAGGATCAGACTATGGTGGTTTGGTCCATGTATGAGTATATGACCTCATAAACAAAAAATATGGTGGCAGAAGATACCTTTCATGTATGCCATTACACTTCCGTTTTCCATAAACGAATACACCGGAAATCGCTCAGTTGATGTACTGTAGAATCCTATAACTGAAGTACATTACGATGCACTGCACTCCAAATAATCAGAGCCTCGGTTTCAAATTGGGAATGATTTGGTTCCGAATTAAGTTTTTTAATGTCACCAACGTTCCATCTTGTAATATTCCTATGTGAACTCTTGATGTTTCACCTTCTCCTAGAATCGAATTACTATCAATGTTGTCTGTTAAAACTTGTAGTTCCTTAAAAGTAAAATTTTTAACTTCTCTAATTGATCTTCGGAACCCTCTTCGGCTGCAAATATAGAAAATTATGTTTAAATTGCAGTATTGTAAAAATTGGCCTAGGCGATCGATTAATTGACGCTGGGTGGGGGATTAAACTCGCTAGCCTGGTCTACCTTATTAATCGGATTGGTAAAAAATCGATCAACATAGCGACTAGTCAAATAATATTGGTCAAGCCAAGCATCAGATAAAATTAGGCAAAATCAGTCAACGCATGCCAACTTTTCTTAAAATTTAAAAGAGGTTTCTTTTACAATATACCTCACATGTTTTCACGAAATCAATCGACGTAACCATTTAGACACACCTCGAGCAATGATTTAACACAAAAGTGTGAAGGTATGCTCGTTTATTCAGTTTAATGTTTATAATACTAAGTGAATTCGGAAATTAGTTTCAGAAAATTAATTGAATATTTAAACTTTCAACTTTCAACTTTAAAGTATTTTGATACATTTAAGTTAAAAAATTTATAATTTTATGTACAAGTATTTTGATATATAAAATTGTTACTATGCTCAATAATTTGTTATAAGTTATACGTAAACGAAGCTTAAAAAATAAATTTATGAGTACGTTAGTTGGTAACATTGAATCTTTGTTAGTGAACATTAAACCCATGTTCAAGTCTTGCCAAATAAAACAAATTTTATTAAGAGAAAATATTCATATAATGAAGACACAAGTGTAATAAATTAGCTTTGTTGATAAATTGTAACATAAAAAATTGAATTAAAAAACAACTAACATGTAAGTTAAATTCTATCCGAAAATTATCTTTTTCAGTAGAAAGCTAAAAATGCCTGCTTGATTATGAACAGACTACTTACCAACAACAAATTTTTAGAGAGTGATTTCTTTCTAAGATAAGAATTATAAAATATGATTTTTTTGGAAAGGAAATAATTAGAAAATTGTAATGTGTTTTTTTATTTTTCTATCTGAAAGTAGAGAATAAGAATTTGAAAAATATTTGAAAAATATTAGAAAAAATCCGACTAATTCCATAGATATTTGTACATATTTTATATGAATTGTAACTTTTAAACTCATATTAGCACATATAAAAAGCTACATGCGATTATTTGATTAAAAAATAGAGATGTTTGAATTGTTACTTTGGAACTTATACATAAGTGTTGCGAAAATTCATAAAATTTTGTTACTTAATTCGGATATTCAGATATATAAAACCATTATCCAAAATTTTAGAAATCCGAAATCCATATATTATATTTTTACGTTGTGCCAGTAAAATACACGAGACGACCTTAGATAAAAAAACATCTTTTGCATATCATTTCTCTTAGATACATCTTTTAATTTATAGCACGTTCAAAATATATGATAATGAGTTTTGGGAAAACAAATTTGTTTCGAGAATAGGAGATGTATTATGAGTCCACTGTCAGCGTTAACCGTTATCGTTACTTAAAAAGCCTTCATGAAAAAGTCATGTTTGTTGTGTGTGTACTCGCATTTGATTGTCTTGAAACTTATGGTTATCGGTTTATCTTCACTCAAAATGTTGTAAGCATTACTAGTCGTTTAAACGCTGATTGTCTGACTTAGAATGAAAGTGTGACTTAAAATGTAAGTATCCATTTCCTGGCACGCCACTATAATATTTCTGAACTAGATGAGAAGCTTCACATATCACGTTAATGTGTCATTTTTTTATGTTTGTGAAATTCATATAGCCAATTTCAACTTCCTCAATATATGGTTGAATAAAAATGTGCAAGCTTAATTGAATGTCGAGTCGGAAAACCACGTATGCCAAAAAATATGCAAGCTTAAGACAAAAAACAGAAAACACTGAAAATCCAAATAGCAAAATACATACGTATGAGTTGTGACACCAACACGTAGTTATGATTTTATTCTTCTTGAAGCTTATGGTAATGTGTTGTTCTTCACGCGTAATGATGTAACCACTAGTCAAGACACTCATTTTTGGCTTTGATTCACACTGTGACTTAAATGTAGCTACCCGTTTCTGTGTACACCACAATGTTGTCTGCTTTTATTTACCCGATCATAAGGTTCACCCGCCCTGTCAATGTCTTGATATTTATGTTCACATATTGAATGTGAACTTTATTCGAGGTACGGTGTGTATAAAATTAAAAGGAGGTTGATAAGTTTATACCGATTAGTTTTGATTTCTATGAAAAAATTTCGTGATTATTATGGATATAGTTCAAATGTGATTGACAAAGTAATAGAGATGGAGAAAGATTAAAGCAAACCACAATGCATAAGGATTTATAGTGGTTCAACCTAGTAAGATCTCACTTATCTTGCCCCTACTTCCACTCCTCGATTATTCACTCGAGAGTTCTACTTCACTAGTTAAGAATCTCCTTTGAACCGGTAGAGAAACCTTTACACTTTATCTTACAATCTTTACCGACACCTAAGCTATGATGTCGTGTTCTTTTACACGGGTACAACAACTCCTTTCACACTATATACTTTGTGGTTTACAACACCAACCACAATATTACACAAGTAGGTAGAAGAATGAGACAACAATGATGATTGTATAGGTAACACTTAACACAATCACACAATGTAAACCTTGAAGGATCAAAGCTTAGATAGAATTCTTGTAAGTTATATTCAAGTTAACAAATATTTAAATCAAAAGAGACAAGAAGTAAGAGATAAATAGAGGCTAGATGGACAAATATATTTAGAGAATTAGAGATATAGATTAGAAGAGGGGTGAGTGTAAATCTTGGAGCAAGCTGGGTATTTATCGGAAACATTATCACACACTACCGAACCTCATCAGACCCTTTTACCTAAAGGTTCCACCCTTTTATTGAGGGGCTCATGGGAGGTGACTTTTGTGGTATCATAAATATTTGTCCAAGAACATACTCAAACATTGTATCAATACATGTTTGACTTTATATACGATATATGGAGAACAAGAGAGAGAGAGGGGATAATTTTTACCTATTTTAAGTTTACACTAAAAAGATTAAAGTGTACAAAACTTTTTATAAAATTTTAGAGACATGAGATCATGGATTCAAAAAGCTTAAATGTTGATTGTAACACAGACATTAAAATATGTTTAATGTTTTGTTATTAACATAACGTTAAGAGTGATTAAAATATAAACATCATTTTAATACGATATTTGTATTCACAATCTCCCTCTTTTTGTTGAAGACAAAACGCAAACTTATTTTTAGTTGGAATTAAGAATCAACATATAAGTTTTTAGAACTATAGTTTTATATTTCTCTTCTCCCCCTTTTTGTCGAAATAAAAAGGAAAGGATAGATGGAAAAACATTTTGAGAGATAGATTTTGATAGAAAGAGAGAAATATAGATAGCAAAATGTGTTTCTATTGCCTCCCCCTCGGTTCATACTGCTCCTAAATAAGAGAACCAGGAGACGTGGATTATGAAGATCATGCAAAAAGAGAGTTAGAAGGTAGATGGTAGAGATACATGTACATGTAAGACCCAACACGTGGTCTTATGAATTACACATTTTACAAGTAGAGAAAAGAATGCATAATTTTGAATAAGTGGATAAATGGGGCATGTCATGGATTACTCCTCCTTGATTCATGCCAAATGTTCAAGATAAAATGTGGACAATATGTTTGATTCTGCAAAAGAAAGTTAGCTATAAAGAAGGAGATTCAAGAGACATAGTATGATCACATCACACAAGAAAAGACAATATCATACATGTACAAGTGTTAGTTTAGAAAGAAAATGGGTTCATTCATCTTGCTCCTAGTAAAATTATGCATGTGAAATATTGGTACAAAGATGAATTACAATGCCTAAAATTTAAAAAAAAAAGAGGAAAAACAAAATCCAGGGCTCACGGACCCTTTGGGGTGTCAAACCCTTGAATGGATGGGTCCGATAGGGTCCAAGAGGCTTTGTGACAGACTGGAAAGAAAATAAAATGAGGTCCGAGAACTTGTGACGAGAGTGCTGTTGAGGTGGTCTGCATAAAAGGGCTTCAATCCCATCAAGGACATTGTGTAAAGCGACTCGCATCTCTTGACATAGGTTCGTGCAGGTATATCAACAATCCTCTCATGTAGGAGATGTATGAAGATTGGTAGGATGATGTTGAGTGTTTTGAGTAGATATTGATGGTAAAGGACCATGTAGGTCTATGTGTTGTTGTATTTCACGTAGGTGGAGATGGAGATGTCATTAAAGGCTTGACAAAGGTTAAAATCTTGCTGTTGTTGTGTGGTAGGAGGAGGTGGTAGCTAGTTGGGGATGAGTGCGATGATGAGTTTGGAAGAGAGTGGCGGAACGAAGGTTGTATAATCCACAATGAATTATACAAATCCATAAAAATGGAATTGTAGGAGAGTTGGTTAAAGGAATGTTTGGGAAAGGTAGTGTTTGGGACAATGAAGCGAAGGTGGAAGGTGGTATGGTAGGAGGTGGTGCTTGAGCGGATGATATTTGAGGAGTTGGGGGGGGCATATTCTCAATATCGGCCAAGGGAGGTTAATAATGAGTAAGTGAGGATGTAGGAGGTGTATTGAGTACTTCGATATGTTATGGCATAGTGGTGAAGAGTGATGAGGTATGTGTGGTGGTAGGAGAGTTGTTGTGTAACACCCCACTTGGATAAGTGGACCGTTCGTGTATTTATGGCGTGTCATCAAAGCATAAGGTAAATGTCCTATAACATTAACTGACCATAAGGAAATACCGGAATCAAACATCGACAATCCAAACATAAGCCCAAAACATGAAGAGTAAAATACTGAAGGAAAGGACTAAACAATGTCCAAATAAGCAGAATAATGTAAGTACATAAAGTAAGAAGTCTGGATAGCTTCCATCCAAATGCACCTGCTCTTAAGATCCTAAGAGCGTTCGGGTGTACCTGCCGTTAGAACATGAAAGGAACTACGGCTGAGCATAACGCTCAGTGAACGGATATATAGCATGATAAGGAAATATTGAAATGAAGCAGATGATAATATACTGAAGCTATAAGACTGAATAAATGTTGCAGCAGAAATCTGTGTATAATCTATAAAGTCTGATTCATAAATAATAAAGCTGAACTGTTATCTGTTAAATCTGAAAACATGCATTTACTGTATTTTAATTTGCCAGAGCTTATATAGTTCACGTGCTGTAACAATCGTGCATGAATAACTAGAGGGGTGACCTCGTCATGCTGTAAAGGGGTGACCTCTAAATACTGTGCTGGGTGGAGGGATCAGCTCCAATGTGAAGGATGTAGAACACACACCACATTCACCCTGATAACTTGTAAACTGATAAGCCTAGGATGCATCCATACGCCCCACTAAACATACATATAAAAATGGCCAAACTGAACATGAGTGGGACGATGCAGGATATCACTCTCCTGCATGTGAGTCACGACACCGGTGCCTCTAGTGCCGTGGTTACGGTACCTCCGTAACTAGTACATAAACTGGCCGTGCTTGTATATAATGCTGAGACAACTTATTTCATTTTTAACATGATTTCTGATTAAGCTTAAACACATATGGGGAAAAACATTTGGCTGCAGACAGGGAATCCTAATCATGCATATAAAGGAAGTCCTTACTGAAAAGATGAAAATCCGTACCTCGTGTCTAGTAATGAATTAGGAATAAAAGCTGAAAGATCTACTCTGACTTCACGTGTACTACAAAAATAAGGGACATGAAATGAGTTGTCTGTTTACTTTATACTTTGCTGGTTCTGAGTGTTCTTAGCTTGTTTAACATCAATTAACTTTCATATGTCATGTATTATAAATAATTATTAATTAATACTATGTCATGGTTTGTAATTAATCATTAATTAATAATATGTCATGAATTTAAATTAATTATTAAATAATAACGTGTCATGGATTTAATTAATAATAGATTAAGCCTTACATCATAATAAGGATTTCTACTCACATTAAGTAAATTAAGCCCATGATAATTAAGTCCACTTTGAGTAAGTCGCAAATAAGTCGTGATTAATTATACCAATAATTAAACAAGTTAATTATTTAATAAGGTCGAGATAAAAATAAACAAAATAATAATACATCAATTTTATATAATAATCCTTGATTAGTTAAACCGATTTAAATAAGCCAATTTAATAATGAGCAAATTTTATAATAGTTGATTAATAAGCCGAAATAAATAAGTTCAAACGCCCCCTTGTAGCCCTCGGCATTGCGGAGTCTCGAACCACCGAGAACTCCATCTTATATGTTGATTCCATATACAAACACGCCAATTCTAAGTCTTCTCATGTATCTTCATTTAGTTAAATATCTACTACAACCACTCTATCTTATGTATAAAATAACTTAATCTTATCAATTTAATAATTGGCTCATGAAACCCATGCCCCATATTTTTGTACGAAAATAAATCATTGTTTCCCTCCTTATGTTTATTAAGAAAATAATGCATAGACTAAGTTCTTTTCTTGTTACTACAATTTTCATAACTAGAAAACAAATATCCAGTAAGATTCATTCTCCATTTCATTAAAAGTGAGCATAACTGACCATACGTAACATACGACTTAGTAAACGTGTGATTGGAGACCCATAACTACCGTTAATAGTGGTTATTCCTATATATGGTTTTATCGACACATGATTGAGGTTAAATACTAGGTAATCATTACTGACCATAAGTAACATACGACTCACGAATTACCTATATGTGCAGCCGATCGATCAACTCAATCCAAAATGCATACTAGCAAACCACCAAGGGACAAACCAACGCCGTAACCCACATACGAACGATAACCAATCCAAGCATGAACATCAACAGAATCTGCTCACGAGACACAACCGAACCACTAGAACATGAATGTCAAGATTCATTGTAGTTGGATAGTAACACGCAGAATAAACGCGAACCGACGAGACCCATATTCCCACATGAACTTATACCGAAACTTTCCTTGAAGACGCTTAGGTACACACGCATGTTGGATAGTTTCAGAAACTTAAATAAGTGATATTTGATATAAAATCCCTAAACCTTAGGGATATAAACGTGTCATTCCTTTATGCATAATTAGTCAAAACCTTTCCCACGTTATACTCCAAAAAATGAGCACACATCTTTGACCTCATAATGTACGTTTAAATTTATAGAAACAAAAAAGAAGACAATACCTCATATGTTTGGAAGTATATGAGATATATCCATTGTTCGTCGTGACTCAAAATAAACATTCTTGACCTTCTGATCTTGCAATTGAGCTCTAGTTTGAAATATATATATGAGGTGTGTATGCATTATGGCTATAATGGTGAAACTGGTATTGGGATGCTAAATGTGTAATTCAGAAAATGGAATCTGATGACTAAATAAAGGTTTATTACTTTCAATGTGTGGCTTTTAATTGTGATTAGTGCAAAACTTTATTAAGGATTGATACATTCCTTCTCTTACAAAAAGATTGACATGGCTTAATATAGAATTGATAATATATTCGTATTTCATTTGGCAAAATACATGTTATTTAATTCCGTGTCATACTTGTGTTCCTGTATGTGTCGTGAATTCATAAATTTATATATGTCGTGTAATGTCTTGTCTTGTCGTATTTAATATACGTAAATACTTGTCGTGAATTAATTTAATATTTAAAGTTTTAATTAAATGATATTTTCATACGGGTTTTACAACTCTTCCCCTCTAAAAAAATAATTCGTCCTCGAATTAGAGGTAATAAGCTGATGAAACTAGAAGAACTGAAAGAACACGTAAACTGAAATGGCAATTAAGCTGAAGCATAATTCGTCTTCTAATTAAGACATAATACTGCTGATAGGTATAAACATGACATGACTTAAGTGATCATGTAACAGGACATGGCTGAAAAAAACATGGAACATAACATGGCTGAAAGAACTTAACTGGATTTATTGAAGGAAAAGGATGAGAGGTCCAGATGGACTCCTCCATTTCGAGTGGCTTCCCGCTCGAAAGGATTCCTTCAAAGGTCTAAGCATAATGAAAATCTTGGTCCCGATGACCCTGTCCTGATGGTGCTGAATAGTTTCTGGTTTGATACTTAAGATGGATCTTCTGAATCTAATAGAATGAACAAGCTATAGCATGTAGGATGCATGAAACGGTACGTATAAATATCCTGAAAGATAACATTCATATATCTGAGCAAGCTGCTGAAAATATATAGGGACGAACTACGTGAACAATTTTGAACGTGCTACGTGAGCAATTGTGAACGTGGTTCATGACTATATGAGGAACGCTGAGCATGGAATATATAACATGAATGAGATACGTGAAACATATTGTGAACATGATACCAAAACATATCATAAACGTATGCTGACTGAGGAGGAAATGCCAAATGATACGGCATGAGATATGAAACGTCTGCCTGGTTATGGAAAAATTGTGCTAAACTTGGGTCTGGTTTCTCAAGCTGCCTGTAACCGTATTCACATATTATTAATTATTAAATAATAACGTGTCATGGATTTAATTAATAATAGATTAAGCCTTACATCATAATAAGGATTTCTACTCACATTAAGTAAATTAAGCCCATGATAATTAAGTCCACTTTGAGTAAGTCGCAAATAAGTCGTGATTAATTATACCAATAATTAAACAAGTTAATTATTTAATAAGGTCGAGATAAAAATAAACAAAATAATAATACATCAATTTTATATAATAAGCCTTGATTAGTTAAACCGATTTAAATAAGCCAATTTAATAATGAGCAAATTTTATAATAGTCGATTAATAAGCCGAAATAAATAACTTCAAACGCCCCCTTGTAGCCCTCGGCATTGCGGAGTCTCGAACCACCGAGAACTCCATCTTATATGTTGATTCCATATACAAACACGCCAATTCTAAGTCTTCTCATGTATCTTCATTTAGTTAAATATCTACTACAACCACTCTATCTTATGTATAAAATAACTTAATCTTATCAATTTAATAATTGGCTCATGAAACCCATGCCCCATATTTTTGTAAGAAAATAAATCATTGTTTCCCTCCTGATGTTTATTAAGAAAATAATGCATAGACTAAGTTCTTTTCTTGTTACTAAAATTTTCATAACCAGAAAACAAATATCCAGTAAGATTCATTCTCCATTTCATTAAAAGTGAGCATAACTGACCATACGTAACATACGACTTAGTAAACGTGTGATTGGAGACCCATAACTACCATTAATAGTGGTTATTCCTATATATGGTTTTATCGACAGATGATTGAGGTTAAATACTAGGTAATCATTACTGACCATAAGTAACATACGACTCACGAATTACCTATATGTGCAGCCGATCGATCAACTCAATCCAAAACGCATACTAGCAAACCACCAAGGGACAAACCAACGTCGTAACCCACATACGAACGATAACCAATCCAAGCATGAACATCAACAGAATCTTCTCACGAGACACAACCGAACCACTAGAACATGAATGTCAAGATTCATTGTAGTTGGATAGTAACACGTAGAATAAACGCGAACCGACGAGACCCATATTCCCACATGAACTTATACCGAAACTTTCCTTGAAGACGCTTAGGTACACACGCATGTTGGATAGTTTCAGAAACTTAAATAAGTGATATTTGATATAAAATCCCTAAACCTTAGGGATATAAACGTATCATTCCTTTATGCATAATTAGTCAAAACCTTTCCCACGTTATACTCAAAAAAATCAGCACACATCTTTGACCTCATAATGTACGTTTAAATTTATGGAAACAAAAAAGAAGACAATACCTCATATGTTTGGAAGTATATGAGATATATCCATTGTTCGTCGTGACTCAAAATAAACATTCTTGACCTTCTGATCTTGCAATTGAGCTCTAGTTTGAAATATATATATGAGGTGTGTATGCATTATGGCTATAATGGTGAAACTGGTATTGGGATGCTAAATGTGTAATTCAGAAAATGGAATCTGATGACTAAATAAAGGTTTATTACTTTCAATGTGTGGCTTTTAATTGTGATTAGTGCACAACTTTATTAAGGATTGATACATTTCTTCTCTTACAAAAATATTGACATGGCTTAATATAGAATTGATAATATATTCGTATTTCATTTGGCAAAATACATGTTATTTAATTCCGTGTCATACTTGTGTTCCTGTATGTGTCGTGAATTCATAAATTTATATATGTCGTGTAATGTCTTGTATTGTCGTATTTAATATACGTAAATACTTGTCGTGAATTAATTTAATATTTAAAGTTTTAATTAAATGATATTTTCATACGGGTTTTACATGTTGGATGGTGGCGAGGAGTGATGAGACCTAGAGTTCCCTAAAATATCCTAAGTTCTTGAGATTTCTCATTTTGGATGGGTGACATGTGTGGTATAGAGGCGGATGTTGGTGTAGGTGATGGTATGGGGAAGCCAAAAACGAGGGACGCAAACAGTGGCGGATCCAGGTATTGTAAACATATGTGGCACAAATGATTTTCTTACCACATGTTTTAACGAATACAGAGTATGAACTAAAAGTACGGTATTAAAAAAATCATATACAGTATAGTTACTTCGATTACCTACACATCGCGGTCCATGAACTTGAGAACACCAAGACGTGTAAGGAAAAATAATTATCAAAAAGATAAAAGAAATCAAACACTATGTAAGCTTAGAAACAATAGATGATGCTAAATTTATGACATTAATACGCTCAGTGATGTTCCGAGTGTTTTAGAACAAGGGTTAATAATGCTACTTTTGTGTCATTTTACATTTTTAGAACTAAATCCAAAAATATAAGACAGTGTATAAATTTTGAAACTTAAAGTGGCAAATGTGTGAATAACTCAAAAGTGTTATCTTCTTCATCTGACTAACACCATACATGTATATCCATAACCTAGTCTTCTAATTTATATTATACAGCTATAATAATCGACTTTAAGCTGATACTTTATGTAAAACCTCATTCTTTTTATTCTTGAGCACATTTTATCAATTTAGTGCCTGAAATCGAGTTACATAAGCCAAATCCGCCCTGCTTCACCTGAATAATCTATGTGTGGCACGTGCCACAGGTGGCCAAGGCATATCTTCACCCCTGGATGCAAACTAATTCGTGCAATCCTCCTAAGGGTGTTTCGTGAAGAGGATGGTGAGCCCTTTCTCATTGTTGTATGCTGACTTTAGTTAGGAATAGGAGAAGATGTGAGTGTGTGAGGAAGATGAGGTGAATAAAAAAGGTTTTATATAGTGGACTAAGAGGTTTTAGAGAATTAATGGTGTGGTAATATGATTGGAAAAAGAAGGGATTGGGAGTAAATTGAGGTTAATGGGAAATTGTGAAAGTCAAATAGTAGAAGATGAAAGGAGTTTTGAGAATGAGGGATATTTAATGGTGGTAATGATGATGAACTATTTGAAGAATGGGGAATGTGCTTTACATACGGAACCTATTATGCTCTTGGAGGCCTGTCAGCAACTGGGAAGACATATAATAACTGTCAGGCAATCCGTAAGGCTGTCAAATTTCTGCTGGAAGCACAAATTCAGGATGGTGGTTGGGCAGAAAGCAATAGATCCTCCCCCAAGAAGGTAAAACACTTTAGTATACGAGTAAGCTTTGGCTAGCCAAAATTTAGTCATTTAAGATATACACTACAACTCGAGTAAGATTTGGCTAGCAAAATTCAGTCATTTAAGATATACAGTACAAGTCTTGGTTACAACATACGGTGTTCATCTCACTAATATTATCAAGTCCGTGTTATATCTTAGTTTATAAGAAAAAACATTATAATTATCTACATCGACCCGACCCTGTGGCTTTTAAGTCTCCTATCACCCCTTTCATTTTTTTGAACAGCATATGATATTTCAATCATCTCTTCCTAAATAGTTTTTGAGCGGGTTAGGAATGAAAGAAACGATAGATTGAAATGTTGGATACTTGGGTGATTGAAGACATATACAACTTAATATCTAATAATTACAAAACAATCGTATCGTATGTTTAAATGCTTATATGTACATTGTATATATCACTACAACAAATTAGTTGATTTTTCCACTTGTTCACATTTTAAAATATGTGAAATTTGAAAAGTTCACAATTTCATTAGTGTTGTTGGTGTGAACAAATTGGGTGTAACAAATAACTTCACACTTTTAAGTGTGAAAACTTTTAATACTTCACGCTTTTATGTGTGAACTTTTTAAAACGTCACACTTTTATGAGTGAACTTTATAATACTTCACAATTTTTAATACTTGCCACTTACAAGTGTAAACATTTTACAATTAAAAGTGTGAATATTAAAAGTGTGAAGTATTATAAAGTTCACTCATAAAAGTGTCATGTTTTAAAAAGTTCACACATAAAATCTTTAAGTATAAGGATTCTCCGGTGTGTTTAACTTTTTGAATACATGTCTTCCCCTTACTGTAGAGGAAGAAAGAGACCCAACGCCTTTACACCGAGCAGCCAAATTGTTGATCAATTTTCAAATGAAAAATGGGGATTTTCCTCAACAGGTAAGATAAGAACATATATACAAATAGAGAGAACGGTGTTGGAATTTCATCTTGACATATACTTATTATTTAGTTTTTATTAATTGTTATTTTAGTTTATTTCTGTTTAGGAATTGAATAATGATAGAGAGTCAGATGGTAGACCAAGTTTGGTGGAGAAATAGGAACGTCGTAGAGTTGCTAGCATTTAGGAAAGAGTTGGGTAGAATTTGTTATTTTCTGTTGATTGTTTCACAACTTGTAGGCTATATATAGCCATATATTTTATTCAATAAACACAGCAGCTTTTCCATTTACAAAAGTCCTTTTAACTTTTATCCATATAAAAGGTGTGTGTTGTGTGTGGGTAAACTGGGTCTAAACCAACATTTGATATCAGAGCTTGGTACAAGATCCTTGCAAGAAAGAAAGAAGTTGATTTAGATCAGCAAAGAAAGTAGAAAGAAAGAAAGTCAGAAAGTTAGAAAGCTAGAAAGAAAGAAAGTCAGAAAGAAAGAAAGAAAGTCAGAAAGAAAGAAAGAAAGTGAAGAAAGAAGAAAGAAAGAAAGTAAAGAAAAAAGAAGAGAAGAATGGCCTTGGTACCTAAAGAAGGAGGCTCGATGTCCTATCAAGTACCGGTCTTGACCTCGGTAAATTATTTGGTGTGGTCTGTGAAGGTCAAGTCCATTATGGATGCTTATGGCCTATGGGGTACAGTTGAACCACGAGCTTTAGGCAAAGAACCTGATGCAAAGAAGTCGAAACAAGCTCTAGCATTTTTCTTTCAGGCCATACCAGAAGATATGGTGTTGCAGATGGCGAACTATATCGATCCAAAACAAGTATGGGACCGTCTCAAAACGCAGTACTTGGGGGTAGATCGGGTGAGAGCGGCTCGCCTTGCGACATTGAAAAGGGAGTTGGAAAGCTTGCGCATGAAGGAGGGAGAAACAGTGGATGACTTTGCAGCCAATTTGAGTGGTTTAGCTTCAAAGGTAAGGGGTCTTGGGTACGAGCTCGAATAAGTAGACATGGTTAAAAGGCTATTTGATTCTATGCCGAAGTCATTTCTTCAGATTGTAGCCTCAATTGAACAATGTTTTGATTGGTACTCGATGCTCTTTGATGAAGCGATAGGAAGACTCAAGGCGTTTGAAGAAAGACTAAAAGGCCTTGGTGAAAAGGAGGAAGAGCAAGGCCAGGTCTTGATGGCCGAACATAAGTATGGTGAAAGTAGCGGACAAGGAAGGGGTCGTGGAAGAAGCTATGGAAGAGGTGAAAGAGGCCAAAGAAGAGGTACGGGCCGGGGTGGTGATAAAAGCAGGTTCCGATGTTTCGATTGTGGAGAGTTTGGACACTTTCGTTATGAGTGTGAAAAGTGGAAGAAAAATGATGATGAAGCCAACTTAATCGAACATGAAGAACCGACACTTCTTTGAAGAAGAAATGGGTCAAGATGAAGGGGTGAATGTTGGAATTTCATCTTGACTTATACTTATTATTTAGTGTTTATTAATTGTTATTTTAGTTTATTTATGTTTAGGAATTGAATAATGATAGAGAGTCGGATGGTAGACCAAGTTTGGTGGAGAAATAGGAACGTTGGAGAGTTGCTAGCATTTAGGAGAGAGTGGGGTAGAATTGGTTATTTTCTGTTGATTGTTTCACAGCTTGTAGGCTATATATAGCCATCTATTTTATTCAATAAACACAACAGCTTTTCCATTTACAAAAATCCTTTTAACTTTTATCCATATAAAAGGTGTGTGCTGTGTGTGGGTAAACTGGGTCTAAACCAGCAAACGGATGGTAAAAACCCTCTTTTTACATTCACCAAAATGACTGGCAATATAATAGGGTCACAATACTAAGAAATAATATTTTCCGGTAAAGATGACGTGCTAACGGATTAAGAAGTTTTGTATCTGCTACCAAAATTTCCTAATTACTGGAAATTTCCTTATAGCAGGAAACAACCGGAGTTTTCAAGAAAAACTGTTTGTTGCACTTTCCGATGCATAGGAATATATACACATTGTGGGCTCTTGCTGATTACCGTCAGAAGGCGCTACCTCAGCCCACGGGCATCTAACACAACAGTTGTGGCAAATATATATAAGATAGTCATTGTTGTAAAAGATATATAATTATAAAAATAGATCATTTGAGTTTTAGAGAAACACTTGTAATGATCAATTTCAATAAATTTATCAGCCGGTGCTTATGCCTCAATGGATGTTCATCCATTCCAAATACTTTTTGCCAAAGACTTTGTTTCATAAGTCATCTTAAAAATCTATTTGAAATGTTTTAGTTGCAACGAGGAACACATACACTTTCAAAAAGCTTTTTGAAATAGTGAAAAATCATTGATTGGTTTTTCCATTGGGATGCTGATCTAACAAGCAACTAGATTATATTAACCAGCTAAAGTTTATTTAATGCCTGTTTATACTAGTTTTCGCGACTTGGCAACTACATTCTGAAAAGTCAAAGAAGAATAATGAGACCATTATATATACTCGCATACACACATTACGTGTTTTCAAGCTATGTCACCTTAAACTGCTTATAAATTTACGTGAACTTTTATTTTCTAGCTAGAAATCGATTGTATGTTCGTCTACTCGTCTTAACCATGTCGTCAAGCAATAAAATACTGTTCTTATTCTTTCTGTCAAAAATTGTTCATTGTCAAGCATTGCTACGGCACCATGAATTTTTTTGTATGTTTTTAAGTTTTAAAAATAGGTCATAGACCAGTTCTTGTACATGCATAAATGTTAGGTTATGGTGACATTGTTCTTTGCCCATAAGGTATAAGTCGAAACTAACAGTGACTAACTTATTTAATTTTGTAGGTAAAGGAAGCATCATACACTCGTCTATGTGAAACGAAAACCATATTAACCGTAAATGGGCAGTTTCCTGGACCAACCTTAAATGTTCGTGAAGGAGATATGATTTATGTCAAGGTTCATAACAATGGAAGATACAACATCACCATTCACTGGTATGTCAAAGTCTTTGTGGTAAATTACATACTTAACAGAAAGTATTCAAAAATAGTTGTCAAATGTTGTATTGATTGTTACATACTTAACAGAAGATTTATATACCAGTTTTAAATCTCGGGCATGGGGTAAAGCAACCTAGGAACCCATGGTCAGTTGGTCCGGAATGCATCACACAATGTCTGATTCAACCAGGTGACTCATTCAACTATAATATTATACTTTCTATGGAAGTTGGGACAATCTGGTGGCGTGCTCATAGCGACTGGTCTAGAGCCACGTTCCATGGTGCTATCATTATGCCACCTAGAAACGGTAAAAGCTACCCATTCCCTCAACCCCATGCAGGAGTTCCCATAATTTTCGGTAAGTGAACATGTTCGTGTATGTGTCCGGAACACATGACCCGATCCGGAACACATGACCCGATCCGGAACACATGACCCGATCCGGAACGCACACATCCTTCTAGAAGAAGTCAACGATAGTCAACAGAGAACTCAGTAGACACACTTCCTATAAAATAGGGAGTGTGTCCCCAATCGGGCCAACCAAGGCCCATCACCATTCCCAGCCTTTTAGGAATCAGACTAGTATAAATACCCCCCTTGGGTTCAAAGTTTGGGTTAACTCTTTTACCCTTATTACTTTTTACTTATATTCTTTTACTCTCATTCCCCTTCAGATTTTTACCCTTTACTTACTCTCACGCCGGAGCTTGGTCTGGGTTCTCACACCCGGATGAGGCTAACGCGTTGCTTTGGTTTCAGGATACCCGAAGCATACATCACCTAAGATCCGATCCAGTCACCTCATTCGGATCTCCGCAAAGAATTGCACGAACATTTGGCGCCATCCGTGGGGCTTGATATTCTATCTACCAGTTGCATAGAATGGCAGGTCCTACTCCTCCTGTCACTCCGACAGGTACTAACCTTCCGATTGACTTGACTTCTCCGAACAATCAGAATCTCACAAAGGAACAACTTGAACAACACATCTCAACCCTGCGACTGCTAGTCAAAGAGCATAACCGGAACGCCGTGGAACCTGTTCGTCTAAGTTTCATTGAAGAAGATGAGGGAAGCAGCAACACCAAGATAGTAAGAGGCAAGGTGGTGTCCGATGCGGATTTAAAGAAACCTTTCAAGGAGGCCGTCAAATCCCCACTCACTCAAAGAATTATTGACTTCTCCGGACCCGAGTACAAGATGCCTGCCACAGTCAAGACGTATGACGGAACGGGAGATCCGGAGGACCATTTGAATCGCTTCACCGGAGCAGCCAATTCGGGCGAATGGCCAATGCCGGTTTGGTGCAGAATGTTCCAGCAAACGCTAGAAGGGGGAGCTAGGGGATGGCTTGAAAGCCTTGATACTGACAGCATTGATGAATGGTCAGAGCTAAGGAAGGCATTTGTCAAGAGATACTCGATCCGAAAGCTATGTCATAAAGGCCCACATGAGATAACAAAGATTGTGAGAAAGGCAAATGAGTCATTAACAGATTTTAAAGAACGATGGACAGTCGAAGTAGGTCTTATCCATGGAGTTCCGGAAGTCATGAAGATTTCGGCATTTATGGATTCGGTCAAAAGTCCAGAGCTGGCAAAAAGGTACTCGGACAAAGTTCCTGAATCGGTGGACGACATGATGGAGAGGTTGGACGATTTTGTCCGATCCGAGGAGGCATTCGCTAACACTGAGCTACCAAAAGGGAAAGGAACGAGCCATACCAGAAGCCCAACCCTCCCACCCAAAGAAGGGATGATTGCAACCAAAAGTACCATGGCTGGAACAACAATAGAAGAAATGATGGTCGAGATGCATATAAGGGAAGAGATTTCTTCAGCAACAGAAATAGGGATAGAGACAACAGGGCACCATACCCACCACCCCGGAATGACAATTATCACAGGAATGATTACAACCGAAACAATTATCATGACCGAAACAGAGTGGCCCCGGTCCTAAGTGTTAATTCCTTGACAAAGAACCTAAAAGAAATCCTTGCTACCGAAACACAGCTTCGTCTGCCCCCTCCCCGTCCAATGAACAATCCGGCAAGAGGTGGAAACATGGATCGTTATTGTAATTATCATCAGGATAAGGGGCACTTTACCAACGATTGCATCCAGCTAAGGAAACATATTGAGCTAGCCCTAGAATCTGGAAAGTTGAATCATCTTGTCTGGGATGTACGTCAGAGAGGACGAGACAATCGAAGAGAAGAGGCTCCAAGGCAAGAAAAGATTATAAACATGGTCCGGACAGTACCGGAAAGGGAAAAAAGGAAAGCTAGAGAAGCAACCGAAAGATGGATGAAAGCCCCAATCACTTTTCCACCATTGGAAGAAGATGAGATGTCTGATGATCTAATTATCATAGAGGCCGAATTGGGAGTTTATTTGGTACGAAGAGTTTACGTATATGAGGGAGCATCGGTGGAGATTATGTTCGAACACTGCTTCGAGAAGCTTCCAACAAGCATCAAGTCAATACTGAGGAACACGCAAACTGATCTCATCGGATTCGCTGGAGAAGTAGTCAAACCAATGGGAAAGATCGAATTAGAAGTCAGTTTCGGATCAGATAGATTAGTCCGAAGAACTCATATGAAGTTTGTAGTGATCAGCGCCCCGTCACCGTACAATGTGATCTTAGGGAGGACAGGCATCCGGATCCTCCGAGCTGTACCATCAACCATTCATGCCATGATGAAGTTTCCCACTCCAAGAGGAGTAGCCTCGCTAGTCTCTCGATCAGTCATCGTCTTGGAATGCATGCAAATAGCAAAAAGGCAAGCGCCAACGCCCATAACCAACAACAAGACCGTGACGGCTGAGTTACCATCCGGTACGGAAAGCATCATGATTAACCCTGCCTATCCGGAATAGTTTACCACTATCGGGGGCGGACTAACTGTAGCTTGCCAAACAACATTAAAGAACCTGCTGAAAGACAACTTGGATGTATTCGCATGGGAACCATCAGATATGACAGGAGTGCTGAGGCGAATCATGCAACATAACTTGAATGTCAATCAGAGCTTAGACCCGGTATGTCAGAAAAGACGAATGCTAGGATCCGAAAAGAGCAAGGCCATAACCAAAGAAGTGGAAGAACTAGTGGCGACAGGAATAGTCAGACCAGTAAAGTACCCAACGTACATCTCCAATCCGGTCATGGTGAAAAAGAGTGATGGGTCGTGGAGGATGTGCGTAGATTTCAAAAATCATAATTCAGCATGTCCGAAGGACTACTACTCACCTCCGGACATTGATGAGAAAATTGAATCCGTAGTAGAATCTCGCTTTATGTGTTTCTTGGACGCATACAAGGGTCACCATCAAATTCAAATGGCCCCGGAAGATGAAGAGAAGACAGCCTTTTATACGGATCAAGGCACCTTTTGCTACACTAAGATGCCTTTCGGATTGAAAAATGCCGGAGCAACATATCAAAGACTGGTTGACTCAGGCTTTCAAAGTCAGATAGGACGAAATATGGAGGCATACATTGATGACATGGTGATAAAGAGTAAGGATGAGAGGAGCATGTTAGCAGGCGTAGTAGAAACCTTTGACAACCATAGAGAAATCAACATGAAACTGAATCCGGTCAAGTGCTCGTTTGGGGTAGAAGAAGTCAAATTCTTGGGATACATCATTACTCCGGAAGGCATACAAGCTAATCCAAAGAAGACTAGGGCCATTATTGACATCCAATCACCAAAGACATGGAAGGAAATGCAATCGTTAAGTGGAAAGTTAGCAGCTTTGAACCGATTCTTATCACGATCTGCTGAAAGGGCACTCCCATTCTTTAAGACACTCAAAAATATCACAAAGGAGAATAAGCATGAGTATAAATGGACCGCGGAGGTGGAAGAGGCATTCCAGCAAATGAAAAAGTTGATCATGAACCTGCCAACTCTTACCACACCAAGACCAAAGGAACCCCTGTACATGTACTTGGCAGCATCACAAGAGTCAATTAGTGCAGTGTTGCTCACTGAAAGAAATGGAAGACAATGTCCGATTCATTATATTGGCCGAATACTTAGTGATGCGGAAAAGAACTATTCTCCCATGGAAAAACTGGCTTTAGCCTTGCTAAAGGCATCAAGGAGACTTAGAAGATATTTCGAAGGCCATGAGATAAACGTAATCACAGACCAACCAATCAAGCAGATATTAAGTAAGGCGGATGCATCCGGAAATTTGGCTAAGTACACAATCGAGTTGGGGGCTTACAAAATAGAATACAAACCAAGAAACGCAATCAAAGGGCAAGTTTTGGCAGACTTCCTAACTGAAGCACCTATAGGTCAGGCAACAGAAGAATTCTTCCAGGTGCCTATTCCGAAGCCGGGAAAGGACGAGACAGAAATGTGGACCCTCTTCACAGACGGAGCATCCAGTGCCCAAGGTGCAGGAGCCGGATTGGTCCTCATCGGCCCAACCAGAACCGAGTTCACTTATGCCCTCCGGCTGAATTTTGAAACCACCAACAATGAAGCAGAATACGAAGCCCTTCTATCAGGTCTAAGAATTGCAATACAGATGAAAGTGGGAAGGATTGAGGTCCGAGTAGACTCAAAGTTGGTAGCAAACCAGGTCAACGGAACATACGAAGCAAATTGTGAAAGAATGATAAAATACCTAACTGAGGCAAAGGTTTTGATATCAAAGTTTTCCCATTTCGCAATCATGAACATACCAAGGAGTAAGAATCAGAAGGTTGACGTCCTAAGCAAACTGGCAACGTTGGCATTCGACCACTTAACAAAAGAAGTCTTGGTGGAGGTCTTAAACGAAATGTCTACCGACCGGAACGAGGTAAACACCATAGTGGAAGAAGTAGGCGACAATTGGATGAATCCCATCATTAAATGTCTCCGGGATGGAATCTGACCAACGGATAAGAACGAAGCACAATGCTTAAGATTGAAGCTGCACCAGTATGAAATGATTGATGGCGTTTTATTCAAAAAAGGGTACTTAGAACCAATGTTTTGGTGCGTGGGTCCGTTGCAAGCCAACTATGTTCTTCGGGAAACACACATGGGTTCGTGTAGCATGCACTTGAAGCCAAGGTCGATAGTAGCACAAGCTTTAAGGTCGGGGTATTATTGGCCAACCATGCATATAGACGCAAGGGAGGAGCTAAAGAAATGTAATTCATGCCAAGTCCATGCACCGATAGCAAGATTGCCAAAGACGCTGATGAAATCTATTATGGCACCATGGCCATTTTACCAATGGGGAATGGACATTCTAGGTCCATTACCAGCCTCATCCGGAAATGTGAAATACATAATTGTCGCCATTGATTATTTCACCAAGTGGATGGAGGCTAAGCCTTTAGTCAAGATATACGGAAAGGAAGTAATCAAATTCTTTTGGGACAATGTCGTCTGCCGATTCGGAATCCCAAAGATAATAGTCACGGACAATGCTAAGCAATTCATCAATGAACCATTTAAGAGCTAGTGTTCGGACTTGGAAATCAAGCAAATCAATACAGCTGTAGCCCATCCACAAGCAAACGGTCTAGTCGAAAGGGCCAACAAGACCCTCATGGAAGGCATTAAGACAAGGCTGGGTCGAGACAGGAATGGATGGGCGGAGGAGCTACCGCACATACTATGGGCCCACCGGACATCATTGAAGCAGAGTAATGGAGAAACTCCTTTCAGCCTCACATATGGATCCGAAGCAGTCATCCCGGCTGAGATAGGAATGCCCACATATCGGACAATGATGATCAATGAAAAGGACAATGATGATGCCCTGCGCATAAACCTGGACCTCTTATAGGAAAGAAGAGAAATGGCAGCTATTCGGGAATCAAAGTACAAGACAAAGGTGGAGCGGTACTACAACAAGCGAGTTCGTCCAGTTGCATTCCGCCCAGGAGACTTTGTGTTCCGAAAGAATGAAGCAAGCAGGGTTCCGAAAGAAGGAAAACTTGCTCCTACATGGGAAGGCCCATACCGTATCAAGGAAGCATACCAGAATGGCTCATACAAGCTCCTTACCATGAAAGACAAAGAGGTCCCGAGGGTGTGGCATGCAATGAACCTCAGGAGATGTTATTTGTAATTTCATTTCTATCTTGTAACGGCTCTTTCTCCCTTCAGCAAGGGAAGAGCACTTCATCTAGATTTTATTTCAAAATGTATCAACCTTCACTCCCTTCAGAAGGGAAAGGTTATGTCCTTTGGTTTTAATAAAAAAGCTTCTCCTCTCGCCATTAAAGGAGGAAGCACCTTTGCAGCAATTATAAATAGCATGAATGATAAGACGTTGCACTTAAATCACACCCTAGCAACACGCATCCAATTCTTTCTCCCTTGAACAAGGGAAGAATTTGGTTATTTGTGAAAAAGTCCTATCCGGAATGGAAGGCATACGCATCCAATTCTTTCTCCCTTCAACAAGGGAAGAATTTGGTTATTTTTGAAAAAAGTCCTGTCCGGAATGGAAGGCATACGCATCCAATTCTTTCTCCCTTAAACAAGGGAAGAATTTGGTTATTTTTGAAAAAGTCCTATCCGGAATGGAAGGCATACGCATCCAATTCTTTCTCCCTCCAACAAGGGAAAAATTTGGTTATTTTTGAAAAAGTCCTATCCGGAATGGAAGGCATATGCGTCCAATTCTTTCTCCCTTCAGCAAGGGAAGAATTTGGTTATTTTTTAAAAAGTCCTATCTGGAAAGGAAGGCATACGCGTCCAATTCTTTCTCCCTTCAGCATGGGAAGAATTTGGTTATTTTTGAAAAAGTCCTATCCGGAAAGGAAGGCATACACATCCAATTCTTTCTCCCGTCAGCAAGGGAAAAAGTTGGTTAAGTCCTATCCGAAATGGAAGGCATACGCTTCCAATTCTTTCTCCCTTCAAAAAGGGAAGGATTTGGTAATTCTTATCCGAAACGGAAAGTTTAAAAATAATCTTGTCTGCTTTCGCTTTAAATCCCAAGCTGAAAGGAGAGGCTTATTTGTGTGCAATTATATTTACAAACAAGAATCATAAGAGGGGCATATATATATTTAACAAAACATAAACGTAAACATGCGGAAACAGTGTAATTGTTACAACCTTCCAGATCAAAAGAGGCATAAGAAAAGACAAAATAACATAAACAAATAGTCTACAAATATTACATTCATCCAAATAAAGTTAAGTTTAGGAACAAGTGTCTTTAGCAAATCATAGGGAAATCAGGCAGCCGGGGCGTCTTTGCTTCTGGAGGCATCAGCATCGTCTTGAAGGGATACCAGATCTTCATCAATGAGGGTCTCTGCCGAAGGATCCACAGTCTTTGGAGGAGCAGGAGCGGGCTCGATTTCCACCAAACGTTCAATAGGCAAGTAGAAATTGGAGGCGACCTCTTGGATGTAAGGGTATTTAGCTTCCGGAAGGGCATCAACCATTGGCCCCATTTTCTTCTCGCAATACAGATCAAAGCCCGGAGTGGTAGCAACAACGGCCAATTGCTCCTCGAGAGGTCTCTAAACCTTGATCCCTGTGGCCCAGCCAGCCTCAATAGCTTTGTTGAAGCAATTAGTTATGTTCTTCTTGTGCTCATGGTTGTTCAAAAGCTTGGAAACTACGGCAGGAAGCAGCGTCCGGATAGCGTTGTACCTCCCCATCTCGGAAGTATTGCACTTGCTCTGCAGCTCATCCCTCTCGACTTTCAAGGCTTTGACCTCCTCGGCACATCTCTCTTTGTCAGCATTCACCACGTGCAAAGTTTCCTCGAGATCAGCAATCCGGGCATCACGGCCTTTGAGCCTCTCTGACAAGTCAAATCTCTCGCCCACCGCGGCAGCTAGCTCCGAATCCCTATTAGCACAAACCTTTTCGGCATTCTCAAGCTGAGAGGAAAGTCTGGAATTAGCCTGGATCTGTTCCGACAACTTAACATTGGAAGCTTGCAGGAGCACTTTGTATTCCACACACTCATCCATAAAATTGCCTTGGTCATGGGATTCCTCCTCCAGCCTTCGAAGGGAGTCTACCATACCCATCGTACTCCTAGCAAGTTGGTACCAGCTACGGCTTAGGGCAAGGGAAGGTGGATAGGAGCTCAATTCTTGCTGCACAGCCGGAGGGATAAGATTCAGCATTAGGTCACGACACTCCGAAGGGGTATCCACCCGGGTAGCAGCATTAATACTCCAATTCGGAACGTACCTAGCACTTGGGCCAGTTGCCCCCTCCTCCGCAGTAAACACGCCTGTTTCGGACAAACATAATTTTTTTTTCAACAAAAGAAAAAGACGACATGATACGCATAAGCAAGATAAGAGGAAAGCAGGGAAAGGAAGGTACTTACGTGTCGAGTGATGATGATCCGGATGCATCACCCCTTTGCCCTCCCTCTGGTTAACAGGCTCTTCAACATCATCAGAGAAAACACCCTTGGAGCTTGATCCATCCAAGTACGAACTACCAAGAACGGGGATTTTCTCCTTACTTTGTTCCGAAGCAGGGTCCTTACCATCCCCTTTTGACCCCTCCTCATGTGTCTTCTCCGAACCAGTGCCATTGGGTCCGGGAGAGTCATCGTCCACATTAATATTCAAATTAACCGACCGGAGAGGCGAGGGACTGAGTATGCGATCCTCATTGAGGATTTCATCTTCATTAACATCAGCACCTCCACCCGCATCAACCTTTCTTCTTTTGGCCGAACCATCAGAGGCTGCAGTCTTCTCAGTCATACGCTTCATACTCTGATGAAGATCGCTGACATCTTTACTCACCTTGGTAGAAGCACCAAAAGAACCACCCTTCTCAGAAGTTTTCTTCTTTCCCTTTGGTTTCCCCATCGCCTCCCCACTTTCCTCCTTCCTTTTCTTTTCCTCCGCGGCACGAAGAGCAGCAAGCCTTTTCTTCTCACGAGCGGTCTTAACAGCCTCGCTCTCACTCATAGCAATGATCTGGTCAGTAGTGGGAGAACTCAAACGCTCTTCGGCCGCAAGGGCCTCGGAGACATGAGGTGTAATCCGGTTGTCATCAGTCAAACGATCGCCTTTAGCAATTTTGCACGGAGCAGTAACAGGGAACCTCAAGTATTCAGACATGGTGATAGCTGCAAGAAAGGAAAGAAAACACAACGAAAGCAATAAAAACTTACAACCATAAAAAGGAAAAAGACAAAGTATAGAAAGAGTGAAAATGAAAGCAAGGGTAATACCATTCCCCTCCGGATCCATAAAACGAGGAAAGAATCTTGGACACTCCCAAGTCAGTGACACACCGGCCATATACAAAACTCCTTCCGGAAGGGCAGCCAAATCTGCAACATGCTCTTCAAGACGACGAGCATCTGATTCATTAAAACCATCACGGGGAATATAATCATTCAAGTACCAATCAACATGTCTCCATGACATGAAGTCCGGAACAGCTTTGCGATCTATGACAAAAAAACTCCCATTTCCAATTCTTCAAGCAAGTGAGGGTGTCACGGAAAATCTGCTTGCGAGAACCCTTTCCAGGCCTCTTTTCAAAAGAGAACCAGTGACCTTGTTTCCTAAACCTATAGTAAAGACAGAATAGAGGAGCGGTAGGTTCGATGGAGAGGCTCCGGCAGTAAACTTCAAAGGTGATAACACGATTTAATCCTAAGGGAACTAACTGTGAGATATGTACAGCAAAGTCTTTCAAAACAGCCAAAAGGAAGGTGGAGAAGGGGACTCGTAGTCCGGATAGTTTGAAGAACTGCTCGTATAAGCCGATACGGTTTTGAGGGAGACGATCCATAGTCATACCTTCCGGAGCAACTTGGGGGTTGCAACTTTCCGGAATATGATAAGTCTTCACCAAATATTTAACATAAGCCTCGTTGAGAGTAGTCGTATATTTAGGCATGTCAAACTTGGGAGCGTAATGGGTTGAGCCGGAAGGCCCAGGAAGATTGTCATCTGCCATAACGTATAAAGGATGGATCCGGAATGGTAACCAGGAAAGGAAGAAAAGATACCTGAAGAGAGAAATCCGGATTGGTAGAAAGAAGGAAAACCTGAGAGAAAAGTGAAAACACACACAAACAAGTGACGAATGGGTAGGTATTTATAGGCTCGGTAAAAACATGGGAGACCGTGAAAAGAACAGTAAAAACACACGTGTCATTAATCCGAGCAAGCTAACGCCACGTGTCAACCATCGCAAGGAAGTAGGGTAAAAGTGGTTGGGCCTTGATGGGCTTTAGATGGAAAATGGGCCGAGAAGTTGGTCCGGCCCACACCAATCGCGAAAGAAATGGGCTTTAAGTATTGATTCGACTAAAACTTTTTCGAACAAAGTTAGCCCAATCAACACTTGGGGGGGACTTGTTCGTGTATGTGTCCGGAACACATGACCCGGTCCGGAACACATGACCCGATCTGGAACGCACACATCCTTCTAGAAGAAGTCAACGATAGTCAACAGAGAACTCAGCAGACACACTTCCTATAAAATAGGGAGTGTGTCCCCAATCGGGCAAACCAAGGCCCATCACCATTCCCGGCCTTTTAGGAATCCGACTAGTATAAATACCCCCCTTGGGTTCAAGGTTTGGGTTAACTCTTTTACCCTTGTTACTTTTTACTTATATTCTTTTACTCTCATTCCCCTTCGGATTTTTACCCTTTACTTACTCTCACGCTGGAGCTTGGTCTGGGTTCTCACACCCGGACGAGGCTAACGCGTTGCTTTGGTTTCAGGATATCCGAAGCATACATCACCCAAGATCCGATCCGGTCACCCCATTCGGATCTCCGCAAAGAATTGCACGAACAGAATACGACATAACACAAATATAGATTTTACATTTTGTGAACGTACGTTACACAATGTATCGTGTTCATTATCCCTGCTCGAGGTGAAAAACTAGTTAGTCATATCTAATGAACACGATACACCATCAATGGGCAACCTGGCGACTATTATCCCTACTCGAGTGAAGGTTAGTTATGTAATTTCCCATAATCAAAACCTCGATTGTTTTATCAAGACGCTATTTGTAATGTTTGTTTATTTTTACAGATACCTCTAAGTTAAATGTTATGTATGGGAGAAAATTTCTTTTATGCAGGTAAATGAAGCGATGAATGAAATTCTCTTTTTCGCCATAGCAAATCATTCGTTAACTGTTGTGGGGGCCGATGGTAGCTACACGAAACCAGTAACAAAAGATTATGTAGTAATATCCCCGGGTCAAACTCTTGATTGCTTGTTAGATGCAAACGAAGTTGCACCACAAGGCCGTTACTACATGGCTGCTAAACCATATTCCACAGGTGTTGGCGTTTCTTTTGATAATTCACTGGAATCCTCCAATACGATAGTTATTCCACCACTAGTCCTATAAGCCCATCCTTACCATATTACAATGATTCCATTGCGGCTTTTAACTTTCTTGGTAGCCTTAAGAGCTTAGGCCCATTATCGTTCCCTTTGAGGGCCCACGATACACAAATATTTTCCAGCATTTCAATAAACACATTTCCATGTCAAAACACTACGTGTGAGGGGCCAAATGGTACACGATTGGCCACTAGTATGAACAATATTAGCTTTCAACCCCCGCGTATTGATATACTAGAAGCTTACTACTATTACATCAATAATGAGTTTGATACAAGATTTCCTAGTGTTCCACCATTGTATTACAACTTTACTGGTAATAATTTACCATTGATTCTACAAACGCCTAAGAGGGCTACAGAAGTGAGGGTGATAGAATATGATTCGGTAGTCGAAGTTGTTTTTCAACCTATGCATTTACACGGATTTAATTTTTATGTCGTCGGATGGGGATATGGTAACTTTCACCCGGAAAAGGACCCGTTTACTATAACCTAGTAGACCCTCCATTCCGGAACACTGTTCTTGTTCCGATAATTGGATGGGCTACAATTCGGTTCAAAGCTTCTTACCCTGGTAAGATACATGTTCTACAACTACAACTTCCATTTTAATATAATCACTGTATAACAATTAATTAACGCAAGTCTTTCTGTTATAAACTAAAAAAATAGGTGTATGGTTTATGCATTGTCATCTAGAACGGCACCTTACATGGGGAATGGATACAGTATTTATCGATAAGGATGTCATGGAACTCAAGAACGCATGCTACCACCACCTCAACACATGATGAAATGTTAATTTATGTCGATTTTTATAGTTTATCCATGCTTATGTAGCTTAAGAAAAAGACTCGCATCTAAATTCTTCTCAGATGTAATGATATGGGACCTCTAACTTTTTCTCGTTAATTGATGTTGAATTTGTGAATGAATTCTTCCAACTTCTTTTAATCAATCTTAACATTTTTTTGTTATAATACATTTTATTTTTTCAGATTCAACTAGCACCCTTGTTTGAATAACGATACGTATATACTCAACTAGCACCCTTGTTTGAATAACGATACGTATATACCCGTGCGATACACCTGTTAGTTGATATGTCAGTCCATTGTGTTTAGGCTTTAGCCCAGTTGTATTATTTTAGATCTTTCCTTATACATTGTAAGACCTTTATTGAATTACGTGAGTTGGTTTTTCTTCGAGTAGATGTGATTTATTCACACGACATATTTATTGATTTATGTGGATGATATTGTTCTTACAACCTTTTCTACATCTTTCTCTTCTACATCTTTTCTTCAAAAGATTGTTCTCTCTACATAGGGAGTTTGACATGACACATCTTGGTGAGCTTAATTATTTTTTGGGGATCTCAGTTAAACGTGACACAGCAGGGATGTTTCTCTCTCGAAAGAAATATGCCATGGAATTGCTTAAGTGAGAACATATGCTTAACTGCAATCCTACCAAGGCTCCTGTTGACACAGAGTCCAAGCTAGGTCCTAAGGGGATGCCTATTTCAGATCCTACTTTTTATCGGAGTCTTGCAGGTGGCCTACAATATCTTACATTCACTCGGCTTGATTTGTCTTATGATGTGCAACAGATTTGTCTATATATGCATGATACTCGGGAGCCTCATCTCTCAAAACGATTATTCGATATGTTAAGGGTACTTTGGAGTTCAGTTTACAGCTATATGCGTCTTTGGGGTCTTCTTTTGTCGCTTATAAGGATGCTCATTGGGCTAGTTTACCTGCTATACGCAAATGTACATCCGGATATTGTGTATTTTTTTGGCAACAATATGTTATCGTGGTCTTCTAAGAGACAACAGACTCTTTCACGTTCTAGTGCTGAAGCTGAATATCGAGGTGTTGCTAACGTTTTTGCTAAGACAACTTGGCTACGCAATCTTCTTCGAGAACTACACGCACCTCTACTCGCTGCCACTCTTGTGTATTGTGACAATGTTAGTGTTGTGTATTTGTCTGATAATATAGTGCAACATCAACTAATCAAACATATTGAGATTGATATTAATTTTGTTTGTGATATGGTTACTATGGGTTATGTGCGTGTTCTTCATGTTCCATCTCGTTACCAATATGTAGATATCTTCACGAAAAGTCTTCTTTCGGCATTATTTAAAGATTTTTGTACTAGTTTGAGTGTTCGATTGCCTCTCGATCAGACTGCGAGGGAGTGTTAGTTGGTATGTCGGTCCATTTTGTTTAGGATTTAAACTAGTTGTGTTATTCTAGATCTTTCCCATGTGCTTATATATTGTAAGAAAATTACCAATTCAACAACAACCTTTTTTCATTGTGTAAAATATCATGTTTTACTTATTATTACGAATCATATGTGCATTTTGAAGTTCCTTGTCAACCCTATCCGTTTATCGTTGCCTTCTGGTAACATCTTGTTTCTCTTTTTGGTATGCGCGTTTAATTCGAGTTGAAACTTACGATTATAAGCTGATATTCACTCAAAATAGCGTAGGCACTAGTAGAAACCACATTGATTGCGTCGCTTTCATTGGAAGTGTGGCTTAGAGTGTAACTACACATTGAAGGGTATGGTACACCATAATGCTATTAGTGTTTTGGAACGGGATGTGATGTTTCACATGACCCATTAATGTGTCGTGTTTTATGTTAGTGACATTCACTGGGTGGTGTGCATACATAGAGCATATGGTGAAGGATACATAAATAGAGTCCCATCACGCCCAGAAGCAACACTAATTTCTCGATTTTTATCTTCATTAATCAAAATATAAAATTGTTATTATGCCTAATAATTTGTTAATAAACATACCTATTAAATGGATCTAAAATAAGCCTATTTCATTTATTATCTGACAAGTGTTAAAAAATTAACTCTCTCTCATCATTAACTATCAATCGATTTTTTATTTTCAACAATGATATTTGTAGGTTTATTATTAGGTCTATTAGTAAAGTATACTAAGGGTGCGTTTAGTTTACTCGTGGGTTTAGATTTAAATTTAAAAATGATGTTAGACTTAAATTCAAGTTTAGGTTATTGATTTGATGTAATTATTTTATATACAAATACAAAAACAAAATATATTATATTTTATTAACTTGCAAAATTATCTGTGAATTTGTAATAAGCCACGTATGGTGATCTACCCAAATTCCATAAACCCACCATATTAATGGGGTCAGTGTCAATGGCTGTCACTCCCACATATTCACTTTAAAAATTCGTCAAACAATGTAAATTAGTCCTAAACTTACTCTAGGCCTACAAAAATCATAACCCAAACACGCCCTAAAAGTTATTTTTTTCTCTTTTCAGTAAAAAACTAAAAATGCTTGCTTGATAATTGTTACTTACTCCTTATCAGCGACATATTAGTACAATAATAAAAAATGTGTACGAATTGATACTTAGTATTTACCAACGGCAAAGCTTTTAGAGAAGAGAATGATTTTTTTTGTAGAAAGGAATTATAAAATATAAAAACCTATTAGGTAGAGTCATATTTTTTTTTGGAAAAAAAAGAATTAGAAAAATGTAAAATAGTATTCTCTATTTTTCTATTTAAAAGTGAATAATAAGAATTCCTCTTGTTTTGAAGAATATTAGAAAAAAATGCATAATTCTTGATATTAGTACTTATTTTTCAACGATGTATGAATTGTCACTTTGAAACTAATATTAGTACATATTTGAAAAATAATACTGTTACTTGGTTACAAAATAAGGGTGTATGAATTGTCACTTTGAAACTCATACATAAGTTTTGCAAAAATTAATAAAATTTTGTTACTTAATTCGGATATTCAGATACATAAAACCATTATCCGTAAATTTAGATATCCAAAATCCATATATTATGTTTTTTCCATATGCCTATAAAAGACACGAGACGATTCTTGGGTCCCGTTAATTTGTCATTTTTTTAGGTTAGTGACATACATATAGCGAATTTCATGAGAATCGAAAAAGCTTTGACTGTAAGATAACTTGATACAAAAACATGTCCATGTAGGTATGACAGAAATATGTATGATAATAAGAGCCCATAAAAGTAATATCCTACGAGAACAGGACGTGCATCTTGAATTCAGATCCCCTATGATCAGCCCTAGCTGTTTCTTGGCTCTTTCTTGTAAACGTCTTGTTTCTCTTTTGGGTATCGTCATCTGGTTCGAGTTGAAAGTTACGGTTATAATTTCAAAACTCAAAATCTGATATGGACTAGTGGAGAACAGGTTGACCATGTGGTTTTTGTTGAAACTGTACGTGGCTTATAAGGAAAGTACCCATTTCTTCGCCACAATACTCTTAGTTTTTCGAACCTGGTGATAAGTTTCACCTGGCCCGTAACGTGCCGTTATTTACGTTATTGACATTCAGATACTGAATGTCAACGTTTGCAAGGGATGGGTGGTATGCATGCAAAGTGTATGTAGCGAAGCATATATATATCTGCATGAAACAAAATATAAAATTGTTACCATGATTAATAATTTGTTATAAGTTAAACCTAAACAAAGCGTTGAAAATAAATTTAATTATAATTATGTTGTTGCCTATAAATTCATATAATGAAGACACAAGTGTAATAAATTAGATTTGTAGGTAAATCGTAACATAAAAAGGTAAATTAAAAAACAACTAACGTGTAAGTTATAATGTATCCAAGAATTTGTATTTTTCAGTAAAAAACAAAAAATGCTTGCTTGATTATGAATTGATACTTACTACTTACCAAGGACGGATTCTTAGAAAAAATGATTTCTTTTCTATATAAGAATTATAAAATATGAATATCTATTTAAATAAAATTGTATTTTTTGGAAAGGAAAAAATTAGAAAAATGTGAAATGGTACTTTTAAAAGTGGAGAATAGGAATTTAAAAAATATTAGAAAAATGCAACTAATTCTTGGATATTAGTACATATTTTTCATGGATGAGTGAATTGTTACTTTGGAACTCATGCTAGTACATATATAATAAAACTAAATGCGATTAATTGATTAAAAAGTAAAGATAATTTGTCTCTTTGAAACTCATTCACATGTTTTGCAAAAATCCATAAATTTTTGTTAATTAATTCGGATATTCAAATATATAAAACCCTCATCTGAAACTAAAAATATCCGAAATCCATATATTATATTTTTACTTTATGCCTTATATTTTTGGATTATTGTTTTATATATCCGGATATCTTGAATTAAGAATCCAAATGTTATGAATTTCTTGTTATGAGTTTCTAAATGGGTTTATTAAGTTAACTGGCTTTTGAAAATCAAATAAAATGCTAAACATGTTTTATAAAAACCATTATTAGTCGGGTAGAAACTAAAATCTCATGAAATAGATATATATAGGAGAGATTCTACAACTACAAAATGTTTACAAAATTGTTTTTTTATAAAATAATTTGTCATGCATTAATCAGAAGTTATGAATTCGAAAGATAAAGAGAAAATTAATTAAGAAAAATTTAATTCGTGACAAGTTGTTTTATGAATGTTTAATTCTAAAATTTTTGTGGATGTAGTATTTTCCAATAAATATTACTTCATTCGTTTCAAAATAAATGTCTACATTTGACGTTCGAAATCTTTTTTTTTTCAACTTTAACTTTAAATAAGTTTTTCTGTTGTATATTACTTGGTGCGAATTATATTAATGAAATTACATTTAAAAACTAATCTATTCATATTGATTTCATCAAGTAATATATAACACAAAAAAACTTATTTAAGGTAAAAGTTGAAAAAAAGACTTCATAAATCAAACGTAGACATTTATTTTAGACGAAAGAGTACCATTTATACTTTTCTTATCGTTGTCTAATCGTAAGATTTGGTTATGTAGAGAGAACGGGAGAAGTTAAAGTGATTAGGTTACGTTTCTTTACATTTGGTTTTGTGTTATTGTGAGGGTCTAATTCTTTTTTGTATTTTCTACTTAGTTATTATACTCGTGCGAGAACGGAGTTTGTTCTAAAAGATTTACTTTTAGCACTATTTTTTATTTCGTTTTGTTTTTTTATAATTGAATTTTTTGAAAATTTGAAACATACTTATATGTATATTTTTTGTTTAAAGGAGACCCTATGAGAATCATCAGCAATTATGTGTATTTATATATAATAAAGCTTTCATGCATTTGAAAAGAGTACAAAAAATATAATAATACAACACCGATGATGAATTCTAATCAATCATCTAGGAAGTTCCAGCAAGCAACAACAGGTCCTGTTGTGGCTGAACTTGTGTTAGATGGTCATTCTAGCATAATCGACCTTAGTTGTTCCACTCCTGCTACATTTTCCACATCTTAGCATATTGTAGTCATCATAATTCCTAAACATTATTTGTGCTAGTTTATGATTCAATTACGGGCAAGTAAGTACTTTTGATTTAGTATTTTTTTTCAACCAATCAAATTTTAGTTGCCTCTTTCTCTCTCAAGAATAGTACCCATGTGACTCGGCAGTGACTTCCACCACTACTACAATCGCTTAATTACAATAACAAGAAAGTGTAAGTAAATCAGCTAAGTAACATGAGGAGAGAAACAAAGGAGAAAATTGATACTAACAAGGGGAAGAATTCGAATGACATATCATAAGAAGTCGTAACAAGGATAAACATAAATTAGAAAAGTTGAAGACATCGTATTTTTTCACAAATATTCTTGTTAGCTCAACATAATCCAGCTTGTGGACTTTTTTACACCTTACAGGAATGTGGTGGACGCATGTGTCGCTCGAAAGAGACACAATGACAAAAATCGATTTGGGTTTGTTCGCTTTACAGATGTTGAGGACATTTAAGGGATGGAAACTAAGCTTGGAACCATTGTGATTGGCTCTTTCAAGTTGATAGCAAACTTGGTCAGATTCAAACAGAATTTAGCCAAAACAACCCTAAACCCTAAATCAGAGGGTGCCTTTGTGGCCAAAAAAACCTCAACCTTCAAATCTAAAGATTATTAATCAAACAAATGGTTCCATTCCAAATGGGTTTAGGACCAAGTCGTATGTTAATGCGATTGTGAATAGCTCGACCATTGCATCTGTTAAATCTTAGGACCTAATCAGATACCATTATCCAACATGAGGGACTTATATGTATCTTTTGTTTGTCTCAGTTATAGCTTGGATGTGTGTTGATGGATACTTGGTGAGGTGGAGGACCAATTGTGCCTACATGGATACTTGAGGCACCATTTGCTAATTTACCAAGCGTCCAAAGGACGCAACGTCTCTTTTGTGGCTTTTGGGATAAATAGAAGACGCTCCCATTCATTGGACTTATCTGGGACTTTTCATCTATGTGTTTTTCATCTTGTTTCTCTCTTTCAAAATGTAACCCAGATCATTCTTATTTATTTTGTTCTTGTAAGACTATTATCATTTAGATAATAGAGTCACACCAGTGTAGCTGTGGTGACTTGTTTAATCTTTTTCTTCAAACTTGTTTTTCGTTAATTAAAATTTTTGATTCTGAGTTCATATCTTCCATATTTTGCTTTTATTCAAGATTCTTCATGGTATCAGAGCCTGGTTCTCTGAAATCGTTGGAAAAATATTTTTAGGGTTTCAAATTTTTTTGGGGTTTTTTAAAATTGAAATGCTTTTTGGATAGATCTGCTATTGAGATAGTCAGATTTAAAAAGATTTTGTTCTCATTGTTTTTTATTCATCCTAAAATCGATTTTTTAATTTTAGGGTTTCAAAAAACTTTGGGGGTTTTTAAATTATATTTGTTATTAACCTTGTTTGTGGTGCAGGGACGTTATATATTTGATCTATTGTATAGATCTGTTGGTGATTGCACTTTTCCATAATTTTTCTTAAATTAGGGTTTGGTGAGGAGGTTCGGTTTTCTTCTAGACTAAGTGAATCTAGAAGAAACAGATCGATTGAGCTTTTGTGTATGCACTGTAACACCTCTGCTCTCTCTTATTTTTTTATTATTTGGTTACTGGCTTATTTGTTTTTTCATACTTGTTTTTTGGGTGATATCTGTGATTATACTCTCTCGTATATTGATACTCTCTTTTTGTGTTTGTGCTGCTACTAATGAATTTAAGAATCATAACAAGTTGTTGAAATTGATGCAATTCTTAATGGGTTAGAAGCTCCAGTCTCTCTAGAGAGGTTCTTCCATATATAAAGGGTGCTTATGCCATCATCTCTTGTGAGGATTCTCACAGAGTTGCTTCTGGTAGTCTATCTGGTACCTCTCAAAGGAATCAGACTTCTTCTTTTCTCTTAAATGTGCCCACCAGAAATGTGTTTCAAGGCCACCAAAATGTTAATCCTAACCCCAATGGTGGCTTTAGACCTAATTATAATAGCAGCAGTCCTAATGGTGGTTTTAGACCCAGCTATAATAGTAGGTGTCCTAGACCTAACATGGCCAATAGACCTAACACCTATAGACCCAATGGGAACTCTGAAGTGGTCTGTGAAAATTGTGGGTACAATGGGCATACTATTGATAGATGTTTTAAACTCATTGGCTTTCCTGCTGATTTTGGAAAAAAGAAATCTGGTCAAAATTCTAAAGGGAAAAACTTTTCAAACAACTCTGTTGGCTCTAATTCCAACTCTGTTTTTTATAGATGAACAACTTTCTGCTTTAATCTCTCTTGTCAAAGAGAATACTGGTTCTAAAAAGGGAGTGTAGGCCAATATGGTAGGTACCTACTTTAATTCTAGTAAGGTTTTTAATGATAACTTTGGAAAGTTTTTTTGTTCTAATATTCATTCTAAAGTGACTCAACATGGGAAAGTCGTTGACTCTGGGGCAAACCAACACATGACTAATAATGAAAAGGAATTGGACAATGTGTTTGACATTTCTCATCTCAAAATTAAAGTCAGTCATCCTAATGGTACTGAAGCTTTCATATGTAAGATTGGAAATTTAAAATTGGGAAATGGTCTTGTCTTGTTTGATGTGTTGGTTATACCTGAGTACTGTGTTACTTTGATATCTGTGCATAATTAGCCAAGGATAACAAGATTTTTGTGGTTTTTGATGAAAATAAATGCCTTTTCTGAATCAGGATTTGAATCTGAAAAACATTCTAGGGATTGGTAATCAATATGGTGGTTTATACTACTTAGATACTAAAGGTATTAAGTGTAATGCTAGTCAATCTGTCCCTGTTTGTTCTCTATCTTACTATGATTGGCATTGCAGACTTAGCCACCCTGCTGACCCTTCTTTAGACACTCTAAAAGACACCTTGAATCTTGATAAACATGATAAATATGACTATTGTGAAGTTTGTCAAAGGGCTAAACAAACTAGAAAGCCCTTTCTTTTAAGTGACCATAAGACTAAGTGTTTGGGGGACATTGTTCATCTTGATTTATGGGGTCCTTATAAGGTGACATGTCACACTGGCCATATATATTTTTTGACCATTGTGGATGATTTTACCAGAGCTGTTTGGGTATATCTCATTAAGTCTAAGGATGACGTTGTTACTTTTTTAGATATTTTTCATAAAATGATTAAAAATCAGTTTAAAAGAAACATTAAAGTCTTTAGAAGTGATAATGGTACTGAATTTGTTAACCAAACTTTCAACAAGTTTTGTAACAACAATGGCATCCTTCATCAGACTTCATGTGCTTATAGCCCACAACAAACTGAGGTGGCTGAAAGGAAACATAGACACCTCTTAAATGTGGCTAGGTGTCTTATGTTTCAGGGGGAATTCATTTGAAATTTTGGTCTGAATGCATTCTAACTGCTACTTTTCTCATTAACAGATTACCCTCTTCTGTGTTAAATGGAAAGTCCCCTTATGAAATGATTTACAATACTTGTCCTAATCTCTCTCTTATCAGAATGTTTGGTTGTTTGTGATTTGCTACTATTTTGAATAGTCATGATAAATTGTCTAATAGGTCTGAAAAATGTGTTATGATGGGTTATTCTAATTCTCAGAAGTGTTACAAGCTTTTTAGTCTTGATAGAAATCAGTTTTTTTGTCTCTAGAGATGTGAGTTTTTTTAGTCTATATTTTCTTTTAAGGATTCTGTCTTAAAAGACAAGCATGATGAGTCTAATGTCCCTAATCTTGGTCAAGATAAAAATCTGTTAAACTTTTTTCATTTAGATAACCCTGAGCTACCTAATGATGATGAGAGAGTAACAGGTAGTCATAATAGTGACCATGAGTCACAAAGTGAGGGTAGCCACTCTTCCAACCATGGGAACAATATGGACACTTTTGATTCTCCAAATATTGGAGATGATGCTCATAACAGTGAGGATATTGAAGCTGGGTTGGGAGAGGAGGCAGCAACACTTGATGAAAATAATGAGTCTGAAGGTCACTTGGATCAAAATCCAAGTGCTCCTACTCATGGTGTTAGAAGGTCTACCAGACCTTCTGTTTTTCCAAAAAACTATAATGATTTTATGGTTAATTCCAAGGTTAAATATGGTCTTGAAAAATTTATGGGGTATTCTAGACTTAATCATGAAAACTTCTGTTTTGTCACCCAACTTAACAAAAACAGTGAACCAAAGAATTTTTTTGAAGCTTCTCAAAACCCTTATTGGGTTGATGCCATGAACTCTGAACTTGCCTCCCTTCTTGAGAATGATACTTGGGATATTGTTGAATTACCAAAGGGTAGGAAGGCCTTAGGTAGTAAGTGGGTTTGGAAACTTAAGTTTAAGTCTAGTGGTGAAATTGAAAGGTACAAGGCTAGGGATGTTGCCCAAGGTTTTGGTAAAAAGGAAGGGATTGACTTTGATGAAACTTTTTCCCCTGTTGTCAAGATGGTTACTATTAGATGTTTGCTTAATATTTCTATTGTGAATTCTTGGCCTGTGTTCCAACTTGACATTAATGATGCTTTTCTTTATGGTGATCTTGATGAAATTGTTTACATGAAACCACCACAAGGATACCTTTGTGGTGGTGACAACATGGTCTGTAGACTCAAAAAGTCATTGTATGGGCTTAAACAAGCTCCTAGGCAATGGAATGCTAAGCTTACAGCTGTGTTGAGTGAAAATTGTTTTGTTCAAAGTAAATCTGACTATTCTTTGTACACCAAGTCTCTTGGTAATATTTTTCTTGCTTTACTTGTGTATGTTGATGATATCATCATTACTGGGAACAATATTGCTGAGACTGAAAAATTTAAAATATTTATGAAAACTAAGTTTATGATTAAAGACTTAGGAAAGTTGAAATATTTCTTGGGTATTGAGGTTGTTGATACTAACTGGGGCATTTGCTTAAATCAAAGAAAGTATGTGTTGGACCTTCTTTCTGAATATGGTATGTTGGCTTGCAAACCTGCTAGCACTCCCTTGGTTACCAAACTTGCTATATTTTATGAGCCCACTATTGATGACCCCTTACTTGATAATATTGTTGATTATCAGAAGTTGATGGGTAAGCTTATTTACTTAACCAATACCAGGCCTGACATATCTTATGCAAATCACTGCTTAAGTCAATTCATGCACTCCCCTTTGAAATCTCATCTTAAAACAGCCTTCAAGATATTAAGATATCTTAAAGGCTCTCCAGGTTTGGGCATTCACATTAAGAAGACCTCTGGTATGTTTTTAAATGCTTATTCTGATGCTGATTGGACTAAGTGTGTTGTTACTAGGAGATCTGTTACTGGTTATTGTGTGTTTGTTAACAATAATCTTATTTCTTGGAAGAGTAAAAAACAAAACACTCTCTCCAAATCCTCTACTGAAGCAGAGTATAGAGCTCTTGCTTCAGTAACCAGTGAGGTTATTTGGATTCTTAAGTTTTTAAAAGATTTGAAGTTTGAAAACCTTTTGCCTGTAACCTTGTACCGTGATAGTAACTCAGCTATTAAGATAGCTGCTAATCCAGTTTTTTATGAAAGAACCAAACACTTAGAAATTGACTTACACTTTGTACGGGAAAAATTTTTAAGTTGTGTTGTAAAAACTTGTAAGGTGGATTCTGCTAATCAAATAGCAGATATCCTCACAAAGGGACTGGATACATTGCAACACAATGCTCTTGTTGAAAAACTTGGCATGCTTAATCTGTATGAGGTATCTGATTAAGGGGGGATGTTAAATCTTAGGACCTAATCAGATACCATTATCCAACATGAGGGACTTATTATGTATCTTTTGTTTGTCTCAGTTATAGCTTGGACGTGTGTTGATGGATACTTGGTGAGGTGGAGGACCAATTGTGGCTACATGGATACTTGAGGCACCATTTGCTAATTTACCAAGCGTCCAAAGGACGCAACGTCTCTTTTGTGGCTTTTGGGATAAAGAGAAGACGCTCTCATTCATTGGACTTATCTGGGACTTTTCATCTGTGTGTTTTTCATCTTGTTTCTCTCTTTCAAAATGTAACCCAGATCATTCTTATTTGTTTTGTTCTTGTAAGACTATTATCATTTAGATAATAGAGTTACACCAGTGTAGCTGTAGCTATGGTGACTTGTTTAATCTTTTTCTTCAAACTTGTTTTTCGTTAATTAAAGGTTTTGATTCTGAGTTCATATCTTCCATATTTTGCTTTTATTCAATATTTCTTCAACATCAGTAAATATTTCTCTATTCTCATCTTCATATAGATGTTCGTGGTTGGAGAACTTGATTATTTGAGAAATAAAATCATTCCAAATTCTCCAAAACATTCACCACATATGTCAGCTCAAGGTGTCATTTGAGCTGAATAACAAAAGTGAAGTGTTAGAGGTTCTATCAAGAAAGGTAAAATTTGGACTAAATGGTTCCCAAATATGCAACCATGTTCGAGTTCACTTGTGTTCAAATCTAGATTGACATGGTTAATTATTAAAGGAGTCCCTCCTCAAGTGAGGAACAAAGAGTCCTCAAGAATTGGGGACTTACCGGGTGAGGTTCTTGTTTCAGAGAAATGTTTCACACAACAATCTCAAATGATTTTTGGAAAAGTTTGTATAGTTACACACTTAAAACTATCAATAAACCCTACTATTAATCTTAATTTGGATGGATGCCTAACTCAAATTAGAGTTATCGAAGATCAAAGTAGTCAAATCATAGCATGGATGGAGAAGGATAGAGTATGTGACGTGTGTTCAGCACCCAATAGGAATGCTGACACCTTTTCGAACTATAACTCAGATATGGTGCACGAGGATCAATCTTGTAAAGATGATGCGAAAACCAAGGTGGTGAAATTCTCGATTGTGATGCTTTTGTCCCTTTCACAAGGGTCAAATCTTCTTACCCGGATGTTGACCTTTCTTTTTTACCTATGATGTTAGAAAAAGCGGATAACTTTAATTCAAATTCCAAAAAAGTGTGCAAGGATAATGAGAAAGATGGTGCCTATATATGCTACGAGCATTATTAACCCACTAAACGATGATGCTGGCCTAATTGAGAAAGAGGTGGGTTCAAAAAAAATGTGAGAAGACATATTTGATTAGTTGAATTCGAACATCTAGCATGAACTGATTGAGGACGGTGAGATTAAGAATAATCAAATTGGTTCTATTCTTAGATTTTTGCACAAAAGACGAACAAAACCCATTTTATAAACTACATTGGTAGGAAGAATATGAAATGCAAATCTTATCACAACTATTGAAGATGGTATTTTTGAGTTGCACTCAATAAATATATGGACGACGTGGAATACTCGGTTGAAAATATTTCTGAATTAGATATTTAATTAGCTAGATATAGATATCAAAAGGCATTAGTGTCTTATTCAATTAGGTGTTTAGGTGTTAAGGTGGTGTCATTCGGACATTGGTTAGGAGTGTTCATTTGTTTTATTTGGTGTGTTTTAGGCGATTTGTAATCTTTAGCTTCTCGCTATTTATTTCAATATAATCTTTGTCGTTTAAGAAAAAAGTAGTAAAAAGATCTTGTAACACCACCAACAGTTTACTAAAGAAGCAAGCAACCACTACATACTCTAAAATATATAAAATATATGGTCTTTTGGTTTGTTCATAGTCATGGAATTAGTCTCTTGCAGATACTAATAACATGGAATTAGTCTGTTGCTGATACTAATAACATATGATCCTAAGAAACATTGTAACTTTCGGATCAGAGACTCAAAGCAAAATTGTTATACTACCACTATGTTCTTAAGATTTTTTTGGAAAGCAAAGTAAAGGAAAGAAGGGAAACTAAAACTAATTTGTGTTCTCAAGAAAAAAATGAAAAGTAGATGAAACGAAAGAGGGGGATGCAGCTATGTTTGACTCAAAATATCCCCTCTCGATTTTGGGATGCAAGTGAAGGAAACCAGTGATTAATACTTTAATTCACCAAACTGCCCTAAATAACAACAATAAATTACGTATATTTTTACGTTTATTTTCAAATAAAAGTTTATATTACCATAGTAATTGTTTTCATTTGTAGAACTTTGGATGTCCAGATTTTGTTTTTCAACCGACATGAACTCGATTTTCATTTCTCTCTTTGTTTCAATATATAGTCGCATTTTTTAACGTCAATAATCAAACGTTGGAATGGCTATATCAATTGATAATAGTATTTTTTGCTACCGACGTAAATTAAACGCCGCTATTTCAATTCTATTTCGTCAATATTATTTTATCATCGCAGGAATGATAATTATATATTTGTTCAACAGCCATATATCATAAAGTTAGTGCAAAAAGATATTATTTTAAAGTGATTGTTTGATTTGTTTCCTCCCCTTCTCTTATTTCATATCTCAAGAACACAATCAAATATTCATTTGTCTTTCCTTTACTTCATTTACTTTACATTACTTTCCTTTCTTTAACTTTCATTCAATATAAAAACTAAATAACACAGTGTACATATCTACATGAACAAGGATTGAAACATGTAGCATTGAATTTGTGCAAAGCTAACGGCATCTACTATGAAAGGATTATAAAAAAGTTTATAAATTTTAAACATGTTTATAAATTGAATCATTATAGTGAGATGAGGTTTATGGTGATATAGAATAGAATCTATTATATCAAAAGATTCAGTTCTAAGTTCTATCATTGAATGTGGAGTAATTATGCTTATTTGCTTACACTGTTATATGCTTCATTATCCTTCACACGAAACTAATTATGTTAAGGACATACAAACGATTTGCAGTTTCACAAATTATTACTCCATCAGCGTACGAAGAATGATATAAGTTTCAATACGTCTGTTCGTATACAATTCCTTTCGGTTATAAGAAAATCAAAAGCTTGGAGACTTTTCATGCCTCCCCTGAGTCATGATATATAAATCACATCGTGACAATTATCCTATCTCCACCGTCAACAATAAGAGACTCGAAAAAAACTTATATCAATGATCACAGTTTCTTTTCTATATTGTTTTGAAATAGATAACACGAAGAAACAATCATCGTACATCTATAAAACACAGCTTTTTTTCTTTAATATTCGGAAACAGAGAATGATAAATTACAACATTGTAATTATCAAACTTTGTTTCGATTCGATAAACACGAGAACATAAAACAACCTACCCGAGACCATGTGTATGATCTTGAAGCCGTTTAACGTTAGGAGATCTTAGGTGATGGGGGTCGTGGATTATGGAAAGAAAACCTTCCTTTCTATATTCGAAGGTAAAGATTAGGCTTATAAGCTTTCTGATTAGATCATGTTTTGTTCATCAAGAAAAGAGGCGGTAGGTTTTTGATGATAAAATTAGAGGATAAGTGGTGTTGCTGATTTTTTTATCAAAAGATGAAAAGGAGGCGGTGGGTTTAAGATGAGAGTATTAGGGTTGGATACTTGATGTAAGAAAAATGAGGTTCATTTATCTAAAATATTACATGGGCCTTCTTAAAAAGAGTATAATAATATACAACTTTATTGTTGCTTTATTGTTTTTGTGTATGTAGATCAAATCTTGGATCTTTTGCTTGGTCTTTATGTCGTGTTACTCGATCGGCTATAGTTTATGAATATTGATTGACTATCTTTTCTTTAAAAGCTTTGTAAAGATTATGGAAGATGTTTTTAACATCATATCAACTTAGAGAGTTAACTATGTAAAGTACATGGTTCTTTTATATATCTATTTGTGTCGTTAGATTATGATGTTCATCTTGGCCATTCATTACGTATATGGAGAGGAGGGCATTACTTGTCTAAACCAAGTTTCATAACCAACTTTTATAGAACTGATTATGTCACTGTTATGTAGCAATTTGACAATCAATTATATTTTAATAGCATTGATTAAAATCATGATCCTTTCACGTGTTACATTAGTCATTTTTTATTATTCATTTTTTGTTTTCGAATATGTATGTAATTATTTTTGTTAGAGGTGGCAAAATAGACGAGTCTGATGGGTTCGGGCAATGGATCAAATGGACCATGTGCAAAACAAATGCGTACCAAATGGGCGTCGGCAAAACGGACATAGGACAAATTTACTCAAATCAAGCGAAGAAACATTAAAAAATGCAAATGTGATTAACAAATTTCAAAATTGTTGAAAAATAAACAAATTAATATACTATACTATAAAATACAATACCCATTTGGTCCATCTTATTGAAGTGGGCACAAATTGCTGGTACTAATTATGATTAATAGACCCATCTTATTTATCTCGACTTAAATTGAGAGTATCATTTGAAAGTTTGAAAAATTCAACAGTAACTCAAGTCGAGCTCATTTAAACCTGAGTTCATCTCATTAAATATTTTGGGTTTAAACTCGAGGTACTCTTATTCAATATTTGGATTCATTTTATCAATTTGAGGTTCAATGAAGTTCGACTCGAACATGTTCAAATTACTCGGGAAAAGTCCTAACTCATTTACGCATCTTAGTAATTGTCATTGGCTATAATCTTTACCTCCATGTGAACAAAAATTGCGGTTACAATGAATGCAAATACACCAAATATTTATCTTTCAAGGAATAAAACATATAATCTTTCAAGGTGTACAAGATGACAACTGGCTTTTTTCAATAAACTTTCTAAAATGATAAAGTGATTAAATTTTTCATGGCCAGACCAAATATCTACACGAAGCTTCACAAATAGATATCATATTAACAACAAAACTCCTTAAACTAAATATAAGCCCTTAAAAGATACAATATTAACATAAATTCCTTAAAAGTACAAAAAATAATTTAAAAATTAGAAATACTAAATTAGAGATACAAAATATTACAATTTGTTCAATATTACGATTAATGAACACCTAATATGACGACAAATATCATGCCCCAAGAAGAGAAACCCCATGCCCCCTTAGTGCAACGCACGGGTTCCGGAAGTCTCGTAGGTCTAAGTTTATAGACCTATTTATGGCAATTAAATACATATAAATTATTTAATACCTTATTAAATTATAAAAATTCATTAAGTTTAACCATATTATCTTATAGAATGAGAAATTAAAAATTATATGACATGAAAATTTTATAAACCTCATCAAGAAGTTTACCATATTAGATGCTCTAATATGTTACTTCACCAAAATGAAGAGTTATAAAAGACACTACCATATATTAACATATGAGATAAAGCCTAAAGATGCGTCTTTTAGTTGCTTAAAAATAGTACAAAACCAAGATGAGATAAGTTAGGGTTTAAGACAACGAAATAATTAGTTTCTTAAAATAGTACAAAACCATCTACTACCTATATAAAGCATGGTTTTGTAAAAAATGATCTTTGACCAAAATTTAAAAAATGACACGTGTATATTCATGCATAATCAACCGCTCCTATTGATTATTTCTTTCAGTATTTAATGTAAAAGAAAACCCTCAACACAACCGCACAAAAACACAGTCCATAGATAAACACAGTCATGAACCTAAACGTCCAAACTAGAAGATCGATTCAACCAAGTGACTAAAACTGGAAAACTGATATGTGTAAGATTTTATCTTTTGATACTCCTTTGTTTTTTATATTTTCTATTTCTCATTTTAGGATTCAACTGAGTTTAAATCAAAAGTTAGTAAGAGTTTCTATTGAGGGAATTACTTAGGTTTTATTTTGATTAGAATCTATAGAGAAAATAATAAAAGTGTGTTTAAAATTAATTTAATTGGGTTTGAAGTCATTGTAATATACCTATTGTTTGATCGCTCTTTCTAAGTGTTTGATGAAATGTCTATGAGAAAAATTTGTGCAACAAAATTATAATATGCGGATCCTAATTTTATTTCTAACAATTGTTTAAGCTCTATTTGTAAATGTGACATTTTCTGTTATAGAGGGACATCGCTAGCGATATCGAGGAATGTATGTGTTGTTCCTTGATACTCCGTATGATGGTTTGTGATTTTTTCATATATCTTATGTAGCACATTTAACTGTTTGTTTATTATTCATGAGAGGTGTCTTGATTGACCTTTATGATAAAAAAACTCATATTTATATGTTTAATTTATCAGCGTTTTTTATATTATGTTTTGTAAAAGTGGAAGCATGGCCAGAGGTTTTAGAGGAGAGTTTAGCAATTTCAAACAAATCCGGGTACACGTGAAAATGCTCTAATGATGGTAATGAGTTCTCCATAAAAATTTATCCTTTAGATTATTATATATTTGTGTTGTTGTATATCTTAAAATGATTCATAACCTTGGAATGTGTAACTGCAGATTCTTTAAAAACGAGACAATGGGAACAAAATTACACATATCACTTGATATTTGTTCGTGTTGGTTCTAAATACAGCGGAGATTTTAAGGAGACACTTAAAGCTAATCATAAAATGTTTTTTAGTCATTATGAAGTGATCAACTGATGGCCTCAGCACACACTCATTTTAGAATGTGCAAGTTGTTACAAAGATCAATTTAACTTCGAAATAAATAAATGAATGATATATGTTGATCTAATGATTTTTCATTTATTAACACACAAAAGGCAGCTGCAAATATGAAACGGCCAATCTTGAAAGCACTTGAAAGACATCATATATTTTGATGTCATTGAAGGATATAAATACTTGAGTTTAACATAGATGTTTAGTATCATATGTAATCATTTATTTTTAGCAATCATTTATTTTTAGCAATCATTTATTTTCAAAAGTAACACTATGTGTAGATGTCTAAATTTGCATTCACTAATTCTCATCATGATTACTTTTGGCAATAATACCTTTACTTAGAGTAGTTATGCTTCTCAACCATTGCTGCAACATGGGAATGTCTTTAATGAGAATGAGATGTTTCAGAAAAATACTTTTATTAAAAAAGTGTATTATGCCATGGATGGGTTTCACTGAATTTGTAATACTGTTTGGGTTAACTATCTGTGATTTTTATTTACTAATAGACAACTAACGGTACATACAATTCTCATTGGATCAGAAAACTCACGTTTCACATATAGGTGTTCTTTGAGAAGTCTAATTGAGATTTTTTTTCTAGGAGTACATGAGGTGATCAATATCTCTATTCTAATACTTTATCAAAACAAACATATACGTAGTAGTTCAGTTAAAATAATGATAACGTATGAGCTCCTAATCACACATACCCATTGTTTATATATTTCATCCATAAAAGACATTATATCATTCTTACGTTATTTACTTACAACCATTATTTTTTATGATTTAATTTGCTGATCCTATTAGCTTTATTGGACAAGATGCATAAATATAAATTTGGAACATATATTGTTGTTAGCCACCATCAGTTTTATTATGACAGTTTGTGAGATTTACAGGACACATTGGCGATGTATCTAAAGAAACCTCAAATTAGGAACTTGCTTTTTCAAATGTTGTGGATGACATGGTAGCAATCATATAGATAACTTTTCTAATATTACATGTCAAGTGCAGAGAAGCCACATGTTATTTGTGGTTGTCGTCAACATTGTTCTGACATAAAATCTTTTGGATATCTGTTAGTTGAAAATGCAAATAATGCATGTGAATTCCCATTATTATATAATGAAAGAGTGACTGTTATTGCAGAAAGCAATCAAGATCATTGTCACTCTTCAATGGCTATACTGAAACAAGAAGAGATAAAGGAACAAGCGCCAAAAATCATGTGGACCAAGTGGAAACATGGAGTATCATTGGTGTTGGTGGTACAATTGGTGGAACTTAATAGCATTTATGGTTGGTATGGCATCTCAAATTTTTTCGGCCTTAAACAAAAGCTTGTCTCTCGAATATTAATCAACATGGTTGCTGGCGATGTAAGAATGAAGTATGGATTTCAGGTGGGTATGTGTAATTGTTTTAAATTTAGGGACCTTCCTTTGAGCTTTAGCTTTTTTATTGTTTTCATAATGGATTTACTGGTAATAATTTGAATTTAGGGACCCAACCATGATATTGTGAAAATACGTGTCACGTTGGAAAATTCAATGGGATGCAACAAGAAGGATTCAGTTTGGAGATGCTAATGTTATGGTGGCAGGAGGAATTGAAGTAAACATTGATATTCAATTTTTGTTGAATGTTTGAGATTTTGTTAGTACTATGTGATACAATCTTTTATGTACAGGACTACAGGTCATGGTCGTTATCTACAAAATACAACTCAACCCCTCAAGAATTTGATTGTGATCGAGATGGATTTGTGTATATTAGTTAATATTGTATACTTCATGGAGACTTTATAAGCAATAAATTTTCTTAAATATCATTTAACGTGCTTTTTATCTTCCATTATATTAAATTTTGTATCTTCAAAAATAACCTTAAAGCTAGCCACCCATCGGGCGGGCTTTGAAACTAGTAATGACATAAGTTATGGTTGACAACGAAAAAACACACACCAACTAAAAATGATTCACAATTTACTCTTCAATTCCAATAAATTCGTTTGTGTAATTTCTTTAAGAGAAATTTTAAGAACTTGTAAGTTGTAATGTTAAAAAGGGTTACGCATCACGACATCTTACATAAGATGCCAAACTGTCTAAAAAATGAAACAAAAACATGCATATTATATTAGTTATATAAGAAGTCTAAATATTCGAGGGTGTTTGGTATTCGCTTTGGTGGCATGTGTGGAATTACCGTAACAAGCTCTTTTTTGATGCGAAACCTCCATTGAAGTCTGATATTTTTTATAATGTTATTTTTAGTTCTTTTCATTGGTGTAAAGCTAAATGTAAAGCTTCGTTCGATTGGAACGAATATCTTAAAAATCCGTATCTTATTTCTTTGTAATATAGCTCTTTGCTAGTAATGTTGAATAAAACTGTCGTTAAAAAAAGTTATTTAAGAAGTCTAAGAGATATTTATTATAACAAGATCGATGTTACAATTCAACTAATGGTTTCTGGAACGAAGAAAAACTTGTTGACTTGTTCTCCTCCTAACACGTATAAGATGCCTTGAAACATTATAACATACTCTCTATGAAAGTGGTGCATAACGTTTTAATGGTATCTATGTAACTCATCAAACAAAAGTGATTTGGAACTTACTAACTAAACTTATTTACTGCCAATATGGCAATATCAGTCATATCGGTGTATGTGCCATGCTTAGTTTTCTGATAATGTAAAATGACATCATGAACCATGTAAACAAAGTATATATACACAAAGTATCGGACATTTGGTCCAAATTATGCACTTAAATGTTTATGGGAAATGCGTAGGAAAAAATCACTTCTTTTATGTGACAAATAGTTGATAAAAACCGTGCTGCCAAAGTAGTCAACTTTCCGTGGAAAATATTTACTCGCGAGATTTTTACAAATGGAATAATTACATGGGAAATCCGTTGAAAATGGTCTCTTTCCACGGAATTTCCTACATGTATTGTCGTGGGAAAAAAAGGGTTCTTCTAGAAACGATAGGTGGGGAGATTGTCGCGAAACAAATATGATCAAGAATCATCTCATTATTCGCTTATGGTATCTTTGACTTTGATTGTTCCTAATTAAGCTACAAGTAACACTGAAAATCGGATTTTCACACACAAGTTAGTGGGTATATGTTAAAAACATAATATCAAAGTAATAAAACTAAATCTTACACCCAACCAACCACCCCTTAGTGTATTTTATTATAAATTAGAGTACGGAAACAAAAAACAAAAGACTAGTCCCCAAACGGATGCTAGTCGAACGATTACAAGATAAATGTGAGATTGTCTCAACTAGGTTGATCCAATCTCCCTCACTACAAGATTCACTCAATCACACACAAGAAATCAAGATGAAACTAGATGAAGACCTCCCATGAACCACCAATGGTGAGAAAGAGAGAGAGCAGACAACACACACCAATAAGTGTGTGTGTTTTGATAAAGACTGCTAACCCTAGTAAATGACTTGCTAGGCGAATATATACCACAAACACCAAGCACGCTCCAACGCATAGAAAAGACCACAAGGAGAGAAGCCCAAGCCCAAGCCTATAAAGAGAAAACAAGCCCAAGAGCCACAAACCTGAAATATAACACATAACAAAGTAAAATGCAACATTTGGAAAGAGTGTAAAAATAACACCCTTCCTCAATTTGACAAATGTGAGAGCAGAAAGGAGCATCATTTATCAAACATGTTCACAAGTTTTAATTGGTTGTAAAGCTTTATATGTTGGGCAATACCATGAGCTTTTGTGAAGATATCAGCAGAAGCAACCTTAAAAGTCTTAATGACACCATCTTGAACCTTTTCCCTTATTAAGTGGACATAAACCTCAAAATGTTTGGTTCTTTCATGAAAGATAGGATTGGAAGCAATTTGAATAGCAGAACTGTTATCACTATATAAGTGCATAGGAAAGAAACACTTGACCATAAGATCATTCAAAAGGTTGGTGATCCAAATAACTTCAGAGGTGGCACTAGCCATGCATCTGTATTCTGCCTCAGCAGAAGATCTAGAGATGGTAGCTTGCTTCTTGCTTTTCCAGGACACAAGAGTACTACCCAAGAAAACACAATACCCGGAAACAGATTTTCTGGTTCTAAGGCACTTGGGCCAATCAACATCTGTGTAGCAAGATACCTTTAAAGAGGTATCTTTGTAAATTTTAATGCCAGTACCAGGAGAGTTTTTGAGGTACCTAATAACTCTTAGAGCTATTTTGAGATGAGACCGCAAAGGAGCATGCATACGCTGACTAAGACAATGAACATCATAGGAAATGTCAGGTCTGGTGTGAGTAAGATAAATAAGCCTTCCTAAAAGTCTTTGATACTCAAAAACATTGTTAAGTAATTTATCATTCTCACTCTCATCAACAACAAGCACACATTTTTCAAGTAAGGGTGTTGCTGCTGGTTTAGCAGCCAACAGACCAAACTCATAGATAAGCTCAAGGCAGTATTTTCTTTGAGTCATGCAAATACCATTGGTATTTCCAAGGAATTCAATTCCTAAGAAATACTTCATCACCCCAAGATCTTTTATCATGATTTTGGTCTTAAGGAAATTTTTAAAGTTATCAATTTCCTTAATGCTATTACTTGTGATGATAAAATCATCAACATAAACAAGGAGTGCAATAAAAAGGTTATCAGACTATTTTATGTAGAGAGAATAATCATGTTTACTTTTGATAAAGCCATGCTCAGCCAAGACAGTGGTTAATTTTGCATTCCACTGTCTTGGGGCTTGCTTAAGTCCATAGAGGGCTTTGTTTAACTTACACACTTTGTTCTTGTCTTGACAGTTAAAACCCAAAGGAACAGTCATGTAAATATCCTCATCCAACTCACCATATAGAAAAGCATTATTGACATCAAGTTGAAAAAGAGGCCAGTCATTAGACACGTCAATGCTAATAAGACATCTAACAGTAACCATTTTAACAACAGGACTGAAAGTTTCATCAAAATCAATACCCTCTCTTTGACTGTACCCTTTAGCAACAACTCTTCCTTTAAATTATCAACAATGCCTGTGGACTTATATTTAATCTTATAAACCCATTTGTTGTTAATCGCTTTTCTTCCAACAGATAAGTCACATAGGGTCCAGGTGTTTTTCCTTAAGAGAGCCTCAGTTTCATTGTTCATAGCTTCAACCCATCTATTGTCTTTAATAGCCTCATAATAAGTGGTAGGCTCAAAGGATTGATTCAGAGTAGTAGCAAAACAGAAATTGGTAGTGCTAAGTCTAGAATAATTGACATGTTTTTCAATACCATATTTAAGTTTGGTAGGTCTAGAAGACTTCCTAACAACAGGTTCTCCTACTTCTTCAGTGGTGACCTCATTTTGCTCTAAAGAAATATTAGAAGGATGAAAAATGTCATTTGTGCCCTCAGAGAAGGATTGCTGGTTTTCACCTATGATGGTTGCTGAGTCATCCTCCTCGGGATGCACTAAGGCATCCTCATTTGTGGGGTTGACTCTACCATCCATAGTAGGTGTTGCTCTCTCATCGTCATTGGGACTTGAAAGAGTTTGATTATCAAAAAAAGGATAAAAGATCATCATCACTTGTAACAAATACATCAGCCAAATCATTTCCAGTATTGTTTTTCATCTTAAATGGGAAAACAGTTTCATAAAATCTCAAATCTCTTGAAAAAAAGTATCTTCTATTATCCAGACTAAAAAGTTTGTACGCCTTTTTTAGAGAAGAATAACCAACTAAAACACACTTTTCAGCTCTAGATGTGAGCTTGTCACTGTTATTCAGACAAGTAGAAAAACACAGACAGCCAAAACACTTTAAATGAGAGAGATTTGGTTTTTTCTTATAGAGCAATTCATAGGGGGATCTACCATTTAAGACAGAAGAGGGGAGCATGTTGATTAGATAAACAACAATTATAATGCAACCAGACCAAAAATTAGTAGGAATCCCTCCCTGAAACATAAGACTTCTGTCAACATTAAGAAGGTGTCTATGTTTCCTTTCAGCAATACCATTTTGCTGAGGGTTGTGAGGACAAGAGCTCTGATAAATGATACCCATAGTAGATAGCATAGTATGAACCTTGTTTTTAACAAATTCAGTTCGATTGTTAGATTTAAAAACTTTGATTTTAGAATCAAATTGATTTTTAACAAGACTTATAAAATGTTTCAGCCAATCATAAACCTCATCCTTATTTTTCAAAAGGTAAGTCCATACAGCTCTAGAGTAGTCATCCACAATGGTAAGGAAGTATATATACCCTTCCTTACTCTGAACCTTGTAAGGTCCCCTAATACAAGGCTTTTGACACCCCGTATAAAAATTATAATTCGTTTAAGTATGTCTCTTCGAATTGAAAACTGTGTTAACTATGCGACTCGGTCGTTCTTTGGTGGAAACAAAAGTGTGTCGTTGTAGTAATTAAAATGCAAGAACTTGAAAGTAAATGGCGTTAAATTAAATCTAAGTCTAATTAAAAGTAAAGGGTGTAATATTTAAAAACTTTGAAAAGTAAATTAATTAGATGACAAAAATTAAAGCGTGACGAGAATTAAAATATGACAAAGTATTAAAATGAGAACTTAAAAATTAAACAAGATAAAATAAATGAATAAAAACAAACCTAATCGGAATACATTCCGATCGGAATATGATCGGAATGTTAAACCTACCTTCCAATCAAAATATTGATCGGAATACACTTGCCTTTCTAATCGGAAAGTTGTCGCAATTCCCAATCGGAATGCTGTCACCTAGACCTGATCGGAATAACCAAACTCACCCTTTGATCGGAATGTGTACTCACCAATCGGAATGAAGTCAAAGACACCCCTATCGGAATGTGTATCGGAATTCACTAATCGGAATGAAACCTAAGGAGATCTCATCGGAATGTGGTACCTAGGTCTCGTAGGAATATCACTCAAAACACCCCTATCGGAATGCAAATCGGAATTCTTGTTGAATCTTGAAACCCTTTTCCGATGGTAGATCGGAATCCCCATCGGAATGCAAAAGTCTTTTCCGACGGGTAGTAATCGGAATACAGTAAAAAGAGTCGAAAATAAGCTAAACTAATAAGCTATTACTCAAATAAGCACTAGACTAAAATCCTAAGCAAATACGTATAAGTAAAACTAATAAGCTAAATTTTAAAGACTTTTAAAAACACAAAATGAAACAAAGTTTACGAAAACAAACTTTTATAAAAAAAATATAACTTTTATAAAAACTTAAGAAACTTGAAGATAAACACAAATAAGCTATGAAAATCAATGATCCAAAACAATCAAAAGCATAAAAACAAAACCTTTATTCAAATAAGCAACACAAAAAGCATGTAAACAATAAGATTTAAGCATGGTAAGAAAGGTAGATGAGAGATTAAAACAAAAAAATTAAAGAACACTTACTTGGAATTTAAAGGTATTAAAAGTGCAAGACAATGTATTTAAATTGACATGAAAAGTAAATGTGCAAAAATTAAAGGGTGGAAGACTAATTGTCACCTTAGCCAACAAAGAAAAATGCTAATCTAGTCTAATCTATATATAGGGTAGGATTAGGGAGTGCTTAGGAAGCTTCCTCCCCTCCTTCATTTCTTCTTAATTGCAAGCTTAGGTCCTTCTCTTTTAAATCTTTTGTTAATTGCACCATTAGTCCTTAAGCCTTTTATCTTCTTTAATCTTGGACTTTAATGACTTTTGGCTCGGGATTTCTTTGAACTCGTCTTTTAATTCTTCAATAAATTATACTTGAGTTCTTCGGCTTTAAGTAAACTTCCGTCTTTTGACTTTTTCTTCGATAAATCTTCAGAATTGGTCTTGGACTTCCGTTCTTTTTGAACTCTTGACTTCTTGACTTCGTCTTTCATCTTTTTCTTCAATAAAAGCCCGTGAATGCCCGTGTTTTCTCCACTTTTCACCTTTTCGTCCTAAATCACAACAAAAACACAAACCGCGCATAATTCCGACATAAAAGACATAAAATGCACGTTTTGGCCCGGTTATTATTTTAATTAAGTGGTAAAAAGGATGGGTGTTTACACACCTATCAAATCCCCTACACTTGACCATTGCAATGTCCTCACGCAATGCATTAGTTACAAAGCACGTTTACATTTTTCATCAAAATCAATCCACCTTGGCCTTTATTATAGAGATAGAAAACTATAAACATTCAAAGTAAAGAAATCAAAAACATACCTTGGGTTTTGGAAATGTCATGAATAATCATAATCCTCAAGTTTTCACTTTCTTCAAACCAAGCTTAAAAACGAGATCATTGTTATTATAAGTTAGCAAACTAACACGAACTCATGTGGGCTAATTATTCACTTAGACTCCCTTATTCCTAGGTGTATCTCTTATATTTTATTGTTGTCTTGAATGATCACGAGGATGCATTGTTGACTTATTTCGATAGTTATTTAGTCCGAAAATAAAGTGAACGATTTAATCAATAGTTAGCTAAAGGACAAAATCTTTTAAAACTACTTCTCGGGACCTCATAAAGTTCATATCTTAGCATAACTCGCTTCGCGATTTGAGACCTTTCTCGGACCGATCTTTGGCAGCGACCTTATACTTCAAACCTTGAGAGACGTTCATGAAATAATGGCCTTCTCTTCATATAGGAATTTCTTCACTTGAAGTTTTGAGAGATTCATACTTGGACCACGACTTCTTCATTTTTCTCCAATCATTATTTTGGACTTTGATATACAACGATCCGCCTCCTTTTTGGACATGGCTTTATTTATCCTCATACCTTGCTAGGGTCTTTTCGGATAGACTTATCCATGACTTTTGGGGAGTTTTTGCTTTTCGTCGTGTGTCTCGATCCTTCATATTGATTTTTGATAAATGATTCTTCACATTACTTGGGATCTTTAGCAACAAAATGTAGCCCTCATGCCTTGTTAGGGCCTTTTCGGACTCGCCAATCTTCGCATCCCGCTTCAATAAGTTATGCCTTGGCTATGAAATCTAATCCATACCGAGCAACTTTTAAACGATCTTGGGCTAGAAGCTAAGTAACTTTTCAAATCGTACAACCTTATTTATTGCAGTTAAATTTATTAGCAAGCGATGGGAGAATAGGCTTATAATTAACTCACATAAATTCACGAAAGAATACCAAACTTATAATTGACTCTATCATCTTTCGTTCTCCACAGTTTAAAATCTCAAGGAATCAGACTCGTGGATGTTTGCCTATTAAATCAAAGTTTTGGGTTTTCGAGTCGTCTATAGGATCTTGCAAACTCTTAGAGTTTTTCAAGTTTAGAAATCGCATTTTAAAGTTCCCTTGATAAACGACTCTCTAGGATCAATTATAGGAGCTTGCGAAAAGTTCTTGTTCTTAACCCGTGAGAGTTAAGACTTTCGCGTTTTATAGCTCCCTATATAAAAGCCTAGCAAAACTTGACTTAAACACGTTAAGGATACTAGCTAGAGTAAACTTAGATAAGTAAACTCGGGTTGAGTCAAAAGATTCACGACGTTTGAAAATTAAAACCACTTTATTAAAATTTATTCTAATAAGGAAAGAAAATAACTATACAAAGGTAAAAACTAATAGGCGAAAATAGATCAAAAATTTTGAAAAATGTCGAAAAAATTGATTTTCCGGTTAAAATGAGGACAAATACAAGGAAAAGGCCACTTAACTTCGATAGAAGTCCCCCCTACACTTAATATAAACATTGTCCTCAATGTTTAAGCATGTGGGAGTAAACTCCCCTACACTTAGGACATTGTGCACTTTGTTTAAATCTCGCTAAGGAAGAGACAACTAAAGAGATTCCTATTTTAATATTGAGAAAATATAAAATAGTGAATCGAAAAGAGTTTAGGATAGAACCGGGAAGAAGGGAACACGGAATCACGGGTCGTCAAGAATCATCAAGAGTGGATCATTGAGCGCGCGAATCCCTGATTAAGAGAGGAGAGGAAATAGCAAACACCAACGGGTCTCCCCTACACTTAGGATAAAGAAAGCTAAAAGATAGATACATGGGTTGCCTCCCAAGAAGCGCTTGATTTTTGTTAACCGAGTCGTGAGCCTGACTCGACCTTGATTACCATAGGAAGAAGCATGAAACATATCCACCGGGATCAAAGACATAGTTTTCGTCCAACAAATAGCACAAGCTTAAGGCGAACAAGGCAAGCCAAAGAAGAGTAGGCAAGGTTCCCTTAAGCAGCGATGGAGCACGATGGAAGCAAGGGTGAAGTGGTGCAAGCAGATTTCCATAAGTTCCAAAGATATTTCCTTTTATTTCGTCAGGTGGATACTGAGATGGCTGAATAATATCTATACTGGGGTCGAACACCTTTTCCTTTAGGGGAAAATAGCACTCAGGCTCAGCAGAGTGTGAAGATGATCCGCGAAGAAGATGCACAACCCCGTCCTCAAAAGGTGGATAAGAGGTGTTAAATCATATGTGTTGTGGATATTGGTGTCGACCGGTTTCTTCTCCTTTGATAGTATTTTCTTCAAATCCAAAGTAGGATCAAGACGATAATCTTCAAAGTCCAAAGGAGGTGCATCACTCTCATGAGGGAAGTAAGTATTGAGAAACGTAGAGAATTCTTCCTCAAAAGAGTAATTATCCAAAGTAGGATCAAGTGATGGTGGAGGATCTTTATCATGTGAAGAATCACTCGAAAGAGTATCAGCCTCATCAAAATCATCATATGTGGTCAGGCCGGGATACTCGGAAGTACAATCATCAAAATCATCCGTATCTGAGCTAGAATCATAATCATAAGCATCAATGATCGGTGGAGAATCATATATGGGAGAAGGTTCTATATTGGAGAGAGAATCATCCACATCATCATGAAAAAGTGGATTATCATTGCAAGACTCGAATAGAGGATTGTTGTAGATGACAAAATCATCGAGCACATTAATCATATTCGCAGATTCTCTTCCAAAGGATTTGCTTGTAAGCTTCCCCATTTTGAAAACTTGTGAATCATTCCCGACTCGTAAGATTAACTCACCTTCGGCAACATCAACTAGAGCTCGTCCGGTTATCAAGAATGGTCGACCAAGTATTAAAGGAATACGAGGGTCCATTTCATAATGAACAACGACAAAGTCGACCGGGAAAGTAAATGTGCCAACTTTTATGAACACGTCTTCGGCAATACCAACGGGGTAAGCGAGAGTGCGATTTGCAAGTTCAAGAGTCATCTTCGTTGGAGTAAGGTCGGGTAATGATAGTGTTCTCCAAACACTCAGAGGCATAAGATTAATACTGGCCCCGAGATCAGCTAGGGCAGTAAATTCTTCGATTTTGTTGAAAATGCGAGGCAACACAAAACGACCGGGATCTCCAAGCTTTTCTGGAAGTTCTTTAAGAATAACTGCAGAGCAGTTTTCATTTACGCGTGTGTTGGCGAGCTCAATCAGCTTCTCCTTCTTGTTAAGCAATTCCTTGAATGCTTTCACAAATTTCGGCATGTGGACAAGTGCTTCAACAAGGCTCATGTTGATGTTCATTTGAGAGAGCATCTTCACATAACTCGACACTTAACAGTCATTCTTGGTTAGCTCGTTGGTCTTGCCTAAGCGAGAAGGATAAGGGATATTAGGTTTGGGTGGTGAAGGTGTAGGTGTAGCAGATAAAGGGTGAGATGTTGAAGGGTTCTTCTTGGGAACATCGTCATGACGAGGCGGAGACGGTAATGGTGCACTAATACTAGGTGTAGGAGGAGTAGGGATAAATGGTGGTGGAGGAGGTGTAGATGATGGGGGCGGGATCGGTGGTCCTACGATGGTGACTCCACTACGGGTAGTAATAGCACTTACATTCGCTCGCGGATTGGTGACGGTGTTTGAAGGTAGAGAACTTGCAGTAGAAGGTTGAGCGGCGGGCAAGAAACTAGCAAGCATATTCTTCAAATCATTCGTTTGATTGCTGAAGGAGGATTGAATATTATCTCGAAGCTCGGATCTTATCTCATTCCCTTTCTTGGTGATATCTCCTTTCAGATTGATAATTTGGCTCTGCAGATTCTTGATTTGCTCACCTTGGGTTCTCATTATGGCTTCAACATCGGGGTTAATGGGTGGGGTTTGTTGAGCGGGTGGGTGATAAGGATTAGAAGCTCTTGGTGGGATTTGGTTGCTTCTATTGTAGTTGTTGGCGGGTGATAGGTGTGTAAACACCCATCTTTTCTACCACTTAATTACAATAATAACCGGACCAAAACGTGTATTTTATGTCTTTTATGTCGGAATTATGCGTGGTTTGTGTTTTTGTTGTGATTTAGGACGAAAAGGTGAAAAGTGGAGAAAACACAGGAATTCACGGGCATTTACGGACTGTTATTGAAGAAAAGGATGAAAGACGAAGTCAAGAAGTCAAAAGTGGATAAAGAACGGAAGTCCAAGACAAATTCTGAAGATTTATCGAAGAAAAAGTCAAAAGACGAAAGTTTACTTAAAGCCGAGGAACTCAAGTCTTATTTATCGAAGAATTAAAAGACGAGTCCAAAGAAATCCCGAGCCAAAAGTCATCACATTCCAAGATTAACAAAAAGATTAAGAAGGAAGGACTTGATGGTGCAATTAACAAGAAAGGAAGGAGAGAGGAAGCTTCCTCTAACCACTCCCTAATCACCTATATAAACCCCTCATTTTCATTCATTAAGTTTTGTTGACTAACTTGACAAATTAGTTCTTCCATGGTTGGTGGCTTGACAAACCATTCTTCCACTTTCATTTATGCACATTTAATTACTTGCACATTTAAATATATGTTTTGCACCTTAAATTACTTTTAATTTCAAGTAAGTGTTTCTTTTTAATTACTTGCACCTTTACTTTATCTTGTTCATCTTCTTCTACCTTTCTTTGATCTTTGATTTACACGCGTTTTTATCTTATTGATTCGTTTAAAGGTTTGATTTTTATGCTTTTGATTGTTTTAAACTATTTGTTTTCATAGCTTATTTGATTTATTTTCAAGTTTATATAGTTTTTACACAAGTTATTTTTATTTAAAAAGTTGTTTTTCTTAAAGTTTATCTTTTTCGTGTTTAAAAGTTTTTAACTTTCAGTTTTATAGCTTATTTTTACACGGTTTTAGCTAAGTTTTTCGTCTAGTGCTTATTAGGATTATAGCTTATTTACTTAGCTTATTTTTAGCATTATTTTCTGTATTCCGATTGGGTTCGATCGGAAAGGGGTTATACTTTCCGATTGGCAAGATCTGAAAAGGGTTTCTTCTTTCCGATTGGTGGATCTTTGTATATTCCGATTGGTATCTCTTGGTATTCCGATTGGGGGCAAAGTAGTGGTATTCCGATCTGATAAGTGTGACAGCATTCCGATTGGAGGACTAGTACTCATTCCGATTGAGGTGTCATTTTGGATATTCCGATTGGGGTAAGGTGACAGCTATTCTGATCGTGGGTTCCGATCGACATTCCGACAAAGTGCACACCATATTCCGATCAGGGTTGGTTTATCATTCCGATTGGGGGTTTTTCTGGATATTCCGATTGGAGGATAGTGACAGTATTCCGATTGGTCTTCCTCTCTATATTCCGATCAAGTGTAAGCTAACATTCCGATTGGTAAGATCGGAATGTATTCCGATTTAGTTGATTTTCTTATTTTGTCTTGCTTATTTTTCTAAGTTTACATTTTTAATTCTTGTCCAACTTTAATTTCCATCACGCTTTAATTTTTAGCCATTTTAATTAAGTTTCTTTTCATCACGTTTTTAAATATTGCACCCTTTTGTTTAATTAGACTTAGATTTATTTTTCACGTTCTTTAAATACTTGCCCTTTACTTAACGACATTTACTTTTAAGTCTTTGCACATTTAAATTTAAAAACCAACCAAAAATATTCTTTTTCACCAAAATAAAACTGAGTCACATAGAGAACTAAGATCAATTCGATTAGACCAACGCAACGAACTTCAACGAACAATTAATTTTCTTACTAGGCAAAAGCTTTGTATTAAATGGCGCCGCTGCCGGCTCTTTTCGTTAAGATCAATAGTTTTCTGTGAGAGACACGTTGTTTTTTGGGATCCGTTCACTTGTGAACGTTATTTTTCTTGCAAAAAAAAAATAAAAAATCATAAAAATTAAAAATTTCAAAAATCCAAAAAGATTTTACCTTTCTTGTGTATATATATTGTCTTTGTTTTTGGTTTTGTTTTCTTTTGCATTTTCAGGTGTATGCATACTAGATCTTCTAATTATCAAGAGCCCGAGCCTCAAGAAGATTTAGATATGGCAGGTGTTAACAACAACATTCCACCGAACCTGAATAATAACAATAACAACAATGCTCTTCCACAGCCCGATCTTCGGACCATGGAAGAACTTTGTCAACCAACAATGTTTGGACGAGGAGGACCGATTGTGCCGATGCAAATCAACGCTCCTGAGTTTTCGTTGAAGCACCACATGATTCAGCAAGTACAAACAAACCCATTTAGAGGATTGCCTGATGATGATGCCAACAAACACCTCGACAAGTTCATTACTATCACCCAGAGCATGAAGTTGGCTGGTGCCACAATGGATGAACTTCGCCTACAACTCTTTCCACATACTCTATTACATCATGCCGAGAAATGGTTTGATCGTCTCCCGAAGAATTCTATTCACACTTGGGATGATATGACTCAACGCTTTCTATCGCGCTACTTTCCACCATCCATGGTCACTAGCCTTCGCAATCAGATCAGCGGTTTCATGCAAGACCCTGATGAATCTCTTTTTGACGCTTGGGAGAGATATAATGTCTTGATCGACCGTTGTCCAAACCACAACATGCTTCCGGTCACCTTGATCGATACTTTCTACAACGGTTTGACTTTTCGAGATCGTGACACGATCAATGCAGCCGCCGGTGGCACATTCATGAAAAGGAGACCCGAGGAGTGTAGAGAGTTAATTGAAAACATGACTACTCACCACAAGAACTGGGATTCCTCTGCATCTTCTAGGAACAACCCGAGAGTCAATGTTTCTTCTACCTCAGCAAACCCTGAGATGACCGAACTCACCCGCATGATGACTGAAATGAGCAAAAGTATTACGCTTCTCGCTTCAAATCAACAACAACAACAAGTTAAAGCGGTTGCTAATCCTTGTGAAACATGTGGCGGTCCTCACTCATACACCGATTGTCCTTCGACACAAGGAAATCCGGAAAATGTGTATGCAGCTTATGGTAATTATTCACCGGAAAATTACCAAGCTCGACCTCAAGGGGATAGAACTCTGCTGAGCTACCGATCCAACAATTACCTTTCACCCGGTTTTTCTCCTCAAAACCAAAATCCCGCCAACAACTACAATAGAAGCAACCAAATCCCACCAAGAGCTTCTAATCCTTATCACCCACCCACCCAACAAAACCCACCCATTAATCCCGATGTTGAGGCCATCATGAGAACCCAAGGTGAGCAAATCAAGAACTTGCAGAGCCAAATTATCAATCTGAAAGGAGATATCACAAAGCAAGGAAACGAGATAAGATCCGAGCTTCGAAATGATATTCAATCATCCTTCAGCAATCAAACCAATGATTTGAAGAATATGCTTGCTAGTTTCTTGCCAGCCACTCAACCTTCTTCTTCAAGTTCTCTACCTTCAAACACCGTCACTAATCCGCGAGCCAATGTGAGTGCTATTACTACTCGTAGTGGAGTCACCATCATAGGACCACCAACCCCACCCCCATCATCTACACCTCCTCCACCACCCTGTATCCCTACTCCTCCTACAACTAGTATTAGTGCACCAGTATCGTCTCTGCCTCGACGTGATGAAGTTCCCACGAATGATCCTTCAACATCTCAACCTTTACCTACTACACCTGCACCCTCACCACCCAAACCTAATATCCCTTATCCCTCTCGCTTGGGCAAGAACAAAATGCTAAACAAGGAGGACGCTCAAGTAACTAGCTATATCAAGATGATTTCTCAAATGAACTTCAACATTAGCTTTCTTGAAGCACTTGTCCACATGCCCAAATTTGTTAAAGCATTTAAGGAATTGCTTAACAAGAAGGAGAAGCTGATTGAACTCGCCAACACACGCTTAAATGAAAACTGCTCTGCAGTCCTTCTTAGAGAACTTCCGGAAAAGCTTGGAGATCCCGGTCGTTTCGTGTTGCCTTGCGTGTTCAACAAAACTGAAGAATTTACTGCCCTTGCTGATCTCGGGGCTAGTATTAATCTTATGCCATTGAGTGTTTGGAAAACACTATCATTACCCGACCTCACTCCAACAAAGATGACTCTTGAACTTGCAAATCGCACTCTCGCTTACCCTGTTGGTATAGCCGAAGACGTGTTCATTAAAGTTGGCACATTTACTTTCCCGGTCGATTTTGTCGTAGTTGATTATGAAATGGACCCTCGTATTCCTTTAATACTTGGTCGGCCATTCTTGAGAACCGGACGTGCTTTAGTAGATGTGGCCGAAGGTGAGTTAATCTTAAGAGTCGGGGATGATTCTAAAGTTTTTAAAATGGGGAAGCTTACCGGCAAATCTTTTGGACGAGAATCAGTGAATATGATAAATGTGCTCGATGACTTTACCGTCTACGACAATCCTCTATTCGACTCTTGCATCGATAATCCACTTTTTCATGATGATGTGGATGATTCTCTCCCTACTTTCGAAGCTTCTCCCATTTATGACTCGTCACCGGTCTTTGATGCTTATGATGATGATGATTCTAGCTCAGATTCGGATGATTTTGATTGTACTTCTGAGTATCCTGAGCTGCCCACTTTCGATGATTTTGATGAGGCTGATACTCTCTCGAGCGATTCTTCACATACTGAAGATCCTCCGCCATCACTCGATCCTACTTTGGACGATTATTCATTTGAGGAAGATTTCTCCGAATTTCTCAACACATACTTCCCTCATGAGAGTGATGCTCCTCCTTATGACTTTGAAGATTATCGTCTTGATCCTACTTTGGATTTGAAGAGCATTTTGTCAAAGGAGAAGAAACCGGTCGACACCGAAATCCGTTGCACGTATGATTGGACACCTCTTTGTCCCCCTTCTGAGGACGAGGTTGTGCTTCTTTGCGGATCTTCTTCACACTCGGCTGAGCCGGAGTGCTATTTTCCCCTGAAGGAAAAGGTGTTTGATCCCGGTATTGAAGTTTTTAAGCCATCTCAGTATCCACCTGATGAAATAAAAGGAAAAATCTTTGGAAATTTTGAAGACATGCTTGCTCCACTTCAACTTTGCTTCCACCGTTCTCCATCGCCGCTTAAGGGAACCCTGCCAATTCTCTTTTGGCTTGCCTTGTTCGCCTTAAGCTCTTGCTTATTGATGGATGAAAACTATGTCTTTGATCCTGGTGGATATGTTTCATGCTTCTTTCGTTGATTATCAAGGTCGAGTCAGGCTAACGACTCGGAAAACAAAAACCAAGCGCTTCTTGGGAGGCAACCCATGCATCTATCTTTTTGCTTTCTTTACCATAAGTGTAGGGGGGACCCTTTGGATTTCTATTTCCTCTCCTCACTTCTTAAATCAGGGATTCGAGCTTCAATGATCCACTCCTGATGATTCTTGACGACCCGTGATTCCGTGTTCTACTTCTTCCCGGTTCTATCCTAAACTCTTTTCGATTCACTATTTTATATTTTCTCAATATTAAAATAGGAATCTCTTTAGTTGTCTTTTCCTTAGCGAGATTTAAACAACGTGCACAATGTCCTAAGTGTAGGGGAGTTTCCTCCCACATGCTTCAACATTGAGGACAATGTTTATCTTAAGTGTAGGGGGGACTTCTATCGAAGTTAAGTGGTCTTTTCCTTGTATTTGTCCTCATTTTAACCGGAAAATCAATTTTTCGACATTTTTCAAAATTTTTGATCTATTTTGGCCTATTAGTTTTTCCCTTTGCATAGTTATTTTCTTTCCTTATTAGAATAAATCTTTAATAAAGTGGTTTTAATTTTCAAACGTTGTGAATATTTTGACTCAACCCGAGTTTACTTATCTAAGTTTGCTCTAGCTAGTATCCTTAACGTGTTTAAGTCAAGTTTTGCTAGGCTTTTATATAGGGGGCTATAAAACGCGAAAGTCTTAACTCTCACGGGTTAAGAACAAGAACTTTTCGCAAGTTCCTATAATTGATCCTAGAGAGTCGTTTATCAAGGGAACTTTAAGATGCGATTTCTAAACTTGAAAAAGTCTAAGAATTTGCAAGATCCTATAGGCGACTCGAAAACCCAAAATTTTGATTTAATAGGCTAAGTATCCACGAGTCTCATTACTTGAGATTTTAAACGGTGGAGAACGAGAGATGATAGAGCCAATTATAAGTCGGTATTCTTTCGTGAATTTATGTGAGTTAATTATGAGCCTATTCTCCCATCGCTTGCTAATAAATTAATCTGCTAATAAATAAGGTTGTACGATTTGAAAAGTTACTTAGCTTCTAGCCCAGATCGTTTAAAAGTTGCTCGGTAATGACGAGAGTTCATAGCCAAGGCATAACTTATGAAGCGGGGCGCGAAGATTGGCGAGTCCGAAAAGGCCCTAACAAGGCATGAGGGCTATGTTTTGTTGCTAAAGATCCAAAGTGATGTGAAGAATCATTTATCGAAAATCAATATGAAGGATCGAGACACACGACGTAAAGCAAAACTCCCCAAAAGTCATGGAGAAGTGTATCCGAAAAGACCCTAACAAGGTATGAGGATAAATAGATCCAAGTCATTAAAGGAGGCGGATCGTTGTATATCAAAGTCCAAAATAAAGATTGGAGAAAAATGAAGAAGTCGTGGTCCAAGTATGAATCTCTCAAAACTTCAAGTGAAGAAATTCCAATTATGAAGAGAAGACCATTATTTCATGAACGTCTCTCAAGATTTGAAGTATGAAGTCGCTGCCAAATATCGGCCCGAGAAAGGTCTCAAATCGCGAACCAAGTTATGCCAAGATATGAACTTTCTGATATCCCGAGAAGCAGTTTTAAAAGATTTGGTCCTTTAGCTAACTATTGATTAAATCGTGCACTTTATTTTCAGACTAAATAATTATCGAAATAAGTCAAACAATGCATCTTCGTGATCATTCAAGACAAATAATAAAATATAAGAGATACCCATAGGAATAAGGGAGTCTAAGTAAATAATTGGCCCACATGAGTTCGTGTTAGTCTACTAACTTATAATAACAATGATCTCGTTTTTAAGCTTGGTTTGGAAAAAGTGAAAAGTTGAGGATGATGATTATTCATGACATTTTCAAAACCCAAGGTATGCTTTTAATTTCTTTGCTTTGCATTTTTATAATTTTCTATCTCTTTAATAAAGGCCAATGTGGATTGATCATGATGAAAAGTGTAAACATGCTTTGTAATTAATGCATTGCATGAGGACATTGCAATGGTCAAGTGTAGGGGATTTGATAGGTGTGTAAACACCCATCTTTTCTACCACTTAATTACAATAATAACCGGACCAAAACGTGTATTTTATGTCTTTTATGTCGGAATTATGCGTGGTTTGTGTTTTTGTTGTGATTTAGGACGAAAAGGTGAAAAGTGGAGAAAACACAGGAATTCACGGGCATTTACGGACTGTTATTGAAGAAAAGGATGAAAGACGAAGTCAAGAAGTCAAAAGTGGATAAAGAACGGAAGTCCAAGACCAATTCTGAAGATTTATCGAAGAAAAAGTCAAAAGACGAAAGTTTACTTAAAGCCGAGGAACTCAAGTCTTATTTATCGAAGAATTAAAAGACGAGTCCAAAGAAATCCCGAGCCAAAAGTCATCACATTCCAAGATTAACAAAAAGATTAAGAAGGAAGGACTTGATGGTGCAATTAACAAGAAAGGAAGGAGAGAGGAAGCTTCCTCTAACCACTCCCTAATCACCTATATAAACCCCTCATTTTCATTCATTAAGTTTTGTTGACTAACTTGACAAATTAGTTCTTCCATGGTTGGTGGCTTGACAAACCATTCTTCCACTTTCATTTATGCACATTTAATTACTTGCACATTTAAATATATGTTTTGCACCTTAAATTACTTTTAATTTCAAGTAAGTGTTTCTTTTTAATTACTTGCACCTTTACTTTATCTTGTTCATCTTCTTCTACCTTTCTTTGATCTTTGATTTACACGCGTTTTTATCTTATTGATTCGTTTAAAGGTTTGATTTTTATGCTTTTGATTGTTTTAAACTATTTGTTTTCATAGCTTATTTGATTTATTTTCAAGTTTATATAGTTTTTACACAAGTTATTTTTATTTAAAAAGTTGTTTTTCTTAAAGTTTATCTTTTTCGTGTTTAAAAGTTTTTAACTTTCAGTTTTATAGCTTATTTTTACACGGTTTTAGCTAAGTTTTTCGTCTAGTGCTTATTAGGATTATAGCTTATTTACTTAGCTTATTTTTAGCATTATTTTCTGTATTCCGATTGGGTTCGATCGGAAAGGGGTTATACTTTCCGATTGGCAATATCTGAAAAGGGTTTCTTCTTTCCGATTGGTGGATCTTTGTATATTCCGATTGGTATCTCTTGGTATTCCGATTGGGGGCAAAGTAGTGGTATTCCGATCTGATAAGTGTGACAGCATTCCGATTGGAGGACTAGTACTCATTCCGATTGAGGTGTCATTTTGGATATTCCGATTGGGGTAAGGTGACAGCTATTCCGATCGTGGGTTCCGATCGACATTCCGACCAAGTGCACACCATATTCCGATCAGGGTTGGTTTATCATTCCGATTGGGGGTTTTTCTGGATATTCCGATTGGAGGATAGTGACAGTATTCCGATTGGTCTTCCTCTCTATATTCCGATCAAGTGTAAGCTAACATTCCGATTGGTAAGATCGGAATGTATTCCGATTTAGTTGATTTTCTTATTTTGTCTTGCTTATTTTTCTAAGTTTACATTTTTAATTCTTGTACAACTTTAATTTCCATCACGCTTTAATTTTTAGCCATTTTAATTAAGTTTCTTTTCATCACGTTTTTAAATATTGCACCCTTTTGTTTAATTAGACTTAGATTTATTTTTCACGTTCTTTAAATACTTGCCCTTTGCTTAACGACATTTACTTTTAAGTCTTTGCACATTTAAATTTAAAAACCAACCAAAAATATTCTTTTTCACCAAAATAAAACTGAGTCACATAGAGAACTAAGATCAATTCGATTAGACCAACGCAACGAACTTCAACGAACAATTAATTTTCTTACTAGGCAAAAGCTGTGTATTAGCGGGGCTTTGGTTTTGAGAAGAAAAACCGGGTGAAAGGTAGTTGTTTGACCGGTAACTCAGCAAATTTCTATCCCCTTGTTGTCGAGCTTGGTAATTTTCCGGTGAATAATTACCATAAGCTGCATACACGTTTTCTGGATTTCCTTGTGTAGAAGGAAAATCGGTGTATGAGTGAGGACTGCCGCATGTTTCACAAGAAGGTGCAACCGCTTTAACTTGTTGTTGTTGTTGGTTTGAAGCGAGAAGCAAGATACTTTTGTTCATTTCGGTCATCATGCGGGTGAATTTGGTCATGTCGGGGCTTGCTGAAGTAGAGGAAACATTGACTCTCGGATTGTTCCTTGAAGAAGCGGAGGAATCCCAGTTTTTGTGGTGAGTAGTCATGTTCGCAATAAGCTCTCTACACTCCTCGGGTCTCCTTTTCATAAATGTGCCACCGACGGCTGCATTAATCGTATCACGATCTCGAAAAGTCAAACCGTTGTAGAAAGTATCAATTAAGGTCACAGGGAGCATGTTTTGGTTTGGACAACGATCAATCAAGACATTATATCTTTCCCAAGCATCAAAAAGAGATTCATCGGGTTCTTGCATGAAACCGCTGATTTGATTGCGAAGGCTCGTGACCATGGATGGTGGAAAGTAGCGCGACAAAAAACGTTGAGTCATGTCATCCCAAGTATGAATTGAATTCTTCGGGAGACGATCAAACCATTTCTCGGCATGATGTGATAAAGTATGTGGGAAGAGTTGAAGGCGAAGAACATCCATTGTGGCACCGGGCAACTTCATTCTTTGGGTGATTGTAATGAACTTGTCGAGGTGTTTGTTGGCATCATCATCAGGCAATCCACGGAATGGATTTGTTTGCACTTGCTGAATCATGTGGTGCTTCAACGAAAACTCCGGAGCCGTGATTTGCATCGGCGCAATCGGTCCTCCTCGTCCAAACATGGTAGGTTCACAAAGCTCCTCCATGGTCCGAAGATCGGGCTGTGGAAGAACATTGTTGTTATTGTTGAGGTGCGGTGGATTATTATTGTTGTTAACACCTGACATACTTAAATCTTCTCGAGTCTCGGGCTCTTGATAATTAGAAGATCTAGTACGCATACACCTACAAAGGCAAAAGAAAACAACACCAAACACAAAGACAATATATATACACAATAAAAATAAAATCTTTTTGGATTTTTGAAATTTTTAATTTTTATGGATTTTTAACATTTTTTAATTTTTATGGTTTTTTGAATTTTATAAGCAAGAAAATAACGCTCACAAGTGAACGGATCCCAAAAAGCAACGCGTCTCTCACAGAAAACCGTTAATCTTTACGAAAAGACCCGACAACCGCGCCATTTAATACAAGGCTTTTGACACCCCGTATAAAAATTATAATTCGTTTAAGTATGTCTCTTCGAATTGAAAACTGTGTTAACTATGCGACTCAATCGTTCTTTGGTGGAAACAAAAGTGTGTCGTTGTAGTAATTAAAATGCAAGAACTTGAAAGTAAATGGCGTTAAATAAAATCTAAGTCTAATTAAAAGTAAAGGGTGCAATATTTAAAAACTTTGAAAAGTAAATTAATTAGATGACAAAAATTAAAGCGTGACGAGAATTAAAATATGACAAAGTATTAAAATGAGAACTTAAAAATTAAACAAGATAAAATAAATAAATAAAACAAACCTAATCGGAATACATTCCGATCGGAATACATTCCGATCGGAATCTGATCGGAATGTTAAACCTACCTTCCAATCGGAATATTGATCGGAATACACTTGCCTTTCTAATCGGAAAGTTGTCGGAATTCCCAATCGGAATGGTGTCACCTAGACCTGATCGGAATAACCAAACTCACCCTTTGATCAGAATGTGTACTCACCAATCGGAATGAAGTCAAAGACACCCCTATCGGAATGTGTATCGGAATTCACTAATCGGAATGCAACCTAAGGAGATCTCATCGGAATGTGGTACCTAGGTCCCGTCGAAATATCACTCAAAAACACCCCTATCGGAATGCAAATCAGAATTCTTGTTGAATCTTGAAACCCTTTTCCGATGGTAGATCGGAATCCCCGTCGGAATGCAAAACCCTTTTCCGACGGGTAGTAATCGGAATACAGTAAAAAGAGTCGAAAATAAGCTAAAATAATAAGCTATTACTCAAATAAGCACTAGACCAAAATCCTAAGAAAATACGTATAAGTAAAACTAGTAAGCTAAAATTTAAAGACTTTTAAAAACACAAAATGAAACAAAGTTTACGAAAACAAACTTTTAAAAAAAATATAACTTTTATAAAAACTTAAGAAACTTGAAGATAAACACAAATAAGCTATGAAAATCAATGATCCAAAACAATCAAAAGCATAAAAACATAACCTTTAATCAAATAAGCAACACAAAAAGCATGTAAACAATATGGTTAAAGCATGGAAAGAAAGGTAGATGAGAGATTAAAACAAGAAAATTAAAGAACACTTACTTGGAATTTAAAGGTATTAAAAGTTCAAGACAATGTATTTAAATTGACATGAAAAGTAAATGTGCAAAAATTTAAGGGTGGAAGACTAATTGTCACCTTAGCCAACAAAGAAAAATGCTAATCTAGTCTTATCTATATATATGGGAGGATTAGGGAGTGCTTAGGAAGCTTCCTCCCCTCCTACATTTCTTCTTAATTGCAAGCTTAGGTCCTTCTCTTCTTAATCTTTTGTTAATTGCACCATTAGTCCTTAAGCCTTTTATCTTCTTTAATCTTGGACTTTAATGACTTTTGGCTCGGGATTTCTTTGAACTCGTCTTTTAATTCTTCAATAAATTATACTTGAGTTCTTCGGCTTTAAGTAAACTTCCGTCTTTTGACTTTTTCTTCGACAAATCTTCAGAATTGGTCTTGGACTTCCGTTCTTTTTGCACTCTTGACTTCTTGACTTCGTCTTTCATCTTTTTCTTCAATAAAAGCCCGTGAATGCCCGTGTTTTCTCCACTTTTCACCTTTTCGTCCTAAATCACAACAAAAACACAAACCACGCATAATTCCGACATAAAAGACAAAAAATACACGTTTTGGCCCGGTTATTATTGTAATTAAGTGGTAAAAAGGATGGATGTTTACACACCTATCATCCCCAAAGATCCAAGTTAACCAAATCACCAAGATGATTGGACTTGTGGTCACTCAAAGGGAAAGGTTCCCTGGTTTGTTTGGCCCTATGATAAGTTTCACACACATATCATATGCTGGTATTCTTAGACAGGTGAAGGTCAGTCTTAAGGATATTGAGAACATGGTCAGAAGGATGACCAAGTCTACAATGCCATAGGTCTTTGGAGGTATGAAAGTTCATGGCAGAGTTAGCATTACCTAAACTCTGAGTCTTACAGTCATTAAACAAATAGAGCCCCCAGATTCACTACCAGTCCCCAGAATGATCCCCTTGTCCAAGTCCTGAATATAACACTTATCCTCATCAAAACCAACAAACAACTTGCTATCATTTATAAGTTTGTTAACAGAAAGCAGACTAACACAATAACCAGGAACAACAAGAACATCATGAAGAATCACATTGTTAGAAAGTTTAAGGTCACCAATGTGACTGATGTTGGCAATAGTCCCATTTGGGTAACCAACAAAGATGTTGAGATTGGAAATATCCACCACATTGGTCATGCCCACAATGGATGTGGTAAGATGTTGGTTGGCCCCAGAGTCAATTATCCAACCCAAAGTAATGGTTTTAGTAGTAAACTTAGTGTTTCCCACAAGAAACTTAGAAAAATGAACATTGAACCAAATGTTTGCATTAAAAAAGGAAATTCTACCTGCCATATTGGACTGAGTATTTCTGGAAGAATCACTTATCAAGCTGAGGAGTTTCTGCATTTGATCACTGGTAAACGAAGTTGGAGATTCACAAGTAGAAGCTTGATTGTCCCCAACCATTAAGTCACAATTGGCATTAAAGTTATGTTTGAAACCATTTTGTTTAGAAGCATTAGCACTCTTTTTATACCAAGCAGGATAACCATGTAACTCAAAACATCTATCAACAGTGTGGCTTGTTTGACTGCAATGAGTACAAAGAAGATTAGGGTTGGGACCCCTAATATTTCCAGTACCATTTCCCTTAAAAGGAGGTCTGTTAGAGGTGTTGTTGTTACTATTGGTGGAAGTAGAAGTACTTCTTCTATTTTGATTGAAAGTTTTGACAGCAAAAGAGGTGGCATTCATTTTTGCCTAAGTATGACTAGAGGTCTCAAGAATACCCCTATGGGATTTCTCTCTAGAAACTGTGACATAAGCCTCCTCCACATCAGGAAGAGGATCCCTAGTGAGAAGAGCAGTCGTAACAGTATGATAGCAGTCATTAAAACCTATTAGGAACTACATGAGCCTCATGATCTGCTGATGCAGGGCCAACTTAGTGCTAGAAGAACAAGCACACTTAGTAGCACAAATACACTTAGGAATTTTAGAAACAACATCAAGTTCTCTCCAAAGAGATTTTAATCTCTGATAATAATCAGCCAAAGTACTACCCCCTTGTTTAACAAACCTAATTTTTTGAAGCAGATTATAAACAACAGACCCATTAACTTTATCATAAGTCTCATTCAAGTTTTTCCACACAATAGCAGCATTTTCAGAGTAAACAAGGCCCATGTAAACATAACTAGAAACAACATTCATAATCCAAGTAAGAACCTAGCATTACATCTATCCCATTGAGCACACATAACCTCATCAGTGTAAGTTTCCCTTAAACAAGAACCATCAACAAAAGCATATTTATTTCTAGCTTGTAAATCAAGTTTCATAGCATTATTCCACATTCTATAGTTTTCAGTTCCAAGAACTTTAAAAGGAACAAGCACAGAACTACTATTATTACTGTTATGAATATGAAGTGGATTACTAGCATCTAAATTGCTTATAAGAGCAACAAGAGTAGGTGTGGTTTCAATAGGACCTCCACCACCACCATTTCCTCCACCATCATTTGGTGTAGGAGGGGCACCACTAGCACTCATGATTCACACAATAAGAGAGCAGAGCAAGCAAAAAGCAACAATAACCAAATAGAAGCAGATAAACAAGCAATAAAAAAAAGCCATAAATAATCAACAGACAAAAAACAAAGATAAGACAATAAACACACATAATATGAGCACCAGAAATGTCAAGTTGTGAATTGGGATTGGCCAGAGCAGGTATCCACACCAGTCAAGGCTGGAGGGTCAAGATGTTAACCGAATCCGTTTGCACCCACAAACTCAAACAACAGTAGCTCACAAAGTAACCAAGAAGGAGAAAGAAAGAGAATGAAAGAAGACTTACAGTGCTTTGAAAGCAAACAATATGAATAAAAAAAACCACCCAATCTCTAGATTCACTTAGTCTAGAGGATGAGTCAGCCACCACCAGGAAACCCCCAAAAATGAGAAGAAAAATTAAGGTTAGCAAACCCTAATAAGGTATACCTGAGCAAGCTATCAAAAAAAGGTAACGACACCACCAAAGATGATACGAGGATACCAAAGAAGAAGAAAATCCTAAAAAATCAAATTAGGGTTTTGTGAAACCCTAATTAGCTCTTTCAAGTTTTTCAACGACACCGCCAAAATAATCAACGACACCACTAAATAAAGCTTCCTGGGCACCTGAGATCCAAAACCACCAAAAAATAAAATTAGGGTTTCTGAAAACCCTAAAAAAATTTTTGAGAGAAAGAACGGCACCACCAATACAATCTTCTAGAGACTTTGAGAGAGCTATAGAACACCACCAAAAAGTAAAACCCTAAAAAATAAATTAGGGTTTCACAAAATCGAAAAACTGATATAACAAAAAACCACAAGAGAGCTTAGATAGGCTGAAAGATCTACAACCTAGGGCTCTGATAGCATGTTAAAAACATAATATCAAAGTAATAAAACTAGATCTTACACTCAACCAACCATCCCTTAGTTTATTTTATTAGAAATCAGAGTACGGAAACAAAAAACAAAAGACTAGTCCCAAAACGGATGCTAGTCGAACGATTACAAGATAAATGTGAGATTTTCTCAACTAGGTTGATCCAATCTCCCTCACTACAAGATTCACTCAATCACACACAAGAAATCAAGATGAAACTAGATGAAGACCTCCCATGAACCACCAATGGTGAGAAAGAGAGAGAGCAAACAACACACACCAATAAGTGTGTATGTTTTGATAAAGACTGCTAACCCTAGCAAATGACTTGCTAGGGGAATATATACCACAAACACCAAGCACGCTCCAACGGATAGAAAATCCCACAAGGAGAGAAGCCCAAGCCCATAAAGAGAAAACGAGACCAAGAGCTATAAACCTGAAATATAACACATAACAAAGTAAAATGCAACATTTGGAAAGAGTGTAAAAATAAAAGTATTTGGGATTGCGTTTGTAACAAGATTATTTGCTTATTTTATTTTGAAAATGAAAATAATCTAAAATGAGTGTTTGTATAATAAATGGAGATAAGTGATTATTTGCGTTTAGAGCTTCCAAAATTGAGTTTTGAAAAAGTAAGTGAATATATACTTATTTCATTTTCAAAATGGAGTTTTGTAAAAGTAAGTTTTAAAACGGAGTTTTGAAAAATGAAGTTTATTTTATTCATTTGTCAAACAATAAAAAAAATTGATTATCTGATTATTGCGATTTCAAACAGCATAATCAAATCCAAACAGTATTTTTTAGAATGACGTTTTCAAAATATTATTATCGGATTATTCATTTTCAAAATAAATAATCTTTTTTAATCAATCAATCCCAAACACCCCCTTAGGCAGGTTCTGGTTTAATTTATAATAAGCATAAGCACACATACTATACATATAACATGTTGTAGGTCAAATATACGAGGTTGTATTTAGGGGTATAACAAATGTCTATGTAGCTAGAATATACATCAAAACAAATTCGAGAGGCATTAATTAATGTAACTGTTGTGACATTAATTTATTCTTCTTTATCATTATACAAGTTTTAATACCCGTGCACGCACAGGACTTGAATATAAATGATAAAAAAGTAATAATTTTGTTTTTTGATTTTATGTATATTATATATTTTTTAAAACATCTAATGTTTATATGTTTGATTATTTTATATGTTTGATTATGTTATTCTTTTACTGTGCACCGCTTAAATTAATATAAACTCATATCAATTTTTATTTTTCGAATTCCATACCCTTCTTACTTTTGATATTTTTATTCTAAATAGTTATATCTTAATTATTAATCAACAAAACATTTACATCAACCTTTCACAACCTTACACCTACACGATTTATAAATTCATGATATTGTAATGCTTAATATTATTTTATAAAACAATATTAAATTTTTAATACTTAAATAGTTACGATCCCATAGACCCACAAGTTTTACATGATTTTGCATTATGTGATAATATTAATTTATATTTTATATAAATATTTGTTGCACAAATGATTTGAATTTATTTAAGTGAAAACTATCCTTTTCTAGACATTGTGTGTTTAGTAACACATAACGACTTTGAAAAAATATGTTTTGTTGTAATATGTAGAATCATGTCTATTCATTTTCATCTCACACCGATGTCCAAAATCCGACACTCATTTTGATATTTATATTAATGTTAATAATAGTTTAAATAGATTGCATTGTTTGACTTTGTTAATTTTCAAAATAAAAATAGAAATAATTTGGGTTTTTATTTGAATATTTATAATCATGTGATTTATTGATCTTTTAATATAACATAAATGTTGTATTTTAAAAATAAAAAGTCTAAAAGGTATAAAGTTTAAGGGGTTATTTTGTTTATTGTATAAAGTTACCAAAAAATATGAAAAATTATAAGTTTACTCTTATGTCTATTTAATTATTTAAAATAAAACAAATAAAGTTTTATCTATCCCCTCCACTTTTGTTAAGTTTTTATTTTCACAAATTTGACACAAATATCTTTGTGTGTATTTATCAAATTGTTCCACCAAATTTTTTAATTTTGACTAAATTTAATTCAATTTTGATTTTTTCCACCAATCACATCGCTCGATTTTGTTTATGTGTCAAAATCAAGCCATTTGATTGGTTCAATTATTTTTCTACAACCTCCACTTTCTACTGAAATTCTCAAAAAATATAATTCTTTTATTATATAAAAGATTCAAGCAAAATTGTAATAGTCAATGCTATTAGCAAGAAGGAATAAATTATATCTTTTATATAATAAAAGAATTAGATTTTTTAAGAGTTTTAGTGAAAAATGGAGGTTTTAGAAAAAAACAATTGGACCAATCAAATGACTAGATTTTGACACATAAGCAAAATCAAGCAATGTGATTGGTCCAAAAAAGTCAAAATTGAATTAGTTTAGTCAAAATAAAAAAATTTGGTGGAGGAATTTGATGAAAATACATAAAAATATATGTGTCAAATTTGTGAAAATAAAAACTTAAAAAAGGAGGAGGAAATTAATAAACTTTAATGATTGAATTCTAAATAAATTAGATGGACTTAAGTTTAAACTTATATTTTTTCATATTTTTTAGTAACTTTGGAAAATAAATATAATACCCTCCTTAAACTTTATAAACTATATACTTTATAAACAATACACTTTATAATTTAAAATACAACATATATGTAATATTAAAAAAACAAGAGATCTCATAATTATATATATTCAAATAAATACACAAGTTATTGTCTATTTTTATTTTGACACTTAACAAAATCAAGCAATGAAATCTACGTAAATTATTATTAACATGAATATAAATATTAAAATGAATGCATGACCTCAAATATCGGTGTGAGATGAAAATAAATAGACGATATTCTACATATTACATCAACATATATTTTTTCAAGGTCGTTATTTGTTATTAAACACACAATGTCTAGAAAATGATAGCTAAAATTTTAGTTAAACAAAATCAAATCATTTATGCAACAAATATTTATACAAAATATCAGTTAATATTATCACATAATGAAAAATCATGTAAAAACTCGTGGATCTATGAGCATTATACTATTTAAATATTAAAGTTTAATATTGTTATATAGAATAATATTAAACATAACAAAATCATGAATTTATAAATCGTGTACGTGTAATGTTGATGTAAATGATTTATTTATTAATAATTAAGATATAACTATTTAGAGTAAAATATCGAAAGCCAAAAGAATATGAAAGTTGAAAATAAAAATTAAGGTAAGTTTATATTAATTTACACGGTACACAATAAAACAGATAAGATTATAAAACATATAAACAGTAGATGTTCTTAAAAAACATATATAATATACATAACATTGGAATAACAAAAGTATTACTTAATGAATCATTTATTTTAAATCACGTGCGTGCATGGGTATTAAAATAGTTAGTTCTTACAACAACTAAAACCCGAATAAAAACCGCGCGTTGCGATTTTACATTTTTTTAAAAATCGTAATTGTAGATGTAATTTGTCTTTTGCTGTAACTGTGAGTAGTAGCAACGAGTAGTAGTTGTGACAGTTCACCTCTCATTTTTCAGCGCTTCTTAAAACAAGCGTTCAAAGAGTAGCCTTCCTAAAAAATACCAGCGCCCCAAAATGCTCACCGCTCGTGTTGCCAAATGGCCAATAAAAATTAAAAAGCTCATTACTCATTTAGCCAAACATGTACTAAAATTCAAAATGCTCTCACTCACTGCTCACCATCCCAAAAAACTCCACCACCATTCTTTGCGAAACATACCCATTATATTAGCAAAGCTTCAATTTCTGATAAAGATGATAACATACCAAAAATTACAACTAATGTGGTTTACAAAAAAGTTCTTACATGATTTATGAACAATGCTCATTTGGTACGTACAACTTACATTATCAATTTTTTTAATCAGAATTTTAATTTCGCAACATTTATTGATCACAATTTTTTGTTTGCTCGCATTCTTATTCAGAAGTTATGTTGTTTCATGAGTGAAAAACAAAAAGGGTTAGAAAGTTGTCGTTTGTGATGAGGCTGGTAATATTTTGAAAACTACTACAAACGTGGTGTAGAAAAAAGTTCTTCAAGGTCTATGAGCAATGTTGTCAGCCAATATGTGGTTTTTATATTTGTACATTTTTTACATGGTATATTTGCAAACCATTGTTTAACTACAACATGTTTAACTAACATCTACTTGCATTTTATGTCCACAAATAAGTGTTCATAGATTATAATTTGAATGCTAACTTCATAGCTATTGCAAACATCATCTCATACTCAAGGTTCATTAAATATGTAATTTAAAATGCATAGAAGTTATTATTATAATTGTTGCAAAATCATAACATCATCGTATAATTAAACATGTTTACTTTCGGTGTTTTTTTAGTTTATATATTAATGCTTCATGATTACATTATACATTCTCTTACTTTAGTTACTCATAATACTTCTTGTAAATCAAGTTTTCTAAGATTTCTCATGATTCCACGGGGTTTTAAGCTAGTATCATTATATTTAAGCAAAATTGTAATATTCAATGCTATTAGCAAGAAGGAATTAATTATATTAGTTCTTACAACAAGCAAAACTAGCAAAAAACCGTGTTACTAGTTTACATTTTTTTTAAAACCATAATAGTAGATGCAGTTTGTTTTTTGCCAAAATCTGCACTGCCTCGCACCATACTCACTCTTACTGTGTATGGAAATATTTTCTTAGCAACAAAATTATCTAGAAACTAGGGATGAGCACGGCGGCATCGGTCTCGTACCAAACCCGAATCGAATTAGTGGTATCGAATTTTTTCCGAGCATAAATTAGTGGTATCGGTACCGTACCGAATAAGATTGGTATATCGGTACAAGTACCAGGAAAATCGTATTTTTTTTGTTTTTTCTAAAATTTTCTGACTTGATAACGGTGGTCCCGTACCGAATTACTGGTCCCGAATATTTTTTCACCTTATTTTATAGTATAGTCTCTGTAGCTTAACGAACCAGATTCAAGTACCAAAATTAGTACCAAAATTAGTACCGTTCCGATACGGTTTCGGTTCAATTTCTAGGATTCTGGTCGAAACGCTTATCATTACTTGAAACCATTAAAATGCATGCATGGAGCTAGGAGAATCCACCAACTTAATAATGAACCATTGATCAAGTAGTCGGTCTAGCTAGGGTTGCTCTTTATTACTAGGTAGCGTCTGAAACGGGGTCACCTACACGCAGTGACGGAACCAGGAAATAGGATAGTGGGGGGAAATTTTTTTTTTCTTAGAATAGCAACAAAATATGGAAAAAAAATTTAGTATCGAAAAGATAAATTGAGTGTTTTTACTTATAAATGTCGGATTTATAAGGTTTTAAGACGTTAAATATTGGGATTTACTCTATGGGTGGTTGGCAATTTGAATTTTTAGTGGGGGCGCTTTCGAAAAAAGGTCAAAATCGAAAAAAAAAATACACTAAAATTTCATCGTATCGGGTTAGCCATGGGGGCAACGGATCCCCCTAGTTTATACATAGGTCCGTCCCTGCCTACACGCCGCTTCAGTAAAAAAGAAAAAAAAATCTTAATTGATGCCCTGTTGGTTTATTTCACCCCTTGCAAACAACAAACCATGTATCATACCAGAGTCAAGGTATTAAGTCATGGTAAGCCTGTCGTTTTACAGCAAGCAAGCACGCACCATATAGTATTTATCATCAGCAATTAATTGCACGCAAAGCTGATATTAATTGATTAGCTATGACAAGTCTTTTTCTTATGCAGCAAGCTTGCTAGGCATAGTAGGCATCGCCATCATCATCATCATCAAACTGACGGATTTATCACCCACCACCTCGCACCTAGCAGCTTTTTTTCTCTTTTCAAAAAACAAAACTTTCATCACACATGAAGCAAACTAGATTGAACAATAGTACGATTTCTCTTCGTAAGTACGTCAACATGAATTACTTCAGTTTCTAGCTATGTATAATCTTTATCAACCAACTATATTATACTTTAATTTGTTGTTTTTCGGTACTCACGCTCCCTCAAACACTAAAGAGAGGTAATGCTTTTAATCTGTTTTACCCAACGGTTACGTTTTATATTTTATTTTTTAATTGCCTATGAACACGTCTTATTATTTCCGTAATATAACTTTATGATTGTTGTTTCTTTATTTTTCAGGTTTGGAACATATGTGAACAAGATTCTCCAATTGTCTATTGTTGGGGTTATTACTAGATGGTGTCTTTGGAATATTACTTGGGTTTATGCACAAATCATTCACCAAACTAGTTCATATACATGCAATGATTCTAAGTGTAGCATTGGCTTTCTTTATTGTATGTCTCTTAGATAGGATATATCTATTGCTATCGTATAAAGATGCAGAGGAAGATCCTTCCTTAAGAGGTCGAAGAAGGGCACCAAAATCAACTCATTTGTGATTAAAGTATGTGTATTTTTATTATGGTATCTATTTGTCACTTTAAAAGATGCACATACTTGAATCACACATGAGAAAGTCAACCACATATACTTGTGTGGTACGAGAGCACATATAAATAGCAATGTGATACAAACCCCTCGTGATCCATAACGAGTTGATTTTGCTGCCCTTCCTCGAACTCTTAAGGAAGGATCTTCCTCTCCTGCATCTTTATACGATAGGAATAGATATATATCCCATCTAGGAGTAATACAATAAAGAAACCTAATGCTACACTTAAAATCATTGCATGTGTATGGACTAGTTTGGCAAAAGATCTGTGCATAAACCAAGTATTATTCCAAAAACACCAGCTAGTAATATAACCTTACAATAGACAAATAGAGAATCTTGTTCATATTTGTTGAAAACATGCAAAATATAGATTCAAAAATGATAAAGTTATATTATAGAAATAAGAATCACATGTTCACAGGGAATAATAAAATAAATTTATAACGTAACCATAGGGTAAAACAGATTCAAAATCATTACCTCCCTTTGGTGTTTGTGGGAGCCTGGATACTGAAAAAAAAACACCAAATTAAAGTATAGTGTAGTTAGATGATAAAGAATATAGAATAGCTAGACCAATGCCATTCATGTTGACGTATGTAAGAAGAAAAATTGCAACGTGCCCCGTTGTTCAATCTATTCGCTTTCTGTGTTTTGAAAGTTTTGTTTTTTGAAAAGTGAAAACAAGCTTCTAGGTATGATGTGGCGAGTGATGAAACCATCTGCTTGGATTGTGTATAAAGAAAGATAAGATTGGATAGTAATTCGAGGTTCTTTCTAATCTATTCATTCTATAGAAGATCAGTTTTTGTGATATTATTGATGATGATGACAATGCCTACTATACCTAGCTAGCTTGCTGCAGAAGAAAAATACTTGCCATGGGCGTCAATGGTGCTGATCCGTGACACAATGATGGAAGTTGTTAACTTAATAACATTGTAATATCAACATCGTTTTATTGCTTGCCGTCTTTGTAATAAAAAATGAACATAGCGAAGATGTTCCTTCTTTCTTACTGACCCTCCTGTACTTTACACAGCTTTGCATGCAATTAATTGATGATGATACATGTAGATAATGAAAACCTTTTATGGTGTTAGTAGTATATTTGTTACTGATATTTATTTATAATGCAACATAGAAGATACTAGAAACTTTAATATTGTGTTCTCGAGTTTAATTTAAGGAAGAAAAAGAAAGAAAATACTAGGAGGGAAGTGTTTACTTTACTTTCTTTTACATTTCTAATTAAGAAAAGAGTGTAAAGGACCCAACCTGCATTCACGTTTAGGTCGTTATATCCTCTAATACTACCCACAATTTGAGCGACAAATTCGCGAAAGCTTGGATCGGATAAGATTGCTAAATAAATATTATACAGTCAAAGTTTTTTGTATTAAGGCCTTCGACACAAAAGCAAAACAAAATGATAGCAAAACAGAAGCAGTAAAGCAAATAATTAATTTTGATGACCACTTTTAATAACAAGTGGACATTGATTTTCAGTATGCAACACTAAAAGAAAAAGAAACGAATTAAAAGCTAAGCATAATTTTTTTTAAAAGGACGAGTGTTGGTGGCTAGAGTTTGACGGGGTGACATAAAGGAGGTGGCTTAACTTAGCCACTAGACGTGTCTCAATACCATGTTGGATAATGAAAGCCTTATAAAAAGTTATGTCTTATTATTTATAAATTATAATGTAATTTAAAAGATACTAAAAACAAATGTTTTAAAACCCGGTTCGACCCGGCCGGTCGAAGCGGTTAAACCAGTGACAACGCTGGGCCGTTGTAAGCCGGTTTCTTGAGGATCTGACACCCGGATTGAATGGCGGGTTTCACTCGAACCAGGTCGAACCAGTCCATCAGAACCAACCGGTTTTATTTTTGAGAGAAATTTTTTGATGAATACATTGAATGAAGTCATGGAGAAAATTATATCAGATCACTGAAAAGAGCGTGGTCATGAGTTATGTTCATTTGTCAAAGTGAATAGTAGTAGTAGTAATAAAAGTTAACTATGGTTAGTTTACATTAACTCAAGTTATGAGTGGGTGAGAATGTGAGAGCTTGTCAGTGCATAGCTTTAGAACTTTACATTTGTACATGTTTTCTGGTAATAAATTGCATCTTATGTACATACCATATGTGTTTAGTATTTGATTATTCATGTGTTTCTCTTGTGTCTAGTATTAAGGTGTCACATTTTAAAGACGTTGATGAGTAAAATTAGTGTATGGGTTTTAGCCGGAAAAACGGTTCAATCTGGTGGGTCAACCGATTGAACCGGTGATCCAGTAAACTGATGCTTTGATCAGATCGACTAAAAACTCAGTTTTTAAAACATTGTTAAAAACCCAACCCACATTCCCTCCCCTAATAGATACATGCTATACAATACTTGCTTGCTTGCTCCAAAACAACAGCCTTACCCTAGTAACATAAACATGGTTTGTCATATTGCAAGGGGTGAAGTGATTCTTTATTTTGTTGTTGATTCAGAAAAAAGTTAATTAATTTCTTTTTTTACTGGACCAACGTGTACAGGGACGAAACCACGACCTAATATGATCGGATACACATGTATTTTTAACCTTAATATATAATAGTTAAAAATTGATTTAAGAAGAAGTGTAGAAACATATTTCGATGGACCGGGTGCATTTTCGATTTATTTGTGAAAAATCGATGCTTTTCTCAAAAATTAACACTAAAACGAAAAAATCTATGAGTGTCCCGCGCACTCTCGGAACACCCCCTGGCTTCGTCCCTAAGCGTGTAGGTGACCCCTTTTCAGACAATAACTAGTACTAATTAAGAGTAACCATATCTAGACCGAGTAGTTGATCAATGATTCAATATTAAGTTACTTTTCTCATATTTTTTTTGATTTTTTTGATGTACATACTAGCTACATAGCAAAAATCATTTGTAGTTTACTTTTTTTAGAAACTTTTATCACGAAAGCAAAGTGTAAGAAAGCATTAGATTTGAGAACTATTGAGGAGGATTCAAATTATTCTTATCCGTTACAAGAAGGACCCACAAAATCTAATTCACATATGTGACAATTGTGATAAGTTAACTTCTCCTATTGGGCTTGTGTGGGGTAATTTTTCTTTTAGCGGGCCTTCACATTGTGGGCTGGAGGCAAGTGCTAAATGCAACCCAATTGATAATCGTATATAAAAAAAGTTAGCTTCCTCATCCCAGGTTAATCCCTCTCACCATCAGCACCCTTCAATAGCAAATCGTGTCGGTGGAAGATTAAGCTTTAACATGATGTTAGATGCAGTGAGGCAAAAAGGTGCAGTTAAAAACAAGAATGATACGGTGTTGAAAGCTTGTGAAAAAAAGAAAATAAAGGAAGCCAATGTTTTTGTTATTGGAAATACTAATGGTCCTCTAACTACAAATGATGAGCATTCAAGTGAACATTCAACAGAATATGCAAAGATTGCAAGTATTGGTGTAAAACTTGGTTATAGCTTTGACAAAGCTAGTAAAAAACATGTAGATTTGGAGAAGTGTGAATCATCGTGATTCACTTCTTTGTTTTGGTGTTGTATTGTTTGCCATGAATATTTTGTGTATAAATTGTGGAGGTCTTGAGCAGGTTCACAAACAAAATTGGATAAGAAATTTCATTCTTCATGAAAAGTTGAGTGTTATAGTTATTCAATAGACGAAAATGAAAGAAACTGATCAGGACCTTGTCAATTCTCTTTGTATTTGGGAAAATGTTGACTTTGCCTTTAATGGTTCTATTGGTGGCACTCTCACAATTTGGAATGCATCTATGTTCGCCAAAGAAGGTGTTCTTGTTGGTTCGTCATTCTCAGGAGCCTTTGGCAAATTGAGTGGTGTCAATGAGACCGTTTTCTTAATTAACATCTATGCTCCTCAGGAAGATCATCTTAAAGAAGAGTTATGGGATGATTTGCCTTATCTCATGGAGTCAAGGCAAGGGGTTTGGATTTTGGTGATCTTAATGCGGTGAGATATAGGTGTGAAAGAGCAGGCTCCATTTTCAATGGTTGAGAGGCTTCGGCGTTTAACGAATTTATTACTAGGAACGGTTTGTTTGATTTCCCAATGGGTGGAAGACGGTTCACCAAATTTAGCAAAAATCAGGAAAAAATGAGCAAACTAGACCGATTTCTTGTGTCTCAAAAGTTCATCAATTATTGGCATGACTCCACTTTTACGGCTACTTGTAGGGTCATCTCTGACCACTGCCCTATTCTCCTCATGAACTGTCCTCACGACTACGGTTCACGACCATTTAAAATGTTTGATTTCTGGACAAATTATGATGACTTTGATGATTTGGTCCTTTCTTCCTGGTGTGCGGGTACATTTCTTTGGTACTGGTGACATTATACTTAAGAATAAGATTAAGAGTCTTAAGGCGGATATCAAAGCGTGGAGTATGGAAAAAAGACTTAACGACACCCAGACGAGGGAAAGTTTAAAGCAGCAATTAGTTGAATGGGACCAAAAAGCAGAATTCGGGCATCTATCACCTTTAGATGTGGAGAATCGTGATGAGGTGATTGTAGAATTACATAAGATGGATCAGGAAGATAAGGAAGCAATGAAACGAAAAACTCGTATCAAATGGGGGCGATGAAAATTCAAGATATTTTCATGCTTTACTGAAGAGTAAGGGGTAAAAAAACTCTGTTAATGGCCTTATATGTGATGGTGTATGGACTGATAATCCGGAGGTTATTAAGGATGCCATTTATAACCATTTTCGGAACAGATTTAAAGAGCCTCAGGTGGATAGACCTAATTCCATAGTCTAGTTTTTCGGCGTATTCATGAGTCTGATGCTATCATGTTAGAATCTTCTATTTCTATGGATGAGATAAAGTAGGCAGTTGATGATTGTTCGGGCGCTAAGGCTCCAGGGCCGGATGGGATAAACTTAAATTTCATAAAGCGCTATTGGGAGATTCTTAAGTTGGATTTTCATAATTACGTAGCACACTTTGAAGCTACTGGCAGACTGTCAAATGGTGTAAATCCTTCATTCATCACTCTCGTTTCAAAGATCAAAGATCCCATTGAGATTACTGATTTTCGCCCAATCAGTCTCACTGGTTGTGTTTATAAGATCATAAGTAAGGTGTTAGCTCCCCGATTGGCCAAAGTTATTGATAAGATCATTTTGCCAAACCAAACTGCCTTCATTGCCGGTAGGCACATTCTTGACGGCGCTCTCGTCGCAAACGAAATAGTTAACTTTGTTTCTAAAAGCAACTTTAAACTTCTTTTGTTTAAAGTCGACTTCGAAAAAGCTTTCGACAGTGTAAATTGGGGGTTCCTTATTGATACAATGAAACAAATGGGTTTTGATCATAAATGGTGCTCGTGGGTTCTGGGTTGCTTGAAATCGGCCTCAATTTTAATCCTAGTGAACGGATCTCCAACTAAGGAATTCCAGATGGAGAGGGGATTGCGCCAAGATGACCCGTTATCCCCTTTCCTATTTATTATTGACGCAGAGGATTTACAAATATATATTCTCGAGGCTTGTGGAAGAGGCCTTTTTGTAAGTTTATCTCTTTCAAATGATGCCCCAAACCTATCCTTGTTATAGTATGCAGACGATGCTCTAATATTTGGTAAATGGTCTCGTCTAAGTGTAAAAAACTTGGTGAGAATTCTTGAGTTGTATCAACAGGCGTCGGGCCTCAAAGTCAACCTCTCAAAAAGTAGACTTTATGGCATCGGGGTCGACTTATGTGAAGTCATTGATGTTGACAACTCGATTAATTGTTCACATGATAACCTTCCTTTCTAGAGTGAAGTTTTAGATCGCTTTTCTTCTAGAATTTCATCTTGGAAGTCCCGTATGCTTTCCATTGGTGGTTGATAACGCCCAAATCCAACATGTTTTGGGAGCGTTATCCGTACTATTGTACATGTATATTGATTTTTATAATACTTTTGTGCATATTTGTGACAAAATGTGTGTGCAAGTCTTTGTGTAGCCAATTGCAGGAATAAAGTATAAAGCAATGCAAATGCGAAGATTAGTACGAGTACGAAGAATCCTAGTCAAGTTCAAGACCCGTGTACGAGTACAATCCTTTGAAGATCCATTTCAGGTGCAAGAACAAGTGTTTTCAAGAAGTTTACAAGTCACTCAGCATGAAAGTAGCCACCAACATTCTGAAAGTTGCCACCGGTGATTCCTTCCATCAGCATGCAGTTTTGCCACTAGCGAAATCCAAGTCGCCACCCTCTCCTTTCATGTTGAAAGATTTTTACTAGAAGCAACAAGTATTCTTGAAGCATCTAAAGAAGGCACACGAACCTTCTATTGAAGAGTCTAGACTTCCATTTTCTCCAAGCAAGTTTCTTAGCCAACAAGCCATGCATTTATTCCTAGCCTTCAATTTGTCGATAAATAAGACCTATGGGGTCACAAATTTCATATCTCTTTCATAACTCATCATATGCCTTTCATTACCATTTCATAACATACTTGTGTGTGTTATTGCAAGTTAATAAACTCTCTCAACCTTGTCCAAAACACCAATCCCGGATTTGAGCAAGGAGGTGCAAGAAAAGTCACTTTTCAAATCTTAAAAACAAAGTTAACATCACCAAACTCTTAGGGATCATTACCCTAACCATTAGCACCATATTTATTCTTCGTAAGGCTCTTGATTATGATTTATAAGACTATTATTTCTGAGTTTATTTCAATGTTTATTATGAATAGCTAAATCTCATTCTACACTTGGTAGGATGATGTTTGTGGTATGAAGTAGTGGTTGTGATAGTGATTTATGTTTATTTCAATTTCAAGCTTTCTTTTGAACCACTGGTACTTATGTTTTATGTGACATTGTTGTCAAAACATAATTTGTTGATAAATATTTCATAGGTCGAAAGGTTATTTTCTATCAACAAGTCATAGCTGGTTTGTCTACGATTGGCTATCTTTTGTATTGACCATTTTCTAATAAGTTTTGATATTATCAAGAAACATAATTATAAGTGTTAAAAAATTCGTGAAACGACCGTGAATCGAATGAGTTGAAATTGGATTAAGTCTTGAATTGAGTGATTGAGTCTAATGCTTGTTTTCCTTAACCAAAGTCTTGACGAAGATCGAAGCTTTTGAAAACAATAGATTGGATTAACCATATAATTATCATAATCATATATGCTATCATGTCTTCACAATCATACCACAACGGATGCCCAAACTAGTATTTACCAAGTGTTGCCATTAATCTTAGTGTTAATCTCATCAAATTATTTGTCTACAATTTGCTACAATCAAAAGATTATAGTATATTTTTGAATGATCATAGGTTTTCTAAATCCCTGTGAACGATCTCGGTATTACCACATAAAATCTATACACATATGAAAGTATCATACCTGCCCGTGCATTTTTAGTCATTCCGGTAATTCGTGTTTATAAATTTTAAACTTGTTTCAATCCAATACCACCGGTACGCATCAAGTTTTTAGCGCCGCTGCCGGGGATTTGATTGTGTTCTTAGTTCTAAAATCATCCTTTAATCAAACCCGTTGTAGCATTTCTTGTTGCAAAAAAAAAAGTAGCAGAAAAAAATAAAATTTCAACAGTCTCAAAGTAGCCGCCAGCAAACCCAATATTGTCGTCGGCAACTTTTCCTTTTTTTACGGAATCAAAGAAGCCGCCGACAGAAGCAAAATTGCCGCCGGCAACTTCTTCGAAATCTCAACTAGCCACCGGCGAAACCAATCTTGCCGCCGACAAGTTTTATTTTTTATCCACAGAGTCAAAGTAGCCGCCCGGCAAACCCAAAGTTGTCACCGACAACTCTTGATCTGATAAAAAAATATGTTTTTATTTTGTTTAGTATATTTAATTTCCTATTTATTTATTTTACTATTAGTAATCTTTTGTTTGTTTTTATTTTTGTTACTTGTGATCTTTTTCAAAAAGTGTTTCAAGACTTGAATGAACACACGTTCTTCCGGTCAAGAATTACTTAGTCCATACACAGATCCCGAATGATTTATTCATCAATCTCGAAAGAAAAACCGTAAGAATCAACCATTTGTTTCTTTCAATAACCGAATTCCTAGAACCAAAAACCCACCAGTTGATAATTTCTTCGACGCACTTGTTGTCTACAATCCGTTTGACGACCTACTATTTCCAATGGCCGATGATCAATCTATGTGGTCCGCGAACCGAGTAGTATCACCCACTCCCGAGGATGCTATTGTTCAAGTTGAGCTTGGGTATAACTTCACCGTGAAAGGTCATCACCTTTCAAAGATCAAAGTCCGCCAATTTGACGGCCGTGCGCGGACTGATCCGCGTAAGCACATAGACGAATTCGTAGAGATATGTGGCATGTTTCAATATGGAGCCAACGTCAATGTAGACGCTACTAAACTCAAGATCTTCCCATCTCCATCCGGAGATGCAAGAGTTTGGTATAATGAGTTGACGCCCGATACCATAGAAACATGGGGACAAATGAGAACCGGTTTTGTTAGCCGTTTCTTTCCACCCGCCATGTACGAAAAACTCATGGGAGAAATCTGAGGTTTCACCCTAATTCCAAATGAGACACTCATTGATGCATGGAACCGAATGAAAGACCTACTTCATAGTTGTCATGGACATGGTTTATTAATGAACTGACGCAAGAGATCCTTGATGCCGGTGGACTCTTTATTTATAAGACTCCCAACAAAGTATACCAATTGCTTGAGGACCGAGTTATCTTGAAACTTGATTGATCCGAAGATAACCGTTCCAAACCCTTCAAGAAAACCGTTTCGTTCGTTGAAAGTAGAAAAAATTCAAAACACGTGGAAAAGATGGACGCTCTCACATCTAAATTCGACTCGCAATTCAAAACTATCAAAGACAAAATGAAAGAGATTCTAAGAGAATGTACTCTTTGTGGAGGACCACACCCATCTACGGAGTATGATGACACACCGATAAGGGAACCATCACAAGAAGCAAGCTACACACAAGGAGGATACAAAGGAGGATACCGAGGAGGTGGTTATCGAGGTAACTACTACGTTAGAAACTCCGGCATTTGGCGTGAGTACCCCAAAAACAAAAATCGTAACTCACAACCTCGTGAGAACGATAATTCTGTGCGATCGAACAAATAGAAACCCGAAGAATCAAGCTTAGAGAAAACGTTGCTAGCTTTCATAGAATATCAAAAAGCAACAAACACGTTCATCAAGAACCAATTCTTCGATCTCAAGACCAACGTTGAAAGAGGACAAAGACACCATACCGCCTCTATCAATGATCTCGAAACCAAGTTTGGTCGAATCTCCGACCAACTAGCCAATCGGCCGAGTGGATCGCTTCCGAGCAACACTCAAAGAAACCCAAAACCATCTATGGATAAACCATACCGCCCACCCTGCTCTCGTAATGAGCATGTGAATGCCGTATTCAGAAGGAGTGGGTTGAGTTATGATCCACCACCAAACCCAAACGTCAATACTTCCACTTTTGCTGATGAAAGTGAAGATGAAGCCGATGAGCTCGAGAAGGAAGAATTTGTTTCTCCTTCCAAACCCAAACCAAAACAAACCACACCGATACCAACACCAACACCGAAGTGGTATACACCCAAAATTCCATATCCCAACGCCTAAGAAAAGAAAAGATGGAGGCAGGAAATGCCAAATTCTTAAAAATGATCAAAGAAGTTAAGATCAACGTATCCCTTGTTGATATCTTAACCGGCATGCCCAATTATGGGAAATTCCTTAAAGATCTTGTGAGCAACAATAGCAAGATGGGGCAGCTGCATTTTTAAACGAAGAATGTTGTGCAGCCTTGGAAAACAAACTTCCACCAAATCTCGGAGATCCGGGATGCTTTCTTATACCATGTACATTAGCCAACAATGTTGAATGTCACGTCTGGCCGATCTAGGCGCGAGTATCAATCTTATGTCGTACTCATTATAAAAGAATCTTTCAAATAACATTTTAAAACCCACAAGTATGAGTATACGATTAGCTAACCAAACCTATCAATATCTTATTGGGATATCCGAGAACATGCTTGTTCAAGTTGGCAAATTCATATTTCCTGCCGACTTCGTGATACTTGAAATGGAGGAAGACCGTAAAGTCCCTCTCATTTTAGGAAGACCATTCTTGCACACCGCTGATGCTATCATTCGTGTGAAGAATAAAGCACTCAACCTTCGAGTTGGTGACAATCGAGTCACATTCTTAGTTGACAAAGCTATGCAAAATTCCCACAAAACACCAATCTCCAAAACCACTTAGTGACTAAAATAATTCACCTTGATGTGTATCCATATTACACTTTATACAATAGATCCCGCCTGTTAGGTCTTACCAACAAAAACTTCTATACTTTATCAACAAAACCCTAACATAGAGTTTTGTTTAATTTGTTCCACCAAAGAGGGGGTGACCAAATATCATAGGTGATTCGAAGGTTAGGGGATCACAAATAATAAGGTTTAGCCCTCGTTATATAGGGAGTCATACCCTAGCAAGATAACTTCCATATAAAGATATCCTAGATTATTCGTTGAAGTTACCTTGTTTCTTTTTCTCCTCTTATCCCTATATCATTTCCATGAAGGAGCATCTCTGACTCTTATGTCACATGCTAAGGATACATATATAACTGAACCAAGTCCCATCGCGCCCAGAAGCATCACTACTTTGCAATTTTTATCTTCATGAAACAAAATATAAAATTGTTATTATGCTTAATAATTTGTTATAAGTTAAGAGTAGTGATACACATGTCTAGTAAATGATCCCGATTTTTTATTTCCACTAATCACATTTGTAGGTTTATCATTAGGGCTACTAAAAGTTGTTTTCTTTCTTTTTTCAGTAAAAAACTAAAAATGGTTGCTTGATAGTTGATACTTACTACTTACCAACGACATATTAGTACAATATTGAAAAATATGTACGAATGGATACTTACTATTTACCAACGGAAAATTTTACCGAGAAGAGAATGGTTTTTTTTCTAGCCGTCTTACCACATTCGAAATTATAGGTCGGTCAACTGGACTATCCTGTATGCATAAAAGTGCAACCTCTAGTTTCGTATCTCAACCTCTATGTAGTTTCCTCCCAGATGAGTATCAACTAGTTCTTCCAACCTATTCTCCCTCAAAAGCCCTTCAACCTGTTATACAAATATTAATAGCATATTAATAAGGCTACAAGTCACAAAACTATAAAGCATATTTTTTTAAACTTGAGTGATGAAGTATATGGGTCTATATAGGTTCACCTTATATGCCTCTATCTAGGGGCGGACCCGAAACACTACATTATCAGGTGCACATAATTTTTTACGAGCATCGAGGGTTTTGATTAGGGGTAATCATGGGGCGGTTTTAGACAGTTTTTGTATAGTTCCAAAAGTTCAGCTATAAGTTTTTTACAACCAAATCTGGAACGAAAAGTTTTGCTTTGTTTTTCTAGTTATTGTTTTTTCTCCAACTATGTTAATGTTTTTCATTGAATGTCATATCTTCTACAAGTTTGAAATATCTTTAACAAACAATTGTCGCATGAATTTAGACAGATATTATAAGTGTAATCTCATGGATGTTTATGTCCTAAAATGTCAATATGAAATGGGAAATTTTCGACGATAATTTTTAGTTATTAAATTTAAATCATTTGAGGGACTTGTCAATAACATATATCATGAATTTGGATATCCAAAACTTGCGATGACAGATATTCGAAATTTTGAATAAATTTTTTGTATCTACGAGTACCCAAAATTTCGGATTAAAAAGTATTTACATATCACAAAAATTAGGTCCGGGTTCATTTGGAAAATCTTAGTTAATTTTATGTTATACCGATTATTTTAGATAAGTTTTTATATTTGATATTTGAAACTTAGATTATAAGATAAACATCCACCGGGTTCTTTTGAACCCTGGGAACCCCTAGGCCCACCCCTGCCTCCATCTACACTAAGAAATTATAAAAATAATCAAAAATAAAACAGGTGGAGGTTTCTTACCCAGTTTCTACACGAGCCTCTCCGCATCTTCATTATTACCGGTAGTGAGAGCTAGATCTAAAACACTCCGGCCACTTATAATCTCTAGAAACGTCATGCCATACCCATAAATATCTGTTTTCTAGGAAGCTTTTCCAGTTGATAGGTATTCAGGAGTTATATGTCCACGTGTGCCACACACAGCACTTGACACATGAGTTGCATTGTAATCCATGTGCTTACCCAACCTGAAGTCTCCAATAAATGCTTCAAAATTTACATTCAATGAGATATTTGCATCTTTGACATCGCGGTTGTCGGGTCACAATGCTCATGCAAATAAGCAAGTCCCTTTGCACACGCCAACACAATTTGGAATCGTATTGGCCAATCAAGTGATGTGCCGTATTTCTCTACGGAAATTATTTAAACATGCACGTGTTAAGTAAAAGAAAGATTGCCATTTGGTAAAAATTCTATTCATCATCAACAGGAATAGACTATGGTGAGACCCCCGGTCACCCCTGATTTTGTCCATGTATGAGTCTATGACCTCATAAAAAAAAAATATGGTGGCAGAAGATACCTTTCAAGTATGCCATTAAACTTCCGTTTTCCATAAACGAATACACCGGCAATCGCTCAGTTGATGTACTTCAAAATCCTATTAACTGAAGTACATTACGATGCACTGCACTCCCAATAATCAGAGCCTCGGTTTCAAATTGGGAATGATTTGGTTCCGAATTCAGTTTTTTATTGCCACCAACGTTCCATCTTGTAATCTTCCTCTACGAACTCTTGATGTTTCACCTTCTCCTAGAATCAAATTACTATCAACGTTGTCTGTTAAAACTTGTAGTTCCTTAAAAGTAAACTTTTTTAACTGCCCTAATTGATCTTCGGGGCGCTCTTCGGCTGCAAATATAGAAAATTATGTTTAAATTGCAGTATTGTCAAAATTGGCCTAGGCGACCAATTAATCGATGTTGGGCGGGGGATTAACCTCGCTAGCGTGGTCTACCTTATTAATCGGATTGGTACAAAATCGATCAACATAGCGACTAGTCAAATAAGAATGGCCAAGCCAAGCATCGGATAAAATTCGGCCAAATCAGTCAACGCATGCTAACTTTTCTTAAAATTTAAAATAGAGGTTTTTTTACAATATACCTCACATGTTTTCACAAAATCAATCGACGTAACCATTTAGACACACCTCGAGCAATAATTTAACAAAAAGAATGTGAAGGTATGCTTGTTTATTCAGTTTAATGTTTATAATACTAAGTGAATTCGGAAATTAGTTTCAGAAAATTAATTGAATATTTAAACTTTCAACTTTCAACTTTCAACTTTAAAGTATTTTGATACATATAAGTTCAAAATTTTATAATTTTATGTACAAATATTTTGATATATAAAATTGTTACTATGCTTAATAATTTGTTATAAGTTATACGTAAACGAAGCATAAAAAATAAATTTATGAGTACGATAGTTGGTAACACTGAATCTTTGTTAGTGAACATTAAACCCATGTTCAAGTCTTTCCAAATAAAACAAATTTTATTAAGAGAAAATATTCATATAATGAAGACACAAGTGTAATAAATTAGCTTTTTTGATAAATTGTAACATAAAAATTGAATTAAAAAATAACTAACGTGTAAGTTAAATTCTATCCGAAAATTATCTTTTTCAGTAGAAAGCTAAAAATGCTTGCTTGATTATGAACTGATAGTTACTACTTACCAACGACAAATGTTTAGAGATGATAATTTCTTTCTAAGATAAGAATTATAAAATATGAATTTTTTTTTGGAAAGGAAATAATTAGAAAATTGTAAATTTGTGTTTTTTTACCTTTCTATCTAAAAGTAGAGAATAAGAATTTGAAAAATATCTGAAAAATATTATAAAAAATCCGACTAATTCCATAAATATTAGTACATATTTTATATGAATTGTCACTTTGAAACTCATATTAGCACATATAAAAAAAACTACATGCGATTATTTGATTAAAAAAAATAGAGATGCTTGAATTGTTACTTTGGAACTTATACACAAGTGTTGCGAAAATTCATAAATTTTGTTACTTAATTCGGATTTTCAGATATATAAAACCATTATCCAAAATTTTAGAAATCCAAAATCCATATATTATATTTTTGCGTTGTGCCTGTAAAATACACGAGATGACCTTAGATAAAAAACATCTTTTGCATATCATTTCTCTTAGATACATCTTTAAATTTATATCACATTCAAAATATATGATAATGAGTTTTGGGAAAACAAATTTGTTTCGAGAATAGGAGATGTATTACGAGTCCACTGTCAGCGTTAACCGTTATCGTTGTTTAAAAAGCCTTCTTGAAGAAGTCATGTTGGTTGTGTGTGTACTCGCATTTGATTGTCTTGAAACTTATGGTTATCGATTTATCTTCACTCAAAATGTTGTAAGCACTAATAGTCGTTTAAACATTGATTGTCTAACTTAGAATGAAAGTGACTTAAAATGTATGTATCCATTTCCAGGCACGCCGATGTAATATTTCAGAACTAGATGAGAAGGTTCGCATGTCACGTTAATGTGTCATTTTTTAATGTTTGTGACATTCATATAACCAATTTCAAATTTCGCAAGATATGGTTGAATAAAAATGTGCAAGCTTAATTGAATGTCGAGTCGAAAAACCACGAATGCCCAAAAATATGCAAGCTTAAGACAAAAATCAGAAAACACTGAATATCCAAATAGCAAAATACATACATATGAGTTGTGACACCAACACATAGTTATGATTTTATTCTTCTTGAAGCTTATGGTAATGTGTTGTTCTTCACTCGTAATGATGTAACTACTAGTCAAGACTCTTATTTATTGGCTTTGATTGAAACTATGACTTAAATGTAGCTACCCGTTTCTGTGTACACCACAATGTTGTTTGCTTTTATTAACCGGATCATAAGGTTCACGTGACCTGTCAATGTCTTGATATATATGTTCACATATTGAATGTGAACTTTATTCGAGGTACGGTGTGTATAAAATTAAAAGGAGGTTGAATAGTTTATACCGATTAGTTTTGATTTCTATGAAAAATTTTCATGATTATTATGGATATAGTTCAAATGTGATTGACAAAGTAATAGAGATGGAGAAAGATTAAAGCAAACCACAATGCAAGGATTCATAGTGGTTCGACCTAGTAAGATCTTACTTATCTTGCCCCTACTTCCACTCCTCGAGTATACTCGAGAGTTCTACGTCACTAGTTAAGAATCTCCTTTGCACCGGTAGAGAAACCTTTACACTTTATCTTACAATCTTTACCGATGTTGGAAAATGTTTTTAAAAATATAGTTTTTATAATACTTTGGACATAATTTTATATATTTATATGTTATATATATCCGTAGTACTTAGTATCTTTGCGTTCTCCTCGAAGAGAGCTTTGCAACGAGCTAAAGTATGTCCAATATGGAGTTAATATGAATGAGGTATCGTGTCTCAAAGTGAGTCACGTGAAACATAATATTTGGAAAATATTTTGTCCCACATCGCTTGAAACATGAAGTGAAAACATGTTTATAAGGAAATCCTAGTTTCTACCCTACAATATTTATTTGTGGGTTTTTACTCCCACACCTACGCGCGCGCAGGTGGGGGTGCAAAAAGTGAGATTTCTAGGCCAAAAACGGGTTCGAAGCTACTGAACTTGTGCACGAGCGCGCGACCTGCGGACACGAACTCTGTTATTCTCAGGATATTTTGTCTGTTAAAAAGACAGGAAATCTGTTTTAGTTATAACATATTTTCCTGACTTTGGTATATATTTTTCTTTGAGAACAAGTCAAGTTTTCAGTATAAATATAACCTCTTATCATTCAGTTAAAGACATCAGATAACGCTGTTTTTCCTACTCCAATACGAGACGATTTTTTCCAGCAGTTATCGATCAGAAATGCAGAAGGCTTTCGTGATCTTTCAGGCAAGTTTGTCTAGTCCGGCTGTACAACAGCTTTGGATGTTGTACCCTGGGAAACAGACGGCGAATATGTTATAAGGGAAGCGTGTTAAACACGCGCCTCTTCTCTAGATTCTTACTACTTTCAATTTTATATGTTATTTAATTATGTTCTTTGTTTTTTCTATTAATTTTATTATTGTTTTTAATAAAAGTATACACCGTTTACCACAATCTTAAAACAGATTCTGTTTAACAGAATTAAAACTTTTATTAAATCGGATTAATAATTTTATCCGATTTATTTATAAACTGTTTCTACCGAAACCAGAATTGAGTTCCACTGGAAATTAGTTTTAATTTACAGATTTTAATTAACAGTTAACTTTTTTTAGTAGTTGTTCTAATCAGTTTATTGAAACCAAGATTGTATTTCTATTAAACTGATACGTTTGATAATTGCATCTGATTCATTGAAACCAAGATTGAGTTTCTTTGAAGCAGATCCACTATAAGTATATAGAGATCACAATTGAATTTCTTATATACATATTTATAACAGTTGTGTAACTGTTTGTGTTTTGATCTTGTTTGATCTTTCTGAATGTCTACCAGCACTCCTGAAACTCTTGCAACTAATACTGTAAATGTAACTGGTGCGCCAGTTACCCACACAGTTTCTAATCATGCTGAAAACCTAGAAAAATTCAATGGGCAGAATTTTAAGAGGTGGCAGCAGGAGATGTTCTTCTATCTCACTACTTTGAACCTTGCGGAGTTCTTAAAGGAGACTGTACCTCAGGTGGAACCTCCTAAATAAGGTGCACCCGAAAATCAACAAGCCGTGCAGACTATTGAAGCATGGAAACATTCAGACTTCTTGTGTAACAATTATAATCTGAATGGTTTGGTGGACTCTTTGTACAATGTGTAATGCAAGACTACGACTGCCAAAGAATTATGGGATTCGTTGGAACGCAAGTACAAAACTGAGGATGCTGGTACAAAGAAGTTCGTGGTAACTTGTTTTTTGGATTACAAGATGGTTGATTGAAAGAGTGTGATAACTCAGGTTCAAGATCTGAAGGTTTTGCTACACGACATTCATGCTGAGGGTATGACTTTGAGTGCAACTTTTCAAGTTGATTCTATCATTGAAAAGTTACCTCCAAGCTGGGTAGAATTTAAAAACTACTTGAAGCATAAGCGAAAGGAGATGACTGTTGAAGATTTGGTTGTTCGTCTTCATATTGAAGAGGACAACAAGCTGGCTCAGAAAACCACTTATACACCTGACTCTGCCAAGGCAAATATGGTTGAGCATGGTTCGTCTTCTTCAAATTCTAAAGGCAAGATCTTTGGCAAAGGGAAGAATGACAAGAAGAGCAAAGGGAAGTCTGATTACCTTGCTCCTAAAGGTGGAACTGCAAAGCAGAAGTTCCAAGGAAATTGCTTCAACTGTGACAAGCCAGGTCATCGTGCTGCTAATTGTAAAGCGCCAAAGCGGGTGACTCCATGCGAGCCTAATATGGTGAATGATAATGTGGACATTATTGCTATGGTGTCTGATGTCGTTACCATGATCTCTGAAGTTAACCTTGTAGGTTCTAATAAAAATGATTGGTGGGTTGATACTGGGGAAACCCGTCAGGTGTGTTGACAAGAGTATGTTTCACTCTTTCAGAGCGGTTGATAATGGAGAGAAGTTGTACATGGTCAACTCTGCAACTGCTGATATCAAGGGAGAAGTAGATGTTATTATGAAGATGACATCCGAGAAAGAGCTCAAGTTGACTAAAGTCTTGTATGTTCCAGAGATTTGCAAGAATCTTGTGTCCAGATGGCTTTTGAATAAGTTTGGTTTTCGTCTTGTTTTTTAGTCTGATAAAGTTGTACTTTCTAAGAATCAAATGTATGTTGGTAAGGGGTATGTCTTGAATGGTATGTTTAAGCTTAAAGTAATAGTTGTTATGAATGCTATCAATAAAATGAATTATTCTGCTTACTTGATTGAGTCTTCTAATGTGTGGCATGGCCGTCTTGGACATGTTAGTTTTAATTCAATGCCTCGTTTGATTAAATTAAATGGCATACCAAATTTTCATATTGATTTAAATTATAAGTTTGAAACTTGTGTCGAAGCCAAACTTACAAGATCATCTCTCAAATGAGTTGAACGAAAAACCGAACCACTTGATATGATACACACAGACATATGTGATTTGAAATCACTACCCACAAAAGGTGGCAATAAGTACTTCATCATGTTTACTGATGATTGGACAAAGTACTTCTACGTTTACTTGTGGAAAAGTAAAGATGAAGCTATAGACAAGTTTGTTCTATACAAAACCGAAGTTGAGAATCAAATTGGTAGGAAAATCAAGGTTGTACGAAGTGATAGAGGAGGTGAATATGTGTCTCCTTTTGCTGATCTATGTGCGAAACATGGAATTAGACACGAGTTTGCCGCTCCTCATTCACCTCAGCAAAACGGTATTGCCGAAAGGAAAAACCGTACCTTGAAAGAAATGGTTAATGCCATGTTGTTAAGTTCTGGTTTGAGCCGAGACATGTGGGGGGAAGCCATTCTAACGGCTACGTATCTTTTAAACAAGATACCTCGTAAGGATAAAGAGGAAACCTTATATGAACTATGGATGGGAAGAAAACCATCATACTAGTACTTATGAGTGTGAGGGTGTCTAGCCAAGGTAGCTGTGCTGACGCCTAAGGCCCAAACGATTGGACTTAGATTTATGGATTGTATATTTATTGGATATGCTAAGAATAGCATTGCGTATCGTTTCATTGTACATGATTAAAAAAATCCAGATATACACAAGAACACAGTTACGGAATCAAGGAATGCGTCCTTATTTGAAAACACATTTCCTTATTTAAAGAATGAAAATGGAAGCACATCTAGAATAGATGATGTAGTTGTCCAAGATAAGAGACAACGAGATGATAATGATCTCCAAGATGAGAGACAAGATCAACCCGAGGAAGAAGAGGTTGAACCTAGAAGAAGCAAACGGGCGAGAACCGAGAAATCATATGGACCCGATTTTGTCTCTTTTATGGTAGAAAATGAACCCACTTCTTATTAAGAAGCTATAAATTCCTCGGAAGGGCCTCGATGGAAAGAAGCGATTAATAGTGAAACAGAGTCTATTTTAAAAAATCATACTTGGGAGCTCGTGGTTTTACCTCCTGGTTAGCCTATAAATGGATCTTCAAGAAGAAGATGAAAGCTGATGGCACCATTGATATATACAAAGCAAGATTGGTGACAAAGGTTTTAGACAAAACAAAGGTCTATATTACTTTGATACTTATTCGCCTGTTACGCGAATAACTTCTATTAGGATGATTCTTGCTATTGCCGCATTAAGAAATTTAGAAGTTCACCAAATGGATGTGAAAACGGCTTTTATAAATGGAGATTTAGAAGAAGAAATATACATGAACCAACCCGAGGGTTTCATGGCTCCTGGACAAGAGAGCAAAGTTTGTAGGCTTGTTAAGTCATTGTATGGCTTAAAGCAAGCTCCAAAACAATGACATCAAAAGTTTGATCACGCCATGCTAGAGGGTGGATTCAAAATTAATGAATGCGACAAGTGTGTTTATGTCAAAGACATAAATAGTGGATATGCAATCTTGTGTCTTTATGTCGAGGATATGCTTATCGTTGGCAGTTGGCAGTAACGACAAGATGATCAAGTCTACTAAAGACATGTTGAAATCAAAGTTTGACATGAAAGATATGGGTTTGGCTGATGTGATCCTTGGAATAAAGATCATATGAACTCAAATTGGACTTGCATTAAGTCAAGCACATTACATGTACAAAATGCTTAATACTCATAATGCGAGGGATCCTGGCCTAGCTAGAACTCCAATTGACACCAGTTTGCATCTATCTAAAAATAGAGGCACAGGTGTTGCCCAATGAGAGTATTCAAGAATTATTGGCATGTTAATGTATTTGATGACATGTACCAGACCTGACTTAGCATATGCTGTTAGCAGGCTGAATAGGTATACTAGTAATCCAAGTGAAGCACATTGGAAAGCTATGACTAGGGTACTTCATTATTTGAGATACAGTCGTGATTATGAACTGAATTATGTTAGATATCCAACGGTTATTGAAGGATCCAGTGATGCAAATTGGATATTTGACATAAAGGATTCTAGATCAACCAGTGGATATGTGTTTACACTGGGAGGGGCCGCTATATCTTGGAAGTCTTCCAAGCAAACTATAATAGCTAAGTCCACGATGGAATCAGAATTTATCGCGTTAGATAAATGCGGAGAAGAGGCGGAATGGCTACATCAATTCGTAGAGGATATACCCTGGTGGCCTAAACTGGTAACGGCCATTAGTATACATTGTGATAGTCAATCGACAATTGGCAGAGCTCATAGAACAATGTATAATGGAAAGTCTAGACATATCCGTCGTCGACATAATTTGGTACGACAACTACTCTCAACAGGAGTTATCTCAATTGACTATGTGAAGTCAAAGGATAACATCGCGGATCTGCTTACGAAATGCTTAAGCAGAGAGTTAGTTAGTAAGTCGTCTAAAGGAATGGGACTAAAGCCCTTGATGGAATGAGTTTCAATGAAGGAAAACCTAACCCAGTTGACTGGAGATCCCAAAATCTGGGTTCAATAGGACAACCTAATCATAGAAATATGGGGGAAGTCACGTCAATGTGGGGGAGTTACTTAATACAAGAACTTTCCTAGTCCATTCCTAGAACAATGTGACTTGTTGAGAGGTTAAACATATGGCTTAATGATTCAGGATGAAATCATAAAGTATAATGATTCAAGATGAAATCATAAAACATATGTTCTTAATGATTCAAAATAAAATCACCTATGTGAGAGAGAAGTGGGGTCGCTTCGAAGGAAATTGTGGGGGCGCAATTTCTAAGAGCTCTTGTAGATCCAAGCGAGTGTTCATTGTAACACCCTCTGATGGTTAAATGCAGCGGAATAGTACATGGGGTGTTACTTGGGTGGATTGATAACACACAGTATATAGAGCAATGATCATAATAGTCATTTAAAACACATTACATGAATTAATTTTACACACTTAGTATCTTGTTTTTAAAACCACATTTATTATAAAACTGAAGTAAATATCACAGCCCAATGGTAGACATGATGCTCCCTAAAATGCTGGAATCCAATGCATGAACCTGCTTATTTTCTTGAGAAAACATATAGAGTAAAATGTGGGGGTCAACACAAAGTTGGTGAATTCATAGGTTTAGTTAAATAAATAAATTACTAATATGCCAAACACCACGATCATAGTAGGACAATCACAGCCCAATACTATAGTAGTTCCTACTGTCCTATAATAGAAGCTAGACAAATGATGCTCAATACGCCCATGTGGGTCTATCCTGATGTTGTTCCCTCAGTCCGACAATGAAATAAACCTGTTGCTTGGCCTAAGCGTTTCGTGACAGCAAGTCACGCAGGCCGGGTGTTGTCAATACCCGAATAGATCTATTCATACATTTTGCGCTACACTATTAACTATTATAGTCCACGGGTATGAGGCAAACAATAGGCAATAAACTGTTGTTGTCATCAGTGCGTGTTTGCATATTTAAATATATATAGTTTTTGTATGTTTTCTCCTTCAGTTATAAAATAGTAAAGATGGGGCCATCAACTCACCTTAGTGGTAATGATGTGGGGATAATGTTACTGAATAAACTGGCACAGTATGATCACGAACTGGTGAGATTAGCTAACTAATTTTAAGTGCCTTAGTAAATGCGACAATAACAATGCATGGTGAATGTATGGATGAAAATGCATGATCACTGATTAATAAGATATTACGATCGTTTAAGTGATTTCACTTATAGTGAGTTGTAAATATATATATTTTTAGTTTCTAAAAATATATATAAATTTCCTAGTAATAAGGGGGTAATAAATTAAATAAATAGATTTTTATATCATTTAATTTATTGTAAGAAAATAAAATACTATTTAATTTTCAGAAGGCTTCAAAAATATTGTTAACGTGATTTGTCAGTTTATAAGGTTTCGCGAATAAACTTAGTGATTTATTTAATTATCCAAATGGCCAAGTTAATTTATCAATAAAATAATTATTAATATTCTTAATTAACTTAAATTTACACTTGAGTCCTTGTTACTATATCAATTTACCAAAAATAACCTTTAAGGTTTCGTTCGTTAAGTACATTGCGTCGTTAGTCCTTGTCCGTTTTATTTATTTTCAAAAACGCCCCTAGGGCTTATAACACTTTGGGGAAATGACCAAACACCCCCTATGTCTCGGAAATAATTAAATAAGGGTTAGGGTTTGTATTAAGTTTCCACAATGACACTAATGGTCCTTGAAGTCTCGAATAATCCATAAATAATAGTTAGGGCTTGTAATAAGTTTCCCAAAGTGACACTTTTGGTCCTTGAGGTCTCGATGTATTTAAAAATAAGGCTAGGGCTTGTAATAAGCTTCAATAATGGCAATAATGACGCTTGAAGTCTCGAAATATTTTAAAAGGGAAACTAGGGCTTATATTAAGTTTCAACATTGGCACAATCAGTTGTTGTGGTTTCGTTTAGCTCTCGGTTTAAAACAAACGCACCCTAAACTTTTAGAAATGACACATTCGGCCCTTGAACTTCTATAATGTCACGAAATCATATACACATGTTTTATTAAGTTATAAAATCGACCTTAACTTTCACCAAATGGCAATAAGGGGACGAAAAGTCTCCACAAATAAGATTTGGGCTTGGTTGGCCCAATAGGGTCTCCGCTTGGTTTAAAGGGACTAATGGGCTTGTTTTATTAACTAATAAGTTTACCAATTGGGCTAGTAAATATAATTTACTAATTGGGCTTATAACTAAATATTACTAGGCATATAAATAAGTTATGGGCTTATTTACATTCGACTTATTTATGGCTTATAAGTGAGCTTATATGACTCGGCTTATTTATTATTCTTAGGGCTTAAATGAGCTAGTTTATATGATTCTAAGTCTCGGCTTATATAGATTTTTAGGGTTTACATGACTTGGCTTATATAAGGTTTAGGTTTCGGCTTATATAAGTTTTTAGGGTTTCAATGTCATGGCTTATATAGTTTCTAGGTCTCGACTTATATTAGGTTTTATAGGCTTATATGACTAGCTTATATAGGTCTAGGCATATATGACTTATGGGATTATATAGGCTACGGCTTACATGTTTTATGGGCTTATATATGCTTATATGTTTCGGCTTATATTACATTTTATAGGCTTTATGACTTAGTAATCTACTTAGGGCATATACTAAGTTCTTTATGCATATTCTTACAAATCTTATGGTTTCGAAGCAAGATTGTCCATGGACATCATATAAGCCGTGGGCTTATATGTTTTTAAGGACTTGTTTAAGAATTTTATACGTATGTATGTATTCCTTGCTTCATTTTCATAACTTATACATGCATGACAAGTGAAATGAGTAGGGAAAAAGTTTAGAGAAGTCATATACTTGTCTTAACAAAACGTGGTAATGACTAGAGATTAGGGCTTCTAGGTGTCGGCTCTTCTTACACGTGACCTAAGGAAGTCTTGGACTTGGTTTGAATGCTAGAAATATCTTGTATACTTGCACTAAATGCTTGGTGAAAACCAAGAATAGGTAGAAGTAAATGCTTGATCTCGTCTAGGTGTTTTCTTGATAGGGTATCCGAATATGGAGGTGTGAGAGGTATGAGAAGTTCAAATGTTTGCTAAATATCTAAATGTGAGACTGAGGGGTGTGGTTCGGGGCATATACACGTCTAAGAGAGAGTGTGGGGCATAGATATGGTAACTTTGGTTGTGTACTAAGTAAGTACAAGGGTTAATGAGCCAAGATGTACACTTGACACCAAAATTCCTTATGCCGTCGCATGTTTAACAAACCAAGGGGACAAAGTGTGACTTGCATAGTGTTAGTGATAAATGGAAAGGTTGTACAAGCAAAATAGATGTGTGGTTTTGTTCTATCACACGTCTAGTGTCATAGTAGGAGTGCTAGGTGTCTTATTTACATTATACATGTATAGCTAAGTTAATACATTCTTTAAATGCCCAAAATTGTACATGGTACCTTGGTTTTGAACATAAACCAGCGGTATTGGCTTAGTCAAGGGAGAAGGAAGTGTTTCAATAGTGTGTAGTTTAATGAGATGTGTTGTAAAAAGTCTAGAAAGTCAAAAGTGTAATTGGTAAAGGTTTTTGGTATGAAATGTTATGTATATGAATACATTCGGCTAAATAGTGAGTCTAAGGTATTTTTATGTTTAAATCTTATGTCTAAGTATAGTTACTAGGAGTCTAGGTATAGTATTGTGTTAGTAGGTTTAAGTCTAGGTTGATTTTGGTTAAGTTTGGGATCCTTGGTGAAAGTATGGTTAATACTTTGTTTTTGCCTAGTATGAAAATTTGTTCGTCTCGATTCAATTCGAATTGATTACCAGTTGAAAGTGTGACTCAATTGTTCTTGGTTAATAAAAAGAAAGTTTTGATTATCTATTTCTAAGTAAAAAGGTAAATGCGAATAGTAATGAAAATAAGCTAAAAACAAATAACTAATAATAAAGGAGCAAAATAAATAATAAAACGTAAATTAAAACGAAACAATTAATAAAAATAAAAACTAAAAGAAGAAATTAACTTTCGACTTGAAAATAAAGTTTACTAAATGAAAAAGGAGGAAATAAAACTAAGATGGTACTTTAAAGCTAAACGAGGCAAAACCTAAAGCGAGTACTAAATTAAAGATGAAACTTGAACTTTACGAAAAAATATTAATTTTAAAAATAAAAGAAAAATTCAACTAAAAATACGTAACTTTCAGAATTAAAATCAGAACAAATTTCAGATTAAACTAAACAATTACGGAACAAAATTAATTAATAAACAAGCAGGCAGGCTGCTCAAGCAGGCAACCTACCTGCTCAATTTGGCGCCAAAATAAAGCTAAGCTAGCTACTAGGCTAGCATGTCACCATTTTTCAACTTATACGGAATCTTAGTTATTGTTATCCGGGAAAATCTTTTGATGCTTATATGGAATATTTTGCTCTTGTAACTCTTATACGGAATATAGATGCTTCTTTATCCGGAATATTTATATTCCTTTTGGGTTATACGGAATGTTATCAAATGCTTATACGGAATGTTATCAAATGCTTATACGGAATATTATCAAATGCTTATACGGAATATAATCAAATGCTTATACGGAATATTATTTGTCCCACTATCCGGAATAATATTTGATTGGTTATCCGGGATATTGGGGTTTTGGAAAAATCCGGATAAGAACAAAAATTTCAAATAAGCAAAATTAAAAATAACCACTTAACCAAAACTTTAACCAAATCAAATTTAAGAAAAAGCTAATAAGCCAAAATTTAAAAAGCTTTTAAAAACACTAAATAATAAAAATATTTAAAATCAACTTTTTATAAAATAACTAATAAGCACTTATATAAAAACTTAACCAAATTGATTTTAAGAAAGAGCTAATAAGCCAAAATTTAAAAGCTTTTAAAAACACTAAATAATAAAAATATTTAAAAACAACATTTTATAAAAATTAACTAATAATCACTTAATAAAAAATAAGAAAATTAACACAATAAGCACTAAAACACTATAAGCTATAAAAATCAAACACATAAAAACCAATAAGCACAATCAATCAAAAACATCAATCAAACAAGAACATGATTAATTAAACTACATGATTATCAAAATTAAACAATATTAAAAAGATTAAGAAAGGAAGAATGAGAATGATTAATTGAAAAGCTTGAAATTAAAATGATTAAGATTCAAATTACAAGATTAATGAAAAAGCTTGAAAAACATTTAAGAAAAGTTAGAGAGAGAGAGTAAATTACACTACTCCTACTCCTAAAACTAATCTACTCCTAAAATGACTAACCCCCTCCTAATGACACATTAGGAGGGTATTTATAGGAGGAGTAAAATGTTGGTGCTTTCTTCCTTCTTTCTTCTTGTCTCGACTCGATTTAAATTCTTTGTCTTTCTCGACGTCGTCTCGGGATTTGTCGATATAATTTGAACTAGTCTTATAATTTTCTTCTTTAATTAGACTTGGTTCTTCGACTTCATAAACTTCCGTCTTTAGACTTTTTATTTGATAAATCTTTAGAATAGACCTTGGACTTCCGTTCTTTTTGCACTCTTGATCTTTTGACTTCGTCTTTTCTCGTTTTCTTCGATAAAAGCCCGTGAAAGCCCGTGTTTTCTTCTTTTTTCATCTTTTGGTCCTAAAACACAATAAAAACATAAACCACGCATAATTCCGACATTTACGACATAAAATTTCATCAAATGATTCACATTTTAGACCCACTTTCTCGACACATCTTTTGACCTTAAAAACCGGACTGTTTTGCACACTTGTATCGTAAAACCGTTTTGACCTCCTTAACCAAAACCATTTACAAATCCGACTCTTGATTATGAAAATAGACTCAAAATGCTAAGTATAGGGCCTGAGAACAGCCCTTGACCATTTTTGAAACTCAAGTTATAGTCCCCGGGATTTGACCCAATATCGACAACAATTTCGGATTGCGTCGATACTCGCCTCCCGGTACACGAATATTCAAACCTATGTAACTTTTGACTCGTTATGAGTTAGAAGCTCTACCTTATACCGAAACGAGCGTCTCGGCGACTACTACAACAATATCTAATAATACCAACACTTATCCAATATATACTGTACGAAAATAGGGCCTAAACCTACTGATCTAAAATGACTCTTTTAAAATCACATCAAAACTCGTTTTGACCCATTTTTAACCTCAACAACACTTCATATATCTTATATCCATCACCCTCAACATCTCCTAACATCTATTTTCACTTAAATGATCACATGCATTCACCCAAAAATTCATAAACAATGCATGCACTCAAAAATAAAATGATTATAATAATATTAACAAGTAGTTGGAACCTTACCCACAATAATTTGGATCAAACACTCAAGAACACCAAGAACACCCAAACCCCCCACAAATTTCGTGGGTTTGGGGGCTGAAATCATCAAGAAAGTATTTGCTCCAAGCTTGAATACTTCAATAGTGTGTTCCTAAACACAATTAAACACAAACCCACTAGTTTAATGAGATCAAAACATAGTTTTTATCAAAAATTATCAAAATCAAATCTTAAGAAAAATGTTGTTGCATGTTAGATTTTTGTGGTGGGATTTACTTACAATGATGATACAAACATGGGACATTGATTAGATTTTCAAGAAATCAAGTTTTGATGGTGGATCTAGGATGGTGGTGTTTGGCCGTATGTTTTAGAGAGAAAGGAGGGGAGGAGAGAAAATTTTTGAATGTTAAAAATGAAGGTGTGTGTTTTATTCTTGTTTATGTATAGTGGTGGAGGGACCAAATATGCAATATTGGATATCTTTTGGCCTTGTTTGCAAATCTAGTTTTAAAGAGCGGGAATGGTACCTAGTCGGCTTTTATAAATTTACGAGAGTCGGGTTTCGTCCCGGATTCATAAAAATTTAAGTCTCGTTCAATAAAATACTTTTTCAAAGATTTAAACGCACACGAAAAGCAATAGTAAGGTTCCGACTCAACTTAATACGTAATGAAACAAAAATTCCAAGAATCTCCAATATCGAGATAATCAATACTAAAATATAAAATTTGGGCATCCATCGGCATCACGATCACTAGTAGTACTCTTCAGCCATCAAAACAATTAAATATATGCACACATTACCGATTTCAACATAAATCGTCAAATACAACAATACTTACCATTACTTAGGAATTCAAAATACGTTACATAGTTAGGGTAAAATGATGACGTTAAGTACGGGATGTTACATTCTCACCTCCTTAAAGGAGCGACGTCCCGGCGCTCGCCTCGCCTCATACTCGTATCGCGCTCTCCTAGGAAAAACGAGGGCACTTCCTATAAAGAAATCCTCACGTTCCCACGTGAATCTCGTTCCACGTCTCGAAATACATCGCACCTTCGTAACGAGAATCTTACTCGGTCTCAAACGCTTAACCTCTCGATCGAAGATCTCTACTGGTTCTTCTACAAAATGCAACTTGTCACCAAGTTGTATCTCACCAAAAGGGGATGAATGAGTCCTTATCCGACAAGAACTTCTTCAAGCTCGACACACGAAAATTTACACAAATTATAAGAAGCTCATCCAACGATTTTAACTTATAAACAACCGGTCCCATCCGCTGGGTGATCTTAAACGGTCCAACGCACCTTGGACTTAACTTTTCTCCATTTACAAAACGGATTACACCTTTCCAAGGTGATACCTTAATAATTGCCATGCCTCCAACTTCAGATTTCCAACGGCTCCCTACGGTTATTGGCAAAGTTCTTCTGACGACTCCTCACGGTTTACAAGCAATTATCAATCCGTACGATCTTTTCGTAGTCTCCCAAATAGTCTCAGTTCTAATTTGTCCTTCATCTACTTTATTCCAACAATCTGGCGATCTAAACCACCGTTCATGATCCTCACAAAAACAATCACTCACGAAAGATAGTCGCATGGGTCGCATAAAACTCCATCAAAAACATTCTAGAAAAGAATTGAGACGAGGTAATTAGTAGTAGTCGTACAAAATCACCTTATTGTGTATTCTCGAACATGCCAACCTACTTCGTCAAACGCGAGTTCGTCGATACGGAAATCCTTCGGCGTATACATTGCGCTATCGGACGCATTACAATTTAAACCCAAACACGAAAGTCGCCACTAGGCATATAAGGTCAAGTTACGGCATGTTTGCCAACAAGACAAACCACGCCAAGTCAATAAATTCAATCGAGTTTGGCTCGTGCTTGCTAAACAGCCAAGCCATGATGAATAAGAATACTTGACAAGACTTTCGGGTAAGTCAGTCAATCGCAAGGTTATAAGTTAAAGGATATCCAATGGCCGGATAGCCGTGGACACATATCAAAAGGAATAACAAGGAAATATTTCGTCATCAGAGGGTGCTCACACGCGGATCCATACCGAAAAGATAATACAAAGACACCATCTCACTTCCGCCCACGTGCATTCAAAGTCTCAATAAGCATCGTCGTTGAAGGTAAAAAAGATACTACAAGGTACGTGTTCTCCATGATCGGACGTCATTGGACAATGCCGCCTCAAGTTCTCACAACTTACGATTACTCAACTAGATCACATACCACATAAGTACCTAAAAACAAAGGTCAAACATAAACATCAAATGTAAATCTCCGTCGTTGATCATCGATAAAACCTTGGACTAGCCCTTGATAATACAACTCGATCTCTAAAGTCTTTCCACTTGCGGTGTCGGCAACAACATACTCTTCGAAGTGAAAACGAATTTGTTAATTCCAGTCATTAAGAAATTCGGTCCATTGGCGAGAATTCACAACATATCGGGCATACCATTAAGTTCTACTCCAGTGTTCAACGTACAAAAGCGTCCCACTAATTTTTGCTTCAGCGTTCATCGTACAAAGGCGTCCCAATAATTTCGACTTCAGTGCTCAAGGTGATGCATCATATTCCTCGTTTTTAGTTCGTCATACTAGCCCCAAGAATTTCGTCATCAAGAAAAGTCTTCGGTGACCCTTCGTTAGTAGCAAGTAAAATTACAAAATCTTCACATCCACGATAAGTTGTCGTTGATAACTTGATCCTCAGTCAATCCGCAAGTACACACATAAATCATGGTGACGCTTAAGCGAGTCGCCTATTCTCGGAACGGTCAACGGTTCTTAACAATCTGTTTATAAAGCTCGCGATCATCGAGACACATTAGAAATGGTCCATCAAAACAATTCATAACTCGAGAGAAGTACAACGGGTTATTCGTACATAGATGATAATCGACGATCATCATAATGACGACAACATCGAACGATTCTTACCAACGAAATACGAGTCGAAGGAAGACGTACGCACACCAAAAATCCACAAATCGAGCCAGACATACTTGGGCCCACTCATTTATAACTCCTTGTCTACATCAAAAGGCGTCCCCCTCCATGTATACAAGAGTTTATAAATTTACGGTTCGGGAACTTATAACTTTCTTGTTCAAATGAAAAGGCGTCCCAATCCATTTCAACAAGACGATTATAAGTCATCCTACTCAAGTATTACTATCTCTCAACACAATATCATATCCAAATACCATAGTAAATATAAGGTGTCAAATAAACTTACATCATGATTTCCGTATTCAAATGTCCCATTCCATTTGAATAAGGAGATCATAACGATCTAAGGTCCAGTGGTTTAAAACCTTCTTATTCAAATGTCCCAATCCATTTCAAGAAGACAACCTTAAACAACTCATAGTTGGGCGAGTTAAAATCTCTATATCTAAATGTCCCATTCCAATTAGATACAAGGCATTAAGCCACTCAACCGAATGACTACTACGAGCATATCTTTGTTGTACCCAAACTATATATATTTGATTAGGATATATATATCTTAGGCCCAACATTGGCATCCTCCTTTCGCCAATAAAACGTAGTCATATAAAACCAAATCACACGTCGCATTACGTAGAAGATGTCGCCTTGGATAAATGATTCTTCAAAATCATAAGGAGTAACGGAAATAAAAATATCACGTTAATCAATTACGTTTCAATACGAGATGTCCAAAAATGGCACATCACGATGCGACGACAACGATTGAACTTAAACAAGTCGATATGCGATAGATTACGAAACAATATACACGTACCCAAAGTATTAAACGAGTTCATACTCGTATCCATAATACATAATTATCAAGATCGGTGATTGGCGATGAGGCCAACTCCTATTTAAAGCCGAATTATAAAATGTACAACAATCATTCAAGGACCATTGCTTCGCGTACAATGCCTTTAAATATCATAGTATATTCATACATATACATACTACCATTTCTATATACACATAGGTTCACATAATCATAGTCAAATATAAAGTAATACAAGAATAGCCTTACCGGAGCCATGCGGAGTAGTTGCGTGCTTATAACTTTTACGACACACCAAAAGTTATAGTTTAGGACATTTTCAAAAAAAAATCGACCTAGTTCTCTATAACTTGTGGCTCTGATACCAATCTGTAACACCCCCAAATTACCACGCAGCGGAATGTCCACATTGGGTGTTACTCATAGCACATCACACACAACCATAGAAAACAATCCCAAAAGAGACGTTAAAATGTATAAATATAACATTGTCTAAAATATTTTCCATCCCAAAAGATACCATCAGAGTAGCGTTTTAGTCCCAAAAACTGTTACCAACACAACATGTTCCTCAAAATACTGTAATTAAATTGTAAATTTAAAAAGGATGAAAAATAAATAAAGTTTAGACAAGTAAGCACCAACTCCCTCCTTGCATGCTTCGCTGCTACCCATCTTGATTACCTGAAATACATGCTTAAAAGGATCAACACAAAGGTTGAGCGAATCTATAGGTTTTGCAAATCATCATTTGAACACAAGTATATAAAAAGCAATTTCATTTACAGTTCCTTTGTGTGACTCTACGTTGGTATACGAGTCCACACCAATTCATTGTACTCAACGTACTAATCCATTGTACTCAACGTACCAATCCATTGTACTCACCGTACCAATCCATTGTACTCAACATACCAATTCCATTTCAATCACAATTCCCTTGTGTGACCCTACGTTGGTATACGAGTCCACACCATTTCATTGTACTCAACGTACCAATCCATTGTACTCAACGTACCAATTCCATTGTACTCAACGTACTTGTTACAATCAAAACAACATTTAAGTTTAAGCAATCATCCAAAAGACTTGTGTTCTATTTGTTTCAAATAGCATGTATTCCCCCTCGCGGGTTAAAATCATTTAAAAACCAGTATAAAAGCGAGGCTATAGACTCACCTTAGATGATACACGAAGCTAGTAGTAGTAGTGATCGCCGAAGTGAAGATGCCTCCCAAATAAATACACATCAAAAGCCGTCACCTAACAAATAAGGTGCGCGCTTAGCCACATACTTAAGTATTTCAAATCATACTTAGTATAATAAAATCAATGACTCAAAATAGTATGTACATAGACATGACCAACCAATACAAGTGAATCCTTCTAACTCCACGACAAGTACTAGCTTTCCAAGACTAGCACCTTCGTTGTTGATCCATCTCAAGATGCCAAATCAACACGGTTCAAGTACCCTAAACGGGTCTCCAATCTCAGAATACACACTCTTACATAAGACTTATATCTTTCTAGAACTTTGAGAAGCTAATATATTAGCCTCTCGCCTCAAACTATGACGCGAGGTTAAGTACCTCCCAAAAATACTCAGCCGGTACTTACCGAAAGTACACGCTGTTTTACCATACCTAAACAACTCCGTTTTTGACGAAACTTGGTGACAAACTCACTCAATATCTGTACAAGACTCAGTTAAAATTTCATCAAATGATTCACATTTTAGACCCACTTTCTCGACACATCTTTTGACCTTAAAAACCGGACTGTTTTGCACACTTGTATCGTAAAACCGTTTTGACCTCCTTAACCAAAACCATTTACAAATCCGACTCTTGATTATGAAAATAGACTCAAAATGCTAAGTATAGGGCCTGAGAACAGCCCTTGACCATTTTTGAAACTCAAGTTATAGTCCCCGGGATTTGACCCAATATCGACAACAATTTCGGATTGCGTCGATACTCGCCTCCCGGTACACGAATATTCAAACCTATGTAACTTTTGACTCGTTATGAGTTAGAAGCTCTACCTTATACCGAAACGAGCGTCTCGGCGACTACTACAACAATATCCAATAATACCAACACTTATCCAACATCTACTGTACGAAAATAGGGCCTAAACCTACTGATCTAAAATGACTCTTTTAAAATCACATCAAAACTCGTTTTGACCCATTTTTAACCTCAACAACACTTCATATATCTTATATCCATCACCCTCAACATCTCCTAACATCTATTTTCACTTAAATGATCACATGCATTCACCCAAAAATTCATAAACAATGCATGCACTCAAAAATAAAATGATTATAATAATATTAACAAGTAGTTGGAACCTTACCCACAATAATTTGGATCAAACACTCAAGAACACCAAGAACACCCAAACCCCCTACAAATTTCGTGGGTTTGGGGGCTGAAATCATCAAGAAAGTATTTGCTCCAAGCTTGAATACTTCAATAGTGTGTTCCTAAACACAATTAAACACAAACCCACTAGTTTAATGAGATCAAAACATAGTTTTTATCAAAAATTATCAAAATCAAATCTTAAGAAAAATGTTGTTGCATGTTAGATTTTTGTGGTGGGATTTACTTACAATGATGATACAAACATGGGACATTGATTAGATTTTCAAGAAATCAAGTTTTGATGGTGGATCTAGGATGGTGGTGTTTGGCCGTATGTTTTAGAGAGAAAGGAGGGGAGGAGAGAAAATTTTTGAATGTTAAAAATGAAGGTGTGTGTTTTATTCTTGTTTATGTATAGTGGTGGAGGGACCAAATATGCAATATTGGATATCTTTTGGCCTTGTTTGCAAATCTAGTTTTAAAGAGCGGGAATGGTACCTAGTCGGCTTTTATAAATTTACGAGAGTCGGGTTTCGTCCCGGATTCATAAAAATTTAAGTCTCGTTCAATAAAATACTTTTTCAAATATTTAAACGCACACGAAAAGCAATAGTAAGGTTCCGACTCAACTTAATACGTAATGAAACAAAAATTCCAAGAATCTCCAATATCGAGATAATCAATACTAAAATATAAAATTTGGGCATCCATCGGCATCACGATCACTAGTAGTACTCTTCAGCCATCAAAACAATTAAATATATGCACACATTACCGATTTCAACATAAATCGTCAAATACAACAATACTTACCATTACTTAGGAATTCAAAATACGTTACATAGTTAGGGTAAAATGATGACGTTAAGTACGGGATGTTACATTTTAAAGATCCCTTGATAAACGACTTTCTAGGATCAATTATAAGAACTTGCGAAAAGTTCTTGTTCTTAACCCGTGAGAGTTAAGACTTTCGCGTTTTAAAGTTCCCTAAATAAAAGCTTAGCAATACTTGACTTAAACACGTTAAGGATACTAGCTAGAGTAAACTTAGATAAGTAAACTCGGGTTGAGTCAAAAGATTCACAACGTTTAAAAATTAAAACCACTTTATTAAAATTTATTCTAGCAAAGAAAGAAAATAACTATAACAAAGGTAAATACAACTAGGCCAAAATAGATTAAAATGAGGACAAGTACAAGGAAAAGCCCACTTAACTGCGATAGAAGTCCCCCCTACACTTAATATAAACATTGTCCTTAATGTTTAAGCATGTGGAAGTAAACTCCCCTACACTTAGGACATTGTGCATGTTGTTTAAATCTTGCTAAGGAAAGGACAACTAAAGTGATTCCTATTTTAATATTGAAGAATATAAAATAGAGAATCAAAAGAGTTTAGGATAGAACCGAGAAGACGGGAACACGGAATCATGGGTCGTCAAAAGTCATCAAGAATGGATCTTTGAAAGCTCTATCCTTGCACATGATAAGAAAGAAAACAACAAACACATACTAGGGTCTCCCCTTACACTTATTAGAAAAATAGAATAAAAGGATAGATAATTGGGTTGCCTCCCAAAAAGCTCTTGTTTTGTTAGCTGAGTCACGAGCCTGACTCGTCCCCGAATTAAATGGTCCATGGGGAAGCCTCGAATGTAATACCAGGATCAAAGACCTTTTCCTCGTTCCCGGAGGAAAATACAACAGGGGAGGCTGGAGGATATGTCTTAAAAGGTAGAAAAGTCCTCTCAACATACGAAAAGTATGTGAGATCATGATCCACGAGAGGTGGGGTGGGTAAAGGAATCAAATGTCATCCCTAAAAGACATATGATTATCATTGAGCGGAAAAGCCGTAAAGGTGTCAACCATGGAATGGTCAATGTCACCCCCCGGGTCAAAGCACTCATCCTTGGTAATGATTTCTAAAGGTTGGGATAAAAGGTGCTCGGGAGGGGGACTTGGGAAAATATCTTCATGCAACAAATTATCAAAAAGAATATCCCCCTCTGTGACATCATCATCAATACCCGGAGGTATTGAGAGAGTGTCGATTTCCTCCATAGTTTTATCATTATTTTCAACTGAAGTAATAGACGGAGGTAAAGACTGAGAAATAGGAGCAGAATTCAACGCTTCAATTATAGCAATAAGAAGATGAACATTCAGTAATTTGTCGCGAAGAATAACGTCTTCCACCTCATCTACAAGACCAAGTTTAGTGGTGAACTTCTCTTAAGTCAGAGAGAATAAATCAACATTGCTCTCATCTCCCGGAGGAGATTGAGAAATTTCAAAGGTGAAATTCTCATAGCATGGAGAAAAATCATCATCATTACGAGCGACCTCGTCTGTAAGCTCAGCAAAAGTAGGGACATCACAAACCTCCTCAAATAAGTTGTCGAGACCAAATTCACTAATCTCACTCGATGAATCACAATCCTTAGACGCATTTGGGATATCAAGAGTAGGAGTAGTAATCTCAGAAGATGGGTTGAGGTTATAGATATCATCCTCGTCATCATCATAATAGTAGTATGGACGCACAAGAGGAGGAGTATAATCACTAAGATTAGATACATGCTCTTTTTGCTGTCGCTTTTCCTCCTCCCTTGCTTCGCGTATGCTAGATAATTCTTGTTGAACATATTGAAGTGTATTAAAAAAATGGCTCGTTCTTCTTCACTCATTCCAACAGAAGGTTGATGATCGAGGGTGTATTGTGGGGGCTCAAAATTGTGAAAACCAGAATTATAGCACGGATGTGGTCTATCATAAATCATTGGTTGAAAATAAGTAGAACACGGGTTTGGCTCATAATAATTCATCGGCTGACAATAAGAAGTATCGCGAGGGCCCTCACAATTGTTGCAATACGGGTATTGAGGAAAACCCGGTGCTTCTTGTAGATAGCTATTACCATTGTCATAATTGTAACCCAGTTCTTGCTCGCCATGAGGCGGGTATCAAATTAGACACGAAACATGCCAATGAGAATCGCTTCCACAATATATGCAAGGGGGAAGAGTAGGTGGATTAGAAGAAAAGGATGAATTAGTCGAATTGCACGATGGAAAAAATACAAAATGGGAAAATTATGAGTCGGAAACGGTTGGAAAATCTTTTCCGCATTGCTCGCAATAACACCATTCACATGATTCGAAACCATATAATCGTCTTCCACACCCTGCAGCACGAGCAACATACGAATTCATTAAGAACAATAGATAAGCAAGAAGAATTTTTTGGTGCAAAACTTTCAAAAAAGAAATGCTTTTTATGATTTTTTAAATGTTTTTGGGATTTTTGAATTTTTTTTTGGATGTTTGAAAATTTTTGACACGAAAAATAACGTTCACGAGTTAACGGATCCCAAAATCCAACGCGTCTCTCACAAAAAACGGTTAATCTTCACGAAAAGAGCCGGCAGCGGTGCCATTTAATACTTGGTTTTTGCCTAGTATGAAAATTTGTTCATCTCGATTCAATTCGAATTGATTACCAGTTGAAAGTGTGACTCAATTGTTCTTGGTTAATAAAAAGAAAGTTTTGAGTATCTATTTCTAAGTAAAAAGGTAAATGCGAATAGTAATAAAAATAAGCTAAAAACAAATAACTAATAATAAAGGAGCAAAATAAATAATAAACCGTAAATTAAAACGAAACAATTAATAAAAATAAAACAAAAAGAAGAAATTAACTTTCGACTTGAAAATAAAGTTTACTAAATGAAAAAGGAGGAAATAAAACTAAGATGGTACTTTAAAGCTAAACGAGGCAAAACCTAAAGCGGGTACTAAATTAAAGATAAAACTTGAACTTTACGAAAAAATATTAATTTTAAAAATAGACAAAAAATTCAACTAAAAATACGTAACTTTCAGAATAAAAATCGGAACAACTTTCAGATTAAACTAAACAATTACGGAACAAAATTAATTAATAAACAAGCAGGCATGCAGCCTGCTCAACCTACCTGCTCAATTTGGCGCCAAAATAAAGCTAAGCTAGCTACTAGGCTAGCATGTCACCATTTTTCAACTTATACGGAATCTTAGTTATTGTTATCCGGGAAATTCTTTTGATGCTTATACGGAATATTTTGCTCTTGTAACTCTTATACGGAATATAGATGCTTCCTTATCCGGATTATTTTTTATCCAGAATATTTATATTCCTTTTGGTTATACGGAATGTTATCAAATGCTTATACGGAATGTTATCAAATGCTTATACGGAATATTATCAAATGCTTATACGGAATATTATTTATCCGGAATAATATTTGATTGGTTATCCGGGATATTGGGGTTTTGGAAAAATCCGGATAAGAACAAAAATTGCAAATAAGCAAAATTAAAAATAAGCAAAAATCTAATAAGCACTTAACCAAAACTTGAACCAAATTAAATTTAAGAAAAAGCTAATAAGCCAAAATTTAAAAGCTTTTAAAAACACTAAATAATAAAAATATTTAAAATCAACTTTTTATAAAATAACTAATAAGCACTTATCTAAAAATTTAACCAAATTGATTTTAAGAAAAAGCTAATAAGCCAAAATTTAAAAGCTTTTAAAAACACTAAATAATAAAAATATTTAAAAACAACTTTTTATAAAAATTAACTAATAAGCACTTAATTAAAAATAAGAAAATTAACACAATAAACACTAAAACACTATAAGCTATAAAAATCAAACACATAAAAACCAATAAGCACAATCAATCAAAAACATCAATCAAACAAGAACATGATTAATTAAACTACATGATTATCAAAATTAAACAAGATTAAAAAGATTAAGAAAGGAAGAATGCGAATGATTAGTTGAAAAGCTTGAAATTAAAATGATTAAGATTCAAATTACAAGATTAATGAAAAAGCTTGAAAAACATTTAAGAAAAGCTAGATAGAGAAAGTAAATTACACTACTCCTACTCCTAAAACTAATCTACTCCTAAATTGACAAACTCCCTCCTAATGACACATTAGGAGGGTATTTATAGGAGGAGTAAAATGTTGGTGCTTTCTTCCTTCTTTCTTCTTGTCTCGACTCGATTTAAATTCTTTGTCTTTCTCGACGTCGTTTCGGGATTTGTCGATATAATTTGAACTCGTCTTATAATTTTCTTCTTTAATTAGACTTGGTTCTTCGACTTCATAAACTTCCGTCTTTAGACTTTTTCTTCGATAAATCTTCAGAATAGGCCTTGGACTTCCGTTATTTTTGCACTCTTGATCTTTTGACTTCGTCTTTTCTCGTTTTCTATGATAAAAGCCCGTGAAAGCCCGTGTTTTCTTCCTTTTTCATCTTTTGGTCCTAAAACACAATAAAAACACAAACCACGCATAATTCTGACATTTAAGACATAAAATACACGTTTTGGCTTGGTTATTATTATAATTAAGTGGTAAAAGGATGGGTGTTTTCACATTTATTAATGGTCATATTTAAATGAGCAAATAATTTACTTTATTAAAATGTATGACAACTTAGTTTAAATAAGTTAGAGTGGTTAAAGGTAATGTTTAATAATAAAAACAGTTGATATCGTAACGTAATGTCATTCTTGATGTGAGGAAAAATATATATAAATATATATTTTAAAGCTTAAAAAATAGTTCTCAGGTAAATGTTATTAATTGTGATCATGAGTTTAGATTTTTATAAATCAATATGATGAATGCTTATGATTATAAGTTCAGGTGACTTAAATGTCCCAAAAGAAGTGATTGTTTACTGTCCCGCATGCTCATATAATGTTTTCATACAAATGTGGTTGTGTCCTTATGATTAAATACTCAAAGTCATAATGTATGCTATGTGATTAAATGTTTTCATGTTCTGATGATTAAAAATAATGTATGCTTATGTATGATGCATATGATTGCTCAAAAGATTTCATGCAAAGGTGGTAATATATATACAGATATCATGAGGTGACGTGTACAATAATGACATAGTTAAAACCTGAAATTTAAGGTTTTACATTCATGACCATAACGAACACGATTATGAGGAATTGACAAGGTCGGGGAGAGTCTTCTGTGAGTGTGTATTGTCGTCTATGTAAACAGAGGCTGAGTTCAAGGACATCGGGTCTACTCAGATCTAGGAGACTAAGTTCATCTCACAAGGGAAGGTTCAAAGGGTTACACCTACCTATCCTATGTAGGACTTAACCGCAGAAATTTTGCCGAAACTTTCGTGTCCCATTCATCTGGGGGATTGTTGGAAAATGTTTTGCAAAATCTAGTTTTTGCAATACTTTGGACATAATTATATATATCTATATGTTATATATATTCGTAGTACTTAGTAGCTTTGCGTTCTCCTCTAAGAGAGCTTCACAACAAGCTAAAGTATGTCCAATATGAAGTTAATATGAATGAGATATCGTGTTTCAAAGTGAGCCACGTGAAACACAATATTTGGAAAATATTTTGTCCCACATCGCTTGAAACATGAAGTGAAAACATATTTATAAGAAAATACTAGTTTCTACCCTACAATATTCATTTGTGGGTTTTTACTCCCACGCCTACGCACGCGTAGGTGTGGGGGGGTGTAGAAAATGAGATTTTTAGGCCACAAACGGGTTCGAAGCTACTGAACTTGTGCACGAATGCAGCTCCGAAAACTGGCTTGAGTGCGGGCAGATTTTGGTATCTTTTTTGCTGTGAATTCGACTTGTTTTTTCAAGAAAATTCTGTACATCTATTTTAGGAATAGATATAGAAGTTATTCACAGAATATTTTGTGTGTTAAAAAGACAGGAAATCTGTTTTAGTTATAACAGATTTTCCTTACTTTGGTATATATATTTCTTTGAGAACAAGTCAAGTTTTCAGTGTAAATATAACCTCTTCTCATTCAGTTAAAGACATCAGAAAAAAGTTGTTTTTCCTACTCCATTACCAGACGATTTTTTCCAGCAGTTATCGATCAGAAACACAGAAGGCTTCCGTGATCTTTCAGGCAAGTTTGTCTAGTCCGGCTGTACAACAGCTTTGGACGTTGTACCCTGGGAAACAGACGGCGAATCTGTTTTGAAGGAAGCATGTTAAACACGTGCCTCGTCTCTAGATTCTTACTCCTTTCAATTTTATTTGTTATTTAATTCTGTTAATTTTATTATTGTTTTTAATAAAAGTATACACCGTTTCCCACAACCGACTCCTAAGCTGTGATGTCGTGTTTTTTTACACGGGTACAACAACTCCCTTCACACTATATACTTTGTGGTTTACAACACCAACCACAATATTACACAAGTAGGTAGAAGAATGGGACAACAATGATGATTGTATAGGTAACACTTAACACAATCACACAATGTAAACCTTGAAGGGTTAAATCTTGGAGATAGAATTCTTGTAAGTGATATTCAAGTTAATAAATATTAAATCACAAGAGACAAAAAGTAAGAGATAAATAGAGGTTAGATGGACAAATTTATTTAGAGAATTAGAGATATAGATTAGAAGAGGGGTGAGTGTAATGCTTGGAGCAAGCTGGGTATTTATAGGCAACATTATCACACACTACCGGACCTGATCAGACTCTTTTACCCAAAGGTTCCACCCTTTTACTGAGGGGCTCATGGGAGCTGACTTTTGTGGCATCATAAATACTTGTCCAAGATCATACTCAAACATTGTATCAAGACATGTTTGACTTTATATAAGATATATGGAGAACAAAAGAGAGAGAGAGAGAGAGGGGATAATTTTTACCTATTTTAAGTTTACACTAAAAATATCAAGGGTTTAAGGCATTTTATATCTACGTACTTTCTCAAATATATCCATATCATACATGTACTCATAAAATTGTCAAGATAATACTTGAACTTCCGGTTTACCTGTGAATATGGTACAAAACTTTTTATAAAATTTTAGAGACATGAGATCATGGATTCAAAAAGCTTAAATGTTGATTGTAACACAGACATAAAAATAAGTTTAATGTTTTGTTATTAACAAAACTTAAGAGTGATTAAAATATAAACATCGTTTTAATACGATATTTGTATTCACAATCTCCCTCTTTTTGTTGAATAAAAAACGTAAACTTATTTTTAGTTGGAATTAAGAATCAACATATAAGTTTTTAGAAATATAGTTTTATATTTCTCTTCTCCCCCTTTTTGTTGAAATAAAAAGGAAAGGATAGATGTAAAAACATTTGGAGAGATAGATTTTGATAGAAAGAGAGAAATATAGATAGCAAAATGTGTTTCTATTGCCTCCCCCGGTTCATACTGCTCCTAAATAAGAGAACCAGTGTGGATTATGAAGATCATGCAAAAAGAGAATTCGAAGGTAGATGGTAGAGATACATGTACATGTAAGACCCAACACATTGTCTTATGGATTACACATTTTACAAGTAGAGAAAAGAAGGCATAATTTTGAATAAGTGGATAAATGGGGTATGTCATGGATTACTCCCCCTTAGATTCATGCCAAATGATCAAGATAAAATGTGGAAAATATGTTTGATTCTGCAAAAGAATGTTAGCTATAAAGAAGGAGATTCGAGAAACATAGTATGATCACATAACACAAGAAAATACAATATCATACATGTACAAGTGTTAGTTTAGAAAGAAAATGGGTTCATTCATCTTGCTCCAAGTAAAATTATGCATGTGAAATATTGATACAAAGATGAATTACAATGCCTAAAATTTAAAATTTAGAAAAAAGAGGAAAAACAAAATCAGGGGCTCACGAACCCTTTGGGGTGTCAAACCCTTGAATGGAGGGGTCCGACGGGGTCTAAGAGGTTTTGTGACAGACTGGAAAGAAAATAAAATGAGGCCCATGAACTTGTGAAGAGAGTGTTGTTGAGGTGGTCTGCGTAGAAGGGCTTTAATCCCATCAAGGACATTGTGTAAAGCGACTCCCATCTCTTGACAGAGGTTCGTTACAAGTGAGTGGTTATATCAACAATCCTCTCATGTGGGAGATGTGTGGAGATTGGTAGGATGATGTTGAGTGTTTTGAGTAAATGATGATGGTAAAGGACCATGTAGGTCTATGTGTCGTTGTATTTCACGAAGGTGGCGATGGATATGTCATTGAAGGCTTGACAAAGGTTGAAGTCTTGTTGTGTTTGTGTGGTAGGAGGAGGTGGTAGCTAGTGGGGGATGAGTGCGATGATGAGTTTGGAAGAGAGTGGCGGAACGAGGGTTGTATAATCCACAATAAATTATACAAATCCATAAAAATGGAATTGGGGGAGAGTTGGTTAAAGGAATGTTCGAGAAAGGTAGTGTTTTTGACAACGAAGCGAAGGTGGAAGGTGGTATGGTAGGAGGTGGTGCTTGAGCGGATGATATTTGAGGAGTTGGGGGGCACATTCTCAGTATCGGCCAAGGGAGGTTAATAATGAGTATGTGAGGATGTAGAAGGTGTATCGAGTACTTCGATATGTTATGGCATAGTGGTGAAGGGCGATGAGGTATGAGTGGTGGTAGGAGAGTTGTTGATGGTGGTGAGCAGTGAGGAGACCTAGAGTTCCCTAAGGAATAGGAGAAGATGTGAGTGTGTGAGGAAGATGAGGTGAAGAAAAAAAGGTTTTATATAATGGACTAAGAGGTTTTACGGAATTAATGGTGTGGTAATATGATTGGAAAAAGAAGGGATTGGGAGTAAATTGAGGTTAATGGGAAATTGTCAAAGTCAAAGAGTAGAAGATGAAAGGAGTTTTGAGAATGAGGATATTTAATGGTGGTAATGATGAAGAACTATTTGGTTGATTCTCAAATTATTTGGTTGATCCAAATGATGAAGAACTATTTGAAGAATGGGGTATGTGCTTTACATACGTAACCTGTTATGCTCTTGGAGGCCTGTCAGTAACTGGGAAGACATATAATAACTGTCAGGCAATCCGTAAGGCTGTCAAATTTCTGCTGGAAGCACAAATGGAGGATGCTGGTTGGGAAGAAAGCTATAGATCCTCCCCCAAGAAGGTAAAACACTTTAGTATACGAGTAAGCTTCAGCTAGCCAAAATTTAGTCATTTAAGATATACACTACAACTCGAGTAAGATTTGGCTAGCCAAAATTCATTTATTTTAAGATATACAGTACAAGTCTTGGTTACAACATACTGTGTTCATCTCACTAATATCAAGTCCGTGTTATATCTTAGTTTAAAAGAAAAAAACATTATAATTTTCTACATCGACCCGGCCTGTGGCTTTTAAGTCTCCTATCACCCCTACCATTTTTTTGAACAGCAAATGATATTTCAATCATCTCTTCCTAAATAGTTTTTGAGCGGGTTAGGAATGAAAGAAATGATAGATTGTAATGTTGGATACTTGGGTGATTGAAGACATATACAACTTAATATCTAATAATTACAAAACAATCGTATTGTATCACTTCCCGTTTAAATGCTTATATGTACATTGTATATATACATGTATGCCGCATTTATATTCCAAGTGTAGAATTCTAAAGCAGGGACTAACACACTAACATTTGCCTCCCTGGTTACTCTATACGCAGAAATATGTACCTCTATGGGCTATGATGGGATTGCTTCATTCTAAACAGGTTTGTTCATTTAGTACTCGTATTAGATAATGCACAAATAACCACCTACTTTACAGTAAATCTAAGCTTAGGTATTGCAGAATTACTTGCAATACCCCTTTTTTTGTAAAACCCCTGGTCCTTTGCAATGCATATCGGTACCATATCAACTCTTGTACTCACACATTAAAACACGCAACTAACTATGCACCCGCGGCTAAACTGACCCGTACCATGACCCATCAAGATTATCCAACAGATTAAATTTATCAGGTGACACAACTGGAATCGTGAAATCTTAAAAATAAGAACTTTTAAGAGTATCCCATAACAATTTATCCCATAAACCATTTGGATAACTAAAACCGATTGATAAGATACAAAATATTATTACAGATATTTCAACAAGATTTAAATTGGCCTGTAACCTGTTAAAAACAAGTCCACGTGACTACAAGGATTCTCCAGTGTGTTTAACTTTTGAATACATGTCATCCCCTTACTGTACAGGAAGAGAGAGACCCAACGCCTTTACACCAAGCAGCCAAATTGTTGATCAATTCTCAGATCAAAAACGAGGATTTTCCTCAACAGGTAAGATAAGTACATAATAGAGATAACGGAAGGAAAAAACCCTCTTTTTACATTCACCAAGATGACTGGCAGTATAAAAGGGTATAATACTAAGAAGTAATATTTTCCGGTAAAGATGACGTGCTAACGGATTAAAAAGTTTTGTATCTGCTACCAAAATTTCCTAATTACTGGAAATTTCCTTATTGCAGGAAACAACCGGAGTTTTTAAGGAAAACTGTTTGTTGCACTTTCCGATGCATAGGAAAATATACACATTGTGGGCTCTTTCTGATTACCGTAAGAAGGCGCTACCTCAGCCCACGGGCATCTAACACTACCGTTGTGGCAAATAGATATAAGATAGTCATGGTTGTAAAAGATATATAATTATAAAAATAGATCATTTGAGTTTTAGAGAAACATTTGTAATGATCAATTCCAATAAATTTATCAGCCGATGCTTATGCCTCAATGGATGTTCATCAATTCCAAATACTTTTTGCCAAAGACTTTGTTTCATAAGTCATCTTAAAAAGCTATTTGAAAAGTTTTAGTTGCAACGAGGAACACACTTTCAAAAAGCTTTTTGAAATAGTGAAAAATCATTGATTGGTTTTTCCATTGGGATGCAGATCTAACAAGCAACCAGATTATATTAACTAGCTAAAGTTTATTTAATGCCTGTTTATACTAGTTTTTGGCGACTTGGCGACTCGCATACACACATTACGTGTTTTCAAGCTATGTCACCTTAAACTGCTTATAAATTTACGTGAACTTTTATTTTCTAGCTAGAAATCAATTGTATGGTCCTCTACTCGTCTTAACCATGTCGTCAAGCAATAAAATATTGTTCTTATTCTTTCTGTCGTTAAGGAAAATTGTTCATTGTAAAGCATTGCTACGTCAACATGAATTTTTCATAAGTTTTTAAGTTTTAAAAATGGGTCATACCAGTTCTTGTTCATGCATAAATGTTAGGTTATGATGACATTGTTCTTTGCCCATAAGGTATAAGTCGAAACTAACAGTGACTAACTTATCTAATTTTGTAGGTGAAGGAAGCATCATACACTCGTCTATGTGAAACGAAAACCATATTAACCGTAAATGGGCAGTTTCCTGGACCAACATTAAATGTTCGTGAAGGAGATACGATTTATGTCAAGGTTCATAACAATGGAAGATACAATATCACCATTCACTGGTATGTCAAAGTCCTATACGCCCATCCTTTCCATATTACAATGATTCCATTGCGGCTTTTAACTTTCTTGGTAACCTTAAGAGATCAGGCCCATTATTGTTCCCTTTGAGGGCTCACGATACACAAATATTTTCCACCATTTCAATAAACACATTTCCATGTCAAAACACTTTGTGTGAGGGGCCAAATGGGACACGATTGGCAGCTAGTATGAACAACATTATCTTTGAATCCCCGTGTATTGACATACTAGAAGCTTACTACTATCACATCAATAACGAGTTTGATACAAGATTTCCTAGTGTTCCACCATTGTATTACAACTTTACTAGTTATAATTTACCATTGATTCTACAAACGCCCAAGAGGGCTACAGAAGTGAGGGTGGTAGAATACAATTCCATAGTCGAAGTCGTTTTTCAAGGGACCAACTTGGTTTCAGGGCTTGATCATCCTATGCATTTACACGGACTTAATTTTTATGTCCTCGGATGGGGATATGGTAACTTCCACCCAGAAAAGGACCCGTTGAACTATAACCTAGTAGACCCTCCATTCTGGATCACGGTTCTTGTTCCGATAAATGGATGGGCTACAATTAGGTTCAAAGCTTCTAACCCTGGTAAGATACATGTTCTACAACTACAACTTGCATTTTAATATAATCACTTGTATAACAATTAACGCAAGTCTTTCTCTTATAAACTATAATATAGGTGAATGGTTTACGCATTGTCATCTAGAACGGCACCTTACTTGGGGGATGGATACAGTATTTATCGTTAAGGATGGTAATAGAACTCAAGAACGCATGCTACCACCACCCCAACACATGATGAAATGTTAATTTCGTGTTGATTTTTATAGTTTATCCATGCTTAATTAATGAATCAAAATGTAACGGGACCTTCTAAATTCTTCTCATTACTTCATGTTAAATTTGTGAATAAATTCTTCCAACTTCTCATAAGTTTTATGTGATATGTAGTGCGCCTCTCTCTTTGTTTTGTTTGGTATGTGATCGATTGAATCATCTTGACATTTTTTGTGTTTCGGAACCGTGCGTTGCTCTAAGAGCGCATGATATTTCTCTTCTTGTGTTTATTATTTATCGTTACATTGAAATTAACATGGCGGGTTCATTGGTGTTCATGTATTATTGTATAATTTATGTATAATGTTCTTGATTATTGTCTTTGATGATCTTAATATTAAACAAATTGCAATATTGAGTATTGTAAAATAAGGCGTAGTGGAGAGGAAACCCCTTTTCACTTTGGCCCACTACTGTCATATCAGCGTCACGTCATACCAAAACAACTCAAAAAATACCCTTTCACTCGTGACATTTCTCTCCTCTCTCCACTATGGCCTCACCACTAATTTGATCTTTTTCTTTTTCATTATTCAAACAAATTAAAATTCGTTTCATAAATTAAAAATAAAATACATATTTAAAAATACACTACGAAAATAAAAATACAATCCAAGACTAAAAACTTTTATAAAAGTTAAAAAAATTAGTAAACTTTAACCAAAAATGATAAACAAAAAACTATAAAGGTAAAAATTAAAAATATGTATTTAAAAAAACAAACCACACCAATGCCTTATCTTCTTATTCTTTGCTTTGTTGAACATATAAATGTTCGTCTAGTTTGGCTTTAGTATTTTATAAATATATAGTTTTTGAAATTAATATTGTTTAAAGCTTTTAGTATACTGTTTTTAGTTTTATCGAAGGTTTATAAAGAAGCAAAATTATCTTTCGTGTGCATTTTGAAGTTTATTTCTAGCATAAGAGATACAAAAATTGCATGCAATACAAAGAGTATCATGCATAAATACCTTATAGAAGTGAAATATAACAGCAAAGCAATACAAAGCCTAAAATAGTAACGTTGGAAAATATTTTTTTTCTTTTAACATTAAGGTTTTACCACTAACGATCCAATGATGCAATAAATGGATTTATGACAGGAAAGACAAAGCATGTATTTGAATACACTTTGTTTTTGATAAATTTTAAGAAACGAATATAAAAGAATAAAAGTTTTTTTTGAGATTTCAACATACTGTAAATATGTGAAATATTTTTTCTTTTAACATTAAGGTCATATGGAATATTGTTTGATCTAGTGACCCACTTATTTGGGTTCAACTTTCAGCCTACCTAAAAAAACAGAAGGCACATGCTACTTGAGGTGTAACCGAACACGACTCCATAAAATTTTTATAATAGGGTAAAATGCAACATAACCCTAATCTTTATAGCATTTCTTCTTCATACATAACCACACATTTATCACCTAAATTTTCACGCAAAAATTTGTTCTTTCGCTAATCTCTTATCACAACACAAAAAGTAATATTTCCAACCTTAGCAAATTCGCATGCTTCTTTAATCCAGATCATATCATCGCCTGCAACTTCTTATCACATCATATTGATGATTGTGACAATCTAAAGGAATGTATTTATTTACAGGATAGTTTGTGATGTAACTGTTGTTCTTTTGTATTTTTTTAAGACTGTAACTATATGTATGTCACTTAGCATACCCATGATGGTTCTTTTATTTTATGTCAGTAATTGGGATAATAATTTCTTGTGATGAAGAACAACTTAATCATATAACATTGAAATCAAGCAAACATAATTACTTAGGGATTGAATCTTTAGATATAATAGATAATGTCATAAATCTTCCTTCCATCTTTTTTAACGACGAAATTTTATAAAAACTAGCAGAAACTGAAAAGATTACATAGAAGCAATATAAACTAGAGGAGGTTGAGTCCAACAAACTCAACTAAATTTAAACTTAAGATTTCTAGAAGAAATCCAAGCAAAGGATTGAGACACAATATAATCCCATAAAACCGTCTTTTTAGGAGAGGGAGCCGATAAGACCAACCAGTTACGAAAGTTCTAAATGGTCTACAAAAGATTCCCTCCAAACCCTTCTAGAAAGAGCTTCTCCTTAGACGAAAGATGCAAGGAATCAAGCCATGAATTCCGATCTATAAAATCAGAACAAATAGGAATGTCTAGACTCCACCAACGAGACAAAAACACCCACAAATCCTTGGCCATCTTAAAGAAAATGCGGTTAATGGTTTCAACATCTTCACCACAAATAAGACACAAAGTTGAGTCGACGTTGATGCGTATCCTTTCCAAATTCATGTTGGAGGGAATTTTATAAAGAATCAATCTCCACAAGAATAGGACAACTTTGATGGGTACACAACAATTCCAACGAATAGCATTAGAATCCACAACTGAGGTGCCAGCGTCAATCAAAGTGCGAACATAAGCAACCGTAAAATCAATAGTAGTGTTAAGCGACCACTCCCATGTATCCTTTTGATCAGAAATACAACATCCCCAATAGAAGAATTCAGAGCAATAAATTGAGAGGACTCTTCGCCTCCTCTAGTCAGACGTCAAATAGAAGACCGATCATGATTATTTAACCGATTCGACATCAATCCCTTTATCAAAGTCTAACATATATATGTGTGGGTAAAGAGTTTTGAGGAGACTGATTCCATGATTAGAGTCATTCTAAAAGATAGTAAGAGCACCATTCCCAATCTTCTTAGTACACAAAGCAAGGAGGTCTATGCCATTCTGTTTAAGACGCATTACCGAGGACAAAATAGCACCCCGTGTAGTGTGAGAAAAAACACAATCATCATTGATACCACCATTTATTTTGTACAAACTTTTTATGACTTCTCCCTAAAAATCATTAGATTGACAACGTAACCTTGGTATCCACTTAAAAAGAAGCCCCGAGTTTAAAGCATAGATGCTTTTGACACCTAAACCACCCAAATTCTTGCTCGCTAAACATTTTTTCCATTTCACCCAAGTTATCTTCTCCTCGCCCTCATCACCACCAATAAAGAAGTTATTTCGCATAATCTCCAACTTCTTTTGAATTGTCACGTGCATCTACCTAGGAATCTAATAAGTAGGAAGATTACCTAGCACATACTTAATCAAAGATAAATGATCTCCAACAAATTGTATCCAACAGGAATACTGAGGTATTTTAAAGGAAAGTTAGTCACTCCACATCCAACGGACTTAGCCATGTCAGTAGCGACCTCATTGGAAACAGAAACAACAGTAATGTTACTTTTATGAACATTTATTTTGAGCTTCGACACTAATATAAGCATCGAAGCATGCAAAGTAAGTTCTGAATATTAGACAGAGACCAGTCGCCCAAAACGATAATATCGTCCACATTCATCAGATGAGAAATACTCAATTTATCTTGACCTATTGAAGCACCTTTGCGAGTGATTGTATGAAGAGCTTCCATCACAAATATTGAAAAGAAAAGGAGAGAAGTGGGACTTTTATTAACAAGAACATAAGATCAACCCAATTATAAGCCAAGAAACCAATTATAAGCCACGAAGAAAAACCTCAAATATGAAACCCCATTTTGATGCTTCTCTTTCGACTTTAAGATCATTTAAAATGGTCTCAAGTAGGATTTGTTTAATTTTCCTGTTTTCCATATCGAAACAAAGAGAGAAGATAACATCATTGTTCTTATTCTTTCTTTTATATTCGAAAATTAAAAGAAGCTTTGCTTCAACAAAGATGAATGTTGAAGTATTCGTTTTCGTATGTCTTGATCATTAAAGTGTAGTAACTAACTTGTAACATAATAAAAGATATATTGTCACTGTCATTTGGTGTATAGACGTTTCTTGCAAAAACACCAAGTTACGTAAGTCAAAGGGTAAAAGTCATAAATACACAAGGTACTTTCTAAAATAATCCATTATGCCCACTAAACTTTTTATGTCCGAAAATCACACTAGGCACGTAGGATTTTGGTCAAACATTTGAATATACTTTTGACTTAACGGAATCGTTAGTTATTTCGTTAACTTGGCCTTTAGTTTTACATTGTTGGTTCCATATCTAACTATCATCATATCATCATCATCTTTAATGTACCACCATCATCATCCGAAATCATAACCTTAAACCCATAAAATCATAACCCAAAACCCAGAAAGTTAAAACCTAAAAACCTAGAAAGGGTCTTGACTGTTATCTGCTTTCACATTTCTGATGGTGTCTGAGGGTTTGACTTCTAGAGCTATACTCTTTCCAGGGATGGTCTTGGCTGTTGTCTGCATAAATCCCTTTGATTTACGCAAAATTGTCAGGACAGATCCATCCTTGATGTAAAAGTCAATAAGGTTACTACTGTCATTAAGAACCATATCAATCAAACCACATTCAACATCCATGATGTAAAAGTCAGTTAAGGGACAGATCCATCCTTGATGTAAATGGTGGTACGTTGATTTAAGGTTTTGATTTTCTTGGATGTATAGTAAATAAAAGTTTTGATTTTCTTGGATGTATGTGGTTGTAAGTAAACTAGGTACAACAATTTACATCACTGCCCTAGTGTTCCCCATCTTTGGATGTATGTGGCTGTAAGTAAATAAAAGAGTGCTGTTTTTTCTTCTTACAACTGTCATAACACTATTTATCACATGCTCGTAGTTTAAGGTTATGATTTTCTGGGTTTAAGGTTATGATTTCAGATGATGATGGTGATACATTGATTGTTTATGAAGATGAAGATGATGATGATATGATGATAGTTAGCTAAGGGACAAAAATGTAAAACTAAAGGCCAAGTTAACGAAATAACTAACGGTTCCGTTAAGTCAAAGGTAAATTCAAATGTTTGACCAAAATCCTACGTGGCTAGTGTGATTTTCGAACATAAAAAAGTTCAGTGGGCATAATGGATTATTTTAGAAAGTACATTATGTATTTATGACTTTTACCCTAAGTTAAAATACAAGCAATGATGCATTTATTTTACCCTTTCCTCTGAAATGACAAAGTCGATCCTATGGCAGGTCCAGAAAGTGTTATGTATAGTGTCCCAAGAACATGAGAGATATCTTGGGACGTTTGATTGTAAGAAGACTAAAGGAATGTGGCATGGAAACCTAAGAATGAAAGATTGTTTCTACTGTGATGTTACTTATTCACCTTAATGTGTAACTATTAAGGGTGCGAAAAGACTTGCATAATTATTCACTTTGATTGTAAGTCTGTAACAACTACGGATACGAAGAGAGTTGGTTAACTAATGTAAACGAGGATGTATTAATTAGACAAAACTCATTCCAAACCTCTACAATTAAAAGCATGCACACTCCACACTAAATGATTCAGACTGGATTTTTATATATATTTATATATATATATAAGATGTTCATTAGATAGATTTTATTAGATAGCAAGCACCTTGCAGACGATTCGCTACGCAAACTAAGAAACAATGGTAAGTTATTTAACCAGATTAGTATTCACTTAAAGTTTCGACTCTATATTGTGTAAAGGATACAATTTATGAACAAGCATACCAATCAAAAACCGCAACACCAAATACTATTGTATTTTGTTTCATGCAGAAATACTTAGCATTTAGCGCGCCTGGAAATGCCTATTTAAATTTTAAGTCACACTTTTAATCTAAGCCATACAATCAGCGAAAACATAAGAATTTGGGATATCTAAAGTTTCATAGAATTATTTTATATATATTCGAATATCTAAATTAGGTATTCATACGTTCTGAATTTTTAGGAAACTAATATATGAGTTCTAAAGTGATAATTTCTACATTCTTATTTTTGAGTCATTTCGAATCAAGTTTTAGGATATCTAAATATTTACATTTTTTCAATAGTGATCCTTATAAAGTAATATTCTTAGTTATGTGATTTTAAGACGGGGACGTGATGAATATCAGGTCTTTTTTGGTGATAAATTGTGATTTCATGCCGTGATGATTATCAATTAACCAATTAGTGACTATCTCAAGGCTATATACTCAACTATTATAAGGAGTAAAACTAGTTGTAAGTTTCGTACACGCACAAGTTTACAAATAAATCAAATTTAATTTAACATATTAGTTTAATATAGGGTAAAAGATATTTTTAGTTAATATTTGGTAATTGTAATATTATTAGGTTATAAAGTGTAAGGGTATTTGTTAACATTTTAAAATTATTAAAAAATATGGAAAATTATAATTTTCACTTAACAACATCTAAAGTATTTAATATTTAATCACTAAAGTTATATTTATTACCTCTTTTTTTAATGGTTTTTTCAAAAATTAGGTACCTATAAATTTATATTTTTTTTTTCTCTTTCAACTTTTTCGATGAATTTTTCAAAATTTTTTTTACCAAATAAGAAATTTTTAATTTTTTCAGAAAAACATAAAAATTAAAAGGATTATATTAAAAGATTATTTTCTATTAAATAAGTATTGTTTTTTGGGACCTGGGACCATCACTTGAACTTAATCAAAGAGAAGAGTCAAGCAAGTCAAACGCAAACAACTAATTCGTATACACCATACACACAAAACGCCAATCTCCAAAACCACTTAGTGACTAAAATAAGTCACCTCGATGTGTATCCATATTACACGGTATAAAATAGCTCCTGATTGCTAGGTCTTACCAACAATACTTCTATACTTTATCAATAGAACCCTAACTTAGAGTTTTGTTTAATTTGTTCCACCAAAGAGGGGGTGAACAAATAGCATAGGTGATTCTAAGGTTAGGGGATCATAAATAATAAGGCTTAGGACCCTCGTTATATAAGGATTCAAACCCTAGCAAGATAACTTCCATAGAAACATATCCTAGATTACTCGTTGAAGTTACCTTGTTTCTTTTTCTCTTCTTATCTCCATATCATTTCCATGAAGGAGCATCTCTGACTCTTATGTCACATCCTAAAGATACATATATAACTGAACCAAGTACCATCGCACCCAGAAGCATCACTAATTTGGCAATTTTTATCTTCATGAAACAAAATATAAAATTGTTATTATGCTTAATAATTTGTTATAAGTTAAGAGTAGTGATAAACATGTCTAGTAAATGAACCCGATTTTTAATTTCCACTAATCACATTTGTAGGTTTATCATTAGGGCTACTAAAAGTTGTTTTTTATTTTTTCAGTAAAAAACTAAAAATGGTTGCTTTATAGTTGATGCTTACTACTTATCAGCGACATATTAGTACAATATTGAAAAATATGTACGAATGGATACTAACTATTTACCAACGACAAATTTTACCGAGAAGAGAATGATTTTTTTCTAGCCGTCTTACCACATTTGACATTATAGGTCAGTCAACTGGACTATCATGTATGTACAAAAGTGCAACCTCTGGTAGCTGCCGTATCTCACCCTCTATGTAGTTGCCTCCCAGATGAGTATCAACTAGTTCTTCGAATCTATTCTCCCTCAAAAGCCCTTCAACTTGTTATACAAATATTAATCGAATATTAATAAGGCTACCAGTCACAAAACTATAAAGCATATTTTTTAAAACTTGAGTGATGAAGTATATGGGTCTATATAGGTTCACCTCATATGCCTCTATCCAGGGGCGGACCCGGAACACTACATTATCAGGTGCACATAATTATTTATGAGAATCAAGGGTTTTGATTATGGGTAATCATGTGGCGGTTTTAGACAGTTTTTGTATAGTTATAAAAGTTCAGCTATAAGTTTTTTAAAACCAAATCTGGAACGAAAAGTTTTGCTTTGTTTTTTTGGTTCTTAGTTTTTTCCTACTATGTTTTTGTTTTTCATTGAATGCCATATCTTATACAAGTTTGAAATCTCTTTCACAAACAATTGTCTCTTGAATTTAGAAAGATACTATAAGTGTAATGTCATGAATGTTTATGGCCTGAAATGTAAATATGAAATGGGAAATTTTCGACGATAATTTTTAGTTATTAATTTTAAATCATTTGAGGGACTTGTCAATAACATATATCATGAATTTGGATATCAAAAGCTTGCGATGACAGATATTCGGAATTTTGAATAAATCTTTTGTATCTACGAGTACTCAAAATTTCGGATTAAAAAGTATTTACGTATCACAAAAATTAGGACCAGGTTCATTTGGAAACTTAGTTAAGTTTATGTTATACCCATTATTTTAGATAAGTTTTTACATTAGATATTTGAAACTTAGATGATGAGATAAACATCCACCGGGTTCCTGTGGGAACTCCGAGAACTCCGGGAACCCCTAGGTCCACCCCTGCCTCCATCTACACTAAGAAATTATAAAAAAATAATCAAAAATAAAACATGTGGAGGTTGCTTACCCAGTTGTACACGAGCCTCTCCGCATCTTCATTATTACCGGCAGCGAGAGCCAGATCTAAAACACTCCGGCCACTTATAATCTCTAGAAGCGTCATGCCATACCTATAAATATCTGTTTTCTCGGAAGCTTTTCCAGTTTCTAGGTATTCAGGTGTTATATGTCCACGTGTGCCACGCACAGCACTTGACACATGAGTTGCGTTGTAATCCATGTGCTTACCCAAACTGAATTCTCCAATAAATGCTTCAAAATTTACATTCAATGAGATATTTTCATCTTTGACATCGCGGTCGTCAGATCACATTGCTCATACATATAAGCAAGTCCCTTTGCACACGCCAACACAATTTGGAATCGTATTGGCCAATCAAGTGATGTGCCATGTTTCTCTACTGTAATTATTAAAACAGACATGTGTTAAGTAAAAGAAAGATTGTCATTTAATTTGGTAAAAATTATATTCATCATCAACAGGAACAGACTATGGTGAGACCCCCGGGTCACCCCATGGTTTGGTCCATGTATGAGTATATGACCTCATAAACAAAAAATATGGTGGTAGAAGATACCTTTCAAGTATGTCATTACACTTCCGTTTTCCATAAACGGATACACCATCAATCGCTCAGTTGATGTACTACATAATCCTATTAACTGAAGTACATGACGATACACTGCATTGCCAATAATCAGAGCCTCAGTTTCAAATTCAGAATGAATTGGTTCTGAATTCAATTTTTTTAATGCCACCAACGTTCCATCTTGTAATCTTCCTCTATGAACTCTTGATGTTTCACCTTCTCCAAGAATCGAATTACTATCAAAGTTGACTGTTACAACTTGTAGTTCCATAAAAGTAAACTTTTTTAACTGCCCTAATTGATCATCGCGACCCTCTTCGGCTGAAAATATAGAAAATTATGTGTAAACTACAGTATTGTAAAAAATTGGCCAAGGCGACTGATTAGTTGACGATGGGCGGGGGATTAACCTCGCTAGCCTGGTCTACCTTATTAATCGGATCGGTAAAAAATCTATCAATATAGCGACTAGTCAAATAAGAATGGCCAAAAAGTTCGGCCAAATCGGTCAACGCATGCCAACTTTTCTTAAAATTTAAAATGGAGGATTTTTACAATATACCTCACATTTTTTTCACAAAAATCAATCGACGTAACCATTTAGACACACCTCGAGCAATGATTTAACACAAAAATGTGAAGGTGTGCTCGTTATTCAGTTTAATGTTTATAATACTATGTGAATTTGGAAATTAGTTTCAGAAAATTAATTGAATATTTAAACTTTCAACTTTAAAGTATTTTGATACATATAAGTTCAATATTTTATAATTTTATTTACAATTATTCTGATATAAAAAATTGTTACTATGCTTAATAATTTATAATAATTTATACGTAAACAAAGCATTAAAAAGAAATTTATGAACTAAATCTTTGTTAGGGAACATGAAACCCATGTTCAAGTTTTGCCAAATAAAAAAAATTATTAAGAGAAAATATTCATATAATAAAGACACAAGTGTAATAAATTAGCTTTGTTGATAAATTGTAACATAGAAAATTGAATTAAAAAACAACTAACGTGTAAGTTAAATTCTATCCGAAAATTATATTTTTCAGTAGAAATCTAAAAATGTCAGCTTGATTATGAACTAATAGTTACTACTTACCAACGACAAATTTTTAGAGAGAATGATTTCTTTCTAAGATAAGATTTATAAAATATGATTTTTTTTGGAAAGGAAATAATTAGAAAATTGTAAAATGGTGTTTTTTTATTTTCTATCTAAAAGTAGAGAATAAGAATTTGAAAAATATCTGGAAAATATTGAAAAAATCCGACTAATTCTTAGATATTAGTACATATTTTATATGAATTGTCACTTTGAAACTCATATTAGCACATATATAAAAACTACATGCGATTATTTGATTGAAAAAATAGAGATGTTTGAATTGTTACTTTGGAACTTATACATAAGTGTTGCGCAAATTCATAAAATTTTGTTACTTAATTCGGATATTCAGATATATAAAGCCATTATCCAAAATTTTAGAAATCCGAAATCCATATATTATATTTTTGCGTTGTGCCTGTAAAATACACGAGACGAACTTAGATAAAAAAACATCTTTGGAATATCATTTCTCTTAGATACATCTTTAAATTTATACCACATTCAGACTATATGATAATGAGTTTTTGGAAAACAAATTTGTTTCGAGAGTAGGAGATGTATTATGAGTCCACTGTCAGCGTTAACCGGTATCGTTGCTTAAAAAGCCTTCTTGAAAAAGTCATGTTTGTTGTGTGTGTACTCGCATTTGATTGTCTTAAAACTTATGGTTATCGGTTTATCTACACTCAAAATGTTGTAACCACTACTAGTCGTTTAAACGCTGATTGTCTGACTTAGAATGAAAGTGTTACTTAAAATGTAAGTATCCATTTCCAGGCACGCCGCTATAATATTTCTGAACTAGATGAGAAGGTTCACATGTCACGTTAATGTGTCATTTTTTATGTTTGTGACATTCATATAGCCAATTTCAACTTTCGCAAGATATGGTTGAATAAAAATGTGCAAGCTTAATTGAATGTCGAGTCGGAGAATCAGGTATGCCAAAAAATATGCATGCTTAAGACAAAAATCGGAAAACACTGAAAATCCAAATAGCAAAATACATACGTATGAGTTGTGACACCAACACGTAGTTATGATTTTATTCTTCTTGAAGCTTATGGTAATGTGCTGTTCTTCACTCGTAATGATGTAACCACTAGTCAAGACACTCATTATATGGCTTTGATTCATACTGTGACTTAAATGTAGCTACCTGTTTCTGTGTACACCACAATGTTTTTTGCATTAAAAGGTTCACCCGCCTTGTCAATGTCATGATATTTATGTTCACATATTGAATGTGAACTTTATTCAAGGTACGATGGTATAAAATTAAAAGGAGGTTGAGCAGTTTATACCGATTAGTTTTGATTTCTTTGAAAAATTTTCTTGATTATTATGGATATAGTTCAAATGTGATTGACAAAGTAACATAGATGGAGAAAGATTAAGGCAAACCACAATGCATAAGGATTTATAGTGGTTCGGCCTAGTAAGATCTCATTTATCATGCTCCACTCCTCGAGTAGTCACTCGATAGTTCTACTACACTAGTTAAGAATCTCCTTTGCACCGGTAGAGAAACCTTTATACTTTATCTTACATTCTTTACCGACACCTAAGCTATGATGTCGTGTTCTTTTACACGGGTATAACAACTCCCTTCATACTATATACTTTGTGGTTTACAACACCAACCACAATATTACACTAATAGGTAGAAGAATGGGACAACAATGATGATTGTATAGGTAACACTTAACACAATCACACAATGTAAACCTTTAAGGATCAAAACTTGGAGATAGAATTCTTGTAAGTGATATTCAAGTTAACAAATATTTAAATCATAATAGACAAGAAGTAAGAGATAAATAGAGGTTTGATGGACATATATATTTAGAGAATTAGAGATATAGATTAGAAGATGGGTGAGTATAAAGGTTTCACCCTTTTATTGAGGGGTTCGTGGGAGATGACTTTTGTGGTATCATAAATACTTGTCCAAGATCATACTCAAACATTGTATCAAGACATGTTTGACTTTATTTAAGATATATAGAGAACAAGAGAGAGAGAGAGAGAGAGAGAGAGAGAGAGAGAGAGAGAGAGAGAGAGAGAGAGAGAGGGATATGTTTTACCCATTTTAAATTTACACTAAAAAGATTAAAGTGCACAAAACTTTTTATAAAATTTTAGAGACATGAGATCATGAAGTCAAAAAGCTTAAATGCTGATTGTAACACAGACATAAAAATATGTTTAATGTTTTGTTATTAACAAAACGTTAAGAGTGATTAAAATATAAACATCATTTTAATACGATATTTATATTCACAATCTCCCTCTTTTGTTGAAGATAAAACGTAAACTTATTTTTAGTTGGAATTAAGAATCAACATATAAGTTGTCGAAATAAAAAGGAAAGGATAGATGGAAAAACATTTTGAGAGATAGATTTTGATAGAAAAAGAGAAATATAGATAGCAAAATGTGTTTCTATTGCCTCCCCCTCGGTTCATACTGCTCCTAAATAAGAGAACCATGCTCCTAAATAAGAGAACCAGGAGACGTGGATTATGAAGATCACACAAAAAGAGAGTTAGAAGGTAGATGGTAGAGATACATGTACATGTAAGACCCAACACATGGTCTTATGAATTACACATTTTACAAGTAGAGAAAAGAATGCATAATTTTGAATAAGTGGATAAATGGGGCATGTCATAGATTACTCCCCCTTGATTCATGGCAAATGATCAAGATTAAATGTGGAAAATATGTTTGATTCTGCAAAAAGAAAGTTAGCTATAAAGAAAAAGATTCAAGAGACATAGTATGATCACATCACACAAGAAAAGACAATATCATACATGTACAAGTGTTAGTTTAGAAAGAAAATGGGTTCATTCATCTTGCCCCAAGTAAAATTACAACAAATGTATGTGAAATATTGGTACAAAGATGAATTACAATTCCTAAAATTTAGAAAAAAAGAGGAAAAAGAAATCAGGGGCTCATGGACCCTTTGGGGTGTCACACCCTTGTATGGAGGGTCCGACGGGTCCAAGAGGTTTTGTGATAGACTGGAAAGAAAAAAAATGAGGTCCGATAACTTGTGATGAGAGTGCTATTGAGGTGGTGTGCCTAGAAGGGCTTCAATCCCATCAAGGACATTGTGTAAAGCGACTCGCATCTCCTGACAGAGGTTCGTGACAAGTGAGTGGGTATATCAACAATCCTCTCATGTAGGAGATGTGTGGAGATTGGTAGGATGATGTTGAGTGTTTTGAGTAGATGATGATGGTAAAGGACCATCTAGGTCTATGTGCCTTTGTATTTCACGGAGGTGGCAATGTACATGTCATTGAAGGCTTGACAAAGGTGAAGTCTTGTTGTTGATGTGTGGTAGGAGGAGGTGCTAGCACACTAGTGGGGGATGAGTGCGATGATGAGTTTGGAAGAGAGTGGCGGCACGAGGGTTGTATAATCCACAATGAATTATACAAATCCATAAAAATGGAATTGGAGGAGAGTTGGTTAAAGGAATGTTTGGGAAAGGTAGTGTTTGGGACAATGAAGCGAAGGTGGAAGGTGGTATGGTAGGAGGTGGTGCTTGAGCGGATGATATTTGAGGAGTTGGGGGGCACATTATCAATATCGGCCAAGGGAGGTTAATAATGAGTAAGTGAGGATGTAGGAGGTGTATCGAGTACTTCGATATGTTATGGCATAGTGGTGAAGGGTGATGAGGTATGAGTGGTGGTAGGAGAGTTGTTGGATGGTGGTGAGGAGTGAGGAGACCTAGAGTTCCCTAAGATATCCCAAGTTCTTGAGATATCTCATTTTGGATGGGTGACACGTGTGGTATGGAGGCGGATGTTGGTGTAGGTGATGGTGTGGGGAAGCCAAAACACGAGGGATGAAAACTAATTCGTGCAATCCTCCTAAAGGTGTTCCATGAAGAGGATGGTGAGCCCTTTGTCATTGTTGTATGCAGACTTCAGTTAGGAAGATGTGAGTGTGTGAGGAAGATGAAGAAAAAAGGTTTTATATAGTGGACTAAGAGGTTTCAAGGAATTAATGGTGTGGTAATATGATTTTAAAAAGAAGTGTTAAAACATGAAAAAGAGATAGAGACACAGATCTTATCACCCCAACCAGCCATCCCTTGGTGATTTATTAACAAGATTCAACTTCAGAACAACAGATAAAGGATTAGTCCCCAAACGGGTGCTAATCAAACAATACAAGATAAATGGGTGAAAACGTCCCAACTAGGTTGATCCGTTTTCCTCACTACAGATTCACTCAACACTCAATAATCTAATCTAAACGGTAAAGTAAAGATGAAGATCCTCCCATGGTAGAAGCCTCAAGGCTTGAAGAAGAGAGAGCGTCTCACACTTGTGTGTGTGAGATGAATGTGAATGAATGAGACACAAACCCTAGCTCAGCTAGGTTAAGTAAACAAGCGCTCCACCAGATCCCAAATGGGCCTCAACGGTTGGCCCAACCTCAAAGCCCAAGAAGAGGAGAACCCAATTGCAACTAAGTCCTTGCAAAGATAGAAAAATATACAAAAGGCACAATACAAAATAAAAGTATATAAATAGAAGTTTGATAAAATTTAACATCCTCCCTCAAACTTACCAACAGGGAGGCTTACCTTTTGAACATATCCACCATTCCTAATTGATTGCACAACTTGGAATGTTGGAGAGTACCATGACCCTTAGTGAACAGATCTGTTGTTTGATCAGCAAAAGCAACCTTGATGGTTTTGATAATCCCACACAACACCTTTTCTCTCACAAGATGAACATCAACCTCAAAATGCTTGGTCCTTTCATGAAAGACAGGATTGGCAGCAATTTGAATAGCAGAAGAGCTATCACTATACAAGTTTATAGGAAACAGTCTAGGTATGCTCAAGTTACTAAGCAAGTTTGAAATCCAAATGACCTCACAGGTAGCACTGGCCATGCATCTATATTCAGCCTCAACAGAGGATCTGGAAACAGTAGGTTGTTTTTTACTCTTCGATGAGACAAGTGTATTCCCAAGGAACACACAATAGCCAGAGACGGATTTCCTGGTTCTCAAACACTTAGCCCAATCAGAGTCAGTAAAGCAACACAGCTTGAGCTGTTTGTCTTTGTAAATTTGAATGCCAATCCCAAGAGCATTTTTAAGGTATCTAATGACCCTCAAGGCAATCTTAAGGTGAGATTGTAAGGGAGCATGCATGTGCTGACTTAAACATTAGACAACATAGGAGATATCAGGTCTGGTGTGGGTCAAGTAAATAAGTTTGCCAATAAGTTTTTGATAATTAAACACATTAATGAGGAACTTATCAGAGTCACTCTCTTCTACAGCAAGAACACAGTTCTCAGGAATGGGAGTGGTGACAGGTTTGGCTGCTAATAAACCAAACTCATGAATAAGATCAAGGCAATATTTTCTTTGAGTCATGCACACACCAGACTTGTTGTAAAGAACCTGAATGCCAAGGAAATATTTCATAGAACCAAGATCTTTGATCATAAACTTATTTTTGAGATAGCTTTTAAATTTCTCAATTTCAGACAGATCATTACCAGTGACCACAAGGTCATCAACATACACAAGAATGATAATAAAGATATTACCAGTATGCTTAATGTAGAGAGAATAGTCAAACTAACTTTGGAAAAAGCCATGCTCAGCCAGGGCAATGGTAAGCTTTGCATTCCACTGCCTTGGGGCTTGCTTTAGACCATAAAGAGACTTGTTTAACTTGCAAACCTTAGAAGGATTGGGATTATCAAATCCTGGAGGAAGGATCATATAGACATCCTCTTCTAAATCCCCATAAAGAAAGGCATTGTTGACATCCATTTGAAACAAAGGCCAATCATTGGTCATAGCAATGCACATAATACATCTAACAGTAACCATTTTGACCACAGGGCTAAAGGTCTCATCAAAATCAATCCCCTCTTTCTGACCAAACCCTTTGGCAACCACCCTAGCTTTATATTTGTCAATAACCCAGAGGACCCATATTTAATTTTATACAGCCAATTGCAACCAAGAGCTTGTTGGGAATAAAATTAGCTAAGTCACTTGAACGCTGACAAGAGGAAATTGGACGCTGACAAGAGTAAACGAGGCGCTGACAAATGAGACGCTGATAAGAATTATCAAGGCGTTGACAAGAAGAATCTTAAAGACAAAGACACGGACTAAATCTGCCAATGATGAATTCTTCAAGCTGGTGGACAAAATATGAAGATAAGAATTCAGAATATATTCTTAATGTTTAAAAAGATTTAGTCAATAAGTTATGTTTATCTTATGTCTTTTCCTAAAATAGTTGATTTTATCTTTTGGTACAAAGCTCCTTAAACCTATAAAAGGAGGCCTTAGGGTTAGACATAAGACACATCTTTTTCACACACCTCTTCCACATATCTCATAACACTTTCATTGTAATCATTCATTGATATTATTAATCAAAGTGAAAGTTTTGTTTACTTTGTTTAGTTAAATTCCGCATAACACTTGGTTTGTTCAATAGAACAAAGTTTCTCTACGTGTTAAACTTGATTTAATCTCGTTAACACAAAGCTAAATCGATCTAAGTTTGGGATCCACAAGTGGTATCAGAGCTTGTTGAGAAACTTTGATTTGAAGAACGAAATCTGATATCGTGAGGTGAACCAGGCTAAGGAAGAAGGTGAAGAAGAATCTGATGATGTTTTCAGTTAAGGCCACGTAAACTTCAAATTCCGCAAGTTCCAATTCATCTTCATGTTTTGATAGTGAGGTATGTGATAACTCTTCTTGTAGGTTAAATACTAAAAGACTTAACAAAGAGGTTTTAAGATTGTTAGGAGATGTGAGTACTGAGAGATGCAAGTTTTCTAACTATCAAATTGCTCTCACTCAAACTGAAAAGACAATTTCTGAGTACAATAAAATGGAGTTTGACCTAAAAGATAAAATTAATATCTTAAAACATGATTTAAACTCTAGTATGGATATTAGAAACATCATGGAGAGAGTCAATGCTGAATTACAGGCTAAGTTAGATGAGGCTATAAAAAATAAGGATAATGTAGACCTTAAAATTCAGAGATTTGATAAAGCCTCACAAACCCTATAAAAATGTGTTAGTGAACAAAGGGATTCTAGGGATATGTCTGGGATTGGGTTGAAAGAATATGTTGCCGTTCCACCACCTGCTGGGAACTTCTATGGTGTCCATAGAAAGGATCTCTCTTGGACTGGTATTCCAGAACTCCAAGAAGAGGAATTTATTCCTCCACCTAGAGTTCTTTCCCCAGTTGAGGAATATCAACAAAAGGTTATTGACCTAGAAGAGTGGAAAAAGGCCAACCCCACTTTATTTGTTAAAGGTGGGATACTTAGTGAGAGTCCATTTGTGCCTACACCCATTGAGAGTCCAGTAGTGTCTACACCTATCACTGTGACCAATCCCATCACTGGAAAAGCTGTTAATCTTGGCTCCCCAATTAAGAAACAACCTAGTGTTAAATGTGCTGAAATGTATAGAAAACCTAGGTCACTCAAAAGCCTAGCAAGTGTTAATGGGACAGGGTTTTATCAGTCTAAGCCTAAGTTTGTGTCTAAAAAGGCTTGTTACTCATGTGGGAGCTTCTCATATTTGGCCTATAATTGTGTCAGTGGATACAATTTATTCACTAACAATAGGTCATCCAATGTCAACCATATAACTTTTATCCACACTAGACCACAGGCTACTAGACCAGCTCCTTTCTTCTCTAAGGAAGCTAATACCCAAGGTCAAAGACCCTTTCAAAAGACCAACACTTGGTCAAACAGGCAGTATGTTCCTATAGCAAACCCTAATCTGAGCGCTGACAAGAACAAACTCAGTGCTGACAAGAACAAATTCAGCGCTAAAAAGAACAAATTCATCGCTGACAGGAACAAATTCAACGCTGACAGGAACAAATGCAGCGCTGACAGCTCCAAGTTTGGTATGAGACCTTATTTTAGACCATATAAACAAAGATACTTGGTTAGTAAGGGTCAAGGGTCTAAACCATCATCCCACTTAAAATGGAAACCTAAACAAGAGCAAAACTCTAATTTTAATGGTATTTCAATGAGTTGCAATTGACTTAAATATCTTGAGAAGGTCATTACTAGACTCATTGGAACAAATTGGGTGATTAGGTCCCAAAGGGATGAACAGGGATTTGTGGTAAAGAATAAGTCCACTCTAGTTGAACAACTAGACAGATCCAAGTCTGACAAGGCTTGGATCTCCAAAGAAAACTAATTTGTTTTCTTTTTGGGCAGTCTATCCAAAAGCAGGTTAATGATCAAGGATATTGGGATAGTGGATGCTCAAGGAACATGTATTTTTGGTCTTTCCACTATTATTCTCTACCCATTATTGTGGGAAAGGGTAGCCTCTGTTGGTGTGTTTTTGTGGTTTTTGTCTAACTATGCAGCAAAATGGAGCTACATTTGGATAGATACAGAATTGCAAACTTTTATTTATGATGGTTGGAGTGTATACATTCCTAGCTTGAGATAAAATTTTGCTTCTTCACATATAATGATTTGTATGCTTCTATTAAGGGGAGGTAAACCTCTAGATTTTTGGGTACTCTTAGAGCACTCTTATCACAATTCTAGATTGTGTCCACTGGTGAGTACGATTTAGTTTTCTAATTCGTGAGGCATTGTAGCATGCAAAGTTGATATACTGTGCATGCTGCCAATACTTATTGACCTAGAATTGGGTGTGGTCGTATGGGTGACTTGGGGTAGATATATTTTTGAGTTACTTGGGGAGTTGCAAAGGTTTTATATGAGTTAACTTTCTCTTTGGGGCATTTATGAACAAAGGACTCTAGAGTTCATGTGTGTCTATCATGCTTGTGCATAGTGTATGCGTGAACAGTGTTTGTCACTGTTGCTTATTAGAGACTGGTTAATTTCCTTAGGATTATTACCTTTGTTTATGTTCTAACTAAAGTTTTCCATTCGCAAGTGCATTTTATGCTATGACATCTTAGCTGGTGTCATTTATAAACTTCTTTATACACCCAAAATGTTTCATCACCCTTTCATTTTTCAAATTTTTGGATATCTAGAAGCCTAATGATCATTGAGATGTTTTTCCTCGTGATTGACATCTAGTAGCGTAGAAATCACTTTCACACGGGTGTATAGTGTTATGGAGATGGCTGAGACTATTGGCACTAGCATTAATGCAGGTCAAGTCAGTCTTATCATCAGTAAGTCCATCCCCATGTCCTATGAATTAATATTGAGGATTCATTTCCCGAATATGGATGAGGACAGTATGAAACCTTTGACATTAATGAAATTGACGAAAATCTGTATTAGCTTGCAAAAGCAAAATATAGAACTGGTACAAATTGTCAAGGATCACTGTTTTGAACTGATAGACTTGTTGTTTTTTAAGCTGATATTAAGCTATAAAGGATATTCATGGTACCGTCCTTTGATACTAATCTTGGAGAGGAGTCTTAAAAAGGGGAGGAGTAATTGAATTTGAGTGACAAAAGTTATAAAGAAGGCCCCAAAAGATTCTATAGATGTATTGCAGAAGATGATTAAGATCAAGTTTGAGTGTTGACTTTTTGAGGTTTATTCATACTCAAATTCAAGGATAGAGCATGTTTGTAAGAATCCTCTCTGTATGTTTTATTTTATTCAGAAACTTGATTACTAGAGTAGATATCAAGTTTAGGGGAGGATTGTTAGGAATAAAATTAGCTAAGTCACTTGAATGATGACAAGAGGAAATTGGACGCTGACAAGAGTAAACGAGGCGCTGACAAATGAGACGCTAATAAGAATTATTAAGGCGTTGACAAGAAGAATCTTAAAGACAAAGACACGGACTAAATCTACCAATGATGAATTCTTCAAGCTGGTGGACAAAATATGAAGATAAGAATTCAGAATATATTCTTAATGTTTAAAAAGATTTAGTCAATAAGTTATGTTTATCTTATTTCTTTTCCTAAAATAGTTGATCTTATCTTTTTGTACAAGGCTCCTTAAACCTATAAAAGGAGGCCTTAGGGTTAGACATAAGACACGTCTTTTTCACACACCTCTTCCACATATCTCATAACACTTTCATTGTAATCATTCATTGATATTATTAATCAAAGTGAAATTTTTGTTTACTTTGTTTTGTTCTTTGTTCTAAGTGTTAAATTCCGCATAACACTTAGTTTGTTCAATACAACAAAGTTTCTCTACGTGTTAAACTTGATTTAATCTCGTTAACACAAAGCTAAATCGATCTAAGTTTGGGATCAACAGAGCTTTTCTTCCCAAGGGCAAATCAGTAATGGTCCAAGTGTTGTTTCTAATAAGGGCCTCTATTTCATTGTTCATGGCCTCAATCCAATTGGGGTCATTCTTAGCTTCATTAAAAGAGCAAGGTTCAACAGATTTGTTGAGGGTGGTGGCAAAACAAAGGTTCATAGAATTAAGTCTGGAGTAGTTAACATGTTTTTCAATACCATATCTAAGTTTGCTATCAACAACATAGTCATTAAGTTTAGCAGGAACCTTAGTACTCCTCACAGACTTTCTAATAGGGACAGGCACCTCATTAGTCATAGGATTATCAGTATTGTGAACTGGTTTAGATAAAATAGGCAAAGAATTTTGAATATTGCACTCAGATATAATGTTATCATCTATTTGGGTTGTAGAATCCTCTTCAAGTGATTGTTGAGTGTTAGACTCATCACTTGGAGGGATTCTACCATCCTCATTAGATGTTGCTCTCTCTTCATCATTGGGTCTTATAGGAGTAGGATTATCAAAGAAGGAAAGGAGTTCAGCATCACTTGTTTCAACATCAGCCAAATCACCATCCTTATTGTTTTTCATTTTAAAAGGAAACACAGTTTCATAAAATCTCACATCCCTAGAGTATAGGACACCCCTAGTATCCAAACTTAAAAGTTTGTAAGCTTTTTTACCAGCAGAATACCCAATCAAGACACATTTCTTAGACCTAGGGGTGAGTTTATCACTGTTGTTTAAATTAGTAGAAAAACAAAGACACCCAAAACACCTAATGTGAGAGAGATTTGGTTTTTTGTTATAAACCGGTTCATATGGTGATTTTCCTTTTAGGACAGATGAGGGGAGCCTGTTGATTAAGTAGACAGCAGTTAGAATACAAGCAGACCAAAAACTAAGAGGAATCCCCCCTGAAACATAAGGCTCCTTGCAACATTGAGCAAGTGCCTATGTTTCCTTTCAGCAATCTCATTTTATTGAGGGGTGTAAGTGCAAGAGGTTTGATGGACCATTCCAAGGTCAGAAAACAAAGAGAGCATTTTCTTGTTTACAAATTCAGTACCATTGTCAGATCTGACAACCTTGATACTTATGTTAAATTGATTTTTAATCAGTTTAATGTAGTTAACAAAGGTGTCAAACACTTCATCTTTATTTTTTAAAAGAAAGGTCCAAACAGCCCTGGAATAGTCATCAACAATGGTCACAAAATACTTGTATCCCTCTCTGCTAGAGATCCTGTAGGGACCCCACAAGTCAAGGTGAACAAGCTCACCCAGATGAGTGGACTTGTGATCACTTAAAGGGAAAGGTTCTGTTGTCTGTTTGGCCCTATGGCAAACATCACAAACAGGGACACAAGTGTTTTTAGAGAGGTTAAGATCAGACTTGAGAGCAGAGAGGACTTGATCAACAGGATGACCAAGTCTGCTATGTCACAAGTCTTTGGACACATTAAAGGACATAATCATGTTAACATTACCTACACTCTTGTTGTTTTTATCAAGGTCAAACAAGTAGAGGCCCCCAGACTCACTACCAGTCCCCAAAGTAATTCCCTTGGTCAAATCCTAAATATAGCATTTATCCTCATCAAAACCCACATACAACTTACTATCTTTAATTAACTTATTAACAGATAAAAGACTGACACAGTAGCCAGGAACAACAAGAACATCATAAAGAATGACATTGTTAGACAATCTTAAATTACCCAAATGACTTATGGTGGAAATGGTCCCATTGGGATGCCCTACAGTGAGATTGAGATTGGCAACATCAACATTGAACATACCAATAGTGGAAACAGTCAAGTGTTGGTTACACCCAGAGTCTATAATCCACCCAAGGGTGATGGTGGTAACCAACCCTTTCAAGTGACCACAATAGTATCTAGAAAAATTAACATTGAACATGACATTAAAGTTATAAAAGGAACAACTACCTGCCATGTTGGCATGAATGTTCCCAGGGGAAGGATCATTAATCAAGAGAAGAAGTTTCCTCATTTTATCAGAAGTGAAGGAAGATGGCACATCACAAGTAGCAGATTTGTCAACAGTCTTAACATCATTCAGCTTAATATCACAATTAGCATTGAAATTAGGTTTAGACACATAGTTTTTAGGATTAGATGGCCTTTTGTATCCAGGAGGATACCCAATGATCTCATAGCACCTATCCACAATGTGACCAATCATACCACAATTAGTGCAATTGAGATTAGGATTGGGGCCCCTATTAGGGGAAGACTGATTGCCACCTTTTGAGGAATTCTTGTTAGGGTTAGAAGAATTTTCTCTCCTTTGCTGACCAAAGGACTTGGCAGCAAAGGAGGTGGCATTGGGCTTGGGATCAGTCACACTAGAAGGTTCAGGGATACCTCTATGTGACTCTTCCCTAGAAACCATCACATAAGCATCCTTCACATCAGGGAGAGGGTCCCTGGTGAGAAGGGCAGTTCTAACAGGTTGATAACACTCATCAAGCCCCATTAAAAACTGCATAAGCTTCATAAGCTGCTGATGTAAGATGGTTTCAGTGCTAGCAGGACCAGAACACTTAATAGCACACACACATTTAGGCAATTTAGTTAAAGCATCTAACTCTCTCCACAAGGAGTTAAGTCTGTGATAGTATTCAGCAACAAATGTGCCTCCTTGTTTCACAGAATTAATTTTTTTGTAGGAGATTATACACAACAGACCCATAAACCTTATCATAAGTTTCAGATAACTCATTCCAAACATCAGAAGCATTCTCAGAATAAACCAATCCCATATAAACATCTTGTGACAAAGAGTTCATAATCCAGGTTAAGATCATAGCATTACATCTATCCCATTGAGCAGATAAAGCATGACTGTGAGCATAAGTATCTTTCAAGCAAGTGCCATTAATAGAGCAAGTTTCATGGCATTGTTCCACATAAGATAATTAGCAGTACCAAGAAGTTTAAAAGGAATTAAAGTAGTAGCACTACTATCACTATTCTGAATATGCAAAGGATCACCAGCATCAAGGCTGCTAATCAAAATAGGCTCAGTAACAACACCACCTGTGTTAACAGGAGGTGTAGTACTAGGACTAGCACTCATGATATGAAAGCAAAAAGAGCAAGCAACAAAAAAATATATAAACCAATCAAGCAACCAAGAAGAGACAAAAGCAACCAAATAATCACAAGTAAGAAATATAAATCAAAACAAGTATGAGAACCAACAAAAAACACCTAGAACAGGGTTACCAGAAATGCCAGTTGTGGACTGGGATTGACCAGAGCAGGTATCCACACCAGTCAAGGCTGGAGGTTCAAGGAGTTAATCAATCCGTTTGCACCCACAGAAGAGGCAACAGTAACCCACAAGTAGCCAAGAATAGAGAGACAAGGGAAGGAAGAAGGACTTACAGTGCAATACAGCAAAATAAAGGACCCAATCTCTAGATTCACTTAGTCTAGAGGATGGGTAAGACAACACCAAGGAAACACCCAAAGAGAACAAATTAGGGTTTCAAAACCCTAATTAAGATTCAGCTAGAAAAGGATGAATCAAACAACGGCACCACCAGATCGATCAACGGCACCACCAATAATAGCTTCCTGAGGTCCAAACAAGCAAGATCCCCAAAAAATAAGATTAGGGTTTCACGAAACCCTAACCTTATATAGCAAAGAAACTAACAACAACACCTGTATGATCAACAATAACGCACTGGGAAGCGTTTAAGAGCAACAAAATCAAGAAACCTCAAAAAATGAATTAGGGTTTCAAGAAACCCAAATTAATTTTTTCGAGTAATCAATAAAATACCAAGAGAGAGCAAGATTAGTGATACAATCCAAGATCTGTACGCTCTGATACCATGTTAAAACATGAAAAAGAGATAGAGACACAGATCTTATCACCCAACCAGCCACCCCTTGGTGATTTATTAACAAGATTCAAGTTCAGAACAACAGATAAAGGATTAGTCCCCAAACGGGTGCTAATCAAACAATATAAGATAAATGGGTGAAAACGTCCCAACTAGGTTGATCCGTTTTCCTCACTACAGATTCACTCACCTCAATAATCTAATCTAAACGGTAAAGTAAAGATGAAGATCCTCCCATGGTAGAAGCCTCAAGGCTTAAAGAATAGAGAGCGTCTCACACTTGTGTGTGTGAGATGAAAGTGAATGAATGAGACACAAACCCTAGCTCAACTAGGTTAAGTAAACAAGCGCTCCACCAGATCCCAAATGGGCCTCAACGGTTGGCCCAACCTCAAAGCCCAAGAAGAGGAGAACCCAATTGCAACTTAGTCCTTGCAAAGATAGAAAAAACACACAAAAGGCACAATACAAAATAAAAGTATATAAAGGGAAGTTTGATAAAATTTAACAAGAAGGGATTGAGAGTAAATTGACGTTAATGGGAAATTGTGAAAGTCAAATAGTAGAAGATGAAAGGAGTTTTGAGAATTAGGATATTTAATGGTTGAAGAACTATTTGACGAATGGGGATGTGCTTTACATACGGAACCTATTATGCTCTTCTAGCACAAATGGAGGATGGTGGTTGGGAAGAAAGCTATAGATCCTCCCCCAAGAAGGTAAAACACTTTAGTATACGAGTAAGCTTTGGCTAACCAAAATTTAGTCATTTAAGATATACACTACAACTCGAGTAAGATTTGGCTAGCAAAAATTTAGTTATTTAAGATATACAGTACAAGTCTTGGTTACAACATATGGTGTTCATCTCACTAATAGTATCAAGTCCGTGTTATATCTTAGTTTAAAAGAAAAAAACATTATAATTATCTACATCGACCCGGCCCTGTGTCTTTTAAGTCTCCTATCACCCCTTCCATTTTTTTGAACAGCAAATGATATTTCAATCATCTCTTCCTAAATAGTTTTTGAGCGGGTTAGGAATGAAAGAAACGATAGATTGAAATGTTGGATACTTGGGTGATTGAAGACATATACAACTTAACATCTAATAATTACAAAACAATCGAATATTAAGTTTAAATGCTTATATATACATTGTATATACATGTATGCCGTATTTATATTCGAAGTGTAGAATTACATTGCAGGGGCTAACACACTAACATTTTCCTCCCTGGTTACTCTATACATAGAAATATGTACCTCTAGAGGGAAACCGATCCAACCTGGTACATACTGCATGGGCTATGATGGGATTGATTCATTCTAAACAGGTTTGTTCATTTAGTACTCGTATTACTTTTATCCTGCTTTTCTTCAATATCGGTACCATATCAACTCTCGTATTCACACATTAAACCACGGAACTAACTATCCACCCATCGCTAAACTGACCCGCACCATGACCCAACAAGATTATCCAACAGATTAAACTTATCAGGTGACGCAACTAGCTAGAATCATGAAATATTCAAAATAAGAACTTTTAAGAGTATCCCATAACAAACAAATTCTCTGTGTGTTTAAATTTTTTAATACATATCTTCAACTTACTGTACAGGAAGAGAGAGACCCAACGCCTTTACACCGAGCAGCCAAATTATTAATCAATTCTCAGATGAAAAATGGGGATTTTCCTCAACATGTAAGATAAGAACATATATACAAATAGAGAGAACAGATGGACAAAACCCTCTTTTTACATTCACCAAAATGACTGGCAATATAAAGGGTACAATACTAAGAAGTAATATTTTTCGGTATAGATGACGTGCTAACGAATTAAAAAGTTTTGTATCTGCTACCAAAATTTCCTAATTACTGGAAATTTCCTCATTGCAGGAAACAACTGGAGTTTTCAAGAAAATCTGTTTGTTGCATTTTCCCATGTATAGGAATATATACACATTATGGGCTCTTGCTGATTACCGTAAGAAGGCGCTACCTCAGCTCACGGGCATCTAACACTACCGTTGTGGCAAATAGATATAAGATACTCATGGTTGTTTAAGACATATAATTATAAAAATAGATCATTTGTGTTTTAGATAAACATTTGTAATGATCATTTCCAATAAGTTTATCAGCCGGTGCTTATGCCTCTATGGATGTTCATCATTCCATTCACTGGTATAAAACAAGTAAATTTTATACCAATACTTTTTCCCAAAGACTTTGTTTCGTAACTATTTGAAAAGTTTTAGTTGCAACGAGGAAAACACTTTCAAAAAGCTTTTTCAAATAGTGAAAAATCATTGATTGGTTTTCCATTGGGATGCTGATCTAACCAGCTAAAGTTTATTTAATGCCTGTTTATACAAGTTTTCGCGACTTGGCAACTACATTCTGAAAAGTCAAAGAAGAATAATGAGACCATAATATATCCTCGCATACACACACTACGTGTTTTCAAATTCTGTCACCTTAAACTGCGTATAAATTTACGTGAAGTTTTATTTTCTAGCTAGAGATTGATTGTATGGTCGTCTACTCGTCTTAACCTTAAAGCATGTCGTCAAGCAATAAAATATTGTTCTTATTCTTTCTGTCGTTAGCGAAAATCGTTCATTGTAAAGCATTGCTACGGCACAATAATTTTTTCGTAAGTTTTTTGGTTTGTTTATGGTGAAATTGTTATTTGACCATAAGGCATAAGTCTTTTGAAACTAACAGTGACCTATTTATCTAATTTTATAGGTGACGGAAGCATCATACATTCGTCTTTGTGAAACGAAAAACATATTAACTGTAAATGGACAGTTTCCGGGACCAACCTTAAATGTTCGTGAAGGAGATACGATTTATGTCAAGGTTCACAACAATTGAAGATACAACATCACCATTCACTAGTATATGTCTTTGTGGTTACAATTAATGTTGATAAGTTGACTTTGCTTCCCTCTTATTCTCTTGAAGATATTCAAATTTAGTTGTCAAATGATGTATTGACTGTATAGCATGTCTCTATCACTCTATAGCTTTAGCTGGCAGAGTTTCCGACATAGATTTTTATACGAGTTTTAAATCTCAGGCATGGGGTAAAGCAACCTAGGAACCCATGGTCAGATGGTCCGGAATACATCACACAATGTCCGATTCAACCGGGTGACTCATTCAACTATAAGATCATATTTTCTATGGAATTTGGGACAATCTGGTGGCATGCTCATAGCGACTGGTCTAGAGCCACGGTCCATGGTGCTATCGTTGTGAAACTCGGACACGGTAACAGCTACCCTTTCCCTTAACCCGATGATGAAGTTCCCATAATTTTTGGTAAGTAAACATATGTTACACAATCAATTGTGTTCATTAGATATGACTCACACGGAATTCGGTTTAGGTGAATGGTGGAAAGAAGATATAATGGAAGTGCTTAGAGAATTCGTTACATCTGGTGGTGCTCCTAGAGACTCTGATGCTTACACCATCAATGGTCAACCCGGCGACTTTTATCCTTGCTCGTGCGAAGGTTAGTTATGTAATTTCCGTTACTCAAAACTTGATTGTTTTATTAAGACGTTATTTGTAATGTTTGCTTATTTTTATAGATACCTTTAAGTTAAATGTCACATATGGGAGAAAATATCTTTTATGCATGGTAAATGCAGCGATGAATGAAATCCTCTTTTTTGCCATTGCAAATCATTTGTTAACGGTTGTGGGAGCCGATGGTAGCTACACGAAACTAGTAACAAAAGATTACGTAGTAATATCCCCGGGTCAAACTCTTGATTGATTGTTAGAAGCAAACCAAGTTGCACCACAAGGTCGTTACTACATGGCTGCTAGACCATATTCCACCGGTGTTGGCGTTTCTTTTGATAACTACACCACCAGTGGAATCCTCCAATACGATAGTTGTTCTACCACTAATCCTATACGCCCATCCTTGCCAGATTACAATGATTCCATTGCGGCTTTTAACTTTCTTGGTAGCCTTAAGAGCTCAGGCCCATTATTGTTCCCTTTGGGGGCTCACGATACACAAAGAGACTCTATACACAATATGAATGTACAATATAAATATAATTAAGAAGAACAGAATAACTATAAAGACTTGATCCTTTCTAAGGATTTCTAATATTGATAATGACTAGAACTACGTTTGATGAAGGTGTGTCTAACCCTTCTGCCTAAGGTTCCTTTTATACTACAAGGAAACCCTAATACAGCATTAAAGAAAACGTGTAAAACTGATATGCATATCCTTTCCTAACATATCTCATGCATATCCTAACAGAATATTAAGTAAATAATAAAGTTTGACTACGACTAGGACCAGGAGCAGGACTTGCTCCTACTACTACTAGGACCAGGAGGAACTACATACCTCCTAGTCTACCTATTACATATAATTATTACAATGGTCCTAACAATCCTCCCCTAAACTTGAATTTGACCTGTTGAGTTCAAGTTTCCTGGAAAACGTGCAAAGAAATCCCGAGGATTGTATCAGCAAAACAAATAGCAGTATCAACAAGATAAGAATCAGAGTAACCGCCGCAACATAAAACACTAGAAGCTTCTCCAAAGCGTGGAACAAATCAGCATCATGTTGAAACTTCTCAGCAACATGAGCAGATTTGATGAGCCTTTACCAAGTAGTTGCTCGCTCTTGGGCTAGCTAGTCATTCTGGTGGAATAAGCATCACCCTAGGAGACCAGAACCCAGCCCAACTCTTAGAACGTTAATCAATGGTGAGTGGGGGTACCCTGATGATTTTAGGCAAACCATCACAGCCGTCAACGGATTTGATACGTCTTTACCAGAAGCCGTACCCCTCTGGACTCGCCAACTCTTAGCAATGAAGCATCGGTGAGTTGAACACCCTATAGCTTTAAGCAAGCTATTACAGCTATCAACGGATTTGATAAGATCTTTACCAAGTGCCGTACCCCCTTGGATTAGCCACTTTTCAGTCCAAGACTATGGCAAGTGAAAACCATCCAGTTTTGGGTAACCTGGCAACCATCAACGGATTTGAGAATCGCACCAGGAGCCGTACCCTCAAGGTGAATAAACTTTTTCTTGTCGATTAGACATGGTAAGTTGAGAACCATTTGTTGTGTGGACCACGTCCAACGCCAAGTGAAACCAAGTACCAGGACAAGCTCGAATCAGTAACCAGAACGCACAATGTTAATCAGCCAAGGGATATTATTCACAAGTATAAAATATAAACTGTGTTAAAAGTATAAGCAGATATTATATAAAAAGTGTATATTTTTTTATTTTTTTTTATTTTTTTAATTTTTTAATTTTTTTTTTCTTTATTTTTTTCGTTTGTTTAACTATAAAGAATGAAGTTCACCAATCACTGTACATATTGGTGAAAAGAATGAAAATAAGAACAAATGAACAAAGATTACAAAGCATAAACACTTACAACCCAATCACCTCACATACCAGAAGCAGCCTTCTTATCTGCTAGCAACCGCGCCTGAATACCTTCTACCAATGCCGTGGCCATAGATGACTCATTTCCAGAAGGAGCAGTAGAAATTTGCAAGTGAGTCGCCAACATCGCCTCCATGGAAGAAATAGTCAAAGGATACTCCACATCCGTCAGCATAAACACCATATGACCAGATTCTAATTCCAACATATGAACACCACATCTAGCATATAGCTTCCAGCGCAGAATCTCCCATTGCATTTGATCCTTCCATATGCCCGAAACAGGAGCATTAGGAGGAGCATCCAACATCAGCTTGAGATCAGCCCAGATACACAGACCAGGCCATGAAGACACAGCCATTGGGTCAAACGGCATACTAGAATCAACAAGTCCATACAATGCCATAAGATCCATACGGTCTGCCCAAGACAATACACCCTGCAAACCCGTTGCCAAACGCACAGACCCATCACTCAAAGTAATCCGATGGGATACGCCACCAGGAAGTGTCGTAGAACGCTCAACCATATAACCAGTAATGTTCCCATTGCCTAAGGGTAAGTCAGAATTGCTGTCTGAAGCTGCATCAATTAAATTCTCAGGATCACGCTTCTCAAAAGGAACTGTCTTACCACGGCGAACACGACGAGCTTGTTTCTGGCGAAGGGAACATCTTGGTGTGGGATCAGTAGGTGTGGGTTCAACCTTTACCCTAACCTCAGCAGTAGCAGGGGAAGCAGTAGAAGTAGACTCATGAATGTGTCCACCCAATGGACCACTAGGAGGTGCATCAGAAGTAGGATTAGGTTGAGTTCCAGGAATTGGTGGTGAAGGAGATGGCACATCAGATGTAGTAGGTATGGTGGTGGTAACCGGTGTGGTTGTAGGAACATGTGTGGTGGTGGTAGTAACAGGTGTGGTGATAGAAGCATGCGTGGTAGTGGTAGCAGTAAAGATGGTGGTAGCAGGACCAGCAGTAGAACCCATAGGAGCAACCAAAGGTGAAGTAGAAGGACCAACAGAAGTAGCAACAAAACCAGAAGGACTAGCAGCAGAACCAGGAGTGGGTGTAGACGAAGGACCAGTAGAATCAGCAGGCGTAGAAGAAGTCATACCACGAGGATGGTAAATAAATCTTTCCGGAATAGGTTGACTCTGACGCTTAACCATCTTTTCATAAAGGGCCTTTAGCTCATCAAAAGTCAAAGCCCGCACCCGAGCCCAAGTCCAAGGAGCATTGAAATGAGCAGCAGATTGATATTTCACATAACGTTGCATCTGCTGGCGCTCCTTAGCCCGAGATAAAGGTCTGTTCCTTCTCTGTTTCTTAAGTTCTGCAGCAAGAGCCAACTGATGCTTACGCATCAATACCATAGCCCGCGGAATACAATTGTGTTCATCAACATCATCACCTAAAAGATCTTTAAACTGAGCATAATCCCGAGTGAGAACAGTCAACACTTGCATCCATTCACTATCACTCCAATGCATGGCATCATGCTGAATTTGTGCACGCCTGCGCTCTCGAAGATCTTCCTCAGCAGCCCTATCAGCTTCATTAATATCAGCTTGAACCCGACGAGCAGCCTCCTCACCAAGCCTTTCCTCTTCAATTTGGCCTTGCCCTTTCAAATCATGAGAGGGACCAGCATGAGAACCATCAGCAGGATCAGAATCACCACCCATAGAAGGGGGAATAACACCAGGAGAAGGAACATTGGAGGATGTTGGAGGAACCAGCAAATCCTCATAAATTTTATCAGCAAAGGCAGCCTTTGCCAATAATGTCAAGCCATCCTCAACATTCTCCGCACCCTCATTCTCATAATCTGAATGGACCACATGCTTCTTGCGACGCCGTTGTTGAGTTTCCAATGCCTTGATGCGATCAGCCAGAGGAAGAACAAACTCCCTTGTAAGCTTCCGATGTTGGTTTAAATCAGCTTCCAAACAAATCATCCGCTCATGGTACCTGCGCATAAGATCAAGCAAAGATATCAGTGTAGTAGGCTCCTCCGCCTGCCCACCAAGAGAACTTGGATCAGGGAAAGCATCACTGGAGCCCGAAGCAACATGTGGGTCAACCTGTGGAGTACTAGCATCAAACGGTTTATCAGTCGAGTGTGGGGCAGGACTAGGAGGTGGAGTCTCCACAAATGGAGACCTTTGTGGGACTGAAGAAGGACCAGCCTTGGAAGGAGATGGTTTTTCAACCACCACCTCTTCAACCAGCTCCTCCTCAACCACAGGAGTGGCACCAACAGTAGGAGCCTCCTCCTCCATGGGGTCATCATCAAGCACAACAAACTCAGGAGCCTCCTCCTCCTCACCCATAGGACCCTGAGCCAATCCCAACATGGCTTCAGTCAGGGGCCTCCATTCCCCAGTAAACCCATTGACCATATTGTAATACACTTTAGTTGTAAGTTTAGACGGCACATGCTCAGTCTTATCACGTGGAATGCAAACAAGGATTTGCTGAAGAAACCTAGGGTACATGAGAAACTTCTTTCTCGAACCAGCAGTAGACAAATTACTAACCATCCCCTCAAATAGATAATGAGAAAAATTAAACACTCTACCCTGGGCTAAGCAAATAAGACCAGTAGCCAAAGGAGTAGGGAAAGCATCCCAACTCCCAGACTTGGGACTCATACAATGGATTAAAAAGTGGACCAGAAGCTTCCATTGGGGGGAAAACCTATTTTTCTGGAAGTTAAACTTCCCCCCATGTTCATAACCTAAAGCAGCCATCCCCTCCAATACTTCCGAATTGGGGATGGATTCAACACCACCCTCATCCTGAAGATGAAGAGAAGAGCGAATAGAAGCCTTAGTCACCACATATGCACGTCCATCTATGGTAGCATGGAGTGCACGTGGGCGAACAGCCACATTCACAAGTTGAGCAGACGCCCAAAATTGTCTAATCACACTATCATATATGGTGGGACAGAAAGTAAATGCAAACCTTAGGTTGGATGCTTCAATGTAATCCAGGATGTCAGCAAAATGTTCACGATGGGGACCATCTCCCAGATAAGCAACTCGGTTGTGAGCAGGTTGGTAAGCAAGAGCAGCCATGGATCTTGAGTAATTGATGGAAGAAGGATTGTGATTAGGGTGAAGAGAGTAGAAGCGGTTTTGTGTGTATGTTAATTGTAATGAGTGAGTCAAGGGTGTATGTTGACCATATATAAAGAAAGTGGTAACTGTTCATTGACCCCTATTAATGGGGGGTTGCCCTTTCAAATTAAACCATAATTGCATAGTAACCACTTGCCCTTTTTAACATAATTACCAACTCCCAATTAACCATGCTAAATTTAAACTTGTAAATACCAGGATTGGGAGCGTTGACCAAAAGTCAAAGCACACAATTGTCAGACCAGGAGCAAAACATGATTAACAAGGACAAAAGAAATGAACAGTATGCCAGACCAGTACCAGGAGCCAAACACCACGTGACATGGAAGGATTTTAAACCACCAGAAGCCAACCAAGTAGAACTAGAAGCTGACCAAGGAGAACCAGAAGCTAGTCATGTAAGGCCATATCCACCAGAAGAGAGAAAAATCCTCCATCAGAAGCACCACACACCATCAGAACCAAGAAAGTATGTTGTTAAATTCTATCAATACGTTAGTCTGTCCTAATATGTACACAAAGCCTCCCCTTAGGCTTTGCCTCCCCTCAATCCTAGACCTCACGGATTGACCATCCCAATATGAACCACCAAGTGGTTAAAACGAGGACCATCAAAAGCTTTAGTCAGCAAATCAGCAACATTGTCATCCGTATGAACTTTAAGAACCTGTATCAGCTTCTTCTCATTGGCATCCCGTATAAAATGATGCCGAATCTCAATATGCTTCGTCCGCTGATGAAAAACAGGATTCTTTACAATGCAAATAGTGCTTTGATTGTCAATAAAAATTTTGGTATTCATAAAATTGAAACCATAATCCAACATCTGATTTTAGATCCACAAAACTTGTCCACAACAACTAGCAGCCGCAACGTATTCAGCTTCTGTTGAAGAAGTAGCTACGATTGTCTGTTTCTTGCATTGCCATGAAATAAGTCGACGACCCAAAAATTGACAACCACCAGTAGTAGACTTCCTATCATTATTAGCACCAGCAAAGTCACTATCACTATAGGCTTCTAGAACAAAAGGAGATTCTCTAGGATACCATAGACCCAATTTAGGTTGAGCCTTGATATACTTGAAAATCTTCTTCACTGCATTTAAGTTCGAAACCGTTGGAGTCACCTGGTGTCTAGAACAAGCACTTACTGCAAACATAATGTCTGGACGTGATGCAGTCAAATACATGAGGGAGCCAATCACAGACCTGTACATGTGAACATTGACCGGGGGGTCTGGCTCATTCTTAAGTTTGATTTTAGCAACTTCATAAGGAGTTGCTGCTGGTCTAAGAGGATCCATGTCAAACTTCTGAAGAATCTCATGGACATATTTATCTTGACTGATGAAAATCCCATCCGATTGTTGCTTGACCTGAAGACCAAGGAAGAATGACAGTTCTCCCATTGCACTCATCTGAAATTCGCCTTTCATCAAGTGTTCAAACTCATCACACCACTCCTTCCTTGTAGAACCAAAGATAATGTCGTCCACATAAACCTGAACAAGGATAATATCCTTGGAATTCCGCCGAAGAAATAGTGTTTTGTCAATAGTACCTCTTCGATAGCCATTCTTTAACAAGAAAGTTGAAAGACGCTCATACCAAGCTCTAGGAGCCTGATGTAACCCATAAAGAGCCTTGACCACCTTGTAGACTTTCTTGGGATGAAGTGGATCTACAAACCCCTTAGGTTGAGTAACATACACTTCCTCGTCAATTTTGCCATATAGAAATGCACTCTTGACATCCATCTGGAACACCGTAAAGCCAACATAAGAAGTAAAGGCCAAAAATAGACGAATAGCCTCGGTCCTTGCAACCGGTGCAAAGACTTCAGTATAGTCAATGCCCTCAATTTGAGTGTGTCCTTGTGCGACAAGCCTAGCTTTATTCCTTACGACAATTCCCCGTGCATCCTTCTTGTTCTTGAGAATCCATTTGGTATTGATAGCTGTCTTTCCATCTGGTAAGTCAACCAGAAACCAAACATTCTCAAACAAGAATTGCTGCATTTCCTCCTGCATAGCCTCCACCCAACTTTGATCCTCAAGAGCATGAGAAACAGACCTGGGTTCCACCTGAGAAAGAAAACAAGCAAACAAACAGTGTTGAAAGTCCGTATGATTATTACACTTTTGATCCTCAATATAGCCCACAAGAGCATGATGATCAGACGAGGCCTTCTGCTGCATTCTGCGTGTCTTGACAGTAGAACCAGGATCTCCAATAATTTGAGTGTGAGGATGATCTTTATGTGATTGCAAGACTGGATTGGAAGAAACCTCCACTTCTGGTGCCAAGTTATTGAGATCACCAACAAAGTCAGCATCATATGAAGCATTTTGGAAAATCCCATCTACCAGTTGTTTATGAATATCATCCAGCTTGGTAGAAGAATTCTTTTCATGGTTCCCCAAATCAGAAGGACTGGAGAAACGAGTATTGGAAGCATACTCACTAGCCGGAGTACCAGTAGGTGATAAGGTAACACTAGGAGCAGAAGCTGGAGTACCAGGAGCAACTTTGTCAGTAGGCTCAACCAAGGGAAACTCAAAACTACCTTGAGCAGCTGCTTTAGTAGCTTCTTGTTGTTGTTTGAGAAGAGTGTCAAGAGCTGCTTAGGAATCCTGTACATCCAATGGAGTTGCATCACTAGGAGGAGTAGAAGAAACTATGGTGGAATAGGATGGAACCACAAAGATGTCATTCTCATCATCTGAATCAGAAAGACTAGAAGGAACACCAGTACTAGAAGTTGCAAACACTTGTGGTCCTGCATCATGGTTAGTTTTGAAACAAAAATATCCTAACGAATCACTAAGATAATCAAGATTAAAATACCATTCTGGACCCTTGCCTTGGATGTTTGACTTCTCCTCAAAATACCTGAGATTAATAGTTTCAATGATCCGTTTGGCTTGAAGATTGTAGACACGATACGCCCGAGAATGAGCTTAATATCCCACAATGTATCCTTCATCTGCCTTGCCATCAAACTTCCCCAAATAGTCACTAGTATTCAGAATGGTGACTGGACACCCAAAAGGCTTCAAATGAGCAATATTTGGAACTTTGCCCGTGAGCAGCTCATAAGGAGTCTTCTTGTGAGGATTGGTAATTGAAACCCTATTCAAAACATAACTTGCAGTATTAACAGCTTCAGTCCAGAACATGGTTGGAAGCTTGGAATCAGCAAGCATAGTTCTTGCTGCTTCTATTAGTGTCCTGTTCTTTGTTTCTGCCACACCATTCTGTTGAGGAGTCCTAGCAGCACTATAATCTCTTTTGATGCCCTTAGCATTGCAAAGTGTGATGAGGTCTTTATTTTTAAACTCGGTTCCATTGTCGCAACGAATACCTTTAACTCTCTTAGACAACTGGTTCTCTATCAAGGTAAGAAAATCTCTAAGAATTGAGTAGGTCTCACTCTTGGCAGCCATGAAGAACACCCACGTAAACCTGCTATATCCATCAGTTACCACCAGACAGAATTGCTTGTGGTCAATGCTTCTAATGGAAGTAGGACCAAATAAATCCATGTGTAGTAGCTGCAATGGTTCAGTAATAAGACTAAAAGCAGTAATAGCCTTGAAGGATGCTTTGTGCTGTTTGCCTTTGCTGCAGGCAATACAATTTATATCATTTCGAAACGTCTTGGGAGGTAAACCCGAGACCATATTCAGATTTGCAAGTTTGTGAATGGTCTTGAAGTTCACATGCCCCATCCTTCGGTGCCATTTAGTGGCTTCATCTTCTGAGGCTTTTGCAACCAGACATGCTAGTTGACTAGTAGGGTTGACTTCATTCAACTTGATGCTATAGAGATTGTGTCTTCTAGGGATTCTGAGTAAAACTTGTGAGTCATCCGAAAGCTGAAAGTCTTTGGAGAGCACAAGTGCATCAGTATCGATGAAGAGAACAAACTGCTTCTTGTCACAGATCTGAGAGACCGATATCAAGTTGAAGTGTTGAAGTGCTTCCACATAGTAGACCTGCTCAAAATTTAGATTTGGAGTCTTTATCGTTCCTTTGCCAGTGATTCTGCCTTCACCCCCACCAAAATAGACCTTGCCTCCATGAAATGGTACAAAGTTAGAGCGAAGACTTTTATTGCCAGTCATGCTCCTGGAGCAACCACTATCAACAATGCCTAGACTAGGATCCTGGTATGGAGTAACCTACAACAACAAGATAATAAAAATGCAAAAGTTAGTGTCTTAAGGGGACCCAAACCTTTTCAGGTTTGAGCCTGCCTTGTGGATCTTAGATGAGTGCTAAGAAGATTGATGAGATCCACCGTTGTTCCTTGGTTGCCTATGCATCATATGGGTATTATTATTTGACCAAGAACAACCTGTTGAGGGCTTAACAGCAGTTCCCAAATTTCCCAAACCCAAATACGTGTGGTCCAAATTATGTGAATAGATTGGATGAAAATTTTGAAAATAATTACTGGTTGTTTGGAATCCACTATTTCTCCAATAATCAAAAGCTAAAGGAGAGGATACTCTAGAAGTATTAAACGTTGGTGCACAAGGATTAAGTCTTCTAGAAGCATATGAAGCAGCTCCTGGTGGACCAGGAGCAGGAAAAGCATGATTAACAGATGCATGTGTGTCATAATAATCACAATCTTTAATTAAATGAAAGGCACTGCCACAAACAAAACATGTTTTGAAAGACCTTTTATTAGAATGAGATTGTTTCATACTGCCTACTTTATTACACACATTTCTAGGAAAAACATTCTTCCTAGGACTCAATAAACTAGGACCAGACACACTTGACTTGACAGCAACTTTTTCTTCACACTTCCTAGCACCAGTAGCAGCATTTTCATTCAACTTGGAACTTGTAGGTCTTGACTCTTCACTTGAACCACTAGATGCAGAGTCACCGGCTTTGTTACTGAAAGTACATGAGACAAAGTCATTAGTATTAGTAGAACTTGTTGGGGACTCAAGCATCTGTGATCCATCCGAGTCATTATGCCATGTGGTGGGCATAAAAGTTCCAGTAAGAGGAGGAGGGACAGCATGCATTTCTGCTGCTGGTTTAAACCTATTGTAACTAGGTTTGCCCTCATCCTCTTTGTCGGCATCAAAGACACTTGAGAAAGATAAATCAAATACATCTTCTGAATCAATATATTTTTCAAATCCTAAGCCTCTTTTAGTTCTGCCAGACATGCTACTGTCAATTAATTTTGAAAGATTTTTAGGTGCCTTTTGCCATTTGTCAAATCTTAGCATTGTAGCATCTAATTTAGCTTGCATCTCCTCTTTTTCTTTGATACTAGCATCTCTTTCAGTTTCTGTATTTGTAGTGTTTTCTAAATCAATGCTTAGTATCCTGATTTTATCCTCATACGCACGTTGTGTATCTTGTAACCACCTCTTTTGTTGTTCCAATGTGTTTAATGAAGCCTTATAGGCTTGAACCTCTAAAAAATACTTATCATTTTGATCATTTACTTCATTAAATTGGGACAACAATTCTGAGTATTTATCATGACAACCAAGAGGACAATGTTGTACCTGAGGTGAGATGCCCATAAGAGCAAACTCGTCTGCTTCTTCTGCATCAGAGAGATTCCCAACAATCATTGCAAACACGTCAGTCAAGGATTCAGCTGATTCCAGAGTAGAAGCCTGATGATCATTCCAGTTGACCATAGAGTCAACAAATACCAATGCCTTCCTATCATCTTTTACCTCCTGAACCTTGAAAGCGGAGTACCTGCTCTTCTCCTGATCATTCTTGCTAGGGCACTCCCTTGCAAAGTGACCCTGTTGATGGCAGTTATAGCATCGTACCTTGCTTCTATCGAATCTTGCTGGCTCCTGAGGGTTGTAATTAAATTTCCTTCCTGCTTTCTTCTCAAACTTGTGAACCCTAAGAGTAAGCATGGCCATCTGCCATTTAAGATCCATCTCATCCAGGTCAAGTTTATCGACCTGTTTGAAGTCATCAAAAGCAAGTTGTTGTTCAGCATTAACATCAGCCACAAAAGAATGAAGAACAGCTTCTACCATACTACCAGACTTGGCAGTAGGATCAGGAGCAGAAGTATGCTGAACAGTATGCTGAGAGGAGACAGTATTGCTTGGGCTACTTGCATATGACATGGGACTAGATGCCATAGAACTCACAAAGGCTGAATTAGCAGGAGTGGGAAAAGAGTCACTTGAAAATCCTCTTACATGGGGTTCGAAAGTTCTGAGCCTATGAAACAGATCATCAAAAGTGAGATAGTCAAGCCCACCTTTGGCTTTGAGAGAGATCACCACCTGATTCCATGAGTAGGGTAAGGCTTTAAGAAACCTTGCATTAATGTCACCATCATCAGGCTATGACCGAAGTTGATTCAACTGGATCAATATCTTCTGGAACCTATCATACCCTTGATTTAGACCTTCAGTTTCTGATATTTTGAATTCTGTGAATTCATCTCTCAGCATGGACCTTCGCATTTTCTTTGACTCCTCATTCCCACCGAACCTTGCTTTTATTCGATTCCAGATCTCTCTGGCATCATCCAGATGGTAGAAGTCACCCATGTGATCTTCAGGAAGATATTGAAGCAAAATCGTTTTTGCTTTTACCTCCTTCTGAATAGCTATGATTTCCTCATGAGATTTAGGGTCAAGAAGGGTAATATTACCATTCTTGTCTCGTCCAGTAAGCTTCCTGCTGTTCCCATTCAGAATGATCTTCTAAAGATCTTGATCAGTGTTGGTGATCCACCATTCCATCTTCATTGCCCAGTTATCATATTCACCCTTCTTCAGAAGAGGGAATTTACCATTCGTGTTAGAGACTGTAGCCAGGATCTGCTGAGGTTGCACAATTTTAGGAGTGCTGTCTTCTCCTGTTTGAGTAGAAGTTGAGGCAGACATGATAAACAAAATGTCAGTAATAAGAAAACTTGATTCTTCTTGTATAGAGACCCTTCCAGGCTCTGATACCACTTGTTAGGTCTACTAGATGTAGATCTTGCAGCCTGTCAGGACCGGTGAATGAATTATGTAATCACAAGTCAAATCACAAAGAGACTCTATACAGAATATGAATGTAGAATATAAATATAATTAAGAAGAACAGAATAACTATAAAGACTTGATTCTTTCTAAGGATTTCTAATATTGATAATGACTAGAACTACGTTTGATGAAGGTGTGTCTAACCCTTCTGCCTAAGGTTCCTTTTATACTACAAGGAAACCCTAATACAGCATTAAAGAAAACGTGTAAAACTGATATGCATATCCTTTCCTAACATATCTCATGCATATCCTAACAGAATATTAAGTAAATAATAAAGTTTGACTACGACTAGGACCAGGAGCAGGACTTGCTCCTACTACTACTAGGACCAGGAGGAACTACATACCTCCTAGTCTACCTATTACATATAATTATTACAATGGTCCTAACACGGAACTGTAAAACCCGTATTTAAAAATCAGGATATTTAAATACGCAGTTTAATTTTAATAAACTATTTAAGTATTAATTATTAGACAAGAGATATAAACGCAGAAATTAAATACGCTATCCCAGTTTATTTAAATACTATAAATATTACAGTTTATTCAGATAATAAGTATTTAGTCTCAGAAAATATTACAGATGAATTATTAAGTTCAGAAATAAATAAGGATACGTTAACACTAATTACGCACTCAATTTTATTTAAATACTGCAGATAATTAATTATTCAGAAAATGATCAAACGTTTCAGAAACACGAGAAATATATTTACGTTTCAGAACGAGATTTTTAAGTACGAGCTTTACGTAAATAATTAAACGCGATTTAAAAAAAAAGGGAAAACTATATATATAAATTGAAAGAGGTGGTTTGTGTAGAGAAAAAGAAAAAGGAAATTTGGGCCAGCCCATTAGCTCAAACAAAAAAAAGGGAACGGGGGTTTCCCCTTTACATATTCAGCGAACAAAAAAAAATAACAAAGAATAGGGTTTTGTTTCTGCCGACACAAGAGACAAAAAAAAGAAAAAGAAGGAAGAGCCGCCGGCCGGAAAAACAAAGAAGGATGACGGATTGATTTTGGTTTGTAAATTCGTGTGTTTATCGAGTATCCCAAATCACATAAAAGGTAATCCCAATCACACTTTTCCTTCTTTCTGTTTGTTTTTTTTTCACGATCCATCAGGGGTGTCGGATTGATTCTATTTTCACACAGAAACCGAGATTAAGGAGTCTCGGTGGGGTCTATCAGTCGGCCTGCCAAGCCCATGAGGGTCTCGGTGACCCTTTCTGTCGGCCGCGAGTGACCACAACCCCATAGTGGGGCGATTCGGACCAGCAGTAACAAACCGAGAGTTAAAAACTCTCGGTGGTGGTGGTTATTGGAGACCAACCGCGACCCACAGGGGTGCGCTGGTGATTCCTATGGTCGGCAGCAAAAAGGGAAACCCCATCAGGGGTGTTGTTAATGAAACAGTGGTAAAAGAACAGCAGTGGGGGCTTTTGGAATTACCAGGCTAAAAGGGGGCGTTTGGGTATGCCAGTAATGAAAGCAGTGGGAACCACTGCATAAGCAGTGGGAACCACTGCACAGGCAGTGGGAAATGTTAACAGACAGTGGGAACTCGACCAGCAGGGGGAAATGATAATGAAAGCAGTGGGAACATTATAATAGCAGTGGGAACAATATAATAACAGTGGGAAATAAACAAAAACAGTGGGAAGCATGGGAGTAATTAAACTAATTAATCATTTTTTTTTAAAATGAGTTTTATTAATCAATCAATTATATTGTATGATTTATTTAATTTAATTTAATTAATTCTCGCTTGATCGTTTATCTTATTAAAAACATACGATTTGTTAATGAGTTAATTTTAAAGATATTAAATTTGTAAATATTTCTAAATCAGGAAACTTTCTATGTATGACAGGTTACTATTTTTAGTAAGATCGTAAACATTAGAAATACATATCATACGGTAATCAGAATTATAAGAATACACTTATCAGAAATAATACAGAACATTCAGATTTATCAGATTATATAGTATTATAATACAAAGACAATTTTGAATCAAACTAAGAACATATAAGAATCAGTAACAGCAAACAGTTAACAGACGACTTATTTTCCGTCCATTATTTATGTAGTATCCGTGAAGTCAGAGTCGATCCTTCAGCTTTCATTCTTATTTCATTACTGGACACGAGGTACGGATTTCCGTCCTATCAGTAAGGACTTCCTTTCCTATGCATGATTAGGATTCCCCGTCTGCAGCCAAATGTCTTCCCCAGTATATGTTTAAGTTATCAGTAATCATATTAATAACTAAATAAATTGCCTGAGCATTATATACAAGCACGACCAGTTTATGTACTAGTTACGGAGGTACCGTAACCACGGCACTAGAGGCACCGGTGTCGTGACTCACATGCAGGAGAGTGATATCCTGCATCGTCCCACTCAGATTAGCTTGGCCATTTTATCAGTATTATTAGTGGGGCGTATGGATGCATCCTAGGCTACAGTTTACAGTTTAGTAGGTGAATGTGGTGTGTGCTCTACATCCTTCACATTGGAGCTGATCCCTCCACCCAGCACAGTTATTTAGAGGTCACCCCTCTACAGCATAACGAGGTCACCCCTCTATGTATTCATGCAGTAGTTGTTACAGCACATGACTTATATAAGCTCTTGGCAATTAAAATACAGTAAATGCATGTTTTCAGATTTATCAGATAACGATTCAACTTTATTATTTACAAATCAGATTTTACAGATTATTTACAGATTTCCGCTACAACTTTACTTATTAGTCTTACAGCTTCAGTATTTATCATCTACTTCATTTCAGAAATTCCTTATCATGCTACATATCCGTTCACTGAGCGTTATGCTCAGCCGTAGTTCCTTTCATGTTCTAACGGCAGGTACACCGGGGTGCATTTAGGATTCCAAGAGCATGTGCATTTGGATGGAAGCTATCCAGACTTCTTACTTTATGCATTTGTTACAGTATTCCGCTTATTTGGACATTGTTTAGTCCTTTCATTCAGTATTTTATTTTTTTCATGTTTTGGGCTTATGTTTGGATTGCCGATGTTTGATTCTGGTATTTCCTTTATGGCCAGTTAATGTTTTAAGACATTTACCTTATGCTTTGATGAAACGCCATAAATACACGTAACGGTCCACTCACCCAAGTGGGGTGTTACAGGAACATTGTTCTTGTTCTGATAAATGGATGGGCTACAATTAGGTTTAAAGCTTCTAACCCTGGTAAGATACATGTTCTACAACTACAACTTGCATTTTAATATAATCACTTGTATAACAATTAACGCAAGTCTCTCTTATAAACTATAATATAGGTGCATGGTTTATGCATTGTCATCTAGAACGGCACCTTACATGGGGAATGGATACAGTATTTATCGTTAAGGATGGTAATGGAACTCAAGAACGCATGCTACCACCATCCCAACACATGATGAAATGTTAATTTCGTCTCGATTTTTATAGTTTATTCATGCTTAAGAAAAAGACTCGCATCATGAGATATTTTCTTTTGGAATTAATTATTAACGAATAAAAATGTAACGGGACCTTCTAAGTTTTATGTGATATATAGTGCGCCTCTCTCTTTGTTTTGTTTGGTATGTGATCAATTGAATCATCTTAATATTTTTTTGTGTTACGAGACTTTCGGAACCCATGCGTTGCACTAAGAGGGCTTGGTATTGCTCTTCTTGTGTTTACTTATTGTTTATTATTTGTCGTTAGATTGAAATTAACATGGCGGGTTCATTGGTGTTCATGTCTTATTGGATAATTTATTTATAATGTTCTTGATTATATTCTTTGATGATCTTAATATTAAACAAATTGCAATATTCAGAATTGTAACAGCATAAGGCGTAGTGGAGCTTTTCACTTTGGCCCACTACTGTCATATCAGCGTCACGTCATACGAAAACAACTCAAAAAATTACACTTTCACTCATGACATTTCTCTCATCTCTCCACTTTGGCCTCACCACTAATTTGATCTTTTTCTTTTTCATTTTTCAAACAAATTAAAATTCGTTTCATAAAATTAAAATACAAATACATAATAAAAAATACACTGCGATAATAAAAATACAATCCAAGACTAAGAACTTTTATAAAAGTTACAAAAATTAGTAAACTTTAACCAAAAAATGTTAAACAAAATAATATAAAGGTAAAAATTATAAATATGTATTTAAAAAAACAAACCACACCAATGCCTTATCTTCTTCTTCTTTACTTTGTTGAACACATAAATGTTCGTCTAGTTTGGCTTTTGTATTTTTTTTAATATATAGTTTTTGAAATTAATATTGCTTAAAGCTTTTAGTATACTGTTTTTAGTTTTATCGAAGGTTTATAAAGAAGCAATATTATTTTCCGTGTGCATTTTGAAGTTTATTTCTAGCATAAGAGATAAAAAAAATTGCATGCATTACAAAGAGTATCATGTATAAACTCCTTTTTTTTGGTAAAGGGTTTCCCCGGTAAATAGATTAACCAAAACAACAGTGAAGTACAAATGGAATGTGGCTAAGGTACCACATTAACCTCAAGCTAAACAGCTTGATAAACATCTAGATCTAGTGCTTATGACAAGCCATAAACACTTACAAAACACCTAGCACAAAACGAAATGAATCAAACTAACTAACAGCTGCCGTGAAGGAATTTCCACCTGCATTTGTTTCAGAGAATAAATTAGTTGTTTCATCATACACCATTTCAACCTCGTCATCTTCATCATCGTGATCCAACACAGAGTAAGAATTTGATGTAGATAGCCCAACACCTGATGATGACTTATCAATAGACTTCAACTTGGCCAAAGAAACAGTTTTCGCATTAGTCACTCCCTTCGTCGGGTTACTAATTGTAGCTTTAGGAACAAATTTGACATTCGGCTGAACCGATGGACCAGTAAACTTACCACCCTTTATAAATTTCGTCATTTTTTTTCTTTGTTTTGGTGACCATTTGGAAACCATCATTAGAAGTAGATGGACCAGTACTAGCAGGAAGAACTATAGGAGAGACAACCACCTTCTTAGAGCATTGATCAAGAGAGTGACCAAAAGTCTTACACTCAACACATCTAGGAGGTCTCCATTCATATTCAATACGGATAGTTTCCTTTGTAAAACCTTACCCCGAAAGAGAAGGGACACCAATGGTAACAACATCCACAAAATCAGCCTCAGCATTAACCTCAATTAAGCATCTGGCAAAACTACTCCGCCCCCATGACTCCTTACACATAGTGCTAGTGTAGGAATCTAGCATCACAGGTTTTCCAATGAAAGAAGCAATCAAACTAATTCCATCTTCTTCAAAGACTTGAATAGACACATCATGTAATTTTACCCAAACAGGAATACGAGTCAACTCTTCCTTAATCAACCTAGTATCCAGCGACCATTTTTTAAGAATGATCGGAGAATTACGAATCAGCCACGGGCCCTCTTCTAAAACAGCTTCCAAACCAGCAGGTGACTTAAATTTGAAAAAGAAAAAACACTTAGAGTTCATCATGATCCGTGTCAACCCATGTTTCACCCAGTTGTTCCTAACAAAATAATCCACTACCGGGAACGTCATTCTCTTTCCAATAAAGTAACCATAAAGAGTATGTTCAAGACGATGACTGACCTTCTGAACCACTTTACAAGGAATAGAGACGTTAACACCTTCAAAACATCTTCTGACACCAATTGATGAAAAATACCATTATCAGCGACCTGCTCCTTATCATTTGCGCTAGTACTACAAATATAAGCAAGCGTATCCATTTTTTTAGAAAAATCAGCGGTAATATCCTCAATCGACTGTACATAATCATTACTTGCATCATTCGAATCACCCGCCTTGATCATCAACTCAGCTTCATACGCACACAAACAAAAATATATCTCCTTCAATCGTTCACTGGAAATCAACGAACAGACAACAAATTTCATCAACTCTAAATTGTGCTTGAGCTCATGAATTTTAGCCACCGTATGCAGTGGCATCTCAAAAACCTGACCAATCAAATCAATCGTACAAGGCTGCATATTACTAAGTAATAAAGCCTTTTCTCTCGGATCCATCTTATCCCTACTAATCACATCCACCTTGTTATTCAATCGATCACCATTAGAAACAGCAACCGAACTAAGGTTTGAGAAAGCATTAGTCGAATCATTGGATGCGCTAGGGTTTGAGGAGACCCTAGAATGAACAGTCCCCTCCTTCGCAAGCAAGACAGCCCCATAAGACTCCATGCAGCCTAGTAAATAAGAAACCCTAAATCAAACACAACCACGAAACCCTAAAAAAACCCTAATAAAAAAACGAGCAGCCCATTAAACACGATCACCAGCAACGAGACCAACGTCTATCTCAAATCGATGTATATATAACCTAAAACCGACAGATGGGAAAAAAAGAAACAAAAAAAAGACGACGACACAGTGAAACAAACCTAACGACAAAACTAATGGACGAATAACCAGATAATCAAATAAAAAACGTGTTAAACCAAAACCTAATCACAGATTAGATGAAAGAACACGAGTGTTATAAGATATCTAGATCAAACGAGCCAAAAAATTGAATCGCAAGTTGTTTTTTTTGTTTTTTCTTGATCACCTTATAGAAGTGAAATATGAAAGCAAAGCAATACAAAGCCTAAAATAGTAACGTTGGTAAATCTTTTTTTCTTTTAACATTAAGGTTTTACCACTAACGATCCAATGATGTAAGAAATGGATTTATGACAGGAAAGACAAAGCATGTATTTGAATACACTTTGTTTTTAATAAATTTTAAGAAACGGATATAAATGAATAAAAGTTTTTTTTTGATATTTCAACATACTACAAATATGTCAAATATATTTTTCTTTTAACATTAAGGTCATATGGAATATTGTTTGAGCTAGTGACCCACTTATTTGGATTCAACTTTCAGCCCACCTAAAAAAAAGAAGGCACATGCTACTTGAGGTGTAACCGAACACGACTCCATGAAATTTTTATAATAGGGTAAAATGCAACAGAACCCTAATCCTTATAACATTTATTCTTCATACACAACCACACATTTATCATCTAAGTTTTCACAAAAAAAAAAATTTCTTTCGTTAATCTCTTATCACAACACAAAACGTAATATTTCCAACATTAGCAAATTCGCCTGCTTCTTTAATCCAGATCATATCATCACTTCCAACTTCTTACCACACCATATTGATGATTGTGACAATCTAAAGGAATGTATATTTATTTACAGGATGGTTTGTGATGTAACTGTTGTTCTTTTGTATTCTTTTTAGACTGTAACAATATGTATGTCACTTAGCATACCCATGATATTCTTTTATTCTATGTCAGTAATTGAGATAATAATTACTTTTGATGAAGAACAATTGAATCATATAACACTGAAATCAAGCAAACATAATTACTCCCCATACGATATAGGGACTGAATCTTTATATATAATAGATAATGTCATAACTCTTCCTTCCTTCTTTTTTTAACGACGAAATTTTATAAAAAACTAGAAGAAGCTGAAAAGATTACATAGAAGTAATAAAAACTAGAGGAGGTTGAATCCAACTAACTCAATGAAATTTATACTTAAGATTTCTAGAAGAAATCCAAAGAAAGGATTGAGACACAATATAATCCCATAAAACCGTCTTTTTATAAGAGGGAGCCGATAAGACCAACCAATTACAAAAGTTCTAAATGGTCCACAAAATATTCCCTCAAAATCCTTCTAGAAAGAGCTTCTCCTTAGACGAAAGATGTAAGCAATCAAGCTATGAATTCCGATCTAAAAAATCAGAACAAATAGGAATGTCTAGACTCCACCAACGAGCCAAAAACGCCCACAAATCCTTGGTCATCTTAAAGAAAATACGGTTAACGGTTTCAACATCTTCACCACAAATAAGACACAAAGTTGAGTCGACGTTGATTCGTATCCTTTCCAAATTCATGCTAGAGGGAAGTTTATTAAGAACCAATCTCCACAAGAATATGACAACTTTGATGGGTACACAACAATTCCAACGAATAGCATTAGAATCGACAACTGAGGTGTCAGCGTCAATAAAAGTACGAACATAAGCAACCATAAAATCAATAATAGTGTTATGCGACCACTCCCATGTATCCTTTTGATCAGAAAAACAACATCCCCAATAGAAGACCGATCATGATTATTTAACCGATTCGACATCATGCTCCCTTTATCAAAGTCTAACATATATATGTGTGGGTAAAGAGTTTTGAGGAGACTGATTCCATGCTTAGAGTCATTCTAAAATATAGTAAGAGCACCATTCCCAATCTTATTAGTACACAAAGCAAGGAGGTCTAGGCCATTCTGTTTAAGACGCATTACTGAGGACAAAATAGCACCCCGTGTAGTATGATAAAAAACACAATCATCACTGATACCACCATTTATTTCGTACAAACTTTTTATGACTTATCCCTAAAAATCATTAAATTGACAACGTAACCTCGGTATCCACTTAAAAGGAAGCCCCGAGTTTAAAGCATAGATTTTTCTGACACCTAAACCACCCAAATTCTTCCTCGCTAAACATTTTTTCCATTTCACCCAAGTTATCTTATCCTCACCCTCATCACCACCAATAAAGAAGTTATTTCGCATAATCTCCAACTTCTTTTGAATTGTCACGTGCATCTACCTAGGCATGTAATAAGTAGGAAGATTACCTAGCACATACTTAATCAAAGATAAACGATCTCTAACAAATTGCATCCAAAACGAATACTAAGGTATTTTAAAGGAAACTTAGTCACTCCACATCCAGCGGACTTTGCCATGTCAGTAGCGACCTCATTGGAAACAGAAACACCAGTAATGTTACTTTTATGAACATTTATTTTGAGCCACGACACTAATATAAGCATCGAAGCATGCAAAGTTGTGATAACCTGAAACCGAGGTCAATGCCTAATCTTATTTTACGACTATTTTTGAAATTTTTGATGAGCTTGAATGATTTTTGTTTTTGAAGGTTTAAGTTTAAACCGGTGTTAGAAGACTTATATTTTATCTTTAATTAGTATAAGGAGTATTAGCAAGCGTGATGTCGATGGATGCCCAATATTTTACGTTTTATTGTCGGTTGTTCGATTTTGTCGTTTTCAATGTTTTCTTCTAATGACGTGTTAAGTCGAGTCGAGAGACGATATTATTATATTTGAGATATGTTTTAACTTTTGAAAAGTATTTTTATGAAACCCGAGTCTCGTAAATATTTTCAAAATTAACTAATAGTCATTTTCTGCTTTTTAGCTAACTATTTTCATTTTGGACCAAAACTATACCAAATTGGCAAAACTAGCCCTTGGACCACCATATAATAGGCCATTTTTCACCAAATTTTCTCATATCAATATAGTTAACAAAAAAACCATCACCCTCCTCCTCTTTCGTTTTTTAGCCGTCACCTAAACCACCACCTAAACACAATTTTCATTCAAAATTTACTTTGATCTAAGATAAAATAAAACAAGACCCTATCTTAGAATTTGAAGGAGATTCTATTGATACTAATTTTAGCAACATGCATGAAATTTGAATTTTTGGTTAAGAATTAGGGTTGGTAGGTTAGATGGATGATCATGCATGTGTTATTTGATGATGATCAAGTGATGATCATGTTGTTTTTATAAAAAAACTTGTTTTTGATTTTTGGGTTTTTGATTTGAAGATTGATATAAGTGTTAGGGTTAGGATATGTTCTTATTAGGGGATTAGGATGATGATAAAAGTGGTTGAATTTGATCAAAATATGATTTCATGTAAGATTTTAAAGGGTAATTTAGGGTAGTGGTTAAAAGGCTGTTTTTGGATGCCTTATGTTTTGAAAATGGATAAACTAATTAGATAAAGTTATGGATATTTTGGTTATCTCATTTTGGCGTAAAGTAGAGCTTCTAACTCCAAACGAGCGAGAAGTTATGATAGTTTGATTATTCGTGTACTGGGAGACGAGTACCGGTACAATATGTAGTTGTTGTCGATATTTGGATCGAATCTCGGGGACTATAGAATGAGTTTTGAAATGATTCAAGGACTGATATAAAAGTGTAAACCCTAGATTGTGAGTCTATATTCAAACCTAAATGTCTGTTTTGTAAATGGAGTCGTTTATAGAAGTTAAAAGGGTTGTATGAGTCGATGACGTGAAACTGTCCGGTTTTTGTGAAACAAAGATGTGTCGGGCAGGGGGTCTTAGAAGTAAAATCATTTGATAAACTTTTTGGAGGACTTTCTATAGATAGTAAGTGACTTCCTCGAGTCGTTTCATAAATGTTTGACCTGTTTTAATGGGGTAAATGAACTAGTACATATGGTATGTGCCGACAGATTTTTATCTAAAGAATATAGTAATAAAGTAAATGTGTAGAAGAGTATAATCGTATCACTTGTATCATTTTCTTAGGAGTTTGTCGTGATTTTATGACTTTTAGTTTGATTTTCTTATGTATGGTTTATTACTCGAGTCTATTATTAATGAACACGCCTTGTTTGATAGGTTGCGGTTCTCGTGTTTAAAGGGCATCACTTATCATCGACGATCATCTCGCTAGGTCTCTTATACTAAGGTGAGTTTTTAGCCTCGCTTTTAATGCTAGCTACCAAATGTTTTAATACCCGCGAGGGGGATACATGCTATTCGAAAATAAATGAACATAATTCATGATTAATTGTTTGGACCCGAATGTTGCCTATGTTGCCTTGAATTGGGAAAAGCCGCTTATTCAAATGATAGTACTATTTGGCTAACCACCCTATCTGAGACCAAGGCATTACGTTGAGTAACCTCTGGGAAACATAATTTACGAGAATGAGATTTGGGTATATATCTAGCAACTAATACCCTAGAAGGGAAATGGTTTTATCTAGTCATGCTGGCATGTGGCGTGGGTGACTAATTGGTTAAGGGGTCGGTGTCATGAGCTTAAATACAATTGTATAGCTTCGGCTATAAGATGAGTTTCCTTGATATAGATTGTGTGCACGACAATTCTATAAAATGATTATGATTGATTTTCTTCTTGTGTTCAAATGTGATTTGTTAAACCGATTGACTCGCTCAACATTGTTGTTGACTCGTTTAAGCATGTGTTTCAGGTAATCGAAGGTGACTGATGGCGGAGCATTGCTGTAGATGTTGTGGGTTGGCTTTTGAAGTGTTATGGTCTAAAAAAATTTCTATCCTTTTAGTGTTGAATAATTTGTCTAATGTTTATGTACTGTACTAAAACATGTTGGTTTGATGGTCGAGATCCGTGGGGAGTAAATGCTTTACTCTGGTGTTGTTTTAGTACATTATGGGATGAAAATTATATTTTAGACAATGTGTGAAATTTTATTTATATTCTATGTGCAAACGCCTCTTTTGAGTCGTTTGATATACCTTGTGTGATGATACTTGTGTTTAGAAACCAATTTTGTATTTCCACTCCGTAATATGAATTGGTGTGTTATGTGGAAACCTTGGTTTTTGGATCTTTTAAGCAACTAGGAATGATCATTGTTCATATGATTAGATAATCAAAGCAGAATTAGAACAACAACCATTAACAAGGTGTTTAGGCACGAATAACATGAATTAAAACAAAAGGGATTGCTCATTATATTAATAAAGAACAACCACTAAACGTGTATACATTGAATCCCACATCTAGTGCACACACGCTTTAGGTTTACATTGTGAAAGAATTGATGAATAAAACCTAAGACCCTTGGTTCCTTTTATAGTTTAAGGATTAGGGTTTACAAGAGATAATAATGAATAAAAAAGTAAATCTTCTATTTAAATAAACTTATGCAGAATATATCTTGCATGTTTATCTAAATAGAAGCTTCCATAAGCTTCTTTGTCTACGTTTTGTCAATGCTTGAATTGCATGTGACAATGCTTGAATTGCACATGACAATGCTTGAGCCATCAACGCTGGATTTGTTCTTGTCAACGCCTAAATTGCTCTTGACAACGCTTAGACAATATCTTCATGTTTTCTTTGTTTTTGAGTTTCTACCATATCAACTTTTTGACCCAACAATCTTCCCCTAGTTGATGGTGGCAAAACTCTATGTGTATCTCTTGTAAGTTGTGCATGATCTTCAAATTGCTTCCCCTCAAGTGTAGCATGTATTTCTTCCCCTTTTTGTCACATCAACAAGGAAGTAAACAATGTATGAAATGTTGAAGATTCTCCAAAAGTAGCTCTGTGTAATGATCTTGAAGAAAAATAAGTACAATAATTTTGATGTAGAAGCAGAATAACCCAAACTTTGTATTTCTTTCACCCAATTGCTCACTAGTTGATAAACTCTTCCCATAGTTGTCGAAACGACTAGAGAAAAATACAACTCTTTCACTGCAAAAGGGGGCTCAGTTTATTGGTAAGAACGGGAACTAAAATCAACAAAAACCGCACAACTATAAGCCAATTGTTAACTATAACAATATATTTAGATCCAATGATAAAGGTGTATTGCTCACCCATCAGTTTGTGTTACATACGGTACTGGTAACCTCCACAACTATGAGCCACCTGTTAGCTATAACAATATATTTAGTCAAAATGACAAGGTGTATTGCTCACCAACAGTTTTTGGTACATGGGAACTGGTAACCTTCACGACTATGAGCCAGTCGTACGCTGTAACAATATATTTAGTACATAGACAAGGTGTATTGCTCACCTATATAAGAAAAACAAATTTGTGAAAACTAACTTCAACATCAAACTTACCATAAGAAATCTTCCCCTTAATCATATACTTCTTTATGAAAAATATCCGAGCCATAAATATCAATTTGATATTCTATATAGAAACAGAGATCTCATGTACCTTCGTGTGTAAATTCCTCCTTTTTGTGTGCTTAAAACGTACCAATTTTCTCAAACAGCAGCTATTCTTTTGTTATCCGAGAACCTTCTTTGTCCAATATCTTTAATCAGATGCATTGTCAGATATCGGACAACACCTATCAACGCTTGAGCAAGCGTTTCTCGGACAACTCATGTCAACGCTCTCTTCTGTCAGCGTTCACTTATTTCTTGTCAGCGTCAAAATTACAAACGTCAGCGTCCATCAAACACTAAAACCCCTGACCTGGTAAAATCGTAGACCATATGAGGATATATTATACGTCCTTGGCAGTAAGTACATAAAATCATTTTGTCTTCATACGGCCTCTTTTTCTTTTTGCTTTATAACTTGAACATGCAGCTTTAAATAAATGAATTGTATCATAGGACAACATGATCTGCTATACTCGTAACTTTTGTCCTTTAATCATGGGCCATTCTGTGCAGCTTCATACGAATCAAACATGTATCTTTCGTCCGCATATATGCACGTCTGTTTCTAAGTATATATCCACGATTTATTCCAAGAAATCAGGGATACCAAGATATTTGGAAAATAATCCATAAAAATAGCAAATATCTTCATACCTTTTAAAAACCACTGAATATTTGTGAAGACCAAATCCCACATCTGATAAAATCGTGGTCTGCAAACTTTGTATCAATCTTGCTGTTTACACATGATACTTTTCTACGTCACATCTATACCAGCCTAAAAATACGTCCAAAACCAATATCAAGTGAAGTATCATGTATTTTCCACAAATATCTCCATATATCATGCAAGAATCTTTGACTCCACCTTTTGTAGCTGCTTCAGATCAGTTAGCTGTTGTAATATAATCCATCAACGCCTCTTGTTGTTATCTTTTACAAACCAGCAGCAACTATATCCAATGCTATAATAGACGTCATCAAGATCTCTTGATATTTGTACGAACCAATTTTGGACCAGCAACAATAATATAATGAATCGAACATAAAGATTCATCATGTGATAGCCAATATAATATTCCAATAATTACCGTATGAATCACAAAAGAATATCACATGCACTTTTTCATGTGAATAAACAAACCCCATTAAACGAATGCTAGCTACTCACGTCCCTTTTTTTTTATTTTGATAACAATCGTGTGAACACACTATCATGTGTACATATCACTTTTGTTCTTGGGACCACACAAACGAGTAGCATCACACAGGATTTCGTTCTTTTCCTTAGACCAGTTGCTATCCCAAATCAGAACTGTCAATATGACGTTGGTACGAACCATCCTTTTCACAGACCTGCTGCTATGCGATATAAACCCTAGAACATGACAATTTTAAATCGAAACCTTAACTAGGGTTATGAGAAAACCAACCTAGGGTCTGAGTATTATGTACCATCACGCTTTATAACAGCCACAACCTTCTCCTTTTTCTGTTGATCTAGGTTTGTGTAACCCTAGTTCATGATTTCATGTGAAAAAGCAAAAACATCAATACCTTAAACAGTGAACTTCGACCTTGAATAACTTCTTCATTACGGCTCAGATCGAAAATCCCTTCGGTGAGATTCAAGACACATGTGCCAAGAATCTACAGTTCAAAAATCACGAAGATCCAACGGTTAATGAAGGAGAGATCGTGTTTTGAACATGGCTGTTTACAGAAAACTGCATACCTCCTACTGCCGACTTTGACGCTTAATAACTTTTTCCTGGGGATAAAACTCGACAATCCCTCTGGTGGATATCTAGATATATGTGTGTAGAACACACACACAAAATTTCGTGGCGATCCAACGGTTCAAAATAAAGTTATGCCCTTCTGAATACTGCTGCGCTCACAAAAACGTCCAGAAAAACCCTAGACGGATTTTTCTTTCTTCACCATACACGAACACCTTGTTGGTCCTAGCATCACGAGCCACGAGGCTCTGATACCAATTGTGGAAACCTTGGTTTCCGGATCTTTTAAGCAACTAGGAATGATCATTGTTCATATGATTAGATAATCAAAGCGGAATTGGAACAACAACCATGAACAAGGTGTTTAGGCACGAATAACATGAATTAAAACAAAAGGGATTGCTCATTATATTAATAACGAACAACCACTAGACGTGTATACATTGAATCCCACATCTAGTGCGCACACGCTTTAGGTTTACATTGTGAAAGAATTGATGAATAAAACCTAAGACCCTTGTTCCTTTTATAGTGTAAGGATTAGGGTTTACAAGAGATAATAATGAATAAACAAGTAAATCTTCTATTTAAACAAACTTATGTAGAATATATCTTGCATGTTTATCTAAATAGAAGCTTCCATAAGCTTCTTTGTCTACGTTTTGTCAATGCTTGAATTGCATGTGACAATGCTTGAATTGCACATGACAATGCTTGAGCCATCAACGCTGGATTTGTTCTTGTCAACGCCTAAATTGCTCTTGACAACGCTTAGACAATATCTTCATGTTTTCTTCGTTTTTGAGTTTCTGCCACATCAACTTTTTGACCCAACATGTTAAAAATTGGTAATCAGAGCTACAAGTTATAGAGAACTAGGTCGATTTTGAAAATTGTCCAAAACAATAACTTTGGTGTCGAAAGTACTTATTTTTCAAAAGCACACAACTTCTCTGCAACGCTCCGGTAAGATCGCTTTTAGTTTTGTTTTGTATTATAGATGTACCCATCAGAAATTAAATGAATTCTCGAGTAATTATTATGTAAATACTACGATATTGTATTGATGTTATTGAAAGTGCGTTGAGTGCTTGTCATTATCATATTTTATTTTTGCGAGCATTGTATAAACATCATTTGTATTGCATTGTATACCAAGGGTTACGTATAACATTTGCAACGCATGAGATTGCACTTATAATTTTTAACAATGACCTTAAGTATCCTTGAACCCCTACAATTATAGAAAAATGGTTGATATACCATGTGATGATGATTGGATTGAGATGAATGATATAGTAGGAGATAGGGAAGTAGATAATTTTGGTGCTAGTGATGATGAGGAGCCTTATAAATATCTGGATGATAGGATTGCTCCTGATGCAGTAGGATAGACTGAGCCTGAAGTGATTCAAGGTAGTTATGTGTCGCGAGCTAATGTGGTGCCACCGACTGTTCAAAGTTGTTAGTGACCAGTTGTACGTTCTTCTATGCCTACATGTGATGCTTACTTAAGTAGTTTGCCTAGGGTTTCCTATGTTAGAAATGATTTCTCTGTTGAATCAAGCAATGCTACTAGTGCCCGATATATCCATGATGACATAGCTAAGGTGTACTGTCCAGGTCCCAAGTCTTATGAAGATATTTATTGGTTTCATAAAAAGTTTGATAGGTCTTTGTTTGAAAGGTATGTAGTAGAAACCCAAATGATCAAAAGGTTTGAGCAAAATGTGAAGCAGTTTGACAGGTTTGATTCTAGTGTGAGAAGATCAGAGTATGTTAGAGCTAGGGAGATGGATGAAGTTTCTAATCTGCGAGCGATGGTGTTGAATTTGAGCGCTCAATTTGAAAGGTTTTGCGAGGAGCAAGAAAGGAATGCAAGGGTGAATGTGTGGGATTTTCTAGTGAGGTCTTTTCCAAGTGAAGGTGTGGTAATCCGGGATGTGCCGAGTCGTGTTGAGACCCATTCATTAGTGAAGCCATGTGAAGGAACAAGCCGTAAAGGAAAAGAGAAAGTGGAAGTGGAATCTGATGAAGAAGATAGCAGAAGTGATGACGAGCCGATGTACAAGAAACCACGTGGATCCCCGCGTGATTAGTATTTTCATATTATCTCTATAATCCATGTTGTAAGAGAACTTATGTAGATTGGTACTGTAGTTTATGATGAAACTTAATGACTTTTTAAGTTTGATGTGATGAAGGGTTGTAGTGACATTACTTGTCACGATTTTGTGGAAATTTTCCAATGCAATCTAAATTACCTTCATGATCTATAATTTTCTTTTTAAGTTCTTTTGTGATTTGGTTGATGATTCATTATAGATTGTGTTGTTTGTGCATGTAGTATCCATGATACGTCTTGATAGAGAAATCCTTCTTCTTATCTTGATATGAATACTTATTGTTTTCTTTCATTTGTAATGACAGAAACATGCCACCAAAATTGACAACTGCTATTGTGAGTAATATGATTGAGCAAGCTATTGCTAGAGCACTGGAAGCTGAACGTGTTGCGAGGAATCAAGAGACTGAGAATAGGAATGTTGTTGGTCAAGTTGGAGGGAATGCTGCTGATCTAGTTGGAGGTAATGGAAATGAGCCAGTTGGAGGAAATGTTGGTGGTCAAGCTGGAGGTAATGCTGTTGTTCAGCAAGTTTAGAAAGAATGTTCGTATGCTAGTTTCATGAAATGTGGACCTACCCAATTTCGTGGTACTGGTGATGCTTTGGAATTAAGAAGGTGGATTGAGAAGATTGAAAGTACTTTTGAAATCAATGGATGTTCAGAAGCCAGTAAGGTAAAATTTGCTGCAACTACTTTTCAAGATGATGCTTTGAGTTGGTGGAATAGTCAGTTAGCTACTATGGGTTTGGTTGAGGCGAACGCGAGAACATGGACTGTGACCAAGGGACTGTTAACTGCTAAGTTTTGTCATGAGGAAGAGTTAGGTCAGTTGGAGGATGAGCTGAGACATGTGGTGTTGAGAAATAACGATAGTGTGGTAGATACCAAGAGGTTTTCTACTTTGTGTTTGTTGTGTCCTGATGCTTTTGCTGATGATCCAAAGAATATGAAGCAGTATATTAGAGGTTTATCTAGCAATATCAAGGGAGAGGCTACTTCGTCGAAACCTAAGACTTTTGATGAAGCTGTTCAAATGGCTCATGATTTGATGGACGTGAAGCTGCAAGATAGAAAGGATATTATTGCTGAGAGGAATAAGAGAAAGCGGGAAGCTGCACACTCAAATCAAGAGCAGAATAGATGAGGTTATCGGAACAACAATAACCAAGAACCTAACAGAAATTAGCAATACAACTTTAGAAGGAATGATGGTGTTCGTGCTGCTACTGGAACCCAAGGTAACAAAGTGAACCAGAAGTGTGGTCGATGCAGTCTGTATCATATTGGAAATTATCCACCTTCTTGCAATAAGTGTGGGAAGGCCAGACATAAAGCAACAGACTGTAGGAACAAGGTTGTGGCCACTAGAGCCAATGCTGTTAAGGTGGTTAATTTTTTTGGATGTGGAGGCCTTGGACATTAGCAAGGGATCTGTCTGAGGGTTGGCGCTCGACAAGGAGGCAATGTTGCTGCCGTTACTACTGGGACTGCTGCTCCAGCCTATGTCGTGGGAGATGCTGAAAACCTCAAGGGCCGAATGTGGTGACTCGTACGTTATTACTCGATGCTTGTTATGCTTATGTGTTATTTGATTCTATATCCGATAGAAGTTTTGTAGATGTTAGATTTAGTCTGCTATTGGATAGAGAACCAATAAGATTAACAACTAGTTATAATATGGTGTTAGCTGATGGTAAGATTGTTAGCACTAGTTCTATACTGAAAGGTTGTTCCTTGAAATTAGGGAATTATGTGTTTAGTATTGATTTGATACCCATAGAATTAGGATCTTTTGACGTGATTATTGGTATGGACTAGTTAGTTGTGAATGGTGCAATAATTGTTTGTGGAGAGAAATTAGTTCAGATACCATTATGGGATAGGGTATTGACTGTGAAGGGTAATGAATGTACTTCTTGTTTGAGAGTTGTTTCGTGTTTGAAGATGATGATGTATATGGAAGAGGGTTGTGATGTGTTTCTTGCTTAGATAACTAGTGATGGTGTAAATGAGAGGAAACTGGAATATGTGCCTGTGATTAGAGAGTATCCTGAAGTTTTTCCTAAAGATTTGTCAGGATTACCGCCGCATCGTGAATTTGAGTTCCGTATTGAATTAGTGTCGGGAGTTACGCCTGTTGCTCGTGCACCATATCGTTTAGCGCCGTCTGAGATGAAGGAATTATCTGATCAATTGAAGGAATTGATGGAGAAGGGATTTATTAGACCGAGTTTGTCGCCGTAGGGGGCTCTTGTTTTGTTTGTTAAGAAAAAAGATGGATGGTTTCGAATGTGTATTGATTATCGGGAACTTAACAAATTGATTGTCAAGAATCGGTATCCATTGCCGAGGATTGATGATTTGTTTGATCATTTGCAAGGGTAAAGTGTATACTCGAAGATCGATTTGAGGCCTGAGTATCATCAACTGAGAGTTAGGGAAGAAGATATTCCTATAACAGCTTTCCGTACTCCATATGGACATTTTGAATTTCAAGTGATGCCTTTTGGATTAATGAATGCGCCTTCCATTTTCATGGACTTGATGAATCATGTGTGCAAGCCGTATTTGGATGATTTTGTTATCGTATTCATTGATGATATTCTCATTTATTCCAAGAGTGAAGAAGAACATGAGAAGCATTTAAGGATAATTCTAGAATTGTTAAAGAAAGAAAAGTTGTATGTGAAGTTCTCTAAATGTGAGTTTTGGTTAAAATTAGTGCAATTTATGGGGCACGTGATTGACAGTGAAGGTGTTCGTGTAGATCCTGCTAAGATTGAGGCAATCAAGGACTGGTCGGTACCAATGACGCCGACTGAAGTTCGCCAATTTCTTGGTCTAGCTAGGTATTATAGAAGGTTTATCGAGAAGTTTTCACTAGTTGCTAAACCATTAACCAAGCTTACCGAAAATAATCGAGTGTTTGAGTGGGGTTCAGAAGAAGAAGCTGCATTTAATACGCTAAAGGATAAATTGTGTTCTGTGCCAATTTTGTATTTTCCAGAAGGATTTGAAGATTTTGTAGTGTATTGTGACGCGTCTCAGAAGGGACTTGGAGCTGTGATAATGCAAAGGGAGAAAGTGATAGCTTATGCAGTAAGACAATTGAGGAAGCATGAAGAGAATTATACTACTCATGATTTAGAACTTGGAGCTGCGATTTTTGCTTTGAAGCTGTGGAGACCCTACTTGTATGGAACCAAGTGTGTGGTTTTCACTAACCATAAGAGTCTGCAACATATTTTGGATAAAAAAGAATTGAATATGAGACAAAGGAGATGGGTAGAATTGCTGAGTGACTATGACTGTGAGATTCGTTACCACCCTAGTAAAGCGAATGTGGTAGCTGATGCACTTAGTAGAAAGGAAAGAGATAACTCTTTAAGAGGTAGAGCTTTGGTAATGATGAAAAGTATTAATTTGATAGAAATGATATTGAAAGCCCAAGATAATGGTTTAAAAGAAAAGAATGCTGAGGCAAAAAATCTGGGTAGAATGTTGAAACCGTTGTTTGTAGTAAGGCCGAATGAAATGAGATATTTTGAGAATAGGATTTGGTTACCATTGTGTCCGTCTGAGGAAGGTTCTTTAGGAGTGCGAGATTTAGTGATGAATGAATCTCATAAGTCCAAGTATTCAATACATCCTGGATTTGACAAGATGTATCAAGACCTTAAGAAAGTGTATTGGTGGCCGAATATTAAGCTAGATATAGCCCTATATGTGTATAAGTGTTTAACCTGTGCGAAAGTGAAGGCTGAACATAAGAAGCCGTCTGGATTATTGGTGCAACCTGAAATTCCTGAGTGGAAATGGGAGAAAATTACTATGGATTTTTTGACAGCGTTGCCAAGGACTTCTAGTGGTTGTGATATGAAATGGGTCATTGTAGATAGATTGACTAAGTCTTATCACTTTTAACCAATGAAGAAGACGGATAGTATGGCAAGATTGACGACAGTGTATGTGAAGGGGATTGTTTGTCGACATGGTGTGCCTTTGTCGATAATTTCAGATCGTGATAGTAGGTTTACCTCAGAATTTTGGAAATCTCTACAGAAAGCAATGGGAACATAATTAAGTTTGAGTACAACATATCATCCGGAGACCCATGGACAAAGTGAAAGAACGATTCAAACATTAGAGGATATGCTTCGAGCGTGTGTGATTGACTTTGGAAATAGTTGGGATAGACATTTGCCATTTGTTGAATTTTCGTATAATAATAGTTATCAAGCTAGTATTAAAGCCGCATAATTTGAAGCTTTGTATGGACGTAAGTGTAGATCTCCAATTTGTTGGAGTGATGTAGGAGAGAGTCAATTAACTGGACCTGAAATGATTTTTGAGACGACTGAAAATATTGTGCAAATTAAGAAGCGTTTGTTATCTGTCAGAAGTAGACAAAAGAGTTATGCTGATACTAGGAGGAAACCGTTAGAATTTGAAGTAGGAGACATCGTTATGCTGAAAGTATCGCCACGGAAGGGGGTGATTCGTTTTGGAAAGAGAGGAAAGTTGAGCCCGAGATATATTGGACCATTTAATATTATTCAAAGGATTGGATTGGTTGCTTATAAGTTAGAGTTGTCGGATGAACTTAGGGCTATTCATAACACTTTTCATGTGTCTAATCTGAAGAAGTGTTTAGCAGAAAGGGATTTGGTGATTCCATTAGAAGAAATTCAACTTGATGATAAGTTTTATTTTATAGAGGAACCTGTAGAGATTATGGATATGGAAGTTAAGAAATTGAAGCATAGTAGGATTCCGATTGTGAAAGTGAGATGGAATTCTAGACGTGGACCTGAGCTTACCTAGGAACGTGAGGACTTCTTTATGGATAAGTATCCTAATTTGTTTTGAGAGGGGTAAGCGTCGAGACGTCGCTCTCTTTAAGAAGGAGGGGATGTGATAACCTGAAATCGAGGTCATTGTCTAATCTTATTTTACGACTATTTTTGAAATTTTTGATGAGCTTGAATGATTTTTGTTTTTGAAGGTTTAAGTTTAAACAGATGTTAGGAGACTTATATTTTATCTTTAATTAGTATAAGGAGTATTAGCAAGCGTGATGTCGACGGATGCCCAATATTTTATGTTTTATTGTCGGTTGTTCGATGTTTGTCGTTTTCAATGTTTTCTTTTAATGACGTGTTAAGTCGAGTCGAGATACGATATTATTATATTTGAGATACGTTTTAACTTTTGAGAAGTATTTTTATGAAACCCGAGTCTCGTGAATATTTTTAAAATTGACTAATAGTCATTTTTTGCTTTTTTGCTAACTATTTTAATTTTGGACCAAAACTATACCAAATTTGCAAAACTAGCCCTTGGACCACCATATAAAAGGCCATTTTTCACCAACTTTTATCATAGTAACATAGTTAACAAAAAAATCATCACCCTCCTCCTCTTTCTTTTTTTAGGCGTCACCTACACCACCACCTAAACATAATTTTCATTCAAAATTTACTTTGATCTAAAGTAAAATAAAACAAGACCCTATCTTATAATTCGAAGGAGATTCTATTGGTACTAATTTTAGAAACATGCATGAAGTTTGAATATTTGGTTAAGAATTAGGGTTGGTAAGTTAGATGGGATGATCATACATGTGTTATTTGATATGATCAAGTGATGATCATGTTGTTTTTACTAAAAACTTGTTTTTGATTCTTGGGTTTTTAATTTGAAGATTTATACAAGTGTTACGGTTAGGATATGTTGTTATTATGGGCTTAGGATGATGATAAAAGTGGTTGAATTTGATCAAAATATGTTTTCATGTAAGATTTTAAAGGGTAATTTAGGGCAGTGGGTAAAAGGCTGTTTTTGGATGCCTTATGTTTTGAAAATGGTTACACAAATTAGATAGAGTTATGGAGATTTTGGTTATCTTCGTTTGGTGTAAAGTAGAGCATCTAGCTCCAAACGAGCGAGAAGTTATGATAGTTTGATTATTCGTGTACCGGGAGAAGAGTACCGGCACAATATGTAGTTGTTGTCGATATTTGGATCGAATATCGGGGACTATAGAATGAGTTTTGAAATGAGTCAAGGACTGATATAAAAGTGTAAACCCTAGATTGCGAGTCTATATTCTAACCTAAGTGTCGGTTTTGTAAATGGAGTCGTTTATAGAAGTTAAAATGGTTGTATGAGTCGATGACGTGAAAAAGTCCGGTTTTTGTGAAACAAAGATGTGTCGGGCAGGGGGTCTTAGAAGTAAAATAATTTGATAAACTTTTTGGAGGAGTTTCTATAGATAGTAAGTGAGTTCCTCGAGTCGTTTCATAAACGTTTGACGTGCTTAAGTGGGGTAAATGATCTAGTACATTTGGTATGTGCCGGTAGATTTTTATCAAAAGAATAGAGTAATAAAGTAAATTTATAGAAGAGTATAATAGTACCACTTGTATCGTTTTCTTTGAAGTTTTTCGTGATTTTATGATTTTTAGTTTGATATTCTTATGTATGGTTTATTACTCGAGTCTATTATTAATGAACACGCCTTGTTTGATAGGTTGCGTTTCTCGTGTTTGAAGGGCATCACTTATCATAGATGATCATCTTGCTAGGTCTCTTATACTAAGGTGAGTCTGTAGCATCGCTTTTCATGCTAGCTACTAAATGTTTTATTACCCGCGAGGGGGATACATGCTATTTGAAAATAAATGAACACAAGTCATGATTAATTGTTTGGACCCAAATGTTTCCTATGTTGCCTTGAATTGTATTGAATACCTTGTTGCTAAAGACCCTAATTTCATGAGCTGTTAACTATGTTCTGACTTGATGTTGTGAGTTGGGAATAGCCGCTTATTCAAATGATAGTACTATTTGGTTAACCACCCTATCTGAGACCAGGGCATTACGTTTGTTAGGACCATTGTAATAGTTATATGTAATAGGTAGACTTGGAGGTATGTAGTTCCTCCTGGTCCTAGTCGTAGTAGGAGCAAGTCCTTCTCCTGGTCCTAGTCGAAGTCAAACTTTATTATTTACTTAATATTCTGTTAGGATATGCATGAGATATGTTAGGAAAGGATATGCATATCAGTTTTACACGTTTTCTTTAATGATGTATTAGGGTTTCCTTGAAGTATAAAAGGAACCTTAGGCAGAAGGGTTAGACACACCTTCACAAAACGTAGTTCTAGTCATTATCAATATTAGAAATCCTTAGAAAGGATCAATTCTTTATAGTTATTCTGTTCTTCTTAATTATATTTATATTCTACATTCATATTGTGTATAGAGTCTCTTTGTGATTTGACTTGTGATTACAGAAGTCATTCACCGGTCCTGACAGGCTGCAAGATCTACATCTAGTAGACCCAACAAGTGGTATCAGAGCCTAGAAGGGTCTCTATACAAGAAGAATCAAGTTTTCTTATTTCTGAAAATTTGTTTATCATGTCTGCCTCAACTTCTACTCAAACAGGAGAAGACAGCACTCCTAAAATTATGCAACCTCAGCAGATCCTGGCTACGGTCTCCAACACGAATGGAAAATTCCCTCTTCTGAAGAAGGGTGAATATGATAACTGGGCAATGAAGATGGAATGGTGGATCACCAACACTGATCAAGATCTTTGGAAGATCATTCTAAATGGGAACAGCAGGAAGCTTACTGGACGAGACAAGAACGGTAATATTACTCTTCTTGACCCTAAATCTCATGAGGAAATCATAGCTATTCAGAAGGAGGTAAAAGGAAAAACGATTTTGCTTCAATCTGAAGATCACATGGGTGACTTCTACCATTTGGATGATGCCAAAGAGATATGGAATGTCATAAAAGCAAGGTTCGGCGGGAATGAGGAGTCAAAGAAAATGCGAAGGTCCATGCTGAGAGATGAATTTACCGAATTCAAAATCTCAGAAACTGAAGGTCTAAATCAAGGGTATGATAGATTCCAGAAGATATTGAGCCAGTTGAATCAACTTCGGTCAAAGCCTGATGATGGTGACATTAATGCAAGGTTTCTTAAAGCCTTACCCTACTCATGGAATCAGGTGGTGATCTCTCTCAAAGCCAAAGGTGGGCTTGACTATCTCACCTTTGATGATCTGTTTCATAGGCTCAGAACATTCGAACCCCATGTGAGAGGATTTCCTAGTGACTCTTTTCCCACCCCTGCTAATTCAGCCTTTGTGAGTTCTATGGCATCTAGTCCCATGTCATATGCAAGTAGCCCAAGCAATACTGTCTCCTCTCAGCATACTGTTCAGCATACTTCTGCTCCTGATCCTGCTGCCAAGTCTGGTAGTATGGTAGAAGCTGTTCTTCATTCTTTTGTGGCTGACGTTAATGCTGAACAACAACTTGCTTTTGATGACTTCAAACAGGTCGATAAACTTGACCTGGATGAAATGGATCTTAAATGGCAGATGGCCATGCTTACTCTTAGGGTACACAAGTTTGAAAAGAAAGCAGGAAGGAAATTTAATTACAACCCTCGGGAGCCAGCAAGATTCGATAGAAGCAAGGTGCGATGCTATAACTGCCAGCAACAGGGTCACTTTGCAAGGGAGTTCCCTAGCAAGAATGATCAGGAGAAGAGCAGGTACTCCGCTTTCAAGGTTCAGGAGATAAAAGATGACAAGAAGGCTTTGGTATCTGTTGACTCTATGGTCTACTGGAATGATCATCAGGCTTCTACCCTGGAATCAGTTGAGTCCTCGACTGACGTGTTTGCAATGATTGCTGGGAATCTCTCTGATGTAGAAGAAGTAGACGAGTTTGCTCTTATGGGCATCTCACCTCAGGTACAACATTGTCCTCTTGGTTGTCATGATAAATACTCAGAATTGTTGTCCCAATTTAATGAAGTAAATGATCAAAATGATAAGTATTTTTTAGAGGTTCAAGCCTATAAGGCTTCATTAAACACATTGGAACAACAAAAGAGGTGGTTACAAGATACACAACGTACGTATGAGGATAAAATCAGGATACTAAGCATTGATTTAGAAAACACTACAAATATGCTTAAATATACAGAAACTGAAAGAGATGCTAGTATCAAAGAAAAAGAGGAGATGCAAGCTAAACTAGATGCTAGAATGCTAAGATTTGACAAATGTCAAAAGGCACCTAAAAATCTTTCAAAATTAATTGATAGTAGCATGTCTGGCAGAACTAAAAAAGGCTTAGGATTTGAAAAATATATTGATTCAGAAGATGTATTTGATTTATCTTTCTCGAGTGTCTTTGATGCCGACAAAGAGGATGAGGGCAAACCTAGTTACAATAGGTTTAAACCAGCAGCAGAAATGCATGCTGTCCCTCCTCCTCTTACTGGAAATTTTATGCCCACTTCATGGCATAATGACTCGGATGGATCACAGATGCTTGAGTCCCCAAAAAGTTCTACTAATACTAATGACTTTGTCTCATGTACTTTCAGTGACAAAGCCGGTGACTCTGCATCTAATGGTTCAAGTGAAGAGTCAAGACCTACAAGTTCCAAGTCGAATGAACATGCTGCTACTGGTGCTAGGAAGTGTGAAGAAAAAGTTGCTGTCAAGTCAAGTGTGTCTGGTCCTTGTTTATTGAGTCCTAGGAAGAATGTTTTTCCTAGAAATGTGTGTAATAAAGTAGGCAGTATGAAACAATCTCATTCTAATAAAAGGTCTTTCAAAACATGTTTTGTTTGTGGCAGTTCCTTTCATTTAATTAAAGATTGTGGTTATTATGACACACATGCATCTGTTAATCATGCTTTTCCTGCTCCTGGTTCACCAGGAGCTGCTTCATATGCTTCTAGAAGACTTAATCCTAGTGCTCAAATGTTTAATACTTCTAGAGTATCCTCTCCTTTCGCGTCTGATTATTGGAGCGATAGTGGATTCCAAACAACCGGTAATTATTTTCAAAATTTTAATCCAATCTATCCACATAATTTAGACCACACGTATTTTGGTTTGGGAAATTTGGGAACTGCTGTTAAGCCCTCAGCAGGTTGTTCTTGGTCAAATAATAATACCCATATGATGCATAGGCAACCAAGGAACAATGGTAGATCTCATCAATCTTCTTGGCATTCTTCTAATGATCCACAAGGCAGGCACAAACCTGAAAGGGTTTGGGTCCCCTTAAGACACTAAATTTTGCATTTTTATACTCTTGTTGTTGTAGGTTACTCCATACCAGGATCCTAGTCTAGGTATTGTTGATAGTGGTTGCTCCAGGAGCATGACTGGCAATAAGAGTCTTCTCTCTAACTTTGTACCATTTCATGGAGGCAAGGTCTATTTTGGTGGAGGTGAAGGCAGAATCACTGGCAAAGGAACGATAAAGACTCCAAATCTAAATTTTGAGCAGGTCTACTATGTGGAAGCACTTCAACACTTCAACTTGATATCGGTCTCTCAGATTTGTGACAAGAAGCAGTTTGTACTCTTCACCGATACTGATGCACTTGTGCTTTCCAAAGATTTTCAACTTCCGGATGACTCACAAGTTTTACTCAGAATCCCTAGAAGACACAACCTCTATAGCATCAAGTTGAATGAAGTCAACCCTACTGGTCAACTAGCTTGTCTAGTTGAAAAAGCCTCAGAAGATGAAGCCACTAAATGGCACCGAAGGATGGGACATGTGAACTTCAAGAACATTCACAAACTTGCCAATCTGAATTTGGTCTCTAGTTTACCTCCCAAGACGTTTTGAAACGATATAAATTGTATTGCCTGCAGCAAAGGCAAACAGCACAAAGCATCCTTCAAGGCCATTACTGCTCTAAGTCTTATTACTGAACCATTGCAGCTTCTACACATGGACTTATTTGGTCCTACTTCCATCAGGAGCATTGTCCACAAGCAATTCTGTTTGGTGGTGACTGATGGTTATAGCAGGTTTACGTGGGTGTTCTTCATGGCTGCCAAAAGTGAGACCTACTCAATTCTTAGAAATTTTCTTACCTTGATAGAGAATCAGTTGTCCAAGAAAGTTAAAGGTATTCGTTGCGACAATGGAACCGAGTTTAAAAATAAAGACCTCATCGCTCTTTGCAATGCTAAGGGCATCAAAAGAGATTATAGTGCTGCTAGGACTCCTCAACAGAATGGTGTGGCAGAAAGAAAGAACAGGACACTAATAGAAGCAGCAAGAACTATGCTTGCCGATTCAAATCTTCCAACCATGTTCTGGACAGAAGCTGTTAATACTGCAAGTTATGTTTTGAATAGGGTTTCTATTACCAATCCTCACAAGAAGACTCCTTATGAGCTGCTCACGGGCAAAGTTCCAAATATTGCTCATTTGAAGCCTTTAGGGTGTCCAGTCACCATTCTGAATACTAGTGACTATTTGGGGAAGTTTGATGGCAAGGCAGATGAAGGATACATTGTGGGATATTCAGCTCATTCTCGGGCGTATCGTGTCTACAATCTTCAAGCCAAACGTATAATTGAAACTATTAATCTCAGGTATTTTGAGGAGAAGTCAAACATCCAAGGCAAAGGTCCAGAATGGTATTTTGATCTTGATTATCTTAGTGATTCGTTAGGATATTTTCGTTTCAAAACTAACCATGATGCAGGACCACAAGTGTTTGCAACTTCTAGTACTGGTGTTCCTTCTAGTCTTTCTGATTCAGATGATGAGGATGACATTTTTGTGGTTCCATCCTATTCCACCATGGTTTCTCCCACTCCTCCTAGTGATGCATCTCCATTGGATGTATAGGATTCCCAATCAGCTCTTGACACTCTTCTCAAACAGCAACAAGAAGCTACTAAAGCAGCTGCTCAAGGTAGTTTTGAGTTTCCCTTGGTTGAGCCTACTGACAAAGTTGCTCCTAGTACTCCAGCTTCTGCTCCTAGTGCTAGCTTATCATCTACTGGTACTCCGGCTAGTGAGTCTTCTTCCAATACTCGCTTCTCCAGTCCTTCTGATTTGGGGAACCATGAAAAGAAGTCTTCTACCAAGCTGGATGATATTCATAAACAACCGGTAGATGGGATTTTCCAAAATGCTTCATATGATGCTGACTTTGTTGGTGATCTCAATAACTTGGCACCAGAAGTGGAGGTTTCTTCCAATCCAGTCTTGCAATCACATAAAGATCATCCTACCACTCAAATTATTGGAGATCCTGGTTCTACTGTCAAGACACGCAGAATGCAACAGAAGGCCTCGTCTGATCATCATGCTCTTGTGGGCTATATTGAGGATCAAAAGCGTAATAATCATACGGACTTTCAGCACTGTTTGTTTGCTTGTTTTCTTTCACAGGTGGAACCTAGGTCTGTTTCTCATGCACTTGAGGATCAAAGTTGGGTGGAGGCTATGCAGGAGGAAATGCAGCAATTCTTGTTTCAGAATGTTTGGGTTCTGGTTGACTTACCAGATGGAAAGACAGCTATCAATACCAAGTGGATTCTCAAGAACAAGAAGGATGCACGGGGAATTGTCGTAAGGAATAAAGCTAGGCTTTTCGCACAAGGACACACTCAAATTGAGGGCATTGACTATACTGAAGTCTTTGCACCGGTTGCCAGGATCGAGGCCATTCGTCTGTTTTTGGCCTTTGCTTCATATGTTGGCTTTACGGTGTTCCAGATGGATGTCAAGAGTGCATTTCTCTATGGCAAAATTGACGAGGAAGTGTATGTTACTCAACCTAAGGGGTTTGTAGATCCACTTCATCCCAAGAAAGTCTACAAGGTGGTTAAGGCTCTTTATGGGTTACATCAGGCTCCTAGAGCTTGGTATGAGCGTCTTTCAACTTTCTTGTTAAAGAATGGCTATAGAAGAGGTACTATTGACAAAACACTATTTCTTCGGTGGAATTCCAAGGATATTATCCTTGTTCAGGTTTATGTGGACGACATTATCTTTGGTTCTACAAGGAAGGAGTGGTGTGATGAGTTTGAACACTTGATGAAAGGCGAATTTCAGATGAGTGCAATGGGAGAACTGTCATTCTTCCTTGGTCTTCAGGTCAAGCAACAATCGGATGGGATTTTCATCAGTCAAGATAAATATGTCCATGAGATTCTTCAGAAGTTTGACATGGATCCTCTTAGACCAGCAGCAACTCCTTATGAAGTTGCTAAAATCATACTTAAGAATGAGCCAGACCCCCCGGTAAATGTTCACATGTACAGGTCTATGATTGGCTCTCTCATGTATTTGACTGCATCACGTCCGGACATTATGTTTGCAGTAAGTGCTTGTTCTAGACACCAGGTGACTCCAACGGTTTCGAACTTAAATGACGTGAAGAAGATTTTCAAGTATATCAAGGCTCAACCTAAATTGGGTCTATGGTATCCTAGAGAATCTCCTTTTGTTCTAGAAGCCTATAGTGATAGTGACTATGCTGGTGCTAATAATGATAGGAAGTCTACTACTGGTGGTTGTCAATTTTTGGGTCGTCGACTTATTTCATGGCAATGCAAGAAACAGACAATCGTAGCTACTTCTTCAACAGAAGCTGAATACGTTGCGGCTGCTAGTTGTTGTGGACAAGTTTTGTGGATCCAAAATCAGATGTTGGATTATGGTTTCAATTTTATGAATACCAAAATTTTTATTGACAATCAAAGCACTATTTGCATTGTGAAGAATCTTGTTTTTCATCAGCGGACGAAGCATATTGAGATTCGACATCATTTTATACGGGATGCCAATGAGAAGAAGCTGATACAGGTTCTTAAAGTTCATACGGATGACAATGTTGCTGATTTGCTGACTAAAGCTTTTGATGGTCCTCGGTTTAACCACTTGGTGGTTCATATTGGGATGGTCAATCCTTGAGGTCTAGGATTGAGGGGAGGCAAAGCCTAAGGGGAGGCTTTGTGTACATATTAGGTCAGACTAACGTATTAATAGTATTTAACAACATAGTTTCTTGGTTATGATGGTGTGTGGTGCTTATGATGGAGGATTTTTGCTCTCTTCTGGTGGATATGGCCTTACATGACTGGCTTCTGGTCCTCTTTGGTCAGCTTCTAGTTATAATTGGTTGGCTTCTGGTGGTTTAAAATCTTTCCATGTCAAGTGGTGTTTGGCTCCTGGTACTGGTCTGGCATACTGTTCATTCCTTTTGTCCTTTGTTAATCACGTTTTGCTCCTGGTCTGACCATTGTGTGCTTTGACTTTTGGTCAACGCTCCCATTCCTGGTATTTACAAGTTTGAATTCCGCATGTTAATTGGGAGTTGGTTATTATGTTAAAAAGGGCAAGTGGTTACTATGCAATTATGGTTTAATTTGAAAGGGCAACCACCCATTAATAGGGGTCAATGAACAGTTACCACTTTCTTTATATATGGTCAACATACACCCTTGACTCACTCATTACAATTAACACACACACAAAACCACTTCTACTCTTTACACCCTAATCCCAATCCTTCTTCCATCATTTCATCAAGATCCATGGCTGCTCTTGCTTACCAACCTGCTCACAACCGTGTTGCTTATCTGGGTGATGGTCCAAATCGTGAACATTTTGCTGACATCTTGGATTTCATTGAAGCTTCTAACTTAAGGTTTGCATTTACTGTCTGTCCCACCATATATGATAGTGTGATTCGTCAATTTTGGGCGTCTGCTCAACTTGTGAAAGTGGCTGGTCGTCCACGTGCACTCCATGCTACCATAGATGGACGTGCATATGTGGTGAATGAGGCTTCTATTCGCTCTTCTCTTCATCTTCAAGATGAGGGGGGTGTTGAATCAATCCCCAATTCGGAAGTATTGGAGGGGATGGCTGCTATAGGTTATGAACATGGGGGGAAGTTTAACTTCCAGAAAAATAGGTTTTCCCCCCAATGGGAGCTTCTGGTTCACTTATTAATCCATTGTATGAGTCCCAAGTCTGGGAGTTAGGATGCTTTCCCTACTCCTTTGGCTACTGGTCTTATTTGTTTAGCCCAGGGTAGAGTGTTTAATTTTTCTCATTATCTATTTGAGGGGATGGCTAGTAATTTGTCTACTGCTGGTTCGAGGAAGAAATTTCTTATGTACCCTAGGTTTCTTCACCAAATCCTTGTTTGCATTCCACGTGATAGGACTGAGCATGTGCCGTCTAAACTTACAGCTAAAGTGTATTACAATATGATGAATGGGTTTACTGGGGATTGGAGGCCCCTGACTGAAGCCATGTTAGGGTTGGCTCAGGGTCCTATGGGTGAGTAGGAGGAGGCTCCTGAGTTTGTTGTGATAGATGATGACCCCATGGAGGAGGAGGCTCCTACTGTTGGTGCCACTCCTATGGTAGAGGAGGAGCTAGTTGAGGAAGTGGTGGTTGAAAAACCATCTCCTACCAAGGCTGGTCCTTCCTCAGTTCCACAAAGGTCTCCATTTGTGGAGACTCCACCTCCTAGTCCTGCCCCACGCTCGACTGATATCCCGTTTGATGCTAGTTCTCCACAGGTTGACCCACATGTTGCTTCGGGCTCCCGTGATGCTTTCCCTGATCCAAGTTCTCTTGGTGGGCAGGCGGAGGAGCCTACTACACTGATATCTTTGCTTGATCTTATGCGCAGGTACCATGAGAGGATGATTTGTTTGGAAGCTGACTTAAACCAACATCGGAAGCTTACAAGGGAGTTTGTTCTTCCTCTGGCTGACCGCATTAAGGCGTTGGAGACTCAACAACGTCGTCGCAAGAAGCATGTGGTCCATTCAGATTCTGAGGATGAGGGTGCGGAGAATGTTGAGGATGGCTTGACGTTGTTGGCAAAGGCTGCCTTTGCTGATAAAGTTTATGATGATTTGCCGGTTCCTCCAACGTCCTCCAATGTTCCTTCTCCTGGTGCTATTCCCCTTCTATGGGTGGTGATTCTGATCCTGCTGTTGGTTCTCATGCTGGTCCCTCTCATGATCCGAAGGGAAAAGACCCAATGACTGATGCTCCATCTCCATCTCGCAAGCGTACTCGTCGACAGATTGAAGAGGAAAGGCTTGGTGAAGAGGCTGCTCGTCGGGTTCAGGCTGAGATTGATGAAGCGGATAGGGCTGCTGAGGAAGAGCTTCGAGAGCGCAGGCGTGCACAAATTCAGCATGATGCCATGCATTGGAGTGATAGTGAATGGATGCAAGTGTTGACTATTCTCACTCGGGATTATGCTCAGTTTAAGGATCTTTTGGGTGACGATGTTGATGAACACAATTGTATACCGAAGGCTATGGTATTGATGCGTAAGCATCAGTTGGCTCTTGTTGCAGAACTTAAGAAACAGAGAAGGAACGGACCTTTATCTCGTGCTGAGGAGCGCCAGCAGATGCAACGTTATGTGAAATGTCAATCTGCTGCTCATTTCAATGCTCCGTGGACTTGGGCTCGGGTGAGGGCTTTGACTTTTGATGAGCTTAAGGCCCTTTATGAAAAGATGGTGAAGCGTCAGAGTCAACCTATTCCGGAAAGATTTATTTACCATCCTCGTGGTGTGACTACTTCTATGCATGCTGATTCTACTGGTCCTTCATCTGCACCCACTCCTGGTTCTGCTGGTAGTCCTTCTGGTTTTGTTGCTACTTCTGTTGGTCCTTCTACTACACCTTTGGTTGCTCCTATGGGTTCTACTGCTGGTCCTGCTACTACCATCTTTGTTACTACCACCACCACTCATGCTTCCACCACCACACTTGTTACTACCACCACCACACATGTTCCTGCAAGCATCTTTGTTGATACCACCATCCCTACTACTACTACATCTGATGTGCCATCTCCATCACCACCAGTTCCTGCAACACAACCTAATCCTACTTCTGATGCAGCTCCTAGTGGTCCATTGGGTGGACACGTTCATGAGTCTACTTCTACTGCTTCCCCTGCTGTTGCTGAGGTTAAGGTAAAGGTTTAATCAACACCTTCTGCTCCCACTCTTAGACGTTCCATTCACCAGAAACAAGCTCGTCGTGTTCGCCGTGGAAAGACAATTCCTTTTGAGAAGCGTGATCCTGAGAATTTAATTAATGCAGCTTCCGACAGCGATTCTGACTTGCCCTTGGGCAATGGGAGCATTACGGGTTATATGGTTGAGCGTTCTACCACACTTCCTGGTGGCGTATCCCATCGGATTACTTTGAGTGATAGGTCTGTGCGATTGGCAACGGGTTTGCAGGGTGTGTTATCTTGGGCTGACCGTATGGATCTTATGGCGTTGTTTGGACTTGTTGATTCTAGTATGCCGTTTGACCCCATGGCTGTGTCTTCATGGCCTGGTATGCGAATCTGGGCTGATCTCAAGCTGATGTTGGATCCTCCTCCAAATACTCCTGTTTCGGGCATATGGAAGGATCAAATGCAATGGGAGATTATACGCTGGAAGCTATATGCTGGATGTGGAGTTCATATGTTGGAATTAGAATCTGGTCATATGGTGTTTATGCTGACGGATGTGGAGTATCCTTTGACTATTTCTTCTATGGAGGCGATGTTGGCGAGTCACTTGCAAATTTCTACTGCTCCTTCTGGAAATGAGTCAAGTATGGCCACGGCATTGGTAGAGGGTATTCAGGCGCGGTTGCTAGCAGATAAGAAGGCTGCTTCTGGTATGTAAGGTGATTGGGTTGTAAGTGTTTATACTTTGTATTTTTGTTCTTATTTTTATTCTTTTCACCAGTGTGTACAGTGATTGGTGAACTTCCTTCTTTATAGTTAAAAAAAAAACAAAACACATTTCATAAAAAAAATATACTTTTTATATAATATCTTCTTATACTCTAAACACAATTTAGCTTTTATACTTGTACATAATATCCCTTGGCTGTTTCACAATGTGGTTCCTGATTTGAGCTTGTCCTGGTACTTGGTTTCACTTGGTGTTGGACGTGGTCCACAAAACAAATGGTTCTCAACTTACCATGTCTAATCGACAAGAAAAAGTTGATTCACCTTGAGGGTACGGCTCCTGGTGTGATTCTCAAATCCGTTGATGGTTGCCAGGTTACCCAAAACTGGATGGTTTTCACTTGCCATAGTCTTGGACTGAAAAGTGGCTAATCCAAGGGGGTACGGCTCTTGGTAAAGATCTTATCAAATCCGTTGATAGCTGTAATAGCTTGCTTAAAGCTATAGGGTGTTCAACTCACCGATGCTTCATTGCTAAGAGTTGGCGAGTCCAGAGGGGTACGGCTTCTGGTAAAGACGCATCAAATCCGTTGACGGCTGTGATGGTTTGCCTAAAATCATCAGGGTACTCCCACTCACCATTGATTCACGTTCTAAGAGTTGGGCTGGGTTCTAGTCACCCAGGGTGATGCTTATTCCACCAGAATGACTAGCTAGCCCAAGAGCGAGCAGCTACTTGGTAAAGGTTCATCAAATCTGCTCATGTTGCTGAAAAGATTCAACACGATGCTGATTTGTTACAAGCTTTGGAGAAGCTTCTAGTGTTACATGTTGCGGCTGTTACTCTGATTCTTATCATGTTGATGCTGCTATTTGTTTTGCTGATACAATCCTCGGGCTTTCTTTGCACGTTTTTCAGGAAACTTGAACTCAACAGGTCAAATTTAAGTTTAGGGGAGGATTGTTAGGACCATTGTAATAGTTATATGTAATAGGTAGACTTGGAGGTATGTAGTTCCTCCTGGTCCTAGTCGTAGTAGGAGCAAGTCCTGCTCCTGGTCCTAGTCGAAGTCAAACTTTATTATTTACTTAATATTCTGTTAGGATACGCATGAGATATGTTAGGAAAGGATATGCATATCAGTTTTACACGTTTTCTTTAATGATGTATTAGGGTTTCATTGAAGAATAAAAGGAACCTTAGGCAGAAGGGTTAGACACACCTTCACAAAATGTAGTTCTAGTCATTATCAATATTAGAAATCCTTAGAAAGGATCAAGTCTTTATAGTTATTCTGTTCTTCTTAATTATATTTATATTCTACATTCATATTGTGTATAGAGTCTATTTGTGATTTGACTTGTGATTACAGAAGTCATTCATCGGTCCTGACAGGCTGCAAGATCTACATCTAGTAGACCCAACAACGTTGAGTAACCTCTCGGAGGGATAATTTACGAGAATGGGATTTGGGTATATATCTAGCAACTAATACCCTAGAGGGGCCACGGTTTTATCTAGTCATGCTGGTATGTGGCGTGGGTGACTAATTGGTTAAGGGTCGGTGTCATGAGCTTAAATACAATTGTATAGCTTCGGATATAAGATGAGTTGCCTTGATATAGATTGTGTGTACGACAATTCTATAAATTGATTATGATTAATTTTCTTCTTGTGTTCAAATGTCATTTGTTAAACCTATGGACTCACTCAACATTGTTGTTGACTCGTTTAAGCATGTGTTTCAGGTAATCGAAGGTGATTGATGGCGGAGCATTGCTGTGGATGTTGTGGGTTGGCTTTTGAAGTGTTAAGGTCTAAAACAATTTCTATCCTTTTACTATTGAACAATTAGTCTAATGTTTATGTACTGTACTAAAGCTTGTTGGTTTGATGGTCGATATCCGTGGGGACTAAATGCTTTACTCAGGTGTTGTTTTAGTACATTATGGGATGAAAATTATGTTTTAGACAATGTGTGAAATTTTATTTATATTCTATGTGCAAACGTCTCTTTTGAGTTGTTCGATATACCTTGTGTGATGATACTTGTGTTTAGCACCCAATTGTGAATTTTCGCTGCGCAATGTGTGGGGGTGTTAATGATTGGTAATCAGAGCTACAAGTTATAGAGAACTAGGTCGATTTTGAAAATTGTCCTATACTATAACTTTGGTGTCGAAAGTACTTATTTTTCAAAAGCACACAACTTCTCTACAACGCTCCGGTAAGATTGCTTTTAGTTTTGTTTTGTATTATAGATGTACCCCTCAGAACTGAAATGAATTCTCGAGTATTTATTAAGTAAATACTACGATATTGTATTGATGTGATTGAAACTTTGTTGAGTGCTTGTCATTATCATATTTTATTTTTGCGAGCATTGCATAAACAACATTTTCATTGCATTGGATACCATGGGTTACGTATAACATTTTCAATGCATGAGATTGCATTTATAATTTGTAAGAATGACCTTAACTATCCTTGAACCCTTATAATTATAGAAAAATGGCTGATATACCACATGATGATGATTGGATTGAGATGAATGATATAGTAGGAGATACGGAAGTAGATAACTTTTGTGCTAGTGATGATGATGAGCCTTATAAATATCTGGATGATGGGATTGCTCCTGATGCAGTAGGACAGACTGAGCCCGAAGTGATTCAAGGTAGTTATGTGCCGAAAGCTAATGTGGTGCCACCGACTGTTCAAAGTTGTTAGCGACCAATTGTACGTTCTTCTATGCCTACATGTGATGCTTACTTGAGTAGTTTTCCTAGGGTTTCCTGTGTTAGAAATGATTTCTCTGTGAATCAAGCAACGCTGCTAGTACCCGATCTATCATGATGACATAGCTAAGGTGTGCTGTCCAGGTCCCAGGTCTTATGAAGATATTTATTGGTTTCTTAAAAAGATTGATAGGTCTTTTTTTTGGGTAAAGGGACAAAATTCCCCGGTAAAATATATTAAACCCAAAACATTAAGTACAATGGAATACGGCTGAAGTACCGTATTAACCTCAAGCAAGAGCTCGAACTACCAAGATCTTATGACATGCCATAGATCAAAAATACAAACCCTAGAACACCTATGGGGATAAACCACCTAAGGGTACAAAGACACACAACACAACAACTCATAAGGAGAAAAGCATAGAATCCGATACTCTCCATTGTTGGGCGAGAACATCAACACTCCTAGTATGCTTCCAACGACAAGACATTAGCTTGAGCCGAATAACATTCAACAAAGCCTCAATTACTTTATCTGTAGATCTCTTCTTCTTCCAAAACAAACGATTATTACGTTCTTACCAAATGGAGTAGATTGTCGCAGCCAATACTAACTTCGCCACAACACTACGAGAAGACTTCTTCATAGCAAACGGGATAATGCCATTAATAATATGATCAATCATATCTCCCGAATTCACAAGACCAGCCATGGCCTTCACTCCATCCCAAACCTTAGATGAGAAGTTGCATTCAAAAAATAAGTGTTCGTGAAAATCTGGATGAAGCTCACACAATGGGCACCTTAACGAAGCAGCATCAACATGATCCCAAGACATTAATCCATCCTGAGTCTTCAACCGACGCTTAATGACAAGCCAAAGTAGAAAGGCATGTCGAGGAATACAGACCGCAAACCAAACCACATGATACGACACGACCTTCTCACCACGAGGCCTTAGAACTGCCCAGACAGATTGAGTGGAAAAATCCTTAACTGTGCCATGAGTATCTCGCCAAACAATGGAATCATTAGAACCAACATTCAAACGTAGATCAGGAATTTCACCAAGCATAGGGTATTTGTTTAACCAAGTTGTAGGCCACGAGAGATGATCAACAACCATCAGTTCAGTAATCGTTGTATTTTGATTAAACCCCTCACGGTAGATGTCCCTAATCGATATAATGTTGGCCAGCGAACTATGTAGACACCAAGAATCTTGCCATGCACGTGTCATGGTACCATCTCCAAGTTTATGCCAAACAAAATGACGAAGGATTGGACGAAGTTGCAAGATTTTACGCCAACACCAAGTGCTATTGCCCCGAATAGGAACTTCCCAAAAACTCCTACCTCGAAGCTTATACGCTTGAATCCACTGCACCCATAAAGACTCCTTGCGCGTAATAATCTTCCACACATGAGTAACCATTAGAGCTTCATTAAAAGGCTCCAATCTTCTATTACCAAGACCACCTTCAGTTTTTGGGAGGAAAACAGCTTCCCATGCCACCTTATCTTTACCCCTACTCGACCTACCTTGACACCATAAGAAGCTACGCAAGAGTTGTTCAATATCATGCATTACTCGGGCAGGTAGAATGAACACCGACGCCCAGAACACATGAAGGGAGTTAAGAACAGACCCAATAAGTTGAAGACGACTCGCTTTAGACAGAGCTTTGTTCTTCCAGTCATCAATTCTGTTCTCCACTTTCTAAACAAGCTCCTTGCATTCACTATAAATCAGTCGAGATGAAATCAATTGGACACCCAAATATTTGACCGGCAACCTTCCTTCCTCAAATGGTAAAACTTGAAGAATAGACAGCTTAACATGGTTCAATACATTACAAAAGTATGCAGTACTTTTCGGCAAGCTTGGAACAAGGCCCGAGGCCAATTTAAATTCATCCAATGCTTCAATAATCACATTAACCGATGCCAAATCTCCATGGGTGAATATAAACAGATCATCCGCAAAACATAGGTTTACCAACTCCAATTGCGAACAATAAGGATGATAAGCAAAAGAATCCGAATCCCGAACCTTCCGTCTGATCATTAATGTCAAAACTTCCATGATAAGCGTAAACAAGTATGGGGATAGAGGATCCCCCTGACGAAGCCCACGTTTACCATGAAAGAAACAATGGAGAGAACCATTTATACTAATAGAGTAGGAAGCAGTAGACACACACTCCATTATCCACTTAATAAGACGGGCGTGAAAACCAAAACCGGACAGAATTGTACTAAGGAAGCTCCAATCCACCGTGTCATAGGCTTTTTCAATATCTACCTTAAACGCACATCTTGAAGGGCCGCGATCCAAGTGGTAGTTATGCATCAATTCCTGAGAAAGAAGAAAAATGTCCGATATGCTACGCTCTGGAATAAATGCCGATTGGTTAGGGCTAATCAATGACTTAAGGCTCTCCTTCATTCGGTTAGCAATAATTTTCGTGATTACCTTGAAGATAACATTGCAACACGAGATAGGTCGAAAGTCATTCACACGCTTAGGATCACTTACCTTCGGAATGAGGGCAAGTATAGTATGGTTAACTTCCCGAAGCAATTTCCCATTAACAAAGAATTCCCAAACTGCAAAACTAACATCTGGACCAACAATATCCCAAGCCTCCTTAAAGAAAGCCACAGTGTACCCATCTGGACCCGGAGCCTTATCATTACCCATCGAGAAGATATCACCTTTAATCTCCTCGTCAGTAATATCATGAACCATCTCTAATGCTTCCCCCTCAGTCAGCCGTGTACGAAAAAGTTCCTGTTGGTTAAGATTAGACACAATACTCGGTTCACCAAGAAATTGGTCATAATGATTAACAAAATCAACAGCCACTTGATCATTAGCAAACAAATCGCCATCAGCACTGGAAACAACATCAATCCGATTTCTACGAATACGACTTTTTACAGCCTTATGGAAATAGGCGGAGTTAGCATCCCCGTCACGCAACCAATCAATTTTAGCTTTTTGTCGAAGAAATCTATCCTCCAACAGACACGCTTTATTAAACGCTTGAACATACATAGCTTCCTCCTCACGTAAGACTGGATTAAAAGGATCCCTGTCTAAATCTTGTTGAACAGTATCTAATTCCAGTCGAAGTTTGGTAACATTCTGGTGCAGATTTCCATGATCATATAAAAGCTTCCTCAAAGGTTTCTTTAATGCTTTCAGCTTATGTACAAGCTTGAACATATGGAAACCAGAAACCGACGAATTCCACCCTTCAGAAACTATAGTCTTGAAGCTGTCATGCAAAACAAAGGTTGTTTTTTGACCTTCACCACAGTAGGCATACAAAGGACAGCCAGAGCATGATCCGATATCCTATAAGGTCGAAAAATTTGATAGGTCTTTTTTTTAAAGTTATGTATTAGAAACCCGTTAGTTAGTTCGTTAACTTGGCCTTCAGTTTAACATTGTTGGTCCCTTAGCTAACTATCATTATATCATCATCATCTTCAATGTACCACCACCATCCAAAATCATAACCTTAAACCCAGAAAATCATAACCCAAAAACCCAGAAAATCAAAACACAAAAACCGAGAAATGGTCTTGACTGTTATCTTCTTTCACATTTCTGATGGTGTCTAACGGTTTGACTTGCAGAGCTATACTCTTTCCAGGGAGGGTCTTGACTGTTATCGGCATAAATCCCTTTGATTTACGCATAAGTGTCAGGACAGATCCATCGTTGAGGTAAAAGTTAACAAGGGTACTACTGTCATTAAGAACCATATCAATCAAACCACATTGAACATCATTGATGTAAAAGTCATCCTTGATGTAAAAGTCAGTTAAGGGATAGTTCCATCCTTGATGTAAATGGTGGTACATTGATTTAAGGTTTTGATTTTCTTGGATGTATGTGGCTATAAGTAAATAAAAGTTTTGATTTTCTTGGATGTATGTGGCTGTAAGTAAACTGGGTACCACCATTTACATCAGTGCCCTAGTGTTCCCCATCTTTGGATGTATGTGGCTGTAAGTAAATAAAAGTCTACTGTTTTTTTCTTCTTACAATTATCATAACACTATTTATCACATGTTCTTAGTTTAAGGTTATGATTTTTTGGGTTTAAGGTTATGATTTTGGATGATGATGGTGGTACATTGAAGATGATGATGATATGATGATAGTTAGCTAAGGGACAGTAATGTAAAACTAAAGGCCAAGTTAACAAAATAACTAACGGTTCCATTAAGTCAAAGGTAAATTCAAATGTTTGACCAAAATCCTACGTGGCCAGTGTGATTTTCGAACATAAAAAAGTTCACTGGACATAATGGATTATTTTAGAAAGTAGTTATGTATTTATGACTTTTACCCTAAATCAAAATACAGGCAATGATGCACTTATTTTACCCTTTCCTCTAAAATGATAATGTCGGTCCTATGGCAGGACCAGAAAGTGTTATGTATAGAGTCCCAAGACCATGAGAGATATCTTGGGACGTTTAATGGTAAGAAGACTAAAGGAATGTGGCATGGAAACCTGAGAATGAAAGACTGTTTCTAATGTGATGCTACTTATTCACCTTAATGTGTAACTATTAAGGGTGCGAAAAGACTTGCATAATTATTCACTTTGATTGTAAGTCTGTAACAACTATGGATACGAAGAGAGTCAGTTAACTAATGTAAACGCGGATGTATTAATTAGACAAAACTCATTCTAAACCTCTACAATTAAAAGCATGCACACTCCACACTAAATGATTCAAACTAGATTTTTATATATATTTATATATATAAGATGTTTATTAGATAGATTTAATTAGAAGGCAAGCACCTTGCAGACGATTCGCTATGTAAACTAAGAAACAATGGTAAGTTATTTAACCGGATTATTATGAACTTAAAGTTTTGACTCTATATTGTGTAAAGGATACAATTTATGAACAAGCATACCAATCAAAAACCGCAACACCAAATACTATTTTATTTTGTTTCATGCAGAAATACTAATAGCATTTAGCGTACCTGGAAATGGCTATTTAAATTTTAAGTCACACTTTTAATCTAAGCCATACAATCAGCGAAAATATCAGAATTTCAGATATCTAAAGTTTCATAGAATTATTTTAAATATATTCGAATATCTAAATTAGGTATTCATATGTTTTGAATTTTTAGGAAACTATATGAGTTCTAAAGTGATAATTTATACTTCCTTATTTTTGAGTCATTTCGAATCAAATTTTAGGATATCTGAATATTTACATTTGTTCAATAGTGATCCTTATAAAGTAATATTCTTAGTTATGCCATTTTAAGATGGGACGTGATGAATATCAGGTCTTTTTTGGTGATAAATTGTGATTTCATGTCGTGACGATTATCAATTAACCGACTAGTGACTATCTCAAGGCAATATACTCAACTATTATAAGGAGTAAAACTAGTTGTAAGTTTCGTACACGCACAAGTTTCAAATAAATCAAATTTAATTTAATATTTTAGTTTAATATAGGGTAAAAGATATTTTTAGTTAATATTTGGTAATTGTAATATTATTAGGTTATAAAGTGTAGGGGTATTTGTTAACTTTTTAAAATTATTAAAAAAATATGCAAAATTATAATTTTCACTTAACAACATCTAACGTATTTAAAATTTAATCACTAAAGTTATGTTTATTACCTCTCTTTTTTATGTTTTTCTCAAAAATTAGGTACCTATAATTTTATATCTTTTATTCTCTTTCAACTTTCTCGATCAATTTTTAAAATTTTTTTTTACCAAATAAGAAATTTTTAATTTTTTATAAAAACATAAAAAATAAAAGGATTAAATTAAAAGATTATTTTTTATTAAATAAGTATTATTTTTTGGGACCTGGGACCATCACTTGGACTCAATCAAAGATAAGAGTCAAGCAAGTCAAACGCAAACAACCAATTCATGTACACCATACACACAAAACACCAATCTCCAAAACCACTTAGTGACTAAAACAAGTCAACTCGATGTGTATCCATATTACACGTTATAGAATAGCTCCTGACTGCTAGGTCTTACCAACAAAAACTTCTATACTTTATCAACAAAACCCTAACATAGAGTTTTGTTTAATTTGTTCCACCAAAGAGGGGGTGACCAAATATCATAGGTGATTCGAAGGTTAGGGGATCATAAATAATAAGGCTTAGGACCCTCGTTATATATGGAGTTAAACCCTAGCTAGATAACTTCCATAGAAAGATACCCTAGATTATTCGTTGAAGTTACCTTGTTTCTTTTTCTCCACTTATCTCCATACAATTTCCATGAAGGAGCATCTGTGACTCTTATGTCACATGCTAAGGATACATATATAACTGAACCAAATCCCATCGCGCCCAGAAGCATCACTAATTTGTAATTTTTATCTTCATGAAACAAAATATAAAATTGTTATTATGCTTAATAATATGTTATAAGTTAAGAGTAGTGATACACATGTCTAATAAATGAACCCGATTTTTTATTTCCACTAATCACATTTGTAGGTTTATCATTACGGCTACTAAAAGTTGTTTTTTTCTTTTTCAGTAAAAACTAAAAATGGTTGCTTGATAGTTGATACTTACTACTTACCAACGACATATTAGTACAATATTGAAAAATATGTACGAATGGATACTTACTATTTACCAACGGCAAATCTTACCGAGAAGAGAATGGTTTTTTTCTAGTCGTATTACCACATTCGACATTATAGGTCGGTCAACTGGACTCTCCTATATACATAAAAGTGCAACCTCTAGAAGTTGTCGCATCTCATCCTCTATGTAGTTGCCTCCCAGATGAGTATCAACTAGTTCTTCCAACCTATACTCCCTCAAAAGCCCTTCAACCTATTATAAAAATATTAATAGCATATTAATAAGGCTACCAGTCACAAAACTATAAAGCATAATTTTTAAAACTTGAGTGATGAAGTATATGGGTCTATATAGGTTCACCTCATATGCCTCTATCCATGGGCGGACCGGAAACACTACATTATCAGGTGAACATAATTTTTTACGAGCATCGAGGGTTTTGATTATGGATAATCATGAGGCAATTTTAGGCAGTTTTTGTATAGTTACAAAAGTTCAGCTATAAGTTTTTTAAAACCAAATCTGGAACGAAAAATTTTGCTTTGTTTTTCTGGTTCTTGGTTTTTCCAACTATGTTTATGTTTTTCATTGAATGTCATATTTTCTACAAGTTTAAAATCACTTTCACAAACAATTGTCGCATGAATTTAGACAGATATTATAAGTGTAATCGCATGAATGTTGTGGCATAAAATGTAAATATGAAATGGGAAATTTTCGACAATAATTTTAAGTTATTAGATTTAAATCATTTGAGGGACTTGTCAATAACATATACCATGAATTTGGATATCCAAAACTTGCGTTGACAGATATTCGAAATTTCGAATAAATTTTTTGTATCTACAAGTACCCAAAATTTCGGATTAAAAAGTATTTACGTATCACAAAAATTAGGACCGGGTTCATTTGGAAAAAATCTTAGTTAAGTTTATGTTATACCGATTATTTTAGCTAAGTTTTTACATTAGATATTTGAAACTTAGATTATGAGATAAACATCCACCGAGTTCTTGTGATCCCCGGGAAACCCTAGGCCCACCTGCCTCCATCTATACTAAGAAATTATAAAAATAATCAAGAATAAAACAGGTGGAGGTTGCTTACCCAGTTATACACGAACCTCTCCGCATCTTCATTATTACCGACAGCGAGAGATAGATCTAAAACACTCCGGCCACATATAATCTCTAGGAGCGTCAGGCCATACCCATAATTTTCTGTTTTCTCGGAAGGCTTTCCAGTTGCTAGGTATTCAGGTGATATATATCCATGTGTGCCACACAGCACTTGACACATGAGTTGCATTGTAATCCATGTGCTTACCCAACCTAAAGTCTCCAATAAATGCTTCAAAATTTACATTCAATGAGATATTTTGATCTTTGACATCGCGGTCGTCGGGTCATAATGCTCATGCAAATAAGCAAGTCCCTTTGCACACGCCAACACAATTTGGAATCGTATTGGCCAATCAAGTGATGTGCCGTGCTTCTCTACGGTAATTATTTAAACATGCACGTGTTAAGTAAAAGAAAGATTGTTATTTGGTAAAAAATATATTCATCATCAACAGGATCAGACTATGGTGAGACCCCCGATCACACCTGGTTTAGTCCATGTATGAGTATATGACCTCATAAACAAAAAATATGGTGGCAGAAGATACCTTTCATGTATGCCATTACACTTCCGTTTTCCATAAACGAATACACCGGCAATCGCTCAGTTGATGTACTGCAGAATCCTATAACTTAAGTACATTACGATGCACTGCACTCCCAATAATCAGAGCCTCAGTTTCAAATTGGGAATGATTTGGTTCCGAATTCAGTTTTTTTAATGCCACCAACGTTCCATCTTGTAATCTTCCTAAGTGAACTCTTGATGTCTCACCTTCTCCTAGAATCGAATTAATATCAATGTTGTCTGTTACAACTTGTAGTTCCTTAAAAGTAAACTTTTTTAACTTCCCTAATTGATCTTCTGGACCCTCTTCGGCTGCAAATATAGAAAATTATGTTTAAACTGTAGTACTGTAAAAATTGGCCTAGGCAATCGACTAATCGACGCTGGGTGGGGGATTAACCTCGCTAGCCTGGTCTACCTTATTAATCGGATTGGTAAAAAATCGATCAACATAGCGACTAATCAAATAAGAATGGACAAGCCAAGCATCAGATAAAATTCGGCCAAATCAGTCAACGCATGCCAACGTTTCTTAAAATTTAAAATAGGGGTTTCTTTTACAATATACCTCACATGTTTTCACAAAATCAATCAACGTAACCATTTAGACACACCTCGAGCAATGATTTAACACAAAAATGTGAAGGTATGCTCATTTATTCAGTTTAATGTTTATAATACTAAGTGAATTCGGAAATTAGTTTCAGAAAATTAATTGAATATTTAAACTTTCAACTTTCAATTTTAAAGTATTTTGATACATATAAGTTAAAAATTATATAATTTTATGTACAAGTATTTTGATATATAAAATTGTTACTATGCTTAATAATTTGTTATAAGTTATACGTAAACGAAGCTTAAAAAATAAATTTATGAGTACGTTAGGTGGTAACATTGAATCTTTGTTAGTGAACATTAAACCCACGTTCAAGTCTTGCCAAATAAAACAAATTTTATTAAGAGAAAATATTCATATAATGAAGACACAAGTGTAATAAATTAGCTTTGTTGATAAATTGTAACATAAAAAATTGAATTAAAAAACAACTAACATGTAAGGAAAATTCTATCCGAAAATTATCTTTTTCAGCAGAAAGCTAAAAATGCCTGCTTTTTTATGAACAGATAGTTACTACTTACCAACAACAATTTTTAGAGAGTGATTTCTTTCTAAGATAAGAATTATAAAATATGATTTTTTTTGGAAAGGAAATAATTAGAAAATTGTAAAATGGTGTTTTTTTATTTTTGTATCTGAAAGTAGATAATAAGAATTTGAAAAATATTAGAAAATATCCGACTAATTCCATAGATATTAGTACATATTTTATATGAATTGTCACTTTTAAAATCATATTAGCACATATAAAAAACTACATGCGATTATTTGATTAAAAAAATAGAGATGATTGAATTGTTACTTTGGAACTTATACATAAGTGTTGCGAAAATTCATAAAATTTTGTTACTTAATTCGGATATTCAGATATATTAAACCATTATCCAAAATTTTAGAAATCCGAATCCATATATTATATTTTTGCGTTGTGCCTGTAAAATACATGAGACGACCTTAGATAAAAAAACATCTTTTGCATATCATTTCTCTTAGATACATCTTTAAATTTATATCACATTCAAAATATATGATAATGAGTTTTGGGAAAACAAATTTGTTTCGAGAATAGGAGATGTATTATGAGTCCACTGTCAGCGTTAACGGTTATCGTTACTTAAAGAAGTCTTCTTGAAAAAGTGATGTTTGTTGTGTGTGTACTCGCATTTGATTGTCTTGAAACTTATGGTTATCAGTTTATCTTAACTCAAAATGTTGTAAGCATTACTAGTCGTTTAAACGCTGATTGTCTGACTTAGAATGAATGTGTGACTTAAAATATAAGTATCCATTTCCAGGCACGCCGCTATAATATTTCTGAACTAGATGAGAAGGTTCACATATCACGTTAATGTGTCATTTTTTTTTATTTTTGTGACATTCATATAGCCAATTTCAACTTCCTCAAGGTATGGTTGAATAAAAATGTGCAAGCTTAACTGAATATCGAGTCGGAAAACCACGTATGCCAAAAAATATGCAAGCTTAAGACAAAAATCAAAAAACACTGAAAATCCAAATAGCAAAATACATGCGTATGAGTTGTGACACCAACACGTAGTTATGATTTTATTCTTCTTGAAGCTTATGGTAATGTGTTTTTCGTCACACGTAATGAAGTAACCACTAGTCAAGACACTCATTTTTTGGCTTTGATTCACACACTGACTTAAATGTAGCTACCCGTTTCTGTGTACACCACAATGTTGTTTGCTTTTATTAACCCGGTCATAAGGTTCACCCGCCCTGTCAATGTCTTGATATTTATGTTCACATATTGAATGTGACTCTATTCGAGGTACGGTGTGTATAAAATTAAAAGGAGGTTGAATAGTTTATACCGATTAGTTTTGATTTCTAAGAAACATTTTCATGATTATTAGGGATATAGTTCAAATGTTATTGACAAAGTAATAGAGATGGAGAAAGATTAAAGCAAACCACAATGCATAAAGATTTATAGTGGTTCAGCCTAGTAAGATCTCACTTATCTTGCCCCTACTTCCACTCCTCGAGTATTCACTCGAGAGTTCTACTTCACTAGTTAAGAATCTCCTTTGCACCGGTAGAGAAGCCTTCACACTTTATCTTACAATCTTTACCGGCACCTAAGCTATGATGTCTTGTTCTTTTACACAGGTACAACAACTCCCTTCACACTATATACTTTATGGTTTACAACACCAACCACAATATTACACAAGTAGGTAGAAGAATGGGACAACAATGATGATTGTATAGAAAACACTTAACACAATTACACAATGTAAACCTTGAAGGATCAAAGCTTGGAGATAGAATTCTTGTAAGTTATATTCAAGTTAACAAATATTTAAATCACAAGAGACAAGAAGTAAGAGATAAATAGAGGTTAGATGAACCACTCAAGGGTGGCCTAGTGGCAAAAAGATTTGTGGCTATCACTCCAAAGTGTGTGAGGTCTCAAGTTCAATTCCCACTAGGTGCAAACAACCTTGAAGTGGCCACGCCAACCTCCTGAAAAGGGAGGGCTTTACCTGGTTTGAGTCTGTGTGGCGGTGGGCTCAAACCCCGTGGATTAGTCGGCCAATGAGTCGGAAATCACGGTTACCAAAAAAAATAGAGGTTAGATGGACAAATATATTTAGAGAATTAGAGATATAGATTAGAAGAGGGGTGAGTGTAAATCTTGGAGAAAGTTGGGTATTTATAGGAAACATTATCATACACTACAGGACCTCATCAGACCCTTTTACCCAAAGGTTCCACCCTTTTATTGAGAGGCTCGTGAGAGCTGACTTTTGTGGTATCATAAATACTTGTCCAATAACATACTCAAACATTGTATCAACACATGTTTGACTTTATATAAGATATATGGAGAACAAGAGAGAGAGAGAGAGGGGGGGATAATTTTTACCTATTTTAAGTTTACACTAAAAAGATTAAAGTGTACAAAACTTTTTATAAAATTTTAGAGACATGAGATCATGGATTCAAAAAGCTTAAATGTTGATTGTAACACAGACATAAAAATATGTTTAATGTTTTGTTATTAACAAAACGTTAAGAGTGATTAAAATATAAACATCGTTTTAATACGATATTTGTATTCACAATCTCTCTCTTTTTGTTGAAGACAAAACGTAAACTTATTTTTAGTTGGAATTAAGAATCAACATATAAGTTTTTAGAAATATAGTTTTATATTTCTCTTCTCCCCCTTTTTGTCGAAACAAAAAGGAAAGGATAGATGGAAAAACATTTTGAGAGATAGATTTTGATAGAAAGACAGAAATATACATAGAAAAATGTGTTTCTATTGCCTCCCCCTCGGTTCATATTGCTCCTATATAAGAGAACCAGGACACGTGGATTATGAAGATCATGCAAAAAGAGAGTTAGAAGGTAGATGGTAGAGATACATGTACATGTAAGACCCAGCACGTGGTCTTATGAATTACATATTTTACAAGTAGAGAAAAGAATGCATAATTTTGAATAAGTGGATAAATGGGGCATGTCATGGATTACTCCCCCTTGATTCATGCCAAATAATCAAGATAAAATGTGGAAAATATGTTTGATTCTGCAAAAGAAAGTTAGCTATAAAGAAGGAGATTCAAGAGACATAGTATGATCATATCACACAAGAAAAGACAATATCATACATGTACAAGTGTTAGTTTAGAAAGAAAATGGGTTCATTCATCTTGCTCCAAGTAAAATTATGCATGTGAAATATTGGTACAAATGTTGATCCCAAACTTAGATCGATTTAGCTTTATGTATACGAGATTAGATCAAGTAATACACTTAGAGAAACTTTTGTATATGCTTATGATAATCTAAGTGTTATGCGGAATTAACACTTAAACAAGAACACACAATGATATAAACAAACTTTCACTTTGATTAATGATATCAAACTTGTTTACAATGAAAGTAGTTTACGAATGAAAACTTATATGAAACATTAACCTAAAGGTCTTCTTTTATAGACATAAGAAGCCTTGTACAATAATCTACGTATCAGCTATTCTAGGTAAAGATAAATATAGAAAATACATTGTTGTTCCTATCTTTACTAGAAGTATTCTAGAATACAATAAACGCGTAGAGTATATCTTCCTATTAGTGCTTGTCTTCAATGTGTCAACGCTTGACTTTATCTTGTCAACGCTTGAGCTGTCAGCGCTTGTTTTGTTCTTGTCAACGCTTGTTTTACTCTTGTCAGCGCTCAAGTGATCTGGCCTTAATTTATTCCCAACAATCCTCCCCTAAACTTGATATCCACTCTTATGATCAAGTTTCTGAATAAGCATTAAGGACTAGGAGGAATCTTACAAACCTTCTCATATTGGTAATGAATAAATCTGATCAAATCTTTTGCCACGTCACTTGAATAATCTATTTCCAGCTGAGTGTCCTTCATCTTCTCCAAAATAGCTTTGGATATGAAATACTGACCATCCATAAGTAGATACTCAGCAAACTTTGTAGAACTCAAATGGTAAACACCAGCAGCTGAATATAACCTCCATTGAAGACCACTGAGGTCATCTTCAAGATCCTTCCAAATTGTAGGATCCTCTTCTTTTGGTCCACACATTCTTTTGAATGTGTACAAAAGTTTTATTCCATTAGCTGAAGTTGGTGCTTCAGCCTCATACTTGGTCTCCAGCAACCTCCAAAGGTCCACCAAGTTTTTCTCTATCACAACTTGCAAACAAAGATATGAGAGTGGTAAAAGTATATACCTCTTTACCATATCTGCCAATCTTCCAAAACCCACATTCATCTTCTTCATAGCTCACAATTGGGTTCCTGGAATCTAATGGTAACACTTGCACCATATCTGAAGCTTCTAATGGTGTGAGCTTGAGGCTCTTTCTTATGACAGCTTCACTTGGATATAGTGGATCTATATCTTTGGGAAACTCAAGAGAAATTCCCTTTTTCACTGGCCTTGGAACAAACATAGCTTTCTTGAGCTCCATCTCTTCTGCAAGTTCTTCCTTTCTTTCATCAAAAAAAAGTCTGAGAGTGTTTGCTTCCTGCACTCTCACCCAAATGGGATAAGCCCTGCTTTCCAACTCATCAAATGTCAAAGCCCTCAATTTCTGATATGTCCATCCTACTCCATGACATCTGAGCAACATGCAGTATAGCTCCCTTCTATCCCTTTTCAACTCTGAGAGAATATTGCTTGCCTTGTGTTTCAAAATTACCTGGCAATCCTTCTGAACTCTGAGAAGAATCTCCAAACACCATATTTGATCTGAAATGGTCATGTCTGGATTCTCCATACATCTTTCTTCCCAAGCATTGTACATTTGAACCACCTCTGGCATGTCAAAGTCAACCTGCAATTTCAACTCTCTCAACTTCTCCTCAGCCAACTCATCACCATACTCAAGTCTTTCTGGTTCTATAATCATCACACTTGAGTCTGAGCTAGCTCCATCACTTCCTTCTTCTGAAGTCACAACAAATGGTGACTCTTTCACCTCCTTTATATCTTGTTCCATGATTTGTGCAGCCAATCTTCTATCAAATTCAACTTGAGCTGCATCCTTTGGAACAATCTCTTCTACCATTATACCCTTACCCTTATCTGATGGTGCAATGGTTGGTAAGGTAGATGGTGATACCTGTGCAGAAACCTCCTTGATGATAGATGATGACTGGGATACATCACCTCCATGTGCAGGTCTGTCAACGTCCAATTTAGTTCTATCAGCGCCCAAAATATTTCTGTCAGCGTCCAAAGTCTCCTTGTCAACGCCCAAATATCCTCCCTCAGCGCCTTTTGTAACCTCTCTCAACATAGCTGTAAATGATAAATTTAAGTTGGTAGGAGAGACTAAGGACGTATCAAAACCTGTTTGTTTCTTCAAAGTTGTAAGGGCCTCACCAACATCCAAAGATTGACCATCATGGCTGCCCTTATCACTCCGATTTATTGGATCTTCCTCCCCTTTGGAAGATTCCTCCATACCCCTCCTTGCACTAGCACTTTCCAAAACAACAATCCTCTCCCTCAATTGCTTGAGTTCAAGGCCTTGTGAGCTAACAACTTGTACTAAGTCTGCATTTTGCTTTTGCAAGCTAATGCAGACTGCCGTCAATTCCATAAGAGTCATTGGTTCCAGTCTGCCCTCTTCTAAAATTGGGATTTGACCTCCCAAGTCAGATTCATTGGGCATGGATGAGGACTTAATGATGGTGGGACTGCCTTGGCCAGCATCTAAGCCAGAACCAATAGTCCTAGCCTCATCCAGGTCACCAGCCACACTTGTGGTGGTGGTTCTCTCTGCTACATGGCTAGGACCACCAGAGGAGAACACTCCAGTAGTCCTTTGGTGTTTCATCAACCTATATTCAGGGGTGTAGAAGATGGTGTGGAAGAATGGGTGGATGTGGGTTGGTTAAGGGGTGTTTGGGTTTGTGAAGGTTGTGTGTCAACGTTGGAAATAGGCATAGCAACGCCAACATTTAGTGTGTTAGCGTTGAAGGGATCTTGGTCAAGTTGCATATGGTCAGGTGAAGGAATGGGTTCAGGTATTGGGTCAAGTTGTGGTTGAGGGTCAATTTGTGGTTGGAGGGTCTGGTTGGGGTTGTGCTGCTGCAATAACAACAAGCATAGCATGGTTCAAAGGTAGGTCACGATGGGTTGGTGAGTTCATCTTCATAAAAATAGCTTTCTTTTGCTCAGGGATCTTATAAAAATCATTATGATCCCTTGAGCAGTAACCTTGGACATCAAAAACCATTTGTAAAAAACGGGGATAAGGTAAAGTCATTTTGTTCCCCTTGTTTTTACACATGCCCTCAAAAATCATTTTAGAATAATTAAATTTTTGCCCTGTTGCAATACACACAATTGCACTTGCAATAGATCTATTGATCTCATTGTGTGCAGTGCATTTGGGACTCAAACATTGAAGGAGGACATGTATGAGGTACTTCCAGGCTGGGGGAAATTCCTGCTTATGATACTTGTTTAAGGTACCTTCATCAGGAAAAGGATATCCCAAAGCCCTTAGCCCTTGTTCTATTTCATTGATGGGAAGGGTGGCTATACCATCAGCATCATCAAGATGCAAGGCTTGGCGCACCAAAGCCTCAGTAACCACCCAAGGTCTCCCATGAACAATAGAAGTCAATGTAGTCACTCTATTAACTATTGAGGAACTAAGAGTGTTCCAAAACTGTTTAATATGTGTGACTGGAATGAGTGGTGCATGAGAAAGAGCATACCTTAAGGGGGATGCGTTCAAATACGCCACCATTTGTGTGTATTGGGGAAACAGAGTATCATCAGCTTCAAGATACGCGATCATGTTATGTTGACTTCTGAACCCCAATTCCAATTCTGATGGTCTAAACTTTGGTGCCATTGATGAAAGCTGATAAATTTAAGTGAAGAAGATGAAGTTGATAAGAGAAAATTGTGTTAGACAAGAATTATAGATACCCTGTTTAAAAATAGGAGCCAAATTTATAGGAGAAGAAAATGCATGTGATAGGCCCAAAAATAGGCAAGTATTTTCAAAAAGCAATCATGAAAATATTTAAAAATTATAAGTTTATCTCATGCATTAAATGTAAAGTAACAAGTCCCAAAATTACGGCCTAAAGATATGTCAAAAAGTAACAACTGGGTAGGTCCCATTGAGTGTCAACGGTCAAAAATAACCTATCAACGCCCAACGGCTATAATCTTGTCAACGTTTGCCTATAGCCATGTCAGCGTCTAATTTGGTCACAACAACGCTTGGAAAATTCTTGTCAGCGTCCAAAAATAAAAATGTTTTAAAAATGAAAAATGACCTTAACAAGTAATTTATCCTAGAGAAAATAACCAAAAAGCTGATAATTATTGTAGGGCGGCAAGCACTGTCCAGTTATGCACACTTGCTTAAGCAAGATAGACATAACAGTCCTCTAGTGTCCCTTGCTAACCAAAACTCTTAACAACCAAGTTACCTTACAAAATTCCTTGTTACTCCCAGGTAAATCCCATAACAAAATTATTCCCAAGTCTCCCAACAGACCATAACCAATTCTAGGCCAAAAATGTCTTGGCAGCATGCATAGTATATCAACTTTGCATGCTACAGTGCCTCATGATTTAGTAAAACTAACTCATACTCACCTGTGGACACAATCTAGAATTGTGATAAGAGTATCATATGGATACCCAAACATCCTAAAGGTTCCTAAAACCTCCCCTTAAACTATGATACAAAAGTTTGCCAAAATATGCATGAACATAAAAATTTATGTCAAGATAGGAATTTAAAATTCCAACCATCATCCATAAATAAAAACTTGTCCAAATGCTTCTCCATTGATCCATAAGCAACTCTGTATCCAATGGTATACTGCTAACACCATCTGCACATTTAGATTGAAAACCACAAAACTAACATTGTTGCTGACAACGCCCCGATAACACATGACAGCGTTGAGGGAAGCTTTGTCAGCGTTAGACAATTATAGTGCTGACAACGTTGCAAAAACACTTATCAGCGTTCAAGCAACCTTTGTCAGTGTTAGAAAAATATAGTGGAAAATCTAAATCATAAATAAGACCAATAACAATGCATCATCCTGTACATACTTTTACAAAAAGACTCCAAAACATATATTATGTGAGACTGACCATTCCAATACTTTTTACCAAATATTGAAACCTCCCAGCATCAAAAGGTTTAGTTAGTAAATCTGACACATTTTCCTTAGTGTCAACCCTATCTGGTTGTATTAAACCTTTCTCAAAACAATCTCGTATAAAATGGTGTCCAATTTCTATGTGTTTAGTTTTAGAATGATGTACATGATTCTTAATGATGCATAATGTACTGTTATTATAAACAAATATCTTAGTATGCATGAAGTTATACCCATAGTCCAACAGCTGGTTCTGAATCCACAAAACTTGGCCACAACAAGCAGCTGCAGCCACATACTCAGCTTCAGTTGTAGAATTAGCCACCACTATTTGTTTCTTGCATTGCCAAGATATCAACCTGCTCCCAAGAAACTGACATCCACCAGTTGTGGATTTCCTATCAAATTTATCACCTCCATAATCACTATCTGAATATGCAATCAGCTCCAATGGTGAATCCTTTGGGTACCACAAACCAAGACCAGGATAGCATCTTAGGTACCTAAAGATCCTCTTCACAGCATAAAGGTGACATTCTTTGGGAGTCACTTGATGGCGTGCACAAGCACACACATCAAACATGATGTCAGGTCTGGAGGCAGTAAGATACATCAAGGATCCAATCATGGATCTATAGTGCCTGACATCAACATCTTTCCCATCTCCAATATTTCCCCAAGGGTGTTCTCTATCCATAGGAGTAGTAGCCCTCTTTTCATGTGGAGAAAAGCCAAACTTCTTCAAGATCTCAGCAACATATTTATCCTGGGAGATGAAGATACCATCTTCTTTCTGCTGAACTTGCAAACCAAGAAAGAAGTTCATCTCCCCCATAGCACTCATCTTGAATTTGTCTGTCATAAGTTTGGAGAAATCCTCACTCGTCTTTGGATTAGTAGACCCAAAAATGATATCATCAACATAGACCTGGACAAGCAACACATCCTTGCCTTTCTTCTTTGTAAATAGTGTTTGATCTATGGTGCCCCTCTTGAATCCATTGTCCACCAAATAGGTATAAAAAGTACCATACCATGCTCTGGGGGCTTGATGAAGGCCATACATAGCCTTTTTGACTCTATACACTTTATCTGGATGCTCTGGATCCTCAAAACCAGGAGGCTATATTACATATACTTCCTCAACAATAGTTCCATAGAGGAAGGCACTCTTGACATCCATTTGATAGACTGTGAAGCCCATGCAGGATGCATAGGCTAGAAAAATCCTAATAGCTTCAATCCTTGCAACTGGTGCAAAGACCTCCTCATAGTCTATTCCCTCCTCTTGTGTATATCCCTGAGCCACTAACCTTGCCTTGTTTCTGACCACAATGCCTCTTTCATCTCTCTTGTTCCTTAGAACCCATCTTGTACCTATAGGTCTGACATATCTGGGACAATCAACCAGCTCCCAAACATCCTGAATTGCAAATTGGTGAAGCTCATCCTGCATTGCTTCCACCCAACTTGGTTCTTTGAGAGCATCAAATATTTTCTTGGGTTCCTGTTGTGACAGAAAACAGGCAAACAAACATGCTTGCACAAGAGGGGTATCAACCTTCTTGTGTATATTGGCAATAAACCCACCAAGACCTTGATGAGATCTTCTAGTCTGAACTAGAGTATCAACATTACCAATGATTTGTGAAGGAGGATGATTCTTCATGACTGAAGTAAGTACTCCTCCCTCAAAAAGTCTGGTATCTTCAACTTCATTCTCCATGTTGCCAATATCTTCTTCATCAGACTCTCTTATATCAACATAAGGATGACCTTCTTCATATGAGTTGGAAGGTTCACCTTGTTCAAAAGTGGAAGAGAAAATATGTGCAAAGGTGTTGTCAACGCCTGAATCTTGATTGTCAGCGCTTGGGCTAACAACGCTTGAACTGTTGTTGTCAACGTCTGAACCATCAACGTTTGAATTGGTCTTGTCAGCGCTAGATTTGCCTTTGTCAGCGCCTGAAGGACAATGCATGTTTGTATCTGGTGGTACTTGGGGACCACCATTATCTTTACCAGCAGCAGCAACAGCAGTAAAAGCATCTGTCCAAATGGGAATTGTAACATATTCTAGTATAGGAGATGACTTTTCTGCTTGTGATCCAACCTTTTCATAAACCTGAGTACCTGAAACGTCAACAACTTGTTGCTCCATAACATTTGAAGTGACCTTCACGATGTTTGGATTAGTGACAGGCATATAATTTAAAGATCTGGATAAAGGTTCCAAGTCAAACAACCAATTAGGACCACTTTCAGGATCACTAGGTTTATTCTCTAAAAACATAACATGTACTCTTTCAAGTATACGTTTTTCTTCTTTAAGATAAACCCTATATCCCTTGCTCTGCACTGAATACCCCATGAAGTAGCCCTCATCACCTTTTGCACTAAATTTACCTAAGGCATCACTAGTGTCCAAAACTACTACATGACAACCAAAAGGTCTGAGAAAACCAATATTAGGTTTTCTTCCCCAAAGCAACTCATAAGGTGTTTTATTCTGAATTTTGTTAACCAATGCTCTATTTTGAACATAACAAGCTGTATTAACAGCCTCAGCCCAAAAGGCTATAGGAAAATGAGCATCAGCCAACATTGTTCTGTCGGCTTCAATTAGGGTTCTATTTTTCCTCTCAGCAACCCCATTTTGTTGTGGGGTTCTAGCAATACTAAATTGCCTAGTAATTCCTTTCTTGGCACAGAAATCATCTAGCTTCTTATTCCTAAATTCACCACCATTATCACTCCTAAGCATTTTAACATCATTGCCAGACCTCTTTTCAATCTGAGTGATAAAATCAATTAGAATATCAGCTGTGTCACTCTTCATAGCTAGAAAGAATGTCCAAGTAAACCTAGAGAAGTCATCTGTGATAACAAAGCAATATGACTTACCATTCAAACTTTCTATATTGGTTGGACCAAAGAGGTCCATGTGTAGCATATGAAGAGGTCTAGAACTAGTATGCACCTGTTTGGACTTGAATGAGACCTTGTGCTGCTTGCCTTTAAGACATGCAACACAAGAGTGGTCATTGTGGAAGGCCTTCTCAGGCAAACCATCAACTAAACCAAGTCTCACAAGCCTATTTATATTTTTAAAATTTAAGTGCCCTAGTCTCCTGTGCCACAAATTGCTCTCATCTACTGAGGCTTTAGCATAAAAGCAAGACATATTATTATTCATTTTAATCCCATTCAAATTCACATTATATATGTCCTTATGCCTAGGTGTTCTATACTCAATATATTTCTCATCAGGGGTCTTATAATCCTTGCTTAACACCAAACACTCAGTATCAGTAAACATAACTTTATTTTTGTTATCACAAACTTGTGATACACTAAAAAGGTTGTAATCAAGTTCTTTTACCAGAAAGACGTTCTCAAAACGCAAATTCTTGGTGAGAAGGGTTCCTTTGCCTGTGATAGTACCATATCCGCCTCCAAAGTAAACCTTGTCACCATCTTTAATGGGAGTGAAGTTCGTCAAATAGTCTTCCTTCCCTGTCATGTGCCTTGAGCATCCACTATCCCAATATCCATAATCATTGACTTGTCTTTGAATGCCCTGCACGTAAAGAAAACAAATTAGTTTTCTTTGGGAACCCAAGTCTTAAAAGACTTAGATTCATCTGGTTGTTCAATAAGAACAGACTTAGTTCTCACAACAACCCCATTCTCATCCTTCTTAGGATGAAATACCCAGTTAACCATAATAGGTTTGGTAATGACCTTTGAAATGTAATTAAATCTGTTGCAGGTCATTGAAATCCCATTATCATTAGGGTTTTGATCTTGCTTGGGTCTCCATGTTAAGCTTGAAGAAGCTTTAGACCCCTTACCCTGTGGTTGCAAATATTTAGTTCTGGTCACGTTTCTGTCAGCGTTGGAATTAGTCTTGTCAACGCTGAGATTACCCTTGTCAGCGTTGAACCTAGGGTTTGCTACAGAAACCCATTGCCTATTAGACCAGGTGTTTGTCTTTTGAAATGGTCTTTGTCCATGAGTGTTAGACCCTCTAGTAAAGAACGGGGTAGGTCTAATCACTTATGGACTTTGCTGCACACAAGGTCTGGGTCTGACAACGTTTGACTTCCTAACAACGTTGACTTTGTTCCTGTCAGTGCTGAAATTGTTTCTGTCAGCGCTGGCTTTGGGAGCGTTGACACACTTGTATGCCAAGTGTGAAAAGCTACCACAAGTGTAACAAGCTTTTCTAGACACAACCTTAGGTCTAGAAGAGAAGAAGCCTGTTCCATTATTGCTAACTTGACTCTTGGGTGACCTAGTATTCCTATACATCTCTGCATACTTAATGCTAGGTTTTCTATCAGTGTTTGAACCAAGATTAACAACTTTACCAGTGAGTGGGTTAGTAACCTTAATGGGTGTTGACTCATTGGGACTTTCACATAGTAAGCCACCCTTAACAAATAAAGTAGGGTTAGCTTTCTTCCATTCATTCAGGTCAGTCAACTTTTGTTGATACTCTTCAACTGGAGTGACAACTCTTGGTGGAGGAATGAATTCCTCCTCTTGGAGCTCTGGCAAACCAGTCCAAGATAGGTCCTTTTGTTGGACACCATACAGTCACCAGCTGGTGGTGGAACCACAGAGTAATCATTCATCCCAATTCCAGTCATGTACTTAGGATCTCTTTGTTTACTCACACAGTCTCCTAGGGTTTGTGTGGCTCTATCAAATCTTTGAATTTTAAGGCCAACATTATCTTTATTTTTAATGGCTTCATCTAATTTAGCTTGTAACTCACCATTAACCCTTTCCATGATATTTCTAATATCCATACTAGCATTTAACTCATGTTTTAAGATATTGATTTTATCTTTTAAGTCAAATTCCATTTTCTTGTATTCAGAAACGGTTTTCTCAGTTTTAGTGAGAGCTAGTTGGTAATTAGACAGTTTACATCTTTCAGTACTCATATCATCTAATAATCTTAACACTTCTTTGTTAAGTCTTTCCGTATTTAACCTACAACCTTTGCTACAAAAAGCGTCATCATATACCTCATTATCATATGAAGAGGAGGAGTGTGCCATGAGAGCATATTCAACATGCTCTTCATCTTCAATTTCAGCAACCAAAGCTTTATCCTCTTCAACATTCTTAGCCAGATAGCTCCAATCCCATCCCATACCATCAATTCCTTGAACCGCAACCATGGCTTTGGAATCCTGAGCTTTAACAACTTGACTTGAGGGTTTACCAGCATCAGATCTTCTAGGAGATCTACATTCCCTCATGAAGTGCCCCATACGATGGCAGTTGTAGCATTCAACTTTGGATTTATCAAATCCAGCTGTGTCTTTTGCATTGAAGGTCATCTTCTTCTTAAACCTTCTGTTCCACCTGTTTGCTCTTATACTAGCAAGAGCCATGTTCCACTTAATGTCCATCTCTTCCAAGTGCTCATCACTTATCTGCTCAAGGTCCTCATATGTAATCACTGAACCATTGGGCAAAGAAGCAATATAAGCACAAACAGTATCCAAGTCCAATCCAGCAGGTTTAACTCTTGGTGAGTCACTTTTGAATGTGTCAGCGTCTGAAAAGGAGACGTTGACAGGGCAAGTTCCAGCGCTGACACATGATGATCCAGTAACTGGATGCATGTAGGAGTCCTTCTGATTAAATTGACCTTCACTATGAGAAAAGAAGGCCATGTTACTGTTGGTGGACTTGCTTCCATGCTCTAAAAGAGTTTCATCTTCCAACAGCCTCAGTTTGTTGTAGATATCATCAAACGTGGAACTTTTGTGAGTATTATTGGCAAGAATAGATCTTGCCTCAATCTTCCATACGTCACCAAGACTTTTAAGAAAAGTAGCATTGATGTCAACATCACCAAGTTGTGTCCCCATGAAGGACAATTTGCTTGTAATATCAAGCAGTCTGCTTCTCACACTACTGAGCTTTTCATTAGGTTGAGCCTTGAAAACAGCATAATCATGCATGAGTTGCTTTTTCTTCTCTTCCTTAGTGTCTGCATTGCCACCATATACAACTTCAAGAGCTGCCCAAAGGTCCTTAGCAGATTCATAACCTCTGTATTTATGCTGGTTCTCTTGTCCTAAAGAGAGTTTCAGAATATTTAGGGTTTTCATGTCAACCCTTTTCTTTTCTATGTCTTCAGCAGACACAGCTCTACCATCATCAGGTTTTTCCTTCTTGTCAGCTTCTAAACATCCAGCAACAGCTGTTCTTGCAGCAATGGCATTAGCAATCTTTTGAGCCTTATTGAATGTGTTTCCATATTCAATAATCTCCCAAAGTGTGTAGTCATAGATCCCTAGATATTGTTTAAAATTGAATTTCCACAATTCAAAGTTGGTTGCATCAAGCATGGGAATCTTGATGTTTGGTAAAGGTGAGGAGGATGGGGTTATTGCTTCTGACATGATGTTGTTAGGGTTTTTTGAGAAAATTAGGGTTTTGGTGATTTTTAGGGTTCTTGTGTTTTTTAAGATCAAAAGTTTCTCAACAAGCTCTGATACCACTTGTTGATCCCAAACTTAGATCGATTTAGCTTTATGTATACGAGATTAGATCAAGTAATACACTTAGAGAAACCTTTGTATATGCTTATGATAATCTAAGTGTTATGCGGAATTAACACTTAAACAAGAACACACAATGATATAAACAAACTTTCACTTTGATTAATGATATCAAACTTGCTTACAATGAAAGTAGTTTACGAATGAAAACTTATATGAAACATTAACCTAAAGGTGTTCTTTTATAGACATAAGAAGCCTTGTACAATAATCTACGTATCAGCTATTCTAGGTAAAGATAAATATAGAAAATACATTGTTGTTCCTATCTTTACTAGAAGTATTCTAGAATACAATAAACGCGTAGAGTATATCTTCCTATCAGTGCTTGTCTTCAATGTGTCAACGCTTGACTTTATCTTGTCAACGCTTGAGCTGTCAGCGCTTGTTTTGTTCTTGTCAACGCTTGTTTTACTCTTGTCAGCGCTCAAGTGATCTGGCCTTAATTTATTCCCAACAACAAAGATGAATTACAATGCCTAAAATTTAGAAAAAAAGAGGAAAAACAAAATCAGGGGCTCACGGACCCTTTGGGGTGTCAAACCCTTGTATGGAGGGGTCCGACAGGGTCCAAGAGGTTTTGTGACAGACTGGAAAGAAAATAAAATGAGGCCCGAGAACTTGTGACGAGAGTGTTGTTGAGGTGGTCTGCATATAAGGGCTTCAATACCATCAAGGACATTGTGTAAAGTGACTCACATCTCTTGACAGAGGTTCTGCAGGTATATCAACAATCCTCTCATGTAGGAGATGTGTGGAGATTGGTAGGATGATGTTGAGTGTTTTGAGTAGATGATGATGGTAAAGGACCATGTAGGTCTATGTGTCGTTGTATTTCACGTAGGTGGCGATGGAGATGTCATTGAAGGCTTGACAAAGGTTGAAGTCTTGTTGTTGTTGTTGTGTGGTAGGAGGAGGTGGTAGCTAGTGGGGGATGATTGCGATGATGAGTTTGGAAGAGAGTGGCAGAACGAGGGTTGTATAATCCACAATGAATTATACAAATCTATAAAAATGGAATTGGAGGAGAGTTGGTTAAAGGAATGTTTGGGAAAGGTAGTGTTTGGGAAAGGTAGTGTTTGGGACAATGAAGCGAAGGTGGAAGGTGGTATGGTAGGAGGTGGTGCTTGAGCGGATGATATTTGAGGAGTTGGGGGGCACATTCTCAATATCGACCAAGGGAGGTTAATAATGAGTAAGTGAGGATGTAGGAGGTGTATCGAGTACTTCGATATGTTATGGCATAGTGGTGAAGGGTGGTGAGGTATGAGTGGTGGTAGGAGTGTTGTTGGATGGTGGTGAGGAGTGAGGAGACCGAGAGTTCCCTAAAATATCCTAAGTTTTTGAGGTATCTCATTTTGGATGGGTGACATGTGTGGTATAGAGGCGGATGTTGGTGTAGGTGATGGTATGGGGAATCCAAAACACGAGGGACGCAAACGGTGGCGGATCCAGGTATTGTAAACATGTGTGGCACAAATGATTTTTTTACCACATGTTTTAACGAATACGGAGTATGAACTAAAAAGTACGGTATTAAAAAAATCATATACAGTATAGTTACTTCGATTACCTACACATCGAGGTCCATGAACTTGAGAACACCAAGACGTGTAAGGAAAAATAAATATCAAAAAGCTAAAAGAAATCAAACACTATATATGCTTAGAAACAGTAGATGATGCTAAATTTATGACATTAATACGCTCAGTGATGTTCCGAATGTTTTAGAACAAGGGTTAATAATGATACTTTTGTGTCATTTTATATTTTTAGAACTAAATCCAAAAATATAATATAGTGTATAAATTTTAAAACTTAAAGGGGCAAATGTGTGAATAACTCAAAAGTGTTATCTTCTTCATCTACTAAAACCATACATGTAAATCCATAACCCAGTCTTATAAATTATATTATACAGCTATAATAATCGACTTTAAGCTGATACTTTATGTAAAACCTCATACTTTTTATTCTTGAGCACAGTTTATCAATTTAGTGCCTGAAATCGAGTTACATAAGCCAAATCCGCCCTGCTTCACCTGGAAAATCTATGTGTGGCACGTGTCATAGGTGGCCAAGGCATAGCTTCGCCCCTGGACGGAAACTAATTCGTGCAATCCTCCTAAAGGTGTTTTGTGAAGAGGATGGTGAGCCCTTTGTCATTGTTGTATGTTGACTTTAGTTAGGAATAGGAGAAGATGTGAGTGTGTGAGGAAGATGATGTGAATAAAAAAGGTTTTATATAGTGGACTAAGAGGTTTTAAAGAATTAATGGTGTGGTAATATGATTGGAAAAAGAAGGGATTGGGAGTAAATTGAGGTTAATGGGAATTGTGAAAGTAAAATAGTAGAAGATGAAAGGAGTTTTGAGAATGAGGGATATTTAATGGTGGTAATGATGAAGAACTATTTGAAGAATGGGGAATGTGCTTTACATACGGAACCTGTTATGCTCTTGTAGGCCTGTTAGCAACTGGGAAGACATATAATAACTGTCAGGCAATCCGTAAGGCTGGAACCTATTATGCTCTTGGAGGCCTGTCAGCAACTGGGAAGACATATAATAACTGTCAGGCAATCCGTAAGGATGTCAAATTTCTGATGGAAGCACAAATGGAGGATGGTGGTTGGGAAGAAAGCTATAGATCCTCCCCCAAGAAGGTAAAACACTTTAGTAAACGAGTAAGCTTCGGCTAGCCAAAATTTAGTCATTTAAGATATACACTACAACTCGAGTAAGATTTGGCTAGCCAAAATTTAGTCATTTAAGATATACTATACAAGTCTTGGTTACAACATACGGTGTTCATCTCACTAATATTATCAAGTCCGTGTTATATCTTAGTTTAAAAGAAAAAAACATTATAATTATCTACATCGACCCGGCCCTGTGACTTTTAAGTCTCCTATCACCCCTTTCATTTTCTTGAATAGCAAATGATATTTCAATCATCTCTTCCTAAATAGTTTTTGAGCGGGTTAGGAATGAAAGAAACAATAGATTGAAATGTTGGATACTTGGGTGATTGAAGACATATACAACTTAATATCTAATAATTACAAAACAATCGTATCGTATGTTTAATTGCTTATATGTACATTGTATATATCACTACAACAAATTAGTTGATTGTTCCACTTGTTCACATTTTAAAATGTGTGAAGTTTGAAAGTTCATAATTTCATTAGTGTTTTTGGTGTGAACAAATTTGGTGTAACAGAAAACTTCACACTTTTAAGTGTGAAAACTTTTAATACTTCACGCTTTTATATGTGAACTTTTTAAAACATCATACTTTTATGAGTGAACTTTATAATACTTCACACTTTTAATACTTCCCACTTACAAGTGTAAACATTTTACAATTAAAAGTGTGAAGTATTATAAAGTTCACTCATAAAAGTGTCATGTTTTAAAAAGTTCACACATAAAAGCGTGAAGTATAAGGTTTCTCCGGTGTGATTAACTTTTTGAATACATGTCTTCCCCTTACTGTAGAGTGTAGAGGAAGAGAGAGACCCAACGCCTTTACACCGAGCAGCCAAATTATTGATCAATTCTCATATGAAAAACGGGGATTTTCCTCAACAGGTAAGATAAGTACGTATATACAGATAGAGATAACGGATTGAAAAAACCCTCTTTTTACATTCACCAAGATGACTGGCAGTATAAAAGGGTATAATACTAAGAAGTAATATTTTCCGGTAAAGATGACGTGCTAACGAATTAAAAAGTTTTGTATCTGCTACCAAAATTTCCTAACTACTGGAAATTTCCTTATTGCAGGAAACAACCGGAGTTTTCAAGAAAAACTGTTTGTTGCACTTTCTGATGCATAGGAATATATACACATTGTGGGCTCTTGCTGATTACCGTAAGAAGGCGCTACCTCAGCCCACGAGCATCTAACCCTACCGTTGTCGCAAATAGATATAAGATAGTCATGGTTGTAAAAGATATATAATTATAAAAATATATCATTTGAGTTTTAGAGAAACACTTGTAATGATCAATTCCAATAAATTTATCAGCCGGTGCTTATGCCTCAATGGATTGTCATCAATTCCAAATACTTTTTGCCAAAGACTTTGTTTCATAAGTCATCTTAAAAAGGTATTTGAAAAGTATTAGTTGCAACGAGGAACACGTACACTTTCAAAAAGCTTTTTGAAATAGTGAAAAATCATTGATTGGTTTTTCCATTGGGATGCTGATCTAACAAGCAACCAGATTATATTAACCAGCTAAAGTTTATTTAATGCCTGTTTATACTAGTTTTCGTGACTTGGCAACTACATTCTGAAAAGTCAAAGAAGAATAATGTGACCATTATATATACTCGCATACAAACATTACGTGTTTTCAAGCTATGTCACCTTAAACTGCTTATAAATTTTCGTGAACTTTTATTTTCTAGCTAGAAATCGATTGTATGGTCGTCTACTCGTCTTAACCACGTCGTCAAGCAATAAAATACTGTTCTTATTCTTTCTGTCGTTAACGAAAATTGTTCATTGTAAAGCATTGCTACGGCACCATGAATTTTTCGTAAGTTTTTAAGTTTTAAAAATGGGTCATAGACCAGTTCTTGTACATGTATAAATGTTAGGTTATGGTGACATTGTTCTTTGCCCATAAGGTATAAGTCAAAACTAACAGTGACTAACTTATTTAATTTTGTAGGTGAAGGAAGCATCTTACACTCATCTATGTGAAACGAAAACCATATTAACCATAAATGGGCAGTTTCCTGGACCAACCTTAAATGTTCGTGAAGGAGATATGATTTATGTCAAGGTTCATAACAATGGAAGATACAACATCACCATTCACTGGTATGTCAAAGTCTTTGTGGTAAATTACATACTTAACAGAAAATATTCAAAAATAGTTGTCAAATGTTGTATTGATTGTTACATACTTAACAGAAGATTTATATACAAGTTTTAAATCTCGGGCATGGGGTAAAGCAACCTAGGAACCCATGGTCAGTTGGTCCGGAATGCATCACGCAATGTCCGATTCAACCAGGTGACTCATTCAACTATAATATTATACTTTCTATGGAAGTTGGGACAATCTGGTGGCGTGCTCATAGCGACTGGTCTAGAGCCACGGTGTTGGGATTTATAAATACTAGTTAACCATTAACTACGAGTACGCAGCGGAATGGATCTAGTATAACATACATGATTAAGCACATAAGAAAAACAATTTAAAACCAACCTTTAATTAATTGAATAAATCAATTAATACGTCTTGATCTTGATCTTGAACTTCAACGGTTAAATTACCGTCTCCATCGTTTGCTCACACGACACGTCAAACGAACATCACTACGATGCTAGTAGTAACTTCACTTCTCAAACAACAAGTGTATAATCTCGTAACTTGAAACCCTAGATCCAAAACCCTAATTAGGATTACGTAAGGATCGGTTTATAGAACGTTACAAGATTGATTACCCAAAATCACATAAACCCTAATTAGGGTTTATGTATGTCGAACCACCGAGGGAAACCAAAAAACCTAGATTTAGAGATCTAGGGTTTAGTTATAAAGCTTAAGACTTTATAAGAAAACCACCAAAAAGGATTGATCTTATAAAGGTTTAACCTTTATGTGATTTTAGGGTTAATAGGAAAAATCCTATGGTTTTGGTGTGGTGTTTATTACGATCGGACAGAACAAAGAACAAGGGAGAGGGACAAAAATTATGAGCTAGGTGTTTGTGTATTTATACACATTCTCCACCTCCTCAAAACTTAAGGCCCAATCCAAGAAAACTAATTAAGGGAAATATTACCCTTAATCAATAATTCTTGAATATTTACTTACCAAAAACCAATAACCAAAAATCTTCTAGAACCCTCTATATACAATATTCGTCCGAATGGCCTGGGGTGTTCTAGAAGTCGTTTTCCTTCCAAATTTAAATAACGCACTCGTACTAAATTAATTAAATCCCGTTAATAATTTAACCACCGTTAATTAAATAATAAGTGAAGTTTTTATTAAACGTTTAATTATAAATAATAAAACTTAAATAAAAGTGTGTTCTCCGTATTGAGTGTGTGTCCCCGATAGGCTCACGTATTTCCGATGGCTAAACGATCGCATATCCCAACAGCTCCCACTTGTGAGAGTTTAGACATACATCATCCATAATGAAGTATCTAGCAACACTTCATTATAACCGGAAATGACTGAGGTATAGTTTCAAGAAGAATATCTCAAAAGTATTAATGGTATACGATTATGTGACTTGCTAATAATCATCCCTTTGTTACTAGTACCGTATAAACCATGGATATGGATCCTAACACATTCCATGAAGTTTAAATTTTAGTTTCTCGTTATAGAAGTTAATTCAGATATACCAAACGTAAATAAGTATCATCTTGATTTACACTTTGGGTGCGGCCACACAATTATCTGATTAATTGTGGAGAGGGCCTAGTGGTACTTCACTGCACTATATCAAGTGGAGGAACAAATTCTATATTGACTACAAGTGTTTGTGGATGATGCTTCACAACACTTCCAATTAAAGTCTTTATAACTAGGTCTGGCGAACTAGCGTTGGACATAGAATCAAGAAGTGATATTCACACATGCACAAACTTGTTTGCATCTCAAGTCTAAGGATGATGACTTAATCACCATTTTCAAAATCTTACTCATGACAAGGATCCAAAAGTAACGATTCGAAAGTTCGGGGTGTCCAATACGCATCCCTTATGAATAACATATGAGTTTGGTGGGAACCGTCCATATATTCAAAGAATATAACCAACACTCACATTTGTCTTAATGTAGACAATATTCCCATATTGCTAACCGACAATGGACATATTTAGAATAATCAAATATTCAAGGATTTAAACATACAAATATAGGACAACAATAATTATATGAATGAATAACAAATACCAAGTATCTTTATTCATCAGAAAGTAATTATTGTCTTACCATCCTAATTATCCAAATACTAAAATAGATATGCAGAAAACTAATTTAGCAAGTTGAAGTCAAATGTTTCTAACATTCTCAACTATTCTTTAACAAGAAAGCTAAATAGTTATCTAAGTAAAGTTTCCGAATACTTGTTTCAAATTTCTCAATTGTGAAAGATTTGGAAAACAAGATGAGTGTCTTTTTTTACATGCTCATACATTGCAAGTTTCATAGTTGGGATATCGTCAATCCTTGTATAAGGTATTTAACATCAACGATATACTAACAGTCATCTTTACAGTTTCTTAAAATGTAAAGCATTCTTATTCCTTAATGTGTAATGCAACAATGCTCGTTGTGAGCATATCTAGTTAGTAGATTTATCATAAATGATAACATCTCACTTTACTAGGTTGATTATCCTCTAGCATCAGTGTACACATACATCACTATGCTTTATAATTCGTAAACATTTGTTTTAACAACAATCTAAATACTCTCAATTAGATATTGTTTTTGTCATCTCACTTTGCCCTTGTACAAAAATGACAACAAGTCATATACACAATATAATATTTATACATAATGAATCCTTAGTTAAAAACATAAGATTTCGATTCATGTACAATATTATGTCTAGTGAAATATATCAATCAAGACTCATTTGAATGATGTATTGCATTGTGTTTGACTCAATTTTCCGCATATGCTTATATCAATAAACATTTATTCCAAAGTCATTTGTTTTATTCCATAAATTCTCAAATGAAGTTTCATTCCAATCTTAAGGATTATCATCTAGCTTAAATGGAATGATATCTTCACTATGTTATACAACATATGAATTTAAAGAAAAAATATAGTGCTCCCACTCAATGTCAAGTGTACTCCAAACTATCTAAATTTAACCAAAATCATATTGAATTAAATTCTAGATTTAGTTTTTAGATGCATGATTTAATCCATACTTTGATTATCTATCTTGTATACTCAATAAAGATTTTATTGACTCGTTAATCCTTTTGATTATACACCATCCTCGCTAAAAGGTAATCATGAAGGAGAACTATAAAGCTTAATTGACATATTCCATACACTACTAGAAAATCTGGCATCAGCAACGAAAGTTTGCATCGCTACTCCGTCACTAAAGCCCTTTAACGACGGAATGGTGACAGATATACTCCGTGGCAAAAAAGGACCTCGCAAAATTTTTGCGACAACTTTAGTGACAAAAGTTTTAGAATTTTAGCGACAGATCATCGGTCTCCACCCCCTCGCTAGGTTCTACACAAGGTTGCTTAAATTGGATTTGGTTCGACCATTAAGTGGCGGCTTAGCGACAAATTTTCTGTCACTAAAAGTAACGACGAAGCAATCACTAATCCATTTTTGTCACTAAAAATTTTCTGTCTCAAAACCGTCTCGAATAATTTGTTGCCTAAATCAAAACCATTTCATAGCCTGTTTGAACACACCCGTGTGTAATTCGGCGTAATTTATAAAACTTTGGAGGATAAAATATGCCAGCTAATTAGTCAATAAATGATACCATTTACTTTCCATATGTTCAAGATGTCACACAAATGTATACCACACTGATAAAAGTAACAAAATACATATCTAAATCAGATAACAAACATATCCAAATCATATAACAAGCGTGTTCGAAATAAAACTAACATCTGCCCTTCGACACGCACAAAAGGAAATCTAAACCAAAGATTCTTTCTTACCTAAAAGTTTATAGCAAATAAATAGATTTAAAGCTCTTAGTAGTGGTTGATGTTCAAGATGGGCAGCCAGTTGCCGTACCTTGCTTTGTTTTTGTTTGCCGTGTAGCACGACTCTTGATACACTCAACAAGTATATCTTCATTTTTAGCACGAATTTCTTCCTTGAGCTCTTCATGGATTTCTTCCTTGAGCTCTTCACGGATTTCTTCTTTTAGCTCTTATCGCATATCTTCCTTGAGCTCATTCTTCATTTCTTCCTTAAGCTCGACTTTCATTTCCTTTAACTCTCCACAAACGCTATCAAGTTAGTTTTAGAACATAACTAATCTAAATATTAGCTTTTGAAATATGTTTTTTTTTTTGTAAATCTGTTAATTTATTAATACTACAACTTGGCAAATGTTAAAAAGATCAAATAATATGCCAAATACAGGCAAACATACTATTTTTATTCAAAATTGTTAACTGTGATGATATCATTTTTGTATACTTAATGGCTGTATTTTAGATTCAGTATGATATATATTTGAACCATAAACCTATTCCATATTCTCTTTTTAAACGGACATATGATTCACTATGATACTTCCTTTCTGTTTCTAGACCAACAGTGATTACGATGCCAATCCCATTGTGATGCTTTAGGCTCAATAATCAATGGGGAAAATTAAATTTATCAAGCTGGTATATATGGTACCTAATTGAAAAGACCAATGTGCATAAGCCAAAACTCATTCATTCATGACGAATAGCCTAACCCTAGCTAGAACTCATTCATTAATCCGCACAGTTACATGCCGCTCTTCTGACTCTCTCATCCTATTTGAAAATAACTGCTGGAATATTTACCATAGAAACTAATTAATTTTTTTCTTAAAAAGTACAAATTCTAGAACCAGAATAAATAAATATGCTAGAACAACAATATACCTGGTACAAAAACGAACTTCTTGCAACTAAAATTGGAGAGGTAATATATAATGTTTCAGCTCTCACGATCGTTGAGCACTCGATGTTCCAACTTATATCATTGTCATTTGCAACAGCATCTGACAAAGTACTAACGCAAATAAAAAGGGGCCTTAACATGCACTGAGTTTTACAATACATTTTTTTAATAGTATGTGAAACTGATCTATAGCACCTTTAAAATTTTTAATGAACATTTAACTTGTATAGATTGGCAATCAGCAGTTAGAAGTAAAGAACAATATTTTATTGGATGATAAGAAATATGAATAGCATCATCAGCAATTAGATCCATGACAGTAAGGTGCTTTATACCTGATGGTGGTAGTTCTTCCATCATCATTGCCGGTTCTTCATCCTGATTTTCAAGTTCCACACTATCATCAGGCTGATTGAGAATCTGTTCTTCTGGATACTCAGCAGCAACGTCCAAAGTTGTAGACACTATCAATACAATACAGGTGTTAGTAGAATATCATGTATACATGTGCATGCATTTAAAACATCTAAGATTATGCATATGGTCATACACACTGTTGAAACATGCAGAGCACACCTATCTACAAAGCAATTATTTGTTACTAAGACACTATCACACTACTTAACATGTCTATATTACATGGGTACAATATAGAGATGAAATGTAATATAGGAATTTTACCAAGATAACCCTTTACCCAAAAAAAATGTAATATAGGAGGTTATGTATGTGTTCCATTATCTCTTTTTTGCCTTTCTGGCCTGAAATCACCAGAACTATAGCAATGTACAACTTGTCTCCATGATGTTCAAGTCATTTATGTAGAGCCGTTCTAATTCGAAAAATTTAACCCATAAAATCTTGTTTCGACAGTTAATACAGACAACCCCATGAGTACAAACGCACATTAGCTTCTTTCTATCACACTAACCATTTATTTTTAATGGATAGATGCTATAATGCTAATTAGTGAATTTTATCCCATTGATAGAACTCTACCCAAGGTAGTCAAAGTCCCTTGCTTAGGTCGACTAGTCCCTCAAGACAAGTCGTATCTCCTTATCATACTCAGGGCCAGGTAACTCTTATCTTGAATACTCTTATTTAACTATATAAAATAAAGCTTTGAAAGTAGACATGCTTGTTTGTATGTTAAGACACTATCATATATGCACTGTATGCAGTGGCGGAGCCAAAAAATTCGACCACCGGGGGCATTTTGCATTAGAATTTTTTTTTTGTAGCGTTAAATAAGTCGAGGCCGGGTACTTGAGTTTAAAAAAATGCAACAAAAATGCTATTATATATGTAAAAGAAGAACATCAAATAAAATTCAAATTATATTTAACTACTTACGATTTTATCAAAAATATTACATAATAAAAAATGGGTGTCGCTAAAAACTTCCGAGTAGAAAAAATATGATGGACATAAATTAGTCACATTTAACTTTTGGCATGATAAAGAGTCCTTAGTAGTAAATCATTCAGTATCCATATTAGGCATGCAATATAAAAACTAGTAGTATTAAATATAATAAGATATTGACCATATATCAAAGTTTAGTTTGTGAATAACTATATCTACTTGATACAACTGGCCCACAACACAGTTCTTATCACCTCATTCTTCGTATTTTCTCTTCTCACTTCCTTTCACCTCCATTATTTCCGACATATAATGTAACTGGAATAACAGTTTTCGCATCAAACAGCTCTGTTTTTTGAAAATCATGATAGCATGGAGGGCACTTTCACTATTTGATTGAGGGCACTGTCTTATTTGAAACAAATATCAGTAATTTTCCTATGTATTTTCAGTATCTGTAAGAGCTTCGTTGGGGGCAACGCCCCCCATAACCTTACATGTGGCTCCGCCCCTGACTGTATGCAAAAGTTCACAGGGACCCTCGTCTTTTGTTGCCTCTCGACTAAGTCCCCAGGCAAGGCAAATTGACTTAAGGTTTCTTTCGTCTTTAAATAACCTGAACAACCAAAAAATGGTTCATTTCTACGCTAAGAAGTAAGAACAACAAATAATGCAGAACTCGTAACGTGGACTGGTTCTTTTAGGAAACTGGATACTTAAGTAGGTACAGGAAACATCTAAATTATTTAGACTTACTATGTTGACCCGGACTGGTAACGGCCACAATGACCAAAAAGGCAATTCCAATATTGAAACACTATATTGTAGACCTGAAGTTGCAGCAGATATTAGGAGATAGAATGCATACAAACCAGATAAAGAATAGCCAAACACGACAACTGTAGCACCTGATCTGACATAAAACTGACTTCATAAAACTTACTATTCCAGACTGCATATATTGTAACACCCCCAAATTTATACAACTCAATACAGCGGAAGACTAGTTGGTGTTACGGGATAGCACATTACTCACATCATAGACAACGCTTAAAAATTCGCGTCGTTTAATAATAAAGCATTTCCATTCATAAATATCAAAGTTACATAGGTCCCAAGTCATTACATTTCATACAAAGTTTTGCAAAATATTTGAATGGAAAATATTGTTTAAGTGCGGGCCATGAATTCTTGTCGTCTTCCCGAGAATTACCTTCAAATACCTGAGATAAAACATGTTAAAAGAAAAGGTCAGCGATAACGCCGATTGAATTCATAGAGTTTGATAAAATCCATTAATATAATATCAGTATAAAATTATTACTGAAAATCATTTTGTACAAATCATTTTAATAGGTCATAAAATAGCCAAAGTCATTTTATACAAATCTTCATCAAAATCATAATATAGGCGTTTGCCTTAAAAATCATTATACGAGCTAATGTCGTAAAAACATCATACAATACGTCTTATGACGTTGTATGAAAATAAAAACCGTTATATGAATATGGTTATGAAAACCAAAACACGAACATAATATCAATAGTATGACCCCGTATTGCTAGTCAGGAAATACATCGTAATTCGGAGCGTACAGTAGTATCTCGTTAATTTGGATTATTATAAGCCGCATGACATTGTTACCTTAATAAAACAAACAACGGGTAGCTAACCCGATACTCAATTTGCCCATCTAAAGTAGCGTGTCGTCACAAAGGTCACGCTAACGAAATCTTCTCATACATAAATTCGCTTACCAATCAATGTGGCACGACGGGGATTAACCGTCAAGGCGCGAACTGGGGTGATCGTCCTCAAATAGTACTATGATATGCATAAGCGTCTACCAAATCCCGGTAGTTCACAATTCATGCTAATGGTACTTTTAGTGACATAACCTAACTTTAATAATCCATTTAATTTCATCTATCGGGTCCTTTAATCATTTATCGGGTCATACAATCGGGTCATACAATCATTCGGGTCCAAATCCATAAACAAACAATCGGGACAAAAGGTGTCCTATTTTATAAAAACTAACATGTTATCTCCCTCGCGGGTTTATAAAACATTTCATAAAAATATTTAAAAGAGTGCGAGGCTATGAACTCACGTTGATGTGGGAAGGCGGGTTATCGGCAATTCGGACGTACGGTACGTGCTTCAATCACGGAAACCTAGACAAATAATACTCGTCTTAGACTCATGTCCAATGACTTTATAAAAATAACAATTATATATACATATGATTATTATATATATATGATGATCAAGTGGGTTTACATATTCTCGTTTGCTCATTTTATTGTTATGTGTCGATAACTTTTATACTAGTTTACTAGTTTTACCTATTTACGTGTTTTAGGTTCAATAAACTTATTATAAGTTCTTTAACTTGTTTTAATCCATTTTATACTTATATTATCAGTATTTACACTTTACAAGTTGGGCCCAAATGGGTTAAGCCCAATAAGTTCTTTTTATAAGTGTTTAACTTATTTAGTCCAATTATTAGTCCAATATGTTTACTTAGCTCGTTAATGTCCGTATGTCCTATAGTTCGGGTTTTTATCGATTTTTACTTGTTATACATGTCTATATATCAGTATATGGGTTTATAAAAGTTTACATTAGACGGGTCCAACCGTCTAGGTTTTATTTAACAAAAACATTAATTTTACGGTAATAGAAGAAAAAGTCGTAAAAATCAAGTTTATAGTTTTTATTACTTATAAGTGTTATTCCACTACCATTTTTATAATTTATACACTTATTTAACCTTTTAAATATTTATATAAATAAAATTCATAAGTTAGTGGGTTTTATTTTACATTTTATACAATATAATTTTGAGTGCTGATATAATAATAATAAACATTACTTCTCAAAATCTGATTTTTATTCTCATATTCACCAAAACTGCCATATCTAGAGTTCTATATGGAGATAGAAGCTCAAATGTTTATCACATAAACTACATGATATGTGCTCCATTTAAATCTTCTATAGCTACTATTGAATCAGCCTCTAAGTATTTTCTAAAAATCGTCCAAAACAGTGAACTCACATTGGTACTCTAAACTTGTTTTGATCATATCTCACTCATTACAATGATTCCATTGCATGGCCTATTCTCACATGTGTACAAGACCCATGGCTTACTGTAAATTGATTCTACTTCATCATTTTATCAGTCTAACATGTGGTTAGTTACTGTTTTTATACAGCCTACCATTTAAACAAGATTTACCCATTTTACATGTAGTTTGTCCATCTTTTTAAGCATGTTTATCAACACCAAATCCCCACACAATATTTTTAATCATGATTCATTATCATATACATATACATAAGTAAAAGAAATACAAGATTACATAATCAAAAATAATAAGAGGATGAGTAGGACAATCTTTATACCACCAAGTTGCTGTAGGTTGTGATTTGGGCATGGATTTTGATGGAGAAACTTGTGAATAACCAAGACCATCTTCAAGACCACCATTATTCATGAATACCTTGTGGAAAATCAGCCCCAAGACTCCATGTAAACTCCTCCTTGGATGTTAAAACTTGCACCAATCTTCATCTCTTTGAATGGAGATTAACATATGTTAATTATAACATATGTTTGTGGTTAAAATTTGTATGGATGGGGTGTTCTTGGTTGGATATGGGACGGCACATAGGGAGAACAAGAGAGAAAGTGTGTGTTGTTTGCATGTATGGAAATGGGAGAATGGTTCTAGTTAGTGGTTTTGATGTTGGAAGTAGCTTCACTTGTAAGCTTAGCTTACAAGTGTAAGCATTATGCTTATAATTTGACACCTATTTGGTGTGTTGCTGCTTGGTGTTGGACGTCCCATATATGGGGGTGGGGCAAAAGTTATTTTGTCTCATCCCCAATTATTTACGGGTACTCCTCGATTCTAGTTTCCTCGATTTGCGTGCCCTCGTGTCATTTTACGAAAAACGTTTTTATAAATTATGAATCAACGGCACAAAACGAATCTAATAAAAATTGTCTCATCAAAAACGGAGTTCAAAAACGTAAATACGTAATCCTAAGGTTTCCGGTTTAGTCGTAAAGGACGTTAAAATAAAATCGTAAGTCCTAATTTCTTATCGTAAATTTGTGAGTTTATGAACCAACGCAAATTTAAAACTCCAAAATAATATTCACGGATAAATTTATTTTCTGAAATGTCGGACTGTTACCAAAGACGGTGTATGTAAACGTAAGCACGTAACGTTGAATCCTCCGGTTTAGACGTAGTCGATGCTACTTCAAGACGTAAATCCAAATTACTTCCCAAAAATAAGTGAGTTCATATTATAACATTAAAATAATGTTTTTAAATAATATCTGAGAATAAAATATCAATCATAAATTGATGGATTGTCACAGCATTTACCCCTAAACAGGATCTTTGTCCTCAAAGATCATCTTACTACTCGCTTCTTATAGAGTTAAAGCCATGTGGGTATTTCCTCCACATTCGGTCTTTTCTCACAAGTGTAATTCATTATAATACGCGAGTTTCATCAAACATATCTACGGGAATAAGATCAGGCTTAATGTTGACTTACTTTCTCTATCCATGAGGTTCACGGGTTTTTGATGAATGCAACTTTTCGCTGATCTAAACTTTACTAAGGAACAATCAGATTCTCACTTGATAGATATTCCATCAAGTTCGATATACGAAACATAATTCACGCATCTCTTGAAGTCCTTGGGTAGATCCAGCTTATATGCCTTTCAAACCAAATCTTTTACATCATCTCAATGGTCCCATACAACAGGGACTTATATCCCATGATTTGTCAGATCATTAATTCATTTTTCCAAGGTTAAAAATTTTAGCATAACTTCGCTACCCATCTGGCACTTCAAGATCTACATTTCATATTCACATAACCTCTTGCCCACTACGGCAGTCAATAATCAGATCCTAATTTCAACAATCATTTCAGGTCTCGCGGGTCGAGTATTTTGTAAGGTTAGGTTCGCCATCATAGGAAACCTTAAACCTAAAAGACATGTCCAACTCACAATGGGTGTATGTCGGGTGTCTTCATCTCAACTCCTGCTTACAGAGGCTCTAATATTTAGATCCTAACAAGATTCGATCTCGATCCTATTACGATGATTATCAATGATAATCTCTCTAAAGGAAAACGATTATACGGTTTATTACCAAAGGTCAATCATTCAAACATAAAACAAGACTTCTAGTGTTTTGTATTGTTACTTTACCTCGTCCCTTCGATTTGGGGTGGTAAACAGTACTCTCATCAAGGTTCGTTCCTAACGACTTCTGAGCAAATCTCTAGAAATTCGATGCGAAGCGAGGATCTTGATAAAGATGTTTGATACAGGCACACTATGTTTACATAACTCTTTTGCATTTATCATTAACGGGAATGATATTTAGCATATTTGGTCAGTCTGTCGACGATGACCCAAATCAAATCAAATTCAGATGATGACCTTTGCAATAGCTAGACGTTTACTAATGTATGAGGCGATGTCTGCCTTCATAATTTGTCATTAGTACAACTTCTTCAGACAAAGATACTTTTAGTCAAAAATGTATGAACATATAATACTTATACTTACAAGATTTCCAATATAACTACATCTCACAATCTCCAAATTTATACAACCACAAGTGGCCTTTAAAACATTTAACGCTATTGGCTTCTCAATTCTAATGGTTCATATTAGCCGCGAACCACTTTTATTATCTATATTAATCTTTTTACAAACATTGTTTATTTTTATATCGTTCAGCAATTTATTTTGTACTACCATAATTAAGGAACATGTCCTAATTGGTTCTTTATCTTTTTCTTCATAACGTGTCAGTATTTACATTCATTAAAAATTTCTTTCTAGATATTTTCTAAGTTTCAGTTTAGTTTCAGCTATCATTTTTATCCGTTTTACTCAATCCGACGTTTAAAGTGTTGATAATTATTACCATTATTAAATAATAATTATTAAATTTTTATGAAACGTAAACGTAAAGATTTTAAATTTCTTAGTTTGACCAATTATATAAAAATGTTCAAAATAATTTGAATTTAATTAACAAGATTTTTGTTGATTTATCGAAAATAATTAATAAGATTCGTAAATGTTTGAAAAATCTTTGGTTATACTTTGGTCAAAATTTTCTTAGTTGAAAAGCAAAAATTATCGTTTCAAATTTTAAGTCATGGTTTAAATGGTTTTACTCAATCCTTCTTAGGTTGTCTTAAGGTATGCAAAAACATTTACCCCTAAACAGGAGTTTAGTTAAATGTTTTGTGTACAAGGGAATAATCCCTTTAAAATCCTTTGTTAAAACATTTGTCAAAATAAATGTCCATTTTCTTTTTGTTATAACCCTAAGCCTTAATGGCTCTAATCTTTGAAAAGTCAATATAGATTCCATTATCTATTAACCACATAGTCAAATAATGTAAAGGTTTAAGTTTTTAATCATATGTTAAATATTTAAGGTACAGGTTTTTATCGTTCGGCCAATTCAGGGCAATCTATAAATAATTATTAACTCATTCTTATTCTTATAAACAAACAAATGGTCCTTAATGATCACAAGCATGAATTTATCAAATTACAGCCTACACACGTGATTCACCAAATTTATGAATGCTACATGTGTCTTTGTCAATCCAAACGTCATCACGTGAAACTCATAATGTTCATTACAAGTACCGGATGTAGTGATTGGAATAAATAATCTCCTTCGCGGACGCGAAGTTGGAAATAACCATGCCGTGGATCAAATCTTAAAAACATACGCTAGAACCTTGTAAATGATCGAACAAATCTTCCATTACGAGTTATGGATATCGTTTTCGATTGTCAATTTACTCAGTTCACAGTAATCTATAAATATAAGGTATGATAACGCCATAGCTCTTCATGATGACGATCTCGGTAGAATAAAATCTTTCTCCGACAACTCTCTTAGTTGTACGGTAATTCCTTTAATTCAGATGGTGCTGACGTACAGTGCACACGCCACAGGTGCAGCACCGAGAATATAATCAATAACAAATTTCAACTTGCCTTAATGGCGAAAGTCTAGGTAATTTACCAATCAAATACTTTCTAAAGTTTCAGATAACGGAAACATCTTTTAATAAATTCATATTAGGTTCATTCTAGATTATAATATCTATGACTAATTTACAACCATTCATGGTATAATTTCAAGTCTAAATGCAGGATATGGTCATCCATCAAGAATTATTTAGATCACTTTTGATAATCAACATCTTATCGTTTAGGGGAATTCTACTCGAGTTCCCATCAATTAAGACAATGTCGTCATGTCATAATCAATCAATCCATTCTACTGGCATTACTAACTTTCCAGTTTTATTGCTGTCGATAAGATGTGAACTTCTCAAAAGACTAATAATAACTCATAATCCTTCACAAATTCAAGGATATCAGGAGACATAACCAACCTTAAAAGAGTAAGGTCAACGCATAATCTACGCGAGAGAATTTCAAATCAGATACAGACGAAAACATTTAATGAATATGAATATATCTTATGTTTTCATAATTTGAGTACGCATTTGAAAGCTCCTCGGATCGTTAACCAGGTCATTCAAATGAAATCAACTCAAAAGAAATGATAGGAACGTCGATACATCCAGTCGGGTATCAACATTCGATAATCAGATACTTTTCCTAAGAATCTCACTACGGGAGAATTGGACAAGAAAGAATTGTCAATTGTCAAATAAGAAAATTTCCACAGATGAGTAAATTCGACTCAGAAGAATAGATGTTACGGGCACATATGTAGGTGTCCCTAACACTATGCCCCTATTTTTCACTTCTTGCAGATCTCATAAAATTTATTCTTTCACAATCTTCAAAGAAAATTTAGTGTTTATTAACCAGTTTTATGGTGACTACTAATCAGCCTTGCATGGTCCATTCTAAATTGTATGTAGGCGTGCAACTATATACAATTTGAAGATTAATGATGCAATACTCAGTTCGTCAAAATTTTATCATCTTGTTTATAATAAAAACATTTTTATGCTTAATTCTTAAATAAGAATCAAAATAAATTTACAAAGATTTTCCTTGTTATGAAAAAAATTAAGTTTTCCCAAGGTGTTTTATAAACAACTTCATTTCGATAACAATCACTTATAAATCTCACTTTGAATAATCCTTATAGTGATGAAAATTCAATTTCCTCAAATGATACTGTTTTATCTTATAAAAACAATGAGTGATCTGCAAAAGACTGATGAAAATTTGTTCACCGAGAACTAACTACAATATGATAAGAAATGAGCTTAGCCAAATAATCATGAGGTTCATGATCTTGATGGCACTCAAAAAGAATAATTCACAACGTAACTCAAATCAAGATGAGTACTTGTTCAATGGTTTCATCACTAATGCGAACATTAGGATGAAGCAATAAAGGATAGATAACATCGATACATGTAGGATTTAGCAATCAAAGGTAGTCTTTTCATTAATCACAAACAAGTCAAAATTGTACCGTAACACATTACGTGTCACTATGTCATACAATTCTCAGAACTCATCCTATCAACTGATGTCTCAGTTAAGTTAGGGATTTTTAAAAGATACCACAATGAATACTAATCTACAAGAGTCATTAGGTGTCCCACCTGTCCCGGAAGATCCATCGGTCCCAATTCAGAAGAAGATTTCTTCAATTTATTTGTTGGACACTGGGCATCCTCGTCATTGGACAATGGCCTAGGAACAACCTTTAACACAAACTAACAATCATTTAAAACCTTATAATTCAATCACAGGACTTAACGATTTTCTCTTAACAATTTTATATTCCATATGGGTTAAATTTTACTTCATTCAAGTTTTAATCAACTTATACTCAATGCGATATCCTACCTCATTTTCCGATACTTCAACCTTATTTATAAACCTTAATAGGGCAATAAAAGCTCGATATGAATCAACACTTAATTTCCTATCCTATTAGCTCTTACAACAACAATTATCAAATGAGTCACTAGCATGAGATGACTCACACATTCAATTAGACTTCTCGGAAAGGTATTAGTGGCATGAGGCCTTTGGGTACTGGTTCCAATGACAGCCTCAAGTGCAACATTCACCCTTTCGATTTCAATTTAAGAATTGGATGACAACGAATCAGATGACATCTTTATAGGTGGTAACGTTTTGTCAAACTCCACTCTATAAGAAAAGATTGTCATGACATCGATATCAGATTTAATCTCGCCAATTCTTTTTCAATATCACAATCAACTAATATCTACATTTCTACGAATATCAACCATTTGTTGGGATCATAAATATCCACAACTTGGTTTAGATCTAGGATAGCTAGAATTCCTACGAGAATAGCTTCGATTAATTTACTAGGGGATTTAGGGTTTCTTGTGACAATCTACGTCGTATAAATACCTCGTATAAATATCAAAATAATCATCAAACAACCGTGTAATAAAATTACATCATATATATATATATATAATCCAAGTTATATATATTAAAATAACACTTCTCAGTCTGGCCTTGTCGGTAAGTCGGGAATTCTTCGGCACCGTTATAGTCAAAAGATTTTGACATTTTGTGAAAAATGTTTATAGTTAAAAGATTTTGAAATGTTTTATTCAAAACCTTGGTTTTAAAAATCTTTCGTTCTCTATAACGAGAGCTCAGGTACCAAACTGTAACACCCCCAAATTTATACAACTCAATACAGCGGAAGACTAGTTGGTGTTTCGGGATAGCACATTACTCACATCATAGACAACGCTTAAAAATTCGCGTCGTTTAATAATAAAGCATTTCCATTCATAAATATCAAAGTTACATAGGTCCCAAGTCATTACATTTCATACAAAGTTTTGAAAAATATTTGAATGGAAAATATTGTTTAAGTGCGGGCCATGAATTCTTGTCGTCTTCCCGAGAATTACCTTCAAGTACCTGAGATAAAACATGTTAAAAGAAAAGATCAGCGATAACGCCGAGTGAATTCATAGAGTTTGATAAAATCCATCAATATAATATCAGTATAAAATTATTACTGAAAATCATTTTGTACAAATCATTTTAATAGGACATAAAATAGCCAAAGTCATTTTATACAAATCTTCATCAAAATCATAATATAGGCGTTTGCCTTAAAAATCATTATACGAGCCAATGTCGTAAAAACATCATACAATACGTCTTATGACGTTGTATGAAAATAAAAACCGTTATATGAATATGGTTATGAAAACCAAAACACGAACATAATATCAATAGTATGACCCCGTATTGCTAGTCAGGCAATACATCGTAATTCGGAGTGTACAACAGTATTTCGTTAATTTGGATTATTATAAGCCGCATGACATTGTTACCTTAATAAAACAAACAATGGGTAGCTAACCCGATACTCAATTTGCCCATCTAAAGTAGCGTGTCGTCACAAAGGTCACGCTAAGGAAATCTTCTCATACATAAATTCGCTTACCAATCAATGTGGCACGACGGGGATCAACCGTCAAGGCGCGAACTGGGGTGATCGTCCCCAAGTAGTACTATTATATGCATAAGCGTCTACCAAATCCCGGTAGTTCACAATTCATGCTAATGGGACTTTTAGTGACATAACCTAACTTTAATAATCCATTTAATTTCATCTATCGGGTCCTTTAATCATTTATCGAGTCATACAATCGGGTCATACAATCATTCAGGTCTAAATCCATAAACAAACAATCGGGACAAAAGGTGTCCTATTTTATAAAAACTAACATGTTATCTCCCTCGCGGGTTTATAAAACATTTCATAAAAATATTTAAAAGAGTGTGAGGCTATGAACTCACGTTGATGTGGGAAGGCGGGTTATCGGCAATTCGGACGTACGGTACGTGCTTCAATCACGGAAACCTAGACAAATAATACTCGTCTTAGACTCATGTCCAATGACTTTATAAAAATAACAATTATGTATACATATGATGATTATATATATATATATGATGATCAAGTGGGTTTACATATTCTCGTTTACTCATTTTAGTGTTATGTGTCGATAACTTTTATACTAGTTTACTAGTTTTACCTATTTACGTGTTTTAGGTTCAATAAACTTATTATAAGTTCTTTAACTTGTTTTAATCCATTTTATACTTATATTATCAGTATTTACACTTTACAAGTTGGGCCCAAATGGGTTAAGCCCAATAAGTTTTTTTTATAAGTGTTTAACTTATTTAGTCCAATTATTAGTCCAATATATTTACTTAGCTCGTTAATGTCCGTATGTCCTATAGTTCGGTTTTTTATCGGTTTTTACTTGTTATACATGTCTATATATCGGTATATGAGTTTATAAAAGTTTACATTAGACGGGTCCAACCGTCTAAGTTTTATTTAACAAAAACGTTAATTTTACGGTAATAGCCGAAAAAGTCGTAAAAATCAAGTTTATAGTTTTTATTACTTATAAGTGTTATTCCACTACCATTTTTTAATTTATACACTTATTTAACCTTTTACTTATTTATATAAATAAAATCCATAAGTTAGTGGGTTTTTATTTTATATTTTATACAATATAATTTTGAGTGCTGATATAATAATAATAAACATTAATTCTCAAAATCTGATTTTTATTTTCATATTCACCAAAACTGCCATATCTAGAGTTCTATATGGAGATAGAAGCTCAAATTTTTATCATATAAACTACATGATATGTGCTCCATTTAACTCTGCTATAGCTACTGTTGAATCAGCCTCTAAGTATTTTCTAAAAATCGTCCAAAACAGTGAACTCAGATTGGTACTCTAAACTGGTTTGATCATATCTCACTCATAACAATGATTCCATTGCATGGCCAATTCTCACATGTGTATAAGACCCATAGCTTACTGTAAATTGATTCTACTTCATCATTTTATCAGTCTAACATGTGGTTAGTTACTGTTTTTATACAGCCTACCATTTAAACAAGATTTACCCATTTTACATGTAGTTTGTCCATCTTTTTAAGCATGTTTATCAACACCAAATCCCCACACAATATTTTTAATCATCATTCATCAGCATATACATATACATAAGTAAAAAAAATACAAGATTACATAATCAAAAATAACAAGAGGATGAGGAGGACAATCTTTATACCACCAAGTTGATGTAGGTTGTGATTTGGGCATGGATTTTGATAGAGAAACTTGTGAATAACCAAGACCATCTTCAAGACCACCATTCTTCATGAATACCTTGTGGAAAATCAGCCCCAAGACTCCATGTAAACTCCTCCTTGGATGTTAAAACTTGCACCAATCTTCATCTCTTTGAATGGAGATTAACATATGTTAATTATAACATATGTTTGTGGTTAAAATTTGTATGGATGGGGTGTTCTTGGTTGGATATGGGACAGCACATAGGGAGAATAAGAGAGAAAGTGTGTGTTGTTTGCATGTATGGGCATGGGAGAATGGTTCTAGTTAGTGGTTTTGATGTTGGAAGTAGCTTCACTTGTAAGCTTAGCTTACAAGTGTAAGCATTATGCTTATAATTTGACACCTATTTGGTGTGTTGTTGCTTGGTGTTGGACGTCCCATATATCGGGGTGGGGCAAAAGTTATTTTGTCTCATCCCCAATTATTTACGCGTACTCCTCGATTCTAGTTTCCTCGATTTGCGTTCCCTCGGGTCGTTTTACGAAAAACGTTTTTATAAATTATGAATCAACGGCACAAAACGAATCTAATAAAAATTGTCTCATCAAAAACGGAGTTCAAAAACGTAAATACGTAATCCTAGGGTTTCCGGTTTAGTCGTAAAGGACGTTAAAATAAAATCGTAAGTCCTAATTTCTTCTCGTAAATTTGTGAGTTTATGAACCAACACAAATTTAAAACTCCAAAATAATATTCACGGATAAATTTATTTTCTGAAATGTCGGACTGTCACCAAAGACGGTGTATGTAAACGTAAGCACGTAACGTTGAATCCTCCGGTTTAGACCTAGTCGATGCTACTTCAAGACGTAAATCCAAATTACTTCCCAAAAATAAGTGAGTTCATATTATAACAATAAAATAATGTTTTTAAATAATATCTGAGAATAAAATATCAATCATAAATTGACGGATTGTCACATATATTGCAATTTATGCAACAACTAAACCAGAATGGTGGAACAAACTCTTGGTAATAACTAAGACTTATTTTCATGTGTTTAACCTAACACCAATTTTGTCAAATTACAAACCCATGTTAAATAAGTGAAGAAGATATTATCACAATTCACACAAATAGATTCAAGAAATCAAAATAAAGAAAAGCGCTAATGAATTATGTTGAAGAACGACAAGAAAAAGGCTAATCAATTTGTGGAAGAGAAGAAGAAGAGGGTCAAAAGGAGGGCTGACAATAATACGTTTAACTACACACCCAAGTATTCCTTATAGTTCACGACAAATACAAATGACCGTGAAGATCAGTAATTCATACAAGTAATCTAATAATCAAAATAATGGGTTCAAACACTCTGGTGGGTTCACAATTGTAATAAGTGATAATGTTAGGAGTATATTGGGTAGCGCGTGAGGAGCACGTGTGAGCAGAGCTTACACGTGAGGTGCACGTGTATTTCTCTCCCAATCTACTCTAACTACCTTTCCCGCCCAAATTCTAGTATAAATACCCCTTGCTGTTATCATTCATTCTTAGCTTGTTATTGATCTCTTTTCTCTCTCAATTCACTTGTACTGTGTGTAACCACCTGTAACAAACTTCCATTGATAATTCAAGAAAGCTTCCGATTTACAGTTCCTATTTCATTTGTTAAATCCAAGCTCTTGTTATCCATTAACGGTCTTTGATCCTAATGGTGCTTATCAATTGGTATCAGAGCTCTTTCCTTGGAGTTTGATTCAATTCTGCCATTAAAACAACTTCCCAATAACTTTCCAACAACTTCCAACAACTTTTGGCGCCAAAACCAAAATTGCTTGAAATGGCACCAATCACACGAATCATAGCTTCTTCCAGTCATGAAGATCCAAGTGATGATATTCGACACTTTGTGAGTGAGCAGATGCGGATATTGGAGGAAAGTATGCAAGCAACTATGCAACAGAATTTACAACAGAATCTGCAACAAACTATTCAACAAACTGTACAAGTTGTGATGCAGCAGATAGGAACAATGGGGGTTAGAACTCAGGGCCAATATACAAGAATGACAAAGGTTGAGTTCCCAAGATTTGTGGAAGCTGATGCTAAAGGGTGGATTTACAAATGTGAACAGTTTTTCACCATTGATGATATTCCTGAGAATCAAAAGGTGAGACTCATTTCTGTACATTTGTCTGATACACCTTTGCTATGGCATAAGCAGTTTATCAAATTGAATGGTGAAAATGTGAGTTGGAGTGTGTATAAGGCTGCTATATTGCAAAGGTTTGGTACTGTTTATGATGACCCAATTAGCCAGATAAGAAACATTAAGTATAAAAGTAGTGCTAAGGAGTATCAAGATGCCTTTGATACTTTGTTGAGTAGGGTGGAAATCAGTGAGGAACACGCTGTTAGCTTTTATTTGGGTGGTCTGCCTACTGAAATAGAAATGGAGGTAAGGATGTTTGATCCTCAAACCTTAGCTATGGCCTATAAGTTGACCAATTTTGAGGAAGCTACATTACTTGCATCCAAGAAAAGAAGTCAGTCGTTTTGGTCAAGTTTTGTAGCCAATCCAAGGTTTGGGAATAGGGTAGGAGCCAATAATAGTACTACCAAACAACCCTTATTGCCTTTGCCTGCTCCTAACTATAGTTTGAAGGCTAAGCCAAGGAGACAGTTGACTCAAAAGGAGTATCAGGACAAGAGGGCAAAAAATGAATGTTTTTACTATGATAAGAAGTTTGTACCTGGTCACAAGTGTGAAGGACAACTATTTTCATTGGTATTATTGGCTGAGAATAAGGAAGAGGAAGAGTTCCTTGATGCCGAGGAGGAGATAATTGAGGTAACTAATGGGGAAGGGTTGCCTCAGATATCATTGAATGCTTTGTCTGGTGTTAGTTCCTTCCAAACTATGAGGGTGGTAGGATTGGTAGCTAAACAACATGCCTTAGACATTCCTAGTTGATTCTGGCTCAACCCATAATTTTTTAGACATCCAAGTGGCAAAGAAATTTGGATGCAATATAGTGAGTACTTGTCCTTTATCAGTTACTGTAGCTGGTGGTAAGCAATTGGTTACTGTTAGTGAGTGTAAGGGATTTCAGTGGCAATTAAAGGGGGAGACATTTACAGCTGATGTCATGCTATTACCATTGGGAGGATGTGAAATGGTATTGGGCATCCAATGGTTGGCTACTTTGGGTGACATTAAATGGAATTTCCAAGAGTTAAAAATATAGTTTAAGTACAATGACAGGAAATTGTGTTTGAGAGGGTCTAACAAAGCTGAGGTTCATTGGATGGAGGGTAGAAAACAAATCCAGAAGGTGGAAGGTAATGTTCATGCTGGATTAATGATGATCAGTGTTTATCCAAACAGTGGTTTATCTCTGTTGGCAATGGACAAAGATGTTACAGACCAAAGCCATGATGCTTCAGTTTTGCAACCAGTTATTGACCTGTTTGAAGATGTATTTGCAATTCCTAACCAACTCCCACCAAAAATATCCCATGACCATAAAATCCCTCTGTTACCTGGCACTCCACCAGTTAACATCAGACCATATAGGCATCCACCAGTACAGAAAGATGCTATTGAAGCCATGGTTAAAGAGTTGCTTGAGGCTGGTATTATCAAGCATAGCCAAAGTTCATTTTCTTCTCCAGTTGTGATGGTGAAAAAGAAGGATAATACCTGGAGAATGTGTGTGGATTATAGGCAGTTGAACAAGAGTACTATCAAGGATAAATTTCCAATTCCCATAATTGAAGAACTTATTGATGAGCTACATGGGGCAGTAGTGTTTTCAAAGCTGGATTTGAGGTCAGGCTACCATCAAATCAGAATGTTTGAAGATGACAACGCTAAGACAGCTTTTAAGACCCATGAGGGACACTATGAGTTTTTGGTGATGCCCTTTGGGTTGACAAATGCACCCTCTACTTTCCAAGCTCTAATGAATGAGGTGTTCAGAGATTTCTTGAGGAAGTTTACCTTGGTTTTTTTGATGATATCTTAGTTTATAGCAAGAGTATAGAAGACCACAAACAACACTTGACTACTGTGCTAACTAAGATGAGAGAGCATAGCTTATTTGCTAAAAGGAGTAAGTGTGTGTTTGGCACCTCGCATGTGGAGTATCTTGGTCATGTAATTTCAGCTCAAGGAGTAGCTACTGATGCAGCGAAGGTTCAAGCTATGCAAACATGGCCAACTCCTAAGAACATCAAGCAGTTAAGAGGATTTTTGGGCTTAACTGGTTACTATAGGAGGTTTATTCAAGATTTTGCTACCTTGAGTAGGCCCCTGACTCAACTCCTCAGAAAAACTCTTTTTCTTAGAATACAGAAGCACAAGGTGCTTTTGAGGTGCTAAAACAGGCTATGGTGCAAGCTCCAGTGTTAGCTTTACCTGATTTTAATAAGTCCTTTGTTATTGAGCCAGATGCTTCAGGGGTTGGCATTGGTGCAGTGTTACAACAAAATGGCCACCCTATTGCTTATCTTAGCAGGACCTTATCAATTAGGCATCAATCACTCTCCACTTATGAAAAAGAATTTTTGGCTGTGTTGTTGGCTTTGGAAAAATGGAGAGGTTATTTGCTTGACAGACATTTTGTGATCAAGACTGATCACTATAGCCTCAAAAATTTGTTGGATCAAAGAATCTCCACACCAGCTCAGATGAAGTGGCTCCCTAAACTCATGGGGTTTGATTATGAAGTAGTGTATAAGAAAGGCAAAGATAATGCAGCAGCTGATGCTTTGTCCAGGAAAGAAGGAGAGGGAGAATGCTTAACAATTAGTACATCCATAGTCAGTACTGAACTTTATGGGAAGATTGCAAAGACGTGGAGTACAGATGGTCATTTGCTCAACATTTGCAATCAATTGAAAGCTGGTAAACCTAGAACACATTATACTTGGTCCAATAACCAGTTGTTAAGAAAAGGTAGGTTGGTTGTTGGAGCAGATGAAGACGTGAGAAAAGAGCTTTTGCACTACTTCCATGAAGATTCTATTGGGGGACATTCAGGAGTCAAAGTCACAACTCACAAGATATGTTCACTTTTTTATTGGAAGGGACTTAAGAAACAAATTAAACAGTGGGTTAGAGATTGTTTGGTATGCCAAAAATACAAGCCAGATCTTGCTGCTTATCCAAGTCTCTTACAGCCCTTACCAATTCTACAATCTATTTGGTCAAGCATCTCTATGGATTTTATTGAGGGTTTACCAAAGTCAAAAGGGTATAATGTCATTCTGGTGGTGGTGGACAGATTGACAAAGTATGCTCATTTCATTCCCTTGGCACATCCATTTACTGCAGCACAAGTAGCTAAAGTTTTCATGGATCAGGTATACAAGCTACATGGCATGCCTGAATCTATTGTGTCGGACAGAGATAAGGTGTTCTTGAGTACTTTTTGGAAAGAATTGTTCAGTTTGCTCAAAGTCAAATTACATATGTCCACTGCTTACCATCCCCAAACAGATGGTCAGACTGAAGTAGTGAACCGATGTTTGGATACTTATCTAAGGTGCATGACAGGAGAAAAACCAAAAGAGTGGAGTCATTGGTTATCTTTAGCTGAGTTATGGTACAACACCAATTACCATACTTCTACCCAAATTACTCCCTTTGAAGCTTTATATGGACAAGCACCACCAATACATGTCCCTTATGTGGGTGGGTTAAGCAAAGTGGATGCAGTTGACGGGTCTTTAGAGGCTAAGGAGAAAGCTTTGCAAGTGTTAAAGTTCCATTTGGAGCGAGCTCAAAATAGAATGAAGCAACAGAGTGATAAACACAGGACTGAAAGAGCTTTGGAAATTGGTGATTTGGTGTGGTTAAAATTACAACCATACAGACAAGTTACTTTAAGACAAGGAAAGCAAAATAAGTTCTCACCAAAGTACTTTGGTCCCTTTGTTGTTACAAGCAGAGTTGGAGAAGTTGCTTACCAATTACAGCTGCCTGATCATGCTCAAATTCATAATGTCTTCCACATTTCATAACTGAAGAAGTGCAGAGGAGATCATCATACTATCATTCCTGTAGCTTTACCACAACTTGATCTCACAGGTGTTATGGAAGTTCATCCTCTGAAGCTGTTGGACAGGAAGATTGTGAAGAGAAGGAACGTTGTGGCAGTTTATGGATTGGTCCAGTGGACAAGTGGCACCATACAGGATGCTACTTGGGAACCTTTGGAGGAACTATGCAAGAAGTTTCCTGCGTTTGATATAGATGCTTGAGGACAAGCATCATTTAAGGAGGATGGAATGTTAGGAGTATATTGGGTAGCGCGTGAGGAGCACGTGTGAGCAGAGCTTACACGTGAGGTGCACGTGTATTTCTCTCCCAATCTACTCTAACTACCTTTCCCGCCCAAATTCTAGTATAAATACCCCTTGCTGTTATCATTCATTCTTAGCTTGTTATTGATCTCTTTTCTCTCTCAATTCACTTGTATTGTGTGTAACCACCTGTAACAAACTTCCATTGATAATTCAAGAAAGCTTCCGATTTACAATTCCTATTTCATTTGTTAAATCCAAGCTCTTGTTATCCATTAACGGTCTTTGATCCTAATGGTGCTTATCAGATAAACACAATCAAAAGTTTGGGTTCGATGTAGTTATCAATTTTAATTGAACGAACCCTAGAATACTAACATAGAATTAAAAAATTAAAAAACTACCTAATTAACTATAATTATGCAATCAAACTCAATGAACCAAGCACCCTAACATTAAATTAAAAGGTCAATTAAAACCAATAACCATAAATTATGATCTAAAATAGTAAATCGTGTATGGACATACCACGTTCTACTGCTTCCTGAATGTTTATTGCATTTGATAAACCGCAAGATAAACCTTTTTTGGATTGCTCCACGATCCCCAAAGCAATTAAAGAAACAAAAGTAAAACAAGATATCTCATATGGAATCTACCGTAACTTCATGAATATGATCCTTAATCCCATAACTTCAACATTTATCCATTTAATTACTTATAAACCATAACAAAGACAAGTAAGTAAGCATAGATCGTTTATATAAGTAATTAGCAATAATTATTCGTTTTGTACTAAAGATAAGTAAGTAATTAGCAATAATTTCACGAATATAATAATTATTGCTAATCGTTATTTATCTTTAAATATAAGTAAAGGTAATCAATATATAATTAGAAATAATTATTATAAAAATGATATGACAACTTTATAGATTCAGGTTTACATAAACCCTAAATTCGAAAATAAAAAAGAAAAATAATTTAACCCATAAAAAATTTAAATTGGTTTGAAAATTGAACATATAACATGTTATATTACCTGGCTTCTAAGTTAATAGCCATGGAATCGGCAATAATGGTGGATAGGGTTGGCTTTTGGTTCATGGGTATGATTTGGTATTCAGAGGAAAATGATAAGGTTAAGTGTGTGGCTGTGAGACTTGGTGAAAAAAATTGGGATCTGAAAATGAAAATGTAATTTTGATTTTGGGTGAAAATCGGGGCGGGATGTTAGGGGCGCCAAATAATTTCACACAATGGCGCCAGTTTATTTTTCCAAGTCGACCGTATATTGTTTCTAATGTGGGTATGTTCTAGTGTGGAGAATATAACAAAAAAATGTTTTATACGTAGTAAATAAGTAAGGTATAGTTTTACTATTATTACTTCGATCTATTATCTATTTTATAAAAATGTGGACTAACTTTGCAAACGATCGTTGTCTAAATGAACTAAGATTGTCACAATATAAATATGTTTGGTTCAACTTGGAAAAATAATTGAAAATACGTTAATGATATCGATAATAAAAAAATAAGCGTTTCATTTTGATAAATTTCAGAAAATCCGTTGTCATTAGTAAGTTTTACCCTTATTATTACCGTTATCTCTATAAGTATTTTTGTTATTATGAGCTAGAATTAGTCAAATTACGTATAAACACTTATTAAAAACTCAAATTAAGCTCCATGTGAACTCTAGTTAGACAAGCTCAACCGGAACTTGAAATTTAACTCAAATCTTAATTAATTTTTGAGCTCAAGATTAAGCTTCTTCAATTTCTGTTTATAGATCGTGAGCTTCATACAACTACATGTTATTATTATTATTATTATTATTATTATTATTATTATTATTATTATTATATTGTTCCTCAACCCAATAATGTCAATATCAAACAGATTGATCGGTTGGGTTAAGGAACAAACATCAATTGTATACAATTTTCTTCTTTTGAAAATAGGTTGCCTAGTTAGCTCTTTATACACTTACCAAATAATTTACTTTTACATTTTTAACAACTTAACTGATTTTAAAATGTTATGTCTTAAATAGCTCGACTTCAAATTTCGTGTAAGCATACACATACTAATAATCGATACAAGTATGTGTGTAAATGAAAAGAGTTGCTCCTTATCTGTTAGATACTCTTAAACTTAAACTCAACTAGTAAACAGACTAACATTAACATACATGTCCAAATTCATTGAGGAACAACTAATTTTAAAGATAAATCACTGTTTGTGTGTTTCTCATTTTCACCGTTGATAGCCACGATTTATTATGGTAACCTTGACTCATTTATAATCGTACATATACGCACAACATCATCACCTAAGTTCCACCGTGATGCGCGTGTGTCTTTTATTATACCAAAGTACATCTTAAACCCATAACTAATTGGAAATTTTAGCGACATATGAGACGGTAAAAAAAATCCATTGTTTCACTATCGAAATTTCATCGCTAATAGTTGCATCTTAAGTTTCTCGTTAACTTCGTCTCCTTATGAATACATTTAGCGATAGATTTCTAACTGTTGGAAATTCCATCATTAGTTTTGTTACTAAATAGTCGCTGACTTGACACTAACTTGTAATTGCTAATTTCGTCGCTAAGATATCGTTATTCCATCACTACGAACCTTTTTCTTGCGACAAAATAATTCAGTCGTTGATTTCCGTCACTGTTGCCCAATATTCTAGTAGTGATATACATAAAAACATATATGACTATCAATTATCTTTATTTAATCAATGCGTGTATGGAAGAATGATATAATCATAGTCAATTTCTTGAGTATAATTAAAAGCTTCCTATTCTTAGCCATGCATTAATTATGTATACCATTTTGTCCTTGTGAGTCTTTCTTCAAAAGAAACTCCATCCAACCTCATAGGTTTATAATTAGAAGAAACATCAATCAATTTTAGGAGATTGATTTTCCCTTTAAGGACGACATCTAATCATTCATATTTCTAAGACATTTATCAGATTCGAGATATGATAATATTCATTAGTAGTTAGTAGATTACAAAGATCTCCTAACTTATATTCCTCAGCATTGATATTAAAATATCAATCAAATGATGAGGTATCCTTGTGGATTTATGAATGAGAGTAACATTTACTTTGGTTTGACATTTCCATGCTTAACCAAAATATGACATCAACAAGTGGATTTTGAAGGTTGTGTATTTTGCTCTTGAATATCTTCAAGATTTGTTATAACTCCCACTTAATTTTGTAGGTAGAGATCATTCTCTAAATACTAAGTATTTAAGCAACAATAAATTGTTCTTAATAGAGAGACTACAAAATACATTTTAAATTCTTATCTAAATTTTGTTAATAGTATGCTTCCTAAGATATTAACAAATTAAAGAATTTAATCAAGACATATTAGGATTTCTCCTAAGAACCCTAATTAGGGTTTCTAGTATGAACCCTAATTCTTGTATCACTCTTTTAACCAATAACCTTAGGAAAGGTTTGTGTTACGTCAAGCTAGGATGAACACCAACACTACAATCGTCAAGCACAGAAGTGTAGGAAAATCGAAAAACCCCAAGAGACTTTAAGATTAGATTGGTTTGAGTGGAACAACCGAAAGTCCCTAATAAATTAGGGGTTTTCAATTTGTGGGTTGTCTTGAATACCTTCTAGGTTTGAAATATATTGAGTGTATCAATGACACACACAATTTTCTAACCTTGATAGATCATGGAGGTAGAATGATTAAAGCTATCATAAATCAAACTATACGAATATGGTTTGTTTCAACTCTTTAGACATACCATAATAATTTGGAATTCTACGAGTATTGGAATTGTGGGACTAAATCAGAATTCCATAGATAACTTAACACTCTTTGGATTAAATACTTTTTAATTGGGTCATGCCAAATTACATATCCGTATTTTAAATCCAGGTGCATGCTATAATGTATATTTCTTGAACAATGCGAGAACCATGTGTTTACAAGAAGACATAGCAGTTCAAGAATTATATGTTCATGCTTTTACAAGAAAACAAAACATATCAAGTATACATTATAAGTCTTTGAATAATTCAAAGATCTTATGTTTATGTGTTAACAAGAAGAAATAACTATTTTACTACATACTTTATCTTATATGTCGGTGAGTAATTCAAGGACTTTATAATTACGTGTTTTCAAGAAACCATAATTATACTAACTAAAGTAATTATGAACGCAAACTCTTGAGTTCAATAGTAATTCCAAGTTAATTTTTATACTTTAAAATTATGATTATTAAATCTTAACCATAATTGTATTTACTAAACATGTAGTAAATTATCGAAGTAGCTTTCCACTATATCATGACATAGAATGTACTAGGACAACAGACATCTTGTATGTTCAAGTCCTAGTGGAATTATTAGCTTCCTTACCTTTTGGGCAAATGAAACTAATCATATGTTGTTCCTTGCACACACTTTGCATTTTCTCCCACTTGTGTAAGGCACAACATCATATTATGTAGACAAGCAATAAAACATGTGGTTGATTGTGTTGGGATATGCGATCGTTTAGTCGTCGGAAATACGTGAGCCTATCGGGGGCACACACTCAATACGGAGAACACACTTTTATTTACGTTTTATTATTTATAATTAAACGTTTAATAAAAACTTCACTTATTATTTAATTAACGGTGGTTAAATTAATTAACGAGATTTAATTATTTTATCGTGAGTGTGTTATTTAAATTTTAGAAGGAAATCGATTCTAGAAACCCTAAGGCCAATCGGCCGAATATATTATATATATAGGGGGTTCTAGAAGTTTATTGGTTATTGGTTTTTGGTAAGTAAATATTCAAGAATATTTGATTAAGGTAACCCTTTCCTTAATTGGTTTCTTAGGTTGGGCCTTAAAGATTTTGAGGAGGTGGAGAATGTGTATAAATACACAAACACCTAGCTCATAATTTTTATCCCCTCTCCCTTGCCTCTTTGTTGCGTCCGATCGACCCAAACACCACACCAAAACCAAACGATTTTTCTCATTAACCCTAAAATCACATAAAGGTTAAACCTTTATAAGATCAATCCTTTTTGGTGGTTTTCTTATAAAGTCTTAAGCTTTTTAACTAAACCCTAAATCACTAGATTTAGGCTTTAGTTCTCCCTTGGTGGTTCGACATGCATAAACCCTAATTAGGGTTTATGTGATTTTGGGTTAATCAATCTTGTAACGTTCTATAAACCAGTCATTGCGTAATCCAAATTAGGGTTTTGGATCTAGGGTTTCTAGTTACAAGATGTAAACACTTGTTGTTTGAGAAGTGGAGTTACTACTAGCATCGTAGTGATGTTCGTTTGACGTGTCGTGTGAGCAAACGGTGGAGACGGTAATTTAACCGTTAAAGTTCAAGATCAAGATCAAGACGTATTAATTGATTTATTCAATTAATTAAAGGTTGGTTTTAAATTGTTTTTATTATGTGCTTAATCATGTATGTTATACTAGATCCATTCCGCTGCGTACTCGTAGTTAATGGTTAACTAGTATTTATAAATTCCAACAGTGGCATCACGAGTCAATTCGTATGGCATTCATGGGTTACACATAGAATAAAACACGCTTGCTTCGCTTTAAAATCTCTTTTATTTATGTTTTTATGACAATTACATGCATACTTGTCATAAAGTTTTAATCTTGATCTAGATAATGGTTAAAATTGGGTAGGTTAAATTGAACCGGCTAATAATTACGATTGTTTTTATTATCCGTCAAAGACTTTTGCATCTCACTTTTGTGATACTTTGCACGTCATCAAGTACCTTGCTCGAAAACTTGATGAGGGTCTTTGGTCCTCAATTTGGGGAAGACTCATTCGAGACTTGGATCTTATATGATTTATCGCTTTCATATAGAGTCTGTCTTCTGCTTCTACCCCCTTCTGTCTGTTTTTATGTGCTTATTTGTTTTCCATTATGAATTGCAAAACATAATAATTCGAGATTCTAGGAATCATAAAAACGGATGGTACTTATATCGAAACTAGCTTTAAAACTATGTCATATTAATACACCATCGGTTATGTGTTATTTGTTAAAATCTTGATTTTTTGAACAAATATTAATATTGACATAAGAACTATGAAACTTGTTTTTATTATAATCTAATTGTTTTGCGAAATCATATTGTCACTCGAGTTGGGCTTACATACCGTAATGATGGCTTATAAACTATCTTCTCAACGACGTGATTTGCAAAATTAATTGATTTATAATACTTAAAAACAACTTTTTTTGTGCTTTACTAATGGTGGACTTGCTATTGCACTATGTGCTCTAGTCAAGCTATCTAGGGTTTGAACGATCTTTAATCTTTTCCCGTGTCATGTACATGTTCCGGCATCTATATGATAATTATCCCAAGCACTTGCGCCCTCGGGCGCATGAAGAGTAGGATATAGGGTTTGATCCTTCTTTAATCTTTTCCCGCGGTAAACACGCCTAAATCAAAGTTAACAAAACGTTTTCTTAACTTATGCTAAAAGATGATTGCATGCATCTTTTACACGCTTTTGACATTTGTTTTCTAAAACTTATGTGATACCTATTTGAATTTTAAGTCTATGCCACCCAATTTAATAGCACTTGTAGTCCTTTTTCGTCATCTGGTCAGACCTAGGGCGAATCATGCACCCAAGGCGATTTTTGTCACTGGTCAGACCTTTGCCAATTATTGCATGCTTTTAAATTGGTACGACTTAAGTCGAGTTCCCGGTCAGATTTGGAACCCGAGGCATAAGATGAGATGAAACATACTCATGACTTTATTACGTGTAGAACAAGTTTGTTTGAGATGTTCAATGGTACTCGAAAGAGATTAGAGAACGTCACATCCAAACACTCTACAACAATAAACTTCATGAATCGTCTCATAATTCTAAGAGTTGCACTTGTAATGCAATTAACGCTCGTCGCTTACCTCTTGCCCTACTTGCTATTAGACGGTCGGACCTCTAATATTGAGTGGGAGTGCAAGTAGGATCTTAGTCTTATTAGTAATTAATTGGGTAGTTAATTCTATTAAGAATTTAATTATCGAAAATACTAAATTGAACTTTCTAAAGTTCCGATTAATTGTGTTATTGCAACATAATTCGTAAACTAAAGTTGTTTTCGTATAGAAAACAGACATAGTCTCTTTTCCTGGTAAGAAAAGCGAGACTTACTCCTATCTCTTCTCATTAGTTGACAAGAATAAGATAGGACCATAATCGAATCGTTATCGATTGCATTTAAACTCACTTTTAATATTTCATTATCCTAATCCGGTTCTGAAATTATTGAAAGATAACATATTTTGTGTACCTAATGTCTATAGCTACCAAAATAAATGACATCTTGCACTTGTCACGATGTATGAGTTTAAACCGTAAAGAGTAAAGAACTTACTAGCACTTCGCTAGGTATCTTTCTTGGACTCTTGTTATTCCTTAAAGTGCTAAATACCCTTGCGGCTATGTAGACGATAAAGGAGGAATTGCATGCTAAATAAGTCAAGTTAATTGGAAGCATGAACGGCTAGTCCCTCATCTACACAAGTAGAATTTCATTTACTTTGTTCAAATACCTAAGTAAATGTTTACTTGTAGGCATTTTTTCAAAAATAAGGAAGTCAATAAAATTGCTTTTGCCTTCTACTGCTGATGTAACATTTATAATGTTGACAAATTCAGTGGGAGCGTTGTAGTTTATTACTGAAATAATATCCATGTAATATTGTCAATTTCAGTGGGAGCTACAAGATTTATTTTCTTGCTTAGTCATCCATATTATTTTGAACTTGCTTTGAAATAATTTATCACTTCCAAAATATGAACAACCATTTCTTAAAGAAAATTGCATTTTATTTTATATGATAACACGCTGCCTTTCTGATGTTGCCTTATGAAACGTTATCTATAAAATAATAATCCACAATTCTTTATTTAAAGTTATGGTTCTAAATCTACTTATAATATCAATGACATTATCATATTGTTTACACAATCAACCACATGTTGTATTGTTTGTCTACATGATATGATGTTGTGCCTTACACAAGTGGGAGAAATTGCAAAGTGTGTGCAAGGAACAACATATTATTAGTTTCATTTGCCCAAAAGGTAAGAAAGCTAATAATTCTACTAGGACTTGAACATACAAGATGTTTGTTGTCCTACTACATTCAATGTCATGATATAGTGGAAAGCTACTTCGGTAATTTACTACATGTTATAGTAAATACAATTATGGTTAATATATATATAATCATAATTTTGAAGTATAAAATTAACTTGAAATTACTATTGAACTCAAGAGTTTGCGTTCATGATTGCTTTAGTTAGTATAATTATGTTTTTCCTTGATAACACATAATTATTAAGTCCTTGAATTACTCACCGACTTATAACATAAAGTATGTAGTAAAAGAGTTATGTCTTCTTGTTAACACATAAACATTAGATCTTTGAATTATTCAAAGACTTAATAATGTATACTTGATATGTTCTGTTTTCTTGTAAACACATGAACATATAATTCTTGAACTGCTATGTCTTCTTGTAAACACATGGTTCTCGCATTGTTTAAAAATATACATTATAGCATGCACATGGATTTAAAATACTGATATTGTAATTTGGTACATGATCCAATTGACAAGTATTTAATCCAAAGAGTATTAAGTTATCTATGGAATTCTGATGTAGTCTCACAATTCCAATACTCATAGAATACCGGAATGATATGGTATGTCTAAAGAGTTTAAACAAACTATATTCGTATAGTTTGATTTATGATAGCTTTAATTATTCTACCTCCGGGATCTATCAAGGTTAGAAAATTGCGTGTGTCACTGATACACTCAATATAGTTCAAACCTAGAAGGTATTCAAGACAACCCACAAATTGAAAACCCTAATTTATTAGGGACTTTCGGTTGTTCCACTCAAACCAATCTAATCTTAAAATCTCTTGGGGGTTTTCGATTTTTCTACACTTCCGTGCTTGACGATTGTAGTGTTGGTGTTCCTCCTAGCTTGACGTAACACAAACCTTTCCTAAGGTTATTGGTTAAAAGAGTGATACAAGAATTAGGGTTCATGCTAGAAACCCTAATTAGGGTTCTTGGGAGAAATCCCAATATTTCTTGATTGAATTCTTTAATTTGTTAATATCTTATGAAGCATACTATTAACAAACTTGAGATAAGAATTTAAAATGTGTTTTGTAGTCTCTCGATTAAGAACAATTTATTGTTGCTTAAATACTTAGTATGTAGAGAATGATCTCTACTTACAAAAGTAAGTGGGAGTTACAACAAATCTTGAAGATATTCAAGAGCAAAATACACAACCTTCAAAATCCACTTGTTGATGTCATATTTTGGTTAAGCATGGAAATGTCAAACCAAAGTAAATGTTACTCTCATTCATAAATCTGCAAAGATACCTCATCACTTGATTGATATTTTAATATCAATGCTGAGGAATATAAGTTAGGAGATCTTGGTAATCTACTAACTGCTAATGAATATTATCATATCTTGAATCTGATAAATGTCTTAGAAATATGAATGATAAGATGCAGTCCTTAAATGGAAAAATCAATCTTTTGAATTTGATTGATGTTTCTCCTAATTATAAACCTATGAGGTTGGATGGAGTTTCTTTTGAAGAATGACTCACAAGGACAAAATGGTATACATAATTAATGCATGGCTAAGAATAGGAAGCTTTTAATTATACTCAAGCAATTGACTATGATTAAATCATTATTCTATGCACGCATTGATTAAATAAAGATAATTGATTGTCATATATGTTTCTATGTAAATGGAATATGTCAATTAAAACTTTATAGTTTCCCTTATGATTACCTTTTAGCAAGGATGGTGTATAATCAAAAGGTTTATGAATCTATAAAATCTTTATTGAGTATACAAGATGATTAATTCAAGTATGGATTAAATCATGCATCTAGAAACTAAATCTAGAATTTAATTCAATATGATTTCGATTAAATTTAGACAAGTTTGGAGTACACTTGACATTGAGTGGGAGCACTATGTTTTTCTTTAAATTCATATGTTGTATAACATATTGAAGACATCATTCCATTTAAGCTAGATATAATCCTTAAGATTGGAATGAAACTTCATTTAAGAATTTATGGAATAAAACAAATGACTTTGGAATAAATGTTTATTGTCATAAACATATGCGGTAATTAAGTCCAACACAAATGCAATACATCATTCAAAGCGAGTCTTGATTGATATATTTCACTTGACATAATTTATAACATGAATGGAAACCTTATGTTTTTAACTAAGGATTCATTCTGTATAAATATTATATTGTGTATATGACTTGTTGTCATTTTTTTTTTGTACAAGAGCAAAGTGAGATGACAAAAACAATATCTAATAGAGAGTTTTTTAGATTGTTGTTAAAACAAATGTTTACGAATTATAAAGCATATGATGTATGTGTACACTGATGCTAGAGGATAATCAATCTAGTAAAGTGAGATGTTATCATTTATGATAAATCTACTAGCTAGATGAGCTCACAATGAGCATTGTTGCATTACACATTAAGGAATAAGAATACTTTACATTTTAAGAAACTGTAAAGATGACTGTCAGCATATCGTTGATGTTAAATACCTTATGCAAGGATTGACGATATCCCCTACTATGAAACTTGCAAATAGTATGAGCATGTAAGAAAAGACACTCATCTTGTTTTCCAAATCTTTCACAATTGAGAAATTTGAAACAAGTATTCGGAAACTTTACTTAGATAACTATTTAGCTTTCTTGTTAAAGAATAGTTGAGAATGTTGGAAACATTTGACTTCAACTTGCTAAATTAGTTTCATGCATATCTATTTTAGTATTTGGATAATTGGGATGGTAAGACAATAATTATTTTTTGATGATAAAGATACTTGGTATTTGTTATTCATTCATATAATTATTGTTGCCCTATGTTTGTATGTTTAAATCCTTGAATATTTGATTATTCTAAATATGTCCATTGTCGGTTAGCAATATGGGAGTATTGTCTACATTAAGACAAATATGAGTGTTGGTTATATTCTTTGAATATATGGACGGTTCCCACCAAACTCATATGTTATTCATAAGGGATGCGTATTGGACACCCCGAACTTTCGAATCGTTACTTTTGGATCCTTGTCATGAGTAAGATTGCGAAAATGGTGATTAAGTCATCATCCTTAGACTTGAGATGCAAACAAGTTTGTGCATGTGTGAATATCACTTCTTGATTCTATGTCCAACGCTAGTTCGCCAGACCTAGCTATAAAGACTCTAATTGGAAGTGTTGTGAAGCAGCATCCACAGACACTTGTAGTCAATATAGAATTTGTTCCTCCAACTTGATATAGTGCAGTGAAGTACCACTGGGCCCTCTCCAGAATTAATCAGATAATTGTGTGGCCGCACCCAAAGTGTAAATCAAGATGATACTTGTTTACGTTTGGTATATCTGAATTAACTTCTATAACGAGAAACTATAATTTAAACTTCATGGAATGAGTTAGGATCCATATCCATAGTTTAAACGGTACTAGTAACAAAGGGATGATTATTAGCAAGTCACATAATCGTATACCATTAATACTTTTGAGATATTCTTCTTGAAACTATACCTCAGTCATTTCCGATTATAATGAAGTGTTGCTAGATACTTTATTATGGACGCTATATGTCTAAACTCTCACAAGTGGGAGCTGTTGGGATATGCGATCGTTTAGTCGTCGGAAATACGTGAGCCTATCGGGGGCACACACTCAATACGGAGAACACACTTTTATTTACGTTTTATTATTTATAATTAAACGTTTAATAAAAACTTCACTTATTATTTAATTAACGGTGGTTAAATTAATTAATGAGATTTAATTAATTTATCGTGAGTGCGTTATTTAAATTTTAGAAGGAAATCGATTCTAGAAACCCTAAGGCCAATCGGCCGAATATATTATATATATAGGGGGTTCTAGAAGTTTATTGGTTATTGGTTTTTGGTAAGTAAATATTCAAGAATATTTGATTAAGGTAACCCTTTCCTTAATTGGTTTCTTGGGTTGGGCCTTAAAGATTTTGAGGAGGTGGAGAATGTGTATAAATACACAAACACCTAGCTCATAATTTTTATCCCCTCTCCCTTGCCTCTTTGTTGCGTCCGATCGACCCAAACACCACACCAAAACCAAACGATTTTTCTCATTAACCCTAAAATCACATAAAGGTTAAACCTTTATAAGATCAATCCTTTTTGGTGGTTTTCTTATAAAGTCTTAAGCTTTTTAACTAAACCCTAAATCACTAGATTTAGGATTTAGTTCTCCCTTGGTGGTTCGACATGCATAAACCCTAATTAGGGTTTATGTGATTTTGGGTTAATCAATCTTGTAACGTTCTATAAACCAGTCATTGCGTAATCCAAATTAGGGTTTTGGATCTAGGGTTTCTAGTTACAAGATGTAAACACTTGTTGTTTGAGAAGTGGAGTTACTACTAGCATCGTAGTGATGTTCGTTTGACGTGTCGTGTGAGAAAACGGTGGAGACGGTAATTTAACCGTTAAAGTTCAAGATCAAGATCAAGACGTATTAATTGATTTATTCAATTAATTAAAGGTTGGTTTTAAATTGTTTTTATTATGTGCTTAATCATGTATGTTATACTAGATCCATTCCGCTGCGTACTCGTAGTTAATGGTTAACTAGTATTTATAAATTCCAACAGATTGTGTAAATAATATGATAATGTCATTGATATTATAAGTAGATTTAGAACCATAACTTTTAGACAAAAAATCGTGGATTATTATTCTATAGATAACGTTCCAGAAAGCGACATCAGAAAGGCAGCGTGTTAGCTTATAAAATAAAATGCAATTTCCTTGAAGCAGTGGTTGTTCATATTTGGAAGTGATAAATTATTTCAAACCAAGTTTGAAATAATACGGGTGACTAAACAAGAAAATAAATCTTGTAGCTCCTACTGAAATTGACAATATTACATGGATATTATTTCAATAATAAACTGCAACGCTCCCACTGGATTTGTCAACATAAGAGATGTTACATTACCAGTAAAAGTGAATAGCAATTTATTGACTTCTTTATCTTTGAAAAATGCCTACAAGTATACATTTACTTAGGTATTTGAACAAAGTATATGAAATTCTACTTGTGTAGATGAGGGACTAGCCGTTCATGCTTTCAATTAACTTGACTATTTAGCATGCAATTCCTCCTTTATCGTCTACATAGCCACAAGGGTATTTAACACATTAAGGAATAACAAGAGTCCAAGAAAGATACCTAGCGAAGTGCTAGTAAATTCTTTACTCTTTGCGGTTTAAACTCATACATCGTGACAAGTGCAAGATGTCATTTATTTTGGTAGCTATAGACATTAGATACACAAAATATGTTATCTTTCAATGATTTCATAACCGGGTAGGATAATGAAATATTAAAAGTGAGTTTAAATGCAATCGATAACGATTCGATTATGGTCCTATCTTATTCTTGTCAACTAATGAGAAAAGATAGGAGTAAGTCTCGCTTTTCTTACCAGGAAAAGAGACTATGTTTGTTTTCTATAAGAAAACAACTTTAGTTTACGAATTATGATGTAATAACACAATTAATCGGAACATTAGAAAGTTCAATTTAGTATTTTCGATAATTAATTTCTTAATAGAATTAACTACCCAATTAATTACTAATAAGACTAAGATCCTACTTGCACTCCCACTCAATATTAGAGGTCCGACCGTCTAATAGCAAGTAGGGCAAGAGGTAAGCGTCGAGCGTTAATTGCATTACAAGTGCAACTCTAAGAATTATGAGACGATTCATAAAGTTTATTGTTGTAGAGTGTTTGGATGGAACGTTCTCTCATCTCTTTCGAGTACCATTGAACATCTCAAACAAACTTGTTCTACACGTAATAAAGTCATGAGTATGTTCATCTCATCTTTTGCCTCGGGATCCGAATCTGACCAGGAACTCGACTTAAGTCGTACCAATTTAAAGCATGCAATAATTGGCAAAGGTCTGACCAGTGACAAAAATCACATTGGGTGCAAGATTCGCCCTATGTCTGACCAGATGACGAAAAAAGCCTACAAGTGCTATTAAATTGGATGGCATAGACTTAAAAATTCAAATAGGTATCACATAAGTTTTAGAAAATAAATGTCAAAAGCGTGTAAAAGATGCCTGCAATCATCTTTTAGCACAAGTTAAGAAAAACCTTTTGTTAACTTTGATTTAGGCGTGTTTACCGCGGGAAAAGATTAAAGAAGGATCAAACCCTATATCCTACTCTTCATGCGCCCGAGGGCGCAAGTGCTTGGGATAATTATCATATAGATGCCGAAACATGTACATGACACGGGAAAATATTAAAGATCGTTCAAACCTAGATAGCTTGACTAGAGCACGTAGTGCAATAGCAAGTCCACCATTAGTAAATCACAAAAAACATGATGTTTTTAAGTATTATAAACCAATTAATTTTACAAATCACGTCGTTGAGAAGATAGTTTATAAGCCATCATTACGGTATGTAAGCCCAACTCGAGTGACAATATGATTTCGTAAAACAATTAGATTATAATAAAAACAAGTTTCATAGATCTTATGTCCATATTAATATTTGTTCTAAAAAACGATTTTTAACAAATAACACATAGCCGATTCGCAAGGAAAATATGTTGTATTAATATGACATACATTTAAAGCTAGTTTCGATATAAGTAGAGATCCATTTTTATGATTACTAGAATCTTTAATTATTACGTTTTGCAATTCACAATGGAAAACAAATAAGCACATAAAAACAGACTAGAAGGGGGTAGAAGCAGAAGACAGACTCTATATGAAAGCGATAAATCATATAAGATCCAAGTCTCGAATGAGTCTTCCCCAAATTGAGGACCAAAGACCCTCATCAAGTTTTCCAGCAAGGTACTTGATGACGTGCAATGTATCACAAAAGTGAGATGCAAAGGTCTTTGACGGATAATAAAACAATCGTAATTATTAACCGGTTCAATTTAACCAACCCAATTTTAGCCATTTTCTAGATCAAGATTAAAACTTTATGACAAGTATGCATGTAATTGTCGTAAAAACATAAATAAAAGAGATTTTAAAGCAAAGCAAGCGTGTTTTATTCTATGTGTAACCCATGAATGCCATACGAACCGACTCGTGATGCCACTGTTGGGATTTATAAATACTAGTTAACCTAACTACGAGTACGTAGCGGAATGGATCTAGTATAACATACATGATTAAGCACATAAGAAAAAAATTTTAAAACCAACCTTTAATTAATTGAATAAATCAATTAATACGTCTTGATCTTGATCTTGGACTTCAACGGTTAAATTACCGTCTCCATCGTTTGCTCACACGACATGTCAAACGAACATCACTACGATGCTAGTAGTAACTTCACTTCTCAAACAACAAGTATATAACCTCGTAACTAGAAACCCTAGATCAAAAACCCTAATTAGGATTACGTAAGGATCGGTTTATAGAACGTTACAAGATTGATTACCCAAAATCACATAAACCCTAATTAGGGTTTATGTATGTCGAACCACCGAGGGAAACCAAAAAAACTAGATTTAGAGATCTAGGGTTTAGTTATAAAGCTTAAGACTTTATAAGAAAACCACCAAAAAGGATTGATCTTATAAAGGTTTAACCTTTATGTGATTTCGGTAAGTGAACATGACATAACACAAATATAGATTTTACATTTTGTGAACGTACGTTACACAATGTATCGTGTTCATTATCCCTGCTCGAGGTGAAAAACTAGTTAGTCATATCTAATGAACACGATACACCATCAATGGGCAACCTGGCGACTATTATCCCTGCTCGAACGAAGGTTAGTTATGTAATTTCCCATAATCAAAACCTCGATTGTTTTATCAAGACGCTATTTGTAATGTTTGTTTATTTTTACAGATACCTCTAAGTTAAATGTTACGTATGGGAGAAAATTTCTTTTACCCAGGTAAATTTACCTGCAGCGATGAATGAAATTCTCTTTTTCGCCATAGCAAATCATTCGTTAACTGTTGTGGGGGCCGATGGTAGCTACACGAAACCAGTAACAAAAGATTATGTAGTAATATCCCCGGGTGAAACTCTTGATTGCTTGTTAGATGCAAACGAAGTTGCACCACAGGTGTTGGCGTTTCTTTTGATAATTCACTGGAATCCTCCAATACGATAGTTATTCCACCACTAGTCCTATAAGCCCATCCTTACCATATTACAATGATTCCATTGCGGCTTTTAACTTTCTTGGTAGCCTTAAGAGCTTAGGCCCATTATCGTTCCCTTTGAGGGCTCATGATACACAAATATTTTCCACCATTTCAATAAACACATTTCCATGTCAAAACACTTCGTGTGAGGGGCCAAATGGTACACGATTGGCCGCTAGTATGAACAATATTAGCTTTGAACCCCCGCGTATTGATATACTAGAAGCTTACTACTATTACATCAATAATGAGTTTGATACAAGATTTCCTAGTATTCCACCATTGTATTACAACTTTACTGGTAATAATTTACCATTAATTCTACAAACGCCTAAGAGGGCTACAGAAGTGAGGGTGATAGAATATGATTCGGTAGTCGAAGTTGTTTTTCAACCTATGCATTTACACGGATTTAATTTTTATGTCGTCGGATGGGGATATGGTAACTTTCACCCGGAAAAGGACCCGTTTACTATAACCTAGTAGACCCTCCATTCCGGAACACTGTTCTTGTTCCGATAATTGGATGGGCTACAATTCGGTTCAAAGCTTCTAACCCTGGTAAGATACTTGTTCTACAACTACAACTTGCATTTTAATATAATCACTTGTATAACAATTAACGCAAGTCTTTCTCTTATAAACTATAATATAGGTGTATGGTTTATGCATTGTCATCTAGAACAGCACCTTTCATGGAACTCAAGAACGCATGCTACCACCACCTCAACACATGATGAAATGTTAATTTATGTCGATTTTTATAGTTTATCCATGCTTAAGTAGCTTAAGAAAAAGACTCGCATCTAAATTCTTCTCAGACGTAATGATATGGGACCTCTAACTTTTTCTCATTACTTGATGTTGAATTTGTGAATGAATTCTTCCAACTTATTTTAATCAATCTTAACATTTTTTTGTTATAATACATTTTTTTTTAGATTCAACTAGCACCCTTGTTTGAATAACGATACGTATATACCCGTGCGATACACCTGTTAGTTGACATGTGAGCCTATTGTGTTTAGGCTTTAGCCCAGTTGTATTATTTTAGATCTTTCCTATGTGCTTATACATTGTAAGACCTTTATTGAATTACGTGAGTTGGTTTTTCTTCGATTAGATGTGATTTATTCACAAGGCATATTTATTGATTTATGTGGATGATATTGTTCTTACAGCCTTTTCTACATCTTTCTCTTCTACAACTTTGCTTCAAAAGATTGTTCTCTCTACATAGGGAGTTTGACATGACACATCTTGGTGAGCTTAATTATTTTTTGGGGATCTCAGTTAAACGTGACACAGCAGGGATGTTTCTCTCTCGAAAGAAATATGCCATGGAATTGCTTAAGTGAGCACATATGCTTAACTAAAATCCTACCAAGGCTCCTGTTGACACAGAGTCTAAGCTAGGTCCTGAGGGGTTGCCTATTTTAGATCCTACTTTTTATCGGAGTCTTGCAGGTAGCCTACAATATCTTACATTCACTCGGCTTGATTTGTCTTATGATGTGCAACAGATTTGTCTATATATGCATGATACTCGGGAGCCTCACCTCTCAAAACGATTATTCGATATGTTAAGGGTACTTTGGAGTTTAGTTTATAGGTATATGCGTCTTTGGGATCGTCTTTTGTGGCTTATACGGATGCTCATTGGGCTAGTTGGCCTCCTACCCATAAATGTACATCCGGATATTGTGTATTTTTTTTGGCGACAGTATGTTATCGTGGTCTTCTAAGAGACAATAGACTCTTTCACGTTCTAGTGCTGAAGCTGAATATCCAGATGTTGCTAACGTTTTTGCTAAGATGACTTGGCTACGCAATCTTCTTCGAGAACTACACACACCTCTACTCGCTGCCACTCTTGTGTATTGTGACAATGTTAGTGTTGTGTATTTGTCTGCTAATATAGTGCAACATCAACGAATCAAACACATTGAGATTGATATTAATTTTTTTTGTCATATGGTTACTATGGGTTATGTGTGTGTTCTTCATGTTCCATCTCGTTACCAATATGTATATATCTTCACGAAAAGTCTTTTTTCGGCATTATTTGAAGATTTTCGTACCAATTTGAGTGTTTGATTGCCTCTCGATCAAACTGCGAGGAAGTGTTAGTTGGGTATGTCGGCCCATTTTATTTAGGATTTAGCCCAGTTGTGTTATTCTACATCTTTCCTATGTGCTTATATATTGTAAGAAAATTACCAATTCAACAACAACAACAACCTTTTTTCATTGTGTAAAATATCATGTTTTACTTATTATTACGAATCATATGTGCATTTTGAAGTTCCTTGTCAGCCCTAGCCGTTTATCTTTGCATTCTGGTAACATCTTGTTTCTCTTTTTGGTATGCGCGTTTAATTCGAGTTGAAATTTTCGATTATAAGCTGATATTCACTCAAAATAACGTAGGCACTAGTAGAAATCACATTGACTACGTCGCTTTCATTGGAGGTGTGGCTTAGAGTGTAACTACCCATTGAAGGGTATGGCACACCACAATGCTATTAGTGTTTTAGAACAGGATGTGATGTTTCACATGACCCATTAATGTGTCGTGTTTTATGTTAGTGACATTCACTGTGTGGTGTGCATACAAAGTGCATATGGTGAAGGATACATAAATAGAGTCCCATCACGCCCAGAAGCATCACTAATTTCTCGATTTTTATCTTTATTAAACAAAATATAAAATTGTTATTATGCCTAATAATTTGTTAATAAACATGGCTATTAAATGGGTCTAAAATAAGCCTATTTCATTTATTATCTGACAAGTGTTAAAAAAATTAACTCTCTCTCATCATTAACTATCAATCGATTTTTTATTTCCACAAATCATATTTGTAGGTTTATTATTAGGTCTATTAGTAAAGTATACTAAGGGTGCGTTTAGTTTACTCGTGGGTTTAGATTTAAATTTAAAAATGATGTTAGATTTAAATTCAAGTTTAGGTTTTTGATTTTATGTAATTATTTTATATACAAATACAAAAATAAAATATATTATTTTTTATCAACTTGCAAAATTATTTGTGAATTTGTAATAAGCCACGTATGGTGATCTACCCAAATTCCATAAACCCACCATAATAATGGGGTTAGTGTCAATGGCTGTCACTTCCACATATTCACTTTAAAAAATTCATCAAATAATGTAAATTAGTCCTATACTTACTCTAGGCCTACAAAAATCATAACCCAAACACGCCCTAAAAGTTATTTTTTTCTCTTTTCAGTAAAAAACTAAAAATGCTTGCTTCATAATTGTTACTTACTCCTTATCAGCGACATATTAGTACAATAATAAAAAATATGTACGAATTGATACTTACTATTTACCAACGGCAAAGTTTTTAGAGAAGAGAATGATTTTTTTGTAGAAAGGAATTATAAAATATAAAAACCTATTAGATAGAGTCATATTTTTTTTTGGAAAAAAAGAATTAGAAAAATGTAAAATAGTATTCTCTATTTTTCTATTTAAAAGTGAATAATAGGAATTCCTCTTGTTTTGAAGAATATTAGAAAAAAAATGCATAATTCTTGATATTAGTACATATTTTTCAACGATGTATGAATTGTCACTTTGAAACTAATATTAGTACATATTTGAAAAATAATACCGTTAATTGATTATAAAATAAGGGTGTATTAATTGTCACTTTGAAACTCATACATAAGTTTTGCAAAAATTCATAAATTCTTTTTAGTTAATTCGGATATTCATATACATAACACCATTATTCCCGTAACTTTAGATATCCAAAATCCATATATTATATTTTCTCCATATGCCTATAAAAGACACGTGACGATTCTTGGGTCCCGTTGATGTATCATTGTTTTAGGTTAGTGACTAGCGAATTTCATGAGAATCGAAAAAGCTTTGATTGTAAGATAACTTGATACAAAAACATGTCCATGTAGGTATGACATAAATATGTATGATAATAAGAGTCCAGAAAAGTAATATCCTACCAGAACAGGGCGTGCATCTTGAATTCCGATCCCCTATGAGCCCTAGCTGTTTCTTGGCGCCTTCCTGTAAACGTCTTGTTTCTCTTTTGGGTATCGTCGTCTGGTTCGAGTTGAAACTTACGGTTATAATTTCAAAACTCAAAATCTGATATGGACTAGTCGAGAACAGGTTGACCGTGTGGTTTTCGTTGAAACTGTACGTAGCTTAGAAGGAAAGTACCCATTTCTTCGCCACAATACTGTTAGTTTTTCGGAACCTGGTGATAAGTTTCACCTGGCCCGTTAACGTGCCGTTATTTACGTTATTGACATTCAGATACTGAATGTCAATGTTTGCAAGGGATGGGTGGTATGCATGCAAAGTGTATGTAGCGAAGCATATATATAGAACTGAAACGAGTCCCACCGAGCCCAGAAGCCTCACTAATGTCACAATTTTTATCTGCATGAAACAAAATATAAAATTGTTACCATGATTAATAATTTGTTATAAGTTAAACGTAAACAAATCATTGAAAATAAATTTAATTATAAGTATGTTTTGCTTATAAATTCATATAATGAAGACACAAGTGTAATAAATTAGATTTGTAGGTAAATCGTAACATAAAAAGGTAAACTAAAAAAACAACTAACGTGTAAGTTTAAATGTATCCAAGAATTTGTATTTTTCAGTAAAAAACAAAAAATGCTTGCTTGAATATGAATTGATACTTACTACTTACCAACGACAGATTCTTAGAAAAAATGATTTCTTTTCCATATAAGAATTATAAAATATGAATATCTATTTAAATAAAATTGTATTTGTTTTGGAAAGGAAAAAATTAGAAAAATGTAAAATGGTATTTTTAAAAGTGGAGAATAGGAATTTAAAAAATATTAGAAAAATGCAACTAATTCTTGGATATTAGTACATATTTTTCATGAATGAGTGAATTGTTACTTTGGAGCTCATGCTAGTACATATATAATAAAACTAAATGTGATTAATTGATTAAAAAGTAAAGATAAATTGTCTCTTTGAAACTCATTCACAAGTTTTGCAAAAATCCATAAATTTTTGTTAATTAATTTGGATATTCAAATACATAAAACCCTCATCTAAAAATATTCGAAATCCATATATTATATTTTTGCTTTATGCCTTATATTTTTGAATTATTTTTTTATATATCTGGATATCTTGAATTAAGAATCCAAATGTTTTGAATTTCTTGTTATGTGTTTCTAAATGGGTTTATTAAGTTAACTGGTTTTGAAAATCAAATAAAATGGTAAACATGTTTTATAAAAACCATTATTAGTCGGGTAGAAACTAAAATCTCATGAAAAAGATATAGGAGAGATTCTACAACTACAAAATGTTTACAAAATTTTTTTTTATAAAATAATTTGTCATGCATTAATCAGAAGTTATGAATTTGAAAGATAAAGAGAAAATTAATTAAGAAAAAATTAATTCGTGACAAGTTATTTTATGAATGTTTAATTCTAAAATTTTTGTGGATGTAGTATTTTCCAATAAATATTACTACATTCGTTTCAAAATAAATGTCTACATTTGACGTTCGAAATCTTTTTTTTTTCAACTTTAACTTTAAATAAGTTTTTTCTGCTGTATATTACTTGGTGCGAATTATATTAATGAAATTACATTTAAAAACTAATCTATTCATATTGATTTCATCAAGTAATATATAACAAAAAAAAACTTATTTAAGGTAAAAACTGAAAAAAAAAAAAGACTTCATAAATAAAACGTGGACATTTATTTTAGACGAAAGAGTACCATTTATACTTTTCTTATCGTTGTCTAATCTTAAGATTTGGTTATGTAGAGAGAATGGGAGAAGTTAAAGTGATTAGGTTACGTTTCTTTACATTTGGTTTTGTGTTATTGTGAGGGTTTAATTCTTTTTTGTATTTTCTACTAGTTATTATACTCGTGCGTAGGGATGGCAAAAAAACCCGAACCCGACGGGGAAACCCGAAACCCGGAATAATTGGGGCGGGGCGGGTTAACTTTATTGGGTTATGGGTCGGGTTTGGGGCTTAAACGGGGATTTTTAATCGGGTTTGGGGCAAACGCGGGGAATAAGGTCCCCGACCAGCCCCGCCCGATTAATATACACATGTACAAATATTAGTATTTTTATATAGTATTTTCTTACTATTTACGTCATAATAAATATTTCTTTAGTATTTGATCTTTTCAATATTGCAAATTGTTATTACTGAAACTTGTTTAATGTATTTTAAGTTCTTTGTGGTGTAGCATATCATTATTTATCTATAATAGTATCGTTTTAAACCTTATAAGTCTTGTTTGTAATTCATTATAATTAGTAAGTTTTTAATACTTCAAGGTTATTTCTAACAGCCTAAAAATAATAATAAATGTAAAATGATGCGGTTTTGATAAAATTTTTCACTCAAAGAGCGTACCCGATAAGATCCCCGATTAGTACGGGGCGGGTTTGGGGGAGCATTGCGCCCCAACGGGGCACCCCGATTAAATCCCCGACGGAGAACAGGGCGGGTTTGGGGAGAAATTTACTAATCGGGTATGGGGATGAGGACGGTCTCCCCGCCCCAAACCCGCCCCGTTGCCATCCCTACTCGTGCGAGAACAAATTTGTTCTAAAAGAATTTAATTTTAGCACTATTTTTTATTTCGTTTTGTTTTTTTATAATTGAATTTTTTGAAAATTTGAAACATACTTATATGTATACTTTTTCGTTTAAAGGAGACCCTATGAGAATCATCAGCAATTCTGTGTATTTACATATAATAAAGCTTTCATTCATTTGAAAAGAGTGCAAAAAATATAATAATACAACACCGATGATGAATTCTAATCGATCATCTAGGAAGTTCCAGCAAGCAACAACAGGTCCTGCTGTGGCTGAACTTGTGTTGGATGGTCATTCTAGCATAATCGACCTTAGTTGTTCCACTCCTCCTACATTTTCCACATCTTAGCATATTGTAGTCATCATAATTCCTAAACATTATTTGTGCCAGTTTATGATTCAATTACGGGCAAGTAAGTACTTGTGATTTAGTAATTTTTTCAACCAATCAAATTTCAGATGCCTCTTTCTCTCTCAAGAATAGTACCCATGTGACTCGGCAGTGACTTACACCACAACCACCACTATTAACCACCACCACTACCATAATCTCTTAATCACAATAACAAGAAAATGTTAGTAAATCAGCTAAGTAACATGAGGAGAGAAACAAAGGAGAAAATTGATACTAACATGGGGAAGAAGTCGAATGACATATCATAAGAAGTCGTAACAAGGATAAACATAAATTAGAAAAGTTGAAGACATCATATTTTTTCACAAATATTCCTGTTAGCTCAACATAATCGAGCTTGTGGACTTTTTTTCACCTTACAGGAATGTGGCGGACGCATGTGTCGCTCGAAAGAGAAACAATCACGAAAATCGATTTCGGTTTGTTCGCTTTACTAATGTTGAGGATATTTAAGGGATGGAAACTAAGCTTGGAACCATTGTGATTGGCTCTTTCAAGTTGATAGCAAACTTGGTCAGATTCAAACAGAATTTAGCCAAAATAACCCTAAACCCTAAACCAGAGGGTGCCTTTGTGGCCAAAAAAAACCTCAACCTTCAAATCTAAAGATTATTAATCAAACAAATGGTTCCATTCCAAATGGGTACAGGACCAAGTCGTATGCTAATGCGATTGTGAATAGCTCGACCATTGCATCACTAAATATTTCACTCTTCTCATCTTCATATAGATGTTCGTGGTTGGAGAACTTAATTATTTGAGAAATAAAATCATTCCAAATTCTCCAAAACATTCACCACATATGTCAGCTCAAGAGTGTCATTTGAGCTCAATAACAAAAGTGAAGTGTTAGAGGCTCTATCAAGCAAGGTAAAATTTGGACTAAATGGATCCCAATATGCAACCATGGTCGAGTTCACTTGTGTTCAAATCTAGATTGACATGGTTAATTATTGAAGGAGTCCCTCCTCAAGTGTGGAACAAAGAGTCCTTCTCAAGAATTGGGGACTTACCGGGTGAGGTTCTTGTTTCAGAGAAATGTTTCACACAACAATCTCAAATGATTTTTGGAAAAGTTTGTATAGTTACACACTTAAAACTATCAATTAAACCTACTACTAATCTTAATTTGGATGGATGTCTAACTAAATTAGAGTTATCGAAGATCAAAGTAGTCAAATCATAGCATGGATGGAGAAGGATAGAGTTTGTGACGTGTGTTCAGCACCCAATAGGAATGCTGACACCTTTTCGAACTATAACTCAGATATGGTGCACGAGGATCAATCTTGTAAAGATGATGCGAAAACCAAGGTGGTGAAATTCTCGATTGTGATGCTTTTGTCCCTTTCACAAGGGTCAAATCTTCTTACCCGGATGTTGACCTTTCTTTTTTACCTATGATGTTAGAAAAAGCAGATAACTTTAATTCAAATTCCAAAAAAGTGTGCAAGGATAATGAGAAAGATGGTGCCTATATATTCTACGAGCATTATTAACCCACTAAACGATGATGCTGGCCTAATTGAGAAAGAGGTGGGTTCAAAAAAAATGTGAGAAGACATATTTGATTAGTTGAATTCGAACATCTAGCATGAACTGATTGAGGACGGTGAGATTAAGAATAATCAAATTGGTTCTATTCTTAGATTTTTGCACAAAAGACGAACAAAACCCATTTTATAAACTACATTGGTAGGAAGAATATGAAATGCAAATCTTATCACAACTATTGAAGATGGTATTTTTGAGTTGCACTCAATAAATATATGGACGACGTGGAATACTCGGTTGAAAGTATTTCTGAATTAGATATTTAATTAGCTAGATATAGATATCAAAAGGCATTAGTGTCTTATTCAATTAGGTGTTTAGGTGTTAAAGTGGTTTCATTCGGACATTGGTTAGGAGTGTTCATTTGTTTTATTTGGTGTGTTTTAGGCGATTTGTAATCTTTAGCTTCTCGCTATTTATTTCAATATAATCTTTGTCGTTCAAGAAAAAAGTAGTAAAAAGATCTTGTAACACCACCAACAGTTTACTAAAGAAGCAAGCAACCACTACATACTCTAAAATATATAAAATATATGGTCTTTTGGTTTGTTCATAGTCATGGAATTAGTATCTTGCAGATACTAATAACATGGAATTAGTCTAATAACATGGAATTAGTCTGTTGCTGATACTAATAACATATGATCCTAAGAAACATTGTAACTTTCGGATCAGAGACTCAAAGCAAAATTGTTATACTACCACTATATTCTTAAGATTTTTTTGGAAAGCAAAGTAAAGGAAAGAAGGGAAACTAAAACTAATTTGTGTTCTCAAGAAAAAAATGAAAAGTAGATGAAACGAAAGGGGGGTGCAGCTATGTTTGACTCAAAATATCCCCTCCCGATTTTGGGATGCAAGTGAAGGAAACCAGTGATTAATACTTTAATTCACCAAACTGCCCTCAATAAAAACAATAAATTACGTATATTTTTACGTTTATTTTCAAATAAAAGTTTATATTACCATAGTAATTGTTTTCATTTGTAGAACTTTGGATGTCCAGATTTTGTTTTTCAACCGACATGAACTCGATTTTCATTTCTCTCTTTGTTTCAATATATAGTCGCATTTTTTAACGTCAATAATCAAACGTTGGAATGGCTATATCAATTGATAATAGTATTTTTTTGCTACCGACGTAAATTAAACGCCGCTATTTCAATTCTATTTCGTCAATATTATTTTATCATCGCATGAATGATAATTATATATTTGTTCAACAGCCATATATCATAATGTTAGAGCATCCACTATAATAAACTTTCTTATAGGTTTATAAGTGTGTTATAACATTAATTTCTAAACCTTTTTGTTTTATAAACCTATTTCTACTATGGATAAACCTCATCAAAATTTATAAACCTCTAACATAATCAAATGCATTAAATTATGAAGAGGTTCAACATTCTAAACCTCTTCATGCCACATCATCTTAAAATAGATGTTCACTATGGTTTAAAACATTTTAGACCTCTTCAAAACTTTATAAACCTATGTATGAACCACCATAGTGGATGCCCTTAGTGCAAAAAGATATTATTTTAAAGTGATTGTTTGATTTGTTTCCTCCCCTTCTCTTATTTCATATCTCAAGAACACAATCAAATATTCATTTGTCTTTCCTTTACTTCATTTACTTTACATTACTTTCCTTTCTTTAACTTTCATTCAATATAAAAACTAAATAACACAGTGTACATATCTACATGAACAAGGATTGAAACATGTAGCATTGAATTTGTGCAAAGCTAACGACATCTACTATGAAAGGATTATAAAAAAGTTTATAAATATTAAACATGTTTATAAATTGAATCATTATAGTGAGATGAGGTTTATGGTGATATAGAATAGAATCTATTATATCAAAAGATTGAGTTCTATCATTGAATGTGGAGTAATTATGCTTATTTGCTTACACTGTTATATGCTTCATTATCCTTCACACGAAACTAATTATGTTAAGGACATACAAACGATTTGCAGTTTCACAAATTATTACTCCATCAGCGTACGAAGAATGATATAAGTTTCAATACGTCTGTTCGTATACAATTCCTTTCGGTTATAAGAAAATCAAAAGCTTGGAGACTTTTCATGCCTCCCCTGAGTCATGATATATAAATCACATCGTGACAATTATCCTATCTCCATCGTCACCGATAAGAGACTCGAAAAAAACTTATATCAATGATCACAGTTTCTTTTCTATATTGTTTTGAAATAGATAACACGAAGAAACAATCATCGTACATCTATAAAACACAGCTTTTTTTCTTTAATATTCGGAAACAGAGAATGATAAATTACAACATTGTAATTATCAAACTTTGTTTCGATTCGATAAACACGAGAACATAAAACAACCTACCCGAGACCATGTGTATGATCTTGAAGCCGTTTAACGTTAGGAGATCTTAGGTGATGGGGGTCGTGGATTATGGAAAGAAAACCTTCCTTTCTATATTCGAAGGTAAAGATTAGGCTTATAAGCTTTCTGATTAGATCATGTTTTGTTCATCAAGAAAAGAGGCGGTAGGTTTTTGATGATAAAATTAGAGGATAAGTGGTGTTGCTGATTTTTTTATCAAAAGATGAAAAGGAGGCGGTGGGTTTAAGATGAGAGTATTAGGGTTGGATACTTGATGTAAGAAAAATGAGGTTCATTTATCTAAAATATTACATGGGCCTTCTTAAAAAGAGTATAATAATATACAACTTTATTGTTGCTTTATTGTTTTTGTGTATGTAGATCAAATCTTGGATCTTTTGCTTGGTCTTTATGTCGTGTTACTCGATCGGCTATAGTTTATGAATATTGATTGACTATCTTTTCTTTAAAAGCTTTGTAAAGATTATGGAAGATGTTTTTAACATCATATCAACTTAGAGAGTTAACTATGTAAAGTACATGGTTCTTTTATATATCTATTTGTGTCGTTAGATTATGATGTTCATCTTGGCCATTCATTACGTATATGGAGAGGAGGGCATTACTTGTCTAAACCAAGTTTCATAACCAACTTTTATAGAACTGATTATGTCACTGTTATGTAGCAATTTGACAATCAATTATATTTTAATAGCATTGATTAAAATCATGATCCTTTCACGTGTTACATTAGTCATTTTTTATTATTCATTTTTTGTTTTCGAATATGTATGTAATTATTTTTGTTAGAGGTGGCAAAATAGACGAGTCTGATGGGTTCGGGCAATGGATCAAATGGACCATGTGCAAAACAAATGCGTACCAAATGGGCGTCGGCAAAACGGACATAGGCCAAATTTACTCAAATCAAGCGAAGAAACATAAAAAAATGCAAGTGTGATTAACAAATTTCAAAATTGTTGAAAATAAAAAAAATTAATATACTATACAATAAAATATAATACCCATTTGGTCCATCTTATTGAAGTGGACATAAATTGCCGGTACTAATTATGGTTAATGGACCCAACTTATTTATCTCGACTTAAATTGAGAGTATCATTTGAAAGTTTAAAAAATTCAACAATAACTCAAGTCGAGCTGATTTAAACCTGAGTTCATCTCATTAAATATTTTGGGTTTAAACTCGAGGTACTCTTATTCAATATTTGGATTCATTTTATCAATTTGAGGTTCAATGAAGTTCGACTCGAACATGTTCAAATTACTCGGCAAAAGTCCTGACTCATTTACGCATCTTAGTAATTGTCATTGGCTATAATCTTTACCTCCATGTGAACAAAAATTACGGTGACAATGAATGCAAATATACCAAATATTTATCGTTCAAGGAATAAAAGATATAATCTTTCAAGGTGTACAAGATGACAACTGGCATTTTTCTATAAAGTTTCTAAAATGATAAAGTAATTAAATTTTTCATGGCCAAACCAAATATCTACACGAAGCTTCACAAATAGATATCATATTAACAACAAAACTCCTTAAACTAAATATAAGCCCTGAAAAGATACAATATTAACATAAATTCCTTAAAGGTACAAAAAATAATTTAAAAATTAGAAATACTAAATTAGAAATACAAAATATTACAATTTGTTCAATATTACGATTAATGAACACCTAATATGACGACAAATATCATGCCCCAAGAAGAGAAACCACATGCCCCCTTAGTGCAACGCACGGGTTCCGGAAGTCTCGTATGTCTATGTTTATAGACCTTTTCATAGCAATTAAATACATATAAATCATTTAATACCTTATTAAATTATAAAAATTCATTAAGTTTAATCATATAATCTTATAGAATGAGAAATTAAAAATTATATGACATGAAAATTTTATAAACCTCATCAAGAAGTTTACCATATTATATGCTCTAATATGTTCCTTCACCAAAATGAAGAGTTATAAAACACATTACCATATATTAACATATGAGATAAAGCCTAAAGATGCGTCTTTTAGTTGCTTAAAAATAGTACAAAACCAAGATGAGATAAGTTAGGGTTCAAGACAACGAAATAATTAGTTTCTTCAAATAGTACAAAACCATAATGACATAAGTTATGGTTGACAATGAAAAAAACACACACCAACTAAAAAAGATTCACAATTTACTCTTCAATTCCAATAAATTCGTTTGTGTAATTTCTTTAAGAGAAATTTTAAGAACTTGTAAGTTGTAAGGTTAAAAAGGATTACGCATCACGAGATCTTGCATAAGATGCCAAACTGTCTAAAAATTGAAACAAAAACATGCATATTATATTAGTTATATAAGAAGTCTAAATATTCGAGGGTGTTTGGTATTCGCTTTGGTGGCATGTGTGGAATTACCCTAATAAGCTCCTTTTTGATGTGAAACCTCCATTGAAGTGTGACATTTTTTATAATGTTATTTTTAGTTCTTTTCATTGGTGTAAAGCTAGATGTAAAGCTTCGTTCGATTGGAACGAATATATTAAACATCCGTATCTTATTTCTTTGTAATCTAGCTCTTTGCTAGTAGTGTTGAATAAAATCGTCGTTAAAAAAAAGTTATGTAAGAAGTCTAAGAGATATTTATTATAACAAGATCGATGTTACAATTCAACTAAAGGTTTCTGGAACGAAGAAAAACTAGTTGACTTGTTTACATGGTTTCGTATAAGATGCCTTGAAACATTATAACATACTCTGTATGAAAGTGGTGCATAACTTTTTATGGTATCTATGTAACTTATCAAACAAAAGCGATTTGGAACTTACTAACTAAACTTATTTACTGCCAATATGGCAATATCAGTCATATCGGTATGTGCCATGCTTAGTTTTCTGATAATGTAAAATGACATCATGAACCATGTAAACAAAGTATATATACACAAAGTGTCGCACATTTGTCCAAATTATGCACTTAAATGTTTATGGGAAATGCGTAGGAAAAAATCACCTTCTTTTATGTGACAAATAGTTGATAAAAACCTTGCTGCCAAAGTAGTCAACTTTCCGTGGAAAATATTTACTCGCGAGATTTTTATAAATGGAATAATTACAAGGAAATTCCGTTGAAAATGGTCTCTTTCCACAGAATTTCCTATAGGTACTGTCGTGGAAAAAACATGTTCTTCTAGAAACGATAGGTGGGGAGATTGTCGCGAAACAAATATGATCGAGAATCATCTCATTATTTGCTTATCGTATGTTTGACTTTGATTGTTCCTAATTAAGCTACAAGTAACACTGAAAATCGGATTTTCACACACAAGTTAGTGGATATTTGGGATTGCGTTTGTAACAAGATTATTTGCTTATTTCATTTTGAAAAATTAATATAATTTAAAATGAGTGTTTGTATAATAAATGAAGATAAATGATTATTTGCGTTTAGAGCTTCCAAAATTGAGTTTTGAAAAAGTAAGTGAATATCTACATATTTCATTTTCAAAATGGAGTTTTGTAAAAGTAAGTTTTAAAATGGAGTTTTGAAAAAATGGAGTTTATTTTATTCATTTGTCAGACACTAAAAAAACTAATTAACTGATGATTATTGCGATTTCAAACAGCATAATCAAATCCAAACACTATTTTTTAGAATGACGTTTTCAAAATATGATTATCTGATTATTCATTTTCAAAATAAATAATTTGTTTTAATCAATCCATCCCAAACACCCCCTTAGTCAGGTTCTGGTTTAATTTATAACGAGGTATATAAGCCGCGTTTCGCGGCGGAAGGAGCAATACTAACGATTTGATAGTAGATCGATAAAACGAAAAATTATGCGTATTATTGACTGACGTTAGAAGGAGCGAATAACCTTAAGTACTATTTCGATAAAAGAATATTTAAATTGAATTAAGCTAAAATATTTTTTTTATAAAATCGTACGTATGTCAAAAAAATTGAAATATTGGATCATTTGGTTCGCTATTTGACGATATTTTCAGCGGTATTTTTTTCTAAAAAGACTCGATACATAGACGCTCCATATTTGATAAATAAACTTTGTTACATAAAAAAAGTATAGATTATTACAAGTTCAGGGTTATTTTTATGATATGGGCAGTAGACCGATAGTGTGAAAGATTGTTCACGTCAAGTATTTTGATCGTACAAAAAGCGAATAATTTCAAAAACTATTTCAATAAAAAAATATTTAAAATGTGTATTAAGTTTTCAACATTTTTTTATAAAATCATACGTGTATCAGAAGCATTACAATATTGAGCATTGGTTCGTAATTTGACGAAATTTTTAGCGGTATTTTTTCCTAAAATAATTTATAGATATATACTCCATATATGACTAGGCGAATACCCGCTCAGAGCGGCGGAATGCCTAGCGGCAAATAGTAAATGTTTCTTGAAACCGAAAGTGAATTTGCTAAAATAAAATTGGAAACATTCATAACATTCGATAAATTTTTAACATGTAGATCGATTCATGAATCTGTTTTTAGGATAAATCTAGTGAAATCAAAACCTAGTTTCCCCATTTTTACTTCTTGAAAAAAAGTAGTAATAACTTGGCGATTGTGATGGCAACTTTGATGGCATGTAGTCATATTCTTGAAAAGTTATAATAAGTTTTCCTCGTATCACCTAACCGAATTCCATATGTACTATAGAAGGCATCAGCTTTTCCATGGCATGTAGTCATATTCTTCAAAGCGAAGGTGGAGATTATGCAAGAATTAGCTTAACATATGCATGTAAAACTACAATAGTGGTGGTAATTTTAACATGTTTACATATCATTGGTGCTAATTTGGGTTATGTTTATATCTAAAATGGGTTCAAGTGTACAATTTCACTACTCCTGTAAATAGTATAACAAAAGGAATACAATCGCACAATGCAAATAGAATAAAAATGTACACAACATCATAAATTCTTTTACATGAAGATTTGGATCAACTATTAAACGCCTTATTATTAGAAGAAACGTTGGACAAAAATTGTTCGTATGTATTACATGTAAGTGTATATAAGACCTCTTTCAACTTGAGCCTGTTTTGACCCGTTACCCATAGCCCGCCCCATTGACTGCATCTATATTTGAGCATTAATGGCAATACAAAGATGAATAAACTTAGCAACCTTAAATAACAAGTACCATGTTCATGTTAAGTAAATCATCAAGAACAGGTTAGCCCACAAAAGTTGCAGCGACTCCATGAGATCGGCATATATTTCCTCTTCAAATGGAAGAGTAAACTGGGACATGATTGACATACAAACCATAAAAAGGCAAATAGTTTTAACTATACAAACCGTAACTTTGCATGTGGAATGGGTTGAAGCCAGGCTTGGGTTCAAATATAATATTTCTAAAAACTAATATTAGTATAATATGTGCTGTCAATCATGGCTTTGCAAAATAGCAAGAAATTACAGGCTTTTTTATACTTAATATGACTATGTTCTAAATTGGAATTTCACTTACAAAAAATGGCATGTAGTAAATATTAAGATATTGTTCATGGTGAATATAAGGTGTAACTGAAGCCATAGCTCGGGTTCAAATCCAATATTTCACAATATATACTCTATTTGTAAGGCAGTTTCTTGTGGAGTGTATACAACAGAAAGCCACATTCAGACACTCTCTGTGTACAAATGGGGGTTGGGTAATCTGTCAAAATGAACAGCTTGGGTCACCTGGGGTTGAATTAGCTTTAGATCTAATCAAGTTCAAACAAAACCTATTAGCATGTACTGGTTAAATTGTAATTCAATCATTTCACATGTTCAATATCTCCCATACATATTTGTTGCTTTAATCACTTTATTGCAAAGATAATAATACGTGTTAAATGCTCAATAGTATAAAAGAGATGTAATTTGAGCTTGTAAACATTTTATTAGTAATATAAAATTGGGTGCTTTCTTTGATCAGAATTGCCAAAGTAAGGAGTAATACGTGTTAAATGACCCATATTTATATTGATCCTTAAATAACTTTTTTAATCTAAAAAACTTGCCAACAATAACAGCATGACTTTTTGCATTTGAAACAAACTAACCTTGTAGCCAAACAATTAAACCTGGTTCGTATTCTTTAAATCGCTATTGCGCACTTGTTGCTTCATACCCTTCAATTTTTTGTTGACATCTTTGGACAATTATGGCACTACAAAACCAACCCGGATGACCTGTAACAGGTTGTTAAAAACAAAATGATAATATTTTAAGATATTTGCATAAAAATAGTTCTATCGTACAAAACATTTTTTATAAAAATAAAAAATGTTACTAATTAAATCGTTAAAACGTCGACCAGTAAATTTTTTGTGTATGATGATCTATCCAAACACTCTAAACTACTCATCCACTCTTTGTGTATGTTTATTTTTGTGCCTCTAATTAAACTGTTATAGAGCTTATATTATTGCCAACACGTAAATGGGTAGAATTTGATATACTAAAAGGAGACTAATAAACGGTTAAAATACGTCCAATGTATACTCAAGCCCACCCTCACATACTAGTTTACTCAAAAGATGGTCCAACTACTGAAAGTTGTAGTATCTTAGTGATATCACATAGTTGATACGAAAAAGTAGAGAAAGTTGCTTCGATGGTAGAAATAACCTTAGTTAGTGAATCTTTGTCACCTCTTTTAGAAATAACGTAACCATTTGCATTGCACCGGTTGAATGTTCTGATCACTTGCTAATGAGGCCCATAAACACTTGATTTATACTTCACGTATCATCGATAACAATTCTTCTTAGTGCACCCGTAAAATCCATAGTCACTGATATATCTCCGTCCACAAGTTAATGCTTTCATCTTGGAATCCTGCAAAAGGATTCAAATTTATTACCATTATTTTTCATATATCAGACTCTATCTAAATCAACCATTAAAAACATCATACACACGCATTGTGACATCATTTATAATTATATCAAACGTAATTTTTTCGACTTGACCATGAACATTCTTATTATTGCAGTTTTCGTTTTGATTTTATCACCAAGCTTGTCTCGTGCAGCAAGTACTCATTCTAAGGGGCTCGCTGTGTATTTCACTACATAAAAAATCATAGCTCAAGTTACCTAAACCTATGTATACAACTATAACTGACGACCCGTTGCGCAGCCCCGTCCCCACCCCTTTTCCCACTAACTTAATCCTTCATGATCGTGATCTATTGTGGTAATTCACACTAATCAAGAAGGAAACAAACAGACCTAAGGTGTAGCTTTTTTGAAAAAACTAACAAATTTATAAAAAAATTTGAGTTTTCAACAAACTTTTGTCACAAAATAAAAAAAGCTAAACACTCCAAAGCTATACATAACCTTTAGCAATTGCAATAAACCAAAGAAGCGTTACATTTTGATTGACCGCTTTGTATTTGCATTCATAGAAAGGATTTATGTTGGTAGTTTAGTACATAAAACTAAAAAAGTTGAAATTCAAGAAGGCTCCAAAGCAAAAAACAACCACGAACAATTGATTAAATTAACCATTCTTTATAAACAAATCAATATATCGTCATATTCCACCTGACTACATGTCTACATGTACTATATCTGTTGAAAATGTAAATGTGATCATCAAGTAACTGAACGATCCCACCACCATAATAAGCAATTATAATTATACTGGGAATTTATTTGTTTCAATATTTCCCGATGCAAACTTATATACTTTAATTATCCACACCATTAGACATAGTGATTCAACATTGTGACCTATACTCTTTATCTTTGACCAAAAAGTTTATCCAACAAAATCGATCATTAGACATTTAACGAATCACCCTAACAGTAGTTTACTAAAACCTGATAAGAATCACTAAGAAACACCATCTAACTTAAACTTGTCAACCAATCAAGTAATGATTTTAAAATTGAACAAATTATTATTAACAACAAATACAAGTATCAATATTTTGAAGATACCTCATTTGCACCACAAAATCCTGACAATTTTCGTATCCTGTAGACATAAAAGTGAAAACTGATGTATAATCAGATTATCTTAACTACACAAAACCCACAAAAAGTCAACATAGAAATCTTAAAAACTGACCTTCAAATCGGCAAATGAAACCCCTAATTTAGGTGTTTCCAGCAATCCAAATTCAAACAACCCAGGCTAGATCATTAAGGAAACATATATATCATTTGTTACAATCAATTTAATGCTAAAAAAATTACAGTCGAGTTATTGATAAAGAGGATTGTACCTGAAGTAGTCTCCTTCAATTAAGCACCATCATCATCTTCATGATCACGATCATCATCCGCCGTCATAAACCATGGAACTGAAACAAACATAATGACCTAATTAACGAAAATATATAACGGTTTGTGTATGATATTTGGTTTGGGTTTGGGTTTTATAATTAATCAGTTGATAATTTTGAGGCTTTTGGAACAAGCTTTGACTTTACAGCGTGTGCATTTGAATGGTAATACTTTCTGTTAATACATTATTTCAGTTTTTAGTGCAAATCAATACTTCCCTTTTAAACGGATCATCCAACTCTCCATATCAAAACAAACAATCACACAATAGTTTCTATAAATACAAATGTTGAAAATTTTTAAATTTTCAACAATTATACACCCTTTATAGGGTATATAGATAAATAAAATTTCATAAACCAAAAAAGTGTATACAATTAAAAGTCAATGGTAATTTTTATATAACATTGCATAGTATAAGGGTGATTTGTGAAAAGAGATAATAACTCTACTTGTTCCATAGAAAATGACACATATGAGTTAATGAAACGACATTGTTGATTTAAAACGACATCGTTTACGTCAACATTTAATATATATTATAATAAGCATGAGCACACATACTATACATCTAACATGTTGTAGGTCAAATATACGAGGGTGTATTTAGGGGTATAACAAATGTCTATGTAGCTAGAATATACATCAAAACAAATTCGAGAGGCATTAATTAAAGTAACTGTTGTGACATTAATTTATTCTTCTTTATCATTATACTAGTTTTAATGCCCGTGAACTTGAGTATAAATGATAAAAAAATAATAATTTTGTTTTTTCGATTTTATGTATATTATATATTTTTTAAAACATCTAATTTTTATATGTTTGATTATTTTATATGTTTAATTATGTTATTCTTTTACTGTGCACCGCTTAAATTAATATAAACTCATATAAATTTTTATTTGTCGAATTCCATACTCTTCTTACTTTTGATATTTTTGTTCTAAATTGTTATATCTTAATTATTAATCAACAAAACATTTACATCAACCTTGCACAACCTTACACCTACACGATTTATAAATTCATAATATTGTAATGCTTAATATTATTCTATAAAACAATATTAAATTTTTAATACTTAAATAGTTACGATCCCATAGACCCACAAGTTTTACATGATTTTGCATTATGTGATAATATTAATTGATATTTTATATAAATATTTTGCCCAAATGATTTAAATTTATTTAACTGAAAACTATCCTTTTCTAGACATTGTGTGTTTAGTAACACATAACGACTTTGAAAAAATATATGTTGTTGTAATATATAGAATCACGTCTATTCATTTTCATCTCACACCGATATCTGAGATCCGACACTCATTTTGATATTTATATTAATGTTAATAATAGTTTACATAGATTGCATTGTTTGACTTTGTTAAGTGTCAAAATAAAAATAGAAAATAATTTGTGTTTTTATTTGAATATTTATAATCATGTGATTTATTGATCTTTTAATATAACATAAATGTTGTATTTTAAAAATAAAAAGTCTAAAAGGTATAAAGTTTAAGGGGTTATTTTTTTTATTGTATAAAGTTACCAAAAAATATGAAAAATTATAAGTTTCCTCTTATGTTTATTTAATTATTTAAAATAAAACAAATAAAGTTTTATCTATCCCCTCCTCTTTTTTAAGTTTTTATTTTCACAAATTTGACACATATATCTTTGTGCGTTTTCATCAAATTGTTCCACCAAAATTTTTAATTTTTAATAAATTTAATTCAATTTTGACTTTTTTCCACCAATCACATCGCTCGATTTTGTTTATATGTCAAAATCAAGCCATTTGATTGTTTCAATTGTTTTTTCTACAACCTCCACTTTCTACCAAAATTCTAAAAAAAAATCTAATTCTTTTATTATATAAAAGATTCAAGCAAAATTGTAATATTCAATGCTATTAGCAAGAAGGAATAAATTATATTAGTTCTTACAACAACTAAAACCCGCAAAAAAACCGCATGTTGCGATTTTACATATTTTTAAAAATCGTAATTGTAGATGTAATTTGTCTTTTGTTGTAACTGTGAGTAGTAGCAGTTACCCATATTTGTGAGTAGTAGCAACGAGTAGTAGTTGTGACAGTTCACCGCTCATTTTTCAGCGCTTCTTAAAACAAGCATTCAAAGAGTAGCCTTCCTAAAAAATACTAGCGCCCTAAAATGCTCACCGCTCATGTTGCCAAATGGCCAATAAAAATTAAAAAGCTCATTACTCATTTAGCCAAACATGTACTAAAATTCAAAATGCTCTCACTCACCGCTCAGCATCCCAAAAAACTCCACCAACATTCTTTGCGAAACATACCCATTATATTAGCAAAGCTTCAATTTGTGATAAAGATGATAACATATCAAAAATTACAAATAATGTGGTTTACAAAAAAGTTCTACATGATTTATGAACAATGCTCCTTTGGTACGTACAACTTACATTATCAATTTTTTTAATCAGAATTTTAATTTCGCAACATTTATTGATCACAATTTTTTGTTTGCTTGCATTCTTATTCAGAAGTTACGTTGTTTCATGAGTGAAAAGCAAAAAGGGTTTGAAAGTTGTCGTTTGTGATGAGGCTTGTAATATTTTCAAAACTATTACAAACGTGGTGTAGAAAAAAGTTCTTCAAGGTGTATGAGCAATGTTGTCAGCCAGTATGAAAGTCCCTAATCAATGCAAGAAACCCTAATCTTAGCTTAATCAACACAAGGTATTACTTTTCAAACGTAATCTTATTATTGTATAATAAAGAATTACATGTGTTATGGATAACACAGTTTGATGACAATGTGTTGTGCACACTTTGAACAACAATAAGCCCTAACTTATGAATACAGTCGTAGCTGTTTGATTCACTAAGTTATATGCACTAATGTTCTTAATATCTCAAAGTGTTAAACATTAATGCATGGATACACATCCTATTTATAGTGTTACGAGTTGGACTTAAACAGTACTTGATGTCGACTACACAAGCTTTTACAAGTTCCCACATCAGTCACATGATGTCCTTCTATTCTTGGTAGTCTTCCATTATGCTTTAAGGAACAGTTGTCAAAAATAGTTTCCTTATTCTTCATAGTCTCGAACACACAAATGGCATGTCCAAAGTGTGCTAAGAGTTATCAGGGTATTGCCACCCCTGTTAACTCTCAACCCCTCAGAGTCCCTGATACATCTTGGCTGTTATCCATCACAGCCAAGGAGTATGTGTTCAGGTAATCTTCGACTTCCCTGACAATGTCTCTGACATGGACTCCTCTGAGGTTGCTCACAGAGACTTGGATCTCTGTGAGTCTTGCGAAACTTGCCTGCCTCCTAGGCACAGGCAAGGGACTATCTATCAGCCTAATTATGTTTAAATCCATGATCAGGGAATCTAATAAGTTTAGATTCCCAACAATCTCCCCCTATTTAAACATAAATAATGCTAGATCTAACTAAGTTAAGGTAAGTGAGTTCAACAGCTTCTTCTTACACATAACAGATCTAAACAAACATACCTCATGATTTTATTTAGACTTAAAGAAAATTACAAGTTCATTACATAAGTAAAATAAAAGATGAAGGTAAAAAGGGTTGAGACCATCTTCAATAGTCATCATTTTTTATTCTTTCTTCAGCTTCGGCCACGTCTAATCTGTTATCAATTTCATCCTGCAAAGTCTTTGCAAACTTCTTGGAATACTCTGTGTTGATCTTGAGACACTTCTTGTGACAGAGTAGCTGAATAGTTGAAGCCAAGCACAGCTCATCTTCCCTCTGAAAAGCATACTGGCAAGCCTTGTTCATAAATGCCATTCCTCTTTCAGGCTCAGAGTATGTCTGACCATCAACAGGGCTAACAATACCATTTGGAAGGATTAAATCCCTATGCATACCATCCACATGAACATCTTCAGTAACAAAAGTTTCATTAACAATTTGTGAAATTCTTCTTCTTTTGTTGCCTGTCTTTGGGGGTTCTTGTTCAAAAAGCTGTGGTGGGGGATCAATCTTGAGTTTGGATGTTGTTTCCTTGATCCAGTTAAACTTAGCCTTAAGAGTTTTAAGCAGAAGGAAATTTGCCTGTCCAGACTTTTTGGCAGCTAAGGCTTCGAGTTCAAACCATTCTGATAACCCAATTGTCTTTAACCTGAAGTTGTCAAACACATCCATATTCCTCTGTTGGTTTTCCCTCCATAAGATCATCTGTGGGGTGTTTGTGGATTTGTGAATGGTGTATTTAAACTTGGTTATCTTGCCAGCAGCATACCTGTTGTTCACGCAGGCATCATAGTCAGCTTTGACTTTCTTTAAGGCCTCAGCGCGTTTTAGTTCCATTTCCCTCAACCTTTGTTTTTGTTTTTCCCTTTCAGGTGGTGTCATCTTCCTCAGAGTAGCTTCATTTAATTCTTTGGCTGTCTTGAGCTCATTTAGTCTTTTGAATTCTTCAGCCTGTTGCTCTATTTCTTCAGGGGTTAAAGGAATCTCATCGGAAGGTGTAAAGGTTGAAAAGTGGGAAAGGTCTGTGGTGGATCCTCCTGTCTCTAGCATCGCAGCTATCTTCTTAAGTTTGGTGTCAGTATCAACCAAAACTATCTCATTTCCTTTCTTCGAGACAAAAGACTCCACACTTATGTTTTTCAAAACATCAGCTCTATTGATGAACGCTGTCTGAGCCTGAGTTTGAATAGCTTTGGGAAGAGAGCTCACAGTGTATTTTAGTTTCTTGGCCGCTGGCTCATCATCATCCTCAGGCTTGCTGATGTTAACTAAGATCAGAGATTTAGATGAGTCAGCTCCATCTTGTGGCTCCCCCTGAGTATCATCCTCATCATCAGGTACAATAACTGGTGTGATGACTTGGAGAGGAACAGGTGTAGTTGAGGGATTAGCTGATGATGAGCCTTGTTCAGCAGATGCAAGGCTGAGTGTAGTATTCTTCTCCCCCTCACGTTTATCCTTACCTCGTTGATGCCTGGATGAACGTGCCTGAAAATGTCTTGCAATCTGCTCCACAGAGGCAGCCATGGCACGTTGTCTTTTTCTTGAAGCCCTGGCAATCTTCAGCAGGAGGTTGGCATTGGCATTAGTATTTGCCTGAACACGCCTGAAAATAAAGTTAGCATGGTTGTATTGCCTGTTGCGAACAGCATTAAATTGCCTTTGTAGGGTGAGTTCATGTTCACGGAACATAGCAGGGACAGCTGAGTCAATAGCATCCTTGATTCGTGTTGAGAGATGACTAAGTCCCTGGGCTACACCTTTTCTTGCACCATCCTGAATTGGCTCAGTGACAGCCTCAGTCACAGCCTTCTTTATGATGCCTGGAAATGTTACAGTAAAATTGTGCATCTCTGACTTGATCACATCCAGCTTCCTTGATAAGCGCTCAATATCAGATTGATGATGTACGGGCTGAAGATTCTTGATATTGAGGCTTTGCTGAGCAAAATCATCCCCCCTTGGAATTAAGTCAAAGTTGGTCTGGGCAGGATGATCAAACATGAGGAATTCGGCTGTTGGATCATATGTTGGTCTTTGGAAGACTGTTGTTGCAGATGTAGCAGAGTTTGGAGTGTCAACAGCTTCCTTGAGAGGAGAAGTCTTGTCATCAGCTGGTGTGGACACAGCTATATCTTTAGGAGGAGAAGCAGACATCTGGTCGTCCTCATCTTCTTCATCCTCTTCATCAAACATTCCCTCAGGGAATTCATCTTCAGGCATTTGCTCAATATCAGAGACATAATCTTCTAATGAGAGCATTTCTTCATCATCATTTATCACAGGCTCTTCATCATTTGGTTTGTCCTGAGTCATTGTATCAGCCTCCGTTTCTTGTTGTACCTGAGGTTCTACGACTGGCTGTACAATTTCAGCCTGCAAGTTTGTTGTAATTAGTAACAGGGAAAGATATAAGGGGAATGGTCGCCATTTCGCTGTCCTAGAGAGGCTGAGGGTGATTACTCAGCCACTCCAAAGGATAAATCCTTGGGATTCTTTTAAGTGTGAATAAAGTGTGGTTAATGATCGCCATTCGCTGCCCCTAGGAAAGCTGAGTGTGATTATTCAGCCCCCCAAAAAGGTAAAAAACCTTTGGGACTCTTTTGATTGTGAAACATATGTTGTTTATGAATCGCCAGTCGCTGCCCCTAGGAAAGCTGAGTGTGATTATTCAGCCCCCCAAAAGGTAAAACCTTTGGGACTCTTTTAAGAGTGAAACATATGTTGTTGTAGGTCGCCTGTTACGCTGCCCCTAGGAGAGCTGAGGGTGATGATTCAGCTCCCCCTGAAAGGATAAATCCTCTGGGACTCTTTTAAGGAGGGAACCAAGAGGTTGTGTGAAGTACAGCTGATCAAGGTTGAGACATTAGTATATTCAGGTTGTTGTTAGCCTGAATACTGTCTAGAGGGTTCAGGGTCATCGGGGTGCTTTATAAACACAAATGAATCATTCCCTGGTGTAAAGACAGGGTGTATAGAAGTCTTAAAGTATTCTAAGTGTAAAGACAGACTTCTATGGGTCGAGGATTACCCTAACTTCACCACTCTCTCCTACAGATAAATGAGAGTGGCTGCTTGTGAACCTCTAAAAATGTACACTGATTACCTGTGAGATATCAGCTTGGTTTGGCTGGTTTCCTGTTGTCTCTGCTGACCTAGAGACACTAGACGCCTGTTGTTTGTCAGCCAAAGATTCTGAATCCACACGAGTATCTGGACCAGAGGCGGTGTCAGACTTCTTTTCCTTGGCCTTAATAACAGCCTTGGAGTGGGAAGAAGAGGGGATTTTCTTCTTCTTTGGCTGTTGGCCAGATGAAGCCTTGGACTTAGTAGTGTGCTGCCCAGAGGTCAAAGACATAGACTTGCCAGCAACACTAGAAGTATTCACCTTCTCAGAGGAAGGGAGCAAGGGCTTCTCAGCGTTTGGTACCTGGTTGGCCATGTTTAGCATGTGGGCGGTGACAGGGATATCCTCAGCTCCTATTTCTTTGTAGATGGCGCCTGTGATGCGATAGGGCTTAAGAGCAGTCAAGGCCTTGTTGTGGTAATTCTCTCCCAGCAAACTTTCAAAGATCAGGGACAGGAAGCGCACATAACAGATGTTCTTTTCCCTGACCTGATTCCTTCCCTTCAGTTGTTCTACCAGGTTTGAGAATAGGATGCTTCCAACATCAACATCAGCTCCCCAGATTAATCCATATGCAATAGCCTGATGATTGAACGACATCTGATCCTGTGATCCCTGCATTCCTCCCAGGGACTTCACAATGTGGGTGAAGAGGACACGCCACATAGGAGTGAAATACTTAATCTTCAGAGGGGATTTGGCGAGGACTTCAGCTGGTGTGAGGGCAGGGTTAATGTCATGGCAAGGGTTGAGTGTGGCCAGGGCTTCCTTGACAGCCTTGTTGTCAACTGCCTTCAGGAATTCATCTCCATGTTTTAGTCCGGCCACACTGGAAAAATCTTTAAGGGAGAAGGCAAAAGGATGTTCATTGCATGAAAGGCTAAATGTAATGGTGTCTTCTACTACTTCAGCAGAATACCAGAATTCCCTAAGGTATTCTTGGTAAAAAGTGGATGTAGATTTGGTGAAGGCTTCATTTAGGTCACAATTCTGCATGAAATTTACCAGATCTGAATATGTGTTGTTTGGTGCCTTGATCCATCCAATGGCGTTGTTGGAGGCGAGGATGCTCTCGTTGATCTCGAAGTTAACATTGGAGGCTTTTGGAAAGGGAAACGCCATGGATTTGAGGTTGAAGGTGAATGAAAATGGCGGATGGTTGAGAGAGATAAGAACTTAGAGAGAGAAGTAGATTTTAGAATGGTGGTGGGTGAGAAGAGAAAGAAGACAATATATATTCAAACTTAAGTGAACAGTTATTCAACCGTATTAAATGCAAGGTGCGAAAATGACTGCTCAAGTGGGTCCCCTTGACCTTTCAAAAAGTTTGTCTCCTCGTTATCCGAAAAATAAATGATTAAATATTTGAGAATGTTTTTTGCATTTACTTGGAAAGTAACTACCTAGTTTCATGTGAAAAACATTTAATATAGAATCAATCATTTAATGAACACATTTAATATCAAGCCACAGGCTTTGAGATATTGAGCATCCCTAGCTCAGCAACTAGCCTGTTGAACGAAGGTTCAGCCAAAGGCTTTGTAAATATATCAGCTAGTTGCAGCTCTGTGGGAACAAAATGCAGCTCAATATCTCCCTTCATTATATGATCCCTGATAAAATGATACCTGATATCAATGTGTTTGGTGCGAGAGTGAAGAACAGGGTTGTTGGATATGGCAATGGCACTGGTGTTGTCACAAAAGATTGGTACTTTGTCATACAAGATTTCATAGTCAGCCAATTGACTTTTCATCCAGAGCACCTGAGCACAACAACTGGCTGCAGCGACATATTCTGCTTCAGCTGAAGACATAACCACAGAGTTTTGCTTCTTAGCACTCCATCCAACCAATTTTCCTCCTAGGATTTGACAGCTGCCTGAAGTGCTTTTCCTATCAATACAGCATCCAGCATAATCTGAATCTGAATAGGCCTTGAGATCAAAGCCTGATTCCTTTGGATACCATAGACCTAGGGATGGTGTTCCTTTGAGATACCTGAAAATTCTCTTGACAGCCACTAGATGGGATTCTTTTGGGTTAGCTTGGTACCTTGCACAGAGACATGTGGAGAATTGGATATCTGGATGACTGGCTGTTAGATACATCAGTGACCCAATCATACCTCTATATAAAGTCTCATTGACAGAGACCCCTGACTCATCAGGGCCCAAGTTGTTGGGTGGAAGCATGGGGCATTTCATTGATGCACAATCAGCTAAGTCATATTTTTTAAGTAAATCCTTAACATACTTTTCTTGACAAATAGAAATTCCCTTAGGACATTGTTTAATTTGAAAGCCCAAAAAGTAAGTTAATTCACCCATCATACTCGTCTCATATTTCTTGGTCATTAATTTAGCAAAACGTTTACTAAGATTGACATTTGTTGACCCAAAGATGATATCATCCACATAAATCTGCACAATGATGAAATCACTCTTGTCCTTGAAGGTAAAGAGTGTTTTATCAATAGAACCCCTGATAAATTTATTTTCAGATAAGAAGTTTGAAAGAGTTTCATACCATGCTCTTGGAGCTTGTTTCAGACCATACATTGCCTTGTGAAGTCTGTACACATGGTTGGGAAACTCGCTGTTCTCAAATCCTTCAGGTTGTGCAACATACACTTCCTCAGCCAAATCACCATTGAGGATGGCACTCTTAACATCCATCTGATACACAGTGATGTTCATATAGGCAGCATAAGCAAGGAAGATTCTGATGGCCTCAAGTCTAGCAACAGGTGCAAAATTTTCATCATAATCAATTCCTTCAGTCTGAGAGAACCCCTGTGCTACCAGTCTTGCCTTGTTCCTGATGATGTTCCCAATTTCATCCATCTTATTTCTATAGATCCATCTAGTGCCTGTGATATTCTTTCCAGGTGGAGCTGGCACTAGTGTCCATACTTTGTTTCTTTTGAACTGATTGATTTCTTCTTGCATAGCAGCTACCCATCCTTCTTCTACCAGAGCCTCAGCTACTCTTTTAGGTTCAATTTGTGAAAGAAATTCAGCAAATAGACATTCATTGGTTGAGGCTGACTCTGAGTCTTAGATTCGTTGTCTGGTTGTGACCCCTGCATTTGGTTCCCCAATAATGTTGACAAGAAGAATGTGTTGATCTCTTGACCACTTATTTTGAGGAGCTGGGGATTTAAGAACAGGGGTACTTGAGGGCACAGCTGGTAAAATTTGAGTCTCATCCTGCTGACTAGGAGGGCTTTCTTCAAAGACAACCTCTGTTTCAGAGTCTTCTTCAGCCATATCAAGGGAAGCTATTTCATTATCAGCAGGAGAATCTTCAGAGATTTGAAGAATTGGTGAGTCATCAATATTATGAGGAGGACCATCAGAGATTTTAGGTTCTTCTTCATCAAGTTCCTGAGAGGTAGGAACTTCTATGTTGTGAGTAGACAGAGGGTCAAAAGCAGGGACATAAGGAGTGAGAGTGTTGGAGTGATGATGACTAGTAGGTCTGGGTTCTGTGAACTCATCACTTGGGAAAGAAATATTTTCATTAAAATCTACTTCATCACCCTCTGTTCCTGTTCTCTGTATGACTTCATCATCTTCATTGAATCTGACATGGAATGTTTCTTCTACTTCTTGTCTTCTGATGTTGAATACTCTGAAGGCTTTGGCTGTTGGAGAGTATCCCAAAAAGAAACCATCATCAGCTTTTTCATCAAACTTTCCAAGTTTATCCCTGTAGTTATAAATAAACACAGGGCATCCATACACATGAAAATAGCTGACGTCTGGAGATCTTTTTCTGAAAACTTCATAGGAGGTTTTGCCATGTCTTTTGACAATGATTGATCTGTTTTGAGTGTAGCAGGCAGTGTGAACAGCTTCTCCCCAAAATTGCTTTGGTAAGGCTGCACCATTTAACATAGTTCTTGCTGCTTCAATCAGAGTCCTGTTTCTTCTTTCAGCCACACTATTTTGTTCAGGAGTGCCAGCTGAAGAGAAGTTCTGAGAAATCCCTTTTTCATCACAAAATGATTCAAGTTGATGATTCTTGAATTCTGTACCATTATCACTTCTTAGAGCTTTGACTCTAACATCATTCATATTTTCAACCTGTCTGATGAAGGACATGATGGTTTCAGCAGCATCACTTTTCCTTCTGAGGAAGAACACCCAAGTATATCTTGAAAATTCATCAACTATGACCAAGGTGTATTTGTTGTGATTAATGGTTTGAGGTTTGACAGGTCCAAACAAGTCCATGTGAAGGAGATGTAAGCACTTGTCAATATAGAATGATTGCCTAGTCTTGAACGAAGACCTGTGATGTTTTCCTTTGACACAGGCAGAACACGTTTTGTCTTTGGAAAACATTACTGAAGGTAGACCAGCAACCAAGTTTTGAGTGGCTATCTTATTGATGTTCTTGAAGTTGAGATGAGACAGTCTTTTGTGCCACAGCCAGTTGACACTTTCAGAGGCTTTGGCAAGAAAACAATTTGAACTGTCTTCAGAGCACACAACCATGTTGATGACATAAACATCTCTCCTTCTAGGTGCAATCAGCACAACATCATTGTTTTTGTTGAATATGGTTCCCTGAGTCTTAGTAAACAAAACCTTATAGTCAGCATCACATAATTGGCTGATGCTAATAAGATTGTGTTTAATACCATTCACATATGCAACCCTGGTAAAAGTGATCCCATTGCAGTTCACTGAGCCATATCCTTCTGTGTCACCTGAAGAGTTATCTCCAAACACCACTTTGGGACCTGGCTCCTTTGAGTATCTGTGCAGGTATAGTTGAATCCCTGCCATGTGTCTAGAACAGCCACTATCTAGATACCATACCGATTCCTTGAGATATTTCTGCACAGATACATAGAAACAGATTAGTTCCTATGGTGAACCCACTTTCCAGTGGGTTCCCTGAATTGCTTGTTAGCAACTCTTGTGTTCCTGAAAAACTTTTGGCGTTGGGATGGACAGTTCATTGTTTCATGATTGTAACTCCCACAGATATCACACCCAGGGAAGTCACCACACTCGTCTGAGTGATGGTCTGTGAACCCACAGAATTTACAGGGAGGATAAGATTTGTAATTTCCCTGTTGCCTTTTGGAACTCTGTGGTCTGTCCCTAGAGGGTGTCTGAGCTCTTTTAGCTGCCATGTGTCTGTCATGATCTAAGGTCGAATGGTGAGAATTTTTACATACATTGCAATAAGGTTTGATTAACCTTTCCCCTTTGGGTTCACCTAGGATTGACTTAGGTTCATGAGAAGTAGAGCATTCAGCGGAAGGCTTAATGTGTTGTTTCAAGAGTTCTACTTCTTTAATAAGAGACAACAAGCGATCTTCAGTGGTGGGGTCAACCTTATTCACAGTTTTAGAAGTGACAGGCTTAAAAGTTACTTGTTTACCAGTTTGTTTAGCAGGCACACGAAAAACTTTGGCTGGAGGATTCTCAATATCTGTCCTAAGTTCGTCCTTAGCAGATCTAGAAGAGCTGCTAGGTTCAACTCTAGAGAGTTTGGGCAAAGGTGGTAGCTCAGCCACATCTTCAGAGACAGGGTCATTAGTCAAAGAGGTATCTGACATATGAATAGTCTCTGTAGATTTAAAGACAATGTCTTTGGGTTTGGTGAGAATCCTCAGCTTTTTATTCTTAGCAGTTATATCCCTGTTTCAGTCAGCAGGCACTTCATCCCTAAGCAATTCATCAATAGTAAACCTAGCACACAGCCATTTTTCAATAATCTTGTTCAATTCAGAGACTTGATCATTTAGAGCTATGTTTTTCAAGGTTAATCTAGCTACTTCATTTTGCAGGGATATTTTCTCTAAATTAACCCGCCTGAGAGTTTCACATTCAGCCTTAGCATTTATCATTTCAGATTTAATAGAGTGAAACTTATCAAGTAGGTTCTTTCTTTGTTCTTCAACAAAGTGCAAATCAACAATGGTGTAATCAAGGACATGCTTACGTTCATCACTATCAGACATAGATAAAGCCTGTGTACCTTTTTCATTGTGATGTCAACCCATTGTCCTGATCTAGCATCACATTTTCCAACAGCTGGTTCATCCTCAGCTATCGCCATAAAAGCCCTGACTCTTATGGTGTCTTCTTCATCTGAAGTCAGTGGTTCATCATTCCAATCATAAGTTTCAACAACCAACCCTTTCTCTGTCTTTTTCTCACCGCCTTTCTTTTTGGACATAGCTTCAATCTTCAAGTTCATTTGTTCTAACTCAGCTTTAAGTGCCTTGTACTTATTTTTGTAATCTTTCTTCTCAGTGTCTGAAGAATTGGATTGAGATGAGTTGTTATGTTGTTTGAACTTGTAGGGTTTGGATGAAGATGATGGATAAGAGGGTGAGGATGTCTTGGTGGAAGGAAAATCTTTTTGATAATGTCCAAGCTTTCCACAGGCAAAACATGTTTCTTTTGACCTGTCAGTTGGTTTGCTAGCTGATCCTACTCTTCCAGATCTTTTGTAGTATCTTCTTTGGTTGGCTAGCAATGCTCTTTCATGGAATTCTGCATTGAGGTCTGACAAGAACTCTTGGCTGCTACGGGTATCTTCTTCAATATCAGAATCGCTGTCATGAGGATGTGTTGCAGAGATCAAAGCTTTGGAAGATGCTCCTTGGACTACAAATCTTTCAGTCTCTGATTTGTAGATTGTATCGATCAGCCCTTCTTCATAATTGTACTTACCATAGAGCTGAGCAAGGGTATCATTTTTGATTGAGTTGTTAGCTCTCTGAGTCTGATTCATGCTCAGCCACTTTCTTGGAAGGCTGTTGACAAAAGTAGCATTGATCTCAGCTTGACCAATAGTGACATCATTCATAGCAAGGTCATTTAGAAGAATCTTTGTCTCTCTTGTTTCAGAGGGTCCTTCATGGCCAAGAATGAGGTCTTTCCACATTTGTTTAGCTGTGGGACACTGAATGACAGACTTCATGATATGCTTGGGAAGACAGGAAATTATGATGCTTTTGAGACGTTTATCTTGGTTTGCTAATTTCCTATCAGCTGAAGTCCATTGTTTGATAGGTTTGGGAAGAGGGTTTTCTTCAGTGGATGTAAGTGCCATGGGAATATATGGACCATTTTCTAAAATTTCTAAGAGAAAAGGTTCAAGTCCATCAAGGTATACAAGAAATTGACTCTTCCAACTGGCAAAGTCTTCTTCATCAAAGACTGGTACACTGGTTACGTGTGATCCACCTCTTGAGTCAAGAAGTTGGGGTAGATCATCGTCATTGGCTGGAGGGTTAAGTCTTGGTGAAGATGGGTTTGTGGAAGGTGATTGTGGGCTAGAAGTTTCCGGCATGGTGGATCTTGATTATAAAACTGAGAACGATGTTTCTTGAAGGTTTTAATATCAAACACCGCTCTGATACCAATTGAAAGTCCCTAATCAATGCAAGAAACCCTAATCTTAGCTTAATCAACACAAGGTATTACTTTTCAAACGTAATCTTATTATTGTATAATAAAGAATTACATGTGTTATGGATAACACAGTTTGATGACAATATGTTGTGCACACTTTGAACAACAATAAACCCTAACTTATGAATACAGTCGTAGCTGTTTGATTCACTAAGTTATATGCACTAATGTTCTTAATATCTCAAAGTGTTAAACATTAATGCATGGATACACATCCTATTTATAGTGTTACGAGTTTGACTTAAACAGTACTTGATGTCGACTACACAAGCTTTTACAAGTTCCCACATCAGTCACATGATGTCCTTCTATTCTTGGTAGTCTTCCATTATGCTTTAAGGAACAGTTGTCAAAAACAGTTTCCTTATTCTTCATAGTCTCGAACACACAAATGGCATGTCCAAAGTGTGCTGAGAGTTATCGGGGTATTGCCACCCCTGTTAACTCTCAACCCCTCAGAGTCCCTGATACATCTTGGCTGTTATCCATCACAGCCAAGGAGTATGTCTTCAGGTAATCTTCGACTTCCCTGACAATGTCTCTGACATGGACTCCTCTGAGGTTGCTCACAGAGACTTGGATCTTTGTGAGTCTTGCGAAACTTGCCTGCCTCCTAGGCACATGCAAGGGACTATCTATCAGCCTAATTATGTTTAAATCCATGATCAGGGAATCTAATAAGTTTAGATTCCCAACACAGTATATGGTTTTTATATTTGTACATTTTTTACATGTTCTATTTGCGAACCATTGTTTAACTACAACATGTTTAACTAACATCTACTTGCATTTTATGTCCACAAATAAGTGTTCATAGATTATAATTTGAATGCTAACTTCATAGCTATTGCAAACATCATCTCATACTCAAGGTTCATTAAATATGTAATTTAAAATGCATAGAAGTTATTATTATAGTTGTTGTAAAATCATAACATCATCGTATAATTAAACATGGTTACTTTCGGTGTTTTTTTAGTTTATATATTAATGCTTCATGATTACATTATCCATTCTCTTACTTTTCTTACTCATACTACTTCTTGCAAATCAATTTTTCTAAGATTTTCCCGTGATTCCACGGGTTTTTAAGATAGTATCATTATATTTAAGCAAAATTTTAATATTCAATGCTATTAGCAATAAGGAATTAATTATATTAGTTCTTACAACAACTAAAACCCGCAAAAAACCGTGTTACGATTTTACAATTTTTTTAAAAACCGTAATAGTAGATGCAGTTTTTTTGCCAAAATTTGCACTGCCTCGCACCATACTCACTCTTACTGCGTATGGAAATATTTTCTTAGCGACAAAATTATCTAGAAACCAGGGATGACCACGACATCGGTCTCGTACTAAACCCGAACCGAATTAGTGGTATCGAATTTTTTCCGAGCATAAGTTAGTGGTATCGGTACCGTATCGAATAAGATTCGGATATCGGTACAACTACCAGGAAAACGGTTTTTTTTGTTTTTTCTAGAATTTTCTGACTTTGTATCGGTCCCGTACCGAATTAGTGGTCTCTAATTTTTTTCACCTTATTTTATAGTTTCTGTAGCTTACCGATTCGAGTACCAAAATTAGTACTGTTCCGATGCGGTTTCGGTTCCATTTCTAGGATTCTGGTCGAAACGCTTATCTTTACTTGAAACCATTAAAATGTGTAGAAACTAGAAGGGGGGGGGGGGGGGTTGAATAGTTTCTTATAATTACTTGTTAAATGATGGTTTTCAAAAAATCCTTTTTCTCAAAAAGTTAGACTTAAGAAAATAAGTGAAATCTTCTTATACACAATATGAACAATGATAGTGTAACTTAAAACTAATACTAACTAATATATGCATAAAGAATAAAGAATGTAAAGAGTTAAGGGTAAAGAAAGATCAAACCAAACACCAAGGATTTATAGTGGTTCGGCAACGAAGCTCACTCCTCGTTCCTACTCCACTCCTCGAGTACTTCTTACTCGAGAGTTCACTACACAACAAGCTCCTTATGGTGGAGAAAACCGTACACGTCGCTTAACCAATTTCCGACTCTAAGCTAAAAGTCGAGCCCTAATCGTAGCTAGGACCAATCTACACAACTATACTTAGTACATACACAACTTCCAAATAGACACAACTACTTGGATCTTCACAACTATTACACAACAACAAATATATAAAATTTGATCTTCAAAGGGTCTTTGGTGGTGGACTCAACACTTCATAATGATAGTGTTCTTCTCTTTGCACTTGAAGAGGAAGGGATGGATGAGATACATTCACTTCTAAACAAGTAGTAATCAATCAAATGATCAAGGATTTGAGTGATTTAAGAAGTATGTTTGAATCTAGAAATTTGTGTGCAAAAGAGGTGAATTGAAAATCTGAGAAAGGTCCACTATTTATAGGACAAAGGGCCAACGGCTATATCTGCCCGCGGTTCCTTATCTTAGCCGGCGGTACCTTATCGATAAGGAACCGCCTAGGCTCAAAGGAACCGCCGGACTAGACTCCGCTCACTTTTTGTCCTTTAGTGACAGAGGTTATATCTGATTATAAAAATATCCAGAAAGGATATTCCAAATCAAAAGGGAATATGCCATTTTCAAATTTTCAAATATTTAATTTAATAAAACATTTTCTTAAAAAGAAAGTTTAATTACAAACTTGTCACACTTAATAAAAAGTGAGTTTTAAGAAAAGATTAAATCACTTGATCACTTGATTAAGGTTAGTACTTGTTTATTCATACCAGTGAAAACGGATAAAATGAAAAATACTTGAACTCAAGAATTCGTTTTTCGTTGTTTTCGTAAATGCTTGTTTTTACATATTGTCGTAATCAAAACTAAGCGAGACCAAAAAATGCAAGTAACATTTTTAGGCATTATTGCATTAACAATCTCCCCCTTTTTGATTCCGACAATACATAAACTCAATCACACAAAAACAAGAATTTTCGAAGACGAGTTTATTCATTTCTCCCCCTTTGTCGAAGCAAAAAGGGTGCACAAGTCGGTGTTGAAGAGACGGACTTTGCAAAGACTCCCCCTTGGTGCTTACTCCCCCTTGCTTGGGGCACCGAGGAATTGAGATATGGTGACAAGCTACATAGAAGGGTTAGTTGAACAAAAGAAACAACCAATAAGATATAGCTAAAGGTCACAAAAAAGAATAAAAAAAAGAGAAGAAAACACAAAGAATAAGATCCAAGTGAAGTCATATAAAATAAAAAGAGTCATACAAAGATGTATGAAAGAGAAAACAAGCCAAAAGCATAAATCTAATCCTAGTTAATCTAGAATTCTAAGATTTTCTTAAATAAGGTGTCTTGTGGATAAGCAACCAATGCTTATATGAAAGACAAGGTAGTGGCGGAATGTGGTGGTGGTGGCTTGGTGGAGATCTCATAATCAAAGTGAAGAGGAGGCTTGATTAAGAGACTCTTGATGTAGCTCAACTCCTCATAGATGTGTGCCATAGCAAGATGTTGATATTGACAACAATGACAATATGTCCCATGGTGCATGACATTATCATGAGAATGAGGAAGAACACTAAAGGGTGGTGGTGGAAGAAAAGATGTTCCACAATCAACATTCTTGGTAGGAGAAATGTGATAAAGAGTGTTCTTGGGTGAATTTGGATTGAAAGTGATGTTGGGTGAGTTGGGATTGAAAGCAATTGGGGAGAATGGAGGAGAATCAAGGCTTTCATTAGGAGAGTAAGACATTTTGGGATGTGAAGTAAGGCAAAATGCTTATGGTTTAATAGGGAAGGCTCAGGGTATTTTTGGGGTGGTCAAAGGGTTGAAGCAAAGATTCTCAAAAATGTTGGAAGAAATTTGGAATTTCAGAAATACCCGAAAAAAGAGGAAGCACTGTACGCGGTTCCTTATTGCTTCCGGCGGTTCTTTATTGATAAGGGACCGCGGTTCATATATGGAACCTCCTACAGTGGTTGTGTTTTGGTGGTGAAGGAAGATTTTTCAGCAAATCTTATTTTTCTAGTCTAACTTATCATAGGGATATGCTTAAGAGAAAAGATAGACAAAGAGAACACATACTAACTCACCAAATAGGGATTGACCAAAATACATGGATTTAAAAAATCGATGTAGGAGGTGTGTAAGACAAGACCTTAAGTCATGACACAATGATCCTCCATGATTCTATCTTGTTCTTTCTATGTTTGAGAGAATCATACATATGAATTATGTAAGCTCGAGATTAATAGCAAGAATCTATGAAAAACGTTTTTAGATTGAATTAACAATGGCAAAACATTTCTTAACCATTTTCGAAAGAGACTTTGAGGATTTTCAAGAAGAGTTTAGGAGACTCAAAGATTCAAAGTGATAAAAGACTCAAAGGAAAGTAAGAGACTCAATAAAGGAAAGCAATTAAGGAATATGTTCCATTAATCCTATACCTAGACGCAAGTAATTAAAAGGTTCCCTCTTAAGTGGCTTAGTGAAGATGTCGGCTAAGTTATCCTCGGAGGGTACCTTCTTAATTGAAATGTTCCCCTTTTGAACAGTATCCCTAAGAAAATGGTGACGAATTTCTATGTGCTTGGTTCGCGAATGTTGCACGGGATTCTTGCTAAGGTCTATAGCACCCTTATTGTCACACATGATGGGAACATCATCAAGACAAATCTCGTATCAACAAGCGCTTGCTTCATCCATAGAGCTTGTTGGCATGCTTTTCCGGTACTCACATACTCGGCTTCCGTGGTGGATATTGCAAGAGCGGTTTGTTTCTTGGAGAACCAAGAAGTTAAACAACAACCCATGAAGGTACAAACACCACTAGTGCTTTTCCGGTCCACATAGTCTCCCGCATGATCCGAGTCCGCGTAGACAATGGTTTCTACGCCGGTCCCTTTAGGATACCATAATCCTAAATGTATAGTGCCCGTAATGTATCGGAAGATACGCTTAACCGCTTCAAGGTGAGAGGTTTTGGGGGCCTCTTGGAAGCGAGCACAAAGGCAAACACTAAACATGATATCCGGTCGACTTGCCGTTAGGTATAACAAACTACCAATCATACCTCTATATTTGGTGTTGTCTACCGACTCACAATCATCATCTACGGTGAGTTTAGTATCCGAGGCCATTTGGGTCTTCATTGGTCTAGATTCTTGTAATCTAAATTTATTTAGCATTTCTTTAGCGTACTTAGATTGACTAAAGAAAATACCATCGTCTATTTGTTTAATTTGGAGTCCTAAAAAGAAGTTAAGTTCTCCCATCATACTCATTTCGAACTCATCATGCATGATTTTGGCAAAGTCATCACACAATTCTTGACAAGTTGAGCCAAATATAATGTCATCAACATATATTTGCACAATTATGAGGTGAGAACCTTTCTTCTTTGTAAAGAGAGTGTTGTCTACCATTCCCATGGTATACTCATGTTTAACAAGAAACGATTTAAGTTTATCATACCAAGCTTTGGGTGCTTGCTTAAGACCATAAAGTGCCTTCTTAAGCTTGTAAACATGATCCGGTTTCTCAAAATCAATGAAGCGGGGAGGTTGAGCCACATATACCTCCTCACTGATCAAACCATTAAGAAACACACTCTTTACATCCATTTGTTGAAGCTTAATATCTAAGGCACAAGCGTAGGCTAAAAGGATTCTAATGGATTCTAATCTAGCTACCGGTGCATATGTCTCGTCATAATCAATCCCTTCTTGTTGATTATAGCCTTGTGCTACAAGTCTAGCTTTGTTACGAGACAAAACACCATTCTCATCTAGCTTATTCCTATATACCCATTTGGTTCCTATGATGGTAGAACTTCTAGGTGGAGGAACAAGTTCCCAAACATCATTAGCAACGAATCGATTCAATTCTTCTTGCATCGCAATGACCCAACTCTCATCCGTAAAAGCTTCTTTAACATTCTTTGGTTCAATCAAGGAGACGAAGCAAAAGAAGTTACTTTTGTTTTGGACTTGATATCTTAGGGTCCTTTGATTTAAGTCACCAATGATATTATTGAGAGTATGGTCCTTAGACTCCTTAATGTTTACTTCCTTTTCAACACTAAGGTCTTCAAATCCTACTTTTCTAACCTCTTTGGCTCTAACTACTTCTACTTCATCCAAGTCATCATCAACCAATGGTGGTGTCTTGGTTAAAGGAGGGGTTTCATCAAAAGTCACGTTAAGTGATTCTTCAATTACGCCCGAGGTTCTATTGAGTACTATGTAGGCTTTGCTAGTTTGGGAATAACCTAAAAGGATACCTTCGTAAGACTTTGGGTCAAACTTGGTAAGGTAGTCTTTGGTGTTGAGGATAAAGCACTTGCTTCCAAACACCCTAAAGTATTCCAATGAGGGTTTCTTACCTTTAAGAATCTCATAGGGGGTCTTTCCTAGGAAAGGTCGAATAAGAATTCGGTTGAGAATATAAGTCGATGTGTCCACGGTATTGCACCAAAACTTTTGAAGCAAAGATTGCTCGTTTAAAATCGTCATACTCATCTCTTGGATGGTCCTATTCTTCCTTTCAACTACCCCATTTGATTGTGGAGTGCGAGGAGCCGAGAAGTTATGGGTAATACCATGAGCTTCACAGAAGGAACCAAATTGCACTTCATTATCAAATTCCCTACCATGATCGTCCTAATAGAGACAATTGGACATCCTGGTTGATTTTGAATTCTTCGACTAAAGATTTCGAAATGATCGAAAGCTTCACTCTTGGATGCCAAAAATCTAGTCCAAGTAAATCTACAATAGTCATCAACTATAACTAGGGTATAAAGGTTACCTCCATAACTCCGTATGGCGGTAGGTCCAAAGAGATCCATATGTAGGAGTTCTAAGCACCAATAGGTTGAAACCAAATTCTTGACTTTGTGACTTGAGTGAACTTGCTTTCCAACTTTGCAAGCATCACAAAAGTGACTATCAAACTTCATCTTGGGGAGGTGTCTTACCAACTCCTTAGAGACTAAAGATTGAATGAGACGCATATTAGCGTGACCTAATCTCCTATGCCAAAGAGTAGAACTATCATCTATAGTCGCAAGACATATGTTGTCTTTTGACTTCTTATTGACCTTCATGACATAAAGCCCATGCTTTCTAACACCTTTTCCAATTACCTTTCCATCTTTTACGATTTCACTATCATTTTCCGAAAAGATGACCTTACACTTATTGTCACAAATTTGACCTATGCTTAAAAAGTTAAACCCTAAATTATCTACGTGCTCAACATTTTCAATAGTCATGGAGTCAAGAGAAACCGTACCTTTGCCAATGATATTACCACGTAGACTACTAGCGAATGTGACGTTACCTCCATCATATGCTTTGTATCGTGAGAACAAACTTCGATTACCCGTCATGTATTTAGAACAACCACTATCCTTAATCCACTCGTCGGGTTCCAAATCAATTCCCAAGCATATCTAGGTAAAAACATACACGATCAAACATTTGGTCCCGAATATCTCATGGGTCCAAAATTGTTAGTTCCAAACATCCCTTGCATTTGGTTGGGATGCATGAATGGAGGAGGGTTTCCCCATGGGGAACAAAAGGGAGGAGGATAATAATTCATATAACCATTTTGTTGTTTATTATTTCTCCTATGTGTATTTGATCTTGGTTTAGAGTTGTGGTCATTCCTTCTAGGTGTTGGAGTTTTACTTCTAGGTCGTGAATTGTTTTGACTATCTCTTCTAGGTGTTGTCGTTCTACTTCTATGTCTAGAATCATTCCGTACTCTTGGAGGAGTAGAAGATGGTCTTGATAAACTTCTATTTCCCATTAGAGGTTTACTCAAAGGCTTATAGAACTTATCAACGGCATTGTCGTCAAGTATGGGTAATTTCACTTTGTTAACAATAAGATGCTTAGGATGTTCACCTAAATTTGACTTTTTAGAAAATTTAAGATTTTAATCAAAAATACTTTCTGGCCGCGGTACCTTATCTACGGTGTCGGTTTCATATCGATAAGGAACCGCCCCATACAGTTTGGGACCGCGTACAGCAGATAGTTTTTCTGAAAATCAGACTTGTTTAGGTTCACTAGTTGATGCTTCATCTGAGTTAAAACCTACACCAAGTCTTTCCTTAGAATGAATTTGTTTGTTTAACATATCATCAAGAGCACTAGTACCTTTCATGAACTTTTCCAGTTTAATGGAGGTGCTCTTGAGATCTTCATTCTCTAACCTAAGTTTCTCACAACTTAAGCAACCTATATCAACTTCTTTATTTTTCTCAAGCTTGCCTAATTTTTCCCTAAGTTCATTAATCTCATTTTTAAGCTTAGTTTTAGTTGATTTAAGTGTTTTGTTATTTTCTATGAATTTAAGGCTAAGTTTGTGTAAATTGTCATATTGGCCTTCTAATTCAATATCATCTAAGGTGGAGCTATCATTGCTATAATATTCGGTTTCGGAATGTACCTCTTTAGAAATTTGAGCCATGAAACATTTCTCCTCTTTGGGGTTGTCATCAACATCTTTAACGCTATCGCTCCAAGAACCACTAACGAATGCCGTGTGATTCTTATCGCGTGAAGGCTTTGGACACTCATTAATGAAATGATTTGGATCACCACATCTAAAGCAATTCCTATCACCCTTTTCGTTCTTGGCAAACCGATTCTTTAAGAATGGTTTCTTGTCATTGTTGGGTTGCCTCACGTGTTGACCTCGTCTTTTGAAGAACCTCTTGAAATCTCTCACCGCCAATGCATACTCCTCGTCATCACTATCCGAGGAACTATCATGATCGCTTTGTGCCTTCTTGGCTTTGACTACAAGAAACTTCCTTTCACTCTTGGTCTTTACCAATTTCGAGTCCTTTAAAATTATCATCTCATGAACCTTCAAGTTGCCTATGAGTTCATCGAGTGATAAAGTTGAGAGATCTTTCGATTCCTCGATCGTCGTGACTTTTGCTCTCCACTTCGAATGTAAGGCCCTTAGAAACTTCCTAACATTGTTCTTGCTAGAAAAACCTTCACCAAGTGCTTTTAGACTAGTAATAATAGTGTTAAATCTAGCAAAAATCAATAGCTTCATCTTCTAAGATGACAAATTGTTCATATTGTTGGACAAGAAGATCGATTTTGCTTTCTTTGACTTGGCTATTACCTTGGTGGGTTACTAAAAGAGTTTTCCAAATATCTTTAGCGGTTTCACACATAAAAATCCTTTCATACTCTTTCTTAGGTAAAGCATTATAAATCACCATTTTAGCCTCATTATTTTTCGAAAGTTTCTTTTTAGTATCATCATTAGCTTTGTTAAAAGTGACCAATTCCTTTATTTTAGAAACTTCATTAAATTGATAAGGTAAAAAATCACCATTGGTAATAACATGCCAAAGATCTAAATCTTTTGATTTCACATAAGTCTCAAATCTATTTTTCCAATAAATAAAACTATCGGTTTCAAAAAGTGGTGGTCTTTGCATAGATTGCCCTTCTATGTACTTGTTGGAATCCATAGATCGATTCAAGTTTTTTTAAATACAATATACTTTAAAAATGCTTGAGCAACCCGCTCTGATACCAATTGTAGAAACTACAAGGAGGGGGGTTGAATTATTTCTTATAATTACTTGTTAAATGATGGTTTTCAAAAAATCCTTTTTCTCAAAAACTTAGACTTAAGGAAATAAGTGAAATCTTCTTATGCACAATATGAACAATGATAGTGTAATTTAAAACTAATACTAACTAATATATGCATAAAGAATAAAGAATGTAAAGAGTTAAGGGTAAAGAAAGATCAAACCAAACACCAAGGATTTATAGTGGTTCGGCAACGAAGCTCACTCCTCGTTCCTACTCCACTCCCCGAGTACTCCTTACTCGATAGTTCACTACACAACAAGCTCCTTATGGTGGAGAAAACCGTACACGTCGCTTAACCAATTTCCGACTCTAAGCTAAAAGTCGAGCCCTAATCGTAGCTAGGACCAATCTACACAACTATACTTAGTACATACACAACTTCCAAATAGACACAACTACTTGGATCTTCACAATTATTACACAACAACAAATGTATAAAATTTGATCTTCAAAGGATCTTTGGTGGTGGACTCAACACTTCACAATGATAGTGTTCTTCTCTTTGCACTTGAAGAGGAAGGGATGGATGAGATACATTCACTTCTAAACAAGTAGTAATCAATCAAATGATCAAGGATTTGAGTAATTTAAGAATTATGTTTGAATCTGGAAATTTGTGTGCAAAAGAGGTGAATTGAAAATCTGAGAAAGGTCTCCTATTTATAGGACAAAGGGCCAACGGCTATATCTGCCCGCGGTTCCTTATGTTAGCCGGCGGTACCTTATCGATAAGGAACCGCCTAGGCGCTAAGGAACCGCCGGACTAGACTTCGCTCCCTTTTTGTCCTTTAGTGGTGGAGGTCATATCTGATTATAAAAATATCCAGAAAGGATATTCCAAATCAAAAGGGACTATGCCATTTTCAAATTTTCAAATATTTAATTTAATAAAACATTTTCTTAAAAAGAAAGTTTAATTAAAAACTTGTCACACTTAATAAAAAGTGAGTTTTAAGAAAAGATTAAATCACTTGATCACTTGATTAAGGTTAGTACTTGTTTATTCATACCTTAAATGAAAATGGATAAAATAAAAAATACTTGAACTCAAAAATTCGTTTTTCTTTATTTTTTTAAATGCTTGTTTTTACATGTTGTCGTAATCAAAACTAAGCGAAACCGAAAAATACAAGTAACGTTTTTAGGCATTATTGCATTAACAAAATGCATGCATGGAGCTAGGAGAATCCACCAACTTAATGATGAACCATTGATCAACTAGTCGGTCTAGCTATGGTTGCTCTTTATTACTAGGTAGCGTTTGAAACGGGGTCACCTACATGCACTATTGGTTTATTTCACCCGCAAACAACAAACCATGTTTCATACCAGAGTCAAGGCAGGGACGAAGACCCACAAATTTTTTAAACCGTAATATAAGAGATGTAAAAAATGAATTAAATGAATGGTAGAAACACGTTCCAATTGACTGGGTGCATTTTAAATGCATTTAGAAAATATCGATGTGTTCTTCACAAATTAACACTACACACAAAAAATCCATAGGGGTCACGGGCACCCGCGAGAACCCCTAGCTCCGTCACTGTCAAGGTATTAAGTATTGGTAAGCCTTTCGTTTTACAGCAAGCAAGCACGCAGCATATAGTATTTATCATCAGCAATTAATTGCACGCAAAGCTGATATTAATTGATTAGCTATGGCAAGTCTTTTTCTTATGCAGCAAGCTAGCTAGGCATAGTAGGCATCGCCATCATCATCATCATAAATAATATCATAAAAACTGATCTATAAAATGAATAGGTTAGAAAGAACCTCTTATTAACCTTCCTATCTTATCTCTATTTATAGAGCACCCAAACGGACGGATTTATCACCTCGCACCTATCAGCTTGTTTTCTCTTTTCAAAAAACAAAACTTTCATCACACAAGAAGCAAACTAGATTGAACAATGGTACGATTTCTCTTCTTAAGTATGTCAACATGAATTACTTCAGTTTCTACGAGTAGCTATATATATTCTTTATCAACTAACTATATTATACTTTAATTTGTTGTTTTTCGGTATTCACGCTCCCTCAAACACTACACAGAGGTAATGCTTTTAATCTGTTTTACGCAGTGGTTACATTTTATATTTTATTTTTTAATTGCCTATGAACACGTCTTATTATTTATGTAATATAACTAAATGATTGTTGTTTCTTTATTTTCCGGTTTGGAACAGATGTGAACAAGATTCTCCAATTGTCTATTGTTGGGGTTATATTACAAGCTGGGGTCTTTGGAATATTACTTGGGTTTATGCACAAACCATTCACCATACTAGTCCATACACATGCAATGATTATAAGTGTAGCATTGGGTTTCTTTATTGTATGTCTCTTAGATGGAATATATCTATTCCTATCGTATAAAGATGCAGAGGAAGATCCTTCCTTAAGAGGTCGAAGAAGGGCACCAAAATCAACTCATTTGTGATTGAAGTATGTGTATGTTTTATTGTGGTATCTATTTGTCACTTTAAAAGATGCACATACTTGAATCACACATGAGAAAGTTAACCACATATACTTGTGTGGTACGAGAGCACATATAAATAGCAATGTGATACAAACCCCTCGTGATGCATAATGAGTTGATTTTGCTACCCTTCCTCGAACTCTTAAGGAAGGATCTTCATCTTTATACGATAGGAATAGATGTATATCCCATCTAGGAGTCTTACAATAAAGAAACCCAATGTTACACTTAGAATCATTGCATGTGTATGGACTAGTTTGGCAAATGATCTGTGCATAAACCCAAGTATTATTCCAAAGACACAAGCTAGTAATATAACCCTAACAATAAACAAATAGAGAATCTTGTTCATATCTGTTGAAAACATGCAAAATATAGATTCAACAATGATAAAGTTATATTATAGAAATAAGAATCACATGTTCATAGGGAATAAAAAAGAAATTTATAACGTAACCATATAGGGTAAAACAGATTCAAAATCTTTACCTCTCTTCCGTGTTTGAGGGAGCCTAAAAAAACACCAAATTAAAGTATAGTGTAGTTAGATGATAAAGAATATAGAATAGCTAGACCAATGCAATTCATGTTGACGTATGTAAGAAGAAAAATTGCAACGTGCCCCCATTGTTCAATCTATTCGCTTTCTGTGTTTTGAAAGTTTTGTTTTTTGAAAAGTGAAAACAAGCTTCTAGGTATGATGTGGCGAGTGATGAAACCATCTGCTTAGGTTGTGTATAAAGAGAGATAAGATTGGATAGTAATTCGAGGTTCTTTCTAATCTATTCATTCCATAGAAGATCAACTTTTTGTGATATTATTGATGATGATGACGATGCCTACCACTACAACATTCGCGCCCTACCCTAGCGATAATTTTGGGGTTTCCCCAGCGACATGTCGCTGGGGAAAATTCGCTAGGGTATGCTAGTTGTTAAAAGTATCCCCAGCGACTTCCCCCAGCGACACGCGGGCCCCACAGACTTTTCCTGAAAGAACAGATTGCCACGGTGGCAATATTTTCCCCAGCGACATGTCGCTGGGGAAAAGTCATTATTAAACAAAAAAATTAAGTTAAACTTAACCATTTTAGCTAATTGCAAAGTTTCCCCAGTTCCTTTCATTTGACTTGTCAACGCGTTGCCGTTGACTTGTCAACGATTTCCATAGTTTCCCCAACGACATGTCGCTGGGGAAACTCTTGATAAGTTTGACTTGTCAACGCTTTGCGTTTGACTTGTCAACGCTTTGCGTTTGACTTGTCAACGAATAACCAAAGTTTCCCCAGCGACATGTCGCTGGGGAAGAGTCTGCAGGTTTTTTTTTAAATTGCCTGCACAGCAGGCGTTTTCCAGATTTTTTCCGGAATTTTTCCGGAAAAAATCTACCAAAACCTGTAACAAAAACCTGTATTTGCTCACCAAAAGACACATATAAAGTAAACTTGAAATACAAATCAACACAAACGCGGAATAAGTTCAAACTTGCACCAAAATATAATATAACGTTCTAATGATCACATGGATACTAGGAATAAGTCGGGATAGTTAAGGATACTAGGGAAACAAGCGTTCTAATTTAGGATAATAGGAAAACAAGTCAAGATGAACATAAAGAAACTATGTACCATACTAACAAACACATATATGACACGACTAGCTCGCGTCATCGCCACCCTCCCGATCCTCAGCATCATCACCCGGGAGACTCCCGCTCCCGCTGGCACCAGCATCATCACCCGGGCGACTCCCACTCCCGCTGGCACCACCACTCTCATATGCGGCAAAAAGATCGCCATACCTGCCGTCGTTTCTCAGCACGCCCATCATGAAATCAACATCCCTATCCCGACGAGTCTCAGGGGGTGGTGGCGAAAAGCACGGGGGAGTACTGGTGTATCCCGGCAATACCATACCCACGCCAGGATGGTGGCCGCGAAACTTGCCTCCTCGCACCATCCTGTTGATCTCGGCAGTGGTGTGCTCACTCGTCGCCTCTAGCTCCCTCATCTGATCCTGTGTGGTGACAATAACACAAGATAGTAAATATATTAGTCGGGTTGCTAGATTATTAATCAATGATTCATTAAAGTGTGTTTTGAAAAGAATACTTACATACAACTGGAGAGACTGCTCATCTATAAATACACCATCTGAATTCGTATGCAGACCATAGAACATGTCGATTTCTGTAGGCTCCTGTTGGGTTTCGGACGCCTTTTGCTGTACATACACACGTAAGTAAGATCAATCTAATTAAATGCGGCAATAATAATATGTATGTAAAATCAATAATGATAATAATAAAATAATAAAAATAAAAAACAATAATAATAATAATAAAATAAAAAAAATAAAAAAAACCATAATAATGTAAAATCAATAATAATAATAATAATAATAATAATAATAATAATTACCATGAGCTGTCGAGTGCGAGTGATCGACCGAGAACCATGTCGGGAGACAAGTGTTGCCTTGGACCGATTTTGGCTGTTTGTTGAGGATCGCTTCTTGTTAGCTTCGTCAGTCCAAAACTCTATCTGTTTCTCCCACACTTCAGGTGTGTGCTCGTCGGGTCTGTTTCGCCTAATTTGATCCACATCGTATTCTCCAGTCTCGGGGTCTTTTACACAGTAATCTCGCTTCAGACTAGCCTTGCTGGTGTTGTATGATTTTTGTAGCTATGCATTAATGGTATCATAAATACTCTTCCACCGAGGGGTGTTCATGTACGGCGTGAGATCATATTTTGTCTGCAATCAAATACAACACATTGAAAACAGAGTTAGAAATATAATTTATATATTTATTTAAATTCGTTTATTTATTTATATGATATAAATAAATAAACGAATTTAAATGAATATACACAATACAACACATTGAAAACAGAGTTAGAAATATAATTTATATATTTATTTAAATTTGTCTATTTATTTATATGATATAAATAAATAAATAAATTTAAATAAATATACACAATACAACACATTGAAAACAGAGTTAGAAATATAATTTATATATTTATTTAAATTCGTTTATTTATTTATATGATATAAATAAATAAACGAATTTAAATAAATATACACAATACAACACATTAAAAACGGAGTTAGCAATATAATTTATATATTTATTTAAATTTGTTTATTTATTTATATGATATAAATAAAAAAAACAAATTTAAATAAATATATACAATTAAATAAATGAACACGATAATTAAATAAATATAAAATGATAACTTACCCCAATAGCTGCCCGGGCCGCCGCCTTGTACCCTTCGGGGACCTTGCTCCACGAAGGGTAATACAAAGGTATTTCCCTAACGACACACCCGAATAAGTTTCCCCAAAGTTCTGAGTAGGGGCCGACAGGTATAACAAGGTCACCTCTACCGGGTACAAAGTCGATCTCGACCGGCCGGTTTTGATTCTCGGCCACCGCATCCAGTAATTTCAGGCAGAGGGTCTTCTCCCGGGTATTCTGCCTGCCGGCTCTCCTCCCGCCCAAATTGGGCTTTTTCTTTCCTTTTCCTGCAAAATCAAGTGAGTGATAAAGTCATAAAAGTTAAGGCAAACAAGTTAAATATGTGTATCAAATTTGTATTACAATAATCCAGAATTTCTTACCCCGGTTGACGAAGCAACCCCCGCAACCGAATGATGGAGGACGTGGACGTAAAGGATCCTCGCCACCACCGTCCCCGCCATGTCCCCGTGCAACATCAGTCATCTGTATACAGGTACAATTAGCATAACATGTAGAAATTCATGAACAAAATAATACAAGCATGCACAAATCTAAATATCAAAATAAATTTACACATTTAAACAATCCACAACAATTTCATTCATTCATTCATTCAAATATATAAGTGTATTTTACAAGCATGCACAAATCGGGATAAACTGTTTTCAAACAACTTATTCTGATAAGCTTATCCGAATAAACTGTTTTCAAACAGCTTATCCTGATAAGCTTATCAGGATAAGCTGTTTGAAGCAGCTTAGCGGAATAAGCTGTTTGAAAACAGCTTATTCTGATAAGCTTATCAGAAAAAGCTGTTCTGATAAGCTTATACGAATAAGCTGTTGGAAAACAGCTTATATCAAAATAAAGTGTTCTCTTCGGTTAGGCATCATATATAAGGAGTGTTTGGATTTAAATTTAACACAAGAAAATAACATTTTTAAATCCCCAACGACATGTCGCTGGGGAAACCAAACGAAATTTTTTTATATAAAATATACCTTCCCGCTGCTTGCCGCTGCTACAGTTGCTACCGCTGTCTGCCGCCGCCTACCGCTACCTACGCTGCCTACCGCTGCCTACTGCCGCCTACCGCTTCCTACGCTGCCTACCGCTACCTACGTTGCCTACTACTACTGCTACCTACGCTGCCGCTGGGGAAACCAAAATGATAAAAATCCCCAACGACATGTCGTTGGGGAAACCAAAATGATAAAAATCAGTAAATAACATATATTATCAGTTAGAATTAAAAAAAACATACCTGTTATTTGTGGTGTTTGGCTGTGGTCGGCTGCTGTCGGTTATGGTCGGCTGCTTTCGGTTGTGGTCGGCTGCGGTCGGCTACAATAATATAAAACATTAAAGTAAAAACTTAATTAAACATTCAATTAATAAAAACTATAAATTTATATTAAAACTCAATTTATAAAAAACAATTGAATTAAAAAACAAAACCTTTAGATTATATAAACAATTGAAATAAAAACTAAATTACATAAATCTTGTTGTGGTGGTGGTGTGGTGATTAGCAGTGGTGATGGTGGGGGTGATTCGCAATGGTTATGGTGGGAGTGATGGAGATGGGTGACGGTGGTGGTGATTAGCAGTGGTGATGGTGGGAGTGATGGAGATGGGTGACGGTGGTGGAGATGATCAGTGGTGATGGTGGGAGTGATGGAGATGGGTGACGGTGGTGGAGATCAGTGGTGATGGAGATGGACAGTGGTGATGGTGTTTTACGCAGAGAAGAGAAAGAGATAAGAGAGGTTTGGGAGATAAGTGATGTTTCTGTAAATCGTATAAGGATAAGGTCTGGTCAAAAGTTTCCCCAGCGACATGTCGCTGGGGAAACTTTCCTTTTTCTTGACGAACTTTTCCCCAGCGACATGTCGCTGGGGAAACCTTAGACTTTGTCGTTTTGCGCAGCTGGTTTAATAAACGTTAGAAATTAACGAACGTTTCCCCAGCAACATGTCGCTGGGGAAAAGTGTGTTTTGTCGCTTTGTGAAAGAAGCGCGTTAATGAAAATTTTTGGAGGGATTTCTAAAATTGGTAAACGAAACTGACCCCAGCGACATGTCGCTGGGGAAACCAGTTATGTTATATGCTTTTAAATGATTAATAATAATAGTTTTATATATTTTATATTTTACTTTTATATAATTTTATATATTTGTGAAAGAAGCGCGTTAATGAAAATTTTTGGAGGGATTTCTAAAATTGGTAAACGAAACTTACCCCAGCGACATGTCGCTGGGGAAACCAGTTATGTTATATGCTTTTAAATGATTAATAATAATAATTTTATATATTTGTATATTTTACTTTTATATAATTAAAAATAATAATTTTATATATTTGTATATTTCACTTTTATATAATTAAAAATAATAAGTTTAATATAATTGTATATTTTTTATATATGATATTTATGTAATTTAGTTTTAAATGATTGATAATAATACATTTTATATAATTGTATATTTTACTTTTAGATAATTGATGTTATATACTTTTAAATGATTAATAATAATAATTTTATATATTTGAATATTTTACTTTTATATAATTAAAAATAATAAGTTTTATATAAATGTATATTTTTTATATATGATATTTATGTATTAGATACTTTCAATGTATTAGATAGGGTTCATCATTAGAGGTTCAACGTATTAGATAGGGTTCAACATTGAAGGTTCAATGTATTAGATAGGGTTCATCATTAGAGGTTCAATGTATTAGATAGGGTTCAACATTGAAGGTTCAATGTATTAGATAGGGTTCAACATTGAAGGTTCAACGTATTAGATAGGGTTCAACATTGAAGGTTCAATGTATTAGATAGGGTTCATCATTAGAGGTTCAATGTATTAGATAGGGTTCATCATTAGAGGTTCAACGTATTAGATAGGGTTCAACATTGAAGGTTCAATGTATTAGATAGGGTTCATCATTAGAGGTTCAATGTATTAGATAGGGTTCATCATTAGAGGTTCAATGTATTAGATAGGGTTCATCATTATAGGTTCAATGTATTAGATAGGGTTCATCATTAGAAGTTCAATGTATTAGATAGGGTTCATCATTAGAGGTTCAACGTATTAGATAGGGTTCAACATTAGAAGTTCAACATATTAGATAGGGTTCAACATTAGAGGTTCAATGTATTAGATAGGGTTCATCATTAGAGGTTCAACGTATTAGATAGGGTTCATCATTATAGGTTCAATGTATTTGATAGGGTTCATCATTATAGGTAATGTATTAGGTAGGGTTCATCATATGTATTAGATAGGTTTCAACATTATAGGTTCAATGTATTAGATAGGGTTCATCATTAGAGGTTCAATGTATTAGATAGGGTTCATCATTAGAGGTTCAATGTATTAGATAGGGTTCATCATTATAGGTTCAATGTATTAGATAGGGTTCATCATTAGAGGTTCAATGTATTAGATAGGTTTCAACATTATAGGTTCAATGTATTAGATAGGGTTCATCATTAGAGGTTCAATGTATTAGATAGGGTTCATCATTATAGGTTCAATGTATTAGATAGGGTTCATCATTAGAGGTTCAATGTATTAGATAGGGTTCATCATTAGAGGTTCAATGTATTAGATAGGTTTCAACATTATAGGTTCAATGTATTAGATAGGGTTCATCATTTGAGGTTCAATGTATTAGATAGGGTTCATCATTATAGGTTCAATGTATTAGATAGGGTTCATCATTAGAGGTTCAATGTATTAGATAGGTTTCAACATTATAGGTTCAATGTATTAGATAGGGTTCATCATTAGAGGTTCAATGTATTAGATAGGGTTCATCATTAGAGGTTCAATGTATTAGATAGGGTTCATCATTATAGGTTCAACGTATTAGATAGGGTTCATCATTAGAGGTTCAATGTAATAGATAGGTTTCAACATTATAGGTTCAATGTATTAGATAGGTTTCAACATTGAAGGTTCAACGTATTAGATAGGGTTCAACATTGAAGGTTCAACGTATTAGATAGGGTTCAACATTGAAGGTTCAATGTATTAGATAGGGTTCATCATTAGAGGTTCAATGTATTAGATAGGGTTCATCATTAGAGGTTCAACGTATTAGATAGGGTTCAACATTGAAGGTTCAATGTATTAGATAGGGTTCATCATTAGAGGTTCAATGTATTAGATAGGGTTCATCATTAGAGGTTCAATGTATTAGATAGGGTTCATCATTATAGGTTCAATGTATTAGATAGGGTTCATCATTAGAGGTTCAATGTATTAGATAGGTTTCAACATTATAGGTTCAATGTATTAGATAGGGTTCATCATTAGAGGTTCAATGTATTAGATAGGGTTCATCATTAGAGGTTCAATGTATTAGATAGGTTTCATCATTATAGGTTCAACATATTAGATAGGGTTCATCATTAGAGGATCAATGTATTAGATAGGTTTCAACATTATAGGTTCAATGTATTAGATAGGGTTCAACGTATTAGATAGGGTTCAACATTGAAGGTTCAACATATTAGATAGGGTTCAACATTGAAGGTTCAATGTATTAGATAGGGTTCATCGTTAGAGGTTCAATGTATTAGATATGGTTCATCATTAGAGGTTCAACGTATTAGATAGGGTTCAACATTGAAGGTTCAATGTATTAGATAGGGTTCATCATTAGAGGTTTAATGTATTAGATAGGGTTCATCATTAGAGGTTCAATGTATTAGTTAGGGTTCATCATTATAGGTTCAATATATTAGATAGGGTTCATCATTAGAGGTTCAATGTATTAGATAGGGTTCATCATTAGAGGTTCAACGTATTAGATAGGGTTCAACATTAGAAGTTCAACGTATTAGATAGGGTTCAACATTAGAGGTTCAATGTATTAGATAGGGTTCATCATTAGAGGTTCAACGTATTAGATAGGGTTCATCATTAGAGGTTCAATGTATTAGATAGGATTCATCATTATAGGTTCAATGTATTAGATAGGGTTCATCATTATAGGTTTAATGTATTAGATAGGGTTCATCATTATAGGTTCAATGTATTAGATAGGGTTCATCATTAGAGGTTCAATGTATTAGATAGGGTTCATCATTATAGGTTCAATGTATTAGATAGGGTTCATCATTAGAGGTTCAATGTATTAGATAGTGTTCATCATTATAGGTTCAATGTATTAGATAGGGTTCATCATTAGAGGTTCAATGTATTAGATAGGGTTCATCATTAGAGGTTCAATGTATTAGATAGGGTTCATCATTAGAGGTTCAATGTATTAGATAGGGTTCATCATTATAGGTTCAATGTATTAGATAGGGTTCATCATTAGAGGTTCAATGTATTAGATAGGGTTCATCATTAGAGGTTCAACGTATTAGATAGGGTTCAACATTAGAAGTTCAACGTATTAGATAGGGTTCAACATTAGAGGTTCAATGTATTAGATAGGGTTCATCATTAGAGGTTCAACGTATTAGATAGGGTTCATCATTAGAGGTTCAATGTATTAGATAGGGTTCATCATTATAGGTTCAATGTATTAGATAGGGTTTATCATTAGAGGTTCAGTGTATTAGATAGGGTTCATCATTAGAGGTTCAACGTATTAGATAGGGTTCAACATTAGAAGTTCAACGTATTAGATAGGGTTCAACATTAGAGGTTCAATGTATTAGATAGGGTTCATCATTATAGGTTCAATGTATTAGATAGGGTTCATCATTAGAGGTTCAATGTATTAGATAGGGTTCATCATTATAGGTTCAATGTATTAGATAGGTTTCAACATAAGAGGTTCAATGTATTAGATATGGTTCATCATTATAGGTTCAATGTATTAGATAGGTTTCAACATTAGAGGTTCAATGTATTAGATAGGGTTCATCATTATAGGTTCAACGTATTAGATAGGGTTCAACATTAGAAGTTCAACGTATTAGATTGGGTTCAACATTAGAGGTTCAATGTATTAGATAGGGTTCATCATTAGAGGTTCAACGTATTAGATAGGGTTCATCATTAGAGGTTCAACGTATTAGATGTTCATTGGAGGGAAAACATTAGAGGGGAAACATTGGAGGGAAAACATTGGAGGGAAAATGTTAACAATTTCCCTCACTTTTTTAGCATAAAAAGAGAACCACACACACTCCTTATCATCACAACCACCAGCAGATCACACACACTTATCATCATAAACAAATTGTTATTATGTACATGTTGAAGCATGAGGCTTTTCCGTGCATGTGTGGACATGGAGGTGTAGTTCTTCGAGAATCGTGGACAACTGAAAACTTTGGTAGACTGTATTATGCTTGTCCACGTTCACGGGTTCAACCTCCAGTTTCATATGGATGCAAATTTTTTTTATGGAAAGACAAACGCGTCCAACTACTAATCAATTCTCTTGGAGGTTCAATGAGCTTTTCTCCTCCAAGCTCTTCTTCAAGACCTTCAACGAGCTTTACTCCTCCAAGCTCTTCTACCAGACCTTCAACGATTCCAATTTCTTCTCCAAGCTCTTCAGCGTGTGCAAACTATGTGCGCTTGAATGGAATGATAATGGTACTTGAGCGTACGATAGAGTTGTACCGCAACTCCGATAGGCACACATTGGATTCAGCTGCACTACTTCACGACCTTTACGATGACATGGGGAACATTCGTTTGAACTAGTTTATGATGTATCTGTTTTCGTGTTTATGAGTCTATTATCGGTTTAATATCCATGTTTAATTAAGCGCGTGTTTAAGTGTCTGTGTAGAATAAAGTTAGGTTTAGGCGTGTCTGTTTGTAAGCCTCAATGAATGTTAACAATTTTTAATTAATATTAACAAAGAATGTTAACAATTATCAGTGAATGTTAACTTTTGGCGGGCAAAATGTTGGCGGGAAAACATTAGCGGGAAAACATTAGCGGGAAAATTAACCATTTGTCTCACTTTTTTTATCATAAAAAGAGATATACTATTTTAAATTTTAATAACTATATTTTTTAATATATATATTATATTTACTAAAATATTATATAAACATTACACATTTTTTAAAAATTGGTGGTCAAATAGAAGTTAACGTTTCCCCAGTGACATGGGGAAAGTTTTGTCCGTTTTTTGTAAAATAGGCGCGTTAACGGAAAATCTTTGGAGGGAATCCTAAAAAGTTTCCCCAGCGACATGTCGCTGGGGAAAAGTTTGGACATAAATTAAACAACGCATTAACACTAATCACTTGGATTAGACATGGAAGAAAGTTTCCCCAGCGACATGTCGCTGGAGAAAAGTTGGCGGGTTAATCTCCCGCTTGCATTTTTTGTGAAATAGTTTGGTCAAAATTCAGTCAACTTTTCCCCAGCGACATGTCGCTGGGGAAACTTTTCTTTATTTTTTGGTCAAAATTTTTTCGAGAAAGTTTGCCACGTCAGAAAGTTTTTGTCGTTTAGCGTCTTTTCCCCAGCGACATCATGTCGCTGGGAAAACCCCGATGGGGAAGAGCTGGATTGTTGTAGTGTACTATACCTAGCTAGCTTGCTGCAGAAGAAAAAGACTTGCCATGGACGTCAATGGCGCTGATCTGTGACACAATGATGGAAGTTGTTTACTTAATAACATTGTAATATCAACATCGTTTTATTGCTTGCCGTCTTTGAAATAAAAAACGAACATAACGAAGATGTTCCTTCTTTCTTACTGACCCTCCTATACTTTAGACAGCTTTGCGTGCAACTAATTGATGATGATATATACTATACTTTAGACAGCTTTGCGTGCAATTAATTGATGATGATATATACAGGTAGATAATGAAAACCTTTTAAGGTGTTAGTATTATATTTGTTATTGATATTTATTTATAATGCAATATAGAAGATACTAGAAACCTTAATATTGTGTTCTCGAGTTTAATTTAAGGAAGAAAAACAAAGAAAATACTAGGAGGGAAGTGTTTACTTTACTTTCTTTTACATTTCTTAATTAAGAAAACTGAAGAACACAGTGTAAAGGACCCAACCTGCATTCATGTTTAGGTCGTTATATCCTCTAATACTACCCGCAATTCGAGCGATAAATTCACGAAAGCTTGGATCGGATAAGATTGCTAAATAAACATTATACAGGCAAAGTTTTTTGTATAAAGGCCTTCGACACAAAAGCAAAACAAATGATAGCAAAACAGAAGCAGTAAAGCAAATAATTAATTTTGATGATGACCACTTTTAATAACAAGTGGACATTGATTTTCAGTATCAACACTAAAAGAAAAAGAAACGAATTAAAAGCTAAGCATAATTTTTTTTAAAAGGACGAGTGTTTGTGGCTAGAGTTTGACGGGGTGACATAAAGGAGGTGGCTTAACTTAGCCACTAGATCGACGTGTCTCAATACCATGTTAGATAATGAAAGCCCTATAAAAAGTTGTCTTATTGATATTTATTTATAAATTATAATGCAACTTAAAAGATACTAAAAACAAATGTTTTAAAACCCTGTTCGACCCAGCCGGTCGAAGCGGTTAAACCGGTGACAATGCCAGGCCGTTATAAGCCGGTTTCTTGAGGATCTGACACCCGGATTGAAGTCATGTAGAAAATTTTATCAGATCACTGAAAAGAGCGTGGTCATGAGTTATGTTCATTTGTCATAGTGAATAGTAGTAATAAAAGTTAACTATGGTTAGTTTACATTAACTCAAGTTATGAGTTGGTGAGAATGTGAGAGCTTGTCGGTGCATAGCTTTAGAACTTTACATTTGTACATGTTTTCTGGTAATAAATTGCATCTTATGTACATACCATATGTGTTTAGTATTTGATTATTCATGTGTTTCTCTTGTGTCTAGTATTAAGGTGTCACATTTTAAAGACGTTGATGAGTAAAATTAGTGTATGGGTTTTAGGTGGAAAACCGGTTCAATCTGGTGGGTCAACCGATTGAACCGGTGATCTGATAAACTGATGTTTTGACCAGATTGATTAAAAAGTCGGTTTTTAAAACATTGTTAAAAACCCAACCCACATTCCCTCCCCTAATAGATACATACTATACAATACTTGCTTGCTTGCTCTAAAACAACATCCTTACCCTAGCAACATAAACATGGTTTGTCATATTGAAAGGGTGAAGTGATTCTTTATTTTGCTGTTGCTTCAAAAAAAAGTTAATTAATTTCTTTTTCAGCCAGGACCTAATATAACCGGGTTATTTTTAACCTTAATATATAATAGTTAAAAACTGATTTAAGACGAAGAGTGGAAACACATTTCGATAGACCGGGTGCAATTTTGATTTATTTGAGAAAAATCGATGTTTTTCTCAAAAATTAACATCAAAACGAAAAAATCCATATGTGTCACGCGCACCCGCGGGACACTCCCTGGCTTCGTCCCTAAGCGTGTAGGTGACCCCGTTTCAGACAATAACTAGTAGTAATAAAGAGTAACCATATCTAGACCGAGTAGTTGATCAACGATACAATATTAAGTTACTTTTCTCAGATCTGTTTTGATTGTTTTGATTGTTTTGATATACATACTAGCTACATAGCAAAAATCATTTGTATTTTACTTTTTTAGAAACTTTTATCACGAAAACAAAATGTAAGAAAGCATTAGATTTGAAACTATTAAGGAGGATTTAAATTATTCTTATCTGTTACAACCAGAAGGACCCACAAAATCTAATTCACATATCTGACCTTTATTTAATTGTGATAAGTTAACTTCTCCTATTGGGCTTGTTTGGGGTAATTTTGCTTTTAGCGGGCCTTCACATTGAGGCTGGAGGCAAGTGCTAAATGCAACCCAATTGATAACCGTATATATAAAAAGTTAGCTTCCTCATCCCATGTTCCCTCTCACCATCAGCACCCTTTATTCAATTTTTATAAAAAGATTCAAAAATAAGATCAAAAGTTATTCAACCAACCTCCCTTTTTATTTTATTAACAGCTTTAGGTTATCGATTCAAATGTGATAACTAGATTTGTGATCAATACTTACAAAAGAAAGAAATAAGAACCAAACGTGAATCGACGATCTGAACAACAAGATCACAAGTCACAATCAATCTGAACAAATACAATACAAGAACAATGAACAATGGTGACTGAAGCAACAATCAGAGAGGTGTAACAGAATGACTGAATGAGTTCAAGTTTTTATCTAGTGTACAATTCACTATCTGTTATATCTATTTTCTTATAATATATGAGTTCAAGTTTTTATCTAGTGTAAACTAAAGGTTTTTGGTTGAATGTTAAAATGTGTCAATATTTAATTTGTTCAAACTTTATTTTTACCAGGAAACTCAAATGGAAAGATTACCTAATTTGGATGTTTAATTTGGAGGCAACTGAAAGCTTTGGAGCCAAATTGGAGTTCAAAATATTTGGTTGTTTTAAAATTTTGTATTTGGAGCCAAAATTTTCACGAAAATTTTGAATTACCATGCTAAGTTTATGCATGGGATACAGTTTCCATAATTTTTGAACTCCATCTCCATCTCAAACCCTGATTTTTGTCCAAAATAAAAAAATATACAAAACTCAAATAATTTTTCATTAGTTTCATACCATTTCCACTTATTGTTCTTGTACACATCGATGTGTGGTCATTAATCATGAACACTATAAACGATGATCAAGAGAATATGGTTAATGATGATGATTTAAATGATGATTATTTGGTTAATAATCATGATGTAAATCATGATAATTTAGGATATTATGAATCAGAGGATTATGGTGATCAATCAGATGATGATGAAGACATCAGTAAACAGAAGGTTGTAAATAGGAGGGGTATAACTAGGTTATCTAAGTTTCGTACAAAATATGGGAAAGCATGTGTCATGAAGATAAATGTAAACTTTGATGCACTGAATATAATATCAGGGCCAAACAGACCATTGTTTATCAGTTTTTTAGGAGACATGGTTCGGGAGCATAGGATTGAAGATTCTATCGTGGAAGAAGGAAGAGAAAAAACTTTTGGCTAAAACCACGGTACACATACAAAACTTTTTACCCAACTATTAGTCTTATACCTGCATTTACTTTAACATTCTGTTAATATGTGCAGCAATACTTTGAAGTTGATGTGTCCTTTAAAAAGTTGGTTATGAATAAGTTAGGTGAACTTATAAGAAATTTCAGAAGAAAAATGGCAGCAGAGCACATAGTTCCCAACCTAGATACACCTGCAAAACTAAATGAAGTTCCAAAGACTTACAGAGCAATCGTCAATGCTAAACAGTGGGTTGCTTTTGTAAACCACACGACCACAAAAGAAATTAAGGTTGTTAATTTCTATTTCATTTTACATTTCTAAACACGGTATGTATGTATTTTTGTAAATTCCGTATGACAAACACACTCTGTTACATACATCATTCATATTAGAATGTTTGACTTTAGTATAAAAAATAGCACATACTAGCAACTTCTCATCCAGTAATCTCTTTTGTTAGGTGAAATCAGCTGCAAATAAATTGGTGCGTTCCAAGTCTCTTTATCAGCATACAATGGGACGTGGTGGTTATGTATATGTAAAAGAGCAAATGGTAAGGTTATCTTTGTGTAATATCCTAACAATGTTGTCTATATTGGTTTAACTTTTCATCTGTATGTATTTAATGTCTGGAAGATCAAAAAAGAAGAAATTGAACAAGATCAAGAACCCCCCCCCCCCCCCCCCCCCCCCCCGTGGTGTATTGTGGTTTAACGGAAAGGTCAGAGAAAACGGAAAAGTTTTAGATGATGCAATCAAAGTAGGCACTATGATTGTAAGTGTTATTGCAAATTTTTTTATATTATGTTTATATTCGTATAATAAATTATTTACAATTTTTTGTGTGCAGATGGAAGTTGAGGATTAAATCAGAGATGGAACCTTGACGGTTGCTGGTGGCACAGATTCATTATCACATGTATTTAGGAAGCAGGTATGCAAGAGTAGTAGGAGGCAGAGTTACGTGTAGGAAGTTCTTCGATCTTCCTAAAAGGAAACAAGGAACTGATGTAAGGATTGCGATGCTTGAAACTGAACTTGATAAGGAGAGACATGCGCGTAAAGATAAAGAGATTATAGTCACTCAATTAACCACCCAGATGTCACAAACACGGAAAGTTCTTAATAAAATATTGAAAGTTATGTTTGCACATGGGGTTAATATAGAATAGTTAACGCCAAATCAGTCAAATGTAAGACTAGTTTTCTAATTTTGATATGATGATTTCCAGTCTGAAATACCAGTAACAATTAACATACTTATATATTGTAGGTATTACCACTAGAAACTAATACATTAAATACGATACCTAATGAGGAGTAAAGGACGTCTATAAGTGGTGGTTGAGTTCACAAGGGTGTGATAATTCCAAAGTCTAAGGCAACTGCAGCTGCGAACAAGGATTTGGACACTACAAATACAACTGCGAACAAGGTAATTTATAAAAACAAACCATGTTTGGTTTTTAAATTGTACATACATGACTTATTTACTGTGTTATGTATATATGCAAGGACCTGTTAGAACTAGGGGATCAAAAAAAATAAGACTAGATCGTTAGAAAAGAAGTCTCCACTTCAAAACTCCCAATCTCAAGAAGATATTTCTCCAGGTTCTGGATCACAAGAAAATATGTCTCCCTCGTCACAACAAGACGTACCTATTTCATCATTACGAAAGAAGCGTACACCTTCTAAATCGAAAGTAAAGCAGTCTCCACCATCACTACCAGATGTAAGTATTTCATCATTATTCATATAATTACTTGTTTAATTCATTTCTCATTCATTCATGTAAACATATTTTCTTCAGACATGTAGGTTCAAATTGTGGCACATCTCGAAAACAATTATCATTGGTAACGGTACATTATACAAGTATAAGCATGGAGACACTATAATGATTCATAACCATCCACAGCCAAAAACCTGCTACAAAGTTCCAGTTAATGACTCTCTAGTGGATGCAGTATTCATACCAGATGACGGAAATAATGGTTTAAAAAATGTTAAGGATGTAGAAGGTAGTTTTGTGGCATGGCCAAAGGAAAATGTTATTTTAGATCAAAAGGTACATACACTTGTTTTATCGTCCTACATATACATAGCTTATCATATTTAGTTCAATGTTTAATAAACGGCTTTTGTTTCCCTATAGGAAACACCACCACCAAATACCATAAAAGCTATTGTTGAAATTGCATCAAAGATGGGATCTAAACGCTCGATGAACGTTCCAGCAGGCAGTACATTTACGACTATTCCTCATATGCAGAAACAAGCTAGGAATAACAACGCTCAAAAGACTTTACAATACGGTGATTCAAAGTCTTTACAAGTGTGATTCTTTGTGAAAAGTATGTTGGTTGAAAATAATACGACATTACAATTGATGATTTGCTTATGTACATTCAATTTTATATCTTAAGGCAATTGAAATTTGATTTCCAGATTTTTTTTTTGTTTTTATTGAATTCTGAAATGTACTAGAAGATGAAACATAGTCACACTTATTAACATTGTTAGTCACATTTCTTTATATGACTACATATCATAAAAGGCCACACAAACATAAACTTCATGTGACTATTGGATGCATATAGTCACACAAAATACAATTTGCTTGACTTGAAAAAGCATACAGTCACACTTATTACTACTATTGGTAACTCTTTGGTTAAATGTATGTGACTAACTCAGTACCATTAACATGATTTGTGTGACTACATATCATAAAAGGCCACACAAACATACACTTCATGTGACTATTGGATTCATAAATACAATCTTGACTTGACAAAGTATACAGTCACAGTTATTACTACTATTGGTAAATCTTTGGTTAATTGTATGTGACTAACTCAGTACCATTAACATGATTTGTGTAACTACATATCATAAAAGGTCACACAAACATACACTTCATGTGACTATTGGATCATATAGTCACACAAAATACAATTTGATTAACTTGACAAAGCATAGAGTTAATAACCTTTTTTAGCAAGTTATTTAATGTATTTATCGTTCCTCGACTCGACTCGAATTGATATCAAATTTCTCAGAAGATTTATCTTTTTTGGTTAATAATACTTGTTTGGTATCTATGTCTAATTATTCTTAAATGTGGATACTATTTTAGGCTTAGGGAATATAGAAATAAAAGCGCAAATAGTTCACATAAAATTACTCTAAAATACAATACAATTATACTACAATTTAAAATCTAAATGAAACTAATTAAATCTAAGATGCAACAAAATTATACTATAATTAAAAAATTAATTATTCTAAATGCAAGCATGTAATAACAAGTAAAATAGAAAAAAAATAAATCAAAAAGATAAACTTAAGATTAAAGCGTAAAGCTTTAACCTTTATGGCTTATTAATCTTTTTAGATGATAAAGCTTGAAGCTTTATATACCAATAAGCTTAATAATTGAAAAAACGTGTAAACTTTATATTCAAAATAAGCTTATCTTAAAGAAAATTAATTTTTGCAATTTTAAATCTATTTTTAAAACAACAATAAATTTTAAAACTAATTAAAACGATTTTTTATAAAAGATATAAGTTTTAAAAAATAATTTAAACTATATTAATCTAATTAATTAAACTAAAACGATTTAGAGGAAAATAAACTTTAAGCTAGATATTGAAAAAGGAAAGAACTTTAGTACCCGTGGTCCAAAGAAAATGCTCTAAAAACAATCAACATAACCAACAAAATATGGCCCGTAAAGTACACAGCCTCTCAAATCAAACTAATCAAAAGCGAAACCCGGCCCGTAAAGTACACGACCTCTCAAATCAACCTCAAACAAAATCTATTAAACCCGTAAGCTCTTCACTAAACGTGATGAATCGATACGCCATAATCAAAAGAACATAAGAGGTTAGGATGATAAGCAACAATTAATATTTTATAAAGAGATTCAAACAAAACTAATAGATCTAGACTATTTTTTATATTTTATAAAAATATTTTAATTTTTAAACTAACAATTAACAGATCTACAAAATTTTATCAAATACCTAATAGATCTAAACTTTTTTTTTAAATACTTTAATTTTTAAACTTAAAACTAATAGATCTACAATAATTTATAAAAAAGCTAAGATCTAAACTATTTTTTAGGTTTTAGGAAAGTATTTTAATTTTTAAACTTAAAACTAATAGATCTACACTAATTTATAAAATAAAAACTAATAGATCTAAACTAAAAGTAATTAATTAAAAAGATAGCTTATTAATCAGTTGTAAGCCTAAGGTTAAAACTTATGTGATTCAAAAAGCTTAAAAGCTAAATGGACAAATCACGCACAATAAGCTAGATCTAAAAAAATAAGCCCACAATAAGCTTGAAATAAGATAACTTATTTCAAACTTATATATAAATGTAACTTATTTGGAAAAAAGTTATAAGAAACTAATCCTAAAATAATAAGCTAGATTATAAGAAAAGATTAAGAAAGGTAGAATGAGAATGAGCTAAAAGAGATAAAGCTAAAACATAAACTTTTATTAATAAAAAGTGCTTAATAATAAGCTAGTACCAAAGTTGAAGGAAATACAAAAAGCTTGAGACAAAAAATAAACTACAACTATATGAAAACTAACTAACTCACTACAATGAGAATGAGAGGGTATATATAATGCACGATTCCTAGAGGGGTAGTTTCATCATTTCAGAAGGTATTCTTCATTTCCTTCTTTAAATTGAGGGGTAATTTGGTCTATTCATTGCCTTTTATTCCTTGGAGGATAAGTTTATGGGATCGCACGCCTTCACCTTCTGATCATAAGCCTGACACACGCCTAACTTGTATTGATATGCGCCATATGCCACGTGTCATCCCCTGAATTGTCTGAAAAACTAAGTCAACTGCTACCTCTGTCATTCTCTGCCACCTCGTACCAGCACAATTGCATCGGATCCCATCAGAACTCCACAGTTAAGCGTGCTTGGGCGAGAGTAGTACTGGCTTTGGTGACCCGCTTGAAATTCCTCGTGTTGCACCAGCACTAAAAAATTCATAGAAAATAAACCATGAGGAGTTTCGACGCGAGGTCGGGACCGTTGGCTTTGTAATTTTGTGCTCTTCCATGTGTTTTGTTAGTGGATGACTTTGGAGAATGGAAAAAATAGTCCTCGGTGTTAAAACTTCATTAAATCTTCATTCTTAGCCCTCCAAACTTCATTCTTTTGGCATTTTTGGTATTTTGACTTTACCTTTGACTTTTTCTTCGATAAATGTCCGTGAAATCCCGTGTATTCTTCATTTATGATCTTTTCTACTTATTTCACACTAAAACACAAAACCAAGCGTAATTCCGACTTTTAAGATATTAAATACACGTTTAGTTTCGTTTTTCCTTGTTTTAAGTGGTAAAAGGATAAGTGTTTACACACTTATTAACAGTCACACTTATTACTACTATTGGTCACTCTTTGGTTAAATGTATGTGACTAAGTCACTACCATTAGCATGATTTATGTGAATACATATCATAAAAAGTCACACAAACATACAATTTATGTGACTATTGGATCTATATAGTCACAAAAAATACAATTTGCTTGACTTGACAAAGCATATAGTCACACTTATTTCTACTATTGATAACTCTTTGGTTAATTGTATGGGACTAACTCAGTACCATTAACATGATTTGTGTGACTACATATCATAAAAGGTCACACAAACATACACTTCATGTGACTATTGGATGCATATAGTCACACAAATATAATTTGCTTGACTTGACAAAGCATATAGTCACACTTATTACTTCTATTGGTCACTCTTTGGTTAACTGTATGTGACTAACTCACTACCATTAGCATGTTGTGTGACTACATATCATAAAAAGTCACACAAACATATAATTTATGTGACTATTGGATCCATATAATTAGACAAAATATAATTTGCTTGACTTGACAAAACATACGGTCACACTTATTTCTACTATTGGTAACTCTTTGGTTAATAGTATGTGACTAACTCAGTACCATTAACATGATTTGTGTGACTACATATCATAAAAGGTTACACAAACATACACTTCATGTGACTACTGGATGCATATAGTCACATAAAATACAATTTGCTTGACTTGACAAAGCATACAGTCACACTTATTACTACTATTGGTCACTCTTTCGTTAGTTGTATGTGATTAACTCAGTACCATTAGCATGATTTGTGTGACTACATATCATAAAAAGTCACACAAACATATAATTCATGTGACTATTGGATCCATATAGTCACAGAAAATAGAATTTGCTTGACTTGACAAAGCATACAGTCACACTTATTTCTACTATTCGTGACTCTTTGGTTAACTGTACGTGACTAACTAAGTAGCATTAACATGATTTATGTGACTACATATCAAAAAAGGTCACACAAACATACACTTCATGTGACTATTGGATGCATATAGTCACACAAGATACATCAATCACATACTAAATGTCACACATATTGTATATTCACGTGACAAAATTATAAACAATAGTCACTCTTTAACAAAACTCGTGTAACTATAGAGTGTTTACCGTCACACATATTCATTAAAACACCAAATATTGTACCTAGTTCCTCACACATTTTCGAGTATTGGTCACATTTTCTTGCTGGTTATCATCACTAAGATCATATCATGACCGTAGGGTACCTACGGTCGCGGGACCTTTAGTCACAAAGGCTAAAAAAACCGCGTGTGACTGTAAGCCTACGGCCAATCTTTCTGAGTGTGACAGATACCATTTTTTGTACTAGTGTGGAGACTTCCGCAAGTGGGGCTGTTGGGTTGTGCATAAGTCATAGATAGTATTTTATACGGTCGGGAGTATGTGGGCCTAAGGTGTCACACACTCAGATATCGAGATTATCTTTTATTAAGTTATACAAGAAATATGGCTATATTTATTGTGTAAACTTAGTTTAATAACAGTGTATACTTAACGGTAGTTAATTAATAAGTTAAAAGGTTTAACAAGGATTAATTAACAAGACTTTAAACTTTAAGTAAGTAATGTAATTACTATATAAGTAAAATAGAAAGTCAAAAAGTCAAACCAGAATACACCAAGGGGGTATTCAGCCGATTATTAGCAAGAAGGGAAAATAAGAGATTTTTATTCTAGAAGGATTATTTACTTGGAGGTTAAGTTGTAATCTTTACCAAAAATAATCCCAAGACGCTAGTATATAAACAAAGAGATATTGATCACTTTTTCATAACTTGAAAACCAAAAATCTCTTCCTCCTTGTTCTTTGTAGTCGACGACCAAACAACCCCAAAGGGTTTTAGGGTTCGATTTTTATCATGTATAACTTAATCAAGATCTAGTAATCAAAGATGGTTGATTGAATTGTCGTGTGGACTATCTTAGAGAAGATATATCTTGATCTTGTGTTTATGGTGAATCAGAATATGGGAGACAAAATTAGGGTTTCGTTTGGTTTTTGTGATTTAGGGTTCTTGATCATCCGTTCTTGGACTAAAGGTATGTTTTATTTTTAGCTTATGTTAATTATATTATGTGCATAGATAATCGATCCTATCCGTTATGTTTAGTCTTGATGCGTGTATGTTAGATACATTAAGGTTGTTAAATTCCAACATTTTTTACCTACTAAGCACATAACATTGCGTCTCAGATTCTTTCCCACTTCACATACTCTTCTTTGAGCTCTTTTTCTTCCATTCCATATGGGTCCTTGTGGATGACCTTGTTTCTGTTTGAGATCCTAGTTGGTTCAGTTCTAGGGGTGAAAAGAGTTGTCCTAATGACATCTTTGTTGTCAAGTATAGAATAGTACCTATCTTGGGCATCTCTAGAAATGTTGGTTTTGTCAAGGGTTGTGAGAGAGTGGAGGTCTGAATAGAATCAATTTCCTTTGTTGGGAATCCTAAGGATCTGAACAAATGGTCTAAAGTGTACGTGTACTTATTACCATTTGCTTGGAAGTTTAGGAGAAGGATTCTGTTTTCATCAAAGATGACATTTACGGACATGTAAAATTCAAGAACAAAATAGGGATAAATTTTCTCATCCATGTCTAAAAGGCGATCAAATTTAATCCTAGAGAAGACTTCACGAATGTTGGTGCCATTTTTGAAGGATGGTTCACTACACGACCTTCGTGAAAGGTGCGTTTTTCTAGTTCTTTGCACAAGGGTTTTTGTGCGGATGTTATGTGTTTTGATTTGCTAAAGGCTGGTATGTAACTAGCAGTATTGTTGTGGTCATAAATCCAAGCGGAAGGCATGTTTGTTCCTAAGCCATTATTTTTCCAAGTTCGCCAGTTTTGAGAAATAACTAGAGGAATGCCTAGTGTGTGTGCCTATAAGCTATAAAACCCTCCTCGTAGATGACATATTATTAACTTTTTCTGTTTTAGTAAAATTTTCCTTTCCTTTATTTTTTTAAGATTTTGGTGCTGCCATTTTTTATATCACAAAAAAACCTGTAACAACAAGAAAACCAAACATACATAAATAAAAATGAAACTTTTATTACTATTATAAAAACAAAAAAATAACACATACAACTTACCTTGCTAGCGTTAGACTTGTTAGTCTCATAAACCAAACCATTATTATTATCAATATTGCAAACAATTATCCCTTTAGACAATAAAGATTTAACATCTCTAACATCACATAGAACATCATCCGATTCGACCTAAAAAAAATTATACAAAAAAAAACTGATCCAGTTTAAAAAAAATTACAAGTAGCCCTAATTACCTCAGCTCATTACTTTCATAAACGATCAACCGCTTCGACAGATTTCTTACCGTCACCACCAAAACAGCGGTCAATTGTTATACCAACACCATCTGATCCTAAATCATCTCAACTCCATAATCCTAACTCAATCTCTTTAGTTATCAAAGCAATCTAAAAAACAAATTATTAATGAGATAAATTTTAAACAATGAAAAACATATGACGCGTAAATATATATACCTCTGATTCAATTAAATCATCCTTAAGATTCTGACTTTCATGTTTTGCTTAGTTAATAAAAAATCTCGATTTTGTCTATGATGAAGGTCGGGGCTATAGACGTTTTAGATAGTAGTATATATAATTTGGTTAATAATATGCATTAAAAACCCATCATCAAACTAGTCTGGTAATAAATCTCTTCTTGTTTTCACGAGAATTCTCATGTGATTAAATACACATCTCATGCGTGACTTGTTACATGTTAAAAATGATCATGAAAATATCACATTTAAGTCGTGTACCCTCGCCAAACACTCTATAATTTGTTAAGAATAATAGTAGTGTCAAATTACTCTCATGAGAGAAACATGTGAAAGAAATAGAGAAACAAGTGAGAGAAAAAGTTTGATCCGACCATAGTAAAAATGATAAAACTCTCTTGTATGTAGGGGTATTTATGGATTCGGTTCTCGGATTATTTGATTTATTCAGTTCAGGTAATTTGGACAAAAAGATTTTTGAGTCAACTCTTAAACCGAACCGAACCGAATCGAAGCGAACTGAACTAGATCACAACAAAATCCGGATTACAATTTGGTTCGGTTTCGGGTTGACCCGAATAAATTAGAGGTGGCAATTTTTGACCCATGGTTAATTTTTGGGCCGTCAGGGAAGGGGAATGGTTTAGCAAACCTGTGGAGGTGGGAGCTTAACAATCTGTTATGTATAAAATTATCATAGGTCGTATAAGACTATCATATAAGTTATAGGGAAACAGAAAAGACCTAACGGTGGCGCTAGTCCATGGCTGGTGCATGATAGAGGAGGAAGGCCCTAAAGTTTCCGAAACACCCACCCGGTAGGCATGAACTGCTAGGCACAACACGCGCTGTCATTCTGTTTTGGTAGGTTGGTCACCTTTGACGAACCAAAAAGCAACAAAATATTAGGGAACGCGAGACGAGCAAAAATTTTTTTAGACCATTTGAACCTGACATTGACATACCTTCCCGCAAGCATAGGCTGAGTTAGGATGCGATCGAATGAATCTAAATCCAGGTCCTAACCGGTAGAATACGCGATCAAGGAAATATGGCAAGCACACCACTAAAATGTTGTTGCTAACCTGTGGTAAGCAAACGTCAGCCACAGAAAAAAGAGGTCATGTTGTTAAAATAAAACGTTGACCAAAAGGAGAAAAGAATGTAACACTTACCAGACAGCTGACGCGGAATACAAAAGCACAATTTAGATGCCCTGTGGTAGAACCCGGTGACACGCGAGTATTTTTTTTTGGTATTTGGAGGCTCAAATAAGCGAGCAACGGATATGAGGAGACATGCACTCTAGCTACAAACCCACCAACATTGCCCCGCCAAGAAGTACATAATCCGGTTTAACGCTGAAGTCTAATCCGGTTTAACGCTGAAGTCTAAGATTAGTTGAAAACACTTTAGAAGATTGTTTGATTTGCAAGATTCAAAAAGGATGTAATTTCTTGATACAAAGCAAGATTATTTTATTTACTAAAGAAGAAGAAATCATGAAGATTTGATGAACCAAAATACTGTGGTAAAATATAAAGAAGAAGATAACAAAATTGTGGTGGAGAAAAAAAGTACTAAGGTGGCCTAGAGGAATGAGTTACATGTAGGAAACGGTGTATACTTTTATTAAAAATAATAATAAAATTAACAGAAAAACAAAGAACAGAATTAAATAACAAATAAAATTGAAAACGGTAAGAATATAGAGACGAGGCACGTGTTTAACACGCTTCCCTTAAAACATATTCGCCGTCTGTTTCCCAGGGTACAACGTCCAAAGCTGTTGTACAGCCGGACTAGACAAACTTGCCTGAAATATCACGGAAGCCTTCTGCGCTTCTGATCGATAACTGCTGGATAAAAACTCTAGTAATGGAGTAGGAAAAACTACATTTTTTTCTGATGTCTTTAACTGAATGAGAAGATGTTATATTTATACTGAAAACTTAATTTGTTCTCAAAGAAAAATATATACCAAAGTTAGGAAAACCTGTTATAACTAAAACAGATTTCCTGTCTTTTTAACACACAAAAATATTATGTGAATAACTTCTGTATCTATTCCTAAAATAGATGTACAGAATTTTCTAGAAAAAACAAATCGAATTTGCAGCCAAAAAGATACTGAAATATGCCCGCACCCAAGCCAGTTTTCGGAGGTACATTCGTGTCCGCAGGTCGTGCACTCGTGCACAAGTCCAGTAGCTTCGAACCCGTTTTTGGCCTAGAAATCACACTTTCTGCACCCCCCCCCACCCCTGCGTGCGCGTAGGCGTGGGAGTAAAAACACACAAATGAATATTGTAGGGTTGAAACTAGGATTTCCTTATAAACATGTTTTTACTTCCTGTTTCAAGCGATGTGGGACAAAATATTTTCCAAATATTGTGTTTCACGTGACTCACTTTGAGACACGATATCGCATTCATATTAACTCAATATTAGACATACTTTAGCTCGTTGCGAAGCTCTCTTCGATGAGAAAGCAAAGCTACTAAGTACTACAAATATATATAACATATACATATATAAAATTATGTCCAAAGTATTGCAAAAACCATATTTTGCAAAACATTTTCCAACAATCCCCCACATGAATGGGAATCGGTCGAAAACATAGGAAAGTTTCGGCAAAATTTTTGCGGTTAAGTCCTGCATAGGTTACGTAGGTGTAACCCTTGAACCTTCCCTTGTGAGATGCACTTAGTCTCCTAGATCTGAGTAGACGCGATGTCCTTGAACTCAGCCTCTGTTTACGTAGACGACAATAACCTTGTCAAGTCCTCATAGTTGTATTCGTTATGGTCATGAACACTCGCATGGTTCTACAAGAGCTCTTAGAAATTGCGCCCCCACATTTTCCTTCGAAGCGACCCCACTTCTCTCTCACATAGGTGATTTCATTTTGAATCATTAAAAACATATGTTTTATGATTTCATCTTGAATCATTATGCTTTATGATTTCATCCTGAATCATTAAGCCATATGTTTAACCTCTCAAAAAGTCACATTGTTCTAGGAATGGACTAATAAAGTTCCTATATTAAGTAACTCCCCCACATTGACGTAACTTCTCCCACATTTCTATGATTTGGTTGTTCTATTGAACCCAGATCTTGGGATCTTCAGTCAACTGGGTTAGGTTTTCCTTCATAGAAACTCATTCCTTAAAGGGCTTTAGTCCCTTTCCTTTAGAAGACTTACTAACTAACTCTCTACTTAAGCCTTTCGTAAGCAGATCTGGGATGTTATCCTTTGACTTCACATAGTCAGTTGAGATAACTCCTGTTGAGAGTAGTTGTCATACCAAATTTTGTCGACGACGGATATGTCTAGACTTTCCATTATACATTGTGCTATGAGCTCTGCCAATTGCCGATTGACTATCACAATGTATACTAATGCCGTTACCGGTTTAGGCCACCTGGGTATATCCTCTACGAATTGACGTAGCCATTCCGCCTTTTCTCCGCATTTATCTAACGCGATAAATTTTGATTCCATCGTGCACTTAGCTATTACAGTTTGCTTGGAAGACTTCCAAGATATAGCGGCCCCTCCCAGTGTAAACACATATCCACTGGTTGATCTAGAATCTATATGTCAGATATCCAATTTGTATCACTGTATCCTTCAATAACCGCTAAAAATCTCACATAATTCAGTCTATAATCACGACTGTATCTCAAATAATGAAGTACCATAGTCATAGCTTTCCAATGTGCTTCACTTGGATAACATATATACCTACTCAGCCTGCTAACAACATATGCTAAGTCAGGTCGGGTACATGTCATCAAATACATTAACATGCCAATAATTCTTGAATACTCTAATTGGGCAACACCTGTGCCTATTTTTTTAGATAGATGCAAACTGGTGTCAATTGGAGTTCTAGCTAAGCTAGAATCCCCTGCATTATGAGTATTAAGAATTTTGTCCACGTAATGTGCTTGACTTAATGCAAGTCCACTTTGAGTTCGTATGATCTTTATTCCAAGGATCACATCAGCCAAACCCATATCTTTTATGTCAAACTTTGATTTCAACATGTCTTTAGTAGACTTGATCATCTTGTCGTTACTGCCAACGATAAGCATATCATCGACATAAAGACACAAGATTACATATCCACTATTTGTGTCTTTGACATAAACACACTTGTCGCATTCATTGATTTTGAATCCACCCTCTAGCATGGCGTGATCAAATTCTTGATGACATTGTTTTAGAACCTGCTTTAAGCCATACAATGACTTAACAAGCCTACAAACTTTGCTCTCTTGTCCAGGAGCCATGAAACCCTCGGGTTGGTTCATGTATATTTATTCTTCTAAATCTCCATTTAGAAAAGCCGTTTTCACATCCATTTAGTGAACTTCTAAATTTCTTAATGCGGCAATAGCAAGAATCATCCTAATAGAAGTTATTCGCGTAACAGGCGAATAAGTATCAAAGAAATCTAGACCTTCTCGTTGTCTAAAACCTTTGATCACCAATCTTGCTTTGTACTTATCAATGGTGCCATCAGCTTTCATCTTCTTCTTGAAGATCCATTTATAGGCTAGTGGTTTAAAACCAGGAGGTAAATCCACGAGCTCCTAAGTATAATTTTGTAAAATAGACTATATTTCACTATTAATCGCTTCTTTCCATCGAGGCCCTTCTGAGGAATTTACAGCTTCTTGATAAGAAGTGGGTTCATTTTCTACCATAAAAGAGACAAAACCGGGTCCAAATGATTTCTCGATTCTCGCTCGTTTGCTTCTTCTATGTTCAACCTCTTCTTCCTCGGGTTGATCTTGTCTCTCATCTTGGAGATCATTATCATCTCGTTGTCGCTTATCTTGGACAACTGCATCATCTATTCTATATGTGCTTCCATTTTCATTCTTTAAACAAGGAAATATGAGTAACACCCTAGAAATCGACGTCATTATTTAATCCTATTTTACGTATATTTTTGAAACTTTTATAATTTTTGTTGGTAATATGTTTGACAGTTTAAGTTGAAACCAATGTTGGAGGTTTTAATTTTAACGTTTTACAATTTAAGAGGAACCGATGACGATTACGATACCGACGGATGCCCAAAACTTATCTTTTATTATCGATTGATCGATATTTGGATTTTTCGAAGTTTTTATTTTTATTTCGTGTTAAGTCGAGTTGGAACCGTTTTTATTCCATTTTGGTTGTGTTTGAACCATTTAAAATTATTTTGGAGTAGCCGGGATGAACCCCGACTCTCGCAAAATTTCAAAACCGACAAATGGGTTAAGTTCCCGCTCTTTAAATCAATGTTTGCCATTAAGTCCAAAAAAAGCAAGAATTGCAAGTTGGTCCCTCCATTTTTACATAAAGGAAGAGTGAAAACACACACAACACAAAAACACTTCAAAAAAATTTCACCCTCTTTCTTTTTCTCTCGTTACAATCGGCCTACACCACCACCACCACTCCACCACCATTTTTTTCAAGTTTTGGAAAAACTAGTTAAAGACCACCATTTCTAACACCATTGTAAGTGATTTTAACCTTTCAAATTAAACATGCATCCATTTGATTTTCTACAAAAAAATTTGATTTTTTAAAAAGAAAGTTTTGATCTAATTAAACCTTATGCATGTTTTAATCTAGTGTTAATATGGATACATCATGGGTTAAACAAGTTGGAAACAATTTTTATTGGTATTTTTGATCCTCAAAACCCACGGCTAGGGGGGTTGTTTGTTTTTTTATGTTTGATCTATTTTTTAAATACATGTTTATATGATTTTTAATTTTGTTGGTTAGATTGCATGTAAATTTTATAAAATTAGGTTTTTGTGTGGATGATTCATCCAAGTGATTTAGGTTGTTGTTGATGTTTTAGGATAGTTTGATGGTGATTTTAGGATCATATTAATTAATGGAATGGGTTGAAAATGGGTAGAAATATGATTTGTAAAGTGTCTTTTTCAAACAGATTATTTAAGGCTATTTTTCATAGTTTTAAGTTTGATTTCAGATTTTTATTATAGGATATAGTTGTAGAGATTCTTTCTAGCTTCGTTTTTATATAAGATAGAGCTTTTAACTACAAACGAGTCAAAAGTTATGTTAGTTTGAAGTTTTGTGTACCGGGAGATGAAAGTCGACATAATCCGAATTTGTGTTTGATTTTAGGTCAAATCTCGGGGACAATAAGTAGAGTTTTAAAAATGGTTGAAGGCTGTTCTTTAGCTCAATACCTGAGTTTGTGAGTCTATTTTCAAACTTAGGAATTGGTTTTACAAAAGAGATTGGTTAGGTGAGTCAAAGTGATTTTACAACGTAAGGGTGTAAATCTGCCCGAATTTTCAAGGTTGGAAATGTGTTGGGCAGCGTGACTTAAAAGTAATATCTTTTTATGAAAATTTTTGTGAGCTTTTTACATGATGTAAGTGAATTCTACAGCGAGTTTCGTAAAAATTCGTGATCTTTAAGTATGGGAATTTAGTCCGTACATTAGGTTTGTACCGGCAGAACTGTAAAATCGAGTAATAATTTTAATAACGTATAACAATGAACGTGTCTAGTAAATATCACTTGTTTGGGATTTTGGTGTGATTTTATATGAACATTAAGTGTTCTTAATTTTTTACATACATTACTTGAAGGTACATTAAGGTTTTGATTCATTACGCGATTTGTTTGTTAGGTGTTGTAATTGAATTCAAGGGGCGTCCTCATCGTCGGTGATTGTTTTCCGTCTACGTCTTCGTTAATACAAACACTTCTACTTAACGTGAGTCTATGGCCTCGTTCTTTACTGTATTTTAAATGATTTTTACCTGCGAGGGGGATACATGCTATTTAAATGAAAAGGAACATAAGTCATGAATGATTGTTGGACCCGAATGATGTTTTGAATTATGTTGAGTAGCTAGTTGCCAAAGACCCTAAATTCATGAACCGTTAACTATTGTTTGATCCTAGTGTGGATTGGAAATAGCCGCTTGAACAATTGATATTACTATTGGGTTGACGACCCTATCCTAGACGAGAGCTAGTACGTTGAGTACCCTCTGCGTAAGGATAACTTGTGTCGAGAAAGAGGTATAAATGGCAACGAATACCTAAGAGGGGCAATGGTTTCACTTAAATCACGCCGGCATTTGGTGCGGGTGATTATTTTATGGGGTCGGTGTCATGAGCTTAAACATAATTAAATAGCCTATGCTATGATGAGTAATACCCAATAATATTTTGTAATGATTACTATTGAATAATCATGAATGATTTTTATACTTATGTTCAATTATGATTTTGTAAAATCTATAGATCTCGCTCAATATTATTTGTTGACGATTTTAAGCATGTGTTTTAGGTAATCGAGGATGATTGTGGTGGAGCATGCAATGGATGTTGTTGTGGCTTGTGGATGGTCTAACTTGTTTTCCTCCCTTTTAACAAAGACAATTATATTTTCTTGAATGTCTTGTAAACAATTTGGGTTGGTTTTAAATGGGTTTAGATTTGTGGGGACCTAACGCTGCTCTGGTTATATTTTAGGGTTGGAAACACTTAGACAATTATGTTGTTGTTGTAATTTAACATGTTGTATCTTTTGAGTCATTCAATATGGCTTGTGTAGGATGATTCTTTGACTAACACCCAATTGTGATATTCCGCTGTGTAAGGTAAATTGGGGTGTTAGAGATTGGTAATCAGAGCCCCAAGTTAAAGAGAACTAGGTCGTTTTTGAAAAAGGTCCTAAACTATAACTTTAGTGTCGTAAGTATTTTGTTTCCAAAGCACACAACTATCCCGCATGGCTCCGGTAAGAATTCTTTTAGCATTGTTTTATTATTAGATGTATCCCTTTTGAAACTGAAATGATTTCCTGAATAATTATTAACTAAATACTATGGTATTATATGGAGGTATTGTGAACGTACGCGGAGTGCTTGACATCGTAATTTTTGCATTGCATTTGCATGGCTATCATTTTGTTGCATTTTGGCATACGTACTACATTTGCATTGCATGTGCATGCATGTAAATATAATTTTGGGATAATGACCTTATATACCCTCGAACTTTCTGTATTTTTCAGAAATGGCATATATACCACCGAACAATAATGGAGACGAGTACGTTGTAGGGGCTGAAGGTGGACCTAATGCTCCTAACCCACAAGGCGAAAATGAAAGGATTGAACCAGATGAAGTTGAAAGGAATGAGGTTGGAAAAGATGATATTGACAATGATGAGGAACCGGAAGAGGATCCTGTGGAGGATGAAGTTCCTGTGGCTGCGGTTGGGTGGACTGAGCCGCAACCTGTTCGTTCTCGTTCTGCTACACTTACCTGTGATGCTTATTGGAGGGGTTTGCCAGTAGTTGCTCGTGATAGTAGTGATGATGATCAAGCTAATTCTAGTACTGCGGTTAATGCTCGTTCTCTCCACGAGAACATAGCAAGGGTCAACTGTCCTTGACCAAGGATCTACAGTAACACGGAGCATTGTTTGAAGACGTTCGATCGACTGTTGTACGAGAGGTATGTGGTAGAGACCAGGGTGATTAAGAGGTTTCAGAAAAATGAGAAGGCTTTTAAGAGATTTTATTCAGGTGTGAAGAGAGCTAACAATACTAGGGATCGTGAAAGGATGGAGATGGCAACGTTGAAAATGATTGTGGAGAATATGTGTGCTGAGTTTGAAGAAATCAAGGGAGATCGTGTCATGTTTGATCGTCTTCGATGTTGGGAGGCTCGAGTACGACCTTTCTTGATGAATGCATGGAAGTTTCGAAGTGATCCAAAGTATGTGAACACGCATTTCATGGTTGAACCACCAGAAGTTGGCGAGTACTATACTTTTGAGGATAAGTTGTATTTGGCTCAGCATATGGTTTCATCAGGTGAAGGCTCTACTTCGAAAGGAAAGAGGAAGGTAGAAGAGGGAACTACTTCGAAGGGTATAGAAAAGATGGAGGATGGCGAGGAAGAGCCAGAAGAAGAGGATGATGATGACAAGGACGAGCGACCATCAAAGAGATCATGTGGATCATCACGTGATTAGTTATTGTATTTCATTTTTATTCCTCGTTGTAATTAAACTATTTGATACTTTTATATTATGGTGTTATGGTAGAACTTGATGACATTAAGTTTTATTTGGTGAATGATTGTAGTGGCATATCTTGTCACAATTTTGTTGATATCAATGCAATCAATGTTTACCTCTCATGATCTATGATGTGTCTTTACTAGCTTGTTTGTGATCTGGTTGATGAATATTTGTAGCGTTCATTGATTGTGCTTGTTGTATTTATATTATGTCTTGAAAAAGAAGTCCTTCTTAATCTTGATGTGTATACTTACTTCGTTCCCTTTCTCTGTTATTGTAGTGAGGCGTAAGGAAAGGAGTTGTGAGGCATTGCTCTGTTATCACTAAACCATTGTGTGACTAATTGTTAATCATGCCTCCAAAGTTGATAACTGATCGGGTGAACACTATGAATCAAGAGGCGATTGCTAATGCTCTTGAAGCGGATCGTGCAGCTAGAGTTCAAGGCCAAGGTGGCAATGCTGGTGGAAATGCTGGAGGACAACAAGTCCCAAGGGAGTGTTCTTATGCTAGTTTTATGAAGTGTGGACCTACGCAATTTCGTGGGACTGGAGGAGCTTTAGAACTTCGTCGTTGGGTGGAGAATATTGAAAGTAAGTTTGAGATCAGTGGGTGCTCTGAGGCTAATAAAGTGAAGTTCGCGACTGCTACTTTTCTTGATGACACTTTGAGTTGGCGGAACAATCAAGTAGCTACTGTTGGGCTGGTAATGGCCAATGGGAGAACTTGGACTGCTACAAAAGAACTTTTGACCAAGAAGTTATGTCCCAAAGAGGAATTGGGTCAGTTAGAGGATGAACTGAGGCATCTAGTGTTGAGAAACAATGACATCACTGCTTACACAAGGAGATTTAATGAGTTGAGCTTGCTGTGCCCCTATACTTTTGCGGATGACCGCAAGAAGATGAAGCAATACATCAAAGGATTGTCAAGCAACATAAAGGGTGAGACTACTTCGACAAAGCCGAAATCTTTTGATGAAGTTGTTCAAATGGCTCATGCTCTAATGGATGTGAAGGTGCAAGACAAGAAAGATAGTGTGGTTGAAGGTAACAAGAGGAAATAGGAGATGGCTCAAGCAAGTCAAGCACAAGGTCAGAATCATGGTGGTTACCGCAATAACACCTAAGGAGCTAACAGAAATCAGCAGTTTAATCAAAGGAGGAATAATGGAGTGAGAGCTGCCACAGTGCCAAAAGGAAACAAGGTCAATCCAAAATATGACCGTTGTAGTTTGTATCACGTGGGGAATTGCCCTCATGCGTGTAACAAGTGTGGAAAGGCAGGGCATAGGGCTGTGGAATGTCGAGCAAGAGGCGTGGCGACAGGTGCAAATGCCACAAGAGTGATGGTATGCTTTGGATGTGGTGAGAAGGGACACAAACAAGGAAACTGCCCTAAGGCTGGAAATCGACAAGGAGGAAACGTTGCTGCTCCAGCTTATGCTGTAGGAAACATGGACAAGCCCCAAGGTCCTAACGTGGTGAACGGTACGTTTTACTTAATGATCGTTATACTAGTATATTGTTTGATTCTGGTTCAGATAGGAGTTTTTGTAGATATACAAATTCAATCGCCTTATCGATTAAGAACCAATAGAGTTAGCAACTAAGTATAATGTGACACTAGCCGATGGAAGGACTGTTAGCACTAATTCTATACTAAAAGGACGTTCCTTGAAGTTAGGGAATTACGTGTTTGATGTAGAATTGACGCTTTTAGAATTAGATCGTTTGATGTAATTAGTGGGATGGATTAGTTAGTTTCGCGTGGCGCCAGTGCTGTGTTGTTATGAAAAAGGACGGATTATTCAAAGGTGTATCAATTATAGGGAGCTACATCAAATGAGTTAACACGCCTATGTTATTTGATCCTTATAACTGATTGGTTCGTAGAATCTTTGAGTACATGCACGAGGTATTCGGGTTATCACCAACTGATTTGATTCGTATTCATATTCGAAGATCGACTTGAGATCGGGTTGTCACCAACTATGAGTTAGAGAGGAAGATATTCCTATGACTGCTTCCCGTACCTGGTGTGGTCATTTTGAGTTTCAAGAGATGTCATTTAGTCTTAAGAATGCGACAGCTGTGTTTATGGAATTGAGGAACCGTGTATATGGGTGTAAGTCGTAAATGGGATAAGTTCATCATTATGATTATTGATGATATCCTTATTTATTCCAAGAGCAAGGAAGAACCTTAGGAGCATTTGAGAATAATTCTAGAATTGTTGGAGAAAGAGAAGCCGTATGCCAAATTTCTCTGAGTGAACCATTATTCGCACTTAGATTGAGGCATTATGGTTGGGTTCAGTATGGGCATGTGATTGACAACAAAGGTGTTGTAGAGATCCTGCCAAGATTGAAGCAATTAAGGACTGGTCGGTACCAACAACGCCGACTGAAATTGGATGATTTCTTGGTTTAGCTGGTTATTATCGGTGATTCATCGGAGAATTTCCGTTGATCGTGATGCCATTGACTAAGCTTACTAAGAAGAATAGGGATGTGAGTGCATCTGCTGTGAGTGCATATGCTACTACGGCACTTAGTAGGAAGGAAGGGGAAGGCTTCTTAGAGTTAGAGTTTCGATGATGACGGAGAGTGTGGATTTGACTGGAGAGATTTTGAAGGTGTATGTGAAGGAGATCGTGTGTCGACATGGAGTACCTTTTTCGATTGTTTTGGAGCGTGATAGTAGATTTGCTTCTGAGCTTTGGAGATTTCTTCAGTGTGCGTTAGGCACTGAGTGAGTTTGAGTGCGACCTATCAACTCGAGACCGATGGCAAGAGCGAAAGGACTATTCTTCAAGTGTCTGAATATGTGTTATGGTTTTGGAAGACGTGTTCGAGCATGTGTTATTGAATTGGTGGAAACTAGGAATGTCGTTTGTTTTCAGCGGAATCGTATAGCAACAGTTATCATGTGAGTATTAAGGCAACGCTATTTTGAAGTTTTGAATGGACGAAAAATGTAGATCGCCGGTATGTTAGAGTGAAGTAGGATGAAGTTAATTGGCTGGACCTGAGATGATTTCAGAGACTACTAAAAAGGTTGTGTGAATCAAGAACCATTTACTTGTTGTAAGAGACCGACAAAAGAATTACACTTTCCTATGGGATAGGAAATTGTGTTTTGTAATTTGTTGGAAAGGAAGGAAAGTTGATTCTGTGGTGTATTGGATCATTGAATATCGTTAAACAAATTGGACGGTAGCTTATGAGTTGGATTAACCGAATGAGCTTAGTGCTATTCATAACGCGTTTCACGTGTCAAAATTGGAGAAGTGCTTAGCGGATAAGGATTTGGAGATTCCTTTGGATGAGATTCAACTTGACGATAAATTACAATAGCGGAGGAATCGGTGAAGATTATGGATGGGACTCTCATAGAATTCCTTGTGACGATGAAATTCTAGGCGTGGACTGAAATTAACGTGGGAACGTGAGGACTTAATTAGGGAAAACTATCCTCATTTGTTCTAGTGGTACGAAATGTGAGTAAGAGGAGAACGTCGGGACGTCGTTCCATTAAGGAGGGGAGGATGTAACACCCTAGAAATCGACGTCATTATTTAATCCTATTTTATGTATATTTTTGAAATTTTAGAATTTTTGTTGGTAATATGTTTGATGGTTTAAGTTGAAACCAATGTTGGAGGTCTTAATTTTAACGTTTTACGATTTAAGAGGAATCGATGACGTTTACGATACCGACCGATGCCCAAAATTTATCTTATATTATCGATTGATCGATATTTGGATTTTTCGAAGTTTTTATTTTTATTTCGTGTTAAGTCGATTCGGAACCGTTTTTATTCCATTTTTGGTGCGTTTGAACCATTTAAAATGATTTTGGAGTAGCCGGGATGAACCCCGACTCCCGCAAAAATTCAAAACCGAAAAATGGATTAAGTTCTCTCTATTTAAATCAACATTTGCCATTAAGGCAATAATAAAGCAAGAATTGAAAATTGGTCCCTTAATTTTTACAATAAGAAAGAGTGAAAACACACACAACACAAAAACACTTCAAAAAAAATTTCACCCTCTTTCTTTTTCTCTCTTTACCGCCGGCCTACACCACCACCACCACTCCACCACCATTTTTTTCAAGTTTTAGAAAAACAAATTAAAGACCATCATTTCTAACACCATTTTAAGTGATTTTAACCTTTCAAATTAAACATGCATCCATTTGATTTTCTACAAAAAAATTTGATTTTTTAAAAAGAAGGTTTTGATCTAATTAAACCTTATGCATGTTTTAATCTAGTGTTAATATGGATACATCATGGATAAAACAAGTTGGAAAGGAACATAAGTCATGAATGATTGTTGAACCCGAATGATGTTTTGAATTATGTTGAGTAGCTAGTTGCCAAAGACCCTAAATTCATGAACCGTTAACTATTGTTTGATCCTAGTGTTTATTGGAAATAGCCGCTTGAACAATTGATAGTACTATTGGGTTGACGGCCCTATCCTAGATGAGAGCTAGTACGTTTAGTACCCTCTGCGTAAGGATAACTTGTGTCGAGAAAGAGGTATAAATGGCAACGAATACCTAAGAGGGGCAATGGTTTCACTTAAATCATGTCGGCATTTGGCGCGGGTGATTAGTTTATGGGGTCGGGTCATGAGCTTAAACATAATTAAATAGCCTATGCTATGATGAGTAATACCCAATAATTGTTTGTAATGATTTACTTACTATTGAATAATCATGAATGATTTTTAAACTTATGTTTAATTATGATTTTGTAAAACCTATAGATCTCGCTCAACATTATTTGTTGACGATTTTAAGCATGTGTTTTAGGTAATCAAGGATGATTGTGGCGGAGCATGCAATGGATGTTGTTGTGGCTTGTGGATGGTCTAACTTGTTTTCCTCCCTTTTAACTAAGACAATTGTATTTTCTTGAATGTCTTGTAAATAATTTGGGTTTGTTTTAAATGGATTGAGATTTGTGGGGACCTAACGCTAATCTGGTTATATTTTGGGGTTGGAAACACTTAGACAATTATGTTGTTGTTGTAATTTAACATGTTTTTAAATTACTTATGCTTAAAACGTCTCTTTTGAGTCGTTCAATATGGCTTGTGTGGGATGATTCTTTGACTAACACCGAATTGTGATATTCCGCTGCGCAAGGTAAATTGGGGGTGTTAGAATATGTTTTCAAAGAAGGACGCATTCCTTGATTCCATAACTGTATTCTTATGTATATCTGGATTTTTCGAATCATGTACAATGAAACGATACGCACTGCTATTCTTAGCATATCCAATAAATATACAATCCACATATTTAGGTCCAATCGTTTGGGCCTTTGGTGTCGGCACAACTACCTTGGCTAGACACCCCCACACTCGTAAGTACTGGTATGATGGTTTTCTTTCCATCCATAGTTCATATGAGGTTTCCTCTTTATCCTTACGAGGTATCTTGTTTAAAAGATACGTAGCCGTTAGAATGGCTTCACCCCACATGTCCCGGCTTAAACCAGAACTTATCAACATGGCATTAACCATTTCTTTCAAGGTATGGTTCTTCCTTTCGGCAATACCGTTTTGCTGAGGTGAATAAGGAGCGGTAAACTCGTGTCTAATTCCATGTTTCGCACATAGATCAGCAAAAGGAGACACATATTCACCTCCTCTATCACTTCGTACAACCTTGATTTTCCTACCAAGTTGATTCTCAACTTCGGTTTTGTATAGAACAAACTTTTCTATAGCTTCATCTTTACTTTTCAACAAGCAAACGTAGCAGTACTTTGTGTAATCATCACTAAACGTGATGAAGTACTTATTGCCACCTTTTGTGGGTAGTGATTTCAAATCACATATGTCTGTGTGTATCATATCAAGTGGTTCGGTTTTTCGTTCAACCGATTTGAAAGATGATCTTGTAAGTTTGGCTTCGACACAAGTTTCACACTTATAATTTGAATCAATATAAAAATTTGGTATGCCGTTAAATTTAATCAAACGACGCATTGAATTAAAATTAACATGTCCAAGACGGCCATGCCACACATTAGAAGACTCAATCAAGTAAGCAGAAGAATTCATTTTATTGATAGCATTCTTAACAACTATTACATTGAACTTAAACATACCATTCAGGACATACCCCTTACCAACATACATTTGATTCTTAGAAAGTACAACTTTATCATACTAAAAAACAAGACGAAAACCAAACTTATTCAAAAGCCATCCGGACATAAGATTCTTGCGAATCTCCTGAACATACAAGACTTTAGTCAACTTGAGCTCTTTCTCGGATGTCATCTTCAAAATAACATCTCCTTCGCCCTTGATATCAGCAGTTGTAGAGTTGCCCATGTACAGCTTCTCTCCATTGTCAACCGCTCTGAAAGAGTGAAACATACTCTTGTTAGCACGCACATGACGAGTTGCCCCAGTATCAACCCACCAATCATTATTATTAGAACCTACCAGGTTAACTTCAGAGATCATAGTAACGACATCAGACACCATAGAAATCATGTACACATTATCATTCACCATATTAGCCTCGCATGGAGTCACCTGCTTTAGCGCTTTGCAATTAGCAGCACGATGACCTGGCTTGTCACAGTTGAAGCAATTTCCTTGGAACTTCTGCTTTACAATTCCACCTTTAGGAGCAAGGTACTCAGACTTCCCTTTGCTCTTCTTGTCATTCTTCCCTTTGCCAAAGCTCTTGCCTTTATACTTTGAAGAAGACGAACCATGCTCAACCATATTTGCCTTGGCAGAATCAGGTGTATAAGTGGTTTTTTGAGCCAGCTTGTTGTCCTCTTCAATACGAAGACGAACAACCAAGTCTTCAACAGTCATCTCCTTTCGCTTATGCTTCAAGTAGTTTTTAAATTCTACCCAGCTTGGAGGTAACTTTTCAATGATAGCAGAAACTTGAAAAGTTTCACTCAAAGTCATACCCTCAGCATGAATGTCGTGTAGCAAAACCTGCAGATATTGAACCTGATTTATCACACTCTTTGAATCAACTATCTTGTAATCCAAAAAACGAGCTACCACGAACTTCTTTGTACCAGCATCCTCAGTTTTATACTTGCGTTCCAACGACTCCCATAATTCTTTGGCAGTCGTAGTCTTGTAGTACACATTGTACAAAGAGTCCACCAAACCATTCAGAATATAGTTGTGACACAAGAAGTCTGAATGTTTTCATGCTTCAACAGCCTGCACGGCTTGTTGATTTTCGGGTACACCTTCTTTAGGAGGTTCCACCTGAGGTATAGCCTCCTTTAAGAACTTCGCAAGGTTCAAAGTAGTGAGATAGAAGAACATCTTCTGCTGCCACCTTTTAAAATTTTGCCCATTGAATTTTTCTGGTTTTTCAGCATGATTAGCAACTGTGTGGGTAATGGCGCACCATTTACATTCACAGTAGTAGTTGCAGGAGTTTCAGGAGTGCTGGTAGACATTCTGAAAGATCAAACAAGATCAAAACACAAACAGTTAGACAACTGTTATAAATCTGTATATAAGAAATTCAGTCATGATCTCTATATACTTATAGTGGATTTGCTTCAAAAAAACTCAATCTTGGTTTCAATGAATCAGATGCAATTATCAAACGTATCAGTTTAACATAAACACAATCTTGGTTTAATTAAATTGATTTGAACAACTGCTAAAAAACGTTAATTGTTAATTAAAATCTGTAAATTAAAACTGATTTCTAATGTAACTCAATCCTGGTTTCGGCAGAAACAGATTATAAATAAATCTGATAAAATTACTAATCCGATTTAATAAAAGTTTTAATTCTGTTAAACAGAATCTGTTTTAAGATTGTGGGAAACGGTGTATACTTTTATTAAAAACAATAATAAAACTAACAGAATAACAAAGAACAAAATTAATTAACAAATAAAATTGAAAGCAGTAAGAATCTAGAGACGAGGCATGTGTTTAACACGCTTCCCTTAAAACATATTCGCCGTCTATTTCCCAGGGTACAACGTCCAAATCTGTTGTACAGCCGGACTAGACAAACTTGCCTGAAAGATCACGGAAGCCTTCTGCGTTTCTGATCGATAACTGCTAGAAAAAATCGTCTGGCAATGGAGTAGGAAAAACTTCGTTTTTTCTGATGTCTTCAACTGAATGAGAAGAGGTTATATTTATACTGAAAACTTGACTTGTTCTCAAAGAAAAATATATATCAAAGTCAGGAAAATCTGTTATAACTAAAACAGATTTCCTGTCTTTTTAACATACAAAAATATTCTGTGAATAACTTTTGTATCTATTCCAAAAATAGATATACATAATTTTCTGTAAAAAAACAAATCGAATTCACAGCAAAAAGATACCGAAATCTGCCCGCACCCAAGCCAGTTTTCGGAGTTGCATCGTGCACAAGCTCAGTAGCTTCAAACTCGTTTTTGGCCTAGAAATCTCACTTTCTGCACCTCCTGCGCGCGTAGGCGTGGGAGTAAAACCCACAAATGAATATTGTAGGGTAGAAACTAGGATTTCCTTATAAACATGTTTTCACTTCATGTTTCAAGCGATGTGGGACAAAATATTTTCCAAATATTGTGTTTCACGTGACTCACTTTGAGACACGATATCTCATTCATATTAACTCCATATTGGACATTCTTTAGCTCGTTGTGAAGCTCTCTTCGAGGAGAACGCAAAGCTACTAAGTACTATGAATATATATAACACATACATATATAAAATTATGTCCAAAGTATTGCAAAAACCATATTTTGTAAAACATTTTCCCACATTACATACCAGTCTCTCCCTTGTGGAATGGATCTATGAGTTTGATTACATAAATTAATTTCCAACATAGGTAATCAAACATTAACAATGAGTATGATTGTCATGATATGATTCCGATAGTTGGATACCAAACGCATCGTGAGTTCTTTAACAACTTTGATATTGATGAGGAACCAAAAAAACATTAACTCCTATACATTCAAACAAGTCATACTCATTATATTTGTATTAATAACCATGATAAGCTCGAACTAAATTTTTTATTTATTTTGAAAAATGAACAATTATTTTGAAACAACCCAAAATAAAATGGTAGACAATAATTTCAGAACGATATAATACTATTTATAACTGATTATATTATTGTAATTTTATCATACATAGTTCTAAGTAATTATTTCGTTGTATACTACGTAGTAGTATATAAATAGCACAAATGACACATATTAAACTAAATGGTCATTTTCAACCGCGCATTTTTTTCATGCATTTTAAGGCAACAAACTTATATTTTGATCAAATTTGAGTATTTCTGTTAATTATTTAAAAATCATTCGTTAAGTTTGTTGCATTTCAAAATCCATTGCCGCTACCATCATCACCAATCATCTTCGCCACTATCAAACCTCCCAACTTGATAACATGGTTGTTATCTAGCTTAGATAGCTTTGAAAAGTTAGTCGGTGTAACCTAATTGCTACATTTACTAATTTGGCATTGTCCCCCTTAAGATGGCATATGTCACGTGGCAGTCGGTCTTTAATTGACCATCCAAACGGGTAAGCCCCAAGACCCGAACCACTATGAGAAGCCCACGAAGGGAGTTTTCTAGAACTCAAGGCTTCACACTAGAAAGAAGATTCGTGTTTTTGTCTCTTGTAAGACACAAAATAATTTCAACAAATTTCAAGTTTATCTACCACATTTACCTCTAATAGAAGCCTAGTTATACGATCTATACAATGCTAGAAACACCACATCAGCAAACTCGAAATCAGCAATACTGGAAATCTGCATGAACATTGCTAATGGCTTTAAGATGGTAGTTGTTGATGGTTTGTTAGTCGTTCATGAACATTGGGTTGCAGCTTACTTTTAGTGGGTTGTACAAAACACCCATAAGAATAGAAAAAAGTTAGGTTAAGAACAGAGACACAATCCATATATCGCTATCCCATACCAGATTGTATGTGTCAACAACATTAGCTGGTTCTTTTTCACTTTTGTAGAGTTAGAGTGACTATAGTGTTCTAAAATCTAAACTGTTATGGTCTTATTCACTGCAATCATGCGTATAAATAAAATCTATATTTTTGGTATTTTGGTATTGTTTTCCATCTGCTGATTATGCATTTGTGTTTCGGTTAATGGTTATTCAAATAGTACTCGATTATATTTGCATGTGTTAATCACTGTAATGTGTTGCAATTTATTTAATAATTTGTTTGTTTAACTGTGAATTCAGATTCAAGAGAATAACTGTATATTATGTTTGTGGTTCCAAAACTTAGTTTAAGTTGTTCATTTTTGTTAAATGTCACTGTGTTTATTCATTACTTTTCAGGAAATGCAACTAGTGGGTGCAGATTGGTTGCAGCCAAATCCTGGACCAATTTTTGGTTCATGGGTTGTGGACTGTTACTGTAACACCCCATTTTGGAAATAGAAATATCACAGTAATTATGGCGTGTCATCGAAGCATACAAGGTAAACTGTCTAAACATTACTTGACCATAAAAAGGAAAATACCCGAATCAAACATCGGTAGTCCAAAAGTAAAGCTCATCACACACAAACATAGTATTGTAAAGGAAAGGACTAAACAATGTCCAAAGCATAAGTATCAAAAGAAAGGAAATGCATAATGTAAAGAAGGCTAGACAGCTTCCAGTCCATATGCACGTACTCTTAGTGTCTACGAGCGTCCCTAAGTACCTGCCGTTTTGGGAACATAGAAAGGAAAACGGCTGAGCAAATACGCTCAGTGCACGGATGTACAATAAAGCATGAATAGGATAAGCATATAACATAATAACAGCAAAAGAAAACTAAGTCCCGAGTAACCTGGTTAAGTCTTAATAAAACTGGTTTATAGTTTGAAAGTCTTATGTTTATCTTATAAAAACTGTTTGTCATATTTTACCATTAGCCAATATAGGTCATGAAAATCCACCGTGCATGAATAATTGGAGGGGTGACCTCATCATGCAAATTAGAGGGGCTGCCTCTAATTTAATATACTGGTTTATGGGTAGGAGGGATCAGCTCCTTGTGAAGGATGCAAGGCACACACCACATTCACCATGTAATCCTGAATAAAAACATGTAACTAGGATGCACCCATACGCCCCACATGATAAATATAAATAAATGGCCAAAAGCTGAAGGAACGCCACGAGCAATCACTCCGCCGTGGTGAAGTCATAACATCAGTGCCTCTAATGTTATGGTTATGGTACCTCCATAACTAAGTGAAACTGGTCATGCATGTATATGGCTATAGGTAATCTTAATTAAACATAAGCAATCAAACTCATAACTTATACTACGGGAAAACAGTTGGCTGCATACGGGGAATCCTAATAAGGAAAGAATGTCCATACTAAAAGGACGGGAATCCGTACCTTATGTCCAGTGAACGAGAAAGACGAACTGCGAGAATCCTACTTCCGAATCACTAGTGCTACATAAATACGTACATGAATAAGTATCTGCTTACTAAATACATAGCTGGTTTTATGTCATGTCTTAGCTTATTATATGTGTTCTTACTATGTTTTACTGTTTAAAGCCTTAAACTGTATTAAATCTTATATTCTGTTTAATCTGATTAAGTATTTCTGGTATTTCATGTGTTATTATACTTACTGTGTAATAATAAGTAACTTTCCAAAAATAGCAGGTTTCCTAAAATAGAAAGTTTCCAAAAATAGAAAGTTTCCAAAAATAGAAAGTTTCCAAAAATAGAAAGTTTCCAAAAATAGAAAGTTACCAAAAATAGAAAGTTTTCAAAAATATAAAGTTTCCAAAAATAGAAAGTTTCCAAAAATAGATTTACTGCTTAAAATAGATAAGTTTCTAAAAATAGAAAGTTTCCATAAATAGATTAGCTGCCTTAATTAAATAAGTTTTCATAAATAGATTAGCTGCCTTAAATAAATAAGTTTCTAAAAATAGCTAGTTTCCATAAATAGATTAGCTGCCTTATTTAATTAAGTTTCTAAAAATAGAAAGTTTCCATAATTAGAAATAAGCTAAGTATATAAGCCTAAGTGTTTTTCATGATTATTTTCTAAGTCATATGGTATATTGTATAGTTTAATAATTATTTCATGTAATTTAATTAAACTATAGGTTATAATATTTAATTAAAGTATAAAATGTTTTTAATTAAATAAGTTAAATACTTAGGTTAAAATATGTATTATTATATATTAATAATATAACCTAAGTCATGTTAATTAATTAATTATATCTATGGTTTTAAAATAATTAATTAATTATAAGTCTTAAAATATAAATACTTAGGTTAAAATAATTTCATGATCATTAATAATTAAATACCATAAGTCATGTTATTAAATTAATCACATCTTTTATTAATTTAATTTTTAACATAAGTTCATAACATAAAAAAAAACTAACATAAACCATGAACCGGATCTAAGCTAGAAAACATGAACCGGACATGAACCGACACCGTGCCCCGAACCAACTCGGGGTACCCCTTGCTGCCGTGGGACCCACACGCACCAACCAAGACCATATGGTCTTGGTGGTGGTCGGCTTGGCAAACCGAAACCCCCTTAGGGTCGGTTGCAGCCTGCGGCCAAAACAAAACACCCCTTAAAACGACCCTTTGATTTAATTAATCACCAAAACATGTTAGATCTATGATTAATTAATATGTTTTTATAAAAACATCACATGTTCATAATTAATAATAAGATTAAATTAAAAGAAAATGTTTAAAAAGGTTTTACCGAATTCGTGGATCAAGAGAACGAAGAACAAACACGAACAATCAACAAATCTTCAAGATCAAAGATCAAAGAATCACCTTGTATGGTGATTTATAGGTGGCGGCACAAAGAGGAGGAGAAAGAGGGTTTTTAGGTTTTTCTTAAAAATCTTCTGTAACTTAATTTGTGTAGTGAAAAATAAACATAACCCCCTTTAGTAAAATTTGACAATGGGCTTGGCCCATTGTCCTTGTTTGGCCGCGGGTAGGGACCCCCACATGGGGTTTCCGTACCTTTTTTCGTGTCTCGTTATTTAGCTACTCATTTATGTTTATTTATGTTCGTGTTTAAATTGTTCTCGTTACGTAAATACCGTGATCTAATATATTTAATTACGCTCGTAATAAATATATATACGTAATTAATAATAGTTCGTGTTTTAATTACGTTCATGATTTCATGATCGCATGTTCGTGATTAATTATTTTTAAATAATTATTACGTGATCGTGCATATAAATACTTATCGTGTTCTAACACGTACGTAATACGTAAACTCCTAACACGTAATCGTAAGCATGCTATATTAGGAAAGTTTTAACTAGTACGTACGATCCTAAGGGTACTATGCATGGTAAAAGCATGCGGGTTTTACAACTCTTCCCCCCTAAAAAGAATAATTCGTCCCCGAATTATAGATAAAGTAAACTGGAAAAGAAGAACATACCCGAATTCAAAATATGAAATGAGGGTAAGAAGCCTGGATAGACTCCTCCGTTTCCCAAGTGGCTTCCCGCTCGGTATGATCCCTCCATAGAATTTTGACGAATGTAATCGTCTTCTTTCTCATGACCCGTTCTTGTCTGTCAAGAACTCGTTCGGGTTCTTCTATAAAAGTGAGATCTTCACGTATCTGTTCCAGTGGATACTGAACCATGTGAAGGGGATGATATTGGTACCCTCTGAGTAAGGACACATGAAACACATTGTGCACATGCGAAAGCTGCGGAGGTAACGCCAATCGGTAAGATACTTCACTGACTCGTTCAATGATATCAAACGGTCCGATGAAACGAGGACTGAGCTTCCCTTTAATCCCGAAGCGTCTAACACCACGTGCCGGCGAAACCTTAAGGAAGACGTGATCTCCTACGTTAAAGTGTAAATCCCTACGATGCTTATCGGCGTAACTCTTCTAACGTGACCGTGCCTCCTGAATCTTCTGCTTAGCTACTGCGATCTTCTCATTTGTCATCTCTATGATTTCCGGTCCTTCGAGTGTTCGCTCGCCAACCTGATCCCAGGAGATTGGGGCGCGACACTTTCTGCCATACAACATCTCAAATGGAGCACATTTGATGCTTGCGTGCCAGCTGTTGTTGTATGCAAACTCCACCAAACAGATGTATTCGTCCCAATCACCCGTCCATTCCAACGCACATGACCTCAACATATCTTCCAATGTCTGAATGGTTCGCTCCGACTGTCCGTCCGTTTGAGGATGAAAAGCCGTGCTCAACTTAAGTTGTGTACCCCAAGCTTTCTGCAGACTTTTCCAAAAGCGTGAAATGAGTCGAGGATCTCTGTCTCAGACAATGCTGGATGGTGAACCATGGAGTCTCATGATCTCTCGTCTATACGTATCTGCGAGTTTACTTACCGGATCTTCCTTGCGGATCAGTAAGAAATGAGCTGATTTGGTAAGTCGATCAACGATAACCCAAATTGCATCGTGCTTCCTTTTAGTAGGCGAAAGACCGGTAACAAAATCCATGGTGATCTTGTCCCACTTCCACTCTGGAATATCTAACGGTTGAAGGAGACCGCCAGATCGCTGATTCTCGATCTTAACCTGCTGGCAGGTAAGACATTTGGAGACGTAAGTGGCCACATCCTGTTTCATACCACTCCACCAAAAGTACTGCTTGATGTCATGGTACATTTTAGTCGAACCAGGATGTATCGAGAATGGGGAGCTATGAGCTTCAGCTAACAAAGCTTCCCGAAGTTCTTGGTCATCAGGAACACAAAGTCTAGTGCCCTGCCATACGATACCATCTGCATCTACTCTGAATTCTGTCTTCTTCTCCAAATTTTGTACTATCGCCCAGATTTCTCTGTCATCCTTCTGAGCTTCCTTGATCTTAGATAGCAACTCGGGTTCTACTATAGGATTAGCCCAGTAACCGTGCTGTCCACGTACCATGTACTCGATGTCTAGTCGCTCCAAGTCTCTGATGATTCCCTCTTCGATTATAATGCCGTTGATCATTCCGGACTTCCTGCTAAGAGCATCTGCTACTAAATTTGCCTTTCCGGGATGATACTGTAGATTAATGTCATAATCCTTCAACAGCTCTAACCATCTCCTCTGCCTCATGTTCAATTCACGCTGAGTGAAGATATACTTCAAGCTCTTGTGGTCCGTGAAAATGTCACATGATTCTCCGTATTAGTAGTGTCTCCATATCTTCAATGCAAACACGACTGCAGCAAGTTCCAGATCGTGTGTGGGGTAATTTTCTTCATAAGGCTTAAGCTGCCGTGAAGCGTACGCGATCACTTTCCCATGTTGCATGAGAACACAGCCAAGTCCCTTCCCCGATGCATCGCTGTAGATTTGAAATCCACCCGTACCAGATGGTAGAGTAAGAATAGGTGCAGATACTAGCTTCTGCTTCAGGTCTTCAAAGCTCTTCTCTCGATCTTCAGTCCAGACGAATTTCTCCCCTTTCCGCATCAGTTTGGTCAGTGGTAGTGCTAGGCGGGAAAAGTTCTCCACGAACCTACGGTAATAGCCAGCCAAGCCTAAGAAACTGCGGACTTCTGTCGCTGATGTCGGCCTTGGCCACTTAGTAATGGCCTCAACCTTCGCTAGATCCATAGTGATTCCTTCTGCTGATACAATGTGACCTAAGAATGCCACCTTGTCTAACCAGAACTCACACTTGGAGAATTTAGCATACAGCTGCTTCTGGCGAAGAATCTGTAGTACTGCACGAAGATGGTCTTCGTGTTCCTCCTTGGACTTTGAGAAAATCAGGATGTCATCGATGAAAACAATGACGAATTTGTCCAGAAATTCATGTAAGATTCTGTTCATCAAATCCATGAACACTGTTGGAGCATTTGTTAGGCCAAATGGCATAACTACAAACTCGTAGTGACCATAACGAGTACGAAAGGCAGTCTTAGCTATATCCTGCTCCTTGACCCATAGCTGATGATAGCCTGACCTAAGATCAATCTTGGAGAAGTGTTTGGCCCCTTGGAGTTGGTCAAACAGATCGTCAATGCATGGCAGTGGATACCTATTCCGAATGGTAATCTTGTTGAGCTCGCGATAGTCTATGCAAAGACGCATACTGCCGTCCTTCTTCTTAACAAAAAAACCGGTGCGCCCCATGGAGATGCGCTCGGTCAAATGAAACCTTGTTCAAGAAGTTCTTGCAGTTGATCCTTCAGCTCCTTCAGTTCTATGGGAGCCATGCGATAAGGAGCCTTGGAGATTGGTTCAGCTCCTGGAACCAGTTCGATACTGAATTCCACTTCACGTGCAGGTGGTATGCCCGGAAGTTCTGCTGGAAACACGTCTTGGAATTTCGACACTATTGGTTGATCCTGAATCGATGGAGATTCAGCATCCATGTCATGAACCGTAGCTAGATAACCCTCGCAGCCATGTGACAGTAGTGCACGCGCTTGCAGGGTGGATATGACTTGTACAGACCGTCCGGGTATGAACCCGTTATGAATGTACTCTGGTGCATTGACATCACCGAAGATAACTCGATATGAATGGCAGTCTATGGTAGCATGATACTTGGATAGCCCATCCATGCCCAAAATCATGTCGAAATCATTCATGTCCAGCGGAAGTGGGTCGACAGGTCGAACCTTATCATCAAATTCTAGAGGAAGACTCTTGTATACATGGGTGATTAATACAGAGTCCCTCAAAGGCGTGGAAATAGTAAGCCTATTTTCTAGTGGCAAGGGAGGCATCCTAATGTTCTTAGCATAAGCAGTAGAAATAACCGAGTGAGTAGCACCCGTATCGAAAAGAACACATGCAGCGCGACCATACATATACAAGATTCCAGTGATGGTACCTGTAGACTTGTTAGCCTGGTCCCGAGATGTCGTGTAGACACGCCCGGCAGTAGGAGGCGGCTTGGTATCAGCATGTCCTGATGTACCCTCCATCTCGCCCTTACGGCAATCCTTCATAATATGGCCAGGAAGACCACACTTGAAGCACGCATCAGTATTTCGGCGACATGGTCCTGGATGCCTACGGTGGCAAGTAGAGCAAAGAGGATGAGTGTATCCTCCAGCAGGTGCTCTGGCTGGCTGAGGACCTGATAAAACATTTTCATAAGACATGGTAATTGGGTACAAAGGACAAAGCGGATAATCGTAAGATTGAATACCAGTGATAGCTGGACGGCTAGGCTGCGAACCTCTCTGGTTCTGGTCCCTACCGTTTCCATGGTTCCTGGTAGAAGTTTGCTAAAGTGTCAAAATATGAGTTATAACATAAAACATAAGGAATTTTGTAAGTATCAGGACCTGTTGTTGTTGGAGTGCCCGACGTTGTTACGGTAATTGTCATTACCGCCACGCCTATCCGTAGCAGAACGGTCGTTAGTCTGACCGTTTCCCTTGGGCTGATGAGGCTGCTGCTGAGTAGCCGGCTGAGACCGGTCCCCAGTTTTCTGCCTGGAAGATACATTTAAGAGATGAATAGTTGACATATGGAAAAATTATACGGACTGGTCATCGCTTGATTACGAATGTTTACCTCTTGTCGGGTCTTTCAGCTTCCCCGAACTCATCCCTCTCCTGCAGCATCTCCAGTTTTCGTGCTGCATCGGCCACATGTGCTACAGTGTTGAACGTAGCACACACCAGATTGTTTGCGACCGATGTGCGAAGAGCCCATCTGAAGTGATGTGCCTGCTCTTCAGGAGTACCTGCTGCCGCACCAAGGAAACCAGCCAAGCGAAGAAAGCGCTGCATAAACTCATTGCTCTTCTCCCCAGCTCTCTGTCGGATCCCATGGTACTCTCTCTTGAGCTTGTCCTGCTCAGCCTTGGGAAAGAACTGCTCCATCACCCTGTCCTTGAACTGAGCCCAAGTCAAACCAGCAACCCACTCATCACCACCTTCAGATTGCATCAATGCTAACCACCAGTTGAGTACATCGCCTTCGAACCGATAGCATGCCAACCTCGCCTTGTATGCGGGGTCACAGCCCATAGCGTTGAAAATCTTCTCGATGTGAGCCAACCAGCTTTCAGCATCGCTGGGGCTATCTGTCTTCTCAAAATCTCGAGGGCGGAGCTTGTTGAATCTCTCCAGCCATACTGCTAATGTCACTGGAGGAGGAGGAGGAGGTGGCTGATTGTGCTGCTGATTGTTGGCCGCTTGAACTTCAGCCCGGATGTCATTCCTCAGTTGAGGAAGCAAGGCTTGTATGGCAGCCTGAATTGCAGCATTGAGATGCTCTTGTTCGCGTGTGAGAACCATCTGACAGTATAACATAAAACATATGATTAAACAGATCAACATAAAATATAAAAATATATACATGAAAAAAAAATTATACTAAAATTTCACGAGAAAAATTTTATGCAAGAAAATTTTGTGTATGAATGCATGATGCAGTTATATGAAAACTTTTGTATGCTCGAGAGTGAACGCCTCTGGTCAGTTCACCCAAAACAAAGACATTGCGAGGGGACACCTATGGGTCGGTCCCAAATCTAAAATTTTCGATAAAACACATGCGACTAAATAGGGCCAGTCCTGTACCAACCATTACATAGTCAAAAACCCTGCAACAATGACATGTATATGTATGCTTAAAAATGATGAATGCATGAAAACAACTGTCAGTTCTAGGAAGACCGTAGTAACTACCCACTAATCACAGGTCATATTTGAGAGCCTACATGTCGAAGCCTTGGCTCTAATACCATAATTGTAACACCCCATTTTGGAAATGGAAATATCACAGTAATTATGGCGTGTCATCAAAGCATACAAGGTAAAATGTCTAAACATTACTTGACCATAAAAAGGAAAATACCGGAATCAAACATCGGTAGTCCAAAAGTAAAGCTCATCACACACAAACATAGTATAGTAAAGGAAAGGACTAAACAATTTCCAAGCATAAGTATCAAAAGAAAGGAAATGCATAATGTAAAGAAGGCTAGACAGCTTCCAGTCCATATGCACGTACTCTTAGTGTCTACGAGCGTCCCTGAGTACCTGCCGTTTTGGGAACATAGAAAGGAAAACGGCTGAGCAAATACGCTCAGTGCACGGATGTACAATAAATCATGAATAGGATAAGCATATAACATAATAACAGCGGAAGAAAACTAAGTACCGAGTAACCTGGTTAAGTCTTAATAAAACTGGTTTATAGTTTGAAAGTCTTATGTTTATCTTATAAAAACTGTTTGTCATATTTTACCATTAGCCAATATAGGTCATGAAAATCTACCGTGCATGAATAATTGGAGGGTGGCCTCATCATGCAAATTAGAGGGGTTGCCTTTAATTTAATATACTGGTTTATGGGTAGGAGGGATCAGCTCCTTGTGAAGGATGCAAGGCACACACCACATTCACCATGTAATCCTAAATAAAAACATGTAACTAGGATGCACCCATACGCCCCACATGATAAATATAAATAAATGGCCAAAAGCTGAAGGGACGCCACGAGCAATCACTCCGCCATGGTGAAGTCATAACATCAGTGCCTCTAATGTTATGGTTATGGTACCTCCATAACTAGGTGAAATTGGTCATGCATGTATATGGCTATAGGTAATCTTAATTAAACATAAGCAATCAAACTCATAACTTATACTACGGGAAAACAGTTGGCTGCATACGGGGAATCCTAATAAGTAAAGAATGTCCATACTGAAAGGACGGGAATCCGTACCTTATGTCCAGTGAACGAGAAAGACGAACTGCGAGAATCCTACTTCCGAATCACTAGTGCTACATAAATACGTACATGAATAAGTATCTGCTTACTAAATACATAGCTGGTTTTATGTCATGTCTTAGCTTATTTTATGTGTTCTTACTATGTTTTACTGTTTAAAGCCTTAAACTGTATTAAATCTTATATTCTGTTTAATTTGATTAAGTATTTCTGGTATTTCATGTGTTATTATACTTACTGTGTAATAATAAGTAACTTTCCAAAAATAGCAGGTTTCCTAAAATAGAAAGTTTCCAAAAAAAGAAAGTTTCCAAAAATAGAAAGTTTCCAAAAATAGAAAGTTACCAAAAATAGAAAGTTTCCAAAAATAGAAAGTTTCCAAAAGTAGAAAGTTTCCAAAAATAGATTTACTGCTTAAAATAGATAAGTTTCTAAAAATAGAAAGTTTCCATAACTAGATTAGCTGCCTTAATTAAATAAGTTTCCATAAATAGATTAGCTGCCTTAAATAAATAAGTATCTAAAAATAGCTGGTTTCCATAAATAGATTAGCTGCCTTATTTAATTAAGTTTCTAAAAATAGAAAGTTTCCATAATTAGAAATAAGCTGGTTAAATAAGCTAAGTATATAAGCCTAAGTGTTTTTCATGATTATTTTCTAAGTCATATGGTATATTGTATAGTTTAATAATTATTTCATGTAATTTAATTAAACTATAGGTTATAATATTTAATTAAAGTATAACATGTTTTTAATTATATAAGTTAAATACTTAGGTCAAAATATGTATTATTATATATTAATAATATAACCTAAGTCATGTTAATTAATTATTTATATCCATGGTTTTAAAATAATTAATTAATTATAAGTCTTAAAATATAAATACTTAGGTTAAAATAATTTCATGATCATTAATAATTAAATAACCTAAGTCATGTTATTAAATTAATCACATCTTTTATTAATTTAATTTTTAACATAAGTTCATAACATAAAAAAAACTAACATAAACCATGAACCGGATCTAAGCTAGAAAACATGAACCGGACATGAACTGACATCGTACCCCGAACCAACTCGGGGTACCCCTTGCTGCCGTGGGACCCGCACGCACCAACCAAGACCATATAGTCTTGGTGGTGGTTGGCTTGGCAAACCGAAACCCCCTTGGGGTCGGTTGCAGCCTGCGGCCAAAACAAAACACCCCTTAAAACGACCCTTTGATTTAATTAATCACCAAAACATGTTAGATCTATGATTAATTAATATGTTTTTATAAAAACATCACATGTTCATAATTAATAATAAGATTAAATTAAAAGAAAAGGTTTAAAAAGGTTTTACCGAATTCGTGGATCAAGAGAACGAAGAACAAACACGAACAATCAACAAATCTTCTAGATCAAAGATCAAAGAATCACCTTGTATGGTGATTTATAGGTGGCGACACAAAGAGGAGGAGAAAGAGGGTTTTTAGGTTTTTGTTAAAAATCTTCGGTAACTTAATTTGTGTAGTGAAAAATAAACATAACCCCCTTTAGTAAAATTTGACAATGGGCTTGGCCCATTGTCCTTGTTTGGCCGCGGGTAGGGACCCCCACATGGGGTTTCCGTACCTTTTTTCGTGTCTCGTTATTTAGTTACTCGTTTGTGTTTATTTATGTTCGTGTTTTAATTGTTCTCGTTACGTAAATACCGTGATCTAATATATTTAATTACGCTCGTAATAAATATATATACGTAATTAATAATAGTTCATGTTTTAATTACGTTCATGATTTCATGATCGCATGTTCGTGATTAATTATTGTTAAATAATTATTACGTGATCGTGCATATAAAATACTTATCGTGTTCTAACACGTACGTAATACGTAAACTCCTAACACGTAATCGTAATCATGCTATATTAGGAAAGTTTTAACTAGTACGTGCGATCCTGAGGGTACTATGCATGGTAAAAGCATGCGGGTTTTACAGTTACTTGTATTTTTTTTACTAGAAATTGATTGAACCGAATTCTGTGAAGTATTTTGCTGCACGGGTTTTGTGGTGTACCAGCAAACGACACAAGTCATTTGTTGCCACTATGATACTAATTAAGGATTCACAACGACCCATGTGTCTTGGACCGGCAGTGCTTCGCTTTGAAGTAGGAAACGGAAGGTCAGACAAATCATGTCCCAATTCAATGTTCTTATAGTAATAGTATAGTTTCATCCATTTCTTCTGTGATTCAGTTTCCACGAGTTTGTGAGTTATTGTTTGATTTGGCTTTCTGAACTTTAGTTAATTTGGTGAATTCTTCTGCAGTGTTTATAGTCTTGGTTAAACTGACATTCAAAATAAACCAATTGTATTCTTAATGAAATAGATTAGTTCAAGTTTAACAATATAGTTTATGTTGTCTCGTAAGTTAAAACACTTAAGAACTTTTATCCCTCGACTCGGACTAGCAAGTAAACCTTGATTAAGTATGACCCCATAAACATCTTGTGGTGGACCAATATATTGTTATGGTATTGCCAATCGGTAAGAGCCAGATCCTAGACCATGCTTGGTACACTTGTTATGGCAAACTGTTCTTATCCTTCCACGTTACTTGAAGACGTTGGGTTCCGCTCTAGACTAACCATAAATCGAAGAACCTGAGAACCGAACCATAAAACTCCGAGATGAGACAATAACCTGTATGGGCCCCCAACTGCCTAACCCTTTGCTCTTTTATGTTGGACTTCCTTTTGAGCAAAAACTCAATTTGGGCTTGGCACATTTTTTGCAGCTTCGGCCTTGCAGGCTTTATCCATAACAAATTAATTTAAAACTTCTTTAATATTTATAATAATAACCACAAGTGAGGGTAATATAATTGTTGGAAATACGTTTTACGTATATAGAAAGTCTCGGTCACTCCAACAAGATAGTTATAGGCTCGTAGTAGTGTTTTAGTAGCATTTATTAAATAACCCGAACCATGAGCATGTTCATGGGCCGGAGGCCCAAGTCCATTAAGGACTTGGGTATATAAGCCTCTTTCCACCATGGAAAGAGGTGTTGGTTGTTTCATTTCTCACATTTATAACAAATAGTTTCTTTCACTTCTCTCTCTAAGTTTCTCTCTCTAGAAAACATCAACCCTCTTGAATCATAAAGATTATCATTGTTCTACAATTGGTATCAAGAGCATGGGATGAAACATAGGTTGGTTTTTGTGTTGTGTATGCTTTCTTAAGCATTTCGTAGCTTTTGAGTGTTTCTTTGCCGAAACATCAAATTTTATTTCGTGTTTGTTTGTGATTTCAAGTCGTACACCTTCTTCAATAGTGTTGTAGTGATTTTGGTATCTTGGTTTTGGTTAAAAACACAAACTTTCTTGGATCAAACGTTCAAAAATTCTTGGTTTTTCATCATTCCGAAATTCTAGCAAAGGTCTCCATCAGAAAGTACAAGTGTTTCAGGTTTGATCGCAATAACCAGTTGGTTCTACTTTGCGATCACAGGATTACGATACCTTATTCCGATCTAGACATTCCGATCGTACATTGTGATCTGGGATTCCGACGGGTTTAAGGGATCTTTGAGTCGTTACTCTGCCAAATTTGTTTCAGCCATATTCCGATCTGAGCATTCCGACGGTACATTGCGATCTAAGCATTCCGACAGGTTTACATTGTGATCTAAGCATTCAGATAGTGTGACATTCCGATCTAGACATTCCGATACCAGCAACATTCTGACAGGTGTACATTGCAATCTAAGCATTCAGATAGTGTGACATTCCGATCTAGACATTCCGATACAAGCAACATTCCGATCTAGATTGCACATTCCGATAGAACTTGTTTTTGGATACTTAGCGGATTTTTCTATCTTGCATTAAATTTGGTAAGTAAATTTTAAAAGCAAACACAACAAAAAGATAACAACATCTTTCATTTAACAACACAAAAACACATAACCTTATTTCATTGTTCGATCATTTTTGATAATCTTTTTTCAAGGGATCAATAAATGAATTCACATTCATATATGCCAACAATGACTTCGCTTACCGATATCTCAATCATTTCGGGTACCGATACTCGCCCACCTTTGCTCATCAAAGATTTATTTGAAGCATGTCAAGGTCGCATGAGAATGTACATCATGGGCAAACCCAGTGGTCGACTTATGCTTCAATCAATTGAAAAAGGTCCATTAGATTGGGGAGAGGTTACAGTCAACAATGTGACAAGGGCAAGGGAGTATCATGAGTTAACCGATGCTAACAAAATCATTGCAGATGTAGATGAAAGGGCTTTTCAGACAATTCTTCAAGCCCTTCCACCCGATATCTTTAGAATGGTAAGTGAACATAAAGTGGCAAAGGATCTTTGGGATCGACTAGCTGTTTTGTTACTAGGGACATCTCTAACTAAGCAAGAACGAGAGTGTCAGTTGTATGACTTGTTTGATAGGTTTACATACATTCCAGGGGAGACTCTTCACGATTACTACTGGTATTTCACCACTTTGATGAATGACATGAACGTGTATAATCTTAGGATTGAACAGTTTCAACTAAACACAAAGTTCTTGAACACGTTACCCCAAGAATGGAGTCAATATGTCATCGATGTTAAGATGATTCGAGATTTGCACAAGTCCAATTTAGATCAACTCTATGCTTTCTTACAACAACACGAGAAGCATGTGATCCAAAAACGACTCTCTCATGGATCTTATCAAGAACCATTGGCATTAATGGCAAACCATCCTACACTGTCATACCACAACTCTCAGCATGCTTTGGGACACCAATCTTCATATCAACCATTGTATCAAACACCAAGCTTCCCACAGTACTCGATCTTGCCACAACCACCTACATCTTATCACCAACAATTCAAGCAACCAGCAACATCATCACCAGTAGATTCACATCCGTTGCCTTATGCTTCACACCAGTACTCACCTTATCAACCTACAACAAACCCTGTTGTTACCTATCAACTTGAGGCTCCTCAACCCTATTACTCACAACAAGTTAGTGCTCCATCAAATCAACTTATAGCTCAATCAGCACCAGCATTCTACTATGATGATGAGATCCTTGTCCCTGAGTTTAGACAAGGGGACAGTCCTACTGATATACTTGCTTAAATGTCTGCTTATCTCACTCAAACATTAAACAAACGAGGTTACAGAGGTCCAGCAACAACTAACAATCATTTAAGGAACTCTTCTAACTCTCGACAACAGGCTACAATTCAGGATGGCAGAGTCATGGTGCAACCACTTCAGGGGAGACCCAATTCATCTACTTCTGGTGCACGTTCATCTAACACTGCTGCTACAAGAGGTAATAGCACTGGTAAAATGAAGGTGATTATATGCTACAACTGCAAAGGGGAAGGGCACATGGCCCGAGAGTGCAAGTAGCCTTAGCGGAAAAGGGACGGCACATGGTTTCAGGAGAAGATCTACTTGGTGAATGCTCAAGCCCAAGGACGTGAGCTCGATGAAGAAGAGTTGGCATTTCTTACAGATCCGGGAGTAGCGGACACTGATCACAACAGCCATCACAAACAATGCCGCATATCAATGTGATGATTTGGATGCATACGACTCCGACTGTGATGATCTCAACACCGCCAAAGCAGCTCTCATGGAAAATCTTTCACTTTATGGAGCTAATACAATTTCTGAGGTACCAAATACTACTACAGATACTAGTATTGTACCTTATCAAGTTGAGCAAGTGTCTGAGTATTCGGAACAGCCTCCAGTGGTTAGTAACTCAATCGAGGAGACAAACAATGATAGCAATATCAATGCAATTCCCCAGACTTTGAGTGAACCACAACCAGGAGATATTACGACTTCAAATTCGTCTGCTCAACCTGATTTGGTTATGGTCTCGGCATCTTTGCTTAGCCAAATGAATAATGCAGTCCTTGAAACCCTCAATGTTAATCAGACTCTATCTGCCGAGCTTGCTTTGCATAAGGAAAAGGTTAAAACCTTGGAATTAACTTCTGTATCCACGACCCTAACCAATCCTGAATTTGATAGGTTTAGGCAAGTCCAAATGGATAATCTGCTAGAAATTGAGAGTTTAAGAGCAAATCTTTTGAAAGAACTCAAAGAAAAAGAGTCGGTCGTTAATAATTTTCAAAAACTTCAAACGGATTTCGAAATTCTCGAGTCTAAAAGAGTTGAAACGGAAATTAAGGCGTCTGAGAGAGTTAAAAAGACTGAAATTTTGCTTTTAAAACAATATGATGCTTCACATTTAGTACACTTGTTTCATTCTTCTTTTCAAGGTTCAATCTATCGCGTCTAATAGACCTACCACCTAACCCGGGGTATGCAAAGCAAGCATTTCACCACAACCCACGACTTTATGATGCAACCAAGTTAGGATTGGTATTAGATCCGATTGTGTTCTTGAATGAATCTGAGAGCATGACACCATATGACGAGAAGCGGTTAAAATTACTTCCTACATATCCTGAATATGACTATGCTCAAATGAATGCAACAAATGCTACAATAGATCTTAGAACTCGATCTAATATGAAAAAGAGAACTATCCAAACATCCACTTTAATGCCTACTAGAGAATGCCTTAGTATAATTCCTACACTCGTTAACTCGGACGAACCGAAGGAAATTCCTAAGAATCTTCCCCCGGTAAGTACGGTAAAGCTTAGCTTGGAAGAGATTGAGCGATACCTTACCGAGTTTGACAAGGTCATCCTGGAATGTACGACTTCAACGGCTCTAACCGCTGGAGAATGGGCTTTCGAACACATGAAAACGGTGTTTGAGAAAGAGATCGTTCCGTTTGTGAACCATATTAAAAATGGAGTATCTGATCTAGCGGGTAATCTAAGTTTTGAAATTGGTGAAGTTCAAAAAGTTTTCTATGAAATGGATGATGCTTATGAACAACATTTAATTGAAAAAGAAAAGATTTTATCCGAATATGACCGTTTCTTAGAACATATAGTGTCTCTCGAAGTGATGTAAGTTTTTACTCTTAAACACGCTCATGAGATTTCATCTACTCCTGTGAATATATGTGATGATGTGCATGATATGTCTGTGAATATTGTTGATCCTGTGATTAATGTAGATAATCATTCTTGTCATGAATCCAACGCTGAATTTTTAAAGCTTCAAGATTCTTATGACACACTTTCAAAACGTTTTAATGAGCTTCAACAACATTGTATATCTCTTGAAATTGAGAATCAATCTAAAAATGAAACTCTTTCAAAAAAAATTGATTGTGAAAACTCCGTTAAGACAAGTGACAAGATGATTCAGGTTGTTCAGGCTCTAGAGGAAGAAATTATGAGACTTAAGAGAGAATCAGTAGCAGAGAAATTGGAACTAGAGGCTGTAGAGATTAAGAATCATGCCCTAGAAGATAGAATTAATTCTATGATAGGAGAGCTTGTTAAAGTAAAGCAGGGTTTCTCAGATAATTATGGTTCATTAGAAGAACGCTTCGCTTTTAACGCGGCAGAGCAAAAGTCACTTGTTGACCAATTGAACCGTAAGTGCGAGGAGGTCTCTGACTTAAATATTCAACTCATTGACAAAAACATGGTTTTGGCTGAATTAAAGGAGACACTTCAACTCAAAGGACAAGAAGTTGTTGAGAATCCAGCCACCATCTCTGCCTCGACCTCTAGTGCTCCCAAACCCAACCCACGTGTGCTATATCGGGATCCAAAATTTAAGAATAGTCCAACTAAGTTTGCCACATACATGAAAAATGCCTTAGAACATGCTGATCTTGCTAGAGAGATAGTTGATGAAATGCGTGAATTAGATCCCACAAGTCATCTTCTATATGAGCTTTTCTTATATGTGGATCGCGTTCAGGATTATTTAGCAAACTTAGAGTACATTGGGCAACCGATATCTGTACCCCCGAAACAGCAAACCCTCACCATTTCCATTACTCCATTCAATAAGAATCCAGGATCTAAGCCTATTTTAAATACACCCATCAAGGCTACATCAAAATCTGTCACTAATGTTCCCATGGCTTCTACAAGAGTAATTATGTCTACTAAGGCTAAAGGATCTCAAGACAAGAAAGATAGGATCAAGCCTTCCACTAGTAGGACTGCCAAGAAGAAAGTAGAAGTTCACCCTAGGAATGTTATTTCAGTTTCAAATAAAAAGAATCATGTATCTAAGACAAAAGGATCTGCTTCTGTGCAGAAGCCTAAGAAAAATGTGAATTCGAATTTGCGATGTTGGAATTGTAATGAATACATGTTTTCTCAGCGTCATAATTTATGCCTTGTTGATCACGTGAATGAAATGTATGCTATTAGGAACAACCTTGAATGGATTCCAACGGGGAATAAATTCACCCAAGTTGGTTGGCAATGGAAACCCACTGGTAGGACCTTTACTGCTAATGGAACTAAGTGCCCTTTAACTAGGATCACATCCACGGAAGTTAGGTCTCGGCGTCCTTTAAATAGGAACACTAGCACTAAGAAATGGAAAAGCGCCCTTTAACTAGGTCTGCCCCCACTATTGTGCCTACCAGTGAAGAAGTACCTCAGAATCTTAGACAACTAGAATCTAAGCCGGCATTTAGGAAGCAAGTTTGGAAGCCTAAGAATTCTTCGGTTAGAAAATCTAAGATAATTATATCTGTACCTGCTAACATAGAGGAACTACTAGATTTCGATACATCGTCCTTGTCCGGTGATATTTTCAGGTCGTCCAAATCATCCTCTGGTACTTGGACTCTGGATGCTCAAAGCATATGACCGGAGATCGCTCAATGCTCAGAAATTTCGTCAGCAAGTTTCTAGGAACAGTTAAATTTGGCAACGACCATATTGCAAAGATCATGGGTTATGGTGAATACCAAATTGGGAATGTTACGATTTCAAGGGTTTATTATGTGGAGGGAATTGGTCACAATCTATTTTCAGTGGGACAATTTTGCGATTCAAACCTTGAAGTGGCCTTTCAACAACACACTTGCTTTATTCGCGATCTTGCAGGAAATGATTTGTTAAAGGGTTCTCGAGGGGATAATCTCTACACACTGTCCATTCAAAACATGATGGTCGCCTCTCCTGTATGCCTTCTTTCCAAAGCATCTAAGACCACGTCATGGTTGTGGCATCGTCGGTTATCTCATCTCAACTTTGATGCTATAAACCATTTGGCTAAAAACGAACTTGTTCGTGGTCTTCCAAAACTTAAGTTCGACAAGGATCATTTATGTTCCGCGTGTTCTTTGGGAAAAAGCACCAAGAAATCATACAAACCTAAAGCAGAAGACACCAACCAAGAACCACTGTATCTTTTGCATATGGATCTTTGTGGGCCAATGCGTACGGCTAGTGTGAGTGGTAGAAAATACATCCTCGTCATGGTGGATGATTTCTCAAGGTTTACATGGGTAAAGTTTTTAGCATCCAAGGATCAAGCACCAGAGTATATTATTACTTTCTTAAAGATGATCCAAGTACGTCTTAAGGCTACTGTTCGCCGCATTCGCACTGATAATGGAACTGAGTTCGTTAATCAGACTCTACGAGAATATTATGAAAAGGTAGGTATTTCACATGAAACTTCTGTTTCCCGCACTTCACAACAAAACGGTGTCGTGGAAAGACGTAACCGTACACTTATGGAAGCTGCTAGAACTATGTTGATTTATGTGAATGCTCCTTTATTCTTATGGGCTGAAGCAGTGGCAACCGCCTGTTATATCCAAAACCGCTCCATCATTCGTAAACGTCATGGTAAAACTCCATATGAGCTACTTCGTGGACATAAACCCGATATTTCATTTCTTCATGTGTTTGGTGCACTGTGTTATCCAAATACAAATAGTGAGAATTTGGGCAAATTTCAACCGAAGGCTGATATTGGAATTTTCATTGGTTACTCGCCTGCAAAGAAAGCTTACCGAATTTATAACCATCGTCTTGGAAAGATTGTAGAAACTTTGGATGCCGATTTTGATGACCTGACAGCGATGGCTTCTGAGCAACACAGCTCTGAACCCGCATTACATGAGATGGGAACCGGTACAATCAGTTCCAGATTAACTCCCAACAATCCTACTTCTCCATCATTTATACCACCTACAAGGTCCGAGTGGGATGAGCTATTTCAACCTATGTTTGATGAATTCTTTGATCCACCGAGTAATGATTCTCCAGCACCTGCAGCAGTAGCTCCGATTCTCGAAGTTGTTGCTCAAGATAATGGAAATCAGTCCGAGACATCTACTGTCACTCTTGAACCAGATGTTCCTTCCCCCACCAATTCTCAAACTACACCTGAATCATCACCCCCACTCGTTCCTAATGATGTTGAAGAGGATCCCTATGATCACGATTTGGAATATGCTCACTTACAAGAGCTTCCGTTCTTTGGTTCACAAATACCTGAAGACCCTAACAATGCGTCTACCTCAAAGGAAGCTCCTGCAATCGTTCACTCCCGACCACCACGGATTGAAAATCACAACACAAAATGGACAAAGGATCACCAAATCCGCAATATTATTGGTGACATCGATCGACCAGTCTTAACACGCCACCAACTCCAATAACATGCATTATATTGCTATTTTGATGCATTTCTTTCTGACATTAAACCTAAAAACTGGCAACAAGCCATGACCAAATCATCTAGGGTTGAAGCCATGCAAGAGGAACTTAATGAATTCCAACGTCTTGAAGTGTGGGAATTAGTTCCTCTACCCAGAAACGTTGAAATCCTTACATTGTTGTGGGTATATAAGGTTAAACTCGATGAGTTAGGTGGAGTGCTGAAGAACAAAGCTAGATTGGTTGCTAGATGTTACAAACAAGCTTTGGGTATTGAATTTGAAGAATCCTTTGCTCCTGTTGCACGATTAGAGGCAATTAGACTATTCCTTGCTTATGCTGCTCACATGAATATGATCGTCTGCCAAATGGATGTTAAGACGGCATTTCTCAATGGTGAATTAAGGGAAGATGTCTATGTAAGCCAGCCGAATGGATTCGTCAACTCGGAGTATCCTAATCACGTGTACAAGCTCAAGAAGGCCCTTTACGGGTTGAAACAAGCTCCACGCGCGTGGTACGATCTCTTATCGTCGTATCTCATCTCGAAAGGCTTCTCCAAAGGCAAAGTGGACCCAACTTTATTCATTCTCAAGGAGGACAAAGACATGATACTGGTACAAATTTATGTTGATGATATAATATTTGCTGCTACTAATCAACGATTGTCTGACCATTTTGAGAAAATTATGTCCACACGTTTTAAGATGTCGATGATGGGAAAATTTTCATTTTTCTTAGGGTTGCAAATTTCTCAGAATCCCAGAGGCATCTTCATTAATCAATCCAAATTTGCTCTTGAATCATTAAAGAAATATCATTTTGAAAACTGTGACCCCGTGGATACTCCAATGGTGGAGAGATCCAAGTTAGATGAAGATAAGGAAGGGATAGATGTCGATCCCAAACTTTACCGTGGAATGATCGACACCCTTCTCTATCTGACTGCTAGCAGGCCTGATTTTCAATTTTCTATATGCATGTGTGCCCGGTATCAGGCTCGGCCTACCGAAAAGCACTTACATGTTGTAAAAAGGATCTTTCGGTATCTTAAAGGAACACTTAATCGTGGTCTGTGGTATCCGAAGGATTCCTCTATTGCACTAATCTCATATGCAGATGCGCATTATGTTGGGTGTCAAGATACTAGACGTAGCACTTTTGGCAGTGTGAAACTTCTTGGAGATAGACTTATTAGTTGGGCATCTAAAAGGCAGAAAAGCGCTGCAATATCAAGTACAGAGGTTGAATACATTGCTATGTCCGGTTGTTATGCTCAAGTTCTTTGGATGAGATCACAATTAACTGACTACGGTCTTGGATTCAACAAAATCCCGATGTACTGTGATAACAAAAGTGCAATTGCTCTGTGCTGCAACTATGTTCAACATTCCAGGGTGAAGCACATTGACATACTCTACCACTTCATCAAAGAGCAAGTAGAAAATGGAGTGATCGAACTGTACTTCGTCAACACTGAGTATCAGCTGGCGGATATATTCACAAAGGCCTTAGATCGAGGACGTATCGAGTTTTTGATCGAAAAGCTAGGCATGAAATCATTCTCTCCAGCGACACTTAAGGAGTTGGCAGAAGAATCTGAAGAATAGTGGTGGTAAACTATTCTCGAGTATCCTTTGATCGTGATCTTGTATATTATCGTATATATATTTAAACCACCAAAAGAAAAATACAAAAATATAAAACATAGAAAAACCATAAAAATATAAAACATACAAAATCCATAAAAAATATAAAATCAAGAAAATCCAAAAATATTTTTCATTTTTTAAAAAAAATGGGGCATGTATTTTAGTACGGTAATATTTACGGCCTTAGAAATGTCGATAAAAATTGACACAGCGCCATAAATAGAGTCCGTATAAAATTTGTACAAGTTTTAAAACATGCCCATGATGGCTTGTAGTTATTTCAGACTACAACCCGCTTTTCGCATTAAAGTCACGTATTTCTTATGAAAACGTTGGCTCACAACGGGAATTAATATTCTCGGGCAAGGTTTACTTTAAAACCTTGTAAGGGACTAAGTTTACTTTATACTTGGTCTAACACAAATTAGTGTACGTATCAGTGCACTTATTTTGTAAAAATAAGAGAAATCTTATTGCCACCAGAATCGCTCCAACCAATCACTTAACCGGAAAATGTCTTCATGAATATTTGCGTCCTTAAAATCATTGACTACAGCTCTTTAAATAGAAAACGGGTCCGTGTTTAAGGGGGAGAAAATATTAAATCTTCTTGGAATTCAAATTAGTCTTCAAAAAGTATTTTTCAGGAAATATAAACCGTTCTTCATCATCATTAAATGCTAAGTGTGCCTTGTGTGACATAGAAATTCATGAATAGGTTATTTGAATTTTGGCGTTAAGTATTTGTGTTCGTGTTTGTGAGCGGGTTGGTATTTTGTTAAGTCTATTTGGTTAAACCTAATAACTTTAACAAATACTATAAAATCGGGGGACATTTGTTGCACATATGGCAATCTTGGGGTTTCATGTGTAAATTTGCCAAAAATTTTGACCAAAGTCAAACACTTCACCCCCCCCCCCCCCCCATTCCCTGTGTCTACTCCATCGCAAAACACACACTACCAAATCACTCCCCGCCATTGTTGGAGCTTGCTACATCCTTCATTCTTTGATTTTGTGATTTCGTGCTATCTTTTTACTCATCTAGGTATCTTTTCATGCATCATTTTCTATCACTGATCTATTTATCTAGCATCTCAAACAAACCGTAAGATCTAAGATAAATCAAAAAATTAGGGTTTTGCATTTTGCGATGAACATGGAAATTGAGTTGTGGGATTTGTTTAGTATGACTAGATGCACAATGGCTTTGCACAGAATGGTTTAAAACGTTGCCTAGCTCCTGGATTTGAGAAGCCAAAGTTTAGATCGGATGCCTTTCTCGGATTCCGATGATCATTACGATACCTACATTGCGATGCATGTCATTGCGATGAGTCATTCCGATGGCTCATTGTGATGGGCTATTGTGATGGGTCATTCTGATGGATCATTGCGATGGCTCATTGCGATGTGTCATTGCGATGGCTCATTGCGATGGGCTATTGCGATGGGTCATTCTGATGGCTCATTGCGATGGCTCATGGTGATGGGTCATTCCGATGACGCATTGTGATGGCTTATTGCGATGACGCATTCCGATGCGTCATTGCGATGGCATTGTAATGGTATTACGATGGGACATATTGCGATGATTTCTCAAACATTCCGATGGAAACATATTTATTGCGATGGACTTAGATATTGCGATAGAACATGCTTTCGATAGGATTGCGATGTTTTCATTATTGCGATAGATATGTTAGCATTCCGATGGATTGATAGATTGCGATGGATTTAGGACGATTATTATTCCGATGACTTGTAAGCTTGCAATGTGTAATCTTGGTAATATTGTGATAGCGTTTATTATTATGTTATCACTATTAGGTAGTGATGAGTTATAGGATTGTGTTGCTAGCATAATGTTAGGTGGCACCTATAGACTTATGTCGTGATCTAGTTATGGTTGTTTTATGGATGTAATGTGCTATGATCGTCGTGTGTTACTGCAAATACTACATATTGGCATAGACTTAAGATATATATATTTTGTGTATATCATTTGTGCTTATGTCATCAAAGCAGGAATATGTCGATTACAGAAGAACAACAACAACAACGTGATCTCGAACTTGTTTCGCTCAGCGAAAGGCTACCATCTGCTGAGAACAACTCTCGTCTACAAGAGGATTTTGATCCGTCTTTACCAGCTTTCAAAATCGCCACGGATATCCTAGACATCTCACCCATCAGAGATACACTCAGATGTATTGCCTCTGTTCTTAAAGTCTACATGCACGAGTTCTGGAATACTGCATCTCTTACTAAAAAGACCATCTCATTCCAACTGAACAACACGCCAAGGGTACTTAACTTGAGCATCTTTCGGCAATTGTTTAACCTTCCTAGGTTGGCACAAGGAGAACAATTTGTGGCTAAACCAAATAACGATGAAGTGCTTCGAGTCATTCGTGCCATAAATTATGAAGGTGAAATCCACAACCTATCCAAGTTCAACACATCACACATAGGGCAACCCTGGAAAACACTTATCACCATCATTGTCAAGTGTCTTACTGGAAAGACTAGGGGCACCGATGCGATGAGACCACCTCAGGCTCACTTATTTTGGGGATTGTACACTGCGTCTAAAGTATACTATGCACTTCTTCTTTGGCAAGAATTTTGTTATCAGTTTACTGGAACGAAGAAGAAATCCGTGCATCTGCCATTCCCAAGATTCACCAAGCTCATCATCAACCACTTTATGAAGAATGACCCAACCATTGACACTCGCGGGAATTTCTTCTACCACACCAAAGATGATGACTATGTGATTCTAACAATGAATGCAGACACTAATTCCACAAAGTATGCATTACGTCCTGTCCTAGTACCTAACACAATGCTAAATGACAGAATCAAGGAAAGTGATAAATATAAAGAGATGCTTAATGATATTGACGCACAGTTTCGACATGCAAATTCACTTCCCTTAGAGAAGCAAAAAGGTAAACGCAAGAAAAGAGTTTCAAAGCGCCAATCAACTGCTTCTTCTAAAGATAAAGGCACAGGGAAAATGCAAATAGTTGATGAAGATGATGATGAAGATGAGACGATCAATACTGAGGAAGAACAGGAAGAAGTACCACTCCGAAGGCCTAAGAAAGCAAAGCAGACTAAAGGTAAAGAAGCAAGTGTTGCTTCAGATGAACCTGCTCAACAACACATTTCTGAAGCCAAACGACTGCGTATCGTTCTTCAACAAAGCAGACAGGAAGCTTTTGCAACTTCCATAGGACCAGGCTCAAGAATGTTTGAAGACTTAGCAGAGTTTGGTGATCCTGATGCTGACGTGGCATTTTATGAAGATCCTACTGATGAAGATGCTTATGAAGATACTGATAACTTCCATTTTGAAAGTCGTGAGCAGAGTGAAGAGGGTGGTAGCAGTGCAAACACAGATACAAGTTTGATGTATCGAGACGCCAATATCACCACATCCTTACCAGAACCAACTCACACAGTGGTACACGATGATGCTCATGCAACTTTCATACCAGAAACACAACTTCATAGTAAGTCTACTTCCAACTCTGACGATGTTATGAAATATATTAATTTGGAAGGGGAGGGTGTCGAGGTTACAAATACTGACCCATCGACAAATGAAGACATGGTGGATGTTCCCATAACTACTGTTACATCAACCACCACTCCACCATTATCCACCCCGATCATAAGTGAAGTCATAACACCAGCTATCACACTAGCACTTGTTGAACAACCGGTATCAACCACCATCCTAACCACTAAATCTACACCCTCATCAACAGCTGAACAACCTGTATCAACCACCGCCCCAATCACTGAATCAACACCATCCCCTATCCTTGAACAACCAGTATCATCCACCACCACCTTAATAGTGATGGTTACACCTCCACCAACAGAACAACAAGTATCATCCACCTCCAACCCTTTCCTCACAGTCAATGATCCACTGATCCAGTCTCTTCAACAACAGCTGGAGGCTCAAGCTAAACAAATAGCTACTTTGACTGAAAAGATCACCACTCCTCTCAAGGAACCGCAACCTGATGAGCCCACACTTCAGAAAATATTTGACAGAGTGTCTAAACTTAAAGCACAACACAAATCATTTCTTGGAGAGAAGAAGACTCGTGACAAAGAGAATGCTACTTTTCTTGGGTCAATTGATGATAAGATGACCAAGATCATTCGACGAGAAGTCAAGTCATATATTGATCAGCAGCTACCAACTTTTGTCGGTAATGGTTTATCTACCCTTCAACTAATGACATTGTTACAGACACGTCTGCTGAATATGGGGGCTCACAAATCGAAAAATAAATGAAAAGTTCTGCAATATCTCAACAAAGCAATTATTGACGATACACCAGCAGACACTACCGACTCTGAGTCTGACAATGAAGACGAACTAGAGGAGGAAGATAATGAAGGTAACGGTGATGAGGATGATGGAGACAATGATCAAAATGAGGAAGAGGATAAGGAAGCAGATGAGGAGGAAGAAGAGGATGAGGAAGAAAAGGATAAGGGTGAAGATGTAGATGAGGACGAGGATACAGATGAGGATGACGATGACGATGATGATAATGACGATGGTAATGAAATCAACAAGGTTGATAAGAATGACGAAACGGGTACTAATGCTGAAGAATCAAACAAGGATGAAGGTGATAAGGCAACCAAGAAAGGTATTGAGGAAGCTGCAGAAAGCATTGCTGAAACCACTGAAAAGACAGTGGAGTCTACTGTACCAGAAACTCAGCAAATTGACACAACTATATCTACTGCACCAGTTTTTACTATTGATTCTCACAATAAATCTGTAGAATATATGCAAGAAGAAGAACCAACAGGGTTAATGCTAGAAGAAGAACCTCACGATGATATACCGGTGATGCAAGATCAACCTTCCACACCATCTGAAGATCAGCACAACATTGATATGGAAGTTGAAGATTTAAATGTGCCAGAACCAACGTTTGCTGAATCTCTTATCATCGATGACACGGTACAAGAGCAACTCTGGCTCAAAAATGCAGCACCACAACATCCTTTTGACACTGCAACTAAAATGGAGCTGACTCAATTCCTGAACAATCCTATCGATTTCTCGGCCTTTTTAAGGTATTCTCATGGGAAACCGATAATGACTCCGGATCTGATCAAAATGGCAGCCGCAAATGTGGACTTCTTTGATACTTTGAAGATCATCCATAATGAAGTATAATATCACTTGAATGAGCTTACCAAGGAAATGAGAGCGACAACTACAGGAAATCAGACTCCCGTGTTACGACCTCTTACACCAACGGTCATCGCCGGTTCTGCAACGATCCCAATAGATCACTTTGTTTCTCACGATATTGAATACCTTGAAAATGGAGCAAAGAAATATGCCACGTCACTCACTATGCTCAAGGCGGTTAATTTGAAGAATGTTCCATGGATAGAGGATAAAGTACCTGATGCAATATGGAGAAAGAAACTGCTCAAGTTTTATGATACCTTTGCTTCACTTGGCATCTCTCACTGGACTGCAAAGAAAAGGTTATATTACAATCATTTCCATCGTCCTAAGAGAGGTTCTTCTATTGTCTCAGCTCACAGAATCAAAAGCATCCAAGGAGCAACCACTCAGACTGTCTTCGGTTATGATTACTTGAATGTAATAGTCTTCAAACGTATCGATGAGAAAGAATACCGAATTGACGAAAGTGGTCTCTAGTACCTTCAACTTGAAGACATCAAAGATCTTTTGTTGTTATTGGCTCAGGAAAAAGTTGACCATCTACCACCTGAGATTGCCATTGCCATGAGCTCCAACTTTCGTCAATATGCAAGGAAAATCGTCATTCAAAACCGGGTGGAAGACTTTCAACTTGGAGTAGAAAGCTATCAGAAGCAGCTAAATCTGGAACGTCCCCATACGACTCCACTCAGTAATTTCCATAAGAACAAAAAGGTTTACATGGGGACCACAACGCCAGAAGCATGGATCTTTTATCCAAATGAGACTGGCGTCATGCAATATATGCGATTCTCCGAACTACACAAATTCAGCGTTGGAACGCTCAAGCATGTTCGAGATGATCTGACGGTTCTCAATGCCAATCTACCACTTCCAGCAGTCAAGTACACCTGGACAACCCAGTGCAAAAAGGGAGCAACGTACGCGATCAGGAAGATTGAGGAACTTCTAAGGAAGCGCCGGTTGCTACGAAGTGTGGAACGATTCGTCGATGGACGACCATATGGATCTCACCATAGGTTCACGGAACGAGCCATTTAATTATGGTTCGTCTTATAACAGGTCAACTCCATATGTTTATAATTGTGAATATGTAAATTTTTGTATAATCAGCTTTTGTGGCTTGTTGTAGTGTAAAAGTATGATATTTTTCAAGAATTTCTCTCGAGATTCTAAATCTTTCAAACATATCGTACTCAAGCACTACAAGTTACCCTCATTAATTTGAGGGGGAGCATTAATATGTTCTTTGGCCAATATCTAATTTCATTTTATTACCCAAAGACCAGTTAATCCATTAATATCCAAAATATTGATGGTTAACATTTTGGAAAGGGGAGAAAATGGGATTAAGGAGACTTAATGATACATTGGCTAAACAATGAAAAAGACTTAAAAGATAAACCAACTTAACATGTGTAATGCACAAGTTAAGGGGGAGCGTTTTTGATGATCAAAACCACTTAAGGCACAAAAACTTTGATTACAATATCACAAGTGCTTTAAGTGATTTTTCAAGGATTTTTCATGGTGACAATACTTACCCAAAACACACTTAATTCACGACGGATGTGGTGACAAAAAGGTGGTAGGTATAGGTATTAGTCCAATGATTCATCAGAACCGATGGAATCTTCCCAAGGACAATTCCCTAGATAGAATTAGAAGTCCTAGGAAAGATGGAGAATGATTGTGAACGTAGCTCAATGCCGACCAAGTACTTAAGCTAGCACTGAAACAATCACAACAAGGTGCTAGTAATGACGTATTGGTAAGCATTGAAGGGGTTGAAGAATGAAAAAAATTTGTAAAGATAAAGGGTGTAAAGAAAGAAGCCCTCCTTACAACTTTAGGCAGAAACCGGGTCAATACATATGCTATTGAGATCATTTGTTAATGATTTTCGATATTGAAGAAATACATCATGGACCCAGTAATGCAATGCACAACCCTACCCAGCTAACTCAAATATCTCTCAAAAGGTATTTGTTTTAATCACACGGAGATCAACACTTTATCTATTGGTTTATTCACTCCGAATAGACTGATATTGAATAGGTGGCACTCCTCTCCAGCCATCGCTCACTAAATCAAAATGCATTATCGAGTCTAGAGCCACGAGATCATCAAAAGTCTCATTAGGACACTTTCCATTTATTCCTTGCTTCTTCACACACTGTGAAATGTAAGAGATCTTTATGAGTCCTACGCGGTATTCCTGTAATATTGCCAGAACATCCGAGTGATACACAAGTATTACAATGAAGATGGAAATCCTGCTTGAGCCAACATCAAACAAGCTCATGGTAGGTGACACGTGTGGTTCTTTATGAACCAATCTTGTGAAAACTGGAAAGAAACAGTAGTTTAATTCTTAATTGAACTTAAACTCGTTCCAGGCCTCTACGCATTATCGTATGATCTTGCCAGAACACTCAGAGTGACACTCTTTAGTGTTCACAGTGACGAGTGGAAATCCTTCTAGTGTTAACATCAAACATCACTTGGTACGTGACAAGCAAGATTCTATTTGAATTAAGTTTGTGACAACTGGAAAGCAACGATGGTGAATATCTTAATTGAAATTCACTTGTTCCAGGTTTCATGAATTATCAGCTTCAATCATAAGGATTTTTAATCCAAATGATTCACTCTTTATGTTCGCAGTCAGCTTTGGACGGTCGAATAAAGAGAACGAGTTTACTCGCAAAATCCTGTCAGGAAGTTACTTAATTGAAACTATCCGTCACGGGTACGATATTTAATATCGTCCAACGGTCTTCACCGACCGGAGGTAAAATGCTACCGAATTAGAATAAAATGTCAAAGCCATTTTATTCGTGTCTTATTATGTTGCTGCATTCGAAGACGGTGGCGTTGCGGTGTACCTGTTGAAGACGTCCTCGCAATGCTTATTCCTTCTGCATCAAATACTTCTGCAAATTCAAGAAAGTTTGACCTAAAAGTCTTCCGCTGTATCGACTCTGAAACTTTCAAGAATTCAACAAAGGATAATTGTGTGGGACATGAAGTCACGAAGAGGAGAACATCACAAGAAGATAAAGACTGCACGTGAAAGGCCAAAAGAACGTGTTCCAAGCAAAAGGCTGATATTATTCAACACATATTCACAAAAGGAAGAAAAAGAAAGAAAGAAAAGAGAAAGTGGACTACGAGCTCAAGAACAATATCTAACATGCTAGATTAGGACTTTGTAAATTTGGAGTGACCTCCCTTTGGGGGAGATTGTTGGAAATACATTTTACGTATATAGAAAGTCTCGGTCACTCCAACAATATAGTTATAGACTCGTAGTAGTGTTTTAGTAACATTTATTAAATAGCCCGACCCATGAGCATGTTCATGTGCCGGAGGCCCAAGTCCATTAAGGACTTGGGTATATAAGCCTCTTTCCACCATGGAAAGAGGTGTTGGTTGTTTCATTTCTCATATTTATAACAAACTAGCCTATAAACCCGTGATAAATCACAGGCGGCTTATAAAAAGTTTTTAATAAATACTGTCATTCATCTTGATTACCATATAATTAAAATACAACATCCACTACTTCATTCATCTTTTAATCTTGTGCGGCGTATCGGTATCAAATGCTGAAGCAAATCTGTAAACATGAAAAACAAATTGAGCCAACATGCTATTTTAGCTCAGTTGGTAAAATTTGTAGCTCCATTGGTTCATTCTTAAGTTCCATAGATGTCGAATACAAAAGAACATTGAGGAGACAGTTGACCACATAAGGTTTAATAACAAGTGTGGTGTAAACACCTAAGATTGATTTATAGCATGAATGAATTCTTAGGTGTTTAGAACTGTAAAGTAGTCAAAGAGTTTGCAATATTATCAATCTTTCTTTACCATTTACCTAAGAAAAGGATTAAAACTTCTATTGTAAATATTTCTTGCTGTCAAGTAATCAAAGAGTTTGCATTATTGTTATTTTTTCTTTACCATTCACGTGAGAAAAGAATTAGAAATTGTTTGGTAAATGTTTCATGTTTTGTACAACATTGGTATTTAAAATATTTTTAGTATGTACTTAATTAGGTCCAATAAGAAGTATAAAAGCCTGAGGTTTCGTGTATGCTGGCAGCAAGTAATTAAATGAAAATTATTCCATAGAAGAATTTTGCTATCTTGTTGCCAGATGCCTATACAAAAATGGCATCAAATAATTACATAGTCGAAAATTGATTGTAATAATGTCAGTGTATGTTGATAGCAGAACACACAGCGCGCTACTAACCTTGATTACAATCATTTACAATGGGTGCAACATCACAACAGGATTGGTGAAAGATCTATATATGCTGGCAAGTCACGTAAATTGCACAGCGAAAGTAACATTTATTAAAAAGCAAAAAATCCAGGAAACAAACAGCCTAAGAAATCTATTTACCTATATCGCGCGCAGTGAGCTTGATTCAAGAACTGGATTGTTCACATTTTAAGATCTCACAAGGTTCCTGGACCCCAACATGGTTAATGGTTGAACCACCAACAGATCGTGTGTGTTCCACAAAAGTGTTGCGAAGGTCTCAGGCGATCGTACAATTGTTTGTAAAGCTCGTTGTCGAAGGATTTTTCAACACACGTTAATAAAATAGTTTTGAGACATTTCATCAAATACCTTTGAAGCACGCTTCTTAATTCACTGTTGCATATACCCATGAGCAGATTTCAAATAATCAACCACAACATCAAATTTATTTCAGACGTAATATATAAATCTAAATCATAAAAACAATGAACCAATATTAAACTAAATCAAACCTGGGTTGAAATAATAATCTTCATTTAATTTCCCTTAAATACCTTCAAATATGAATCTCAAATTGGAGGATATCTGTAACAAAGAAGAAGTTAGCAGTATACGCATAAGATGGAAATGATTAATTGAAGAGACAAATGATATATAACGCTTGAATTTTAATCTGATTATAGAGTTTCCTTCAATAAAACAAATGATATGGCGTAAATCACGTGACAATGAATCACCTTCAACATTTAGCAAACTTACCTTATTTGCAGCTTTTTGTCAAACTGGCTTGTACACGTGGCTTTCATGACATCATTTGTGACATAATTTGCTTATTTTGTGACGTAATTCAAGTTTCAAAAAAAGTTTCATTTATTATATATATTGATAGTTTCTTTCACTTCTCTCTCTAAGTTTCTCTCTCTAAAAAACATCAACCCTCTTGAATCATAAAGATTATCATTGTTCTACAATGATAAACTCGAACAAAATTTTCTATCTATTTTTAGAAGTATACAATAATTTTAGGACATGCAAAAAGGAAAGATAGACAATACTTTTGAGACGGAGGGAGTAGGTGCTTAAGCCACAACGGTGAAGGTTTGATCCTTTTATTAGACGGTAATGGACCCTTGCCCACAACCGGGAACCGGGCTTGGGCCATTACCGTCTAATACCTTTATCAAGTTATGGTAATCTATATGTTGCGCCATCTAATGAGTGATTAATTTCCTTTTTGTTTTCCTTTGTATTATATAAACCATACACTTGAGTGATGTGTAATTAAACAAATAAGTGAGGTGCTAGCATTTTTAATTTCCATCCTCCGTATGGGGTTTTGGACAACTGTGGTCCTTGGTCCGGTCCGGTCTGGTTCGGTCTTACCAAAAATCTCATCGATTATACTTAATAGGACCGAACCGGACCTGACCGACCTGGACCAGACTATTTCAGTCCAGTCTTGTTTTGGGGTTTCGGACCATTTTGGTCCTCTCCGGTCCGGTCCAGTCCGAGCCTAAATAGAAAAACTTATTTGCTTGAGCACAAGCAAATTCTAAGTGTAGGAATGTTTGATTAGATGTCATTTTATATACTTTTTCACTGTCATCTCACCTCATATTTGTCATAAAGTGACTTAAAAACGCCAAAATCCCTTCGTTTGTGATTATAGCAATTTGGAAGCACTGGAGCGTTCGAAGATGATTTGGAGGTGTTTTGAAGCATTTCTGATTATTTTATGAATAATAGAAGAAACTAGGACAAGAATGCACGAGTTACTCAAAAGATGACCAAGACCTGTACAACATGAGCTACAGACGACGATGTGATTACAACTTGACGTCATCGCAAGACCCCTCCTCACGATGTCGCACTCAATGTCCGACGTCGTCTGGTTGAAATTTGTGTGTGCGCTACCTGATAGTATTTGGGCCATAACTCTCTTATACGGACTCGAGTTTAGACAATTCAAGCGGTCATACACCTGCGATGAATAAATCTACAACATGGTGAATAGTATCTCATGATGACATTGTGCCTAAAGTCCGAAGAGGTCGGCCCAACCCGATTTCTTTTTTTTATAAATACAACCTCATAAACTCGTTTTTTGTATGCTTAAAACCCTAAAAACGATTTTGACAACTTTGGATGATGTTTTCCATTGTGTTTTCATGGTGTATCTCCAATCCATAATATCATATGATTCCGGGTTTGTCTTATTAATTCTTATAACATTGATGAACTTCAAATGCATGATTATTATGTCTTATGGTTTAATTTATGCTATGTTAGGCTAAACTTTTCTTAGATACTAAAGTCGTTAATTGATTTGTAATGAACTAGCATTGTATTAGGCAACCTTAACATGTAATTGGTTTATTCTTGGTCATTTAGCAACCTATAGGCCTTTAAGACTTGATTTAGCAATAGAGCAACCTCTAGCTAATTAGTGATACTTGACAATCTAAAGGCACGAATCATGTATAATAGTGATAATCTTAATGTTTTTAATATATACTTTGTTCATTTCTTTTATAGTTAAGACATAGTTTGCCTATTTTTTATAATAATAACTTGTTTTTTATGTTGTCTATTATACCTTTTTTATATGTTTATATTTAACATTTCACATTATTTGGATAAAAACTAAATCGAATTCAAACTTAACTTTCGGTTCGATTATTGATTTTATCCAAAAAAAAAATTTACCCGAATAACCTAAATCGAACAATAAAAAAACCGAACCAAAAAACTCCTAAAAGAGACAATACGTGTATGGGCCCAAGTGCCTAGCCCTTTGCTCTTTTATGCTGGGCTGCCTAGAAACTTGTTACTATAAGTCTGGGCCCTATCAAAATAAGCCTGCAAACGGGCTTGGTACCTTTTTTGCAGCTTCAAATAAATAAATAAGTAGTGTAGTGTAGTAGTATAAGATTTAGGGGAAGGAGTGAGTGAGTATTAGGGTTTAGGGGGTTCAAAATCCGTACGAATTCAGTCTTATTATAATTAGATCTGTATGCAATAAATCTAATTAATCTTTGAGGTATGAATTCCATCTTTAATCTTCAATTCATTATAAGACTGTTTGGGATTACATATAAATGTTTTGAATAGTACCTGCTTTTTACCCCCAATGCAGGTTAAAGTTGTATGGCATGTTTGCTTATTGCTTACTCTGATAAGCACTTTTTCTTTCTTTTCTTTATTAAACTATAAAAAGCTTTTTGGAGACTTTATAAGTTTATTATATCTTGATAAACTTATATAAGCCCATAAGTCTCAAAATAAGCCACAAAATTGAGGCTTATGAAATATAAGCCAAAAATAAGCCCAATTTCAGCTTATATGTCATAAACCCCAATTTTTGTCTCTTATCTTGAGATTTATAGGCTTATAAAATTTAATTAAGATATAATGAACTTGTATAAGCCCATAAGTCTGCAAATTGGGGCTTATCAAATATAAGCCAAAATGGGCTTACATTATATAAGCCGAAACAAACACCCCCTTATTATTGTTCTTTCACCATTAGCAAATAACTTCAATAGTAGAGAGCCCGATAATAAGTAATCAAGCTAGAGCCTCAACGAGTATTAAATATAAAAACGACTAGTTATCCCGGTCACAAATCATAATTTATCTTAATAATTAAGTATAATACAAGACAAGCTTCTATGTAATCTTCCAATGTTAAAGTAATAAATTAGATTTGCTATTTTTTTTTTAACATCTGTTGTCCCAACATAATATTATATTCTTCCATTCTTGAAATTAACTTCGAAATATTTGTATAAACATGTTAGATGGAGCAGAAGCATGTTTCGTATGATTCAGCACGTCATCAATTGCTTCCCTTATCTGCAAAATACCCAGTGATTGTTGCTCAGAATGTAGGCGCCCAAGAAGATGGTTTTACAGACCACATTTTCTTCTCATTACATGACCCGTTGTTTAAGTATCAGTGCCGGACTCCTGAGTTGCTTGGGCGACGTATTCGAGGGTACTATCATGGTTGGGTTATTCTTTCCGACCATTCACAAAATGTAATGTGGTCTCTTTGGAACCCAGTTACTTCTGACATGATTCAACTCCCCCCATTGATTTTGGAGGATGGAGATTCGATATCTATTGGACAATGTTGTTTGCTAGCCCCTCCTGATGATCCAACTTCTATTCTTTTGTTAACGAGAACCAACAAGCCTACCTTTGTCTTTTGTCGTCTAGATGGTACAAGAAAGAAGCTCGTATGGACTGAAATGTCGTACGCTGAACAACTCCAGAAAATAACCGGTGAAGATGGTTTCTTATCTAGCCTAGCTTGCTGCAACAAGAAATTATATGCCTTAAACGTCGATAATTCCTTTTCTAGTTTGGTCATACAGGTTAACATTGTGGATTTGGGTGAAGAAGTTATGATCAAATTATTGCTCTTAGGGCCATGTCCTCTTCCTTCTTTCCATGTTTGTTCCGACATAACTCGTTTTCTGAAAGGGTATTGTACAGAACTATTCTACATTACAGTTGGGTTTACAGATGATGGAACACTTTTCGAAGTACATTATTTTAGATTGGACACGACTAGTCTTAGGTCGGAAGAAATAGAGAGATTTAAAGACTCGGATATGACTGGTAAGGACTGGAAAGAAGAGGAAGACTATTCAGACTTGGACATGAGTTGCAAAATGTGGGAAGGAATGGTTGACCTAAAGGATGCTATGTTTTATGTTGATCTTGCTGGTGATAGCTCGGTATATTACAGACCTGCAATTGCCTCAGAGTTAGGGGGTAATATATATATTCGGGACAGAATGGGCCAAATAATGTATTCATGCAATGTCAAAAATAATACGATATCCCTATCTTCTATGCCTTCCCAGGTGCTGCCAACAAGCCATGTGTCTGTATGGGAATGCAGGTATTATTTCTATTAAATTTGTGTTTAATTATGGTTAGTGTATATTGGAATACGTGTATCTTAGAAGCATATTTTATGTAGGCTAGAAGATGGTCATGGAGAAGCAAAATGCACAATTGATTCTGAACAAGAAGAAGACCAGAGAATGGTAAGATCAGTTACACACAATGGATGGAACCTTCTCAATCTCCCGGTTGAAATTTTAGAGACGATAATGGAGCATTGTGTCGGTGTGGAATACCTGAACTTCCGTGCCACAAGCAAACGTTGTCAGTTAGCAGCACCTCCGATAAAATGGAGGAGCACTAAAACTTCAATAAGTAAACTTCAGACCTATTCCTTAGTTTCACCGTGGCTAATGGTGGCAGACAAAAATCAAGGCATTATGACTTTTACTGATCCGATATTGGGTAACAATTACTTTATAAAAACTTTAGAGCCATTGAAGGTGGATCTTATCATAAGCTGTTCCAGATTTGGTTGGTTGTTGGTGGATAGCTTTGTATTTGGAAGCCTATATTTCTTTAATCCCCTTACTGGTGATCTTCGCATGCTTCCAGAAGCAGATGCTGCTTTAAGAAGTTTAAGTTTCTCTGCACCACCTACTTCCCCTGATTGTATGGTCGTTGGTTTTTCAACAAGTGATACTTGGGATGTTTTTATCCACTTTGTAGCTGGGGAACCGTCATGGCGTAGGGTTACTGTGGGCGTTGGGCCATATTCAATACATTTTCCAACGTTTTTAGGACGAGATCTTTATGCCTTACGTAACGAGGGTGAACTTGTTGGTTTCAAAGATTTGGGTAAAGAAGATGAACCCTTGATGCTTATTGAAGCTCAATCCCCAGTAAGTTGCTGCAAGGCTCCGGCTAAGTATTTCCTAACAAATTGTGATCACGATCTTTTACTAGTTGTTGTGGGTGAGTTTGGAGAAAGTGTTGAGGTATTCAAGCTGGATGATTATAAAAATGAATGGGTAAAAGTATATGGTGTAGGAAAGCACACGATATATATTTGTGGTATAACGTGTCTGTATTGAAGCCAAATCCGCGGAAATGGAAAATAAGATCTACTTTCCGCGATTGCATTCCAAAAACAACAAGATAGTGTTCTATTCGCTGGAAACATGTTCGTATCAAACATCTGATGGCGATGACATCCAAGAGCGTTTGAGGGACTTCATCGGAACTACATATCATCTCTCCCCTCATTTGTGGATTGAACCAAGCTGGTCTTGCTAACTCTATCTTTGGCATGATTATTATGTTTTACTAACATTACGACGCATGTTAAACCTGTGGCATCTTTAACTTAATCTATTTTTATGTTGTTTGACTTGTGTTAATCTTATCGTTTTGCTCCGATGTTCATGTTCTAACGACCGTAGATTTGGCTTGATCTTTCAGTATTGTGCTTTCTAATGCTCACCTTTCCGGACATGTTATTAAGTGTACTTGTACTCCTGGATCACTGTTTGACTAGATATGACGTGACATTTCCAGGTTGAGTCAATCCAATACTCATCACACGGCATATATGTATAGTCATACCGGTCAATCAAACATTGAGAACCAGCCTATCAAATTGCTCAAGATATGGAAGTAAAAAAATTCGTCGAAATCATAATAGATGCTCGTGTAAATTCTCTTCACAATTGTCCCAAAGCAAATAAGAACTGAAAATACTACCAAAGAAGTGAGTGGTAACTTTATTACATCAAACCAAACCAAAATCTTTATAAACCTTCATCGATTCTGAACAAGTAGCATTGTAATAGCAACCTTAACATTGGCTTACAGTTCATAACAACATTACAAAAATTCAATAAAACCTTCCACAATTACAAAGGTACAAAAAAATCAACATTTGGATTCAAATTTGAACACGGGGACCTTACAATTTGGTATCAGATATCCTTTAACAACAATGGAAAAGACACAAGGAGAGCCAGCCTTACGTATAAAATGTCAAGGATGACAACAGCAACAAGTGGAGCGAAACGCAAAAAAAAACGGACCAATATGATTCACGTCTTTAATAATCTAACATGCACAACCACCTCGTTGCTCTGTGTCCGGTACTGCCTCCGGGACACCCTGGAAATATCTGTTTAACATCAACAACATGTAAAAAGATTAGTATAAAATAAATGTATAGCCAATGTATTATCATACATTGTTGGATCTTAAATACAAAACAAGCGAAATAACTCCTAAACTAATGATGAGATATTATTGTTAGCCCAATCTCATGGCAATCGCGGGTCATGGGTTAGTACAAGTGGCCATTTTAAGCCATACAATTATTAAAGGTTCGGTTTGGGTTAAACAGATCAAATCAAGAATACATAGCCGAAAAAGAAACTGGTTAAGCAGGAAGGGTCAACCAAATTAGTACAGGTGACCATTTTGACCCATTTACTAACGTATGAGTTGATAAGGGTAAAAATACCAGAACAGGGCAGACAGTGAAGTCAAATTAACTCAACATATGCCATGGACAGGACTCTGAGACCAACTTTAGATTTTACATCCAGACAATAATACAAACCACTCGGTTAAGATTGTTTATTACGCTTTAATATCGAGCCAAAGTCTAGTCCAGTTATAACCAATCCTAATTGGTACCAGTTACTATATGGTCTGTGGTTCTTACTATATGTGTCCTATCAACAATTAGTTTCGGCCCAGTTTGTCACCGATGCATAGCCCTTAGACAACTCCATAACAACAACGAACGAATGTTGGGATGTTATGTTTCCATGTGATAGCTTAAACTTACTATAAATCACAATATCAGATGCTAGGATGCGGTCACATATCATCGATACGTAATTACCATACCGTACACTCCTACCAGTGCAACTCAGACAAACATTAAAATAACTACATCCTTAACGATGAAACAAACATTAAACTGAGCTATAGTTGAAGTCTTTTTAACCTAGAAATCGTCTTTCATAAGAATATGAGTTTTCCCCTGAGGTTTACTTGTTTTACGAACCATTTCCTATTACAGTTTCTGCTTAATGACTAAGTTATTGATCAAAGACGAATGTCAGAAATCTGCCGAATACCAACAGATCCCCACTAAATTAAAAAACTGTGTTATGCAAACAAAAATGGATGTGCAGATGCGTAGGTGATGGGAAAATGATAATTGCATATATTTTACTAACTGGTAGTGTTTACTATATACATATAATACGGTAACAGGCAATAACAGACACGGTAATTTGTGCAGTCTTCACCTTTTCCTATGTACAGTAATATATTCTGCAATAATAGGTTGATTATTACAGGGGCATTTTAAGTTGTTTATTAGATTCTTTATTATATCTGCTATATTTGAATACAGCTTGTACATCTAGGCTTTTATATAAAAACAACTTGATTAACCATAAAATCCAAATTTGGAGATAGGGAAGCATATGAAAGTGTTGAATACTTGAAATAAATGCGCCAACAAAGCTAGCATAGACAGTAGAAACAAGCAGTAGTTGCAAATGGGTATAGTTTCGTTTAGGGCACTTACATGTCCTGTTCATGCTCGTTTGCCATTGCAGTTCTGGCGATAGAAAGAAATGCAGGATCGACATTATGGTCTTCCTTTGCAGATGTCTCGAAGTAAGGTATATTCCCTTTTGCAGCACACCACTCCTTTGCCTTCTTCTCAGAAACCTAATTTCAGATACTTTCAGTAAATCGCAGTAGGTTTCAAAAGTTTGAAAACGGGATTCATATTGTGGAACTTACCACTCTGCTATTTCCACCATCTATATCGATCTTGTTACCAAGCAGTATGAAAGGAAAAGAATTGGGGTCTGCCGGGTTTGCCTGAAGACGATTAAATATAGTGCTGGTAAATAATTTAGCAATAAATGACACACAAAATTAGAAGGTAAATCAGTATTAGTAAATTCACGAGTAGTCATAAAATCTTCACTACGCTTTCTGGGGTAGTGTGGGAGGGGGAACTCATTATCCAAATTTTATTTGAGGGAGTTATGAGTTGAAAGGTGAAAGCTAACTAAATTTTCGGTCCTTTTCACATATTGAATGCCAATTCTGGTAAGTTTGACTTTCACTTGTCATTTTGTTGTAAATATTTTTCTTCTGCAAAATAGCCTATATGGTTCAGTAGTGAATATTGTGTATTAACAACACGGTGAACCGAGCATTAAAGATCTGAACAATACAAGGAACTTAAGGAAGAAATTTAATTAGCTATAAGAAACAAATTGCGAAGTACACATAAGGCAACAATATGGTTTTGGGAACATACATTGTCCACTGTCGAGAATAGCTCAAAACTGAGAACGACTAGCTAGAGATCAAACCTCTATGTACACATAAGAGTGTAGATAAGACAGGCGGGGACTGAACCATGAAGATTACAGGCAAGAAAGAGGAACAATAACACGTGGAAGCATGAGACTAAGATGTTCATGTTGTACAAGCAGCATGGGAGCTATGAAATGCATCTCAATAATCGCTACTATACGAGAAATTTCCTAATGTAGATATTTGTGCAGTGAGTCACACCCAAATTCTGACCTATAAGGCTATACCACAATCTCTAGCAATTATGAATTTCGTACGACGTCTAGTATTTTTGGACTTAATGTAATGCCAATCACCACATTTACGATTTCAAGAGCTAAACTCAACAGGTTTGTATCATAGTACACTCGATAATTCTACATTGGAACAGCATGACCCAAAAGAGGCAGTGAGGTATAGCACGATAATGTTTAATGCACTTTATAAACTTATACTTCAGGTAGACAGTTACCACCTACGAAAGGTTCGCAGAAAATACCTGCTTGAGAAATTCCTCATGCCAGGTGTCTAGTGTGTCAAAAGATCGCATCACGTTTACATCATACACTAGAACACAGCAATCTGCTCCACGATAAAACGCAACACCAAGACTCTGAAACCTCTCCTGACCAGCAGTGTCCCATATCTTGCAAATAAAATATTATGATCAGCCAACATATATCATACAATGTAAACATGAATTATTCAAGATCTAAAAAAACACTCACTTGTAAAGTGACAAGCCTGTCGTCTATTTGTAATTCTTTGGTGACAAAATCAGCACCAATTGTAGCTTTGTACTGCTGACTAAATTTCTTATGTACATATCTTTTAGGTGGTTAAGAATAACAAAGTCTGCACAGAAGCAAAACAACCAAATCGAGCCAAAAAACAACACAACCTAACAAAAGACAGAAAATACTAACTTAAAATTGCAGTTTTAATCAAGAAGTAACTTAACTTCTTAGGGTGCAACTACCGACTAATACAACGTTTCAACTACTTCTTTTGTACCATAATATATCTTTGACACCTCTAGTTAAAGCTACGCGATATACATTCAAACGAACGTGTTACTCCCTCCAACCCATCAATTACGTTGTTTCATTTGATTGTTTAGTATATAATGTTCTAACTTCCAATCAAACGAATAAAAGAACCTATAACAGTAGAAAAAAATCATATTCAAAATTTTCATATGATCCCTCAATAAATCTCCATCATAACTATTTAAACTACATTGTCATAAAAACAATATATTTCAAAACACTATAAACAACAAAAAGTATTTCGCCACCAATGTCTCTACAATTCCACAAATCACAGGCACACACAATCAAATTCAATGGGTGCTTTGAATTGCTAACTTTTGGGGCTTATTTGCATTAATGGAATTAGTAAACGCCCATAAGCTCATTTATTCGAGCTTGTCAATTCTATCTTATGGCATATATATGTCCATAAGCCAAAATTTTAAGCTCGTAAGCTGAAAATTGTGAGGTTATCGGGTTTTACTCATTTCATTAAGTCGATAAGCCCAAAATACAAGCTAATCAAAACACCCCTTTATATACTCGACTATAAGTCTATGCACAAATTTAACAAAATGATCAGAAATTTAACCAATAAAGTCAACATAATTAGATCATACTGTAACAAAGCAATACTAGTCGACGCTAGGCAATACACGTTCAAACAAATAACAAAAGAAATGCATTAACCCCTCCCACTCTTTATTATATTAAATCATCTTGAACTTGGAGTAGTAAGATAACCACTAAGCAATTGCAGCTTAAGCTGTTACATTGACCCAAAAAACATATAATCGCACTTTCATGTAATATGTCCCCATCATAAGTATTCACAATTTCACATTGTCATAGAAGCAATAAATTCAAAATATAATGAACAACAAAAGTATCTCGCCGCCAATTCCTCTAGAGTGCTACAAATAAACAGTATCAGATCCTCATCTAAACAAGCAAACAAGTCCAACAAGCTTAACAGAAACTAAACAAATAAGTTCTTTTAAACTCTGTAATTACACGTACACCTATGTTACCAAACAGCTATTGCTAACTCCTACTACTCGTAGCTCCTAGTTTTTCCTAACCCGGCCAATATGTTCCCATCATCATAACTATTCAAACTACATTGTAATAAAGGCAGCAAATCCAATACGATACAGAGTATCTCGCTCATATTCCTCTACAATTCCACAGATAACCCCTAAACAAAGAGTTCAGTTAAATCACATGGTATGGTGACATGAAAAATCAATGTCATCCACTCCTTGTCCTCATCACACTAAAAAACATTGTGGTCTAAGTGACTATGCCAATAACTAAACTAACAGAAGCTAAACCAAATAATGACAACAAGATAACCAAACACATTGCAACAACTTAGGTGCCATGACATCTAAACCATTAGTCGACAACAAGCGTTTAGTAAATGGTGAGGCAGTTGCATTGGGCCCGCATGTTAGATGACCATTAGTTGCAAACATACAAAGTTTTGTGAGTAATATATTATCCACCTTTTCACCGAATAAAGGCCAACTGCTACTATTATAGGGTATGTTTATTAGCAAGTGTTTACGAGCGTTTTGAAGCAACTAGCAACTTGTATTCCTGCTTTTTCTGATCGCTTCAAATCAAAATGCTACTTCTAGTAGCATTTACGAGCAACTAGCATTTTCACTTACTAATTATGACTATAGGCCTATGCTACCAAACACTTTATCAAAGCAAACAGCTACTGCTACTTTACTGCTACTGCTACTGCTCTGCTACTGCCTACTGGTACTGCTTTCTGCTACTACTAGTGTTTCCACTTACCAATTATGACTATAGAGATTGACCAAACGCTTTATCAAAACTACTGCTTTCTGGTTACTAGCACTGCTATTGCTTATTGCTACCCCTATCTTCGCTAAAATACCCTATGTCGCCAAAATAATATAATCCTGGCTCTCGTTCTTGCTTTACAGTATTAGATCCTCAGGTGCAACATCATCTAAACTAGTTGCGGTAGCTGTTTGCTTTATAATAAGCATTTGATAACGCGACCAGGGACGGAACCAGGGGTTCACGCGAGCGCCCAGGAACCCTATGGATTTTCCCTAAATGTATGTTAAATGTACCCGATCAATCAAAATACGTTTATAATATTAGTAAAATACCGTTAAAAAAATTTGTCCCCCGACAATATTTAATCCTGGTTCCATCGCTGAATGCGACTGTATGTATCTGTAAATAATATAAAATGCAAACTGAGATCACAAATTCACAAGCAATGTAACACACTAAAGTGCCACGTCATCAAAACTTAACAGATTCATTCAGTTCAAACTAATCTAACAGGGGGGCTCACGCAGGTGCCCAGGAACCCTATGGATTTTTCCTAAATGTACATGGTCCATCAAAATATGTTTATAACATTACGGTTCAAAAGTACACCCCGCAATATTTAGTGCTGGTTCTATCCCTAAACGCGACTATATGTATCTTGTTAAATAATATAAAATGTAAACTGAGATCAGATCACAAATTCACAAGCAATGTACTAACAAACTAAAGTGCCACGTCATCAAAACTTAACAGATTCAGTTACTCTAACAAACTAATCTAACAGGGGGTTCACGCGGGCAGTAGATCCCTCACTCCTCACCGGGAGCATAATACTTAATATAGAGGTGGCAAAACGGGCGGGCGGGCACGGGCGCGGGCTAAACGGGCACGGGCAAAAACGGGCGGGCGAAACGGGCGCAAGCAAAAAAGTGAAAAAAGACATATAAAAACGTAGTTTTTAAAAAATAAAAATACTTTTTTAAAAGCCGGAGATAAAAACTAAATATAAAATATCCGCCGAGTAGCTTAATTAGTGTTTTACATGTGCGCCCATTAAGCCCATGAGTTTTTTACATATGCGCCCGTTTAGCCCATTCATTATAAAGAATGGGCAAAAAGTGCCCCATCCTTTTTTGAAAATGGGAAAAAAGTGCCCATATTTATGGGCAAGATTTGCCACCTCTACTTAATACTAATAGGTTTCCCCGCGCCCAGGAACCCTATGGATTTTTCTGTGTTTTGAGTCAAGTTATTTTGGATACCATATCTATCATGGATACTAAGGGACTCATCCTCACCATCCATCTTTATCATATCTAATGGTTGAGATTAAAAGTATTTAATTATTTCACTTATTTTTAAAACTTAAATATCTTTTAAACCGTTAAGTGTTAAACGGAAAAAAATATACCATCGCGACGAGCATTTAATTAGCTTTCTACAGATATGCAATATGATATACTTTTGAAGAAAAAAAAAATCGTTTTTTTTTTAAATTTGCGTAAAATATCATATATGATAATAGTGTTTTATCATATATGATGTTAGTGTTAAGTTACAAATTATTACAGAATCATATATGATATTGGGTTATATCATATGATATTGGTTTATATCATATGATATTGGTTTATATCATATATGATAAATTATATCATATATGATACCAGTGTTACTATCATATATGATATTCAGTATCATATATGATAAATTACGGAAAAAACAAAAAATAATAATTTGTCGAAAGTATATCATATAGCATATCTGTAGAAAGATAATTAAATGCCCGTCGTAATGGTATATTTTTTTTCGTATAACGATTGACGGATTAAAAGATATTAATGTTTGAAAAAAAGAGGAAATTGGTTTTATGTTTAATCTTATCCATTAGATTAAGATGGAGATGAGTGGTGGAGATTAGTCTCTTAGTATCCAAATAAAGTTTGGTATCCAAATGAACTTAAATCTAATAATTATATATATAAATTATACTATATTCGTGTCATTTTTATTGTTATCATTTGACTTTTTTTAAATTTTATTTTTTCAAACTTCAATCTTTAATAATTTTGCTTGATGAAAATGATATTAATGAAAATACATTTAAAAATTAATTTGTTTATATATTTTATATTAAATATTATATAACATAAACAAAAATATTTATGGTTCGTTTAGTTGAAAAACATTTTTCATCATTTTTATTTTCTATTTTGTAGAAAAAGAAAAGGGAATTTTTTTTTTCCACAAAACATTTAAAAATTTAGAAAACGCGTTTATTTGGAGAAATTTGTGTTTTCCATTTTCCAAAATTATAAAGAAAACAAAGGGGAAAGTGAATTTTCTATGTCTAAAGGAAAACTTAGAAAACAAAAAAAAAAATGAGTTTTTTTGTTTTGTGTGCAAAAAGGGTAAAAAAATGGATTTTGCATTTTCTAAGAAAATATTTCTAAAAAACGATGATTTGAACGCGTTTTCTGTTTTCCTTGTTTTCTAGATAATATTTTGTAGAAAAAAGAGTGTTTTCCATCCAACTAAACGCAGCCTTAAAATCAATGTTGACAAGATAAAAAAGTCAAATGAGGATAATTAAAATGGAATGGAGGGAATAAAACCTTTTGTATATTAAACATATAAACTATTAATCAACTAACATAATATGTAAAAATAAAAATCACGTCGTACATACGCGTAATGTACATGTTTTATTCGTAAAAAACGAAAAAAAAACGAAATCTGGACAGGTCTCAGAAACCGGGTTGATCCGGGACACCTAAACCCGTCGGGTCTAATCAGGTTTTGAAAATATAAAACCCAGTTTAATCTAACTCACTTTTCGACCGGAACCAGATCAACCGATTCACCTGACCAGATTAAACCGGTTTTCAAAACATTACTTTTTATTGTTGATCGTCTTTTTACTCGCTAATATAAAAAGCTCAATTGAAAAATCGGGTCTTTTAATAAATCAAGTCAAAATTAGGATGGCAAAAGTATTTGAAATTGACGAAGAAAATCAAAATTCGAATCGGTCGGATTGGATTCGTGAGTGGGTTGACGGTTTTGGATATTTATTACTTTTTTGTCTTTAAATAAATGTCTGTTTCTTATTCAATTTCAATTATAAATATTGTAACTTTGTGTTCTATAAAACTCGATAAAATACATTTAAAACACAATTCATTTATATATATTTTTTTTTAAGTATTATAAAGTATTAGCTCCGTTCTAAATTATAGTACATTTTTCTTTTTCGGGTTGTCCCAAATTAATTATCAACTTCTAAAAATACATAAAAAAAGTTAGATCGAGATTACTATTCTACCGTCACTTCAAGTTATGATTACAAACTTTATAAAAGTTGTAAATTAATTACTTAAGGGTAAAACTGTCATTATACAAGAAGTAAGATGAAAAACGTAATAATGATGTTTTTTTAAACTGTGTGTTTTATGGACAATAATTTTGAAACGGAGAGAGTATTATAGAATGCGAACAGAAAGACTACAAAAAGGTAAAAGACATATTTATTTATAGACCAATGGGGTATTTTTTTCCCCGAACATAAGTTCTGATAATAACTGCTCCGATTATCCATACTCGTATCTATATCTGTTGCCTCATGTTAAGTAAAAATTGTATCACGCGTGTCCAAAAAAACTTATTTTAAAAATAAAAAATAATATGATATAACTCATGTCACATCTGACTTTCATATATGTTCGCCCAACACATGTGAACTAAGATCAAATGTATTTATTGGTTTGTAGGAGCAAATAGATAATTTTTAGTGTTAGACTACACTTGCATGTGAAAAATGTAAACGTTAGCGTTGAAACAAAATTCCGAAGATAGCTAAATACCTTAGAATTTGCTTCGGCAACGTGTGTAGGATACTCGTATGTTGGTAGTTATCCTGAAAAGGGGAAACAACGCTTAGCATCGTTTCAGGTTTCACCCCGAGATCAAGCTCCGACGTGAGAGTAAGTATTTAACACTGGAGTGGTATCCGATTTGGAATGTCGGAGTGATTAAGTATATGAGTTAAAATGCTAGTGTACTGTGTGTTGTTGTATGCAATAAATATGGCGATATATTTATACTAGGACAAAAGGCGAACCTGAGTGACTAGTCATGTCACTAGAGTAGGCACGGTACACAAGACCGCAATTTCGGGTACAGTATAAAGTTGACGGAGGTCCGAGGGTCGAACATCTGGGTAATGCGTAGCTCTTTGGGTAAAAATGTGTTTCCCATTATACGCGAAATCTTGTCGGTTTTCTCTTTCCTACGTGGCAAGACTTTTAGTCAAGTGACACCAGTCAAGTGCCGAAGCCATACGCGAACATGTCCCCCAGTATTATGTTATCATGTCTATCATGATGGCGTAATACCGAGTATTCATAACCTGGACCTAATTTTTGAATTGTCTTGGGTTGACCTGTGGTCCATGACCTTGCTTTAGACGGCGCATACTGTTCAACCCCTCTCTTGATTCTGCCACGTGTAACAGCTTTTCACATCCTATGGTTTATAGTATGCTTCGTTAATCGCACATGTCAGGAGCGTCGTTTAGGTTTGCCCACGTCCCTATAAATACATTTTCCTTCTCATTTCTTCGCTCCACTTTTCAGCCATTGCCCAATATTTCATTGCTTCTTTATTACTCCCTCCGTCCCAAAATTATTGTCAATCTTTCCTTTTTGGATTGTCCTAAAATTATTGTCCACTTCTATATATAGTTGGTGGAATTGCTTAAATTTACTGTATTATCCATAATCAAAAATATTATTTACAAAACTAAATGAAGACATTAAATAATTGTTAAAAGGTAAATTGTCTTTCTTTTACTTTTGCAAAATTCAAAGTAGTAATTAATACACTTTTCTTAAACTGTGTAATTCTCTTCTAGTGACAATAATTTTGGGACGGATGGAGTATTTTTGTTTCCAGATGTCTACTTCTCCTTTTCCTTTTATTACTTTTCTTGTCTTTGCCCTAGATCTAGCGTTTCGGATGGTGAGGTCTGAGCCTGGGGGAGCGAGGAGAGCCTTCCAAGATCCGTGATCCTAAATGCGATATGCATATTCAATATTACACAATGGCCGATGATGAGTTGATCTTGACTATATCAGAATACGGTATTCCGAAAGACTTACGCTCACGACTTCCAGATCTTCTTATGACGATGGACATGCTTCCTCGTAATGTTATTGGAATATATCTGCAACATATTGAACACGGGGGCCTTCAGATGCTTTTTTCGACTTTCTTCCTAAATGTGATTCGACATTTTAAGGTGCACGTGTCGCAGCTGATCCCTATCGGTGTAAATCGAGTTGTTATGTTTGAGATCCGGTGATGCAGTTTGAGTATTCCGTGCAATGTAAATTTATTCCGTGTATTTTATAGACTTTGCAAGCAGTGTCACTAGTTTTAATTTGAAAGCAGAGGGGTCAGAGAATACGGGAAATGCTTAACCTAAACTACTTCAAGCCTCAAAGGCTAGAAAAGGGAATTCTTTTTAATTGACCGAAGAGCTATCCCTTTTGTTATACCGTGGAGACATCGTGATTCAATTATTTCTGAAGACTTTCCCCATTCATTCAATGTCACACATACCATTCTACTTGCTAAGAAACATATTCCTCTACGCCCTCCCAAGAAAGTGCTTTTGTTTCTCTCCGGGCTCTCTATACCCCATAGTCATTCGGAGATTCGCCAGATCATATTGGATGTTGACAAAAAAGGTACCTTTATTACTTTTTGATTTTTTCTTGTCTTCTTCACACGGGCTTAATTATGCTTGCCTCGATTACTTTCTTTGTCGCGGAACTAACTATGTAGGAATTTCTGAATCTCCCATCATTAGAGAGATTCAAGGTGACTACTCGTGATTTATATGGAGAGAACGAAGGTCCCGTTTCTTGCGTAACTCATCCGCTAGAGTTTGGAAAGCCCATTCCAGAGTTAACTCCACAACAACTTGTTGTTGAAAAACCAGTTGATAAAGTGGTAGAGACTCGCAAGAAACAAGATGCAAGAGCCAAAGCAAAAAGGTTGGCAAAGCGAGCAAGCGAAGGGAGTTCTGGAGGTCGAGGAAAAAAGTAGTGCAAACAAGTAATTCAAACTGACTCCGAGTCGGAGTCCAACCGAACTCATTTTACCACTCCTCTTAATCAGGTGAATCCATCGCAACAGACTATGACTAATACTTAAACTTCTCTTAAGGAGAAATTTCTTGAGGTGGTACAGGTTAGTGATGATTCCTCTCCTCATGATGAAGATGCTTCTCGAGATAACAACGCTGCTGGTATGCATACATGTCCTTCGTCCATTTATTTACTTTGTCATTCTTGTTCTCTTTTTTTTATTTTAGGGCTACAAACCGGTTGACTGGCTGACTCTTTATAGATGATGAAATTACTGCTCCTCGACCCTTCGTGCCGGGATGGAGGCTACAAGAAGATGTCCGAATTAACTCTTCATATGCTTCCCAAGAATTTCTTTACCACCTTTCTACTCCGACAGACCAACAAATTTTATCATCAATGTCCAACTATCATGTGATGCGTCACAGTTTTCAATCTGTGGCCCAAAGTACTATTACCGCAGCAAAGCTAATGAAAAAGTATGAAGGACTGAATAGTGAATTCTCTCAAATGGTTAACGCTTGGCAAGGAGAGAAAGAGACATTTGCCTAAGGTAATTTGATGTTGGATCGTCTGACCGCCGCCCACAAAGAATTGGAAAACACTCATGCTCGTTGTAACAAGAAGGAGGAAAACTTAAGCTTAAGATCACCAACTTGTAGAAGGAGAACGATGGTTGGAAGAATATCGTGGGCGACCAAAATGACCAACTTGTTGAGATGGAAAGGTTGCTTGCTGCCAAAACCAAAGAGATCTTAGAACAACCTGCTAAACTTACCAAGATGGAAGCCAACAACAAACATTTAACTGCCCTCTTGGGTCAAGCTGAGGTTGATATGCAAACCATTATTCGTGACGGAATCCCAGCCTTTGTTACTAGATTGTTTTCAAGTTACGAATATAGGAGAAACTAGGCGGAGCCTTTGAGTTGGCTTACTCAGCTGGATTTATGAAAGTTGTATCCTTTGGACGTACACCGGAGCAAATCAAGACAACTATGGCCTCCGGTAAGAATATCAAGGCAGATGCTCCGAAGACGTGGGTTGGTCGCTGCAATGATTTTTTGTGACTTCTTATTCGTTTATTCAAAAGATAGCTTCAGCGTTTAAGTTTTCAACCTTGGAGCTCCTACAAATGACTCCAGATCCGGTCCCTGTCAAATCAAACACTAGCGGTGTTCCCTCTGTGATGAGTCTTGAAGATGCCCAGAAGGAGGTAGGCTCTTCTTATGCAAGTGCATTGTCTTGAATTTTGGATTTTACTTTTGCTTTCGGAATGCCGGGATGGGCTTGTAACCCTTTGAACAATTTCCTTTTATGATGTATGTAATAACTCTTTCATGTTGCCTTACTCTTATGTACACTTACCGCCTTCATCTTTGTATGGTTTGATGCCTTAATGCATTATCTTTTGGTATGGTTTGACTTTGGTTTATATTACCTTGCTCTTGCGTTAATTTTACTACCATATCTGTATTAAAGGAGGGAGGCGTTTACATGCGTTCTAAAAATAAAGACTTACATATTTAAAATAAAACTCGTAGCAAACTATCATGGGTGTTGGGCCCCGACACCTAGGCGCTGTCCTTTATATGATTCTACCCATTGTGGGTCTTAATTTCATATATTTTGCTACAGTACTAAGTTGATCATACTCTTATGGGAAAAAAATCGGCATTAGACCGCTTTTAGTTTGTCCCCCGGACTGCCCTTCGGGCACGTTCAACACACGGATGTGTTATATTTTTGGGAAGACATCGGCATTAGACCGCTTTTAGTTTGTCCCTCGGATTGCCCCTCGGGCGCGTCCAACACACGGATGTGTTATATTTTTTGGGAAGACATCGGCATTAGACCGCTTTTAGTTTGTCCCCCGGACTGCCCCTCGGGCGCGCCCAACACACGGATGTGTTATATTCCTCTCCGCTAGCTAGGCCGGAGGTGTGATATTACAACCAAAAAAATTTCCCAACATGTTCTTCATTAATAAGAAGCATTTTGAACTAGCACATTTGGTTTTAAATAAAACATTTCTAGAGGTTAATTGCATACCACGTACTTACGCACCTCCTTTTCATCCATTGTTTCTAATTTGTATGACCCGTTCTGATACGCCTCTTTAACTCTATAGGGTCCTTCCTAATTAGTACCTAGCTTGCCTATCTTTCGACTTGACTGGCCTCGTTACGCCGGTACATGAAGTCGCCCACCTTAAAGGAATAGGGCTTTACTCTCTTGTTATGGTATTGCTCGATCTTCTTTTTGTACTTTGCCTCTTGGATGGCAGCCATTTCTCTTCGTTCTTGAAATAAATCAAGGTTGAGTCAAAGCTCCTCCTCGTTATTGTCCTCATTGAATAAGAGAGTTCTTGCTGAAGGTATCCTGATTTCTGTTGGGATCACAACTTCGCTTCCGTAAGTTAAACTGAAAGGCGTTTCGTCGTTATTGTCCTCAATGAGTAAGTATCTAATACTGGAGTGGTATCCGACTTGGAATGTCAGAGTGATTAAGTATATGAGTTAAAATGCTAGTGTACTGTGTGTTGTTGTATGCAAAAATATGGTGAGGTGTTTATATTAGGATAAAAGGCGTACCTGAGTGACTAGTCATGTCACAAGAGTAGGCACAGTACATAAGACCGCAATTTCAAGTACATTATAAAGTTTGTTAATGCAACCAATGCCTAAAAACATAATTAGTGCTAACTAGGGCTGAGCATCGGTTCGGGACCGGACCGGACCAGCCAAGACCGGCCCGGACCGAGGACCGAAATGGTCTGAAACCCCAGACCGAGATGGTCCGGTCCGGGTTAGTCTGGTCCGGTTCGGTCCTCGGTCCGGTCCGGTCCCGTCTTATTAGGCATAATCGACAAGATTTTGGTAAGACCGAACCGGACTGGACCGGATCAACTGGACCGAGGACCGAATTCGTTCAAAATCCCGGACCGAGGACCGGACCGAAATTGTTCGGTCCGGTTCGATTCGGTCCAGTCTGGTTTTCCGGTCCGATTCGGTATTGGGTCTGCCATGCCCAGCTAATATTTCCTTTTTTTAATTCGTTTTGTCTCGACTCAATTCGAATGGATTTAACGTTTTTAAGCTTGACTAAATTGTTTTTGGTGATAAAATCTTGAATGGTAATCTATGTCTATTTGGCACAAAGCAAGTAAAAATGTAAAAATATCTAATATACGTATACGTACTATTCTACAAAACACATTACAATTACCACATTTTAAATGCACGGAATATAAAATCGTAAAATACAAATTTATACTTCTAATTCAAAATACAAAATACAAATTATAAAACTAAATCTATTTTTTATAAACCTAAATTTATACAGTAACAAAGAAAAAAATGGATTTGAATTAACTCTAGACTTACGAATTGAAAACAAAAACCGATTAGTTCATTAGTCCAAATCTAAATTCCACTCAGGCCCAAATCTAAATTGCTAAAACCCAATAGTCTACGTGATCCAAAAACTTAGATGATCTTTTTTAACTGGATGGACTAAAAACGCTATAAGGTTTTAACTGTAAGGTTTAACGACCACTAATACTAACGGTACAGGACTTGTACTGAAACTAAGACATACAAAATCAGGGACCAAATTGTATATAGATGAAACTCGTACAGATCTCAAATCAGAATTTAGGCAGTATGCTAGTCCTATCCTAATGATCAACGAATATAACCACTATAATTTCTCACTAACAATAAAAAACTTGAACTATCTAAAAGCTTACAATCAAGAACTTACAGAAGAATAGAAGAAAGCTAGGACCCACACATAAACATAGCATTTACTAAAAACTTGAACCAAACATATTGCACAAAAGCAGTTAAACAAGTTTATACTATTTTCTATAATACAAATACAACTAGCAGGTTTATACTAAGAATGCAGAAAATGAATGAAGTGCTTGACCAAAACATCCGTCGTTTAGTCCGTTTAGTCGAAGCGGAGCGCTGAGCTCGCTTTAAACAAACAACTCCTTCAAAAATCAAACACAACTTTTGAACTTTACGGATGATCTGCTATCTATTCTCTGGCGAATCCAAACACCTGCGAAATTTATCAGCAAAACTAAACAAAAACTTGTGAATTCGAAACCTGCATAAACTATGAGCTTATATACAGTAGAATCGTGACAATATCTAACTATAGCTAATTCAAACAGCTTCAAATCAGGAACAAAATTTGCAACACTAATCTACTGCTGATCAAGCACTGAATCAAATCGTAAAACACCAACTGCTCCCTTATCATAGAACTCGAATACTTGTAGAAAATCTAAAATTCTGCTTCTATATTACTGTTGAACTGAACTCCATAAAAGACCTTATCTTGAATCAATAGCTTCTCAACAACTGAGTTCCAAAAGCTTAACTAGATTAACTAACGGAAACAGTATTCAACTGATCTATTAAACTTGAAACCATAACCCGGATTATTATTAACGAACTAAATGTCTAAGAAACTTCTCCTTCGAATGCTCAATTGACTATCACTAATGAGTTCTTGATCTCGTTACTAGATTATGAACAAAATTAAGACAAAAGCTTAAGAACAAAATCACTGGAATAGTAATGACAATTTTCTCATAAGCTCGTCAATGCTTATGAGCTTGTAACTACTTGAGACTGAAAAGGTCAGATAAGCTCGAGCAAACCAATGACGTTAACACTAAAGTGACAGTTTTAGGAGAACTAATATGAGTAACTCACTATTAAAAAGAAATCATATTAAAAGGTTTTCGATCAATCTTATAAACTCTTATGACTTATGACTGAACTATAAGCTGAAAGCAGAGTAGGAAGTAAATGAAGAAAGGAAAACTTGAATTCATTAATGGCAGAAAACTTAATTCGGTTACAAAAGATTAAACCTAAAAACAGAATTTGTTACAAAATTTAACAAGAAAGATAAAAGGAAATTGAACTAACTAATTAATTTCTAACCTAACTATGTGTTATCTACTCCTAAGCTATCTGTCTTCAAATGAGGATGATCCGTGGTATTTATAGGCGTCGAGTGGTGGTGGTGGTGTGACGTGTTTTCTCCAATCAACAATGGCCACGTGTAAATACGATGATCTTGATTAGAGTTCTTCATCATCTTTTCCAATTGGGCGTTTCTTCATCTTTGAGTCTTGATCGAATTGGCTTGCACCATTTTGTAGAGGAGAAGATAAGGAGCACTTTTCGTGTATTAAGTTTCATTTGAATCCTTGTAGATCTCCCTTGAAAATCACTTGAAAGTTTATGGTGGTGGAAAGAGATGAAATCGGTTGTTTATGGTTATTTTCTCTTTCTCTCTCTTCGTTGAGAAGATGAAAGACACGTTGTGTTGTTTATCTGAGTTTGACCATGACTTGGTCAATTGACCAAGTTAAATAACTTTTCCCAAATTTTCCTTATTAGTCCTTTAAGTTTAATTTTTCCTCCAAATGTGATAAAACTTTCAAGTAATTTCTTTTTATCCTTTGTCTTTGTAGAAATTGCAACCTAAGCCCTTGATCTTGGCAAGTAAGGTCCTTGAAACATGATTCGTCCTTTTCTTCGTCTTTTATCATAAAAATCACTTGAAAATGTGTGTTTGCTCAAAAATGTATCTTGTTTATCTGAAAACACAAAAACACAAATACACGCGTAATTCTGATATTTTCAGTTAAATATTATGTATTTGACTGTGTTTTTAGTAGTTTTAGGGTCATTATTGATGAGTGTTTTCACACTTATCACCAGCCCTAGTGTTAACTAATCTTTCTTTGTTTTGATCACGCCAAAGTGTAAAAACATTTATCGTCAAAGATAACCGGAAGACGAACTATTCAACAAACACTATCATCAAGGTAATAAGTATTTAAGTCTTACACAAACATATCTTAATGATGTTTAGTGATCATAAAAAGTGATTAACCTCAAAACTCACATTTATACAAATGTGACAAAATATTTTAATAAACTTTATTTTTAGGAAAATGTTTTATTAAATAGAAAATGAAAATTTGAATATGGTATATTCCAAATGCCATAGGAATATCATTTGAGGGTTTAAACTACCCAGATAACATATCCCCACTAAAAGACAAAAAGGAGCAGAGTCTACTACACGCGGTTCCTTAAGTAGTTATGCGATTCTTTAGTGATAATGAACCGCAGGCTATTTATTGAACCGCGCCCAGAGAGCCGTTATTTTTTGTCTCTTATAAATAGTAGATCATATTTTCATTTTCCAAGGAACCTTTTTGGACAAATCTTGATGCTTCTTATCTTCTTTCTATGTCTTTCAATCATTAGTAAATGATCATTTAATTTGTTAAGTATGTTTACTTATGATTATCCTCTTGATCCTCTTCTTTACTTGTCCAAAGAGAAGATCACTCACACATTTGTGATGTGATTAAAGATGAAGCTTTGATGAAGATCATCCATCCTTAGATCTAGTCATGTTCATCAATTTGTTTAAATTGAGTCTTGTGTAGATCCAATGTATTTGTGTATACTTGGATTAGTGTTGTGTTGATCCAAGGTATTTGTGAATACTTGGATTAGTCTTGTGTAAATCCATTGTATATGTGTATAATTGGATTTGTCTTGTGTAGATCCAAGTTACATGTGTATACTTGGATATGTGTTTTTGAGTTGTAATACGTGTTGTGTGTGAGTTCTCACTAAACTACAAAGTGATGTGTGTATGTGTCTTGTGAGTTCTCACTAAACTTGAAAGTGGAGAGTTGTGAAGATTGGTTCTAGCTTTAGATTAGGACTTGACATCTAGCCTTGTGTCGGAAAAGAAGATGGGCGACGAAGATTGGTTCTAGCTTTCGATTAGAACTCGGCATCTAGCTTTGTGTCAGAAAATGGTGAATTAGGCGACATGTGTAGATTGGTCCTAGCTAAGATTAGGTCTCGACATTTATCTTAGTGTCGGAAAATAATGTAACCAATGTTGTAAGGTTTTCACCGCCAAGAAGGGAGCTTGTGGATATAGTGGAAATCTCGAGTAAGGTGTACTTGAGGAGTGGAGTAGGAACAAAGAGAGAGCTTTGTTGTCGAACCACTATAAATCTTGGTGTCGTACCTTAGGTTGTTTATTTCCTTACCCTTTACTTATGCTCTCATTCTTACATTGTTGGGAATAAAATGTAGCCAGTACACTTGGACATTGACAAGAAGAAAACAAGCGTTGATAAGAAGAAAACAAGCGTTGATAAGAAGAAAACAAGCGTTGACAGATCAAGCGTTGACAGGAAGATGTCAAGCGTTGATAAGATGAAGTCAAGCACTGATAGAAGACTTAGTCTACACGTAGTAAAGATATGATCAACAATGTATTTTCTATGTTTATCTTTACCTAGAATAGCTGATACGTAGACTCATGTACAAGGCTTCTTATGTCTATAAAAGAAGACCTTTAGGTTTTGTTTCATATAAGTTTTCATACGTTTAACACTTTCATTGTAAGCAAGTTTGTTCTAATCAATCAAGTGAAAGTTTGTTTTACAATTGTTTGTGTGTTCTTGTTTAAGTATTAATTCCGCATAATACTTAAATTGTTTTATACACGACAAAGTTTCTCAACGTGTTTAACTTGATTTAATCTCGTTTACACAAGATAAATCGATCTAAGTTTGGGATCAACAAGTGGTATCAGAGCTTGTTGAGAAATTTTGATCTAAAGAACACAAGAACCCTAAACTGCCAAAAACCCTAATTTTCACAAAACCCTAAAAACATCATGTCTACCCTAGAAGCAAACTCCTCCTCCTCCTCAACCCACAACATCAAGATTCCCATGCTAGACCCAGACAATTTTAAGCTGTGGAAGTTTAACTTTGAGCAATATCTACAAATCCATGACTACACCCTATGAGAAATTATTGAATATGGAAACACATTCAATAAGGCTCAAAAGATTGCAGATGCCATCCAACAAAGAACAACTGTTCAAGGTTCTACTGAAGAGGATCGAAGAGAAAAACCTGAAGATGGTAGAGCTGTCTCATCTGAGGATATAACAAAGAGAAGGGTTGATATGAAAACCCTAAGCATTCTGAAACTCTCTTTGGGACAAGAAAATCAGCACAAATACATAAGCTATGAGTCTGCAAAAGATCTTTGGGCAGCTCTTAAAGTTGCTTATGGTGGTAATGTTGATACTGTGCAAGAGAAAAAGAAGCAACTCTTGCATGAGTATGATGTTTTTAAGGCTCAACCCAATGAGAAGCTAAGTAGTGTGAGAAGCAGAATTCTTGACATTACAAGCAAGATGTCCTTCATGGGAACAGTGCTTGGTGATGTTGATATTATCTCCACTTTCCTTAAAAGCCTTGGTGATGCATGGAAGATTGAAGCAAGGTCTATAATTGCTAATAACACTCACAAAAGTTCTACTTTTGATGATGTTTACAATAAACTGAGGCTGATAGAGAATGAAACTCTTTTGGATCATGGAAGCAAGTCTACCAATGGAAACATGGCCTTCTTCTCACACAGTGAAGGTCAATTTGATCAAAAGGAGTCATACATGCACCCCGTTACTGGATCAACTTGTGTCAATGCTGGATCATATCCTATCAACGCCTCACATTCAGACGCTAACATATACAAAATTGACTCACCAAGAGTTAAGCTTGCTGGTATTGATCTAGATACTGTGTGTGCATACATTGCTTCATTGCCCAATGGTTCAGTGATTACTTATGAGGACCTTGAGCAAATTAGTGATGAGCATTTGGAGTAGATGGACATAAAGTGGAATATGGCCCTTGCAAGCATAAGGGCAAATAGATGGAATATAAGATTCAAGAAGAAGATGACTTTTAATGCTAAGGACACTGCTGGATTTGATAAATCCAAGGTTGAGTGTTACAATTGTCATCGTATAGGATAATTTATGAGAGAATGCAGATCTCCAAGAAGATCTGATGCTGGAAAACCCTTAAGCCAAATCGTTAAGGCTCAGGATCCCAAAGCCATGGTTGCAATGCAAGAAATTGATGGTGTTGGATGGGATTGGAGCTATTTGGCTAAGGATGAGGAAGAGAATAAATCTTTGGTTGCTGAAATGGAAGAAGAAGAGCATGTTCACTATGCTCTCATGGCACACTCCTCATCTTCATCAGACAATGAGGTATATGATGATGCTTTTTGTAGTAAGGGTTGTCGTCTAAACACTGAAAGACTTAACAAAGAAGTTTTAAGATTGTCAACAGATGTGGGTAATGAAAGGTGCAAGTTGTCTAACTATCAACTTGCTTTTACTCAAACTGAAAAGACTGTAGCTGAGTATAAGAAAATGGAGCTTGACCTAAAAGATAAAATCAATATTTTAAAACATGATTTAAATGCTAGTACTGATATTAGAAACATCATGGAGAGGGTCAATGCTGAATTACAGGCTAAGTTAGATGAGGCTATCAAAAATAAGGATAATGTAGATCTTAAAATTCAGAGATTTGATAAAGCCTCACAAACCCTAGGAGAATGTGTTAGTAAACGAAGGGATTCTAGGGATATGACTGGGATTGGGATGAAAGAGTATGCTGGTGTTCCACCACAAGTTGGGGACTTCTATGGTGTCCAAAGAAAGGACTTATCTTGGACTGGTTTACCAGAACTCCAAGAAGAGGAATTTATTCCTCCACCAAGAGTTCTTACTCCAGTAGAAGAATATAGACAGAAGTTGACTGATTTGGACCAATGGAAGAAAGCCAACCCTACCTTGTTTGTTAAGGGTGGCATGCTTAGTGATAGCCCAAATGAGTCTACCCCTATCAAAGTAACAAACCCAATCACTGGCAAGACTGTTGACCTTGGCTCAAACGTTGTTAGAAAACCTAGTATTAAATATGCAGAAATGTATAAAAAAACTAGGTCACCAAAAATCCAAATTAGTGATAATGGAACAGGTTTCTTTTCTTCTAGACCTAGAGTTATGTCTAGAAAAGCCTGTTATACTTGTGGTAGTTTTTCACATTTAGCCTATAAGTGTGTCAACGCTTCAAAGGTCAACGCTGACAAAAAGTCAAACACTGTCAAACCCAAAAATTTTGTTCAACAAAGTCCACAAGTTGTTAGACCAACCCCATTCTTTACTAAAGGGTCTAATACTTATGGACAAAGACCTTTTCAGAAGACTAATACATGGTCTAATAGACAATGGGTTCCTGTAGCAAACCCTAGGTTCAATGCTGATAAGGGTAATTTCACCGTTGACAAGACCAAATCAAACACTGACAGAAACGTTGCCAGACCAAATAATGGTAAATATTTGCAACTAAAGGGAAAGGGGTCTAAAGCTTCTTCTAGCTTGACATAGAGACCTAAGCAAGATCAAAACCCTAATTCAGATGGGATTTCTATGACCTGTAACAGACTTAATTATATTTCAAAGGTCATCACAAAACCAATTGGGGTTAACTGGGTGTTTAATCCAAAACGGGATGAACAAGGGGTTGTTATGAGGACTAAGTCTGTTCTTGTTGAACAACCAAATGAATCCAAGTCTGCTCAGGCTTGGGTTCCCAAAGAAAACTAATTTGTTTTCTTTATGTGCAGGGCATTCAAAAGCAGGTTAATGATTATGGCTATTGGGATAGTGGATGCTCTAGGCACATGACTGAGAAGGAAGATTATCTCACAAACTTCACTCCCATTAAGGATGGTGACAAAGTTTACTTTGGAGGCGGATATGGAACTATCACAGGCAAAGGAACTCTTCTCACCAACAATTTGCGTTTTGAAAACGTGTTTCTAGTAAAAGAACTTGACTATAATCTGTTTAGTGTATCACAAGTTTGTGATAACAAAAATAAGGTTCTTTTCACTGATATTGAATGCTTGGTGTTGAGCAAGGATTTTAAAATACCATATGAGAAATTCATTGATTATAGAACACCTAGGCATAAGGACATTTATAATGTGAATCTTAATGGAATTAGGATGAATAATAATCTGTCATGTCTATATGCTAAGGCTTCAGTTGATGAGAGTAATCTTTGGCACAAGAGATTAGGGCACATTAATTTTAAAAATATAAACAGACTTGTGAGACATGGTTTGGTTGATGGTTTGCCTGAAAAGGCTTTCCACAATGACCACTCTTGTGTTGCATGCCTTAAAGGCAAACAACACAAGGTCTTATTCAAGTCTAAACAGGTGCACTCTAGTCCTAAACCACTTCACTTGCTGCATATGGACCTGTTTGGTCCAATTAATATAGAAAGCTTGAATGGTAAATCTTACTATTTTGTCATCACTAATGATTTTTCTAGGTTTACTTGGACTTTCTTTTTAGCTTTGAAAAGTGACACTGCTGATACTTTAATTAACTTTAACCAAATTGAAAAGAAGTCTGGTAATTAAGTTAAGATGCTTAGAAGTGATAATGGTGGTGAGTTTAGAAATAAGTTGTTGGATGCTTTTTGTGCCAAGAAAGGGATTACTAGACAGTTTAGTGTAGCCAGAACCCCACAGCAAAATGAGGTTGCTGAGAGAAAGAATAGAACCCTCATAGAAGCAGCCAGGACTATGTTGGCTGATGCTCACTTTCCCATTGCCTTTTGGGCTGAGGCTGTGAATACAGCTTGTTATGTTCAGAATAGAGCATTAGTCAACAAGATACATAACAAAACACCTTATGAGTTACTTTGGGGAAGGAAACCTAATATTGGTTTTCTTAAACCTTTTGGTTGTCATGTAGTTGTACTGGACACTAGTGATGCCTTAGGTAAATTTAGTGCTAAAGGTGATGAAGGCTACTTCATGGGTTATTCAGTGCAAAGTAAAGGATATAGGGTTTACATTAAGAAGGAAAATGTATACTTGAAAAAGTACATGTTAGGTTTTTAGAAAGTAAACCCAGTGATCCTGTAAGTGGTCCAAATTGGTTATTTGACTTGGAGCCTCTATCTAGGACTTTGAATTATATGCCTGTTACTAATCCAAACATTGTGAAGGTAACTTCAAATGTTGTGGAAGAACCAATTGTTGATGTTTCAGGTATACAGGTTAATGAAGAGGTTGGATCACAAACAGACAACTCATCACCCATACTTGAGTATGTCACTATTCCCATATGGACAGATGCATTTGCTGCTGCTGCTGCTGGAAAGAAAAATGGTGGTCCCCAAGTATCACCAGTTGACAACATGCATGATCTTTCAGGCGCTGACAAAGGAAAATCTGGCCCTGACAAGACAACTTCAGACGTTGATGGCTCAAATGTTGACAGCCATGATACAGGCGTTGACAGCTCTCTTGACCATATTTTCTCTTCCAATTTTGAACAAGGTGAACCTTCAAACAGAAATGGAGAGGTTCATTCAGATATTGAGGGAAGAGAGTCTAAAGAAGATATTGGTAACATGGAAGATGCGATTGAAGACAACACACTTTTTGAGGGAGGAGTTCTTACTTCTACAATGAAGGATCGCCCCTCTTCTCTAATTATTGGTGATGTGATGTCTCCTGTTCAAACTAGAAGATCTCATCAGAATCTTGGAGGATTTATTGCCAATATTCATAAGAAGGTTGATACCCCTCTTGTTCAAGCATGTTTGTTTGCCTGTTTTCTGTCACAACAGGAACCCAAGAAGATTTTTGATGCTCTCAAAGAACCAAGTTGGGTGGAAGCAATGCAAGATGAGCTTCACCAATTTACTATCCAGGATGTTTGGGAGTTGGTTGATTGTCCCAGACATGTCAGACCTATTGGGACAAGATGGGTTCTTAGAAACAAAAAGGATGAAAGAGGCATTGTGGTCAGAAACAAGGCACGTTTAGTGGCTCAAGGATATACACAAGAGGAAGGGATAGACCATGAGGAGGTCTTTGCACCAGTTGCAAGGATTGAGGCTATAAGGATATTTCTAGCCTATGCTTCCTGCATAGGCTTTACTGTCTATCAAATGGATGTGAATAGTGCTTTTCTTTATGGCACAATTGTAGAGGAGGTTTATGTATTGCAGCCTCCTAGTTTTGAAGATTCAGAGCATCCAGACAAGGTATATAGAGTCAAGAAAGCTATGTATGGACTTCATCAAGCCCCAAGAGCATGGTATGGCACATTGTCCACCTATCTGGTGGAAAATGGATTCAAAAGGGGCACCATAGACCAGACCTTATTTACAAAGAAGACTGGTAAGGATGTCTTACTTGTCCAAGTTTATGTGGATGATATCATCTTTGGCTCATCAAGCCCAAAGATGAGTGAAGACTTTTCCAAGCTTATGACAGACAAGTTCAAGATGTGTGCAATGGGGGAGATGAACTTCTTTCTAGGGTTACAAGTTCAGCAGAAAGAAGATGGTATCTTCATCTCTCAAGATAAATATGTAGCAAAAATCTTGAAGAAGTTTGGCTTTTCTCCACATGAGAAAAGGGCTAGTACTCCTATGGATAGAGAACACCCTTGGGGAAAAGTTGGAGATGGAAAAGAAGTGGATGTCAGGCACTATAGATTAATGATTGGTTCATTGATGTATCTCACAGCTTTAAGACCTGACATTATGTTTGCTGTGTGTGCATGTGCACGCTATCAAGTGACTCCCAAGGAGTGTCATCTTCATGCTGTTAAGAGAATCTTTAGGTACCTTAGATGTTATCCAGACCTGGGATTATGGTATCCAAAAGATTCACCATTGGAGCTTATTGCATATTCAGACAGTGACTATGGTGGTGACAAATTTGATAGAAAATCCACAACTGGTGGATGTCAGTTTCTTGGGAGTAGGATGATATCTTGGCAATGCAAGAAAAAAACAGTGGTGGCCAATTCAACAACTGAAGCAGAGTATGTTGCAGCAGCTGCTTGTTATGGACAAGTCTTATGGATTCAAAACCAACTGTTGGATTATGGGTATAATTTCATGCATACCAAGATTTTTGTAGACAATAACAGTACTTTATGCATTATTAAAAGTCCTGTACATCACTCTAAAACAATACACATAGAAATTAGACATCATTTTATAAGAGATTGTTTTGAAAAGGGTTTAATACAACCAGATAGGGTTGACACAGAAGAAAATGTGTATGATTTATTAACTAAACCTTTTGATACTGGAAGGTTTCAATACTTGGTAACAGGTATTGGAATGATCAATCTCACTTAATATGTGTTTTGGGGTCTTATTGTAAAAGTATGTACAGGATATGCATTGTTATTGGTCTATTTGTGATGTTAGATTTTCCACTTTATCTGTCTAACGCTGACAAAGGTTACCTTAACGCTGATAAGTGTTATCGTGACGTTGTCAGCAACATGTTAGTTTTGTGGTTTTTGATTTAAGTGTGCAGGCGTTGTTAGCATTGTACGATTGGATACAGAGTTGCTTATGGATCCTTGGAGAATCATTGGAGCATGTTTCAATTTATGGATGATTGTTGGAATATTTATATTCCTATCTTGACATAAATTTTTATTTACATGCATATTATTTGGCAACTTATGTATCACAGTTTAAAGGGAGGTTTTAGGAACCTTTAGGAATTTTGGGTATTCTTATGATACTCTTATCACAATTCTAGATTGTGTCCACAGGTGAGTATGAGTTAGTTTTCTATCTCATGAGGCACTGTAGCATGCAAAGTTGATATACTATGCATGCTGCCAAGACCTTTTTGGCCTAGAATTGGATGTGGTCTGTTGGGAGACTTGGGTATGATTTATATTCGGTTTACCTGGGAGTTACAAGGGATTTTATGAGATAACTTAACTGTTAAGAATTTTGGTTAGCAAGGGACACTAGAGGACTGTTATGTCATTGTGGAAACCTTGGTTTCCTCGGTCTTTTAGCTACTAGTAATGCATCATGTTCATATGATTAGATAATCAAAGCGGAATTAGAACACGACACATTAACAAGGTGTTTAGGCACAAAACACATGAATTAAAACAAACGGATTGCTAATTATATTAATAATCAACAACCACTAGACGTGTATACATTAACCCACGTCTAGTCGACACACGCATTAGGTTTACATTGTATGTGGAAGTTATGAATAAACCTAATACCCTTGGTTCCTTTTATAGTGTAAGGAATAGGGTTTACAAGAGATAATAATGAATAAACATGTAAATCTTCTATTGAAATAAACTAATACAGAATATATTCTACATACTTATCTAAATAGAAGCTTCCAACAATACTTGTCAATGTTTCTGTCAATGCTTGGATTGCATGTGACAATGCTTGGATTACACTTGACAATGCTTGTCAATGTTGACTTCTGTCAACGCCTGATTTGTTCTTGACAACGCCTGGATTACACTTGTAAACGCTTAGACAAATGCCTTCATGTTTTCTTCGTTTTTGAGTTTCTACCACATCAACTTTTTGACCCAACATTCTTCCCCTAGTTGATGTCGGCAAAACTCTTTGTGTATCTCTTGTAAGTTGTACATCATCTTCAAATTGCTTCCCCTCAAATGTAGCATGTATATCTTCCCCTTTTTGTCACATCAACAGGGAAGTAAACAATGTATGCAATCTTGAAGATTCTCCAAATGTGGGCTCTATGTAATGATTTTGAAGAAAAATAAATAAAATATTCTTGATGTAGAAGTAGAATAACCCAACCTTGTGTTCCATGTCTTGCACTATCCATGTGATGAAGAACTCATACTGATGATTAAATATAAGTAGACCTCGATCCCTTGTCAATATTCTCATCCTTTGTGAGACACTGAGCACGATAATGTAACTCCTTCAAGTGTTATGACAAGTCTTCGTCACCAAACATTTAAAGCACGAACAAGTTATCTTCAAACCAATGGGATCAATCCATGATTTAAAGATATGATAAAACACAAACTCGCGAAAATCTTCTTCAAACATCAAACTTACCATAAGAATTCTTCCCCTTAAGCCAACACTTCTTCATGACGACTCTCAATCTTCATATCATATGTAAAAGTAAAAGAAGGATAACTCTTTTACAAGGCTACCTCGATTACATAATCAAATCCACTAAAGTTCTTCACAAATTATTGCTAACTCGTATTAAAATCATTAATCCATTTTAAAAATATCCGAGCCATTAATATCAACTTTGATATTCTAAATAAAAGCGGAGATTTCATGTACCTTTGCGTGTAAATACCTCCTTTTTGTGTGCTAAAAGCGTATCAATTTTCTCAAACAGCAGATATTCTTTTGTCGTCCAACATCCTCTTTTATCCAAGAAATCATCACTGTGTGTTGTCCGATATCAAACAATACCTGACAGCGTTTAAATAACTATATATCGGACAACTCATGTCAACGCTTTCCATCATCGTTTGACTTATTCTTGTCAACGTCAATTTAACAAATGTTAGCGTCTATGCAAAAACCTGTCAGCGTCAAACAAACAAAGTTGAATCACATGATAAGTATAAAAGCTTACTTCCTTTTTAACAGCAAAGTAACTTCACGTCTTCTTTTCATACCTTAATTAGATGTGGACCACAATAATCATCATTGTGATCTCCAAAATTCACACGTCATGTTTGGAAAAAGGAAACAAAATATATTTCCCCACGTCATGTATCTGCTCAAAAAAAACTTCTCGTGGCTTTTGCTGAAATAACTCCCGTTTAATGTTGAAGATAAAATACTATCTCCTAAAAATCAGCAACCTACGTAATGAGCAGATCATTTTAAAACCCATAAATCTCGTCCAGGAATATACATCATGGGTCATAACTGTTGCCATCCTAATAAATAGTCAACAGAACATATCACATCCAAAAATAAGAGAGATGAATAATCCCTAAAATTTTGCATGATATTCGACCTTTTCCAAAGCATATCAAACTTTATAATCCTGTGTTTGTAATATCATACGAGGAAAAGAAAAATCTGTTCCAAACTCCTTCTTATGTGATGAAAAAGTCACATCTTAGATCACTGCTTATGACAGAATATTCGTGCCATGATCCCATGTGAGAAAAATAATCCATCTTCTCGTTGCTTAATATTAAAATGATTTAGGGCTTAGTGAAATTCGTGTTCTTGTTTTGTCAAATGCATCCACATGCTGCTACATCTTTTATTATGGAACTAGGGTTTATGGAACTAGCGTTGTTGTGACCAATTTAGACGTTGACATGGCTTTTGCAAACGTTGACAAGAATATAGCCGTTGGGCGTTGATGGGTTATTTTTTACCGTTGACACTCATTGGGTCCTACCCAGATGTTATTTTTGACGAATTTTGGGGCCGTAATTTTTGGAGTAGATAACTTTTAATTAATGCACAAGATAACTTATTTTCTTTTCAATATTTTCATCATTATATTTTGAAAATACTTGCCTCATTTTTGACCAATCACATGTGCCTATCACTCCTATATATTTGGCTCCTATTTTTAAACCAGGGTACTCTCATATTCTTGTCTAAAAATTTTCTCCTATAATTCATCTTTTACAATTTTTCATAAACAGCTTTCTACATCTATGGCGCCTAAGTTTAAACCAAGTGACTTGGTGTTGGGATTCAGAAGTCAGCACAATATGATTGCTTATTTGGAGGCTGATGATGCTCTGTTTCCACAATACACTCAGATGGTGGCGTATTTGAATGCATCTCCACATAGGTATGCACTTTCTCATGCTCCTCTCATCCATGTCACTCATATTAAGCAGTTTTGGAACACTGTTAGTTCCTCAACGCTTAATAATGTGACTACATTAACAGCTATTGTTCATGGGCGTACTTGGGTGGTTACTGAAGCCTTGGTTCGCCAGGCTTTGCATCTTAATGATGCAGATGGTATAACCACTCTCCCCATTAATGAGATAGAACAAGGACTTCGGGCTTTGGGGTATCCTTTCCCTGAAGAGGGTACTTTAAATAAATATCATAAACAAGAATTCCCCCCAGCCTGGAAGTACTTAATACATGTCATTCTTCAATGTTTGAGTCCCAAATGTACTGCACATAATGAAATTAACAGATCAATTGCTAGTGCAATTGTGTGCATTACAAATGGGCAAAAGTATAATTTTTCTAAACTGATTTTTGATGGCATGTGTAAAAACAAGGGGAATAAGATGACTTTGGCTTATCCCAGATTTTTACAAATGGTTTTTGATGAGAAAAGGTACTGCATAAGGGATCATGATGATTTTTATGAGATCCCTATGCAAAAGAAAGCTATTTTTAGTAAGATGAACTCACCCCCTCACCGTGACTTACCCCTCACCCAAGCTATGCTTGCTGTTATTGCAGCAACACAACCTCAACCTGACCCACAACCACAACTTGACCCAATACCAGATCCCTTACCTTCACCTCAACACATGGAACTTGACCAAGAATCCTTCAACACTGACACGTTAAATGTTGGCGTTGACACTAGTAATCCAACATTGACACCTTTCCTTCACAGACCCAAACACCCCTTAACCTTCAAACTACCACCCAATCCACATCATCTTCTACACCACCTGAATATAGGTTGATAAAACGCCCAAGGACTACTGGAGTGTTCTCCTCTGGTGTTCCTAGCCATGTTGCAGAGAGAAACACCACCACAAGTGTGGTTGGTGCTATGGATGAGGCTGGGACTATTGGTACTCGCTTAGATGCAGGCCAAGTCAATCCTAACATCTTTAAGACCTCATCCATGCCCCATGACTCTACTTTGGGAGGTCAAATGCCCATTCTAGAGGAGGGCAGACTGGAACATACACCATGTTGGAATTGACGGCTATCTGCATTAGCTTGCAAAAGCAAAATGCAGACCTGGTACAAACAGTCAGTACACAAGGCCTTGAACTCAAGCAATTGAGGGAGAGGATTGTTCTTTTGGAGGATGCTAACACTAGGCGTCGTATGGAGGATTCTTCCAAAGGGGAGGATGAGCAGATTCATGTGATGACAAAGGCTCACATGATGGAGAATCTTTGGGTGTGGCTGAAGCCCTTACTGAATTGAAGAAGCAACCAGGTTTTGATACATCTTTGGTTACTCCTACAAACTTGAACTTGTCATTTACAGCTATGATGGAGCAGTTCACAAGAGGCGCTAAGACAAGTAAGGTGAGCGTTGACAAGCAGAATTTGGACGCTGACACACCAAGCGCTGACAAGAGTAAGTTGGGCGCTGACACACAGAATTTGAGCGTTGACAGACTACAGATATGGTTGGTGTATTCTAGTCATCAGCTATCATCAAGGAAGTGTCTTCACAGGTACCATCATCATCTTTACCTATCATTGATCCATTAGATAAGGGTAAAGGAATCATGGTAGAAACAGAAGTTCCAAAGGATGCAGCTCAAGTAGAGTTTGATTCAAAGTTGGTTGCACAACTTGTGGAAGAAGAAATGAAGAAGGTTGGTGAATCACCATTTGTAGTTACTTCCGAGGAACAAGAAGGAAGTGATGAAGGAAGTTCAGATTCAAGTGTTATGATAATTGAACAACCAGAAAGACTTGAATATGGTGATGAGTTGGCAAGGGAGAAACTTAGAGAGTTAAAGTTGAAAGTAGACTATGATATGCCAAAAGTTGCTCAGATGTACCATGCTTGGGAAGATAAGGTTATGGAGAATCTAGATATGACAATTTCAGATCAAATTTGGGGATTGGAGATTCTTCTAAGAGTTCAAAGAGATTGTAAGGTAATTCTGAAGCATAAGGCTAGCAATATTTTCTCACTGCTAAAAAGAGATAGAAGGGAGCTTTACTACATGTTGCTCAGATGTCATGGAACATGATGGACCTTTAAGAAATTGCAGGGATTATCCTTTGAAGAATTGGAGTATAAGGCTTATCCCATTTGGGCAACAATGCAGGAAATGAATACTATCAGACTTCTCTCAGATGAAAGGAGAGAAGAACTTGTAGAAGAGATGGAGATTTAAAAGGCAATGATTGTTCCAAGGCCTTTGAAGAAGGGAGTTCCACTTGAGTTCCCTAAAGATATGGATAAATTGAATCCCAGTGAAGCTGTTATAAGAAGGATCATTAAGCTCTAACCCATGGAAGCTTTAGATATGGTACAAGTGTTACCTCTTGATGCCAGAAACCCTATCATTAGCTATGAAGAAGATGCAAGTGGGTTTTGGATGATTGGCAGATATGGGAAAGAGGTACACACATTTACTACTCCTATATCTCTCTTTGCAAGTATGGATAGGGAAGACTTGGCAGACCTTTGGAGGTTGTTGATGGCCAAGTATGAGACTGAAGCACCTACTTCAGTCAATGAAATAAAGCTTTGGTCAACATTCAAGAGAATGTGTGCACCCGAAGAAGAAGATCCTGTTTGGAAGGATCTTGAGGATGATATCAGTGGACTTCAATGGCGTTTGTATTCAGCTACTGGTGTGTATTATTTGAGTTCTACAAAGTTTGCTGAGTATCTTCTTGTAGATGCTGAGTATCCCATGTCCAAAGAAGTTTTGGAAAGGATGAAGACAACACAGCTGGAGATTGACTATTCAAGTGACGTGGCAAAAGATTTGATTAGGCATGTTTATTACCAATATGATAAGATTTGTAAGAATCCTCCTAGTTCTTAGTTTTATTCTGAAACTTGATTACTAGAGTAGATATCAAGTTTAGGGGAGGATTGTTGGGAATAAAATGTAGGCAGTACACTTGGACACTGACAATAAGAAAATAAGCGTTGATAAGAAGAAAACAAGCATTGACAGATCAAGCGTTGACAGGAAGATGTCAAGCGTTGATAAGATGAAGTCAAGCACTGATAGAAGACTTAGTCTACACGCAGTAAAGATATGATCAACAATGTATTTTCTATGTTTATCTTTACCTAGAATAGCTGATACGTAGACTCATGTACAAGGCTTCTTATGTCTATAAAAGAAGACCTTTAGGTTTTGTTTCATATAAGTTTTCATACGTTTAACACTTTCATTGTAAGCAAGTTTGTTCTAATCAATCAAGTGAAAGTTTGTTTTACAACTGTTTGTGTGTTCTTGTTTAAGTATTAATTCCGCATAATACTTAAATTGTTTTATACGCAACAAAGTTTCACTACGTGTTTAACTTGATTTAATCTCGTTTTTACACAAGCTAAATCGATCTAAGTTTGGGATCAACATACATTTCATTTCATTGTCACTAGATACTGTTAATGCATTAGAATTGAACCTAACAACTATGAAACTAGTTTTCAAGTAAAAGGTAATTTTGGGACAAACCTAATTGAAAAGATTTTTAATTAGGACCTTAATCAATAGAAACTATTCACCCCCCCCCCCTCTTCTAGTTTCTACAAAGTTGATGGCGGTCTGAAGATCGAACCTTTGGGTAATGCGTAGCTCTTTGGGTAAAACGATGTTTCCCATGATACGCGGAATCTTGTCGATTTTCTCTTTTGTTGGGCCAATTTAGAGCCTAAATTGTCCCTGTACTGATTTGAATGAAATATACCCCAAGTATTATATAGGTCGATAAACTCAAGTAAGTTTGCCGAGTCATCCTCAAGATGTTCTTAAAAATCCATAGAGACTCCTTCACTACTGTAGCGGATCTGAGCCAGTGAAGATAAGAACCAGGATCAGGATGATGGAGTTAGTGAGTAATGAAAATGACTCACTAACTCCCTGAAGACCATCTCTGATATGAAGACATGAAGTATTTATACTGAAGACGTAGTGGGAACTTCCTTGGGTAAAAAAGTAAGAATATAAAGTGCAATGTGGTTACTTGACTTTATAGAAGCTTCCAAAGGAAGCTTCACTTCCCACTATATATTGGTCTCATTACTTAGAGATAGAGATTTTCACCACCAAAATACACATAGTGTTAGTGTTAGGATTTCCTCCTCCCATTGGTTCTTTCCTTTCTTGTAACAATGGGAGTTTAGTTTGTCATTATCGCCCGGTTGTTATTCCGTAAACAACCGGGCAACACTTGTATATTTGTTAATTCATTACTAATAAGATATACAAACGATGAAAAGTAAAAGCTTTGTTATTAGTTAGTCAATTGGTTAATTGTGCACATTGTTCTTCATAGATCTTCATAGATTCGATATGTGCACAAGATTAGTGGACCAACTAGAACCAAACATATACTAGGCTTAAGATTTTGTTGAATGATTTAGGAAGAAATGGTGTTGTCTACCTAAGGCTGAGGTTAATGCCACATTTGTAAACATTTTACCTAGGAAATGGCTTAGCTTAATCCAGACCTTAAGAGCAAATAATGCAATCAAGAATGATACTCTGGTCCAACTGTTTGGTAGATATAATTATAAAGAAGGGTTAACTGATTCTATTTACAAATCAGAGACTGATAGGTTTACCACCCATATCTCTGGTTCGAAAGCTCTTGTTGCTAACCATTCTTTTTAGGACATCCACTCTGACATAGAAGAAGATACAAGAAGCAATCAAGAATTTCTTGATGAGTTGCATGCAAAATTCCATGACAGGGCTCTTCTTGCTGATCAAAAGAGATACTACAAGAGATCAGGCAGAGTTAGAGCAGCTAAAGCTGACAAGTCCAAAGTGATTTGCTACACATGTGGTAAAGTTGGTCACTTCCAAAAAGACTGCTGGTCAAATAAGACTTCCTCTCCAAGCTTTCCATCATCCAGCAATGATCACAACAGTAAGAAGAAGTTTGCTCCATCTCCCTTCAAGAAGATTTCTCACTCTGAATCTGAGGGAAAGAAGGATTAAAAGGTCAAATAGAAAGCACTGAAAGCTGAGCTGGTGAAACTCAATTAAAAGGCTGATGACACAACAAAGAAAAAAGAAAGTAAAAAGACTGAAAAGGGTCTTATCGCTGCGTCCTTTGATTGGGATGATGAACCTCTTACATCAGAGGATGAAGGAACCACTACTGTCAGAGCTTTTTTGGCCGTCGCTGATGAGGAACCAGCTGTTGGTATAATCGAAGCAAGATCTGGACAATGGATGGATATCACCATGAAAAAGGTACATAGATTGCTTACTATGGCTGAAGGTCCTGATAGAGACCATGTCAGTGCTACACCTTGGTTGACCTCCATTTTATGGAAGAACAAAGAAAGAACTTGTTAAACAAATTTCATAATCTTAAAACTGAGTTAAATCTTTGTCAGTCTGAGTTAACAAATCTTAAACTTTTAGTGAATCTTGCAAATCAACTTCAAAATGAAGTAAGCAAACTTTCCATTGAAAATGAATCTTTATCTGATGACAATGTTGAACTAAGAAGAACCATTTAAAAATGGACCAAAGGTCAACACACTGTGGAAGAATTGGTTGTTGAAGCCATTCCGGGGGATGTGGTTCAAGCAATAGGGGGTAAGGGTAGGTTTAAAAACCATATACCAGTGGCCAAAGTAAAATTTGTCCCCTCTGAGGATCCTTCTCATATTTCCACCTCTGTGGATGAGAATGAATCTAAAAGAGGAATCAGATGTTTCCAAACCCTTTCCAGCTATACCAAAATTCGCTGGTGCTGACCCATCTGATTCCTTACTTGGCCCAAGACCTGCCATCAAGACCTCTGGGACACCCAATCTCAAAGTTGCTGAGAAAACACATAAAAAGGTTTTTGTGGCCAAAGAACCTGCCAAACCCATTCCTCCCACTGAAGAGCTTTCACCCACCAAGAAACTTCTCCTTACCCTTATGGAAGAAGTAAAAGGTTTGAAAGAACACATCAAACCTCGGGATGACAGTCCATTTGTTAGTTCTCTTGGTGAAGGATCCAGCAGCTCAAAGGGGAGAGCTTTGTTCAAGCCTTGCAAACATTGTGAGTTTAAAAATCATTTGTCTGAAAATTGTTCAAAGAAACACAAATGTATCACATGCGAGTCTGCTGAACACACCTCCAGAGAACATGAAGAGACCATGGTTGTCCAAAAGACCAGACTACAATTAAGGTCTAAAACTCCTTACAAGTCCTCTAGGAGACCAGAACCCAAATCCATAGACACTCCTCAGACTTCCAAGCCATTTCCTTCTTGCAAGTACTGTGGTTTCTATGATCATATCTCTGACGAGTGTGAACATTATCCCGGATGTGACATTTGTGGAAGTATGTGTGATGAAACCAGAGACTGCAACCAAAGAGGGGGAGAAAGGAACCAAAGAAGACCTAATGTCGCTGGTCAGCGACAACATGGACCCACTGGAAAGTAGGTTCATCATTGAAACTAATTTGGTTTTATTATATCTATGAAGGAATACTTGATAAATCTGTTTGGTATCTGGATAGTGGGAGCTCCAGACATATAACAGGGGTTAAACAATATCTGCATAGATATAAGAAGGAGTCTGGTCCCAAAGTAGTCTCTGGTGATGACTCCTTAGGGGCTACTGAGGGATATGGCTTAGTGGATTGTAATGGAATCACCTTCACAAGGATCGCTTATGTTAATAGACTGAAGCACAACTTAATCAGTATCAGTCAACTCTGCGATGCTGGTTTCAAAGTTCTATTTACCAAGACCCAAGGAACAATCTTCAATCAAAATGATGATGTTGTTCTTATTGCACCCAGAAGAAGGGATGTGTATGTTATTGACATGACATCATGTACAGAAGAAAACAACACCTGTCTCTTTGCCAAAGCCTCTGATAGTGAAAACTGGCTCCGACACAAGAGACTCTCTCACCTAAACTTCAAAAACATCAACAAACTGGCCAAGAATGATTTAGTCGATGGGCTTCCCTCTCTGACCTTCAGCAAAGACATACCATGTTCAGCCTGCGAAAAAGGGAAGCACCACAGAGCTTCGTTCAAAACTAAACAATCATTCTCCATAAATAAGTGCCTTTATCTTCTTCACATGGACTTATTTGGACCAGTAAAACCTCAATCCCGTAATCACAACAAGTACACACTGGTCATTGTTAATGAATTCTCTAGGTTCACTTAGGTATTCTTTCTTAAAAGAAAGAGTGATGCAGCTGAAAGAATAATGTCCTTTATCAGAGAAATAGAGAACTTCAATGACTATAGAGTTAAGGCTATCAGAAGTGATAATGGCACTGAATTCAAGAACCATGTCATGGAAGCCTTTTGTGATGAAAAGGGAATCTCACAGAAGTTTTCAAACCCAGGCACCCCAGAACAAAATGGTGTCGCTAAAAGAAGAAACACAACTCTCATAGAGGTTGTCAGAACTATGCTCAGCAAATCAAGACTCCCAAAGTAATTTTGGGGTGAAGCTGTGTACACAGCTTGTTACACACAAAACAAGTCCATTATTGTGAAGAGACATGGCAAGACCCCTTATGAAGTGTATAAGAAGAGAGCCTGTAACATCCCGCCTACTCAGACCACAATATTATACGTTTTGCCCGCAGGCTCACAACTTTGCTCTGTGGCCCTCTTGTAAGTACTTCTCGGCTGGTCACCCAACCTAGTACTACTCTGACATGAGCACGCTTAACTGCCAGTTCCTAAGAACCCCACGTGCAGTAGACCATAAAACGCGTTGTATCATGAGAAGGCGATTGTTATCTTATGAACCATAGATCTCTCTTGGCCGCCGTCGATGTGGGATTTGCCTACGGTGTCACAATTACCCCCCCTTCAGGATTCATCGTCCTCGATGAGGTTTTCCCCACCATCTCGAATGGCTCAGGAGTGGCTCTGATACCACTTGTAACATCCCGCCTACTCAGACCACAATATTGTCCTCTTTTCCCACAGGCTCACGGCTTTGCTTTGTGACCCTCTTGTAAGTACTTCTCGGCTAGTCACCCAACCTAGTACTACTCTGACATGAGCACGCTTAACTGCCAGTTCCTAAGAACCCCACGTGCAGTAGACCATAAAACGCGTTGTATCATGAGAAGGCGATTTTTATCTTATGAACCATAGATCTCTCCTGGCCACAATCGATGTGGGATTTGCCTAGGGTGTCACAGAGCCCCTGATGTAAGCTACTTCCATGTCTTTGGTTTCCTTGTTTTCATTCACAACTACAAGGATCATCTGGGAAAATTTGATGAAAAGTCATATGATGGGTTCTTTCTTGGATACTCCCCTATCTCCAGAGCTTTCAGAGTATTCAATATCCGCAGGCAAGAACTTGAAGAATCCATTCATGTTACCTTTAATGAAGCAGATGTTGTCATCACTCACACCAACTCAAAGGCCCATGACATTGACTTCAATGAAGTTAAATCATATCCAGAGGATGATTTATCAATTCCCAAGGAATCATCTCAAATATGTCACAAGAATTTCCCTTATGTTCATTCATTTGATTCTCATTCAATCTCTGATATCACTCCAAAGGTTTTTGTAGTTGAATCACATACTCCACCACCTACTGAAGAAAATGCTGATCATAACTCTCAAACTCTCAAATGAGTGAAGAGATCATGGATGAAGAAATTATCTGTGATTAACCACCAACATACATTGAACCTGCTGTGACTCCTGAACCCACAAAGACTCATGTTCCTCAATCCAAATGGAGTAGAGACCAAGATATTCTTCTTGTGAATATTCTTGGTGAACCCTGTGAGGGAGTCACCACCAGAGATAAGTTAAAATCTCTAGAAACTGCCTTAGCGAATGAATGCCTTTTCGCTGATTTTCTCTCTGAAGATGAGCCAAAGAACGTGGCTGTTGCCCTACTAGATGAAGGATGGGTTGTGGCCATGCAAGAAAAACTCAATCAGATTAAGAGAAACAAGGCGTGGACTCTGGTAAAAGCTCCAGTTGGAAAATAAGTGGTTGGAACCAAATGGGTCTACAGAAAAAAAAGGGATGAAGGTGGCATGATTGTTAAAAACAAGGCTATGCTTGTGGTGTTGGGTTACAACCAATCAGAGGGTATTGATTATGATGAAACCTTTGCACCAGTGGCCAGATTAGAAGCTATCAGAATCTTCCTAGCCTATGCCGCTTATATGGGTTTCATGGTGTACCAGATGGATGTAAAGAGTGCATTTCTTAATGGGAAACTTGCAGAGGAAGTATATGTCAAACAACCTCCAGGGTTTGAGAACAGTGACTATCATGACCATGTCTGCAGACTTCACAAAGCACTCTATGGGCTGAAACAAGCGCCTAGAGCCTAGTATGAAACTCTATCAAAATTTCTACTTGAAAACAAATTTGTTAGAAGTACTAATAAGTGTGAAAACACATATCCTTTTACCACTTATTTCTAATAATAACAAGACCAAAACGTGTATTTAATGTTGTAAAAGGCGGAATTATGCGTGGTTTGTGTTCTTATTGTGTTTTAGGACAAAAATATGAAAAAGGAAGAAAACACGGGCTTTCACGGGCTTTTATCAAAGAAAAGGACAAAAGACGAAGTCAAAAGGTCAAAAGTGCAAGAAGAACGGAAGTCGAAGGCCTATTCTGAAGATTTATCGAAGAAAAAGTCTAAAGACGGAATTTAACGAAGTCGAAGAACCAAGTCTACTAAAAGAAGAAAATTAGAAGACGAGTTCAAGTTATCATTCGACTAATCCCGAGACAAAGTCGAGAAAGACGAGAAGACAAGAAGAAAAGAGGAAGAAACAAACACCTTCCCCTTCCCCTATATATAGTCTTCTAATGTGTCATTAGAAGAGTTAGTCTCTAATTTTTATTTTAGTAGGTAATTAGTGTGTGTTTTTCTCTCTAGTTTTTCTTTCAAGCTTATTAACCTTTCACCTTGTAATCTTGGATCTTAATCTTTAATATAATCAAGCTTTTTAATAAATTCTCATTCTACCTTTCTTAATCATAATCTATTGTTTTGCTTAATTAATCATGTAGTTGGTTTAATTTTGTTGATGATGTGATTGGTTTGCTTATTGGATTGGCTTATTGAGTTAGTGTGTTTGAGGTTTTTAGATTATTGTGCTTATTGCTTAATTTTTGTGTTTTCTAGTTTTTAAATAAGTTGATTTTGGTAGTTTAATACTTTAATAAAAAGTGATTTTAAATATTTTGATTATTTAGTGTTTTTATAAGTTTTTAAATTGTGTCTTATTAGCTTTTTCTAAAAATTGATTTGGTTTAAGTTTTGGTGAGTGCTTATTGTGACTTCGCTTATTTTGTATTAATCTGGATTGTTAAAACCCTCTTATCCCGACTTTGTTGAAAACCCTAGTATCTCGAATTAACTACAGTACACTTTATTCAGACTTAGCACATTTTGTTTCCCTCCTAAACAAATCTCATTTCCCGAATTAGATCAAATACTACACATTCCGACTTAAGTCAAGTTCTATTGATTCCGGATTAGCATTCAGACGGATTCCGAACTACATATAGAATCCGGATTCCAAATTAGGTCAGGAATCCATCTCCCGAATTGTATGTTTGACTAGTAACCCGGATTGCTAGCTTGTTGTGGATTCCGGATTATGTCACGAAGTTGCATTCCGGATTGAGTCAGGAACAGGTATTCCGAATTGGGTCTGAGACTTGTATTCCGGATTATATTGCATTCACGGATTCTGGACTAGTGCTTGCCTCACCGATTCCGAATTAGGAGCAGGATTCATATTCCGACTTAGGTTTTGGGATTTGGATTCCGAATTGAGTTAAGATATATATTCCGAACTACATGCAGGATTTAAATTCCGGATTAGGTCCAGTTTTTCATATTCTGACTTAGCTTTTGTTTTAGTTTCCCGAATTACTTTCAAACTTTAATTTTTCCCGCCATTTTTACTTAGTTTAATTTTTAAACATTTTCACTTAGTTAAATTTTTAAGTTTAACTTTTTATAAAGTTTTAGGTTTTCAAAATTACTTTTTATCAAGTTTTAATTTTTCGTCATATAATTTCAAGTCTTAATTTTTATTTTTAATTTTAAAGCTTTCATTTTTACTAAACGACATTTACATTTTCAATTTTATTTTAAATAGATAATCACCTTTAGTTATTTTCACCAAGTTCTACTGTGCAGCATTCATTCTGGGAAAGCAATCAAGGTTAGACATTCTTCTTTATTTTTAATAGCTTTTACGTTTATGTTATTTGTAGACTTAGATAATCAAGCTCCCCCTTTTAGTGACCAACACCAATAATTCCACTCTAAACCGTGATCAATTCGATTAGATACCAAGAACGATTGAGTACACATATGCAAAACCATCATATCAAATGGTGCCGCTGCCGGGGAACAAGTACATCCTCGTAGCCGTTGACTACGTATCCAAATTGGTTGAAGCAAAAGCTTTACCTACTAATGATGCGGGGGTGGTTGTGAACTTTCTGAAACAATTATTTACTCGATTCGGTGTTCCTCGTGCTATCATTAGTGATCGCGGGACTCATTTTTGCAACGATCAATTTGTTCGAGTCATGGCTAAGTATGGTGTTAATCACCGTCTTTCCACCGCGTATCATCCACAAACAAATGGTCAAGCCGAGATTTCTAACTGTGGACTTAAGAGAATCTTAGAGCGTACTGTGGGAGAGCATCGTGCCTCATGGGCCGATAAGTTAGATGATGCTTTGTGGGCTTTCCATACCGCATATAAGACACCTATTGGTTACACTCCATATCGTCTTGTGTACGGAAAGGCATGCCACCTCCCCATTGAGTTGGAGCATAAGGCTTATTGGGCCTTGAAATGGGCTAATCTTGATATCAACAAAGTCGGTGATCTTAGGAAGATCCAACTCAATGAACTTAATGAACTGAGGAATGAAGCTTATGAGAATTCATTGATCTACAAGGAGAAAACCAAGCTCATTCATGATTCTAAGATCAAAAACCGAGAGTTCAAAATTGGTGATCAAGTTTTACTCTTTAATTCTCGGTTGAAAATCTTTTCGGGCAAGCTTAAGAGCTGTTGGTCTGGTCCATTCACGGTCGCCAAAGTCTTCCCTTATGGCACCATTGAGTTATCGCAACCAAATGGGCCAAACTTTAAGGTGAATCGCCAGCGTGTTAAGTTGTACTTTGGTGAGGACATCTCTCATGAGATGATTCCATCCATCACCACGTTTCCTTTGAATTAGCTCTAGATCGAGTCAGGCTCGTGACTCAGTTAACAAAAACAAGCGCTTCTCGGGAGGCAACCCGTTGATCTATCCTTTTTACCCGTTTTCATAATAAGTGTAGGGGGAGCTACATAGGGTTTGTTGTCTTGTTTCTTATGATGTACAGGGATTAAAGCTTCAAATAGCACTTTTGATGATATTTGACGACCCGTGATCCCGTGTACCCGTCTTCCCGGTTCTATCCTAAACTGTCGTGATTCAATATTTCATATCTTATATGTTGCCATTGAATTCACTATAGTTGTCTCTTCCTTAGCAAGATTTAAACAAAGTGCACAATGTCCTAAGTGTAGGGGAGTTTACTCCCACATGCTTAAACATTGAGGACAATGTTTATATCAAGTGTAAGGGGGACTTCTATCGAAGTTAAGTGGGCTTTTCCATTAATTTGTCCTTATTTTAACCAGAAAATCTAATTTTTCGACATTTTTCAAAATTTTTGATCTATTTTGGCCAAATAGTATGTTTCATTTATTTTCTTTTATGTTCTTTCTTTTTATTGTTGCATCGTATGTATATATTTCATTTCAAAAATAAAGTCAAAAGAGAAAAATAAAGTTAAATAAAATGGTTTTAATGAGTTTAGATGTCGTTGATATATTAGGCCCGTCATGAATCTTTTGAATCAACCCGAGTTTACTTATCTAAGTTTACTCTACTAGTATCCTTAACGTGTTTAAGTCAAGTTTTGCTAGGCTTTTATATAGGGAACTTTAAAACGCGAAAGTCTTAACTCTTACGGGTTAAGAACAAGAACTTTTCGCAAGTTCCTATAATTGATCCTAGAAAGTCGTTTATCAAGGGAACTTTAAAATGCGAATTCTAAACTTGAAAAAGTCTAAGTAGTTGAAAGATCCTATAGATTACTTGAAAACCCAAAACTTTGATTTAATTGGCTAAGCATCCACGAGTCTCGTTCCTTGAGATTTTAAATTGTGGAGAACGAGAGATGATAGAGTCAATTATAAGTTTGGTATTCTTTCATGAATTTATGTGAGTTAATTAAAGCTTTTTCTCCCATCGCTTGTTAATAAATTTAACTGCAATAAGTAAGGTCGTACGATTTGAAAAGTTACTTAGCTTCTAGCACAAGATCGTTTAAAAGTTGCTCGGTATTAATTAGAGTTCATAGCCAAGGCATAACTTATTGAAGCGGGATGCGAAGATTGGCGAGTCCGAAAAGGCCCTAACAAGGCATGAGGGCTACATTTTGTTGCTAAAGATCCCAAGTGATGTGAATAATAATTTATCAAAAATCAATATGAAGGATCAAGACACACGACGAAAAGCAAATACTCCCCTAAAGATCATGGAGAAGTCTATCCGAAAAGACCCTAGCAAGGTATGAGGATAAATAGATCCAAGTCCTAAAAGGAGGCGGATCGTTGTATATCAAAATCCAAAATAAAGATTGGAGAAAAATGAAGAAGTCGTGGTCCAAGTATGAAGAATCTCTCAAAACTTCAAGTAAAGAAATTCCTATTATGAAGAGAAGACCATTATTTCAAGAACGTCTCTCAAGATTCGAAGTATGAAGTCACTGCCAAATATCGGTCCGATAAAGGTCTCAAATCTTGAAGCAAGTTATGCCAAGATATGAACTTTATGAGGTCCCGAGAAGCAGTTTTAAAAGATTTTGTCCTTTAGCTAACTATTGATTAAATCGTCATACTTTATTTTCAGCCTAAATAAACTATCGAAATAAGTCAAACAATGCATCCTCGTGATCATTCAAGACAATAATAAAATATAAGATATACACCTAGGAATAAGGGAGTCTAAGTGAATAATTGGGCCACATGAGTTTGTGTTAGCTTACTAACTTATAATAACAATGATCTCGTTTATAAGCTTGGTGTGGGGAACGTGAAACTTGAGGGTGATAAACATTCATGACAACCAAAGCCCTAATGTAAGTCTTCGATCTCTTTACTTGTTCCCCCTTCAAGCATTTTGTATATATTTCTATCTTTTTAGTTTCCTTAGTGTTTAGCATTTAATAAAGGCCAAGGTAGGTTAATTATGATGAAAAATGTAAACCGTGCTTTGAAATTAATGCATTGCATGAGGGCATTGCAATGGTCAAGTGTAGGGGATTTAATAAGCGTGAAAACACTTATCCTTTTACCACTTATTTCTAATAATAACAAAACCAAAACGTGTATTTAATGTTGTAAGAGGCGGAATTATGCGTGGTTTGTGTTCTTATTGTGTTTTAGGACAAAAATATGAAAAAGGAAGAAAACACGGGCTTTTATCGAAGAAAAAGACAAAAGACGAAGTCAAAAGGTAAAAAGTGCAAGAAGAACGGAAGTCGAAGGCCTATTCTGAAGATTTATCGAAGAAAAAGTCTAAAGACGGAAGTTTAACGAAGTCGAAGAACCAAGTCTACTAAAAGAAGAAAATTAGAAGACGAGTTCAAGTTATCATTCGACTAATTCCGAGACAAAGTCGAGAAATACGAGAAGACAAGAAGAAAAGAGGAAGAAACAAACACCTTCCCCTATATATAGTCTTCTAATGTGTCATTAGAAGAGTTAGTCTTTAATTTTTATTTTAGTAGGTAATTAGTGTGTGTTTTTCTCTCTAGTTTTTCTTTCAAGCTTATTAACCTTTCATCTTGTAATCTTGAATCTTAATCTTTAATATAATCAAGCTTTTTAATAAATTCTCATTCTACCTTTCTTAATCATAGTCTATTATTTTGCTTAATTAATCATGTAGTTGGTTTAATTTTGTTGATGATGTGATTGGTTTGCTTATTTGATTGGCTTATTGAGTTGGTGTGTTTGAGGTTTTTAGATTATTGTGCTTATTGCTTAATTTTTGTGTTTTCTAGTTTTCAAATAAGTTGATTTTGGTAGTTTAATACTTCTATAAAAAGTGATTTTAAATATTTTGATTATTTAGTGTTTTTATAAGTTTTTAAATTGTGTCTTATTAGCTTTTTCTAAAAATTGATTTGGTTTAAGTTTTGGTAAGTGCTTATTGTGATTTTGCTTATTTTGTATTAATCCGGATTGTTAAAACCCTTTTATCCTGACTTAGTTGAAAACCCCAGTATCCCGAATTAACTACAGTACACTTTATTCAGACTTAGCGCATTTACTTTCCCTCCTAAACAAATCTCATTTCCCGAATTAGATCAAATACTACACATTCCGTCTTAAGTCAAGTTCTATTGATTCCGGATTAGCATTCAGACGGATTCCGAACTACACATAGATTCTGGATTCCGAATTAGGTCAAGAATCCATTTCCCGAATTGTATGTTTGACTAGTAACCCGGATTGCTAGCTTGTTGTGGATTCCGGATTATGTCACGAAGTTGCATTCCGGATTGAGTCAGGAATAGGTATTCCGAATTAGGTCTGAGACTTGTATTCCGGATTATATTCCATTCACGGATTCCGGATTAGTGCTTGCATCACTGATTCCGAATTAGGAGCATGATTCATATTCCGACTTAGGTTTTGGGATTTGGATTCCGAATTGAGTTAAGATATATATTCCGAACTACATGTAGGATTTGAATTCCGGATTATGTCCAGTTTTTCATATTCCGACTTAGGTTTTGTTTTAGTTTCCCGAATTACTTTCAAAATTTAATTTTTCCCGTCATTTTTACTTAGTTTAATTTTTAAACATTTTCACTTCGTTAAATTTTTAAGTTTTTAAGTTTTAGGTTTTCAAAATTACTTTTTATCAAGTTTTAATTTTTCGTCATATAATTTCAAGTCTTAATTTTTAGTTTAAATTTTAAAGCTTTCATTTTTACTAAAGGATATTTACATTTTCAATTTTATTTTAAATAGATAATCACCTTTAGTTATTTTCACCAAGTTCTACTGTGCAACATTCATTCTGGGAAAGCAATCAAGGTTAGACATTCTTCTTTATTTTTAATAGCTTTTACGTTTATGTTATTTGTAGACTTAGATAATCAAGCTCCCTCTTTTAGTGACCAACACCAATAATTCCACCCTAAACCGTGATCAATTCGATTAGATACCGAGAACGATTGAGTACACATATGCAAAACCATCATATCAGGTACTATTGACCAAACCTTGTTCACTTATAGGTCCAAGGGTGATGTCATTATAGTACAGATTTATGTGGATGACATAATTTTTGGCTCAACCAACATTACATTGAGCAAACAATATGCCAAACTTATGACCAAAAGTATGAAATGAGCATGATGGGGGACTTAACTTTTCTCTTGGGTTTTTAAATCAAACAAAATTCAAAAGGAATTTCTTTTTATCAAGAAAAATATGTTAAAGATTTGCTCAAGAAGTATGATCTGTCTAATTGTACATTAGTGAAATGCCACATGCTTCCTCCCAACAACTTGGGAGCTGATGACTCAGGGGTCTCTGTTAATGAGACCTTATACAAAGGCGTGATAGGGTTACTGATGTATCTCACAACAAGCAGACCCAGACATCCAATTCTCCACATGTCTCTGTGCTAGGTACCAAGATAACCCCAAGGAATCCCACCTTGTAGATGTTAAAAGAATTTTCAGGTACTTAAAAGGATCTCCCTCACTGGGTCTCTGGTATCCAAATGGATCAGGCTTCGACCTTAAAGTCTACTTAGACTCAGACTATGTTGGGTGCTGTCTTGACAGAAATAGCACCTCTTGAGTTGTTAAATCCTTGGAGGAAAGTTAGTATGTTGGAGTGAAAAGAAAAAAAACTCTGTGGCCATGTCAACAGCTGAAGCTGAATATGTAGCTGCTGTTGGGTGTTGTGCACAAGTTCTCTGGATGAAAATTCAATTGGCTGATTATGGAATCAACTATGAACAAGTTCCCATATTCTGTGACAACACAAGTGTAATAGCCATCTCAAATAATCTGGTACTTCATTCTAGAACCAAACATATTGACATCAAGTATCACTTTATCAGAGACCATATTTTAAAAGGCGATATTGAGCTTCACTTTATACCTAATGAATACCAGCTTGCTGATATTTTCACCAAGCCTCTGGCTGAGCCAAGTTTTACTAGGTTGGTTGCTGAGTTGGGTATGTTCAATATTAGGAAATAAGTCTGATAAGTGATCTCTGTCTCTGGGCATTTAAGAGAATTGAATGTAATGAGGTAGTTACACTTCAATGGGAATTAATATATTCTAGTATTTAATTCAAATGATTTTATTTCAATGTTAAAAACTTTCCCGCTTTCTAATGGGACAAAGATCACATGAAGGGTTAAGGGGTCTCACGTTTTTCTCAAAAGGTAAACTTTGCATTAAATGCTTTAATTGGAAAACGGCAAAACTTTTCACAAACCCTTGACTCCTTTTATTTTCACCACATCATAACTCATTTTCACACACACTCATACTGTTCATATCTCTCTCTAATCCTCCAAACATTCACTCGATCATCAATGGCGTCCTCAACTGCAAACCAAACATTCACCGTCTTGGCCGCATCTAACGTTGATTTTAGCGTTAATGAAGGAAATACTTTTCTCAACATCTGTGTTGCTCTTCTCGAACACACCAATTCACTCTACACACCATTGTTGACCTTCTTGAAGAACTCCCCCATAGCCGAAGCCATTACAAGAGAACCCTTGTGCTTGGATAAACTATCTAAGTTTCTTTCTCCCTTTAGAACCTCTGAGCCCTCAGCTGTCTACCAGCGACTCAAAGATTCTCTAGTAAACTTGAGTCTCGAATCAAGTTTACTTGTTCTAGGGTTCATTTCTTATTGTCATTCAACGGGTGTATTCATAGCACTTTGTAATACTTTGTTTATAACAGTTTAATAAAGCATTACTCGTTTGAAAAGTATTTCGTTGTGTGTTCGTTTGTATACGAGTCATAGTATCAACAATTATTGTATTTTGGGACTTTCATCTTTCCTACGTGGCGAGACTTCTAGTCAAAGTGTGTAAAACCCAGTATAGTCGTATCCCTAATTCGGGGACGAATTATTTTTTTTAGAGGGGAAGAATTGTAAAACCCGTATTTAAAATTTAGAATATTAAATACGCAGTCTCGACTATTATAAACTATATATATATATTTATTCAAGAAATAATTATTACGAACGTATTATTATATAGAAAAGATAGCTACGTTTCAGAAAACTAAAAGACGCGGGAATGTTAAAACGAACACGTTAGTTAAAAAAAAGGGAAGTATGCATGTTGTTTATAGGTTGGCGGCTAACATCAAAAACAAGGAAATGGGCTTTAAGGCCCAGTCCGAATTTTAGAAGTCACAACAGGGATCAAAGTACATATTTCATTTTCATTAGCATATTAAAAAAAAGATATCTAGGGTTTTTGGAGAAGGGGTGCCGCCAGCTAGCAGACAGGAGTAGGGGACCGGGTTTTCATTTTTTTGTTATCATTGATTCGAGTACGAGTAATTGTTCTCCTCCTTAATCAAACAACAGTAATTATGTTATTCCCTTTTTCTTAAATCACGAATTATCATATGCAAATCCAGAACAGTAGTAATTAAAAGAGTAATCAAGGAACTGATTTAAGGGGGTGTCGTGTGGTTGTTTTGATTCATGGAAACCTAGAGCATAAGCTCTCGGTGGTGTCCTTTTTGGTCCTGTCGTGATCATCAAACCCTACGCAGGGGGGTAACTATATGGCATAGAGTCGGGTTTATTGTTGGTTAAGGAAACCGAGACCATAAGGTCTCGGTAGACCCCTTCTCTGCCCAGCCGTGACCCACACATGGGCGGCATAGGGCTGGTCCAGCGACCATAGCCAAGAACAACCCAAAACGGGCTGTTTAAATTAAGAGGGGGCGTTTGGTTTTGTTTAAACAGAGGGAATTTTATCAAATCGGTGGGAATAAAGGGGTACGATCAGTGGTAAAAGTTTTGACAGAAAATAGGGACTTTTAAAATGAGAATAGCGAAAGTTTAGCGACGACTTTCCTGTCGCAGTTTTTCTTGACAGATTTGGGACTGTTTTAGTCACAGTTTTAGTGACTCAGTTTTCTGTCACTAATTCATATAGACAGATTTTAATATAGTTTGTGGATTTTTTAGTGCGACCGAGAAGGGGGTATCTCGGTAGGCTCGGGGCGTAATTATTATAGTAAAAAAAAATAAAACGAAGATTTTTATATTATACCTTTTTATTACTTGTTTTATAAATGTTTTAAATTGTATTTTAAATAAATTAAATTATAATAGCTTTGTGATTTTTTAAAAGGGTATAATTTTATTATATGAATAAAATTATTTTGGAAACTTTCTAATTTAGGAAACTTTCTATTTTTAGAAGGTTACTTATTTTAGTATTATTATAGTATTAATATAGCGTCAGAATACGTTTGAACCGTAATAAATAATAGAACGATAATACGTTAAAAAGAATTATAAGAAAGATCAGATTTATCAGTTAATATACGTATAAAATTTCAGAAATAAAATAAATAAATGAGAAGCCGATAAGGTCAGTAAATTAAAATAAAGACCAGATAACGTATTCGCGTCTATTATTATTGTAGCTTTCATGAAGCCGAGTAGTATTCGTTCAGTCTTCCATTCAGTCAGTTACTGGACTAGAGGTACGGATTTTCCGTCCTTTCAGTAAGGATTTTCTTTCCTATGCATGATTAGGATTCCCCTACTGCAGCCAAATGTTTTCCCCAGTATGTGTTTAAGCTTATCAGTAATCATGTTAATAACTAAATAAATTGCCTGAGCATTATATACAAGCATGACCAGTTTATGTACTAGTTACGGAGGTACCGTAACCATGGCACTAGAGGCACCGGTGTCGTGACTCACATGCAGGAGAGTGATATCCTGCATCGTCCCACTCATGTTCAGTTTGGCCATTTTATCAATATGTTTAGTGGGGCGTATGGATGCATCCTAGGCTTATCAGTTTACAAGTTATCAGGGTGAATGTGGTGTGTGCTCTACATCCTTCACATTGGAGCTGATCCCTCCACCCAGCACAGTATTTAGAGGTCACCCCTCTACAGTTATTTAGAGGTCACCCCTCTATAGCATGACGAGGTCACCCCTCCAGTTATTCATGCACCGTTGTTACAGCACATGACCTATATAAGCTCTGGCAATTAAATTACAGTAAATGCATGTTTTCAGATTTAACAGATAACCGTTCAGCTTTATTATTTATTAATCAGACTTTACAGATTATACACAGATTTCCGCTGCAACTTTACTTATCAGACTTACAACTCCAGTATTTTATCATATGTTTCATTTCAGAAATTCCTTATCATGCTTTATATCCGTTCACTGAGCGTTATGCTCAGCCGTAGTTCTTTCATGTTCTGACGGCAGGTGCACCAGGACGCTCTTAGGATTTTGAGAGCATGTGCATTGAATGGAAGCTATCCGGACTTCTTACTTTATGCATTTCTTACATTATTCTGCTTATTTGGACATTGCTTAGTCCTTTCCTTCAGTATTTTACTTTTCGTGTTTTGGGCTTATGTTTGGATTGCCGATGTTTGATTCCGGTATTTCCTTTTTGGTCAGTTAATGTTTTAGGACATTTACCTTATGCTTTGATGACACGCCATAAATACACGTAACGGTCCACTTATCCAAGTGGGGTGTTACAAAGTGTCATGACTCCGATCAAGTGCCGAAGCCATACACGAACAGTTATTATAGTAAATATTAATGTTTGCCACTATATTCCACCACAGGGGAGGTGAGTAGTAGTGAGGGCGGCCCTCGTCAAACAAACATGTAGTTGTTAGTAAATGGCTTGTTGTCTCGGAGCTATAATTCAAGCAGTGGTTATTATATAATAATGATAACACTTATAAACGGTGTTGCAAAAATTGGTTTTGACAGTTGATTAATCGGGAATAAATTATTTTGCGGAGATTAATCGTCACGATTTATACTAGTCAGCCTTATTAATCGGTTTGGTCAAAATCAGTCAAAAATCATATAAACCAGGAATAAATCAGTCGATTAAAAAAGGGATACATCCACCAACTCGGTTTCGAATATAAATCGGTCAAATCAGAAAAATTCGGATAAATCGGCCTAATCGGGCATATACTTTCAAAATTTTATAGTTTTATGCATAAAAGTCCAATCCGATTAATTTTTGTCAAACCGATAATCGCTTGACGATATCCAACCGCTTAGCTAGCGCCGCACATTTTTGCAACCTTGATTATAGGCATCTCATAACCCAACCCATTAAAGTACTCATCAATCACTATACTGAATATTAATGTTTGATATGTTTCCTTTGTGTCTTCCTTTTTAGGCTCTTATTAAGAAGGTTTGAATCATCAACAAATGTTTATATCCCTGTCAGCTCTATGCATAATGTATATCTATTTATTAACATGAGCATTCATAATGCATCAAGTCATTAATTCATTTATGACATTCAATGCAAAGTTCATTTAACATGTAAGACTTTTACAAAAGACTTAATTTACAAAGCTTTTGCAAAAAGTTTTTAAAAAGTCTATGATGCAATGAAAAAAAACAAGTCCAAAGGCTTTTTGAAATTGTAAAAAGCTACGTATTAAGCATTTGACCCATTGAATATACTCCATGCTTAAAAACTAAAACTATACGTAAAATGATTTGGGTTATTATATCAATTTATATTTGTTACTATTAGAACTTGATAGGATCAAAGAGTGTTGATCAAACGATGAACAACAAGTGTTTAATGACTTAATCAAATACGGAAAACAACTTAAGGCACATGTTAATAGTTTCTTACACACACACCCTGTAAGATTTATGTTAGTCCTGTAACTCCCGTTGCAACGCGCGGGTACCGTACTCTTGTATATACACAGAAACTTGAATTCTCGTTGTAACCATTACTTGCTCACTTTCTTAGAGACCCACTCATTAAATTCTCTTGAAAATACGAAGTATATATCTACACAAAACAGAATCAATGGACATACCCAATGAGTAGGGTTGGCTAAATGGGTGGACTGGACGGGTATGGGTAGTGGGTTAAACGGACCTTGGTCTATAGACACGAATCAAATGGGCAATTTTAATATTTGGACTAAATGGACTTGGGCCAAATAGACATTGGACCAAATGGACTTGGGTCAAATGAACAATATTAAAGGAGAAACAGATAGATTCAAGATTAATTAATAGACAAAAATAACCATCACATATTTTTTATAATACACATTTATTTAACTCAATGCTTTTATGTTGTCCAAATAGTCCAACTAAAATAAAAGTCAATACCCATTTAGTCCATTAGTTCAAAAAAGAGCTCAAATAGCGCAATTTTAAGCATATAGACATGATTTGTCACCTCTACATATGAGTCTGCAAATCAAAATCCAATGTATACAAATCATCTCCATAATACCATAATAAAAGTAAAATTTATTGATCAAACAAAAGTCCAGTACAAGCAACAATAAACCAAGTTCATCGATCATCTGCCTCTCAATGAGCGAGGTGCAGCCTATGGGGTCTTGAGTGAATTGGCTACATCGGTGACAAAACGATATCGAACATCAGATTTCAACATGCGGATCCACTGCCGTGTTCAAATAGTCTATCAGGATAAGCTCTATGTCTGCAGTAATTCCGTTTTTTGCTGAGAATTCGAGCATCTCTTGAGTCTCTTTTAGTCAGGAACACCAACGAGAATAAGCTTTCCGTCAGGTTTTAGAACATGAATAAATGGCACAATAGGGTGATTCACAGATACGGTATCTAAAATGCCATCCAATGTTCCTATTGCAGCCTGTTTGAATAATAAACAAAATCAATTTAAGCATAGGCAAAGGAACAATCCTTTCAAATCACTTTCTAAAATATAAGGTAGTCGATCAGCTTATGTCACCTGCATTTGTTCCGAGTCTTTGCTAACTATGAAATGGTCAGCTTTAAGTCCTTCAAGTGCTTCCTGTCTCTTAGCCTCAGTGGTACTGAAAACTGTAACTTCTGCCCCGAACGCCTTACCCATTTTTACAGCTATATGACCGAGCCCACCAAGTCCAACCAAACCTAGTTTGGACTATATGTTGTGATTCCAGCACATAACAATAGTGCACCAGAATCTAGTGGTAAATTCTCAGGTCAATGCAATACAAAATGCTCATCGGTAACCATGTGATCGGAGTAGCCACCATAAGTGATTGTGCGATCATAGTATGGGAAAGCATAGGTTAATATCAACTTAGAGCAGTATTGTTCAAGATTGTTGTCACATCTTTGGCATGATCTACATGATCCTACCAAGCATCCAACCCCAACTGTTTCTCCCACTTTGAACTGTTCTACTTTGCTGCCAACCTCTGTGACGACTCCCACAATTTCATGCCTACAAATTATAATATCCACATACAATTATGAAGTAACCTTAACACGTACTACAACCAGGAAAATATAATATCCAACAAATCTCTTCATTAACAAGAGATTGAAAGTAGAAAGTATTAGTAGAGGAATGGCAGAGTAGTACACTAAGTTTCGTTTTCACTCCTCGCGTGTATATATGTTATTCGGATGGGCGAGTGATATAATGACTAAGATGTGCATAACGCCTGACCCACTACGCGATATAGAGTTTTCTAATATGATATCGAAAAGCTTGTAAATTAGTTGGATATATTGATCATGTTATACTAGTTTAAAACCCTTCCTCATACTAAGAGCTCGCCTCCTGACTCTGAAGTCATGGGCATAACGCGTGACCCATGACGCGAGATATGGCACCGTGGGTTTCGTTATAATGTCTCGCCGTAAGTGCCACCCCAAAATGATAGGCATAACGCGAGCTCACAGCGCGAGATACTGTCGGCGCCGTGGCTCGCGTTATAACCTCGTTAAGTGGGTTTATATGTTTTTTTATAAAAGTATTAAAGTCGGGCCAATATAACACCAGAATTCTGGTGTTAACCACTACGGCACTTTTCTGATGCTATGATAATTTTGATGTTATGTATAATTTGGCTAACGTGACATGTCTTTTTCTATGATACGAACCCACGACACACCACTATACCTTGCACTATACCTTCTGCTCTAACCACAGGTCATGAAGAAATTAAACAACATTCAAATAGGCCTATTACTAGTTACTACCAAATATTTATAATATACTCCGCAGATATATTTGTTCTGGTCTAACTGCTGATCAGCATAAAAGAACTGAGATTAAGCATGTACCCTGGAACAATCGGATAAGTAGTGACTCTCCCCATTCATTCTTTGCGAAATGAACATCTGTATGGCAGATTCCACAATACAAAATTTTGAATCTTACGTCCTTTTCCCCGGTAGCCCTGTTGCAGCAAAGTTATCATCATGGTACGTAAAAATATAAAAAATAAATGTTTAAAAGAAAGTTCGTCGAGAAAGTATACAGAACTACACAAGCAGGGACGGAAACAGGGGGTTCCGTGGGTGCCTGGGACCCATGAATTTTTTCGAAACTTATGTTAAATGAACCCAGTCCATCAAAATGTCTAATACTACAGTTCAAAATTTTATGTGCACCCAATGATATTTACTTATTTAGTCTTAATTCGGTACACAAGTGACGTACCTTCTTGAGAAGCCAAGGTTCCAGAATTATCAGAGGCACCATATATAACCGTAAGCCTTGATCGGATGCTCGGTTTCGGGTGTTTTCGCCATTTGTTAATAAGCTATTCTGAAGAGTGTAATTAAGGTGGTTTAGGTTTGCTATAAAAAGAGCTTAAACTGACGTGGGCCATTACCTCACAATATGGAATAATAATTCCTTTTGGTCAGTGGGGAAGACACCATTTTCTCTCGTTGATACGTCTAAATTCATGACATGATTCTCATTCGTATATGGCGGCTTTATGTTTTAAAAATGAAAAATTTACTCTTTTTTATAAAGACAATACAGTACTTATTTTGAAGTTGATTCCTAAAAGTGTCATGTAGCTGCGCAAAGCCTGGGCTTCCGAAAAGATCCCGCGCTTTTATACTTTACAAAAAACACTCCGGCATAAGAAAGCTCGGGCCAAGCTAAGCCCGGGCCGTGACCAAAATATTTAACATATTTCGATCCTAACAAGCTAGATCGCCGGACTTAGGCATCCTCAATGCATGATTTATTTTTTAATGTAATAACATGACACATAGGCATTGCACCTTACAATACAATTTTTTCTACAATCCATAAACTTACAAAGATATGTTCAATGTCATATACTTGTACTATATTCAGATAATAAATACATGATACTATGAAGTAATAACAGAATATGTTTCTTATATTTAATTACCATATTTGTGAATTTAGCCCTACATCAGTGTATAATATGCGTATAGGCAGAGAAACACCCTTATTCAATATACGGTGACATGGTTGTTTCACAATGCTATCATGCGTATGTCATTGTGTATTATGTGTATGTTATATACATCCATTGTGGATGGCCTTAGTCCGACCCTGACTCACCCGTTTCCAGACTTTTTTTATAAATTTTAAATAATATTATATTATTATACATTAACATACAATTCTAAACATATTAATACAACTTAATAAAATAATTACATATTCATTGCAAAATAACAGCTCCTAGCAACAAATAACAAACATTCCATATAAAAAAAGTTCTTTAAATATAGAAAACACATTCGTCGTCATTTAGTACGTGTTGTAGATAGCAGTGGCAATTCTTACCCATTTTGTTAATTATGGGTAATTTTTAACCCTTTTCTCAAAAGTAGGGGGCCACTTTTTGCCCATTCATTATTATTGATGAGCTCAATAGACACATGTAAAACATTAGATAGGCTCAATGGGCATATGTAAAACACTAGATTGGACATTTAACGGACCTTTATATTTAATGTTTTTTTTCTAAGCTTTAAACGAGTATTGATTTTTATTTTTTTTACGTTTTTAAATGTTCTTTTGTCCGTTTTACCATGCGTTCGTTTGGCCCGCCCCCGTTTAGCCCATCCGCCCGTTTAGCCCGCCACCCTTTTAGCCCATCGTCCGTTTAGCCCCACCCATGCCCGACCCGCCCATTTTACCACCTCTAATTGTAGTAGTAAATAAAATTAATACATAATTTTTTAGGCTCTTTTTCGAAAAAGAATGGACTTTTGTTGTAAAAAGTTTTTTTCTTTTTTAAAAGCTCGAGCTTTCGGGCTCTTAGATAGGCTTTTTTGGGTTTTGGGTTTTGGGCTTTGCGCTTAGCACGGTCCGGACCGGGTTTTAATGTAAAATATAAGGACCATTTAGGCTTGTTGGGCCGGACCGGACTTTGTCTGGTCATTTTTAGACAAGGCTTTTACCAAACCGGGCTAAATCTGGGCTGGGGCTTTAGCCCATATGCGCAGCTCTAATGTCATGGCAACAAAAAAGGGCCCGATACTTCAACTAGATGGAGCGACATGTTGCCATGCATTACGTACAGTTGCCAAAAGTTCCAAAACCGTAATTAAAACATCGAATACTACCCCGCGCACGCGGGGGTGGGGTGCCGAGACTTTGTCAGATGAAAAATTACATATTTCGTTTTGAATAATACTTGGTATAATATAGTATCCCGTTTTAAAATTATTATTCATCTTTTCTTTCGTCTGTTTCAAAATTATTGTTCATTTTTAAAAATAAAAGTTAGGTTTGTTTAAGATTACTATGTTACTCTTAGTTCAAATTGGTATTTACAAAAAAAAAAAAACAAGTTTTATTTATCAAAGGGTAAAATTGTCTATTTTGTGCTTTCATAAAAATCAAAACTGAAATTAATACATTTTTTTTAAAATATGTATTTCTTATTAATAAATAATAATTTTAAGACGAATGGAGTATGAAAAATGATAAGAGAGTTATTGTATAATAGTACTTGTTAAACAATAAATAAAATACGTCTATTTGTAAGTATATTTAATAGACTTGTTAATCACTACTCATACGAGTAATATATAGCAAACAAATACGATTTTCTAACAAGATTGAACGTGAAATCATGTCACTAGTGTAGATGCAAAAGTTCGTTGGGTCACTAAATGGGCTGAGAATGCATCTGAGCTATCTGAGATATATTCTCCACAAGCCTATAAGAAAGTAGCACACATTAGCTCGCCTAGGGAGGGGAAGCCCGAGACCAATTTCGGTGTGAGATTAAGAATCTGATTGAGCCGGATGACCAATAATATGTAGAGCCGAATGGCCAAAACAGTGTGTGTAATAAGTATGAGTGAGAATGTCTGACTTACATTGAATGGGGGGTATTTATAGTGTTAAGAACATTGTAGCAGACTGTAGCTCCTCGGAGGTAACACTCCTTGAGCCTTGTGATCTGACATGCCAATCCTTGGTCCAGCAGACAACGCGAGGCCTCTGGGTAAAAGGGTGTATCAGTTGTTCCCGAGGGAATCTGTCCTACTTTTGAGGTGCGCAGACGGGTTAGCCTTCTATCCGAGTGCCATGCGAATTTCCACTGGATAATAGGATGCGCCGTTCTTTCCCAATGCATTGGCAATACATTTGAGGATTCCCTCTAAATTTGTGCCTGGTGGGTGGACCGGGCTGCCAGACCGTACGGCCCTTCTTGCTTTTTGAAGATGATTGATACGTAAATATGACCAAACGACCATATACGCGAACAACTAGAATATTCAAAGTTTGGTTAACCAAATAAAGTTAGTGTAATGCGAACAAAATTAGAGTCTAAAACTACAATAAAAAAAAGTTCTTTTGTTGTTTCATTTGGATGTGACAACGTTAACCAAATAAAGTTATGTGGATGACTATAACGTTAAATCTAGAGAACTAAGAATTTTAAAGGAAAACTAAGTCTAAATTATTTTCTATATTGAATGTTTTCCCTCTAAGAATAATGTGAAAATAATCTTCAGGTCTAAATTATTTTCTAACGACAAATTGGCACGCGACTTTTTGTATACCTCTCTAAAGATGCGGATAATTCCTTTACATCCAAGGAACGGATCTTCGTAAGGGCGAGGGAGCGCTCCAGTCACCGCAAATATTGTGATAAGTAGTGTAAATTATTACTTCCGTTTTAAAGTTATTGTTTCTTTTTTATATTTTGATATGTGTAAAATAACTTGACCTTCTTAAATAAATGTTTAAATTCTGACATTATTTACATCAACGATCTTACTCGAACAACCAAGGTTTAAGTAAGATTATGACACTTGATCAAAGCTTTCGTATATTTTGTTTTCTGTTCTTTTTACTTCATGTTTTATGCTTCGCATTTTAAGGGATTTGTGGATCATATTTTTGATGAGAAATGCTACAATTACAAAGAAACATCCACAAAAACTTTTACAAAATGAGTTGTTATTTTATAATTGGCATACTCAAATTTACTTTTAATTTCTCTTTAATACATGCATCCACATATTAAATGACACATTATTTTGTAAAAGTTTTTTTTTTATGTTTCTTTGTGGTTTTAGCATTTCTCATTTTTTAGAGGGTCCCACCTTGTTTTAATAATAAAAAAAAAAATTTTAAAAAAACTTCCAAATACAAATGCAAGTGAGTTCAAAGTGATTTAATGTTTTAGACGACCTATGCCTTTGGTGCGACCTTCAACAATAGAGGGCAATCTTCAACAAAAAAATTGACAAGTATCTCAAAAAAATTGACAAGTACTTCGAAAAAATGCCATGTTTTTTTTGGTAAAGAAAAAATATATTATTAGAGCATTTAAACAAAGCTACTTGTCTTTGAGGCAAATTAATAATTTTTTTTTCTTTTTTTTTTTATCAAAGTGCTATTATAAAAATACACCTTGACCCCATCCAACCAAGTTGATCAAGATTAATGAATTGATCTTCACTTAGGCTACCTGCAACGGGGTGTTTTTGTCTCGGTCGCACCATTGTTGCGATTCGGTTGCGAGAACTCAATCGGGGTAAAACGACTCCACCCACGACCTTGTTTGTTACCGTTGGAATTCTTTGCAGCTTTTTTCTTTTCTTTTCTTTTTTATATATTTTTTAGATAAATTATATTAGTTTTAATTAAGTTTTAATTAGATAAAATATGTAAAAAAATTCGAAAATTTAATATATTGAGTTTTGTTTAATTTCTCACAATATATATTAATTTGACCAATTTTTGAGTTAGTTTTATATAATGCATTACCCTCTTTACTTCTAATTAATTCTTTTTTAATCATTTTTAACGATATTTAAATATAAATATTATTATAATGGTTTTTTATTATATTTAAATAATTATTTAAAAAATATATTTATATTAAAAAAATGACCTAGGTCGCCTTGTTGGGGCAAATAGGTAGCACTAGGTCGCTGAAGAAAGAAAACTGAAAAATCAAGGTCGCGACCAGGTCGCTGTTACAGGTAACATTAGGTTGCCAGCTATCGGACCGAATACAAATCAGTCGACCGATTGCGTTTTTCAAACATTTGAGTGAGACAATCGATTTATTCGGTCGCCGAAGATGATATGGATCGAGTGAAAAACTTGGTCGTCCCTTCTTTTCTTTTTCTTTTATTTGTTTGGTGTGAGGGCTTTTTCAGTGTGTGTGTTTAGTTTGTGTTTTTCTGTGCGTGTGTTTTAGGCTACCCGCAACGGGACATAAGTTTTTCGGTCACGACCGAGTCGGGTGTCGGTTGCACCGATGCTGCGACTCGGTCACCGGTTGTCGGTCGAGCCAAAGCGACTCCAGCCACGACCTTGTAAGTGAACGCTGAAAAAAAAAAACTATCCGTTGCTTAGCCGTTTGAAATATTAAAAAAAAATTAAACTTTTACCTTAACCTATATAAATACCCCATTTAATCAACCATGTTTTACACAAATTAAACACACAATTCTCCAAAATACAATGTCTTATGAATTATTTTTTTCTGACTCTTCCGGCGAAGAGGATGAAGTTACAAGTGAGTTTGAGGTTTTTACGCAAGCTTGTGAAGCGGCTTACGAAGCATCAATCCCTCCAAAAAAACGAGGGTACATACATAGAGATTACCAGGGTGCACATAATCGTCTAGTGGCGGCTTATATTACTGACATGCCGCAATATGTTGCGGAGACATTTCGTGAACGGTTTCGAATGGATCGAGCTTTATTCTTACAAATTGTTGACGACTTGAAAAATAACTATTCTTATTTTCGAAATTTAACGGATTGTACGGGTCGAGAATGTCTTTCGCCATTGTTAAAGTGCACTTTCGCTATTCGTCAAATGGTGTACGGTGCCGTGCCTGATGCTCTTGACGAATATTTGCAAATGGGCGCGTCCACGGCCCGTCAATGTCTTTGAAAGTTTTGTACCGCCATCATGGAATTATATGGTACAGAGTACTTGCAAAAGTCGACGTATACTGATATGGAGAAACTCTATGCTCATCACGAGGAAAAACATGGGTTTCCTGGTTTGATAGGAAGTATCGATTGTACACTGGGCCGTGGGAGAATTGGCTCGTTTCCTACAAAGCTCAGTTCATTTTATTGGAAGCGGTTGCGTCTCAAGACTTATGGATTTAGCAAGCGTTCTTTGGTGTAGCCGGGATGAATAACGACGTAAATGTTTTACGTCAATCCCCTATTTTCAATGATCTTAAATAAAGGAAAGCACCTGAACTGGGATTCGTGGCTAGAGAAGTGTATTATCGTCGGGGCTATTATCTTACTGATGGGATATATCTGCAATGGTCGGTTCTTACTAAGTCTATAAAAGATCCACCGACGAATGATCATAAACGAAGATTGTATAAAACGAAGCACTAAGCAGCAAAAAAAGATGTTGAACGAGCCTTTGGTGTATTAAAAACGAAATGGTGGCTGGTTGATTACCCGTCCCGAGGTATGTCAAAACGTAGAATATCAGACGTAATGTACACCTGCATCATATTACACAATATGATAATTAAACACAGGGGCGGCCATATCACCTATATATCATCACGAAGAAGAACATGCTGATAACGATCCGGTGAATACGCATGAAGAAATGCGACAAATAACTCAGCAGGTAATCGACGGACAAGTTCATCTCAACCTAAAATCCGATCGAACACATTTGAAACAATTGCAATCAATAAATTAGTTTTTAATGTAATGTTTAATGTTTTTAATTTTATTGTAATGTTTTATTTTATTTAAATTCTTATGTAATGTTTTTTTAATTAATGTAATGGTTTTTTATGAAAATTTAATGTGTTTAAAAAAATTGAATTAGGTCGCATTAGGTCGTCTTGTTAGGGCAAATAGGTCGCACTAGACCGCAAGAGAGAGAAAGCTGAAAAATCTAGATCACGACCTGGTCGTTGTTGCAGATAGCCTTAGTTTTGTGACTTCTTGTTATAAAAACGTGTTGAATAGAGATAGAGAGAATATATGAGGCAATGGGTCAAATATATTAACCTATTAGGATTAACATAATTTTCTCTCCATTTTTATGAAACAATTTTAATTTAAGATCTACAATATATATAATATTTTATTTTTTATTTTAACTATATTGAGCACTTGTTTCGAGTAGATTTGGCGTGAAAAGGTTCATATTCTTAAAATTCTTCATAATTTAATGTATAAGTTATGAATGATTTGAAGTATTGTAAAAGATTTATAGATAGTGAATATAGATTTATATTTTTTTATAATTTAATAATTATAAACCTATATAAAAGTCCATCATTGTGGATGCTCTATGTTGATATAAAAATTGGATTGGACCTTACTTAACTCGAATTAGAGGTAATTCGGGTGTTAGGGTTTCGCCTTTCGCATCAAGTGAATTTGTTTGTGAAACCTGCACAAGGGAACAACACCGCTAAGCTTTCTGTGGGATTGTCTCCCACGATTGACCTCCGGCGTGAGAATAAGTATTCAGGTATTTAAGGTTATAATCGAGTAGCGATTATAGTTGCGAGAATATGATACATTGAAGGAACCTGAGAGGTTTCTTTTATAGCCGGTGAAACCCTAATTGGGCTTCTGAACCGTGCGGTCCAAGGAAAGAAGATATACTCGAGATTCTTTTCTAATCCTTATCCATAAATAAGGAATGTATATCTTTTCTTATTCTTAAGCGAATCATAATCTTTGTTAGATTATGATTTCATTATTGGGAACCACGTGCGGCTTGCCGTGGTCTTCATAAAACCTACATGCGGCTCACTTTATCGAGCCCATTTGACTGGACGCGGTGAGCAGACTCATTCGTGATGGGCAACTTTTAAATAGTGTACATGGGCCAGATCGAATAACTTAACCCGACCAGTCACTATACGTCATCAGAGTACAAAAGTTACTCGTGTTTCACTGCGTAACTTTCTGTCGTATTAATGTAAGTTGTAGCGTGAATCCTAAAGTGGGTGTTAACGATGCTTTTGTAAGGTTTTGTAACAAGTCTAAATGGTTTTTCTTTTGAAATTTCGAAATACATGTAATCGAGTCATAACATTTGTAGAGCCGATGAGCCCATTGGTGAACAATACATATTTTGCATTGAATGTTTCCGATTTTGTAAGCTTATTACTTCGTATAATGTAGCAAACAAATACGACTTTCTAACAAGATGAAAGTGAAATTATGTCACTAGATTATTCAAGATTTAGGAGTGGATGTGTCATTAAATCAAGTTAAAGTCGGTGTAATGTGAACAAAATTAGAGTCTAAAGGTACAAAACAGTTTCCTTTGTTGTTTCATTTGAATGTGACAACATTAACCAAATAAAGTTATCTAGATAAGTAAAACGTTAATTCTAGAGAACTAAGAATTTTGGAGGAAAACTAGGTCAAATATAAGTTCGTCAATGTACATCGAGTCAATGTACTGGTGTAGCATATTTGAATGTATGAATAATCAGATCATTGTGTTTCACGTCGGTCTGGTCTGGTTCAATCGACTGAACTGGAATGATCCGACATGACATGAACCGATTATTTCGATACAGTCTTATGTATTGTGTTTTGGACTAAATCGACTATTGGTCCGGTCTAATTTTTGAACCGTGACCCCGGGCATGATGATAACAGTTGCGGAGATAATAACAGTTGCTTTTCTAGCCAAAAAATTTCAAAACCATGCGTCCATTTTTGTTGCTCGATTTCATAACAAAAGTTTCATCCGTTGAATGCTTTCGCTCTCGAAACATTTGAAATAATCGACATATATAATTATTTTCTAACGACAAAGTGACGTCGACTTTTTGTATACCTCACTAAACATACGGATAATTCTTTTACATCAGAGATTTTACTCGAATAATAGGTTTAGGGAAGATTATGACACTTAAGCAAACCTTAAGTAATGTGAACGTAATTAAAACTAAGATTCACAAAACAAGTTATAGATGTTTCATTTGAATGTGACACAATTTGTGTAGTAGATGAGTTTACTTAATCACTAAATAATGAAATTTAAGAACAAAATAGTCAAACAAATATAACCTTAAAAAAAATTGGAAAAGTACATGTACTCCATATATGAATACAAAGTACACACATTGCATGTATGAGTCATAAGTTAGATAACGAAATTTTTTTATATTTTTTCCGTTATAAAATAAATGTTAACATTAATATTTTCTTATTTTTTTTATCGATTTTGACTTTAAGTATATATTTTATATCATATAACACTTGATGAAAATTACAACAATGAAAACACATATCAAACTCAATTCAAACATATATATTACGACTATGTTTGGTCAGAGCTTTTCTAAAGCTTTTATACAGCTGTTAATTTTTTTGTTAAAAAAATAATTTAATGGCTCTGTTTGACACAACATTTTTTTAAAGCTGTTAGTTTTTTATTTTAAACAAATAGCTCTTAAAAAAAAGATGTTCCATACAGCTTTTTAGATTGTCAAGAGCTGTCAAAGCTGTAAATTACTGATATAACCTTCAACCATATTATAATTTATTAAAAGATGTCATTTAAAGTCATTTTACATCTTACCGTTACAATTAACAGCTAATATACCAAACACTTTTATTAAAATTAACAGCTTTATAGCAAACAGCTTACAGCTTACAGTTAACAGCTTACAGCTAGTTTTACCAAACATAACATCAAATATTATATAACATACAAAAAAAATAGTTAAGGTCAAAGTTAAACCAGTTTGAATCTGAAAAGTCAAACTGAACACTTATTTTAAAAGCTATTATGTTTTACTCAACTAGTTAACGAGTTTGAATCAACCACTACCCAAAATCAAATAGGGCAAACACCATTTTTTTACAAGCTTAAGGTATTTGCATTTACTAGTAATATAACTTAAGATTTCTTGAACAATTAAACTCCACTGATTAATTTTTCTTACAAAAGAAATTACACTTCATCTATCTTTTGTGACATTGAAGTCCACCCATCCCGCGGCGATATGGACTCGACCCGCTCCTATCCACCCCGGGGCACCATAGCATGTTGGGAATAAGGGGACATACTAGACGTAACCCATCTTGCAAATGACATTTAGAGCGAGGGTTAGTAAAACCTTTTCAGTTTTGGTTTTATTGTTGCTATTTTAACGTTACGTCACATCAAACCAACTCATAAAAATATCTTTTCATTCATGACATTTTTCTCTCTTTTCTACTTTGGCATTATCCACTAATTTTATTTTTTTTTTTTTTTCACACAAATGAAAATTCATTTCATTAAACTTAAAATACAAATAAATAAACAAAAGTACAATACGAAATTAAAAATACAATATTAAACTTTAAAAAATACGAAAACTAAAGACACACGACAAATAAAAATGATACAAAAAATTAAAAATGGGAGATACATATATATAATAAAAGGAGTTTAATTTTTCTTTTTCTTAAGTTTAAAAAATTACCGTTGGGGGCTAGGCGAACGACTCTGTTCCTTTCTCTCTCCTTGTCGAAACACGGCGAAGAACCGACAAAGTGAGGGAGTCAGTGTCGTGACCCGACAAAGACAGGCAAAGCCTTTACCTCAGACCGACGAGCTTGAATACTCCACGACGCCCCCTTCACCTCAGGTTCACAAACACTTTTTCTTTTCTTTGCATAATTAAACTAACTAAGCAAGACATGACATGCATACAGCAAATTATGGACAAAATACAGTTAGAAGAAATCAGGATTATTGTTAAAAGTTTACGTATTGGCAAAAATTCTTACTAAACACTTTTTAAAATAGTAAAAAACTTTTGATAGCTTAATCCATTATAGATGTTCTAAGAAAGATAAAAGCTTGAATGCTTAATAAATCAAACATAAACCTAAAAGGAAAAAAACCAAAAAAGCTAACTATAAAAAAACTAGAAACCAAAAACTAAACTCAGATAAAATTGAAACCAAGTAATTTTGTAAAAAAAAAACTAAACTACTTTTACTTTGCTTCAGTTTTGGCTTAAAAAAGAGTCAACACATAACCATGCTCAGTGCTCACCCTCCTCATTTACATCTTAACCTAGATCAAGTTATAAAAGTCCATTTGGTATAAAGTAGGCATTTACTATTGGGATAAGTTTATAAAGTAGAAAGTTTAGGATAAAAATTATTGCATAAAAAGTAATGTTTGGTTGATAATAGGTTGTGTAAAAATGTTTTTTATCATATAAAGACAAAAGGTTATTACTACCATTGACTTTAATGTGGTGTGTGTTAGGCACAATTAAGTGGCGGGAACAATTAATATGCAAAAGTAAAGTAAAATCCTAGGTTTCTTAGTGGGTTTTTCAAAACCCCAAAAGTGAAGGTGTGAGCCCTATTTAATAAACCCATGCATGTAGAATAAACAATTTTTTATTCTTTCAGTCCAGTCCACCTACCGTAAACCACTCTGCCAAACGGGCCCTATATGTTATTAAGAAAAGTCAAAATCTTAATAGGTAAATTAGTACGCCACCAAAACACAAGACACCTCCCGAGATACTTCCATTTTATCTGTCACATACCAAAGTAAAGCCTATAAAAATTAAAACAATAAGATTATGAATATATAAATAATACTACGTATATGTTTAGAAATATTTCAAAACTAAATAGACACACATGTTATACGTAAAATGATAACTCGTGAACATATAATGATATATTAATAATGTATTAAAACTAAAAGACTTAAACTTAAGATCGAGAAAAAGAAACAAGAGGAAAATACATTTGTGGGCTTGTTCGACCTACCCAAACTATTCCAATGGGTTTGTTTTGCTTAACCTGCAAGCCAAAAGTCATTAGACTATATACAGAGGATTGGAACTCATATTATCTAGTTGCTTTCTATCCTTAAATACCCTAAAACCTTCTTTGATTTTTTTATGTGCGTTCGTTGACTGAGATGTCGAATTCCAAAAACCAGCGAGAGGTTCCCCACTCTTCTTTTATCAGTCTTAGGGCCAAGTGGCAACCTCGATCCGATCGGAAGTGTGATGTGTATGGAAACTCGGGATCGTAAAAGACCCCCACCCCCCCCCCCCCCCCCCCCCCCCCCATGGTTCGGTTTGTTTAGTTTCAGTGAAAGAAAAGAAATCAAAGTGTTCTTGGTTTTTCGATTTGATTCAAACGGTTATTGAAGGTTTAACACATATATGTAATACTTACCACTTACTTGTAACGTATTGTGTGCGTCTTCTTAAGAGATTCAAACAAGTATTGGAGTTTAACACATACGTGTAGTAGAATAATTAAATTAGAGAATCTAAAAAAAAAGAAACATCCGCAATAAAAATGTGACTGAGGGATTATATCATAATATACTTCTATAACCCTATAAGTTTTTAAATAAACCACAAATTTGAATTTTATGAAGAATAATACAAAATAAGTTTACGTTTCATAAGCCTAAGCAAACACCCTAAATCGAGGTTTGCGTTATTTAAGCAACTGTCTTTTGTGAATGGCGGTAAATCACTTATACTCCTCACATTACGAAAAATCAGTCAGTTGCATATTTTTACTTAAAAGTAAGGGTGAAAACGAGTCAAGTTAGAGCTTGGTTTGTTTAAGTTTTACAAAGCTTGAGTTTAAGTTCGACTCGTTCTAGACTTATTATTTAAGCTCGAGTACAACTCTTAGTATGTTAGACACACTCGGGCTGATGTAAATTAAAGCTTGGCTCGTAATATATCTAATGTAGACTACTTAATAAGTTTGTTACTGAGCTTGTTAATAAGCTCGTATATAAAACATTAGGCTCGTTTAGGTTCAAAGGCTCAAACGAGCTTTGTACGTAAAACTCGGGCTCGAGCTCGTTTAATAAATGAGCTGTAATTTAGGCTCGAGCTCGAACTCGTTTAAGCTCGAATCATTCGATTTTTTATCGATTTAATCTCAAGCTTTCCACAAACGACTCGGCTCGATTTTACCCCTCTTTAAAAGTTTTATAAGTTTTAGCCTAATAATTTGCACACTCTAAAATTTGATTGGGACACTCTAAACTGTGCATTGAACAGTTATACCGTTGTTTGAACATATTATACATTTGAATGTCTCAATAAAAAACTTAAATTGTGTCAATCAATTACCTAAGTTTTATGACATATTTTAGACTTGCCAAAAGTCATCTGGTGATTTTCAACAATCGATTGGAGATAAACAAGACAAAAAATATAGCACAAAAGAATATAACAAAGTACAAGTTGGTTTCATAATTTGAGAATCACAAGATGACCGGTTTGTAGCTCATATCTCTTTTTCTCTCAATTCTTTATTATTATATCAATTGTTTTTTATTTTGTTTTTATTAATCTATTGTTGGAGATCACCAATAAACATGGTTTTATGGAGTTACAGGGACTTGTCAAATGAACGTTACATATTTCGAGGTTTTTTTTTTTGGAACTGGCATATTTCGAGTTGAATGTTCCAATTTTGTAAAGCTTATTACTTCGTCTAATGTAGCAAACAAAGACGACTTTCTAACAAGATGAAAGTGAAATTATGTCACTAGAATATTCAAGATTTAGGAGTGGATTAAATCAAGTTAAAGTTGGTGTAATGTGAACAAAATTAGAGTCTAAAGGTACTAAACAATTTCCTTTGTTGTTTCATTTGGATGTGACAACATTAACCAAACTAAGGGTGTGTTTGGTTTGCAATAAAGGAATCACTATCGGTATTATTTTCATAGAAAGGTGGTATGGGATTGAGGATATCGATTTTATTGTTTATGTTTGGTATAAAAAGAATAGATCTTATTTTTTCTAAAGAAAATTCTAAAATAATAATTTATTTATGTAAATTTAGAAAAATAAATGATTTATGAAAATACACATGAAACCCAAAAACAGCGCATCATGTCTCATTTTCATGTATCAAACGCATCATTTTAAGATTTCGAATAATAACTTTTGTTATTGTGTCACACAAAATGAAGCAGACATTAATCATAAAACCTTTTACAAATATAACTCAATGTAATATACAAAATAAACTACTAATAGCAAACTATTGTGGTAAGTTACCAACAACAAAAAACTAGTACAATTAATTAAACAAAAAAAATTAGTAAAAAATGACATATGCGTATATGATAGAAAGAAACCAACCTCCTAGCTGGGGTATGGATCTATCACTATCAAAATCATATTTTTCATTCCAAACCATTAACCAAACTATATTAATGGTATCATAGTGATTGATTGATTCCCAAATAACCATACCAAACGCACCTTAAGTTATGTGGATTAGTAAAACGCTAATTCTAGAAAGCTAAGAATTTTGAAGGAAAACTAAGTCAAATATAGTAACATTTTGAAATAAAAGTTCATCAATGTACATCGAGTCAATGTGTTGATGCAACATATTTGAATGTATGAATAATCAGATCATTGTATTTCACGTTGGTTCGGTCTGGTTTAATCTTTTTTTTATCGATTTTGACTTTAAATATATTTTTGTATCATATAACACATGATGAAAATTACAACAATGAAAACACATATAAAACTCATATCAATTACTATTATATAACATACTAGAAAATAGTTAAAGTCAAAGTTGAACCAATTTGAATATGAAAAGTCAAACTGAACACTTATTTTAGAACGAAGATAGTATGTTTTACTCGATTAGTTCACGAGTTTGAATCAACCGCGACTCAAAATCAAATAGGGCAAACACCATTTTTTACAAGCTTAAGGTATTTGCATTTACTAGTAGTAATTTAACTTAAGATTTCTTAAACAGTTAAATCAACTGGTTTTGCTCAATTGGCCATCAAGGTTCCATTAAGTTGTTTCGGGAAGATTCTTTTAAGGTCTTGGATTCAAAACCTGCCAATGGCCTCTCAGGTGAAGCGGATAAAAAGTTTAACATAACTAGACGGAAGTTTGAAGAAAACATTCTGCCGCTTGAATGTCATTGCACGACTCAACCCACTAACCACTAACATTTGTTTTTCTTAAAAAAAATTCTTAAAGTGAATTCGACACAAGTAAATTTCGTAATGTGATTTAAGACATTGACGTCTAGTTCAATCATTACAAAGACTATTACTATAAAGTTATTGCTGACAAAACCGTATCTTTTAACACAACAAATTTGAAGGTTCGAACATTTTAACATGCATTGATTAATTTTTCTTACAAAAGAAATTACACTTGAGCTATCTTTTGTGACCTTGAAGTCCGCAAACCATCTCGCAACTCATGACATTTAAAGGATTAACACATACGTGTAAGAGCACACGGTACAGTTGAGCCATCGTGCTCGTTTCGTGGGGAAAAAATGATGTCACGTCACATTTTTCTCTTATGATATCAAAACTCTTCACGACGACACAACCCCCTCCCTGGTTAACACCAAGATTTTCGTGTCGTCATCACCCCACCACTTTTTTTTTCAACAATTTATTTTAAACTAAAAACACATTTCATTCCTAATAAAAATAAAAATACAATTTTTTAAAAAACAATACACGAAAAAAAAACACTAAAAAAAATTACATCTTAAAAAAATAAAAATAATTAAAAAAAACATAAATGATTAAGGTTCCACAAATGCTCAACGAGATCACGTCGAAGTTCATCGTGAACTTTCCTTCCCGAAGTTCCTTATTTTTCCTTCTAAATGTCTCACACCGTTCGACCCAAGTACGTTCGAGATTGGCTTGAGGCGGAGCATACATATGGTCATATTCACTAATGTCAAACTTTTGGTCTTTCAATATCATGTTATGTAGTATGATGCCACAATTCTTTTAAACGTGCTGACTTGGTACCATACGAAGTCATTTTACATTTATATTGGTATACGTGTGAGATTCTTTAATTTAATTTATGTATTAAACTTAAGCGTGCTGACTTGTAACGTATTGCGTGCATATTTTTTAGGTAATATAGTCATTTTATATTTATATTGGTATAATCGAAACAAATTTTAAAGTGTAATGTTAAAGTCACAAGATTAATTAGTAAGTGTTTAAAATCGACACATCTTAATAAGTACGATACTATTTTATGGTTTTTACCCACAATAAAATATGACTGAAAGGAGTATATCATAATATACTTATAAAAGCCTATAAGTTTTCAAATAAACCATAAATTTGCATTTTATGAAGAATGATCCAAAATAAGTTTACGTTTCATAAGCCTAAACAAACATTTTAAATCGAGGTTTGCGTTATTTAAGCAGTCGTCTTTTGTTAGATAGTGGTAAATCACATAAACTCTTCACGTTAGGAAAAATCAGTCGATTGTAACTGTTTAGTTAAAAGTAAGGGTGAAAACGAGTCAAGCTGGAGCTCGGTTTATTTAAGTTTTATAAAGCTTGAGTTCAAGCTCGGTTCGTTTCAAGACTTATTATTTAAGCTCAAGTTCAGCTCTTAGTATGTTAGACACGTTCGGGCTCGGCTCGTTTAAATGATCTGGCGATGTAAAATTAAAGCTTGGCTCGTAATATATCTAATTTATGCTAGTTAATAAGTTTGTTACTGACCTTGTTAATAAGCTCGTATATAAAATATTATGTTGATTTAGGCTCGCGAGCCCAAACGAGCTTTGTATGTAAAACTCGGACTCGAGCTCGTTTAATAAATGAGCTGCAATTTATGCTCGACCTCGCTTAAGCTTGATTCATTCGATTTTTTATCGATTTAATCTCGAGCTTTCCACAAGCAACCTCGGCTCGATTTTACCCCTATTTAAAAGTTTTATAAGTTTTAGTCCAATTATTTGCACACTCTAAAATTTGATTAGGATATTTCAAATTGTGCATTGAAAAGTTGTATCATTGCTTGGACAGATTGTATATTTAAGTGTCCTAATCAAAATTTAAACTGTGTCAATTAATTCCGTAAGTTTTAGATCATCCACTATAGGAGTTTCAAGAATAGGTTTAAAAACTTTGAAGCGGTTTATGTTTATTTCAACCATGAATTTTACTACATCCACAAAATTTGTACAAAAGAACATCCACAAAAATGATTTGGCAATGTGTGATTGGTGAATTTTGTTATAATTTCTCTCTTTTCCTTTTATATAAACCAATTACACATAACCAAGTCATCTTTGTGGATGTAGCAAAGCTCTTCAACGATAGTGGGATCTTAGTTTATATTTAGGTGGCATGAAGAGGTCCTAAATCGTAGACCTCTTCAAAATTAAACGCAAGAGTTATGTGAAAAACTTTTAAAGCTTTAAATATTTTTTATCATAATAGAATTAGGTCCAAAAAATTAAAAGGTTTACAAAATATGGAGGTGACATGAAAAAATTAATTTTTAAGAGTTTTACTAACAGTAGCCTTATGGGTTTTTTTAAACATACCATAATTGAAAAATAACATTTAATTAACAAAACACTTTCCATGTTTAAACAACATAATTGAAAATTCCACATTTAATTAAGATAAATAATTCCATGTTTAATTATACTTTGCATAATTTTAATATTTAAACATGTATAAATATAGAAATAATGAGTTTATTGAATGCTGTTTTATAAAAATTGTATCATTAATAGCAAAACCCAATTTTTAAACCTATTATTTTTAGACTTGCCAAAAACCATCTTTTACTAAAACGTCAATACTAATCTTATGGAGTTATGGGGACTTGTCAAATGACGTTACATATTTCGAGTTGAATGTTCCAATTTTGTAAAGCTTATTACTTCGTATGATATAGCAAACAAAGACGACTTTCTAACAAGATGAAATTGAAATTATTTCAAGATTTAAGAATGGATGTGTCATTAAATGAATGAATTTTTTTTAATATGCGTCACTATGAAATATGTTTATATGCATTTATTGAATATAATAGTTTTTTAAATTATATTAATTTTATATATAACAATATTAAATATGGCAAATGAAAATAAATTAGGAAATAATTAATATAAAGTGACATTTAAAGATGATAGTAATTTATGGTTATATCATGACATAAATTAGAAAAAGTCTTAAATCAAATTAAACTTGGTGTAATGTGAACAAAATTAGAGTCTAAAAGTACCAAATAATTTCCTTTGTTGTCTCATTTGGATGTGACAACATTAACCAAATGAAGTTATGTGGATAAGTAAAGCGTTAATTCTAGGGGAGGTGATATTTACACATAGAACAATTGATTCATGCACATAAATTTATATTGCAAGGACTATAATACCCTTATGTATTTTTACCTTCTTTTATTCTAACATAATGTAATCTTCTTTCTCTTTAGTTAGTTACGGCGATCTACTCCACCATCACCCAATCGATCAATCAAACGTTTCTTCTTCCTCTTTTGTTATTTCTTTTACATGAATCTAATTAATCACTAATCTTTGCAAATACTGAAATATATAAAACCTCTATATATGATACTGTATAGAATTAGTTTTCATGTTTGTCATTTCATAGTAATAAGGCCTTTTGACTGTGTACATTCATTAATATGTCTACATTCTTTTGTTTGCCATGCAATATTACACGTTTATCAACTTTTGTTAGAAAAATGTTAGTCAAACTCTACGTTCCTCTGCAACAATCAAATCGTCTCCTAAAAGACTTAATCCACGCAGATGGTTAAGAGTGTGTCTGAGAGTACATTAAACAACTCATCATGATCTGTTGGAGCTTAACTCTACATGACACCATCAAGCATGTCGTTGATCAAAATAGCTGAGTAATGCTTTTGATGTTTGTCATGAATAATCACTATTCTATTGATTTTCATTTTTGCCATAATAAAACTAGCCTCCTCTCATCATCCAACATATATTTCAGGAAACAAATGAACTAGATGGGCTCGTCGAGCTCAATAACTCAAAATAAAGAACACTATCTTACTAGCTCTACTTTCGAATCGTGTGATGATCTACTAAAGGGCGTGCGGAACTTTTATTGTGCTATAGGATATGGCATATCTATTCGAGATTAAAAAAAGACGACTATGTCGCATTGCAATGCGACCGAAGTGGTGCCTACCGAGATGGACAATCCAAAGGCAAAAAAGAAAAGAGGTGTAACTTCTACGGAAAGAGACCCTTCGAGATTTGAGTGCGTAGAATCATCACAAATAGACAATCTCTCTAGTTCATCAAAAGAAATTGGTGTAATAGATATAAACGCATTTCCTGATGTTTGAATTAGATTCTGTCGTTGGGGGTAGTATAATCATGTTTTAAGGATGTTTTTCCACATGTTTGCTTCTTTCTGGTCGAATTTGTGGTCGAAGATTTAACTGTTGCATTTGGTGCTAGATCAATATTTTCTACTAGCTCATGTTACGTACTGTAAAGATGTTTATCAACATTCAAACGGTGCATGTTACTATGCAACTCTTTAGGAAAAGAAACATGTAACAAGCTCGTGAGTGTGAACCATAGTAAATGATTTAATGAAATCTTGATTGCGTACAACACCAGAAGACATTGTCGTTGAAATGAGGAAAAAAATCACAAGTTAAAACCATATGGAAGGTAGCTGGAAGTTTGAGAATAAAAGTCAAATAATATACCCCAAATATAGGAATGGCATTAATGTCAATTCACATAAAAAGTTATGTGCATGAATCAATTAGCTATGTGTAAATATCAATTCCCTAATTCTAGAGAGCTAAGAATTTTGAAGAACAACTAGGTCAAATATATGTACTGTAATCTTTTGAAATATAAGTTCGTCAATGTTCATCGAGTCAATGTGTTGCCTCCTATAATTAGCTCAATACGATGAGATTTTATTATATTTTTTTACGATTTTGATTTTTTTCGAAAGCACTCCCACTAAAAATTTAAATTGTATATAGTAAGTTCCAACATTTAACGATTTAGAACTTTATTAATCCGTTATTTATAAGTGAAAATACTTTTTGTTAACGGCAAATTTTATTAAAAAGAACTAGCAAGATGCTTAAACAAAACAAATTACGTAGAAATCACATAAGGATGTTTCATCCAAACATCCCAATCTAACGACCTAGAACATATACTATTACTCCATACGAAAGAACTCGAACGAACATCATCGAAAATCGAGTCACGTCTAGGAGGAGAGCTGCTGTAAATTGAAAGATTTCGGAAGTTCCAGAGGCTCCACCACAAGACATAACAAACCCCTTTCAGCAGCAACTTAAGATTAGAGGAGAGGCGAATCTGCGAAAACCACAAACTCCAATCCTCAATAGAGGTAACATCACACCACTCAATGTTCCACCAACAACAAACTTTATGAAATACAAATTTAGCAAGCTCACAATGAAAAACAACATGTCGCACGTCTTCTGGATACAAACCACAAATCGAACCAGAAGCCGAGGCCACAACAACTCCACGGTGAAATAGGTTACATCTAGTAGGAAGGCGGTCCAACCGATCACGCAACACAAAGACATTAATCGTAATGGAAATACACTTAACCCATCTAGTCACGGTAGGCAAGGAAGGAAGGTACAAATCATCAATAATTTTACGAACATCTTTAACACAAAACATACCTTCCCCGTTGAGATCACAAATCCAACGATCTTTAGATGTAGAAAGAGACACGGTATCAAGAATAGAGAGCATATCCTGCCACTGTTCACGCTCAGCCCCATCACGCATGTCCCGCCGAAAAGAAGAATTAAAGTGTGGATCCTTCCACTTATCAGCAACCGAAATAAGTTTATTAGTATCAAGTGCAAACATACGAGGGAATTTGACTCTAAGAGGAATGTCCAGAATCCATTTATCTAACCAGAAAATCGTGTTTAGACCGTTACCCACCATTTTCTTAAGATGGGACAAAAAATCGAACCATTTATGATTAAGCACCCGGAGTTCTCTAAGAATAACACACCAAGGAGAAGAATGCTTTGATGAGTGAGATTCAAAGGAATCGCTATGAAGCGCTTTGATAACAGATGACCAAAGAGAACCATCATCAAAAATCAAACGCCAAACCCATTTGAGAAGCAAATCACGATTTAAAGCATGCAAGCTGGATACACCTAAACCCCCTTTATTCTTAGCCGCCAATACTTGATCCCAAGCGATCCACGTGATATTTCTCTCCGTCGGGTCGATACCATTAAAAAATTACTCCTAATAGCTTCCAATAATTTTAGAACCCTTGTAGGAGCTTTATATATAGACATATAATATAAAGGAGCGACCCCTAAAACAGATTTGACAAGGGTCAATCTACCTCTTACCGAAAGAGTTTTTCTCTTCTATTTAGACAATCTCAATCGAACTTTTTGAATAACACTATCCCAAGCTGGAATACGATTCATCAGACCACCAACCATCACCCAAGATACTTAAAAGGAGTATTCAGGACGTCACAACCAATATAAAAAGCACCACGTCTAACAACCTCATGCGGAACACCGACCCGTAGAACGTGACTCTTACATAAGTTAATCTTCAAACGCGAAGCAAGATAAAAACAATTAAGAATTCTCACCATATTGACCAAATTCTTTTCTGACCATTCTCCAATAAAGATAGCGTCATCAGCGTAGAATAAATGAGAAATAGTAATCGAACCTCGGATATGAAGACCTTGAAAAAAACCTTCTTTCGCCGCTTTAGAAAACAAGACATGAAGGGACTCCATGACAAGAATAAACAAAAAGGGTGCCAGAGGGTCACCTTGTTTCAACCCACAATAAAACGAGAATTCTGAGGAAGGGCTTCCATTGATGAGAACTGATGCCATCGAAGACGAAAAGATCCCCACGAATCTATTTGCACCAATTAGGACCAAACCCAAAAGCTTGTAAAACATCTAGAAGAAAATTCCAACGGACTGAGTCGTACGCCTTAGCAAAATCCGCCTTGAATATGAGAGATTGTTTTTTCTTCCGTTTACACCAATCTAAAATTTCATTGAGAATGAAAGGCCCGTCTAGGATATTCCTGTTAGCAACAAAAGCAGATTGAGATTTAGAAACAAGACCGTCAATAACATTTGATACCCGATTTGCAAGGATCTTTGTAATGACTTTATACACTCCCGATAAGGCTAATAGGCCTGAAATCCGTGACGAATTTAGCCTCCGGAATTTTAGGAATAAGCGTTATGAAAGACGCATTATTTCCTTTAGGTAACAAACCATGATCAAAAAAATCTTCCACTGCCTCACAAAAATCATCTCCTATGGTGCTCCAAAATCTTCTAAAGAATTCAAAAGTGAATCCGTCCGGACCTGGAGATTTATTAACACCACATCCCTAGACCGCTTCTCGAATTTCCTCCCTCGAAACAACTCCTTCTAATTCATTAACCTGATCAGAGGACAAGACATTAGGAAAATACTTGAACTATTTTCACATTTTATTGCTATTGTAAAAAAAAATTGACCCTCATAACTTTATTTTCTGATTTCGTCACTGGTTCAATCATATATATATAAAACAGCTATTATGCTTTTTTGATTGAATATTGGCGACATATTCATGAACTAACCATTTTTATCAAGTCCTCTGCCTGGTGTTTTGAACTAAATCAATTTTGGCGGAGATAATGTACTTTTCCAACTTTTTGAATTGTCGATCGGGCATGATGTAAAGCTGGATGGAGTGGTGAGCGAGAAACTCACATCAATCTTAGCGTCACATCAGCTTTTTCTCTCCACTCACCCAACCTACTTTACAACCTTACTGACGGTGAGAAACTCACCGCCATGTCATACCAATATTTTTTTTCTTCTTAATTATTTTAATTCGTAAGCTAACTAAACACTTTTATTCGAACATTAAATTTTTATTTAATAATTAAAAAGATTTCATAAATCCGAATATAAAAAACGTAAACACTATTATTTGGGACATTTCTATGTCTATTTTATTTTTTATTTTTTCCAACACAAATGAATTGATTTTAACATAGATTATAATCAAATTAAATTATATGTAATTAGAAAAGAAAATCAAAATCTCAAGCAGTTTATAAAAATAATGTGTTTTATGGCCCATGTTATAATCAAGTCAAAACCTACTTCAAATAATTAAAAAAAAAAACTCGATATCAAAGATCATCAACATCTGGTATTGCTAAAAAAACATATATCCATTAAACATACGCAGAAGAAAAAAGAAAAAAAAGATAAGAAAGTGTAATTTATCATGGTGAATTCTTGACAATAGTGAGTACGGAGTAACCAAAACTTACGCGTGAGTTTTTACACCATGGAAACAACTCGCGTGAGACTTATGATACTCACCCGTGAGTTTCATGCCACTCTGTCCAGCCTAAGAGTGGCGGAGATAGCAAAACGCAGGTCACATATTTACTTTTCTAGCCCGAATTTTTGAAAAACGTGCGTCCATTTTTACTGCTCCAATAATCAACTAATCAAGTTTTAGGAAAGATTATGGCACGTAATCAAACCTTTGAGAATTGAGTAATGTGAACATAATTAGAACTAAGACACAAAACAAGTTCTAGGATGTTTCATTTGAATGTGACTACACTCATGTGACAAAATTTGCATAGATAAGGTTAACTTATTCATTACATACATAAGGAATTAGGAGCAAAATAGTCAAACAAATGTACTAACCTTTAAAAGGGTGGAAAAGTTCGTACATGTAGGGGTGAGCATGATGTGGATTTTGGCAAAAACCAAACCGGATCCGCGATTGCGGTTTTTGGAAAAATATGAATCTGCATCGCGCGGTTTTTTGCGGTTTCGATTTTGCGATTTTTTGCGGGTTTTGTGGGTTTTGCGAATTTTAACCGCACCGCACCACCACCTATTATTTATATAATTAATGTGGGTTTTTGCGGTTTTTGGTTCACAATGTTGGTATTTTCGGTTATAACAATGCATATATTTAATGTAAACACACAAATTAGTTAGAATAATAATGATAATATGCACTAGAACCCTTAAAACACACGTTAAATAATCGATGTGTCGTGTTTCGGTTTTATATAACTAATGTGCGGTGCGGAGATTGTGGTGCGGTTTTAGGGGTAAAACCGAAACCGCACCGCATTTTGCGGTTTTCTTTTTTCTTAAAACCCATCCACCGGTTTTCGTTGTGGTGCGATTTTTGTGGTTTTGCGGTTTGCGGTGCGGTTTTTGCTCACCCCTACGTACATGTACTCGATAACACATGTGAGAATATAAAACGATGAACTTTTGTATTATAAACAAATATCCTAAGGCGCCGTTTGGTTGGAGTATATTTGAGGATATTGGGAGATATTCAAAATGCTTACATTTTAATTTCCTCCAAATATTGTGTTTGGTATTGTCAAACAAGGAATTTAAAAGTCCCCGAATTTCAAAAATGAAGGATATTAGAATTACTCCAAAATGTGAGAAATTTTAATTTACTTGAAAATTATTTTTCATAAACTTTTTTTCTAGTCGTTATTATTCGGGGTTTTATGTTTATATAAAAAATTATAAAATTTATAAAAAATTATAAAATTTAAAAATTTATATAAATTTTAAATAAAAAATTTATATCATTTTTATAACATTTATAGAATTTGTTATAAAATATATATAAATTGTTTATAAAAAAAATTCAATTTTTTTATAAACTTTATATTAATTTCTATTAATTTTAATGATTTTTTTTTTATAAAATTTAATGATTTTTTTTATAAAATTTATATTTTTTAAGATTTATATAAATATTTTTATAAAATTTATATAATTTTTTTAATTTTTTTATAAAGTTTATATAAACTTTTTATAAAATTTAATGAATTTTTTTAGAAAATTTAATGATTTTTTTATAAAACTTTTATAAGATTTATATAAATATTTTCATAATATTTATATAAATTTTCTTTATAAAATTTATATAAAAAGTGAAAATTCTATTTTTACTCTTTTAAATGAAAAAAATTATTCGCTAATTGGTTTAATTCAAAATCAAAATTTAAAAAATTATAAAATTCTGTCAACCAAACAGGCTTTGGCATTTTAAATTATAGAATTTTAAATTTTAAGGAATTTTAATTTACTAGATATTAGAATTTTAGAATTTTAAAATCTTGAACCAAACGGCCCCTAAGTATTATTCTGAATATGCTAAAATGAAGTAGACATCATTCTTAACCATTAATCACTTGGGATGCGTACATCTGGGATGGTTAAGAAAGTTTATTTACGACGACTCTAACTATAAAAAATGATTATTTTAAAATTAATCGGCTTTTAATGTCAATTCAGAAACTCAAATAAAATAAAAAGTAATAAGTTAGAAAGATGTCTAGAATCTAGATCACTATATACAACATATTGGTGATTGATCATCCATAGTTGTGACGACACTTGTAAGCAACGATTCAATGAATGTAGAGCTAACCATAAGATAATTGACAAATGAAAAAGGTTAAAAAGAAATTACATAATTGTAATCGAGTTTGAAATTTCTCTCATAAAGTTGATGTTGATTCTAAACTTTTTGTTGAATGATTGAAAATATAAACCAAAACAAATAAAATTCAAAGCGTGTTTACAAATAGGGTAAACATCATCGTATTTCTTTTGTCTAATGACTGTTTATTTTAAAAGTTATTTCTTTGTATTGTTTAATTTTTTTGGCTAACGACTATTTATAATTTTTTAATTTTTTAATTAAAAAAGCCTTTACGTTATTCTTTGTAAAAATAAACGTTTTCTTTTTCAAAATTCATTTTTTTAATACTTTTTAAAATTGCATTTTACTCTTCTCAAAAAGTAAAAATGTTTTTATTTTTTAACTTTTAATATTCTAATTTTTTTGTAAGAGAAAATATTACATTATTTTTGGAAAATGTTAAATTATTGTTAACAAAAAGGTTAAATTTCGTGAAAAATGTAAACTAATAAAAAAATAATATTTTTCGAATAATAACTTATATATATTTTAATTAAAAATTTATTATTTTTTAAATAGTTATAAACAGTCATTGGCCAAAAGGATAAACATTTTTATTAAATAAAAAATCTAAACGTGAAGATTTAAAACAAGTACGAAATGGTAAATTTTGTAAAACAAATTCAATTATAAACTTTCGTTGATAAAAAAAATAGACATTGCAATAAATTAGCCGTAAAACTAAACAACCATTAGGCCAAAATTCTGCAACCAAAAGACTAACATGTACATCCTTAATGACATAACAACCAAAATTTGGACTACACAAACCATCTTCCAAACCTTAATTTATAAGGTATTAAACACATTAAAAATTTTGTGAAAGAAATTTATATTATATTCATAAAAGCTTACTACACCTAATGGTTGACTCTCAATTATGTGAGAATAATCATCGGTTAATAATTATTTTATAGATTTTTTCTATTTTGTGTTATAAGGGTAAGGTAAAAAGTACACATGGTTCTACAGAAAAATATAAAAAATTTTATATTTTATAAATTTATTTGTACTTTTTTTGAAGGACATGTATACCTTTTATTAATATTCTTTAATAGATGCGAATAATTCCATGATTGATGTGAAAAAATTACTAAACATCTTACTCAAACCTTTGAGTAATGTGAACGAATTTAGAGCTAAGATGTACAAAACAAGTTCTAGGATGTTTCGTTTGAATGTGACAAAACTCATGTGACAAAATTTGTATAGATAAGTCAACTTAATCACTACCATGTTGGAATTTAAGAGCAAAATAGTCAAACAAATGTAACTTTTTTAAAAAGTTGGAAAAGCACAAGTAAATCTCGTAATGTTGGGCTGTTTTATTGTTATTGGTGGCTATGTGTCATAACTAAAAAAAGCCCTTTAACTACAAGATTTTTAATTATATATGTATCAAATTATTGGTAAATATTGCCTATTTTGATAAGGATGTGTTTGTCAACACGAGCAGTAGTTGTGGGTAATAGTTGTGGGTAATAGCAATGGGCGATAGATGTGAACAATAGCAGTGAGCAGTAGCGCGGTAGCTGTGAGCAGTAGTTGTGAGGGGTGAGCGCGGTTCCGGAACCGCACCGAACCGAACTGGAACCGCAAGAACCGAGAACCGCAAAACGTAAACTATAGGAATCGAGAACCGAACCGAATACCATGTTTCGGTTCCGCTCGATTCTCGGGTCCGGTTCGGGTATTTCGGGTCTTACCCGATTGGAACTGCAAAATTTAAAAAACACACAATTATTCAATATTTTTTATTTGTTTACGCATATTTATTTCTAAACCAAAAAAATTGTAGCAACTATACTATAAGAAGATAAAAAAGTAATAGTTTTAATATAAAACTACTTCAAAAAATTCAATTCTAATTCAAATTGTATATATTCTACGATTTTTTTTTTATTGTTTATAGATTACAAAATATTATAGAATTTATTATGTATAAATAAAAATATCATGTTGCTATAACGATGAACTTATATATTAGGACTTTCGATATGTGAAATATTACGTAGAAAAACGTAAAATTCCTATATACTTAAAATTTGAACGGTTCTTCGGGTCCGGAACCGAGAACCGCGGAACCGAACCGAACCGAACCGAGAACCGCAATTCTATAAATTTTGGAACCGAGAACCGAACCGCGGTTCGGTTTAGGTCGGTTTCGGTTCGGTTCTCGGTTCCGGTTCGGTTCGGTTCTTGGTTCCGGTTCGGTTCTCGGTCCATATGCTCACCCCTAGTTGTGACAGCTCATCGCTCATTTGTCACCGCTTCTTAAAACAAACATTGAAAATATAGCTTTTCTAAAAAATAACATCGCTCCAAAATGCCCATTGTTCCTGTTGTCAAACGACCACTAAAAATTAAAAAGCTCACCGTTTCTTTTGTCAAACAAGTAATAAATTTTAAAATGCTCTTTATCACCGCTCATTGCTCCAAAATGTTTTACCACCGCTCATCGCCAAACACAGCCTAAATATAAGTACTTTTTAATAAGTTTCTAAAAAGGATAAGACATTTTTTGATAAAATTATAGAAAAAAACTTAAATGCTTTATATAGTAGTATAGAAAAAATGATAAGACATTAATTATAGAAAAAACTTAAATGCTTTATATAATAGTATAGATATAGATATGTACCAATATGTGATAAAAGTTGTCCATTTTGATAAAATTGGTATTTTTTATATTTTTCAAAAAAAAAAGTATTTTTTGTCCATTCTTTATTATTGATGGGATAAATGGGCGTCTAAGTAAGAAACTAAATGGGTTTAATGGGCGCACATGTAAAATATTATTTGGGTTACCCGACGGATATTTTATATTGAACTTTTTATCCCGGCATTCAAATAAGTATTTTTATTTTTTATTTTTTATTTTTCGGGTTTTATATGTGTTTTTCCCTTTTAACTTACGGCCGTTTATCCCGCTGTCCGTTTAACCCGCCCGCCTGTTTTTACCACCTACATTAGACCAATAAATAATATTATTTCTAGTAAAACTGGTCGTAATGGTTGAATAAATCGACTCAAAATTCTTTTGTCACATTAATGTTTTCTCTTTAATTATCAGACGATTTTTTTCATTATACGACGACCTAACAAATTTTAACAAATATTTATTTTTAATTAATTACAATACACACTTTTGTTTACTTATGAAGTGTAAAATCCGATCGGCCATGGGTAGCTACTTTTTGGAACCTAACAAATAAACTTCGAAGTCCATAAACCAATCATGATTCATGATAATAAACCATATTTGCACTAAAGCCCTTTAGATACGGGGTTTAGATACGTTAATGATATCAAACTGTTTAATTTTCGACTTTAGTTTAAAGTTGAGTCAAACCAAACCGAGTAACCTTGTTGAATTTATAAAAATCAAAATTAAAATCAAAGATTTTTCGATTCTGTCTTTTACATTGTTTCGAACTTTCTATAAAACCAACCTTACTGGAAGTAACAATCCAACACTTAACTAAAGGGTGTTTAGGTTTATCTTATTTTCTTTTAATGAAGATTACTATTCTATTGCCGCCGATCATTTGAGTATTTAAATTAATCATGACCATTTAAAATATACAAAACAAAATCTGGACCACTGAATTTAATTTTTTTATCTGTATTAACAAACTTGCGGCAATAATGGAGACGAACTCTTATCATGACATATATTACTATTCATTTACCAAACTTTCTACATTTTAGGAAATGTATAAAGTTAATTTCAAGGCCATATACATATCCATTCCAAAAATGAGGGTTGGTAGTTGGGAATATAATAAAACGTGGGTCAAAGTTCTTCAGTATATATCAGGTAATTCATATATTTCTGGATAGTTTGTTTGCTTAATAAGGTTTATGCATAAATTCAAATACCCTAGAAATACAAACAAAAGTAATAAAGAAAAAAAACGTGATACTTCACCTTGTTGGTTGGGTTACTAAGAGAGAGGCTTTCAATTGTTAAGTAGGGGCTTCGAATGTCAGTGTAAGTTCTGATTTTTTTTATTATCAATTTCACGATTTGGGATTTAAGGTTATAATCTTGGCTCTCTTAATACAGGAATGCAGTAATGGTTATGTTATTGTCACGAGTCGCGTAAACTTGACGTTTAGCATCCACTAGCATTTCTCTTTGAGTGTTTGCCATATGAAAATTATCTAATGCTACTTTCCATGGGAGACTTATGCAAATGGTGAGTTCAATATACGTGATAACCAATATTTTAACCCGCATCATTGCCAATACACTTACCATGTATGGATATAGAAAAAGATAGTGCATGATGCTGTCAACAGGATCTATGGCTCCATTGTAGCTCATCGTACAAGGTACGCATCAACTGGTAAGCTTAAAGATCATGTTCACTTTAAGAACATGAAATTGTTTCTGATGAGACTGCTTTTATACATAGTCTCATCGTCCAAATAGGGCTTAAAATGCATTAAATATCATCAAAATACCCAAATATATGCTTGTGTTTGTTGCTTGTGTATTTTAGGTACGGATATTGAGAAAATGACAAAAGATCACAAGAAACAAGCAAAAAACGAACGAGGGAAACGAAGTCGCACAAAGAACCGGACCCGATTGTTGTATTTTGCAAAAATGCCCTTGAAATTTGAAGAAATGACAAGATTGGTCCTCCAACATTGAAGATTTGTCAAATTTAGTCCTTAAAGAATTATCTTATTACAAGAAAAGTCCCTCAAGTTCAAGTGTTGACATGATTAGCCCTTGAAGATATCAAATATTGCATTAAAGGCCCTTATTCAAAGTTACAAACACCCGTGTGCCAAAAATGACAAGGTTCCTAAAGATGTTTTCAAAGGAATTTGCATATTGAGCTGCCAAGACTATGTTTTAAAGCTTTCACAAACATGAGGGGTTTAAACTGTCCAAAACAAACCCAAACCCACAATATACCCGGTTTTGGCCCACTCTTAACCTCCCAAGCCCAAAAGCCTACCTATTATACCCGACCCATACCATTTACACCACCACGTCACCTAGCCACCACTAATACTTTTGTTTAAAACATATTTTTTTTAACTAAAGTACGGGGGAAACAAGTCCTGTGTTGATTCAACTCTTAATCCCCAAACCTTAAACACCATGAACCCTAATTCCCACCTCCCCTAATTACCAGATTATATGTCCTCCACTTTTCCAGAATGATAATTCATTATCATCCTAACAAAAACCCCACTCCCATAACAGCCTCCCGTGACCTGTGGACCCCTTCCCCACATGCCCCCTGCTGCGTTTTTAGCAAACAAACAAACCTTTGGCAGAGGATCAACGGTTTTGGCCAATTGCTTGCTCACTACTCGTATTTGAAGGACTGAGATCAACCAACAGCTGGAATCATCACATGTATGAAGAATCTTGACCAAGACCAAGTTCAAATTCATCCAAGGGCTTTTGTGGAATTTTCATCCATTAGGGTTACATTTTTTATTGCTTCTAGAAATCTCTGTAAGCCTCTATATAAAGGCACCCTTAGCTTTATTAATTTCTGGTTCCAATTTTTCTTTTTCAGTTTCCTTTGTAATGTGATACATTTGAATGAAATAGAAATCTTGAGTTCCATTTAAAACTTTTTGTCATTTAAATTATTGTCTTTTTAATATTTGTCACGTAAAGTTCAGTTTATTCAAAAAATCAAAACCTTGTTTTTTTTGAAGATCCGCTATTGCATAACCCCTGTTATAAGCTCATTTGACGAATAAGTTTAAAACTTGGTCTTTGTTCTAGTGTTTAAATTCTGTTCATTTACTTTTTCTTGCGAAGTATTTTTCAAAGAATTTAAGTTTTCAAGTAAGGTTTTAAAAGAAAAAAGTGAGAAATCAAATTGTTATCTTGTTGTACTAACTGAATCAAGACCATGGTCTTGATTCTTGTTTGTTTTGTGTTTACAGCTTAGGAAGCTGGTGTACGTGCGTACACCGAAGCTCAAACAACCTAGGGCGTGGATGTGCGCCCTAGAGGTGTGCTCTTTTTCCCTTTTTATATTTTCTGCACAAATATGATGCTATGTGAGTTTTTGTGATTTGTGATTGAATTGTTGAAAGACCTGTTGCAGCTTGTTGTTAGATTGATCTTTGAACCATATCAATAGCTTTATTAATCATTTGCGAAGTTTTTAAACAAAAATCTTTGTTTTTATTACTTAACTAACCATAAAGGGTTGTTTGGGAATGACGGGTTTAGTGTAGTGAAGACCACCTATTAGTCTGTCTATACTCTGCATATACTTTAGAGGTGTAGGGTTAAGTATTTGAACAAAGCGCTTTGAGGTTTTTGTTTAAATTTTGGATTTTGTTAGATTTAATTAAGTTTATGCCGATTTTTCAAGAAGATTATAGTTGCTGATTTTGGTTTCTTTGTGGCTGTTTAAAGACTATGAGTGTAGTGTGTTACTTGACTGAATTGTATTGATGCTAGTGGAAGCTTTTTGTTTAAGTTGTATGTATGCGAGTTATCCGTGCACAAGTTTGCTGTCCAAAAACACCAAAACTAGCAGAAATACAGTTTCATGTGTAGGTTTTGATTGTAGGCGTAAAATCGTGAAGGCGTGTTAGATTTTAGGTAACCTTAGGTCCACAAAGAATGTAAAAAGTTGAGGCAAATGCGTGATTTTGCTGTCAAAACATGTCAACCATCAGTTCACTTTTGTAGTTTTACTTTTGGTGTTTAAGAGTCTAATTCGTGTAAGTTTACTAGTATTAGGTTTGATTTTAGAATTATTAGTGCTTTGGTTTAAGTTTGGAGTGCTTATAGTAGCTTATTACGCAAACCTTAGTCACTAAAAAGCTAGTATTAACCACTGCTTGACAGAAATAGGGGGTATAGGCCCACTGTTTATTGCTTTTTGGTAACTGCCGTGTTCACAAGTGTAACCTCTGTGGCTTATATTTGGGATATGCTTGTGTGTGTGGTGCTTTGAGTTTTGTGTGCCTTCGTATTCGCAGCGTATAACAATAACTAGAAAAAATAAAATAAAGGGTGACCCACTGTTGGCATTATTTGCATTGTGGATTAGTGATGTTGTGATTGGTTTTTTTTGTTTTGTCTTCATAACTTTTGCAAACAAACTAAGCCAAGAAAAAAATAGACACCAAAAGAAAAGGTAGCAAAAAGGGGCGTCTGCTTGTTTTGTTCACCAGCAACCAGTAGGGTGCCCCGTGCCCAAACAGAAACTGTTCATTAGCCTTAAATTTTAAGCCCTCATATTGCTAATTTTCGGGTTCAAAAGTGCTAAGCACACCAGCAGATGGTACATGCTCATTTTGGCGTTTTAGATTTTGAAAATCGACACACTAGTAGCTTTCTAGGTTCTTTATATATGTTTTTTGGGTTTTAGTTCCATAAGGCTTATTAGGGGCTTTTGAGTTAAGCCCGAAATTGGACTTAAATTCCTTTTTATTTTCTGTTGTTGGTTGTTTATTGACCTTGTGTGTTTGGTGTATTGATTTTGTTTGTGTGTGACTCCTCACTTGCAAAAGCAAGTGAGGGTGCCGTCTGCGAGCTCAGCATCTACCAACATCCCATACCGAGTTCTCCAATATCATTGAATCCCATCATTTGCAACTAATAACAAAGAAAAGAGAAAAGTAGTAAGAAAATAGTTGAGGTCTGTGTCAATTTTGATCCAAAAGTGAGTTTAATTCGTCTTAAATTGAAGTCTGGTTTGTGTTTTGGAGTTATGTTACTGTAGATCGAGTTTAAATATATATAAAAAAAAGGTTAAAAATTTTGGTACTTGAGGGATTCGAACCCTCGCCATTCACACTCTCTACGACATAACAACACACACTCTAACCACCAGCGCCCTAGGGACTTTACTGTCCTAAGGATGGTTTGTTTAATTCATATACACATCTTGTTTTTTAGCATGTAAATAAGCCGTAGCTTTATTAAGCTGTTTTGGCTTAATGGCTTATTGATTTTGGTCTCTTTTATTTTTCTTGTGTTTTTGGTCAAGTTTAGGATTTTTAGGAGTAGGTTTTATATTTTTCTCCTTTCTAGATTATTTTTTATCATTATTTTCTTTTTAAGTTTTGTAAAAGTCATAAAAATAGAAAAAAAAGTTTATAAAAATTTTCAAAAAGTATTTTTAGTTTTTAAATAATGTATTTGAGGTTTAAAAATATAGAAGTTTGAATTTTGTCTTTTTATTAGTTATTTTGTTTTTTAAGATTTTTAATTAGATTTAAAAATTAATATAAATTAATTTAAAAGTTTTCAAAATTTTTGGTTTGCGTATTTTTCTTAGTTAGGATTTTTAGAATATTTTAGTGATTTTTAATTAATTTTTAGGTAAAAATTTTTGTTTGGTCGCGTTTTTACGTTCGTACGTTCGCGCGTTTCCGACCGTTTTTAGCGTATTTCGTCTACATTTTCTTTTCTTTCTTTCTTTCCAAAACGTAATCACTCGAATTAATAACGTCTGATATTGTTGGCTAAACACCATACCTCCTCGAGAACGAACTCGATTGTCGGTATTTGCGTTTTTCACAAAACGTGATACTTAATACTTACCCGCTTTTGTCGCTTTGTTTTTCCTAAAACAAAAGTGTACAAATACTCAACATCAGTTTCTCTTCTTCAAGAACACATAAGTACATAACTAACATGATCACTATGAAAAAATGTGTTTTTTTCGCGTTTGAATGTTTCTAACGACATCTTTTTAATATATGTTGGACTTGAGGAGCCTTGCATAGGTAGTGACACAAAGATGCTAATGGTTGTAAACGTTTCACCACTTCACCATCACCTACTTCTAGGGATGGCGACGGGTCGGGTTTGGGTAGGGTTTTAGTGAACCCGTACCCGTACCCGTTTATAATATCTGTACCTGTATTCGTTCCATCACCCGACGGGTACCCGATTAGAATTACCCATCGGGTTTTCAGATTTTACCCGCGGGTATCGGCATCCACAATTAAATTTTCGTTGGCCATTATTGTGCGTAAAATGTTAAGAAAAACCACTTGAAAACGACCAAAATACACTAATATATTTTTTAAGTGTTTAGAAGATAAAAAAAAATACTTTTTAACATTATTCACGTGATTTAATATATCGAATAAATCATGATTTTTATTTTAAAATTACAAAATCCAAATATATTTGATCACAAACATGTTAATGCACACAAAATATAATTAATATAATTATTCAATTCGTTCAAAAATCTTCGTCTATTATTTCACACAAATTTAGGACTTATATAAAATAGCAACAAAAGCGGGTATGAATTCGGGTAAACGGGTATGGATTCGGATACGGATAAACGGGGCGGGTATTAGTAGAACCCGTACCCGAACCCGTACCCGCGAAAAAAATAACATTTAAACCCGAACCCGTATCAAAACCCACCAACCCGACTCCGAACCCGACCCAACCGGTTTGGGTTTCGGTTTTTCCCATCGGTTTCGGGCGCTTTTTCCATCCCTACCTACTTCCATTGGTGTGACATTTTGGTCGCTTTAGATTGCTTCAAGAGTAAATCTTGCGAGATTGATACACCAACATACATCTATAAGTCAATATATGCTACTTTTGTTGAGATTTGTTGGGCTTCTAAGTCATAATGTTGTTGCCTACAGGTTGAAGATTACAAGGAAGCAAAGTTAAGGCTTATCGAACCCATCTCGAAACCGTAGTCTTGGCTAAATGAATTGACAATTTTCATATGGGATAACTTATCATCGACTGAACAATTACGTTTGAGGTATGAATCTTATTTCAAGTTGGGTTATAGTACAAACTCGATTTTTTTGCTCAGTTTTTTGTCAAGTTGGTGAGTACAAAATCGAGTAAAGTTGTGTTGAAGAAACATTTGTTCATAAATGTAAGTTGTGTTGGAGAAAGATTTGTTCCTAAATGTATTGTTCTTGCATTTATGTCGAAATGGGTCATATTAGTGCAAACATAATTATATCTAATTCTATAAACTCATACTCCGTAATAGTGTACAGCTGAGTTATGTTAGTATATACTGTATTTATGTAGTTTCTTCACATATGTATATATCATTGAAACGGTGTACTCGGGCAACGCCACAATATTATACTATATTAACTATTGACTGTAGCTTTTTTCTTTCATGATTTGCAGGGTGGATTTTTCTTGCTTTTATATTGTGATATTTATATCTAATCTGTATTTGGATCTCACATTCTCTCTAAATGCAAGTTTTTTTTATTGTTTTTCTGTTTTCTTTTTTTGATGTTGCATTTATTGTTAATTTGTTATTATCAAAAATTTAGTTTCTTCCTCAAAAGATATTTTGTTTTGCAAGATTTAGGATCTGTTGTGATCATTCTTATGTTTGTTTTTTATTTTACTATGTTTTTTCAGTCACTTTTGATTTTGTTTCTTTTCCAGGTTTCCAATTCACAGTCTGAAAAAATAAATTCGTATGGGTTTAGCTTTGGTTCTTTCTATGGATCGTTATATTGATTCGAAGAGTTAGGGACAATTAAGCAAGGTTGCTTTGGATTTTGAGCCATCGTTTGACTTTTTTTTTTGTACAGTAAAATTGATTTTAGTTTTTAATCGTTTTGTTTGCTTAACTGAGTTTGAGATTTTTTGTGCCTTTATGAGGACATACGTTATTTAAGGTTTGGTTGTGTTTATTCAATACTTGGTTAGTTTATTTGAACTGTAATTTGGGTGGTAATTTGAATTCAAGTGGGCTGCAAATGACGCAACACGTTTTACTTAAATCTTTTCCGTTGCTAATTGTCATGCGTACAACTAAACGTATAGATTTGACTAATCATGCATAGTATTGAAAAATTTACCTTGAGAACTTTTTTTCATTTATTATTTGCATTTGAATCTAATCACTCTTCTTCATGTGATTGGTGTCGTTTCAAACTTATTTAGTACTTATTATATTTTAAATATAATACATAAGAATGATTGCACTTTTAGGTGTGTGTTCTTTTTTAATATTTTATATAAAAAATACAAACAATAAGTTTATAATGTATTTTAAAAAAAAATTTAAATCGTTATATCCGGGCAAGCACGGGTATTGTACTAGTTAATATCGGTTTAAAATGTTTATTCCGTCTTAATTGATAGACACATAAATGTATATCTCTCGTAATTAAAAGGTTAGTTAGACATTTTAAAGGCTTTTTACTTTTTTTAAACCAACTGAACTCAGTTGGTCACCAAAGATAATCTTGGGGAGGTATCTTTGGAGAGGTCTCGAGTTCGAGTCTCACTAAGGACAATCAGAGGCCTGAATTAAATAAAAGCAGGAGTGGGGCTTATCCCCTAAAAAGACGGTTCGAGGCTTGCATACTGTGCAACTGGATGTTACTGTAAGCTCGAATCACTAATTATTAACTCGCCGTTAAAAAAAATAAATCTTTTTACCTTTGTAAGTAGTTTCGTATCAATATCTTAACTAGTTATTTAGTAGAAAGAGAGATTTGAGCTCATCATTTACTCTATTAAAAAAAATACTCTTTAAGTTGAATCAATTACCAGTAGGAGTGTCAATAATTCCGACCCTACCCGATCCGCACCTGACCCGAGTATATTCGAATCGAGTTACTCGAGTTAAAATTCTAACTCAGGTTAATCGGGTCAACCCGATTTTGACCTGACTCGAATAACCCTAACCTGATCAACCCAACCCGATTCTCACCTAAATTTACTAGTAATTAGCAAACACCTCATTAATCATTTGAGAAATTTTTTTATTCAAATGATCAAACCTTAGAGCATGAGCAATGGTAAAAGCTATGGAAAGCTTTTTAATATTTCAAAAAGTTATTTTTAGAGGTTTTTGGCATTGGAGTGAAAGCTTTTAAGAAGGCTTTTTGTGTATGACTTGATAAACACCAAGTCATTGTTAAGAGTTTTAGTGATTAAATGGGCTATGCCTTTAATGCAATAAATGCACCAAATCTTTATGACTTGGTGACATTGTGGATGCTCTTACTTGTTAATCTAGATTAACTAATCAACATGTCATTAAGAAAAGTCAAAACCTCAAAGGGTAAATCAGTACTTCCCCAAAACACAAAGACACCTTCCAAGATACTTCCATTTTCAAAACCATAAAAATCATAAACAACCCCTCACTCACACACACACACTTCTCCCAAATCCCCAAATCTCCCAAAAGTCTTCCCCCTTTTGGGGTCTTCTTCTCCATCACGCCTCCTTCAATTCAACCTCAATCCGATCAAATTTCCATAATCTAATCAATACCCATTTCAATTCAGCACAAATTAACCCTAGTTCACCCAAAAAAAAACCCAGTTTTTACTCTTTTTTTTCACTTGGTTTTTCAAATTGAGTCACTATTTGATCAGTTTTTCAAAATCTGAAAAATTCCCATTTTAATTCAGCACAAATTAACCCTAATTCATCCAAAAAAACCCAATTTTTACTGTTTTTTTCACTTAGTTTTTCAAATTGAGACACAATTTGATCAGTTTTTCAAAATCTAAAAAATACCCATTTTTATTAAGCTAAAACCAATCACGAATCTATAAAAACGCCCAATTTTTACTGTTTTTTTCACTCAAGTTTTTAGCCTAAAACTCTTTTTTTTTTCCAAATTAAGTCACAATTTGATCACATTTTCGAAATCTAAAGAATACCAATTTTAATTAAGCTTAAACCAATCATAAATCCACTAAAACGCCCAATTTTTACTAATTTTTTTCACTTAGTTTTTCAATTAAGTAAAAATTTGATCATATTTTCAAAATCTAAAAAATACCCATTTTAATTAAGCAAAAACCAATCCCAAATCCACAAAAACGCCCAATTTTTACCCGCCAATTTTTGTTAATTTTTTTTGATCAAAATTTTTAAAATCAAAAAACCAACCACGAATCCACAAAAAGGCCCAATTTTATCCACCAGGAAGTTTGATTTGATGGGTTCTGATATGATCGATTTAGTCAACGTGAAAAAGTCAAAATTGGGTGGGAAGTGTTTTCCTCCAGGGTTTAGGTTTCATCCAACTGATGAAGAATTGGTTTTTTATTATCTTAAAAGAAAGATCTGCAGGAGATCTGTCAAAATGGATATTATTGATGAAGTTGATGTTTATAAGTGGGACCCATAAGAGCTGCCTGGTATGATCCTTATTTTTTTTATAATTTTTTTTTTATAAAATTTTGATTTTTATAAGTTTTTATATGTTTTGATTGGTGTGATTATGTGGTTGTTAGTTTTGTTTAGCTCAAATTTGGTGTTTATAAGTGGGACCCACAAACCGTGTTTGTTTCGCCTTATATATGCTTATGAGCTTATTGAATTTCGGCTTGTACTGTAGTATAGCATAAGCCTTAATTTCTTGGCTTTATCGAGACGTAATGGGCTTATATAAGTTTATTGTAAGTTTTTTATAAGTTTTTATATGTTTTGATTGGTATGATTATGTGGTTATTAGTTTTGTTTATCTCAAATTTGATGTTTTTAGTGTTTATAAGTGGGACCCACTAACGTATTTTGTTGGTGTTTGTTTCGCCTTATATATATAGGCTTATGAGCTTCTTTGATTTCAGCTTATATAAGTATAAGGTCTAAGTTCTTGGCTTATATTGAGACTTATGGGGTTATATAAGTTTATCTTATTGTAATATAAACTTATATAAGCCAACAAGTCTGGGTATAAGCCGGAAACTCGAAGCTTATGTTATATAAGCCGAAATCAAATAAGCTCATAAGCCTTTATATAAGCTAAAACAAACATCTCCTTGCTATGTTTCCAAGGGTGTTTGTTTTGCCTTACATATAGGCTTATGAGCTTATTTAATTTAGGTTTGTATAACGTAAGCTCTAATTTTCTTTGCTTATATTGAGACTTGTGGGATTATATAAGTTCATCATATTCTAATAAACTTATATAAGCCCACAAGTCTCGGTATAAGCTGTAAAATCGAAGCTTATATAAGCCAAAATCAAATAAGCTCATAAGCCTATATATTAGGCGAAACAAACACCTCCTTAGTATGTTTCTAAGGGGTGTTTGTTTTGGATTCTATAGCTGGCTTATGAGTTATGACTTATTTGGTTTTGGGCTTATCGCTTATTTGGTATGTTTTTAGGGGGTGCTTGTTTAAGCTTATTTATCGGCTTACGAGCTTATTTGATTTCGGTTTATTTTTTAAGCCCGAGTTTTCCATCTTATTTCGAGGCTTATGAGCTTATATGAGTTTATTATATCATAGTAACAAGTCTCGGAATAAGCCGGAAATCGTGGGCTGATAAAAAAATACAAAATTAGCCAAAATCGAATAAGCTCGTAAGCCGATACATAAGCTTTAAACAAACACCCGCATATATGTTTTTGATGTGGGTTTTGTTTAGTTTGTGTGATCATAAGATTATTAGTTTTGTTTAGCTAAATTTTGATATATTTTGGATGTTTGTAGGTGGGACCCTTAATAATTACCTGGTAATGTGTTGGTTATGGTCAACGTTTTGATCTTTACATGGTTGTGTTAGTTGTATTTGATTGTTTGATTTATTATTATATATTTCTTTTGACGCTGTTGAGTTTGGTATGTTTTAGTTGTTTGATCACGGGTTTATTGTTTCTTGAGGTATACTGATAGTTTGGTCATATAGGTTTTGTTATGGTTTGATTTTCTGTAGTTTGGTCACGAGATCGTTTTCTCTACAGAGGCGAACATATATTAATAACCAAACTATAATAACAGTTACAAGCATATTCAAGTAGATTGGTCACGGGATTGAACTCTTTAAGACTTCTGTACACTCTGTCTTTGCACCAGGGAATGATTCATTTGTGTTTATAAAGCACCCCGATGACCCTGCACCCTCTAGACAGTATTCAGGCTAACAACAACCTGAATACACTTATGTCTCAACCTTGATCAGCTGTACTTCACACAGCCTCTTGGTTCCCTCCTTAAAAGAATCCCAAAGGATTTATCTTTTTCAGGGGGAGCTGAATCATCACCCTCAGCTTTCCTAGGGCAGCGTAATAGGCGACCTTTAACCACATATGTTTCACTCTTAAAAGAGTCCCAAAGGTTTCTTAACCTTTTGGGGGGGCTGAATGATCACCCTCAGCTTTCCTAGGGGCAGCGAATGGCGATCCATAAACAACATATGTTTCACAATCAAAAGAGTCCCAAAGGTTTTAACCTTTTGGGGGGGCTGAATAATCACACTCAGCTTTCCTAGGGGCAACGAATGGCGATCATTAACCATATTTTTTTCACACTTAAAAGAATCCCAATGATTTATCCTTTGGAGTGGCTGAGTAATCACCCTCAGCCTCTCTGGGACAGCGAAATGGCGACCATTCCCCTTATCTTTTTCCCTGTTACTAATTAAAACAATTTGCAGGCTGAAATTGTACAGCCAGTCACTGAATCTCAGGTACAACAAGAGAAGGAGGCTGATATAATGACTCAAGATCAACCTAATGACGATCCTCTACTTAATCCTGATGAAGAAATGCTATCATTAGAGGATGATGTCTCTGATCTAGAGTCAATTCCTGAAGATGAAATCCCTGAAGGGATGTTTGAGGAGGAGGATGAAGAAGATGAGGAAGATCAGCAATCTGTCTCTCCTCCCAAAGAAATAGTTGTGTCCACACCAGCCGGCGATAAGACTCCTCCTCCCAAGGACGCTGTTGTTACTCCAAACTCTGCTACTTTAACAACAACAATTTTCCAACGCCCAGCCTATGATCCAACAGCGGAGTTTCTCTTGTTTGATCATCCTGCCCAAACTAACTTTGATCTTTTACCAAGGGGGGATGATTATGCTCAACAAAGCCTCAACATCAAAAATCTTCAGCCTGTTCATCACCAATCTGACATTGAACGCTTATCAAGGAAGTTGGATGTGATCAAGTCTGAAATGCACAACTTCACTGTTACATTCCCTGGAATCATACAAAAGGCTGTGGCTGAGGCGGTTACTAAGCCAATCAAGGATGGTGCAAGGAAAGGTGTAGCACAGGGACTTAGTCATCTTTCAACAAGAATGAAGGATGTCATTGACTCAGAGGTCCCTGCCTTACTTCATGAGCATGAGCTAATTATGCACAGACAATTTAAAGCTGTTCGCAACAGGCAATACCGTCATGCAAACTTCATTGTCAGTCGAGTTCAGGCCAACACTAATGCTAATGGCAACCTTCTGCTGAAGATTGCCAGGGCTTCAAGGAAGTGGCAACGTGCTATGGCTGCCTCTGTTGAACAGATTGCAAGGCATTTTCAGACACGTTCATCCAAACGTCTGCGTAGCCAGGATGAACGTGAGGGGGAGAAAGAAACAACACTCAACCTTGCATCTGCTAAACAAGGCTCATCATCAGCTAACAACACCATTACACCTGTTCCTCTCCAAGTCATCACACCTATCACCATACCTGATGATGAGGATAACACTCAGGGGGAGCAACATAATCAAGATGTAGCTGACTCATCAAAGTCTCTGGTTTTGGTTAACACCAGAGCCTGGGGATGATGATGAACCAGCTGCCAAGAAGCTAAAGTTCACTGTTAGCTCCCTTCCCAAAGCTATTCAAACTCAGGCTCAGACAGCATTTATCAGAAGAGCTGATGTTTTGAAAAACATAAGTGTGGAGTCCTTTGTCTCGAAGAAAGGAAAGGAGATAGTTTTGGTTGACACAGACACCAAACTCAAGAAGATAGTTGCGATGCTAGAGACAGGAGGATCCACCACAGACCTTTCCCAATTCTCAACCTTTACACCTTCCAATGAGATTCCTTTAACCCTTGAAGAAATAGAGAAACAGGCTGAGGAATTCAAGAGATTAAATGAACTCAAGACAGCCAAAGAATTGAATGAAGCTACTCTAAGGAAGATGACTCCACCTTTAAGAGAAAAGCAAAAACAAAGGTTGAGGGAAATGGAAGCAAAACGCGCTGAGGCACTAAGGAAAGTCAAAGCTGACTATGATGCATGCGTTAACAACAGATATGCACCTGGCAAGATAACCAAGTTCAAATACACCATTCATAAATCCACAAACACCCCATAGATGATCTTATGGAGGGATAACCAACAGGGAAATATGAATGTGTTTGACAAATTCAGGCTAAAGACACTTGGGTTATCTGAATGGTTCGAACTTGAAGCCTTAGCTGCCAAAAGAACTGGACAGGCCAATTTTCTTTTGCTTAAGACTATTAAGGCCAAGTTTACCTAGATCAAAGAAACAGCTGCCAAACTCAAGATTGATCCCCCACCACAGCTTTTTGAACAAGAACCCCCAAAGACTGGCAACAAAAGAAGAAGAATTTCTCAACTTGTTAAAGAAACTTTTGTTACAGATGATGTTCAAGTGGATGGCATGCACAGGGATTTGATCCTACCCAATGGTATAGTTGGCCCTGTTGATGGTCAGACATACACAGAGCCTGAAAGAGGAATGGCATTCATGAACAGGGCTTGCCAGTATGCTTTTCAAAGAGAAGATGAGATGTGCTTAGCTTCAACAATTCAGCTACTTTGTCACAAGAAGTCACTCAAGATCAACACATAGTATTCCAAGAAGTTTGCAAAGACTTTGCAGGAAGAATTAGATAACAGATTGGACTTGGCTGAAGCTGAAGAAAGGATTAAAAATGATGACTATTGAAGATGTTCACAGCCCAATTTTACCTTTACCTTTTATTTTACTTATGTAATGTAATTGTAATTTTCTTTAAGTATTAATAAACTCATGAGGTATGTTTGTTTAGATCTGTTATGAGTAAGAAGAAGCTGTTAACTCACTTACCTTAACTTAGTTAGATCTAGCATTATTTATGTTTAAATAGGGGGAGATTGTTGGGAATCTAAACTTGTTAGATTCCCTGATCATAGATTTAAACATAATTAGGCTGTTAGATAGTCCCTTGCCTGTGCCTAGGAGGCAGGCAAGTTTCGCAAGACTCACAGAGATCCAAGTCTCTGTGAGCAACCTTAGAGGAGTCCATGTCAGAGACATTGTCAAGGAAGTCAAAGATTACTTGAAGACATACTCATTGGCTGTGATGGATAATAGCCAAGATGTATCAGGGACTCTGAGGGGTTGAGGGTTAACAGGGGTGGCAATACCCTGTTAACACTCAGCACACTTTGGACATGCCATTTGTGTGTTCGAGACTATGAAGAAAAAGGAAACTGTTTTGACAACTGTTTCCTTAAAGCATAATGGAAGACTACCAAGAATAGAAGGACATCATGTGACTGATGTGGGAACTTGTAAAAGCTTGTGTAGTCACCATCAAGTACTATTTAGGTCAATCTCGTAACACTATAAATAGGATGTGTATCCATGCATTAATGTTCAACACTTTGAGATATTCATAACATTATTGCATAGAACTTAGTGAATTAAACACCTACGACTGTATTCATAAGTTAGGGTTTATAGTTGTTCAAAGTGTGCACAACACATTGTCATCAAACGTTGTTATCCATAACACTTGTAATTCTTTATTATACAATAATAAGATTACGTTTGAAAAGTAATACCTTGTGTTGATTAAGTTAAGATTAGGGTTTCTAGCATTGATTAGGGACTTTCAATATTAAAATTCTGAAATTCTAAATTTAGCATATTAAAATTCTTCAGAATTTAAAATTTTAAAATTTAAAATGCCTAAAAATTATAACTTTTCGAAATCTTAATTTTGGGTTGAACCAATTAACGAATAAATATATTTTCATATATATTTTCTATTTAAAAGAGTAAAACTCGAATTTCATATTTTATATAAATTTTATAAAAAATTATATAAATTTTATAAAAATTATATAGATTTTATAAAAAAATTAATTAAATTTTATAAAAGATATATAAAAGTTTTATTTAAATTATATAAATAATATATATAAATATTGTAAAAAAATTATATAAATTTTATAAAATCATTCTAAATTTTTTATAAATTCTTATAAAAAATTTATATAAATTTTACAAAATGTTTATATAAACTTTATAAAAATATTTATATAAACATTATAAAAAATCATAAATTTTATAAAAACATTGTATAAATATTATAAAAAATTTTATTAAATTTTTAAAAATTTAATATAAATTTCTATATAAATTTATAAAAATTTTATATAAATTTTATTAAAATATTTATAAAAGCTTATAAAAATTTATATAATTTTTATATAAGTTTTATAAAAAAATTCATTAAATTTTTTTAAAAAAATAATTAAATTTTATAAAAAATTCTATTGAATTTGATAAAAAAAATCATTAAATTTTATAAAAATATTTATATAAATTTTATAAAAAATTCATTAAATTTTATAAAAAATTCATTAAATTTTATAAAAAAATTATTTAAATTTTATAAGAAATTTTAATAAATTTTATAAAAATTATATATATTTTTTTATTAAAAAATTATATATAAGTATTTATTTAAATTTATATAAATTTTATAGAAAATAATTTTATATAAAATATTTGATTTAAGTTCATTTGTATACCAAACTTATCTTAGATATGAGGGGACTTATCCCCACCCTCCATCTCCCTACCATCTAATGGCCGAGATTAAATCCCCATTTTACACTGCAGGGGTATTTTCGTCATTTCATATGCCCACTATATAAACCATTTTCTTTTTTAATAATTTTCATTCAACACACACATCGATGTGTGTTTTCTCTTTCTACTAACAAACACCAGATCTTTAAACTTCTATCTAGCAACATCGATCCATCATCTTTTTTTTTGCTACAATCAATCATGAAGAACATCAAAAACATCTTATTGCTCGATCCATCATCACGAATCGATCAATCCATCATCAATAATCGATCGATCAAAAATCACGAATCGATTGGTTGATCATCATGTATAGTTTATTCTTATTTTAGCTTATTTATGTCAATAAGCTTATTAATTTACCACTACTTGAATTTATAAGCTTCTATTTAGCTTATTTTGAACGAATTATAAGCTAGCTTATTATGTGAGTTATGTGAGAGCTATGTGAGTATGTGTATGAATTAGAGGATAGTTATGTGAATAAGCTTATATATTAGTGGAGATTTATAAATAAGCTAGCTTATTAGCTTATTTTGGTGAATTGTCAAGTTTTATAAGTATGAGAGATATGAATAAGCTTATGTTAGTGTAAATAAGCTGTACTTGGCATTTTTAACTTTGTTGCTGATGTAAGCTATAAGTCTGATGTATCATATATGATACCTTTTTTTTTATCATATATGATAGTTATATGATATGTGATGTATGATAGGTTTATCATATATGATACCTCATATGTATCATATATGACGTATCTAACAAATCACTGAAAAACCAAAATTTGTGACTAATTTCATAGAATCTATTTAACTATTCAAACTTGTTTCTATCATATATGCTACAATTGCTGATTACATGCTACCTAATATGTTTTTTTCTGTCTTTTATAAATGCAGATTGTGTGAACAATGAAGGGATGTTTTCTATCATAACAATCGGACGTGCACGAGTATGAAGAAGAACTGGTTAAAGAAAGAAGAAGAGTAGTTTCAATAATAAGAATTTATTTGGTGTTAATCATGAACGAATTTAACAGATTCTTTTGTTTTTTTTTAATTTTTTATTATGAATAAGTGTTTATCATATATGATATTATATGTAAATACATTCTGTTTGAATTATCATATATGTTACTTTTAGAAAGTACTCTTTTTTATTTACTAAACAAGTGTTTTATCATGAATCCAGTATACTCTTTGTTTTAATCATGAATTCAGCAGCCTCATTGTTTAACCTATCAAACTTTTTTTTGAGTATCATATATGATAATGCATTATCATATATGATAATGCAGTGTCATATTTGGCAGAATTTAAGGATTACATGGATTATCATATATGATATATCACTATCATATATGATAAGGTAAAAAAAGCTATGCTTCAAATGATAAAAGCATCAACAAAATAGGCATATTATCCAAACTTACATCCGCGGATGTTTAATCATTTCCATATTCAAGAAAAAAACTCAATGATTTAGTCGCATTACAAAGTTAAAGCATTACAACGTCATACACAAATTACTAAAATTTAAACAAGTCAAATGGCTAAAACAATCGATCTTGATTCCATGCATCAACGCTTTGGTTGCAAACTCGACACTCGTCTTTAGTCGTCTCATGCACACGCCGTTGTTTGTTCTTTCGATACTTGTTTTATGCTTACTTCTTTGGCCTTGAGATGATTGAGTTTTTCAATATGCATTGAAAACACCTTTCACTACACATATAAAAAGATTTGGTTTTAGTTTCAACCTGATTATCAAATATGATATCTTACAAAAGCTGAATTTCAACCAGATTATCATATATGATATACTCAAGAAGTTGAATTTCAACAATATTATCAAATATGATAATATGCGCACAACTAACTTGTATTTACCAACCATAAGATCCTAGACTTTTTTGTATTTGTTTTCAAGCACATTAGCATGTTATCATATATGATACTTTCATATATCATATATGATATATTTATCATATATGATGTATGGATGTATCATATATGATACATCTGTTTATTGTAACTTACAGTTTCTGCACATCTCTCTTAATAAGCTTATTCACAAACATCACCTTATGCTCATCCTATAGCTTCAACAAACTCTTTTTGTAAGCTTATTCACATAACTCTATTTTAATTCATAAGATTACTCACATAACTCTCCTAATAAGCTTATTTACATTAAGTTTAAGTACAACACATCAAATAAGCTTAATTATAACATATCAAATCAACTTAATAATAACACATCAAATAAGCTAGCATATCCTTATAAAAAAAAGCCAACACATCCATAATCACATCAAAATAAGCTTATTTACATCAAATAAGCTAAAAATGATATATACGATGATGATATAACCTTGTGATTTTTTCTTCAATAGCATCGACATCTTTTTCTTTACTTTGTTAACGTGATTTATTGATCTTTTTTTGTTTGTATGTGTTTTTAGTATGTGTTTTGGATTGGGATGGTGGATTAAGCTTATGTGTGTGTTTTTTGTGTGTGTGTGTTTGTTACGATCTGAGAAAGGGACGGGGTAAGTTGTATTTGTAAGGTGAGAGTGGGTGGGCTGTAAAATGACAAAAATACCCCTTCGCTTTTTTTAATTAAAAAATAAAGATTAATCTGGACTGTTGATTTTTAGTAGATGGAAGGTGGGATTGGTCCCCTTGTATCCAAAATAACCGGACTCAAATTATTTACATTATTTATAATTTTTTATATAAACATAAAAACCCAAATAATAACAAAAAAAAAAAAAAACAAGTTTATGAAAAATAATTTTCAAGTAAATTAAAATTCCTCATTTTTTTGAGGAATTCTAATATCCTTCATTTTGAGAATTCGAGAAATTTTAAATTCTTTCGTTGGTTATACCAAACAAAATATTTCGAGGATATTAAAATGTAAATATTTTGAATATCCCTCAATATCCTCGAATATCCTCGAACCAAACGGCACCTAAGTAGTTTTGTATCAATATCTTAACTAGTTATTTAGTAGAAAGAGAGATTTGAGCTCATCATTTACTCTATTAAAAAAAATAAAAAAATGAAAAACATCCTTCAAGTTGAATCAATTACCAGTAGTGGTGTCAACAATTTTGACCCGACTTAAATTCGAACCTGACATGAATATATTCGGATAAAATTACTCGGATTAGAATTTTAACTCAAATTAATCAGATCATTCCGACTCAAATAACTTAAACCCAATTAACTCGACCTGATTCCCACTAGTAGTAATTAGCAAACACCTCATTAATTATCATATCATTAAGAAAAGTCAAAACCCCAAAGGGTAAATCAGTACTTCCCCAAAACAAAAAGACACCTTCCAAGATACTTCCACACTCACCAAAACAAAACCATAAAAATCATAAACAACCCCCTCACTCACACACATTTCTCCCAAATCCCCAAAAGTCTTCTCCCTTTTGGGGTCTTCTTTTCCATCACGCCTCCTTCAATTCAACCCCAATCCGATCTAATTTCCATAATCTAATCAATACCCATTTCAATTCAGTACAAATTAACCCTAATTCACCCAAAAAAAACCCAGTTTCTACTGTTTTTTTTCACTTGGTTTTTCAAATTGAGCCACAATTTGATTTGTTTTTCAAAATCTAAAAAATACCCATTTTAATTCAGCACAAATTAATCCCAAATCAACCAAAACCCCCAATTTTTACTGTTTTTTTTTTTCACTTGGTTTTTCAAATTGAGTCACAATTTGATCAGTTTTTCAAAATCTGAAAAGTACCCATTTTAATTAAGCAGAAACCAATTACAAATACACAAAAACGCCCAATTTTTAGTGTTTCTTTTTCACTCAGTTTTTAGCCTTTTTTTCAAATTGAGTTACAATTTGATTAGTTTTTTAAATTCTGAAAAATAACCATTTTAATTAAGCTAAAACCAATCACAAATCCACAAAAACGCCCAATTTTTAGTGTTTTTTTCTTCACTTAGTTTTTCAATTAAGCAAAATTTTGATCATATTTTCAAAATCTAAAAAATACCCATTTTAATTAAGCAAAAACCAATCCCAAATCCACAAAACCCCCCAATTTTTACCCGCTAATTTTTGTTAATTTTTTTTGATCAAAATTTTCAAAATCAAAAAACAACCACGAATCCACAAAAAGGCCCAATTTTTATCCACCAGAAAGTTCGATTTGATGGGTTCTGATATGATCGATTTAGTCAACGTGAAAAAGTCAAAATCGGGTGGGAAGTGTTTTCCTCCGGGGTTTAGGTTTCATCCAACTGATGAAGAATTGGTTCTTTATTATCTCAAAAGAAAGATCTGCAGGAGATCTGTCAAAATGGATATTATTGGTGAAGTTGATGTTTATAAGTGGGACCCAGAAGAGCTGCCTGGTATGATCCTTATTTTTTTATAAATTTTTTTATAAATTTTTTTGGTTTTTATAAGTTTTTTTATATGTTTTGATTGGTGTGATTATGTGGTTGTTAGTTTTGTTTAGCTCAAATTTGATGTTTTTAATGTTAATAAGTGGGACCCACCAAGGGTTTTTGTTTCGCCTTATATATGCTTATGAGCTTATTGAATTTCGCCTTGTACTGTAGTATAGCATAAGCCCTAATTTCTTGGCTTATATCGAGACGTAACGGGCTTATATAAGTTTATTGTAAGTTTTTTATATGTTTTGATTGGTGTGATTATGTGGTTATTAGTTTTATTTAGCTCAAATTTGATGTTTTTAGTGTTTATAAGTGGGACCCATCAAGGGTTTTTGTTTCGCCTTATATATAGGCTTATGAGCTTATTTAATTTCGGCTTATATAGCATAAGCTCTAATTTCTCTGCTTATATTGGGACCTGTGGGCTTATGTAAGTTCATTATATCTTAAGAAACTTGTATAAGCCCACAAGTCTTGATATAAGCCGGAAAATCGAGGCTTATGTTGTATAATCCGAAATCGAATAAGCTCATAAGCCTATATATAAGGCGAAACAAACACCTCCTTGGTATCTTTCTAAGGGGTGTTTGTTTCGGATTTGATAGCCGGCTTATTAGTTATGACTTGTTTGGTTTTGGGCTTATCACTTATTTGGTATGCTTTTTGGGGGTGTTCGTTTAAGCTGATTTATTGGCTTACGTGATTGCGGCTCATTTTTTGTAAGCACAAGTTTTCCGGCTTATTTCGAGACTTATGAGCTTATATAAGTTTATTATATAGCCTTATATAAGTTTATTATATCATTGTAATAAGTCTCGGAATAGGCCGGAAATCGTGGGCTGATAAAAAATTAGCCAAAATCGAATAAGCTCGTAAGCCGATACATAAGCTTTAAACAAACACCCGCATATATGTTTTTGACGTGGGTTTTGTTTAGTTTGTGTGATCATAAGATTATTAGTTTTTTTTAGCTAAATTTTGATATATTTTGGATGCTTGTAGGTGGGGCCCTCAATAATTACCTGGTAATGTGTTGATTATCGTCAACGTCTTGATCTTTACATGGTTGTGTTAGTTGTATTTGATTGTTTGATTTATTATTATATATTTCTTTAGACGCTGTTGAGTTTGGTATGTTTTAGTTGTTTGATCACGGGTTTATTGTTTCTTGAGGTATACTGATAGTTTGGTCATATAGGCTTTGTTATGGTTCGATTTTCTGTAGTTTGGTCACGAGATCGTTTTCTCTACAGAGGTGAACATATATTAATAACCAAACTATAATAACAGTTACAAGCATATTCAAGTAGATTGGTAACGGGATTGAACTTTTAAGTTTGATATTCTTATTTTTGATCACGTTGGGTTGTACTTTGTGATTTAACAGTTTTGATTTTTTTTGGGGGTATTGTTTCATGAAATGATTTGGGGGTGGTTGGGTGAGTCTCGACATGTCGCAAGTCTAATTACAATAATAACTAGTGTCTGGGATTGTTTCTTTATTAGAACTGTTTATCTGCTTATTGTGTTTCGATAAAATATAATATGATATACCTTTGAATTGTCAATGCTGACTAATGTCTTCTTGAATGTCCCAGCGCAATCCAAATTGAAAAGCGGTGATCGACAGTGGTTCTTTTTCAGCCCTCGAGACAGAAGGTACCCGAACGGCGCAAGATCAAGCAGAGCAACAATGAATGGCTACTGGAAAGCAACCGGAAAGGATCGAACTATCAAAAGAAGATCATCATCAGTCGGGAATAAGAAGACCCTAGTTTATTACCAAGGTCGTGCACCCTCTGGTCTACGTACTGATTGGGTTATGCATGAGTACACAATGGATGAAGAAGAACTTCAAAGATGCCCATATGCTCAAGAACGATATGTCTTGTACAAGGTATTCAAGAAAAGTGGGCCCGGGCCTAAGAACGGGGAGCAGTATGGTGCACCGTTCGTAGAGGAAGAATGGAGTGACGATGATTGTTTGGATGTGGAGGCTCTTTTGGTGCAAAAGCTTGAACCGGTTCCCATAAATAATTTTAAAGATACCCGGGAACATGAAGCGCTGTTAACGAATGAAGACATCGAATTCTTGAACAGGATCATCGAACCGGAAGTTCTCCCTCCGCTTCCCCAAACTGTGGAAAAAGCCAAAATGGGTCTGGAACCAGAGCCGCAGCCATGGGTGGTTGAGGAAGATTATCTCGAAATGAACGATTTGCTTGGCCCGGAGCCCGAAAAATGTAGTTTTGATTCTTTATCGGAGTTCGATTTTTACCATGAATCGGAAACGTTTGGATCTCAACCCTTTGAACTTCAGCCAGCTTATATGGATAACCTTGAGTTTGGGCCCGCAAACTCGGGTCTTGTGAGCGAAGTTGTGAGTCACGATAATGATGAGCTGCAGATGAGTTACGATCTGTGGAATCATAACCAAGGAGAGAGTAGTATCTCGACTAGTTACCAGAACGTTTCTCAGCCATCACCAGGTACTGAAAAACTGATGTTTTAAACTGTCGGTATAACAAATATCCGACTGGTACAAGGTTCTTGTAAATACCATAAACAATAAATATCTTATGTCTTATAAGCTGGTAAAAACAGTTAAAGCATAAAAAGCTTGTGAAAAAGAAACGGGTTAATAACGCTTAACTTTTGTCACAGCTAAACCGTTATAAAATTTAGTATATTACTCGAAAGTTTAGACGTCTTTATGTTGTATTTCGCTTTTCTAACGTTATGAGGTCGTGATCAGATGGAAAATGGCAAGAGCTCTCGAGCACGACTCGTGGAGTTCAAGACCAGGCTTTTTAAGAGCTCGTCTGCCGTTTCATGAGCGGTGCAAAGACTATGAGTTCATTACCTGATTATGCATATTTTTCTTTATGTTTCTAGGTGTTCTAATCGAAGAAAATCCCGGAAAACTAGAATATAATGTAAATCAATGTCCCCAAACTAACATGGGCGATGGTACCAATACGTGGCTTTCATCCGCTTTGTGGTCGTTTGTGGACTCAATACCAACCACTCCAGCTTCAGCCGCTGAAAGCAGTGCACTTGTGAACAGGGCGTTTGAGCGAATGTCTAGCTTTAGCAAGGGCAAAAACATAAATCTAGCTGCTGCTGTTGCTGCCATTGAGAAAAGGTTAGAGACACCAAAACCACCAAGATCGAGTAGTAGTAAGGGTATTGTTTATTTTTCTATTGTTGGAGTATTGTTTGCTATATTGTTTGTATTCGTAGGGTCATCTATCGAATTATTAGGTAGATATATACGGTGGTGAGTATTGTGTAAAGTTTTTGAATGGTTTGCCGTAGAGGTTTTCTGGTAACGATGGCATGACCGTGAAAGTGTGTAGCTAACGAGGGTGTAATTGATGGTCTAATTTGGTAATAAATTACGATCAATGTTTGTTAGTAAATCGTTCAAAGTTTTTTTTAGCTAAGGCTGCAAGCAAGAGTTGCAAACATGGTTAGTTTTATGTTGTTGATAACAACTTGGACTTGAATAAGGTTTTTCAAGTTTCTTGTATGTTGTATGTAATTTTGAGCTGATTACGAGTGGAGCTCTCAATGTTCCGTTTTAGGACAAACGGACCGGTAAACAAGATGGACGATTCATGAGTTATTCGGGATGATTTGGAATATATTCGAAATTGACTTGACTCTTGACTTTAATCGAGCTTGAGGTACTTGAGTACGACCTGAGTTGAGTTTGAGTTGCAGAATACTCGTCTTGTGAGGCGTGCGTGCCTTATCAAGGATTAAGTTACATTTGTACACTTTGTACAAATGTAAGTTACTATCATCGTCGAGTCGAGCAAAATGTATTGAGCATCTGTCAAGCCGCCGCGAATCAATTTTTTAGCTTGAGTTGTAGAGGGTGAGTTGAGCTAGAGCTTGACATTTAGAGCAAAATGTATCGAGCATCTGTCAAGCCGCGAATCAATTTTCTATCGAGTTGGAGAGGGTGAGTTGAGCTAGAGCTTGACATTTAGAGCTCGATGGAGCTCAAGCCGAGTTTTGAACTTGTGAGTCACTTCTGGTTGTGTCACGTCTTAGGGCTTGTTTGTTTAATTTTTTTTTTTATTAAAATCGTGTTTCATTAACATATGATTAAATGTGTAAAATCTCAATTTTGTCATTTAATATTTTTAGTGATTTTTCTCAAATAAGTCATTAACAAACAAATTTCATACGATTTAATAAATTTAGTGTCTACTATCAACCATTTTGACGATGGTTTAATGAGGTTTATTTATCCACTACATAAAAATTATGTATCTTTGAGTCGTATTTTATTATTATTATTGAGATATTCAAATTTTTAATTATTTATATTTTGTTGCAACTTAGATTTGATCCGGGGCAAATCTTTTAGGTGTTTACAAGTGTTTGTTTCGGCTTATGAGACATAAGCTTATTTTCACTCTTAATTTTATGGCTTATGTTGAGAGAATTTTAATTTTATAGCTTATGTTGAGACTTATGAGTTTATATAAGTTGATTACGATATGATTAACTTAAACAAGCATATAAATATCAAAATAAGCCACAAAATATGAAACATAAGCCAAAATCTAGCTTATTTTCAACTTATATTTCATAAACTTCAGTTTCTAACTTATATCGAGACTTATGAGATTTTATAAGTTTATTATAATATAATAAATTTATATAAGTTTGTAAATATCAAAATAAGCCATAAATTAAGGTTATGAAATATAAGCTGAAATGACTTATGTTTCATAAGTTTAAACAAACACCCCAGTGTCTAGTGATAATATATTTAGAGTAACATGAAGAGCCTTTGTGGGTTTGGAAAATATTACATTTATCGTATCTCATAGTTTAAAGTTACGTTCGTAGTTTTTATCTTTGCAAATAATAATATCGATAGTTATCCACTTTAACATGGATGTTTTTATTGTTTGATGAAAATCACATCTAGCGTCCCTGACGCTAAAAGGCGAAAGACGTACTATTGACGTTATTCTTTGCAAAGATAAGAATCGAAAATGCAACTTTGAACTGTCATGGACAATAGATGTAATTTTCATCAAACCATATGGACCATTCATGTAATTTACTCTATAGTCATTTGTAATAGTTTATTATCTTGAATGGTTTTGACAAAATTACATGATATAGTGTGATTAGTAAAATGTACATTTATTCAAGTTTAACTTTAAAGGAGGACTTTAGACTTTATCTAACTTGAGTATATGTATAAATTAGGGGCGAAGCCAGAGTATAAAATAATCGGGTTTACAAAGTTTTTAATAGAAGTATCTATATATAATACATAATTTTGAGACCAAGTTTATTTTGAAAAAAATTAGAGTTTTTAAACAAATATATACATTACGCGACAAAATTCCATCGAATTCCCGTGCATCTCCGGGAACCCTAGCTCCGCCCCTAGTACAAACCCCGTAGATTAGTAAAAAAATACATGGTTAAAACTTCAAACAAAAGATACAATGGAAGTTTTAGTCACCACTTTATAAATTTCATAGAGAAACATTGTATTTATTGCAGGTATCTAAACTAGTAGTGCATTTAGCAACTATAAGACGACAAGAAACGAAGAAAATGTCGTCGTCTCGTTGATTATGATGAAGATGGAAACGTAAGAAGAGATGTGTGATCGACTTCATTTGATCATGGGTTGTGAACTTAATATCTATGTGTAATAATGTTTAGCAAGATGCGAAAAGTAATGTTTAGCACAAGAACAAAGAATGAAACAAACTGTTATGCTTTAATATATTGAAGACAATATACGAATACCCTTAATGGTATTGGGGTTTACAACGTTAAAGCAATAAGAAAACAGCTGAGAAAGTTATAGCAAACATAAACCCTAGAGAGTCTTTTTATAGTACAAGAACCCTAGTCCAGATAACTATGAGATAAACTAGGAAATACTACTAATGAAACAGAAACGCGTAAATATCTATTCCATGTTTATCCTTCAAGCAAGGCCTTTGACTTCATACAGAAACGCGTAAATAGGTAGCAGGGGGAAGTTTCACTAGCAGCGGGATCTTTGAACAAAGTAGCGGGGGAATCTCAAGGTCATTTATTCCCAACAAACCATCAGCTCCAACAGTGTTCAAATAGAAAGTGGCTCTGTCACGAACCTGCACACAATGTTAGAAAATAGCTTGTCAGATGCATCCACAAAATATCTCAAAGAGCCAGACTAACAAATGCAAAATTTTGATACTTCTAAAAACATGCTACTCGTTTTGCGTGTCTTTACAAACTAGTTGCAACAATTCCTTTCGGGGTTGTTCAAAACTACATACATTTATTTCAGCAAAATACTAAACAGTGAACCAAGTCAAACATTGCTCTCTCTTTAAGGCAGAGCGAGTAACAGACATAAGCAAACAAAAAATGCTGCTAATGATACATATTTACCGGGGTAACCCTTTACCCAAAAGAAAAACATGCTGCTAATGAGGACAACTAACCTCATCATCATTATCATATATACATCGTCTCAACAAAACAAATATGCGGGGCTGCAATACAGTATGAAATTATTCATTAGCTTGGGGAAGTTTAACACAATTGTACATTAGTAAAAACAATGAAATCAAGTTACCTTCAACGAGTCAACCATAACACCAAACTTAGCCAAAGTGCTCACTGCACTGGCTCGAACAGTTGCATTCTCAAGAATGACGCGGTTATATATATAGCGAATGAATTTGCTAGGATCTGATGTCTTCGGTCCCTCAATACCAAGAAAATGGAGAATCTGGCATGAATTTAAAGTAAAAGGTTTAGTAAAGTGGTAGATAGAACTACCAAGAACGCTAAAAGCCAGAAAATAAAATATTACAAAGAAGAAAAAAGAGCATGCTAACCTGTGATGAAAGATATGTATATTCACAGTTCTCGATGAATTCGCAGAGGTGAAGGAGTCCACTCTCTTTTGCATCTGGTATATCTCTTACGATAGTTACGATCGAATCAACAATTGCTTTCTTGTACTCAAATCCACCTTCCTCCCTCAGGATATTGCTCAAGAAGTTCATTCTAAAGATGGTAATAGAAAATTAAAGTAACTTTTGGGATCGAGAGTCGCAGGTAACTTCTCAAATATTAATTTTCAAGAAATGAAATTGAACAAACTTACAATGTTCTGAACTTAAGGGGGAACTTCAAACACAATGATCTAATGGCATCAACCACAACAATGTTGAACTCGTCAGCAATGTCAGACATGAAGTTGGTTATTTGTTTCATCAAACGATCAACATCAGACTCGTTGCCTGTTTTCAACAGTGTGGTAATAGCAAGGGTTGCAATACTTCTATTTTGGTCCGAAATCAAGCTCTCCATATCTATATTGCATCTGGTTACAGCCATTGGATGAGTCATTGCCACATGAAGAACAAAATGGACCACTATAAATAGTAGTAAATACTGTGTCAAAACTAATAACTAGATTCTTTGTAAAAGGTTAAGAACAGTTACCTTGTTTAATGTTCGGACAGCAGCAAAACGAAGTACTGGCTTAGAAGAACGTAGGAACAGCTGTAATTCAGTGATTGTAGGGGTCAATTCTCGGCTTGTAACACCACTCAACTCTGTTACCACCCTGGCAGCTTCAAAAATGACCATCTCTGATTTGTGGCGGAGACAACCTTCCAAATACTCATAAAATGGACGGTCCTCGGTTTGACTGTTCATGCTTGACTCCCTAATAACCTGAAAAGAGATTTATATTATAAACGAGTTGGTAATTCATATCTGGCCAGCAATTTCGCAATAATAGTACCTGACTGGTGTAACGGATCAGCAAGCATTGCGCCAAAGGTGAACGAACGGTACCCTTTGTCAAGCTGGAGACCAACTTGCTCACAGCTAACCAATCGTTTTGTCTTATCTGCGGATAAATAATTATGTATGTGTGAGTACCAACCTTTTTCACATCTACATTAAACTCAGACATATCCAAATGATGACCAAGGATGAATATATGAAAACAGCAGTAGACAATGTTCAAAGTTGATCTATTTTGTAAGGTTGGATGAGGAGAAATAACGATGTTATTCATTGTCAGACGAGCATCAAGGATAAATGTCATACCTGATGGAGAAGACCAAGTGCATGGAATTGTACAAGTGCATTCCCTGATTGAACAGCTCCTTGTACCTCAATGCTCCATCTTTTCACAATCTCTGGGTTCGACTAATATGGAAAGATATAAGATAAGTAGATATTTAAAAGAGCATTAGAACAAGCTACTGCAATGTTTTAGATGCTAAGGTGTACCTTGAGCCAATGAATACCACTGACTAGCGCTGCACTGGCTACCACAGGGTTTTTGTCAACAATAGCTTCTTTTAAGTATCTCTCAATCTGAGGAAGAAGTGTTCCATCTATAATGCGATAAAGAACACGGATAGCATATGCTTTGTACTCAGTCGTTCTGGTCAGGTCTTTCATAAGAGAATTTGTGACAATCATAACCTTCCATGCACAAGAAAATACACCACGTCACTCAAACAGAACAGCATACGAAGCACATAAACTAACAAATATATAAGATCATTCTTTGAGACCTTGTCTGATGAGGGAGATAGCTCTTTTATAATCAAATAAACCATTCTTCTTAATCCAAAATCTCTAGACTGGAAAAGCTTTGTTACTGCAAAGAAAACTTCTGTGGCTTCATTCTGCATGCAAATAAATAGGTAACATAAACAATTAAAATATTTTAGTGCTAAACAGATTGAAACTAATATTCTGAAAAGGATAATGATAACGAAACAAAATGTTCATGCACGTCAAGTACAAACACGTGTTTTATGACACAACTATAGCACATATTCACAGACGAGTAAAGCCATGAATTTTATTTGGCACCTATTAACAAGTAAGTTGACATGATTCAATTGTTGAAGGGTAAGTTTGGTAAGTATTTTCCTTTTATATTTTTGGTTTGCATATTGTTTATCTTAGTTTGACAGGTTGCTTAAAGGGCGAGGACTAAATGTGGCAAAATGGTGAAACTTGAGTCAACCCTAGTCGCTGAGCTATATATACATCCTTACTTGCTTAGCGTATTCATTCATTCTGTTTTCATCTCTCACATTGTTAGTTCCGCCATTGATATTCTGAGCTTTGTTCTTGATCTTGTATACGTATATTGATCTTGGTTTGTAAGATCAATCATACGCTTGTTTTTCTTTCTTTCTGGTTTGTAAGTACGATCAAAAAGCTAGGTATCACATTTGAAGTGATAGCCTAACGCAGTTATAAGAAAAATAAAGGGGAGGTTGGTTGAATAAATCATTTTCTTGAGTTTTGTTTTATAAATCGAATATGGTATCAGAGACATTGGTTCTTGATATCTGAGTTTTAAACTGTTTTTACTAAAGATCTTGATTAATCTTGTGATTAATCTTGTGTTAATTATGGTTAATTACAAGTTTTTTGATCAATTAAAATTTTTAGGGTTTTAAAATTTGGGGATTTTCTGATTCTTGGTGTTCTGTGGTGTTTAATTGGGTTCTTTATTGATTATTTGAGATTAATTACAACTCTGATAAGGTTAATTGAAGAAACCCTAAATTTCAGAAATTAGGGTTTTGTTCAATTTTTGGGGGTTTGTTGTTTTTAGTTGGTTATTTGTTATAACTAACATTTTTCAGGTTGGTATTCCGCTGTGCTTGTTGTTTGTGGTGAGATCTTCTTGATCTCGTGGTTCTTGGCTATCTTTTGCTGGTAGCTGCGCGTTTTGTAACACCTCTCTTGCTCTCTCTTAGTTTTTTCTTGTTTAGAGGGTGATTTAGGTGTCGAAGGGATTAGGTAGTCTTGGTAGATTGATTCAGTTTTCTTTTGTGCTGTTTGGTAGTTGTTTGTAGAGGAGGTACAAGGGATTTTTTGTTTCTTTTGTGTTCTTATGTGATACTCTTGTGGTTTCATCATGTCTGATGCCAAGAAAGGTGACCAGGATGATAATCCTGTTAGTGATACTGAAACTAAAAGTGAAACAGTCATTCATACTAATGACCCTTTATATTTATACCCTACTGACACAAATGGACAACCCATTATGAGTGTTAAACTCACAGGTCCTGAAAACTATAAGGTTTGGGCTGCTGCATTTAAACTTGCTTTACATACTAAAAATAAACTGGGTTTTATTGATGGTACTTGTGAGAAAAATAATGATGATGTTGTGTTATCTGATCAATGGGATAGGTGTAATGCTGTGGTTTTATCTTGGATTCTTGGATGTATCTCTTTTGAGTTATATCAAGGACAAATTTTTTCAAAAAATGCTAAATATGTGTGGGATGAGTTTAAAGAAACCTATGATAAAATTTATGGATCTGTTATCTATAATTTGCATTATAAAATTTGCTCTCTTACTCAATCTGGTTCTTCTTTGTCTGAGTATTATCATAATTACAACAGTTTATGGAGGCAGTTTGACTCCCTTGTCAATCTTCCTTCATGTAATTGTGATGGTGCTCCTCAAATGAAGAGTCATAATGCTCTCATAAGGCTCATGCAGTTTCTGATGGGTCTTGATGACACTTTTAGTGTTGTTAGGAGTCAATTGCTAACTATGACCCTTTGCCAGATGTTAAATCTGCTTTTGCTACTCTTTCTAGGGTTGAGTCCCATAAGAACAATTTGGTTCATGCTGTTAGTGATAAGAATACTGCAACTGCTTTTGTTGCTAAACCTAATAATTGGACTGGTAATAGAAATAGTCAAAACAATCAAAATGGTCAATACAGAGGTCCTAATAGGAACAACAATAAATTTGTTTGTACTCATTGTAATATGAATGGCCATACTGTTGATAGATGTTTTGAGCTTCATGGATATCCTCCAGGTTTCAAGAAAAGAAATACCGGAGGATCTAATGGTTCTAATAATGTCTCTAGTTCTCTTGGTAATGGTGTTGATCAGGGATCTGGGAAATCTCTTCCCTTTACTGCTGATCAAATTAATAGACTCATGGCTTTGATCAATTCTAAGCCTGATATTGGTGATGTGCAGTCTTGTGCTGCAGGTATAAAATTTGGTTCTAATCATGTTATTAGTTTTGTCACTTGTAGATTTTTTAACTATAATACCAATATAAGTACTTATAGTACTTATATTGGCTGGATCTTTGATTCTGGAGCATCACAACATATGACTTTTTCTACAGAACATTTGTTTGATATTATTGATGTGTCAAATTTGAATATTTCTGTTTCACATCCTAATGGCACTATTGAACATGTTAAACATGTAGGAAATTTTAAACTTTCAGATAAAATTACATTAAAAAATGTGTTGGTTGTTCCAGGTTATAAGCTCAGTCTTATATCTGTACACAAGTTGGCTAAAGATAATAAGTTTGTTGTGTCCTTTACTGAGTCTAGATGTTTTGTTCAGGATTCTCATAAAAAGTTCCTCTTGGGGACTGGTAGTGAAAATAATGGACTTTACTTGTTTGATTCAGGTAGGAAGTTTACTAATAGTGCTATCACTAAGTGTAATTTGTCTAAGTGTGTGTGGTATAACAGACTTGGTCATCCCTTAGACCAAGTCTTAGCTATTCTTAAGGATAAAATTCATCTTGAGTCTACTAGTAATGTTCAGCCTTGTGATGTGTGTCACATGGCTAAGCAAACTAGAGATCCTTTTCCTATAAGTGGCCATAAGACCAAAGCTTTGGGTGAAATTGTTCATCTGGATGTTTGGGGTCCTTATAGAGTAAAAAGTAGAGATGGATTTAGATTCTTTCTTACTATTGTTGATGACTATACCAGGGCTGAGTGGTTATACATGCTTAAAGGCAAAGATGAGATTTTTTATAAACTTGTTGAATTTCATAATCTAATTAAAAATCAATTTGATGTTGCTATCAAAGTTTTTAAAAGTGATAATGGAACAGAGTTTGTTAATCATAAATTTGAAGATTTTATTAAGGATAATGGGATTATTCATCAAACTACTTGTGTGTATACTCCACAACAGAATGGTATAGCTGAGAGAAAACATAGACACTTGCTTAATGTTGCTAGAGCCCTCATGTTTCAGGGGGGATTACCTTTGAACATGTGGCCTGAATCTATTCTTACTGCTGTTTATCTGATTAACAGGATTCCTAGCTCTGTCCTCTCTGGAAAAAGTCCTTATGAAATGATTTATAAAATTGAACCTAACATCTCTCATTTAAAAAGTTTTGGGTGTCTTTGTTTTAGTATTGTGCTTAATAATGTGGATAAGTTTGCTGCTAGGTCTGAAAAGTATGTGTTCATTGGGTATTCTTTTACTAAAAAGGGTTATAAATTGTTTGGTATTGAGTCAAAAAATATGTTTTTCTCAAGGGATGTCAAGTTTTATGAAACAGTTTTTCCATTCAAAAATGATGTTTGTAAGAGTGATTTGATCTTTAAAGATCAGGGTATAAATAATCTAAATATCTTTGACTTAGTAGTAAACAAATCTGATGATCCCTATGATGATATGAGAGATGAAAGATTAAGAGATAGAGGTAGCATTTCAAAAGGGTCTGTCTTAGCTGAGAAAGTATCTACTGATACTCCTATCATTGTTACCAGTAATACTCAGGGGTCAGAGTCTATGACTAATAAAGATCATAGTCTTGGAAACCAATATGACTTAGGCAGTAATGATGCTAATGATTTAGATCATAATGTTGCCCTTGATGATGAAAATTATGAGTCTGAGGGTGAGGAGTTTATAGAGTTTAATCAACTTTTTCAAAATAGTCCAGAGAAGACTGAGCTAAGAAGGTCAAGTAGACCACATAAACTTCCTAATAAACTTAGTGATTATGTGCTTGATAAAAGAGTTAAATATGATATTAATACTGTGGTGAACTACAACAACTTGTCTATGCATAATTTTGTGTTCACTAATAACTTGAATAAAATACATGAACCTAAATCCTATAATGAGGCTGCCAAAGACCCTAGGTGGGTTGAGGCAATGAATGAGGAGATGGAAGCACTTAATAGAAATAATACATGGGTTATAGTTGATCTACCTCAAGGTAGAAAACCTGTAGCATGTAAATGGTTGTGGAAGGTGAAATATAAATCTAGTGGTGATGTTGAGAGATTTAAAGCTAGAGTTGTGGCAAAGGGATTTAGTCAAAAAGAGGGTATATACTATGAAGAAACATTTTCACCAGTTGTGAAAATTGTGACTGCTAGGTGTCTTCTTTCTGTTGCTGTGCACAATAATTGGCCTGTTTATCAGTTAGATGTGAATAATGCCTTTTTGTATGGAGATTTAGATGAAGAAATTTATATGAATCTTCCTAAAGGATATGGCTCTAACTCAAACAAGGTGTGCAAGCTAACCAAGTCTTTATATGGGTTAAAACAGGCACCTAGGAAATGGAATGAAAAGTTAACAAGTGTATTAACTGAAAATGGTTTTTGTCAAAGTAAAAGTGATGTTTCTTTGTTTACTAAGACTGAGAATGAGTCTTTTGTTGCCCTGCTTGTTTATGTTGATGATATTATCATAACATGGAACAATGAAAGTATTATCAATGACTTTAAAGAATATTTGAGTTCCAAATTTAAAATTAAAGATCTTGGGAAACTCAAATATTTCTTGGGTATTGAAGTACTTGATACTAACTCAGGATTATGTCTTAATCAAAGAAAATACTGTCTTGAATTACTATCTGACTATGGAATGTTGGCTTGTAAGCCAGCTAAAGCTCCTATACCAGATCCTTCTAAGAAAAAGAAAAATCTTGTTGAAAATGAGGTTGATACGATGCTTGATAATAAAACTTGTTATCAAAAGATTGTTGGCAAATTAATATACTTGACTTTAACCAGACCTGATATAGCTTATGTTGTTCATTGTTTAAGTCAATTTATGCATGCTCCTTATAAATCTCATCTGAAACTTGTATTTCATGTGCTTAGATACCTTAAAGGGTCTCCTGGAACTGGTATATCTTTTGAAAAACATAACAATCTGAATCTTAATGCTTTTGTAGATTCAGATTGGGCTAAGTGTAAGATTACTAGAAAACCTGTTACTGGATATACTGTATATCTGGGTGATAATCTTGTTTCATGGAAAAGTAAGAAACAGTCTGTTATAGCTAAATCTTCAGCTGAAGCTGAATATAGAGCTATGAAAAGTGTTACTTGTGAAATCATGTGGATACTTAAGATTATGAAAGATCTTAAGGTGAATGTGATATTACCTGTGCCTATAAGTTGTGATAGTAGTTCTGCTATTCAAATTGCAGCTAATCCAGTATTTCATGAGAGAACTAAACATTTTGAAATTGACTTATATTTCTTAGGAGAAAAGGTATCTGCAGGTTTGATCAAAACCATTAAGATCAATTCTGAAGATAATGTGGCAGACTTGTTTACCAAAGGGTTGTCTATCAAAGATCACAATTCTTTTTGTGATATGTTGAAGCTTGTTGATCTCTACCACAAGTCAACTTAAGGGGGGGGGGGGGGTATTAACAAGTAAGTTGACATGATTCAATTGTTGAAGGGTAAGTTTGGTAAGTATTTTCCTTTTATATTTTTGGTTTGCATATTGTTTATCTTAGTTTGACAGGTTGCTTAAAGGGCGAGGACTAAATGTGGCAAAATGGTGAAACTTGAGTCAACCCTAGTCGCTGAGCTATATATACATCCTTACTTGCTTAGCGTATTCATTCATTCTGTTTTCATATCTCACATTGTTAGTTCTGCCATTGATATTCTGAGCTTTGTTCTTGATCTTGTATACGTATATTGATCTTGGTTTGTAAGATCAATCATACGCTTGTTTTTCTTTCTTCTGGTTTGTAAGTACGATCAAAAAGCTAGGTATCACATTTGAAGTGATAGCCTAACACAGTTATAAGAAAAATAAAGGGGAGGTAGGTTGAATAAATCGTTTTCTTGAGTTTTGTTTCATAAATCGTATAGCACCCACATGAAAACACAATAAGTAAGGTGAGCAAGCGACAAATTGTAGGACTAGCAAAAGTTGAATCGGATAACATGTATATTGCTAAGGGATTGACCCTATATGATAAAGAACGAAGAAACACATTCTAAACAACCACATGTATCTGGTTCCTTGCTAAAAAGAAAAATCTCACTTGCGTTAATCACGAGATAAGCAGCCTGCCCCAAAATGTTTGGTAAAAAGACACTCTTATTAAAATTTTGGTGCAATGTTATATAAATTAGTTAAAATCAGGTAGACATAGTATTGATATGGTGCATTTTCTTGTTTGAAGTAACACGTCCATACAAAAGATAAAACCATCTATATATCCATATGAAAGTCGAGTTTTTTCATTCTAAATAAGGAACAAGGTCTAACCTTTGTGAAGGTGTCGCCTTGAGTTAGAAGATAGAGCAACCTTGTGATAACCTGGCAATACGAAAAAAGAAAACAATCTGCTGGATCAAGATTCTGTAAGGAACTTACAACAACATTAAAAAAACAGGTGCCGAAATAATATATGCACCTGAGAACACCTCTAATAACTAGGTTTTTACTCATTTAAAAAGTTCTTTATCGTATGTCTAATCGAATTGATTTCTGGTTCAAAGTGTGACTCAATTGTTTTTGGTTAAGAAAAATAGTTTGTCGTTGTTGTAAATAAAAAAGTGCGAAACTTTAAAGTAAATGACGATTAACTAAAGCTAAGACTAATTAAAATTTAAATGGTCAATATTAAAACTTTTAAAAGTAAATTAATTAAATGACAGAAAATTAAAGCGTGACGAAAATTAAATTGACAATGTAATAAAAACGTTAACTTTAAAATTAAAATAAGTGAAAGCTATAAAAATAACGCTTAAGAAAAATGGCGGGAAAATAAATGCTTGGAAATAAGAAGAAAGTAAACAGAACCTGAGTTGGGATCCAAAATACTGTCACTTATTCGGAATACCCAACAAGGAACAGCTTATCCGGAATCCTAGTTCCAATGCTTATCCGGAATATGGTCTGTCACTCCTTATCCAGAATATTCATCGGTTCCTTATCCGGAATAATCTGCTTACTCTTATCCGGAATGATACTCCCAAACTGCCTATCCGGAATAACTTCCGTCTGCTTATCCGGAACAAACAAACAGCCCCTTATCTAGAATAAATGCCCAACAGCTTATCTTGAATAATCTTCAGACGCTTATCCGGAATAAGTTCCTAGTCATTATTCGGAATATTTTCCGGATTCTTATCCAGAATAAATCTCCGGGCCCTTATCCTGAATAACAATTGAGTCCTTATCCGGAATAATCTTCTTCACACTATCCGGAATATCCAACGAACCCTTATCCTGAATATGGAGATCAAGTACTTATCCTGAATATGTTCGAACCTTTATCCGGAATCTCGAGTATACCACTATCCGGAATAATTTCCAACACCTCCTTATCCGGAATAAATTTAAGTCCACTATCCGGAATAAGCAAAGACTCACTATCCGGAATAATTTCCAATTGATTATCCGGAATAAAAAGGTTTTGAGAACCCGAATAACAGTTAAAGGGAAATAAGCTATAAAACTAATAATAAGCTAAAAACAATTAAGCACTTAACTAAAACTTCTACCAAATCAAATTTAAGAAAAAGCAATTAAACCAAAATTTAAAAACTTTTAAAAACACTAAATAATAAAATATTAAAAATCAACTTTTTATAAAAAATTAACTAAAAAGCACTTAATCAAATTTAAGAAAAACACAATAAGCTACAAAATCAATAAGCTAACAAGATCAAAAACATAAAAGCATAATCAAGTAATCAAATAAGCATGACAATAAGATAATAAGCACAAAGATTAAGCAAAATAAGAAAGGAAGAATGAGAGATCAATTAAAACTTGATTAAGATTAAGATTAAACAACAAAATTAAAAACACTTACTTGGAATTAAAAGAATTAAAGTGCAAGACAAGTATTTAAATTGACAATTAATTAAAATGACATGAAATTAAGGTGGAAAGACTAATGTGTCAAATTAGCTAACAACTCCTAATGACACATTAGGAGTCTATTTATAGTGATTAGGAAAACTAAGCATGTGTTGGTTCATTCTTCTTTCTTTCTTGACTTCTCGTCTTCTAATTTCTTCGACTTTTTCAACTTTGTCTCGGGATTAGTAAACTCGTCTTGTAATTTCTTCATTAATTTAGACTTGAGTTCTTCGGCTTTTATTAAACTTCCGTCTTTAGACTTTTTCTTCGATAAATCTTCAGAATTGGCCTTGGACTTCCGTTCTTTTAGCACTCTTGATCTTTCGACTTCGTCTTTTGTCTTTTTCTTCGATAAAAGCCCGTGAAAGCCCGTGTTTTCCTCCCTTTTCACATTTTGATCCTAAATCACAACAAAAACACAAACCACGCATAATTCCGACATTTACGACATAAAATACAAGTTTTGGCTTGGTTATTATTGTAGTTAAGTGGTAAAAAGGATGGGTGTTTACACACCTATCAAATCCCCTACACTTGACCATTGCAATGTCCTCATGCAATGCATTAATTACAAAGCAAGATTACACTTTCCATCACAATCAATCCACATTGGCCTTTATTAAAGAGATAGAAAATAACAAAACAAGTAAAGAAATCAAAGACTTACCTTAGGGTTTTGGAATGTCATGAATGATTATCTTCCTCAAGTTTCACGTTCCCTGATGTATCGTGGATAGACACATATACGTTATAGGACAAATTTAGGTAATTACCTTTAGGAAAAAGTAATTAACCAAAAATAAGTCAAAGACGGATACGATTAAACACGTGAGTGAACCAAGTTCGTTGTACACGAAGATCGAGTGAATTTGAGACGTTTCGTTTTGATTTGGACAATTGATTCGAATGTGTCGTTGGTTTTTAATCTACAATTAAATTCTACGAATTTTAAACTATTTAAAGACAACCTAAAGTGCATGAATCGTTAATCCCACCTATTTTAAAAAATCTATAAACAATTAATTATTTAAAAAAAATAAAACTCTATTAAAATATTAATTCTACTTAACAAAACAACTTTAAAACTAATTTTCTTTATTATTTAAGATGACTTGAAAACAATTCTATTTAAAACCTATTTAAAATCTACTTTTATAAAAATTAAAATTAAACTAATTAAACTATTTAAATAAAAACATATTTTTTTTTATTTTTTTTTTATATTATATTTATTTTTTTAAATTTATTTTATTTATTTTATAAACTACTTATTTTTAAAGAAATTACTTTATTTAAAATATTGATTAAAAATTGTAAATGAAGATAAACGTGTAGTAAATAAAGCGTTACAAAAGAGAAACTGCTAAACTACGCTATATTAAATAGATAACAAGAAACAAAAACAAAAGGGCAATTAGCCCAACTGGCAATCACGCTGGACAAACAAACGGAGGGGCTCGAGTTCGAATCCCATGGTTGACATATTTTTTGGATATTATTTCTTTTTGACAGATATATAAAAAAAACAGCCACAAGAGTGACTATGGTGAGCTTATTAGCCAGAAAAGCTGTGAGGTCACAAACTTGAACTGAGCTTAATCAGTTAATAGAACTGATAAGCAGTTTACATTAACAAATAAGCAAAAAGGACAATTATGCATATAAATAGAAACTCTAATTCAGCAGACAATCTAACATCTAACAAAGTAGAAACTAAGGCAAGTCACAACCAGAAACCCATTGAAATTAACTCAATTAATACCAGCTTAAATCAGTTATTCATATAAATCAATCAGCAAGTTGTAAATAGAAAAGAACTCATATCAGTTAACAGATTAAAATAAAATCACTGTCAAATGCAATTTCAGATAATCACTCAACCATAAGCAAAATAGTATCACTTCCCCAAACCATAAAATCAGTAAACTTAAACAGCAATTAAGTGAATAAAAAAAAACAACTCCTATGCAGTCAGGAACATTCAAATAGAAGACTTAATTCATCAGATTATACTACTCATGAACCCAATTTAGTTTAAAGCAATGAGCAGATCTATTTTAGGTAGAAATCTCAAACCAGATTTTATAACCAGTTAACTGATAAATCCTAATCAGATTAATACTTTTCAAAAGTGAATATATAGGAGACATTAACATGTAATTTATGTAAATCCAGTCCAAAAGATTCACCGACTCAACAGTACATCCTAAATCGGCAAGATGACTCAAACTGACAGTTAATCCTAATTCATTGTTCCAAACGCAGGCCTAGCAACTAGCACTCTCAACACAAATAATCGAATCAGGTAACATATATAGAATGGTAAAATCAGCAAACAAACCTAAGCAGTTATATCAAACTTAATAACATTATAAAGTACAATGTTCTCAACTGAATCCTAATATTAAGCAGTATAGCATTCGCACTTACAGCATCCTAATTCTTCTATCAAAACTATAAACTTACAGCTATTCAGAAGACTAAAGCATATTCATCAAGAATAATTAGCAGCTACGACATGTCATGACAACAAATACACAGCAGCATATAAATATCATAGAAAACACAGATATAAGACATCACTAAACAGCATGCTCAGTCTATTTAAAATAAAGGAGATGAATTAAAAGTTAAAACAATAGAACCTGGAATCTCTCAGCGAAACAGAGAGATGAAATATTGCTCTTTAGAGCTTTTTCTTTGCGCCCGTAGCTGACGAGCCACGGACTACCCACCAATTTCTTATCAACCTAATCTAATCCTAACGTCGACCTTCGACAATAAAACCAAACGCCATGCTCCTTTTTTTTTTTCCTTCAACCAAAATCACCAATCCTGCTTTTCTAAACTTATCAATTAGATAAGTCGATCCCACATTCTAACTTATATATTCACTTAAGCTATTAAGGAGCTTAAATGAACCATACTTGTTATTATAATGATAGAAACAGTAGATTAAATTTGCAAATAAGATACGATTCAAAATAAGAACAATTATAAAACAAGATTAATTAAACTGAAATTAAAACTTTATTAAATCTGAAATTCGTTTACAATGCTTAAAAAGAAATCTACAACTATTTTAACATTATAACTTTTAGCTAAAAGAGGGATAATTTTACACAAGAAAATGGGGGTTTTTATAGCCTCCCCAATGGCTTTGCTGAGGACGAATATCCGAATATTCAAGGAATATTCCACCTTCATAATAGCCCTTGGATCTTCTTATTCTCCTTCTCTCTCTTTTCTGTTATGATCCAAGGATGGATATGAGCGCATCTTCACTCGGATTGCCAACCTGTCACCGATTTGTGCTAGTTGTGCTTTCTCCAATCTGAGCTGTCCATTTACTATTGGTGGAAAGGAATGTTGTGATGTGTAACATCCAATCAGTTGATGGATAGGAGCCACGTCGGATTGATACAGCCATTATCTTCTTCCCGAATTCTTTGGGGAATTTATTCCCACTCGTGTGTAACACACGAGTTTACCACAAGGCCTAATTTATTTGTTGATTTGGGTAAATAATGATTAGGGTTTTGAACAGTGACTGGTTTTGGGGGTGAAAAAGGTGAGAGATGATAGAACATTGTTTATATCGAAACTTTTATTTAATGTAAGTGAGAGATGTGAGTGGGACGTTTGTTTTTAAAACGAGTGGGTAAATGTAATGTGTGAACGTGTTTTAAATGAATCAGTAGAAACCCTAAGGCCCAAGTTCACTTCTTTTATTCCAAGTCAAGTTGGGCTTTCAGCCCAAACTGCCAAACTGAACTCCATTTTGGGCCTAGATTTGCACTTTTGGTAAAAATAAATAAGACTTTTTATTAATGGGCTTTTGAGCCCATTAATCCCATTGTGGGACCCACTTGGCCCGTTAACTTGATAATTGATATAATCCTCTAAAGTTGAGCTCGGTTTTGGCTTCATTGATCTTTTTCTTCAAACTCGTGTCGATATTTGCCGGTTTCCGCGAACTTGGTACCTACACACATTAAAACAAGAAAACAACATTTCCAAGGCATATTTGATATATTTCATGCAATATTTCATTGTTTTAAGCCACAAATGATATGAGTAAAAACACTCATATCAAATTCCCCCATGCTAAGCAATTGCCGTGTCCTCACGCAATGATAAAATAAAACTATGACTACACCATTATTCAACTTTTGACTTTTTATTTTGCAAAGACATAATGTATTGCTTTCAATATTCGAAAAATAACTTTTAGGATCATAAAACTCAAATAGATTCATCGTCCCCGACTTTTCACTTTTCCATGCCAAGTGCAAAAACAAGATCATTGTTATTATAAGTTGGTAGACAAACACGAACTCATGTGGGCCAATTAATCACTTAGACTCCCTTATTCCTATGTGTATCTCTTATATTTTATTGTTGTCTTAAATGATCACGAAGATGCATTGTTGACTTATTTCGATAATTTATTAGGCCGAAAATTAAGTGAACGATTTAATCAATAGTTAGCTAAAGGACAAAATCTTTTAAAACTGCTTCTCGGGCTCTCATAAAGTTCATATCTTGGCATAACTTGCTTCGCGATTCGAGACCTTTCTCGGATCGATATTTGGCAATGACTTAATACTTCCAACCTTGAGAGACGTTCACGAAATAATGGTCTTCTCTTCATAATATTTATTCACTTGAATTTTTGAGAGATTCATACTTGGACCACGACTTCTTCATTTTTCTCCAATCTTTACTTGGGATTTTGATTTACAACGATTCGCCTCCTTTTTGGACTTGGCTTCATTTATCCTCATACCTTATTTTTGGTCTTTTTGGATAGACTTCTCCATGACTTTTTGGGAGTATTTTGCTTTTCGTCGTGTGTCTCGATCCTTCATATTGATTTTTGAATAATGAATCTTCACATCACTTGAGATCTTTAGCAATAAAACATAGCCCTCATGTCTTGTTAGGACCTTTTTGGACTCGCCAATCTTCGCATCCCGCTTCAATAAGTTATGCCTTGGCTATGAACTCTAATCCATACCGAGCAACTTTTAAACGATCTTGGGCTAGAAGCTAAGTAACTTTTCAAATCGTTCAACATTATTTATTGCAATTTAAAAATTATTAACAAGTGATGGGAGAATAGGCTCATAATTAACTCACATAAATTCCCGAAAGAATACCGAACTTATAATTGGCTCTATCATCTCTTGTTCTCCATAAATGGATACTTAGCCTATTAAATCAAAGTTTTGGGTTTTCAAGTCATCTATAGGATCTTGCAACTTCTTAGACTTTTTCAAGTTTTAGAATTTGCGTTTTAAAGTTCCCTTGATAAACGACTTTCTAGGATCAATTATAGGAGCTTGCGAAAAGTTCTTGTCCTTAACTCATATGAATTAAGACCTTCGCGTTTTAAAGCTCCCTATATAATAGCCTAGCAAAACTTAATTCAAATACGTTAAGGAAAAGCTAAGGTTAAAAACCGAGTCGAGTCAAAAACTATTCTTATTGAAAACTTACATTCGTGTCAAAAACACTTATTTTCTCTATTAAAACTTAAAAACAACACTAAAAATTTAAAATTTTATTGAAAAATGCGAAAAACAATACGTTTGGACACGACAAAAGCAATTGCAAGCGATTATATCGATTGACTTAAAATATCGATACTTTAAACAATATCAGTTAAAATTTTTGATGTGTCGTGGATTAACACATATACGTTATAGGACAAATTTAGGTAATTACCTTTAGGAAAAAGTAATTAACCAAAAATAAGTCAAAGACGGATACGATTAAACACGTGAGTGAACCAAGTTCGTTGTACACGAAGATCAAGTGAATTTGAGACGTTTCGTTTTAATTTGGACAATTGATTTGAATGTGTCGTTGGTTTTTAAAACTACAAATAAAAACTACGAATTTTAAGCTATTTTAAGATAACCTAAAGTGCATGAACCGTTAACCCCGCCTATTATAAAAAAAAATAAATCTAAAAATTACTTAAAATGAAAGCACTAATTAAAAATTAATCTATTTAATTATCTATAAAACTATTTTCTAACTAATTAAACTTTATAAAAATTTACTTTGTAAAAACTAACCTATTTAATTTAACTAATAAAAATTTAAACTAATTAAACTTTTTTTTTTTAAATAAAAATATTTTTTTTTATTTTTTTTTATATTTTTTTTTATTTTTTTTATTATATATTTTATTTCCAAACTACTTTTTATTAAAAATATACTTTAATTAAAATTAAAATTAAAAGTTATATAAAAAAAATGAAACGAGACAAAATCTAACAAAATATAAAACTGCTAGAAGTCAATAACCCTATATTAATTACTTAACTGAAAATAAACCCAAAAGAGCTTGTGAGCTCAGTGGTAGAGGACGTTTGGCTGCGAACGGCAGGTCTCGAGTTCGAGACCTGCGAGTGACAATATTTTTTGGATATTATTTCTTTTTGACAGATATATAAAAAAAACAGCCACAGGAGTGACTATGGTGAGCTTATTAGCCAGTAAAGCTGTGAGGTCACAAACTTGAACTGAGCTTAATCAGTTAATAGAACTGATAAGCAGTTTACATTAACAAATAAGCAAAAAGGACAATTATGCATATAAATAGAAACTCTAATTCAGCAGACAATCTAACATCTAACAAAGTAGAAACTAAGGCAAGTCACAACCAGAAACCCATTGAAATTAACTCAATTAATACCAGCTTAAATCAGTTATTCATATAAATCAATCAGCAAGTTGTAAATAGAAAAGAACTCATATCAGTTAACAGATTAAAATAAAATCACTGTCAAATGCAATTTCAGATAATCACTCAACCATAAGCAAAATAGTATCACTTCCCCAAACCATAAAATCAGTAAACTTAAACAGCAATTAAGTGAATAAAAAAAAACAACTCCTATGCAGTCAGGAACATTCAAATAGAAGACTTAATTCATCAGATTATACTACTCATGAACCCAATTTAGTTTAAAGCAATGAGCAGATCTATTTTAGGTAGAAATCTCAAACCAGATTTTATAACCAGTTAACTGATAAATCCTAATCAGATTAATACTTTTCAAAAGTGAATATATAGGAGACATTAACATGTAATTTATGTAAATCCAGTCCAAAAGATTCACCGACTCAACAGTACATCCTAAATCGGCAAGATGACTCAAACTGACAGTTAATCCTAATTCATTGTTCCAAACGCAGGCCTAGCAACTAGCACTCTCAACACAAATAATCGAATCAGGTAACATATATAGAATGGTAAAATCAGCAAACAAACCTAAGCAGTTATATCAAACTTAATAACATTATAAAGTACAATGTTCTCAACTGAATCCTAATATTAAGCAGTATAGCATTCGCACTTACAGCATCCTAATTCTTCTATCAAAACTATAAACTTACAGCTATTCAGAAGACTAAAGCATATTCATCAAGAATAATTAGCAGCTACGACATGTCATGACAACAAATACACAGCAGCATATAAATATCATAGAAAACACAGATATAAGACATCACTAAACAGCATGCTCAGTCTATTTAAAATAAAGGAGATGAATTAAAAGTTAAAACAATAGAACCTGGAATCTCTCAGCGAAACAGAGAGATGAAATATTGCTCTTTAGAGCTTTTTCTTTGCGCCCGTAGCTGACGAGCCACGGACTACCCACCAATTTCTTATCAACCTAATCTAATCCTAACGTCGACCTTCGACAATAAAACCAAACGCCATGCTCCTTTTTTTTTTTCCTTCAACCAAAATCACCAATCCTGCTTTTCTAAACTTATCAATTAGATGAGGTTCGAATCTTTGCATGGTAGATTTTCATTTTACCGGGGTTTGATACCCTTTTACCAAAAAAAAAACTTATCAATTAGATAAGTCGATCCCACATTCTAACTTATATATTCACTTAAGCTATTAAGGAGCTTAAATGAACCATACTTGTTATTATAATGATAGAAACAGTAGATTAAATTTGCAAATAAGATACGATTCAAAATAAGAACAATTATAAAACAAGATTAATTAAACTGAAATTAAAACTTTATTAAATCTGAAATTCGTTTACAATGCTTAAAAAGAAATCTACAACTATTTTAACATTATAACTTTTAGCTAAAAGAGGGATAATTTTACACAAGAAAATGGGGGTTTTTATAGCCTCCCCAATGGTTTGCTGAGGACGAATATCCGAATATTCAAGGAATATTCCACCTTCATAATAGCCCTTGGATCTTCTTATTCTCCTTCTCTCTCTTTTCTGTTATGATCCAAGGATGGATATGAGCGCATCTTCACTCGGATTGCCAACCTGTCACCGATTTGTGCTAGTTGTGCTTTCTCCAATCTGAGCTGTCCATTTACTATTGGTGGAAAGGAATGTTGTGATGTGTAACATCCAATCAATTGATGGATAGGAGCCACGTCGGATTGATACAGCCATTATCTTCTTCCCGAATTCTTTGGGGAATTTATTCCCACTCGTGTGTAACACACGAGTTTACCACAAGGCCTAATTTATTTGTTGATTTGGGTAAATAATGATTAGGGTTTTGAACAGTGACTGGTTTTGGGGGTGAAAAAGGTGAGAGATGATAGAACATTGTTTATATCGAAACTTTTATTTAATGTAAGTGAGAGATGTGAGTGGGACGTTTGTTTTTAAAACGAGTGGGTAAATGTAATGTGTGAACGTGTTTTAAATGTATCAGTAGAAACCCTAAGGCCCAAGTTCACTTCTTTTATTCCAAGTCAAGTTGGGCTTTCAGCCCAAACTGCCAAACTGAACTCCATTTTGGGCCTAGATTTGCACTTTTGGTAAAAATAAATAAGACTTTTTATTAATGGGCTTTTGAGCCCATTAATCCCATTGTGGGACCCACTTGGCCCGTTAACTTGATAATTGATATAATCCTCTAAAGTTGAGCTCGGTTTTGGCTTCATTGATCTTTTTCTTCAAACTCGTGTCGATATTTGCCGGTTTCCGCGAACTTGGTACCTACACACATTAAAACAAGAAAACAACATTTCCAAGGCATATTTGATATATTTCATGCAATATTTCATTGTTTTAAGCCACAAATGATATGAGTAAAAACACTCATATCAAATTCCCCCATGCTAAGCAATTGCCGTGTCCTCACGCAATGATAAAATAAAACTATGACTACACCATTATTCAACTTTTGACTTTTTATTTTGCAAAGACATAATGTATTGCTTTCAATATTCGAAAAATAACTTTTAGGATCATAAAACTCAAATAGATTCATCGTCCCCGACTTTTCACTTTTCCATGCCAAGTGCAAAAACAAGATCATTGTTATTATAAGTTGGTAGACAAACACGAACTCATTTGGGCCAATTAATCACTTAGACTCCCTTATTCCTATGTGTATCTCTTATATTTTATTGTTGTCTTAAATGATCACGAAGATGCATTGTTGACTTATTTCGATAATTTATTAGGCCGAAAATTAAATCAATAGTTAGCTAAAGGACAAAATCTTTTAAAACTGCTTCTCGGGCTCTCATAAAGTTCATATCTTGGCATAACTTGCTTCGCGATTCGAGACCTTTCTCGGATCGATATTTGGCAATGACTTAATACTTCCAACCTTGAGAGACGTTCACGAAATAATGGTCTTCTCTTCATAATATTTATTCACTTGAATTTTTGAGAGATTCATACTTGGACCACGACTTCTTCATTTTTCTCCAATCTTTACTTGGGATTTTGATTTACAACGATTCGCCTCCTTTTTGGACTTGGCTTCATTTATCCTCATACCTTATTTTTGGTCTTTTTGGATAGACTTCTCCATGACTTTTTGGGAGTATTTTGCTTTTCGTCGTGTGTCTCGATCCTTCATATTGATTTTTGAATAATGAATCTTCACATCACTTGAGATCTTTAGCAATAAAACATAGCCCTCATGTCTTGTTAGGACCTTTTTGGACTCGCCAATCTTCGCATCCCGCTTCAATAAGTTATGCCTTGGCTATGAACTCTAATCCATACCGAGCAACTTTTAAACGATCTTGGGCTAGAAGCTAAGTAACTTTTCAAATCGTTCAACATTATTTATTGCAATTTAAAAATTATTAACAAGTGATGGGAGAATAGGCTCATAATTAACTCACATAAATTCCCGAAAGAATACCGAACTTATAATTGGCTCTATCATCTCTTGTTCTCCATAAATGGATACTTAGCCTATTAAATCAAAGTTTTGGGTTTTCAAGTCATCTATAGGATCTTGCAACTTCTTAGACTTTTTCAAGTTTTAGAATTTGCGTTTTAAAGTTCCCTTGATAAACGACTTTCTAGGATCAATTATAGGAGCTTGCGAAAAGTTCTTGTCCTTAACTCATATGAATTAAGACCTTCGCGTTTTAAAGCTCCCTATATAATAGCCTAGCAAAACTTAATTCAAATACGTTAAGGAAAAGCTAAGGTTAAAAACCGAGTCGAGTCAAAAACTATTCTTATTGAAAACTTACATTCGTGTCAAAAACACTTATTTTCTCTATTAAAACTTAAAAACAACACTAAAAATTTAAAATTTTATTGAAAAATGCGAAAAACAATACGTTTGGACACGACAAAAGCAATTGCAAGCGATTATATCGATTGACTTAAAATATCGATACTTTAAACAATATCAGTTAAAATTTTTGATGTGTCGTGGATTAACACATATACGTTATAGGACAAATTTAGGTAATTACCTTTAGGAAAAAGTAATTAACCAAAAATAAGTCAAAGACGGATACGATTAAACACGTGAGTGAACCAAGTTCGTTGTACACGAAGATCAAGTGAATTTGAGACGTTTCGTTTTAATTTGGACAATTGATTTGAATGTGTCGTTGGTTTTTAAAACTACAAATAAAAACTACGAATTTTAAGCTATTTTAAGATAACCTAAAGTGCATGAACCGTTAACCCCGCCTATTATAAAAAAAAATAAATCTAAAAATTACTTAAAATGAAAGCACTAATTAAAAATTAATCTATTTAATTATCTATAAAAACTATTTTCTAACTAATTAAACTTTATAAAAATTTACTTTTTAAAAACTAACCTATTTAATTTAACTAATAAAAATTTAAACTAATTAAACTTTTTTTTTTTAAATAAAAATATTTTTTTTTATTTTTTTTATATTTTTTTTAATTTTTTTTTTATTATATATTTTATTTCCAAACTACTTTTTATTAAAAATATACTTTAATTAAAATTAAAATTAAAAGTTATATAAAAAAAATGAAACGAGACAAAATCTAACAAAATATAAAACTGCTAGAAGTCAATAACCCTATATTAATTACTTAACTGAAAATAAACCCAAAAGAGCTTGTGAGCTCAGTGGTAGAGGACGTTTGGCTGCGAACGGCAGGTCTCGAGTTCGAGACCTGCGAGTGACAATATTTTTTGGATATTATTTCTTTTTGACAGATATATAAAAAAAACAGCCACAGGAGTGACTATGGTGAGCTTATTAGCCAGTAAAGCTGTGAGGTCACAAACTTGAACTGAGCTTAATCAGTTAATAGAACTGATAAGCAATTTACATTAACAATTAAGCAAAAAGGACAATTATGCATAAATAGAAACTCTAATTCAGCGGACAATCTAACATCTAACAAAGCAGAAACTAAGGCAAATCACAACCAGAAACCCATTGAAATTAACTCAATTAATACCAGCTTAAATCAGTTATTCATTCAAATCAATCAGCAAGTTGTAAATAGAAAAGAACTCATATCAGTTATCAGATTAAAATAAAATCACAGTCAAATGCAATTTCAGATAATCACTCAAACCATAAGCAAAATAGTATCACTTCCCCGAACCATAAAATCAGTAAACTCAATTATATCGCAAAATACTAAACATTAAAGATCAACAAGCAGTTAAAGATATATAATAACAAGGCAATCCACAATATCAGTTAAACAAAAATAACAGTTGAAAAAGAATATGCAGTAAAACAGTAAAGTCAAGTAAACTCTAATTCATACAGCAGACCGAAACTAATAATACTACACAATTTAAAGAATCAGGTATCATCGCTTTCGGATATCAGGACATATCTTAATAAATCAGAACTAAACGAGATGTCGAATCTAAAACATCCCCATGGCAGGCTCAATAAACCAGCAGACCAATTACATGGATATAAACGGAGTCGATTACTTTAACTGATACTTATATAAGCTAAAATTAAAGAAAACAAATCAGCCAAAGAATTTCCAAAACTATCACAGCTAGTTACAATCTATATCAGCAGCCAACAATAGTATGCAGTCTTCTAGCATATTAGAATGCTCAGTAGGCCTTAAGACTTAAAACGCAGCAGCAACTACAAGTAAGACGCTAAATCAATAAGCAATGTAACGATTATGAAAGCACGATTACAAGCCTCAGAGTCTAACAGTTATCACGAATAACAAACACTAGTAACCAAATCACTATTATTAAACATTATCAGATAGATCTGTTATTAAACATCAACAAAAACTAGTAGAAAAAACTCCTATTATTGAAAATAAATCACTATTACTGTAAATTCGTACAACCAAATTTCAGCAAAGCACATATACAGCTTCCTAACATATCAGCTTAAGCAGTTAAAATGAAAATCAACTAAAACAATCAACACCTCTAATTAATGCAGAAAAAACAATCACTAAGCAGATTCAAAAGATTCAATCATCAATTATACAAAACAATAATCAGAACCACTAAACAACATGCTCAGTCTATTTAAAATAAATGAGATGAATTAAAAGTTAAAACAATAGAACCTGGAATCTCTCAGCGAAACAGAGAGATGAAATATTGCTCTTTAGAGCTTTTTCTTTGCGCCCGTAGCTGACGAGCCACGGACTACACACCAATTTCCTAGTCTAAACCTAACGCCGACCTTCGGCACTAAAACCTCGCCATAAAATCATCATCAAACACGATTATACCCGAGATCTTCAACCTGCTTTTTCTTACCTTATCAATTAGATAAGATGTTTCCCTTAACTGTGTAACTTAATCACTTAAGCTATGAAAAAGCTTAACCGATTAAAGCTGATAACGATAGATTATAATAGCTAGTTTTATCAAATCATTTAAACAATAAAACAGAAATTAAGTAAAACAGATTTCGAACGAAAATTGAAATTTTATTAATTCAGAAATTCATTACAATATTTGAAAATAAATCCTAACTACAAACTACCATTACAACATTACACTAGAAAAGGGATGAAAAATAAAGAGAATGGAGGGGGGTTTTATAGTTGAACCCGAGAGGTGTTGGGGTGGCTGATGAATGCAATCTAACCGTCTATTAGGCATCTTCTTCTTCTCTTTCCTTTCTGTTTTGATCCAAAGGTCGAAATTAGTTTACCTTCACGCGGATCGCCAACGTGGCTGAATTTGTGCTAGTTCGCTGCTGAAGTGGAGGATGGTGATTGGTTCTTTGTCAGAATGGGAGTGAATCCACCAATAGGATCGAAGCTGTGACGAATCCAAATGCCACGTGGAGCTTGGTACTAAGCATCTCGCGTGTGTGCACGCGTCTTCTCTTCCCCTTTTCTTTGATTAACTCGCGTGACCCTCAATTTCTCTTGATTGAACCTTCAATTGAACCATTTGGAGATTTAGGGTTCATCCTGGGAAATAGGAGAGTTTTTTTCCCCAATTTTCTTTCTTTCTCTGGTTATTATTTTCTCTCTGACTTCTTTGACCAATATAAAACCTTCGTCTCATTCTTTTCTTTTTTTTTTTGGTTTTGGGCTTTGACCCGAGTTATATCCACTTAATCCGTCTCATTCTTTTTCCTTTGGGCCTTTCTTCTTTAATTGGGCTTCTAAAAGATCCTTTGTAATAATTGTAGGCTTTTCAAGCCCATTTAGCATATGTGGGACCCACAAAGCCCAAGAGACTTTGATAAAATTTAATCCTCGAAAACGAACTTGTTTTTAGCTTCCTCGATCTTTTCCTTCAAACACGTGTTGTTTTTGCCGGATTTCGCGATCCTTGGTACCTACACACACGAAACACGAAACAAACGAATACAAGGCCAATTTCATGATATTTATGCATTTATTGTCCAGTTATCGATACAAAAGATATGAGTAATAACACTCATATCAAATTCCCCCATGCTAAGCAATTGCCGTGTCCTCACGCAATGATAAAATAAAACTATAACTACACCATTATTCAACTTTTGACTTTTTATTTTGCAAAAACATAAAATAACTTTAAAGATCATAAAAACTCAAATAGATTCATCGTCCTCGACTTTTCACTTTTCCATGCCAAGTGCAAAAACAAGATCATTGTTATTATAAGTTGGTAGACTAACACGAATTCATGTGGGCCAATTAATCACTTAGACTCCCTTATTCCTATGTGTATCTCTTATATTTTATTGTTGTCTTAAATGATCACGAAGATGCATTGTTGACTTATTTCGATAATTTATTAGGCCGAAAATAAAGTGAACGATTTAATCAATAGTTAGCTAAAGGACAAAATCTTTTAAAACTGCTTCTCGGGCTCTCATAAAGTTCATATCTTGGCATAACTTGTTTCGCGATTTGAGACCTTTCTCGGATCGATATTTGGCAATGACTTAATACTTCCAACCTTGAGAGACGTTCACGAAATAATGGTCTTCTCTTCATAATATTTCTTCACTTGAATTTTTGAGAGATTCATACTTGGACCACGACGTCTTCATTTTTCTCCAATCTTTACTTGGGATTTTGATTAACAACGATTTGCCTCCTTTTTGGACTTGGCTTCATATATCCTCATACCTTATTTTGGTCTTTTTGGATAGACTTCTCCATGACTTTTTGGGAGTATTTTGCTTTTCGTCGTGTGTCTCGATCCTTCATATTGATTTTTGAATAATGAATCTTCACATCTCTTGAGATCTTTAGCAATAAAACATAGCCCTCATGTCTTGTTAGGACCTTTTTGGACTCGCCAATCTTCGCATCCCGCTTCAATAAGTTATGCCTTGGCTATGAACTCTAATCCATACCGAGCAACTTTTAAACGATCTTGGGCTAGAAGCTAAGTAACTTTTCAAATCGTTCAACATTATTTATTGCAATTAAATTTATTAACAAGTGATGGGAGAATAGGCTCATAATTAACTCACATAAATTCCCGAAAGAATACCACACTTATAATTGGCTCTATCATCTCTTGTTCTCCATATTGTAAAATTCCAAGAATGAAATCAATGGATACTTAGCCTATTAAATCAAAGTTTTGGGTTTTCAAGTCATCTATAGGATCTTGCAACTTCTTATACTTTTACAAGTTTTAGAATTTGCGTTTTAAAGTTCCCTTGATAAACGACTTTCTAGGATCAATTATAGGAGCTTGCGAAAAGTTCTTGTTCTTAACTCGTATGAATTAAGACTTTCGCGTTTTAAAACTCCCTATATAATAGCCTAGCAAAACTTAATTCAAATACGTTAAGGAAAAGCTAAGGTTAAAAACCAAGTCGAGTCAAAAACTATTCTTATTGAAAACTTACATTTGTGTCAAAAACACTTATTTTCTTTATTAAAACTTAAAAATTACACAAAAATTTAAAATTTTATTGAAAAATGAGAAAAACAAAACGTTTGGACACGACAAAAGTAATTGCAAGCGATTATATCGATTGACTGCCCCATGCTAAAACCAAACATTGTCCTCAATGTTTCTTAGCTCAAGAGTAACACCCCCTTGCTAAAATACGAAGAGTCTAATGCAATCTCCTAGCATGGAAAGAGCACGCAAATCTATAAGCCGTTTATTAATTATGCCTCAAGAAAAACGTTAGTCGATAAAAATCAAGGGGTAGAAAGTGTGCCCCTTTTTGGCATTCAAAGAATGGAAGATCAAATGGACCGGCAAAAACCGAACACGAGAGTCTTCAAATGTTAGGGTCATACCTAAGATCACAACACAACAAAACACGAGCACGAGCTTGAAAGATCAAGCCTTATTAGGTGTTAGAAAATAGAAAGAAGATAGAATGTATGGGACTCCCCCACAAGGCACCTCGTTTTTGTTTACCGAGTCATGAGCTCGACTCGATCCCCGCATTCATTGGTCCTTAGGGAAAGTGGTGAAAACCGGCATAATAGGATAAAATCCATCATGAAGCGCGATGCCGGGGTCAAAGATTACATCCTCGTTGTCGGATGACAAACGAAAGGATAAAACTCCAACACTAATCTCTAACAAGAGATGGTAGTCACAAACAATGGTATGGATGTAGCATGCTCCACGAGATAAACTCGCACCAAGATGATCGAAAAGTCTTTCAATTATTGCATCGGTGAAAGTCCGAGATTTCCCTAAAACAACAATTCCGGGATCGAATACCTCGTCCTCGGTGGAGAAAGTAATAGACAACAAGGTGTCGTCCCCCCATGCTAATCCTAAGTCATATAAAGCACATGGTAATGGTGGAACAAAAGTCTCAACCATAGTGGTTTCAACTTGCATGACTTTGTCGACTTTTGCACTCTTAGGAACGTGAACAAAGGGGTCATGGTACTCAATATGAGTCACATGAAAAACTCGCACATTAAGATCAACGCGAGTGGGAGGAAGATTGGGAATAATGTAAACTTCTCCATCCGAGTCGACATACTCATCACAAAAGGTGTGATTATCATCACAAACCTCATCAACCTCCTTCATAAGAAGATCATCATCACAAAGGTTGTGAGATGTAGGAGGTATGATGTTCTCAAAATCCTCTTGAAACAATGGATTATTGTTCAATGAAGCTTCAAATAGAGGATTTGAGTAAGTCACAAAAGTGTCATCATTCTCGTCATCACAAGAAATTTCCGACAAAGTATCGAGTGTGTCACACTCGGATACAAGATCATCATTCTCATTCGAAGGCAATTCATCGGCGAATTCCTCGAGAATGGTAGGTAAAACACAAGAATCACGTTCGATCTCGAGATCGGAAACGTCTTCACTTCCCCGTGGAAGTGGATCAATAATAGCAAAAAGTTCATCGATGAACTTATCCAACGAATAGTCACTAACCTCACTCGGTGTGAAGTTAGGAATCAAAGGCTCTTCAAATGAAGATTGTGCCTTAGGAACATCAACATGATCCTTAGAAGAGAGTGAAAATGAGTCCATTTTCAAAGATTATTCAATTAAAGCAATATCACTCTCGGGATCAAAATTCTCATTATCAAACTCACTAGCATCGAATGGCTCACTCAAGTAATCATCAATTTGTTTTTCAATCTTATCATCCTCGTGTGGAGTGAGTATAGATGAGGTAACATTACAACATGATTCAACAAAATTAGGTTTTTCACTTTCCAATTTCTTAGGAACCAATCTTGAAATTTTTTCCGGTTTGAAAATCATATGTTTATCCCCATGAAACAATTTAAGCTCCCCTTCTTTCATATCAACTAAAACACCGGCCGTACACAAAAATGGTCGTCCTAAGATTATAGGCGCACGAGGATTCGGCTCATAATCAATGATAGCAAAATCGGCTAGGTAAACGAACTCCCCCACTTTAACAATGACATTTTCCGCTATACCAACCGGGCGAGTGGTGGTACCATTAGCAAGCTCAATGATCATTCGAGTGGGAATAAGTCGCAAATAGTCAAGAGTTTTCCAAATGGACAAGGGCATAACGTTAATACTAGCTCCTAGATCGGCTAGAGATTTGTATTCCCCAAGCTCATCGAAAACACAATGTATCAAAAAGTGACCCGGATCATTATATTTCTTAGGAAAGAGATCAATGAAATCCGAGGTACTAATCACATTTAAAGTAGCCTTGGTGACATTCCAAAAAGTTTCTTTAGGTGGCACAATAAGCTCAAGCTTCCTTTCTAAATTATCATAAGCGGTGATAGCCTTAAGCTCTCCCCTCGGGTTTGGAATGGTATTACTAGGTAAGCAACCCGAAGAAGTAGATGGTTTAGACATAAATCCCTCAAACATCGAAAGCAATTTATTTTGATTTTGTTCCACACTTTGTTGCAAACGATTTTGACTTTGCTCAAACATTTGTTCAAATCTTTGTTCCATTCTTTGTTGATTAAGCTCAATCTTGTTATTTTGCCCCTTTAGTGTATTTTGAAACTCATTTTTCAAAGTTGCCATTTGTCCTTGAATGTTATTTTGCAAAGCTTTCATATTTGCCTCATTTGATTTCATGTAGCTTGACAAATCATTTTGATTATTCCCTTGAAAACCTTGATTGTTTTGATTAGCATTAAAACCATTTCCTTGATTATAATTCCCTTGGTTACCACGGTTAAAATTATTCCCATTGTTACCATTGTTGTACCTATTTTGAACCGGTGGAAAACCCGGTGGAGCAACATGACTTTGACGAGGAACTTGACCGTTGGAGCCATAAGTTCCCGTCGCGGCAAAAGCACTAGCTTGATCAAACCCCGCGTTCAAACAAGCATAATTAGGATGTGCTCCACCACATGATACACAAACATTCCCAATCATATTAATCGATCCATGAGGATTCTTCCTAATCTCACTCAACAAAGTCGCAAATCCACTATCAATCTTAGAATCCAATCTAGAAATCTCGGGATTAGATGAATTCACATTGGAAACAACCGGTGTGTTTCGTGAATATTGTGCTCTAGACTTATCCTCAATTATTCTCCACGCGTCTCTCGGTGTTTTTCTTAAAAGATTACCACCCGCGGCGGCATTTAAAGAATCTTGTTCAATCATATTAAGCCCATTATAAAAAGTATTTATTTGATGCAATTCCGAGAAACCGTGGTGTGGACATTGTCTTAACAAATCTTTAAATCTTTCCCAAGCAACCCCAAACGATTCATGCACTTTTTGTTCAAATCTAGTGATCTCATTTTTAAAGTGTGTTGTCTTGGACGGTGGAAAGAAATAATTCATAAACTTTGACACTAAATCATCCCAAGTTAAAATCGAACCCGGTGGTTCTTTCTCATACCAAAGCTTAGCATTACCCTCGAGCGAGTACGGAAAAAGCATGAGCTTAATCACGTCATTCGGCACATCTCTAAACTTGAGAGTCGAGGTAATTCTATTAAAATTCCGTATGTGAGAATGCGGGCTATCGGTCTCATTGCCACGAAATTGGTCGGCACGAATGAGCGATAGAAGACCCGTCTTAATCTCAAAATGATCCGCCAAAATAGCCGGCACAACGATTGCTTCCCCATACCCTTCGGTGGGTGCACGGAGCAATTCCTCCATTGTACGGTTATCGGCCATCTCTACAACAATAGGTGGAAGCTCGGGTTCCACTATTCGTTGTTGACGATTTCTATTTCTACGAGGAATATTTTCAAGCCTATTAAAATCAATCACAAGACGAGAAGAACGTAATTGCATACACTACAAAGACGAGAATTTAGAGGATTGAAGAAAAGAAATTAGACAAGAAAGAAGATTATTTTTGGTATTTATTTGGTATTGCTCAATCAAAAATGATCGATAAAAACAAGGAATAAGGATAACTACTATGGAAGTAAATTACCCTCGGTCGACTTTGAAACGATAAGTGAAAACCTAAACGTCTCGAGGTTCAATAAGTAAACAACAAAAAATAAGATTTATTACTACTTGAGTCGGCAAACCAATAATAGGTTGTCCCTCTCAATATACGCACAAGCAAGCGGGGAAACGAGGTGGCACAAAGCACTTAAAAACCTTTTTCCTTAAACGGCCTTTTATAGCACGTCGCCTTATACCCACCTTATAGTTTGTATAAATCGAGTTCAAACTTCTTATTAGTATTTATCTATTTTGCCTTTATTTTTGTTTTGGATTCGAATACAATAGCTAGGTGATGAAATCCCAACTAAGGCTTATTTGAAAAGTATTTAAAATTATTGTTCTACGTAATACAATATATTATTCACAAAAAACGAGAAAAAACGATACATACTACTTAATAGAAAAATAACAAAACTTTCCGAGGACGGAAAGGGTCTTCAAATCCACGATCAACAAATCTCCACAAAAGCGAATCGTACACAAGATCCCCGGCAGCGGCGCCAAAATTTTTGATGTATCGTGGATAGACACATATACGTTATAGGACAAATTTAGGTAATTACCTTTAGGAAAAAGTAATTAACCAAAAATAAGTCAAAGACGGATACGATTAAACACGTGAGTGAACCAAGTTCGTTGTACACGAAGATCGAGTGAATTTGAGACGTTTCGTTTTGATTTGGACAATTGATTCGAATGTGTCGTTGGTTTTTAATCTACAATTAAATTCTACGAATTTTAAACTATTTAAAGACAACCTAAAGTGCATGAATCGTTAATCCCACCTATTTTAAAAAATCTATAAACAATTAATTATTTAAAAAAAATAAAACTCTATTAAAATATTAATTCTACTTAACAAAACAACTTTAAAACTAATTTTCTTTATTATTTAAGATGACTTGAAAACAATTCTATTTAAAACCTATTTAAAATCTACTTTTATAAAAATTAAAATTAAACTAATTAAACTATTTAAATAAAAACATATTTTTTTTTTTATATTATATTTATTTTTTTAAATTTATTTTATTTATTTTATAAACTACTTATTTTTAAAGAAATTACTTTATTTAAAATATTGATTAAAAATTGTAAATGAAGATAAACGTGTAGTAAATAAAGCGTTACAAAAGAGAAACTGCTAAACTACGCTATATTAAATAGATAACAAGAAACAAAAACAAAAGGGCAATTAGCCCAACTGGCAATCACGCTGGACAAACAAACGGAGGGGCTCGAGTTCGAATCCCATGGTTGACATATTTTTTGGATATTATTTCTTTTTGACAGATATATAAAAAAAACAGCCACAGGAGTGACTATGGTGAGCTTATTAGCCAGAAAAGCTGTGAGGTCACAAACTTGAACTGAGCTTAATCAGTTAATAGAACTGATAAGCAGTTTACATTAACAAATAAGCAAAAAGGACAATTATGCATATAAATAGAAACTCTAATTCAGCAGACAATCTAACATCTAACAAAGTAGAAACTAAGGCAAGTCACAACCAGAAACCCATTGAAATTAACTCAATTAATACCAGCTTAAATCAGTTATTCATACAAATCAATCAGCAAGTTGTAAATAGAAAAGAACTCATATCAGTTAACAGATTAAAATAAAATCACTGTCAAATGCAATTTCAGATAATCACTCAACCATAAGCAAAATAGTATCACTTCCCCAAACCATAAAATCAGTAAACTTAAGCAGCAATTAAGTGAATAAAAAAAACAACTCCTATGCAGTCAGGAACATTCAAATAGAAGACTTAATTCATCAGATTATACTACTCATGAACCAAATTTAGTTTAAAGCAATGAGCAGATCTATTTTAGGTAGAAATCTCAAACCAGATTTTATAACCAGTTAACTGATAAATCCTAATCAGATTAATACTTTTCAAAAGTGAATATATAGGAGACATTAACATGTAATTTATGTAAATCCAGTCCAAAAGATTCACCGACTCAACAGTACATCCTAAATCGGCAAGATGACTCAAACTGACAGTTAATCCTAATTCATTGTTCCAAACGCAGGCCTAGCAACTAGCACTCTCAACACAAATAATCGAATCAGGTAACATATATAGAATGGTAAAATCAGCAAACAAACCTAAGCAGTTATATCAAACTTAATAACATTATAAAGTACAATGTTCTCAACTGAATCCTAATATTAAGCAGTATAGCATTCGCACTTACAGCATCCTAATTCTTCTATCAAAACTATAAACTTACAGCTATTCAGAAGACTAAAGCATATTCATCAAGAATAATTAGCAGCTACGACATGTCATGACAACAAATACACAGCAGCATATAAATATCATAGAAAACACAGATATAAGACATCACTAAACAGCATGCTCAGTCTATTTAAAATAAAGGAGATGAATTAAAAGTTAAAACAATAGAACCTGGAATCTCTCAGCGAAACAGAGAGATGAAATATTGCTCTTTAGAGCTTTTTCTTTGCGCCCGTAGCTGACGAGCCACGGACTACCCACCAATTTCTTATCAACCTAATCTAATCCTAACGTCGACCTTCGACAATAAAACCAAACGCCATGCTCCTTTTTTTTTTTTCCTTCAACCAAAATCACCAATCCTGCTTTTCTAAACTTATCAATTAGATAAGTCGATCCCACATTCTAACTTATATATTCACTTAAGCTATTAAGGAGCTTAAATGAACCATACTTGTTATTATAATGATAGAAACAGTAGATTAAATTTGCAAATAAGATACGATTCAAAATAAGAACAATTATAAAACAAGATTAATTAAACTGAAATTAAAACTTTATTAAATCTGAAATTCGTTTACAATGCTTAAAAAGAAATCTACAACTATTTTAACATTATAACTTTTAGCTAAAAGAGGGATAATTTTACACAAGAAAATGGGGGTTTTTATAGCCTCCCCAATGGTTTGCTGAGGACGAATATCCGAATATTCAAGGAATATTCCACCTTCATAATAGCCCTTGGATCTTCTTATTCTCCTTCTCTCTCTTTTCTGTTATGATCCAAGGATGGATATGAGCGCATCTTCACTCGGATTGCCAACCTGTCACCGATTTGTGCTAGTTGTGCTTTCTCCAATCTGAGCTGTCCATTTACTATTGGTGGAAAGGAATGTTGTGATGTGTAACATCCAATCAATTGATGGATAGGAGCCACGTCGGATTGATACAGCCATTATCTTCTTCCCGAATTCTTTGGGGAATTTATTCCCACTCGTGTGTAACACACGAGTTTACCACAAGGCCTAATTTATTTGTTGATTTGGGTAAATAATGATTAGGGTTTTGAACAGTGACTGGTTTTGGGGGTGAAAAAGGTGAGAGATGATAGAACATTGTTTATATCGAAACTTTTATTTAATGTAAGTGAGAGATGTGAGTGGGACGTTTGTTTTTAAAACGAGTGGGTAAATGTAATGTGTGAACGTGTTTTAAATGAATCAGTAGAAACCCTAAGGCCCAAGTTCACTTCTTTTATTCCAAGTCAAGTTGGGCTTTCAGCCCAAACTGCCAAACTGAACTCCATTTTGGGCCTAGATTTGCACTTTTGGTAAAAATAAATAAGACTTTTTATTAATGGGCTTTTGAGCCCATTAATCCCATTGTGGGACCCACTTGGCCCGTTAACTTGATAATTGATATAATCCTCTAAAGTTGAGCTCGGTTTTGGCTTCATTGATCTTTTTCTTCAAACTCGTGTCGATATTTGCCGGTTTCCGCGAACTTGGTACCTACACACATTAAAACAAGAAAACAACATTTCCAAGGCATATTTGATATATTTCATGCAATATTTCATTGTTTTAAGCCACAAATGATATGAGTAAAAACACTCATATCATTCCCCATACCAAGCTTAAAAACGAGATCATTGTTATTATAAGTTAGCAAACTAACACAAACTCATGTGGGCCAATTATTTACTTAGACTCCCTTATTCCTAGGTGTATCTCTTATATTTTATTGTTGTCTTGAATGATCACGAGGATGCATTGTTGACTTATTTCGATAGTTATTTAGGTTGAAAATAAAGTAGGACGATTTAATCAATAGTTAGCTAAAGGACAAAATCTTTTAAAACTGCTTCTCGGGACCTCATAAAGTTCATATCTTGGCATAAATCGCTTCATGATTTGAGACCTTTCTCGGACCGATATTTGGTAGCGACTTCATACTTCAAATCTTGAGAGACTTTCATGAAATAATGGTCTTCTCTTCATAATAGGAATTTCTTCACTTGAAGTTTTGAGAGATTCTTCATACTTGGACCACGACTTCTTCATTTTTCTCCAATCTTTATTTGGGATTTTGATATACAACGATCCGCCTCCTTTTAGGACTTGGATCTATTTATCCTTATACCTTGTTAGGGTCTTTTTGGATAGACTTCTCCATGATCTTTTGGGGAGTTTTTGCTTTTCGTCGTGTGTCTCGATCCTTCATATTGATTTTTGATAAATGATTCTTCACATCACTTTTGGATCTTTAGCAACAAAATGTAGCCCTCATGCCTTGTTAGGGCCTTTTCGGACTCGCCAATCTTCGCATCTCGCTTCAATAAGTTATGCCTTGGCTATGAACTCTAATTAATACCGAGCAACTTTTAAACGATCTTGGGCTAGAAGCTAAGTAACTTTTCAAATCGTACAACCTTATTTATTACGATTAAATTTATTAGCAAGCGATGAGAGAATAGGCTTATAATCAACTCACATAAATTCACGAAAGAATACCAAACTTATAATTGACTCTATCATCTCTCGTTCTCCACAATTTAAAATCTCAAGGAATGAGGCTTGTGGATGCTTATCCTATTAAATCAAAGTTTTGGGTTTTCGAGTCATCTATAGGATCTTGCAAATTCTTAGACTTTTTCAAGTTTAGAAATCACATTTTAAAGTTCCCTTGATAAACGACTCTCTAGGATCAATTATAGGAACTTGCGAAAAGTTCTTGTTCTTAACCCGTGAGAGTTAAGACTTTCGCTTTTTAAAGTTCCCTATATAAAAGCCTAGCAAAACTTGACTTAAACACGTTAAGGATACTAGCTAGAGTAAACTTAGATAAGTAAACTCGGGTTGAGTCAAAAGATTCACAACGTTTAAAAATTAAAACCACTTTAATAAAATTTATTCTAGTAAAGAAAGAAAATAACTATACAAAGGTAAAACTACTAGGCCAAAATAGATCAAAAATTTTGAAAAATGTCGAAAAAATCAATTTTCCGGTTAAAATGAGGACAAATACAAGGAAAAGGCCACTTAACTTCGATGGAAGTCCCCCCTACACTTGATATAAACATTGTCCTCAATGTTTAAGCATGTGGGAGTAAACTCACCTACACTTAGGACATTGTGCACTTTGTTTAAATCTTGCTAAGGAAGAGACAACTAAAGTGATTCCTATTTTAATATTGGAAAATATAAAATAGAGAATTAAAAGAGTTTAGGATAAAACCGGGACGACGGAAACACAGAATCACGGTTCGTCAAAAGTCATCAAGAATGGATCTTTGAAAGTTCGAATCCCTGTACATGATTAGAAAGAAGACAACAAACAACATACTAGGGTCTCCCCCTACACTTATTATAAAAATAAGAGAAAAAGGATAGATATTGCGGGATGCCTCCCGAGAAGCGCTTGATTTTTGTTCATCGAGTCGTGAGCCTGACTCGACCTTGATTAGCATAGGGAGAAGCTTGAAAAACATCCACCGGGATCAAAGACATGGTTTTCATCCATCAAATAGCACAAGCTTAAGGCGAACAAGGCAAGCCAAAGAAGAGTAGGCAAGGTTCCCTTAAGCAAAGATGGAGCACGGTGGGAGCAAGGGTGAAGTATAATCATATCTCCGTAAGTTCCAAAAATCTTTCCTTTTATTTCATCAGATGGATACTGAGATGGCTGGAAAAGTGCAATACCGGGGTCGAACACCTTTTCCTTTAGGGGAAAATAGCACTCAGGCTCAGCAGAATGTGAAGAACATCCGATCATAAATCTCGCAATCTCATCCTCAGACGGAGGATAGAGAGGAGTTAAGACATAAGTGCTGCGGATATCGGTGTCGACCGGCTTCTTCTCCTTTGAAGCGGGTTTCTTCATATCCAAAGTAGGATAAAGACCATAATCATCAAAGTCCAAAGGAGGAGCATCACTCTCATTTGGGAAGTATGTGTTAAGAAAAGTAGCAAAGTCTTCCTCAAATGAGTAGTCATCCAAAGTAGGATCAAGTGTTATAGGCGGAGGATCTTCATTATGTGAAGAATCACTCGAGAGAGTATCGACCTCATCAAAATCATCATAAGTGGGCATGTCTAGATACTTAGAAGTAAAATCATCATAATCATCTCCATCGGAACTAGACTCGTCATCATAAGCATCAAAGATCGGTGGAGAATCATAAATTGGTGGAGGATCAGAATGGGATAGAGAATCATCCACATCATCTTGGAACAGTGGATTATCATAGCAAGAATCGAATAGAGGATTGTTGTAGACGACAAAATCATCAAGCACATTAATCATATTCGCCAATTCTCTTCCATAGGATTTGTTTGTGATCTTCCCCATTTCGAACACCTGTGCATCATTCCCGACCCTTAAGATTAACTTACCTTCAGCAAAATCAACTAAAGCTTTTCCGGTTCTCAAGAATGGCCGACCAAGTATTAAAGGAATACGAGGGTCCATTTCATAATCAACAACAACAAAATCAACCGGAAAAGTGAAGGTGCCAACTTTAATGAACACATCTTCAGCAATACCAACGGGGTAAGCGAGAGTGCGATTTGCAAGCTCAAGAGTCATCTTTGTTGGTGTAAGATCGGGTAATGATAACTTTTTCCAAACATTTAAAGGCATCAAATTTATACTTTCCCCGAGATCGGCTAAGGCAGTAAATTCGGTGGTTTGGTTAAAAGTACATGGTAGCACAAAACGACCGGGATCTCCAAGTTTTTCCGGGAGTTCTTTAAGAAGGATTGCAGAGCAATTTTCATTCAAGCGAGTATTAACAAACTCGGCCATCTTCTCCTTCTTATTAAGCAATTCCTTAAACATCTTGACAAATTGTGGCATTTGCGCAAGAGCTTCAACAAGGGTAAAGGTGACGGTTATGCCGGCAATCTTGTCCAAAAAGTTAGAGACTTGAACGTCATTCTTAGTCAAAATTCTAGCCTTGTCGAGTCGAGAAGGGTAAGGAATGCTGGGTTTATAGGTGGAAGGTGGGGTTGGTGAAGGGTTCTTCTTGGGTAATTCTTCATGACAAGGTGGAGACGGTAATGGTGAACTAATACTAGGTGTAGGAGTAGTAGGGATAAATGGTGGTGGAGGAGGTGTAGATGGTGTAACTGAGGGTGGGATAGACGGTCCTACTAAAATTTATCCACTACGGGTAGTAATAGCACTCACATTCGCTCTCGGGTTGGTGACGGTGTTTGAAGGTACAGAGCCGGAAGTAGAGGGTTGAGTGGTTGGTAAGAAACTAGCCAGCATATTCTTCAAATCATTCGTTTGAGTGCTGAAGGAGGATTGTATATAATTTCGAAGCTCGGATCTAATGTCATTCTCTTGCTTAGTGATATCCCCTTTCAAATTGATAATTTGTCTTTGTAGATTCTTGATTTGCTCTCCTTGGGTTCTCATTAAAGCTTCAACATCTTGAGTAATGGGTGGGGCTTGTTGAGCGGGTGGGTGATAAGGATTAGAAGCTCGAGGTGGGATTTGGTTGCTTCTATTGTAATTGTTGTTGGGGTTGTGGTTTTGAGGAGAAAAACCAGGTGAAAGATAGTTGTTCGACCGGTAACTTAGCAAATTTCGATCCCCTTGAGGTCGGGCTTGGTAATTTTCCGATGAATAGTTACCATAAGCCGCATACACGTTTTCCGGATTGCCTTGAGTAGAAGTACAATCAGTGTATGAGTGAGGACCGCCGCATGTCTCACAAGAAATTGCTACAGCTTTAACTTGTTGTTGTTGGTTTGTAGCGATGAACAAGATATTTTTATTCATTTCGGCCATCATGCGGGTGAATTCGGTCATATCAGGGTTTGCCGAAGTAGAAGAAACATTGACTCTCGGGTTGTTCCTTGAAGAAGCGGAGGAATCCCAATTTTTGTGATGAGTAGTCATGTTCTCAATAAGCTCTCTACACTCCTCGGGTCTTCTTTTCATAAATGTGCCACCGGCGGCTGCATTAATCGTATCACGATCACGAAAAGTCAAACCGTTGTAGAAAGTATCAATTAAGGTAACGGGGAGCATGCTGTGGTTTGGACATCGATCGATCAAAACATTATATCTTTCCCAAGCATCAAAGAGAGATTCATCGGGTTCTTGCATGAAACCGCTGATTTGATTTCGAAGGCTCGTGACCATGGATGGTGGAAAGTAGCGCGACAAAAATCGTTGAGTCATGTCGTCCCAAGTATGAATGGAATTCTTCGGGAGACGATCAAACCATTTTTTGGCGTGGTGGGATAAAGTATGTGGAAAGAGCTGTAGGCGAAGGACATCCATAGTAACACCGGGCAACTTCATGCTTTGAGTAATAGTAATGAATTTGTCGAGGTGCTTGTTGGCATAATCATCAGGCAATCCACGAAATGGATTAGTTTGCACTTGTTGCATCATGTGATGCTTCAACGAAAACTCCGGAGCCGTGATTTGCATCGGCGCAATCGGTCCTCCTCGTCCAAACATTGTAGGTTGACAAAGCTCCTCCATTGTCCGAAGATCGGGCTGTGGAAGAACATTGTTGTTGTTATTGTTGAGGTGCGGTGGGTTATTGTTGTTGTTCACACCTGCCATAGCTAAATCTTCACGAGTCTCGGGCTCTGGATAAGTTGAAGATCTAGTACGCATACACCTGCGAAAGCAAAAGAAAAAGATACCAAGCAATAGACAATATATATCTCTACTACTTATAAAGGAAAAACACTCAAACCTTGAATGTTGAAAAACCCTCTAATTTAGGAAATGTTGAAAAATTTAATGTCACTATGTCGAAATTGTCAAAAGAAACAATCCCCCTGTTTTTTAATCTCTACTACTTATCCTCCCTGTTTCACATGTGACTTACTTAAGTGTAGAAGGTTTGAATAGCTGTTATTGATTTACTTCATATTTACAAAATATATGGCAGATATCGTGTGATATTTAAAGAAAACATATTAAACCATAATGAAAATTAAAATAAAGGAAAAACACTCAAACTTTGAATGTTGAAAAACCCTCTAAGTTAGGAAATGTTGAAAAATTTAATGTCACTATGTCGAAATTGTCAAAAGAAACAATCCCCCTGTTTTTTAATCTCTACTACTTATCCTCCCTGTTTCACATGTGACTTACTTAAGTGTAGAAGGTTTGAATAGCTGTTATTGATTTACTTCGTATTTACAAAATATACGGCAGATATCGTGTGATATTTAAAGAAAACATATTAAACCATAATGAAAATTAAAACACATATGTTAACAACCAATATGAAGCATGTGATATCTTCTCCAACAAGGAAATAGCGTGTGATAAAGCTGACAATATATTGAATCATAAATGCAAAAGGCATACACGACTATATTCAACTTTGACAACTCGTTACTAAACCTAAATCAACACCCCAAACCTACTGATTATAAAAATGTCATCCCCATAAACGAAACATAACCTAATCCCTTTGCCTCTCTTTACCTACTTCCGCCGCTAGAACAGCTGCCATATGCCGAGACAGCCACCATCTCTCGGTGGTTTCAACCGGTGGTTATGGTTGTTATTATAAATAAATGGTGTTGTTATTGGTGGTTTTGTCGATGGTTTGGTTGGTTTAGGTTTTCTAGCACCACCTCTCTCAATGGTTTTTTTGATTTTGTTCTAAATCTATCATATATATGTGGTGATTTTTCAATACAATAATTGTTATCATTGCTGTGTAATATGGACATTACAAAGTTAACTTATTTCATGTGTTGTGTCACTGTTATCATTGTTGATGCATAGGTTTTGATTTTTGTTATTTAAATTGGGTTGATTTATGTTCTAATATGTTTGTATATATAAAAAAGGTACCTACTGATATTTTTCATGGAGTGACCGGGTTGGATGACGATCGTAAGAGTGTTTCTCGCTTTGTCGTGGAGTATAGGTTAAAAAAGGTAATATGTTGTTTACTACTTTATGTTATGTTTTATGGATATTATATTCCATTAATTGTTTACAATGAAATGTTTGTAATGTCATAAACTGGAATAAATTGGTGGTTAATAAGAATAATATAAAGTTTAGATAATTTAGGCGATGGTTGTTCATGCTCATTTGGTCAGCTTATGTCCCTTTTCCAACTTTTGAAAATATATGAAGTTTGGATTTTTAGGCCAAGGAACTTATCAGATGTCCTTGAAGATGCTTACAACATGCTCTGATGATGATTGCATGTGTCTGGTGTTTGAGCGCGTTTGTTTATGTTTACGTGCGTTTGCTGAAGCTCGCATGCCCTTAACCAATAAGGCTCCTTCTGATGCATATTTAATGAATATGATAACAAGTTGAAGCATGCTTTTGTTGAGGTTCGTCATAAAGAAAATGAGCCTAACAATTTGATGTATTAAATTATTTTTTTGCAGGAAAGCAAAGTTGGCGGTACAGGGTACCGAGGTGTACAAGTAGAGACTAGGGAGGTTCCTTGATTGTCTCCGTTTTGATCGCGGTTTTCGTACTTTGCAATAGTTCATGTATAGTGATGGAGAAGATATAAGCTACTCTTGTGGGCTTTGCAGTTTTAGCTATTCTATTTTTCTTGTGGGCTTTGCCTATATGTCTATTCATAGTCTTCCTAACAATTAGCTGAGGGAGAGATTAGCTGGTAGACGAGTCAAGTAATAAAACCTTCAAAAGTAATTTCCATGCATGCCATTTCCTATTAGAGATTGTCTAGGCACATACAATTAAAACTTAGGATATGTTGCATGGAATGCATTAACAATGTGCACGGTGGTTTAAGTTTTGTATTTCTTGATTTGTTATGGAATCACATGGATACCAACGGGTTGAATTTTAATTAGTTTCCTTTGCTTTTTTTCTTGCTCATACCCATACAAGAGTCTTGCACGTATTAGTCAACGTTTTAAAACCCGGTTTTCTAATCGACGCGGTCGAGTCACCGGGTCCGGGTCAAACCGGGTTGGCTCGGTCAACCCGGGTTAACCTGGTTTTCTAAAAAAATATTTTTCTTTTTATATTTTTAATAGTTATCAAAAGTTATATATAAAAACCATAAAAACTCTCGTATATTAAAAATATAAATTATTTACTACCCGATATAATATGTAAAAAATAAATTTCGTCGTTAATACGTAAAATTTAGATATTTAAAAAAACCCCAAAAAATCAAAACTCGGACGGGTCTCAAAAGAACCGGGTTGACCTAGGTCACTCCAAACACGGCAGGTCGAACCGGGTTTTCAAAATCTAAAAAACCCGAGTCAATATGACCTGTTTTTCGGTCGGAACCGGGTCAACCGGTTGACCCGACCGGGTCGAACCGAGTTTCAAAACATTGCGTATTAGTATGCTAGCATATTTAAAAGTATTAAAAACTATTTCATGTGACTATTAAAAATTCACATATAAAAGTGTGAAAAATTAGTTTATAAATTACTTTTCACACTTTAAAGTGTGAAGTTTATTATAACTTCACACATAAAAGTGGGATGTTATTTGTTACAATTAATTTGTTCACATCAAGAACACTAATAATAGTGTGATTTTTTTTGAATTTACACACTTTAAAGTGTGAATAAATGTTATAATAAATGTGAAAAATCAACTAATTTGTTGTAGTAAAAAGTGTTTGATAATGAATGTGAACCGGATTATCAATTGATAGAGGTTCTCTTTTAACATATTTGTCCCAGTGTGAACTTATATCATAGGATATTTTGAACGTAACACGAAACAAATATCTTCGGTGATGACAGATAGATATGATTAAATGGCCATACATAATCAAAAGAATTTAAAGAACATAGATTGAATCCCAAAATGGGTATTCTTGTTTATCCATAAACACAAAATCATAAGCTCCCTTAAAAGTCTATACAATGTCTAATACTTATATATTCATGTTTCTAAAGATAGATATTGATTACGAATATCATTCCTAAACAAAGATAAGTTCTAACAAAAAGGAAATAAATCAATAGAAGATAAATATATGTTGAATCTGTAATATACGAAAAACTGATATTTTCTCATTTATGATCCCCTGCATCATTCGGGTTACGGGTTCAACCCCCAAATTTATTAGCATATTGTTAATCATATGTTTCTAGGTAATTCCGCTGCTATGCGCGGGTAATCGTCTAGTACACTATAAAAATAAAATCTTTTTGGATTTTTGAAATTTTTTAATTTTTATGGATTTTTTAACAATTTAAGCAAGAAAAATAACGTTCACGAGTGAACGGATCCCAAAAAGCAACGCGTCTCTCACAGAAAACCGTTAATCTTAACGAAAAGAGCCGGTAGCGGCGCCATTTAATAACTAGGTTTTTACTCAGTTAAAAAGTTCTTTGTCGTATGTCTAATCGAATTGATTTCCGTTCAAAGTGTGACTCAATTGTTTTTGGTTAAGAAAAATAGTTTGTCGTTGTTGTAAATAAAAAAGTGCGAAACTTTAAAGTAAATGACGATTAACTAAAGCTAAGACTAATTAAAATTTAAATGGTCAATATTAAAACTTTTAAAAGTAAATTAATTAAATGAAAGAAAATTAAAGCATGACGAAAATTAAATTGACAATGTAATAAAAATGTTAACTTTAAAATTAAAATAAGTGAAAGCTATAAAAATAACACTTAAGAAAAATGGCGGGAAAATAAATGCTTGAAAATAAGAAGAAAGTAAACAGAACCTGAGCTGGGATCCAAAATACTGTCACTTATTCGGAATACCCAGCAAGGAACAACTTATCCGGAATCCTAGTTCCAATGCTTATCCGGAATATGGTCTGTCACTCCTTATCCGAAATATTCATCGGTTCCTTAAACGGAATAATCTGCTTACTCTTATCCGGAATGATACTCCCAAACTGCCTATCCGGAATAACTTCCGTCTGCTTATCGGAACAAACAAACAACCCCTTATCCGGAATAAATGCCCAACAGCTTATCCTGAATAATCTTCAGACGCTTATCCGGAATAAGTTCCTAGTCCTTATTCGGAATATTTTCCGGATTCTTATCCGGAATAAATCTCCGGGCCCTTATCCTGAATAACAGTTGAGTCCTTATCCGAAATAATCTTCTTCACACTATCCGGAATATCCAACGAACCCTTATCCTGAATATGGAGATCAAGTACTTATCCTGAATATGTTCGAACCTTTATCCGGAATCTCGAGTATACCACTATCCGGAATAATTTCCAACACCTCCTTATCCGGAATAAATTTAAGTCCACTATCCGGAATAAGCAAAGACTCACTATCCGGAATAATTTCCAATTGATTATCCGGAATAAAAGGGTTTTGAGAACCCGAATAACAGTTAAAGGGAAATAAGCTATAAAACTAATAATAAGCTAAAAACAATTAAGCACTTAACTAAAACTTCTACCAAATCAAATTTAAGAAAAAGAAATTAAACCAAAATTTAAAAACTTTTAAAAACACTAAATAATAAAAATATTAAAAAGCAACTTTTTATAAAAAATTAACTAAAAAGCACTTAATCAAATTTAAGAAAAACACAATAAGCTATAAAATCAATAAGCTAACAAGATCAAAAACATAAAAGCATAATCAAGTAATCAAATAAGCATGACAATAAGATAATAAGCACAAAGATTAAGCAAAATAAGAAAGGAAGAATGAGAGATTAATTAAAACTTGATTAAGATTAAGATTAAACAACAAAATTAAAAACACTTACTTGGAATTAAAGGAATTAAAGTGCAAGACAAATATTTAAATTGACAATTAATTAAAATGACATGAAATTAAGGTGGAAAGACTAATGTGTCAAATTAGCTAACAACTCCTAATGACACATTAGGAGTCTATTTATAGTGATTAGGAAAACTAAGCATGTGTTGGTTCATTCTTCTTTCTTTCTCGACTTCTCGTCTTCTAATTTCTTTGACTTTTTTGACTTTGTCTCGGGATTAATAAACTCGTCTTGTAATTTCTTCATTAATTTAGACTTGATTTCTTCGGCTTTTATTAAACTTCCGTCTTTAGACTTTTTCTTCGATAAATCTTCAGAATTGGCCTTGGACTTCCGTTCTTTTAGCACTCTTGATCTTTCGACTTCGTCTTTTGTCTTTTTCTTCGATAAAAGCCCGTGAAAGCCCGTGTTTTCCTCCCTTTTCACATTTTGATCATAAATCACAACAAAAACACAAACCACGCATAATTCCGACATTTACGACATAAAATACACGTTTTGGCTTGGTTATTATTGTAGTTAAGTGGTAAAAAGGATGGACACACTTATCAACCTCCTTGGATCCAACTGAGGATCATTAAAGACCCTAGCTTCCTGAAGAACTGCTCCTTTCTCGATTCCAGCAAAGGGGGAGTACTCGGCTGGGGAGTACTCGGCTGCACATGTCAAAAGTAGATCTAACAATCTCAATCAAGAAATTATAGATAGTGATCGATATACCTACATGAAAGTACTCCATTTTATCAAAAGCGATTCCGTACTCCAAAAGAACGGAATAGAACTTACAACTATAACCATTTTAGTTGTATCATTCCTTAACAATATTTCATTTTCATAAACTGGTGAAAATCACAATAACCGACGTCACACTTCCCAATACAACAACCCCGTTTAGTAAACTAGCTTCGGAACCTATTCAACAGCAATGTACATCTATCACGAAAAATGCAACCATAATCATATATAATTACCCACTAGGCTGAGCGAAGTGACCCGACCAGTTCGGTTTTGGTTTTGGATATTTATTTTGGCTCAGTTTTGGTTCGGGTTAGTCGTTTTGAACTAACCGAAGCGACTATATAGTGTATACTCAGTTCAGTTCAGTTCTTGTTGGCAAATTTACCTTACGTAAGGAGCTGCTATTATCATCAACATCTAAATATGTAGATCTATAAGAAAAGCCGGTAATCCTAACGCAACGTTTATAGTCGGAACAATCAGATCAACCGATCTATAACAAAACCGGTAATGATAACAATCAGATCGAATGAGAATTACCTTGGTCGTCTTTCTTAAGAAAGTATTGCGCCATGGATTTAGGTTTAAGGGTTACGTTTAAGGTTTTTTTTTAAGAAACGCTGTATATATAGAATTAGAAACGGTATTTAAAGTATCCTGTGAGTATGTACGACTATCACAACCATTTGGAAAAGCTAAACCAGCTATGGAAACATACCCGTCTTTGCTTCGGCAATAACGTCATCATCATTATTCCGGCCATCGTTGTGTATGTACGTTGCCCGACCGACAAACAAATCACGCCTATATATTAATAGTTGATGATCTCGATGATCTCATCAAAACCATTATTTATTATACATAGGTGTAACTCTGAAATACAAAATCATTTCCTCAGATTATTATCTCCTTGGGAATACTCCAACACTAAACACATTCGTCGTGAGTGTTAGTCCAATTCGTGACTCCGATCACACATTGTGGTCAACGATCATTCGTCGTTAGTGTTAGTCCAATTCGTGACACATTGTGGTCAACGATCGACTATCCCCCTATCCCAATAAGTACCATACGTAAAACAAGATGCTATTTTACAATCTGAAGATAATATTCTCATCTTATTTTGGGGGGACTTAATAATGAAATGTATGCACAACGGGGTGCTTTGCCCCGATAATGCTTCGCTTCTTATAATCCTCATGTCAGTGGGCCTTTTATGGGTATCCTGAACTATTGTAACTGCTTAAGAGTATGCTAACAGAAACCACTTATAAGCGTAAAATAGTATATACTGTATGAAAGTTTATGGACTTTAAAATCGATAGTCGTGTGATAGGATCGAACTCGAGATCACGGGATTGCACACATTACGTGAAGAGTTAATTTATTTATGAAATATATTTATTATATTTATTAAATCAAACTGTAGCTAACGATCGTTAAGTAATTAAAAGTTAAGTATTAAACGATCGTTATAGAATGTTAAAGAAGCTAAAAGAAGGAGTCGGAAAGTTCCGGAAACCTCCTTTTGAGCTTGGTGATATCCGGTTTTTAAAGAAAGGGGATAAGGAGGAAATTTTTTTTGGCTTTATCTTGTTTAAACTTGGAAGTTAAGTTTCCAAGGTGTATATAAACAAACCAAAAGGCCTCATATTTTTTCACTCCATATTCTTCTTTTCTTGCTTTATACCGCCGGCCAAACACACCCTATTAGGGTTCATCTTTGATTTACTATAAGCTATTTTAGATCTAGTCCTAGCCCCTCTCTAGGGTTGTTGGGTAGATCTTCCATAGACTTGGAAGCTCGGTTTTGCTCGTGCTAGACTCACGGTTAACTCACCGTATCACGTGTGTACAAGATCGTGGTGTGATCTTATTTTAGATTACATCCTGGTGGTGTTCGTGATCTATCTCTACCGGTGATCGTTCTGCTAGGATAAAGGTATGTAACCCTAGCCTTGATTAATTATAATTGTGTTAAATAAATATCTTGTTAATCTGCTTCCGCTGTATGCTCTTTGATCTATGTTAGGGTTTTTATAATTGTTATGATAATCATAAACCTTCAGTGGCATCGAGAGCCGTTTTAACATGATTTTAATTATCAAGATCTAAAGTTTTTTTTTAACTAATATTGATTTGTGTTAAAAATTACATGTTGTTTTTTAGGTTTTATAAAAAATTAGGGTTTTGTTTTTTATTGTTTTTAAGAATCGGCTATAGCCGAATTTTATAATTTTTTTTTTGTAAACCCTAAAATTACATGGTAATTAACTTTAGATGTATGCATGAATTAATTGTTATGTCATGTGTGGTTACGATCCGTAGTAGTTTCTTAATTGTTAAGAGAATATGGAAGATCCGTAATAAACATGCATGTTTTTACGGATCATAATTTTGATTGCTATTTGCTTTATTTGATTCAAAGTTTTAAAATTAGGGAAGACTTTTTTTGTTCATAAAAACCCTAGATGATGTTCTTTGAATAAATTGTTATGCATGTGGCTATTTGATTTAGTTTTTTTTGTACTACTTGTTTTCATGCGTTTTTAACATTGTATGTTGTAAACAAGGGTAATTTTTTTTAAGGAAAAATAATATGGACTAAATCTTATCAAAATTAATGAATTATTTTGAGATCTAAATTACATATGATTTGTGTTGATTAGAATTGCAATAGCAACTTAACGGCCTACTCAATTTTGACAAACTATAAAGTGGGTATAACGCACCGCTGGTTAAGTACCCGGTTAAGGAAGGAGGTGTTATGCTTCAGCGCTGACCAAATTCCCGGCTCGCCTGTGCGTCAAAATTGGAATTACCTACGGTTGTTATTGGTATAATTCTTTAAGGTTGTTTGGTTTAACCAATACCTCAACTTGCAAATATATGATGAAATTTTAGTCTCACCAAAAAGTTTACTAAACGTTTTATTAAGCTTATGCTATGGAGATGTATGCATGCTTCTCCATACATGATTTTGACACCAAAATCTATACCCTAAAATTTAAGTCATATGCCCTCTAATTGACGAACACTTGAAGTTACAATTGTCGTCATATAAGATATCGGACGATGTTGTAATGGAGAGAAAACTTCATGACTTAATAAGATTGCACATGAAGGTTTTACGTTCTTTAGATTAGTCGACTTAATTGAGTTACTTAGTGAGAACTGGAAACTTAAGGCATAAAGAAGGGATAAAACATGTTTACAATGCAAAATTTTTTGGCAATGTAAATCCCTGACATATCTAGAAATTGCAATATGATTTGGCAATTATTGTTCGACAAGTTACTGTGTTGAATACATTTGTCACTAGCAGATCAACTGATGTGATAAATCTATGTCAATATGGATTCTAGTTTTTCAAGGAAAATACTATGGTTTTATTACCGGAGTAATTTTATTTTCTTGAATTTTATTATCGAAAATACTAATGTTTGAACTTATTTCTGTAGAAATGGCTCAACCCGAAAACAATCTGACAATAAGCTCGGCGTTCAAAGCATTTTTTGAACGGCCTACTGGCCCTAATTTCAATGATTGGTACCGCTCACTAAGAATTGTTCTGAGAGCAGCGGGTACCATCAATATCTTGGAAACTCCTTTTCCGGAGGATCTTGCTGAAGGAGCAACTGATGCGGAAAGGCTTCAACACGCTGCTAACGTTAAGAAGCACCATGAGGTGGCTGCTTGATGTTAGGGAGAATGGCTCCATCACTTCAAAGGAAGTATGAGCTAGCTTCTCCTCAGCAAATGCTTGATGAATTCAAGGCTGTGTATGAAACGCCACAAGCTGTAGAGATCTATGATCTGGTTGATGCTCTACATAGTTGCAAGCAAGCTCCTGGAAAGTCCGTAAGTGACCATTATATGGAGATGAGGGGTTATATGGAACAACTCATCGCACTAGGACAACCCTTTGATAATAATATGGCTATTAACTTGATCAATAGGTCCCTTAATAAGGACTTCAATGATTTCGTTCGTAACTATAATATGCATTGCACGGGGAAGACAGTTAATGATTTGCATGCAATGCTCATTGACTTTGAAAATGGTTTGAAAGATAAGGCACCCACTGCTACTCCTCAAGTACTTTATGTACAAAAGGGTAGAGTGTCGAAACCAAAACCGCAAGTGAATAAGAAGCAGAAAGGCAAAGGCAAGGTTGATAAGAGCAAGCAAGTTGCGACTACATCAAAACCAAAGCAAAACTTTGCTAAGAAATCTCTGAAAGATGAGACTTGTCACTACTGCAAGATAACTGGACACTGGAATAGGAATTGCTCTCTCTATCTCCATGAAATGGCAGAACATAAGAAGAAGGCTGAGCAAGTTGCTGCAGCACCATCTTCAGGTAACTTATTTATGATAGAGTTATTTAATCTTTCATACAAATCAAACTCCTGGGTATATGATACGGGATGTGGTATTAATATTTGTAATACCCTGCAGGGATTTGAGTTGAAGAGGAGACTTACCTATGGGGAACAATATTTGCAAGTGGGCAATGGCGCACAAGCAGCAGTTGAAGCTATATGAATATTTAAATTAGTTTTACCTTCGGGTTTAGTACTGTCTTTAAATAATTGTCATTATGCACCAACAATTGTTAGGGGTGTTATTTCCTTTTCTTGTATGTTGGATCTTGGATTTACTCACACGATTGATAATAATAGAATTTCTGTTTTCAAAGATGGTTTATTCTATTTTAATGCAATTTCTGTGAATGGTGTTTTTGAAATTAACATGCATGATAAAAATCCCAAGAGGAAAAATAACTATGTTTTTAGCATGAATAAAAAGAGTAAGTTAGACAAGAACTCTCCTTATCTTTGGCATTGTAGGCTTGCCCACATTGGGAAGACTCGCATATAAAAGCTTCAACGTGATGGGCTTTTGGAAAGTATCAATGATGAATCATTTGATAAATGTGAATCTTGTATCTCTGGAAAGATGACCAAGAAACCTTTTAATAGCAATATTGAAAGGGCTACTGAACTACTTGGTTTAATACACACGGATGTGTGTGGACCACTTAGACATGTGTCAAGGAAAGGTGCTAGCTACTTCTTGACGTTTACGGATGATTATAGCTGTTATGGTTATGTTTATTTACTTAAACATAAACATGAGGTATTTGAAACATTCAAAACGTTTAAAGCCGAAGTAGAGTTACAACTAGGAAAGAAGATTAAAGCTCTTCGTTCTGATCGTGATGGTGAATATTTAAGTCAAGAGTTTAAAGATTATTTAAGTAAGAATGGAATTGTTCAGAAACTTACTTCTCCATATACTCCACAACGAAATGGTGTATCTGAAAGGAGAAATCGTACATTATTGGATATGGTACGATCTATGTTTAATCTTACAACTTTACCATTATCTTTTTGGGATTATGCTCTTGAAACTGCTGTTCGTATTCTGAATATGGTTCCCACAAAGAAGGTTGATAAGACACCATATGAACTATGGCATGGCAAGAAGCCATATTTGTCTTATTTGAAAGTCTGGGGTTGTGAGGCGTATGTGAAACGTGACTCTGGAGATAAACTCCAACAACGCTCAGTTAAATGTATCTTTGTAGGTTACCCTAAGGAAACTATGGGTTACTACTTTTATTATCCTGAGAACAAAATAGTTGTGGCTCGGTATGGAGACTTCCTTGAAAATGATCTTGTAAATCAAGAATTCAGTGGGAGAAATTATGATCTTGAAGAAATTCAAGAAGATACATTGCCTTCTGAAAATACTAGCGATGAAATTCCTGTAGAACCAGAAAGTCTGAGTGTTCCACCAGAATTAATTCCTCCACGTAGGTCTCAAAGGGCTATACGTGCGCCGGACAAACTATGTCTATACATAGAGGATGATGAGGAGGAAGTAGGGGATCTTGGTGAACCTGCTAACTATCGATCCGCAATGTCTGATCCAGAAAAGTCAAAATGGATAGTTGCGATGAATGAGGAAATGAAATCCATGGAAATCAATGATGTTTGGAGTCTTGTAGACGCACCTAAAAATGCTAAAGTAGTGAAAAATAGGTGGATCTATAAGAAGAAAACTGACATGGATGGTGATGTACAATCCTATAAAGCACGTTTAATGGCTAAAGGTTTTACTCAAACTTTTGGCATAGACTACGAGGAGACATTTTCTCCTGTAGCAGACTTACGAGCTATTAGGATTCTCATAGCTATAGCAGCATACTATGACTATGAGATATGGCATTTGGATGTTAAAACTGCCTTCTTGAACGGTCGCTTAGATGAAGACATCTATATGCAACAACCGGAAGGGTATGTTGATCCTAAATATCTAAAACGCTTGTGCAAACTTCAAAGGTCTATTTATGGTTTGAAGCAAGCATCACGTCAATGGAATAAGCGATTGGATGAAGAAATAAAAAAGTTTGGATTTATTCAAAATCGTGATGAGCCATGTGTATACCGCAAAGCTAGTGGGAGTAATGTAGTGTTCCTAATTCTATATGTCGATGACATATTGATCATGGGAAGTAACATTCCAAGACTTAAGAAAGTTAAGGATTATCTTGGTAAATGTTTTTCTATGAAAGATTTGGGAGATGCTGCATATATTCTGGGAATTAAGATCTATCGAGATAGGAGTAGACGGTTAATTGGTCTTAGCCAAGATGCTTATATTGATAAGATATTGAAGAAATATAACATGCATAACTCTAAGAAAGGTTTCTTACCGATGGAGGTTAAACATGAGTTAAGTCATGAGAAAGATGCTTCATCACCTGAAGAGGTGGCTTACATGAAGACGGTGCCTTATGCTTCGGTTGTAGGATCTTTTATGTATGCTGTAAGATGCACAAGGCCCGATGTGGCGTTTGCTCAGAACTTGGTCAGTAGATACCAACAGAATCCAGGAAAGTCCCACTGGACTACTGTTAAGCATATTCTAAGGTATTTAAGAAGTACGAAAGATATGTTTTTGGTATTCGGGGGTAAACCAGACACAGAATTGAATGTAACAGGATTCTGTGATGCGTCCTGGCAATGTGATAAAGACGATACGAAGTCTCAGACGGGTTACGTGTTTGTCATCAATGGAGGAGCAGTTGACTGGAAGAGCAGTAAGCAGAAAACCATTGCTATGCATGCGACTCAATCAGAGTACATGGCCGCTTCAGAAGCTGCAATGGAAGCTGTTTGGATTAGGAAGTTTATTGGGGATCTTGGAGTGATGCCTTCAATTAAAGAACCTATTAATATATATTGCGACAACTCTGCGGCAATAATATTCGCCAATGAGCCTGGAGTCATGAAGGGCGCCAGACACTTTAAACGTAGATATCACTACGTTCGAGAACAAGTGGAAGCTCGAGAAATAAAATTAATAAAAGTTCACACAGATGATAACGTAGCTGATCCTTTTACTAAGGCTTTGTCTAGGCCAAAGGTAGTTAAGCATGCCAAGGCAATTGGGCTGCAACTAGCTAGCGAATTCATGCAATAAATCTGTTGATTAGTATTTGGATAAAGGATGTAAGAAATTATTGAATTGATGAAATAAAGATTGGATTTCGTTTATTTTTCTGTTATTTGATTTTGTAGCCTATTTTACATGTTTTAATCCGTGAGCATTATGATGTTTCTAAATGTCCGTTGTCGATTAATAATATGGGAGTATTATTAAACTAAGGCAATTCAAAATAGTGACAGAGTATACTTGAAAGTATATTGGTCAATTCTGGATGATATTTGATGGATCAAATATTGGAGTTATCCCAACTATGTGATTTTACTTTATGGATCTTTGTCATTAAGTAAATCATAAATAGTTATCCTTAAGCCTGAGATGCCAGAAAACTGCATTGAATATAGTGCATTTCTGTAAGGTAACCTAACGCTAAACGTAACTGGTAGTCATAAGGGTTATTTTCAGAAATGTTGCGAAGTTCATGTGTTTTGCTTGTAGTCGAAATGGGATTCGTTTCCTTCAAATTGTTATTTGAAGTATAAATACAACTTGGCCTCTCGGGGGAATAGTAAGATGTTTGTGTGGCCACACCCAAATGTGTTTTGGTAATCTTGCTATATCCGTAAACGAGAAACAGAATAGTTAATGAAGGAATGACTAAGATCCATACCCTTATTAACAATGTATTTGAAATGAAAGGATAATAATAATGGTTATATATCATTAAAAGGTTTTGTCCAGGAAACCTTACTCGAGTTGTACTAGTGACATTGTTAGTGTAACTAGACGCTAATCAATGTGATCACGATATTCGAATTTTGTCCAAGTGGGAGCTGAAAGTTTATGGACTTTAAAATCGATAGTCGTGTGATAGGATCGAACTTGAGATCACAGGATTGCACACATTACGTGAAGAGTTAATTTATTTATTAAATATATTTATTATATTTATTAAATCAAACTGTAGCTAACGATCGTTAAGTAATTAAAAGTTAAGTATTAAACGATCGTTATAGAATGTTAAAGAAGCTAAAAGAAGGAGTCGGAAAGTTCCGGAAACCTCCTTTTTAGCTTGGTGATATCCGGTTTTTAAAGAAATGGGATAAAGAGGAAATTTTTTTTGGCTTTATCTTGTTTAAACCTTGGAAGTTAAGTTTCCAAGGTGTATATAAACAAACCAAAAGGCCTCATATTTTTTCACTCTATATTCTTCTTTTCTTGCTTTATACCGCCGGCCAAACACACCCTATTAGGGTTCATCTTTGATTTTCTATAAGCTATTTTAGATCTAGTCCTAGCCCCTCTATAGGGTTGTTGGGTATATCTTCCATACACTTGGAAGCTCGGTTTTGCTCGTGCTAGACTCACGGTTAACTCACCGTATTACGTGTATACAAGATCGTGGTGTGATCTTATTTTAGATTACATCCTGGTGGTGTTCGTGATCTATCTCTACCGGTGATCGTTCTGCTAGGATAAAGGTATGTAACCCTAGCCTTGATTAATTATAATTGTGTTAAATAAAAATCTTGTTAATCTGCTTCCGCTGTATGCTCTTTGATCTATGTTAGGGTTTTTATAATTGTTATGATAATCATAAACCTTCACTGTAAATAGGGATTATGGGATTTAATTAATTATTTAGGTGAATTTAGATGTTAATGAGTTTATGTTATATTTACAGAAAGTGATTGATGTAAACTGGGTTGGTGCAATAGAACACAACAGCCTTTACAATGGTAGTAACTCGTAACCATTCTTTACTATCACTTTTCTAAAATAAGATTTTATATTAAGCTCCGTATATAATTCGACATCTTTTGATCAAGTTTTTACATGCTTTGTGTTGATATGGATGTAAACGATGTCCATACCATAATTTTTTACACGCTTTGTGTCGACATCTTTTGATCAAATTTTTACGTACTGTTGAATATGGTAGTGGCATGTATACTTTTATAAATGACGTTCTTATAAGTTATTGAATGAGTACTTTATCGTTCAAGGCCTTTGTCGATAATGGGGCCCTTTGCCTATATGAAAATGAATCAACTTTTTGGCATGAGCTTACCCAAACACCCAATGGCGGATCTTAGTAGGGGTTATGAGTTGCAGCTCTACTCCATGCGCTGTGAACACTAGACTGATTTCCTCGGTTGGCTTTCAAAATTTGTTTTATTTGTAATTCGTTTATATATATTCATCGTTCTTAACTCTGAATCTTTCATCTTTGTATAGTATGCCAATCTTACTATGCATGTATGGTCACGTTAGTATGCCAACCTAAAACGAACCTTCAGTTCTTTGAATTCTCAAAAATGGCTCAAAATACATACGGTTTATACCGTAAACAAAATACAGCCCATTATATATATAGAACTATATTAGCAGAGCCCATTCATTATACAATCTACTAATATTTAGTTTTTAAACAAATTAAAAGGTGAAACATATTAACAAAATCCGCTGTAGCATACTGGTAAACATATGGCCATTAACATAATTGTATTTATATTGTTAAAGCTATTTATATTGTTAAAGCTAAAAGCTATAGTTTCCCGGCTCCTCCTAGGGGTCCCAGGTTTGAGTCCTGGCAGCGGTAATATTTTTTAATATTCTCTTTTTGCTCTTAAATGTTTTCTATATTACTTTTTAATATTCGCCTAGCCCTTGTGCCCGATACTTGGGAATGTTTGGGCAGAGGCAATTGATTCAGAACAGAATCTATTTGTGGATTGTGATGTAGCAAAAGATACTTGGAATGGTGTCGTTGATTGGTGGCAAATTGATAGAATTACCATCGCCACTCTTGAGGATGTGATCACTCTGTCTCTTGCTGATGCACCTCCTATCCCAGACAAGATCAAGTTAGGTTAAGAAACGAGATTGAGATACAATCGATAATATACCTATGCCATACCAGATTGTGTGTGTCAACATCATTATTAGTTGGTTCTTTGGAGTGGTAGTCGCTTATATTTGCAAGTGTTAATGCGTGGCAAATCAGATAGTACTAATTTGTTTGTTTAACTGTGAATTGAGATTCAAAAGAATAGTTGTATATCACTAGGGCTTGTTTGTTCATTTTATTTCTTAAGTTATATTTAGTTAACAGATGACTGTCTACATTAAGTCATATCTTTATTAAACACGACTTAATGATAAATTTAAACAAACAGATATAATGGTATGTTTAATTAACACTGTGTTCCCGAGTTTTTATTTGGAAAGAAAAGAAGAGAAGTGGAGGAGAAATTAGAAAAATGTTGTGTTCCTGAAGAGTTTTTTTTCAGAAAGAAGAGAAGAGAAGAGAATGCCAAAACTTCTCTTCTAATCTTCTTCCCAAACAATTTACATATAACTTAATCAATTCAGTTTTTATGATATTAAGTCGATTAAGTTCATTTCAAACGACACAAACAATAAGGACTTATAAAGTCTTAATTAAAAAATAGGAATATAGATTAAGTCATAAGTAGTTTGTTTGTTTTGTGCTTAAAATAAACTAACGACTTTCTGGAAAAAGCCAGCAGGAGGGTGCTTTCTGTATTAAGTCATGACTTATTATCTTTATTTTACATATTTACCCCCTGACTCCCTCACTTAACTAATTTAAAAGGATACAATAGTAAACTTCTCTGATTCAGACTTTATATTCAGCACACAAAACAAACAGTCATATATCCGTCTACAAACAGACAACATATATTTTTACAGACACTTTAATTTTACAGAATTTAATGAAAAGACTAAACAAACAAGCGAGAAATTTAGTTTTTTTCTATTAAGTCAATTAAGTTATTTTCAAACAGTACATATGTCTCGTTCCAAAAGTTAGTCGATCAAAAATGTCTTTGTATGTCTGTTCATGGAGAACTTGTTTGGGCGATTAACGCAATGGAATGGTCCTCTTAGTGACGATAATTGCACACCAAACTTTCTCGACACTTTTGAACAGATTGAACATTTCTTCAAACCTTGGGGACATTTTTGCAGTTTAGTCTTTCTTTCTTCTCTCTTTTTCTCTCCCCCGACGAATCAAAGTCAGTCCCAAAATGTGTTTAGGAAAAAGGCAAATAAAAAACACTGTGAACATGATTCGCTACATCCCTGAAGATGTTTTGTGGAACATGTTCATCTGCTTACCCGCAAAACAGGTTGCGCAAATGAGGTGTGTCTCTAAACCTTGGAATGCTCTCTTGTCTCACCCTTCTTTCATTAAATCACACCTTCATCATCATTTAGCCCATGATGATGACATTCTGTTGGTGTTCATTGATGGTAGGTTTAGTACTCGTTATCCAGTCACAGCACACCGGTCTGGATCTTCAATTCTCCCACTCCCTAATTTAATCAAACAACCTAAACTAGATGCTTCATCATCACATTGTTGGTTTATTGGTTCCGTTAACGGTTTAATATGTTTTTCTAGTTCTGACACTGTTGTTCACATTTGGAACCCTTCTCTGTCAGCCTTAGCAACTCTACCTGATATCGTCTACAACCTAGATGACAATGATCATATGTGGTTCCGGTTCGGTTATGATATCATAAATGATGATTACAAAGTTGTCAAGCTTATGTTTCGTCTTGACCATCTTGATGACATTGAAGGTTCTATAAAAATGGAGGTGTACAGTTTAAAAAGAGGAGGTTGTTGGCAATCGGTTAACGGGTTTCCCTCCCACGTTACATTCATTTGGAATAGATTTGAAGTTTGTATAGATGGACATATTTATTGGTATTGTGATTCTAATGTCGCATGGTCAACGATTGTTGATTTTGATTTGGGTGCTGAAACTTTTAGTGAAATATCACTTCCAGAAAGATGTCAGATTTTGGGAGTTTTGTTCAAAAAGCTTTGTGTGATATCATGGTATCTTGATAGTGGTTGTGAGGTGTGGCTACTCGTGGATCATAAGTGGGTCAAACACACTATAATTTCACAATTTCGAATTCATGGTAGTATAGATCCAATTGGTTTTACATCAAAAAATGCGTTCGTGTTTACAACAGGTGATAAGCTTGCTTTGTACGATCCAGTTGCCGCCAAAGTTAACTTGTTTCCATTGAATACAACAGATCCATTTACCAAAGTTGTCGAGTATGTTGAAAGTCTCGTTTGGCCACCAAGTTTACGTGCCAACATGGTAAACTTAAATTATCCAATTGGAAGGTAAATTCTTTGGAATAGCTAGCTTCCCAATTCTCTTTATTTATTGATATTGATCTTTAGTCCTGTTCGTTATGTTAATAATGTTTAATATCAAATTTTCAGTGTGTTATTTTGAGACTGTCCTTTGAATAATTTTTAGTAATCTTCTGTGTATTTTTTAGGCGTTCTTGATGGTCACCGAGATTATGAAAATACGAGAGGATTGACTTTTTTAAAGGAAGATTAGAGTCTTTGATTGAGATGGGATCAGAATTACCGGTCACTTGCAGGTCTTATAATTTTAGTATTATATCTGAGGTTCTTGATATATCATTATGTCTTATTTAGTAATATTACTTGTTAAAAAGAAAACCTCACGATTCTTGTTGAGTTACTTATATGTTTGATCTAACTTATCACATGGTTTTATATATGATTAGATCATGGTTTCACTGATTATTCAGTCTCACTATTGTCTTTATAGGCATTTATATATATGATTGTTTTTAATAATGCCTTTGCCGTTCATTCCAAATAATTGCTAATCAGATTTCCAACTATGTAAATTGGTTTTCTTTTCAATTTCCTTTGATAACACTGTAAACTTTCACGATTATGTATTAGCAATACAGGGATTGAACCTTCTAATTTGTTCATGGAACTTTTCATAATCTTAATTCTCGTCATTTTTGTTATAGAATCTTGTTCCCAAACGATTATCTATTGAGAACAAAGGTACATGAAAATATGTCAACATGTTGGGTTAAAAAAAATTCTATAACAAGTTGACTGATACATGCCAAACGCGCTAAAACGTGTTGACATTGTTCGAAAATGACCATTTTCAGCCAATGTATAAACTTGGTGTAGATGTATGCGCTTGGTCCGTTTTGAAAATGACCAGACAATATCATTTGTAACTCCTGATGGAGAGCCTTTGACCTCATGACATATCGACTTAGTACTCAGGTTGATCTTAGAATTCTATTTGCCTTTATCTTAATTTGTATAGATATGAACGGTTTCGGACGAGGCACAACCACTCATATGTTATGTTAAAAGCTCGGAGCCAATTCAAGGAGCGTTGGCATATAGTATTTCTATTTTGATATATGCACACTCTATATTAGATCAATATTGGTCGTGTGTAGTGACAGTTTCGCGCCATGCCGCCATTTATATATGAATGGGGTGATTTCCGTTATGTTTTATCCCTAACGGGTCACAAATTTTTTTTTAGATAAACGCGTGAAATAGAAAAAAATAATACTAAAAACGAGTGAAATAGTAAAAATACTAAAAACGAGTATGCACCCTGATTCCGCAATCCCAGATACTTGAATATATTGGATTTGTCTTATGAAAATAATACTATGATTTTGCAGTACTACAACAAATCCAGAAATTGAATTGCCTGTTCTGGCTGAATATGAACTAAGGCTTGCACGACTACTACATAGTTCTGCCCGAGTGTTGAGTACTTGAGTAGTTCTGGACATTTGGCTTGATTGCGTTTATTGGTGTATTGTGATGATCTGTGTAAGCAATCAATGATAAAAACAACTTTACCGAAACTTTTGCTGTTATGAACTCACTGAAGAATGAAATAATTGGGGTATGCTATAGAATGATGTTAGTAAACTTACTACAGTAGTTTATGTGAAAATGATTTATATATGTTCGTTGAATGTCTTGTCGTTAATGCTGTCTCTGCTTGGAATTATTGCCAGTGATGTTGTTATCCGAACGTGTCCTTTTGCTATGTGAACACTGTGATTACAGGTTTGTCTTCTACATGATTTCCAGTCTTTTTGTTCTTACTTTCTTAGTGTATGTAAGTATGTTTTATGTCGTCATCTTACGTGTTAGCTATCATCTTTTGCCCACTGCAATCCACCAGAAGTTCTACATTAGCAATTCTTAAGGTTCTTTTTTTTTGCTGAATGTCTTGCTAGTGGTGTCTCTACTTTAAACCATCTTGACGTGTCTGTTTGATAATTGTACGCTAACATTTACAGGTTTGTCTTCTGCAAAGTTTCCAGTGATTTTGCTCTTAGTATGCTGGCATATTTACTTGTTAGATTTTGTATTTTGCACACTGCGTTAACTGGTAATTGATTAGACAATGCATATGTTCCCAACCGACCTATCTTCAGCTAGTTGGTTTAAAGTTACTGTTAGAATTACTCGGATATGTTTGGAGGCTTGGCTATGTTTGGTTACTTTCTTTCCTAGTGTCCTGATTTAATACTTTCACACATGATGGTTACGCAATAGCTTTGGGTTATCATTTCAACAATGCCTCTCAGAAGAATCCGTTATCCGTGGGATTATTTTTTAACGGAATCACAAAAATTTGCATAGTAAACGACTGACATTCTTAATACAGTCAAATTGAAGTGATATCTGATATGGATATGAGAAAAAAGTAAATACATCAATCAGATTTTGTGGATGAAACTTGAAACCAATAAATTGACAACGGAGAAACCTATTCTTTTTATCATATACAACTCTCTAAAACTAAAGTCGAGCCCAGGTCTCCACGGCCACAACGCGGGATTCTCACCACTAAACTACAGCCACATTGTTATTAATCAACTATCACTTGATAAAATTTAGTCGAATTTCACTTCTTTCCAGTTAAAAATTATACCCTAATTTACTGTGAAACATGTACACAGGTTATAGATCTTATTCTTTTGACTTTGGGCATCCTCCTTGCACACCAAACATATGCGCTGAAGCGTGTCTTGATCACAAGCCCCCTGATCCAGGACATACAGGATCTGCTAAATGTTTTAACACCCTTTGTATATGTTGTATGACTAACTTATGCTAGTTTCTTTAAGTCTCGATAGCTCTTAATACTATTCTTACATTTTCTTAAAGATCAAGTGATCGTATAGTATTTCTTGTACAAAAGACATAAATATAAAACCACGCCTCCTGTTAGTATGCCACAGCCAACATGTCTTTTATTCGGGAGACTACGCAATCGCATACATGATACATCCTTGGGTTTGTAAGTCCTCATTTTTTAGTATATGTTTGACGCCTAAATCCAAACGTGGTTTTTTTTATAAGATTAACTTTGCAATTCAAAAAAGACCAACGGCGCGTCTTGTTGCTCGCTACCTTAGCTTCTTCCATGACTACGTCAATAATAAGTCCTTTATATAAAAGAACTAGCTAAAAGAATCGTGAAATTCACGAGTATTTTAAAAGATACGTCAAAGAAGTTAGTAAATTACAATGCGTATTATGAAGCTGTTAGATAAAAAATCCACATATGAATAAAGAACGTAAAGTATACTATTAATTGCGATCATACAAAAGTCACAAGAAACACAAAAACACCAATCCTCTAGTTTGTATATTATTCGAGCAATACACATGACTATAGCACATGTGACAAAGAAGGGTCGGCTCGTAAGTTATACATTTTGTGATAATAATTAGTTTGTATATTATTCGAGCAATACACATGACTATAGCTTATGTCGAATACCAGAAAATACCGGCTGAATTTGTGAGAAAGCATGAGCTCGACAGTTTTTGATGTAGCGAAAAACCAAAATAACTAATTGAATCGGTTGATTCCAAAGAATGCCAGAAACAATCCTTCCAACTATCGTGATTCAAAAGAATACCGATAATCAGGCAAACTCCAACAATCGTTGATTCAACGAATACCCGATTATTAAGAGAAAATTGAACAATAAATCCTAATCTAGACTCAAGTCAATTAACAAAGACTAAAAGTCTGTTATTTTTTTTATTCATAACTCAAAACTAAATACAATAAAGCCAAAGCCCTAATTTTATAGGATAAATTAAGCTTGGAGAATAATTAAACAAATTATTCTAGAAAACTAAAATAAGAAAAGTAAATAAAATGTACACATAAAAATAATCTCCAACAGACATAAAAGTAATGCTCATGTATTATTTAAAGAAACTAAATAAAAGGCATAGATAATAATATTCCTGCATCATTCTCCCCTTCTTTGAAAAGGCTCGACCTCGAGTCTTGATTGTCTTCAAACCCAATGTATTGACCATGATAGTTTGGATCATTGTAGAACAAAGATTATTAGCCACAACTACAGTGTCTTCAATGTTGTCTTTTTCCCCACCAAATTCTTTTTTCCCCGTAAATCCTTCTTTTTCCTCAATGACATCTTCATAAACTAGCATCGGTTCTTCTTCATATTCATCAAATATGGGAGGTCCATCATAATCATCACTAACCATACCATAATCTTCAATTCATCAGAAGATGAACCATCAACCTCAAAAAACGGATATTCTAACATCTTAATCAGGAACTTTGGCTCTGATACCAACTGATGTAGCAAAAAAAAAAACTAATTGAATCTGCTGATTCCAAAGAATACCAGAAACAATCCTTCTAACTATCGTTGATTCAAAAGAATACCGATAATCAGGCAAACTCCAACAATCGTTGATTCAACGAATACCCGATTATTAAGAGAAAATTGAACAATAAACTCTAACCTGGATTCAAGTCAATTAACAAAGACTAAAAGTCTGTTATTTTTTTATTCATAACTCAAAACTGAATACAATAAACCCAAAGCCCTAATTTTATAGGATAAATTAAACTTGGAGAATAATTTAACAAATTATTCTAGAAAACTAAAATAAGAAAAGTAAATAAAATGTAGACATAAAAATAATCTCCAGCAGATATAAAAATAATGCTCATGCATTATTTAAAGAAACTAAATAAAAGACATAGATAATAATACTCCTGCATCAACTGATGTAGCGAAAAAAAAACAAAGATAATAATTGAATCTGTTGATTCCAAAGAATGTCAGACACAATCATTCCAACTATCGTTGATTCAAAAAGAATACCGATAATCAAACAAATTCCAACAATCGTTGATTCACACGAATACCAATTATTAGGATGAAATCAAACAATAAACCCTAACCTGGATTTAAGTTGATTAACAAAAGACTAAAAGTCTGTATTTTTTTATTCATAACTCAAGACTGAATACAATAAACCCAAAGCCCTAATTTTATAGGATAAATTAAACTTGGAGAATAATTTAACAAATTATTCTAAAAAACTAAAATAAGAAAAGTAAATAAAATATAGACATAAAAATAATCTCCAGCAGACATAAAAATAATGCTCATGCATTATTTAAAGAAACTAAATAAAAGATATAGATAATAATACTCCTGCATCAGTTATGATCATGCCATTCTGCACCATATAGGTGTGGAGTATAAGGTTGTGCTTCACCTTGTAAGACACCGGAAGAAACCACACCTGAAGATTCATGTGGTCATGTAGGCTAAATGGAACATTCTTTCCTGGGAGTTTGGGTTTGCGCGAAACAAAATGGTTAGGTTCAAGTATGTAGCTGATGTTGAAGACGAGGATGAAGTGACACACGTTGACTCTCTGGTCATGATGCCCATGTTTGATATTTGTTGAAGTTGTTGAATACATAATTGTTGCAAATATCATTGTGTCTTTGAAGTTTGAATTTAGTTTTGTCTTTTTACGGATATGTTTAAGATTGTTTGAACTTAGTTTGGTCTTGTTATGAATTTGTTTCTGAACTTGTCATGGAAATATTTAGGTTTTTGCCTAAAATTCTAGTTTAAGTTTCACGTTATATAAGATGGTAACATAGATACATTCTTTAAATTTTAGTTACCACTATTTGCAATCGGTGTCATTTGTGGTATAATGAGTGTTTGGATTTGGTTACTAAAACTACCAATGCCTTTGATTGGTGTATTTTGCATTCACCTCATAGCATATTGTATATTTATTTGTCGTTATATATGTACTTTGAGTGTGTTTTGTGATTATGTAGGTTACGAGCGAAATGGAATAAAATGGCCGCTTAATTAATTTTTTTGGAGAAAAGACATTGTGAGCGCCGATAAATGAAGAAAAAATATTGAAGAAAAAGATTTGAGCGCGTCACAATATTTTCGGTCATCTTTTATTTGTCCGGACTTCGTTCGAGCAATTATTGATGTTGGGTTATTTTTTTTATTGGGCCAAAGTTATTATATGCCAAAAGAATAAAAGAAAAAAAATTAAAAAAAATTAAAAAAAATTAAAATAATTTTTGGGCCCAATACCCAATAACCCACCGGTGGATATTATAAAAAGAAAAAAAGAAGTCAACATTGAAGAGGATATACAGGTGGGTCGACTATTAGACAAAGAAAAAAAAGAAGATAGTTGTTTTTGTGGGGAGATTCGTTGAAGGTGGGGTACAACACAATCAATTGTATCACAAAAAATAAACAAAGGGAAGGTGGAGCTGCGCATAGAGGTACACAAACAACAGTTGACTATTATTATTATTAAAAAAATCGATTGGAGGAGTTGGCAAGTGGTACATCCGAATTTCAAGAATCAAAAAAGGAGGACAAGAGGATATACAGTGGGGGTGCACACATCGGAATAAAAAAAAACAAAAAAGATTTTCCATTGTTTTATTTTGATGGTGGTTGATATTAAGTGGGTCGAGTGCACCGCGATGTCCGGCTAATTTTGTTGTAATTCCTTCCGGTAACTTTATTTATGGTTTGATCATTACTCTTGGATTATCATATTTTTATTACATTGATTTATGATTTACTTATAAATAATTTTTTATCGATTTAATATTATGTTTAATTATTTGTGTGAGACAATTTATTGTTAGTTAATGATTCATACTTATTTATTTACTAAAAAAAAGATGGTCGTATAATAAACATAAGTTGTACCTAAATAAATTATTAAAACATAATTATTGGTTGGATTAATATAAGATTTATTATCGCGAGTCATTGGTAAACATAATAAATGCCGACATTAATTCATTCATATTAAGTCAAAATAATCTTTGTAATCGGTTCTAAAAAGTTTCGATAATCCATAAGTGTGATCAACCATAAATATTAGGAGCTGGAAGGGATTGCATTTTTCTTTTAATTGTTTACATCCTTATTTTATTTTTCTAGCTTTATTATTAGCTTAATAATTATTTTAATTTTTAATCCGCATTTTTATTATCAAAAGTATTTTATTTGTTAGATTTCAAAACCAAAACCTTTATTGATCAGTGATCACCCCAAAAACTTAAACTAAAACCACATATTCCTCGTGGATCGATACCCGCTTACCCTATCTAGTATAAGGTAATTAGGTTATTTTTGACCGGCACTTACTGTCATAATTATTGGTGGTAGTCATATGCTGGGCTTGCCTATCTGATTCGTCACCCGCGCAAGGTGATACTTTAGTTGTTAGCATGGGTCAGGCGCCAATATTTATGATGGATAGCATTGCACTTAGCTGAGACAATTTTATGTGAAATAACTCAATCCTTGTATTGTTGTAACGAAATTAGGAAGATTAGTTTAATTTAATGCATTGATTAATTAGACTATGTGGTAGATAACCCCATCATGTGACGTACCAGTAGGCACGAAGTATAAATGTTCCCATTTAATTAAACAGAAAAATTAACCGGTTCCCATGTGTCGATGTGTCTTAGTATGCACCTATATGATAGACATTCAATTTTCCTGAATAACTGGTCTTTATATCAACCTTGAAAGGAGTGTATAAAGCGTTCGGGGTGACTTGTATAAGAAACGGTCTCAAATGGCTAAAAAAAGAGCTTATTTGTGATGCGAAAAAAAATAAAAAAAAAATAAAAAAAAAGTGAAAAACAAAGGAAAAAAAATGAAAAAAAATTTGTGAAAAAAAAAGAAAAGAAAGAAGGTGAAAGTAAGTAAGCTAAAGTATGATGGCTTAAGGTGCACTCTTATGGTATAAAAACTCCAATGTTATAAAAGGTGTACAATATTCTCACCTCTTGTTTTAGATTAATGGTTAGATTGATTATAGGTATGCATTAGGTACGTTGGACACATGGTTAATTATATGAAACATAAAGTAAATGGAATCAATGGGAATGGTTATGCTAAGTGTTTAAGAAGGACAAAAATATTGGTAATCATTTTGGATTATTTGTCATGTAGGATGGTTATTAGCAAGGTTGTCAAGATCCCGATCTTGATCTTAAGATCTTACAATTTTACGATACTACAAAACAAAAACGATCCGGATCCTACGTAGGATCTTTGCATGCTTAAGATCTTATAGGATCCCGATCTTGATCATGGGATCTTAAGATCTTCTACGATCCGATCTTACTTTTTCTCGAGCGACAAAATAAAAAGCTACAAATTTATGAGTTTTATTTTGTATAATCTAAAAAACAACATGTAAATCTTCTTATACATTTAATAATCATAATTTAGAACCACATTTTTATGAAATATTCATATAATCTTGTGTTTACGATGTATATTAACTTGTAAATTTGTAAAATATTGCAAAGACTACTAATAAAATTACATTATAGTAGGATCTTACGATCCCGATCCTACTTTACGATCTCGATCTTGCAAATACGAAAATGATCCTAAGTAAGATCCCGATCTTGAAAACCTTGGTTATTAGTGTATTAGGTTGAATGTGATCTTTTTATGAAATTTCAATAGTATGATTAAAAATTATGAAATTAACATGCTTGTATATTTTTATTTTATTTTTACTTGGGACAAGTAAAGGTTAAGTGCGAGGGGATCTGATTGGTGTATTTTGCATTCACCTCATATCATGTTAATTAAGCACAATTGTATATTTATTTGTCGTTATATATGTACTTTGAGTGTGTTTTGTGATTATGTAGGTTACAAGCGAAATGGAATAAAATGGCCGCTTAATTAATTTTTTTGGAGAAAAGACATTGTGAGCGCCGATAAATGAAGAAAAAATATTGAAGAAAAAGATTTGAGCACGTCGCAATATTTTCGGTCATCTTTTATTTGTCCGGGCTTCGTTCGAGCAATTATTGATGTTGGGTTATTTTTTTATTAGGCCAAAGTTATTATATGCCAAAAGAATAAAAGAAAAAAAATAAAAAATAAAAAATAAAAATAAAAATAATTTTTGGGCCCAATACCCAATAACCCATCGGTGGATATTATAAAAAGAAAAAAAGAGTTCAACATTGAAGAGGATATACAAGGTGGGTCGACTATTAGACAAAGAAAAAAAAGAAGATAGCTGTTTTTGTGGGGAGATTCGTTGAAGGTGGGGTACAACACAATCAATTGTATCACAAAAAATAAACAAAGTGAAGTGGGGTTGCGCATAGAGGTACACAAACAACAGTCGACTATTATTATTATTAAAAAAAATCGATTGGAGGAGTTGGCAAGTGGTACATCCGAATTTCAAGAATAAAAAAAAGGAGGACTAGAGGATATTCAGTGGGGGTGCACACATCGGAATAAAAAAAACAAAAAAGATTTTCCATTATTTTATTTTGATGGTGGTTGATATTAAGTGGGTCGAGTGCACCGCGATGTCCGACTAATTTTGTTGTAATTCCTTTCGGTAACTTTATTTATGGTTTGATCATTACTCTTGGATTATCATATTTTTATTACATTGATTTATGATTTACTTATAAATTATTTTTTATCGATTTAATATTATGTTTAATTATTTGTGTGAGACACTTTATTGTTAGTTAACGATTCATACTTATTTTATTTAGTAAAAAAAAGATGGTCTTATAATCAACATAAGTTGTACCTAAATAAATTATTAAAACATAATTATTGGTTGGATTAATATAAGATTTATTATCGCGAGTCATTGATAAACATAATAAATGTCGACATTAATTCATTCATATTAAGTCAAAATAATCTTTGTAATCGGTTCTAAAAAGTTTCGATAATCCATAAGTGTGATCAACCATAAATATTAGGAGCTGGAAGGGATTGCATTTTTCTAGCTTTATTATTAGCTTAATAATTATTTTAATTTTTAATCCGCATTTTTATTATCAAAAGTATTTTATTTGTTAGATTTCAAAACCAAAACCTTTATTGATCAGTGATCACCCCAAAACTTAAACTAAAACCACATATTCCTCGTGGATCGATACCCGCTTACCCTATCTAGTATAAGGTAATTAGGTTATTTTTGACCGGCACTTCGACGTCGATCAGCCTTTTAGAATAAAAGAGGAGTAAGTAATAAAATTACACACTTTGTATGTGATTAATTGTATGGTCATTTTGTGCTCATGGGTTTAATGGTTCAGATTCACTTTGACTTGTACTGATTTCCTGATTTGCAGCATTGTATTGTGACAAATACCTTTGAATTGTTTTCTATCTGTCTTGTACTATCACTTCTTGTATTCCGTGTTCCCGCAGGTAGTACAATAACCGATATAAGTAGTAAGTAGCTGCTGTTAGAATCAATGGGATGGTTGAAAGAATTCACTTGTAGCAAATAAGAGAAAGGATGTATATGTTTTTGCAGCAAAATTTTAGTCCGCGGGCTGATTTATTTTTTGGATTAAGAGAAAGGGCGTTGTACATGGTCACTTTTATCATGGATTAGGCCGATTTTTTCATACTAATTAGGACATATCTTTTTTAAACGTTTCTTTAAATACACTTTGAATTCAAACATTAGTTGTAAACATAAGAAACCACATTGATGTTAATCATGTATTAGGCGAAACTTAAGTGTAACATGATAATGCGAAAATTATAACATAAGAAATAAGAAAAAAATGTTTTGATCCTCTATTAATATTCACCCAGATAGTTTTCAACAATGTGCTGATAATATAATCCAACGGAATAATAAATTTTTTTGTTGAAATGGTATACCCAAATCAACTTATCAAAACAAAAACATAAGACATAAATAACGAAAACAAAATAGTCCAGAGGATCACAATTATTCAAGTATTCAAGCATACAGATCTTTAGAGTCGAGTCAATCAGTTTTGTCCAGTTGCTCAATAAGTTGTTTCTTTGTACTCGATCCCTCATCTCCCCGTACAGCTTCTGCATTATGTTTGTTAGGTGAAATGTTGTCATGAGGAGTACTCTTAATGCTTTTTGAAAGGATGGAGGGGGTCCCATTATCTATCATCCGTAACAGATGCAAGATCCTGAAAAAAGATAGATCTTATTACAGCGAAGTCTAAATTAATCAAAGTGAATACGAACGTGACAATTTTTAAAGTAACTACCAGTTGGGAGACATTTGTATCCTTCTCTACTGCATCACTTACTTGACCCTGAAGCTAGTAAATCATGTAATTTGATTAAGTCAAAGTGAATACGAACATGGCAATTATTAAGCAGTTAGTTCTTTATTTCAAAAGTAAATAATGAAAAATTAATTTTAATCAAATGCAAAATCACACAACGACTCTTGATTGAAGGCTTTGATGTGATTTTTATAAAATTTCAAACCATCTAAATATTTCCTAATTTCTAGACTAAAACATGTCCTCGTTCAAGTTTGTGACCATATGATCACATTGGGATGTAAAATGTAATCACTATTATTGAAAATCATAAACAAAATTAAAAAAATTCTATATTTAAACTTTTGATTATAAACAGTACATTTGAGGGTGTTTCCATTGGAATGAGTTCTTTCATGATAGGATCATTAGACATTTTCATAACGGTCCATGATGACAATAACTTCTTTTACTACCACTCATCCAATAACTTCTTTTACTACCACTCATCCATAGACTTACTTTTAAGGTCCATCAACTTGAGAGGCTTCTTTTTCCCTGGTTTACCAACTCCATCGTAGTAGTCTAATTCAGGAGACTTAATTACTTGGCCAATGACATCTAGGTAGAATTTTTTTTGTAAAATATGTATAAAGAATACAGTATTAACTTAATTGTAATAATGAAGGTTCATAATTTACCAAATTGGACATGGCTTTGGTTTCACATTGCATAATCTCTTTGAATGTCTTAAAGTCAAAGCCATGAACTGACCCCTTAAAATCAAGACACTTGCTGACCTGGGTCCTTCTAACAAAATTTAGTTTTAGATGGTTGGTAAAAACTTGATATGCAGGTTGGATCTGTCCAAAACTGTACATCCTCAACAAAACGGCATTACCTTCTCATTCACTTGTTGTTTAAAGATACGTAGCAAGACATTCTAAGCGAAGCCTGCAATTTGGATCTGTTGGATTTAAAATTTGTGATGTAGATTGATGTTCTAACTTGAATAAAAATATAACAAATAATAATTATATTAATATAATTATGTCATCATCTTTTTCTACAATAACACTTTCCTATTTATACAAATCTAATGTGTTTGTTCTTGTGAACCTTGTGTCATCATCTTGGTAAAGTAACTGCCAAATAACCGTTTTTTGTACCTGCCTTTATTACTAGGGATTTAGGATGAGCCCATTGGGATTTGTTTCGGCCCAATATTCTCCTCTCTAATCACAAATGCCATCTCGTAGATCTCTTAGTCCAATAAGTTTCCTCATCGTTAGAAATCTGATTTTTGGTAATGCCTTTGTGAGTATGTCAGCCTTTTGATATTCACCACTTACAAATTCTACTTGTATGTCGTGTCTTTCAACTCATTCTCTAATGAAGTGGTACTTCGTGTCAATGTGCTTGCTTCTTCCATGAAAAATTGGGTTCTTCATAAGTTGTATGGCTGATTTGTTGTCAACCATTATAGTAATCTTTTCTTCTCTTATATGTGTGAGTCTGCTGAGTAGTCTCCTTTAACCATAATGCTTGTGTTGTTGCTTTCTGATTCGCATGATGATAATGCTACAATGGTTCGTTTTTGTGTACTCCAGCTAATTGGTGATTCACGAAAGTAAAATATAATTCTAGTAGTTCCTTTGCCTTCTTGAGTGATGACTCTGTAGCTACTATCTATGAATCCTTGTATTTTGTCTTCTCCATTATGCTTATAGGTGATTCCATAATCTTTTGTTCCTTTTACATAACGTAGTACTTGCCTTATGGCCTTCATATGTTTTTCTCTTGGTTCTTGCATATAACGACTAAGTAATCCTACAGAATAACTTAAGTCGGGTCTTGTGTGAAGTAGATACCTTAAGCATCCAATTAGGCTTCGATATTTAGCTAAATTGACCATTGTTCCTTTGGTGTTCTTTGTTAATCTTGTTCTTGGGTCCATTAATATTTATTGGGCTGAACCAACCCAATGGACTAATCCCAAATACTCTGGAAATTATGGCAGTTACAAAGTGACGGTTATATGGAAGTTATACTACCAATCGACACAATGGTTCACTTAACCATTGCACTGCTTCATTTGTACTGTTTTGATTAGTATAAATACGTAAGTAATAGTATAGAAAGTTTCAGATGACAGATTCTTAGATTTTTGAAACAAAAGATGAATACAAAGCAATATTCTGGTATATTTTGATCCAAGGCTTTTTTTGATCCTAAGACCAAGGAACAGATTTTATTCCAACATTTTGTATCAGAGCTTTTGGTAATCAAAACCAAATCATCATATATTGATTTTTCTGTTCGAATCCAAAACCAAACCACACAAAAAAATTCGCCACTGTTTGTAGAAACAGATTAAACACAAATCATTTTTTTTTATCTTTTGTGGTTTAATCGAATTTAGGAGAATCCAACTTGTCACTAACAAGGGTTTCTTCCCAATTTTATTGCAAATCAAAACCCACGAATTTTTTTTCTCAATAACCCAGAAATTAAATCAAGGTTAAGGCGCGATTTAATCATAAGCATCAGATTTAAAACAACAGAAAACTTACCAGACTTTCGGATAACAAAGTCATCTCGAAGTAGGAAGGGACAACAGAATCAAATCAACAAAAGGAACAATGCACCTTTTTAAGATCCGAATCCCAGTTTGAATCATCACGATTCAACATATCCGAAAACCCTAATTTTTGAGGAGGAATTAGATCTCGATTTTCCCTAATTTCGCAAGAACAAGATCAAGGATATTGAGTGGTTCAATAAAGAACACACTCACGAGAATCAAGAGAATAAATAACCAAGAAGAAAAAAAGAGAAGTATTATCCTTTTGGTGTCTAAGAAGAGAGAGAGAGAGAGAGAGAGAGAGAGAGAGAGAGAGAGAGAGAGAGAGAGAGAGAGAGAGAGAGAGAGAGAGAGAGAGAGAGAGAGAGAGAGAGAGAGAGAGAGAGAGAGAGAGAGAGAGAGAGACTTCCAAGGAACAAAGAAAAAAAAGAAGTGTGTTAATTATTAACAGAAGGACATGTTCAGGTTTAATAACCCATACATTTAGACCGAACTTTTGCTACACCAAAGGTGGACTACAGGCCAAACCCAATAGGTTTTAAAATAAAACCATTTAAACCTCCATCTTTATATATATATATATATATATATATATATATATATATATATATATATATATATATATATATATATATATATATATATATATATATATATATATATATATATATATATATAGTTTTTTTATAAAAGTAAAACTTATAGATTTTTTTTGTTGTTATTATTACTTTTACAAAAAACATCATACTTACTTCGACATATAAGTAAGAAGTTTTTTTTAATTCTTAATAACACGATTAGATATAATAACCTAGTGATTACATTGCTTATTATATTATAAATAATATAAAAAGTAATTAACCTTATCTTTATTCATTTTGAAAATTTTAAAAAATCTCCAAGGATGGTTCTATTTTAAATTAATCATATTAAAGTTAAAATAGCCTACTAGGCATTAATATTAGAGTATTCATTAGAAAAAAGATTTCCTTTTCTAGACACTATATAAGTGTATATATTTTAATTTGGAGATTTTGGTCAATATCTTATAAAGATATGACGAAAGATGATGGAAATGGTTCAAAAAAGGAGGTCAGTACTATAAGTACACCTCAATTCAAGGTCCTATGCTAAAATCCACGAATTACTCATTATCGGCAATTCGAATGCAAATCATTCTCGAATAGAATGGTTTATGGGAAATGGTAGATCCCACAGAGACTACCCAAATCAAAAATAAGAAGGATAAGACTACAATAGCTTTTCTTTATCAATCCTTACCCGAAGAACAACTGCTTCAAATAACGAAGCATAAACCTCGAAAGCAATTTGGAATGCTTTAAAGACTATGGGAGAAGAAAGAGTCCAACAAGCGAGGTTACAAACGCTCAAATCCAGTTTTGAGATTTTACAAATGAAGGAACACGACACAGTTGATACCTTTACAGAAAAATAAACAACACTGGCAAACTAAGCTGCTAGTTTAGGGCACACATTTGAGGATTCGACATTAGTTCGAAAACTCTAAATGAGGTACCTGATAAATTCCTTCAAATCGTTGCATCCATCGAACAATACTCGGATTTAGACAAAATGACTTAGAAGAAGCAATAGGTCGACTCAAGACCTACGAAGAAAAATTAAGTGAAAAGAAGAAAAACACGAAAACAATCGATATAGACTGATGTTTTCTCAACATGAAGATCATGAAAAACAATTAAGAAGACGTGGTCGTGGAAGATTTAACCAGATTCGAGGCCGAGAACAAGGCAAGAACAATTAAAAAGGGAAGAATGAGAGTCTTTTGAAGAACATACAAGAGACAAATCTTAAGTTACATGTTTTGGATGTCACAAACTTGGATACTATGCCTATGAATGTCCAAACAAACAAAAGAATCAAGTCAAAGAACACACAAATTTTATTGAAGAAGTCTTAGAGCCAACCTTGCTTATGGAGGCTCTAACTAAAAAGAAATGATACAACCAGAAATTGCAGGGAGTGTTGAAATCGCAAGGAGTGCTAAAATAGTAGGGAGTGCTGAAATCGCAGGGAGTGCTAAAATCACAGGGAGTGTTGAAATCGCAGGGCGTGGGAGCGTAAAAATCGCACGGAGTGCAGAAAGCGTAGGGAGTGCAAAATACAATAGGGAGTGCAGAAAATTACCAAATTCGATCAACGTTACAACGAGTGTTAAAGGATGCAAGAACGAAGACTAAATGAAGTTATGTGAGACGACTACAAAAGACTTAAAATCTGTCACAACATTTGTGATTAGAGGGGAGAATATTGGGCCGAACCAGCCCAACGGGCTCATCCCAATTACTCTAGATATTATGGCAGTAGCGGTTATATGGCAGTTATACTAACAATCGGTACAATGGTTCACATAACCATTGCACTTCTACATTTGTCCGTTTTGATTGGTATAAATATGTAAATAACTGTATAGAATGTTTTAGATGACAGATTCTTAGATTTGTAAAACAAAAGATTAATACAAAGCAATATTTTGGTATATTTTGATCCAAGTTTTTTTTTCGATCGTAAGACCAAGAAACAGATTATATTTCAACAATATTAATGTTTCATGGCAGTCAATCATTCTAGCTTCCTTTAAGATCTTGCTTACGTAGGCAGATTGCATAATAGATATGTCACCCATAGATATTGTGCGACTTCTATGACTAGATAGTAGGCTAGCAATCCTAGATCACTCATTTCGAATTTTTCTTTCATTTGAGCTTTGAATTGTCTATTTCTTTCTTAGGTGTACCAGTGATGATTAAATCATCTACATAGACTCCTATTAGTAGAATTGAGTCTCTTGTGGTCTTTGTGTAGATGGCTTGTTCTAATGCACATTTCTTGAAATCTAAGGATTTCAAGGTGTTTCCTAACTTTATGTTCCATGCACGTGGTGCTTGTATTAATTCATATAGTGCCTTCCTAAGTTTGTAGTATTTTACATTATTTTCTCTCTTCATAAATCCTTCAGGTTGTGTAACATACACTTCTTCTTTCAAATCTCCATGCAAAAATGCAGATTTTACGTCGAGGTGATGTACTTCCTATTTTTTGTAAGCGGCTATGGCGAGTAATAATCTAATGGTTTCCATTCTTGCTGCAGGAGCAAAAACTTCCTCAAAATCTATGCCATGCTCTTGTATGTAGCCTTTTGCTACTAATCAAGCTTTATGCTTGATTATATATCCATTTGCGTCTTTCTTGGTTTTGAACACCTATTTCAAACCAATTGCTCTATGTCCATTAGGTTGAATTGTTAATTCCCATGTATTATTTCTATTGATGGAATCTAACTCAACCTTCATTGCTTCTATCCATTTTTGGTCGCTTGATGCTTCCTTATAGTTCTTGGGTTCATCTTCAGCTAGTAGTAATTCCTCTGTATTTTCATATACTTCATTCAATGTTTTAAAACCTCTAACATGTTTATGGTCAAGTCATGAGTGAGAGCTTGTAGTTGCTATTGATTCACTATCACTTCGATTAAATGATTGAGTAAAGTTACTGGGTGTAATTAAGTTGGAAATTTACTTGTGATGACCTTGTTGATGGTGTTTGAGGCGTGTGAGGATGTGCGAGTGAGTCATTTGTTGGTGTTGCATATCCATCATCGTCATAATTGTTAAAATTATCGTCTTCTTCGTTTGGTTGGTCTTCTTGATCGTGATGATCATTTGTGGCTTCAATATTTTCTATTTTGAAGTCAGTCCATTCGGGTTCTTCAAATATTCGTTCCAAGCCTATGTTTCATCCTCTTTGAATTTTACGTCTCTACTAACATAAATTTTTTGTGTTGTTAGGTCAAATAGTCGATAGGATTTTGCTCCATTCATTTCCTAGGTAGACCATTTTAGTGCTTCTATCATCTAACTTCGTTAAATGTTGTGATGGTACCTTTACATATGCTATGCAGCCAAAAACCTTTAGGGTTTCTAAGTTTTGCTTTCTTTGTTTTATTGCTTTGTATGAAGTGATGTCTTCTAGTCCCTTTGTAGGAACACTATTTAGGATGTATATTGTGATAACCCGAACCCGTGGTCATTATTTAATTATATTCTTACGTATATTTTTGAAATTTTTGACGAGATTAAAAGTTATGACGCTTGGTGATTTGAATTGAACGAATGTTGAAAGCTATATTTTTACGTTTTGACGAGTTGCGAGGATTATTAGTGATCGCGATATCAACGGATGCCCGGAATTTTATGTTTTATTTTAAGTCATGTCGATGTTTGATATTTTGACGTTTTTATTTTTAATTTCGTATTAAGTCGTGCCGGGACTATATAATATCATATTTTGTGTGTGTTTTAAGTTTCGAGAAGTATTTTTATGAAACCCGAGACCCGTAAATATTTTCAAAATTGACTAATAGTCATTTCCCGCTTTTTAAACAAGTATTTGTATTTTAGTCCACAAGAATCACAATTTGCTAAAACTACCCTAAACTTTCCCCACATAAAAGGAAATAATATACACAAAAATACACACTATTCCCACTAACTAGAAAATCTACTTTTCTTCTCTCCCACCCTCTTCATGCAGTCACCCCCTCTGTCACAAAAATTCATCATCAACAAAAATCTAGCTTGAATCCACAAAATCTAAACAAAGACCCATTCTAGTTTCATCTTTCTCTAAAATTTGCTATAAAATTTAGCTACATGCAAGCACTTTTGGTAAAAACCCATTTTTGATGAAAAACTATTGTTTTGATCTTGTTTATGTATTGTATGTAGGTGTTTATGATGATATATATAATTTTTACTTGTTGTATGTTGAAATTTTGGAGTTGGGTTTTATATGATTTGATCATCTAGGGTGATATAGGATGTTAGGATTGAAATTAGTAGTATTAGGATGATTATAGATGTAAAAATGAGGTTAAAATGGGTGAAAAATATGATTTTGAGTGATTTCTAAGAAGGTATTTTTAATCAGCAGCTAAAAGGTAAATTTTGGAAAACTTAAGTTTGTGTATGATATGATTTGATTAGATATTTTTGTAGAGGATTTCATAAGCTTCGATTTGGTATAAAGTAGAGCTTCTGGCTCCAAACGCGCGAAACGTTATGATAGTTTGATTATTCGTGTACCGGGAGACGAGTATTAGCACAATATATAGTTGTTGTCGATATTTGGATCGAATCTTGGGGACTATAGACAGGATTTTGACATGAATCAAGGACTGATGAAGATGTGTAAACATTAAGATGTTGAGTCTGTTTTCAAACATGAGTGTCGGTTTTGCAAATGGAGTCGTTTATAGAGGTCAAAATAACTATATGAGTCGATAACGTAAAACTGTCAGGTTATTATAGTTCGAAGATGTGTCTGGCAGGGAACCTTAAAAGTAAAATATTTTAACCAACTTTTGGGAGAACTTTCTATATATAGTAAGTGAAGTCTCTGAGTAGTATCATAAACATTTGACGTGTCTAAGTAGGGAAACAGTTTGAATGATTAGTATATATATATTGATAGATTTTTAATAAAGGAAATAAATAAAGTAAAAGTATAAAAGGTGTACATATGTAGGAATTATTTAGTTAAGAATGGTGTGAGTTTAATTTTGACTTGAGTTATTTATTTATTTTATTTTATTAAGCATGAGTTATTACTTGAATATGTTATTAAAGGTACGTGTTTTATATTGATAGATTGTGAATTTCGTGTTCGCCGGGCATCACCAATCGTTGAAAATCGTCCTACTATAGCTATTACTCAAGGTGAGTCTATAGCCTCGCTTTCTACTTGTTTTTAATGATTTTATAACCCGCGAGGGGGATACATACTATTTGAAATAAAATGAACACATGTCATGAATAATTGTTGGACCTGAATGTTGTCTTTGTTTCCTTGAATTGTATAAGTACCTAAGTTGCAAAAGTCCCTAATTTCATGAACCGTTAACTATGTTCTAGCTCTTTGTTGTGAGTTGGGAATAGCCGCTTATTCAAATGATAGTACTATTAGGCTGACGACCCTATCTGAGACCAGGGCTTTACGCTGAGTAACCTCGGGAAGGATAATTTACGAGAATGAGAATGTGGTATACTTGCAACTGATACCCTAGTAGGGCCAATGGAATTCATATAGTCATCCTGGCAATTGGCGTGGGTGACTAAGTTAAGGGGTCGGTGTCATGAGCTTAATACAATTCATTAGCTATTGCTATAAGATGAAATGCCTGATTAATAGATTGTATGTACATCAATTCAATTAAACGATTATGATTGATTTTTATGATGTGTTCAAATGAGTTTTGTTAAACCTATAGATCCACTCAGCATTATTGTTGATTTGTTTAAGCATGTATTTCAGGTAATCTGATGTGTTGATCAAGGAGCTTGCTTGGGAAGGTTGCGGTGTCGCTTTTATAGTTGTTCAGTCTGAAACCGTTTTCTTTCCCTGTCATTATGAAATATTGTCGTGACTTCAGAAAAATTATAAAAATCATTTTGAGTATTTTATAGTGATAAAAGGTTTGTACTTTTGGAATGGTACTTTGAAGGGACCGAGACGCTACTCTGATATTTATAAAATTTCTTTATTGGGATTGAAAACTTTAGACTAAAATATAGTATTATTTTATCTTATATTTTATAAGGTTTAATTTCAGATTGTACTAGATGTTTTTGATGACGAGGTTTGAGTTTAGCACCCAAATGTGTATTTCCGCTGCGCAATGTAATTTGGGGGTGTTAAAGATTGGTATCAGAGCTTTTAGTTATAGCGAATTAGGTCGATTTTTGAAAATGTCCTAAACTATAACTTTGGTGTCGAAAATATTTTATAAAAGCAACCTAACTTCTCTGCAAGGCTCCGGTAAGATTATTTATTTTTGTTATGCTTTATTATTATAGATGTATTCCTCAAAACTGTTTTGAATCCCTGAGTATTTATTAAGTAAATACCATGATAAGGTATTGGTATTAATGAAAGGACGCGGAGTGCTTTCATCATAATTTCTTTTTATGAGTATTGTATAATTATCATTTGCATTGCATTGCATCGTATATATATATTGGCATACGTAAATCATTTGCATTTGCATGACCATGCATTGCATATATATTTTTGAATAATGACCTTATGTACTCTTGAATTTTTTGTGATGGCAGAAAATGGTCGATATACCACCTAATAGCATTAGGCAGGGATATGTTGTAAGGGGACCGAGATTTCCGTGTCAGCAAGGATGTCATCATAAGAATACTGGTGGATGGTGGATAGTTGATGAGGATGATAAGGACGATAAGAATAACTTTATGGAGCCTGAGAGTGATAATAAAAGAACTGAGAGTGAAGTTGGAAAGACTGATGTTAGAGCTGAGGTAAGAAGTTATGGAACTGACTTTAAGACGTATCAGGAAGAGAGAGATAGGCAACGCAGGATAAGTAATTATTAAGCTCACCTTAGGCCATATCTTGAACCGTATTGGAAGTTTCAGGACAATGAGAAGTATGTTGATTCACACTACATGAAGTATCCGCCGTGCCAAGGTGCGTATCTGAAGTATGGATTAGAATATCCGATGTGCTATTATCGAGAAAGGAGGTGCAGTAAATTGGAACCGGATGAGGACCTAGCAGAGACTAGCCAAATTGGAGAAAATGGCGTGCCATGTCCTATGGAGGGATGAAGTGATGAATCTTTCTTGTATTTCAGTTTATGTACTTGCTGTGTTGTATTTGGATTATTTAGACTTTATGATGTAGTACTGTAATGGAACATGTTGTTGTTTAGGTTGATAAGGGTAAGTGACTGTAGTGACAGATCTTGTCACGATTTTCTTGGATTTTATGGATGCAATCTACTACTACCCTTTATTATCTTGATGTGTCTTTATTATTTTCTTTTGTGAGTTGATTGGTGAATTTAAGTAGTATCGTGTTGTTTGCACATGTAGTATTGTTAGCCTCAAAATATTGAGTCAAACAAGAATGTTCGGTCATAGGTTTATTTTGTAATATTTATTAGAACGTTGTAATAGTTAGTTAAAATAGTCGTGACATTACGGGCTTGATGGTTAGCTTAAAAGTCCTCTTTCAAGGTACTAAGCATTCATTCAAGCCCGGCCCAAAACAATATAGTCCATTAAGAAAGCCCGCATGTGGGTGGACTATATAAGCACCCTCCTAGCATGTTAGGAGGGTGGCAAGGCATTTCATTTTTTCCTTAATCTAATTTCACCAAGTTTATCACATCCTTCTCTCTACTTTCTCTCACTACTTTCTCTCTCTAGAAATCTTCATTCTTTTCATCTATTTTCCATCTTTATTCATCTAATAACATGGGATAACATTTGGTATCAATCGCCACGGGGTAGATAGTGTTTCGTTGTTGCGTTTAGTTATTGATTCGGTTGATTTTTCATCAAAATCACCTCGAATTAATTTTTTTAGTGTGTTCGGGCCCTAAATCTTGAATTAAATCACTTACATAGATTTGGTAGGGATTTGGTTAAGTTTTTGTGGTCAAAATCTTGAGTTTTTGAGGTGTTTGGATTGGTTTTGGGGTTCGTTCAAAGAACAGTCGCTCATTGGCCAAACAGAGTATTCCAAATTTTTTTTTTCGGATAAGGGTTTCTAATTCCGAAGATAAGTTGATATTTCGGAAAGGTGGTTTTCCTGAAGAGTTATTCCGAAGAAATTCAGTATTCCGAAAATCATCTTATCCGAAAATCATCTCATCATTCCGAAGATAATAGATATTCCGAAGATTGTTTCTGTAAACGTGTGCTTATTCTGAAGAAGGGTTTTTATTCCGAAGAAGTGATTTATCCGAAGAAGTTCATTTTTCCGAAAAAGCCTTGTTATCTGAAAAAGGTAAGTTATTCCGAAAATTGTTCAATATTCCGAAAATGTTCATTATTCCGAATAAAACTGGTTATTCCGAAGATTTTACTTACGCCGAAAAACGTCAGTTTTTCCGAAAAAACATCATTATTCCGAAAAAGTGCTTTTATCCAAAAAACCCAATTTATTCCGAAGATAGTGCCTTATTCCGAAAAACTCAAGTTATCCGAAAACCTCACTTATTCCGAAAATTCACCAGTTATCCGAAGATCGCCATTTTTCCGAAAATCACAGTTATTCCGAAAAACTTCAATATTCCGAAAATAGAACTTTTTTACAAAAGTGAAAATTTTTATCGTGTGATTTTTCGCCTTCGAATTTTTGGTTTCTTGTGAAGACAATTTTTAGGGGATTTTAACATTTTTCATCGACAACAACAATCATAACACATCTACTTAAGATCCGTTTTCACTTCAAAAATTTCAAGTTTTTCAACATGGATTCTACTCAAGAGTATCGTGTGATAAACAACAACATCATGGTGGCGGGTAACAAAGAGAGACCACCAATGCTTGTGACTGGTAGATATGCACAATGGCAATCACGATTCCTTCGATATCTTGACACAAACCCCAATGGTGATGTTCTCTGACGTTGCATCAAAGAAGGGCCCTATACTCTCACTACAATAACCATTTCTGCAATTCCAGCAACCGACTCGACGACCGGTTCCGATGAGCAAACAGTTGAGGAAACATATGAGAACACTTCAAAATAAAAACGTGCTTGGATTGATGCAGAGAAAGAAGCAATCTATTTGATTCTAAGTGGGATTGGGGATGATATTTACTCAACGGTTGATGCATGCTCTACTGCAAAAGAAATGTGGTTTGCCATTGAACGCTTGCAACAAGGAGAATCACTTAACAATCAAGATGTCAAAACCAATTTGTTCTGGAACTTTGGCAAGTTTACTTCATTGGATGGGGAATCAATTGATTCATATTACTCAAGGTTCTACAAGATGATGAATGACATGACAAGAAACAATTTGCAAGTCTCCACCATGCAAGTCAATGTGCAATTTCTACAAGAACTTCAACCAGAGTGGACACATTTCGTAACTTTGGTGAAACAACAGAGTAAGTTAGACGAGGTCAACTATCACACGCTCTTTGAAATTTTGAAACAATTTCAAAATGAGGCGAATGAACTTCGTGCTGAAAGGATAGCAAAGACTTCTAATCCACTTGCTTTGGTGTCTACCACTCAACAAGTTAAAGATCATCGCTCTCGTGCTCCAAAGTCATACTCCACTACATCATCCTCACCAAGGTACTCCACTACATCCTCCTCACCAAGATACTCCACTTCATCTAAGTATTCTACTCCCACACGATCACGTGACAAACAACCAAGAGCACCATCACCATCACCTGAGCCATCATATGAAGAGGACAGTGATGAAGAACTAGCTTAGAAGGATAGGGAAATGAAGCAACAAATTGCTTTCATTATGAAGACCTATAAGAAAATATTCAAACCCACCAACAACAATCTTCGAACATCATCAAATAAGGAACTAATATGTTGAGAGTCCTTGAAGGTATGACACACGTCAACGTGATGAAAGTCCTCCTAGGTATGATCGACGTAATCCAACACATGTTGAGGGTTCTGCACGGCATGATCGACAAACTGCTAAGTATGATACTCAGAGGATTGCTACTGCTGCTGGGAATAAGGAAACCGTTGGTACTCAAGTGGTTCAGAAAAGTGGGATTTAATGCTTTAATTGTCAAGGATATGGGCATATGGCAAAGGAATGTAGGAAGACGAAACGGGTTAGGGACTCTGGCTATCATAAGGAAAAGATGCTGCTATGCAAGAAGATGGAAGCTGGGGTTAAACTGTCGACTAAGGAAGGAGCAATGCTTGGTGACACTGATGATGAAGTCTTCGATCAAGAACTTGAAGCACATTACTCGTACATGGCAAATGTTGAAGAAGTTCTCAACGTCACTGAAGATGACAATGGTCCTATCTTTGACATTGAGCCAATCGATAAGGTACACACTAAAGAGGAATATAATGTGTTTGGTAATATTCATGAGCATTCTGAGCTACCCAAAGCCATTAGTGACACATGTATGATGGAAACGGTTGATAGCAATACCACACCTGATTCATCAGACATGTGCAATAATGAGTCTGAGGATGATCAACATGCAAATGAGTATGATGATGACGAGGAGCGTATTGCGCTTGCTAACTTAATTGCTTCTCTACAAAAAGATGTCAAAGAAACTAGAAAAAGTCAAAAGCAATTAAAGAAGGCAAATGCTACGCTCACTCAAAATTTTGAAGAATGCAAAGCCGCTCTAATTAAATCTAGTGAGACCATTGATAGCCATAGAGCTCAACTTCTTCGAAAGACCAATGAGGTTGAGGGGTACAAAGGGTGCTTAATTGATGTTAAAAAGGACGATTTTCAAGTGAAATATAACGTAACTCTTAAGCTTCTTGAACAAGAGAAACGTAATTATAACACCTATTTGATTACTGAACGTCACAAAACGTACCTTGCTACCACAAAAGTGAATGAGCTAACTCAAGTAAATGGTTTTCTTCAAGAGGATAAAACTAAACTTGTTAATGAAAAGAAAGCCGTGGTTGAAAAGATGGAAAAGGATTTCAAAACTAAACAAGCGAATGACATCGACAAAATGGTGGAACTTGAAACTCAACTTGATTTTTACAAGAAAATTGTTTACAAATCGAATCAATCAATTCAAACCATGAGAATGTTGGCACCTCGTTCGTTTTTCAAGGATAGACCTAGCTTTGCAAATCCTAAGTACCCTGAGCAAGCTCAAGCTGAGAATCAACACTTATATCTTGATGAGTCCCAATGGACCGATCTTGATTGTCTTGTTGTTAGGCCCGATAGTGAAGAGACAACCGATGTGGAAGAAGAGAGTACACCAAAAGTTAATAAAGAATTTGTTAAACCATATAATTATGCCTATGAAAACAGTCTTTATGGTCTTTTCAAACCACAAACACAGAAAACTCGTGAGCAAATATTTTTCGAATGTGAACAAATAAGAATTAAATGGAGACAAGCTTTTACCACTAAGAAAACTAATGTTTCAAAATTTATTGACTACTTGCCATTTAAAGCTTCTGTAAGCAAGAGTAAGCAAGCACTTAGTATTCTCAAGAGTAACATTGAAAATTTAAAAAAGGTTGTTGATGATGACTGGAAAAAACGTGAACTTTCGAAAGGAGACAAAGAAATTCCTCACGATATAACTGTGCTTGTGAAAAGTATTTTAATTCCGCTTGCGGAAAGAACGCAAAAACATATTTTGGAGTTTGAAACATTAATTAAGCAAGAAATGTTTGATGATTTGAAATATGTGGAATCTCTTGAACAAGAAGTGAATGACCATCAACCTGAAAGAGACGAGTTTTCTACAGCTTATGATCTACTCTTACATGAATGTCTCTCAAAAGATATTATGTGTGCTTATGTTACATCTTGTGCTGATATTGATGAATATTCTGATGTTGCATGCAAATATCTTGATCAAGTTAAATAATGTGAACGTCTTGAAACTGAGCTTTCGAATAAAGTTGACCCAAAAGAGTTTTCGTTACTTCGACATAGATATGATTATCTTCAAAAACATTGTCACTCACTTGAACTTGCTTTGCAAAAGAAAGTTGGCAGCCTTTCAAATGATACACCTTTGGAAGTAAAATTATCTGAGTCATGTCGATTACTAAACGAAAAAAGTCTTGATATATCGGATTTGAAAGCTCAGTTACAAGAAAAATACATAGCAATAGCAGAGTTGAAGAAACTCGTTGCTAACATGGGTGGGAAAGTTGTGGAACCTAGAGTTAAGAAAACTGTTGTTAGACAAACCAATGCCTCTAAAGTGAATAGATCCTCTATCTTGGGAAAACCACCTGCTTTCTCAAATTCCTCGTTTGCAAAACCTGTGTTTTCCCCCAAGATGGATGGAAAGGAAAGGTTACCACATACTCAACCAATAGGGAATGCTATAGCACCAAGCGTTAAGCACAATAATGTGATTAAACCAGGAATGTATAGAATGACCACTAAACCCACAAACAAAGTTAGTCACTCGCCTCAGACTTCTAGAAACACTAATATTCGTGTGTCTTCTACTACAGGAGTAGTCTCCACTGATAGTGTTAGCCGGCCTCAGCTTAAGAGCACTCAAGTGAATGATAAGGTCTGGAAACACAAGAGTCAAGGGAAGATGAAGAAAGTAGAAGAACACCCTAGGAATTTGAATGTTTTTAAGAATAAAAAGTTTGTAATCGTGTGTAATGATGATTTGAATGATTTGAATGATTTGAATGCTATGAATGTGAAATTTGTTTGTGTCAAATGTAGAAAATGTGCTAATGCCAATCATTCTATGTGTTCTATCAATAATGTCAAAGGCGTAGATACTAGAACTAAGAATCAAGTTACGATGCCTATTAGTGCTAGTAAACCCAAACGCAAAGTGAACCATTCTGGTGCAACCCACACTAAGAAAAGTAATGCATCATAATCCATCACTAAGAACCCTAGAAGCAGAATTACGAAATTATATGAGTCTGCTAGCAAGTCTTGGAAATGGTGGTTTGCTAATCAATGTCCTCCAGGATATAAATGGATGCCTAAAGTTAGGACAGAAAATGTGACAACGAGTGTTAGTATGCCTTTAAATGTTGCTAAGGAAACTAATGATTCTACAATCACAACTACCGTGGTATCGAGTTTAGCAAATTCTCCATTGTGTTCTAACTCTTCTGTAGGTGATACAAATAATTCTCTTCATACTGGACTCTGAATGCACGAAGCACATGACGGGGAATCTCAAGCTTCTAATTAACTTCGTGGAGAAGTTCCTGGGTACGGTCCGATTCGAAAATGATCAATTTGCACCGATCCTAGGATATGGAGATTTGGTTCAGGGAAATATAACGATCAAAAGGGTATACTACGTCGAAGGGATCAATCATAATCTTTTCTCGGTTGGTCAATTCTATGATGCAGATTTGGAGGTTGTTTTCAGAAAGAAGACATGTTTTGTTCGTGATTATGATGGGAATGACTTACTTACCGGTACACAGGGTACTGATATTTACATAATTTCACTACAAGACACAACTTCATCAACTCCAATTTGCTTCATGGCTAAAGCTTCAACGACTCAGGCATGGTTATGGCATCAACGTTTATCTCATCTTAATTTTGATACCATCAACTTGCTTTCCAAGAAAGATATTGTGAGAGGCCTTCCAAGCTTGAAATTCATCAAAGATCATATTTGTTCTTCTTGTGAGCTTTGTAAAGCTAAATTAATTAGCTTCAAAACAAAGACTACACTAAGCTCTAAAGGACGGTTAGATCTTCTTCATATAGATTTGTGTGGTTCTATGCGTGTTCATAGTATCAATGGGAAGAAATACGTTATGGTAATTGTCGATGACTACTCAAGGTACACATGGAATCACTTCTTGAGGTCCAAGGATGAAACACCCGAAGTTCTCATCAGCTTCCTTAAACTGATACAACGTGGTCTTCAAGCTCAAGTAAAAGTGGTTCGTACTGACAGAGGAACATAATTTTTGAATTCAACTCTGAGAAACTATTTTGAAGCTGAAGGAATTGAACATGAAACATCTATTGCTCGAACACCCGAACAAAACGGCGTTGTTGAAAGACGAAACCGTACTATGGTTGAGGCAGCTTGTGACAACCGTGGTTTTGAGGTTCGTCACTCGGTCTTATTTTTAGGTTATTTTATGTGTGACTATGTGTTTTGTGTGTTTACATGTTTATTTTGCGTGAACGAGGTTGGTGTGGACATCGTTTATGGGTATATGGTACTCATAAGTAAATCAAGGAACGGTTACTTCATGTTCATGAGGTCACAAATTGGTGAGTATGAAATGAAATGGTGTTATTTTGGTGTTTACGTATACGTATAAGTATTATAGTAAATCATATTTTTTTTTACGATTTGGGGTTTAGCATTTAGAGGTCTCGGGTAAGGTGTTTAGTCATGGGAGCATTTTTCGGGATGGTTTTATGTAATTTAGGACTTATTTTAAAAGTTTATTTCAAAATTCAAGAGTTTTTTTTAAAACTGTATATTTTACGTTTTTTACGGTATACGCGTAAATTTGACTAGTTTTACGGTTTTGAGGTTTTGAAGGCTTTAGGAGCTGAAATAAATTAAGGAAAATTAAGGTAATATTGTTATTACAATTATTAATTAGTTTAGTAAAAAAATGAAGTTATGGGGGGTAAGGGTCGGTTAAAACAAAAGGAAGGAAAAAAAGAAAAAAAAGGAAAGCGGGCAATTATACTTGGGCTAGGACTTGTCAATAACTATATAAGGTGTAAAATAAGATGGAAAAGACATAATCCCTGGAGCAAAAGAAAAAAACGACGACAAACTGAGAAAAGTTAGGGTTCTTCAAAAAAATCTTGGTTTCCATTAATCTTAAGGTAAAACCTTCAAATCCCTTTTCAATTTAATTGTTTTTAATTCTTTCTCAATCATCTTATGATGGATTTAGGTTAGGGTTTAAATTAAAATCTGTATATTAATGATATTATAATGATTAGGTGAATTAGGTCTTGTAATTAGTGGAGTTATGGGTAATTAATTAGACTAATTATGTTAAAATCATTTTTAAAAAAACTGGGCAGAATTTTAGGTCAATTGTTTTGACCATATATAGAGTTCTACAAACTCTTATTTTACGATCAAAGTATCCCTGGAAAGTTAATTGATTTGGCTTTCAAATGTAAGAAACGAGAACTAAATTAGAGGTCGGGAAGTGGGTCAAAAACAGGTTACAACAGTCAGAGGTCAAAACAGTTTTGAAATCAGTGGGTTTTCAATTAATGTTTTAGGGTTATTGGGGTACTTAGGAGTACACTTGAGCCCTCTAATGAGCATGGGAGTTGGTTTATATATTAAATAAGAGGCTTGGAGGAGGGCTAAGCAAATGGGTTAGGGTAAGACCCCCTAATCATAACAAACTTTTTGTATGTTCAAAATCAGTAAAATTCGGATAGACAAAAGTATATATATATATATATATATATATATATATATATATATATATATATATATATATATATATATATATATATATATATATATATATATATATATATATATATATATATATATATATATATATATATATATATATATATATATATATATATATATATATATATATATATATATATATATATATATATATATATATATATATATATATATATATATATATATATATATATATATATATATATATATATATATATATATATATATATATATATATATATCGGGGCCTTAACAGTAGCTTTAAGGTTGGGGCAAAGGGAAGAAGTTAGCTAACATATGTAAGGGCATAGGGTTTCCTTTACAGAGGTCATGGTTATGGTTAGGTGTGCGTTTGGCTTATAGTTTGGAGACCTAAAAACCAGGACTGTTTTGGGTAAAATGTTAACGAGACGGGTTATGAAGTAAACTAAGTTAAGGGATTTATAGAGGGGTGTAATGAGATGCTTAGTGCATATAAATGGGGTATATATATGAGAGAAGGTTAGATGTCCATCATGGACTTATGAGCCATCTTAGTGTTTGGTTCATGTTTTGATTGTGTGCTTTTGTTTGTTAGCTTTTTGCTAGTGCGCGAATTTTTGGAGAAGCTCAATCAGGTGAGTTTCATAGTCCCATATCTTTTAATGATTTTCACCTCCAGATGGGATGGAAGAGACACTGTATGGTTTTGTAACTAATGCTGTGAATGTTTTTATGGTTTGTGATGGACTTGTGTGTGCACTTATGTGATTAGCTGCTATATGATTCTTGATTGTGTTTATGATTTGGATCAGGGGACACGTATCGTCTCAGTTATTGTGGTTTGACTTGGTACCAAGGAGATGTTGACAAGGCGGGGCCTTGGGGAGGTACATAGATGTGTGAGCATCTATGGGACCAATGGATAATGACAAGGCGGGGCCTTGGGATTGGTACATAGGTGTATGGGCGCCTATGGTACCATGGTGTTTGGTAAGGCTGGGAGCCTTGGGTTTGGTTTGGAATGATTGATCTTGAATGTTAGTTGTTAATGCATACTTGTAGCACATTGTCCATATGTTTTAGTAGTTTATGGTTGTTCACAGCTTATAATAATCTTTTTTCGGTTGGAGTCTAAACCTATGACTCTCACCAACATTATGTTGACGTGTTTTAGTGTCTCTTTCAGGTGTTAAAGTGGTTAAGCGTGAGAACATATGTGGCTAGGATTGGAGTCGCGTAGGAATGCATTTAGAAGGAGATCCCCGTTCCTTCTTAGGTTATTTTTTCTGTTTGTTTCAATAAGTGATACTATGAACCTATATGTTGCTTTGTTTGTCTTGGGTAAGAGGTAGGACTGTTACCTACTTACCTAGACTCCTGCATTGATGAGATATTGTCATGACATTTGTGTCACCTTTTATGACATTTTTAATTCATATAGTTCTCTCTATAGACACGCTGTTGTTGTGATGATATCCATACGTCGCGTCCCATATTCCGCCATGGTGGGGTGTGACACAGCTCGAACATTATTATCCGCTTCAAAACTACCATTATATTTTTGGGCCGAAGCCATGTCAACCGCATGCTACACACAAAACCGATCCTTAATAATCCCAAGACATGAAAAAACACCATATCACATAATTCATGATTGAAAACCTTCACTCAAACACCTTCATGTTTTTGGATGTACTTGTTACATTATACGAGATGGTGAAAATTTGGATACGATGAAAGAGAAAGGTGATGCATGTATTCTAGTGGGATATGCAACTCAGTCTAAGGGATATAGAGTTTACAACAAGAGAACAAAATTGATAGTCGAGACTATTCACATCCGATTTGATGAATTACAAGAAATGACACTTGAACAAAACAGTTTAAGTCCCGATCCACAACGACAAACGACTTCCGTTCACAACCGCACGGAACTCAGAACTCAAGACCACATCAATGAACCGTCAAGTTCAACGCTGGTTCAAGAAAATGTTTCAAGAGCAGATATGACAGTAAACACGACAATTGAAGAGTTGGAAATGTTATATGGACCAATGTATGATGAATATTTCACGGGGGAGAAACATGTTGTATCGAAGTCTTCCGCTGTCACTAATGATAAGAATGATGATACCAATCATCGTCAACAAAAGGATCCAAATTCAACACGGGTTGTTGTAGATTCACCTCCTCAGATTATCACATCAACAATCGCTCCTACAACATCCACAACTACTGTCATTGCTCCAGAGAACACAAATCAAGCAGACAATGCATTATCTGACAAAGACGAATTTATCAACCCATTCGGTACACCGGTACACGAAACTGGAGAGTCTTCTACTCGCCATGTTGATCCGTCAAATATGCATACGTTCTATCAATGACATCCTTTAACACATCATTGGACGCGAGATCATCCTTTGGTTCAAGTAATTGGAAACCCTTCACAGCCCGTTCGTACAAGACGACAGCTTGAAACCGATGGTGATGTTTGTATGTTCGCACTCGCCGTGAGTTCAGCTGAACCGAAAAACATCAAAGAAGCCATGGCTGATCACGCTTGGATTGAATCGATGAAGGATGAACTTCAACAATTTGAAAGACTTAAAGTCTGGGAACTTGTTGACAGACCATACGATATAATACTATTAAATCTTCGATGGATCTGGAAAAACAAGATGGATGAAGAGAACACGATCATCAAGAATAAATCTAGGCTGGTGGCTAAAGGATATGGCCAGAAAGAGGGTATTCATTTTGAAGAATCATTTTCACCAGTAGCTCGAATGGAAGCGGTCTGGATTTTCCTTTCTTATGTTGCACATAAGGGATTCATTGTCTATCAAATGGACGTAAAGACGGCGTTTCTTAACGGTCCTTTGAAGGAATAAGTCTATGTCACGCAGCCGGAAGGATTCGTCAATCCTCATTATCCTGACAAGGTGTATCGTCTCCACAAAGCACTTTATGGACTCAAGCAAGCTCCAAGAGCGTGGTACGACGAGCTCTCGAAATTTCTGGTCTCCAAAGGTTTCTCAAAAGGTTTCATTGATCTAACTTTGTTCACTTATAAATATGGGGATGACATTTTGCTTGTGTAGATTTATGTTGATGACATTATTTTCGGGTCTACAAACCCAAAACTTTCAAAATGGTTTGAAAAAGTAATGCACAACAAATTTGAAATGTCTATGATGGGCGAACTAAAATTCTTTCTAGGAATTCAAGTTCACCAATCCCCAAGTGGTATCTTCATTAACCAAGCTAAGTATTGTCAAGAGATAAATCAAAAAGCATGGTATGACCTCATGTGACCCCGTTGGGACACCATTATCAACCACATCCCTAGATGCTGATTTGGAGGGTGATGCCATAGATCAAACGAAATATCGTTCCATGATCGGCTCCCCCATGTACTTAACAGCAAGCCGACCAGATATATCACATGCTACGTGTTATTGGGCACGATATCAAGCACGACCCACTGAAAAGTACCTCAAGGAGGTTAAACGGATCTTTCGGTACCTTAAGAATACCATTCACATGGGACTCTGGTATCCGAGGGAAACCGGTTTCTTTCTAACGGCCTATTCAGATTCTGATCATGCAGGGTGTCTTGATACACGTAAAAGTACTTCTGGTGGTGCACAATTTCTAGGTCAAGCTAAGCTTGTGGGATGATCTTCCAAGAAGCAGGATTGCATGTCACTATCGTCAACCAAAGCGGAGTATGTGTCTCTATCTGCGTGTTGTGCTCAAGTTCTATGGATGAGAACACAACTAACGGATTATGGCTTCCACTTTGATAAAGTACCTATGTACTGTGACTCAAAGTCCACCATAGCCATCTCATGCAATCCGGTACAGCATTCCCGCACGAAGCACATTGATGTTAGATATCACTTCATTAAGGAACAAGTTGAAAGGGGTATCTTTGAAATATACTTTGTTGGAACTGATTACCAATTAGCTGACTCGTTTACAAAAGCTCTTTCGAAAGAGAGGTTTGTGTATCTAGTTAGGCAAATTGGTATGAGATGTTTGACTCTAACAGAACTGGAGATTCTGGCAAAGAAGCCTGCTTGATTCATCTATCAAACATCTACTTGTAAATATTAATGAAAAAGCAAAATACAAAATTAAAAAATCTTTGATAATCCAAAAACATTCTTCTCGACATGTCTTTCAGTATCGATAATATGGACGTGCCTAGAAATGTCGCTCAATAACGACACGGGTATGTATATAAAGCTCGAATGAAAGTTGTAAATATTTTTCGAAACATGTCATTTCTATTTTTTATAAAGGAAAATGTCTATTTTGGACAATTTTTCCAACAACGGGTAGAGCAATCTATCTTGGGTTGAGCTTGTCACAAAACATTCAACGTTTTGAGCTCAACACAATGGCTTGTAATCACTTTCAGGTTGCAACCCGGATCTATATTCACGGGGGAGTGTACGCTTTAGTGCCCTTACCCTCGCAAAAGAAGAGAAATCTTCTTACACTTGAGTGGATTTGTCAAGACATTCAAAGTCTAAGAACTCAAGTTTATGCTTTAGAAAAAACTTTTCGCCAAAAAGAATTGATTTTTCAAAAAGCGCTGAACAAATTTTTTTCAAGAATTTCTCAATGATATTAAAAATCTTTCAAAAAGTGTGTGTTCAACAACTCCTATCCTCAAAAGATTTATGTGGATCATATCCTAGTAATGACAATTTCATTGGATCAATTTTTGAGGGGGAGTGTTCCAAATTCATGCTAGTTTGACACATTTTTCTCCCGAAGATTTTCAAGACTATTTTTCAAAATATATTTTAATCAAATTTGGTATTTCTAATATCAAAAGATTTTATATATTAGAGATAAGGGGAGAAAATGTGATTAAATGTGATCTAAAGACTCAAGCACTCATGGTTACGATTAAAAACCCACAACATCTTTAATTCATGACGTTATTGGTGTAAAAAGGGTGGTTAGGTTTAAGTCCTATGATCCAACCAGAACCGGAGGGATCTTCCCAGGGACAATCCAATAGATTATTAGAAGTCCTTAGGAAAGATGGAGTAGAATGTGAACGTAGCTGAATGCCGACTAAGTACTGATGCTAGCACTGGAACAATCACAACAAGGTGCTAGTAATGATGTCTTGGTAAGCATTGAAGGGGTTGAAGAATGAAAAAGAAATGTAAGGATAAAGGGTGTAAACAAAGAAGCCCTCCATACAACTTAGGCAGAAACCGGGTCAATACATCATGAAGACAACACATCATGGACCCAGTGATGTAATGCACAACCCCTCCCCAGCTGACTCAGGCTTCTCTAAAAAGAAGTTTGTTTTATTGTCACAGAGATCAACATGACTTCTATTGACTTTCTCACTCCGAGATAGTTGATATTGAATAGGTGGCATCTGCTCCAGCCTCCGACCACTAAAAGTACACAAATCAAGTCTAGAGCCAAGAGATCAATCAAATCTCGTTAGGACACACGGATGACGATCAAGAGAGTCCTACGCTATATCCTTGCGATATTGCTAGAACACTCAGAGTGATACTTCCTAGTATTCACAATGATGAGTGGAAATCCTTCCAGTGTTAACATCAAACAGCACTGCGGTAGGTCATGTGTAAGATTCTTTATGAATTGAACATATGTAAAACTGAAAAGCAACAGTGGTTTGATTCTGAATTGATTTAAACTCATTTCAGGTTTCTACGCAATATCTTTATGGTCTTGCCAGAACATTCAGAGTGATATTTATTAATATTCACAGTGATGAATGGAAATCCTTCTAGCGTCAACATCAAACAGCGCTACGGTAGGTAACTTGCGAGATTTTTATGAATCAAGCTTGTGTCAACTGGAAAGCAACAATGGTAAGATTCTTAATGAATCAAACTTGTTCCAGGAAATTGAATTGACGACTTTAAGCAAGCGGATATTTATCCAATTGATTCACTCTTTATGCTCGCAGTCTTGCTTTGAGACGGTCGAGTAAAGAGAACGGCTAGCACTGCCGCGAAACCCTGTCAAGGAGATTCTTAATTGAATCTACCTAATCACAGGTACGATATTCAATATCGTGTAACGGTCTTCACCGAACGGAGGTAAAACGCTACCGATTTAGGACGAATGTCAAAGCCATTCAGTCCGTGTCTATGTTTTGTCTCGAGAAGGTGGCGTTACGGTGTACTCAGCAAAGTCAAAGATTCAAAACCACATACTCATGCTCAAAGACATATTCAACAATCAAGAAAGCTAAAGAATTCCGCAACTCTGATGATCAAAATATTCCTTATCAATTAATGTAGAGGAATGACCTCTCTTCAAAAGAGATTGTTAGTAAGCTTTCAAGATAGTGCAACGTATGAGCATGTGGATAAAGACACAAGATCGCAATATGGCAAAGACAAGTCAAGGATAATTTGAAGATCTCAAGTTTAAAGACAAAGTCGAAAGACAATGACAAAGGCTCAAAGATCACATCATGAAGGAACAACACTAATATTACACGTTCATGACTCATTTAAGACGAAATTCATAATCTCCATTGAACTCCAAATATCGAAGAGGAATGACCTTACATTGGGGGAGATTGTTAGCTTCAAAATATTGAATCAAACAAGAATGTTCGGTCATAGGTTTATTTTGTAATATTTATTAGAACGTTGTAATAGTTAGTTAAAATAGTCGTGACATTACGGGCTTGATGGTTAGCTTAAAAGGCCTCTTTCAAGGTACTAAGCATTTATTCAAGCCCGGCCCAAAACATTATAGTCCATTAAGAAAGCCCGCATGTGGGTGGACTATATAAGCACCCTCCTAGCATATTAGGAGGTTTTTCTCTCTCTAGAAATATTCATTCTTTTCATCTATTTTCCATCTTTATTCATCTAATAACATGGGACAACAAGTATCCATGATATATCTTGATGAAAATATCCTTCTTTCTATCTTGATGTGTATACTTATCATGTTTCTTTCATCTGTGATAACAGTAGAAAGAATTGAGTGAGATATTTTATAGTCATTTGTGGATCCCCACGTGACTAAGTTTCTTGAAATATGTCTCCAAGAATTAAAAACCTCTAGGGTAGATTATATGATTATGGAAATAATAGTTAGAACGTTTGAAGCTGAATGTGCTGCAAGGAAACAAGGTGCCGAGACTGAAGATGTTGTTGTTCTAGTTGAAGATGTTGCTGCTGTTATGCAAGATTGTAATGGTTGTCTGCATGCTAGATTCCTAGAAATGAGAAGGGATGCGGTGAAGAGTATCGTACGATACCAATGGTGACTGGAAATGTACAACTATATAGACAAGTTTGAGTAACTGATGGATATATCGAAACATTAGCAGTTATTTGTAAATATACAAATAGACGAAAGGAAATAGTAATTTAAAGATTGATCCTGATTCGAAATTAAGTGTAGCATAAAAGATAAAAAGGACGGTATTGCTGCGAATGTCGACAGGAAATGAACATTTATTTCCTCTAACAGAAAATAAACTCAGAATTCAACAGTATAAGATAAGAAAAGATGGTATTCATGTTGTTACTGTAAATTGTGTAAGCAAGAAGAATTGTAATGTGTAGACGATGTATTTTGCACCACATGGGTAATTGTATATCTACTTGTCGCAAGTATGGACTAGCTGGATGTCGAGCCGCTGAAGGAAGAACAAGGAATGTAGTTATAGGAATTAGTATTCCTGGGAGCAGTGAAATGTTTTCATTATGGTAAAGGAGTATGAATAAAGGAATTGTTCAGCTAATGGAAATCAATAGGAAAGGAATGTTGTTGTTGTTGCAGCCTATATTTTTGGAAATGCTGATAAGTCTTGAGATTCAGATGTTATAATTTACATATTCTTATTTAACAATCATTGAGTTAGTATATTGTTTGAATAATATATCCGATGAAATTCTGAAGATGTTAGATTTTAATTGATCTGAGGATGAGAAATCGACAAGAATTAGCAATTAATTGAAATGAGAAATTAACCGATGGAAAGATTTTTAATAATTATATACATTAAGAAGATATTTTCTGAACTTTCAGAATTAGGTGATATCATACAATTAACCGAACTAGGGCTGTGTTGGAAATTACTGGAATGAGGATGAAAGTTATAAGGTATGATCACTAAAGGTGGAAAGGATTGATTTGAAATTTTGCTGAGAATTAAGTACTGATTACAAGAATTAATAAGTGGAATTTCTATTTAGAAATTTTAATTGGGCAAAGATGAGAAGGTATGTAGGAAGAAACTATAATAGGTCGTATTTTCAGTTCACTTAACCAATAGTAGTCGAAAGGGAATCAGAAGATGAGTTTATATTTAAGAGTATTTTGTGATCATCCTACAAAATCGTATAGTTCACTGTCATCTAGGGAAAAAGAAGCTTTGTGTTAGCTTAGTGATGAAAGTTATGTAATCTGCTTGTATATTTTGTCATTTGACATTGTTAGGAAATTGAGGATGGTAATTTGATCAACTGTAAGGATTGGCGGATGAGACAACAAGAATAACCTGATAAGACTGGAAGGGTAAGTCATAAGAAACGTAGTAATGAAAGCAAGAAAGAAGTTGGATGTTTTGGGAGTAAGATGATTGTTGTGAGATTGAGCAAATTGATTACCAAGAATCAGTATCCATTACTGATGATTGATGTTTTGTTTGGTTAATATTAAGGAAGGTGAGGAAAGTATTTGATAACAATTGAAAAAATTGTTAAAGAAAGAGGAATGGTGTGTGAAATTCTTTGGATATGAATTTTAGCTGGTGTTAGTATAAATTCTGGAATGTGCGATTTATGGCTGAAGTATTCGTGGAAATCTTGACTAGAATGAAGCGATTGAGGATTTGTCGATACCGACGAAGCCGAATCAAGCCTGCTAATTCCTTTGTTTAAGCTGGGTATTATCGAAGGTTTATCGAAAGGTTTTCACTGATTGTTGAACCATTGATAAAGCTGACAAAGAAGAACTAAATGTGTGAAATCCATTCATGCATCCAAGTTGTAGTTTCTAGATCTGATCTTCGTTAGTTAAGGAAGTTGTTTATGAACACTGAGGATAGGTTGAAGTCCTGTGCCCGTATAGTCAGTATCGGAGGAATCTGTAGAAATTATAGAGCTGCGGTGATGATATCTTAACAATATCAAAGGGTAAGAGAAAGCGATAAGTGGTGTGTTGACGTAATTAGAGAAGTATAAGGGGAATTATATAATTTTGAGTTTTGATGATGTGGTATCTATTTTGGAACTGTGAAGTATTACTGGTATGGAATCAAGTATGTAGTAACTAAGAATAATGAATACTTACTTATAAATAACATTCGGGAATTTCAGTAGAAAGGAGTTAGGAATTACCTAGTGATGAGTGGAAAATGATAATCGGTAATTTTTAATCGAAAGTGATTATGATCACGAGATGTGTTATAGTTATGCAGAATGAGTGTGGTAGTGAGAGTATTCAGTAAGGAGGAGAAAAGGAAAAAGGCTTATAAGATTCTTAAGTATTTGCGAATTGAATCTTGAATTTCGGAATTTTTGAGTCTTGGTAATGACGAGCAGAGTGGATTAAGTGAAATAGAATCTAAAGATTGCATTGATGGATTAGTGGGAAGGAATACCAAAGAAAGAAGATCAACAGGTTGTCAGAAATTTTGAAATGGATTGGTAGTAAAAATGATTGAGACGAAATGTTTTAGAGGAACAAAAATGATTATTGTAATCATCTATTTGAAGGAGGATGTATTAGGAATACGAGAACCTGTGGTGAATAAATTTTTCAGATCAAAGAGATTTCAATTATTCTAAGAGTGCTGAGAGTGCTATATTTAGTATTAAAGGAATTTCACAAGTTGAAGTAGAGGTATATTCTGGTTGGGATAAGATGTATTACGACATCAGGAAAATGTATTAATAGTCAGATTTGAATATATGAAACTAATGGAGTTATCTAAACAATATATGATATAAGAAAGATGTAATGATGTAATATGGATGGTACAGTGGTTCAGTGTAGTGATTGTTAGATTGAATGAAAATGGAAGATGGGCATAGGAAATTCTATAGGTGACTGGTACGAGATGCAATCTGTGAATAAAGGAGAAAGAAAGAAATCACTAGGAATTTAGTGATGAAATTGTCAATAACCCCGGGTCGTAGTGTCAGTATTTTTGAATCTTTGGAAATCGTTGTAAGAAGAAATGAGAATTGAACAAAGTTTGAATATAATATATATAACCCAGAGACTGAAGTTAATTTTTAAGTGTTAGAGATCTTTAACAAAAAGCAAGAGGAATAGAGTCAAGAAAGAATATTGCGTATTTTCGGAAATCAACGGACAAAGTGAGAGGATAATTTGAACAATGGAAATTGGACTTGTGTAGATGCGATTGAAACTCGGGATGATGTTATCTTTAAATATTTTACTATGAGGTCAAACGAAGTCTATTGATGATGGAGTCTTTATTCGATGATAGTCGTCATATCAGTAATTAGGATGTGTAACTTGAGATTTTACATGATTTGCATTTTAGTCCACAAGAATCACAATTAGCAAAAACTACCATAAACTTTCCCCATATAAAAGAAAATAATATACACAAAAATACACACTATTCCCACTAACTAGAAAATTTACTTCTCTCCTCTCCCACCCTCTTCATGCAGTCACCCCCTCTATCACAAAAATTCATCATCAACAAAAATCTAGCTTGAATCCACAAAATCTAAACAAAGACCCATTCTAGTTTCATCTTTCTCTACAATTTGCTATAAAATTTAGCTACATGCAAGCACTTTTTGTAAAAACCCATTTTTGATGAAAAACTATTGTTTTGATCTTGTTTATGTATTGTATGTAGGTGTTTATGATGATATATATAATTTTTACTTGTTGTATGTTGAAATTTTGGAGTTGGGTTTATATGATTTGATCATCTAGGGTGATATAGGATGTTAGGATTGAAATTAGTAGTATTAGGATGATTATAGTTGTAAAAAATGAGGTTAAAATGGGTGAAAAATATGATTTTGAGTGATTTTTAAGAAGGTATTTTTAATCAGCAGCTAAAAGGTAAATTTTGGAAAACTTAAGTTTGTGTATGATATGATTTGATTAGATATTTTTGTATAGGATTTCATAAGCTTCGATTTGGTATAAAGTAGAGCTTTTAGCTCCAAACGAGCGAAAAGTTATGATAGTTTGATTATTCGTGTACCAGGAGACGAATATCGGCACAATATATAGTTGTTGTCGATATTAGTATGGAATCTCGGGGACTATAAAAAGGATTTTGAAATGAATCAAGGACTGATGAAGATGTGTAAACATTAAGATGTTGAGTCTATTTTCATACATGGGTGTCGGTTTTGCAAATGGAGTCGTTTATAGAGGTCAAAATAACTATATGAGTCGATAAGTAAAACTGTCCGGTTTTTGTAGTTCGAAGATGTGTCGGGCAGGGAACCTTAAAAGTAAAATCTTTTAACCAACTTTTAGGAGAACTTTCTATATATAGTAAGTGAAGTCTCTGAGTAGTATCGTAAACATTTGACGTGTCTAAGTAGGAAAAACAGTTTGAATGATTAGTATATATATATATATTGACAGATTTTTAATAAAGGAAATAAATAAAGTAAAAGTGTAAAAGGTGTACATATGTAGGAAACTAGGAATTATTTAGTTGAGAATTGTGTGAGTTTAATTTTGACTTGAGTTATTTATTTATTTTATTTTATTAAGTATGAGATATTACTTGAATATGTTATTAAAGGTGCGCGTTTTATTTTGATAGATTGTGAATTTCGTGTTCGCCGGGCATCACCAATCGTTGAAAATCGTCTTACTATAGCTATTACTCAAGGTGAGTCTATAGCCTCGCTTTCTACTTGTTTTTAATGATTTTAAAACCCGTGAGGGGGATACATGCTATTTGAAATAAAATGAACACATGTCATGAATAATTGTTGGACCCGGATGTTGCCTTTGTTGCCTGTTGTTGCCTTGAATTGTATAAATACCTAAGTTACAAAAGTCCCTAATTTCATGAACCGTTAACTATGTTCTAGCTCTTTGTTGTGAGTTGGGAATAGCCGCTTATTCAAATGATAGTACTATTGGGCTGACGACCCTATTTGAGACCAGGGCTTTACACTGAGTAACCTTTGGGAAGGATAATTTACGAGAATGAGAATCTGGTATACTTACAACTGATACCCTAGTACTGGAAATGGAATTCATATAGTCATGCTGGCAATTGGCGTGGGTGACTAAGTTAAGGGGTCGGTGTCATGAGCTTAATACAATTCATTAACTATTGCTATAAGATGAAATGCCTGAGTAATAGATTATATGTACAACATATTTATTAAACGATTATGATTGATTTTATGATGTGTTCAAATGAGTTTTGTTAAACCTATAGATTCACTCAGCGTTATTGTTGATTTGTTTAAGCATGTATTTCAGGTAATCTGATGTGTTGATCTAGGAGCTTGCTTGGGAAGGTTGCGGTGTCGCTTTTATAGTTGTTCAGTCTTAAACCGCTTTCTTTCCCCGTCATTATGAAATATTGTCGTGACTTCAGAAAAATTATAAAAATCATTTTGAGTATTTTATAGTGATAAAAGGTTTGTACTTTTGGGATGGTACTTTGAAGGGACCGAAACGCTACTCTGATATTTATAAAATTTCTTTATTGGGATTGAAAACTTTAGACTAAAATATAGTATTATTTTATATTATATTTTATAAGGTTTCATTTTCAGATTGTACTAAATGTTTTTGATGACGAGGTTTGAGTTTAGCACCCCAAATGTGTATTTCCGTTGCACAATGTAATTTGGGGGTGTTAAATATATGGCGTGTCTAACAGGTTCAACCCAAAAAATTTATAGCATGTTTGTTGCTTTTATCATACATCTTGTTGTGGACATAATTGTCCTATTTCTCCTTTCTACTACTCCATTTTGTTGTGGTGAGTAAGGTGCGGTGAGTTGTCGTGCTATGCCATTTCTTTGCAAAATTTTGTGAATTCATTTGAAGTGAATTCTCCTCCACGATTAGTTCTTAACATTTTTAATGTTGTCATTAACTCATTTCTATTGTTTTCTTGAATTCCTTGAAAATATCAAAAGCTTGATCTTTTATACTTAGGAAATATGCCCACATATATCTTGAATAATCATCGACTAACAAGAAATGTATTTCTTTCCAAAAGGTGTTGGTGGTGTAATTGGTCCACATAAGTCTCCATATACTAAATCTAATGGTGATGTAGATCTAGCTTTTGCTTTCTTTGAAATGGCGCTCTACTATGTTTTCCAACTAAACAAACATCGCAAATTTGTGTTGTATGTTTTATGGTAGGTATTCCTTGGACTAAATCTTTTTGAGTCATAGATTTTAGTGACTCGAAGTTGAGATGTCCTAATCTTGCGTGCCATAACCATGAGGTGTCTTTTAGGTTTGCTAGTAGGCAAACATGTGTGCCTATCCTTAGACTAGCTTTGTAGAGCGCGTTGTAGAGTCGGTTTCTTTATCTTGTGACTTTCATGAAAATCTTGTTGTCCATGTCATAAAGTCGTAATTCATCGTCTTCTATTACTACTTTACAACCAATTTCAGTAATTTTCCAAGGCTCAATAAATTGCTCTTTAGGCTAGGGATGTAATAGACATGTGATATAATTCTTTGTTTGACTTCATCACATTCTATTAGACTTGAACCTTTTCCTTTTATTTCTATGTATGAACCGTCTCCAAATGTTACTTTTCCAATGACCTTCTCATCTAATTCTTTAAAATGTTCCCTTATTCCAGTCATACGGTTGGTTGCTCCATCATCTAGATACCACAGACTATCCATATTTGTCTCTTTATATCCTACATATGTTTCATGTAGCGAGACCTTTTGATATTTAACTTCCTTAAATCGTTTCCCTTTATTTAGGGTTTCAGTATTGCCATTAATAGGGTTGGTTCCAAGTCTTCTTCTTCGACTAGGTTAGATTGCGCATTTGCCTTTGTCTTTGAATGATAATTTGGCGCAATGTGTCCTATCTTGTTGCATTTGAAGTAAGTTAGTTTTCTATGGTCATTGTTTGATTTTTTGAAGTTGTGCCTATTGAAATTATTGTGAGAAGTTTCTTCGTTTCTCTTCTCATCCTTGAATTTTGCGAGGTTATTATTGTGTGAAAATTTGTAGTTTCCACATCCACGTCCTCTAAAATTATTTCCTCTGCTTTCATGTCGTGTGAACATCAATCTTTCTTGATTTTCCACTTGTTACCCTTCTTATGCCTAATTCTTTCTTCGTAGGTCTTGAGTCGACCTATCGCTTCTTCTAGAGTCATTGTATTCAAATCCGAGTATTGTTCGATGGATGCAACGATTTGAAGGAATTTATCAGGTAGATCATTTAAGAGTTTTTGAATTAAGGTCGAATCCTCACATGTGTACCTTAAACCAACAGCTTTGTTTGCCAGTGTTGTTAGTTTTCCTGTAAAGGTATCGATTGTCTCGTCTTCCTTCATTTGTAACATCTCAAAGTCGGATTTGAGCGTTTGTAGTCTCGCTTGTTGGACTCTTTCTTCTCCCATATGTTTTGTCTTTAAAGCATTCCAAATTTCTTTCGAGGTTTTATGCTTCGTTATTTGAAGTAGTTGTTCTTCAAGTAAGGATTGATAAAGAAATGCTATTGCAGACTTATCCTTCTTATTGTCGATTTGGGGTAGTCTGTGTTGGATCAACCATTTATCATAAACCATTCGCTTCGAGAATGATTTGCATTCGAATCGACCATAATGAGTAATTCGAGGATTTTAACATAGGACATTGAAATTAAGGTGTACTCGTGGTACTGACCTCCTTCCTTGAACCATCTCCATCTCCTTTCATCATATCTTAATGAAATTGACCAAAATCTCCAAATTAAAAATATATTTGACACTTATAGTGTCTAGAATTTTTTTCCTAATGAGTACTCTAATCTTAATGCCTAGCATGCTATTTTAATTTAAATAGGACTAAGTTAAAATAAAATTATCCTTGGAGATTTTCCATATTTCAAAATGAATAAAAATAAGGTTAATTACTCCTAAAATTATTCCTAATATAATAAGCAGTGTAAACACTAGGTTATTATATCTAAATTGCGTTATTTAAACTTAAAAAAACTACGTACTTATAATTTTGAAGTAAGTATGATTTTTATTAAAATAAATAACAAAAAATCTATAGGTTTTATGTATTTTATAAAACTTGTATAGATATCTAAAGATGGTGGGTAAAATGGTTTTAGTAAAGCCTGTTGGGTTTTGGCTCGTAGACACCCTTGGTGTAGATTTTAGTCCGGTCCAAAAGGGGGGTACTAATACCCGTCCATGCTTCTGTTTTTTGTGTTAATAAATAACATCGTTCCTTTCTTTCTCTTTCTTAGATATATCAACTCCTCTTCTCCCTTTTTTCTTTTTTTGACCTATTGATCTTGATCATTGGCTTGGTGATTATTCACCGAATCAAGAGTGGATTTTTTAATCCCTCTTCGATTCTTCAAGTGTTCTATGATTTGAACCACTTGATTTCTTGATTCTATTCTTGAGAAAAATTAGTGTTTCATAAAAAATTGGGGATCTAAGTCCCCCTTGATATTGGGGGTTAATTATTCGGATATAATGAATCGTGATGATTCTAATTGGGGTTTCAAATCCTTAATTTTGGATATGATTATATTTTCCCTTCTTGTTCGTGATGACTATGATATCTGAATTCTTGGTACGTTTTATTTTATTTTATTTTGAATCCAATTCTAATTATCAAACCGTGCCTAAACTATGATTGATTTCTGGATTGGAAAAAAAAATTGCGGGTTGTGTTTTGCGAATAAAAATTGGGCACAAAATCCTTGTTGCCGAATTAAAATTTTGGGGACAAGTTGGATTCTCCTGTTTGATTAAACCACAAGATAAACATATGATTGTGTTTAAATTTTTGTGCAAAACTGTGGCGAAATTTTTTGTATGGTCTGGTTTTGGATTCGAACATAATTTTTTTCGGTATATGATGAATTGGTTTTTAACCAAAAGCTCTTATGCCAAATGTTGGATTCAAAATCTGTGATGTGGATCGATGTTCTAACTTGAATAAGAAATATACCAAATAATAATTATATTAATATAATTATGTCATCATCTTGTTCTACAATAACACTTTCTTATTTATACATATCTAAGCAGTGTAATGAATCGGTGTGTTCGCTCTTGTGAACCGTTGTGTCATCATCTTGGTAGAGTAACTGCCTTTATTACCAGGGATTTGGGATTAGCCCATTGGGCTTTGGTTCAGCCCAATAGGATCCCTAACCAATGAAAAAGTATTTTACGTACTCACAATATGTAGATAACATCACATAAAAAACATGTACTTTATTAACAAAAGATTGTCATACCTGCTCGTCCATTATGGCACTAAGGTCCTTGATGAAACCATTGTCGAACCTAGTCGTTTGGCTACTGATAATATGGAAAAAGGGAAATGTTTTGATACGGTGATAGCATTGGTGTCGTAATCACAAAGGCTTATATAGGCATTCAAAGCGAAACCGCAATCACATAGTAGATCGTGTAAATTAGCAATCAAAAGACACGGTTTAACTAAAATATTTATTTACCTAAAAATAGTCAACTATCCATATTTAAAATGTTGAAAACTAAAATCACTGTCCACGTCCAAAAATTAAATAAATAAACTATATGGTAAATAAACATCTACAACAATCACGATTACACAAAAGTAAATGATATGAAATTATTTTCATCATAATAACCTAATAATAGACTAATTATGGTACAACATTGAAGATATAATAACTGACCATCATTTCTGATTCATTTTTTGTGCGAAATAGTTTTTTCAATATCAAATGTCCCATCGTTTCAATATCGAAAAGAAAAAAGTCACATTTAATAACAATTAAACAAATAAAAAATGAAGGTATCTTATTTTTTTGATTTAATATGAATATCTTTTTTGGTAAAGACGTGATGCATTTTCATTCAATTTGATTCAAAAGCATGGATGTTTTATTTGGGAGAGATTTCAACTATGGATCTGATATTGAAATGAGGGGATTTTCTTTTTATTTAATTAGTCAAATAGAAAATGTTGATGGCAGAAAAAGCGGTTTCCCGAATTGTGTTTGGTCAGAGTTTCCCTAGTTGTGTTGAGCCGTTTTTTATTGGATGATTTCATTTTTTACATCGGATTGTAATAAAAATATTTCTCACAACTCTAAAGGCTGTCATTAGCAAAACCTTTTTTATTTAATTAGACAAATAGTTATCGTTTGACAGCAGACATTAATTAGTCAAACTTTGACAAATGAAGCATTTTTTCTTAGTTTATTAGTCAAATATTAGCGAAAAGGTTTGTTAAAATGAATACTGATAGTTGTAATGTTTTACTTTCCAAACATATGATTGAATATGAGATTGACACATCGGTAGAATTTAATGGTGCTAGCTTTACATACTTGTACAAAACTCTCTTATATTAGAGAGTATAAATAGATAGATATCTTTACATTGTTAGATAATAAATTGGTCAAGTCTTGTTTTTGGGCTTTGGTCCATTAAAGTTCTCTGTAATGTATAAATATTGAATGAATAATACATACAAAGAAAAATATCCAAGATTTTAAATATTTTCATGTCATGTAATCATGAAATAAAAATGTAATCATAAAATAAAAATTTACTATGGTAAAAACAAAACTAAATTTTTTTCAGATTTCTTAAACCTACTCTTAAATTTCCCATGGTAAATGCCTATAACAAGACAATTAAAAAAATCCCAACAACACGAACAAATTTTTTGCAAAACTAACCAAACTACAACTAGCCACAAGCCGAACATACTATGGCCCATCATGTAGGGGTGAACAGAAACCGCACCGCTAACCCTAAAACCTCAAAGACCGCAAAAAATCGCACCGTAAAAACCGCACCATGACAAAAACCGTAGGTTTGGTTTTAAGAAAAAATAAAAAAACCGAAAATGCGGTGCGGTTGCGGTTTTAACCGTAAAATCGAACCGCAAAACCGCACGGCACCACACAATAATTATTTTATACTAAAAAATGTCACATTGATTATTTTATGCGAGTAATATGACTTCTAGTGCATATTGTCATTGATATTCTTATAATTCATAAGTCAAGTGTTTGTTAGATTCAATTTATGCATTGCTATAGCCGAAAAAAATCAACATTTTAAATAAAAACCATAAAAACTCACATTTATTATATAAGTCACAAGTGATGGTGCAATGCTGTTAAAAACTGCAAACCCGCAAAAAACCCAAAACCGAAACCGTCGTTTGTGGTGCGGTGCGGTTTTTATATTTATAGAAACTACAAGTGCGGTTGCGGTTTGGTTTTAGTCAAAACCCGCACTAAACCGCATATGCTCACCCCTACGACACCATGAAATTACTTGCACACGGACATGAACAAATATTGTTTTTTTTTTATTTTTTTATCATTAATTTTGAAAATTAGTCTTATTTATCAGCTACTTTTGTTCATCATCTTATCGGTTCTTTAAAAAAAATATTATGTTCATCAGTCCATGAAACTTTTTATAATGTTTATTAATTTTTAAAAGAATCAAAAAATTAAAAAAAATTCATCAATTAAATCATAATGTTAACATGAAATGATGAAAGACTTAGAAAAAAATAAGAGATAATATTTGTTGGGTAAAAGTTATACAATGAACTTATCAAAATTTATCGACTTTAAACACTTACAATTTAATCACTAGACTTTACCAATGAACTTGTTTGTTTTGTAACAATATCACCATTATGACCGTTTACATTTACACATCATTAAAATATTTATTAATAAAACATTCAATAATTCCACCTTGGATAGTCTACTAGACTTTTTGCCCGATCCTTTGTGTAATACATAGTCCAATAACAATACCCAATATCATTTAACCTAATCCTAATATACCCCGTCCCCCTTTTACATCTTCATACCTTTATCTAACTAAAAAAATCCTAACAATTGCGATCTAATCTTAAAACCTAATTTCTTCCCTCCTAAGACTTAAATATGTTTAATTGGCATTACAAAGAAAACATCTCGGCTGAGTGCAAGTGCAATCTCCCCTTGATGGAACTAACTTCGTGAAAACCCACCAATCCTGTTAGAAGATTTTTAGTTTGCCCCAACATATATGTAAGTTTGATTTAATGACACCTAATTGTAATTTTTTTAACATTTAATATTCATTATTATATAAGTTTGTTTTGAATGATAATCATTACAACTAATTTGCAGAAAACTGGTGTTAGAAAGTGTCACGAGTTCTATTGGTTTGATACCGAATTGGATAATGCTTGGTACAAAGGGCTATTGTACGAGATGCATTTCCTGCTCAATCCTCAACAAAGAGTGGAAGTTGATACTGAGATAAGAAGCTTAGAACAATTGGTTGTTTTGTAGGAAGAGTTTCATTTGTGACAAGGTGAGTTGGTCAAGAACAAAAAGAATGCAAGCTTTTGGAAGAAGGCAGTGATGATCTTGCTAGCATTTATGTTGTTTTCCTATGTTACGAATTAGAACTAAGTAGGGTTTGTATCAGACTTTTATGGAGTAAGATTTGTATCCGACCTTAATGAAGTAGATTTTGGGTTTTAAGTACCTTGTAATCGTTCTAATGATCACATGGTATTGGTTGTTATAAACAATGTAAATGTTGTGTTGTTTTCTACAAGTATTTGTAGCTGTTATCAACTTGGATTAAAAAAGTCAAATTAGGTTTACAGACCAAGAGAATCTAAACATAAACAAGTGCACCAAGAGAATCCAAACATAAAGAATTGTTGCTTTTGCACATTTAGTCAATTACATAGTTCAAGATAATATATTACAACAAAATTTACAAGTCCCATAAAACATGCAATACCCACATTCACTTGTCTACCATTTTGACCCATTACAAAAAGCTAAACACTGTCAAGTATCTAATAATTCATTACAGACATGAAAATGTTTAAAGATTAGGGAGAAACATCAAAGGATTTATCTAGAGTACTTCTAGTCTCATACTTGTCAAATACAAATGGCTTCTTCAACTTCATATTTTCAATTCTTTCAGATCTTCCAGGGTTCTTGTGGTAAATCTTGAGGCCATCTACATGGAATGGTGGCCTTACCCTCTTCCTTTTTGGTCCGGGTTCATCTTCCACTGTCATTGTAGCTTTGCCTCTATCAACTGATGCATGTTCATCTTCCATTTGATCTTCAACACCTATCCCAGCACTTGTTTCCATAGTTGGTGCATTGTATGTCTTAACTATTAATGATTGACCCACCTGTTGGTTTTCGACACCACCTTGAACAATTGATTGTTAGGTTGGTTGTGACTGAATGTGTGGAATAAAAATCTGCTTAAACTACTGATTATAAGAAATATTATCTTCAGTTTCATTTGTCCAATTTGTTGGATTGTAGTAATCCATTTTATCGTCCCACTCATGTTCTTACCTTCTCTATTTATCTAATCTTTATTGTTCCACAATCACTTTTATCTCTTCTTCACACATATGCTCCATAAAAGCCTCTACATTTGGTTGTTGTTATACCTTATTAAATTTACAAAACATAACAAAAAAGTCATATAATCATGTTTTCATACCTCTTCTGCAGTTAAGAATCCATTTAAAGAAGCAATTCATGCTCCCCTACTTGAACCAGCCTTTGTACAACTTCTCTTTAACCAACCAACCTTATTACTTATACCATGTCCACTTCCTTCACCTCTATTCCCAAAACCTCTACCACCACCTCTTCCAACACCTCTTCTATTTGAACCAACACCCCTTACACCACTTCCTTCATCCCTTACACCACTTCCTTCACCTATGTCACCAATCCAGTTGCATCACCCCTACTAGCCTCACCTATACCAGATCCATCCCCTCTTCTAGCTCTACCACCTTTACTAGATGGATAATTACTACTTTTGTCTTTCTACCAGGTTTTTTTCTTCTACACAGCTGGTTTGGTTTGCGTTTCCTCTTTACAAGATGCCTTATTATGACCTTTTTCTAACAGTTTTGACAAGTCATGGTTTTACCCACTCTACTAATTTATGTTCCATCATTTTTATTAGGGGCTCTAATTCTTTCTTTTTGTGGTCTACCAGACATCCTCCTAATGAGTGGTGCTAAGGGTGGAATCTCATTACTCATCCTCCACATATAAGACCGAGGTACAGGTCTAATGGAGAATTGATAAGCATTAACCCAAGACTCCTAGCTATACTAATGGCTAATACCTAGGTCAATTTTGTTCCTACATGCAAGTATGAAGCAACAGCCTGTACACAGGGTACCCTACTCAATTCCCACATTCTACAACTACATACCTTATTTAAAAAATGTACACCATAGCTCTCATCATATTTTCTAACTTTTAGTTTATGGAAACCAATTTGGAATACAACCCAATATATGCAATTAGATCAGTATATAGATTAAGCTTTATAAACATTAAATTCAAAATTTAAGGTTAAAGAGTAAGTACCTTTGTTTGTCTTTCAGAATCTCTATCCTCTGTATTATACTAGGGGTTAACCTGTCTTCTAAGTCCGAAGCAATCTTGTTCATTTCCATCAATATTTGCATAATCTATAGCCTAATCTCTTCCAGCATGGTTATGATTGGCTTTTTTCTTGGACCCAAGATAGCTTTGTTAAACTTTCGAATATATCGTTCTCGAATGTTGCACATCTCCTGTCAATCTCAAAGAAATCCCCTGACCAGGAGTTCGGATTTCTTTGAACCAAATAATCATATGCTACTTGGTCCAATAACCTGATCTGTTCTATGATTTGCTCGAACTGCTGCTCCAGCGTACAAGATGCTACAGCCCAAAAAGCCTCTGGTATTGTAATCCACTGAATTTTTTCTCGAAGTTTGCATAGACATGCCTTGTATATTTTCTGTGTTCCGCTTGAGGTAACCAGTCATGTACAACATCAAGTAGACTAATGTCATAATATAAAAAGGTTTGGATCAGAAACAGATACACATAAATAACATATCTATTTATAATAAAGTAAAGGTTACATGGGTGTTACCTTATGGGAATCTAATATGATTGTCATTTAGTTTCCTTCATGTAGATTCAAATCATCAACAAGCAGATGTATAAACAAACCCCAGTTCTCATGATTCTCAACCCTAACTATAGCCCATGCAATGCGTTAGACCAAAGGTTATATGGGTCGACCTATTGTATACATGGGTCGTACCCGTTAGGTTATGATTAGTAACTTTGTTATCAAGTAATTGTATTAGTATATATACATAGACTATCTAATGTACAATTACAATTACAATAATACAAACCCTTGATGTTTTATATGGTATCAGAGCCAAAACCCTAACCAACTTTTTTTTTCCGGCACAATTCCGGTCAGCCTCCACAACAGTTCACCGGAAAATCAAAATCCGGCCACGTTTTTGCTTTTTCCGGCCAACTGACATCGATTCATGAAAAACGAAACACACCAGTGTGATCCTAGTATAATTCCGAACAAAACCCAGCAATCAATTTTGGAGGTCAGCCTCAACCAGCAGTTTGTCGGAAAATCAAGATCCGGCCACGTTTTTGCTTTTTCTGGCCAAACGACATTGATTCACGAAAAAATAAAACCACCAGTTTGATCCTTATATAATTCCAAACAAAACCCACCAATTAATTTTGGTTTTCTGCTCAGTTGTCGTTGCCGTTGCCGCCGCTTCCACCACTGCTGCCGTCACTGTCAAGGAATACGACTATGCGTCCATCTTTCACTACAGCCGATAAAATGGCTCACAACTCTCGTAAGTTCGCTTTTACCCTTTCACCCACAAATTATGGTTATTGGAAAATATGATTGAACCATTCCTCATCACAAACAATTTGATGGGTTATGTGGATAATTCAGTACCATGTCCACCAAGAACCTTACCTGTTACCACCGAAGGTGCCATTGTTCCAAAGGAAAATCTGAATTATCCAATGTGGGTCTCTAACGATGCCCACGTTCGTATGCTAATTATCTCCACAATCTCGGAAGCTTCTTTTTGCCATGTTCAAGGTACAACTTCCCGAGATATTTGGTTGTCTCTTGAAAAGGTGTATGCACCCCATTCCATATCTAGGGAATACACTCTCAAGACACAACTTCTAATAATAGAGATGCACGGTGATGAAACTCCTGATGTTTATCTAAATCGTGCGCATGATTATGCTGATGCACTCGCCGCCATTGGTGAACCTGTAAAAGATAAAGATCTGGTGATGCTTGTTGTCTCGGGTCTCCGTAAAGAATATAACGGCCTAAAAGCCACAATCACTGCCCATCAAAGTCCAACTGCATTTAGTGAGCTTCATGCACTTCTTAGTGATCATGATTACATGATTGGAAAAACAAGTGTACCTACTCCATCTATTACTCCATATTTTGCAGCAAACTACGGAGCATGCTTAACAAGCATAAAAGAACCACGTCAAGCTCAACTCTCAGAGTTGGCTGCTCAATTGAGTGCTCTTGGACTCCAACTATCACCAATTGTACAAATCTGGTCCACAAGCCTTTTATGGTGCTCGTTCATCAAACAACAACAGGAGGAACAACAACAACAACAACCGTGGAAATCGAAACAAATCTCATGGTAACAACAACCGAGATCGCGGTAATGGTCGTCAATTTGACTGGGCATCTACTCAGAACACAGTGTATGGAACTTGTAATAGATGTGGTATTGGGCACATTCCATCACAAAGCCCAAATCGTGACCCTTCTACTATTCACAATCGACCATCAGCTAACTTTGCAAATACACGTGGTCAATCCTCTACTGCGTCTGCAAATTGGCATTCAGACACCGGAGCAAACAGTCATGTGACACCTGATTTGGAAGAAATGGACAATTCAAAGACATATCATGGTGATGACGCACTTCATGTTGGCAACGGTAAGGGTCTTCCTATTCTTCATATTGGTTCATCTAAAGTTTACTTACCATAAAAAACGTTTTCTCTCAAAAACATTCTTCATGTACCAGAAATCTCCCATAACCTCCTTTCTGTTCAAAATTTTTTTCATGATAATGATGTCTTTTTTGAATTTCACTCATCTTATTTTGTTGTGAAAGACGAGTCCACACACACCACTCTTCTCACCGCCCCCAGTAAACACGGTCTCTACACTATCACTCTTCCTCAACTCAAGTCAATCCTCAAAGTATCTTTTTCGGCTGTAAGAGCTTCCTCAACCATTTGGGATAGGCGGCTCGGACACCCTCATCAACGTCTTTTGCGTTCTATGCTTTCTAATTTTTCTCTTCCTGTTACGAATAATAGTTTGTCAAGTCTATGTACTTCTTGTCCATTGAGAAAATCTTCAAAACTTCCTTTATTTGTTTCTAATTTTCGAAGTAATACTATTTTAGACTTGGTTTATTGTGATGTTCGGGGTCCCGCACCTTTGTTGTCTTTTGAAGGTCATAGATATTTTATGTTGTATGTTGATCATCATTCTCGGTACATGTGGATATATCATTTAGCTCAAAAATCTGATGTGTATTCTACTTTTAAATCATTTGTGCAAATGGTTGAACTTCAATTCACCACAAAATTAAAGAGTGTTCAAACTGATTGGGGTGGTGAATTTCGCAATTTGGCTTCGTTTTTCTCTTCGCTAGGGATTATTCACCGGCGGTCTTGTCCTCATACTAGTGAGCAAACGGCTCTGTTGAACGTCGTAATCGCCACATTGTCGAGGCCGGTCTTACTCTTCTTGCTCAATAATGTGTCCCCCAACGTTTTTGGCATTATGCTTTTGATACTGCTGTTTACCTAATCAATCACATGCCCTCTCGCACATCAACAAACAAGTCACCCTTTGAACATGTATTCAAAGGGTCTCCCGACTACACTTTTCTTCGTGTATTTGGGTGCTTATGTTTTCCCCATCTTCGTCCATACAATCGTCACAAAATGGATTTTCGTTCCACTCTGTGTGTGTTTCTTGGCTACAGCCCCTCCCATCATGGATGTCTTTGTCTTGATATTTTGACCGTGCGTCTTTATATTGCTCGACATGTTCATTTTAATGAAGCACAAATCCCCTTCGATATCCCTAAAACCACTCCCGCACCCCGTTCAAAAATATCTCCTTACTCCTCGGAATCACCTTATGTAATTCCTACTACTAACCATCCAAGTCCATCTTCACCACGCTCATCAATCTTCTCCCCATCATCTGTTTCACCATCGTTGAGTCCAACTTCTCAAACGTCTCCCGAGTCTTCGATACCAACACCACCACTACCACCACCTCCTCCTCTTATCCCACCGCCTCTTATCCCTCGAAAACGTCCCGCAAATCTTTGTCCAAATCCCAAACAACGGGTTCCCTACAATGCTTCCGCAAATCATGCTACCATCCTCCCCACTAGCGTCATTGAACCAACCTCGTTTGCCGTCGCCAACAAATCTTCCGAGTGGCGTCAAGCTATGAAAGAAGAGTATGATGATCTCGTCAAAAATGGAACATGGTCTTTAGTACCTCGTGCTTCTAACACCAATATTGTTGATGGTAAGTGGGTATACAGGTTAAAACGGGACAAGAATGGTGCTATCACTCGTTACAAAGCAATATTTGTTGCCAAAGGTTTTCGACAACAACCAGGTATTGATTTTCATGAGACATTTGGCCCGGTTGTCAAGTCAACCAGTGTCCGAGTTTTTTTATCACTTGCAGTAAGTAACAATTAGCCACTACGCCAATTAGATGTTCAGAATGCGTTTCTTCATGGACATCTTCAGGAGCGGGTTTATATGAAACAACCTCCGGGCTTTATTGATCCACAATGCCCAAATCATGTATGTTTGCTTCATAGGTCTCTTTATGGCTTAAAGCAAGCCCCACGCGCTTGGTTTGAGAGCCTTTCCAAGGCTCTCTATGATCTCGGTTTCAAGGGCTCCAAAACAGATCCATCTTTGTTTATTTATGCTGGTGGACACACACTTTTGTACATTCTGGTATATGTGGACGATATCATCGTTATAGGTAATAACACAGGCAATCTCGACAATATAGTTTGTCAACTTGGATCAGCTTTCGCATTAAAAGATCTCGGGCCCCTTAACTACTTCTTGGGTATTGAAATTGTTCCTCATGTGTCCGGTATTCTCCTGTCTCAAAAGAAGTATATTTTGGAGCTATTACAAAGGGCTGGTCTTTCTAATTGCAATCCCGTGTCTTCTCCCATGGTTACCTCAAGCTCACTCAACTTATATGATAATACTGCTTTTTCTGATCCAGTGAAATATCGACAAGTAGTGGGTGCTTTACAATATGTTACCTTGTCTCGGCCTGACATAGCTTTTGCTGTTAACAAGGTATGTCAATATATGCATGCTCCGACCGAGAATCGTTGGTCTGTTGTTAAACGGATTTTACGCTATATTCATTGTACGGTAGAACATGGTATGATCATCCGCCGTTCTTCTGGTTCTACTCTTCAAGCTTTTACTGATGCGCTATGGAAAGGTGGTCCTGATACTTCTCTTGAAGCTTTCTCCGATTTTGATTGGGCTGGGGATTCAGATGAATACAAAGCTCTTGGTGACACAGTTGCTGAGCTTACATGGCTTCAAGCTCTTCTTCATGAGCTTGGTATTTGTTCTTCTTCAACGCCTATACTTTGGTGTGACAATCTTGGTGCAACATACTTGTCAGCTAACCCTATCTTTCATGCACGTATAATACACGTGGAAATCGACTATCACTTTGTTCGGGAAAAAGTTGCTCAAGGGGATCTTCGAGTTCAACATATATCAACACATGATCAAATTGCAGATATATTTACAAAGCCATTACCAACTCCTCGATTTCTCTTTCTAAGATCCAAGCTGCAGGTTATTGCCCGTCCTTAGCTTGCGGCGGCGTGTTAGACTAAAGATTATATGGGTCGACCCATTGTATACATGGGCCGTACCCGTTAGGTTATGATTAGTTATTTTGTTATCAAGTAATGTATTAGTATATATACATAGTCTATCTAATGTATAATTACAATTACAATAATACAAACCCTTTGAGGTTTTATACAATGAGATACATTTGGTTATTTGCATCCCTTCTCATTGCTGTAAGTAGTTCCCCCTGCATGTATGCTTTAAAAAAACAACCATCTAATCCAATCACCTTCCGACACCCTGCTAACCACCCATATTTGACCCCCTTGAAACAAACATAAATCCTTTTGAATGTTTGTTTGCCATTAGCTGATACGTCAACATCCAGTCGACAAGTAGACCCAGGATTTGATTCTACAATAGCATCTCTGTATAGATAGAGCTTCCCATAATGCTCTATTAGCCCACACTCATGATCAAATAAAGCTAACTGTTTAGCCCTCTTGCATTGTCCAACACTTACATCTATCATGAACCTCTGCCTAATGTTGTCTTTCATTTTCTTAAAGACATAAAAGGATCCTCAATGACATTCTTATAATAATGAATGGTAATCCACTTAAAAGTCACTAAGGATCCTAAGTTTTAATTACAACTACATATATGGTCACTTATAAATGAATTGATTTGAAAAGAATGCTCATTTTTCATCCAAGAAGCATACAACCTAAAGGGGCAAGGTAATTTTTTAGAAACTTGAATATGTTTCTTTGTCCATTTACTGGGTGATGGGGCTGATGTACCTTCCCCAGAATTAGGCTCAGCCTTGTTTACCTTAACCCTTTTTAACTTAACAACTTTTTTACCCACACCCTTTGTCTCAGATACACCTTTCATAAACTTATTGGGCATAACCCTGTCTATGTTACCCTTTTTACCAGCACATCTACCATGTTCCACATTTCTCCTACAATATACTATTAATTCCTTCCAATCACTCTTCATATACCATAGCTGATAACCATGCGTAACACCATAGTTTGCTAAGGAAAATTTTAACTGATATGGGAACTCATACCTCATTCCTAGGATTGGTTCCATCTTATCCCATGGGATGTCAGGGTCAAATGCAAGATAAACTACACCATTTTTCACCTTAAAAGAAGGCTCTATATTGTTGTCATCAGGGTCTATCTCTGGTGTTTCATGTAATTTAGGCAATCTATATTCAGAACTACCTCTAAATAAAACCCTAGAACTGCAAAGCTTATTGAGGAATGGGTCTTCTGAATTGATATTCTTTATAACAACAGACTCATCACCCTCGGTATGAAAATCCACATTGTTAAAGTGTTGTTCTTCATCACTAGAATAATATTCATCGCTAGACTCAACAATGTTTTGATTATGAAGTTCATCATTAACCATTTCTAATATGTCATAATTAAAGTGTTCTAGAAACATATCAATTTTATTACCATTTTTATAACCGACAATTAACATTTTAACAATGTCATGGTCTGACTTAAGCTCCCTAATACCAAAGCTTATCTAACAATCTGTTTGGCAATAATAAATCCCCCTATAAAGAGCATTTGGAACTACCCTTCCTATTATCTGCTTTAGAATGTCAAATGAAATTTCATCCAAGTTAGTATCATTCTCCTCTTTCATGTCACTCTGAACATACCTCATAGGACGTGGATAAAAAATTCCCATCATATCTTAAGTATACTGTGAATACAAGCTTCTTCAAATTTTTTTTTTTGCGATTACCTGTAATATGAATTAATGTGTTACAAGCATAATAATGTTTCTGTAATTAAACATATACAATTGAAAACATGTCTAAAAGGGGGGGGGGGGGGGGGGGGGGGTGTTAAATTAAGGTTTCTGAAGAAATTGGTTTTTTCAAATTAGGGTAAAATTTTGATTAGGTTTGTCTGAAAATTGAGGGTTTTAATATCAACTGTCATCAATTAGGGTATGCTCAAAAAATAAACGAAAAATTAAAATAAAATAGGGTTTCTAGAAAAGGGGTTTTTTTAATTAGGCTTATAAAATTGGTTATGTTGCTAAAAATTGGGGGTTTCGTTATCAATTGTAATCAGTTGGGGTTTTTCTCCAAAACTAGTAAAAAAATTAAAATTAATTAGGGTTTTTGAAAAAGAGGTTTTTTAATTAGGGTTATAAAATTGATTACGTTGTCTAAAAATTGGAGGTTTCGTTATCAGTTGTAATAAATTAGGGTTTTCTCAATAAAAAACGAAAAATTAAAGTAAATTAGGGTTATTGAGAAAGAGGTTTTTTTTTCAAATTAAGGTTATAAAAAGGATAATCTAGTCCCAAAATCATTGTTTTGTTTAACAATTGTACTCATTTAATCAATTAGGTTTGAAAAAAATTAAACGATCAATAGAGAGAGGGATTATTACCTTTTGCCATTGGTGTTTCACGCTGTAATTAAATCGCGGATTATCAACAGTGAAATAATCTAGGGTTCATTAGTTCATACAAGTTGATGATTTGGGATAAAAAGTGTGATGAAAGTGATCTACTTTTTTCATTGTTATATATTAGTCAAAAAGTCTTACGTATTAAATGGAAATCATACGTGGAAAAAAAATTAAATAAATTAATTACGTGGATATTACCGTGTCAGCGTGTCAATAACATGTGACCAAATTGGTAAAGACGAAACAGTTTTCAAGGTTCATTGTTAATGTCAAACAATTAAATTGTAAGTGTTTAAAGTCGGTATATTTTGATAAGTACGATAATATTGTATAACTTTTACCCATATTTGTTACCACATGATAACTTTTTAGACTCATTGATATTTGTCTCCTTTCAAAAAAATCAACCCTGGTTATAAAAGTAAAAAAGTCATTATGGCGCGAGTTAAGTAACTCGATCACAAGGAGAGAGTTTTCGACAAAAAGCTAAAGCTGATCATCAAAATTTTGAAAGAGTGATTATTTTGTACAGACGATACTCATATACAATTTTTACATTTTATCATATTGTCGAATAGTATATATACAGTAGAAAATACTTACATATGAAAAGATACAAATGCGCCACGCAGTAGCAAAGACTCAACAAAGTAGAAGTTATAAACCATTTACTTGCCTTTGGTATAAGCATCCATTGATATCTTGGACGCAACTTATAGTAGTGTCCTTCGTACTGTCCTTGCAATAACACGAGAGACCAACTTGCCAACCAAATCAGCTGGAAGACCAATCAACCGTTGTTGCAAGTCAGGCGGAAGCTGTCAAAGCATTTTTATAACTTTAGAATTCACATTTTGCTAAATAACAAGTCAAAATCACACAAAACATAAGTGGATGGACTTAGATGCGACGGTTTGAACCCGTGTACTTATAACAGCGTTGATTTATTTACGCTGTGTCTATTGAGGGTACAATGGGGAAATTTAAAACGAGCTAACAAGAAAACGGGTCAAATGAGACAACCCACACTGTGTCCAAAAAGTTGCCTAGTTTGACCTGTCGGACCCATAGTATCTATGATCCTGGAAATTGTTGTTCTATGTTGAACAAGATTGTACTTACCTCAGGAATAATGTTAAGCAGTGGCTGTATATCTTGAATGGATCCAAACTCATTGAGGACTAACGACACTTCCTCTGAATTCGTTTTTCTGTTAGCGTATGGATTGTATTCATCAACTCCCTATAACATACCATATATCATGAGTTAACTCATACACACACACAAACACATAGCAGAAGTGTGCAGAACCATACCGTATCGTCATCGTCAATCTTCCGTGACCCGGATAATAGTTGAAGAAGACGTTGCAAGTTTCTCAAGTTGATGAAATCTTCATCAGTTAATGAAGACGAAGGGGAAGGTGCAAATGGTAGATTTGCGGTTACTCCAGATGTCAATGATTCCAGGGCGGCAAGCCCAAGCGCATCCAAACCCTTTAAAGACGACGGTTGCATATTTTGTCAATACCTTAAATATAAGAAACAATTATACTAATTTTGATGTCAGATTTTAATGACAATGTAGCTTAAAGCCTATACCTTAGCAAATTCCTGAAGAATTATCTCCCTCACGAAGTCGCCCTGTGAATAATAAAATTTAGAACTTGTGTTATCATATTACCTACAGGTCACCATTTTGACCCGTTTACTTATAAAAACAGAAAATGTAGGTAAAAGGGGAACGGGTCTAATGGGTCGAACATGGGGTCAAAAATTGTAAGTCATCCAAACACACCAGTTTGACTTGTTACCAACTGGTCCAACCCGCTCATATTGTCAGTTTGCCACCTCTAGTAATACGTTAATGTAGAGATCTTACCTTCTCAGTCAGGGTGAACGACATAATTTGCTTGATAGCGACATTGGAAGTGTTGTCTTCTACTTTCACTAAAGCTTTTTCTGTTCTGGCTCGAAGGGACTGCAAACAAAAGTATTTCAGCATTTGGAGCAAAACTTAAGAGCAAAACGAGAAAATCAATATTTACATATTCTTTGAGAAAGTGATTAACCAATTATGGGATATCTTACAGAGAGAAGAAACATGATATGAAATGAAGTACCGTTGCAGGAAATATTCATATTTCATACCTCTGATAGAAGAGATTCCAAGCGGTCAATCCTGAACACCCCGTCCTGATAATATTCATCTCATCAAAATAAAAATAAAAAAACGAGAAAATGTAGAGCCTAGAGGTGGCCATTTTGAACCATTTACTCGTGAATGAATCATTTCGGGTTTTATTTTATCTCTAACGGGTCAAACATGTAAAACAAGAAATAGCTTAGGAAACGGGTCAAATGGGTTGAAAGTCATTCCAACTGTATTGTATCATACTCACACTTGACATGCTAACTTTAATGATAAAAAGTGTTTCGGATCAACCCGGCCCAAACAAGAATTTTACTCGTTTGACCAGTTTTCCACCTTTGAGGGAATGCATCATAAAATTTAAACGATCAAACTGAAACACGAATTCTAGTATTGAAATACCTCATAAAGAAGAGTTTGCAAAGAAGACCGAAGTTGGGGCGAGCTATCAGTAAGGACTTTCTTGGCAATCCACGGGTAGGTACCACCTAAAACTTTATAATTTGGGTCATTGTTGATCGCAATACCTTCCAGAACAGCAAGGCTGCCACATCAATAAAAGAAACTTAATACATGAAAGTGAATATACATTGATTAGTACTAAAATGTTAACTATCCTTCAAACTATTATTGATACCTCCTAATAACGAGAGAAAAATATGACGGGATCTGAAATTTGAACTTGTACCTGCAACACAGTAAAAAAGTTTAACTAAACGATTACAAACTGAGGAAGCGATCATATATATATAATCTTACATGGTGGTTCCTAGATTTCCTAAAAGATCCCCGAAGCTGATATTCCGGACTCCTTTCGCAACGGCATTCTGAAAAACCCCTACCCAGAGATATGCTAAATTTAGTACGACGAGAAAACGCAAAAAATACACAAAAAGTGTAACTTTTTGGAACTTTATATTTAGAGTTAAAAAGTAATAGACACATGATATCACTAAACCTGTTAACGCCTTCGTGACCTCTTCCTTGTCAGCTGTTGCGGGGAGCAGCCTGAATAGTTAATCAAATTAGACATACCAAAACTTTAGCCTTGGATTTCTTGTTTCTTACTATTTCAATTTAAGGCTGAAAAAGAAAACAAAGTACCCGAGAGTAACAAAGTCCTTGGCCAATGAATCATAATCACGGTTTATGAGATGAATACATGCTTCAATGAAACCATCGCGAAGTTCTTGTCTGAATTCACCCATCATGCCAAAATCTGAAATAAAATTAAAGATAATTAGCCACTTGTTAACCATGCTAGATTTATCGTAATTTTTTACCTTCTATGCCTATTATGAAAACAAATAATCATGGATTACCTAAATAGGCCAGTTTTCCATCATATGTACGAAGTAAGTTTCCAGGGTGCGGATCGGCATGATAGAATCCATATTCTAGAAGTTGATTAAATGAGCAGTACACCCCTATCTGCATCAACCAGAACACAGTTATGAGTTATCTTACATCCATGTTGCAAGCGAAGCTGAGATATACTAACTATACAATTGAAATTAACGGCAGTTAGTTTAATGACTTCACCTCGACCAGATAGAGATCCTTAACTTCAGATAACTTCTGGCCCTAAATTTCATGAAAAAAAGTTGAATGTATTTGATTAGTATCTTCATTGACGACTTAAAAAAATCATATTATAAACATATATAGCTCGTCCATTGACGAAATTTTCTTGTATGTTACCTCTATCCATTGCATAGTAAGGACCTTACGAGATGTTCTCTCTATATACATATCCGGAACAATTACATCCTTTAGACCGCCATATAGCTCTCTGTTTAAATGCAAACAACAAAACATAATGAATATATCATTTCATAAGGTCACATATAGCGTATTATAGGAAAACTTTTTGAAGATATATTGCACGTAACGAAATGGCAAATCACAATCTTTCACCTGAACCTAACTCCATTTTTCGCTTCATTAACGTAATCCATCTCCTGCATTTAATGTGATTACCTGTATTCAATATTAGAGCACTAAGGATTTATATAAAAAGACTCTTTAATCTAAGGATGCTTCTAGTGATGTGTTTAACAGTTTATATTATACGAGTACGACTATATGTTTAACAATGTAATGTTTTCCTTTCGGTTTGGAGCAGAAAGAAGTTCGAATGTTTAGTATAGCCATACCCGAAAAAGGCTTGATGCCCATTCATCAACAACACCCTGCAGATCAAGATTACAGCGAGAAATAAACCTAATTAGAAGCAAGCATATAAAGTCACTATGGATGACAGTCGACCAATACAGTTGCCATATGAGGGGAATGAAGAAACTTGTTTTTTCAGCATTGAAATAACATAAGTTATACTATCTATAGTAGTGAAAATTGACCTGCAGATCAGTATTGAACTTCCCGGCTCTACGTATCAGTCCTGCAAGAGAACGTAAGATCAATATGTCCAATGAAATTGCAGCTTGAACTCCAGGACGTTGGACTTTGACCGCAACTAATTGGCCACTACCACGGAGTCTAGCCTGGTAAACCTGCACAAAAAGATACAATATTTTTTTGAGTTATTAATACATGAGTATAAAGTTGACTAGAAACGATAAAAGGTATGGTAACAAATCACCTGGCCAAGGGATGCTGCAGCCACAGGTTCAGGCGAGATCTCTGAGAAAAGTTGATCTAGTGGTAACCCGAGTTCTTTTTCAATCATGTTAAAAGCAACTTGAGTGGAAAATGGGGAAATGCGGTCTTGTAGTAACGAAAGCTCATCAAGATACGAAGGTGGTACCAAATCCTATAGATAAACAATACTAAGAAATTCAGATATCGTGTCCAAGTATATGAATATAATTAAAATGCAGAAAGAACAGCATACATTGTAGAACACTGAGATGGAGATAGAGTAAACTTACGGGTCGAGATGAAATGGCCTGAGCTATTTTTATATATGCCTGAGAGAACACGTTAGACAAGGAGAGCATATCAGTTGATACTTTTTATAGTCTCCAAACACTCGAAAACAGTACTTTCAAGATTTCCGATAACTTGACTCGAAAACAGTACTTTCAAGATTAAAGAAACAGATTCCAGTATAGTCAAAGTTTCAAACTTACCGGTCCAAGCTTCACCAATATGGCGCGCAGCTGCGAAGCTCTAACCTGAACTCAACAAAAACATATCAAAGATTATGAAATTTACTAGCATTACAAACAGAATGATACATCATTCATCAACTCATCAAAAATCCCACGACAACAAGGTTGCATCAAAAAGTAAAAGATCTGCCAAACTTAATACATTACATAAACTATCCCATTCACATTTTATGTAACGCACTAACCAATGGATCACTCAGATAACTTTCAAGGTTAACTAAAAGAGCGTTGAGTGACATGTCTAACTGGTATACCTAAATCAATCTTATTCGGCAGCATCTTGAGCGATGATTGACATGCCTAATTGGTATCGCCTATCTTATGGTGACAGGAGACGGACCTACTTTTCTCACAAACCAATAAATTATTGCCATTACCCACTTTTTTCATAAACCAATAAATCATTGCCACGTTGATTTAGGCACAACTTTAGTCATACTTTTAGGCATCTGAAGCGCAAGTCTAATCATACGTTTTAGGAATCTCAGTCGTTTTCCTGACTAAGGGGGTGTTTGTTTCGGCTTATTGGGGGGCATCTCAAGTTCCAATTTTCCGGCTTATTTTGAGACTTGTGGGCTTATATAGGTTTATTATGATATGATAAACTTATATAAGCCCACAAGTCTCAAAATAAGCCAAAAAATTTGGGCTTATGAAATATAAGCCGACATGAAATAAGCTAAAAAGCCCTCATATAAGCCGAAACAAACACCCCCTAAAAACCATGGTGAAACGATACTAGTAGCTAGCCAACTACTTTAAGCTTATTACACGCTCAAATGTCTTATCTAATACCAATGTGGGACAGCTTGTTACAACTAAACTAGCCAACTAAAGTTTAATTTGTTACTGTTTGGTACAACAATATTTTCCTATGTTACCGCGTCCCAAATTTATTGCTGAAGAAATTTCAGGGTTCAATAATGAGAAATCACGATTTTTAACAAAAATTTACATTAGGCGGAAAACATCCATCGGACTTCTGTGAACCCCGAACTCCCCTGAGGTCCGCCCTTGCTAGTAGCCGACTAGTTTAAGCTTATAAGGCGCTCAAATGTCTTACAGTATGTAATACCAATGTGGGACAACTTCTTACAGCTACACTACCTAACTAAAGTTTGTTACAACAATATTGTCCTATAAATGTTACCTTAAACATGGTATCGGAACGCTCTGAAACACTATCTAAATATCTCAACATCAGCCATTTACCAAGAGTGTTAGCAATCTGTAACAGCCTCCTAAGAACTATAAAAGGCTTGTTTCGATATATCGAAGCGATTTTCGATACGTTGTAATCAGTCAAGGACTCAGCTTCAGTTGAGCTAAGTTCAAATAAGTAGCCTGATGACTCAGTGAACGTATCAACTTCTCCACCCGTTAATGCAGTTGCATCACTGCATGTGTAGTAGTTTAGTCATATGTTTTAGGCATCTCAATCATTTTCCTAACTAAAAACCATGGTTAAACGATACTAGTAGCTAGCCGACTACTTTAAACCTATAAGCCGCTCAAATGTAGCTCTTTACAACTAAACAACCTAACTAAATTTTGGTCCAACAATATTAACTGTCCTATATATGTTTTTTTTTACCTTAAACATGGTATCGGAACGCTCCGAAAGACTATCTAAATATCTCAGCACAAGCCATTTCCCAAGAGTGTTAGCAATCTGCAACAGCCTCCTAAGAACTATAAAAGGCTTGTTACGATATATCAAAGCGATTTTGGACACGTTGTAGTCAGTTAAAGACTCAGCTTCAGTTGAGCTAAGTTCAAATAAGTAGCCTGATGACTCAGTGAACGTGTCAACTTCTCCACGTGTTAATGTTGTTGCATGTGTTGTTGTAGTACGTAAGAACTTCACGTGACGGTTTTTTAAGGTTGGTGTTGGGAGGTGGATACGGTGGCGCGTGGGCGCGTGGATAGGGGGTTGTGGTGGTGGTGAGAGTATCATGGTTGGAGTGAGTAAGTGGTTATGTTCTGTCTTCTGTTGGCCTCTCTTTTTTTATATGGTTATCCTGTGTTTTACTAGATTTTTATTTAAGTTTGCTTTTTTTTCATTTAAAACCCCTATAGTTTTTAAAAAATGTTTTAGTTTTGGATGAGCACGGTACCGGTCTCGTCTCGAACTCGTCCAAAATTAGTGGTATTGAATATTTTTCGAGCATAAATTAGTGGTACCAGTACCGTACCAAACGGGATTCGGGTATCGGTACGGGGAAATCGGGGTTTCCCTTTTTATTCGAGAATTTCTCGATTTGGTATCGGGTCCCGTCCCGAATTAGCGGTCCTGATTTTTTTTCATCTTATTTTGTAGTCCCGGGTACCGTCCCGAACGAGATTTAAATACCAGAAATTGGTACGATTCTGGAATGGTTCCCGGTTCAGTTTCGGGATTCGAATCAAAATGCTCATCCATATTTTAGTCTGTGACTTATTGGGTTTTTTGAATAAGCACAGAAACTATTTCAAGCTACTCTTTATCATCAAATATGCATCTAATTTCATTCATGCTACTACGATTTAGCCACCTTGGAGATGAAAGTAATTGGCTAAACTATTTCAAGTCACTCTGGAGATGAAAGTATCCATGGTTACTTATCATATCTGTCATGTGAAAACTACAGACAGAATCTTGTAATTTCAGCAAATGAAACTCAAAAAACCTCAAAACAACATTTTATGATGAGAATCCAACAACTGTTAAGTATAATCAGAACACACTCATATGAGAGTCGGGTGTAACACGGGGCATATCGATTTGAAACTACAAAGAAATTACATGTAACGCTTTCAAAAAAATTTGTGTAACACCCGATAAAATATCGTAGGTCCGCCAACAATCACATAATCGAATAACAGTTCTAAATATAAGGCTAGGCGCAACGCCTCGGAAAATTGTCGGTCGATCGTCGGTCGCGACCGAATCGCCGCGTTGCGGCGATTCGGTCGCCGGTGTAAATCGAGGGTAATTCGACCGTAGTCCCGACCTAGTTCATTTGTGAGTTGTTTAAGCACTTTGATTCAAACGGTCACATTTGGATATTTAAAAAAAAATCAAACGGCTATATTTTTAAAATTCCCTATAAATACCCTATTTTTATAACCAATTATCACAAAAATATAACACACAAATCTCCAAAAATGTCTTATGAATTGTTTTTTGCCGACTCTTCCGACGACGAAGAAGAAGTTACTAGTGAGTTAGAAGCTTTTACGCAAGCTTGCGAACAGGCTTATGAAGCATCACGCCCCAAAAAACGGTCGTATATATATAGAGATTATCAGGGTGCACATAATCGTCTAGTAGATGCGTATTTTACTGAAGGACCGCAGTATGAAGCAGAGACATTTCGTGATCGATTCCGAATGGATCGCGATTTATTCTTAAAAATTGTTGACGATTTGAAAAATAACTATGCTTATTTTCGAAACTCAACGGATGCTTTGAATCGAGAATGTCTTTCGCCCTTGCTGAAGTGCACATCCGCTATTCGTCAACTGGCGTACGGAGCCGTGCCTGATTCTCTAGACGAATATTTGCAAATGGGTGCGACAACAGCACGAGAGTGTCTTCGACGGTTTTGTACCGGCATAATGCAATTATATGGTACAGAGTACTTGCGAAAGCCTACTTATACTGACATGGAGAAACTTTATGCTTTTCACGAGGAAAAACACGGGTTTCCTGGGATGCTAGGAAGTATCGATTGTACACATTGGCCGTGGGAGAATTGTCCCGTTGCTTATAAAGCTCAATTTAGTAGGCGTGATCAGGGGTCAACGCCGTTCATTTTATTGGAGGCGGTTGCATCGCAAGACTTATGGATTTGGCATGCATTCTTTGGTGTAGCTGGGATGAATAACGACGTGAATGTTTTACGCCAGTCCCCTATTTTTAATGATCTTAAATCGGGGAAAGCACCTGAACTGGGATTCGTGGCTAACAACGTGCATTATCGTCGAGGATACTATCTTACTGATGGGATATATCCGCAATGGTCGGTTCTTATTAAGTCTATACAAGATCCGCCGACAAATGATCATAAACGAAGATTGTATAAAACGAAGCACGAAGCAGCAAGAAAAGATGTTGAGCGAGCCTTCGGTGTATTGAAAGCAAAATGGAAGATGATTGATATCCCGGCCCGAGGATTGTCAAAAAATCGACTATCAGACATAATGTACACGTGTATCATATTACACAATATGATTATTAAACATAGGGGGGCGGCGATATCACCCAATTATCATCAAGTAGAAGAACATGCTGATAACGATCCGATAAATACGCATGAAGAAAGGCTTCAAATTACTCAGCAAATAGTCGATCCACATCTACATCTCAACCTAAAAGCCGATCTAGTGGAACACATTTGGAATAATCGCAATGGATAATGGCGATATCACCCATTTAATGTTTAATGTTTTTTAATTTCGAATAATTGTGTAATATTTTTTTTTAAATAAATGTAATGTTTTTTATTAAATTTATTGTGTTTAAAAAAAAAATTTTTTTTTTTTTTTTTTTTTTTTTTTCAACTAGATCGCACTAGGTCGCCGGGTTGTGGCAAATAGGTCGCACTAGGTCGCCGGCCGAAAAAACTAGGTCGCGACCCTCATACGTTGTGCCTAGCCTAACTAGTTTTATGTGTTATATGTATTCTCAGTTTCTCACTATACGTGCCGCAAAGAGTTAAACATACAATCCTTTTTTCTATTCCAGAGATATTAATTATCGATACAGATTTAAACAAACTAGCCAAAATGTTTAATTGCTACAATTACCCTAGGACACAATGTAAGACCCTATAACATGTTATAGGTGAAAAAATGATACCTATGGCACCCCTCTAACAATTATAATGCATCGTCTCTTTGTGTTGGTTTCGCCAATTGCTTCTGGGTTAGCGGTTCTTTTTATGATGACCGGCCGGTTTTTTTATTTGTGGTTTTTTTTTATACATATAGAGAATATGTTTATGTTACGATTTACGAAAGTGTTATAACATACATGTTGATGCTTCAATATTTATTTTAATGATAAGGTATATCTATTGTAAAAGTCTTAAAAAAACTTTGATATTAAAATTATAAGACTACCCATAAGGGTAATAGGTCACGACTTTGATTTTTCAGTTTTTTCTCTCCTACGATTTAGTGCGATATTCTGTCTTAACAAGGCGACCTAATTTAATTTTTAATTTTCTTTTTTAAATAATTTTTTAAATAAAATAAAAAACATTACAATAATATTTATACTTAAATATCATTACATAAATGATTAAAAAAAGATTTATTTAGAAGTAAAGGGGATAAAATATATTAGCCAAAACTAACTCAAAAAGTATCAAATTAATATATGGTGTGAGGATTTAAAAAAAGCTTAATATATTAAAATTTAGAATTTTTTTTTTTAATTTTATATAATTAAAATATAATTAAATCTAATATAATTTTATAAAAAAATATAAAACGGAAAAAGAAAAGAAAGAAAAAACCACGACTTGTTTTGTGAATTAGATCCTACCTAAGGTCGTTTTGTGGGAGTCGATTTCGGCGATCGGGTCGCCGCAATGGTGCGACCGACCCACGACTCGATCACGACCGAGACAATATACAACAGTTGCGGGTAGCCTAAAAGCTCAAAAGCAATAAAAAAACGGGATAATTTCATATATGTCCCTCTTTTGACAAAAAATTTCATATATATCCAACCTCACTTAAAAATTTCATATATATCCAATTTTAAATATAATATTTCATATATGTCCAATTTTTTACTTTAAATTTCATTTATGTCCAAATAATCAATTTATATATAATTAAAAGCATAAAACACATATTAAGTATTATTTAAACATAAAATAACCATTATACACTTATTTCTTTTTCTTATACTTACATATGTATTCATATATATTCATATATTTTTATAAACATTGTCTCAAATTATTATATACACATACATTGATGCAAAGCATGTTTTATCAAAATATTTAAGAATAAAAAAAGAAAAGATCTAATTACAATTACCAAACAAACACAAAAGTAATATCATTCGATTAGTAAGAAAATAAAGCTTACTACCATATAGTTAAAACGATAAAATAATCATAATAAAACTAAAATTATTGGATAATATAAAAAATTGAAGAACGTGATAAAGATACTGATGGAACCAATAAATTGTGTTTGTAAAATTGAAGACGGAAGTAGTGTCACAACTTGATAAGAATACAGTTGGCTTATTATCTATTGCAAGGTTAGTTAGATTTGTTATTATAGAATTTTAATGATTTGTCGTTGTTTTGGTAATTAGATGTACATATTATTAGGTAGAGAAACATAGATATACAGGTTATTTTAAGTTTAAATAGTATTTAATATGTATTTTAAGGTTTTAGTTATATATAAATTAGGTATATGGACATATATGAAATTTTAAGTTTTAAATTGGATATATATGAAATTTCTAAGTAAAATTAGATATATATGAAATTTTGCATTAAAGTGAGGGATATATATGAAATTTCTAAGTAAGATTGGATATATATGAAATTTGGTATCAAAATAAGGATATATATGAAATTTTCCAAAAAAAACTACAAATATCTATATCATTATACTGTATATATTTATGAATAAATCGGTAAATTGTTCATCTAAGGCTTTTTTTTTTTAGTTTTGGAAAAGAGTTTTGTCTAAGAGCATAAGGTGTCGCAACGAGCCACCCTCACCACTCTTATGTGACACTCGTCACTTCTAAGCCATCACATCGTCATTGCTCGCCAAAAGGCTCGTTAAGCAGAAACTCGTCATTTTCACAACGTGAATAAAATTAAAAAAAAAACTGACCTCACCTTTCGTTTAACTTATTTCTTAGTTTTTTTTTTCTTTTGGTGTAAATCTGCTATTAGTATGTTGTTGAAGAATATATGTGTTTTTTTTCCGTGACACCTAAAACTTTAAGGTTCAAATTTTTTAAAAAACAAAAATCTTGAATTTTCTTCTTCGTATCAAACCGTGAAATTCCAAAAGTTTATCTTTGCAAGTCTCTACTAGTAATTCAGGTCCCGACACATATCCGTTTAAATAGTTTAACTCGAGGATCGAATTTCAAGTATCGTATCTTTCTAAAAAATATAACTAAAAGCTATTTGAGTCAACCAAGAAAACTAAGCCGATTCAGTTTAATTGACTTCTGATTTGACTCGATTCAAATTTTAAATTAAGTAACAAAACATAACTCGAATAATTTAAACCGAGCAATCGAAAACCTGAACCAGCCACACCAGAAAGTACCATGTACTCATCATTATCCCTTCCATCAAACCTATCTTCTCCAAAACCAGCAGAAACCATGGCAGGCACATCAAGAATCTTAACCCTCTTTTCACTCCCTAAACCCTTCCAAACCCTCAAAACCCTCAAACCCCTTAAACCCTTCAAACCCTTCAAACCCCTTAAACCCTTATCCTCATACTCCACAGTAACAACCGACCCACCACCTTCTTTAGAACAATCCAAACACTCCATTTTACTCGACCGTTTACGCGTCCGGCACTTAAAAGATTCGGTACCCATTTCGTTTAACAAAAAACCCATTTCGAAAAACCAAAACTTTTTGGAAAGTAATGAGGTTGGGGAAAGGGGGAGTAGGGTTTTTGGGGGGTTTAAGGAGCTGGGGTTGAGTGATGAGGTGTTGGAGGCTTTGGAGGAGATGGGGATTAGTGTTCCTACTGAGATTCAAGGGGTTGGGATTCCCGAGGTTATTGGAGGGAAGAGTGTGGTTCTTGGGTCGCATACGGGGTCTGGGAAGACACTCGCTTACTTGCTTCCTCTTGTTCAGGTTATTTTATTACTAGTTTACGCGCTTTTTTTGGAACTTGTTATGTTTTTTGTGTTTCGGTAGGTAAATTATCGGTTTTTTATGTATGCGTTAATTATGACTTTTAAGTGATCAGGTGCGCGAATAGGTACTTTTCACTGAAAATACCGAGTTTACTGTTCACTTATTAATGGACCGACTAGAAAAATGCTAGAAGCGAGACTTCTCAACAACCGAACTGACTAGGACAGTACTAGAAGAATTTAGAAAATTTAGAATCTTTTTAAGGAAATTCGCACTATGAAATGAAATTAGAACAATCCAAACACTCCATTTTACTTGACTGGTTACGCATCAGGCACTTAAAAGACTCAGTACCCATTTCGAATAACAAAAAACCCATCTCGAAAAACCAAGAATTTTTGGAAAGTGTTGAGGTTGGGGAGAGGGGAAGTAGGGTTTTTGGGGGGTTTAAGGAGCTGGGGTTGAGTGATGAGGTGTTGGAGGCTTTGGAGGAGATGGGGATTAGTGTTCCTACTGAGATTCAAGGGGTGGGTATTCCCGAGGTAATTGGAGGGAAGAGTGTGGTGCTTGGGTCGCATACGGGGTCTGGGAAGACGCTGGCTTATTTGCTTCCTCTTGTTCAGGTTATTTTATTACTAGTTTACGCGCTTTTTTTGGAACTTGTTATGTTTTTTGTGTTTCGGTAGGTAAATTATCGGTTTTTTATGTATGCGTTAATTATGACTTTTAAGTGATCAGGTGCGCGAATAGGTACTTTTCACTGAAAATACCGAGTTTACTGTTCACTTATTAATGGACCGACTAGAAAAATGCTAGAAGCGAGACTTCTCAACAACCGAACTGACTAGGACAGTACTAGAAGAATTTAGAAAATTTAGAATCTTTTTAAGGAAATTCGCACTATGAAATGAAATTAGAACAATCCAAACACTCCATTTTACTTGACTGGTTACGCATCAGGCACTTAAAAGACTCAGTACCCATTTCGAATAACAAAAAACCCATCTCGAAAAACCAAGAATTTTTGGAAAGTGTTGAGGTTGGGGAAAGGGGAAGTAGGGTTTTTGGGGGGTTTAAGGAGCTGGGGTTGAGTGATGAGGTGTTGGAGGCTTTAGAGGAGATGGGGATTAGTGTTCCTACTGAGATTCAAGGGGTGGGTATTCCGGAGGTGATTGAGGGGAAGAGTGTGGTTCTTGGGTCGCATACGGGGTCTGGGAAGACTCTTGCGTATTTGCTGCCACTTGTTCAGGTTATTTTATTACTAGTTTACGCGCTTTTTAGTGGTTTTTGGAAATTGTTATGTTTTTTGTGTTTCGGTTGGTAAATTATTGGTTTTGTATGATTGCTTTGATGTATGCGTTAACTAGGACTTTTAAGTGATAAGGTGCGCAAAAAGGTACTTTTCACTGAAACGACCGAGTTTACTGTTCACTTATTAATTGACCGACTAGAAAATGCTAGAAGCGAGACTTCTCAGGACCGAACTGACTAGGAAAGTACTAGAATAATTTAGAAAATTTAGAATCTTTTTTAGGAAATTAGCACTATGAAATGAAATTAGAACAATCCAAACACTCCATTTTACTCGACCGTTTACGCGTCCGGCACTTAAAAGATTCGGTACCCATTTCGTTTAACAAAAAACCCATTTCGAAAAACCAAAACTTTTTGGAAAGTAATGAGGTTGGGGAAAGGGGGAGTAGGGTTTTTGGGGGGTTTAAGGAGCTGGGGTTGAGTGATGAGGTGTTGGAGGCTTTGGAGGAGATGGGGATTAGTGTTCCTACTGAGATTCAAGGGGTTGGGATTCCCGAGGTTATTGGAGGGAAGAGTGTGGTTCTTGGGTCGCATACGGGGTCTGGGAAGACACTCGCTTACTTGCTTCCTCTTGTTCAGGTTATTTTATTACTAGTTTACGCGCTTTTTTTGGAACTTGTTATGTTTTTTGTGTTTCGGTAGGTAAATTATCGGTTTTTTATGTATGCGTTAATTATGACTTTTAAGTGATCAGGTGCGCGAATAGGTACTTTTCACTGAAAATACCGAGTTTACTGTTCACTTATTAATGGACCGACTAGAAAAATGCTAGAAGCGAGACTTCTCAACAACCGAACTGACTAGGACAGTACTAGAAGAATTTAGAAAATTTAGAATCTTTTTAAGGAAATTCGCACTATGAAATGAAATTAGAACAATCCAAACACTCCATTTTACTTGACTGGTTACGCATCAGGCACTTAAAAGACTCAGTACCCATTTCGAATAACAAAAAACCCATCTCGAAAAACCAAGAATTTTTGGAAAGTGTTGAGGTTGGGGAAAGGGGAAGTAGGGTTTTTGGGGGGTTTAAGGAGCTGGGGTTGAGTGATGAGGTGTTGGAGGCTTTAGAGGAGATGGGGATTAGTGTTCCTACTGAGATTCAAGGGGTGGGTATTCCGGAGGTGATTGAGGGGAAGAGTGTGGTTCTTGGGTCGCATACGGGGTCTGGGAAGACTCTTGCGTATTTGCTGCCACTTGTTCAGGTTATTTTATTACTAGTTTACGCGCTTTTTAGTGGTTTTTGGAAATTGTTATGTTTTTTGTGTTTCGGTTGGTAAATTATTGGTTTTGTATGATTGCTTTGATGTATGCGTTAACTAGGACTTTTAAGTGATAAGGTGCGCAAAAAGGTACTTTTCACTGAAACGACCGAGTTTACTGTTCACTTATTAATTGACCGACTAGAAAATGCTAGAAGCGAGACTTCTCAGGACCGAACTGACTAGGAAAGTACTAGAATAATTTAGAAAATTTAGAATCTTTTTTAGGAAATTAGCACTATGAAATGAAATTAGAACAATCCAAACACTCCATTTTACTCGACCGTTTACGCGTCCGGCACTTAAAAGATTCGGTACCCATTTCGTTTAACAAAAAACCCATTTCGAAAAACCAAGAATTTTTGGAAAAGGTTGAGGTTGGGGAAAGGGGGAGTAGGGTTTTTGGGGGGTTTAAGGAGCTGGGGTTGAGTGATGAGGTGTTGGAGGCTTTGGGGGAGATGGGGATTAGTGTGCCTACTGAGATTCAAGGGGTGGGGATTCCGGAGGTGATTGGCGGGAAGAGTGTGGTTCTTGTGTCGCATACGGGGTCTGGGAAGACCCTTGCGTATTTGTTGCCACTTGTTCAGGTTATTTTATTACTAGTTTACGCGCTTTTTCGTGTTTTTAGTATGGTTGTTTAGAATCTGTTGTGTTTTTGTGTTTCGGTAGATATAATGTTGTTTTTTATGATTGCTTTGATATATGCCCGGAACTAGAACTATGATGACGGGGCACCCAAAAGTACTAGAAGCCCGACTTTTTTGGACAGGGCGCATTTAGAAAATTTAGAATCTTTTTTAGGAAATTAGCACTATGAAATGAAATTAGAACAATCCAAACACTCCATTTTACTTGACTGGTTACGCATCAGGCACCTTAAAGATTCAGTACCCATTTCGTTTAACAAAAAACCCATTTCGAAAAACCAAGAATTTTTGGAAAAGGTTGAGGTTGGGGAAAGGGGGAGTAGGGTTTTTGGGGGGTTTAAGGAGCTGGGGTTGAGTGATGAGGTGATGGAGGCTTTGGAGGAGATGGGGATTAGTGTGCCTACTGAGATTCAAGGGGTGGGTATTCCGGAGGTGATTGAGGGGAAGAGTGTGGTTCTTGGGTCGCATACGGGGTCTGGGAAGACTCTTGCGTATTTGCTGCCTCTTGTTCAGGTTCTTTTAGTATAATTTACGTGCATTTTCGTGTTTTTAGTATGGCTGTTTAGAATTTGTTATGTTTCTTGTGTTTGGTTAGGTAGATTATGGTTTTGTATGATTGGTTAATGAGTGGCAGAACCAAAATTATCTGAAGTGTATACTAGGGAAAATCATTAAACCGATAAGAGTTTAATGTAAATTGAGTTTACTTTTCTCTTACTAATGGACTTGCTAAGAAAGTATTGTAATGAATTGTTTTTGAACGGGTGCAAATTCAAGATCACTTAAAGCCAGCTCAATCAAGGATGGCTACATTTCCTGAGACTGATCCTAGACCCCTCATAACTGCAGCTTACATCCTCAGAAATAATAAGTCTTGGCATCACATCTTTTTTTTTTTTGAACGGCAATTTGGTGCAGCGGAGTATCTTGCGTGCCACTGACGCACCAAGTCTCTCGAGTTCGAATCATCTCGAGTTCGAATCATCTTTTTTTTTTTTAACTGATTGTCGATAACTCCATATGGGTTTTTGCCTAAAGTTAAACATGAGTACAAAATGCAGACCCAAGACTAGGATGACACTTTTGACAAATATAGTGTAAGGTAGGATAATTTAGGTCCGAAAAAGATAGTCATTGTACAAGCAAACTGATTCCCTTTGGCGTCAGTGCACCAAAAAGGTGACCAAGGTAATATAGGAGAGACAAACAGAAGTGGCAAAAAGGGTGGCCTGGCTAACGGTCAAAATGGGTAATGCAGGTCAAAACACATTGGATCGAGTCTGGCTGACCTAACACATAATTTTCCCTTTCTTTGAAGTTCTTATAAAGCGACATGGAAGGTTATGTCGTAGGTTCAGTTCACTTGATATATTACATTTGTAGCAAAGTTTAAGTAGTGCCCATTTTACTCGTCAGAGGTATAAGCCTATGTCGACCCAATATATGGGTAATAGTAATAGCATTCGAATTGACACCTCTAAATTAAGTAAACCTAACACGAATCTTATCTTTAAGGTCCTTATACAGTTGCTTAATCTTAGCAGAAACAATGACTAGTCAAAAAGCTTTTAAGTCTTACTTTTATATGTAAAAAGTACACTGCGTATTATATTAACTCACACTTGTTTCCTTTTCTACTTATTGTATATTATAGTTATTGAGACAAGACGAGGCAGTAAATGGCATGGTGATGAAGCCCAGACGTCCACGTGCGGTTGTCCTCTGCCCTACACGGGAGCTATGTGAACAGGTTAACAAAGATACTTCTCTGTATATTCCTTGCCTCATAAGTTCTTTATTGCGAATAGTATTTTGCAGTTTCTAACCCAGTGCATTTACTGTTTTCTTTATTCTAGGTATTCCATGTTGCAAAGTCAATTAGTCATCATGCTCGATTCAGGTCAACAATGGTTAGTGGTGGTGGTCGTATAAGGCCCCAAGAGGAGGCACTCAATTCACCAATCGACATGGTGGTTGGAACACCTGGCAGGGTTCTTCAACATATCGAAGAGGGGAATTTGGTGTACGGTGATATCAAATATCTGGTAACCCTCTGATTCTTCAGATCATTTTCTTTTTGCCTGAATGAGCCAGTGTTTATTCAAATAAGGAGTGGCAATATGGGTGGGTCGGGATTTTTAGTAACGGGTCAAAACAGATATGCGTATGTATTTAATTACGTTATATAATCTCCACTTCTGCACCTTTGATAATACAACAATACGAAATCCCTCTAGACTCGTTTTTTAACCGTTAGTCTTCTAGCTAACCTATTTGACCAGTTAGAGATGAAACGTAACCCCAGTTGACCCATTTGAATATAAATTGCTCGAAGTTGCCGCCCTTGCTCTGTTGTTCCAAGTGCATATTTAGAGGGTGTTTGTTTTAGCTTATATAGTGGGCTTATAAGCTTATTAGCTTATATAAGCTTATAAGCCAAAACCAAGTGTTTGGTTAAGCTTATATAAGTGGGCTTATAAGCTTATATAAGGAGGTTTTGGTAAGCCAAGAATTTGTGGCTTATTAATTGGGCTTGTATAAAAATATTACCTAAAAAGACTTTTATACCCTTATTTAATAATTACTATCCTTTTTATTTTTATGTATTTTTTTTGTCATTTTACCATATTAGTTATATAAGCTAAACCAAACACTTAACAAAGGCTTATAAGCTTATTATATAAAAGCCATAATTTGCTTATATAATATAAGCCTAAACCCACTTATAAGCTTAACCAAACACCCTCTTATAAATCCCAAAATTATTATGAAGGCATTGTTTCTCTATTTTTGATATAATGGTTTTATGCTAGGTATTGGATGAGGCAGACACGATGTTTGATAGAGGGTTTGGTCCGGATATCCGCAAGTTTCTTGCCCCATTGAATAACCGAGCACTAAAGGCAGATGGTCTTGGCTTTCAAACTGTTTTGGTGACTGCAACAATGACAAATGTACGCTAATACTGCTCTATCGAGTTTATCGTTAAAAGAGACTTATATACTAATTACATAATTAATCTGTTCAAATGTATTGCAGGGCGTACAAAAGCTAGTTGATGAGGAGTTTCAAGGAATTGAACATATTCGCACTTCGACTCTGCATAAAAAGGTTGCTGCTGCCAGGCATGATTTTATCAAACTTTCGGGCGCTGAAAACAAGTTGGAAGCACTGTTACAGGTATTAATCTTCTTCCTTCAGTCTTGTTTCTTTTTGAAATTCGAACTGTTTTCTACCAATGTGGTAGTAAGCAACTCGGATTAAACAAGCTGAATGACTTTCCTCGACTCTCGTACAAGAGTGGATTACTAGGTTACGTTTTCTAAAGTTTTAGAAGTAGCTTGTACAAGTCAGATCCTATCTCTTTCATCTAGTAAACAGATATAATGTCGACTATGAACCTTGGAACTCCTTGTAATGATCTAAGTACTTTTGAATGATAAATTTCTGCTTTAGTACTGTAGAAACCGTCATAAGTTTGAAAATTAGGGAAATTAGTGTTTTGTTTGTGTTCTTGAATAAAAAAAAATTATCATTTGATGTTTAAATGATGATTTTGATTTAGGTTCTTGAGCCAAGTTTAGCAAAGGGAAACCGAGTGATGGTATTTTGCAATACATTGAACTCTAGTCGTGCTGTGGACCATTTCCTAAGTGAGAACAACCTAGCTACTGTAAACTATCATGGCGAGGTGCCCGCAGCTGAAAGGTCAGATAACTAAATTATCTTTTAGTCCTTACAAAAACGTTACACTGCCATCGTTAAAATCACCCATTTTTGTGTATTATCTAATATTAATTTTGTGTCTATTGAACCAGGGTTGAAAATCTCAAAAAGTTTAAAAGTAATGACGGAGATTGCCCCACTCTCGTTTGTACAGATTTGGCAGCTCGGGGATTGGATTTAGATGTCGATCATGTTATTATGTTTGACTTTCCTTTAAATTCTGTAAGCTTTTTCTTATGATGCTTCATAATTGGATCATAATGCTTTTTGGGAGCTGGGAAGTTAATCTTTTGTTTTGTTCGCATTGTAGATTGACTACCTTCATCGGACTGGAAGGACCGCTCGCATGGGCGCAAAAGGTACTTTCGGTTGTTTAATTGCCTTCTGTAAAACATGTTTTTGTTACACTCTCATCCCACGATACTTTCGACTATATTCTTTGTTGGTGTCTCATAGTAATTGCAATATTTTCTTTCAATATAAACTTTAAAACTAAATTTACGTATATGACCTTTAATGTATTGTTTCAATCAACAAGATATTTTTACATTGTCATTGTTGCAAAGCGTTTTTATAGGTGGGATTTTTGACCCGTTTATTTGTAATTTTTCTGCAACGGGTCAAGTTTGTAAGATTTGAAATAGTCGTTAAAATGGAAACCGGTTTTGATAATTTCATAATTAGATTATCATTCTATTATTAACTTTCTATCTTAATCATAACTTAAAACCTTAATCGTTTTTGAAATTTCAGGAAAGGTGACAAGTCTCGTTACTCGAAAGGATCTGACTTTAGCAACCCGTGTTGAAGAAGCCATGAGGAAAAACGAAAGCTTAGAGTCTTTAACCATAGATAACGTTAGAAGAGACAGTAGCAGACCGAAATTACAAGGCAATAAAGGTAGAAGCTCAAAGACGGTCAAAGTGAACGATCAGAAAAACAATAGAACTTATTCAAACGCAAAATCACCCACCAAACGCACCTCATCAGGACCTAAATCTGGTAATAAAGTTGTTGGCTTTTCAAAGTCGCCAACTAAAAGAAGCTCAGCAGGCCCCAAATCTGGTAAAGTAGCTACCTATTCTAAACCTAAGACAACATCAGGTAACGGGTCTACCAAACCGTTTTCAAAACCGAGTGCCTCAAAACGACCTACAGTAAAAACTGGTGTGAAAGCTCGAACAGTTAGCCATAATTCTGGTGCTGGGAAATCTACCTCGAAGCTTAATGTTGTGGGATTTAGGGGACGAAGTTCTTCATCTGGTTCAATGAGGTCTAGTTGATCCGCTCACATTACTAAAGTAAGTCCCTTTTGAGGTTTATTTTATCATATTTATATAAACGTTTTACGTGTTGTGTTAAAGTGTATTAGATATAAAATAATGCATAATCTTTTTCATATATGGATATGACGAAACTGGTACATCTGAATTTCTAGATATCCATTTACAGCCGCGATTAACAAACTTCTAAATGCAGATAATCAAAACCTAAATGAACCGAATTTGACAAATAATTTTATTAGTTTTCCGTCTTTATTTCCAGGTAAGAGCAAGAAGTCTTGGTTTCGGGGGAGCAATATTTCCTTCAGAATCATAAATTATAACTCCCGAAAAATCTGGTAGTTGACACTTACCGCCCATGAGTATATTCTTTTGCCAAACGGACTCTTCTTCTTCCCCCTCTTCGTCTTCACTATCACTTTGAAACACATGATTCATACCCCCGTTGTTCAGTTGTATAACAGGCTCTTCGTAATCGTAGCTGTAGCAAGCTTTCAAATGGCGAACAAAGCTTTTCCTCGAATGACCAGCACACATGAACAATGCAAAGGCACATAACAAAACTGAGCCAACGGCTAAGCTTAGGTTTGATACACCGGTTAGAACATGGTTTGGGAGTGGTCGTGCCATTTGGTTGTTTTTTTCTTTTTTTGATTTTAAAGATTGTGCATGAGAAAGTTTGATATTTGTAGTGTAATTTTTGTGGTGGTTAAGGTTTAGGGGATTTGTTAAGGTTTTAGATATATGGGTTTAGGTGAAAACTATCAAAAGTGTAATGGTTATGTTTTGTGGATTTGGTGGCTTACACTTGAAATTGTTAAACCAACGACTGTTCACCATATGTTTATCGTACCGGCCCCATATCATACATACAAGAATTGACTCGTCCCCGTATCACTCATTCATGTGCCTATGTTCACCCTGGGAAATCTTGTTTATAACATATCGCTTAGTCGACGTAGGCCCTCAAAGCATGTGACGGGCAGACCAGTCGAAGGAGTACTTCACTTACCTGTTTGGTACATATACTATACTCGTACCCATATTACGATACATATGTGTTCACCCTATCTTGCTCTCACGGCTTTGACCGAGAACCAAACCAAAGAGCCAATACACCATGAATAACTTTTTTATTGATTTCTTTTAGCACAAGCTCTTTTATTTATGAACAATCATTTTTATTGATATTGATGAACACTTTCTACCGATTAATATGTCGTAAACATTATTACTATTACTAATACTAACAGACATATTATCTATAATATTTAAATACATAAAATTCCAATCTGTCTAGACGAAATCCGCCTCGAAGATGCTTGACCGCCTCGTTAGCGTTTAGCGATTTTTACAACCTTGCTAACCGTCACTTTTTCTTCATTTACACCCAATAAAATTAAAGCTCAATAAATGCTCCAATAAATGATGATACACACATAGCAAAATTAGTCTTATCTGTTAAATAATGATTGTTAAGAGTTTTTTTTAGTACAACACGCATTTTGGGTAATTGTTCTTTCATGTTATATGTTGTTGTAAAATTAGTCCTTAATGACTTACTTAGCAATAAAAAGCTAACCTAGATTATTTTCGTACAAAAATTCAACAATAAATTCCAAAAATAATGCTTCATTAGTCTTTTTTTTAACGGCAATTTGGTGCAACGGAGTATCTTGCATGCCACCGAAGCACCAAGTCTCTCAACCCGAGTTTGAATCATCTCACGAAGAGAATATCAACCCCATGCTAGCCATCCAGTTCCCCATTAAGGGGCTTTAAGGCATTGCGATGGGATTTAAACCCGGCTGCCAATTCTGGGAAAATCCCCCGCAGAATTAGTGATGAATTTTTTGTATTTATGAACACCAATAAGTCATTTACTCAACGACCATTGTTCACAACAAAATCGAATGAACTTAGCGGCTTTTGGTGTATAATTGTGGCACATTGTCTCGTAGATTTACAGGATGCATTATATAAGCATAAGAAAGTGAAAAAGAATCACAGCATTGAAACATCTTTAAACAACATAATAGTAAGGGTTTTCATCAGTTTGGTAAACCGACCCAAGACCGAACCGGATAACTCGAATTACATAATTTTAATTATTTAATTTTATATATTTTTAGCAAAAAAAAATAAAAATAAAATAAAATAAAGTTGTTTTACAAATACCTTTGGGTGGAAACATGCTGAGTCGAGCCAAGCCTGCTGAAGCTCGAGCTTGGCTCATTTATATTTTACAAAGCTCGAGCTCGGCTCGATTATTTAAGCTCAAACTCGGCTCGTGATATGTTAAATAGGCTTGGGCTCGGCTCGAACTCGGCTCATTTATATAATTTGGAAATGTGAAATTAAAGCTTTGCTCGAGTTTAGCTCGTAATATATTTAACTTAGCTCGTTAATAAGCTTGTTACTAAGCTCGTTAATAACTCACATTATATTCGCTAAGAATCTTATATTTATTATTTTTATACCACTTCATAATAATTTTGAGCTAAAACTAGATTAGATAAGTCTTGACGCATAAAAATTTTAAGGTATTTTAAAAAAGAAGTATTTTGCAGTCAAGAATCCTGTGTTTATGATGAACTAGTCAACTAATTGGTCAAGCCACGTGCCAAGCACGTGCTAGTTGTTGGAAGGTTGTTACACAATTGGGCGAGATAACTCCTGTTTGAATTTCATATCAACTACATATAGGCCGATCATGTAATCTTTCATTTTCGATGTTGAGATCATTGTAATTTATTCTTTTGCAATCATTCTTTAAACACACATTGAATTCATTAATCAATAACAAATCCTTTCGTCACAATTCATCTTTCAATTTAATTATTCTTCTTGAAGTTCTAAGATAATTGCGGGCCGAAATGTCATCTCTTAAGTGAGTCCTAGATTGTTCATATCAATTGGTATTCAGAGGACTTTCCTGACAACACTACATTGATTCGTTATAAATACCCATCTTCATTCATTCATTCCTCATAAAACACCAAAATTCTCTCAAAATCCCCCCAAAAAATCCAAACCTTAATTTTCAATTCAATCAAATATGGTTAACACACGTAATAATGAGGCTCGTGTTCTTGATGAACCCATGAGGAATGCGGTCATGGAAGCTGTTCATCAAGCTACTGGTTCAAACAATGCAACTTTGACCACTATTCAAACCAATTTGAACACCTTGACCGATCAAATTGAGGCATTGATGTTGTTTCAGACCTTTGCGCAAGAGGACTTAGGTAATGGAGAGCGCACCAGTAAAAGAGGTGGTGGTGGTGGTTATGGGTTGTTAACTAGGCTTGATTTTCCCAAGTTTAGTGGTGATGATGTCAATGGTTGGTTATTTCAAGTTCAACATTTTTTTGCTATTAATAATGTTGGTGAGGAAAACAAAATCAAGTATGTTTCTATGCATCTCTATGATAAGGCATTAGAATGGCATAAGCAGTTTATGAAAATCCATGATAATCATGTTTTGTTGGCTATTTATGAGCAAGAAATTGCTACTAGATTTAATAAGGTGTTTGAAGACCCTATGGTAGAGATTAAGAATTTGAAACAAACGGGTGATGTGCAAATTTATCAAGAACAATTTGAAGTATTATTGAATAGGTTAGAATTAAGTGAATCATATATAGTTAGTTTGTTTATAGGGGGTCTTAAGAGTGAAATTAGTATCCCTGTGAGAATGTTTAAGCCTACTACACTCAAAGATGCTTCTTGTTTGGCTAGAATGCAAGAGACCATATTAGCTTTGACAAAACAAAGCCCGTGTCTCATTTTGGGGGTCAAAGGTATAATGGTGGTACTTATGTTAGTAAATATAATACAAATGTGCCTTCTCTTCCTGTTGTATCTACTGTCATAATACCATTGTTGACTGCATCCACTTTTGAAAGTGCGAGCAAAACAGTCAAAAATGGGTTTAGAAAGCAGTTAACACAAAAGGAGTTGGAAGAGAAAATGTATAAAGGCTTGTGTTTTTATTGTGACAAAAGATATGCTCTTGGAAATAAGTGTCCTGGGAAATTATATTCTTTGGAATTTTGTGTAGATGAGACTGAGTTGGTGGAAGAGGTGTTGGTTAGTGATGAGTCAAGGGAGGAAAACCAGACACCAACTTGTACAGAGAGTTTTCCTCAAATTTCACTTCATGCATTGTCTGGTGTTAATACTTTTCATACCATGAGGGTGAAAGTTTATGTGGGAAAACAATTGATTCACATTCTATATGATTGTGGTAGCACTGACAATTTCTTAGATGTGAATGCAGCTAGGAAGCTACCCTGTAAACTGACTTCTACTACACCATTAAGGGTAGATGTGGCTAATGTCTATAAGATGATTAGTTCCTATGAGTGTAAGCAATTTACTTGGTCTCTTCAAGGTAATGATTACACAACTAATTATATGGTATTACCTTTGGGGAGATGTGATATGGTTTTAGGAATTCAGTGGTTGTCTACTCTTGGTGAAATCAACTATAATTTTAAAGATTTGACTATGAAGTTTCACCACCAAGGTAAAAAGGTGGTGTTGAGAGGGTCACAACAAGACAACTTGCACCGGATTCAAGGCAACAAGGTGATCACTGAGGGTCAATGGAAGCAAGCTCGATTAGCTTCTATGATAGTTTGTGTTTACCCAATTCAGCGCATGAAAGTGCAGGGTTGACCTCAACACTTGTAATCTAGTTTTACATAACATTCTCAACACTTATAGTTATGTGTTTGCAATGCCAACTGAATTACCCCCTCAAAGACCTCATGATCATACTATCACCCTTTTTCCAAACACTCATCTAGTCACTATTAGGCCTTATAGATTGCCACCCAATCAGAAAATGCTGTTGAACAAATGGTCAAGGAATTATTAGAAGTTGGTGTCATAAGGGACAATCAAGGATCTTTTTCTTCTCCTATTGTTATGGTTAAAAAAAGATGGAACATGGAGGATGTGTGTTGATTATAGGCAACTCAACAAATTCACAGTCCATGACAAATTTCCTATAATAGTAGTGGAAGAGTTGATTGATGAATTATGTGGTTTCAAAGTTTTTTCTAAGTTGGACTTGAGGTCTGGTTGCCACCAAATTATAATGAAGGGAGAAGATTTTATAAGACAACTTTTAGAATACATCAACGACATTATGAATTTCTAGTAATGCCCTTTGGTCTCACAGATGCTCCTTCCATTTTTCAATCCTTGATGAATCAAGTGTTTCAACCTTTTTTGAGGATGCTTGTACTTGTTTTCTTTGATGATATTTTGGTGTACAGTGCTAGTGAGGAAGAGCATTTGCACCATTTACATCAAGTCTTGGCAGTAATGAGAACCAACACATTAGATGCCAAGCTTAGTAAATGCACTTTTTTGGCTCCTCAAGTGGAATACTTAGGTCATGTATTGTATGCTCAAGGGGTAGCTACTGGTCCTTTGAAGATTCAAGCTATGAAATGTTGGCCTATTCTTACTATACTCAAACAACTAAGAGGTTTTTTAGGTCTCACTAGTTATTACAGAAGGTTCATCAAAAGTTATGCTCTTATAAGTCACCCTCTGACTAAGTTTCTAAAAAAGAATGCTTTTCATTGGTCTCCAACAGCTGAAGAAGTTTTCAACCAGTTAAAACAAGCCATGATGTCTACACCAGTCTTAGTTTTGCCTGATTTTGTGAAAGAATTTGTGGTAGAAACCGATGCTTCAAGGTCTGGAATAGGAGCTGTATTTGAACCAAAAGGGTCACCCTATTTCTTATCTTAGTAAGGCTTTGTCTCCAAGACATCAAGCCCTCTCTACCTATGAGAAGGAATTTTTGGCAGTTATGATGACTTTAGATAGGTGGAGAGGTTATTTGTTGGATAGACATTTTAAAATCAAAACAGATCATTTTAGTTCGAAATATTTGTTGGATCAAAGGTTGACCACACCTTTCCAAACTAAATGGCTACCTAAACTCCTTGGTTTTGATTATGAAATCTCTTATAAGAAATGAGCTAATAATGGAGCTGCTGATGCACTCTCAAGATGTTCTGAGTTGAATGAGATCACAACTGTTACTCTCACTTTTGATCTTCTTACCAGGATTAGAGCTAGTTGGCAAAAGGATGAAGCTCTAACGTTATTAATCCAAAAATCCTAACTTAACCCAAACACCCCTTCAAAGTTTGTTTGGGAATCTAATCAGTTAACTAGGAGGGACAAGTTGGTTGTGGGTGATTTTACCTTTTTGCTTACATTCATGCTTCATCCGTTGGTGGTCACTCTAGAATTCAAGTCACTTAGCAAAATTTAAAAGCTCTAGTCTATTGGAAAGGCATGAAGAAATGGGCCAAAAAAAAATAAATTGTGATGTCTGCCAAAGGAATAAACCTGATCTCAGTGCTTATCCAGGCTTCCTACAACCTTTACCTATTACTTATACTATCCGATCTTTTATTTCTATGGAATTCATAGAAGGTTTACCCCGTTCACAAGGCATAACAGTTATCTATGTTGTGGTGGACATGTTGAGTAAATATTCCCACTTTATGGCTTTACATCAACCTTTCACTACTTCAACAGTTGCTCAGGCCTTTTTAGATAATGTGTTCAAGTTACATGGTTTACCAAATTCCATCATTAATGAAAAGACAAAGTTTTTCTCAGCCACTTCTTAATGTCTTTGTTTATAGTCCTCAAAGTTAATTTAAATATGTCTATTGCCTATGACCCACAGTCAGATGGCCAGACAGAAGTTGTTAATAGATGCTTGGAATGTTACTTAAAGTGCATGACTGGGGATAATCCAAAGTATTGGATGCAATGGTTATTTTTGGCAGAATACTAGTACAACACAAATTTTCATTCATTCACTAAACTTACACCTTTTGAGGTTGTTTATTGATGATGTATAGTCCCTATTCGGGTTGGATAACCCGACCTACGAGTACTACCCGTATACATTAAGTATGGATCATTACTTCATAGCGTGTGCACGACCTAGGGGGCCTAGTAAGCCGTTGTCGCACAACGGTTGATACTTAACCGAGTCCTCGTTGCACTGCGACATGATCAGACAGAATATAACTTATCCTATAGTTATATTCGCCTAAGGAAAAGGGATATGCACTTACCTTAGTTATGCGATAAGAATCAAACTATTTTGAGTCATTATCTCTTCCTTGGGCTTCTCGCGCAGATGACGCTTCCGGGTCAAAGACTCTAGCAGCGACACTCTTTCATCCACAAGATACTATATAGAGCCAGCGTTTATGCTAGCGACCCCTCGCAGGCACGCTAATTCTACTTCGGCACAAGCCAATTCATTATTCTTTTCCATTAGAATCCGGGGAAGATTGAGAGAAACATCTTCAAGGCATTGTGAGAGATGCAATATCTTCTCGTTTAGATGGGATGCTATTGTCACCTCCTGTGACGCACCTATTGCGAACTCTATTACTAATGCTTCATCAGATAGCTCGTCCAGATACTGGGCGCGCCCGGGTGGGAAAAGGAACTACAGGAAATCTTCGCAGTCGTACCTATTGGTCAACGCACAAGATTGTGTACACTTCCAATGAGGTCAGAATTCGTCAGCCGAAGCAGCACTGGTGGTAGCCCTGTGTGTCACATCCTTTGAACTGCAAATTTATAGTAGGGAAAATTCAAAGTCAGTCTCTTATCGTATGAGCAAGGTCACATGGAAGAAGATCAAGTGTGGTACCTCGAAATGATGGTTCCCACGTAAGGCTGGACACGCGAGCCCCATGAAGCGATATGGGTGCCTGCCTTGGAAATTTGTGACATACTTCTCTTCAGAATCCCCTTACTAGGCGAACAAGGTAAGCTCTTAAAACCAGGAACAAGAATATTTTCTCCATGCGGATTAGTGGTTAGGCCACCTTCAGGAGTCGCTCCCTCACCTCCTAGGTCCTTTGTTTCTTTAGAAGATGTTTCCGTAGCATAGGGCACACTCCGAATGAGGGCCGCGTTAAGGGCAACAACTCCCTCTGTGCCCATATTTATGTTAGGATAAGGAGGTTCGAGGGCCATAGTGCGTCTACCAATGCTCCACCCACTCGCAAGCTCATTAGAGGTGCATGGCCGAGGGCGCATGGTTACATCGCAAGGGTGTTCGCGTTTCACGAGTTGCGAGTAAGTTATTTCTGCGTAAAATACAAATGTCCAGATAAACATATTGAAAGTTTATGGACTTATATTTAATAGTCGTGTGATAGGATCGAACTCGAGATTACGGGATTACACTCAATACGCAAAGAGTTAATTTATTTAATAAATATATTTATTATATTTATTAAATTAACTCGAGCTACAACTTAACGATCGTTTAATAATTAAGAGTTAAGTATTAACGAGCGTTGTGAAATAAATAAGAAATAGAAAAGAAGTTTCCGGGACACCCGATAGGGGTGTTCGACCGTCGGTTATACACAAGGGGGGGGGAGAAAGATTTCTTACCTTATTTGTTTTTCTTGGAGAACAAGTTTCTTAAGCCTATATAAACAACCCTTAGCCTTCATAATTCTTCACTCCTTCCCTTCTCTTCTTTTTGGTCGATCGCAACAAGAAACCCACAAAGGGTTTCCGTTGGTTTTCTTGTACTTTTGGTTTTGCTTATAATCTAATCCTAACCCCTCTCTAGGATTTTTGGGTAGATTTTACACAAGCGTTGAAGCTCGGTTTACACGTGCTAGAATCATGGTTAGCTCGTTGTATTACGTGTGTACAAGAACGTAATATAGTCTTACTTTACACTATATCTTGGTGGTGTTCGTTATAAACCCTAATTGGTGATTCGTTCTTTATCTTGTGGAATCGCATTAGCTAAAAGGTATGTAAACCTCATTCGATAATTTTAATTTTGTTATTATGATCTTGTTAAATCGCTTCCGCTATATGTGTGCTTTGATCTCGTTTAGGGTTTTGTATAATTGTTATGTGCTATATAAACCTTCAGTGATATCAGAGAGCCGTTTTAACATGTTATAATTATCAAAAATCTAAAGTTTTTTAACTAATAATTTTTTTGAGTTAAAACTACATGTTTTTTATGTTTTCTTAAAAATTAGGGTTTTGTTTTTTAAAATTAAGGTTTTGGCCGAATTTTATAAAAAAAGAATTGTTTTTAAACCCTAATTTACATGTTGTATAATTTTATATTAAATTGCATGATTAATTGTTATGTCATGTAAATTAAAGGTTACGATCCGAAGAGATTTAATTGTTAAGAGATTTGGGTGGATCCATGATGAATGTGCATGTTTTCATGGATCGTAAAATTTTATGTTTATATGATTTTATATGCTACTTGCTTTATTTGATTCAATAAATCTTGAATTAGGGAAGACTTTTGTATGAATAAAAAAACCTAGATTGATGATTATTGAATAAATCGTATGCATGTGGCTATTTGATTTATCTATTGCACATATAAATTGTTATTATGTGTTTATGATTTAGTTTTTTTACTTGTTTATGTTAAAAATTGTACGAATTGTTACAAACAACGGTGTTTTTTTAAGAAAAACAAATATGGACTAAATCATATTATAATTAAGATTTGTTTGAGATCTAAATTACATAAGATTACGTTGATTGGTGAATTGCAATAATAATCTAACGGCCTACTCCTTTGACAAACTATAAAGTGGGTTTAACGCACCGCTGGTCATGTACCCGGTTAAGGAAGAAGGTGTTAAGCCATTAGTCACTGACCAAATTCCCGGCTCGCTTGTGCGTCAAATTGAAATTACCTACGATTATTATTTGCATTATACATTAAGGTTGATTTACCGCAAATTCACATCGGAATCACAATGAATAAGGTTATTGCTTTGTGCTTTAGCCGTAAGTACGTTGTGAATAGTTGTGGGTAAAATTCTTTGATTGTTTAAAGCAATAGCTCAACATAATTTATGTAGAAATTTAGTCTCGTGAAAAAGTTTACTAAATGTTTTATTAAACTTATGATATGGAGTTGTATGCATGCTTCTCCATACGTTGATTTTGACATCAAATTTATACCCTTAAAATTTAAGTCGAATGCTATCTAATCGATGAACACTTGAAATTACTACGTCATCATATGAGATTTTCAGACGATGTTGTAATGGAGAGAAAACTTTCATAGAATGAGAATTCATATGATGGTTTTACGTTATTGAGATTAGACGACTTAATTAAGTTACTCAGTGAGATCTGCAAACTTAAGGCATTCAGAAGGGATGAAACATGTTTACAATGCAAAACGTTTTTTGGAAATGTAAATCCCTTAAATATCTAGAAATTGAAAATTGTTTGTCAATTGAATTGTTTGACAAGTCACTATGTTGAGTACATTCATTACTAGCAGATCAACTGATGTAATGAATCTATGTAAATATATGTTCTATGATTTAAGGAAAATACTATGGTTTATACACCAGGGTAAATTTATTTTCTTGAAAGTATTTTATTATCAAAAATACTAATATCTGAACTTATTTCTGTAGAAATGGCTCAACCCGACAATAACACTATAAATTCTGCGTTCAAAACGTTTTTTAATCGTCCTGAACTTACTGTCCCAAACTTCAATGATAGGTACCGCTCACTAAGAATTGTCTTGAGAGTAGCGGGTAGTATTGATATCTTGACCACTCCTTATTCGGAGGATCTTGCTAAAGGAGCTTCTGAAGCCCAAAGGCTTGAATACGCTGTTAATGTTAAGAAGCACTCGGAGGTGGCTTGCTTAATGTTAGGGAAAATGTCCCCTCCACTACAAAATAAGTATGAGCTATTTTCGCCTAAGCGTATGCTTGATGAACTCAAGGCTATTTTTGAGAAGCCTCAGGCTGTGGAGATCTATGACGTAGTAAATGCTTTAAATAGCTGCAAGCAAACTTCTGGAAAGTCTGTTAGTGCACATTACATGGAGATGAGAGGTTATATGGAACAGCTCATTACACTAGGACAACCCTATGATCATAATATGGCTATCAACTTGATCAATAGGTCCCTTAACAAGGACTTCAATTATTTTGTTAGAAACTATAATATGCATTGCACGGGGAAGACAGTTAATGATTTGCATGCAATGCTCATTGACTATGAAAACGGGTTAAAGGACAAGGCATCTACCTCTACTCCTCCTGTACTAACAATACAAAAGGGTAGAGTGAGTAAGCCAAAACCGCAAGCGAACAAGAAGAAAGGCAAAAGCAATGGTGATAAGGTCAAGTAAGTTGCGACTTATTCGAAACGTAAGCAGAACTTTGTCAAGAAGAATCAATCACAGAAGGATGAGACTTGTTACCACTGCAAGGCAAGTGGTCATATAAGAGGATTTGCCGTATTTACCTCGAAGAGTTACGAGAAATAAAGAAGAAGTCTGAGAAGAGCGCTGCAGCTTCAGGTACTTTATTTATGATTGAATTATTTAATTTGACATACAAATTAAATTCCTGGGTATATGATACGGGATGCGGTATTAACATTTGTAATACGCTGCAGGGATTTAATCTAGAAAGGAAGATATCCTATGGGGAACAATTTCTACAAGTGGGCAATGGCGCTCAAGCAGCGGTTGAAAATATATGAACATTTAATTTAGTTTTTTTACCTTCGGGTTTAGTATTGATTTTTAAATAATTATCATGATGCACCTACAATTGTTAGGGGTGTTATTTCCTTTTCGTGTTTGTTGAATACTGGATTCGTTCACACTATTGATAATAATGGAATTTCTGTTTGGATAAGATGGTATTTCTATTTTAATGCAATTTATGTGAATGGTGTGTTTGAAATAGACATGCATGATAATGAATCCAAGTATAATAATAATTATGTTTTTAGCATGAGTAAGATTAGAAAGTTTGACATGAACTCTTCTGATCTTTGGCATTTTAGACTTGCCCATATTGGGAAGACTCGTATACAAAAGCTTCAACATGAAGGTCTTTTGGAAAATATCAATGATGAATCATTTGATAAATGTAAGGTCTTGTATCTTTGGAAAGATGACCAAGAAACCTTTTAATAATAATATTGAACGGGCTACTGATCTACTTGGTTTAATACACACCGATGTGTGTAGACCACTTAGACATGTGTCAAGGAAAGGTGCTAGTTACTTCTTAACATTTACGGATGATTATAGCCGTTATGGTTATGTTTATTTACTTAAGCATAAACATGAGGTATTTGAAACATTCAAAGGGTTTTGAAACAGAAGTAGAATTGCAACTAGGAAAGAAGATTAAAGCTCTTCGTTCTGATAGAGGTGGTGAATATTTAAGTCAAGAGTTTAAAGATTATCTAAGTGAGAATGAAATTGTTTAGCATCTTACTTCTACCTATACTCCACAACAAAATGATCATACACTATTAGATATGGTGCGATCTATGTTTAATCTTACAACTTTATCATTATCCTTTTCGGATTATGCTTTAGAATCTGTTGTTCGCATTTTAAATATGGTTCCTGATAGGTGTGTAAACACCCATCCTTTTTACCACTTAATTACAATAATAACCGAGCCAAACGTGTATTTTATGTCTTTTATGTCGGAATTATGCGTAGTTTGTGTTTTTGTTGTGATTTAGGACGAAATTGTGAAAAGTGGAGAAAACACGGCATTCACGGGCTTTTATTGAAGAAAAAGATGAAAAATGAAGTCGAGAAGTCAAGAGTGCAAAAAGAACGGAAGTCCAAGACCAATTCTGAAGATTTATCGAAGAAAAAGTCGAAAGACGGAAGTTTACTTAAAGCCGAAGAACTCAAGTCTACTTTATTGAAGAATTAAAAGACGAGTTCAAAGAAATCCCGAGACAAAACCATTTAAAGTCCAAGATTAATGAAGAATAAAGGCTTAAGGACTAATGGTGCAATTAAAAGAAGATTAAAGAAGGAAGGACTTAATCTTGTAATTAAGAGAAAATGAAGGAGGGGAGGAAGCTTCCTAATCCTTCCCTATATATAGATTAGGCTAGTTAATTATTTTTCTTTGTTGGCTAATAGTGACAATTAGTTCTTCCACTTTTAATTACCTTGTCATTTAAATACTTGTCAAATTTAAATACTTGTCTTGCACCTTAATTACCATTTAATTTCAAGTAAGTTTTTCTTTTAATTCTTGTTAATCTTTATCTTTATTGTTCATCTCTCATTCTACCTTTCTTAATCTTTGATTTTTATTGTTTATGTTCATGTTCATGTTCTCTTATGTTCTTATTTTGATCAAAGTGGGTTTTGATTATCTTGTTTAGTTTTGTGAGTTTGATTGTTTTGGATTGATTGTTTATGATTACTAGATGTTTATTTAATAGTTTGATTTAATCTTGTGGTTGATTTTGCTTAATTTTTATCTAGATCGTATCTTTTTCTTGTTCCATGTTCTTCGGGGTGTTTGTTTGCAGGTTCTGAACTTCCCAATTATTCAGAATAGGCAATTATTCAGAATAGGTAAATTATTCAGAATAGGGAAATTATTCAGAATAGGCCAATTATTCAGAATAGGGAAATTATTCAGAATAGGCCAATTATTCAGAATAGGCAATTATTCAGAATAGGCAATTATTCAGAATAGGCCAATTATTCAGAATAGGCCAATTATTCAGAATATACAATTATTCAGAATAGGCAAATTATTCAGAATAGGCAATTATTCAGAATAGGGAAATTATTCAGAATAGGGAAAATATTCAGAATAGGCAATTATTCAGAATAGGAAATTATTCATAATAGGCCAATTATTCAGAATAGGCAATTATTCAGAATAGGGAAATTATTCAGAATAGGGAAAATATTCAGAATAGGCAATTATTCAGAATAGACCAATTATTCATAATAGGGAAATTATTGAGAATAGGCCAATTATTCAGAATAGGCCAATTATTCAGAATAGGCAATTATTCAGAATAGGCAAATTATTCAGAATAGATTATTCAGAATAGGGAAATTATTCAGAATAGGGAAAATATTCAGAATAGGCAATTATTCAGAATATGCAATTATTCAGAATAGGCCAATTATTCAGAATAGGCAATTATTCAGAATAAGTAAATTATTCAGAATAGGGAAAATATTCAGAATAGGCAATTATTCAGAATAGGCAATTATTCAGAATAGGCCAATTATTCAGAATAGGCAATTATTCAGAATAGGCAAATTATTCAGAATAGACCAATTATTCAGAATAGGCAAATTATTCAGAATAGGGAAATTATTCAGAATAGGTCAATTATTCCGAATAGGAAGTTATTCCGCATAGGACTGTTATTCCGAATAGCCTGGATATTCCGAATAGGGATATATTCCGCATAGGGGACTTATTCCGGATAGGTGACAATATTCCGGGTAGGGAACTTATTCCGAATAAGGGTTTATTCTGGATAGGGGTTTATTCCGAATAAAGTTGATTTTCAGTTTCTTTAATTTCAGTTTTTAATTTTCTGCTTTTAATTTCGAACTTTATTTTTCCCGCCTTTTTCCTTACTCGCACTTTAAGTTTAATTGCCTTAGATTTATTTTAGCCTTGCCTTAGTTTAAGGTTTAGTTTTAGTTGCGTTTTAAGTTTGTCTTAGTTAGTTTTAAGTTTGCGTTATTTACTTTTATTGCCTTTTAATTTTAGCCTCGCTTTTAAATACTTGCCTTTTATTTTAATTAGATCTAGATTTACATTAATGCGCTTTTACTTTAATTGTTTTTGCACTTTTATTTTAAATACTACAACGACACAACTTTTGTTTCACCAAAGAACGACTGAGTCGCACACTAAACTCCTTTTTCAATTCGAAGAGACATACTTAAACGAACTAATTTTTATACGGGCCAAAAGCCTTGTATCAGTTCCCACGAAGAAGGTGAATAAGACACCATATGAACTATGTCATGGTAAAAAGCCATATTTGTATTATTTAAAGGTCTGGGGCTGCGAGGCGTATGTGAAACGTGACTCGGGTGACAAACTCCAACAACGATCTGTGAAATGTATCTTTGTAGGATACCCTAAGGAAACTATGGGTTACTACTTTTATAATCCACCCGAGAATAAAGTGATTGTTGCTAGGTATGGAGACTTCCTTGAAAATGGTCTTGTAAATCAAGAATTCAGTGGGAGAAATTTTGATCTTGAAGAGAGTCATATAGATACATTACCGAAAACACTAGCGAAATAATTCCTGTAGAACCAGAAAGTCTGGCGGTTCCACCAGAGTTAGTTCCTCTGCATAGATCCAAAAGGATTAAAAATGAAAATAGCAATATATGTCTTAATATAGAGGATGATGACGAAATAGGGGATCTTGGAGAATGATGACGTATAGTCCCCAGCCGGGTCATGAGCCCGGCCCACGGGTACTACCCGTATCCGGCCCATCACAAATGGGTTGGAGTAATGTTATTTAAGCTTATGGGCTTAGGTAAACAGTAACCGCACACACGTGTGCGGCCCACGGCTCGGCATGACCGGTACAGGGTTAGACAGAATCATATTTTGTCTATGAATAGGATTTACCCCAAAGAAGAGGATATTCACTCTCCATAATTAGAAGATAAAAATCAATCTAATTCTGGTAATTATCCTTTCCTTGGGGCCGAAGCATCAGTGACAGCCCATTAGGGTTTTACTACCTATATAAGGAACCCCCAAGGGTTCCACAAAGGTAGTACATTCTACACTCTAAAACTCTCATCCGATTCTTATAACCCTAACCGATTACTTACTCTCACGCCGGAGTCTAATCGTGGGAAACATTCCCACGGTAAGCCTAACACGTGTTGTTTAGTGTACAGGATCCCAACCATACAATTCACTTGGTGCAGGAGCCGGAGTCCAGCCAACCCGAATTAAGCCTAATTCGGGTCTAGCAAGGATCATCCAACTTTTGTATCAACAAGTTGGCGCCATCCGTGGGACCCTTACACTAAGCTAGAGCAAAAAATCTCATCTTGAATCTTCAATGACGAAGGGGCATCCGCAGGGGAATCCCAGGAACACAAATCCTGGAAATCGGAAGTCCCAAGGGGAAGGGATACTAATTTCCAATCGATCCCCTAGCCATCAAGCTGCCGGACCAAACAGCCGGAGTGGTCTTCAATCCATGGGGGTGACGAGCACGTTCTCCATGACCCCACCACCTACTTCGACCTTGGATAATCCTGATCCAGGGAGTGCGCCCAATCCCCCTAACAAGGAGCCGCGCAAACCACCGACCGAGGAAGAGGTAGAGGTCGAACCACTCAGCGAGGAGGATCTCACTCGAGTTCTCACGCAGAACTTTGATAGGATCGTCCCAGGGATTGCATCAAGGTTGAATATAGGGAGGGACCTCCAATCTAGACTCAACTTTGGCAATGCCGGACCAAGCACCTCTTCTCAAACTCAGAGGAAGAGAAGGACCCGACCTCAGGAGCGGAGCCTCTTTGAGGAAACTCCCCAACCTAGGAATGTGTTCGAATGCATAGGGGATCGTCTCATGCAGGAACTAATGCAATCTCGAGAAGAGGGAGTGAGGTCCGACGGTCCACCCGAACGACCGGATCAGGAACTGACCAGAGCCAATCGCCGCACGAGTGTGTGGGATAGGATGAATATCGGGAAGAAGGCCCCTGGCTCTTCTCACAAGAGCGGTCCTCACCCAAGAGATGGGGCACCGCCTCCTTCTCCTGATCCATCAGGAGAGGACTCGGATGACCATCCACCCAAGCGCCGCCGGCCTAGGCGTACTCCTCCACCGCCACCAAACGATGAGGAGTACTATGGCGGTCCCTATTACCGAGAGACGGAAGCAGAAGATCTTTCCCAACCGTGGTGTGACCCTAGTCTCAGCCGTCTATGGGCAGACCCCAGGGAAGATCCTTTTACTCTCCGCATACGGAATTACTCCGAGGACACAAAACGTCGCATGCCGGCGTGTGTTAAGACTTATGATGGAAGGGGTGACCCGGATGATCACCTCAAGATATTTGATACGCAGGCGAAAATTGAGAGATGGCCCATGCCTATATGGTGCCAGATGTTCAATTCAACCTTGATTGGCAATGCTCGCGACTGGTTCGAAGGACTTCCTCCGCGAAGCATTGATAGCTTCACTGAATTACGCACTGCGTTCAAGAATAATTATACGCAGCGGAAGAAGTATAATAGAGACCCGGTCTCATTGGCAACCGTCAAGCAACGGCCGGGGGAATCTACGGAAGCCTTCACTGAGCGCTTCAATGACGAGTGCACACGCACAAAGACAATGTCGGAACTCCTGAAAATTTCTGACTACATGCATGCCATAACAGACAGGGAATTAATCAGGCGTCTCAATGACAAGCGCCCAGAGAGGTATGACGACCTCATGGAAAGGGTCAGAAACTTCATAGAGGGAGATACCGCGGTTGCCGCGGCCTACCCTTCAAAAGGAAACAGCTACCGATCGAACGACCAGTCCAGGAGACAGTCGGGCGGTCAGAGCAATCAAAACAATGGTAGGGGCTCAGAATACAAGAGCAAAAACAAGGGAGGACGGCCGGACGATAAGTTTACCCCTCTAAAGATGTCCTACCGGGAGATCTTGCTAACGGAAGGTGATAATTTTCCGAGGCCTCCCCGAATGACGACTCCGCTGGACCGTCGCCAAGGAAATCGCTTCTGCGAATTCCATAACGACAAAGGCCATGGTACGGAGGAGTGTATCCAGCTCAAGAAGCACATTGAGTGACTGATCAAGTCAGGTAAACTCAAGCATTTGGTTAAGGATTAGAAGGATGGGAAAGACAACAAGAAGTATGACAAGAAGGATCCCCAAAAGGAGAAACCTTCAACTATATACATGATCCAATCCAGACAGCGCCGCATGATGTAGTGATTTTGTATATACTTTATTTTAGGAAAAACAAAGCAACACAAATAGTGGTAAGCGTGCACGACGATTTAGGAAAACCGTGTGTGAAAGACCCTAAAAGTGAGTTCGTTCTCGAGGAGGCTAGTGTGTTGTGAATTGAATTGATTGATTAATGTTTTTGATTATTAATGAGAAGAAAGGAGAAGAGAAAATGATGAAGACGAAAGAGTAGAAAAATAGGCAAAAACACTACTAGAAAGTTACGACGTAGAAACGTAAAAAGTGCAAAATTTAAAATTTTAATCTAAAAAATTCCTAAAAATTACTAAAAATCCACAATAAAATTCTAAGAGTTTACAAAAAATCCAAACTTGCCAAAACCTTTTAATTAATTTAATAATGACTTTTTAATGCTAATTAAAGCCCTAAAAATCACTTTTAAATATTAAAAAGCCCTAAACAAGATTTTATAGTTTGTAAACCTTAAAAATGACCTAATTAAACTAAAAACTATTTTTAAAAATTTTAAAACCAATTTAAACTATTTTTAAATTCCTAAAAACTATTAAAATCTATTAAATCTTAAATTAATTCTAAAAATTAATTGAAAAGCCTAAAAATTAATTGGAAAGTGAAAAAGGTCCTATTTTAATGTCTAGAATCTAGGAAAAATGAAAAAAAGTTAAAAATAAAACTTTGAATTTTTAATAATAAAATAATATTAAAAAATTCCAAAAAATAAAAAGTTCTCAAATAAATTCTAAAAAATTCTCAAAAATCCTAAATATTCTAATTAAGAAGAAAATGCAAATTAAAGTTCCTAAAACCTTTTAATTAATTTTATATTAATTTTTAAAGTTTAATAAAACACCTAAAATCAAATAAAATTAAAAATTAAAGTTTTTGAAAAGTTAACTAAATGTAAACCTCAAAATACTTAATTAAAAGCTAAAAATTATTTTTCCAAAAAATAAAACACTTTTTTCTATTTTTTATGAATTAATAAAAAACGTCTAATAAATAAATGATAAAAAATAAATTAATAATGGGAAAAATATGAAACCTAGCTAGAAAAATCAACAAACCAATAACAATCCTAAGAAAAATGGAAAGAAACCCACAAGCTAAACAAATAAGCTAGAATGAGCTTATTAGGTCACGGCTTATTAAAAATAAGTAAAAGACAAGTCACCTTATATAACTATTGAAATGAAAGGTTAACAGAAAAACGCATCTAGATCACTGGTATTACCCCTTAGTCCTGAGCTGCAGGTCGGGGGTTCGAGTCCGGTGCGGGTGACGTTTTTGCTTTTTTTTTTCTTTTTTTTTCCTTTACTTTCCAAATCAATCTGTGACCCTTAGACTTGCTTGTAACACAAACCAAAACCCTTTTTACACAAGATTTAACCAGATTAAGATCCCAAAACGTAACAGTTGGATTTTGAAGAACACAAGCTTTATGCTTGTTTCTTCACTGATGCAAAAATGTTCCAAGAGGGCTTGGATTGCTTTTCTTGTGGATAATTTTTGGAACAAAGGCACCCCTACACTCTTTCTGAGTGTAGGGAGTCAAGAAAGAGCAAAAAAAAACAAGCACCTAGCACTCAATAATTTCACAAATAAGCACACACAAGCCAAACCATGTTGCTGAGGTGTTTAGTATGGGTCTGTGGGTGTATAACAGCTTAAGACAAGCACTCAAATGAGATTTAACCTTCCAAACTTTGCATACAAACTTACAACCTAGCATACATTCCAACTTTAGTCCTATAGCACTCTATATCTTAACAGATTTCAAGATGTAAAGCTCAAAATTCGACAAAATTAGTCACAATGGCAGATTATGGAATTTTTATGCTAACTTTTCACTTTTAAACACACAACTTGTTACAAATCCTCTACCAAAATAAAAACAAACTGACTTACAAATAAATGCAACCCTAATGAAGTTTCTTAACAGGTTTTGAAACCAAAAACCTAACAAATTACTAGTCTAAAATACTGATCCAAACACTCCCTTATTTCAGAAAAAGCAATTTTTATGAATCAAAACACTTCAACACTACTCCAAACTGATTGTAGAAACATCTAACATGCATACAATCCTATAATCACTCAACTCAAACAGTCTTAACCACAGATTACACCTTTGTCAAACAAGATCATATAAACTTCATATTTTTCTGAAAATAGAAAAAGGAAAATCTTTCTTACCCAAGAACCCTACATCCAGGGTTCTTTGTGGATGTAAATCCACCTCCTACCAACTGGGGTTGGTGCTGAACCTTTAACAACAACAATCCTTCAACCTGTTTTAAGAAAAATCCAAAGGAAAGCACAAATACAGGTATATTCTGTTTTACCTTTTTCTTTCTTAGAAACCTTACACAAACCTCTCAAACCTTAAACAAGTTTTAAAAACACTCTTAACTCTCAGAAAATCAAAATTAATGGTCCACTTTCACTTCCCAAAAATACTTGAATTTTCTAAAAATCTTAACCTTTTTTAAAACCCTTTTTGAAAACTTGAATCACTCAAAATTTTCACAAATTAAATGGAACTCAGTTTTTAGCATAAACTTATACCAACTTTTTATGAAAGATAAAAGGAATTATAATTGCAATAAACAAACACCAACTTTATATTATAAAAAAGGAATTACAAAAGTATTTTTTTTGCCAAAAAACTGGAACAAAGGAATGAGTCACAAGTCGACCACCTTTTATAATGGAAAAAGAACTATCTAGAACTATTGATTTAAAAATACAAGAAAAATGCATATCCTAAACCCTAGAGATGGAATTGCCAGAAAAGCCCTTTGGTCTTTGCTTGAATCTTGGTCAAAAGTCTTTGCCATGTGAAATGCCAGCTGTGGAAAGCAATCTTGGACGTCTAACACTCCTTGGAGGCAAAGGAAAGACTTGGAATCGTTGGATGTGTCGGGTTGTTGGGTTGTGGGAAAGAGACGTTGCAGGGGAGGTACGGGGTGGGGGCCACAGGCCATGTGGCTTTGTTGGGTGAGGTGGGAAAGGATGAGATGGGGTTTAATTTAGGATCTGGACAATCTTAGGGTTTAACCCTTTGTTTTTTGGCTTAATTGAAACTGGGGTGAGGTTAGGGTTTATGGGGATTATGGGATAGGTTTAATCTGTTTTGGGTTAATTTGTTTTTTAAATTAGTGTTTAGGAGGGAAAGGGAGGGGTTAGTGGGATTTGACTATGTTTGACCACGTTTAATAATAAACCGGGTATAAAGGGTATTGGGCTTGGGGTTTTGTTGGGCTAAAGGTGGACATTTGCATTACCCGTCCTTTTTAACCTTGACATTGGTTAAATGGTTTTCATTTCCAGTCCATTTGTTAATTCCTTCACATGGTTAGTCCAAACTCAATTGCAAAGTTAGTCCTTTTGATGAATAAGGGTAACTTTTGCATATTTAATCATTTTCCAAGGGCTGATATTGTTCATTCTTCAAACTTGAAGGACCAAACTTGTTCATTTAACATTTGGAGGGTTAAATGTGACAAGTTCTTCAAAGACGAGGGGCCATTTTTGCCAATTCTTCAAACTTGAGGGGTCTTTTTGCAAATTTCCATTTTTGAGCTTGGTTCATTGTGCGTCTTCGTTTCCCGTGTTCGTTTTTGATTGATTCTTGTGTTCCTTTTGCCCATTCCTCAATATCCGTACCTAAAAATACACAAGTAACAAACACGAGCATATATTTGGTCTATTTTATGATATTTTATGCATTTTAAGGCCGATTTGGATGATGAGACCATGTATAAAAGCAGTCTCATCACTCCCCCATACTAAACCATTGCCGTGCCCTCACGCAATGCTAGAATAAAGTATCAAAGCATCTCCAAAATTCAATTTTATTCACTTTTATTGAATGATAAACTAGCTACATTACTATGATTACTACTACTTGCGTTTTTAGACATAATGTATGATTTTCATCGCAAAATGGGACGTTTAGGTTCATAGAACAAGAACACGTGAATGCTTCGTTAGAAATAATTTCATCGTCCTCGATTTTCACCCAATTCCATGCCAAGCGTGCAACGAGATCATTGTCATTATAAGTTAGTAATGCTAACACTACTCATATGCCCTAATCACGTACTTATCCTCCCATTATTCCTAAGTTGTATCTCTTATATTTTATTATGTCTTTAATGATCACGAGGATACATCGTTGACTTATGCGATAATAGAGATTTAGGTCTAAAAATAGAGTCTTAACGGTGTAACTAAGACCATCAAATCAATAACCCCTCCTAATAGACGACGATGTTAAAAAATTAAGTTGACAAGAAGAATCGATAAACACGGTTTTATAACGGTTTTGAACATGAGACTTATTACCAAGACTTTTATACGCCCCCTAACGGAAGGACCTTATTATCTTTGGTTTACCTCCATCTTTTATTCAACTTCGCCATGAAGCTTTTATTATGACTTCGGTCTTGCCTTGCCTTTTATTATCCGCCATCATCGGTGGTTTTATTAGCCAAAGACGTATATCCTCACGCTAAAGTGAATTTTGGATCTTTAAAGCTTCGAAGATTAAGGCTTGATTCACTTTCAATTTTGCATAGATTTTAGGCCTTGTGGGGCTTCAAATTGTTTGCTAGATTTAGGTGAGCACTTGAAATCTTATTATTGGGTGAAGCTTTCGATTATTAGGGTGCCAATACTTCAAAACCGTGACGCTGGCGATACCTTAATGTCTTCCCAATTTAATTACACGGAAGCTACTAGAAAAGACTAGAAACCCAACAATCAAAACTAAACCGCTAAGTCAATATTTATTAAGCAAAAAATATTTACAAGCGAAGGGAGAATAAGCAAACAACGAGAACACATGAGTTTTTGAAAGAATACGAGTACTCTACGTTTAGCATAGTAACTTATAATTAACTCTATCATTTCTCGTCCTCATTTAAGAGACTTAGCCCAATGTGTAGTTAAGGAATCAAAGCTAAGTGCTCAACACGCACGGTCGAGTCAAAAGTTACTCTTATTCTCGCCATCGGAAAATCTACATTCGTGTCTTAAACACTTATGAAACATGAGAAAATTTTTAAAATTTGGCCATTTTTAGCCTTATTTTGCAACAAAACGATAAACAAAACGATAAACTTTGGAAAGCGTGAAGGTTTGGCAAGGCAAGTATCTATTCACCCCCCCATACTAAAGTTAAACATTGTCCTCAATGTTTCGAGTCTAGGGGTGCAAACACCCCCGTAGTCGAATGCCTAATCTAGCATGGAAAGGGTGTAACCAATAACTAATAGCCGTTTATGAAGTGTGCTAAAAACCTAAGGTTAGAACATAAAAGGATATATCATATGGATATTGGGAAAGGCCTCTAAAGCAAACGATCGAGTGCTCCCATAAACGAACACGAGAGGCTCTAATCGTGAAGATGATGATCTAAAAGACACAATTCACAAACAACCACGGAACAAAGGTTGGAAGGGCACAAATCCCCTCACATTACACTAATTAGAAAGCAATAATATGTACATGGATAAGCATGGGTCTCCCCCACGAGGCACCTTGTTTTTGATAACCGAGTCAAAAGCTCGACTCGAATCCCCATAAATGTGATCATTTAGGGATAATCATGGTTTGGTCAATTTTTGGTGGGGCTTACATGATAAACAAGGCCCAAAAGTACGTGGAGTACTTTAAAAATCCGATAAACGTATACCGGGGTCAAAGATAGCGTCCTCATTTTCGGATGAAAGACGAGACAACACAACTCCAACACAAATCCCAATGGGATAGAAGAAAATAGGAGAGAAGAAATAGAAGGGTGGGACAATGGGTAAGTCAAAACATTGAGCTACTCGAGGTAGACTCGCACCAATCAAATGAAAAGATTTTCCATTTATTGCATCGGTGGAAGACCGAGATTTCCCTATAAAAGCAATTCCAGGATCAAATATCTCGTCCTCGGTGGAGAAAGGGGAGGGAACATAAGGGGCTTCCCCCACACTAGGTCCACACAAAGCATCGTCAAAAGGAGAAGACGAGCTTGTAGTACTCAATAAACGCGGTGATGACGGAGTTAGAATTGTAGAAAAATCTTTTAAATTAAATTCAAAATCTTTTCCTTTTTCATCTTTAACACTCTCCTTGTGAAAACCCGATTTAATTATGTCAAAAATATTTGGTGTATCTAAAACAATGTTAGTCACACTAAAAATTCTCACATTTTGAAATCTTTTTGGTTTAGGTGGTGGCAAGTTTTCAAATCTTTTGTCAACAAAGAAAACCTCCCCATCGGGATCAACGTATTCATCATCCGAAGAATCACTCGAGATTGGAAACGTAGGCTTAACACTCTTAACCTCCATCGGCGGAGGGGACGGAACTTCATTTTTATCAACTCCTAAAACTCTATTTGAAATCTTTTGACAAATGTTTTTGATGGGATTGACATTGTACAAAGATGTGATAGAATAAACATGAGAAAGAGTGGAGTTTTGGGTTGCATTAATGACGAGTTCTTCCTCATTAAAACGAAGAGTGATTTTTCTTGCATGTACATCGATAAGTGCTCTCGAGGTATCCAAAAAAGATCGACCTAAAATTAACGGAACTTTAGGATCGATAGGAATATCAACAACAATGAAGTCCACGGGATAATAGAATTTCCCAACTTTCACAAAGACGTCCTCGACAACTCCACAAGCTAGAATCGTAGAATGATCGGCCATCTCGATTGACATTCTTGAAGGAGTGAGATTTGGAAGATTGAGCGATTTAAAAATCTCAAGAGGCATCAAATTAATACTAGCACCAAGATCGGCCAAGGCGTAGCATTCTTCCATGTCTTGGATAGCACATGGGATTAAAAACTTTCCAGGATCACCGACTTTTTGAGGTATGCGGCTTAGAAAAACCGATGAACAACTAGACGATTTTTGCAATTTCTCTTTGTTATTCAACATACTTTTGAAGTTCGCGGCAAATCGAGGCATCATGACTAAGGCGTCGGCAAAACTTATATTGAAATGCAAGTCACGAAACATTTTCATAAAGAGTTCAAATTGATAATTATTTCGTTCTTGTGCCTTTTCCTTGTCTCGTCTTGATGGGTATGGTAAAGGTGGTGTGGGTTGGGGCAAATTAGGCATAGGCATCGGCCTTGGAATCTCGGGTTCCATGATTGGTATTGGTTCAACCGTAGGTGTGGTTTGAGCGGTACTTCGTGGGCTTGTAATTTTCTCCTTTTCAACCACAACCTCGGGTTCTTTCTCTTTTTCCTTCTCCATAGAAGTACTTGGACGAGAAATGGGTTCTTTGAAAGTTTTACCACTACGAGTAGTAATAACCTTCAATTCTCCTTTCGGGTTCACGATGGTATCACTAGGAAGACCACCCGAAGAAGAGGGCTTACACATGATAGCTTCAAACATTTTAGCCATTCGGTCTTCAAACTTAGATTGCCTAGCATCCGCTTTTAACAATTCTTGCTTAATCTCATGTTGTCCTTGCTCCATTTTTTGTTGATTTTGTTGGAGTCGTGTGACATTTCCTTCCATTTTATTAGCATGAGTTTTAAGTTCATTAGCAAGTTCGTTTTTAAGCTCGTTTTTCAACTCGGATCTTAAGCTAACCATCTCACGTTGCATATTGTCAAACTTAGCATCATTAGCCTTTGCATAACTCAAAAACTCTCCTTGAAGATTTTTGGTGTGATCGTTTTAAAAACCTTGGGCATTAGTTTGAAAATCACGGTTTTGGTTTTGGTTAGAAATTTGCCCATTTCCACTTTGGTAATTACCTTTGTTACAATTCCTTTGATTTCCTTGGTAATTTCCACCTTGATTGTTGTTTCGATAGTTATTAGCATTTTGATTGGGTGGAGCTTGATTTGAACGAGAACCTTGACCGACTTGGTTATAAGTTCCCGTGGCTACAAAAGCATTCGAAGTGTTACCATCCGCGGTAATGCACTCGGAAAGATCATGAGCTCCCCCACACGACAAACAACTTTTAGAAACCGCTTTAACCGAAGCGGTGTTTGAAGCTTCTTGTGCTTTCCAATGAGACATAAGAGTCGAAAACCTATCGAAAAACCGATTCTCGTCATTTGCTTCATGTTGCAAGGCATTAATGGAACGAGATGATGACGAGCCCAAATTTGCAACACTCGGTGTGTTACGAGGGCTATAGACCTTATACCTATTTTCTATGATTTTCAAAGCCTCATCGGTCGTTTTGCACAAAAAATTACCACCCGCGGCGGCATTTAAATAATCTCGTTCATGTTCATTAAGCCCATTATAAAAAGTGTCAATTTGATGCAATTCGGAAAAATCATGGTGTGGACATTCATGTAACATTTCTTTAAACCTTTCCCAAGCCATTGAAAAACTTTCATTTGGTCTTTGTGTAAAACGTGAAATCTCGTTTTTCAACTGTGTTGTCTTAGATGGTGGAAAAAATTGATTCACAAATTTAGACACGAGATCGGCCCATGTCAAAATCGAATTCGGCGGTTCTTTCTCAAGCCATATCTTGGCGGGTCCATCTAACGAGTAAGGAAACAACATCATCTTAATGGCATCGTGTGGTACATCCTTAAATTTGCTTGTCGCGGTGAGACGATTAAATTGCCTAATGTGATAATGTGGGTTGTCTTTTTCGTGACCGCGAAACTTGTTTGCTTGAAGCATAGACATTAAACCCGTCTTGATCTCAAAGTTCTCCGCAAGGATGGCGGGAATCACAATGGCCTCTCCAAAACCCTCGGTGGGTGCTTGAAGCAACTCCATCATAGTACGATTAGCCATGATAGCTTCTTGTTCTACAATAGGTTCCTCACTTGGAGACTCCTCACTAGAATGAGTTTTAGTAGGAGTTTTGTTCTTGCGTCTACGTGCACGTTTTGCTTGATTACGAGTGAGCATAAACGTCACGTACAACGTGGAGACGAGCAAAGAAGATTCTTTTTGGTATTTTGTGTTTTTTCAATTTTTTTGTGGTTTTTGATTGTATTAACTTTTTTGGAAATTGGTGAATGTATTAAGTAGACAAAAAGTCCACAAATCTCCTCACTAATCAAATCTCTTGATTAAAAAGGCCTCAAGGAATGAAAACGATCACGTGGAGTGAACGCCTTCGATGACTTTAGAACGATGGTGGAACACCAAATCGTTCAAGAGGGTTTAATCAAATGAAACCAAGAAAATATATATGATATGTAATAATACTTTGGGCGGCAAAACCCTCGATTCACTCTCAAAATCAAATACGCACAAGCAAGCGGAGGAAACGAGGCGGCGCGAAGCACTTAAGAGCCTTTTTCCTTTAGGTTGTGAAATACAACCGCCTTATACCCACCTTATAGTTTGTATTATCAAGATTAAGCTTCACGAAAGTATTTATCTATTTTTGCCTTTTTTTCTTTGGTTTAAGATTCGAATACAATGATCGAGTGATGAAATCCCGAATCAAGGTTGTGATTGCTCACGTATTTGGAGTACTTGTGAATTTATTGTTCTACGTATACAATATAGTAATAGTATTCACACAAAAATCAAAAAACGATAATACGTATTAATAGAGTGCTATTAATACAAATACTATTATGGCTAATATAAAAAACAACAATGGTTCAATCAAAACACAACACGCCTCCCCGGCAGCGGCGCCAAAAATGATGTAGTGATTTTGTATATACTTTATTTTAGGAAAAACAAAGCAACACAAATAGTGGTAAGCGTGCACGACGATTTAGGAAAACCGTGTGTGAAAGACCCTAAAAGTGAGTTCGTTCTCGAGGAGGCTAGTGTGTTGTGAATTGAATTGATTGATTAATGTTTTTGATTATTAATGAGAAGAAAGGAGAAGAGAAAATGATGAAGACGAAAGAGTAGAAAAATAGGCAAAAACACTACTAGAAAGTTACGACGTAGAAACGTAAAAAGTGCAAAATTTAAAATTTTAATCTAAAAAATTCCTAAAAATTACTAAAAATCCACAATAAAATTCTAAGAGTTTACAAAAAATCCAAACTTGCCAAAACCTTTTAATTAATTTAATAATGACTTTTTAATGCTAATTAAAGCCCTAAAAATCACTTTAAATATTAAAAAGCCCTAAACAAGATTTTATAGTTTGTAAACCTTAAAAATGACCTAATTAAACTAAAAACTATTTTAAAAATTTTAAAACCAATTTAAACTATTTTTAAATTCCTAAAAACTATTAAAATCTATTAAATCTTAAATTAATTCTAAAAATTAATTGAAAAGCCTAAAAATTAATTGGAAAGTGAAAAAGGTCCTATTTTAATGTCTAGAATCTAGGAAAAATGAAAAAAAGTTAAAAATAAAACTTTGAATTTTTAATAATAAAATAATATTAAAAAATTCCAAAAAATAAAAAGTTCTCAAATAAATTCTAAAAAATTCTCAAAAATCCTAAATATTCTAATTAAGAAGAAAATGCAAATTAAAGTTCCTAAAACCTTTTAATTAATTTTATATTAATTTTTAAAGTTTAATAAAAAACCTAAAATCAAATAAAATTAAAAATTAAAGTTTTTGAAAAGTTAACTAAATGTAAACCTCAAAATACTTAATTAAAAGATAAAAATTATTTTTCCAAAAAATAAAACACTTTTTTCTATTTTTTATGAATTAATAAAAAACGTCTAATAAATAAATGATAAAAAATAAATTAATAATGGGAAAAATATGAAACCTAGCTAGAAAAATCAACAAACCAATAACAATCCTAAGAAAAATGGAAAGAAACCCACAAGCTAAACAAATAAGCTAGAATGAGCTTATTAGGTCACGGCTTATTAAAAATAAGTAAAAGACAAGTCACCTTATATAACTATTGAAATGAAAGGTTAACAGAAAAACGCATCTAGATCACTGGTATTACCCCTTAGTCCTGAGCTGCAGGTCGGGGGTTCGAGTCTGGTGCGGGTGACGTTTTTGCTTTTTTTTCTTTTTTTTTTCTTTACTTTCCAAATCAATCTGTGACCCTTAGACTTGCTTGTAACACAAACCAAAACCCTTTTTACACAAGATTTAACCAGATTAAGATCCCAAAACATAACAGTTGGATTTTGAAGAACACAAGCTTTATGCTTGTTTCTTCACTGATGCAAAAATGTTCCAAGAGGGCTTGGATTGCTTTTCTTGTGGATAATTTTTGGAACAAAGGCACCCCTACACTCTTTCTGAGTGTAGGGAGTCAAGAAAGAGCAAAAAAAAAACAAGCACCTAGCACTCAATAATTTCACAAATAAGCACACACAAGCCAAACCATGTTGCTGAGGTGTTTAGTATGGGTCTGTGGGTGTATAACAGCTTAAGACAAGCACTCAAATGAGATTTAAACTTCCAAACTTTGCATACAAACTTACAACCTAGCATACATTCCAACTTTAGTCCTATAGCACTCTATATCTTAACAGATTTCAAGATGTAAAGCTCAAAATTCGACAAAATTAGTCACAATGGCAGATTATGGAATTTTTATGCTAACTTTTCACTTTTAAACACACAACTTGTTACAAATCCACTACCAAAATAAAAACAAACTGACTTACAACTAAATGCAACCCTAATGAAGTTTCTTAACAGGTTTTGAAACCAAAAACCTAACAAATTACTAGTCTAAAATACTGATCCAAACACTCCCTTATTTCAGAAAAAGCAATTTTTATGAATCAAAACACTTCAACACTACTCCAAACTGATTGTAGAAACATCTAACATGCATACAATCCTATAATCACTCAACTCAAACAGTCTTAACCACAGATTACACCTTTGTCAAACAAGATCATATAAACTTCATATTTTTCTGAAAATAGAAAAAGGAAAATCTTTCTTACCCAAGAACCCTACATCCAGGGTTCTTTGTGGATGTAAATCCACCTCCTACCAACTGGGGTTGGTGCTGAACCTTTAACAACAACAATCCTTCAACCTGTTTTAAGAAAAATCCAAAGGAAAGCACAAATATAGGTATATTCTGTTTTACCTTTTTCTTTCTTAGAAACCTTACACAAACCTCTCAAACCTTAAACAAGTTTTAAAAACACTCTTAACTCTCAGAAAATCAAAATTAATGGTCCACTTTCACTTCCCAAAAATACTTGAATTTTCTAAAAATCTTAACCTTTTTTAAAACCCTTTTTGAAAACTTGAATCACTCAAAATTTTCACAAATTAAATGGAACTCAGTTTTTAGCATAAACTTATACCAACTTTTTATAAAAGATAAAAGGAATTATAATTGCAATAAACAAACACCAACTTTATATTATAAAAAAGGAATTACAAAAGTATTTTTTTTGCCAAAAAACTGGAACAAAGGAATGAGTCACAAGTCGACCTCCTTTTATAATGGAAAAAGAACTATCTAGAACTATTGAATTAAAAATACAAGAAAAATGCATATCCTAAACCCTAGAGATGGAATTGCCAGAAAAGCCCTTTGGTCTTTGCTTGAATCTTGGTCAAAAGTCTTTGCCATGTGAAATGCCAGCTGTGGAAAGCAATCTTGGACATCTAACACTCCTTGGAGGCAAAGGAAAGCCTTGGAATCGTTGGATGTGTCGGGTTGTTGGGTTGTGGGAAAGAGACGTTGCAGGGGAGGTACGGGGTGGGGGCCACAGGCCATGTGGCTTTGTTGGGTGAGGTGGGAAAGGATGAGATGGGGTTTAATTTAGGATCTGGACAATCTTAGGGTTTAACCCTTTATTTTTTGGCTTAATTGAAACTGGGGTGAGGTTAGGGTTTATGGGGATTAGGGGATAGGTTTAATCTGTTTTGGGTTAATTTGTTTTTTAAATTAGTGTTTAGGAGGGAAAGGGAGGGGTTAGTGGGATTTGACTATGTTTGACCATGTTTAATAATAAACCGGGTATAAAGGGTATTGGGCTTGGGGTTTTGTTGGGCTAAAGGTGGACATTTGCATTACCCGTCCTTTTTAACCTTGACATTGGTTAAATGGTTTTCATTTCCAGTCCATTTGTTAATTCCTTCACATGGTTAGTCCAAACTCAATTGCAAAGTTAGTCCTTTTGATGAATAAGGGTAACTTTTGCATATTTAATCATTTTCCAAGGGCTGATATTGTTCATTCTTCAAACTTGAAGGACCATACTTGTTCATTTAACATTTGGAGGGTTAAATGTGACAAGTTCTTCAAAGATGAGGGGCCATTTTTGCCAATTCTTCAAACTTGAGGGGTCTTTTTGCAAATTTCCATTTTTGAGCTTGGTTCATTGTGCGTCTTCGTTTCCCGTGTTCGTTTTTGATTGATTCTTGTGTTCCTTTTGCCCATTCCTCAATATCCGTACCTAAAAATACACAAGTAACAAACACGAGCATATATTTGGTCTATTTTATGATATTTTATGCATTTTAAGGCCGATTTGGATGATGAGACCATGTATAAAAGCAGTCTCATCACCGCACAAGGCAGAAAATTAGTCAAAAAATTTCACACGGCAGGGAAATCTCATTCCCTCCCATCACAGCAAGTGATGTGATTGATGCGCCTCTCACTATTGAGATAAGCATTGGAACACACAACGTTCGTCGCATGTATGTGGATGGGGGGTCATCAGCAGAAGTACTGTACGAACACTGTTTTGTACAGTTACGACCAGAAATAAGAAGCCAATTAGTACCGCCCACAACGCCGCTCATCGGTTTTAGTGGAGACACCATCTGGCCAATAGGGCAACTGCGTCTGCTTGTAACCATTGGGAATGAAGAGCACTCTACCACTGCGTGGATGAACTTTATGGTGATACGCTCACACTCTCCATACAATGGGATCATAGGCAGACCAGGTATTCTGGCCATACGAGCGGTACCTTCCACGGCACACGGAATGATCAAATTCCCTGTGGAAGGAGGAATTGTCACCATTTACAACACAGTCGTACCAGCATCCGAGTGTCATGCCGTGACAACACAGGTTCCACCTGTTCCACCCAAGGATGGATCACCACCTCCCAATTGGAGGGTGGCAATCCATCCTGATTATCCTGAACAAGAGGTGTCCGTAGGGGGAACGCTCTCAGATAACGGCAAGAGGGCCATGTGCTCTCTCTTGAAGGCAAATTTATATATATTCGCATGGGAGCCCAAGCATATGACGGGCGTACCACGCGCGATAGCAGAACATAAACTTCAGATCCGCCAGGGGTACCAACCCGTCAAGCAAAAGAAGCGCGGTCAGGCACCTGAACGCAGCCGAGTGATACTGGATGAGGTACGGAAACTAGTGGACGCAGGTATCATGCGCGAGGTATACTACCACGAGTGGTTATCCAATCCAGTCATGGTCAAAAAGCATGACGGAAGCTGGCGCATGTGTGTGGATTTCACGGATCTGAACAAAGCCTGTCCACAGGATTGTTACCCGTTACCGGAGATTGACTGGAAGGTGGAATCTCTATATGGATATCCCTTTAAGTGCTTCTTAGACGCATATAAAGGATACCACCAGATCCAGATGGCGGAAGAGGACGCAGAGAAGACGACGTTCCATACTAGTCAAGGTGTATACTGTTATACAAAAATGCCGTTTGGACTAAAGAACGCCGGAGCTACATACCAGCGGCTTGTGGACAAAGCCTTTGACTCACAGATAGGCCGCAACTTGGAGGCCTATGTGCATGACTTAGTCATCAAAAGTCATACGGAGGATGCACTTCTCCGGGATGTCCAAGAGACGTTTGACACATTGAGGAGGATTAATATGAAGCTAAATCCAAAGAAATGCACGTTTGGGGCAACGGAGGGAATGTTCCTTGGATATATGATTGATCCAAATGGCATCAAACCTTGCCCAGAAAAAACGGACGCAGTAATACAGGTACCATCCCCTTAGACACGGAAAGAGGTGCAGTCCTTAAATGGGAAGTTGGCCGGGCTAAATAGGTTCTTATCAAAGTCCGCAGAGAAGTCACTCCCCCTATTCAAAACACTCAAGAAGTGCATTAAGAAGGGAGACTTCCGGTGGACAAAGGAAGCTGAGGAAGCCTTTGGTCAACTCAAGCAACACCTCGCATCTCTCCCCATGCTAGTAGCTCCCCGGCCAAAGGAGGAGCTCATTATGTATCTATCAGCCACACATGGAGCAATAAGTGCGGTACTCATGACGGATAGGGACACGATACAAACTCCGGTCTACTTTATAAGTAGAACATTACAAGGTTCGGAGTTTAATTACTCCTCTATGGAAAAACTGGTTTTGGCACTAGTGTTTGCTACAAAACGGTTGCACCGATACTTTCAGGCGCACCCAATTATAGTCATTACGGACCAACCAATAAAGCAAGTCATCTTTAGACCGGATGTGGCAGGTAGGTTACAAAAGTGGAGCATTCTATTGGGAGAACACAACATATCTTATAGGCCAAGGACGACTGTTAAAGGCCAAATCTTGGCGGATTTCTTGGTAGAGAAGCCGGATGAAGAAGGACCAATCGTAAAACAAGACGAAACTCCAGCAGAACCATGGGTGTTATTCACGGACGGATCTTCGTGTACGGATGGGTCAGGAGCTGGTCTCATCCTTACGAATCCGGAAGGAATGGAGTTTACGTACGCCCTTCGCTTTGAGTTCACAGCCACCAACAATGAGGCGGAATATGAAGCATTAATTGCGGGTTTAAAAATCGCCGCTAGAATGGGAGTCCGCAACCTTGAGGCCTACGTGGACTCACGGCTTGTCGCGAACCACATTCTAGGTGGATATGTAGCTAAGGAGGATAACATGGTCCGATACTTGGAGAAAGTCAAGTCACTCATCGCGGCTTTCAGCAAGTTTTTCTATCAAGCAGGTACCAGGAGGTGAGAACAAGAAGGCGGACGCTTCTTAGCAAGATCGCGTCTACAAGTTTCGCCCACTTATCCAAGCAGGTCTTGGTAGAAATACTCAAGGAAAAGTCTATAACAGAAGGGGAGGTCACTACTATAGTTAAGGAGGATGGACCTACATGGATGACCCCGATCGTCAACTATTTGACTAGTGAAACCCTTCCGGACGATGAAAAAGCGGCACGGCGCATTAGAAGGAAGTCGCAGCACTTCGAGCTTCGAGAAGGTATCCTTTATAAGCGCTCTTTCTTACAGCCGTGGTTGCGGTGTGTTGGACCACGATAGGCTACTTATGTGATCAGTGAGATACATGAAGGGTTATGCGGCATGCACGTAGGTCCACGATCTGTGGTAGCTCGAGCCCTACGCACATGATATTATTGGCCTACCATGCATAGGGACGCACGCGACATGATTCGCAAGTGCAGTGATTGCCAAGTGCACAGACCAGTGCCGCGACATCCGCAGCAGGAACTTACACCTATTACATCCCCATGGCCATTCTATAAGTGGGGGATCGACATCGCAGAACCATTTCCTGTAGCTGCGGGGGGAGTTAAGTTCTTGATTGTCACAATGGACTACTTTACACGTTGGTTAGAGACCAAGGCAGTCAAATCCATCACAGGTAAACAAGTTAAAAAGTTTGTTTGGGAGAAAATTGTGTGCCGTTTTTGCTTACCAGGAGAAATCATCTCGGACAACGGGAAACAGTTCGCGGATAATCCATTCAAGGACTGGTGCGCAGCATTGAATATCAAACGGCGCTTCGCGTCTGTTAAGCACCCGCAGACGAATGGCCTTGTGGAACGAGCAAATAGAAGCTTGGGAAACGGCATAAAGGCACGCTTGGAGGAGCGAAGTGCCAAATGGGTGGACGAACTACCACATGTTCTATGGGCGCATAGGACTATGATCAAAACAGCCAACGGGGACACTCCATTCGCATTGGCCTACGGCACTGAAGCTGTTATACCAGCAGAAATAGGAATGCCTACCATCCGCACGGCGGAGGTTAATGTCGTCACGAACGACGAGCAACTCCGGATCAATCTGGATTTGTTGGAGGAAAAAAGGGAGATATCGGCTATCAATGAGGCCAAGTCCAAGGCTAAAATGAAGGCTTATTATGATGCCAAGGTTAAAGGTGTTTCTTTTCGACCGGAGATTATGTCTATCGCGCTAACGAAGCAAGTCGAGCGGAGAATATAAGAAAGCTGGGCCCTAAGTGGGAAGGACCATACGAGGTCACAGAGGCCTTAGGACGGGGCGCGTACAAGTTGCATGACATGGATGGCCACGATCTGGAACGTACATGGAATATCTCCAATCTCAAAAGGTGCTATCTTTAAAAGCTACGGCTTCCTCATGGACCCTTCGCTATATTTGGCTTTAATGAAGATCCATGTGTTCTCTTTGTTTTGTTTCTTATGATTTTATAGGACCTTTTTGTTTTTTAGGGTTTCCCATTCTTGTAAAAACAAAAATGTAAACGTTCTAATAAAATGCCGTGGTGCCTAGCTAGCTCCACGACTAGTTTTCTGTGCAAATTGTTTGGTTGTTCTTTAGATTCTATTGTAGTCATATGAATTTTAGTTATTATTATAATATGCCATGTCTCATCCATATGCATTCATTCAATCACCGTACATGTACTATACGCCTCCAGGTGGGGTAAGAGGATTAAGTGAACCTACTAATTCAACTTGTCGCATAAGAGGGATGCAACCCCGGCGACGCGGATCATGTATCCTTACTAGACACCTTACTCACAAGACGTTGTGATAAGTTTACGTATGCCGTACTCACGCAGTGCTTTGCATAGTAAAGACGCACGTCGCATGTCTAGTAAATTATAGACTTGATTGTATTTCTTTTTTGAGTAAGACGTGACATGTCATGCAGTATCGGTATACGATATCCAACAAAATAAAAATACACAAGTTTCAAAATCATAACAAAATGGCCGTGGTTATCACGGACTTACATACATATGACAGTTATTTCACACATCAATCTTAGCCGTGTACATGCACGGACGAATAAAGATACAAATGTTTACAAGATAAATTACAACGGAGGTAGGAACTCCCCTATATCCTTCTTCCCTTCTTAGATCATGGCGCGGAGGGCCTCCCCACGAGCATTCTTCCCATCCTGCGCCTTGATCGCAGTCGCATCCAATGCCTCAGCAAGCAGTTTTTCACCTTTCATTACCTTTGACACGGAGTCATAGGTAGGCAAGGTCAGTTGGATGGGATCCGCAGTAAGCTTGGACATTACTACCTCGTTAGAAGCATCCTTCAGCGCCTCCAGCTCGTCTAAAAGAGGATGTTGGATTTCAGCAAGTGCATCCATTGACGCGGTCATCTTGTCCGCAGCTGAAGGGTTGTGGTAGGCGTGCTGGGTAATATCTTCATTCTTACCTATCAATTCCGTAGCCTGGACCAAGCCCTCGTGCCTACCACGGTCAATACCATCCGAAATGACCCCTGCGAATGCTTGCAGCAGGTACGAAGCTTCCATAACCTTGCTTACGGCAAGGCGCATTCCCTGACCAATCATCCACCTGCGCCCAGCTATGGCTGATAGCAAGGGAGGACACATCCTTTCAGCACAATCCGTGGCCATCTTGCTTAGCTCCTCCTCAGCTGTCGTAGCTTGCTCCCCAAATTAATCCGCGCTTGTGTTAGCTCATCCTTTAGCGAGTCGCGCTCCTGTGCGATGTTGAATGCTTGTACGGTTACAGCTTTCGTGGAGGCTTCGGCTGTGGACACCTGCATATGGCACTTAGAGTTATCACAAGGATAATGTGTTTTCTTTCTTGTGCGCAAAAAAAAAATTCATGTTGAACGCATACCTTCTCGTTAGATGCGGCTACAAGAGCCTCAAGCTCGGCGATGCGTTTTTCCCGAGTGTTGGCGTGATGGGCCTGCTCCTTCACGGTGGACTCTGTTGTAACCAACGTTGTTTGTAAGGTCGCGATGGTCTTCTCGTGCTTCAAAACTAGTGCTTCACGACGAGCTATCCTTTTGTCTGCACGCTTCACATTCGCCAAGGCCTGGATCAGACGTCGTCTTAAGGCGGCACCCACTGTCACTTGATGTGCGGATGACACATCAAACTGCTCCAGCAAGGACTCATGGTCTAGCTCGTCCAAGTCTTGAGCAAGGGCCGGAGGAGTGATATGCTCGATAAATTCCGTACACTCAGACTCCGCCTCCAACCTTGTTAAACTGGAGAGATTCCATGCTAGGCGCAGGCTGTTCTCCGGTCCTTTAGGAAGTGGCTCCTCAGCATGTGTTACAGGAGGGGATGAAGGTCTGTTTGATGTCGTGGAGGAAGGATCCCTTTCTACCTCTCCCTCTTGGGCTACGGTCGACGGATCCGCCCTGTTATTGACAAATTCAATTTTGTTTAGGCATTCTATCCTTGAAAAAAAAACGAGAAGAGATAAAGGATAAGGGATGAGAATATGCTTACGTGGTACCAGTTGTAGGTTCTGGGACGGTAGGAGCTACGGTACTCACGGGGGTGGCCATCCAGACTTGTTCTTCTACTTGCGGTGAAGGGTTGACCTAAGCCGTCGCAGTGCCGCTTCTGTCTTGGTACTGGGGATGGTCTTTTCTTAGCTTTTTTGGGGGAGCATTTGAGGCCCCCGCCCCGTCCCCTAGTGTCTTTACCACCCTCCTGGTGGTCTTCCTCTTTCTGGATACAGGCTTGGGGGACCCGGAGGCTTGGGAGATTTCTTCCTCCTCACTAGTGAGGTTAATGAAATCCTCTTCTTCTGCATCATCCTGGTGCGGCACAGTGCCCTCCAACAGCAACTCTCCACCATCTTCATTATGGAAATCCAGAGGGGATTTCTCGATGATAGGCTCCTCTTCATCTGGTCTGTGCTCGGAAGTTTCTTCAAGAGGAATGGTTTGGTTTGCGGTTTCTTCAAGAAGGGGGAGTTCATTCTCTTTTAGCAAGCGGAATCCTTCAGGCACTTTCATTGGGTCGCCCTGACGCAGTAGTCCGTGTAAGTTCATCTCTGTGATCATTTACAATTACACGGGTCAGTATGGTCCTAACATGCAAATGACATTTATCACATCTACAAAGTATAAGTAAACCTACCCTGTCCACGATCCGTCAGAAAGCACGGATATAAGTTCTCCCTCCCATAATAACGGCGGCTAAATCCTACTAAGCACAGAAAATGTTTCGGCAACCCCCTATGGAATTCTGTGCGGTGGGTATCTAGTATTTTCAAGTCTTTGCTGCTATAGTCTTTGGATTTGGGCGGAGAATCTTTGGTTACTCTAGTTTTAAGGACGAAAGGAGTGGGGAATACTTTCTCATCAACAAAAAAGTAATGGTCGTACCGGTTCTTAAGGGAGTCTAAAGGCTTCCTATACGTCGTGGGGGCGTTCCCGGATCGTTTTTTAAACGATAGCCACCCATTCACTAGTTGGGGGGAGTAAAAGGCCCTAAATAGGTTCACGGTCGGAGTTACACCGCATGTATGGCTTGTAATCTCAAATTGATTGATTTTACACGCCCCTATGCAGTGAAGCTGGGTTATGTGGAAATCATAGTATAAAAGCAGATCTACCAGGAACTTATATAGGGGGATACGGTAGTTGGCCGAATCGAATAGGCGCGTATATACGCCTATCTTTCCCCTCGGTGCATCCGTAATTGCTTCACCGTCACCTGGATAGGTTGGGTGTACGCTTTCGGGGATGTAATACTTAGACAAAAAGTCTATGTATTTCTCCGCAGGCATCACATTCAGGACATCTGTGATAATGGGATTGTCCTTTACCATGTTTTATAAAAAGGGTTTGAAAGGAGTGATGATCTAACCTGCGGTGATGGAAATCCGTGGAATAAAAGGCGAAAGATGGGAGGACGAAGCTTGAGAATAACAATGGCGGAATGACTATGCAACTGTGTGTGTTAACATTTTCACACACCAACTCTTATATAGGGTTTCCTCGATTTCCGAGGTAACGTGGATGTTTGCCACGTGTAAAACACTACGTCCATCCAACGGGTGGGATTTCTGACACTTCTGAAACGACAGAAGGGACCTAGGGTCACTTCTTGACAGTTTTACGTGGCTCAATGATGGGTATTAATGGTGCACTTTTTGCAGATGTGCGACTGATTAGTTGACTACCATTAATACATTCATTCTTTGTGTCGGATTATGCGGTCATACGTAAGACTATATTCAATGCTGTATTTATTTTGTCTCGGTCGTCACGTGCGGCTGAGGTACCATTGGAATAAATTCCTAAGACAGGCAGCCACGTGCGGCCAAAACAAAATCTTAAATGTTTATCATTCCCTAGATCTTTCTTGGTATGTCCGGAGAGCATCTTGATAGTCTAGAGGTTACGCCTATGGCTGTAACAACTAGACTGGGGGACATGATGACGTATAGTCCCCAGCCGGGTCATGATCCCGGCCCACGGGTACTACCCGTATCCGGCCCATCACAAATGGATTGGAGTAATGTTATTTAAGCTTATGGGCTTAGGTGAACAGTAACCGCACACACGTGTGCAGCCCACGGCCCGGCATGACCGATACAGGGTTAGACAGAATCATATTCTGTCTATGAATAGGATTTACCCCAAAGAAGAGGATATTCACTCTCCATAATTAGAAGATAACAATCAATCTAATTCTGGTACTTATCATTTCCTTGGGGCCGAAGCATCAGTGACAGCCCATTAGGGTTTCACTGCCTATATAAGGAACCCCCAAGGGTTCCACAAAGGTATTACATTCTACACTCTAAAACTCTCATCCGATTCTTATAACCCTAACCGATTACTTACTCTCACGCTAGAGTCTAATCGTGGGAAACCTTCCCACAGTAAGCCTAACGCGTGCTGTTTAGTGTGTAGGATCCCAACCATACAATTCACTTGGTGCAGGAGCCGGAGTCCAGCCAACCCGAATTAAGCCTAATTCGGGTCTAGCAAGGATCACCCAACTTTTGTATCAACAGAGAACCTGTTAATTATAAATCCGCCATGCTTGATCCTGAGAAGGATAAGTGGATGGTTACTATGGATGAGGAAATGAAATCCATGAAAGTTAATGATGTTTGGATTCTTGTAGATCCACCACCAATGCTAAAGTAGTGAGACATAAGTGGATATACAAGAAGAAAACCGACATGGATGGAAAAATACAATCCTACAAAGCTCGTTTAGTAGCCAAAGGTTTTACTCAAACTTTTGGTGTAGACTACGAGGAGAAATTTTCTCCTGTAGAAGACTTAAGAGCTATTAGGATTCTCATAGTTTATAACAGCATACTATGACTATGAGATATGGTAAATGAATGTTAAAACTGCCTTCTTGAACGGTCGCTTAGATGAAGACATCTATATGCAACAACCGGAAGGGTATGTTGATCCTAAAAATCCAAAGCACATGTGTAAACTTCAAAGATCTATTTATGGTTTGAAGCAAGCATCACGTCAATCGGATAAACGATTTGATGAAGAAATAAAAAAGTTTAGATTTATTCAAAATCGTGATGAGCCATGTGTATATCGCAAAGCTAGTGGGAGTTATGTAGTATCTCTAGTCTTATATGTTGATGACATATTAATCATGGGAAGTAACATTCCAAGACTTAAAGCGATTAAGGATTATCTTGATAAATGTTTTTCTATGAAGGGTTTTGGAGAAGCTGCATACATTGTGGGAATTAAAATCCATCGAGATAGGAAAAGATGGTTAATTGGTCTTAGTCAAGATGCTTATATAGATAATATATTAAAGAAGTATAATATGCATAATTCCAAGAAAGGTTTTCAACCTATGGAAGTTAAGCTTAATATAAGTCATGAGATGGATGCATCAACTCCTGAAGAGGATGCATACATGTAGAAGGTGCCTTACACTTCGGCTGTAGGATCTATTATGTATGTTGTAAGATGCACAAGGCCCGATGTGGCGTTTGCTCAGAACTTGGTCAGTCGTTACCAACAGAATCCAGGGAAGCTCCACTAGACTGCTGTTAAACATATTCTGAAGTATTTGAGGATTACGAAAGATATGTTTTTGGTATTCAAAGGGAAGCCATATACATAACTAAAGGAGGTTTGGATTAGGAAGTCTTATTGGAGATCTTGGAGTGATGCTTTCAATAAAAGAACCTAATAAATATGTATTGTGAAAATTGTATCGCAATCATATTCGCCAATGATGCTGGAATCATGAAGGGCGCCAGACACTTTAAACGTAGATATCACTACGTCCGAGAACAAGTCGAAGCTCGTAAAATAAAATTATTAAAAGTTCACACAGATGATAACGTAGCAGATCCTTTAACTAAGGCGTTGCCTAGAGGAAAGGTTATTGAACATGTCAAAAGCATTGGGCTTCAATTAGCTAGCGATTTCATGCAATAAATCTGTGATTAGTATTCGGATAAGGATGTTAAGACATTATTATTTGACAAAATAAAGATTGGGTTTCATTTATTCTTATTACTTAATTTTGTATCCTATTTTACATGTTTTAATCCATGAATAAATTGTTATGCTAAATGTCCATTTTCGATTAATAATATGGGAAAATTATTAAATTAAGACAAATCAAAATTGCGATAGAGTATACTTGAAAGTATATTGATTGATTTTAGATGATATTCGATGAATCGAATATTAGACTTATCCCAACTATATGATTTTACTTTGTGGATCTTTGTCATCAAGTAAATCATAAATAGTTATCCTTAGACTTGAGATACCAGAAAACTGTTACGAATCTAGTGCATTTTGTGGAATAATCTACGCTAAACATAACTGGTAGCTATAAGGATTATTTCAAAAGTGTTGCAAAATTCATTGGTTTTGCTTGTAGTCAATATGGGATTTATTTCCTCCAATTTCGTTTTCGAGTTTTAATACAGCTGGGCCCCTCGTGAGATTAGTAAGATGTTTGTGTGGCCGCAATCAAGTTTGTTTTGGTAATCTTGTTGAATCTGTGAACGAGAAATAGAATGGTTAATGAACGGAATGACTGAGATCCATATCCTTATCAACGTTTTATTAGAAATAAAAGGATAATAATAATGATGAATCAATAAAAGGTTTTATCAAGGAGACCTTACTCGAGTTGTACTAGAGACATTGCTAGTGTAACTAGACGCTAGTCAATGTAATCACGATATTCGACATATGTCCAAGTGGGAGCTGAAAGTTTATGGACTTATATTTAATAGTCGTGTGATAGGATCGAACTCGAGATTACGGGATTGCACTCAATACGTAAAGAGTTAATTTATTTAATAAATATATTTATTATATTTATTAAACTAAATCGAGCTATAATCAACGATCGTTTAATAATTAAGAGTTAAGTATTAACGAGCGTTGTGGTATAAGTAAGAAAAGGAAAAGAAGGTTCTGGAAGGTGTTCGACCGTCGGTTATACACAAGGGGTGGGAGAAAAATTTCTTGCCTTATTTGTTTTGCTTGGAGACCAAGTTTCTTAAGCCTATATAAACAACCCCTTAGCCTTCATAATTCTTCACCCCTTACCTTCTCTTCTCTTTGGTCGATCGCAACAAGAAACCCACAAAGGGCTTCGGTTGGTTTTCTTGTTCTTTCAGTTTTGCTTATAATCTAGTCCTAGCCCCTCTCTAGGGTTGTTGGGTGGATTTTCCACAAGCGTTGAAGCTCGGTTTACACGTGCTAGAATCACGGTTAGCTCGTTTTATTACGTGTGTACAAGAACGTAATATAGTCTTACTTTAGACTATATCTTGGTGGTGTTCGTTATAAACCCTAATTGTTGACTTGTTCTTTATCTTGTGGAATCGCATTAGCTAAAATGTATGTAACCCTAATTCGATTAATTATAATTGTGTTCTTATGATCTTATTAAATCGCTTCCGCTATATGTGTGCTTTCATCTCGTTTAGGGTTTTGTATAATTGTTATGTGCTATATAAACCTTCACATATGTGTACGGATCCAATTTCATTAGGAATATGGGGATGAAATTATTACCATAGCCAAAGCCATCATAAAATACTGCGGAAGGTGATTCAATGGTATGGAGGAATTAAAAAATAGCTCTAGGGCGTACAATAGCGATTCACGGAATTCTTGTATTGGTATACGATTCACATCCATCATTTGAGCATCTGCCTCGCTATACGTACCTGGGACTGGACGCTCATCTTTCATCATTGTCTATGGAGTGATGAAGTCATATTCAAATGGGAATACAACCTTATCTATCCAGAAAAACTTGTCGTTCCATTTCTTCAACGAATCTATCTTCGTCTTGTAGCACTGAAGTTGACCAGGGCATTTGGCGAAAGATATCCACCCGTTAATCTAGGATGGGCAATAGAAAGCACGGGATAGGTTTATGGTTGGATCGATGTTCTTCAACCGACATTTTATCTCAAAATTGGATATTTTTGCTGCACCAATGCAATGTAACTGAGATAGATGGATACTGTAGAAACTTAGCACGTCAATAAGGAAGCGGCTTAGGGGAATGCAGTTGTTCGCAAACTCAAAAAATCTGGTATACACACCAATCTTACCAGGTGGGTAGCTTCCAATGTGCATTTGTGCATCTGGTACCATGGAATGTAGGTCTGTGGGAATATGATATTTGGTGATAAACTGGGCGAGCTCTTTCTAAGAGATACGAGATTCTACGTCGAATAACTGAGCAACCATTTTCTCTTCTTCAAAAGCGCTAGGTACTGGCTCGTGGATTTTTTTATTCTATGAATGAGTATTCTTTGAGTTTTGGTTATGGAGGAAGACGAAGTTGTGGAAATGAGGAAGACTGATCGCTGGTACAATGAATATTAGTGACCTAAGCATAGGATGTAGGATCGTGCGACATGTGTCTGACGTTTGTATAATCCAACGGTGTTGATGGGTTTACTTGAATGACGTGTTTCAAACCTTTCCCAGTTTCCAATGAAGGTAGGTGTTAGTGGATTGTGACGTTGATGGTTATTGGCGGGATTATTCGAAATATTTATTCGGTAGACACTTGCGAAAGCACTTATTTTGGCCATCGAGCATTTCGTCTGGAGGCTTTTTTGAATTAGTAGTCTAGTAGCCGCGGTTAGGACCTGCGACCACTAGATTGTTGGGACATAACGACGTATAGTCCCTATTCGGGTTGGATAACCTGACCTACGGGTACTACCCGTATCCATTAGGTATGGATCATTACTTCGTAGCGCGCGTACGACCCAGGGGGCTCAGTAAGCCGCTGTCGCACAACGGTTGATTACTTAACCGAGCCTCGTGGCACTGCGACAGGATCAGACAAAATATAACCTATCCTATGGTTATATTCGCCTAAGGAAAAGGATATGCACATACCTTAGTTATGGGATAAGGATCAAACTATTTGAGTCATTATCTCTTCCTTGGGCCGAAAGAATAGGAGAGCCCAACCAGGACTCTCTCGGGTATAAAAGGAACCTCATAGGTTCCACAAAGGTACGATACACAATACTCTAAAACCCTCATATATACTCAAACCGATTACTTACTCTCACGCCGGATTCTAATCGTAGGACACGCGCCCATGATAAGCCTAACGGTGTCTATTATTTAGTGTGCAAGGTCTTCAAACAAGATTCACTTGGTGCAAGAGCCGGAGTCCACAAGACCCCGAATTAAGCCTAATTCGGGTCAGGCACGATCCATCCAACTTTTATATCAACATTTATGGTCAACCACCCCAACCTATGTTCCTTATGAAAGTGGTGATAGTCATGTGGAAGCAATAGATAGGTCATTGCATGCAAGAGAGCAAACCATTCAACAGTTGAAGTTTCACTTACAAAGAGCTCAGGATAGGATGAAAGATTTGGTTAAGAAACACAGAATAAATAGACAGTTTGATGCTGGTACTTAGGTTTATGTGCAGTTCTAACTACACAAACAAGTCACTATGAGGAAGTCTTCATACAACAAGTTGTCTTCCAAGTACTATGGTCCATTTCAAATCCTGAAGAAAGTAGGAAATGTTGCATATGAATTGGCATTGCCAGCCACAAGTTAGATTCCTAATATTTTTGATGTTTCACAACTAAAAAAAGTATACTCAGCCATTGAAGGTAAATGGTGCTTTACCAGCTTGTGATGTAGATGGCTTAATTCTTATGACACCAATTGCTATTTTGGACAAAAGGTTGGGTAAGTACAAGAATTTACCTGTTATGCATGTATTGGTTTACTAGAGTAATGACTCTCCTGAGAATGCAACTTGGGAACTCTATGGCGACTTAATTCAACGTTTTCCTACTTTTGATCAAGTTTTTTGAGGGAAAAATCTTAAAGGGGACGAATTTTTTTTTGAACGGCGAGTTAGTAGTTAGTGATTCGAGCTTACAGTGACATCCAATTGGGCAGTATGCAAACCTTCTCCTTAGGGGATAAATCCCCTTAAAGGGGACGAATTGATATGAACTAGTCAACTAATTGGTCAACCCACGTGCCAAGCACGTGCTAGTTGTTGGAAGGTTGTTACACAGTTGGGCGGGATAACTCCTATTTGAATTTCATATCAACTACATATAAACTAATCCTAAAATCTTTCATTTTCTATGTTGAGATCATTGTAATTCATTCTCTTGCAGTCATTCTGTAAACACACATTAAATCCATTAATTAATAAGAAATCTCTTCATCACAATTTATCTTTCGATTTCAATTCTTCTTCTTGAAGTTCTAAGATGATTGCGAGTCGATCTTCATCTCTTAAGTGAGTTCTAGATTGTTCATATCGGTTTGCTCAAATATGGTCGTATTGTGATGGTTGTGGTTTTGAGTGAAGGTGTATAATGTGATGAGTTGGGTTAGCTAAGTTGCTTTTAATAGAGCCATGCTTCTAGTTTTTGAGGTAATGTAATTACCTTTATAGGTTATAAAGATTTTTTCTAAAAAGCCATTTGTACTTTTTTCCTTTCTTTTTTAATTTTTATTTTATTTTTATAATTTCTTTATGTTATAAAACTGAAAAACAAAAATTGTAGAAAAGAATATAAAGTTTAACAAGTTAAACATATTAAATTGACAAAAAAAATCCAAAAATAAATAGTCTTAGGCATTAGATAAATCTCCGTCTAGGTGCTAGCCGCTCATTAACCGACTTGATTCACAAATCCTCCTTATTAATAGGTTTGGTCAAGTATTACATAAAAATAAGCTAAAATAAATTGTTTAAGCGGACAAAAAATGGCTAAATCGATCAACTGATTTACAGATAGAATTCAATCAAATCAGACACAATTAAGTCAAATTAAACAATGATCGACTAATTCGGCCAAGTTAATCATATAGTATCAAAATTTATATATAAAAATCCAATCAAATTAATCCTCAATTAATTTTTGCCAAAACCTTTAATCGCTGAATGCTACTCGTCCTCTCAACTAGGGGTGGGAATCGGGTCGGGTTGGGCGGGTTCGGGTTATTCGGGTCGGGTTGAATTCGGGTTGAGGGTAAAAATATTTTACCCGAACCCGACCCGAGTTGAACTCGGGTTAGTCGGGTTCGGGTCTATTCGGGTCGGGTCTATTCGGGTTCGTGTCAACCCGACCACGGGTAAAATATTAAAAAAAAACTTTTTTTCAAATTTTTTTAATAGAATTTATATTTAATTTAAATTTTAAAAAAAAAAAAAAAAATTCTTATTCGGGTCAATCGGGTTGACCCGAACCCGAATTATGCATAAATATTTTACCCGATGTCCGACTCGATTTTGAATTCGGGTTAGTCGGGTTGACCCGACTAACCCGAATTGAAATTTCAACCCGAGTAACCCGACCCGAATATGCTTGGGTCGGGTTCAGGTCGGGTTCGAGTCAGGTCGGGTTCAGGTCGGGTCGGAAATATTGACACCCCTACTCTCAACTAACACCTGACGATTTTTACAACCTTGCTATGAGACAAAACAAAATGTTGAATACTTTTTGTCTTTTTCTATGTTATTTGGTGGAGTAAACTAGTAGTAAAGGGTTGAAGTTGGATAGTGAAAATTAATGTCATTTATTTAGCAAGTGACGCCAAGCCCAATTTATGGTGGTAGACCTATGAACAGAACAACATCAACATGCCCAATTTATGACGGTAGACCCATCCACATGCCTAATTTTTGGTGGTAGACCCATCATCAAGTCCAACTGACAACCTCTATCATTGATTCATTTCTACGAGACATGATTCGACCAATGTTTTCAAACTCGATTTGATTTAGGAGAAATGATACATCCATCAAAAGTTTACACAAAATTATTCACACATACATGTGTCATCTAATTATGGTGGGTGAAAATGATGAAAAAGAAAACTACATGCATTATAATTGGTCAAACACATCTGTCATGTCATTGTGTGAATAATTTTGTGTAAACTTTTGGTGGATGTAGTATTTCTCTTGATTTAGTCAGGTCAATCGGTTAGCTCAGTAAACGGGTCATACTAATTGGGTTATTGGGAGGAGGATCTTTTTAATTTAGAGCTAATTGGATAAGTAAAGTTAACCAATCAAAATGAATATAAATACAACATTTAAAAATAATATTTTCAAAACATTGATTACATCTGCAAGAAATATTAACTGAAGGAATATGTTCACGTAAATAATATATGTCCGGAAGTCGTCCCGAGCCTAAGGAGACGCACGCGTTAATACGTAAAACAATTATACATTAATATATTATGTGTAATATATTAATTAGTGATATCTATTTTAAACGTTAATTAATTAGTTAGCTAACGAGATTTTACAAACGATAGTTAAATGTTAACTATAAGAATTAATATATATATAGGGATGAGCATTTGGACCCGAATCCCGGAACCGAACCGGAACCGTACCGGAACCGTACCGATTCCCGGTACCCGAATCCCGTTCGGTACGGTACCGGTACCATAAAATAAGGTGAAAAAAAATTCGGTACCACTAATTCGGTACGGGACCGGTACCAAATCGGGAAATTCCCGAAAAAAACGGGAAAATCCCGATTTCCCGGTACCGGTACCGATACCGGTACCGGTACCGATATCCGAATCCCGTTCTATATATATATATATATATATATATATATATATATATATATATATATATATATATATATATATATATATATATATATATATATATATATATATATATATATATATATATATATATATATATATATATATATATAGATTTGCGTTCAAATGCGTTACATGTTAAAATATGTTATAATAGGTACCAACTAGCATATGACAAGTGGCACTTTTTATTAAAGATAAAATTAAACGTAAAACAAATTAAAAGGGTAAAGTAGGTATTTTAACTTTTCTTTATTACTACTTATTACTAGCTTTTTCGTCAAATATAACAGCATAACAAAATCATTCATATAAAAAACACAAAAAGCATATCTTTTTTCTGCCATCAATAATAGCAGATCTCTATCTTTATGTATCCTAAATTCGAAAAGTCACGCAAATCTCGATCTGCTGTCTCACACCGGCCACCAACCAGACGTGGGATTTTTGATCCGCAAAAAATGCAACGTAACTGTCGTTGAGTTTGTCTAATTTATATAGAAACGTCAGAATCTATATTTTAGATCTGTTCGTGTGGCTAGAACGAACCGACAATAATTTTCCACGGTGATACATCTCTTTGTTTAACGATGAAGCTCGAGGTCAATCATCACTTTCGGATTCATTTTGAGCGTTTAAAGATATAGGTAACATAACTTTATTACTATATGTTTCAATGATAAAGATATGTATCAAATATTTAGATGCCATCTTCACGTCATTTTTTAAATTTCAAAGTTTATTTAGGTTGCTTTGTTTATCGTACTCTGTATAAAGAAACAATAATAGTTGTTATATGTATGAAATAGATCTTTTCATTTCAATGATGTGGACGTGATAATGTCTTGATTTGTGGTTTTTTATGATATATTACATGTATCAATGAATTTTTGAGATGAAAATTCATCATCACCATCGATGCTTTCGATCAAAAAACAAATTAAACCTTAATGTGATACGGGCTAAAATTCTTATGATGAAAAAGTCATATCCATCGAAGCTCGATCGAAAATAAATGTCCATGGATTCAGGTCACTATAAATTACAGTGTCACGAAAAAATTTGTGTGTTACAATGAATGTATAAAAAACATCTATTGTGTCACTTTAAATGTATCAAGAAAAAAGAATTAATGTGTCACTAAAAATGTGTCAAAAAATTTGTGTGATAAACTTAATGTGGTATTACAATGAGGTTGAATTTTGTAACTCATGTATAGGGATAGAGCTATGTGCAAGTAGTTTGTGTAACTGATGTATACTTAAGTTCTAATCTCATGCATGTATTTATAGAGCATTTTTAGGATGGAGTTTTTCCCAAACGAGTATCTTTCTTTTTATCGTTATCAATACGTCAAAGTAATACGTGTGCCACATATGAGTATCTTACCACAAAATATTTGTTAATTTTGTATAACAAGATATTGTGAGTACAAATATATTAGTAGCATGTTGTATTAGTAAATTTTTGTATTAAAAAGATTTAAAAATGAAGAACACAAGAATGGTAACCAATGTGTATATATCAGTTTATATAATATGAGTAGATTTTCTATAAAAACATTTTTAAAATACAAGAATTTGTATCACTTAATAACCAATGTGTAATTTTTAGTCATTGTAGTTGATTTTTTTTGTATATCACATTATATCGATGGAAAAATTATTAGTACTACATTACCTTACAAAATATTAAAAAATGTTGGTACAAAATATTTAAAAAAACATGTCAGGAAGCACTAAAGAATATTTCGCTAAAAGGACGTTAAATGATCAAACGGAAAACGAGTGATTGGTGCGTGTACCACAATTGATTTTCAATAAACAAATTTAAAATTGCCACTCATAATGTATCAATTTACACATATGCCATTCTTAATTACACATCTAATTAAATTCAAGTTACATTGTAGATGACAAATCCGACGGCCTACAACTGTGCTTATTATAACTTATCTTAAGAGTGTTTATCACAATAACGCCTCCTTATATATATATATATATATATATATATATATATATATATATATATATATATATATATAAAATAAATATAAGACAATTTGTATAATAGTCAAATTGCATTATTTTCCTATTTGATATAGAACAGTGACAAACCACCGACCAATAGCATGTATATATATAGAGAATGGCCTTTGCCATTAAAATATAGTTTTTTCCTACGACAAAAGAAAGATAATCGATTTGCATATCTATTGGTTGGTTTGGTTTTTTACGATAATACAATACACTAGGTTGGTTGTTTTATATTTACTTGATTTAAGAAATCAAGTATTTAATAGCTGTATCACTATAAGTACTAACATACTTAATTGTTTGCTATAACGTATTGTGTGCGTATTCTTAGAGAGATCATACTTTGATCTTTATTGGTGGTTCGATAAAGGTGTTTAATCCATCGCTAAAAGGTACGCGTTTCTTTATCGTTTATGTTAATTATTTGTCTATACGTGATCATATATTCCGCTGCGTACTCGTGATTATTAATGCGTTAATATGATAAAAGGTTTTTTTATAAATTCCAACATTAACGGCGTATTATCACAAGTTCTGCTATATACGTGAATAGTAAGAAATATATATACATGTATCTAATGTTAAATCATTCACGTGTAAGTCACATTTTGAAGCGTTTGACGACCTTCCACCTTCTTCCTCCGATTCTGCTACTCTCATGGGTATATGTATATCTTCGTAATCTATCTACCAATATTTGTTTATTTGAATTATTTGAATCATTTGGGGGTTTTGTTTTAGATTAGAAATTTGACTTTGATCGATCAAAACCCATATATACTTTCGACTTGTGTTAAAACGCATATTTAATGTTCATAACAACCTCCAACTGTACCATTAGACACCAAGTTGATCGAGTGGCCTATTAGTAGTTTTTATTTTTTGTTTTTATGTTATGATTTCTAATTAAATTAGATATTGTCAAGCAAAAAGTTATTGCTATTTTTCGGATTAGTTTTGTTACATCCAAAAAAAATCACGAACAAATATGGACAAAGAAGAGGTGCTACGTATTTCTCTCTGTTCTATTTGATTAATCAAATCAAAATATGAGATTTTATATTTGTGGATACTTGTTTCTGGTTTCTTTGTGATGTAGCCAAACTCTTTTCGAATTTTGTTTCCTTTGTTTTCGGAAGGGCTAATAACTTAAAAATCCATCTAACTTGACACTTTTTACCGTTCTATGTAGCCATTTTTTTTCCCTTATATTATCATTAAACTTTGTGATTTCGTACATTGTGTATACCCGGTGACCTGCTTGACTGGTTAGCAGGTTGCCTTAACGACCGTTAAACTTTTTATTACAACGTTAGTCTTTTATATTAACGGCAATTAACATACACAATTAAAATTTGTTTTTTTTTTCAAAATAAAACGTAAAATCTTAGAAAAAAGTATATAACTTGATACAAAAATTTCTTTAAAAATAAAATTTACGCATGTCTTAATATTTTTTTAAATATTATTATTTTTAAACATGTTTTACTTAACTTTTAAAATTATTATATAAAACGTATTTTATATAACTTAACTTTTTTGGACTCTATAAATCTTAATTTTTTGCATAAAATCATACAATTTTAAAACTTTCAAAAGTGAAAGTCAGTACTTTTTTTTACAAAAAAAAAACTTAAAATTTTGAAATTCTTTATTACAAAAAATGGTACCTTTTTACAAAATTTTAAACTTTTCTTATATTTATTTTATATAAATTGTGTATATATAACTTTTTTTAAAAATTTTTTTACGAAATAATTTGTTTTTTGCTAAAAAATTATCTTTCGTTTTCTAATCTTAAAATTTTCAAAGTAAAAAACCGCACTTTTTTTTACAAAATTTTTTGGAACCTTCGATTTTTTTTGCAGAAAATCATACTATTTAAAAAAAAAAAATTAAAGGTTTCAAAACTAAAAGTCATACTTTTTACAAAAAAAAATCGGAAATTTTGATATTATTTTTTTCTATAAAATTGAAATTTTTGAAATTATTTTTTACAAAAAATCGTACCTTTTTACAAAATTAAAAACTTTTATTTTTTTTCTTTTAAATAAATTGTGCATATATATATATATTTTTTCTAAAAAGATTTTACGAAATAAATTTTTTTCGCAAAAAAATTGCTTTTCTATTTTCCAAAAGATTTACTTTTCTTTCAATTTTTTGTAAAAAAGTATGACATTTAGTTTTCAAAACTTTAAAATTTTTTAAAAAATAGTATGATTACCAGGAAAAAAAGATTCGAAGGTTCCAAAAACTTTTTTTTTAAATGTGCGGGTTTTTACTTTGAAAATTTTTAGATTACAAAAAAACAAAATTCGCAAAAAAAAGTTATTTCGTAAAAAAGTTTTCTAAATTTTTTATTATAAACACAATTTATATAAAATAAAAATAACAAAAGTTTAATATTTTGTAAAAAGGAAATTTTGTAAAAAGGTACGATCTTTTTTGTGAAAAAAAAAATTTAAAAAATTTCAATTTTATTGGTAAAAAAAAGTACGGGTTTTACTTTTGAAAAATTTAAATTTTAAAAAAATAGTATGATTTTCTACAAAAAATTATGATTTATTAAGTACGAAAAAGTTAAGTTATTTACAAGTTAACTAACACATGTTTAAAAATTAAGATTAAGAATTTTTTAAAATTAACTAACACATGTTTAAAAATAATAATATTTTAACTTTTTTTATATATACATGCGTAAATTATATTCTTAATTTTTTATATAAAATTACATACTTTTTTTTAAGGTTTTACGTTTTATTTTAAAAAAAATTCAAAGTTTAAGTGTTTATGTTAATGACCGTTAATATAAAGGACTAACGTTGTAATAAAAGCTTAACGGTCGTTAAGGCAACCTACTAACCAGTCAAGCAGGTCACCGGGTACACACAATGTACGAAATCACAAAGTTTAATGATAATATAGGGAAAAAAAGATGGCTACACAGAACGGTAAAAAGTGTTAAGTTAGATGCATTTTTAAGTCATTAGCCCTTTTCGGAATTCATCATATTATCTAGTATTAACTTTTATATCATCTAAATTGCTAATCTCTACTCCATTCGTAAAAAACTTGTGTCCCGATGATACTCTTGTTGTGTGATAAGCTCTTTAACCAAATGATTATGGGCTCAAATGTGAAATAGTTAAAATTGTTGTTTAAAAAAAAATCTCGTCTTCATTTTATTGATATGAATCTCTCTTTACCAAACGTTTCCTTACAATTTGACCATGATTATATAATTAGTAAAATTATGCGAGGCTTGATCACGTTTTTTAAACTAGTACTACATACGTAACATATTCTCATTCACCTTACAAAGTACAAATAGCCCCAACTACTTGGTACGCATTTAGTCATTTGAAAGCCAAATTGATCTTGAGCTTCTCCGGTTTTACCACAGAAAATCGAACCATGTCAATCTCAATCACTCAGTTCAATCACTTACGAATCCCACTTGAAAACATTTTAAAAGCTACAAATCATTTTTCTGAAAAGAATATAATTGGGAGAGGTGGATTCGGCAACGTTTACAAAGGGAAACTCTTGCGCTCTGGAAGGTTGATAAATATTGCTGCGAGGAGGTTAGATCGTAGTCAAGGGCTAGGAGATTTGGAATTTTTGACAGAAGTTTCTGTGCTTTCTAGTCTCAAACATCCAAATATAGTTTCTCTGATCGGGTTTTGTGACGAAAAAGGTGAGAAGATAATCGTAAACCGCCATGAGGCCAAGGGAAGTCTTGGCATGTATCTAAATGATCCAGCGCTCACTTGGATCCAACGATTAAAAATAAGTGTTGGTGTTGCGAAAGCAATAAGTTACCTCCATTATGAAGAAGGACACAATTATTCAATCATACATCGTAACATCAATAGTTCCACAATTTTAATAGATGATAATTTTGAGGCCAAGTTATCTGGATTCGAATTTTCCATAAGGGGTTCATTGGATCGAATGGAAAGCTTTATCCCTTTTGAAGTCATTGGTACTCAAGGGTATATGGACCCGGACACTATAAAGAGTGGAGAGGTGACACAAAAATCGGATATCTACTCATTTGGGGTCGTTTTATGTGAAATCATGTGTGGGAGGAGAGCATTTCTTCCATCCGAAAGCGTAAAGAATAAGTTTCTAGCTCCATTGGTCAGATTCCATGATAAAAATGGAACACTGCAGGATATAATCCATCCTGATATATGGAATCAAGTGCCCTCGGACGACGTGTTAAAGATTTTTGCCAGTACCGCGTATATATGCACCAACAAGGATCGCCGGCAACGCGCAGATATAAAATTTCCTCTCCTTTTCTTAAAGGAAGCGTTGAAACGTGGGTTGCAGAAACAGTACTGTCATCCATCACAAGATATTTTCAATGTAAGCCCACTCTTTCATTAAGTTTTTAGTCTTACAAGTTTCTTGCATTAATGTAAAACTCCTCAAGGTAAAAAAGGATGGATATAAAGCTTTGTTGCTGCCCTCGAAGGGAGACTCGGGAGCGGCTACGATTGAAAGTACGTCATCCGAGGCCTGGAAGGTAAAGTAAATTTGGGCTTAATAAGGAAAAAAAATCCAAAAATGATTTAGTTTATTTGAATACTTAAGTTCCTGAAAAAAGAAAAGAGAAAAGGAAAGTTGGAAGTATTAAACGTTGAAAACGAAATACACATGCTGCAAACATGCCTAAAATTTGCAGAAGCATAATGTAAAATTTTAATAGTTCATTTTGTATAGTAAAATAAACTTGATACTTGTCCATGTTTTATATTATCTGACATGCGAGTTTTGTTTACAGGTGAAACCCATGGTAGATAATGTGCTCGTTCTTTTACGACATTTTGTGAGGGCATCTTTCAGTTATCCTGCCCAAGGAGAACTAATACTCAAAACCGACCCCGAAGCTATAGTTGAAAAAACATCATCCAAAGTGCGAAAGGTAAGCTAATTCCGGATCTATGTAAGGGTTCTATCTTAGAATCACTGTATTTAAATAGAAATGGGTTTGTGCGCTGTGCGCATACCACTGATTATAGATTTATTTAAAAATTGTGGGTTGGATATCTCTTAAAATCAAACCATCAATCCAACAATCCGTTAAATCAAACACCTTTCTTGAATGAACATATCTATTGCTTTAACCAATGTGTACTAGAAAAACAACAGCAAATATTTAGCCTAAAATCTCAACAACCTGAAGTATCATACCAACTAATTTTACTGACTATCAGATAGCACAATATATATAGCTTATGAAAAGATTATAATGGTTTTATTGAAAAATAAGCCAACATACCCTGCGTACTCATTCATCTAGCAAGTATAAGCTTCCTCGCTATTTTTCCCCTTATCAATATATTATTGCAGGTAAACAAGTTTGAACACTTGAGAATTGGACTCATAGACATAAAGTTGGCCACTAATAATTTCTCGAAGGAATCTAGACTTCAATGCACAAAATCTTATATTGTTTACAAAGGCGACCTCGAATGTTTTGATAGAGATTATGTTTCCTCCTTGGAAGATAAAGATAAAGGTGAGCTACACAAGAGACGCTATAATAATGTAAGAATAAAGCGCATCAACAATGCAAATGCAAAAGCTATGTTCCATACAGAAATTGAAGTTCTTAGCACTTGCAAGCATAACAACATAGTATCTCTGCTTGGATTTTGTGATGAAGGTCATCATAAGATCCTTGTCTACGAGGGTAATGATATGAATATAAGTCTTCAAGAGTGTTTGGGCAAGTATTCATGGAACAAGCGTGTAACAATCTGTTATTTTATAGCCCAAGGATTAAATTACATTCACAATGAGATGGAGGACCAAAAGGTGGTCATTCACCGTCAAATAAGCAGTAAGACCATTTTTTTGCACGATGAGCAGTGCATAAAAATTAGTGAATTTGGACTATCGACATTCTTGTCTTCAAATCAAGATGAAGATACTGGACATCTCCGCAAAAATCTTTTGGATCTAATCAATGATTGGTACATGGCTCCAGAATTTCGTGAAACTGGTAAGGCGACAAAAGAATCAGATATATACAATTTTGGACTAGTTATGTTTGAAATCCTATGTGCGATACCCTACCCACTTTACAGGAGGAGTCATGCTGAACTTCAGTCAGAACTCTGTTTCAATTATGGAACAATAAAGCAAACGGTAGCTCAGGCAATAAAGGAAGAAAATTACGATAATAAATTATTTCTGAAGAAAGGACCCAATGAAGATTCTTTAGACACATTTATAAACATCACTGAACAATGTTTGGCGGTAAATCCGGAGCAACGTCCAACTTTGCAAGTCATCATTAAGCAACTGCGAAAAGCGTTAATATTACAGGTAAGTCTTATAGTTAATGTTAAAATAACACTTAGGATATATAAATGTGGTAATGTTTTACAATATATTCCTACATTACAGTCAACAATTTGGCAAAAAGTTTTAGAGCTTCTAAGAATCACATTTGTTCTCGCATTCAGGTTGATTAATCATGTACTGTAGTTACGTAATTTTGTAAACTTTTGTTTTCTTTAATCACCTTTAGATCATATCCAAGTAGCAAGTGTTATCCAAAGTGTAGTACGGAGTATATTTTTAAGCCATTTTCTGTCGTAACAATAAATACGGAAAATTTGCAAAATGTACCACTTGTTTGTTTGGGAGTAGTATTTTCTTTCATCCAAAAGCGTTGTAAGAGTGTGATTTCTAATTCGTTAATGAGTATATATAGATTTATTCCGTAAACTTGGTGGCGGTCATAATAGTTTATAATCTGAAAAGTTATCAACTGTCGTAATACTTGAAAACACTACAATTCAGAAAATATTATCAAAGAAGATTAATTAAGTGTTTTAATATTTTCAGAAAAACCACAAGGACCACATGAGAATGCCATTTAAAGACATTGAATCAGCAACACAAAACTTTAGTCCTGTAAATGACATAGGAGGTGGTGGTTTTGGTAGGGTGTACAAAGGAAAACTTGCATCTGAACATGGATCCTACACAATTGTCGCAAAGAGGTTAGATACACGTCTTGGTCAAGGGGATCAACAGTTTTACAATGAGCTACATATTCTTTCTGAGTATAAGCATGAGAATGTCATCCGTCTTGTAGGCTATAACAACGACGAACAAGAAAGAGTCATTGTATATGAATATGCATCCAAAGGAAGTCTTAATAACTATTTGAATGATGCAAGTCTTACTTGGATTAATCGGCTTAACGTATGCATTGATGTTGCAAGGGGATTAGCTTTCCTTCATGGAGGTGTTCGAGAGCACGAGGCGGTGATTCATAGGGACATAAAAACTGCTAACATTTTACTTTTTGATGAGTGGAAGGCAAAAGTTGCAGATTTTGGGCTTTCGTTAATATGTGCAATTAGTGATGAAACAGACTATGTGATCGATCATCCTTGCGGCACACAAGGATATTTGGACCCACGATATAAAAAATCACGTATCTTAACTAAAGAATCTGATATATATTCGTTTGGTGTTGTTTTATTGGAGATCTTGTGTGGGAGATCAACATATGAAGTCTACAAGCATGAGGGTCGGTTTCTACTCAGTTTAGTTAAACAGCGCCTTAGGGAAGGAAGATTAGATGAGGTGGTGTTTAATGCTACAGAAAACCAAATTGTGCGGCAATCGTTGACCACGTTTCTGGTGGTTGCCTTCCGGTGCTTACATAATGATAGGGAAAAACGACCTACGGCGCAAGATGTTCTAGTACAGCTTCAAAAGGCATTGGAATTACATGTAAGTAATCCTGCTATTTCAAAAAAGCTGACTTCCTTTGAATTTATTTAATGTTTGATTTAACTTTGCTCTTTGAAAAAATGCAAGTAAATAATCAAAATATATCACTTTCCGAAAAAGCTGGCTTTCTTTCAAATGACTCGGTTTTGTGTTATAGAAATTTATAATTTTTGATAGGTAAAGGATGTGCCCGTTTCCATTGAACCTAGAGATGGCAAGAAATCCTTGACATATGTTAAGTATGCACAGAGCTAAGTTGTCAGGATGAAAAACTTGGAGGCTAAGGTTGTTAGCAAGATGATTATCTGCAAGTTTTAAGTTTGGGATATATTCAAGGCTTAATAGTTTGTGTCTTAATCAAAATTAACAACACATATTGTTAAAATTTTGCTGGTCCATCTGACATGTTTGGGCTAGTTTGTTGTTTCTAGTCGTGTGGATTTCGAAACAATATGTGGAAAAAAAAAAACAAATATAACTCTCGTGAGAGCCATTTGAAGTAGCACTTCTCAAAATTGCTTAGCAAGTTTCAAAATAAGTGGTCTGTTTCTATCTAAACACTTGAAACTAATATTCCGTGTATATATAATTGGACTAATATCGTCATTAATTATAGGTAAACCAGATAAAGGTATTTACTAAATTCTAGTACATCATTTTCCTCAAATTAGCACAACAAGTGGTTTGGCGTCCCGCGCTTTGCGACGCGCATGTTTTTTCTGAGTGAGTTAGCGTATGCTTTATAAGAACATAGAATGCATAATAAGAACATTTTATGTTCCTATCAGTATTAAACACAAATAAGTAAAATTAAATGACATGAAATAAGAAATGCGCTTTCAATAAGCAGAGGAATGAAATGTTAAAATCTCATTAATTACCATGTCATACAAAGTCGTAAGAAAAAAGGTAGTAACAAAACTACCGTCTCATTCATTCTCAGAGTCAGAAAACCAAAATTACATACCAATCATACTAAGCAGCTACAGATGCTTTAGAAGCCGGATCTCTTCTTGGCCAAGCGGTCACATCCCTCTTCTCTTTGTTCCTTCAACCTGTTAGCGAGAAGCTTTTTGTATGCTACCTCAGACTTAGCCTTCACAATCTTCTTCTTTTTGTCAGTAACTTTAGCCCTCTTGCTTTACAGGGTCGATGGTGTCACGAAACGCTTGACCTTAGGGGATTTGCTGATTTCCTTGCCTGCAAAAACGCATTTAAACGATTGAAGTCTTCCTTTCTTTACTACAAAATTAATCGCTGTCGTGTGAAAGTGTTGGTCAACTTCATATTATTCGGATTTGCCATTACTGCTCGAATAAACAATTCTAGCACACTGACAGCTAGCTTCATCATATAATTAATAAACATTATAATAATCACATTAACAGCTAGATCATATCATATACTAATTAGAAAAGTAATATTTATTCATTCACATTAGGAACTTGAGAGTTGAGACTATACTTGGTGCACGTAGAATTGATCATTCATTTGTAACCATATTGTTTTTGAGCTTCTTCAATTTTACTTGATAAACAGAACCATGCCACCCATAAATATCCGGTTAGATAGTTATCGAATCCCACTTGAAGAAATAATAAAAGCCACCAACAACTTTGATGATAAAAATATAATCGGGAAAGGTGGATTTGGCAATGTTTACAAAGGGCAACTCTTGCACTCCGGGACGTTATTAAGTATTTCGGCGAGGAGGTTAGATCGTAAGTATGGGCAGGGAGACGTTAAGTTCTGGAGGGAGATAGCTATGCTTTCTGACCTCAGCCTTTTTAAGAAAGTAATAGTCTCTTTAATCGGGTTTTGTGACGAGAAAGGTGAGAAGATCATCATAAACAGCTATTGTGGTAAGGGAAGTCTTGAAAGGTATCTAAGTGATTCGACACTCACTTGGATGCAAAGATTACAGATATCTATGGATGTTGCCAGCGCTTTAAGCCCTTCAATACCATAGACATCTATCATACTGTATCATACATCGCAACATCAACACCTCAACAATTTTGTTAGACGTTGATTTTAGAGCCAAGTTATCTGGATTTGAATTTTCCATCAAATATCCGGCAAATCAAATGGGCCGGGTTCTCCTTTCTGAAGCCATTGGCACACGAGGGTATATGGAGCCGGCAATTTTCAAGACTGGAGGTGTCACTTACCAGTCAGATATCTACTCCTTCGGGGTCGTTTTATTTGAAATCTTGTGTGGGAGGAGCGCCTTTACTCCACATGAAAAAGAAAATAATAGGTTTCTAGATCGACCGGCCAGATTTCATTTCAAAGAAGGAACACTTGAAGAAATAATCCATCCCGATCTTTGGGATCAAATGAACCAAGAATCATTCAAGATATACTCAAGAGTGGCATATTCTTGCTTAAACACAGAGCGGATGAAACACCCAGATATAGAAACTGTTTCAACATAACTCGAAAAGGCAACTATCCTTTAGTTTTCATTGTTATTGTTTTTCATATATCATTCCGTCACAATAATTTTTATCTGAAGGATTAATTTTATGAAAAAATTTCACGTTTGGTCCCTATCGTTTACACCAAACATCAAGTTTGGTCCCTATCTCAAACTAAGTTCGCAGATGGTCCTATCGTTTACACTTTGGATCAAGAATGGTTCCTATCTTGGATGGGGGTTAGTTTTCTCCGTTAAGTTCAATGAAGAGAGGGGTATTTTGGACTTTTCCATATTATACATTAATAAAACATATTATTTCTTTCCTTTTTTTAATATTTCTTTTCTTTTTTATATCTAATCTCTCTCTCCCTCTCTGATCTCCATCTCTCTCTAAAATCCAGATCTCTCTCTCTCAAACCAAAACCCAGATCTGTTCCACAATAAAAGAGCCCAGAAACCCAAAACCCAAATCCCATTCGTCACAGACCTTAAACCAGATTCTTCTTCATCACTTTTTGAATCATTCTCACTAAACCCACTCCCATATCCAGTTCTCTTAATCTTATCACTAATCTTTCTATTCCTTGGATTCCAATGGTACTCATCTTATGAAGAAGCCATTGAAGAAGCTGAAGAAAGCTTCAACTGGATGCTTTTAGTCACACCATTGCTACTACGTTTTGCAGTTAAATGGTTGTCAAGTATCGATAACCCTGAAAAGCTTTTCGGGTTCGGGTTACCGCTCCTCCACAGACTGAAATTATATCCACCACCATGACATCATTTGGTTGTATCCGGTTAATTTTCAAAACACATTCGATCATCGTCCCCCAAGAAACGACATCCCTTTCAGTCATTTGATCAAACAAGTCTCTCGCTAATCCTACCGCTCTAGCCTTTGAGTATCCATTCAGCATCACATTCCACGCAACAATATTCCTCTCAAACATCCCGTCAAATAAAATCCTCGCATAATCCAAACACGAAGAAGCACAATACACATGCACCAGATTAGTCACAACAAGATTAAACTCCTCAAAACCAGATTTAGCAACCAACGCATGAAGCATATGACCATTTTTACGCCCAGAAACATGTGAATACTAGGACAAAACACTCGTCGTACTTGAGAATGTGACAGTGGAGATGTTGACCGTGGAGGAGCGGTTTAGGATGAGAAGGAGATGATTTTAATTTGAAACTGTGGGTGATTCTTTTAAGACGGTAAGGGTGAGAAAGGAAGGAAGGGATTTCGTTTTATGGGCGATTTTCATTACACTTGTTGATCATTACACTTACGTTTAGCGACTTACTTGAGTTCATAAGCAAAGATGTGTTCGACGCAGATCTGGGTTTTGATTTGATAGAGAGAGAGAGAGAGATATCTGGGATTTTTTTATGAATTTGAGAGAGAGAGAGGGGGAGAGATAGATATAAGAGAGATATATGGGGTTTTTGATGGATTTGAGAGAGAGAGAGGGAGATCAAAGAGATCAGAGAGAGAGGGAGAGAGTCAGAGAGAGACAGAGAGAGAGATAAATATAATAGGTGGTGGGTGGATAAGGGGTGGGTGGGTGTATGCATTAAAAGAAGTCAAAACAAGTAAAACACCAAAATACCCCTTCAGCCATAAGAGTTAACGGAGAAAACTAACCCCCATCTAAGATAGGGACCATTCTTGATCCAAAATGTAAACGATAGGGACGATATGCGGACTTAGTTTGAGATAGGGACCAAACTTGATGTTTGGTGTAAACGATAGGGACCAAACGTGATGATAAAAATATAATTGGGAAATGTGGATTTGGCAATGTTTACAAAGGGCAACTCTTGCACACCGGGACGCTATTAAGTATTTCAGCGAGGAGGTTAGATCGTAAGTATGGGCAGGGAGACGTTGAGTTCTGGAGGGAGATAGCTATGCTTTCTGACCTCAGCCTTTTTTAAGAAAGTAATAGTCTCTTTAATAGGGTTTTGTGACGAGAAAGGTGAGAAGATCATCATAAACAGCTATTGTGGTAAGGGAAGTCTTGAAAGGTATCTAAGTGATTCGACACTCACTTGGATGCAAAGATTACAGATATCTATGGATTTTGCCAGCGCATTAAAAGCCCTTCAATACCATAGACATCTATCATACTGTATCATACATCGCAACATCAACAACTCAACAATTTTATTAGACGTTGATTTTAGAGCCAAGTTATCTGGATTTGAATTTTCCATCAAATATTCGGCAAATCAAATGGGCCAGGTTCTCCTTTCTAAAGCCATTGGCACACGAGGGTATATGGACCCGGCAATTTTCAAGACTGGAGGTGTCACTTACCAGTCAGATATCTAATCCTTCGGGGTCGTTTTATTTGAAATCTTGTGTGGCAGGAGCGCCTTTACTCCAGATGAAAAAGAAAATAATAGGTTTCTAGATCGACTGGCCAGATTTCATTTCAAAGAAGGAACACTTGAAGAAATAACCCATCCTGATCTTTGGGATCAAATGAACCAAGAATCATTAAAGATATACTCAAGAGTGGCATATTCTTGCTTAAACACAATGCGGATGAAACGCCCAGATATAGATACTGTTTCAACAGAACTCGAAAAGGCAACTATCCTTTTGTTTTCATTGTTATTGTTTTTCATATATCATTCTGTCATAATAATTTTTATCTGAAGGATTAATTTTATATACTAGTATCACTTTACTTTTAAAATAAATTTTATATATACTGAAAGTGCAATTATTAAATGCATAATATACAATGTTTTATGCATATTTAGGTATATATATTTAAGTATATATGTTTAGGTATATATGAAATTGATTTTGAAAGTAAAGTGATATATGAAATTATTGCCTAAAAATACGCGTGAAGAACAATGTTTTGAAACCCGGCTCTCAAATTAACCCGGTCGAGTCACCAGGTTCGGGTCAACCTGGGTCGAACCGGGTCAACCTGGGTTAACCCGATTTTATAAATTTTTTTTTTTTAATAATTAACAAAAATTATATATACAAACCATAAAAATTCCCGTATATTTAAAAATATATATTGTTTACCAACCCAATCCTCAGTAGAATAAGTAAGCTGAGACCCGAGAAACAAAACAACAAGAGACCCAAACACCTAAGCACTACTACATATAGTTTATTGGAACAGCTATTTTGTCTACTAAAACCGACATGGCTGTACTTTTGTGTGATGCCACGTGTGCGTGAGAGCTTATATATTTGTGATTGTTGTGTTAGTATTAGTAATCTTTGCATCCGAGTGACAACCCTTTATTTAGTTTATTGTAGGATTCCATATGCAAGGACAAAATGAATGTGTTGCAGGTTTCTCTAATGTGTTCCCGAGTATAAAATTGAAAGAAGAGAAAAGAAGAGAGCACAAAAGAGAGAAAAGAAGAGAAGAGGAAATTTTTTTGATTTCTAATATTGTGTTCTCGAGATTGAAAGAAAAGAAGGGGATATAAGCCAAAAAGGTTATAAAATCAATTTTTTCCAAATCATCCCAATTTAAGAAGAAGATTAGGAGAGAAGTTTTGGCATAATTTCCTCCTCTCTTCTCTTCTTTATGAGAAAAACTCAAGAACACAACATTTTTCTAATTTCATCTCTACTTCTCTTCTTTTCTTTCCAAATAAAAACTCCGGAACACAGTAAGATCAGGGAGTTGTAGTTGCAGATACGTGGTCAACAATGGAAAATGTAACTAGAGCTAGCTAGTGTAGTACATAATTAAAGATATGATTTTTGCGCGAGAAACATTTAACACCAGACTTTCTAGTTGCCACTAGATAATATGATGTAGAAAGATTTTTTTTTTCATTTAATAAAATATATAAAGAATAATACAAGTTACAAAAACAGTTTTTTATATAATTTATACTAGTTTCTATTAAGGTTAATTGCAAATAAATGTATTATACTTGCAACTTTTTATTAGACTACTATTCTTTCATTGTATGTAGTCTAATTTTGAAAACGTATGATTGTGTGTATTTTATGACTATTTTTCATGTAAAATGATCATTTTACCCTCCGAAATTTGAAAAAACTAACGGTATAATGGTAAAAAAATACACAAAAACGTATGTTTTCAAAAGTAGATGACAATACAATGGCAACAAAATAATAGTATACGTACATTGGTAAAATGTGGCAAGTATAATACATTTATTTGCAATTACCCTTTTTGTATTTTTATTGTAAATAAAGAGTACATAATATAGTATAAATAAAAATGCAAAACCTAAATGAAAATACAAGATTGAGAAGCAATTTATACAAGATTAAGAAGCAATTTATATTATTGCTCTTTACCTTCATCTTCTACATTTTCAAGCCCGAATTTCAGCCACCACTCCGGCTACCGACCACTATCTGTTTCGTCCATTATTTTTTTCACAACGAAAGAGTTTGATTAACTGTCCCCCATCATATTTTCATATCTAGAAGAGTTTGATTATGTGGTGAATGGGCAGTAACTATTGGAGATGGGGTATGGTGTGGGTTGAAGTAAAAGAATTAGGTTTTGGTGCAAGTGATGAGGGTGTAATGGTGGGTCTAGTGGTAGGTTGAGATAGTATGTGGCGTGCTATAAGGTTCGGTATAGATTCAAGGAAGGTGTATGAGGGTGCATCATTTGGTTTTACAGACCCATAAGAAAAAATGGTCTCATCAAAGGTGACGTTGCGCGAAATGATAATTTTGTTTGTGGAAAGGTTTAAGCAACGAAACCCGCGGTGATTAGATGGATAAGTAAGAAATATACAAGGAGTGGATCGTGGCCCAAGTTTATGGTTGGTGTCTAGGTGGGCATAACACAAAAAACCGAAAACACGTAGAGACGTGTAATTGGGTTTCGTGTTATATATGCGAAACTGAGGAGTGTCATTGTTTATTGCGGTGGAGGGTAAGATATTTAATAGGTGGGTGGCCATGTGTAAGGCTTCTACCAAAAAATGAGGGGTAGATGTGCTTGAAAAAGCAAGGTGCGAACAAGGTTGTTAATGGTTCGAATCATGCGTTCGGATTTGCCATTTTGTTGAGATGTACAGGGACAAGAGAAACGCGCGTGAATGCCATGTTTGTTAAATAGTTGTTGGAATATGGTGTTATCAAACTCGCCACCATGGTCACATTGAAAGGCTTTAATTTCCGCATTAAATTGCATTTTTACAAGGGAACGAAATTCAACAAACTTAGCGAAAGTATCAGATTTGCTACGCAAAGGATATACCCACAAATAATGAGAATAATGATCTAAAGATAACATAATAGTTAATACCACTTTGACTCGGAAGTGGAGAAGTCCACAAATCTGAATGCACAATATCAAAAGCAAAGTTAACCACAGTATTGGAAACAGGAAATGGAAGCCGCACGTGCTTGCCAAGTTGACAAGCATGACAAAGTTGGGGTGACTTCACTTTATTACACAAAATAGAATTATTAGAAAGCAAAGAACGTAGCACTTCATTTCCTGGATGCCCAAGTCGTTGATGCAACGTGTGATGACTAGCCAAGAAAGCTTGTGGGTGGGAGGAAGATGTTGTGATGGGATACAGGTCTCCAGTGCTATCACATCGGATTAGAATTTGCCGAGTCAAATAATCCTTCACAGAAAAACCATACTCGTCAAACTCAATAGAAACTTTATTGTCACGGGTAAATTGACGCACGTATATTAGATTTTTTACAATATGAGGAGTAATTAAAACATTGTGAAGGTGAAGAGGACGGTGAGGATTAGGCAACATATTATGGCCCGTGTTGGTAACAGGTATTGAATTACCGTTACCAACAAAGACAGACAGATAAATGCTATGATTATAAATAGTACTAAGATTATTTGCATTTGAGTTTAAATGGGAAGACGCACCTGTGTCCATGTTCCATCCGGCCTATCCGAAGTCTTGTAGAGTCAAAGTACTAAAGGCTTGCGGGAGAGTACTTTCTTCACCATTGTAACCCGGAAAAGAACCTGAACCATTTTGTGGAACCGGATGTGCTGGTTGCTCTGCTTGGTGAGAAGTAGCCGAGTAATGAGCCTGAGGAACAGTTCCAAAACCGGGGGAGGAGGCGCGGGGTTATTGGGCCAAGTGGTGTGAAACTGATGTTGTTGGGCTTGTAGCATTCGTTGGGCCTGGTTGATATTATTTGCCAGCCCATATTGTGCAAGCAACTTTTGTTGGGCCTGAACAAGTTGCACCAATTGGGCTTGGCCCATGCCATGCATAGTATTGTTAATATTACTATCAACTGGTTGACGATTCATAGTGGTGGACCATAAAGAGTTATGGTTGGTCACAATATTGGACCTGGAAGATTTGTCATGAACGAATTTACAACCACTGCCCCACTTACACATTCCTGTACGACTAAAATGCCGACAAATAATTGTCGAAGTAGGCCCACGAGATTCACGAGGTCCAGAGTCTCGATTCGGTTGAGTGTGTGTTTCGGCTAACAAAACAGTGGGAGACGATGTGTTTGTTGAGGACATAATAAGGCTTGCCTTATGTTTGAGGCGTAAATCCTCGATTGTGACCATAGACCTAACAGTGTCTAGGTTAGGAAAAGGGTCACAATGTGCAATAATGCCGGCGACATGGGTAAACCGGTCACTCAAACCGTGGATAGCATGCGTGACGAGGTCGTCGTCATGCATAGGAGAACCAAGGTTAGAAAGCAACGTGGCGATAGATTCTATCTTAGCAAAGTATGAGTCGACTGTCATGTCACCCATATCTAAGACCCGGATCTCACCCTTTAAAGCGATAGTTTTGGTTCTTTTGTTGTCGAGGAAAGTGCGTTCTAGGAAAGACCACGCATCTAAGGCGGTTTTCGGGTTTGCCTTAACAAGGCGACCAACAAGAACATCATTACACGTTAAGAATATCCAAGACTTAACAATAGGGTCTAGCTCTAACTACTCGGCAGTAGGGGGATGACTTCACTTGATGAGGTTGCGGGTGCAATGATATGATCTAAAACTTTCAAACCATCACAGTGATTCTTGAAGAAAAAGGCCCATGTGGAGTAGTTTGACTTCGCGAGATCTAGTTTTACCGGGACAAGGATTGTAATAGAAGGCAAGGCTTGAATCTTATCAACATTGGAGAGGGCAGTGATTGTAGGAGAGGTTTCTGTGTTGACCATGGTGATAGAACAAACTTGTAGTGCTGCTTAGATAATAGGATAAGGGAGATTATTCGCTTATGATTTGCAAAGTGAGTATGAAGATGATAGGATGACAGGATGGTTGGTTTGTTTATAACTACACAAACTGATAATGGAGGCGTGGAAAGCAGGAAGAAAGAAAATTAGAGTTTTATTAGGAGAGGATCGGAGGCTGTGATACCATGTAAGTATTTGTGTATATTCATTGTCTAAGTACAGAATACATAGAGTATATAAATACATGGATGCTAACTAGCGGGCTTGGCCCAATACACTAACACATAATAATAGCCTACTAACAGATTAATCTTTCGCATCAAATCTATTAGAAAAAGGCATTTTTATACATCTCCCAATTTTTTTGAGCTCTTATGAATCTTCACGGTCTTAAGGTTTATATGGTTTAATTTGTATTTAGGTACGATGAATCTTTCGAATATTATTGAATTACTACTATGCTTTAACTGATGAATATTTGAACCAATATTAAAATATCGGTTTATTACATATGGTTTGGAGTTTATTATGCTGCTAGACAAGTATTCGCGTATAACTGCGAAAAGTGACTAACGAAAGATAAAAAATATAAACAGAATTTTTTGGATTATTTTAATTTTGGCTTATTTTTCATAAGTTTTAAGTTTCCGACTTATTCTTAGAGTTATGAGCTCATATAAGTTCATTACGATATGATAAACCCAATATAAACTCATTAGTTTCAAAATAAGCTAGAAAACTAGGGCTTATGAGATATAAGTCGAAGTCAAATAAGCTAAGCCCAATATAAGCAGAAACAAACATCCTATTGGTATAACTATAAATATAATAACTTCTAGAAAATAAAATGTCAATGGTTAGACATTAGTAAAGCTCGTAATTTATTTTGCCTAAGCAAGTGAGATGAACTTAAAAAATACAAAAAAAGAAAAAAAAAATAGAAATAGGTGAACTCGGATCGCGTGATGATCTTACGAGTTTATATGCAATCCCCACAATCTCACGTACGATCTTACCCCGGGTGTGATCCTATGCGTATCTTACACAATCTTAACTAGTAAACATATAAGATCTACGATTTTACTCGCGATCTTAACAGTCTTCTGTTTTTCCACTTGCTCTCACTTGTTTTGACTAATTCATTGTTGTGTTGGTACTAAGTTATGCTTTTATGTTGCACTTAAGTATCTGTGTTACTAAAAAAGCTTAATACTAATAAATACGGAAAAGTACACAATTTCTTCTTTAATACTCTAGTAAAGCTTTATTGTGTTGTAGGTCAAAAAGTTGGAACATTTGAGAATTAGACTAAGAGAAATACAGTTGGCAACATATAATTTTTCATCTGAAATTTGTTCGGACCAATACAGTAGTATTTACAAAGCAGAACTCGAATGTTTTGATAAAGAATTTCAAGGAAAGCATATAATCGAAGTACCAAAAAAATGCTACACTACAAAGATAAAACACATCAACGGTAGCAAAGTCCTGTTCCATACAGAATTTGCAATTCTTAGCACTTGTAAACACAAAAACATAGAATCACTTCTTGGATTTTGTGACAAAGGTCCTCATATGATATTTGTGTATGAGTATATATCTATTGACTAGCTTTCTGATTATTTGGATGCGAGCATTCTTACATGGGAAAGATGTCTGAAAATCTGTCTTGATATTATACATGCATTGAATTACCTTCACAATGAGATAGATGACCAAAAAATGGTAAAGCATTCTAATATAACTAGTAGAAACATTGTGCTTTACAATAACTGGGAGGGTGCAAAGATTACCGGAGTTGGACTCTCGGGATTCATGCCTTTGAATAAAGATGATGACACTCTACCTCATAAGACTGATAGCACAATATCCAACGTTGAATTAGTATGTGATAAGACTTGTATGCTTAAGGAATCCGATCTATACGCGTTCGGAACAGTTATCAAAGTAACTTGGTACATATAGTAAGAGGATGGTTTTGGGAGGGAAGAATAATAAAGCACATGATAGCTGCTACATTAAAGGAAGAAAATAGTGAAAACAAATCCTTTATAAATAAAGGACCTAATGAAGACTCTTTGGATATATTTATAACAATTGCACATCAGTGTGTGGAACATGAGAAGAACCAATGTCCAACGATACAAGTCGTCATCAAAGAGCTGGAAAAAGCATTAGTGTTTCAAGTAAGTCGATAACTTTCTAAGATAATAATATTGTTATATCTTCATAGTTTCCCGATTCATTATCATTATTGCAAACGAACGTAGTTATTTGTAATGTTAGTGTGAAATACATGACTATAAGTATCTTTATAAGGTATCTGGTACTTCTACAGGAAAACCACATGGATGCCTTCAAAATGTCATTTGAAGACATAAAATTAGCCACACAAAACTTTAGTCGTGCCAATGACATTGGAGGTGGTGGTTTTGGTAGGGTATATGTTGGATAAATCAAACGAACAAACAAAGATCGAACAAACGAAGCGGAAACTTTTATTAGATATCAAAATTACAATTCGAAAGTCACAAAGAAAACTAATACAATTAATCCCTATTTATAGGCTAAAACAAACTTGTTGGACAAGCTAAACAAATTTACTAAACAAACCCTAAACTTTAACTCACTTTCTAACAATCTCCACCGTGAGTTCAACTTCATACGATACTTCAAAACAAACGAATCTGATCTTCAAATTCTAATATCCGAATACCAAATTTCAAACGGCCCTTGAGAGTTTAAGTCACTTTTCCAAAAATCTCCACCGTGACTTCAACTCTATTCGAAGCTTCAAACCAAACGAACATTCCGTCTTAATTCGGAATTCCAAACGAACGAACAACTCTTGATATGTTATTCCACAAACGAACGAATAACTCTTGATATGTTATTCAACAAACGAACGAATAACTCTTAATATGTTATTCGACAAACGATCGAATCTGAAAACGATCCAAACAAACAAACAAATGATCGAACCTGAAAACGATCCAAACAAACAAACAAATGATCGAACCTGAAAACGATCCAAACAAACAAACAAATCGTCCCAAACGATCTTCACCAAAGACTATCAAATTCGAGCAACTAACTTCAAAAACCCGACGAACGAAGATCCCAAATATTTCCTTTTTTTTTCGAACAAACTCCAAACGAACCAATTGTATCTTCAAACGGCCACCAAATCTTCAAACGCCCAAATTGATTCTTCAATTCCAAAAAAAAAAAACCAATAACAATAACACACTATTATCAAATCAATAATACAAAGTGAGCCCCAATATCCAATCATGCCACCACACGTCAATACAAATCCATATTAATTTCACAAACCAATTATCCCAAAAAACTTCTTCAGTGAGTATGCCAAAAAGTCAACCAATAGTTCCAACCAGATTTCAAAGGAATATCGAATATTAGACTCGGAGGGTGTTTGTTTTAGCTTATATAGTGGGCTTATAAGCTTATTAGTTAATATAAGCTTATAAGCCAAAATCAAGTGTTTGGTTAAGTTTATATAAGTAGGCTTATAAGCTTATATAAGGAGGTTTTGATAAGCCAAGAATTTGTGGCCTATGTAAGGTTAATTGGGCTTATATAAAAATATTACTTAAAAAGACTTTTATACCCTTATTTAATAATTATTATCCTTTTTATTTTTATGTATTTTTTTGTCATTTTACTATATTAGTTATATAAGCTAAACCAAACACTTAACAAAAGCTTATAAGTTTATTATATAAAAGTTATAATTTGCTTATATAATATAAGCCTAAACCCACTTGTAAGCTTAACCAAACACCCTCTTGAACAAGTTTTCCAAATCAAAACTAAAAAACCAATATTTTAATCTTCAAAACAATGCAAAGGTAAACATACCCCATTTGTGGCTCGACCAACACAAAACAACCGCTCGAACTTACCCTCAGCGAGCCAACTTTTTTTTTCCTTTTCTTCTTCATGATTACGGATCGACCACGCTCTGATACCACTTGTTGGATAAATCAAACGAACAAACAAAGATCGAACAAACGAAGCGGAAGCTTTTATTAGATATCACAATTACAATTCGAAAGCCAGAAAGAAAACTAACACAATTAATCCCTATTTATAGGCTAAAACAAACTTGTTGGACAAGCTAAACAAATTTACTAAACAAACCCTAAAGTTTAACTCACTTTCTAACAGTATACAAAGGAGAAATTGCACATGTTCATGGTAATGGACGTAAAACCATTGTCGCAAATCAGTTGGATACACGTTATGGTCAGGGGGACCAACAATTTTACAGTGAGTTACGTATACTTTCAAACGTCAGGCATGAGAATGTCATCGGTCTTGTAGGGTATAGCAACGAAACGGAAGAAAGACTCATCGTTTATGAGCATGCATGTAAGGGAAGCCTTGAAACTTATTTGAATGATGTTAATCTTACTTGGATTTATAGGGTTTAATCCATACAACCCTGATTAACTTGATGCGGAATACTCGATCGTGAAGACAAACCCACAAGCAGAATCGACAAAAGAAACAACACAAGGTAATATCCCTAATCGTTACTACGATTAGTATTGAAAGAATGACGTACTTGGTTCGTTCCACCTCACCTCCTTATATAGAGATGAGGGGGAACCGACTATTACAAGTCATACGGGTCGGGTTGGGCTTAGACATTGCCAACCGACCTTTATTCTTAGTTATTAGGCTACTCGACTCTTAATCCCTAGACGCGACTTAGGCAAACATAAAGACTAAATATAACAATTTCCACCTTAGACTTTATATTATCCTATCCCAACACTCAGCAACTCCAAGCAGTGTTGTAACTTGCGTCCAGGTACCACCTTCGTCAAGACATCCGCAACATTGTGTTCAGTACCCACCTTCAGAACTTCAACCGTCTTTGCTTCCAAGACTTCTCTGATAAAGTGATAACGTACATTCATGTGCTTTGTCCGTTCATGGAAAACATGATTCTGCGATAAGTGAATCGCACCCTGATTATCACAATTAACTGCACCAGTGTTGAGTTTTATGCCCAACTCTTCCAAGAGTCCCCTTAGCCAAATAGCTTCCTTCACAGCCTCCATAAGGGCCATATACTCTGCCTCTGTAGTTGAAAGACAAAACCTGTTACGTCCACATGGTTGCCACGATTTGTCCCATACACCAAACCCACGTTTACAGTGCCCTGCAAATATTTCATAATCCACTTCACTGCTTCCCAATGGAGTTTACCCGGATTCGCCAAATATCTGCTAACTACACTTACTGCATACGCTATGTCTGGCCTCGTGCACACCATCAAGTACATTAAGCTCCGAACCGCATTTGCATATGGCACCCTACTTATTCTTTCAACATCACAATCCCTAACTGGGCAATCCTTCAACGACAGCTTGAAGTGCCCACCCAATGGCATCTCTACCGATTTCCCATTGTTTATTCTAAACTTGTTTAAAATTTTAGAAACGTACTCGGATTGTGACACCCTCAGAATCTTGCGACTCCAATCCCTGAAGATCTCCATACCAAGAATCTTCTTTGCTTCCCCGAGCTCTTTCATGTCGAACTCCTTTTTAAGCAAAGACTTGGTAACCGCGATCTCAGCCTTGCTTTTACAAGCAATTAGCATATCATCTACATATAACAATAGATAGATATACTCCCCTGGTGCATAACTTCTGTAATATATGCAGCTGTCGTAACTACTACGCTTAAACCCGTTGCTCAGCATATACTCATCGAACCTCTTGTACCATTGCCTAGGTGAGTGCTTCAAACCATAGAGATTTCTTTAACAAACATACCTTGTTACCTTGTTCAAATCCCAGTGGCTGCCTCATGTAGATCACTTCTTCAAGATTTCCATATAAAAACGCCGTCTTTACATCAAGCTGCTCCAGCTCATAATCTTTACACGCAGTCAATGCAAGTATAACCCGAATAGATGTGTGTCGAACTACCGGCGGAAATACTTCAGTGTAATCAATACCTGCCCTTTGTGTGAATCCACGAGCCACCAACCTTGCCTTGTACCTAGGCTTTTGAACACCTTCAATCCCTTTCTTTATTTTGAACAGCCATTTGCAACTCACCAGCTTTTGCCCAGCTGGATGATCTACTAACACCCAGGTCTTATTCTTCCTCAGAGAATCCATCTCTTCTTTCATAGCAGCTTTCCACTTAGAACTGTCTTCACAAGCAACTGCTTCCTGGTATGTCAATGGTTCATGGGTATCTTCTTCCTCTGCTACAGCAAATGTGTAAGCAACCATATTACTCTCATCCCGAAACCTCGCCGGCTTCGTTCTTGTCCTTGGTTCTCTATCTCGAACCAATTGATAATCTGTAAGATCCGGTGGATGATCAATTTCTTGAACCCCTGCACCTTCATCATAGCCATCTTCCTGATCCGCCTGGTCTTCCTGATCTGTATGATCTTCCTGACCTGTTTGATCTTCCTGACCTGTCTGGTCTTCCTCAAGCATATGATTATTTAACCTCTGTAGTTCCACCTCAACTTGTAATTCCTCAACAGAATTATCTTTACCTGCACCAGAATCCTTCAACGTGTCTTTGTACATGACACTTTCATTGAAGACCACGTTCCTGCTTGTGACTATTTTAGGCGATTCATTATCAAGCCTATATAGTCTGTACCCCTTCACACCTTCAGGATACCCCAAAAAGAACGCATTTTACCGCTCTCGGCTCGAGCTTACCTTGTTTAACGTGTGAATACGCGACACAGCCGAAAACCCTCAACATCCCATAATCACTAGGATGTTCCGACCACATCTCCATAGGTGTCTTCTTCTCAATCACTGTCGATGGTGACCTATTTATAAGATATGCAGCCGTACATGCCGCTTCCGCCCAGAAGGTCTTGGGCAATCCAGACTGTATTAATAAACAGCGTACCTTGTCCATGAGAGTTCTGTTCATCAGTTCTGCTAACCCATTCTGCTGCGACATCCCGACAACTGTCAAATTTCTAGCAATCCCACTCTCAATGCATAGCTGATTAAACTCCCGGTTACAGAACTCAAGACCATTATCCGTCCTAAGCTTCTTAACCGTCCTCCCAGTCTGATTTTCTACTAACTGCTTCCACTATTTTAACTTCCCAAATGCTTCGTGTTTGAACCTGAGAACATAAACCCATACCCTCCTGGAATAATCATCAACTATATATAAGAAATACCTCTTAACTCCTAATGATTCCACCTGAGACGGACCCCATAAGTCTGAATGAACATAGTCTATCACTCCCTGAGTAGTGTGTCTTCCTACACCGAAACTGACTCGATGTGACTTTCCTAGAACACAATTCTCACAAAAATAAAGCTTACCTAGACTCTTCTTGCCAAACAAACCCTGATTTTCCAGCACGTGTAGTCCCGCCTCACTGATATGTCCCAGTCTTTTATGTCAAACCTGCACAAGACTGTCTTTTTCTTCAACACTAGCATTAAGCTCACCGGCCACTGCATGGCCATACAAAGAGTACACACAGTTCTCCCTTCGAGTTCCAGATATAATAACCCTAGAACCATTAATCACCTTGACTTTGCCCGACTGCAATTTTACGATATATCCCTCTTTTTCAAGAGTTCCCAGCGATATCAAGTTTCTTTTCAATTCAGGAATATACATGACATTGTGTAAAACAAAACTTGACCCATTTTTCAGTTGTACCTTTACCTTGCCAATACCCCTGATCTTGCACTCCCTATTGTCGCCCAACAGTACGATGCCCCCATCGCATTCCAGAAAATCAAAAAATACATCTAACCTGGGTGACATGTGATATGAACCTCCTGAATCCATGATCCAATCTTGCAGTCTTTGTGCACTCATCACCATCATCACCTCAGAATCATCGTAAATCGAAACACTAGAGCTTGGTTGATCATCTTTCTTGACGTAACCTTTTGACTTCTTGCGATTATTCTTCGGACAATCTCTTCTCAAGTGCTCCTCAGATTGGAAAATAAAGCATTTGAGTCTTCCACCTCGAGACTTTGATCTTGACTTTCCCTTTGACTGATGCGAATTCATGCGATCAGTTCTTCCCCTCACGTATAACCCTTCACCATCATCCCCCTTCGCCTTGGATCTCTCTTTGATTTCCTTTGAATTTAGTGTGGCCATCACGTCCTCCAAAGTCAAAGCTTCCTGTCCATAAAGCAAGGTATCCACAAAGTGTTCGTATGATGCTGGTAAACAAGTGAGTAACAGTAAAGCATGATCTTCATCCTCGTATTTTACCTCAATATTTGCTAAATCAAGAACGATTTTGTTAAACTCATCTATATGCTCGGAAATCTTTCGTCCTATCGACATGTAGAATGTATACAACTTCTTCTTTAGGTACAACTTGCTGGCCAATGACTTTGTCATGTACAAAGACTCTAGCTTTGACCAAACCTCCGCTGTAGTCGTCTCCCCGGTAACCTCTCTCAGGACCTTGTTACCTAAACACAAAATCATGGCACTGTGAGCTTTCTTGTCAAGCTTAGATTTCTCTTCAGCTTCCATAGTCGCGGGTAAAACCTCCAGAGCTGCTTCGCATCCATTCTGGATTAAGAAAGCATGCATCTTGATTCTCCATAACCTGAAATCACAAGTTCCATCGAATTTCTCGATGTCAAACTTGGCTCCCGTCATTCTTTATCCTTTTGTTGATTTGCTAAACCTTGTGAAAACCTCACAATCACAAACCGACAAAATCCCTTCGATAACTCGCTAAACCTTGTGATACGTTAAAGCTCACAATCACGAATTATGAAGTCCCCTTGTGTAAAAATACTACAAAGTAAATCCTTTTGTTTTATTTTATTTTAAAACAAAAAACCTAGGTCAATCTTAAAAACTAAATTGATAAAAATTTATCAAAATAAAAACTTTGGCCCAGTCTTACCCTTTTGCCCAATATAATGGATACTGGCCCAAAAAGTAACCCTTCGTAGTATTAGCTTGTTTCACTTTTGATAACAAAAACAAAACAACCATTATTTTTCTTTCTTCTTCCTCTGTAACAATGGCGGCAACAACAACACCACAACCTTCGATAAAAACAAACTGTTTTTAGTCGAACCCAGAAGAAAAAAACAAAACCATTTCAGTCGATCACCTGCTTCTCTTTAATGATGTCCACGAAACCCGAACACCAATCCTTCTTCGATCGATCCTAGATAATCAGCCACCCGTTGACCAAGCTCTGATACCACTTGTAGGGTTTAATCCCTACAACCCTGATTAACTAGATGCGGAATACTCGATCGTGAAGACAAACCCACAAGCAGAATCGACAAAAGAAACAACACAAGGTAATATCCCTAATCGTTACTTCGATTAGTATTGAAAGAAAGACTACTTGGTTCGTTCCCCCTCACCTCCTTTTATAGAGATTAGGGGGAACCGACTATTACAAGTCCTACGGGTCGGGTTGGGCTTAGACATTGCCAACCGACCTTTATTCTTTGTTATTAGGCTACTCGACTCTTAATCCCTAGACGCGACTTAGGCAAATATAAAGACTAAATATAACATGATTCAACGACTTAAGATATGCATAGATGTTGCATTTGGGTTAGGCTTTCTTCATCAAGGTCTTGAAGGAAAAGGCTTTGTGATACACAGGGACATAAAAGCAGCTAACATTTTACTCTTTGATGATTGGAAGGCAAAATTTGGCGATTTTGGGCTTTCCGCACAAGTGGACAGAGTAACCGACTATGTTATTGATTATGCTTGCGACACAGAAGGTTACTGTGACCCACTGTAGAAAAAATCAGGTTTCTCAAACAAAGAGTTTGATATTTATTCATTTTGTGTAGTTCTGTTTGAGATCTTGTGCGGAAATTTAACGCATGAGTTCAAAAAACATAAATGTCAATATCTAGACATCTTGTTAAAACAATACTATGTAGAAAGAAGACTAGATGAGCTGGTGTTTGAGGCAATAAAGGAACACATCTTGCCGAGATCATTGGCTAGGTTTCAGAAGATTGCCTACAAGTGCTTACTTGATGATAGAGAAAAACGACCAACAGCCATGATTGTCGCAATAAAACTTTTAGAAGTCTTGGCATTACAAGTAAGTTATCACGGTTTTGGCTTTCCTTTAAATGTTTTTATTACGTACCATATGTAAAATACGATAACAAGAAGCAACGAATTAAATACGGATTATTAGACAATTGGTTTCATGGAAATTGAAAATTATTTTACCTTAATCATAGAGAATAATAGTATAGAATGAAAACCGTAATAAGAATAGACAATGTTAGAAAGATCACCGATAAACGATTTTACAACACTTATTAACATTTAGCTTGTTCATTGAAGTAGGTGTTTATCACTGATACGAATTGCTTATTATTTGCGAGCGTGATATATGTTTGTTCCTTATCTAGTTTATGGCACCAAAATGCAAATAATTTTTTTTAAGAAAAATTTATAACATGTAATAAAGAATTTACGTATTTAGGTAACAGATATTTTTGGGTTACTGTTAACAAATGTGTTTTTAGTTCAATCATGACTTGATTTTGTATTAATACGATTAGTTATACTTTGTGTTAGGAAGAGGAAGAGGATTCACCCATTTACAAGCAGGAACCCTCAAAATGCCAAGGAATTCTGGACTTATGTTGCTACTTTAGAGACTAGTAAAGTGCAAAGACCTAAGTTTTCAATATGGGAAAAAATGGAGGCTGAAGTTGTTTAAGAACAAAGCAAGATGACTTTCTGCAAGAGTGGAAGTTGAGTTTGGGAAATATATAATATTAGTGTATTATATGTACACATATTGTTCCAGATACATTAATTAATTGTTGCTAGTCTGCTAGATCTCATCATCTATATTATTGGTTGTGTGGATTAGAAATACTTTTGACATGTTCTAAGTACAAATAAAACCAATAAGCAGATATAATACAACTTAGAGTAATTTGAATTAGCTGTGAGATTGCTCAGGCTATCTTTCGCAAGATTTGTTGTTGGTGGGACTTAAATTGGTAGATTAACATTCTGTCTCGGATTGGGTTATCTTGGTTCTCTGCTATCCGCTTGCCGTCTAGTCTCAAGCTTCTCTTAGAAGGCGTTTTTATACAGCTTGGTGGCATCTATGGGACTATCGGAATCAGATTGTTTTCGCAGAAAACCCTCCAAGATGTTCTGTGATGTTTGATGACATCGTTTCGTGTTCGGTTTTCTGGTATTCTAGTAGATGTAAGCGTTTTGTTTCATGCGAGACTTGGATGAAAAATCATTATTTAATTTCTTTGTTGTTGGTAACTTCGAATATGATTCTGTTTTTTGAGAAAGAAAAATAGAAAAGATGCTATAAAATCAGAATTTATAGTAATTTAATTTGTATATTGATTGATTGAATGTTTACAGACTTTGATCCTATTTATATTGCATGAATCGATGTTATTGATATAGCATGCCTATTAGTCAAGAGGTATATCGATTCAAACCTTATAAAAGTAATCGACACAACCTAAACTAAACGTTACAACCTGTAATTGTCATACCCTAACTAAACGACCCATATTGACCCAACCCATAACCTAGTGTTTTACAGGCTTTACATATTCGACATATAAAAACAATAAATACTATTTGGTCCTTAGACTACATTACATCATTAGTTTCAACATTTTCCCCTAATGATATAGTCAGGAGGTTTTTGATCTTCGAGATGCTTTGCTTTAAATGATGTGTCTTTACAACAATGGTGCGACAATTATTATTTCATCATCTTCATATTAAGTTAAGTTAGCCATCTCCTTTTTTTTCTGATTTTGGACATTCGTTCTTGTAATGCCCAAGTTCTTGACATTTGTGACACCGTATGTGACTCTTGTCCCGTTGCACTCTACTATCGCCTTGACCTTTCCTAGACTCCTGACCTCTTTCCTGGCCTCGTCCAAAGTCTCCATGATTTGAGTTTCCACAACCACAAAGTTCAGATTTCTGGTGTTTATCCTTCACTTTTTTGTCTGCTTCCATGAATAAAATTCTACTAGACATATCTTCCTCATTGGTCTGCTTCTTAGTGTGTTCTTCAAAAGCCTTCAATTTCCCAACGGCTTCTTGAAATGGCATTGTATTACGATCCGAAAATTGTTCGATTGCGGCAACAATTTGAATAAAATTTTATGGTGCTGAGCCCAAAAGTTTACGAACCAATCTTTTATCGTCCAAGGTATGTCCGAGACTGCTTGCTTGTGATGCAATCTCACTGATCTTTACCGCATAAACATCCAGTGAATCATTAGCATCCATCTTTAAAGATTCAAATGGTGACTCAAGTGTCTGTAACCGCGCTTATTTAACCCTATCAACTCCTATGTGCCGAACCTTCAACACAGCGGCCCAGATATCTTTTGTCGAAGTAAGGTTAGCAATTTGTAATATCATGTTTTCTCGAAGTGTTTGGTATAACATTGCAACTGCTGTGTTGTTCTTCTTTTGATCCACCTCGGTTCCCGCTGTAGGTTTCACTGCTTCCCAAATTCCATGGATGTTAAAAATTGCCTTAATCCTTAATGCCCAAATAGTATAATTTGTAGTGTTAAGGATTGGGCACTGGAAGTTTAATGACAATCCTCTTTCCTTTGCTATATTTTCATCCTTTTTTGACGAATCCCCGGTCATGTTTCTTGTCTTCTTTCTACCGATATTGTTTTCTTTGGCGCTCTAGTTCTTGATTAAGCCTGCCTTGCTATTGAAAGTCAAACTCGTCCTGCCAATGATTGTCAATCCCGCCTTCTGCTAATAACAATCAATCCTGCTTCTCTGAATCTGACAACCAAACCTGCTTCCGTTGTTAATCGCCTTCCTGATCGAATTTTCTACTTCCCTGGATCAAGAAAAGAAAACTGCGCTGATTCCACTGTTGGTAACTTCGAATATGATTATGTTTTTTGAGACATAAAAATAGAAAAGATGCTATAAAATCAGAATTTATAGTAATTGAATTTGTATATTGATTGACTGAATGTTTATAGACTTTGATCCTATTTATACTGCATGAATCGATGTTATTGGTATATCATGACTGTTAGTCAATAGTTATATCGATTCAAACCTTATAAAAGTAATCGACACAACCTAAACTAAACGTTACAACATGTAACTGTCATACCCTAACTAAACGACCCATATTGACCCAGCCCATAACCTAATGTTTTACAGGATTTACATATTCGACATATAAAAGCAATAAATACTATTTGGTCCTTAGACTACATTATATCATTAGTTTCAGCATTTGTAATGTTGTTCCTAGCATCTTGATAGATCTTTAAAGTAATTTTGCCGTTAAAAAAGTCATTTGAATTAGCAACTCTCAAAATACACAGTTTATTTCTTTACAACCACCTAAAACTAAAATCTGTCGTGTGATCACCAATCCAATACTGAGTTATTGATATTAACCTTGTATTTGAATCTTGATACGGCATAATTTGGTTTTCAACTTTCACCACAACTCACATCAGAAGGGTACAATTAGACTCTGGATAGTAGATAACCAGTAAACAGATAAACGTGTATTCTTATGTTTCTTTAATCGTTTATACGTCGGGTTCACGGATGCGTGACTGAAACACTTCTAGTTTATAGGCCAGCATGTTGTTATGTGTTTTAGTAAATAAGGTATTGTTGGTACAAGTTTGACCCAATCTCTTGGATATACACGGTGAGGAGTGGATCAATATATACCCGGTCTTAGGGATTCCTAGTTGATAGTAGTGTCTTCCTATTTTTATGTAGACAATTGATTCTATTAGTTATAAGTTGTGCCATCTATCTATGAATGAAAACAATCCTTTCACATTCTCACTTACCCTGTGTATATTTTCCTAACCTGACAAACCAGTGAGATCTACAGTTGGTATAGAGAGCTGAGTGCGATTCACGCTGGTTTGAGAGTCGGTTTCTAGTAAGGGTGTTGCCCTTCACTGCGGGGCAGACGCGGCAGAGAAACAAGTGCTCTTGGATCACGCTTGTTCCAAAAATGGCGAGAGACTAACCGGGGTTGCGGGATAAACAGACAGGAAGAGTCGGGAAAGAAAAAGGATGTAGATTTTGACTCAGTTCGTTTTGTATATGAAGACTATAAAGGCGGGTGTGTCCTTGTCTTCTTGATCGGTGAAAAAGTGCTCTCGGAACAAGGTTGAATGAAGACATTATGGGCTGTCGGTTTCTCTTGATTGGACTCTTTTTATAGCATAAGACGGAGAAGGTGTGTTTCGGAAAACCATTGTCATAGGGGAGACAGGGAGTACCATTCAAGACGACGGGGGTGACCGGTGATAAACTAAATTGTTCCGTTGCTGTTAGTTGTGATAACATGGAGTTATGGCTTTATAATGTAAGTACGACGGTAGGTTGTAGGTCACCGGAAAATGGAGAGATTAACCAGTTCGCGGGAAAAACGGCCGGGAAGATTTCAACACGGGTGGTGTTGAATCGGTTCGTTTGGTGGGTGAAAGAAAACGGTAGAGCGGGTGGCTTTATTTTCTTTATCGGTGGAATAATACTCTCGGCTGTCACATAAGTGTCGTGAGAAGACGGGTTATGTGCGGTGACAACAACAGTCGGGGTTGGTTGTTGGAGAAACAACACGGTGTTAACATTATGGTGTTGGAGTTCAAATCGGGTGGCTTTGGATGTAGTCGGGATGAGACCGGGATCCGGGAAAAGTCGAGATGGTGAAACGTATCCAACAGGATGCCATGGTATATGTTACGAGTTTTGTGGACAATCAAAATGGTTTGAGTTAGAAAAGACTTTGGACGTGACCGGAGGCGAAGGTCGGGTGTCCGGGAAAGGTCTTGCTCGCTGCTATGAACGAGTTGCGTGAATAAACGATTAAGGGGGTGAATGTTGGCTTAATCGTTTATACGTCGGGTTCACGGATGCGTGACTGGAACACTTCTAGTTTATAGGCCTGCATGTTGTTATGTGTTTTAGTAAATAAGGTATTGTTGGTACAAGTTTGACCCAATTTGTTGGATATACACGTTGAGGAGTGGATCAATATATACATGGTCTTTAGGGATTCCTAGTTGATAAAAGTAAATATACTTTTGAAACCATTGTGAATGAGACAAAAATCTTCCTAATGCTTAAGCATGAAACTATTAGACGTTTATGAGAGAAGTGTCATTTGAAATGAACGATTAAACCAAATGTGCCATCTAAAATAGATCAATTTTTTTTTAATATTTTGGAATAAGATATTAATGATAGGGTTACATATATATTCATAATTCATATAAAATCTGATCGGGTGAATGTTGAAGTCACGTGAATCATACAAGTCAGGAAAACGTTTAACTTAATACGTTTGTTCATCGCAAAATATAGTTAGTGGGTACCCACCGCCGCATTGCGCGGGTATCCTGCTAGTCCTATTAAAAATATGAATAGCAGCACGTGCTCCAATGTCTAGTGTCACCGAAAACTTTCGGATTCGATTCAATAAGGTCACTGCATCCTTCTCTAATTCCCCAAGAGAAGAAAACGAAAAAGGGAGAAAACCATAACCAATATCAAAACACTTCGCCTCATACTTGACTCGTTTACGACGTGATGCATCAATCACTGCACGACCAGGTACAAAATCAATATTATTATTATTATTATTATTATTATTATTATTATTATTATTATTATTATTATAACATCACTTCATTAAAATAATAGGATTTACAAGAACTTAGTGGGAAGCCGAGATACTATCTGGGCTCCCACTCCTTTAGCAATAGCAAAACCAATCCTAGTAAATATATGAGCAGCAGCACGGGCCCCAATGTCCTGAAGCATGGAGAACTTTTGAATACGTTTCAACAAGGTAACCGCATCTTCTTCTAATTCCCCAAAGGATGAGAAGGAAAATGGGAGAAACCCGTATCCGATAGTCGCATCTTATGATTATTGTTATTATTATTATTATTATTATTATTATTATTATTATTATTATTATTATTATTATTATTATTTATTTATTTATTTATTTTTATTTATTTATTAATTTTATTTTTTATTTATTTTATTTTTTATTTATTTTATTTATTTTATTATTATTTTTATTTTTTTATTATTATTATTTTATTATTATTATTATTATTATTATTATTATTATTATTATTATTATTATTATTATTAGAATAATAAGATTTATGAAAAGTAAATGGGAAGCCGAGATACTATCTGAGATATTATTATTATTATTATTATTTTATCAGAAACAAAAAGGTATTTACAACAAATTGGATGGGAGTCGAGATACTATCTGCGCTTCCACCCCTTTATCAATAGCAAAACCTATTCTATGGAAAACCTATTATTATTATTATTATTATTATTATTATTATTATTATTATTATTATTATTATTATTATTATTATTATTATTATTATTTCATTAAACATCACTTCATTAGAATAATAGGATTCACAAGAAATTAGTGGTAAGTCAATTAAGATGTTATTATTATTATTATTATTATTATTATTATTATTATTATTATTTTTATTATAATTTATTTATTTATTATATGATAATAAAAATATTTACAAAAAGTTAGTGGAAAGCCGAGATACTAACTAGGCCCTCACTCCTTTAGCTATAACAAAACCAATCCTATCAAAGATATGTAAAGCAACACGTGCTCCAATGTCTTGAGTCATAGAGAACTTTCGGATCCGCTTCAATAAGGCAGCCGCATCCTTCTCTAATTCCCCAAACGAGGAAAATGAAAAGGGTAGAAAACCATATCCAATGTCCGAACATTTAGTCTCATACTTAACTCGTTTAGGATGTGCCGCATCAGCCACCGCACGACCTGCTACGAAATCAACCATCCCAGTTTACGTCAAAGGAGAGGACCCTGTCAAATCCACACACACATCAAGCCCTCTGTCCCATGAGTAAAGTAAAATATCCGCTGGACGTAAGGGTTTGTCATGTCCTCCACCAAGCCCAATATCAACTTCCTTACCGGCAGAAATCCCCGCCCTAAAACAGATATCAACAAGGGTGTCACGTACGAGATTATGCCGATTTTTAATGCCAATGATACTAGAACATGATACAACATGGTCTCCATAAATATCCCCCGTAAACACCCTTGAACAAGCTGAGCACGGCTTCTGAATAGAAAATAAGGGAACACCTAACCGATAGCATAAAATACAACGGTAAGTCTTACCATTCATAGTCTGGCCCAAGCCAGAAATCGGAACCACCCTAAGCCAGTTAGAAGTGTAATCCTCCCTTTGAGATTTCCATAAGGCCATCTGTCGAGAAGATAAGGAAATTGTAGATTCTACAGTTTTGGTAACCTTTGTGAAATATATATCTGCCATTTTCTTCATGAGTTTGGGGGCAGCGATCTCACTTGGATTACTCAAAAAGTCAATCTCCATTGATTTATTAAACACACATAAAGCACCATCAAAGTTAGGTCTGGGATCTACAATACCAGTATGCTGAAGAAGCTTAGTCTGCAAAGCAGCAGACTGTAATCGCGATGCAAGAAATGTATAATACAAAACATCCCCAGCAGAATAAACACCAAGCCCTCCAAATGCAAAAGGTAACGTGGAAAGCCTCCATTTCCAGTCACCGAAACCCGGTCCAGAAGCAGTGACAATACGCTCTAAAGAAGAACGAAGAGCCATGTCAAAAGAACGTTGGGCAGACTCAAAGAAACAAGGAGGGCATGTGCGCAGAGTGAAGTATAGCCTGGAAATACCCGTACAAGAACGAAGAAGCCACAACTCACACTGAGGATCATTGATTTTAGCAATAGCATCCATAAGCACAATGGTATTAGTCACTCTCTTCATCACAAGCTCATTACAAAAATCAAAATCCACACTAGCGGGCCCACCTAGTAATTTAACACCATGTACGGGTCGAGCAATATTAGGCGGGAACACACCTGGGAGCCTACTTCGAGGGTCTTCCTTTGCCCAAAAAACTTCAGTTTTGTCGACATTGAGATGCAAGCCAAACCTGGGGCCATCCTCCATAATTAACTTTAAAACCTCCCCCACAACTAAAGTATCTCCAATAACAGTACCATCATCCAAATACCAAGCATGCAAGGAAAGCCTAAAGGAGTCTCGGATTTTACATACCAAAGGATGTAACACCAGGGCAAAAAGCAAAGGGCCAAGGGGATCACCATGTTGTACCCCTTGACATGACCATAATACGTGTTCCCCGTAATACAATCTAGCGGGGTTAGAGTAGCAGAATTCAACCCAACGTGAGATAGCAGGACAATGAAGGCGAACCTCCTGAAGCATAACTTCCCGATCCACCAAGTTGAAGGCATTCTTAAAATCCACCAACAACATCGAAAGACCAACATCATCTCCACAACCCTCAATCAAGCGGTTCACGGCATGCAATATAGCCTCACTTCCTCCCGACACCCCAACACCGAACTGTATACCATCTAAATAATCATACAAAGAATGACCCATCATAATAGCACTAACCTTTGAGACTAGACGTCTCCAAACAGTACCCACAGCTATCGGACGAATACCACCACCCGACTTAACAAGCGGCGTGAATGGAGCACTAGCAATATACTCGCCTAAAATTTGAGGACATTTCCCAGCAAGAAAGAGATTCACCACTTTAGTGATAGAGGATACCAACTCATCAGAAACAGCTACAGCCGCTCCACTAAAGCAATCCGTGAGGTGTTGGGCACGTAACCCATCACGCCCACAAGACGTACCACGAGGAAAACTCTTTATTCTGTCAAGAACCACAGTCGAAGATGCGATGAGAGAATGATGATCAATAGATGTATGTGGCAATGAGGGAGCTGTTTGGAAAGGGTGCTTAGTCTTTAAGTCCTCAAGGGTAGCATCACTATAAGGAGCAACACCTGAAGATGAAAGAACTCTGATTGCGGCAGTGTAATGTCCATCACAAATCTTCCTCTTACACTGCTTGATATTCCGCTCACTCAAATCAAGGTCTTCGTCATCAACATTTGAAAAAGTGGGAGACAATTCGGCCAATGTCTCCCTCAAAATCTGCAAACTGCCACCCGGCATACCCCAAGATCGAATGGCACTAATGATACACTCTTCTTGACGTTGACGCTTAATAGCAGACTTGCACTCAAGATTACTCCTTGGACGAAAGGTTTTAAGGAGACAAAGAGGCAAGTCATCATCTACCAAAGGTTGTGTTTTAGATGAAGGAGGAGTTCCATCAAATGTCAAGTTGAGTGATTCTTCGATTACACCCGAGGTTCTATTGAGGACTATGTAAGCTTTGCTAGTTTAAGAATAACCTATAAAAATACGTTGGTACGACTTTGGGTAGAACTTAGTAAGGTAATCTTTGGTGTTAAGAATGAAGCACTTGCTTTCAAACACATTAAATTATTCAAATGAGGGCTTCTTACCTTTAAGCATATCATAAGGGGTCTTAGCTTGGAAAGGTCGATTAAGAATTCGGTTGAGAATATAGGTCGATGTGTCAACGACATTGCACTAAAATTTTTGAGGCAAAGCTTGCTCGTAAAACATGGTCTTACTCATTTCTTGGACAGTCCTATTCTTCCTTTCAACTACCCCATTTGATTGTGGAGTGCGAGGAGCGTAGAAGTTATGGGTAATACCATGAGCTTCATAAAAGGCACTGAATTGCACTTCGTTATCAAATTCCCTACCATGATCCGTCCTAATAGAGACAATTGAACATTCTAGTTGATTCTGGATCCTTCGACTAAAGGTTTCAAAATGATCAAAAGCTTCGTTCTTAGTAGCCAAAAATCTAGTCCAAGTGAATCTAGAATAGTCATCAACTATAACTAGGGTATAAAGGTTACCTCCATAACTCAATATGGTGAAAGGTCCAAAAAGATCCATATGTAGGAGCTCTAGGCACCGAGAGGTCGATACCAAATACTTGGCCTTGTGACTTGAGTGAACTTGCTTCCCAACTTTGCAAGCATCACAAAAGTGACTATCAAACTTCATCTTGGGGAGATGTCTTTACCAACTCATTAGAGACTAAAGATTGAATTAAACGCATATTAGCGTGACCTAATCTCCTATGCCAAAGAGTAGAACTATCATCTAAAGTCGCTAGACATAAGTTGTCCTTTAACTTCCTATTGACCTTCATCACATAAAGCCCATTCTTTCTAACACCTTTTACAATGATCTTTCCATCTTTTACAATTTCGCTATCATATTCTGGAAAGATGACCTTACACTTATTGTCACAAATTTGACCTATGCTTAGTAAATTAAAACCTAAGTTATCTACGTGCTCAACATTTTCAATGGTCATGGAGTCAAGAGAAACTGTACCTTTGCCAATGATATTACCACGTAGCTTACTAGAGAAAGTGACCTTACCTCCATTATATGATTTTTAATATGAGAATAAACTTCGATTACCCGTCATGTGTTTAGAACAACCACTATCCTTAATCCACTCGTCGGGCTCTAAATCAATTCCCAAGCATATCTAGGAACAACATAAAAGATCAAACATTTGGTCCCCAACATCTCATGGGTCCAAAGTTGTTAGTTCCAAACATCCCTTGCATTTGGTTGGGATGCATGAATGGAGGACACATACCCCACTGAAAAAAACATTGTTGAAAATTATTTCAATTCATATGAGCATTTTGATGTCCATTGTTTTTCTTAGGAGTCTTTGATCTAGACCTAGAGTTATTATTGTTTCTGGGTGTTGGTGTTTTACTCCTAGTTCGTGACTTAGAGTTATCATTCCTTTTAGGTGATGATGTATAGTCCCTAGTCGGGCTGGATAGTCCGACTCACAGGTATTACCCGTATCCATCAGGAATGGATTAATACTTATGCGATGGGCGCACAACCCAGGAGGCTCGGTAAGTCGCTGTCGCACATACGGTTCATTGCTTAAGCTTGTCCTCGTCGCGCTATGACAGGATCAGACAAGAATATAATCTATCTTATGATTATATTCGCCTAAGGAAAGAGGATATACACTTACCTCAGTTATGCGATAAGGATCAATCTATTTTGAATCATTATCTCTTCCTTAGGCCGCAAGAATAGGGAGCCCAGCCTGGACTATCTCGAGTATAAAAGGAACCCCCATGGTTCCACAAAGGTACGATACACACAATACCCTAAACCCTAATATACTCAGATCGATTACTTACTCTCACGCCGGAGTCTAATCGTGGGTCACAAACCCACGGTAAGCCTAACGGTGTATGTTTTAGTGCGCAGGGTCCTTAAACAAGTTTCACTTGGTGCAAGAGCCAGAGTCCACAAGACCCTGAATTAAGCCTAATTCGGGTCAAGCTCGTTCCATCCAACTTTTGTATCAACATTAGGTGTTGGTGTTCTACTTCTAGGCCTTGAATCATTTCGTACTCTTGGAGGAGTAGATAATTGTCTTGATAAATTTCTCATTCCCATTAAAGGTTTACTAAAAGGCTTGTAGAATTTATCAAGTTCATTTTTATCAATTATAGGTAATTTAACATTGTTAACCACAAGATGTTTTGGCCCTTTACCTAAAATATAATTTTCAAAGAGTTGTGGATTTTCACCAATTTCATCTTCTGTTCGCGGTTCCTTAATGCAACCTGCAGTTTCATAATGATATAGAACCGCCCTATACTTTGGCGAACCACGGGCAGTGGGACGTTTTTATGAGAACCTGACTTGTTTTCGTTCACTAGTAGATGCTTCATTAGTGTTGAATCCTAACCCAAGTCTTCCCCTAGAATGAATTTGTCTACTTAACATATCATCAAGAGCACTAGTACTTTTCATGAACTTTTCCAAGTTATTGGAGGTGCTTTTGATATCTTCATTCTCTTGTCTAAGACTTTTACAACTTAGACAACCTAAATCAACTTCTTTATTTTTCTCAAGCTTAGCCAATTTATCCTTTTGCTCATTAATCTCATTTTCAAGCTTGGTCTTAGTTGATTTTAGCAATTTATTATTTTCAATTAATTTAAGACTTAGTTTGCATATGTTATAATATTGACCTTCTAATTCTAAATCATTTAGTGAAGAACTATCATTGCTATAATACTCGGTTTCAGAATATACCTATTTAGAAGAATGAGCCATGAGACATTTCTCGTCTTTAGTGTTATCCTCACATTCTTCACCACTATCACTCCATGAACCTCCAACGAACACCGTGTGATTCTTGTCGTGAGATGGCTTAGGACATTCACCGATGAAGTGATTCTGGTCGCCACATCTAAAGCATTTATTTTCACCTTTGTCATTCTTGACAAATCGGTTTTTGGAGAAAGCTTTCTTGTCGTTGTTTGGTTGTCTCACGTGTTGACCTCGCCTTTTGAAGAACTTCTTGAAGTCTCTAACCGCCATAGCATATTCCTCATCATTACTACCCAAAGAGGAGATATCATGGTCACTTTGCACTTTGTTGGCTTTTAGTGCTAAAGACTTTATTTGACTCTTGGTTTTCACCATTTCCGAGTCCTTCAAAATTATCATTTCCTGAACTTTTAAGTTACCAATAAGTTCATCAAGTAATAATGTAGTAAGGTCATTCGATTCTTCAATCGTCGTGACTTTAGCTCTCCACTTTGGATGCAACACCATAAGAAACTTTCTAACATTGTTCTTGCTAGAAAAACCTTCATTAAGTGCTTTTAGACTAGTAATAATAGTATTAAACCTAACAAATGCACTATCAATAGTTTCATCTTCTAAGATGACAAATTGTTCATATTGTTGAACAGGAAGATCGATTTTACTTTCTTTGACTTGGCTATTACCTTGGTGGGTTACTAAAAGAGTGTTCCAAATATATTTAGCGGTTTTACACATAAAAATCCTTTCATACTCTTTCTTAGGTAAAGCATTATAAATCACCCGTTTTAGCCTCATTATTTTTAGCAAGTTTCTTTTTAGTGTCATTATTAGCTTTGTCAAAAGTAACTAACTCTTTCTTTTTAGAATCTATATTATATTGGTAATGCAAAAAGTCACCATCGGTAATAACATGCCAAAGATCTAAATCTTTTGATTTCACATAAGTCTCAAATCTATTTTTCCAATAAGTAAAACTATCGGTTTCAAAAAGAGGTGGTCTTTGCATAGATTGCCCTTCTAGGCACTTATTGGAATCCATAGATCGATTCAAGTTTTAAAATACAATGTATTTTAAAAACGCTTGAGCAACCACGCTCTGATACCAATTATAGACACTAGAAGAGGGGGGGGGGTTGAATAGTTTCTTAAATTTACTTGTTAAATAAGGGTTTTCAAAAATCCTTTTCAAAAACATAGACTTAAGCAAATATGTGAAATCTTCTTATACACAATATGGAAAATAGATAGTGCAACTAAACTAATAATCACAAGTATATGCAAGTAATGAATAAATAATGTAAAGAGATAAGGAAAAGAAAGATCAAACCAAACACCAAAGATTTATAATGGTTCGGAAACAAAGATCGCTCCTCGTTCCTACTCCACTCCTCGAGTACTCCTTACTCGAGAGTTCACTAATCAACAAACTCCTTAAGGTGAAGAAACCATACATGTCTCTTAACCAATTTCTGAGTTTAAGCTAAAAGTCGAGCCCTAATCTTAGCTAGGACCAACCTACACCAATATACTTTAAGGCCTAAATATTAACCAATATGCATACACAACTTCCAAATAGACACAACTATTTGGATCTTCACAACAACAAGAATGAAAATAAATGCTTGATCTTTAATGGATCTTTGAGTTAGACACAACACTTCAAGGATGAAAGTGTTCTTCTCTTTGCACTTGATAGGAAGAGATAGGGGGGAGAAAGATTCACTTTTAAACAAGTATTAATCAACCAAATAACCAAGGATTTAAATGATTTATGAAGATGGATTGAATCTGGAAATTTATGTGCAAAAGAGGTGAAGAGAAAATCTGAGAATGGTCTACTATTTATAAGACAAAGCTCCAACGGCTATTTCTGGGCGCGGTTCCTTAAAGGTGCCCGTGGTTCCTTATCAATAAGGAACCGCACACCTATTTAAGGAACCGCTAGAGTAGACTCTGCTCCCTTTTGTCTTTTAGTGGTGCAGTCACATCTGGTGGAATATTTATCCTCAAAGGATATTCCTAAACCATATGGAATATGCCATTTTCAAATTTTCAAATTTATAATTTAATAAAACATTTTCTTAAAAATAAAGTTTAATAAAAACTTTTGTCACATTTAATAAAAGGTGAGTTTTAAGAAAAATTAAATCTTTGATCACTTAGTAGGTTGCAAACTTGTTTGTTCATACCTTAGATAATGAATAAAATGAAAAATACTTTTTTTCGTTGTTTTTATAAATGCTTGCTTTTATATATTGTCGTAATTAAAACAAAACGAGAACGAAAAATGCAAGTAACATTTTTAGGCATCATTGCATTAACAAATATGATTTAAGTGTAATGGATTGACTTAGTTGACCAATGTATAATCGTGATAAATGTTCATTAATTCGGGGTTGTGCGGAATACAAACTTGTATGCCGTCATTGTGATTATCATACGGGGGTAAAGCCCCCATACGTCGGATGTCCGGGGGCAGCGCCCCTGGTAGTAGTGTCCAAGAGCCGGCAGCTCCTGACAGGGTCCAAGGGGCAGCACCCCTAGTATAAAGTGCTATGTTAAAAACGCACTTGAAAATAAAATTTTTGAAGTTTTGGACTCGATTTTCTGCCCGTTTTTTCAACTGTTTCGGTTGTGAAATAACTGCTAGGAAATTACAACCGATTGTAAGTTATGTTGGTCATATATTCATTTTGTTTGTCTGAATCTGTTCATAACAAAAAAATCTTAGTTCATATCTTAGTTATTGGAGATTTTGATAGATCCATCGAAATACTTTGATCTGAAAGTGTTTACACGACTCTCATATTACTGTGAACCAAATTTCTAACACATTTGTCATAATGGTTGATGGTAATTATGGTAAAAAGACTTTGGAGGGGGTAGTAGTGAACATAAATTGGATATGTATCACCCTCTCTATCTGCACCCTTAAAATATTGGTTCTTAGTTGATTACCTTCAAATGTGTGGGTTGATACTGTGTAGTTGACCTAATACACTAGAAATAAAAGTGGTTTTATTAATCGAAAATTTTTAGAGACACTTCAAATGTTCCTTCGTAGTATCAGTGGGATAAATGTAATGTTGTTGTATTGTCTTAGTTGTTGTATTGTGTCTCTCAGGATCTTTATAAGGGGAAACCACTTTCTAAAATTGCTAAACATGTTTAGGAAAAATTAATAGAGACATACAACAAACAAGATGGTTGTGGGATATATATTATAAAATTTACACTTTACTTAATATGGAATGTATCTATCTACGTATTACCATGAGAACAATTTTTTATGGAGGCAATTTGACTCACAAGCTGATTTGCCACATTGTACTTTTTATCAAGCTGATAAGTCTTAAGAGCACTCCCATCTTCTTAGGTTAATGTAGTTTTTAATGGGACTTATGATGTGTATAGTTCTGTGAGAAGTCAAACTCTTACTTCTGATCATATATTAAATGTTAAGTATGAATTTGCTACTCTCTCTAGAGATGAGTCTCACAATAATAACAATATTTCTTTCAAGTGTGGTAAGACTAGAGAATTTTCTTTTACAACTAGGTCTAGAAATAATAGTTAGAATACTAAAAAGAATAACAATGCTGGTAATGATAATAATAAGAGGTTTGGAAGAGTTTCCAGTCTTATATCTAAAAATTACAATATGATTAAAACCACACCATTAATAGGTGTTTTGAGTTGGTGAATTATCTAACATGGTTTAAGAAAGAGAAATTTAACAGTCATAACGACTCTAATAATATATCTAATAATGATTTTAAGGTTGATCATAACAACCTCATACCCTTAATAGTTATCAGTATCAGGGATTGATGAATTTTCTAAGTGATTCAGGTAATATTATGCCATTGTTTCAGGTATTAAGATAAGATCTAATTGTGTTACTAGTTTCTTTACTTGTAAATTCTTTAATATCAATTACAATATCACTTATATACTACTTATGTTGGATGGATCGTTGATCGAAGAGCCAGTCAACACATAACTTTTTATGCTCTAATGCTTTGTAATGTCTTTGATGTTACTCATTTAAACATAAAACTTTCACATCCTAATGGGGGTGTGGAACAGGTCAAACAAATTGGAAATTAACTTGAAAATTGGCTTATTATTACAAATATGTTGGTGGCTTATAGGTATCATTTCAGGTTGTTATCTATTCATAAATTTTTTTAGGATAATCATGTGATTGTCAATTTTAATGGATTTAAATGTAAAATTATGAATTTAATTCAAAAGTTCCTAATAGGACCGGTAGTGAAAGAGGGGGCACTTACTTTCTTGATGAAGGTAAAAGGGATAGTAATTGTAATTTTGAAAGTTATCACGTGTCTACATACCTATGGTATAACAGACTTGGTCATCCCTCAGACCACGTCCTATTGGTTTTAAAAGATAAACTTAAGGATATGAATAATTCTAGTTCTAGGCCTTGTGAAGTCTGTCATAAGGCTAAACAAACTAAGGAACCATTCATATTGAGTGATCAAAGGACTTCCAGTCTAGGTGATAATATTCATTTAGATGTATAGGGTACTTATTAGATTCATGGTAGGGATAGGTTTAGATTCTCTCAAACTGTTATTAATGACTAGGCAAGAGCTGTTTGAGTGTTCTTATTAAAAAGTAAAAATGAAGCTTGTAATTACATTTTTTTATTTCCATGGCTTAATTTAGAATCAGTTAAATAGTATATTTATATTTTTAGAAGTGATAATGGAACTGAGTGTGTGAATACAAGGTTTGAAAGTTTTGTTAAAGAAAATGGAATTATTCATTAAACTACTATACCGTATACACCCTAGCAGAATGGTGTAGCTGAAAGAAAACATAGACACTTAGTAAATATTTCCAGAGCCCTCATGTTCCAGGAAAGGGGGGACTTCCTTTAAACATGTGGCCTAAATATTTGCCAACTGTTACTTACCTTATTAACAGATTACCTACTGTTGTCTTGTTTGGAAAATGTTCTTTTAAACTAGTGTATAATTGTGAACCAAATCTTCTTTATTTAAAAACCTTTTGCTATCTGATTTTTTCTACTATTTTGAGTGAGTTAGATAAATTTTCTTCTAGGGATAATAAATGTATGTTTGTTGGATATGGTATTTGGATAAAAAAAGGTTTGTGTTTTCTAGAGATGTTAGGTTTTATGAAGTTGTCTTTCCATTTAAAATAATTCGTTGTCTAAAGACTTCGTGTGTGAAGAAAATTATTTGAATAGTCTTAACTTTTTTGATGAGTTTAATAAAAAGCAGCAACCTTAGGTCTGTTGAACCCTATGTGGAAGGTTGATATAGTACAAATGATGGTAATAAAGCTGTATCAGATAGTGATACTCACACTTCATCACTATACATGGTAGTATTGGGGATAAGACTAGTCTACAAGACAATGTTGATGCCGATCTAGCATTGCAACGTGAGCCTGTAGATAATATACCTATCACATGTAGTAGGAAGACACTAGTGAGTATGAGCATAAAAGTGAAGCTAAGGTTTCAAAAGGTATGCATAGTATAAGTAAAGTTGATGATTATGAGTCCGAGGGTGAAGAGCTGGATAGATTTTGTGATATTTTTTAGTCTTAGGACATAGTAGTAGGAAAATTGTTAGGAAATCTAGTAGAAAGTGTACTTTGCCATCTAAATATAATGATTATGTGATATATAAGAATGTGAAGTATGGGATAGATAAAGTTGTTAACTATTCTAATTTGAGTATTAATAATTTTGTTTATACTCGTAATCTGAATAAAAAACATAAACTAACTTTATATTATAAGGCTCGTAGAGACAGTAGGTGAATAGAGTGTATGAATCGAGAAATTGATGCTTTAATGAGGAATAATACTTCGACTATTGTTGAATTACATCCTAATAAAAAACGTATAATTTCTAAAAGGATTTATAAGATTAAATATGAGTTTAATGGTGATTTAGAAAGGTTTAAAGTTAGAGTTATAGCTAAAGGGTATAGTCAAACGAAGGGGATTGGCTACGAGGAGACTTTTTCTCCTGTAGTAAAAATGTGTACTCTGAGATATGTTTTGAGTATTTCTATCAATAGATACGGGCCTCTATATCAAATCGATATAAGTAAGGCTTTCATTTATGGAGAGTTGGAATAGGATGTGTATATGACTCTTCATGAGAGTTTATAAACCTATTAAGTCTCTTGATGGTTTAAACAAGCTTCTAGGAAATAGAATGAAAAGTTATCTTTTGTTTTATCTGATAATGGTTTTGTTTATAGTCTAAATGATTTCTCTTTATTTGTGAAGCATGATAAAGAGATCATTTTCATTCTGTTAGTATATATGGATAATATTATCATTAATGGAAATAGTGTTAATAAGATTACTAAGTTTAAAAAGTTTTTAAGTGCCAAGTTTTTTGATAAAAGACTTAGGAAAACTTATATACTTTTTAGGCATTGAGGTTGCGGATATCGAAAAGGGTATTTGTCTTACTCATAGACATTATTGTATTGAGTTACATTCTGAGTTTAGTATGATGGGGTATAAACCTTGTGGTACTCCAATAGAGGCTAACCCCGATGGGAAAAAAGTGATTACTAAGTTTGGTGATGATAAACCTATTAAACGTGTTACCAACTATCAAAAGTTAGTAGGTAAACTATTTTACTTGACTATGACCAGACCTATTATTTCATATGTTATGCATTACTTTAGTCAAGTCATGCATAATCTTATGCAGTCTAATCTCAGGTCGGCTTTTAGAGTTCTTAGATTCTTGAAAAGGATCATGGGTTGGGTATAACATCTAAAGAATATGATAATACTGATCTAAAGGTGTTTGTAGATCTGATTTGGCTAAATGTAAAGTTACTAGGAGGTCTATTACTGGATCTGTTGTGTTTCTGGGAAGTAATTTTGTTTCATGTAAAAGCAACAAACAAGTTGTTGTTTCTATATCCTATACTGAGGCTGAGTATAAAGCCATGTGTAATGTTGGTTGTGAAGTGATTTGAATTTTGTGAGTTTCGAATGGTCTTTAGATAATTTCTTAGTTACATGTAGAAATAAATTATGATATTAATTACGTTATTCAAATTTATGTTAATCTATTGTTTCATGAAAGAAGTACACATTTTGAAATTGACTTATATTTTCTAAGAGCCAATATTGCAGGTTATATTAAAACTAAAAAGGTTTTATCAGAAGAAAAATGATACAGACATGTTTACAAGAGGGTTAACTATTTATGACCATAACATGTTTTTTGGTATATTTGGTTTGTTTAATGCTTTTTCATATACAAAGCTTATATGGAAGTGTTAAAAGGATAAACCGTTTATCTGAAGTCTAAGGGTCAAATGTTACAAGCGGTAAAGTTGCAGCTAAGGATTATTAGTATGAACCTCAAGGTCTATTTTGCAAAGTCTTAAGGGTGTAAGGAGCTAAGTGAGAATAAGTATACAAAGATTATCCCTTCGTTATATTTTTCATTATTTATTAACATGTTATCATCTTGTATGTGTGAAAAGTGTTATGAGTTGTGAGTATTGTTTTGAGAGATTAAGTTCTTCTTTGAGTATTCCGTTAATACTCTTTGTTTCTTTCCTTTGTAAAATGATTGTTTTATTGATTAATAAACTGAATCAAAGGGTCGTTGGTTGGGTTCAAATTAAGATTGGTGGTGTTGATATTGGCTTTGAAATCATTTTACCAACGGGGTATTATTAAAACACTAACAAGGATCTAGAAAAAACGATAAGGTGAAATCCTTAAGAGGATTTTGAAGCCAATTGTTCCATTAGATTGATGACAATTTATTTTTAGTAGAGTACCTTCTAAATGAATATTCTACAATCTTATCAAATAAAATGCTACGTTTAAGCCACGAAGTACCAAAGATCGATTCGTTGCGAAAGGTCCACAAGGACCAGAAGAAAACGTCGCAAACGACTTCCAGGATAGATTTCCGAGAGGATGGAATGCTCATGTCGTCAAGCAAAGAATAAACTTCATGTATGTTGGAGGGATTAGGTGAATCAATTTCTAGCCAAACAAAAATCTTCTACCAAAGAGATAAAGCAAGGGAGCAAAACCACATCTTATGATTTGTGGTTTGGATACTGGAGTCACAAATAGGGCAAGAAAGAGAATCCATCTCAATAACCTTGCTACTGAGGTTACATCTAGTTGGGAGATGGTCACGAAGCGTTCTCCAAATAAAGATATTAATATTATTAGGGAGATACTGGTTCCACCTTGTTGCGATACCCCCATCAGGAAGAGTGCCTTCGTCAGTGTGGGTACGAATGCTTTTAACTGTGAAGACTGTCGGGTCTAAGGACCATATCCAAGAATCATCAGAATCACCAAGCGAGCAGTATCCTAACATATTGAGAAGTTCGTTAAGTTGACCAGCATTAGTTCCACTTGTAATCGGGCGAATCCAGTCAAAACTCCAGCCATTGATCCAACAATCACGAATAGAACAATTTTTATTCAAAGCTAATTGAAATAGACGCAAGAACTGATTTTTGAGAGGAGAATCTCCCAACCATGTTACATTATAGAAAATAGTAGAGATACCATTACTAATCCGTCTTTGAAGAAACGAAAAGGGAATGAGCCCTTTTTCATGCATGGAATTAATGGATTTAGTTCTTCTACCCTAAAATCCTTGGTGTCGAACATGCTTATAGAAGGAAGAAGTATCTCCGTTTTCACCATGAATAGCTTTAATCAAAATCACCCAATTAGATTGTGAATTTTTGAAAAATCTCCATCTCCATTTTTGCATTAAAGCTTGGTTCAACGAGTGTAAACTCCCGATGCCAAGCCCTCCTTTATCCTTAGAAGCAATGACTTGATTCTAAGATATCCAAGGGATCTTCTTCGTGTTACGATCACTTCTAAAAAAAATTAGATCTCAAAGATTCAAGTTTAGTGTTGACAATAGCGGGCATAGGAAATAAGGAAAAGTAATATGTACGAGTGGCTCCCAAAACTGAGGAAATAAGCGTCGGTCCACCTATAATAGAAAGGGTGTCAGATTTCTATTTAGAAAGTCTCTTAAAGAACTTGTCAACAATGGTATCCCAACTTTTGGCCGTGGCCATATTACAACCAACCGGAAGACCAAAGTACAAGAAAGTTGAGTGATTCGCGTTGCATCCAATGGTCGATGCAAGATCATTAACTTCAGTTGAATGAACTCCAACCCTAATAAGACTAGATTTATGATGGTTGATTTTCAAACCAAAGAACCGATAAAATCATTGCAAAATGGAGACCATAGATTTGAGGTTATCCCGTGTCCATTCACCAATGAGCAAAGCATCATCAAAAAAAAAAGAAATGAGACAAAGTCAAGGAGTTAACCTTGATACCCTTGTAAAGCCCGCTGATAAAGCATCCTCACTAGCTACATGAAGCCCTTCCACACGAGAAAAAATTCACGTACCAAATCGGTATATTTGAAAAAGTTTGTTGCTATTTTACGGCCAAAACCCAAAGATTAAATATTCCATGTAGATACTTATCCAGTAAAAAAACCTTTTACCTGATTGCAAGTTAATCGTAATGCAAAGTAACACAAAGTTTTTTTACATTGCATGGGGTTTATAGTTAATTAGAAGGAGAAAATATTACGAATATGCATGCTTGATTGATGGTTGGCACGGTCGGATTTTGCCATGTGCAAGGTGATCGACGGAACATGACCTTCAGTTTTTTATAGACTCCACATTGACGATCTTAGGGGATGACTTAGTCAGTTTCTAGCACAGATATCCATGTGTTCAGAATCATAAATGTAAATAGTTTTAACAAACAAATAGAAGAAAATCAATTGTTAGTAATTTTAGATGAGAGGTTTTAAGAGGGGCGGAATTTGAGAAAGATGATGACTTTATTTATGTAATTTGGATCTCATCCATTATAGCATGTGTAGGTTGTACATATGGGTCCTATTTTTAAGTTTTATTTACCAAAATGGTATTTATAAATAATAATTATAACACTTGTTTGAGTAACATTTTTTGTCATATACACTTTTACAAGTATACCATTGTCTTATATAGTGACTAAAATATTCATGGTTATCTGTCATAGTTAATGTTGTAGAATCGCGTTTTTTGGTAGATTATACTTATATATTTATATTCCTTTTTCCTCTAATATTCATAAAAAAGAATTCAAATTATAAATAGTTTTACATTCGAAAGGACTATTATGTAACTTCAGCACGGAGCCCTTAAATATCAAGGGACGTTCGTGATGGTGGGATTTTTAAATATATTAAACCCACAGAATTATGTATATTTTTAACAAAAATTGATAATTTGATAAAAAAAATTATGAGTCCTACATAAGTTTAAATTTAATTTACCTTCCATACTTTGGATGACGTGCTTTAAACAACAGCATCGGATTCGGTTTTGAGTTTTCCAATGCCTTGAACAAGATGATTGGTGGATGACACTTCCAACCGTCGTAAACAAACACACGCTTTATCTAGTAGGGTTTGGATCTGTAATCAAAACATAGATGTTAGCTAATAAAATTAAATTTAGAGTTAAAGATCAATTTCAATTCAAAATTTAATAAGAACTCCATGCATAAATCCTAACCATTTTTTTCTTATCAAAATAGGAAAAACTCACTGTGATTTTTGTCATATATGATTATTTAGTGACAGATATGATTATTTAACTATGATTATTCAGAGTCTGCGTTGTGATTTTTGTCATAGACGTAGGTCTTTCGGATCAGGGTCTCAGATAATCATGACGTAACATCCCCAAAACTCGTATGCTTCCGCTAGGCTAAACTTTGGAGTGTTTCAAAGGATCACATACGCAAACACAATTAACATAAAAAGACCTAGAATGTGTACCTTCTTGATAAAATCAAGGCGAAGATTAAGAACACCATATCAAGAACTCTTTGTGCACCATACACAAATTAAACCAAGCTTCCAAAACTCTTGGGGATCAAAAGTATGACTCATGTAAGTGTATTCACACAACAATTCAATCAACTACCCTAGATTGCTAGGTCTTACCACTTGTATAATACAATAATACTTGAATCAAGAAAACAAACTTCTTTATAGTAGACGACCAAAAAAAGGGTGAAAGAGAGCTTCTATCTTTTTCAAGTGCAAGAAATAAATAAAACCCCTTGTATATATAGGCTTAGTCTTGAGATAAGTTTAGAGACTTATTCTGTAGACACCAAAATATTGTTATTTTATCTTGGTATTGATTTTTTGAATTATATATATGACTATGATTATTACACTAATTGCCTTAAAGTCTTTAAGCCTTTCTACTTAGTGCTTAGTTAAACTTGAATCAAGAAAACACACTTCCTTATAGTACATGACCTAAGAGAGGGTGAAAAAGAGCTTCTAACTTTTTCAAGTGCAAGAAATGAATAAAACCCCTTGTATTTATAGGCTTAGTCTAGAGATGAGTTTAAAGACTTATTCTCTAGAGACCAAAATTTTTATTTTATCTCTCTTTTTCCTCCTCCTATAACCGTCCATATAGGTGATGTATATCACCTTGGTATTGACTTTTTGATTTCTATATATAACTATGATTATTACACTAATTATCTTAAAGTCTTAAAACCTTTCTAGTTAGTCCTCAGTTAAACTTGAATCAAGAAAACAAACTTCCTTATAGTAAACAACCAAAAAGAGGGTGAAAGAGAGCTTCTAGTTTTTTCAAGTGCAAGAAATGAATAAAAGCCCTAGTACTTATAAGCTTAGTCTAGAGATAAGTTTGGAGACCTACTCTCTAAACACCAAAATCTTTATTTTATCTCTCTTTATCCCCTTCCTGTCCATATAGGTGATGTATATCACCTTGATATTAACTTTTTGAATTCTATATACAACTGGGCCTTTTTATTTAGTCCTTAGTTAAACCTTTTAACTTTAACTAACTACCGTTATGTATTCGTTAGTGGTATATTAAATATACACAATGAAAATACATACATACACACACACACACGTATATATATATATATATATATATATATATATATATATATATATATATATATATATATATATATATATATATATATATATATATATATATATATATATATATATATATATATATATAGTGTAACTTTATTTGCAGAACCTATCTTAGTGACAGAACTCGCAGAACTCTTGTTTTTTGAGGCGTACATGTATGTTTGAAGGCGTGCATGTATGTTTTTAGCACATTCATATTCACAAAGCGTATTTGAAGTTTATTTGTTAAGATTATATAAAATTAAAAGAAAAAGATATCAAAAAACATACATGTTTGAAAGCGTGCATGCAAGTATATGCACGCATCTAAAAACATACGTTTTTGAAGGAGTACATATATGTATGTCCACGCATCCAAAAACATACATGTTCGCTTACAAAAACATACATGTACGCCATCAAACATACATGTGCACCTTCAAAAATAAGAGTTCTGCAAGTTTTGTCACTCAGATGGGTTTTGTAAATAAAGTTCCCATATATATATATATATATATATATATATATATATATATATATATATATATATATATATATATATATATATATATATATATATATATATATATATATATATATATATATATATATATATATATATATATATATATATATATATATATATATATATATATATATATATATATATATATATATATATATTCTTGTATATTTTAATAAATAGTAGTCTAAATGTTTATGCGTGTAACCCTTAGGCCCACATAAGTAATATAAATATTACTTATGACTTACGCACATTTCAACAATTACATGTAATTGAATTTTTGAAATAAATATATTTAAATGATTATTTTATCTATTTTGTTAGCAATAAAAGAGCTAAACATGCTTTGTACTCTACATATCTTTGGCACTGTCTTCTTGGCGATATAAATAACAAACACATTGAGAAGCTTCAACGTAATGGGATCTTGCAACCCATTGACGGTGAATCCTTCAATGATAAATGCAAGTATATCTGGGAAGATGACATGTAATCTTTTACACATCAAGTGGAAAGGGAAAAATAACTATTAGAACCTATACACACTAGTAATTGCGGTCCATTTAAAATTATTTCAAGAAAATGTGCTAGTTACTTGGTTACCTTAAGAGACGACTTCAACCACCATAGTTATGTTTACTTGATGAAACTTGAACTAAATAAACATAGATAATCTAGATCAATTATAATAGTTATCGTGTTAGATACCTTTTTATGTGTATACTTTATTCGGGGACGGATCCAGAATACTAAGCCATCAGGTGCATGATTATTTTTTTCAAAAATACAAAAAAGCAAAAATATATGATTTTGTTTATAAAATTAAAAAGTAAAAACATATTTCGTAATCAGTTTCCATACGTCTTTCATACCAAGAAATCGCTTGCACACAAACTCACTAGTAACTATCATAAGCTCCTCTTCTTCTACAACACAAATTAGCGCGCCATTTAAATATTCTTCGCCCATCCTATTACGAAATCTATCTATAAATGCTTCATTTTGGAAAAGCATCTTTCAATTGTGGCGGTTGCAACGGGTAAAATCACCACCAACTTTAACAAGCAATAGACCAAAGGATGAGAAGTGTGTTTATTCATCTCTACCATCAAATTAGAAAGTTTATAAATACTTGAAAACTCGACAAATTCTTTATCGTTACTCATAATCTGATAGTTAACAGAAAGATCAGTAGCAAGACGTAACCTCTCTATATAAGTAAAATCATGTAGATACATCCCATTAAGTTTGACCAACTTTGATACGTTGAAATTAGAAATTGAATTTTGTGGACTCAATGCCACCATATTTTCTAGTAATTCGGTACGTACCTCAATAAAATGATCACCAAACTCTTGAATTTGAATATCTGATACCGTATTTAAAAATATTAACCTCAAAATGATGTTGATTGGTAATCTTCTTTAACATACTGAAGGATCTTAAGACCTTTCAAAAACAACTTTATCAAACTCGCTATAGTTCTATGATGAGATACTGATGGAAGAGTAACTAATCGGTTAGGTATTGAAAAGGTGTCTCTTTTAAACATGTTTAAAGGAACATGGGATCACTTATGAGAACTAACTCTATATAATTTTATGATGAGAATCCGAAGCAAGAGTATCCAAATCAATAGATCTTGTATAATCGAGAATTGACTTATTCTTTATTTTTAACTAAAACATGTTTACTTAAGTAAACCCTTTCATCTAAATTTGTTTATTGGGCTTTTAGTGAGTTTGATTATAAATTAGGTTTTATTACATATTGGGTGAGTAATAAAATAAAACAAATTGTAACCTACGTATTTGGCATCAGGTTTATTTTGAAGAAATCAAGATTTTTATCGAAAATTTACATTATATGACAAATTGCCATTGGAATCTCGTAAACCCCGGAAACCCCCTCGGCCCACCCATGCTCTTGTTCGAAAAAATGTTTATACTCTATAGCATTATTGTTTTAGAATATTGAGTTTTGTATATTTTTATTATCTATAATACAATTTTTAATCAAGTTAGCGGATGAAATGTTTTGTTGAACATTATATGATTCCTAAAGTTGAATATGTAGACTTCAAAATATCAATGACAGAATCATGCAAGAAACTTAACGAAAAAGGGTGGTCTTACCTTGTTTTTATCTTCCAACGAACGATGAGGTTTTTCCAACTCTTGCTTCAACGTTTCCATTGAGGAAAGGATTTGAATCTTCAAATCTTCTTCTATCAGTTTTTCCCTGAAGTAGAAGAGATGCATGTTCAAATCTGGGCGTTGTTGCCGATCCTTGTTGATGCACATACACGATATTCTTGAAAACATCTTTAACGAGTCAAAGCGCACTTGATTCCATATATCAGGATGGATTATATCCTGTAGTGTTTTATTTTCATCATGAAATCTGACCAATGGAGCCAAAAACATATTATCATGGCTTTCATGTGGAAGAAATGCTTTCCTCCCCAAATGAGTAGATGTCCGACTTTTGTGAAGAATCTGCCAATACTAGTAGTGACAAGTCAGCTCCTGGATACACCGGTATAGGTCCAAAAAACCCAGCTGATATAAATGAAGACGTTGTTGGAAGGAGGATCAAGCGCGTCAACCTGACTGAATACTACGTCAAAGAGACCACCAAATGCATGTGATTTGATATGAGCTGTGTAAGAATTTGAATTATCAAAGTATATTCTTATCTAAATTGTCATCTCGGAGTACAAAATAACTTCTATAAGTTTTGGAACATAAGAGCACCAGTTTGTCCTCAATAGTCAAATCAGAACATAGCTCCTGATGTAGTGTAACAAGTGAAACACGGCACAATGCACAATCTCTTCGCCTGACATTTACACAGTTATTCCTTCAATCCAATCTTTCAAAGTCAAAGTCCACCTTATCCTAGCGTAAGTGCTATGACCAAACGACACTTAGAAATATAAGCCGAAATGTGCGTACGTTTCATAAGCCGAAACAAACACCCCCTCATGTTTCTTGATTTGTACACTAATTGTTTTTCTGGTGTATTCCCCCGTGAGCTAGGTAATATTACAGTTGTTGAGCTTTTAGATGTTCATAATAATCATGAGCAGAATCTTGAGCAGCTTGATTTGAGTAAAAACGGGCTCGCAGGTCATACTCAACAACAATCTGTTAGCAGGTTTGATCCCATTATCAATTAAAAATTTCAAAAGTTAAAACTTCCTAATTTGAGTTGAAATCTTCTTTTGCGTCAAGTCCCACCTGAGATTGGGTCAATCACGAGTTTTAGTATTAGTTTTGCCTTGAGCTCAAATAAGTTACATGGCGAAATAACGGAGTCCATAAACGGGTTATCTCAGTTACAATCACTCGCTCTTTCACACAACTTGTTTCATGGGAAGATACTAATTTTGGGTTCACTCACTAGCCTCACTTCCCATCCCATACTCTTCCATTCCTTTAAAAAACTTGAGAACATTGCGTAAATGTTTGCTACATTAATTTTCACTGGTCAAATTCCATCAACACCCTTTTTTTGAACATTAACACCAGACTCAATCGTCCACAATGAGGGTTAAACTGGTCAAAAGACACCAAAAGTGTATTTTAAATGCAAAAAAATTCCTAAAAGCTTTGCATAAGAATGGCAAGTGCGCGTTTGCAAGTTACCCGATCAGTCTTGATTTGACCCCCGCTGCCCAAGCTACCGACCTCCCATTCTTGCGTCTGTAGCTAGTTAAGCTCAACTGGTTATTATTAGGACTAAGATTTATGCCAAATGCCTATGTTTCTTGTTTAAGGACCACCACAATTGTGCATGATCATGGACTGGTTTAATGTGTCAGACTAGTTAAGCAGTTGAGACCAGGACTGGTTAGACAAAGGCCAAGACCACCTGAGGAGACTTACGTTTGGTTACAGATAATATAAAGAGAAACACTAAAACATAAGAACAAGGAATATACATGTAAAAAGATAACTAGAAATGATTGTTCGTACAGGTTTTAAACGCGGTCTGTCTAGTTTCTAAGGAAGTAAAAACGCAAAATATTATCACAAGGAAATTGAGAGAACATATGGAAGTAAAAAAGAAAAACAATCTTGAACATGACAATCCACACGACAAAAACATCAAACGATCTCAAACATCTTAGGTGAAGCAACAACATAAAACTTGCACTCTTAGAGATAACATCTTGCTAGTTCTTCAGCAACTTTAGCCTCCAAGTTTTGCATCTTGACAAGTTAGCTCTATGTACACTTCATGGTTTTGGGACACTAAACTTTGAACTGGACTAGACGAAGACAAAAAAAGTAGAAGAGCAAAGTTTAGTTGAAACGTAAAAAAACATTTAAAGGAAGCCGAATTTTTAAAAAGTGATTACTTACTTGCAATTCCAATGCCTTCTGAAGCTGTACTAGAACATGCTGTGCTGTTGGTCGTTTTTCCCTATCATCATGTAAGCATTGGTATCCAATAGCCTGAAATGTGGCTAATGCTTCTGGCGCGATTTGGTTCTTTATAGCGTTTAACACAACCTCGTCTAATCTTCCTTCCTCACAGTGCTGTTTAACTAAACTCTGTAGAAACTGATTCTCATGTTCCTTGATCTCATACGTTGATTTCCCATACAAGATCTCAAATAAAACCACACCAAGTGAATAAATATCAGATTCTTTGGTTAAGATACGTGATTCTTGATATAATGGGTCCAAGTATCCCCGTGTGCTGCTAGGACGATCTATGACATAGTTCATTTCACCATTTACTGTGCATATCAATGAAAGCCCAAAATCAGTGACTTTAGCCTTCCAGTCATCAAATAGGAGAACGTTAGCAGGTTTCATGTCCCTATGTATCACCGCCTCGTGTTCTCTGACCCCTGCATGAAGGAAAGCTAATCCCCTTGCAATATCAATGCATATGTTAAGCCGATTAATCCAAGTAAGATTGGCATCACTCAAATACTTATCCAGACTTCCTTTGGATGCGTATTCGTATACAATGATTCTTTCTTCTTCGTCATTGTTATAGCCTACAAGACCAATGACATTCTCATGCTTATACTCAGAAAGAATATGTAGCTCGTTGTAAAACTGCTGATCCCCTTGATGACTACGTGTATCTAATCGCTTTGCGACAATTGCACTGGATCCATGTTTAGATGCAAGCTCTCCTCTATACACCATACCAAAACCACCACCTCCAATGTCATTACTAAAGTTTTGTGTTGCTGATTCAATGTCTTTGAATGACATTCTCAAATGGTCCTTGTGGTTCTCCTGTAAATAATAAAACACTTCATTAAGCTTCTCTGATAATATATTTTCTGAATTGTAATGTTTTCAAGTATTCAGATAGCTGATAAGTTTTCAAATAATAAACCATGCAACTATGATCCCCAACAAGTTTTCGAATTAATTGCAAAATTACGATCGAGAAATTGATGTCATTTTTTGGTTTAATTGGTCATAAAAACTTCTTACCAAATAATAAACCGTCCGAGAACAAATGTGATTATTAGAAGCTATAAAACTTTTTATCAAATTTTATACTAGTGCAATTTAAGGATATACTATAAGACATTCCAAATTTATATATGCATAGTGTAAATATAATAACATAAACTACAAGACTTACTTGAATCCATGCTGCTTTCCGCAGTTCCGTCATGATGACTTGCAAAGTTGGACGTTGCTCCGGCTTTACTGCCAAACATTGTTCAGTGATTTTTATATATATGTCCAGCGAGTCTTCATTGGGTCCTTTCTTAAGAAACAATTTGTTATCGCGATTATCCTCCTTTATTTTCTGATTTACCTTTTGCTTTATTGTTCCGTACTTGAACCCGTGTTCTGACCCAAATTCAGCATCCCTCATCATGTAAACTTCGCTATAAGGTGTCCCACATAGGATTTCAAACATAACTAGTCCAAAACTGTATATATCTGATTCTTTTGATGCCTTCCCACTTTCACGAAATTCTGGAGCCATGTAACAACTAGTGTTTGGATTCAACAGATTTTTGCGGAGATGCTCATTGTCTTCATCTTGATTTGAAGACAAGAATGTCGATAGTCCAAATCCACTGATTTTTATCAAATCATCACTATTGTCCAACAAAATCGTGTTGCTCCTTATTTGACGGTGAATGACCACCTTTTGGTCCTCCATCTCATTGTGAATGTAATTTAATCCACAAGCAATAAAATGACACAATGTTATGCACAATAGCCATGGAAATTTGCCCAAAAACTCTTGAATACTTTTATGTCTAGGGGTACCCTCGTAGACAAGGATCATATGACGACCTTCATCACAAAATCCTAAGAGAGATACGATGTTCTTATGCTTACAAGTGCTAAGAACTTCAGTTTCTGTATGGAACATAGCCTCTGCATTTACATCCTTGTTGCACTTTATTCTTACGTCCTTATAGTGTCTCTTGTGTAGTTCACCTCTATTTTTATCTTCCAATGAAGGAACATACTCTCTATCAAAACATACTAGGTCGCCTTTGTAAACACTATAAGACTTTGTGTTCTCAAGTGTAGATTGCTTCGAGAAATTATTAGTGGCCAACTGTATGTCTGTGAGTCGAATTCTCAAGTGTTTAAACTTGTTTACCTGCAACATTATGATAATGCAAAGAAAGGTGAGGAAGCTTTATACTGGCTAGATGAATGAGTGTTTTTATTCTCAACTGCATGTGTGTCCATGAATAAGCTTACGGGTTAAGTCCATATATTACAAACGTACTCTTTAACTTTTACATATTTAAGTAACCAATTCAATATATTATCGTCCATATATTACAAACGGTTTAAGTTTTACATATTTAAGTAACCAATTCAATATATTATCGATATGGTGATTCAAACTTACTAATTATTTCAAATATAGGTAATAGGTTGTAAGTAAAAACTGACCGACACGTCATTATTAATTATTATTTTTGTGACGTGGTAAGATGTTGACTTTTTAATAAGCTAGATGGTTAATAATTTAATAGACACTTTAATAGTTTAAGACAAGCTTTTTATTAAAGTGTATCTAACCACTAAACATCATCTTCTTTACTTTCTTTTATCCACCAACACCAGCAGATCCCGGCAGGGAAGCAACAGATTCCAGCACTATCATTAATGTTGTCCACTATAACCCGTCAAGTCACACTTTTTCTCCCGTAAATGACATCTACATCTACAACCACATTTTATCTTCATCCTAATCTCAAAAACTAGATCAACAAATTAATCTTAATGCAATTGAGTTGGTTGAATGTCCTCCAAGGTCGGCATCAAAAGGGCGGTCGAAGAACTTATGTTTTATATGTTATTGAATTTTTTTTATCTCTATGGAAAAATGATTTAAGTATCTTCGTCATGATATATTTCGTTTTACGTAATGATTAACGATTTGTGACACACTTTATTTTTGAAAGAAAATATGAAAGTCAGTTTTTTTAATTAGATGAAAAGATGGATCATTCGATCTATACTAAATATTGGGAACTTTTCTGGGGTCTTTAACGATCTTGAAAATATATGTGTCATTATAATATGCAAAATCATGTCTACTATTTTATCTCATACCGATGTATGTGATGTTATCTTCATTTTGATATTTATATTCCTATTTATAAAATTTACGTCGACCACATTGCGTGATTTTGTTATGTGTCAAAATATGAATAGAAAATAGCTTGTGTTTTCATTTTTAAAATTTAAAATCATGAGCATACATGTTCGTTGAATTTTTAAAACAACATATATGTTGTATTCTTAAAGTATAAAGTTTAGATGATATAAAATTTAAATGGTTATTTGTTTATTTTTTCAAGTTACTAAAAATTATGAAAAATTATTAATTTATATTTAAGATCATATAATTTATTTAAAACTTAACAACCAAATTTTTATGACTTATCTTCTTTTTTTAAGTTTTATTTCACACGTATATTTTTATCACTTTTTTATCTCAATTAAATTCCTTCATCGAAATTTTTAATTTTAACTAAATTATATTTTGAATTTCCTATTATTTGGTTAATAAGGAAAACCGACCCAATAAATAGAACTCTTACTTGAGAAAAAAAAAACTATTTTCGAACAAGTTCTTAGGATGAATTGGTGATTAAGAAAAAAAATGACCCTATTAAACCGAAACCCGACCAAACAAATACCGCAACCCATACACAAAAGCAAATTTAGTTTACCTTCCACGCCCAAGATGACGCACATTCAGCCATAGCTCCCAACTCTCCACTTGAGGGCAGCAACAGGGCATTAACTTCGTCCTTTTTGACCTTGAGAATTTTTAAATCAAATTACTATTTTTTTCAACACGAAATCAAGTCATTTAAAAGGAAACCAGTTTTTTTCGAAAGTGTGATAAAGTTTGATTTAAAGGAAGTCAACATTTTTGAAACGGTGATTACTTACTTGCAATTCCATTGCCTTCTGAAGCTGTACTAGAACATGTTGTGCTGATGGTCGTTTTTCCCTATCATCATCTAAGCATTGGCAGCTAATCGTTTGAAATGTGGCCAATGCTTCCGGCACGATTTGTTTTTTTATAGCGTCAAACACAACCTCGTCTAATCTTCCTTCCTCACGCCGCTGTTTAACTAAACTATGTAGAAACTGATTCTCGCGTTTCTCTATCTCAGACGTTGATTTCCCATACAAGATCTCAAATAGAACCACACCAAACGAATAAATATCAGATTCTTTAGTTAAGAAACGTGATTTCTGATATAGTGGGTCTAAGTATCCTCGTGTGCCGCACACATGATCGATGACAAACTCTGTTTCCTCATTCTTTGTATATATTAACGAAAGCCCAAAATCAACGACTTTCGCCTTCCAGTCATCAAAAAGTAGAATGTTAGCAGTTTTCATGTCTCTATGTATCACCGCCTCGTGTTCTCGAACACCTGCATGAAGGAAAGCTAAGCCCCTTGCAATATCGATGCATATGTTAAGCCGATTAACCCAAGTAAGACTAGCATCATTCAAATGGTTATCAAGACTTCCTCCGGATGCATATTCATATACATCGATTCTTTCTTGTTCGTCGTTGTTATAGCCTACAAGACGGATGACATTCTCATGCTTATACTCAGAAAGAATATGTAGCTCATTGTAAAATTGCTGATCCCCTTGACCACCACGTGTATCTAACCGTTTTGCAACAATTGTATAGGATCCATATTCAGATGCAAGTTTTCCTATGTACACCTTACCAAAACCTCCACGTCCAACGACATTTTCACAACTAAAGTTTTGTGTTGCTGATTTAATGTCTTTAAGTGACATTCTCAAATGATCCTTGTGGTTCTCCTGTAAAATTGTAAATTATAAAAACACTTCACTAACCGTCTTTCATAATATATATATTTTCTACTTTTCAAAATAAAATAAAATTTCTGAAGTGTAATACTTGATGATGTCTAAAAAAGTAATAAATTGATGACAATAAAGTATGGAAAGCTTCTGTTGAGCATCGGAAACTCACTCGCTCATGAGAAAACTTGTCATTCCACCTAATGGTAGAAAAGTTGATGTCATGCTTTCATTAAATTGTTTAAAAGATACTCCGTAGTCCGCACATAGAGACGGACACACTCATAAATTCTTGTTTCCTAATGACAATTTTGTTAATAAATATATTATAAATAAATCCGGTCTCACCGTATCGCCTCTCGTGTCATAGTTTTTATTTTGTATTTTTGTGATTTAGCGAGGTCCGTGTGTACCAACGGCACCACGTTTTCTTTGGCTCACGGTACTGGCACCGAATGTGATGCCAAACTATTTTTGGTACCGTAAATAGTTTTGCTGACGTAACACCATTTTTTGCCAAGGACACCACCGCTGCCAATGCTTTGATGCCTCAATCAGTGGATCAAATCCAAGCATCAAACAAAAAACACACGATTTAAAAAAAATATTTATTGTTGTTTTTTCTTTCTTACTTTATGAAATAATGACGGCTTTACTTTAACTAATTAATTATATTTCTTTTTAAATTTTGTAACAATAATTTCAAACAAGGGTAATATAAAATATTTATATGAAGTTTCATATGTTATTAATAGTAGACATTTAAATTATGAAATCATGACAAAAAACTTAGACTATAAAATGAGACAAGAGGAGATTATATATGCGAGTTTGATAGCAAATAACTACCATTGATGAAGTTAAGCATAAGCCTTTTAAATTTCTTTCGAATATCCTAATAAAAAGTTTAAATAAAAATTACATTATTATTGTTGTTATAAGTACAATTGTGTATATCTAATTTCAAATGTGAGTATTTATTTTCAAACTCGTGTACGCAATAGTTAAACTTATCAAAGTTTAATCACTTTTTCAATTTTGAATTTTTATTAAGAATGCCCGATTTTACACTTTCAAAATGAAGCAAACCACATTGGTTATTCTTTTATTATATACTAGTTTTAATGCCAGTACACGCAAGAGACATAAAAAATAAAGTATGAATTAAGTAATAATTTTGTTATTGCGTTTTGATGTAGATTGTAAGTTCTTTTACGAACATTTAATGTCTATAGGTTTAATCATTTTGTTTTTAGCTTTGTTATGTGTAAATTAATATAAACTTATTTCAATTCTTATTGTTAGAATTTTATACGCTCTTTACCTTCAATAGCTTTAAGACGGCTGGGAGTGGTGGCACCGTGGGGTGCCAAACCCACGGCGTTGGCCGCGTGATGACTCAGAGAAACGAAAAAAACACGGCGTGAGCCTGTGGCGTGGGTATTCCCACGGGGCGTGAAGAAGGTTTAAAAAAAAATTGAATTTTTTTTTAAAAATAACGACTAGTAGCCGTTTAGTTTGAAAAAAAAAGTTGTTTTTTTTGTTTTTAATGCCCAACGGCTAGAAAATTTAAATAATAAAAAAAAATTTGTATTTAATTGCGGCTATATTTGATTTAAAAATATATTTTTTTTTCAATTTTAAACTTTATATATACTCCATTTCCTATATCATTTTTTTACAGACAACCATTCTCCAATTCTATACATTCTCTCATTCAAATCATTCTCTGATTCATTCACAAACACAAAAATGGCCGACGAAAATAATTGGTTCGGATTCACCCACATCCTTCAATCCAACATGGGTGCCCATGACGGAACTACGTCCAATTCGCAATTCCCCGAATTTCCTACCCAAGGTCCGATGACTCCCGAAGATCAAGTTTTTCTACAAAAGCAACAAGAAGAATATAAAGCCTATACCACCCAAAGACGCCTATCACTCCAGTCTACAAGCTCAATTCCACCACTCGAACCCGAACCAACAAAAAAAAGCCAAAAGAAAAACCCCACAAAAAAATTAAAAGAACCCGTTCCGAATGAAGTTCTTGGTCGGTGGACCAAGGACAAAGAAGTCGTGCTTGCCGAGTGTTACATTACAACATCCGAAGATCCGAAAGTTGGGCGTCACCAAAAAAGAGACACTCTTTAGATTCGGATTACCCGGATGTTTAACGAAAGAAATAATCAAGAACGTACCAAAGACATGTTTACGGGTAAATGGAATCCGATGCATCATAATATTATGAAGTGGAACGCTCTACAAGAAATGTCATCAGAGAAAAAAGTGGCGAAAGCGAGGTCGATGTGATTGAACGGGCTCGGGGCATTTACGCGGACGATAATAGAAATGCCACGTTTAATCACGAAAAGGCATGGAATGTTTTGAGGAAGTCCTCGAAATGGGACGCACCCGAGGTTTCCCCCGGTTGATTTGACCGAAAACGATGAAGGCGGTTCGTTTGCGATGCCGATGAACACGGACGAGCTTTTCCAACGCGATCAACGACCTCGCCCCGCCGGTTAAGAACGACCCGGGAAAAAAAGTCGTTCCGAAACATCGACGAGTACCGGAGGAAGTAACTCGTCTCAGTTTAATGACGCGGTTACCTATGACCTTCGTCTTCATCGTGAAACCGCGGAGAAAGCGTATGCGTCTTCGCAACACAAAGACGACATGATTGCCGAAATGGAGGAGTTGAAATTTCTCAACTATGACACCTCCAACATGGATGCCGAGACGGTCGCGTTTATAAACTTTAAAAAAGAAGAAATCAAGGCTCGTCTACGCGCAAAAATGCCGAATACCAATCAATGCCGCGACGTTGAAGATTACGAAGACTCCTCCAAATAGTAGTTTTTTTTCGTAATTTTTTCGTTTTTTATTCGAAGTTGTATTTTTCTATTTTTTTAGGATTGTAATATTTATTTTATTTTTGAAATGAATTAATTTAATTTGAAAATGTGAGAAATAAAAAAAAGTGGGACCCACATTCACCCATCACTTGGAGTGATGACTCCCCTGTTTTTTTCATGTGAGTGAGTGAGTGAGTTTCGCTGATGTGGCACCCAAAAAAGGAGTCACTTGGAGTGATGACTCCTAGTGCTCTAAGTAAAATAATTATATCTTAATTATAAATCAACAAACTACTTATATCAACAATGCACACACATAATTTGAGCAGATAGTATAACACGTAACAATATTTAAATAATGTTTTTTGAAGTTAACTAATACGACAATTTATAAATCATGATTGTGTAATGTTTAATATTATTCTATAAAATTATATTTTTTTAAATAGCTATCATACTCATGCAAGCACGAGTTTTACATAATTGTTTCATTATGTGTAATCTAAAGTCATATTATTGTTGCATAAAAGATTTGATTTAGTTTAATTAAAAATTAAGTTCTCATGTTCTAAAAATTATGTGTCTTTTGTAGCACATAACAACCTCAAAAAAATATATGTTGTTGTAATATGTACAATTTCGTCTATTTATTTCGTCTTACTTAAACTTTTAAGGTTGTGCCTTCATTTTGGTATTTATATTCTTATTAAGAATAATGTAAGACGACCGCATTGCTTGATTTTGTTAGGCTTCAAATTAGAAATAGACAATAAATTTTGTTTTCATTTTGATATTTATAATCATGTACGTACATATTTGTTGAAATTATGAAACAATACACATGTTGTGATTTAAAGTATAAAAGCTAGTGGGTATAAAGTTTCATGTAGTATTTGTTTATTTTTTAAAATTATCAATAAAATATGTTAATTTATAAATTTATATTAAGGTCTATATAACTTATTTAAAATTCAATCACTATAATTCTAGTAATTAACTCTCTTTTTTAATATTTTCACTAATTTGCCATCTATATTTATTTGACTTGTTTTTCTCCATCAAGCTATCCACCAATGTTTTTAGTTTTATTTAAAGTATTGACAAATATATACTATAACTCTTGCGAAATAAAAATAATAGTTTTAGATTAGATTGTCTAATAATTGAAATTCCAAAACCATTATTTAATAAGAAAGCTTCAAAGCTTTATGTTAAAAAACGTTTTGCTTTATTATATTAATACATAAATAAAAGATTGAAGAGGCTTACCTGAAACGTTACGGCTTCCCGCAGTTGCTTGATGACGAATTGCATAGTTGGGCGTTGCTCCGGATTTACCGCTAAACATTGTTCAGTGATTTTTATAAATATGTCTAGCGAATCTTCATTGGGTCCTTTCTTAAGAAATAACTTGTTACCACTATTTTCTTCCTTTATTTTCCGTTCCATCTTTTGCTTTATTGTTCCATACTTGAACCCGTGTTCTGACCGAAGTTGAGCATCCGAGTTCCAGAGAATGTAATATGGCACCGCACATAGAATTTCGAGCAGAACTATTCCAAAACTATATATATCTGATTCTTTTGATGCCTTCCCAGTTTCACGAAATTCTGGTGCCATGTAACAACTAGTGTTTGGATCCAAAAGATTTTTGCGGAGATGTGCACTGTCTTCCACTTGATTCGACGACACGAATGTCGATAGCCCAAATCCACTAATTTTCATCCCATGCTTATTGTCGCAAAAAATGGTTTCACTATTTATTTGACGATGAATGACCACCTTTTGGTCCTCCATCTCATTGTGAATGTAACGAGAGCAATTGTATAACAAATTACTACACGCGAGAGCCAACTAAGATCATTGATCAAACGACTTTGAAGAGATTCATTCCTAGCGTAACCCTCGTAGATAAGGATCATATGACGACCTTCGTCACAAAATCCAAGGAGAGATACTATGTTTTTATGCATACAAGTGCTAAGAACATCTATTTATGTATGGAACATAGCTTCTGCATTTGCATCCTTGATGCACTTTATTCTTACGTCCTTATAGCGTCTCTTGGGTAATTCACCTTTATTTTTATCTTCCAATGAAGGAACATACTCTCTATCAAAACACTCGAGATCGCCTGTGTAACAAGTATAAAGCTTTGTGTCCCGAAGTGTAGATTTCTTTGAGAAATAATTAGTCGCCAACTGTATGTCTATGAGTGGAATTCTCAAGTGTTCACAATTGTTTACCTGCAACATGATTGTGATAAGGGAAAACTGGCGAGGAAGCTTAAACTTTCTAAATGAATAAGTACGTATAAATTAATAAGAAGTCTTTTTTATAAAGAAGGAACTTACGAAAGATAAAACCTTATTAATTTATTTGATAACTTAAATAATAATAATTTATTTGATAACTTAAATAATAATTTCGTTATTGCCATTTTATGAGTATTATTTTTATTTTAATGTGCACTGTATAAATTAATATAAACTGACCTCAATTTTTATCTTTCGAATTTCACTCTTTTACATTCGATTTTTTTAAACAGTTATATCTTAATTACTAAACAACAACCAACTAAATCACCTTACACATACACTTTCGACGAACTTTCTTTTGTCTGAGAAAATTATGTATGATTTTAGAAAATCATATATGTATTGTTATACTAATCATATATAATTTCAAAATATGATTTTCTCAGATAAAAATAAAAGTTCGTCGAAAGTATATATACATGTGCCCCTCGATAGAAAGATAATTTAATTCTCGTCGCGATAGTATATTTTGTTTTGTGTAACGATTAACGATTTATGCGATATTTAACTTAAAAAATGATGAAAGTGCATTGAACTATTACCTCTAGTATATATTACAAACGTGTTTGTAACTTGTGTGTTTCGTTTTCAACATTTTATACAAGTTTCCATCTTTCTTTTTCTCTTATCAATAAAAAAGTGTTCAAATAAAAGGAATTCAAGTATCCAAATAAACTAGTCATATTTGAATACCCTTGTATTTTTTTTATAAGCATGATTTTCGACACATTAATCGACTAATTTATGAGGTTTGAAGCAATCGCCATACAAACACAAACCAAATAATGGTCTCTCGTTTTAGGCGGCTGACTCAACCACTTCAAGTTTATTTACACCTAGCACGAATTAAACTTAAAACATTACACACTTTAAAGTAATAACTATAATCTTTTTTTACCACTGTTTATCCTCTTATTTGATTACACTATTTCCGAATACCTCTTAGATGGATTGATGATTTAAAAAACTAAAACATGACCGAAAGAGCAACCTTTCCCTAAAAATCCTACATTTCGGTCAGAGTCGTGTCCCGACTAAGTTAGTACAACCTCAATGTAAAGTTTAGTGTTGTAGCTTTGCTTTGATGTTTTATTCATAGACTTTTGTTAAGACTCTTCCACGAATTTAGCGGTTGACTTTTGACGAAATAAACATTATAAATTTTATAGGCATTATGTTGCCTGTTTTGCTTTTATAGGCTTTTTGCTTTGACCATCTTATTTAGGTGATAGATTGTCTTTTTTGTGTCTAGTTTAATAAAGTGAAAAAGACGGATATGTTTATTTTGAGCATCTAATAACCAATCTCTGGTCATGGCTTAAAGTTTTGACGGATTTAGTTATTACCATTCAATGGTTGACAAGTGTCTTCCAAAAGATGATTTTTAAATAATCAATCGACGGCGACCAACTATCAAATGCTCAATTTGTCAGTATATTTTTTCTTAGAAATTGAAAGTAGTGACAAAGTTGATCACTTGGTAGTTGAGCGCCGCCAGTTGATCATTTGGCAAAGTAATAGGACAAATATTGTTCTTGTTAATTGGGACATGTGTGGGACCGGAAATAGGTAAAAATTGTACCTTCAGATGCCACATGGCAAGCATGTAGTGGAGTTGAGCAACTGTGTAATTATATATGACTAAATCCGTCTTTTTTATTTGGCAAGACCAAAAAGTGAATTGGGAGGGAAGATTTTGACCAAATCCATTGTTTACCTTTAATAAATTACTTTCAGAAAAAACAGAGATTTAGTTTACCTTCCACGCTTCGGATGTGTTACTTTCAACTATAGCTCCAAACTCTCCTGGTGGGGGTACGCACATAGCATTCAAACTATCATGTATGACCGTGGGGATTTTTACCTTGAATAAAAAAATAGACTTGCATTGTTAGAAGAAACAAATAACATTGCACTAGAGAAGAAGAAGCTTTAAAAAAACCCATTACAAAAGGAAAAGAAAACCATCCATTTACTATAGAATTCTATTTTCTGATATAAAATATATATTTGATATAAAAACATATAATTATGTTGAGTTAAATGATCAGGATATTCGTGTAACGTGGTAGCGTGTATACGGTAACGATTTTTCAAACAACAAATACTACATATAGGCTGAGACCAATGTAGACCTTAATTTAGCATAAACCACATTAACATTCAAACTCACTTTCCAACTTTTTTGTTAAAAATTAAATATCTCACAAACGATACATCGCTAAGTGACAGAAATTACACCATTACAACGAGAATTAAATTACCTTTCTATAGATGACACATATATAAACTTTCAACGAACTTTTTTTTTGTTTGAAAAAATCAAATGTGATTCATATCATGGATCATATATGATTTTCCAAGATCATATATGATTTTCTAAAATCATATATGATTTCAGAAAATCATATATAATTTAAGAAAATCATATACGCATGATATGCGATTGGTGACACGAATCATATATGATTTCAGAAAATGATATATGATTCGGATACGAAACATATATGATTTTCTCATACAAAAAAAATGTTTGGCGGAAGTATATACATGTTCCCCTCGACAGAAGATGATCTAATTCTCGTCACGATCGTCTGTTTCATTTTGTGTAACGATTAGCGATATGAGAGAAATTTAATTTTTTAAAGTTGAGTTTTTTTGTTAGATAAAAAAATAAATGACTGTGATTGGTTGATTTTGTCTATTTTAATAGGAGGGTCTACATTGAACTTTAGCGTGCTACACTCTTACCCATTCAATTTGTATGCAAATGTTACAGTTGTAAAAAATAATATCAAAATAAAATAAAACCTCAAAAAAATGAGACAAACCGAAAAAATAAATATAATATATCATAATGGATATTGAACTAAAAACATACAAAATTTAAAAATATGGTAAAATTAGATTATGAAAAAAATAATTAGATAAAAAGATATTTGAATTTAATGAAAAAATGACTTTTTAGTTGGTTCTTTTAAAAAGTTGTTATAATTTGCGGTGCGATTTTGTGATTCGGTTTACGGGTAAAATTGTAACCACACTGCGTTCTGCGTGTTTTTTTTTCTTAACTAGAATCACTGGTTTTTATCGTGATCCAGATTTTTTATGCAGTTTCTATGGTTTTGCAGCTCGCGATGCGATTTTTGCTTATCACTAATATTATCTTTAAGAATATTCAAACAACCACTTTTATCAATGTTTAATGTGGTGATGACTTGTAAAGAAAAGCGTTACCCAGAATTAATGACATGGACAAACCTAGTTGGTTAGGTAAAATAAAACCATAAAGAGTTAAGTATATTTTTGGTCCTCATGGTTAGTCAAGTATGACGATTTTTTGAAATGTAACGGATCTTGTCTAATTTCACTCGACCCGTAACACTTTTAGTACCAAACGTTAGTTGACTAACGTTTGACTATTAAATTTATATAAAATGACTAAAATGCCCCTGTTTTATATAAAATGGCTCAACTGTGGGCGATTGTGTACATCCTCTCCCTCGTCAATTATATCATGTCTTCTTTTTTTAATTCAACAATCTTTGTTGAATTGTTATCACCATTCCATTGAATTGCTTATTCTACTGGAGGTTTCTATTGAGTTTTATTCTCGAAGGGTATATAGATCTGTTTCTTGTTTGTTCGTTGTGGTGGGTTTTTCTTGTAGTATCACTATTGAGGTTCTTATAGTATCAAAGATTAGTTCTTATAAGATCAACTTTGAGGTTCTTTAAGATTAGTGGTTTGGCTTACTAAGGGGATTTGGTATTTTATTGTTACAATTAAGTTGTTGCTACGCTCCTGAGGCTTTCAAATCATGGGTTGGTGCTATTGTTTTTGCCTATTCCTAATACTTGCAGTGGTTTGGTGCACCTTTGTCAGTTTTCAGGTTTCGCTTGTTGCCTTGTTTAATCATTTTTTAGGTCGAGACTCATTGTTTTATATCCAGCAATTTGTGGACTATTACTAGTGGCCTTTTGCTTATTTGATATCGGTTTTGGTTTTGAGAACAACTTCTTGGTGTTTATGCTTGCTTAGTGGATTTTGGTTCTTATTCATGGTTTTTGTTTCTATCAGCTTGTGAGGTTTTTTTGCTACTGTTGGTTGCTGCTTCTGGTGTTTGGCTACTGTTGGTTGTTGTTTACGAGTTTCAGTTTGCCTCTTAACTGTGGGCGAATTTGGCACTTAACTGTGGGCGAATTTGGCGATAATGACGAATCCTCCACTCGTCCTTTTAACCGCCTACCAATCTACCATGTTTCTTCTTTTAATAATTGACCAACCATATGTGTTGGATTATGGTTATGAATTCATTGAATTTCTTATCCAATCACTAGGTTATTTAAGATCTTTATTGCTATCCTTTTTGTATTAGTTCTGGTGGTTAATTTGGCATATCATTTTCAATTAGGCTCGGTTGTTGTGTCAGACTTTCATTAGTATCAATTTCGGTTTGTTGGGTTTGGTGTCATGGCTCGAGACGATATTGATTTGGTTTCTGTAGTTTGTTGCAGTTCATCATGGTCCAATCTGCTGAAGCTCTTCAAAAGTGATTCGTTGTTACGCTGCTGTGGGTTTCGCACAATATTGAGGTTGTTGATTTATATCTATATGTTTAGGGCCTTGTGATATAGTGGGATCTTGATTTAATTTTGCTTGAGTCGGATCCGGATTCGGTGGTGGCGTGCTAGATAACTACTAGCAATTGTTAAAGATAAGTGGTAGGGGCTATGCGAGGAGTTTTGAGACGGCTATCGTTTTTTAGTGTTTTTATATCGAGTTGTGCTAGGTATGGAATGTAGAGGCGGTTTTGTGGTGGATGGAGTGTTTGTTCCAAATATAAAAACCCCAAACCAATTGTGGCAGAGACGGATCAATTTGTTGATTTGTGGTGATGGTTTAATGGCAATAAAGATGGTTTATGATATTTTTTATGTTTTATACGGAGATTAGAAGGGATTGGTGGAGGTGTTTATGTAGTAGAAAAGAGTGATTGATATGAAGATGGATTTAATGATTGATGATGAGTTTTGGTAGAGAGGAAGATGAGATATGAATATGTGATGATTTGTGGCAGAAGGAGAAGAATAGATCTGAGATTTTGATTATGTGTTTGTTAATGTGTTATACATATATAAAAGACAAGAATAACCTTTCATTCAACAGTCAAACGTTAGTCAACTAACGTTTGAGACCAAAAGTGTTACAGATCGAGTGAAATTAGACAAGATCCGTTATTTTTCAAATGTTGAGACCAAAAGCGTTATATCCGACAAACCACGAGGACCAAAAATGTACTTAACTCAACCATAAAAGAACAAAAAATGAAATATTTGGTAGAAAAAGTTTCCATTCTAATGTTACAAAAATAACTTAGGACACATGCAATGTTTCTTTCAAAGCAAATGGCAATAAATGCCCTTAACTTGTGTTTTTTTTCAAGCCATATACTCTGTTTCTTTTTCGAACGTAAACAAGGACAACTTTTTCTTAGTTGATTTAGGTTATTTTTGTCATTTTTTGCTAAAAAAGTAACTGTTATTTCGTTATTTCCTAATTGAATCTTCTACGAAAATTTAAAAATTTTTAAATGATTTTTCACAAAATGAATGTCGGATGATTAATGGATGCTACAATACATAATCCACAGAAATGACTTGATAAAAATAGTTAAGAGGATTGGACATACTTTATACCGGTTTTGAAGGACCTCAATGTCTCTCATGAGCATGTCTTCTGTGACAACTGCCTGCAAATGTAGAGTTTAGTAACATACACACAGGTGCTACTATTAGTACCTAATGACCACTAAAAAGAATAGAAAGTACACAAGTTGTGTAATTTTATCCCCTTGTCACTTCCTTTACAATTCAACATAGTATTTTTTTTATCAGGATGTGTTTTGTATTTTTGTTAGTTTAATACTTTAGAATTTGATTTGTTAAATTTATAAATTTCAGACTATATTTTCAGTGTCTCGGTTTATAATATAAAGTAAAATTAAAAAAATATGAAAAAAAATAAACCAAAAAACTAGAGGGTACACATGATGTATTTAGAAAGGTCTTTATATCCTCACCCGATACACATATCTAGTACTAGAGGTCTAAATTTGATCCATTAACTTACTAATGGGTGGCTCGGGTTGCCTTCATCTAAATCAAATCAAACTTATATGATTATTGCGTATATACAAAATAAAATGATCTTGTGTGACCCAATCATGTCAAGTTAACTATAGGGTTTATGTATGTTTAGGGAACCGAACATTCAGTTTTTGTTCATCTAATGGTGTGTTTGTTTCTCAAAAAAATGTATGACCGCCTTTAAATCTTGCCCCCAACCGGTCGCGGTCAAACAAATTTGCTGTTTGTTTTTCATATAGATTCAAAGGCGATAAGATATTAATTGTCTGATACGGTTAGAGTTGGTGAGAATATCTAACTACGTCTTAACCCGTTAAAATTTCTCATTTAATCCCTTCATCCCTTCACAACCTATTCATTATTTTAAGAAAAAATAAGAAGATGGAAGTTGCATGCTCCAGGGAAAGGAGAAATAGGAAGATGAAGGGATGGGGGAGAAGATGTGTTAGGAACACAAGTTGCTTTTGTGGTTGAGTACACAAAGAGAAAGTACAATAACCACTTTCAACTTTTAACTTTTATACTAAATTAAAAACACAATAAAGACTTGTACCTTTGGCAAAAAAACATAATTTGTAAAGATTTTATTTATATTTATTAAGAATTTGAATACATATATGTAATTTTTTATGTTTCATAATAATATATATGTAATTTTTATTTTAAGTCAGATATATATGCAATTACCATGCTTTGGAGGAATATGTATGCAATTTCCTTTTTAAGTTATATTTGATAGGAGTCTAATACAACACTCGCATTAGAAAAAAAACACTGAGTAGCCCCTATATGATTAAAACCCGACCAAAGAAACACCCCTACCCATGTATAAACTGGTTACCTGGCACGACCCAAACGATGTACTTTCAACCCTAGCTCCGACTTCTCCAATTGTGGGCAGGGACGACAAAATATCAATTCCCTTCTTTATGAGCTCGAGGAATTGTACCTTAAGTCAATAAGAGACTTGTATGGTTAAAAGAAATTTAATTTTACAGTAATAGTTAATCTAGCTTTATATAAACCTCTACAAAAGGAAAAGAAAACTAATACAACAATTTATTATATATAAATGGATTGTCAAATTTAATAGTTAATCTAGCTTTAAATAAACCTCTACAAAAGGAAAAGAAAACTAATACAACAATTTATTATATATAAATGGATTGTCAAATTTAAGCCACCTGTTATAATATATTTAGATATGAAAACACATAGATACGTTGAATGTTACGGTTACTGAAAAAAAATATTAGTTTGGGGGCGTTTTACATGCATGGGTTAAATAGTGAACTATTATTGGCCATCATATTAAAATACGATATTAAACTAATAAATTTGATTTATTAAAAAGGCTTATCTTAATATTTTATAAAAGATTTAACCCTTTTTCTATATTTAGAAGTCTTAAAATTTTAAGCCTAAAACATTGCTAAAAAAAGAAAGTTATATATGATCATTTTCAAAATCAGTCTAGGTTTTAATGCATATACATTTTTTCAAACTACATTTAAAAAGTACTTTAAATGACAATATGAATTAATAATAAATATGAATCAATAAGAGTTTAGGTCATTAATAAATAATTTAATGAGAAATTAAATAATTTAATGAGAAATTATGTAACCATTTTATGAATACATGTAACATAAAACTACAATTAACTTTTTATTGATATACATTAAAATATCAGTTACGAAATCTTAGTATAAAAAGAATTCACGATTTATTAAAAGACGAAAAAAATACGCACAAAAGATTCAGCCATAAACGTTCCTCGAACTACCAATACTATATGATTTCTGAATCGCTGTCACCACCACCATTAGGATCCTCACCAACACCGCCGCATATATTGATAATTAGTGGCGTTTGAGTTTGGGTGTTTTGGTTGATGTTTTTGTAGTTTCGGTGGCATTTTTATGTTTTTGGTTTGTTATTGCGTAAGTTACTTTGACTTAAAACTATCATCATTTGTAAAATTACTTTCACGAAACATATATAATCATAAAACATTACACGCTATGAATTTTAATATTAGGGTCCCGCCGCCGCATTGCGCGGGTACCCTGCTAGTTCTAATAGAAAACTATAAGAAAACAATATTTTTTTGTACACTTACAAATTAAAGCTTGGATAAAATAAAATATATTTAACACAACTTTGGTAATAGTCATAATTTACGGAGTAACTTCTAATAATATTAGCAGACGGAATGTTTTGGTTATACATTACGGGTGCATATTTATACATTTAAGATCAAATAATAAGATTAATTAAAATATGAAAAATAATAACAAACGGCCACCAAATATTTCAGATTCGCTTAAGAAAATAAATGCATCTTTCTTTAAAAATCACACTCTTCTATTTAAAATGTGTAATGACAAAATAGAAACTTATAAGACGAAAAAACAAAAGGGTGGTCTTACAGGAATCTCCGGCTGGTTCGACTCTTCTTTCAATGCTCCCTCCATGTAAGCAAGAAGCACGTTCATATCTGGGCGTTCTAGCCGATCCTCGGCGATGCATACACACGCTGTACGTGCAAACATATTTAACGAGTCCGAGATCACTTGATTCGATATATCAGGATGGATTATATCCTGCAGTGTTTTCTTTTCATTATGGAATCTAACCAATGGAGTTAGAAGCTTATTATCTTCGCTTTCGTCTGGAAGAAATGCTTTCCTCCGGCACATGATTTCACATAAAATGACCCCATATGAGTAGATATCCGACTTTTGTGTCACATCTCCACTCTTTTCAGTGTCCGGGTCCATATAACCTTGAGTGCCAACAACAACAGAAGGAATATAGCGTTCTGTTCGATCCACTGAACCTTTTATGGAAAATTCGAATCCAGATAACTTAGCCTCAAAATTATCATCTAGTAAAACTGTGGAGCTATTGAGGTTACAATGTATGATCGAATAATTACGTCCTTCTTGAAAATGGAGGTAACTTATTGCACGCCCAATACCAATACTTATTTTTAATCGTTGGATCCAAGTGAGGGCTGGATCATCAAGATACATGCAAAGACCTCCATTCGCTTCAAAGCTGTTTATGATAATCTTCTCACCTTTTTCGTCACAAAACCCGATCAGAGAAACTATATTTGGATGTTTGAGACTTGACAGCACAGAAACTTCAGTCAAGAACTCGATGTCTCCTAGTCCTTGAGTACGATCTAACCTCTTGGCGGAAACATTTATTAGCTCCCCGGAGTGCAAGAGCTGTCCTTCGTAAATATAGCCGAAATCACCTCTGCCTATTATATTATCTTCAGAAAAGTTGTTGGTGGCTTTTAGTATTTCATCAAGTGGGATTCGTAAGTGATTAAACTGGGTGATTGAGGTTGACATGTTTCGATTTTCTCTGGTAAGTTTGGAGAAGCTCAAAATGAATCTGCCTTTCAATTGAATGAATGTGTAGGTGTACAAATATGTTTTTTCTTCAAATTAAATGATCAACCTGTCAACGTGATTACTCTCACATGATCAAGCTGTAAGGCCTATTTAATGATCTAAGTTTATTTGATATTCTATTCCGGGAGTTACGTTTAGTTCTTTTATTTTATTATCACATCCGAATAATGAAGTTAGACTACAACACTTGCACATTATAAAAATGAGTGTCGATTGGGATACTCGTATGTATAATATATGCTTAAACAACAATAAACCAAACTCATTTTTTCACAAATCAATAACATATTGTTACATCCCTTAAACACGTAATTAATCACATTTTTTAGACCTTTCAATTATTTTTCTCCATAAATTTATCTTTATGGTTTTCCTAAGAGGAAAGTGTATATAGTTTTCCTAACAGAAAAATGAAAAAAAAGGTTCACCTTAGTTTTCTCTCTTGAAAAACCTTTTTTATAGGCTGGATAACCACCATATCTTGTTTTTTAAAAGATGTTGCCTCATTTTTTAAAGTGAAAATTTTATTTTAGATTCTTGTTTTTTATTACATACTAAAGAATCAATGCTAGTTATCCATTACCTAAGATTAAAAAAAACACAAAAAAATCATTTTTGTCAAAATATCCAAAAGTTAGAAAAAATGACGCAAGGACTAAAGTTGTAAATATGACGAAAAATAGTTATTACTAGTGATAAAAAGAATAAAATATCACTGGTGATAAAATAAAGAAATATCACTATTTATCACTTGTGAGAAACGAGTACTTTTTATATTTACAAGTTTAATCCCTCTACTCTTTTTTACACCTTTTGAACATTTTAGCATAAATGACAACCTTAGGTTAATCCTCATCATTATATCAAAAGCAAATAGAAGATGAGGATTGGTCCTTTAGTATGTAGTAAAAAACAAGGATGCAAATAACTCATGAGTTGTTTTGTATCCTTCTTTTTTCTTATATGTTAAGGACTAATCCTAGCTATAATTGTCTAAGATTAACTCTCATAAAAAACATGGAAGGACCATTCTTGCCAAAATATCTAAAAGTTGAAAAAAATGATAGAGGGGCTAAATTTACAAATATTACAAAAACTTATTATAATTAATGATATTTCGCTAGTTTGGGAGGAAATTAAGGGGTGGGGGCGATAAATCCACATGGCATGATGGATTTAACTTCAAGTTTAGAAGAAATGGATGGGAGGTTATTAAGTTTGACCTGATGAGGGTCGTCACATGGTTCTGGGATAAGATGGAGATGACAAGAGGATGTTACTCATCGTTTATTACTATGGTCCCTAAGGTGGCAGATCCTATTGGTCTTGGGGACTTTCGCCCTATTAGTCTCATCGGATGTTATTATAAAATTATTGCAAAAATGTTAGCGGAGAGGGTTAAACGGGTGGTGGGTAGTATGGTAGGGGAAGTTCAAAACGCATTTATAAAAGGTAGATATATACTGGATGGGGTTCTAATAGCTAATGAGACGATGGATGTTTTAAAGAGAACGAGGAAAGGGTCTTATTATTAAAGTAGATTTCGAAAAGGCGGTTGATAATATAAACTGGAAGTTTCTATTAAATATAATGAATAAAATGCGGTTTGGGATCAAATGTCGCAAATGGGTGGAAGCGTGCCTCCAATCCTCTCGTGTATCTATTCTTTTGAATGGCTCCCCAACCGAAGAATTTGGTTGTTAGACAAGGCGATCCATTATCTCCTTTTCTATTCATCTTGGCGACAGAAGGGTTGAACGCGATTGTCAACGAAGCTGTGGAAAAAAGGAATTTTTCAAGGCGTCCGAGTGGGCGAGAATAATGTGACGGTATCTCACCTACAATATGCAGATGATACTATATTCTTTGGTGAATGGAATAGAGAAAACGCTAAGTCTCTTATGTGCATCCTAAGGTGCTTTGAGGAGGTATCTGGACTTCGAGTTAATTTCAACAAAAGTAAGTTATATGGTATCGGGGTCAATTAGGTGGAATTGAGGGATATGGCGAGGTGGATGGGTTGTGGGGTCGGGGATTTTCCTTTTACATATCTCAGTCTTCCGATTGGTGAGAACTTGAGACGAATAAATGCTTGGAACCTCATAATAGATAAACTCAATAGTCGATTGGCTGATTGGAAAGCTAAAACGGTGTCGTTCGAGGGGCGGTTAACTTTCGTTAAATCGGTTCTAGGTAGCTTGCCATTGTATTATTTTTCGATGTTCTGTGTGCCTTCGAGTGTGTTAGTTCATATTAGGAGAATTAGGAAAAATTTCTTTTGGGGCGGGGTAGGGGAGGGTAAAAAGGTTTCTTGGGTCAAATGGGATATGTTAAAAGCTTCACACGGGGTAGGGGTTCTAAACATTGGGTCGATGAGGGCTAAAAACTTAGCTTAGTTAGGCAAATAGTGGTGGCGATTTTGAAGGGAGGGTGGGTGTCTTTGGGTTAAGGTGATTAAAAGCATTCACTGAGAGAGTGGCGGGTTAGAAAATAATAGGGTAGTGGGAGGGGTGGGTAAGGGGTGTGGGGTCTGGCGAGATATTGTTAAAGTAGGAGAGGAGTTGGATGGGTCAGGATTAGAGTTTACATCGACGTGTAGAGGTATGTTAGGGGACGAGAGGGACATTATGTTTTGGTTAGATAGATGGGTGGATAATTGGAGACTTTGTGATAGATTCTCTAGGTTGTTTAATCCAGATAGGAGGAAAGAGGGTAGTGTGTGGGATAAAGGCAAGTGGGTGAATGGGTCGTTGCATCGGGAGTGGGAGTGGGAGAGGAGTATTAGGGGTAGAGTTAGTAACGAACTAGCCGCTTTGGTTAGTGTTTTGCAAGACGTCGTTGTTTCTAATAATTGTATGGATAGTTGGAAGTGGACTTTATTCGAGGATGGGGAGTTCAAGGTCAAAGAGTTATCAAGGTTGATCGAGGAAGAGATTTTACAAGTGGAGAGTGGAGCTCAACAAACGATTTGGAACAAGTTGGTGCCAAAAAAAGGTAAACATATTCGTGTGGAGGGCATTGAAAGGAAGACTTTCGGTTCGTGAGGAACTTGATAAAAGAGGTATTGATTTAGATTTGATGCTTTGCCCAAGTTATACTAATGCGGTAGAATCGTGTGCGCAAGTTTCGTCACTTGTAATCTTGCTAGGAGCGTGTGGGATAAAATCTTTAGATGGTGGAAGTTGGGGAGCCTTAACGCTTTTTCTATTGGTGAATTTTTTTCATCATACGGAAATGTTAATGCTCCTAGCAATATTGTTCGTGTTTGGCAAGCGGTTCTTTGGACTTCCAGATATTTTATTTGGAAAGAAAGAAATTCTCACATGTTCGGATGAAAAGTATGGAGTACAAATAAAATCGTGCAAGATATTCAACTAAAGAGCTACCAGTGGATAGTGCGAAGATCAAAGAATTATAAAGACTTCAATTGGCGAAGATCAAAGAATTATAAAGACTTCAATTGGCAGCTATGGCTATTTGATCCTGGTGGCATCTCTCATCAAAGTTAAGTTTTAGCTATGTCTCTGTCGTGCTTTTTGGTTCTGTCATAGTTGGTCTCAGTAGTATTTTTGGGTATGTTGGGTTAGCATTCGTCATTGTTCATAGATGTCCTTGTTACCATGTCTCATGTGCATTTTAATAGTTTGTCTCCAATCCAATCATTTGGTGGGGCATAATTATTGAGATTGTATCTTTTGGCATGTGGTTCTAGGGTACCTAGTGTACTTGGCCCTGGTACTCTTTTATTGATGTCTCGTGAATGGTTATACTATAGTGAGTCTGGTAGGTTGTTGTATCCCTAAGTCTGTTGTTGTCCTGCTTTTGATAATCGGCTCGATTATAAAAGTCGAATGTTTTGTTTGTAATGTTTTTTTAGTGGTAATATATTGATGCCTTTCTAAAAAAAATGATATTTCGCTAGTGATAAATGCAATAATATATCACTAGTGATATTTTATAAAGATAAATAGTGTGTAATATCACCAATGATATTTTAATTGTTTTATCACTAATGATATTTCATTACTTTATCACTAGTGAAATATGATTGGTAATAAAAATAATATTTCATCATATTTATAACTTTAGACCCTACACCCGTTTTTTGAAACCTATAGACATTTTAGCAAGAAGAGTCCCTCTGTGTTTGTTCAATATTCGGTTAATCTCTAACATTAGATCAAACGATAGTGAATTATATGAATTTGTCCATTAGCATTTAAGAAAAAATAAAAATGCAAATGAACTGTTCATAGTTGAACATTTATTTAAAAAATGCAAAGTTTCACTACATAGGGAAAAAGACACGATGTATGAGAAAAGTTCATTTGCATCTATATTTTTGCTCACAAGTTAATGGAAAAATCTCCCCATCTATTTTGGTTTGATCTAAAGGTGGAGATTAACTTAATATTTAAAAAAACACGGAGGGGTCATTTTTTCTAAAATGTCCAAAAGTTTCAAGAAAATCAGGCGGATGGATTAATGTTGTAAACTTTCCGAACTAGTTTTTATCACTATTGATATTTCTCTAGTGATAGAATAATGAAATATCACTAGTGATGAATAAATATCACTAGTTATATTACACTGTAACTATGTTTATTAAATATCACTAGTAATATTTCATTATGTTATCACTATTTATATTTCATTCTTTTTATCAATTGTGAAATATCACAGTTGATTAATATTTTTCGTCAAATTTATAATTTTAGTCCATCCGACGATTTTTTTTTCATTTTTTGGACATTTTGGAAAAAGTGACCCCTCCGTGTTTGTTTATATCATTGATAAACATTTTTCGTCAAATTTATAATTTTAGTCCATCCGTCGATTTTTTGCAATTTTTAGACATTTTAGCAGAACTGGTCCCTCCGTGTTTTTATATGGGATTAAATCTTAGGTAATGAATACCTATGACTAGTCCCCTTAGATTGTAAATAAAAAAAGGATGCAAAATAACTTAACTCAACGATGTATTACCTTTGAAATAAAGATGGAAACATTGCAAGTCCTTAAAACTCCATCCGTCACATAATTATTGTCCCTCGACAAAAAACACATTTAAAAAAAATGCATTTATTATGTTTATTATTTCTTACTTTTTGACAGAACAACAATTTTAACCTTAGGTAATTAATTAACTTTCTTTAAATTTTGTAATGATAATTTTAAACAAGGATAATATATTAAAATTAATTAAATTGTCTAATTTATTTTTAGGAGGGGATAATTAAATTGAGACGTGCAATAAAATGAAACGGAGAGAGTACGTATTATCTAATGCAAGTTGTACATATTACTTTTTATATATCAAAGTTTTCCCATAAATACAATATAGAAAGTATTGTACATATAGTCAATTACATCACTGGTATAATCAATCCTTTGTCAATTACACTTCTATTTCTATTCGTCACTTGAGCGAGAGACACTTCCATCTCTTAAATTTGAACTATAAACTTATGCCGGTATAAACAATTCTTATGTGTAAATTCATTTCATTCGTGTTCAGTATCATTTAAAAACAAAAGATGACAATAAAAAATGAGAAAAATGTTAGGATGATTTTAAGGTACAAACACCACAGGATGTAACATACCGCGTAATTTCAAAGGATGGTGTGATGAATGATCCTTTTCCAATAATAGTTGCGGAATTAATGATGATGCAGGCCTCAGGACCAAACTACTAGGAGAGACCCGCGAAAAGAAACTCTTAGAACTCATGGCTTCGCACGAGGAACAAGATCTGTATTTTCAATTTTTCATTGCCACTTGTGAGGCTTCAACCCACACGAACAACCCCCTCCCAAGCTCCAAAGAGGAGGCCTGGTGGCCAACTACACTAAGGCAATTGTTAGTATGCAAAGGTACTCGTATAGTTAATTATAAACGAATGAGTAACATGTTTTCGAGATATAAATACATAGTCTACACTCTCATTTAATATGTGGTGTGTTTGAAAAAAGTTCAATAGATCTGGGTAGTAGTTTAAAAAATTCTTGGTAACATAATTGTATTTGTAACCATAATATGTAGAACCATTCAAAAATGCTCAGAAATGCTACGTCATGAAGTGTTGGAAATAAGCATTAAAAAAAAATATGAAAAACTGCTTGCTGCTTGCAAAATGAGGATTTAAAACAACGCTTTCCGCTCATTGCTTTGAAGTGTCATTAGTCACCTAGTTTTCTTAATAATTATTTGATATAACTAATTTGTAAAGGCAGTTCATGATCGAGTTTTTAAGTTACTCATGACAGTAATTGTGCTAATAGGCGGAGCTAATGTGGCAGAGGGGGGGGGGGTCGTCACGATGATGGGGTTTGATGTTTTTTAAGTAGGCTTCAAATGCACAAAAAGTTGGCCATTTGTTAAGCTTCCAAAAATCCTTTGTAGTGAGCAATTCAAGTTTAACACTAGAAAGCCAAACTACATAACATAATTGGAATTTGGTTCACTAATTCCCAAAATTTCCCATGTTAGGCTTTCTTACCATAAGGTATTACATATAAAAAGTTATATTAAAACCCTAACAGCATACTGACATTATCTGCTACTACCTAACCATACGAAAAGAGTAAGCATGAAACCATTCATTTAACATTATATTTATCTTCCTTGTTAGTTATCACTCCCATGAATCTTCTCATATTGAGGTCTTCTACCAGCTCTTATGCAACAAAATTATCACCATATTTTTCTCTTCCGTTACATGTTCATCGACCTTCATTTTAACAGGAATCAAACACCCAGATTGGTCTTCCACCACTTTTGTTACCACTTCTTCAGCAACCACCTCATTTGGCATCATACATTCTTCAACAACTACCTCATTTAGAAACACAACTTCTTCGGTAACTACCTCATTTGGAAACCCACCACCATTAATATCAATCACATTTTAAAACATCAACACCTTCTGGAAACACAACAACCTCTTCATCCATTTGTTGCTTATATAAAGAAAAAATGTCTTTCACATCTTTAGATTGAGTTACTTGTTCAAGCTCACCCACGGCTTGATCAATATCAGTAAACATGTCTCTTATCTCTTCAAGCTCATCAACAATAGGGTATGGATCATCATTCCCATCAATATCCATGCCTTCGTCCAAATCTTTATCTATATCACATGTAGAAAAATCCATTGACCTTCCACCAATGCTATAACTATTATGAGTATCAAATTCATCAACATCCATCCCCATATAAATATCGTCAAAATCAACCACATAAAATTAACATCATCATAAGAGACAACGTTTGAAACTTCTTATTCATCCTAACTTGAATCATCAAACCCAAACTCGTTCTCAAGCTCTTCCAATATTTTTGTTGAACTCAAACAAATCACTGACCCTTCTAGTCCTATCTTCAAACATTTTTTCGTAGACCATGGTGGTAGGAACTCATTGTCATAATCACAGACATAAAAATCGTTAGTAACTATAGTTCAGTTCCTCCCAACATAGTTCGTGTTAGCCTCAAAATATTGAGTCAATAAAGAATGCTCGGTCATATGTTTATTATACATCGTATATTTGAACGTTGTAATAGGTAGTAGATTAGTCGTGTTATACGGGCTTAACTTTAGGCTAAAGTTCATTCATAAGTAACTAAAGCCCAAAAGGAAAGCCCGACCCATTAGACTATAGTCCATAAACAAGCCCGCATGTGGGTGGACTATATATACCCTTCTTAGCATGTTAGGAAGGGTGTTGGTCATTTTCATTATTCACTCTCTAATCTAATCCTCCAACGGTTCCAACCATTCTCTCTACTTTCTCTCGCTACTTTCTCTCTCTAGAATTCATATATCTTCTACCTTTCTTTCTTGTTTAATCATCACAAATATGGGACAACAATTGGTATCAATCGCCATGGGGTAGTTTTGTGATTGATTGTTGTTATATCATTTGATTCGTATGATTTAATCCATACATCATCTCGAATTCAAATCTTTTTGTGTTTTTCGTGCTCTACATCTTGAGTTACATCTTCTACATTGTTGTCGTAGGGATCTGATTGCTTTTGGTTGGTTAAAATCACGGATTCTTGTAAAAAATCTCACTTTTTTACCAAAAGTTTCGAAAAAGTACAAGCATTCCGACAGAATTCCATCGGAAAAGGGTTTGATATTTCGATGGTTATTCCGATAGAATTCCATCGGAAAAGGGTTTTAATATTCCGACCATTATTCCGATTGTGTATTCCGATAGGTAATTTCGATAGTTGTCACACCCCACCATGGCGGAATATGGGGCACGACGTATGGATATCATCACAACAATAGCGTGTCTATAGAGATAACTAAATGATATAAGAAATGTCATAAAATGGTGACACAAATGTCATGACAATATCTCAACAATGCAGGAGTCTAGGTAAGTAGGTAACAGTCCTACCTCTTACCCAAGACAAACAAATAACATAAACAAACAAACATATAGGTGCCAACAGTATCACTAGATAAATGAACAAACAAAGCTAAGAAGGAACGGGGATCTCCTTCTATATGCAATCCTAAGGCATCTAAGTCTAGCCACTTCTATCCTCAAGCTTAACCACATTCTCACCTGAAAGAGACACTAAAACATGTCAACATAAAGTTGGTGAGAGTCATAGGTTTAGACTCCAATGCTAAAATTAGTTACAAGCTGTGAATAACAACCATCAACACAATAACATATGGACAATGTGCTACAATTATGTATTAACAACTAGCATTCAAGATCAATCATTCCAAACCAAAATCCAAGGCTCCTACCTTGCCAAACAACATGGTACCATAGATGATCACACTATGTACCTATCCCAAGGCCACTACCTTGTCAAACCACAAGGCCACTACCTTGTCAAACCACAAGGCCACTACCTTGTCAAACCACAAGGCCACTACCTTGTCAAACCACAATAACTGAGACGACACGTGTCCCCCGATCCAAATCATACACAATCAAGAATCACATAGCAGTTAATCACATAAGTGTACAAACAAGTCCATCACAAACCTTAAAACATTCACAGCAACAATTTATAAATAACTCAACACAGTGTCTCTTCCATCCCATCTGGAAGTGAAAATCAATATTAAACATGGGACTATGAAACTCACCTGATTGAGCTTCCCCAAACATCCGCGCACTAGCAAAAAGCTAACAACCAAAAACACATAATCAAAACATGAACCAAACACTAAAATGGCTCATCAACCTATGATGGACATCTAACCTTCTACCATATATATACCTCATATATATTCTCTAAGAATCTCATTACACCCCTCTATAAAGCTCTTAACTCGTTTTACTTCATAACACATCTCGTTAACATTTTATCAAAAAGAGTCCCAGTTTTAGGTCTCCAAACTATAAGCCAAACACCCACCTAAACACACCCATGATCTCTGTAAAGGGAATATTTATGCCCTTACATATGTTAGCTAACATCTCCCACTTGACCTAACCTTAAAGCTACTGTTAAGGCCCCGATATATATATATATATACTTTTGTCACTCTAGATTTACTGATTTTAAACTTACAAAAAGTTTGTTAGGATTAGGGGGTCTTACCCTAAACCACAACCTTAGCCCAAGTGCAGATACTTACTATAATATATAAACCATCTCTTATGTTCGTTAGAAGATACCAATGCAACCCTAAGTACCCCAAACAACCCAAAACTTAAAAAGAAAACAAGCTGACTTCAAAACTGTTTTGACCTCCGACTGTTGTAACCTGTTTTTGACCCACTTCCCTACCTCTAATTTAGTTCTCGTTTCTTTCATTGGGAAGCCACTTCAATTACCTTTTCAGGGATACTTGGATCGCAAAATAAGAGTTTGTAGAACTCCCAATATGATCAAAACAATTGACTCAAAATTCTGCCCAGTTTTTAAAAACGGGTTTAATCAAATTAAACTAATTAATTAACCCTAACCCCACTAATTACAAACCCTAACTTATGTAATCATTATAACCTCATTATTATAACATTAATTTACTGTTTTTAAATTAAACCATAACCTAATTCCATCATAAGATGATTAAACAAAACATAAAAACAATTAAATTAAAAAGGGATTTGAATATTTACCTTTGATTTATGAAAACCCCAAAATTTTATGAAGAACCCTAATATTCTCCATTAAATTCGACCCAAGCTTGATCTCCAGGGGATTATAATGTGTTTTTAGTTAATAAAAGTCTTTATATAATTACCATATTAATCCTAGCCCAATACAATGTTTCCTTTTTCTCCCTTTTTCCTTTTTTTCTTTTTTTTTCTTTTCCAACCGTCTATACCCTTTCCATATCCATTAAATTTCGTTTTTTTTTTTCTTTTTATTGTTTAATTATGTTATTAACAATACCTTAATTTACCTTAATTTATTTCAGCTCCTAAAACCTCTAAAACCTTAAAACCGTAAAACTAGTCATTTTTTACGCGTTTTACCGTAAAAGTCATAAAATATACACTTTTAAAAAAAATCTCAAATTTTGAAATAAACTTTATAACTAAGTCCTAAATGACTTAAAACCATCCCGAAAAATATTCCCGTGACTAAATACCTCTTCCGAGACCTCAAAATGCTAAACCGTAAATCGTAAAAAATACGATTTTCTATAATACATATACGTATACGTAAAACCACTAAATAATACCATTTCACTTCATAGTCACTACCATGTGAGCTCATGAACATGAAATCATCACACATCGTTTCACTCACAAGGTACCCCGTACCGGAAACGATATCCAAACCACAATCTATACACACCAATAAGCACATAAACACGTAAAGACACGTAACTAGCACACAATAAAATTAAGTGACGAACCTCAAAACCACGGTTGTCACATCACTCCCTCCTAATAGAAATCTCGTCCCGAGATTTACTCCTTAGGATCAAACACACAAACAACAAATCACATGAGGATACTTGTTCTAAACGAACTTCCCTCATTTCCACGTGAACTTTAGTTCAAGTTTCAAAATACCACATATACAAACCAAAAATAATTAAACTCATTGCCAAACTCTTGACCTCACAGTCAATAAATCTCACAGATGACTCTTGATAAAACAAAGACTCTTATTAATACAAGTCCCGAATAACCGTACATGCAAAATGCATTCTCAAACAACCTTTACCAATCTCAATACATGAAATGTATCATGTATACAACTCACTTTCCCCAGGTAATTCTATACTCATAAGCTAATGGTCCGATCTTTCCAAAGATCATAAATGGACCTACAAAACTCTACATCAACTCTTCCATTTTACCAAAACATACCACCCGTTACTATAGGTGAAACTCCCTACATAACTTTGTCACTAAATCTAGTGGTTTCCTCCTTTTCTACATAGCATCCCTTGTTGCTCTCATTCTGTCTACAAACACCATTACCACATTAATATCCTCTTTTACCAATTCTAGTCCACATTAGGGACAACTCACCCTATCCTTTCATGTAGTGCCTCAAATGGCATTTATCGACTTCTAGTACGATAATTATCATTATATAAAAACTCAGCCATCGCTAACGAGTTTCCGAACTACCTCTAAATCAATCACCCATGCCCTCAGTGTAACACCTAAGGTTGTATAAATATCTCACTTGCCTATCCTTTTCCAGTTAGCTGGATATACTCATATCCAATCATGTTCATCAACTCCCTTTAGTCCATACCCCAAACTACTTACAAATTTCAATTTCCTTATGAAGTGACCTATGATGGTCTTTCAGATATCCATTAGTTCTTCCAATCCAAATCAACTTATGAGCTATACACATCATCAAAAGGACGGTTATCTCAGTTAGACCAAGCCCTTTGTCCCTATGGCACATCACACCTATAACTCCTCATCCATTCGATTATCGATACTAAGCCTCCCAAACAATCAGTATAAGTCAGTGCCATTTCCTTTTCCACACTACGAATGTATTAGCCTGCATTGTGCTTCATTCTACTCATTAAGCTCTACCAAAGTTTTACCTCCGGTTCCTATCTCGACCTATTTCATTCATGCTTTGCTTTTATACACACTTCCTTCTTCTTCCTCAACTCCTACCATACATCATGATGTGATGCTTCCCTTCGTTTCTTCCCTTGCCATAATCCTTCATAAGGCACTCCATACATATTAGGCTAACCTTTACGCAAAACCCTCTATTCCATCACATCCGTACGTAATCCTTCCAACTTCTCAACCACGTGACTTCTCATTCCTCTTGAAATATGAGATGAATTAGTCAGTCTATCGACTATCACCCAACTCTCGTCTTACTTATTCCTCCACCCCATTATGTATCCCTTTCACCAATTTCGTCCTTACATTGCCCCTTTCTAAGCTACTCCTATCTATGTAGGAAGTATAGTCTACGTCCCTTTCTCCATATGGTTGTCCAAGCCACGCAACATACATGTTGACGCGTTCTCTGCTTTAGACAACTCAACTCGTGCAACCTACATCCTTCATCCAAACCACCCTAATACGTCATCCATATAGTTCAAGTTCGTCTCAGCTTCACTTCATTCTTCTTATTCCATGTCTCATCAACCATGCTTGCCTTTCCCAAATGGTACTTGGCCTTGCATATTTTTCTTTCATCACTTAACTCCACCCCTCACCTTTGCCAAATGTTCAATCAAGATGATTGAATATGTGTTGGAGACGTTCATGATCTGTATAGATCATTCTCCACGTCTCGTACACCAAATGCCTCTAGAATTCTAGGCAGATATAACAGTCCAGCTCCATTAACTAAGTCTATCCAGCATTCCTTGCAATTTCTAACAGCTCTTGTTTTTAAATCACTCCATCAACGATTTGCCTTGGAAAGGCATTAACTACAACTCCTCTCACTTCTCCTACTTGCTCTATTTATGGTTCCACCTCACGGTAATAGGCAAACCTACTAAATTTCAGGAAATTTTCGGAAAACTTACATGCCCTACGAACAATCATAAATACCTTTGAGGTATTGTATCCCCTTCCAACACTCTCTATGGTGCGTTACTTGTGCTAGTATCCCACAAATCTCTGTTCATCTCCTTGGTACTCCTAAGAGACCTCATGACCACATTAGTTTGTCTACGAACTTCTTTCCTCCCCACTAAGGGTATCCCGACCGTTCTCTCATGGTCACCTACTTAAGCGTGTAGGCGCGACCAAGTCTTTCATATGACTACCTCAACGCTCCCGAACAATACGAAACCAAAACTACATCCTGAATCCATCAGATACGATCAACAAATCAAACCAATGGATAACTAACGACATTTCACGTGCACCAGTTAAAACAAGTCAAAGCCATGAGACTCGAAAGAAAACTCAAACCCAAAACGTGTATCAATTCAAAATGACCCATGACAACGAAAAATAATCCAAGAAACACCCAATGGCAACCAAACATATTACGCCCCGTAACATATTATTTAAACCGTGCAAAAGATCGACTTTTCCAAAAGAATATATATCTTTTTTATTATTATTACCTCCCACATCTATGTGACTCAAACAATATACCAACAACCTTCTAGGTGATCTCAAAACTCAACCCAAAGACTAGATATCCCGTGCACCCCAAATAAAAATAAACTACTATTCGAAACTCAACCTTGAACCCGACACTTGTACAACAACTCCGACCAGTCCACTGACCTCCCATGACTATACTTTCTGAATATTTGAAAAGTACGTTCCGGGTACATAATTTTTGGCTTTTGAATCACTCAAAAAGCTCTAAAAACGAACAAGTTATGACCAAAACAGTTTTATACTAGTTGTTTTAAAAAAAACTAAAGAATAAACTTAGTGATTAATGTAATCCTTTTAAATGACAGATATAGTTGTACGTGAAGTCTTCATAAACTCAATTTAACCTTGTATAAATAATTATAAATGACATAAATCGGTCGAACTCAATTATATAAACTATGTAGGTAGAAAGAAATTTTTATTTCGCTTTATTTCAAAGAAAGTCTTTTAGAATTTGAAATATATAAGTGTTGATTAAAATGAAATCTTATGTTACATCTTGTTTGAAACATGACTTCAACACCTTACCCTTATTTTACCGAATACAACCAACTATCTAACCCTATAATAGATTTCCAAGTCCCCCTTTTTCTAAACATATACCGACCCAAAGAAATATAAGACCCAACACAAAAGATTTCATTATCTCAAAAGGAATCTCAAGTTATTTCAATAGACTTAAAACCAAGAACACCATTTTAAAACGTACACGTGAAATACGAAACTCAAAGAATACGCTACCAGACACACTTCAAAAGATTCAAAACGTCGTTGGAACTCCATTAAACTCCAACACCATAAAACACGAGCAAACACAAGGTACGTTCAAGTTATAATAACTAGTGAACGACCATATACCATAACTTAACACATAGTAGTATATATACATCCGCATATATATACCTATTAAATCACCCAAAACATACTCATTACTATACATATCAGATCCACCAATCGCGTCATACACTCGTTTTTCCATGCGAGTAATCCCCATCTCACCATCTCACCATGCCACAACAAGGCACAAAACCCATTACCAAAACCGACCCATATCGTGTGACCTCATAATCACATAACACGACTATAACTCAAAACATATAACACACTAAAAAAATAGATATTGTAGGCAACCGTTACATATACCCATATATTATAAATATACCCAAAATCCACATCTCATCATATACAAGCATGTACTAACCCTCTTTCATGCAATCATACTTGAGAACCCATTGAAGTTGTGGTACTTGTATAACTATGTTGGCCACCATACTTATACAATTACCCTTTCCCCAATGCAATCCCTCCTATGATGACAATTATAAGAATCAATACAACATATAACACATAAATCCATCTACTCATATAAGCTCATAACCACATAACCAAATAGGTCCAAAACCCCATCTATTAAAATAACATAGTAAAACTCTTGGAATACCGAAATTCATAGTCTAGCTAAAACAACATAGACTAAATCCAAAACGAAAACATAACCAGATATAAGTCATGTCGCCCATAAGAGTGGAAACAACTTAAAATCCTTCCTACCCATGTACTCCTAGTAACTCGAACCACCACACGATTCTTAGAGAACACGACTTAAACATCCAAAGAAAAATAACATACCTCTGGTATGTAAAATAACTCGACAAAAGATAGAAACTACTATGTGCCAAATTATGTACTATAATGTAAAATTTAAGCAAAATACGACAATGACTAGCGTGGAAGATTATGGTTCAACCCGCACTAGTCACAACCCGAAAAGAAAATAACATGTGGCTAAGTATGAACTTACTATGGTTCAATTCATACTAGTCAAAACATCGCAATAAATAACATCCCAACACATCAATTTATGTAAAATGCACACATTCTCATATGACGCCTATATGCAGGGACCCTTAAGCTATAGACTAGGCTACGCGACTAGGCAACCTAATTCTCTATAACCATTGTCTCTGATACCATTCTGTCACACCCCACCATGGCGGAATATGGGGCACGACGTATGGATATCATCACAACAATAGCGTGTCTATAGAGATAACTAAATGATATAAGAAATGTCATAAAATAGTGACACAAATGTCATGACAATATCTCAACAATGCAGGAGTCTAGGTAAGTAGGTAACAGTCCTACCTCTTACCCAAGACAAACAAATAACACAAACAAACAAACATATAGGTGCCAACCGTATCACTAGATAAATGAATAAACAAAGCTAAGAAGGAACGGGGATCTCCTTCTATATGCAATCCTAAGGCATCCAAGTCTAGCCACTTCTATCCTCAAGCTTAACCACATTCTCACCTGAAAGAGACACTAAAACACGTCAACATAAAGTTGGTGAGAGTCATAGGTTTAGACTCCAATGCTAAAATTAGTTACAAGCTGTGAATAACAACCATCAACACAATAACATATGGACAATGTGCTACAATTATGGATTAACAACTAGCATTCAAGATCAATCATTCCAAACCAAAATCCAAGGCTCCTACCTTGCCAAACAACATGGTACCATAGATGATCACACTATGTACCTATCCCAAGGCCACTACCTTGTTAAACCACAATGCCACTACCTTGTCAAACCACAAGGCCACTACCTTGTAAAACCACAAGGCCACTACCTTGTCAAACCACAATAACTGAGACGACACGTGTCCCCCGATCCAAATCATACACGATCAAGAATCACATAGCAGTTAATCACATAAGTGTACACACAAGTCCATCACAAACCTTAAAACATTCACAGCAACAATTTATAAATAACTCAACACAGTGTCTCTTCCATCCCATCTGGAAGTCAAAATCAATATTAAACATGGGACTATGAAACTCACCTGATTGAGCTTCCCCAAACATCCGCGCACTAGCAAAAAGCTAACAACCAAAAACACATAATCAAAACATGAACCAAACACTAAAATGGCTCATCAACCTATGATGGACATCTAACCTTCTACCATATATATACCTCATATATATGCTCTAAGAATCTCATTACACCCCTCTATAAAGCTCTTAACTCGTTTTACTTCATAACATATCTCGTTAACATTTTATCAAAAAGAGTCCCAGTTTTAGGTCTCCAAACTATAAGCCAAACACCACCTAAACACACCCATGATCTCTGTAAAGGGAATATTTATGCCCTTACATATGTTAGCTAACATCTCCCACTTGACCTAACCTTAAAGCTACTGTTAAGGCCCCGATATATATATATATATATATATACTTTTGTCACTCTAGATTTACTGATTTTAAACTTACAAAAAGTTTGTTAGGATTAGGGGGTCTTACCCTAAATCACAACCTTAGCCCAAGTGCAGATACTTACTATAATATATAAACCATCTCTCATGTTCGTTAGAAGATACCAATGCAACCCTAAGTACCCCAAACAACCCAAAACTTAAAAAGAAAACAAGCTGACTTCAAAACTGTTTTGACCTCCGACTGTTGTAACCTATTTTTGACCCACTTCCCTACCTCGAATTTAGTTCTCGTTTCTTTCATTGGAAAGCCACTTCAATTACCTTTTCAGGGATACTTGGATCGCAAAATAAGAGTTTGTAGAACTCCGAATATGATCAAAACAATTGACTCAAAATTCTGCCCAGTTTTTAAAAACGGGTTTAATCAAATTAAACTAATTAATTAACCCTAACCCCACTAATTACAAACCCTAACTTATGTAATCATTATAACCTCATTATTATAACATTAATTTACTGTTTTTAAATTAAACCATAACCTAATTCCATCATAAGATGATTAAACAAAACATGAAAACAATTAAATTAAAAAGGGATTTGAATATTTACATTTGATTTATGAAAACCCCAAAATTTTATGAAGAACCCTAATATTCTCCATTAAATTTGACTCAAGCTTGATCTCCAGGGGATTATAATGTGTTTTTAGTTAATAAAAGTCTTTATATAATTACCATACTAATCCTAGCCCAATACAATTTTTCCTTTTTCTCCCTTTTTCCTTTTTTTGCTTTTTTTTTTCTTTTCCAACCGTCTATACCCTTTCCATATCCATTAAATTTCGTTTTTTTTTTCTTTTTATTGTTTAATATTATGTTATTAACAATACCTTAATTTACCTTAATTTATTTCAGCTCCTAAAACCTCTAAAACCTTAAAACCGTAAAACTAGTCAAATTTTACGCGTTTTACCGTAAAAGTCATAAAATATACACTTTTAAAAAAAATATCAAATTTTGAAATAAACTTTATAACTAAGTCCTAAATGACTTAAAACCATCCCGAAAAATATTCCCGTGACTAAATACCTCTTCCGAGACCTCAAAATGCTAAACCGTAAATCGTAAAAAATACGATTTTCTATAATACATATACGTATACGTAAAACCACTAAATAATACCATTTCACTTCATAGTCACTACCATGTGAGCTCATGAACATGAAATCATCACACATCGTTTCACTCACAAGGTACCCCGTACCGGAAACGATATCCAAACCACAATCTATACACACCAATAAGCACATAAACACGTAAAGACACGTAACTAGCACAAAATAAAATTAAGTGACGAACCTCAAAACCACGGTTGTCACAATAGTGATTTCGACAGTGATTCTGATAGCTCATATTCCGACAGCATTCTGATACTACATTCCGACAGTGTATTCCGACAGCTATTCCGACAGACATCCGATAGAGTATTCCGATGGACATTCCGATAGCACATTCCGATGCCATGTTTAGCTAAATTTTGTTCGAGTATTTTTTAGACTTAGCCACCATCTAGACTAGTTTCGGAATATCGTTTACACGAAGATTAAAAAAAAGGGTTAAAATTTTCCCGTCAAGTAAATTCAAATTTTTTCCATACTAGTTTTAGGACATTTCTAGCTCAATTTCAAAATTTGGCGGTACAAAATTTTTCGGTCTATCGTTTTGTCGGACTGAGGAATTTATTGTCGGACTGAGAAAAATAGCAATTTTTGGAATTTCAACAACAACTCAATCACATCATATCTACTTAAGATCCATATTCACTTCATCATTTCAGAGAATATTGAGATGGATTCTACTACAGAATATCGTGTGACGAACAACAACATAATGGTGGCGGGTAACAAAGAGAGACCACCAATGCTTGTGGCCGGTCGATATGCTCAATGGCAATCACGTTTTCTTCGCTATCTTGATACAAGACCTAATGGTGATGCATTGAGGCAATGTATTAACAATGGACCATATGTTTTCTACGATATCACTATTCCTCATACACCAGCAACAAACACTACTGCAGAAGTACCCAGAACCACAAGAAAAGAAACTTTATCTGATCTTACACCAGAGAAGCGTGCTTGGTATGATGCAGAAAAAGAAGCGATCTATATGATTCTAAGTGGAATTAGAGATGATATTTATTCCACGGTTGATGCATGTCCTACAGCAAAAGAAATGTGGACGGCTATTGAACGCTTGCAACAAGGAGAATCACTCAACAAGAAAGATGTTAAAAAAAACTTGTTTTGGAATTTTGGTAAGTTTACTGCATTGGATGGAGAATCAATTGAGTCTTATTATTCACGATTCTACAAGATGATGAACGATATGACAAGAAACAACTTGGAGGTCTCCACCATGCAAGTCAATGTGCAATTTCTTCAGTAACTTCAACCAGAGTGGACACATTTTGTTACTTTGGTGAAACATCAGAAGCAGTTAGACAAGGTAAACTATCACACTCTCTTTGATATCTTGTAACAATTTCAGCATGAGGCAAATGAAATTCGAGCTGAACGAGTTGCAAAGACGGCTAATCCACTTGCTCTAGTGTCTACAACTCAAGATCATCGATCTCATACTTCAAAGTCATAATCCATTCAATCATCCTCACCACAATATTCCACATCATCCAAGTCTTCATCATCCACAAGATCACGCAACAAAGAACCAAGAGCACCATCACCACCATCTGAGTCATCATCTAAAGAGGATAGTGATGAAGATCAAGCTCAGAAAAATCAGGAGATGAAACAACAAATTGCTTTCATTATGAAGACTTACCAGAAAATCTTCAAACCCTCCAACAACAATCTTCGAACATCATCTAACACAAAGAACCAATATGTTGAGAGTCCTCCAAGGTATGACACACGTCGACGTGGTGAAAGTCCTTCTAGGTATGTCGACGTAATCCAACACATGTTGAGGGTTCTGCAAGGTATGATCGGCAAAATGCCAAGTATGATACTCAGAGGATTGCTGCTGCTACTGGGAATAGGGAATCTGTTGGCACGCAAGTGGTTCAACAAAGTCGGATTCAGTGTTATAACTACCAAGGTTATGGGCATATGGCAAAGGAATGCAGAAAGACGAAACGGGTTAGGTACTCTAGCTATCATAAAGAGAAGATGTATTTATGCAAGAAGATGGAAGCAGGGGTCAAATTGTCGGCTGAGCAAGGAGCAATGCTTGATGACACTGATGATGAAGCCTCCGACCAAGAATTAGAAGCACATTACTCGTACATGGCAAAGGTTGAAGAAGTTCTCAACATCACTAAAGATGACAATGGCCCTATCTTTGACACTGAGCCACTCGATAAGGTACACACAACTGGCGAATATAATGTGTTTGGCGATATTCATGAGCATAGTGAGCTACCCAATGCCATTAATGACACATGTATGATGGAAACGGTTGATAGTAATACCACACCTGATTCATCAGACATGTGCAATAATGAGTTTGAGGATGATCAACATGCAAATGAGTATGATGATGAGGAGCGTGTCGCGCTTGCTAATTTAATTGCTAGTTTGCAAAAAGATGTCAATGAAACTAGAAAGAGTCAAAAGCAATTAAAGAAGGCAAACGCAGCGCTCACTCAAAACTTTGAAGAATGCAAAGCCGCTCTAATTAAATCTAATGAGACCCTTGAAAGTTATAGAGCTGAGCTTCTTCAAAAGACTAAAGAGCTTGAGGGTTACAAGGGTAGTGCGTTAAAAAGTCAAAAGGACGATCTTGAAAAGAAATACAACGAAACTCTTGAGTTATTAACCAGAGAGAAACATCAATTTAATGTTTTATTAATGGATGAACGTCAAAAAACGTACCTTGCTACCACCAAAGTTTAACGAACTTGAACAACGGTTTTTGATGGATAACACCGAGTCTGCTAAAATTCTTGAGGTTAAGAAACAAGAGGTTGAAACGTTAAAACAAGATTTCAAAAGTCGACATGAAAAAGATACTAAAAAGTAAAGGAATTAGAGGCACAAGTCAAATTTTTGAAGAAAGTTGTTTATAAAACGCATGACTCTATTCAAACCGTTAGAATGCTAGCACTTCCGTCTATGTTTAAGGGTCAAGCTAGCTTTGCAAGTCCTGATTATCTTGCCCAAGCTCAAGCTGCGAACCCGTGCCTTTATATGGATGAGTCCGAATGGACCGATCCTGAATATCCTCTTGGTAATGATGAGACATCCCTTTGGGAAGAGGAGAGTAGATCACCGGTCAATAAAGAGTTTGTGAAACCATACAATTATGATTATGAGAATAGTCTGTATGGTCTTTTCACTACACAAAAACAAAAGTCTCGTGAGGAATTGTTTTTACAAAGCAAACAAAGAAGAATTTAATGGAAGAAAGCTTTTGACACTAAGAAAACAAACATTTCTAAGTTCATCAACTACTTGCCTCTTGATGCTTCTAAAAGAAAGAGTAGGCAGACATTTGGGTTTCTACAACATTACATCGATACTATTAAATCTATTGTTGACAATGAATGGAAACAACGAGACAATGACGAGTGGAAAAAACCAATTCCTCAAGATATAACTGTGCTTATCAAACAAATCTTAATACCAAACACGACCACATTAAAAGAAGATATTCTTGAATTTGAAAGATTAATTCGGTCTAAAATGTTTGATGATTTAAAATATGTTGAGTCTATTGAGAAAGAAATTGACGATCTTCAAATGGACAAGTCCGGTTTTTCAGATGAATATGATTTACTCTTAGAAGAATGTCTCTTCAAAGATATTTTATGTGTTACTCTTCAATCTTGTGCTGATATCGATGAATATTCTGATGTTGAATGCAAATATCTTGATAAGATCAAAGAGTGTGAGCATCTTGAAATTGAGCTTTCGAAACGTAAAGAAAACGTTGATAAAAAGGCTTTTGAGTTACTTCAACACAAAACTGATTTCCTTCAAAAACATTGTCATTCTCTTGAACTTGCTTTGCAAAAAGACATAGGAAGTTTTCCACATGATAATAAATTACAAGAAAAACTTTCCCAAATATGTCGAGAAATGAATGAAAAGAGTTTGGACATTAAAGGGTTGAAAGCTCGGTTACAAGACAGGGAAATAGCGATAGCAAGAGTTAAAGAAACTCACTGCTAAGATGGGTGGGAAAATTGTGGAACCTAGTGTTAAGAAACCTGTTGTAAGACAACCCAATGCGCAAAAAGTGACTAGACCCTCTGTCTTGGGAAAATCATCTGTTTTTTCTAATTTTGCATTTGCAAAACCTGCGTTTGCCCCCAAGACAGATGGGAAGGATAGGTTACCGCATAATACTCTAAGAACACATATTCGATCACAATGCATTAAGAACACTAATGTGATTAAACTAGGGATGTATAGATTGGCCACTAAACCCATACACAACAAAGAAAGTCAGTCACCTTAGACTTCTAGAAACACTAATAGATGTGTGTCTTTTACTACAGGAGTAGTCCCCACTGCTAGTGTTAGCCGGCCTCAGCTTAAGAGCACTCGCATGAATGAAAAGGTTTGGCAAAACAAAAGTCAAGGGAAAATGAAGGAAGTAGAAGACCACCCTAGGATTTTCAATGTTTCTAAGAATAAAACGTCTGTAATCGCGTGTAATGACGATTTAAATGATTCGACTTTGAATGCTTTGAATGTTAAGTTTGTTTGTGTGAAATGTGGAAAGTGTGCTAATGCCAATCATGTTATGTGTGTTTCGAATAATGTAAAAAATGTAGCTACTAAAACTAAGAAGCAAATTGTGATGCCTATTAGTGCTAGAAAACCCAAACGCAAAGTGAACCATCCTGGTGTAACCACCCCTGAGAAAAGTATTGTATCAGACTCCACCACTAAGAGCACTAGAAGCAGAATTAGAGAATTATATGAGTCTGCTAGCAAGTCGTGGAAATGGTGGTTTGCTAATCAATGTCCTCTAGGATATAAATGGATGCCTAAAGTTAGGACAGAAAATGTAACAACGAGTGTTAGTATGCCTTTAACTGTTGCTAAGGACACTAATGATTCTGAAATCACAACTAATGTGGTATCCAATTTAGAAAATGCTCCATCGTGTTCTAACTCTTCTGCAGGTGATACAAATATTTCTCTTCATACTGGACTCCGGATGCACGAAGCACATGACGGGGAATCTCAAGCTTCTAATTAACTTCATGGAGAAGTTCCTGGGTACGGTCCGATCCGGAAATGATCAATTTGCACCGATCCTAGGATATGGAGATTTGGTTCAGGGGAATATCACGATAAAAAGGGTATACTACGTCGAAGGGCTCAATCACAATCTTTTCTCGGTTGGTCAATTCTGTGATGCAGATTTAGAAGTTACTTTCAGAAAGAAGACATGTTTTGTTCGTGATTATGATGGGAATGATTTACTCACCGGTTCACGGAGTACTGATCTTTACACAATTTCACTACTAGACACAACTTCATCAACTCCAATTTGTTTCATGGCTAAAGCTTCAACGACTCAGGCATGGTTATAGTATCAACGTTTATCTCATCTCAATTTTGATACCATCAACTTGCTTTCCAAGAAAGATATTGTGAGAGGCCTTCCAAGCTTGAAATTCATCAAGGATCATCTTTGTTCTTCTTGTGAGCTTTGCAAAGCTAAATGGAGTAGTTTCAAGATAAAGACTACACCAAGCTCAATAGGACGGTTAGATCTTCTTCATATCGATTTGTATGGACCAATGCGTGTTCAAAGCATCAATGGGAAGAAATACGTTATGGTAATTGTCGATGACTACTCAAGGTACACATGGACTCACTTCTTGAGGTCCAAGGATGAAACACCTGAGGTTCTCATTAACTTCCTTAAGTTGATACAACGTCGTCTTCAAGCTCAAGTAAAAGTGGTACGTACTAACAGAGGCACAAAATTCTTGAATTCAACTTTAAAAGAATTTTTTGAAGTCGAAGGGATTGAACATGAAACATCTATTGCTCGAACACCCGAATAAAACGGTGTTGTTGAAAGACGAAACCGTACTTTAGTTGAGGCTGCTCGAAAACTATTATCCGCTTCAAAACTACCATTATACTTCTTGGCCAAAGCCGTGTCAACCGCATGCTACACACAAAACCGATCCTTAATTATCACAAGACAAGAAAAGACACCATATCACATAATTCATGATCGAAAACCTTCACTCAAACACCTTCATGTTTTTGGATGTACGTGTTACATTATTAGAGATGGTGAAAATATGGACAAGATGAAAGAGAAAGGTGATGCATGCATTCTAGTGGGATATGCAACTCAGTCTAAGGGATATAGAGTTTACACAAGAGAACAAAGTTGATAGTCGAGACTATTCATATCCGATTTGATGAAATACAAGAAATGGCACTTGAACAAAACAGTTTAAGTCCTGATCCACAACGATAAAAGAATTATGTGCACAACCGCACGGAACTTGGAAATCAAGACCACATCAATGAACCGTCAAGTTCAAAGTTGGTTCAAGGAAATGTTCCAAGAGCAGATATGACAGTGGACACGACAATTGAAGAGTTGGAAATGTTATATGGACCAATGTTTGATGAATATTTCACGGGGAAGAAACAAGTTGTATCAAAGTCTTCCGCTGTCACTCATGATAAGAATGATGATACCGATCATCGTCAACAAAAGGATACAACTTTATCTACTTCAACACGGGTTGCTGCAGATTAACTTCCCCAGAATATCACTTCAACAACCGCTCCTACAACATCCACAACTACTGTCATTGCTCCATAGAACACAAATCAAGCTGACAATGCTATAAATGACGAAGACGAATTTATCAACCCATTCGCTACATCGTTACACGAAACTGGAGAGTCTTCTACTCGCCATGTTGATCCGTCTAATATGCATACGTTCTATCAACGACATCCTTCAACACATCATTGGACCCGAGAACATCCTTTGGTTCAAGTAATTGGAAACCCTTCACAGCCTGTTCGTACAAGACGACAACTAGCCACCGATAGCGATATTTGTATGTTTGCACTCGCCGTGAGTACAGCTGAACCGAAAAACATCAAAGAAGCCATGGCTGATCATGCTTGGATTGAATCGATGACGGAAGAACTTCAACAATTTGAAAGACTTAAAGTCTGGGAACTTGTTGACAGACCATACGATGTGATTCCATTAAATCTTTGTTGGATCTGGAAAAATAAGATGGATGAAGAAAACACGATCATCAAGAACAAAGGTAGGCTAGTGGCTAAGGGGTATGGCCAGAAAGAGGGAATTGATTTTGACGAATCATTTGCACCAGTTGCTCGTATGGAAGCGGTCAGGATTTTCCTTGCTTATGCTGCACATAAGGGATTCACTGTCTATCAAATGGACGTAAAGACGACATTTTTTAATGGTCCTTTGAAGGAAGAAGTCTATGTCACCCATCCGGAAGGATTCGTCAATCCTCTTTATCCTGACAAGGTGTATCGTCTCCACAAGGCACTATATTGACTCAAGCAAGCTCCAAGGGCGTGGTACGACGAGCTCTCGAAATTTCTGGTATCCAAAGGTTTCTCAAAATGTTCCATTGATCTAACTTTGTTCACTTATAAATATGGGGATGACATTTTGCTTGTGCAGATTTATGTTGATGACATTATTTTCGGGTCTACAAACCCAAAACTTTCAAATTTGTTTGAAAAAGTAATGCACAACAATTTGAAATGTCAATGATGGGCGAACTAAAATTCTCTCTAGGAATTCAAGTTCACCAATCCCCAAGTTGTATCTTCATAAACCAAGCTAAGTATTGTCAAGGGATAATCAAAAAGCATGGTATGACTTCATGTGACCCCGTTGGGACACCATTATCAACCACATCGCTAGATGCTAACTTGGAGGGAAATACCATAGATCAAACGAGATATCGTTCCATGATCGGTTCCCTCATGTACTTGACAGCAAGCAGACCTGATATTTCACATGTTACATGTTATTGTGCATGATATCAAGCACGACCTACTGAAAAGCACCTCAAGGAGGTTAAACGGTTCTTTCGATACCTTTAGAATACCATTCATTTGGGACTCTGGTATCTGAGGGAAACCGGTTTCTTTCTAACGACCAATTCAGATTCTGATCATGCAGGGTGTCTTGATACATGAAAAAGTACTTCTGGTGGTGCACAATTTCTAGGTCAAGATAAGCTTGTGGGATGGTCTTCCAAGAAGCAGGATTACACGTCACTTTTATCAGCCAAAGCGAATTATGTGTCTCTATATGCATGTTGTGCTCAAGTTCTTTGGATGAGAACACAACTCACGGATAATGGCTTCCACTTTGATAAAGTACCTATGTACTGTGACTCAAAGTCGGCCATAGCCATCTCCTGCAATCTGGTACAGCATTCACGCACGAAGCACATTGATGTCAGAGACCACTTCATAAAGGAACAAGTTGAAAGAGGTATCGTTGAACTATACTTTGTTGGAACAGATTACCAATTATCCGACTTCTTTACGAAAGCTCTATCGAAAGATAGGTTTGAGTACCTCGTTAGGCAACTTGGTATGAGATGTTTGACTCCAGCAGACCTGTAGATTCTGGCAAAGGTTCCTGCTTGATTTATCTATCAAACATCAACCTGTAAATATCTTTGAAAAAGCAAAATACAAAAATATAAAACATATAAAAGCAAAACATAAAATTAAAAATCTTTGAAAATCCAAAAATATTCTTCTCGACATGTCTTTCAGTATCGATAATATGGACGTACTTAGAAATGTCGCTCAATAACGACACGGGTGTGTACATAAAGCTCGAATGAAAGTTGTAAATATTTTTCAAAACATGTCATTTCTACTTTTAATAAAGGAAAATGTGTATTTTGGACAAATTTTCCAACAACGGGTAGAGCAGTCTATCTTGGGTTGAGCTTGTCACAAAACATTCAACGTTTTGAGCTCAACACAATGGCTTGTAATCACTTTCAGATTGCAACCCAGATCCATATTCACGGGGGAGTGTACGATTTAGTGTGCTTACCCTCAACAAAAGAAGAGAGATCTTCTTACACTTGAGTGGATTTGTCAAGACATTCAAAGTCTATGAACTCAAGTTTATGCTTTAGAAATACCATGTCGCCATAAAGAAATGGTTTTCGAAAAAGCGTTAAACACAATTTTTTCAAGAATTTTTCAATGATTATTCAAAATATTTCAAACAATTGTGTGTTCAACAACTCCCATCCTCAAAAAATGAAATGTGGATAACATGCTCACAATGACAATTCAATTGGATCAATTTTTGAGGGGGAGCATTTCAACTTCATGCAAAAGATTAACACATCTTTCTCCCGGAGATTTTCAAGACTATTTTCAAAATATATTTTAATCAAATTTGGTATCTCTAATATCAAAATATTTTATATATTAGAGATAGGGGAGAAAATGTGCTTAAAATGTGATCTTATATAAGACTCAAGCACTTTAACTCTTACCTACATGTGCGAAACACTTTCGATTATCGATGCACATGTAAAAGGGGAGAATTTCTGAAACGACAAAAACTATCAAGGTGTTAAATGTTTTTCAAACACCTTGTTAGACATTTGAAATGGTTTTTATGGTTACGATCTCATACCCACAACATCTTTAATTCACGACGTTATTGGTGTCAAAAGGGTGGTTAGGTTTAAGTCCTATGATCCAACCAGAACCGGAGGGTTCTTCCCAGGGATAATCCAATAGATTATTAGAATTCCTTAGGAAAGATGGAGTAGAATGTGAACGTAGCTGAATGCTGACTAAGTACTGATGCTAGTGCTGGAACAATCACAACAAGGTGCTAGTAATGATGTCTTGGTAAGCATTGAAGGGGTTGAAGAATGAAAAAGAAATGTAAGGATAAAGGGTGTAAAGAAAGAAGCCCTCCATACAAATTAGGCAGAAACCGGGTCAACACATCAAGAAGACAACTCATCATGGACCCAGTGATGTAAAGCACAACCCTTTCCTAGCTACTCATGCTTCTCTCAAAAGAAGTTTGTTTTATTGTCACGGAGAATAGCATGACTTCTATTAGCTTTCTCATTCTGAGATAATTGATATTGAATAGGTGGCATCTGCTCCAGCCTCCGACCACTAAAAGTGCACAATTCGAGTCTAGAGCCTAGAGATCAATCAAATCTCATTAGGACACATGAAATGACGATAAAGAGAGTCCTACGCCATATCCTTGTGATATTGCTAGAACACTCAGAGTGATACTACTTAGTATTCACAATGATGAGTGGAAATCCTTCCAGTGTTAACATCAAACAGCACTGTGGTAGGTCATATGCAAGATTCTTTACGAATTGAACATGTGTAAAACTGAAAAGCAACAGTGGTTTGATTCTAAATTGATTCAAACTCGTTTCAGGTTTCTACGCAATATCTTTATGGTCTTGCCAGAACATTCAGAGTGATATTCATTAATATTCACAGTGACGAATGGAAATCCTTCTAGCGTCAACCTCAAACAGCGCTATGGTAGGTGACTTGTGAGATTCTTATGAATCAAGCTTGTATCAACTGGAAAGCAAAAATGGTAAGATTCTTTATGAATCACACTTGTTCCAGGAATTTGAATTGACGACTTTAATCAAGCGGATATTTATCCAATTGATTCACTGTTTATGTTCGCAGTCTTGCTTTGAGAAGGTCGAGTAAAGAGAATGGCTCGTACAGCCGCGAAGCCCTGTCAAGGAGATTCTTAATTGAATCTACCTAATCACAGGTACAGTAATTAATATCGTATAACGGTCTTCACCGACCGGAGATAAAACGCTACCGATTTAGGACGAATTTTAAAGCCATTATGTCCGTGTCTATGTTTTGTCTCGAGAAGGTGACGTTACGGTGTACTCAACAAAGTCAAAGATTCAAAACAACATACTCATGCCTAAAGACATATTCAACAATTAATAGTGTGAGCATGTAGATGAAGACACAAGATCGCAAGATGGCAAACACAAGTCTGATTTGTAGATCTCAAGATTAAACACAAAGTCGAAAGACAATGACAAAGGCTCAAAGATCACAGCATGAAGAAACAAGACTACTATTACATGTTCAAGACTCATGTATGGCGAGATTAGTAATCTCTACAAATAACCAAATGACAAAGGGTAATGGCCTCTCTTAAGGGGTAATGACCTCTCATTGGGGGAGATTGTTAGCATCAAAATATTGAGTCAAACAAGAATGCTCGGTCATATGTTTATTATGTATCGTATATTAGAACGTTGTAATGGGTAGTAGATTAGTCGTGTTATACGGGCTTAACTTTAGGCTAAAGTTCATTCATAAGTAACTAAAGCCCAAAAGGAAAGCCCGACCCATTAGACTATAGTCCATAAACAAGCCCGCATGTGGGTGGACTATATATACCCTTCCTAGCATGTTAGAAAGGGTGTTGGTCATTTTCATTATTCACTCTCTAATCTAATCCTCCAAAAGTTCCAACCATTCTCTCTACTTTCTCTCACTACTTTCTCTCTCTAGAATTCATCTATCTTCTACCTTTATTTCTTGTTTAATCATCACAAATATAGGACAACAGTTCGTCTGGTAGAATGTCACCATTTCTCACTATTGTCACTGTCAGGGTCTAACTCTTTCACAACATCATGACACACATTATAATCAAAATTTTATTCTACCAACACAGCCTTACCCTTACGTGTCTTCTGCTCCATCAGATGTTGTTGCACAAACGAAACACTTGTATCAATATACACCTCCATTTCCATAAACCTGAGAACATACTTCAAAATTATGATAACATCTTCTTTAGAAGATAGTGGTAGCAAACCTTCGTCCAATGACTGGTCAGGTATCCTAAATTCGGAGAATAAAAGTGTACCTTCTATGTAGCCTAAATCGTTACATTTCTTCGAGTGTGTTCATACCAAACATGTCACAATGAACTAAGTCAAACCAATTTATAGTACCAAAATGATATATTCTTTCTGATGGTGAGGTGAATTCACCATTGTGATAGATTTACAAAGTAAACAACTTTTGATTCCATTATACACAACACAAATAAAAAAATAAACATAAACAATTTTTAACTAGGAAATGTAAATAAAAATATGGAACATTCAAACTAAGCTTACCATACATACGACCTAAAGGAGACCGATGCGTATTATAATGGAGACCTAAATCAAGGTTGATGGTACCGTGAGCGCGATTTTGCCAAACTTAACCAATTTTTATTTGATGACGTATAGTCCCTATTTTGGACTGGATAGTCCGACTCACGGGTACTACTCGTATCCATCAGGAATGGATTAATACTTATGTGATGTACGCACAGCCCAGGAGGCCCAGTAAGTCACTGTCGCACATACGGTTTATTACTTAACCGTATCCTCGTCGCATTACGACGGGATCAGAAGAGAATATAATCTATCTTATGATTATATTCGCCTAAGGAAAGAGGATATACACTTACCTCAGTTATGCGATGAAGATCAATCTATTTTGAGTCATTATCCCTTCCTTTGGCCGCAAGAGTAGGAGAGCCCACCTAGGACTCTCTCGAGTATGAAAGGAACCCCCTAGGTTCCACAAAGGTACGATACACAAAATACCCTAAACCCTAAGATAATCAAATCGATTACTTACTCTCACGCCGGAGTCTAATCGTGGGTCACAAACCCACGGTAAGCCTAACGGTGTCTGTTTTAGTGCGCATGGTCCTCAAACAAGTTTCACTTGGTGCAAGAGCCAGAGTCCACAAGACCCCGAATTAAGCCTAATTCGGGTCTCGGTCCATCCAACTTTTGTATCAAAAAGTTGGCGCCATCCGTGGGACCCTACACTAAAATCTAAGCAATGACAAAAAACGACGCAAACATGTCCCAACCGAAGGGCGGACCTAAGAAGCCAACGGGAGCATTCTCAAGTTTCGAATCACTTAATAACCCAGGACGCAGAGGGAAGGGATTGCAAGTATCGTTTTCCCCACTAGTCACTCCTACTCCACAGACAGCTGGGGACGCATCGTCCTCATGGGAAATCCCTGATGCAACCCACAACGACGCTCTGAATGTAAGGGTTATGGTAGATCCGCAAACCGAGACGGAAACGCTTCCTGCAACGAAGCAGGATATGAGCGACTATGTCGCAAAAAACTACGAAGCTCTAATTCCGCTCATGAGAGCGCAGATGAGAGAAAATCCGACAAAAGATCTACGGATCAGCCTAGACTTTGATAAGGAACTTAGGGCCATAGAAGGGTCAAGACCTAACAGGGAAGCCAGGAAGGAAAGAAGGAAACAGAAAAAAGAGAAAACGGTTGAGATCTCAGCATCTCCTTCTGATGCGCCCCTTATTGAAGACTCATCTTCCTCAGACGATTTAGAGGACCCAAGGGAAGAAGACACCTTCATCACACCAGTCAATAACCATCGACGCACAAGCGTGAAAGACAGATTAGGGTCCAACCCTTCTGGCTTACGAAGTGCCCTTAATAGACTAGGCCCCTTGGAAAGGAATTCATCTCCGGATTCGTAAGTAAAGGAAAGAAATAGGAGTGCTGAAAAAACACGCAAAAGAGATTCCTCAAGCGAAAACACCTCAGACTCTAATTACAGCGATCACCATTCTCGCCGTAAAAGGGTCACCCTCTCATCCACCGAGGACTCCGATTCCTCTGACTACAACAGAAAGCATCACAGGGCACTCAAGAAAACAAGGATGCGAAACGAAGAAGAGTGAACCCTCCCATGGCGTCACGAGAAAGGAAGTGCGTTTTTAAAACGAATAACCACTTTCAAAGATAATAAAAATAGACGCATACCTTCCAATGTCAAAACCTACGATCGTACGATGGACCCAGATGATCACCTAAAGGTGTTTGAATCTCAAGCAGGAATAGAACAATGTCCAGAGGCCGTGTGGTGCCACATGTTCAAATCAACGCTCATCGAGAATCCCCGGACTTGGTTCGACCGCCTCCCGTGAAGGAGCATCAATGGATTCGAAGAGCTTAGGAGAGCATTCAGAAGAAATTATGTGCAACAGAAAAGTACGACAAAAGCCCCGTCTCACTTGCAAAAGTGAAGCAGAGGCACAATGAAAGTCTCGATGACTAATGGAGCGTTTCAAATCTGAATGCAACCAGATCAAAGATTGCCCTGAAATTCTTAAAATTTCAGGATTTCTCGCAGGCATCACTAACCCGGATCTAATAACGAAGTTGAATGACAGAACCCCAGGAACCTTTGATGGGGTAATGAAGAGGGTCCGAGCATTTATTCAAGGCGAAACCGCAGCAGCGGATTGCAGGCAGATGACATCAAGCTACTAATACCAGGACCGACCCAAGAAGCAGTCATATGGGCAAAACATCAGCCGTACCATGGACTTCCAAGGCACAGCGAAACAAGGGCGCAATAACAACAACAATAAGTTTACCCCGCTGCAAAAAACATTCAGGGAGATATTCTTATCTGAGGGCGCAAGCTTTCCAAAACCTAGTCCGATGATGCGCCCGGCAGACAAACGGGACTACACAAAGCATTGTAAATACCATGACGATAAAGGGCACGCTACTGATGAGTGCATTCAACTAAAAAGGCACATTGAAAGCCTCGTCAAAGCAAGGAATTTGAACCACCTGATAAGAGACTATGTTGATCCCAAAGTCAGATCTTAAACCTTAATAGCTTGTTTAAGGGTTGTGATAGAGAGAAAGAATTCAATCTAACACTAGAGAAACTTTGCAAAGCAAAGTAACTAAACAAGATGCGGAATGTAATGTTTAGCACAAGAACAAATTAGATTCAAACGTTTCACTTTAATATATCAAAGATATACGAATACCCAAAGTGGTATTAGGGTTTACAAAACCTTAAAGTAATAATAATGAAAAACGAAATGAGAAAGACACACTTTGCATGCTAACCTAGTGAGTCCTTTTATAGATGCAAGGACCCACGTACAAGATCACTACTAACAAACTATGGAAAGTATTAAGGAATAATAACTGAAACACGTAAATATCTATTCCATGTTTATCTTCACAGCAGGGCCTTTGACTCCAGCAGGGGAACGGATCCCCCTGCCTTTGTTTTTTTTTTTTTTTTTTTTTTAGCAGGGGGAACTTACTCTAGCAGGGGTATGAGTAATTAACTAGCAGGGGAAACAAATAAGCATAGATTTATTCCCAACAATCCTCCCCTAAACTTGTGCTTTCCCCTAAAGACAAGTTTCTGAATAAATGCTAGTTGATGAGGATGCTTACAAACTCTCTGGCCAAATCTGACTATGAACCATTCTTACCAGATCATAAGCAACAGGCTTTTTGGCATCAACAATTAACTTAGCCTGTGCTAACTTCTTCAAGGTTTCCTGAGAGAAAGGATAATACCTATGATTGAGTAAATAAACACTCACACCTTCCATTACTACCTCATAAACCCCAGAATTTGTAAACAGCTTCCAATACACCAAATCTCCTTTATTCACTGCATCAAATAGAGGATCAAATAGTTCATGCTCATACATTCTATGCATGCACTCCCAGATTACCCAATCCTTTTCAACTCCATCCATGGTAGGAGGTTTTGTAGCAAATGTTTTCTTCAATATTTTCCATAGATCTTCTAAGTCTTCACTATCCAAAATTTGAAACATGACATCTAGACTTAGAAATGTCTGTGCTGTATTGTCAGCCCTTGTAAGCTTCCACCAAGTTCTCCCTTTGTGTTCATAAACAGCATACTCTATAATAGCAAAATTCTTTCCAAGTTCACTAGGTGAGATTTCATCATTTTCCTGTAAAATCAGCTGTTTGTCAATTTCATCATTTGATGGCCCTTGAGACTCTTTAGTGATTATGCCCACTTGCTCCATTCTCTTGAGTCTCTTTGCTGCTCTTTGTGCATTAAGTACTGACTTCTCAAGTACTTCTGGAAGACCTTCACCTGCTTGGTGTGATTCCCCTGCTGGGGATGATGCACCTGCTTGTGTAGTCTTTCCAGCTTTTCTTTTCTTTGTTGCTCTAGCTTTCTGTAGCACTTCACTTTGTCTCCTAAGATACTCAGCTTCCTCAGGAGTGTTGATTGTCATCCAATCCTCCACATCATATAACTTTAGAACTGGTCTGACTGCTCTCTTTATGGCTTCAAAGCTCATATCTGTGAAGTCACCATCCTTCCACTTTCTATGCCTTTTAAGCAGAACTTTGTAGTGATCAAGCTGCCCTTTCTCTGATGTTCTATACTTCTCACTCTGAATTTGCATTGCCCTTCTTTCCAGATATTCAGTTTGAAATTTGTAAACAAGGCAAGTCAACTCATACCTGTCTTCCAAAGGAGCATTTTTCAACTCCTTCTCCCATTGATTAAGAAATTCTTCAACATGAGGTACCCTGTCATCTAGTTCCCTATGCATAATTTCAACCTGTTTTAACATCTCTTTGGGCCTCATTTTCTCCATCCTTTGATCCTGCATATCCATTTCCTCTTGTTGTAGCTTGAGAGCTACTTGTGCATCATGAGCTTCTTGGATCTTCTGCTGTTCAGGAGTCAGATGCTTGAATTTTCTCTTGGGCTGTTGCACCATTATTCCTTTTCCTTTATCTTTTGGATCCACTGCTGGTGCTGGTTTTGCTTTAGTTGCAGGTTCTTTGATTGTTATCCCCTTCTAAGCTGGTTGCTTTCTGTTCTTCCTAACAAATGTTTGAGTTATGTTCTTAGCAGGGGATAAACTTACAGCAGTGGGATCAGCAATGGCAGGGGAAACTTTTGAAGCAGGGGCTTCTTCTTGATTGCCCATGGTGAGCAATGTTTGAGCAATATCTTTGGTGGCACTTCCCTTGTCACTTCCTTTATCAGCACTTTCCCTCTCCATTCCTTCCTTAGTACCTGTTATCTTTCCATGCTCCCTACCAGGATACGAATAATACTCAGTAGATCCTTCTTTGGTTGGAATTTCCTCCCCTTTGGAAGCATCCTCATCTGTGGAAAGAATCAGTCTGGGCTTTCTCCTCCCCTCAAGAGTAGCAAGTCTGGTTTCCAAATGAGAGATAACCAGACCTTGCTTTTTGACATCTTGTACAAGTTGTGCATTCTGCCTTTTCAGGCTCATGCACATTTTCGTCAATTCCAAGTTTATCAAAGGTTTCATACTGCTCTCAATCCTAGAAGGGGATTGCTTCCCTTGTTGGATATCATGGAGTGGGGGAGAGGACTTATTGATGGTGTCACTATCCTGCTCACCCCTTGAGGATGAGACAGTAGTGGCAGCCAAACCCCCAGGTTGCTCCAAACTCTTGGAGACTCTCCTCTCTGCTGCTTGTGAAGATTCACCAGGCAAGGGAGACCTGGCAAACCTGGATTTGGAACGCCTTTCTTGGTGTGGATCAGCAGGTGGTAGGTTCTTGGCAGGGGATTCAGCAGGTGGATTTATGGCTGTTTGATGTTTGGCTTCTTCCCGTCTGATTTGGTCTAGCATGATTGAAGTGAATGGAATATTTCTGCCAGAGAACAAAGGTGATGGTGCAAGTAATGTGGTGAAAAGTTTGGTTGTGTGTTTGGTTGCTGAAAAATGGTTTCTGTGTGTAATGGGACCATGATCACTCATATTCAGCAAAACTTCTATAAACCTTGGATACATACAAAACTTTGAGGTGCTTGAAACATTTTTCACCATGCCTTTAAAAATCATTTGAGAAAAACAATACTTCCTTCCTGTTGCAAAGCAGATCAGGGCAGAAGCTATCTCACTACCAACTTCATTAAAAGCAGTGGTTTTGGGTGACAAACATTGCATAATAGTATGAATCAAAAGTTTCCAATGAGGGGCAAACTGGCCTTTAGCAAATTTTAATTTTTGATTTTCAGAAAGTTTATACCCCAATTTTTCAAGACCTTCAAAAATTTCAGCCTCAGAAAAGTTGGTTATTCCATCCTCATCATCAAGGAGAAGATTCTCCCTAATGGAGGCAAGTGAGATTACCTTGGAATGACCATCAACTGTGCTTTGTATTATGACCTCTCCATTCACTGTTTTGGTCATGGCTTTAGACCAGAACTGTTGAATGTGTGAGGTATAAATGCGAGGATTGATGAGAAGGGCCACTTTGAAGTACGAGGACTTTAGAAAGGCCACAGCCTCAGCAAACTCGGCTGGTTCATCATGAAGCAAAGCAATTTGGTTATGATTAGGAGCAATTTTAAGAGTCATGATGAATTTGAAAAATAGTTTAAAGGTTTATAGAGATGGGAGGTAAGTGGGATTAGGTCGAAAGAGATTTGTGGACCTGCTGGTAAAGGGAATTAAGTTTATATAGGCGAATTGAAGAGCTGTGATTGGACCAAAATTTTCAAATTGCAAAAATATCAGGAATAAATCTTGATAAAAAATTAATATATTTGAAATAGAAGGAAAAGATTACCAATCAGCTAAGAAAGCGCCTTAAATATCTTTTAAAAAGAATAAAATATTCCCTAACCAAAATTTAAGCAAGCAGGCCCAACGGCTATGAACAGGGGTAACGGTATTGTCGGTCAATGGTCAAACAGGGGAATGTTTTGAAGGCAGGGGAATAAAAAATAAAAGCAGGGGAAACTTTCCTAGGGGTATTAAACTAGTCATGAAGGGACTAATGCTAACTAGCTCTGCTCTAATGCACACACTTGTATACACAAGATAGATACATAGAATCTCAAGAGTCCTCTATTCAGCAATGGTCCCAATACAAAAAGTTAATACATAAGTCCCCCTACACCAGGTAATCCCAAGAAATCATGCATACCCCAGTCACCATCCCAACCTTGTCCCTTACCTATGGTCAGTTAGTCTTGGCAATGTGTGCCACACATCTATATTTTGAACAGCAAGCTGCTTGAATAAAGAAATGCAAACACACACTACAGTGCCTCAAGGTTTCAGAGTTTAGACAAGCTGTGCAGCAGGTCATCATTACCCTGAACCCCCACTCACCAATGGATATGATCTAAGATCATATATGAGCATTCTAAGAATACCCTGAATCCTAAAGGTTTGACCTAACCTCCCCTGAAACATAGAGTATATACCTGATCCACCAAGGAGAGTAGTATGCACCAATATGAACCTCTGCATTGTTAGTCTAAAACCACATAAAACCACTTTTGTAAACAGAACACACCCAGCTTAAGAGAAAAATTCTCTTGACAGGGGAATGAACCCCAAGCAGGGGAATCAGTGTTAAAAAGCAGTGGAATGAAAGAAATGGGAAAATTGACTAACAATTATACAACAACAGCAATGAAGTAACCCTGATTACACATGACACAAATAGACATCAGATATTAAGGAGTAACCATTCCAATACCTGCAACCAGATACTGAAACCTCCCTACCTCAAAAGCTTTTGTTAAAAGATCAGAAACATTAAGTTCTGTATCAATTTTCTCAGGGACAATCAGTCCTTTTTCAAAACAATCTCTGATAAAGTGATGTCTAATTTCAATGTGTTTGGTTTTGCTATGAAAAACAGGGTTCTTTATGATGCAAATAGTGCTGTTGTTGTCAGTAAATATCTTGGTTTTAAGAAAGTTGTACCCATAATCAAGTAATTGATTTTGCACCCAAAGAACTTGACCACAGCATGCAGCAGCTGCTACATACTCAGCTTCAGTTGTGGATGTTGCCATGATAGTCTGCTTCTTACATTGCCAAGATATAAGCCTGCTCCCCAAAAATTGGCATCCCCCTGTTGTAGACTTCCTATCATTGTTGTCACCAGCATAATCACTATCTGAATAAGCTATCAGCTCAAATGGTGACTCCTTTGGATACCAAAGTCCTAGGGTGGGATGACATTTTAGATACCTAAAGATCCTTTTCACAGCAAATAAGTGACACTCTGTTGGTGACACCTGGTATCTTGCACATAAGCAGGCTGCAAACATGATGTCAGGTCTTGAAGCAGTGAGATACATAAGAGACCCAATCATAGACCTGTAATTCCTGACATCAATAGGCTTGCCAGGACCATCCTTGCCCCATGGATGATCCTTGTCCATGGGAGTGGACACCTTCTTCCCACCAGACATGCCAAACTTCTTTACAATCTCAGCTACATATTTGTCTTGAGAGATAAATATCCCATTTTTCCGCTGCTGAACTTGTAACCCCAAAAAGAAGTTTAGTTCTCCCATAGCACTCATTTGAAACTTATCCTGCATCAATTTGGCAAACTCTTTGCTAAGCATGGAGTTAGTTGATCCAAAAATGATGTCATCCACATAGACTTGTACTAGCAGAAGGTCACCCTTTTGTTTCTTTGTAAACAGGGTCTGATCAATCTTCCCCCTGCTGAATCCATTGTCTAGAAGATATTTGGAAAGAGTACCATACCAGGCTCTGGGAGCTTGGTGAAGGCCATACATGGCCTTTTTCACTTTGTATACTTTGTCAGGATGTTCTGGATCTTCAAACCCTGGTGGTTGCATGACATAGACTTCTTCATCAATGGTTCCATATAAGAATGCACTTTTCACATCCATCTGAAAAACAGTGAAGTCCATGAATGAGGCATAAGCAAGGAATAATCTAATAGCTTCAATCCTTGCTACTGGAGCAAACACCTCTTCATAATCAATCCCTTCTTCCTGAGTATACCCTTGTGCTACTAACCTTGCCTTGTTCCTGACAACTATTCCCCTTTCATCCTTTTTGTTCCTGAGCACCCATTTGGTCCCAATAGGCCTTGCCCATTTGGGACAATCAACCAGAATCCAAACCTCTTGTATGTCAAATTGTAAGAGCTCCTCTTGCATAGCTTCAACCCAGCTTGGGTCATTTAAAGCTTGAAAAATCTTCTTTGGCTCTTCTTGTGACAAAAATGCAGTAAACAGACAACATTGCATGTTGTCATGATTGAACTTCATGGTGATGTTAGCAATGAAGCTGTGCTCCTTTGCTGTATCCCTTGTATGTCTGGGAGCTTCAGGATCACCAATAATCTGAGAGATAGGATGATCTTTATTAATTCTATAGGTAGGCTGCATGATAACTTCTGTTTCATCTTCTTCCAAATCAGAATTGATGGGGCTGTTTTGATTAGGAAAGAAGTCCTCAAAGGAACTCCCAAATGTGACAGCATGACCTAAAGATGGGTGCTTGTGAGCAGAATGAAGCTCTGAATAACTAGGACCTCCACTCCTGATGATTCTGCTTCCACTGCTGGATATGATAGGACCATCATTTATGGGTGTAGTTGATGAGATGAGTGGGGATTCTCTTTCTACATCAGAAGTCTCATTAGCATCATGATCCTTTGTGAGAGAGGAATCAATTCCTCTAGCAGGGGAATCCAGGATTCCACTGCTTTCAGCCATTCCACTTCCTTCAGACATAGCAGGGGATGAGATTGGCTGTTCTTTTCCTGAAGCAGAATTATCCTCTTGTTTGTCAGCTTCACTAGGAAACAATGAAGGTACATTCATGTACCTCAGAGGTGATTTCTCAGCAGCAATTGTTTCTTGAGTACCTGAAATGTTAGTGTTCTGCAAGACAACAGGTACATAATTCATGGACTTAGAAAGTACATCTATGTCAAAGAACCAGTCAGGACCTGTTTGAACATCTTCAGGTTTGTCTTCAAGAAAGTTCACATGAAGATTTTCTGTGATTTTGCTTGTCTTCTTGTTGAAGACCCTATATCCCTTGCTGTTTAAAGAATAACCCATAAAATATCCATCATCACCCTTTTCACTAAACTTACCAAGATTGTCAATGGTGTTCAAGATGATAACATGACACCCAAAAGGTCTGAAAAAGTCAATTAAGGGAGGTCTTCCATTAAACAGCTGATAAGGGGTCTTGTTGTGTGCCTTGACTATCAAGGCCCTGTTTTGCACATAACAAGCAGTGGATACAGCTTCAGCCCAAAAGATAACTGGAAGTTTGGAATCAGACAGCATAGTTCTTGTAGCTTCAATGAGTGTCCTATTCCTTCTTTCTGCTACTCCATTCTGTTGAGGTGTTCTAGCAATGCTAAATTGCCTCTTGATGCCTTTGTTTGTGCAGAAAGAATCCAGCTTGTGATTTCTGAACTCACCACCATTGTCTGATCTTATGGTAACTACCTTCATGCTTTTTGACAGTTCAATTTGATTGATGAACCCAATGAGTACATCAGCAGTGTCACTCTTTTCAAATAGAAAGAATGTCCATGTAAATCTTGAAAAATCATCAGTAATCACTAAGCAGTACCATTTCTTCATTATACTTGCCACAGAAGTAGGACCAAAAAGATCCATATGCAGTAGTTCCAATGGCTTGGTGGTGGACATACTTGTTTTTGTCTTGCAAGATGCTCTGTGTTGTTTCCCTTTTAGACATGCTGCACAAGTATGTTCAGTGACAAAAGACTTGGAGGGAAGACCATGAACCAGATTATGCTTTACTAGTTTGTTCATGTTCTTGAAATTAAGATGACCAAGTCTTCTATGCCATTTCTTACATTCATCTGCTGAAGCTTTGGCAATGAAACATGTTTCATTGTCTTGGAGAGAGATGTCCTTGAGATCAATTGTGTACATGTTCTTCTGTCTTGGTGTTCTGAGAACAATTGGAGTGTCTTGTGGCAAGACAAACTCCTTTCCTAATACCAAGCATTCAGTGTCAGTAAACAAGACAAAATTCTTGTTATCAGTCATCTGTGACACACTGAAGAGATTATACTTAAGCTTCTTCACCAAATACACATTGTCAAAAGTCATCCCATTGGTGACAATAGTTCCTTTTCCTGTTATAGTTCCATGCCCATCTCAAAAAGAAACACCATCATTGTCATGCAGGGGTACAAAGTTAGACAAGTAAGCTTTGTGTCCAGTCATACTTCTTGAGCATCCACTATCCCAGTATGCTCTATCATCCCTTGTCTTCTTTGTCACCTGCAAAAGGAAAAACAAATTAGTTTTTCTTGGGGACCCAAGCCATTACAGACTTGGATCTACCTCGTGTATCAATGTAAGATAGCTTATCAAAGACTAGAGATACACCATTAGATTGAGTACCCCTTTTGGGTGCCCAAACCCAACGAGCTGAGGCTTTCACAGCTTTTCCCCATCTTCCCATGTTCCTAGAATGCACACCTCTTCTAGCAGGGGATACCCCAGTTTTAGCAGGGGAATCCTTATGCTTGGCAGAGGGAACCCACCTTTTGTTCTGGCCTCTATTCATGTGTTGGTAAGGTCTTGGGCCAGTTTTATAAGCAGTATAAGGTGTTGGGGTAGTCACAGAAGTGTTGGGCTTTGGGTGAACATCATTTTCCTTTCTAAGGGCTGGAGCAACATATTTCTCAGCAACTCTATTTCTCAAGGCAGGGGCAACATACTTGGCAGGGGAAAAGGATTTTGCCCCTGCATTTAGAAGAATGGCTCTAGGTTGCATATCCTTTAAGGGATTTGCAGCCACCATCTCCATTGGTGCCTTACACTCTTGATAAGTGTGTTCAAAACTGCCACATGTGAAGCAGGGCTTGGTATTGATCACAAAGTCTTTTCCTAATTGATGAGACTTTTGGTCATTCCAATTCCTTTGATTACCTCTGACATTCCTGTACATACCAACATACTTAATGATAGGTTTAGGAGACTGTGGTCTAGCCCTGCTCTTAGAGTTTGGATTGCTGCTAGAACTTCCTTCTTTTGAAAATTTAACAGGGTTGTCAATTTGCTTTAAGCCAACCTGTTCCTGTTTAATATCCCTAATGACACTAGTTTTAACTAGAGACTCTTCTGTATCAGGATTATTAGGTATATAAGCACTCAAATCAAACTCAATGTCATCCTGTTTTTCAAAACAAGGGAGACCAGTCCATGACAAGTCTTTTCTAGGATATGCAGCATGGATGTTAGCAGGGGGTGGAGGTATAGTAGCATTCATATTCTTAATTCCAAACCCTGTTTTGTCCTTAGGAGATTGACCAATTTCAAATGCCTTGGTTAAATCTTTTGAAGCTTTTCCAAATTTTTCAACAGTTTCCTCATCTATCTTTTGGTTAGCTTTGAAAATTTCAAGTTCAGCAGTTAAAACATTTATAGATTGGTTATTCTCCTTGGCATCTCTTTCTAGAATTACAATGTGATCCCTATAATCACTTTCTCTTTGCCTATACTCTCTTATGGTGGACTCTAGTTGTTCTAAAGCACGTTTGTAATTATCAAGATCATTATCACAATTGATATAGTCAGCTTTTACCTTTCTGATTTGATCATTTAAAGATTCAATATTTTTTCTACAAGCTTTAGTACAGTATGAGTCATCATATACCTCATTGTCAGAGCTGGAACTTGACATGGCCATAAGTGCAAAGTCTTCTTCCTTCTCCTCAGCCATCAAAGCTTGATTTCTTTCCACACTTTCTGTCATAGCACTCCAGTCCCATCCATTTGCTCCATCTATCCCCTGCATTGCTACCATAGCTTTAGCACCAGAATCCTCATCCTTTCTATGGCTATTTCCAGACTTAGGTCCTCTGCATTCCCTGGCAAAATGACCCTTCTTGCCACAATTGTAGCATTCAACTTTTGACTTATCAAACCCAGCCACATCAGATGGATTAATTGTGATCTTCTTCCCATACTTCTTGTGGAACCTGTTGGCTCTCATGCTTAGCAGAGCCATATTCCACTTGATATCCAATTCTTCTAGTGCTTGCTTACTGATTTGATTCAGATCTTCATGTAACACTGAAGATCCTAGTGGCCCTTGGGATGCTATGAAGGCATATGCAGTATCAAGACTGAATGTAGCTGATCTTTCTTCATCATAGGAAGGTCCAGGCCTGGTAGCAGGGGAATAAGTAGCAGGGGCTACTTCTATTCCACTGTTCTTGGCGATTCCACTGCTTTGTGATATGAATGCCATGTTAGCAGGGGGATCAGCCACTCCACTTGAGTTGGTGGGAATTGTCCCTTTTGACTTCATTTCATTGACAATAGGTTCAAAAACTTTTAAGTTATTGTATATATCATCAATATTCTTGTTGTCCAAGTCATCCTTATTCTGCCAGATTGCCTTATAGACAAACCATTCTTTCTGGAGGCTGTTAAGAAACCTGGTATTCACCTGCTCTCTTGATACCTCAATATCAAAGAATTCCAAGTGGGCTACCATGTCTTGAAGCCTATTGTAAATAGCTCCAATTGATTCATCACCTATTGCTTTGAAAGAAGCAAAATCATCTAGCATTTGATTCTTCTTCTTTTTCTTTGTGGCTTCATTTCCTCCAAAGGTTGTGCCTATGGCTTCCCATAGTTCCTTAGCTGTCTTGTATTTCTTGAATCTGAGTTGATGTCTATCAGGTAGGGCTAACAGCAATGAACTATGAGCCCTGACATCATGCCTTCTAGCCAGTATTTCCTTATCACATAGAGCAGCAGATTTCTTCTTGTCCTTACCTTTGGAACTTTCACCTTCATCCTTGCCTTCTTCAACTGCCACCATTTTGTTGAATTGATCACCAAACTCTATGATCTCCCAGAGAACATAGTGTTCCATTTTCAGGTATTGTTGGATTCTGAATTCCCATAATTCAAAGTTTTCAGGATCCAACATGGGTAACTTGAGGGTATTGTGATTGCTGCTGTTAGTGGATGATTCTGAAGACATGTTTGCTATGAGGGTTTTGTTCTTGATTTAGACAAAGTTTCTCAACAAGCTCTGATACCACTTGTTGATCCCAAAGTCAGATCTTAAACCTTAATAGCTTGTTTAAGGGTTGTGATAGAGAGAAAGAATTCAATCTAACACTAGAGAAACTTTGCAAAGCAAAGTAACTAAACAAGATGCGGAATGTAATGTTTAGCACAAGAACAAATTAGATTCAAACGTTGCACTTTAATATATCAAAGATATACGAATACCCAAAGTGGTATTAGGGTTTACAAAACCTTAAAGTAATAATAATGAAAAACGAAATGAGAAAGACACACTTTGCATGCTAACCTAGTGAGTCCTTTTATAGATGCAAGGACCCACGTACAAGATCACTACTAACAAACTATGGAAAGTATTAAGGAATAATAACTGAAACGCGTAAATATCTATTCCATGTTTATCTTCACAGCAGGGCCTTTGACTCTAGTAGGGGAACGGATCCCCCTGCCTTTGTTTTTTTTTTTTTTTTTTTTTTTTTTTAGCAGGGGGAACTTACTCTAGCAGGGGTATGAGTAATCAACTAGCAGGGGAAACAAATAAGCATAGATTTATTCCCAACAGACTAGAGGAAGGGCGCGAACACGAAGAAAAGTGAGGCAAAAAAGCAGAAGGATAAGCCCATAACCATTTACATGGTACAAAGGGAGAAGTCTTTCATGCAGAGGAGAACGACTGCGGAATTTACGAGCGACAAGGAGATAACGTTCCCTTCTTTCAGACATGGACTATGGGGTCGGATCATTAACAATCGACATAACCCTCAGAGACCATGTTATAGAAAGCATGTGTGTTGATGGAGGATCAGCAGCAAGCATACTGAACGAGCATTGCTTCGCACGACTACCGTAGGAAATAAAGAAAAAGTTGAAGGACACCACACATGTCCTTACAAGTTTTAATGGTGATAAAAGCCGGCCGCTGGGACACCTCTACACGCAGGTAACTATCGGAAGCGCGGATCACTCGACAACTTTGTGGATGGATTTCATGATTGTACGATCACGATCATCGTACAACGGGATCATAGGACATCCATCGCTAAAAACAATGAGCGTTGTACCCTCTACAGTGCATGGTATGTTCAAATTCCTAGTGCAAGATGGGGTAGTCACCATCCGCAACATAGACACACTTGAAGGGGGTAGCAACACTTCTAGCCACGACGCGAAAAGGAAGGATACAGAGCGGAGTGAGCGCAACATAGAATCCAGCTCACGGATGATGAATAGGAGGTGCATCTCAGAGGATTCCCATGCAAAAAGTATATTCATGCGCGAAGGCTCGCCAGGAGGGCTCCCATGGGTCTAATTTTAGACAGGCTTCTTAGGAAAAGGAGGGACATATGCAGGGTTCATCCTCACAGATCAAGGTGACATAAAAATTACCTACGCGTTGTTGTTTGACTTTTCCACAACAGGTATAGAAGCAAATTATGAAGCCCTCATAGTAGGTCTAAGATTGGCGCTCAGAATGGACATAAAGAGCCTAGTGGCCTACGCATACAACCCTTTATTGGCAAGCAGGGTCGCGGGGTCATGCGAGCCACGAGGACATACGCTAATCCAATAAATGCAAAAGATAAGGGCCATAACCAGGCCTTTCGCAGAGTTTTCTATACGAAAAGTTTCCGAAGGCGAAATCTCAGCTGACATGGATCAACTCTCAATTGTGGATATGGATAAACCTCCTAGTTACGTGCTAGTTGATTTCATCCTACAAAAAATATAAGCGCGGATCCTGAGCTACCCACATGGATGACACCTATTAGGGAGTTCCTGACACACAATACATTGCCAAGCAATAGAAGGAAAGCCAGACAAGTGCAGACGAGAGCGAGGCACTTTAAAGTTATCAATGGGACGTTGTACAAACAATCAAGTAACAGGCGAGCACTGCAATGTCTAGACCGGAGCGATCACGGGTGGTCGTGGAAGCCGCGGCATGCCCACGCGGCCCGATAGCTGTGGTTGACGAGATTACTCGCTCAGGCTACTTTTGGCTATTTATGCACATGGATGATCGTAAAAGAGTGGCGCGATGTCTCCAATGTTAGGCGGCCCCATGTCATTGGAAAAATCCTAACATGATCACTGGGGCGCCCTCAACAAAAAGCACAAATGAAGATGGAATCCTCTCAAAGCTGGGGCATACTCTAGATTTTCTGACAACGTCAACAAATAACATGGCGCGAAGGGTAGTAGCAATACTCCCATCGCAAGGTGATCACCAGCAAAAAAGCAAAGGCGCAATAGCACCTCCAGCTAGGAGGATCGCCCGTACTATGCGACAAAGAGATCAAGCAAACAAGCTACCGGAAGCACGAAGCATACAACAACGCAAGCGAACAAATGAATAGCTTCAGTGGACTAGGATGAACACGGATAGGTATGCGCAGTCGATGCCTAGTGATTGTGGTAAAAATACACGACCTTTAGGAAAAGGTGCGTAAAAGCGGTAAGTATTAAGTGATGATTTAGGAAAATCAAGCACTAATGACCCTTATGAAGTTCGTTTCCCAAGGAGGTATATGTGTGTGAAAAACTTGTTAAATGTTTGTGATTAATGATTGGTTTAGAAGGGGTTGAGAAAAGAAGATGACGAAGACGTGAAAATAATTACTACGACGACAAAACGTAAAACCGTAAAATCTACAAAAATAAAAATTAATTCTAAAAATTACCAAAAATTCACCAAAAATCAAATAAATAAACTAAGAGTTTATCAATGATCAAAGCTTTTTCAAACCTTTTAAATAATTAAATATTCAATTTTTAAATGCTAATTAAAGCCCTAAAAATCAAATAAATTATCAAAAACCTAAATAAAGATTTTTCAATTGGTAAACCTCTAAAATGACCTAAAAAGATTAAAAACTATTTTTAGAAATTTTTAAACTAATAAAAACTATTTAAATGATTTAAAAACTATTAAAATTTAAAATAATTATAAAAATTAATCTAAAAATGATAAAATTATCTAAAAGTTGCTAAATTCCTATTTTAATTTATTAAAGCTAAGAAAAATGTAAAAAGTTGGAAAATGTGAAATTTGAAAAATAATAATAAAATAATATTAAAATAATATTAAAAATCCAAAAATTATAAAAAATTCTAAAATCTTGCAAACTGGTTTATTTTTACCTAAATAATCAGAAAATCAAAGTGAAATGACCAGAATACCCCTATTGGGCCCTCAAATGGGCCAAAACCAAAAACAGTCAACCTTAATGGGCTTTTTGGCTCAAAAAGTCAAACTTGGCCCAATTGACTTGGAAAAGCCCAATCTGACTCAAAATTTGATTCTAAACACAAAACTCTAAAGGCCCAAAAGCTGAATGTGAGCTTATCATAGCTTAATAAGCAGGCAGCTTATTCTTATTGGGCTTTTCAGCCTATTAAGCAATAAGCCAATGCCATAAGCTCTAATTTGACACATAACCTTCTTTTGGGATGCTTATGAAATCTGTAAAAAGAAATTTTGAAAAAGCACACTCAATAAGCCAGAAATAAGCAAAGTAAAAATCCACAAAACGACAAAATAGTCGGGTTTGAGATTTAGGGCACCTCAGAAGCTCTAGTTTGTTGCAAAAGCTCACAAATAGCTTTACTAAGAATAATCAATCAAGAAAATCACAAAAAGCCAAGTAGAATAAGCTGTAAGAGCAAATAAGCTGGCTAAAAAAGCCAAATAAGCTAGTTTTCTAGCAAAAGCTTAACCAAAAGACTTGTAACCTTCCAGATTTGTTATTAAGCTAAGAAAAATGATTTCTATTACAAAAGCCAAGTTGTTGCATGTGCCAATAAGCAGTTCTAAAAAATAAGCCAATTTATGCTTATTTGACCAAAAGTCAAAGTACTCCAAAGTTCACCAAATGATCAAGAATGGTATATGGGCTTGTTATAAGCAAATTTTGTGAAGGAATCAAGGAGGAGGCCTTGTGAATCAAGAGGTCAGTTGACCTTTTGATGGCAAATTATGGCAATAAGGGCTTAATAAGCCAGTTAGCTTATAAGCCAGATACAAAGCACACCAAATAGCAAAATCTACTCACAAGCAGCACTTAAACAAGTTCCAAGCAGCAAAATCACAAGGCATACAATAGGATAACAAATGCAATCACAAAATGAGGTGGTCACTTTGCTGATGCAAATGACCACTTCAGCAACTTTTGATAAGCTATAACAATCACAATAAGCCACCAAATTCAACAACCAGATAACCAATAGATAGCTTATCACCTAAACTATTCCCAAACCTGATTTCAGACCTTAGATCCAACAAACAAAGAAGTTATTGGATCTGATGTGTTTGACCAATTCCAAAACACTTTTTATCAGATTTTTGCAAAACTTCAAATCCCTTTTCCAAACTTTCAGAAAGTAAACCAATGACTAAAACTTGTATATTAAGACTTGTTTAGACCTCCCAAACCCTAAGAACCAAGGGCACAAGGCCACAAGGCCTTATGAACTAGTAATCCCAAACAGTCCTTAATCAACCACTTTTCAAACAAACTTCTTAATCCTTCAAACAACCTACTGATTTTAATGATCAAATAGCTACACTAGGTGACAACTAACAGATTACAACCATAAAACACAAAGCATAAACACAGAATCACCAAATCATATGCCAAAGTACAAAATAAGCAGAAACATGAAATTTTTAGAGGAAATGTAATCAAGGGATTATACCTGCCCTCCACAACATCCTAGGAGAGCCAGCTATGCTCCTTGGACCTTGTTCAACAACTAGAACAAGACCAAGGTACTTCAATAAGAAAGATGATGAATGCCTTGGTTGATGTTTCAAAGCAGAAACTCAAGAGCTTGATTTCTTCAACACAATGAACAAACAGCCCAACCAAAGGCCCTAATCCCTTCACAAGCTTGGTGTCAACAAGCTTGCAAGAGCTTATAGCTTATGGTTAAGGATTAGTACACAATAATAAGCAAAATCAGAAACCTTCTTTCAAGCTTTTTCAAACTTGAAAAACTTACCAAACATAAACGTCCTTGAACCAAATGATTCAAGCACGCTTATAACAATCAATGGAACTCAAAATCACCTTTAAACAATACCAACTTTTAAAAACATAAAAAGGAATTACAATTTTCTCAAAATACCAACTTTTATAAATTTCAAAAAGGAATTACAAGTTTTAAAGGTAAAGACTGGAACAAAGGGACTCTCACAAGTTGAGGTCTCCTTTTATAGGCAAATGCCAGGCTACACTATTCACAAACCCTAGAAGTGAATTCTCTAAAATGCCCTTGAGCACTTGAGGCAGTTTGTTGTTGATGAGCTGTCCAAAATGATCCCAAACGTTCATTTTAGCTTTGTGATGAAGCAATGACTCATAGCTGTTGATTTTGCCACGTTGGATTACTTGAAGGGCAAGTAGTCACATGATTGGTGGACATGTATTTGGGGGTGGGGTCCATTGTGAGTGGGAATAAGGGTTTTATGGTTTGGATGGGTTTCTGCACATGTGAATCACTCATGTGCAAAGGTAATTGAAAATTACCCTAAGTTTAAGTGGTGTAAATTCTGGGTGGGTAAAAGGTAAATAGTAACACTTTTGATCCGAAATTGGGGGAAGTGGAGTTGTTTGGCGTAATTTACATTTGAATGTTTCAGTTGCACACATTTGGCCCTTGTGTTTTGGGAAATATGGTAAAACAAGTATTTCAGCCCTAAAAACGAATTCCCTTTGTAAATAACTTTCACCTCGTTACACTTTTGGCACAAACTTTTGGAAAAAGGTTTACAAGGGTTGTTTTTGCCATTTTGAGATATTTCAAGGGCTGGTCTTGGACAATCTTGATCTTCAAAGGTCTTCAATGTAACTTTGACTCATGAGGTACCATTGTTGGCAATTTGGAATTGTTGAGGGACTAATCTTGCCATTTCTTAAAAGTTGAAGGACCATTTGTGTAATTTTGACAAACTTAAAGGACCAAACTTGTAATTATCAATATACAAGGGTTTTAAGTGTCATTTCTTCAATAAATGAGGATCAATCTTGTATGTCTTCAAGTCTTCAAGGGTATTTGTTGAATATTCCATGATTAGGGCCCAGTTCTTTGTACGGCTTCGTTTCTCGTGTCCGTTTTTCCTTGTATCTTGTGATCTTTTGTCTTTTTCACGATATCCATACCTAAAATACACAAGTAAACAAACACAAGCATATATATGGTATATTATGACATTTTTATGCATTTAAAGCCCGAAAAGAATGATGAGATCATGTATAAATGCCATCTCATCACCTAGTCCCAAGAGGAGTAACTCAGAAGATAACCAGGATTCCGGGTGATATTCTCCCTAAGATGCCGCACCACCAGCATGGATCATTTTCTTGGCTGTAGACAGTCCCCCAATAAAGATCCATGTATTTTTTTCTTTTTCCAAGCACTTTAGGATTTCTCGTTTTATGTTTTTTGTTTCAACATTTGCAAAAATATGAATCAAACACTGCGGTTCCTAGCTAGATCCGCAATCCAATTATTTCTTTTTTTATCTTTTATGCATAAGAGTATTTTTTTTCTTGAAAATAAAATTTGGCCCTCCGGTGTACACGTACAATTAAACGTTTCTAGGAGAAATAAGAGGAGTAAGTTTACCCTACTAATTAAACTTGTCACGTAAGAGGGATGCACCCCCAGTGGCGCCTGATCGGGTATCCTTTAGGCAGCTTAATATAAGACGTTGTAGTAAGTGTGGTATTCCTCATACTCTATGACGGATATGCACAAGACACAGTGTGCACGCCTAACAAACACGTCATTATCTATGACATCGCTTATGATAGTAGTGGCAGGCCACACGTAATGAACTTTCAACTCACCCATAAGCTCAGAGCTACACTTCACTGAGTGTAATCATAAACAGGCACTTACACTCACAATCTCAGGCGTGGGTACAAAGACCTGGACATATTTTTTTAAAAAAAATAAACAACATGGCGCAGGATGCTATATGTATATAACAACGCATGTCGCTATAGATATTACAAAGTTCTTTCTTTACAAATAATGTTAGGAAAGATACATGGTTACAACTAAGCACATAGTGCGACAACTGCCCTTTATAACAGATCGCCAGCTGAAAGCGATCTCTTTAATCTGCGATGCGATGGGTTCAGCGACACACGATGTTGTGACCAAGCCTCCTTTATATATTACAAGACACGTATGTGATATACATCAATGGAAGGCAGACTAACCGGTACACCATCCGATCGATTAGGGTGCGCCAAACCTAAGCCATTGACAGTGTTTGTAGAAGAAGACTTATTCTTCTTCGCTACGCGCTTAGCATGATGCTTTAACTTGTCCTTAAGCGAAACCATCTTTGGTACACCAGCAGCATAGATAAGAACTTGTAGTTGGGAGATATCCGGCTCGGCCATGCCATGGGGATCTTCCTCCACATCCTCTTCACAATGCCTCGCCAGAGTAAGACCTGCCATGATCACACTAATCCGTTGGTCTTGATCCTTTTCAATAACATCTATGATGGGCAGCAGAAGATTTTTTTAATCTACGGAACGCGGCGTCGAAGCCTTCTTGAGTGTAACAAGAGTATATGTCACGACCCTCCAAAGGTCCTGTCAATAAACCATCTTTGAAGGCGCGCTACATGGCAAGACTTTGCCCTAATAGTTGGGCAGCATCGAGAATCTCCTTGATCCTTCTATTCAGGCTGGGTAGCTCCACGACACCTTTGACAGCAAGCGGAAGACCGTGCTTAATTAACCATTGATTCTCAGCACACACACCGCTGTTAGGTGCGGATATAGCTCCTCATCAAAGTCGGTACTCATATAATTCAGAATTTCTGCCTTCTTAGCCATATCTTGATGACAGCTGGCGACAAAGTTATTACAATTCGAAGTAAGAGCTCTCATACCCTCCTCAAGCATGGACAAGGCCCAACGAGTTTCCTCCTCTTGTCTCGCACGAAGGCGGCGCTCTTGATTTATGGATTTGGATAAAGATGCCTTCTCATCCTCTAAGTATAGAATGGATCCGACACTTAAACTTGAAACACAGCGCAGACGTGCGAGTTTAACTTTGGCGCACGCAAGCTCGTTGTCTTTTTGTTCTGTAATTTGGGTAATTTTCAAATTCACTTGAGCCAGGCGTTGAGAAAGATATGGCATCTTCTTTTTCAATTGTGAGGCTAACGTTACCTTATGCGACACACCTATGGCCAGCTCTCCCATAAGCATTTCATCGGACAGTTTGTCCAGAAGTTGGGCACATCCGGGAGGGGTTAAATGTTGGTGAAAGTCCTCACAATCGGTCGCACTGTTCAGTACGCATGCGCGCGTACACTTCCAGGTTGGAATTAATTTCTCAGATTGGAAGTACTAGCGTCAGCTTTGGTTGCTGCAACACATGCGCTGTACATTTGGTACCACGAAAGTTTTAGAAAGGTGATTTTTTATTATGATTACAGGAAAGTTGGGAGCAGAATTACAATATACCTTGGCACAAGAGTGTGTTCGCGTGGCCTTGAAAGCAAGCCATATGAAGTAATATCAGCACGCGGTCTGGTCAGTTGTGACCTACTCCTATTAGGAAATAGATCTGTTGGGGAGCACGGTAATCTTTTGTATCCAGAGACAGGGATGATATCTTCTGAGGGACCGGCGTGCGAGCTATCATCAAGACTATAGTATTTCTCACTTAACAGATCCACTTCTTCAGACGAGGACTCCAATATACACAACATGCTCTGAATGGGAGTGACATTTAGTGCGACCATCCTCTCTACACCTCCGCTGGTAGGAGGAGAAGGAAACTCGAGTGCTACGGTGTGTTGACCAACGCGCCATCCATTTGATAACTCGAATGGTGTAAAAGGTCGAAGACGCATGGTCACATCACACGGGTGCTCGCGCTTCACGAATTGCGTATAAGTTAGCTCTGTCAGAATAGAGAGGGAGTATGAGAACATATGCATAGAACATTTGCATTTTATAGCTTTAACGAATAAGGAAAGGGATTTTTACCATGATCAAAGTTGTCAAAATACTGTGAAGGTGATTTGCAGGAAGAGTAGAATGATGACTCATCCCTAATGCGTATAATAGCGCCTCTGGATATTCATGCATTGGTATGCGGTCGGCATCTATTCTATGCGTGTCTGCCTCGTTATAAGTACCAGGGATTGGGCAGTCATCTTTCATCATGGTCTCGGGAGTAATGAAATCATAGTTGAACAAAAATACAATCTTGTCAACCCATAAAATTTGTCGTTCCATTTTTCAGAGAGCCTATCTTCACTTTATAACATTGGAGTTGGCCGGGGCGTTAAGCGAAAGATATCCACCCGTTTATCCAGGATGGGCAGTAGAAGGCACGGAACAAATTTATCGTCGGGTCAATGTTTTTCAATAACCAGTTTATTTCAAAATTCTAGATCTTCGCTGCACCGATGCAGTGCAGCTGTGATAGATGTATACTATAGTAGCTTAGCACATCGATCAAGAAACGACTTAGCGGTATGCGATTGTTGGAAAACTAAAAAAACCTCGTGTATACGCCAATTTTTCTAGTAGGAAAGCTTCCTATGTGTGCTTGCGGATCTGGCACAGTCGGATGGAGGTCTGTAGAAATGTGATATTTGGTGGAAAAATTGGAAAGTTCTTGTTTCGATATACGTGACTTCACATCAAATAGGTGTGCCACCATTTTTTCTTTCTAAAAATAATTAAGTTGGGTATTGATTTGAAGATGTTTTCTGCTCGAGTGATTGTTTCTCGTTGTCTTCAAACAATGGTGAAAGTTTCTTGAAATGCTATAAAGAAGATTTAAGGTCAACAGAACTGCATTTATATCCACTTTCAAGACATGCGATCATGTGACGTGTGTCCAAAGGATTAGTTTATCCTAAGGTGTTAATTAGTTGGTTCCCCCGACGTGGTTGATTCCGTTCCCAGTTCCCAAAGCGTGTAGGTACTAGTGGTGTATGACGTAGATACCTATTCGGGGGTAAAATCAAAATCATTTCATTTGCATTGACATGGCGCACGAATTTCTTTTAGCATACGGGATGTCTACGAAGGGGCCTTAGAGATTAATAGTCTAGTAGCCGCGGTTAGGACCTGCAACCACTAGACTAGGGGGACATGATGACATATAGTCCCTAGTCGGGCTAGATAGTCCGATTCAGGGGTAGTACCCGTATCCATCAGGATTGGATTAATACTTATGTGATGCGCACACAGCCCAGGAGGCACAGTAAGTCGCTATCGCACATACGGTTTATTACTTAACCGTATCCTCGTCGCACCGCGACAGGATCAGACGAGAATATAATCTATCTTATGATTATATTCACCTAAGGAAAGAGGATATACACTTACCTCAGTTATGCGATGAAGATCAATCTATTTTGAGTCATTATCTCTTCCTTTGGCCGCAAGAGCAGGAGAGCCCACCCAGGACTCTCTCGGGTATAAAAGGAACCCCCTAGGTTCCACAAAGGTATGATACACACAATATCCTAAACCCTAACATACTCAAATCGATTACTTACTCTCACGCCGGAGTCTAATCGTGGGTCACAACCCAGGTAAGTCTAACGGTGTCTGTTTTAGTGCGCAAGGTCCTCAAACAAGTTTCACTTGGTGCAAGAGTCGGAGTCCACAAGTCCCCGAATTAAGCCTAATTCGGGTCAAGTTCGGTCAATCCACCTTTTGTATCAACATTATTATTGTTCTTCTTGTGAGGTTCAGTTTGAGGGAAGAAAATGAGATGATATATATATATATATATATATATATATATATATATATATATATATATATATATATATATATATATATATATATATATATATATATATATATATATATATATATATATATATATATATATATATATATATATATATATATATATATATATATATATATATATATATATATATATATATATATATATATATATATATATAACATAAACATAGTTTAAATTGCAAATTTGGACCTCAAAGAGATTATTTTCTGGGAAAGCAACAGTGGAAGTGATAGGTGGAAATGGTTTCAGGGATGGGCAGTCGTGAAGGGAACGATTTGAAATGACGGAATTGCCCTCACGTGCATCGTATGTGAGGAAGATAACGGATGCTAACGACCGAAAGGTGAGATTAAATGTCTCAATGGCTTTTTCGAATGAAAATGCAAAGTTTGTGGATTTTTTTGCACGACCTTTCGTCTAAAATTTTTTTCGCATTTGTGTGATAGTTAAGGGACAAAATTTGCGGGTTATCCTTGATGTTTTGTCAAGTATATATGGAGAAACTAAAAAACAATATGTATAAATTATTACATGTGTACGAGGTTAAGACTATAAATCGTAGTTTCTGCTGTCATTTAATATGATCAACTTGTTAATGTGAAGAAATATAAATTATACTCTTAAATTTATGATCTGGTTGTCAATGTGGTTATTATTTTCTTAATTAATTATATGATCATGGTCATGATGTAACACTGTATTAGTTAATGATCGAGTTTTTGAGTTGCTACTGTGTAACACTTGTACATGACAGGAATTTAAATGTTTTCTGCTTGAAAAGTGAATATATACATTAACAAATTTATAGGCGTACATCTAGTTTTCTCGTTTATTACTAATACCATACACTGACAAATTCATATATCTCTAGTATTTCATGTATATCTACTTTGTTAATTTGTACCTTACCGAGTCTTGAAAAGACAAACCACAATGAGATCACAAATATTATTACGCACTTTCAGGGATTTCATTTAATTTGCCCAGCGGAAAGAATAATGTCGCACGTTCAATTTAAGGTTATTCGCATTTTTATGCACGTTGAAATATAATATTACGCACTTTCAGGGATTTCATTCGATTTGCCTTCAGCTGGTCATACCCATGTTATAAGTTGACTTGTAAATGTCATGGTATTTTTTCAAACCATCTTATAAAAACATCATCTAATTTATGTACTCAAACGCCCCATCAGAAATTAAACTCTCTGTATCTCGATCAAAATGAGTTCACCTCCAGATTTTCAAACCAAGCACAATACGAGCATCGTCAGCGGTAGATATGATAATACCCAATTGGCACCACCTCCAGACTTTGAAGGCCGAAAGAATACGAGTGAATTAGGTATAGCTGATAATCATTCTGTATTTAAAGCAGCACCAGGTCTGGAAGGTGTTGTTCATGATAATCCATCTGGAGCTAACTTAAGCTTTCAAAGTACTAGTTACATATCAGCTCCTGGATACACCAATATAGGTCCAAACAATCCATCTGAAATAGATGAAGAATCTGCCGATAATACTAGGGACAAGTCAGCTCCTGGATACACTGGTATAGCTCCAAAAAACCCATCTGATATAAATGAAGACGGTGTTGAAAGGAGGATAAAGCGCGTCAACCTCACTGAATACTACGTCAAAAAGAAATAAGGAGAATTGCTTTGATTTCTAATGTTTACATTTGTACCTTGTATTGTTTCTGAAATTCCATGTACGTGTAAGTTTGTTGCGAACGTGCCAATAATACAACCACATGCAAGTGATCTGATACCAGATGTGCTAGAAATTGAATGTCAGGATTTTTTCCACTTGTAATACGCATGGTTATAAAAGAAAATACTTATCTAAATACGACATAACTTGTATCAGTTGGCATCAAAAGTTAAATCACTTGGCCAAGTCAAAGTCCACATTAAGTCCAAGCGTGTAGTTGACAAGCAAAATGCTTCTTAGTACCATATTATGCCTGTTTTGAACAATCGTCCGGAAAACACAAACCTTCAAACCTCCGCAACCAGCTTCTTATAATTAGATATTGGTCAATATAAGTGATGTTTATCTCAAACTTGTTAAGTAAAATCTTTTAGCTAAAATAAAATAGGGTTAACGGGCCGTAAAAAGCACTAAAAGTGTAATATTAAGTGCAAATAATTTCCAATTTTTTTTATCATTATTATAGTACTTCATTTGTCGTAATCATATCTAACGTATGAATGTTTTGCATAAAAATGACAAGTGGGCGTTTGCCGGTCACCCCGATTAGACTTGTTTTGACCCCACTGCCCAAGCTACCGACCTACCCATTCGGGGATTTATGCCAAAGGATTATTTATTTTTGTTTAAGGACCACTACAAAACCACTTAATTGTTATGTATGGCAGGGCGTCTGCCCTTTGGCTGCCATCTAAAACCAGGGAATGGACTCGTGTTTGGCATATTGTATAAGCAGTGGGATTGAAATAACTGGAAAAGTATAACACAAGACTTGGTATAATAAACAACAGTAATATTGATTCAACGTTAATGAGTTTACAAGATCCTAATTTATATATACAGACTGAAAGGGTGTGTCTGTTTTGTTTGTTAAACGGTATAACGTTTAACAGAAACAATTATCTAACAAACACCCGTTCCTAAACCTAATGGGCCGTATCCTTTAGTTCTTTGGATTTGGGCCTGCTACTTAAATAATACAAATACAGAAACAAATGTACAAATACAAATACATATCGTATGTTAAATACTAACTATTACAAGCCTGTAATATATTATTCGTCTAACAAATTCCCCCCTAATATGTGAAGGGCTTGTGTCATGGCTTGCAATCTTCGTTTCTGTCTTTCAAGTGATGACAATGAAATCATCGCTTGTTCCTGAACTTGAATCATCTATAGTTGAGAGCGGTGCATACTTGTTGTGGTTTTCGGGGTGTTCCTTCTTGCAACTATGGCCCTCGTCTTCCAACACTATTCCAAAGTGTTCAACTGTTTTCTTTCCTTTGAGACCGGCCGAAGAGTCTTCGTGCTTACCTCGGTTCGTTGGGTAAGGGCTAAGATCCTTGTCTTCTTCTACTTTCGTTGTAGGGACTCTTGCCGTCTTGTAGTAGGAAACGAAAACTTCCAAGTATGAAGTGTAAAATTCCTTGATTGAATCTCCATCTTTACGTTCGAGGCCTAAGATTTCAGCAATTGCTCCAAATTCGTGACAGAATTGGACGCTAAGTTATCCACCCATACAGTCCATGATTTTGTAAAGATCAAATAAGTGGACGATTGTGCCAAGTATGGACGGTGGTAGGGGACTAGGGGTTTCTTTCTTGAGCTAACGGGCATAGAACCATATGTAATAAACCATGAAACGCTCCCTAGAATATCCCCAATATGTGGTAACTATTTTATCATCTTTAATTAAGTCTATGAACGAAACAAGATCACGGAATGTGTAATTTTCCGTTGGGTCTGATTCGACCCTGGGATCCTTTGTTTCTTCAAGACTTCTCTCCGCGCTCTCAAAATAGTTTTCTAAAAAATCGTCTTGTTTTTTTCTTCAATGCATCTAAGTTCAAATAGTTTCCTTTTATCCTCTTGAACATGTACTCGAGTCTAATCCTATCTCCTTCTTCTATTATTTCGAAACCTTGTTTTCTTAAAAGGTCGTGTGAGAGGATATTTAGACTAACTTCTGGGGCGTAATAAATCCCGGGTATCAAGTAGGGTTGAAACGTGTTTTCTAACAATACTTCTCCTATCCCGTAAATAAATAAGAATTGCTTAGTGGGTTCGTATTTGGTTACTAAGAATTCTTCAAATATGTTGCGAAATAAATTGAGATTAGAGCAATAGTGGTTTTGAGAAATCATACTGATGTACCAATAATCGTTCCAAGTGCCTTCGTTAGAACCTTTGAGAACTCCATCAGTGGGCATATGGATTAATTCTGGATACTTGAGTATATATGGTACGGCCTGCTTTTGAGGGTAGTCCCTTTGGATATGTCCTGCGGTCTTGCATATAAAGCAGATGGTGATTTCATTCAAAACATTCGGGTCAACCTTTTCTGGGTCTTCTTGTTTGCATAATAGGTGCTGCCTTTTATCTTCTTCCTTCGTAGGGCACGTTTTCATTGGGTGTCCTATCGTTTTGCAGTGGAAGCACCGTAAGCTCTTTCTTTCTCCTTTGTTGATTGAGGAATTATATGCCTCAATTTCCTGCAACTTCTCTTTCAAAATTTCTTTGCAACTTCGTGTTATTTGCATAACACAACGATGAATCTTGTATTTCTTTTCTCTTTGGGTTTGTCGCCTAACGAGATCTAAGTCGACGTCCTTTCCATGGTATCTCCCAGAGCTTTTGCTCTGATACCAAATGTTATGTATGGCAGGGCGTCTGCCCTTTGGCTGCCATCTAAAACCAGGGAATGGACTCGTGTTTGGCATATTGTATAAGCAGTGGGATTAATGTTTAATAGTGGGATTGAAGTACTGGAAAAGTATAACACTAGACTTGGTATAATAAACAACAGTAATATTGATTCAACGTTAATGAGTTTACAAGATCCTAATCTATATATACAGACTGAAAGGGTGTGTCTGTTTTGTTTGTTAAACGGTATAACGTTTAACAGAAACAATTATCTAACAAACACCCGTTCCTAAACCTAATGGACCGTATCCTTTAGTTCTTTGGATTTGGGCCTGCTACTTAAATAATACAAATACTGAAACAAATGTACAAATACAAAGACATATCGTATGTTACAAATACTAACTATTACAAGCCTGCAATATATCATTCGTCTAACATTAATGTCTCAGACTAGTTAAGCAGTTATGAATCCGGAGGACCGGTTAGACAAAGGAACTAGACCACTTACGAGGAATCAGGTTTGATTACAGATTATATAAAAAAAAGGAAAATACAGTAAGAAGATAACTAGAAATGATGGGTCTTACAGGTTATAAACGCAGGCCTGTCGAGTTTCTGTAGTCATCTTTTATATACAGATCGCTAGAGAGGAGTGTTGATACAAAAATTGGGCTAAAATATAAGGAATAGAAGGGGATGAGATGGGAACGGAAGAGGAAGGGATCATATATGGAGGAAAGCAAGTGTTATAATACATGTTCTTGAGTTTAGTTTTTTGCCATGAAAGAAAAGAAAGGAAACATAGCATAATTACTAAAAAACCCTCAAAACGTCCCATCTTTTTGTTAAACTTATATGTATTATGATTATCAATGATTTACGAAGTGTCTGGTATACGGCTCTCGGTTTAGTTATATTTGTTTCTTGTAATAACGTAAACATGACTAATGAGCTACCAATGCTTGTTTAGAGATTTTTTATTTATCTTGTTTTATATATCCAAAACGTCTCTCGCGCATTTTTATCAACGTATATGTAGAAAACATGATTAGATTTTATTCGAATCATACCACAACACATCAATAGATAGAATAAGTACAGATACAATGAAATTTAGTCTCATCACTTTAACCAACATAGCATATGTGACTTGCTAAAATCAGACACATCACAATCATATACGAGTATAACTTATTCGTAGCATGACTAATGTCATTGTAACTTTGATTTCGGTGTTTTCCTCCCATGATACTGTCTTCATGGCACGATGTATCCTGCGATGAGATATTTAATTATATACACTAGCAAATGAATTCAGGGAAAATGGATAATATTGTAACTCAAAATACTTACGTCCATACTTTTTGCAGACATGCCTCTTTTTAATGTTGCATCGTTTAGGGAATTGAAGACCAAACATCAGACCTGAACTACTTGTCAATCACCCATCATTACAGAGCCAAACAGTGGAACTGAAACATTATTTCCAAACACACTTTGATGCAGAACCTCAAATTCATATTTGCAGACTTGTAGACTGACCCAGAGAAGTTTAAACACCAGACACAAATCATAAAAGAAAAAAAATTGAAACTTGTATTACCAATGAGACACAGTATCACAGAAGATACTCACTTTTAGATTTGAAGTCGACGCAATATCACTTGCAGCAACATACCGTAACGAATAAATCATAGTAACAAGCATAACAAACTAAACTGCTAGTAAGCATAACAAGTAATGCCCAAAGCCACAAATGTACCAAAAGAACTCATCAAATTTAATCAATAAAAGCTAAACAAGCCCCACCATGCAGTAAGATTTGATGGATAGCTGTTAGACAAAATATGATAAGTACCCGTACACGAGTGGCATAGCCCACAAGCAATCCCAATTACACTTGAATGGCACACTGACATATGATATACAGAAGCACTGACCTGCACACAGAACTACGCGAACAATACATATACAGAAGCACTGACCTTCACACAAAAATACACAAACAATACATCTTTGTACACGTTCATCTAATACACATTATGAATTTTTCTCTTTGTGCACATTATCATGTTATACAACCAATACTTGTTAAGTCAATAATTTCAACCTGCTATACATCTATTTTTTAAAACTTATTTTCTCACCACATATAACACCAAAGGCGTACAGGGAAATAGTATAGTCAAGACAAAACTATATTTATCATGATCATAATTATCAAGAAAGATACACATGTAAACAATATATATATACCAACAAACAATCAAGATTATCATCATATTTATAAATATAACATTGTTTGGCTAACACATAATTCATGAAGATAATAACCGTAAATAATAGGTAGACTTACAATTGATAACTTGTGATTTTATGTGATAACATTAATACAAAAAGCTGCTCGTTCTTCTGGTTATAGGTGATGAGGCATGTGAGAACTAGGTCAAATTTATGAAACGTGCAATGTAAATTAACAAAATCCCATGTTGTCAATCACTCTCTTCCCCTCTTGATCATCCCAATTATGGACGAATCATTTATACACAAAAAAACTCCTAGCTTCCATCCATTTCCCCTTCCAGTCCTTTGTCTTTCTTTCTTAAAAAACATAAGAACACCAATATTTATGATTTCCCTTCTCATCCCTTTCCATTCCTTTAAAAAAGAAACTTGAGAACAGAGTGTAAGTCTATTTAATGATCTAAGTTAATCTGATATTTTATTCCGAGTATTACGTTTAGTTCTTTTATTTTATTATCACATCCAAATATTGAAGTTAGACTACAACACTTGACACACAAAAAGTTCAATGTAAACTATTTTTTTAAATAAACTCAATCAACCAATGACAACCACCCATTTATTTCATCTAACAAAAAAATATATTTTTCAAAAATTAAATATCTCACCAATCGTTAATGTTTTTCTTTGTAAAACGAAATATACCATCGTGACGAGAATTAAATCATCTTTCTCACGAGGGGCACATGTATATACTTTCGACAAACTTTTTTTCCTGAGAAAATCATATATGATTCGTATCAAGAATCATATATGATTTTCGAAAATCATATATGATCCGTGATATGAATCATATATGATTTTCTCAGAAAAAAATTCGTCGAAAGTATATACATGTGCCTCTCGTTAGAAAGATAATTTAATTCTTTTTGTAATAATGTATTTTTTTATCACTTGACAGTTTACGGTTTGTGAGATATTTAACTTTTGAGAAAAATGTGAAAAGTTGGTTTGAATTAATATGATTAGTTGATGTTCTTTATGCTAAAAAGAGGGTCTACGTGCACATTATAAAAATGAGCATCAATTGGGATACTCGTATGTCTAATATATTCTTAAAGATATGTGTCAACGTCCTGTTAGAAACAACCATAGACCAAACTCGCTCTTTCACATATCTATAAGATACTGTTACATCCCTTAAATGATTTTGGCTTTACTCATGCTTCATGGCTTAAAGGGGCATTCGATTTTCAACTCTTTGGGTCCCATCATGCAGCAACTACACATTAGTCCATTACTCTTTCTGGCGACTTAAGATCCAGTGTACAGCGACTGACTCCACCATGTGGATTAGTCCATTAATCTCTCTGGCTTTTATCAAATGCGATATTACGAATTTCTGGCAACATCATATTGACTCTTCAATATCCCGGGATCTCATTCCCGCCACCTTTGCGCAACCAAACAATTTTAAGAACTTTTTGGTAGAATAATCTTGAACGATTCTACTTTGGTCCGCCTCTGTCTGACTTGGCTTTGATACCACTTGTCACGGAGTCATCCTTTAGACCCTACATTGCGTCCTTACACCAATAAGGACCATCCATCCATCCATCCCGTATATAATAGAGGTTCAGTGGTTTCGTCCTGCCTTGGACTCATCAGGGGAGCGACCCTAACTCCCGACCACTGTAGTGCTATATAGAGTCTCTACTAGTGGCACGTACTACACTCTTATTGTTGGGATACTCCAACAAGACAAACAGGAATAAACCAGAAACCCTCGCATTCATGTGCGCCTTCCAAACAGATGCCGACCTTCAGAATTTGCTTCGTGACATTACGCTATCATTTTATGATCAAGTTGTAAATGTGATTATTATTTTCTTAATTAATTATATGATCATGGTCATGATGTGATGGTAGTTAATGATCTAGTTTTTGAGTTACTAAGAGCATCCATTATGGTTGTTTTTGAAAAGGTTTATAAGATTATAAAAATGTTTATCATTTGATTAAGGTTAAAAGTTATCTATTACCTACGTACTATCTGTTTTATCCATGATTAACCAATGGACTCATCAGAATACATGATTAACCAATGTAATTTCAAATCTTGTGTTAAATTTACAAATATTGCAACTTGCTACCTTCTCAACAGGTAAATATTAAAATTTAACACTTTAACCACCATCTCCACCATATCCACCTCATTCTCTCCTTCCTCATATCCACTGCCAACACCCCATAACATACCACTACAATAAGATTAGCTCAAAATTGTTGTTCACATAGAGATTTACCATAAGATACTAGACATTAACTAAATGTAGCCCGAAACCCCCTAAAATAAAAGTAATATTCGTTATCTCTCAAGCCACTCGCAATTTTTTTTAAGGTAGCAGTAAGATCCCAGAATTTTACTTCATCTACTCTTCTAGGATAGCTTAACAGAAAAGCTTCGATCAAGTAGTACTTGTTCAAGAATGCTATTTAGATTAATACCTTGATCGAAAGAATAAACTTCTCAACCTAATGACGATATGATAACTCATCTATCTGATGAAAACTCAAACTGGGATCATCTTCAAGATTACAGCAATCGGCATGCTCAGAAAGCCAGTCAAAATGCTATAGTACCGTTGCATCACTAATAGTGGATGCGTATTAGCAAAGGTACCCAAAAACTCGATTATTATGACCTGGAAAAACCATAGTCGCAGCAAGAACGCTCACAAACACATTGCTATTCCATATCCCATTTAACACTCGATTATTATGTCCTGGAAAACGTGTAGTGCTGCTGCAACTTTGATAAATGTGTGCAAATGGGGTGGGTCAAATGTGAAAAGTATGTAAATGGGGTGGGTCAAATGTGTGTGTTATGAATAGGGGTGTCAATATTTTCGACCCGACCCGAACCCAACCCGATCATATTCGGGTCAGGTTACTCGGGTTGAAATTTTAATTCGGGTTAGTCGGGTCAACTCGAATAACCCGAATTTGAAATCGGGTCAGAGGGTATAATATTTTTGTGTCTAATTCAGGTTCGGATCGACCTGATTGACCCAAATAAGAATTTTTTTATGTTTTTTTATTTTTAAAATTTAAATTTAATATAAATTCTATTAAAAAAATAAAAAATGTTTTTTTTTATTATTTACCCGAATTCGGGTTGACCCGAACCCAACTATACCGGACCCGACCATACCCGAAACGACTAGACCCGACCCGAATAGAACCGAACCCGAGTAACCCAAGTTCAAATCCGACCTGATTAACCCGAACCCGACTAACCCGACCAGATCCCCACCCCTAGTTATGAAAGGCGATCTTGGGGTAAAGTTGATAAATATACTGTTTACAAGCTAACGTGGAACTGATGACGTGTAAAAAATTGCATACGTGGATCCGACATGGTTGTGACGTGGAAGACATCCGATTTTAGGGATGAATCTGCAACACCTAAGCACGTTATAAGGGTTAATTTTGTATTTTGTGAGTCAAGGACAAAAGAGATAGTACGTGGGTAATATATAGCTTTACCCTTTTATTAACGATAGTGTAGGTGAAGCTTATATTTTTGTGGAATGAAAAATCCAACATGTTAGATCTTTTTAAAATTTAATGCATTTGAGTTAATGAGATTTTTTTAAGGTTTATACAAGTTTAAGCATAGTGGAGAAAAGTTTATAACATAGTGAAGTTTATGGAATAATGTTTTAAGGTGATTTAACTCAATTAATATTTATCATAGTGGATCACTGGATCCCGTAATGAGTAACACTTGCAGTTGACATGAATTTAAATTTAGGATTATATTGTTTCTGCTTGAAAAGTGAATATATACATGCTTAAAATTGAGAAAATTGCACGTGGGTAAATGTAACCTACTAAAAATATCAAACTTATTAGCGTACACCTAGTTTTCTCGTTTATTACTAATCCTATACAGGGACAAATTCATATACGTCCAGCAGGGGTATAAACAAGCTCGAGTTCGGCTATACTAAAATTCGAGCTCGAAACTTGGCTCGAGCTCGATTGTGTTTTGTATTTGATACTCGAGCTCGTTGAATACTCGACATATTAAGCTTGGCTTGGTTCGATTTAGGACTATTATTTCAACACCTATAAATTATTCTTCGACATCTTGTGAATTTGGACCGAGGCTTGAGAAGACAGAGTGTTGTAATTGTAAGTTTTTAACTGTAAAAACATATATACTAGAGGCAACACTAAAGATGGAAAGACATCATGTGAAATACATGTCAGAGCTACAATACATCATAGAAAAACTTTCTGGTAAGGATAATACTTGCTTAGATGTAAAAAGGTCACCACAAATCACAATGAGATCAGGAACAGGTCACGAATATTACTACGCACTTTCAGGGATTTCATTTAATTTAATTTGCCTTCAGGAAAAGAATAACGTGCATGTAATAATGCCGCACGTTGAAATATAATAATACGCCTGAAATCCCAGCGAGTAAATTAATCGAATATTAAGCACTTTCAGAGATCTCATTTGATTTTGCAACAAAAAAAAGGTGATCTCATTTTATTTGCCTTCAGCGAGTATACCAACAAAAAGTCATCGAGTGATCCCCATGTTATAAGTTGACTTGTAAATGTCATGGTATCTTTTTAAGGCAAATTGCTTCTAAAAAATAAGTATAAACATCATCTAATAATTAATTAATTTATGTACTAAACCACGTTCAATTTAATGTTATTCGCATTTTAATGCACGTTTTGTTTTTTGAAAGGCCATTTTTATGCACGTTGAAATTTAATTAATCAAATATTACGCACTTTCAGGGATTTTATTTAATTTGCCTTCAGCTGGTTTGTCGCAATGCGTGAACACAAAGGCCATTTAATTACCAACAACAAGTCATACCCATGTTAAATGTCATGGTATTTTTTCTTGGCAAATTAAATGCTTCTATAAAAACATCATCTAATTTATGTACCCCATCAGAAATTAAACTCTCTGTATCTTGATCAAAATGAGTTCAGCTCCAGATTTTCAAACCAAGGACAATACGAGCATCGTAAGCGGTAGATATGATAATACCGAAAGAATACGAGTGAATTGGGTATATCTGATAATCATTCTGTATTTAAAGCAGCACCAGGTCTCGAAGGTGTTGTTCATGATAATCCATCTGGAGCTAACTTAAGTTTTCAAAGTACTAGTTACAAGTCAGCTCCTGGATACACCGATATAGGTCCAAAAAATCCATCCGAAGTAGATGATGAATCTGCCAATATTACTAGTGACAAGTCAGCTCCTGGATACACCCGTATAGGTCCAAAAAATCCATCTGATATAAATGAAGACGGTGTTGGAAGGAGGATAAAGCGCGTCAACCTGACTGAATACTACGTCAAAAGGAAATGACGAGGATTGCGTTGATTTCAATTGTTCACATTTGTAGTTGTAGTGTTTCTGAAAATCCATCTAGGTGTAAGTTTGTGAAAGTTTGTTGTAAACGTGCCAATAATTCAACCAAATGCATGTGATTTGATACGAGTTGTGTAGGAATTTGAATTATCAAAGTGTATCATTCTTATCTAAATTGTCATCTCGGAATACAAAATAACTTGTATCAGTTCTGGAACATGAGAGCATCAGTTTGACCTCAATAGTCAAATCAGAATATAGCTCCTGATCTAGTAACAAGTGAAACACAGCACAATGCACAATCACTTGGCCTGGAATTTACAAATATTATGTAAATTTAAGCTCCTCGCTGCATTCAGATGTCTAGTTTCCAAGGAAGTAAAAACACAAAATACTGTCACAAGGAAATTGAAAGAACATATTGAAGTAAAAAAGAAAAACATTCTTGAACATGACAATCCACACGACAAAAACAACAAACGATCTCAAACATCTTAGGTGGAGCAACAACATAAAACTTGCACTCTTGCAGATAATCATCTTGCCAGTGCTTCAGTAACTTTAGCCTCCAAGTTTTGCATCTTGACAAGTTAGCTCTATGCACACTTCATAGTTTTGGGACACTAAACTTTGAACTGGACTAAACAAAGACAAAACAAAGTAGAAGTGCAAAGTTTAGTTGAAACGTAAAAAAACATTTAAAGGAAGCCGCATTTTTTAAAAAGTGATTACTTACTTGCAATTCCAATGCCTTCTGAAGCTGTACTAGAACATGTTGTGCTGTTGGTCGTTTTTCCCCATTATCATGTAAGCATTGGTAGCCAATCTCCTGAAATGTGGCTAGTGACTCTGGCGCGATTTTGTTCTTTATAGCGTTAAATACAACCTCGTCTAATCTTCCTTCCGCATGGAGCTTTTTAACTAAACTCGGTAGAAACTGATTCTCGCGTTTCTTGATCTCATAAGTTGATTTCCCAAACAATATCTCAAATAAAACCACACCAAACGAATAAATATCAGATTCTTTAGTTAAGAAACGTGATTTCTGATACAGTGGGTCCAAGTATCCAGGCGTGCCGCAAACATGATCGATGACAAACTCGGTTTCCTTATTCTTTGTATATATTAACGAAAGCCCAAAATCAGCAACTTTCGCCTTCCAGTCATCAAAAAGTAGAATGTTAGCAGTTTTCATGTCTCTATGTATCACCGCCTCGTGTTCTCGAACACCTGCATGAAGAAATGCTAATCCCCTTGCAATATCAATGCATATGTTAAGCCGATTCACCCAAGTAAGACTAGCATCGTTCAAATGGTTATCAAGACTTCCTCCGGATGCATATTCATATACAGCGATTCTCTCTTGTTCGTCGTTGTTATAGCCTACAAGACGGATGACATTCTCATGCTTATACTCAGAAAGAATATGTAGCTCGTTGTAAAACTGCTGATCCCCTTGACGACTACGTGTATCTAATCGCTTTGCGGCTATTGCACTGGATCCATGTTCAGATGCAAGCTCTCCTCTGTACACCTTACCAAAACCACCACCTCCAACGACATTTTCATCACTAAAGTTTTGTGTTGCTGATTTAATGTCTTCAAGTGACATTCTCAAATGGTCCTTGTGGTTCTCCTGTGAATTATAAAAACATTTCAGTAACCGTCTTATTATGTTTTCTGAATTCAAGTATTCAGATAGTGGATAAGTTTTGAAATAATAAACAATGCGATTTACGAATAAAACTATAATCATTCATGAATTAAAAATCACACTCTTGTAAAGCTTTTGGATGAAAGGAAATACTACTACTCCCGAACCAGAAAGTCCTATTAAAATATCAGAAACTCTATGACATTACTGAAAAGTGGCGTGAGAGGTATCTTTTGTTCGTTTGCATTTTATTAAAATATAAACTCTATGACATTACCGAAAGTCCTATTAAAATACCAACATGTATGACAAAAAGGGGTTTATAGGTTATAAAAAAAACCACACACAAACACAAACATTCTAAAACAAACAAAGGTTGATTAATAATGGGTTGCCTAATCATATCCGAGTGTTATCAAAAGTGTGGTACGGAGGGAAATATGAGAGTTTTGATTGCATATAATTACGGTTAGAGGTATAAATTTTAAGTGAGTGTTCATGTATTTTTAGAATTATTAAAAACATGAAAATTTATTAGTTTACACTTAAATCTATATAATTTATTTAGAATTCAATCATCAAAAAATTTAATTATTACCCTTCTTTTTACATTTTTGTTTTGACAAATTTGATACTTATATTTTTATATTTATTTGTCCATCGAATTTCATCACAAAATTTATCAAAGTTTAATACACTGTATTCAGTTTTGACTTCGAATTAAAATGCTCGGTTTTACAATGTGTCAAGATGAAACAAACCTAATCAGTCTAATTTTTTCTCAATGAAGTTGTTTTTTGTCAAAACGAAACAAACATGTTTATCTTAACTAGAAATATTTGACGGTTAAAAATTATTCTCTTTATCTTAACTTTTGGTTTGAATTTAGCATGAATAAATACAATGATCTAACTGATGAAATTCGTTCTCTTATCTTAATTTTAGATTTGAAAATAGGTTAGAATTTAAAAAGTTTTTGAATAAGGTTATAATTTATAATGTTGATGAAAATATCAACAACTTCTTTATTTAGTAAGTAAAAAAGTCTGAATTTTCAGTTTTACTATTTTAGGAAATTCCCAAATGATTTATAAAGTAGCACTATTTTAGGAAAGTAGTATATTATTATATGACTTACCTGAAACGTTAACGCTTTTCCCAGTTCTTTCATGATGAAATTCAAAGGTGGACGCAGCCCCGGATTTACCGCCAAACATTGTTCAGTGATTTTTATAAATATGTCTAGTGAATCTTCATTAGGTCCTTTCTTAAGAAATAATTTGTTATCGCCATTATCCTCCTTTATTTTCTGTCCCATCTTTTGCTTTATTGTTCTATACTGGAACCTGCCTTCTGACTGAAGTTCGGTATCACAGTTCCGGAGAATGTTATAAGGTCTCCCACATAGCATTTCGAACATAATTATCCCAAAACTGTATATATCTGCTTTTTTTGTTGCCTTCCCACTTTCACATAACTCTGGAGCCATGTAACAACTAATGCTTGGATCCAAAAGATTTTTGCGGAGATGCTCATTGTCTTCGTCTTGCTTCGAAGACAAGAATGTCGATAACCCAAATCCACTAATTTTTGGCACATGCTTCTCGTGTACAAAAATGGTTTCACTATTTATTTGACGGTGAATGACCACCTTTTGGTCCTCCATCTCATTGTGTATGTAATTTAATCCACACGCAATAGAATGACACAATGTTATGCACAATAACCATGGAAATTGGCCCAAAAAATCTTGAATACTATTATGCATAGAAGTACCCTCGTAGACAAGGATCATATGACGCCCTTCATCACAAAATCCAAGGAGAGATACTATGTTCTTATGCTTACACGTGCTAAGAACTTCAATTTCTGTATGGAACATAGCTTCTTCATTTGCATTGTTGATGCGCTTTATTGTTACATTTGTATAGCGTCTCTTGGGTAGATCACCTTTATTTTTAACTTCCAATGAAGGAACATGCTCTCTATCAAAACATTCGAGATTGCCTTTGTAAAAACTATAAGACTTTGTGTTCCGAAGTGAAGATTCCTTTGAGAAATAATTAGTGGCCAACTGTATTTCTCTGAGTGGAATTCTCAAATGTTCAAAATTGTTTACCTGCAACATTAGTGTGATAAGAAGAAAAATAGTGAGGAAGCTTATATTTTCTAGATGAATAAGTACGTAGGGTATAATTTGCTTACATTTTCCAAAAGTTATTGCCTACCCTTATAGGATTAATTCTTGAAATGCCCCAATGTTACACTCAACAAATAAAAATTTCTCAAAATATCTTATTCAACTTATGTAACTTATTGACTTTTCCAAAAATAGTAAAATTTTGGGAAAACTTTTGGAAAACTTTTGAATTTTTTTTTCGATTTTTGGAAAATTCGCATAAGTTACATAAGTTGCATAAGTAACATAAGTCATTTTGAAAAAATTTGATAGGCGCAAAAAGATAAAAAAGATAACATTTTTGGGCATTTTAAGAATTAGCAATTTAGTTTTTACCATCTATACCTCCCTTTCTGTGTACTCTGTTGACCGGATAAGACAAACATATTTCTTTTTTGCTTTTAATAAAAATATCTAACAGAAAATAAAATAAAAACTCTTTTTTTTTTAATTCAATTAGTATTATGTAAAGATACCTCGATCTAACAATACCTTTATAAATGTGTATTATATTTGTGAAAATAGAAAATAAAACAACAGTATTTGGACACCAAGGACTAATCTTCATCCTTCATTTTCATCTCCATCCAATGGATAAGATTAAATCAAAAACTTATTTTCCTCCTTTTTTCTTCAAACATTAATATCTCTTAAACCGTTAATCATTATACGAAAAAATATACCATTACGACGGGCATTTAATTATCTTTCTACAGATATGCTATATGATATACTTTCGACAATTTATTTTTCTTCGTTTTTTTCACGTTTTTGTTCGTTGTCGAAAAGTATCATATATGATACTCAGTATCATATATGATAGTAACACTAGTATCATATATGATATAACTTATCATATATGATATAAACCAATATCATATATGATGAAACACTATTATCATATATGATATTTTACTATATGATATTTTACGTAAATTTAAAAAAACGAAAAAAAAGACAAAAAAAAATTTATTCAAAAGTATATCATAATGTATATCTGTAGAAAGCTTATAAAATGCTCGTCGCGATGGTATATTTTTTTTCGTTTAATACTTAACGGTTTAAGAGATATTTAAATTATAAAAATAAGTGAAATAATTAAATACTTTTAATCTTATTCATTAGATGTGATAAAGATGGATGGTTAGGATGACTCCTTTAATATCCAAGATAAACATTAGTATCCAAAATAACTCTTCTCATGAAAATTAAAGATTCATGATTTTCCAACAATAGTTGAATTATATATTATACATGAGATTATATATAACTCCTAGAATCACATATGAGACGAGAAAAAATTATAACTACACATTATTGAAACATTTTCAAAATCAGATTTATCTCCTTTTAAATTTCTCACATTTATTCAAAAAATATGATTGGAACTCTCATTATTATTCTCATTTTAATTGTACTTCTTATTATATATATATATATATATATATATATATATATATATATATATATATATATATATATATATATATATATATATATATATATATATATATATATATATATATATATATATATATATATATATATATATATATATGTGTGTGTGTTTTAATTGTTGTATGATGTGAATAAAAAATTGTAGATTTAAGTAATAGGGTGTATTAATATATATTAATTGGTATTAATTAATTTTGGAAAAATATAATGGAGCGACATCTGTACATTGTGTTGTCTTATTTGTAAATTGTGATAATGATGTGGTTTAATTCTAATATTAATTATACTTTTTTATAGTATTAAAGGTTATGTGTTGTATTAAATGTATTAATCGTGTATTGAAATGTCTATTATTTCTATTTTTTATTTTGAAGCTAATTTTGTTTGTACATGAAGCAATACCATATGTAAATTGATTTTTTAACACTTCTAAAAATAAAAGTGATTTTCTTTTAATATATTCCACATAATATTAAATGCTTGCTATGTCTTTCATTGTCTTTCCATGAAAGAGTTTGAAGCAATATTCGACCCTCGTTCAAGTAAAATATCTAAGTTAAAGGACTAAACAAAAATTTCAAATAATATTAAAGGTGAACGGAGAAAATTCCGTCAAAGTTGGGGCCCTTGACAAGAAAAAACATTTCACTTGGTCATCTTCCTCCCTCGACATAAAAAACTATTCACGCCGTTAAAACTGATATTAGACTTTCATGTTTTTTATTGAGGCCAAGGATTGTATGATTCTGAACAGCATCTAAAACATTTGAACATCGCATATTTTATTCTAATTAACATAGAAAATTTTAAAAAATGGAGCTCTTTCAAAAACGAAAGCCTTATGTAGTCGCTCACCACGCACATGTATATATCCAACCCTGGCAACAAACCATTTTACCACTAAAATTGTACATAACTATTAGTTGTACTTACATCAAAAATTAGTAAAAACCAAACTTTTATCCCATGTAAATTTAAAATTTTAAAATAAATTTGATTAAAGTAGAATCCACGTATTATACATTTATTTCTTTATTGTTTTTATTTCTTCGGGCCCTTCATAATTACTTGAGCATCATACACCTTTTTTGTAGTCATAAAATCATTTTTGTTACATACTCGTATCATTAAAAAAAAGTGTTCAAATAAAAGGAGTTCAAGTATCCAATTAACCTAATTATAATTGAATATCCTCTTATTTTTTTATAAGCATAATTTCCGACACATTAGTCGATTAATACACGAGGTTTGAATTCACCAGAATATAGACAAAAAACCATATAATGGTATCCTTTTTTAGGCGGTTAATGTGGCCACTTTAACTTTATTAACAAGAATTGAATTTTAAATCGCACACACCTTCAATTTAAATTCACAATATTTTTTTGCCACTAAGTTACTCTTGGATGGTTTATCCTCTTATTTGGTTACACTATTTCTGGATATGGTCTTAGATATATTGATGATTTTAAAAAATTGAATTATCCTATTTGATCGAAACTTGACCAAAAGAGCATCTTTTGTCTATTAACCTTACATTTTGTTAAGGCGTAATAAATTTTATAAGCATAATGTTGCCTATTTTTCTTTTGCTTAACCATCTTATCGAGGTGATAAATTGCTTTTTCTTTGTATTTTGGTGTTTAGTTTAATAAGTTAATCGAGATTTAGTTACCTTCCATTTTCCGGGTGTGTTATTTTCAACCATTGCTCCAAACTCTCCCTGTGGGGGTACGCACATAGCATTCAAACTATCTTGTATGACCGTGGGGTATTTTACCTGGAATAAAAAATAGACTTGCATTGTTAGAAAGATCAATAATTACATTACAAAAAGGAAAAGCTTTAAAAAATCATTACAAAAGGAAGAGAAAACCATCCATTTATTATATACAATTCAACTATCTAATATAAAATATATATTTTATACAAAAACACATAGATATATGGTTGGTGATTTTGTATTACCAATGTGATTTAAGTGTAATGGATTGACTTAATTGACCAATGTGTAATCGTGATAAACGTTCACCAAGTCAGGGTTGTGCGGGGTGCACACTTGTATGACATTATTACGGTTATCATACGGGGGCGAAGCCCCCGTACGACGGGGGTCCGGAGGCAGCGCCCCTGGGTAGGGTCCAAGAGGCGGCACCCCTGGCAGGGTCCGATTTGGTATAAAGTGCTATGTTAAAAACGCACTAAAAAATAAAATTCCCGGAATATTAGACTCGTTTTTTCTTACCCGGTTTGCCTGTCAAAGTAACTGGTTTTGTGGTTGGTAACTGCTATAGCAGTTAAAACCGATTTCAGTTTTATTGGTCATCTTCTCCTTCATTCTGGTTCTGATTCATAACATCAAAAGCACAGATACAGTTCGAATCTGAGTTTTATCCGATTGGAGATTTCGATAGAACCATTGAAATACTTTAATCTGAACATGTATGACACGACTCTCACATTATTGATCCACCCAAATTTCTAACATATGTTAAGTTAAACTATCAGTATATTCGCGTGATGAGGCAACAGATATTTGCTAACGATTTTTAGGCAATAAATGATGTGCTTTTACATATGAAATTTGTATTCAAAGGCTAAAGCTGTAAAAGAATTATATCAAAATAAACTAAACCCTCAAAAATAAAATAAAAAATATTTAAAATATATCATAATAGATATTAAACTAAAAAGAACAAAATTTTAGAGAATATTTAAAGAAAAAGAAGAAACAATCCAACGTGATTTAAATTTTTATGCAAAGCGTTGTCGTTTTTCGTTTATTTACCAACACCAACACCAAAACCTTCGAAAGAGGACTAGCATACCTCGTTATTACTATGTTGCTAATGACTGTCTAGTCGCTGCCTACTTTACTCAGAATACGATCTTTTCGGAAGACCGTTTCGAGGGGAGGTTCCGAATGCCTCGATCGCTTTTCACAATTATAGTTGATGAAGTCATGCTTCATTGTGATTTCTTTCGTGCTAAAGAAAAATTTCTCGGAAAGCTAGGGATTTCACCCTTGTTAAAATGCACTTGGCGATTCGTCAACTGGCGTACAACACCGTTCCAGTCACGCTTGGTGAATATTTGCTAATGGGTCACGACACTTCTCGATAAACACTTGGTTATTTTTTTGATGTCGTAATGGATGTATTTGGACCGGGTTATTTGCGCAAACCAACTATCATTGATATTGAAAAGTTATACGCGCGTCACGAAGAAAAAAAGGGTCTGCTTGGAATGCTAGCAAGTTTTGAATGTACATATTAGGGGTGGTTTGGTTGTCGAATCGGACAAAAAGCGCAATATTGTAGACTTAATCATGGGCCGGTTCCATTTGTTTTGTAGTAGGTTGTTGATCTGAAGACTTATGGATCTGGCACGCTTTTTTTTTTTTTGAGTAGCAGGATCAAACAACAAGATCAACATTATTCATCGATCCCCTTTAACGATCTCAAACTAGGAAAAGCATCAAGATCCACTTTGTTTCCAATGATGTAACTTGCCCATGGGGATACTATCTTTGTGACGGGATATATCCTGAATGGGTTTTACTTGTTAAGTCAGTTACAAATTTTGTCGATGATAACCACAAAAGGTTACGCTATAAAGCACTCCATGAAGGAGCAAGGAAAGATATAGAGCGTGCTTTTGGTATCCTAAAAACCAATGGGCTATATTAGTCATGCCAGCAAGGACTCATATCAAAGACAAAGTAACACGTATAATGTATACATGCATCATATTAAATAATATTGTTATCAAATAGCGAAAGGCGACAATAAGTCCGACATGGTTTGAGGAGGAATAACATCAACCTAATGATCTCATTCGATCGGATGAAGAAATGTACCAAATTACCAGGTACATCAAGTCATCGGAAGCACATCTAAGGCTCAAAGCAAGGTTAACCGAACACGTTCTCGTTATATTTAAAATTATTATGTAATTTTTTTAATTTTATTTGATCTAGTGCATTTTTCTGAAATAATCTAACGCTAAACCTTAACTCGTCCGTATTCTAGTTTTTCTTTCATTTAACCAATTTTCCCAAAATGAACTTTCAGTTACCGGCATTGTTAGACTTCAATTAACGACAATTTTTCTTTCATGAGACATTAGGGTTTAAGCTAAACGATGTTTTATTTTATTTTGAAATAATAGTTTGTAGATTAATGTAATTTAGAAATTTGTAGGAGATCATGACATACCTCTTAGTCACATAAATGTCGTGTATCGGCTATCGTTTCGAGCATATTTGTTGTATATTGTTTGCCAATAGTTTTACTTAATCAATAATAACAACTAAACAACTTAATTTCGTCGGAGGTGGGTATGCAGGCACCTAAGGGTAGAGGGACAAAGACCTTCAGTAGTATAGTTAGATAGAAAGTATGCATTGTCTTCGGAGTTAGATTAACAAATGATTTTTTACGAACGTATATTTGAACGTTAAATAATCTTTTCTTTCTGATTTACTGTTAGTTTATTGGTTTTGTTGTTTAATATATTAAACATTGTCTTGTTTATATATTGAAGCTAAGACGACATAACATAAACTTACTTGTTTGAAAAAAGAAATATATCTTATCTAGGATATACAAGTTATGTTAATGGGTTGTCACTGTTATTTATGTTCTCTCTAAGCTAAGAGAATCGGACAATAAATATAGCCTGCATGGTATACTTAATTTCTTTTTCTTGTCATGATAAACTGTTATGAAGTTAAGAATCCGGCTTTGTTGTTGGGATCGATAATGAGAAGATGTTAATGATGAATTCTACATTGGTCTAAGGTAAAGGAGGGTGAATGGTCAAGTTAGCTAGTATATCAATTCTTGTATGCCTTTGTTCACCTTTCTCCTTTCATACTCACTGGTTACTGTGCTACTTGTATTTTATAGAAGTATGCTGCACTTAGGAATAAGTTCATGTCTACTGTCAAGCAAAATTATGGGCCAAAGTTCCTAATTCAGGTAACTTTTCTTGGGATATGAACTCTTACATATGAGATGGTTCTAAATTTTCAATCCCATCGTTGGTAATTATTCCTGGATTCCTTTGGCAAACTTCCTTAAACCTGAGTCTACATTTCAGATTCCTTTCCCCGATCTTTGAATATAGAGGATAACATGCCATACCTAAGTGGTCACTGGCCTAAATGGTTGAGTAGTCCATCAAAAGTATTGATCTTTACAAAGTTATGGTAAGTAGCCTAAATAGTACTCTGTCAGATCCTACATATATAACTGCAGACAGATTGTGTCGTGTGCCTCACATTTATGCTTAATTACCCTTTATATAGTGTTAAAATTAAGGACCTAATCTGCCTACCCACCATAAGGACTCATTATGTTTCATTTGTAAACTTTCAGTTAGCTAAAGGATATGGAATGAAGGACTTTTGGACTATAAGGACTATTGTTGTGAAGATTGCTTTTGGTTACTGGACTTGGGCTCAAGCCCATGTGAAGCCCATGTTTTGAAGCCCATACATAACGACTCTATTAGCCTTAGGGTTTTTATAGTGAGGAGCGTGTATATCATAGTTAAGATCGCCTCATTTTGACTGTGTGTTTCTCACAAAGTTATACTCTCTCTCTCTCTCATACTCTTGAAATCAGAAACCCTAGTTAATCTTTTTATTGTTTTGTGATTGTAAAACTATGATCATGTAGATCATAGGGCTACACGTGAGTAGCACTGGTAGTCTTAAATATTTATTTTTTATTTTGTTTGTGTTCTTGATCTTATTTAATAAAAGCAAAAGTGTTTGAGGTGTTTGATTCATGTTTTTCTACATGGTATCAGAGCATGGTTATTGATAATCGATGAAAAAAATTTTAGGGTTTCAAAATTTTTTTGGGGGTTTTATACGATATACACTTTTTTGATTAGATCTGCTATTGAGATACCAGGATCTGTTAATATTACTTCTTGATTCAAAGTTTTGATACCTCAATTTTTATTTTAAAAAATTAGGGTTTCTGAGATCTGGTGTTTCATCTCATCTGGTTACTTTTTTGGACGATTGGTTACTTTATTCTTCGATTGAAGTGTTTTTCCCTAATTTTCCTTGAGAAAAAAATTAGGGTTTCACTTTCTTTGAAGAGGTTCTTGGTTTGTGGTGATTTCCTAAGTGGGATTTGCATCTCTGTTGCTGGTTCGAGGTTTCTTTGGTCATTTTCCCTATTTTTCCCTTGAAGGAAAACTAGGGTTTGTGATTTTGGAGGTTCTGTTGTTTTCTAGACTAAGTGAATCTAGAAGCAACAGTTCGATTGTGCTTATTTTTGGGTTTGGTAACAACTCTCACACTCTCTCTTTTCCTTGGTACTTGCTACTTGCTTCCTTGATTATTTCTGCTTTTTGTTTGTGTTTTTTTAATTTATTTACCCTTTAGTTGGATCCTCACCCTTTGCCTTGCCCTTGACCTGCCACCCTTGAGTGGTTTGGAAGCCTGGGAACTTTGTTGGCTTAGGACTGAGTTATTATTTGACCTGTTGACTTGTCACCATGTCTGAGCATGGTGATACTGATACTGAGATTGTAACTGACCAAGTTACACTTATCAGTAAGCTTGATTTAAGTGACCCATTGCATTTGCACCCAAATGATTCTGCTGTCTTAACTGTTGTTACTGTTAAACTTAAGGGAACCGAAAATTATCAGATTTCGACAAATGCCATGTTACTTGCTTTGGAAGGAAAAAACAAAATTGGTTTTATTGATGGATCTTGTAAAAGGTCTGTTACTAATGAGATTTTGGGAAAACAGTGGGACAGGGTGAATGCTGTTGTTTTAGGATGGATCCTTAACTCTATTTATGAGGAACTTTTTCTTGGTCAATTTTTTCAAAGAAGGCTAAACATGTTGGAAGGAACTTAAAGAGACCTATCATAAGGTTGATGGGTCTGTTATTTTTAATTTGCATCACAAGATTAATACTTTGAAGCAAAATGGGTCTAATTTGTCTGATTATTATCATAAGTGGAATGCTTATTGGAAACAATATGATGCCATGGTTGAATTGCCTGCTTGTGCGTGTTTTGCTTCCAATGACTTTAAAAAGCATAATCAGTTGTTGAAGTTGATGCAATTTTTGATGGGATTGGATGATTCTTACATGACTATAAGAAGTTCTATTTTGTCTAGATAGAATCTCCCTGATGTTAAGGGAGCTTATGCCATCATTTCTAGTGAGGAATCTCAGAGGATGGCTTCTGGTAGTAGTTCTGGGTCCTCTCAAAGGACTCAAAACTCTGCTTTTTTCTCTAATGGGCCTGCTAGAAACAATACTTAAAGACCTCAAAACCCTCAAAACTCTCAAGCTAGTAATTTCAGACCTAACCCTGGGAACAATGGCAACTTTAGACCTAACTCTATTACCACTGGTTTTAGACCTAATGCCCGTAACAACAATAGGTATAGACCTAATGGTAATAGTAATGCTGAGATTGTTTGTGAAAACTGTGGTTATAATGGGCACACCATTGATAGATGCTTTAAAATCATTGGTTATCCTAGTGACTTTGGAAAAAGAAAGGGGAGGCAAAATTTTAAAGGGAAAAGCGTCTCCAACAATTCTGTTGGGACATCTTCTTCTATTGGGTTCACTAATGAACAATTGACCACTTTGCTCTCTCTTATTAAGGATAACAAAAGCTCTGCTAATGACTCTCAAAAGGTGGTTCATGCCAATATAGCAGGTATCTATTTCAACAACAACAAAGCTTTTAATGATAATTTTGAGAAATTCTTTTATTGTAGCACTAACATCAAATCTAAACTGCCTTATAAGGGTAAGGTTGTTGATTCTGGGGTAAACCAACATATGACCAATAATGAATCTGATTTGGATAATGTTTTTGTTATCTCTCACTTAAACATTAAAGTGGCTCATCCCAATGGGACTGAAGCTATTATTTTTAAAACTAGTAACCTAAAACTTCCTAATGGGCTGGTTTTATTTGATGTTCTTGTGATTCCTGATTATTGTGTTACTCTTAGTTCTGTTCATAAACTTGCTAAGGATAATAAAGTCTTGGTTGTTTTTTATGAGAACAAATGTTTTTTTGTAAATCAGGATTTGAATCACCAAACTGTTTTAGGGACTGGTAGACAATGTGATGGTCTTTACTATTTAGATATAGAAGGTACTAAGATTGTGCATGATTTCTGTGTTCCTACTTGTTCTCTTTCCAAACATGACTGACATGTTAGATTAGGTCACCCTGCTGACCCTGCTCTAAGTGTTCTTAAAAAGAGTTTGAACATATCTGCTTTTGGTCAAAATGATTTGTGTGAAATATGTCAAAGAGCTAAACAAACTAGAGAACCATTTCTTTTAAGTGATCATAAAACTAAAGTTCTTAGTGATCTTGTTCATTTGGATTTGTGGGGTCCTTATAGGGTGACCAGTCACACTGGTCATATGTATTTCTTGACTGTTGTGGATGACTATACAAGGGCTGTTTGGGTGTACTTGATCAAAAGTAAAGATGAAGTTGGGATTTATATTGAAATTTTTTTCAATCTGCTAAAAAATCAGTTTAAAACTAATGTTAAAATCTTTAGAAGTGAAAATGGAACTGAATTTGTTAATCATGTTTTTCAAAATTTTTGTCATAATCATGGGATTATACACCAAACCTCTTGTCCCTACACTCCACAAGAAAATGGGGTTGCTGAAAGGAAACATAGGCATTTGCTCAATGTTACCAGGTGCCTTATATTTCAGGGGGGAATTCCTTAAAGATTTTGGACTGAATGCATTCTAACTGCTACCTATCTTATTAACAGATTGCCTTCTTCTGTGCTAAATGATAGATCTCCTTATGAGATGATTTATAATTCATCCACAAACCTCTCTCATATTAGGACCTTTGGATGTCTTTGTTTTGCTACTATTTTAAATAGTCATGATAAATTGTCCAATAGATCTAAAAAATGTGTTATGATGGGTTTCTCTAGCTCTCAAAAGGGTTACAAGCTTTATAGTCTTGACAGACATTAATTTCTTGTTTCTAGAGATGTCAAGTTTTTTGAATCCATTTTTTCCTTTTAAAGATGGTGTTTTGAATAAAAAGAATAATAATGAAGAATTTGATGTTTTCCAAAATGATAAGGATTGGCATTTTTTGACTTAGAAAACCCTGAGCTACCCTATGATGATGAGAGAGTAACAAATGCACATAATGGTGACCATGGGTCACCAAGTGCTAGCAGCCCACCCATGAGTCTAGGTGACAGTGGACACATTGCCCCAGGCAATGATACCACAGATGCCAGTTTAAGGGGGAGTGAGGCTGCCACACTTGATGATAATCACAATTCTGAGGGTCACTTGGAAATCAACCAAAGTCTTCCCCCTCATGGTCAAAGCATGGGAGAAGACTTGGGTGATAATTCTAATGTTAATGCTCCAGAAGGTTTAAGAAGGTCTTCTAGACCTTCTGTTTTTCCAAAAAATTATAATGATTTTGTGGTTAAATTAAAGGTCAAGTATGGGATTGAGAGGTTTGTGGGATATTCTAGCATCAAGGGTGATGCTTTGTGTTTTGTAACTCAATTAATTAAAAATAGTGAACCTAGGAACTTCTTTGAAGCCTCCCAAAACCCTCAATGGGTTGATGCTATGAATTTAGAGTTTGCTGCCTTACTTGAAAATGATACTTGGGATTTAGTTGAGTTACCTCATGGTAGAAATGCTCTTAACTCTAAGTGGGTTTAGAATCTTAAGTTTAAATTCAATGGTGAAATTGAAAGGTATAAGGCTAGACTTGTTGCCATGGGTTGTGGTCAAAAGGAAGGGATTGATTATGAGGAAACGTTTTCTCCTGTTGTGAAAATGGTTACTATTAGATGTTTAATTAATCTTGATGTTAACCAGTCTTGGCCTATTTACCAACTTGATATTAACAATGCCTTCTTGTATGGTGAGCTTGATGAAACAGTTTACATGAAACCTCCACAAGGATTTTATACTCGTAACCAAAATCTTGTGTGTAGGCTGAAAAAATCTATTTATGGTCTTAAGCAGTCTCCTAGAGAGTGTAATTTTAAGCTTACTTTTGTCCTTATTGAGAATGGGTTTGTTCAAAGCAAATCTGATTACTCTCTTTAAACTAAGTCTGATGATAAGTTGTTCATTGCTGTTCTTGTTTATGTGGATGACATAATTGTTACTGGGAATAATAAGACTGAGAATGATAACTTCAAAATGTTTTTGAAAGGTAAGTTTAAAATTAAAGACTTGGGATATTTGCAGTATTTTTTGGGGATTGAAGTTATCAAGACTGACTCAGGTGTTTGTTTAAACCAAAGGAAATATGTGCTTGATCTCTTGTCTGAATATGGGTTGCTTGCCTGTAAACCATCTAAGACACCCTTGGTGTCTAAGATGTCTATTTCCAATCAACCTTTTGAAAATGACCCTTTTCTTAATAATATTGTTGAATATCAAAAGCTTATGGGTAAGTTGATCTATTTGACCAATACCAGACCTGACATTTCTTATGTTATTCACTGTTTGAGTCAATTTATGCATTCTCCCTTGTTGTCTCATAAGAAAATTGCTTTCAGAATCCTGAGGTATCTAAAGGGGTCTCCTGGCCTTGGTATTAATGTTGTAAGAAACTCTGGTATGTCTCTTAAAGCCTTTTCTGATGCTGACTGGGCAAAATGCATTGTGACTAGAAGGTCTGTTATTGGGTATTGTGTTCTTTTAAATGAAAACTTGATTTCATGGAAGAGTAAAAAACAACATACTCTCTCTAAATCTTCAGCAGAAGCAGAGTATAGTGCTCTTGCTTCTGTGACTAGTGAAGTCATATGGATCCTCAAAATTTTAAAGTATTTGAAATGTTATAATCTTTTGCCTGTGGATCCGTTTTGTGACAGCAATTCTGCTATGAAAATAGCAGCCAACCCTGTGTTTTATGAGAGAACTAAGCATCTTGAAATAGACCTTCACTTTGTGAGGGAAAAGATTTTAAATGGTGTTGTTAAAACTGTCAAAGTGGACTCTGCAAATCAAATTACAGATGTCCTAACCAAAGGGTTGGACATTGAACTGCATCAAAAGTTTGTTAACAAACTTGAAATGATAAACCTGTATGGGTAATCAGATTAAGGGGGATGTTAAAATTAAGGACCTAATCTGCCTACCCATTCTAACCATAAGGAATCATTATGTTTCATTTGTAAACTTTCAGTTAGCTAAAGGATATGGAATGGAGGACTTCTGGACTATGATGACTATTGTTGTGAAGATTGCTTTTCGTTACTGGACTTGGGCTCAAGCCCATGTGAAGCCCATGTTTTGAAGCCCATACATAACAGCTCTATTAGCCTTAGGGTGTTTATAGTGAGGAGCGTGTATCTCATAGTTAAGATCGCCTCATTTTGACTGTGTGTTTCTCACACAGTTATACTCTCTCTCTCAAACTCTTGAAATCAGAAACCCTAGTTAATCTTTTTATTGTTTTGTGATTGTAAGACTATGATCATGTAGATCATAGGACTACACGTGAGTAGCACTGGTAGTCTTAAATATTTTTCTTATTTTGTTTGTGTTCTTGATCTTATTTAATAAAAGGAAAAGTGTTTGAGGTGTTTGATTCATGTTTTTCTACATATAGGCCGTAACTGCCAAAGTTATTGAGGACCCCAATCAAATCTTGAGAGATAACTGGAGCTTATCGAAACTCATCAACAAGAGCTATGTGAAAAAAAATTCACTCGTGGTCATAAATTAGCAATATTTAGTCACATAAGTGAATGGTTCGAATTTACTATTTTTTGTTTGCCATAGGTTGATAAGTCGTTGCAAAGTGTGGAAGAAGAAGCTGAGCGAATATACAAATATGAGCATGGTTTACTTCTGGACGATGAAGCCGCTTCTACGAGAGATGCAATTTGAGTAGTCACTTTTATTGTTCACTACGTCAAAACCTCCCAAATATAGTTTCACTTTATATTATGAATCTTTCTCATGTGCAACTAGAGGTGACAAAGCGAGCGGTGGGTACGGACGACAAGCAAAACGGGCGGCGGGCCAAACAGGCATGGGCTAAACATGCACGGGCAAAACGGGTGGGCTAAATGAGCGCAAGCTAAAACGAAAAAAAACATATAAAAACGTAGATATAAAAAAATAATACTTTTTTGAAATCCGAAGGATAAAAAAATAAATATATAACATCCTCCGAGTAGCTTAATTAATATTTTACTTGTGCGTCGATTAAGCCTATTTGGTTTCTTACATGTGCGACTTTTTAGCCCGTCAATAATAATGAATGGGCAAAAAGTGCTCCATCCTTGTTTGAAAAGTGCCATAAAGTATCATACTTATTAAAATCGGTAAGATTTGCCACATCTATGCGCAGCTCTATCTGGTTCATGTTCTATTCGCTTTCTATTATAAAGTTTTGGAAAAATGATTACGATACCTACATGTAATGGTGAATGCCCATCTTGCTAATAACATTCTTGTCCGGAGTAGGATTAGAGATTGATAAAAAGATTTGGTTGCAAGTCTTAAGATTTCATGGAATAGACATATGTAATTACTAATTACTCTAGCATCATGGGTCGAAAAGTGTATTATGAGGTACTAATGAGCATTGGAGTTCATTTTTTAGTTTTATATTTACCATTTCTTTCTATATTTCAGGTATGAGGAGGCTCAATTCACTGAAAGAGAAATGGAATAGACGACGGAACAATAAAATTTTGTTATACAGACAGGTAAACTTTAGTGGGAACTCTGGTAAACTTCAACCTTTCAAGGATGCAGAATGGCGAACGAACCCGTTCATGACTTAAATAGTATACTTATGTTCGATGTTTTTTGAATAAGGCATGTTTGATGTTAATAGTTATGTATATCAAGGAAGTTTTGTTCTAATAGTTTCGTATTTTTAGGTTTTCATTGGTGCGCCAGATATGGTTGACCTCGCATGTATGTGTGATGCCAGTAGCAATCATGGTGGGGACTCTGTTAAAATCAATTCGTTGGTATGATGACTTGCCCTGCATTTGCTATAACTGATTTTGATATTTTGATGCAGGTTCCTATAGATTTTGTGGTCGATCATATCAGTTCAAGTTGATGTTGCTACGAATTAAAACGCAGTAAAAGCAAACATGGAACTTGAATTTCAAAGAAACCATGAGAGATTTTCTTTTCTTAAGTGGAGATCTAAATCTTTCCAAAATATGCTTGTGCTTCCAATAGAAAAGAGAAAAGGTTATCCTTACAATTAAACCTCAATATGAGTTACTAGTAATATTTTAGATGTTTATGACACATAGTTTGTATCAAAGGAAAATAAGCCTAGGGTTATGAAGGTAGACTTCCAAAAAATGAAGGTAGGAACATTTAGAAACTAAGTTCCTTAGTGGTTTCATGCTTTATTTTACTTTTACTCATTCTTAACCTTTATTGTTATTGAACAAAGCAAGTAATCGATTGGCTTGATAGAGCTGTGTTGACAATGAAGAAAGGAGAGGTAGTTATGTCAGTCGCACTAGAATCGTTTTTGGTTCTACAAAATCTAAGCAAGAATTATTAGTAGTCACTTCAAAATCATTGTGACATATGAGTGCAATTCTTGGTATGTTTTGGGTATTAATTACAGAGTATTTTATCGTTTTTGTTTGAATTAGCTTGCGTTTCTTTAACTAGCTAAGAATATTAGTTTTTCATTTTCCTAAAAGTAAAAGATTGATAAGAAACTAGGTATGTTGGTCGGAAACTTGTGGTTGGTGACGAATTTTTGGTCACCAATCAACCAAATAGTGACCATTATTTTGGTCCCTAATAGATTGGTGACGAGAATATTTGGTCACCAACGGTCTAAAGCTGGGTTTGCCCTCATCCAATTAGTGACGACATTTTTGTCACCATTTGGTGTTGAAACTGTGTTTGGTTTCCAATTGTAATTAGTGATGGACCCTTAGTGACCATTAGTGATCACCTATTGGTCACTAATCATATTTTGGTGACCAAATTAGTAATGTTTGAGACGGGAAAATTTATCGTCACTTAAAGCACTTTCTCTTGTGGTGATTTTGTGGTTTTTGCTGATTTTGCGTGCTTTAACCGCACCGTACAACCTCTATACAATTAATGTGGGTTTTTGTGGACTGTAGCTTACAATGTTTATTTTTTCGATTATAAGAATGGGTAAATATAATATAACAAGCACATCAGTTATAACTTACAAGAATATTAATGACAGATACACCAGAAACCTTGTAACACCCATAAAATAATAAGTTTGACAATTTTCAGTATTAAATAATCAATTTGCGGTGCAGTTTTATGATTCGATTATGCGGGTAAAACCGTAACCGCACCGCGTTCTACGGGGGTTTTTAACCAAACCACCGCTTTTTGTTGTGATCCAATTTTTGTGATGTTGTTTTTATGGTTTGGCGGCTCACGATGCAGTTTTTGCTCACTACTAATATTATCTTAGGCAAATTTAAACAACCACCTTTATCAATGTTTAATGTCAATGATGACTTTGTAAAGAAAAGCGTTTCTCATACTTGATGAAATGGCCAAAACTATTTGGTTAGGTAAAATAAAACCATAGAAGAACAAAAATGAAGTATTTGGTTTTGAAAAGAAACTTTTTCGATATCAAGGTTAGAAAAGTAACTTCGGACACATGTAATGTTTTTTTTCAAGGCAAATGACAATAAAATGCACTTAACTTGTGTTATTTTTTCAATCTAGATACTCTACTTTCTTTGTTGAACATAAGCAAGACTAACTTTTTCTTAGTTGCTTTACGGTTTTCTGTTATTTCTTGCTAAAAAAGTAACAGTTATTTTGTTATTTTCTAAATGAATCTTTTATGATTTTTTTTAAATATCTTTCACTAAATCTTGGATGACTAGTGGATGCTACAATACATAAACCACAAGAATTAATTGATAAAAATAGCTAAGAAGACTGGACATACCTTATACCGATTTCGAAGGGCCTCAAGTTCTCTCATGGGCATGGGCATGTCTTTTGTCACAAGTGCCTGCAAATATAAAATTTAGTAACTTACACACATGTGCTACTATTAGTACATAATGACCCACTAAAAAGGATCATAAAGTACACAAGTTGTTTTTATCCCATTGACCCTTCTGTTTACAATCTGACATAGGTTTTTACAAGGATGTGTTTCGTGTTTTGTCAGATTAATACTGTTGACTTGTTAAAATTTATATTTTTATGTCTGTATTTTCACTTTCCCAGTTTATAATAAAAAGTAAATTAAAAACATGAAAATAAAAGCAAACCAAAAAAGTAGAGGGTACACATGATTATTCTGAAAGGTCTGTATTTCCTCACTCGATACATATCAAGTTGACTAAAGGGTTTTTTTATGTTTAGGTAACCTAACTTTCAGTTTTTGTTCATCTAAGGTTGTGTTTGTTTTTCTAAAAAATATAGGTCGCCTCTCAATCTTGCCAAACTAAATACGGTCAGATATAGTTGTTGTTTTTCATTTAGATTCAGAGGCGGTTAGATATAAATTGTCTGATTCGATAAGAGTTGGTGAGAAAATATTACTATGTCTTAACCCTTTAAAATTCCTCATTGAATCCGTTCATCCCTTTACATCCTATTCATTATTGAAAGAAAAAAAAATTAAAAGATGAAAGTTGCAGGTTATAGAAAGGATAAATAAGAAGATGAAAGAATGAGGGAGGAGATGTGTTAGGAACACATGTTCCTTTTGTGGTTATAATACACAAGGACAAAGTACAAAAACCTCTTTTAAAAACACATTAAAGACTTGTACTTTTGGCAAAAAAAAAAGCATAATTTGTAAAGGTGCGTTTGTTCCGGGGTTAGCCACCTTTAGGCTCAAAATCGCTCAAAATCATTTGTTTGGTATAACTTGATTTGGAAATATACCCCTTTTTAATTCCGAAAAGTAAATTCCATATAACTCTTAGGTTTTCTCTCTATTTATTAATTAAATGTAAATTCTTTATTCTCAAAAATCTCCATCCACATGCAGAATTATCTTTCTTATATTATTTTTGTTTTTTTATTAAAAAATAATATATTTTGACTTATTTAATTAATAAAAACTATATATATTTAAAATAATAATAAATTTTCTCTCTCCTATTTTACTTTCTAATTTTTCCTAAATCTAAACTTCAATCCAACCCCACTTACAAACTAAACACACCCTAAATAAATATGTTGGTGGATTTTTAATTTAATACGTTTGTCTTTCTTTACATGTTTTGATTTTGGTTATCATATAATATTGTGTTCATTTTATGATAAAGTGTATATTAGTTTATTATCGCGTTAAATTTATGATAAAAATGTTGTATTTCGTTTTACACAAGCTACTTATTCATCATATTGCATAATATATATTTCATTCATATTCAAACTGTGCAACCACCTTATACAATTAAGATGTGACAGTCATATTCAGACACAAAATATCTTAATAAAACAACTATTAGCCCTATATTTTATATAGTCGAACAAGAATGTAAAAGGTCATCTTGGTCGTTAATGGTCTTGTATTGTAATAGGTTAGTCGGGTTAACCGGGCTTGGACTTTAAGCTAATATTGTCTAAGTTAATGGTGTAAGCCCAAGTGCAAGCCAAGCCCGACCCAAGAAACAAGCCCATGAGCCCACCAAGCTCATGGGAACCCTCTTCCATGTGTGGAAGAGGGTATTGGTTAACATTCACTTTCTCTCTCTAGTTTTGTTTTAACCTTCCAATCTCTCTAGTTTCTCTCTCTTACTTCTTCTCTTTCTCTCTCTAAATATCATCTTAATATTATGTTATGGATTGAAGTGGAATTAACATTGGTATCAAGAGCTGATAGTGGATAGGTGATTGAAGATTCCTAGTTTTGTTCTTATTGATTTTGTGAGGTATTTGATCCATAATCCTTGATCCAATTTTTATTTTTTTTGTGTTTTTTTTATTGATTAATCTTCATAGAAGTATCCTACATAGATGTAGTAGGGATTTGGGTTAGTTATTTTGGCTAAAAACTCAAAAAAAATTGGTGTTTTGATCATTTTTAGCATAAAAAATCGAGTTCGTGGGTTGAGATCCGAGAACAGTTTTTTGTCGGCCATAAAAACGAGTTTCGGATAAGGGTTTAAGAAAAATTTCGAAACTCATTTTTCCCAAAACTCCTTTTTGCGGAAACTCATTTTTTCCAAAGTCTCAAAATCCCGAAACTGAAAATTTCCCGAAACTCAATTTTTTACGAAACTCATTTTATTCCGAAACCCAACTTTCCCGAAAGTCACCATTTATCCGAAACTCAACCTTTTTCCCGAAACTCAACCTTTTTCCCGAAACTCAACCTTTTTTCCCGAAACTGAAACCAACTAGTGCGAAACTGATTTTATTCCGAAACTCATATTTATCCGAAATTTTTTTACGAAACTCATTTATTCCTAAACTGGAAAGAATTCCAGAACTGCACTTTATTCCGAAACTGGGTTATTGCGAAACTTATTTATTCCGAACTGAATTATTCCATTATTCCGAAACGGGGTTATGGCGAAACTCATTTATCCCGAAACTGAAATAGCCATATCCGAAAGTAAAAAAAAAAGAGTTTTTTGGTCGGAAAACCGGAGTAAAATTTATTTTTTTTCCCAGACCATTTTTAGACCATTCAAGCTTCGATTTCACATTTTGGCGATGCGAAAAAATTTCGACCAAAAATTCAAATTTTCGGACCAAAAATTCAAATTTTTTAAAAAAGAAAATATAAAAATATAAAATCCTATAAAAGCAAAATAAAAAATCAGATTTTTCTTCCAAAATACCAGAAAATTCTTCGTCGACATGTCTGTCATAATCGATAATATGGACGTACCTAGATATGTAGCTCAACAATGAAACTGGCGTGTACATAAAGTTCAAGTGAGGGTTTCAAATATTTTCAAAACACGTCTTTTCTATTTTTCTAGAAATAGCTTATAGTCACATGTCAGACTATTACTCGGTCCCCAAAGAAAGAAAAGTCTAGGACTTATCCTCAACAACGGGAAATTAACTTTTCTCGGGCATGAGCTTTTTCTAAAAACATTATAAGTTTTAAAGCCCATGAACACAAGGAAATTGTTCATTCATGTGCATTATTCCTCAACAAGGGGAAATTAAGTTTTTTTTATTTTGAGCATAATTTTTCAAGATATTTTCAAAAGATATTTTAATTTCTTTCAAAATTATATGCTCATATACTCCCTTATGTGATCTTATCATAATCCATTTTCGAGGGGGACTATAAAGATTTATTGTATATAGTTCCAAATTTTCATGAAACATTATCCTCTCCATGTTCATTCATTCTAAACAGTAAGTTAACGTACATAAGCTTATATTTTAAATCACTAGGTAAATCAAAAGTTTCACATACACATTCAATTTTTGAGGGTGAGAATAGTGATTAAGATGTGACCAAGAAGCTTGATTTTGGATAAGATCTTTGATATAAGTGCGTACTCGTCCTACTATGTGCAAATTTCTTTCATTTTATTATGCACATATGTAGAGGGAGCGTTTTGGTGAAATGAAAAACTATCAAGGTGGAAACATCGATTTCATTAACACCTTGATTGCATTATAAATCGATTATGTGGTTACAATATCTATTCCCTTCGATACAATTATTCACGATGGTATTGGTCTCAAAATATGGTTAGGTATACGTCTTATGATCCAACCAAAACCGGAGGTATCTTCCCAGGGACAATCCATTAGATTTAGAAGTCCTTAGGAATGATTGGGTTGTTGAGTGTATGGGAATAATGCCGACTAACGACTTAAGCTAGCACTGAAATAATCACAACAAGGTGCTAGTAATGACGTTTTGGTAAGCATTAAAGGGGTTGAAGAATGAAAAACAAATGTAATGATAAAGGGTTTAAAGGAAAAAGCTCTCCATACAACTTAGGCAGAAACCAGGTCAATATATTTGCTATCAAAATCACTTAGATGATTTCTAGTATTGAAGACAAGACATCATGGACCCAGTGATGCAATGCACAACCTTTTCCAGCTAACTTAGGCTTCTTTCAAAAGAATTTTGTATTATTGTCACGGAGTTCAACTCATTGCTATCAACTTTCTCACTCCGAGATAGTAGATATTGAAAAGGTGGCAGTCTGACAAAATATAGATGTGCTCTTATAGAGTCTAAAGCCAACGAGATACATCAAAAATCGCATTAGGACACTAATTCCATATATCAATTTTTGTTCATTATTAGAACACAAGTGATAATTTACAGAGTCCTACGCTCTATCCTTGTGATATTGCCAGAACATTCAGAGTGATACTCTTTAGTATTCATAGTGATGAATAGAAATCCTTCCAGTGTCTACATCAAACATCATTGCGGTAGGTCATATGTAAGATTCTATTTAAATTTAAACATATGTAAACTGGAAAGCATCACTAGTTTGATTCTTAATTGATTCAAACTCGTTCCGGGTCTCAACGCAATATCTTTATAATCTTTCCAGGATATTTAGAGTAATACACTTAAGTATTTACAATGATAAATGAATATCCTTCTAGTGTCATCATCAAACAGCACTGCGGTAGGTAGCTTGTGAGATTCAATACGAATCAAACTTGTGTCAACTAGCAAGCAACAATGGCTTGACTCTTAAATGATTCAAACTTGTTCCAAGATATGAATTGATGACTTAATCAATATAATGGAACTGTTTGATTAACTATTTACTATGAAGTCTCTTTCGATATGTTTAACTATTAAGAACAGGCCACCACATCCAAAAATCATGTCAAGTACTTTGAACTTACGTAATCACAGGTGCAATATTCATACTGGCTAAGGGAAACCGAAAGAATGAAAATGGTGGTGTAACCTCTAGAGTCGTGAATCAAGACCACATACTCATGGTATCTATCAAGCAAATGAAGAAAGGCCAAGAAGAATTAAAGACAAAGACTTCCGCTACTCTGATACTCAAGATCTTCCTTAAAGACATCAAGATTATCATGGGAGATTTTTAGAAATTTTTCAAGACGATGCGAAGTATGAGTATGTGGGGAAACACACAATATCACAAGATGGAAAAGTTATAAGATCAATACAAGGGAAAGATGAAAGATCTAAGATCATAAGTCATGAATAGAACTATAAAGGAATTCTCAAGACAACGAGCTTCAAATCTTCAACAACAAAGAAGTGAAGTCACATATTAAATGACCACCCCTTAGGGGGATATTGATATACGTATTTAAAGTGATGGTCATATAATATTCCGAAGCTCGTGGAAAATGCTATGTAATGGTGTCGAGAATTCCAAAGCTAATATTCTCTACCTTACGGGAATTAGTTTCGAACACACAAATGAAAGAGTCCTTTCACACGTTTCCTTACAAGTATAAAAGGAATCTAACCTCCTCATTTTTATGTGTGTTTTTCATTGGTTAGTTATAGAGAGAGAAAGTTGTGTGTGTTTCTATCATTAGATTTTCTCTTCTTTTTTTCCTTCCCATCTCTTCTTACTCTAATCTTTCCTTTTTGTTTAATCTTTGTTTTTCTATATTTTTGTATTTCATAGGTTTATATCTTTACTAAATACTCGCGGGGTGATCATACTAGTGGTATTCGTATGTACCACAAGTCATACAATTAAATAATAAATGTGCGGTGCGGTTTTGTGATTCGGTTTTACGGGTAAAACCGTAACCGCATCGCTTTTTGCGAAGTTTTTTTTACCAAACCATCTTTTTTTTCATGATCCAATCTTTTTTTTGCAGTGTTTATGGTTTTGCGGCTTTCAATGCGGTTTTTGATCACCGCAAATATTACCTTTAGGCAAATTTAAACAACGACCTTTATCACTGTTTAACGTGGGTGATGACTTATAAAAAATAAGGTTGCCCATAATTGATGACATGGACAAAACTGGTTGGTTAGGTAAAATAATATCATAGAATAACAAAAAATGTAGTATTTGGTAGTGAAAAGGAAAATTTTCGATTTTAAGGTTTGACAAGTAACTTGGGACACATGTAATGTTTTTTTAAGGCAAAAGACACAAAATGCACTTAACTTGTGTTTTTTTCCAATCTAGATGCTCTACTTTCTTTTTTGAACATAAACAAGACCAAGTTTTTCTTAGTTGATTTAGGGTTTTTTTTGTCATAGTCTACTAAAAAGTAACAGTTATTTTGTTATTTTCTAAATGAATTTTTTATAAATTTTGTTTTATAAAGATCTTTCACTAACTGAATCTTGGATGCTATTTTATGCTACAATACATAAACCACAAGAATGACTTGATAAAAATAGATAAGGATATTGGACATACTAGATACCCGTTTCGAATGATCTCCATATCTCTCATGAACATGTCTTCTGTCACAACTGTCTGCAAATATAGAATTTAGTAACATGCATACATGTGCTACTATTATAACATAATGACCCACTAAAATTGATCATAAAGTAAACAAGTTTTGTATTTTTTATCCGCTTGTCTTTTCCGTTTAAAAATTAACGCAACTTTTTTTATCAAGACTTGTTCCGTATTTTTGTTAGTTAAATACTTTTGACTAGTTAAATTTATAATTTTAGTCTGTATTATCAGTTTTCCAGTTTATAATATAAGATAAATTACAAAAATGAAAATAAATATCAAAAAACTATAGGGTACACATGATATATTTTGAAAGGTCTTCATATCATTACCTGATACACATATCTAGTACCACAGGTCTAGATTCGACCCACTAACTTATTAATGGGTGGCTCGGGTTTCATTCATCTGTATCGAATTCATCACGATACAAGATTTGTGCATATATACAAAATAAAAAGATCTTGTGAGATCGAATCATGTCAAGTTAAATAAATGGTTTTTGGATGTTTAGGTAACCCAACTTTTAATTTTTGTTCATCTAAGGGTGTGTTTGCTTTTCTAAAAAACATGTGACCGCCTCTGAATCTTTTCCAATTCGGTCACATATAGTTGTTGTTTTTTCATTTAGATTCAAAGACGGTAAAATATAAATTAGTTGATTCGGTCAGAGTTGGTGAGCAGATCTGACTATGTCAACCTTTAGAATTTCTCATTTAATCCCTTAATCCATTCACAACCTATTCATTATTGAAAGAAAAAATAAGAAGATGAAAGTTACGGATTACAAGGAAATGAGAAATAGGAAGATGAAAGGATGAGGGAGAAGATGTAATAGGAACACAAGTTTCTTTTGTGGTTGCAGTACATAAGGACAAAGTACAAAAACCACTTTCAACCATTGAGTTTTATACTATATAAAAACACATAAAAAATTGTACCTTTGAAAAAAACATAATTTGAAAATAAATATATTGGTACTTATGAATTTAATGCGTATATCTCTCTTTACATGTTTTGATTTTGGTTATCATATAATATTGTGTTATATTTATGATAAAAGTCTATATCGGTTTATTATCGAGTTAAATTTATGATAAAAATGTTTGATTTTGTTTTTACACAAGCTACTTATTTATCATATTTTTATAGTATTATATATATTTTAAACGGTAATTATTTCAGACTATTCGGACAATTATAATAAACAACAAACACTATTCCATTCAGATTCGGATCTTACAACCACCTTTTACCATTAAGATATGGTAGTCACATTCAAACACAAAACATCTTAATAAAACAAACACACCTTAAGATACCCAACTACTTTTTGAGGCTCTGGGTTTCATAATTATAAATTTTTTCTTTTCATGTTACTGAATACTAAAAGCGTGGTCATTTAGATTACCGCGATTATTAGAACCGGTTACTTGTGGTCCTAGTAATCCAACTCAAAAACTTATCATGTCATTAGGTGGATAACTTAGTCAACATTATTATTTTGTTGACCTAAGTTACTAAACTTTGCTGTTTTGTTCGCACCTTTTAGACACAGTTTTTATACACACATTCTATATACACGATACACATATCTTATATACATTTTTATACGCACATTTTTAAACACATTTTATACACGTTTTTACACACTTTTATACATGTTTTTATACACACGTTTATATATACACACATTTATACACATATTTTTATATACATATTCTTATAAAATATGTCTATAAAACGTGTATAAAAACATGTATAAAAATATATGTATAGGATTGTATATAAATACATGTATAAAACATGTGTATAGAAATAATCGGGTCATCTATATGTACCCTAACTTGTTTACACATAATCAGATTAATTTATTTTCAATTCGAACCTAATCTATTTAACAAACGGGTGAGATGGGTTGATCAAAAACTAACCCAACTTTATCTTCACTCACTCCAAACATGTTAATTTTGTGTTTGTTTCAAGTCGGGTTTCGTGTCTAGTGAGAAATTGTCACCCTTATATAAAACCATGTATAAAGTGTAGGTATACAAATACAAGATGTGTATAGAAACGTGTATGTTAAAAGATGTGTGAACAACATTTGTCCTTTTGTGGCCAACTATATATATATATATATATATATATATATATATATATATATATATATATAATATATATATATATATATATATATATATATATATATATATATATATATATATATATATATATATAAATAATATATATATATATATATATATATATATATATATATATATATATATATATATATATATATATATATATATATATATATATAGATATATATATATATACATACATATATGTATATATACATATATACATATACATATATATATATATATATATATATATATATATATATATATATATATATATATATATATATATATATATATATATATATATATATATATATATATATATATATATATATATATATATATGTATACATACATATATGTACATATATGTATATATGTATACATACATATATGTATATATACATATATGTATTTATACATATATGTATATATACATATATGTATGTATACATATATATATATACATATATATATGTATACATACATATATGTATATATATATATATATGTATATATATATATATATATATATATATATATATATATATATATATATATATATATATATATATATATATACTAGTGGCTAAACCCGTCCGATGGACGGGTATGACTTCGGATTGTCGTTTAACTTTTTTTTATTTGGTAAATATTTGTTTGTAAATTTATTTTTGGTTATCTTTTAATGCAGTTATCAGTCGGCATGAATTGTATTTTTGTTTATGTTTTTAATTGTGTAATTATTTTATTTATTTTTTTAAGCATAGCGTTAGTTATTCAGTGCATTTTTTTCTAGTATAGTTGTTTTTGAATGCATGATTAGTCGGGTTATTTTTAGTTTACTTTTTCAACGTGAACTTATAAAAGCATCTATTATGAGAGGTTTAAAAATAGGTCAAAAAACTTGAAGACGGTGGCATGAAAATGTACTAATTCTTAGACCTCTTCACAACTTAATGCATATGTTGTATGAAACCATTACAAAATTTTAAGAACTTCATATCACAGTGAAAATAGGTTTATTAATTAAAAAGGTCTAAAACTTATTAATATGACATGAAAAATTCAATTCCTAAGAGATTGATTATATTTTAATGTGTTTTTAAACAATATAAAAACAATAACCGTCAAAGTGTGATTACATTCATAAAAAGTAGATAATTACAATGTAACATAACAAAAAAAGTAGATAATTGTTTCAGAATTCTTGCAGAATTATTGCTCAGTTAACGTTTTCGAGATAATCAATTTAGAAAATCAACCTTTAAAGTTTAAGCTAATAATAAATCAACCATCTTGTTTCACTCAAAATAAGCATATAAGTTACAACTCATAACCAAACACACTATATAACTTATCTGCTATATTTTTTGAACATGTGAAGATGTGAATATGTATTACTACAAAACTTATACTATCTCGGTCCAAAATTATTCTTTACATTTTTTTGCATATGTGTTACAATTTTTTTCGCTTTTAAAAGTAATAGTCCTGTTTGTTTAAGTTTACTTTATTACTTTAGTCCAACTTGATATTAAAAAAAAGCCATTAGTTAATTACCAATAGGTAAAACTATTGTTTTTTTTTCTTTCGTTGAAAACAAATAATAATTAATTTATTTTTCTTAAAATATATAATTTTTTACTGTAGACAATAATTTTGGAACGAAAAAAATGAATGTTACAAATTCACTCGATTCATAGACAAGGGTGCATGTTAACTTTACAAACTTGATACTAAGAGAGAAAGGTGTTATGGAGAGGCAAAGCCTCTCCATTTTGTCTCACAACTGCTACATCAGCGCCAAATTAGCACGAATCAACAAACCAAAATACCCCTTCACTCATAGAGAGCCAAACCCCTCTCCACTTTGGCCCTACCACTATCTTTTATTTTTCTTTTTTTCATTTTCACAGAAATAAAATTCATTTCATTTAAAATAAAATTACAAATACTTAAATAAAAATTACAAATACGAAATATAATGAATCTGTGTGCTCGTGCAACTTCGACTTATCTGCTTCGTTAAGTTGTACAGAATTTAATGTATATGTGCGTTCGTACAACTTCGACTTCATCTGCTTCGTTAAGCTGCATTATTTAATCTAAGTCGGCCATATCTTCACGATCGGATAAATCAGAATAACTCATTTTTTTGATAGATTTTTGTTGTATGAAGGAGAGATTATAAATAGGTATGTGTGTGTGTTAAACGTGAAAAAATGAGGGATATATGTACGAATAAAAGATTATTTATTTTAATGTTTAAAAAAATTTTGACCGTTGGTAGCGCAACGACTCTTTTTTTCTCTCTTCGTCGTTGTATCGACGAAGACTTGGCGAAGTAGAGGCAGGGGTATGACGGAGAGGGTCGGCGAAGGTGCCACATAGGCTCGACGAAGACCTTTTCACCATAACACCCTCCTCTCTAAGGACACAAAGAAATAGATGCATACTCTACTTGAGAATCTTATCAAAGATAGAGAACCATTCAAATGCAATATACTGTTAAATGAGTAGAATTAAAATCTACTGTTATTTTGTTCGTCGGTCGTGTAATAGAGGTGGCAAATCTTGCTCATTTGGTTAAATATGAGCACTTTTTGACACTTTTTTTCAAAAAAGATGTGATACTTTTTGTCCATTCATTATTGTAAATGAGTTAAACGGGCACACATGTAAGAAAATAAATAGGCTTAATGGGGCATATGTAAAATACTAATTAAGTAATCGGCGTATTATTTATATTTAATTTTTTATCCCCGGCTTTTAAATAAGTATTTTTATTTTTTATTTATACGTTTTTATTTGTTTTTTTTCCGTTTTAGCTTGCACCCGTTTAGCTAGCATGTTTCGCCCGCCCATTTTACCAGTGTACATTTAGCCCGCCGCCCTTTTTGCCACTTTTATGTAAACGCAATATTAGCACCAAGTTACACCATTAGTATTTTACGGTCTTTAGATAATTTCATGTTAAGTCTGAGATGAGTAAAACATGAACTAAATTAGTAAGTAAATAGTAAATATGAAAAAATAAGTAATACGAAGTTGAGTATCAACTAATAACCATATTAATTTAAGCAATAACCATTACTGATACCAAAGACCACCAATTGTGATATTCATTAGTTCTCATGTTGCAAAAATAAAATAATCACCAATTTATTTTATTGGTTTGAAACCCTTTATCATATAAATAATCACTAATTAATATACACTCTAAGTTGTTAAGATGTTTAGGCATTGGATTATTATTTTATTTACATCATAAAAATACATTATGTTCTACACTTTGTATTGCCTTAGTAATTGGCGAATTTTTCTAAACCTATATATTAGTAAAATCTTTCGCTTACATTCATTTTGTAACCATAAGCGTGACAGTCAGCCCTTTCCGGCGCGCGATGCTAAATTCATTTTGTAGCCCTATCTCATGAATTGATATCGAATGGCTTTTCCACCCGCTTTCTGCATTTCATATTGATGTCTTAGCTTAATATTGAATAAGAAATTGAAAATTAGTATAACAATCGCATATTTTGTTTGGCATGTCAAACTCCCTACTGTTATTTGTGTGGGAAGGTGGTCAGTCGTAGCTCACAACACTTTCTGCCGAAGGGGCGCAAACTACACACCCTCGAATAACATTTAATTGCTTTAGCATTATTTCGTAAATTAATGATAGTAATAATATTTGCTTCTGATGTTGAAAACCAAACTCCCCAAAAACACATTATTACTATAGTACTGCCTTCCACACCAACACAAAAAACTTCACCAACAACTTATATAATATGATTGATAATTTATAACTTTTTTTATTCGGTCAGCTTAACTTCTTATTTAATTATAATGTTTGTTTTATTGAATATTTAAGGATGGTTAATTTAGGATTATTTACTTTTAGAGGGCATCAGACCAAAGGCTAGCAGAAGATTATGAATTATTAGCCCTTAAAAGAAGAGTCGAGGCTTTGAAATTTAGAACTTACACATGTGGACTCAAGTCATTTAAATTAAATAACAACTTAAGATACATACCAAAAACTTCACCTTTTTCTGTTAGCGCTGATATATATATTATCCCCCAAAAGAAAAGGCGAGACTTTAAAAATCAGAACTTACACACAATCTGGTGGACTCGGGTCATCTAAATATAAACTTTAAGAATTTAAGATAACATACCAGCAACTTCACCTTATTGTGTTACTGGCTTTAATGCACCAGAATCAATGATGTTATTTGTGGTATTCTTACTCTTACGTGAGACATCATTATTCTTTATTTCTCGGGTGGCTGCTCAAAATTTTGTGGTCTTTTAGATTTTTGGTGTCTTTGCTCGGTGCATGTTTCAGGAAGGTATGTGAAGGTCATTTCAGATTAAGAACAGTAGCAACACCAAGGTTTTCATAAAACCATTGTAGAAAAATAAAGAGCAGTTTTTGGGAAGGTTTGCGAAGATCATTTCGGATTAACAACAGTAGTACGACCACGGTTGCCATAGAACCTAATAGGAATAGCAAATAAATGGTGAACCGTGCACCATCTTGATTCCCTTAAGAAACCTTTGTTGAAAATGAAAGAGAGAATAGCTTACTTACCCGTAATAATGACGCTTAATATATTCTGTTTGGATACTTGTCCGGTAATGCACATCTTTTCTTCAATGGTTGTCCTTATATAAAGATCTGTTCAATACAAAAATTATAATAAAGTAGAAGGATATAGTAATCAAGTTAACTTCCCTTGTATTTTTCCACTCATATTTAAAGGCAGAGCGAAAAGACAGTGTCTTCCCACTGCTAGTCACACTATCTCCTTTTCTAGTATTCTAATTAGTTATTATGCTACTTATTGCAATCGTCAAATAAGTATAGAAATATTTTGGAGCAAGTTGGAAAGCTTGGATTACATCGAAATTCATGTTGACCCATTATGTATATGGAAAATAGCATATCACAAAACCAAATTTGTAGACTAACTTTTTAAATGAAAGAGATTTTATGGAGCTGAAGAGAAATTCAGAAAGGAAAAAGAAAAACACTTTAAGCCTCAAACTGCATCGACATCCAAGGTTGCAAAGTGTTCCTTGTCTTCTGAGAGAATTTTAGAGCTCAATGTAGTCATTGAAATCTTCATCAAGTCTGACCTGAATTTGTCTACATGAACCATTAAACGCTACATTAACGTGCAATAGCAAAATACGATTTCATAGGTGCCACTAATTCGGCAAATAAGACAAAGCTGAGTAATTATATGAATATTTGATGTAAGCAATATGAACCTGCATCTTCCTTGTTATCCATGACCCTTTCCAACAATTTACTTTAAACATAGTAAAAGTTAAGTAAAATATTAAAATCGATAATAGACAATCAAACATACTTGAAATTGTTGTCATTGGATGAATTTTGATGGCTACCAACTTCTCGACCTCCTTTAAAAGTTCGCCATCCAAAACTACCACTGACGTAGTTCCATCACCCACCTCATCGTCTTAAGCTTTCGAGATGTCTTATCATAAAAATAAGAAATTTAACATTAGACTTGATAAAAAAACGTGTCAGTTTTAATGGAAATTGGTATATATAAAAAAAGTACTAATATAAGAATACCAATAAGGAGTTTAGTAGTAAGGTTACGAATATTAAGAGCCTTTAAGATTGTAGCACCGTCGTTCATCAATGTGATTTACCAACAACATTAGCAACCATATATGTTTTCCATATTTTTTGAGCTAAATAATAAGCACAAAAGGACTTGAATAAGTAATCATAAACACAATCATTAAGATAACTCAGATCACAAATCAAGCCTACTAACAGATATTTATGCACTTTTATCAATTCGAAATTTCGCTATCCATAGGTTCATCTCTGAATATCTTATTGGTATATATCACTATTTAAGCAACTTTAACCTATTAATGTTTTTCTACTTTTTTATAATGGATTAGGTGGATGCAACCCTAGATAATCTTAACGTTGCTAAGGTTACACGTCCATTTTTGACCTATTTAATTATTACTTCTTTTACCTATACTAAATAAGAGATAGATAAGCAAGTATCCATTTGACGCATTATACTGTTTTGGCCAAATCACTGTAGTAAAAATCTTGATAAAGCTATTTGTATAAGAAAACTAAGACTAAAAGTAAAAAAATCTTGACTATTTACAATTTGTTAGCGTTGATGTCATGTTGGAATAGTGATTCGTTGTGATTTCATTAGGAAGATCTTATATCAATTTTTAGCAAAATAATTGTTTAATTCCTCTAATATGAGCCTCTATTATTGCATAATTAGCATAGACCCACTTTGAAAGAATAAAAACCCATATCATATAGGAAAATCTCACATCTGTGTGGGCTTGTTCTTGCATTACCGTCGTACGCTGACTCTTAAAATCACACACTATGGTTTAGCCATCAAGAAACTGAATTCTGTTATATGCTCAAAAGGCCCATTCAAGACTTTACTGAAACTATTTACACCAAGGCTACTGATTCCTTAAGTAGTGTCCTTCTATAAAATATGTAGAGTAACATCGTTAAAATTTAAAACTATAGATCTAACATACCTGATAGGAATATATTCATAGAGGATGATAGTGAGCCATGTAATCAATGCACTGCAATCGTGCCAGCCCCGCCTGCAAAAACTAACAAAACATTAGAATATATGCAAGTAGAAATAATGCAGAACTGATAGTTAGTCCTGTCATTCATAATTCTTTGCCAAGTCTATATGGAACCTCATTGTCATCGTTATCCATCAAATAATTTGATTTATATAAATATGCATATGTTTAGTTAGCGACATATTAGGGATTCATTTGTGTAATTACATTGAAACCTACAAATTGTCAATGTATCATATCGTTACTCAATTTTTCGCTTAAATATATCTTTGGTTGCAGTCTTTAACTTTTCCGCATCAGATGCAACAGACCTTGTCGAATAAAATATTACATGTTTTCCATCCAACCTAAATAGTTCACATCTCGTAAACAAAATTTATAATCTATAACTGACCACATAAAAAAACCGGGATTAGCGGTTACACAAATTACCAGCTGGTTGTGAGGAAGAATTGTGAGCCATAGGTTTTTTTCCAGCATTTGCCATTGAAAATAGTCCTGCAAAAAGATATGGTCAAGCAACTCAAATGAGTTGATGCTTGAATGCACGTTTATAGTTTTAGTTTGTAAGCGAACCTATCAATCAATTCTTTACCTGATGCGGTGTGTTTGATCTTGAAGTTCTCATCACTGAACTCTTCTCAACATATTGATTATCCCCCTGTTCTGATCAGCTTTACTGGTTGCTTTATATCCCTACATAAGATGAATCACTCTCCTCTTTATGCTCCAATATGAAAGTAAGGGTTTTTTTTTGTTAGAAATTGATGGGTTATTTGTAAAGCTGAAGAGGTTGGTGCAAGCAGAAATAAAGAAATTAGAACACAGGGCGCTATACATAAAACTTTCTTGTTCTCTATATGAAAATGATCATGAAGGTTAATGATCCATAAGTAAAACTGGAAGCAACATAAAAGCAATTGGTGTCAATGAATAAATGAAAAGGACCGACCTCTTCAAGAGCAAGCTGGCAAGAAAATCACAAATCTGAGATTAACTCTTACTACTCTTGGATAATAGAACCATCATTCCATCACTCGGTCAGAATATGCAACAAATATCCCTTTTATCAAATGATTTCATACTGTTATAAAGGAGTTTTCCGAGTGACACTCTATTGAAGAAAGAGGAGCCACGGGTCCTGCAAATGATTTCAGATAAGGACAGTAATTTAAGAGGGAGAACAATGAAAAAAACGTTTCTTTAAAGCTTTATAGAACAAACCACGGCTTACATTAAACAAATTTTTGGAAGCTGTTGTTCTCGATAACCCATCAGTTGCATACCTGGGTCTCTCAATATCAACTTCCATGCCATAACGTATGTGACTATATCCATGATGAGATAATGTACCCTCGTCCATAGCCTATCCATCAATTATTGCCAGTGGTGGCCTTGCATGACCAAGACCTAAGGGGGGTACGAACCACATGACTTGTCAAGTGTAACCTATGTGATCTAATATGTGAGACAAGGCATCCCTACTATCGGATTCATATTCATCAATTCCAGTGGCTGGTTGTTCAGTAATCCCTGAAGTTGAAGTCGCTCTTGCATTGATTTTCTGAAATGGTTGCTATAAAATGATTATGTAGATTAATAACACAACTGAACGGATAAAGAAACTAATTAAATATATAAAGTAATTACAAATACAGTAACATCCTATCAAACATAGAAACACATTAATGTGAGAAAATAGAATTATCAAATTATCTATCGAGCCGTGAAAAAGATAGAAATATGGTTAGTTCTTTTTCTTTTTGTGGGGTTTGGTAGAGGATTTTAAGCAGGGGTCAAACAATAGAGTTACTATTTTCTATTAATTTGGAAAACAATCATAGGCGGTAAAACAAATTGCTTCCTACATCATGATAATGTATAAGAATAGCATAAGAAAGTACCTTTAGATGGACCATCAGAAGTGAAGTTCCACAGGACAACCTGCATATATATAATGTCTTAGTTTTAGTAATGTAAATAAGTCGACGCATTAGGGAACAGATAAAAAAATAATCACCATCATCACCATTGAGGCCATTGGTGTCGCGCTCATCATGGGTGTCTGTACTTGTGTAAGGAATTCAATACGAAAACAGACTCAAAAAGTGAGATCAAAGGCATAAAATCATTTTACCTTAGTTCTCAATACTCTAATACCATCCATGCGAGACTTTAGATTCCATTATCATTCGTTGAAACCGCCAACAGACTTCCTTCCTTCTTGAATCTTATGGAAGGTGAAGCCTACAGTTACATCTAAAACCAAAAATCAGTCTATAAACATGGCATTTTTTCATCTTATTTCAGGGAAGAAAGCTCTGATGCAAAAGTGGATAGATAAAAAGTAGTCACCTTCGTTGTGTGCAAAACTGGATTGATCTATGTCAATGACATAGATGTTTGAAGAACTTGGTCTGCATGGGCTTTGCACATCTGAAGCGATAAATCAGGAAATGTCATGGAGCAGTACAAATAAAATTAAGCTCTAAGATCCATTCTTAGATGGATAGTCTTCAAGATTGTTAGTGTGTATTTTGTAGAGAGTACCTGTAATACATTATCATTGGGGTATTTTGAAGAGTGCACGGAATGAATGATTTTAAACATATACCTAAAAAACAAAGGGCATGATCAACCTGAAAAAATATGAACATATGCACACAGAATCTAGAAAGTGTTCAATAGGGTTTTGAGAAAAAAACATATACCTTTAAATCGAAATAAAGAAGATGACCTACAAAAAAAATTAAACCATCGTATGATCTAAAAAATAACAAAATTTCATCCGGGTTCGAGAGAAAGAGGCGTTTTATTTTTTACTGTTAATCTTTGTTTTCTGTGTTTATAGGATATAATTAGTAAATATATCAAACCAATTAAGAATGGATATAAATTGGAAACGGATAATTATTAAATATATGCGTTTAAATTTGGGACAATAAAATCTACCTTGAATTATATATTTTGGGTTGCAAGATAAAACCATAAAAGATGTGTTGGTCTAACGGTATTGCTTATCTATAATATAAGCAGTGATCCAGTGTTCGAACCATGCAAGTGCTAAATTTTTAAATAAAAAAAATCCGAATTTAATTTTAGAAGTTAAAAAAATGATGACATGGCATTATGAGGTGCTTATGTGGCATATCCCTCCTCTTATATATAATGTAAAGATATATATATATATATATATATATATATATATATATATACATATATATATATATATATATATATATACATATATGTATATATACATATATGTATATAAATATATATATACATATATATATATATATACATATATATATATATGTATACATACATATGTATATATATATATATATATATATATATATATATATATATATATATATATATATATATATATATATATAGGTAAGAGTTATATGCAGAACTCATTTTAAGTGTAGAACTATGCAGACCTATAAAAATGAATTTGAACCTTTGGATGAAGTTGATGGAAGGTTAAGATTAAAAATGCCAAAATTGTAATTAAATAAAAGATAAGATACTCTTTTTCATTTAAGCAAAAGACTGAAAGGGCATCAATGGTATTTACTATATTTGTTTATTCCTTCATATTTTTTGAAAGCTAATTTCATAAATCATTTACGAGTATTTTTTTTTTACACATTCTCTCTCTAACACTTTTTTTCTCCCTCAAAACCCTAGCCTCCATCCCAAAAACCACCCTTTTTCTGTAGATCTATTGATCGGCCTGATAGTATGATAATCTTTCTTTTTTCAGTTTACCTCAAACACAAATAAACCACCATAATAAACGACTGAATCGCCACCAACACCCACGTACTATCATTACCGGAACCTATGTTGTTTGGTTCACGAATACAACATCCCGGAACTCTTTATTCACATATTTGAATACTTCCATTTCATACGTAGAGGACAAATCGTTGGATACTTATCATCATCTGAGGTTTCATTTGTTTACTTTGTTTTTTTTAATTTGGCAACATCGAATAGATCTAAAGGTTGAAAAATCGATTGGTTGGAATATGGATTTAAAGAGCTACGGTAAGAGAGGATGTGAAATTTTTTATTCCTTGTTGGTTGTGCATAGATTGTACAGTAAAGTTAACCTTTTTAATATTACCTAAAACGATTAAAAACATGTTGTAGATTGGTGATATTTATTGACGTTTGAAAAGGATTTAAAAAGAACATTGGTTTTCACTTTTAAGAGATTGAAACGTATGATAAAAAATTTGATTGTGATTGTTGGTGGAAGAGAGCGGGTCTAAGTGCAAAGTAAAGGAGCAATTATAGCATAAATTCTTATAAATAAATATTGTTTACCACTTGACCACCAAATGACACTAGTTAAGAACAAGTACTACTGTATATTTTTATACCATAGTTTTCTTTTTAATTTTATCACACGTTCTTGAAATATTAGAAACAATGATATAATTTTTGTAGCTATATTAATATTTATGTTAAGTAAGCTCAAGATTTTGATTTTAATGTCAATAAATCAAACAATTCAAGAAAATACAGAAAGTGACAAGAATTCAAATCAAAAAATCTACCGAGGAGAATGAAGAAAAGGATGTCATCAAAGAACATATTTTTTACTACTGTAGTTATTTTACTTTTGATATATGTTTTATAAACTAAATAGAATTTGATGATATGACCATGCTTTGTTGGTTTCAGAAGTATACCCAAGTGCCCAACCACTGCCTCTTGCTCTACCTGCACCACCAAGGCATATATGTTTTTGAAACGGTACTCTTATGTTATATAATTTATAACAGGAATTGAAGAGTGCATTCATGATCTTGGAATAGTGCATCTATGTTTTGAAAAAGGACATCCATGTTTTTGGAAGAGTGATGTACATACATGTTTTTGGAAGAATGTACACATGTTGTCGGAAGATTGCACCCATGTTTTTAAATGATGAACATATAAAACAATATACATTTGTACTTGAATTGTATTTCACTTGATATCAAATTTGATGTATATTATTTAAGTTTTTAGCTTATTATTAATTTAAAGGGTACATGTTCAAGGTTATGTTTCTTTATTGTAAATTTCGAAAATTAAAAAATCTACGCTAAAAACATAAGTGTTAGCACTATTGTAAGCAAAAACAATTGAACGTAAGAGGATAATGTGCTTTTTTATTAATAAAAAACATCAATGCACATCTTTTCTATAGAAACATGTATGCTGGAAAACAAAAAAGTTAAAAAAAATTATACTTAATACTTTAAAAAATAAGATGATTAAAAAACGTTTTATAATTAAAAAACTAAAAAAAAGAAAATGAAAGATGTTTTACAATTATACCCTTTTTAATTAAATAAAAAGATTTAATATTACTAAATTTCTATTGGTTCAATTTGGTTCTGTAGAGTTCTACACTTAAATATGGTTCTGCGTATAACTCGTCCCTATATATATATATATATATATATATATATATATATATATATATATATATATATATATATATATATATATATATATATATATATATATATATATATATATATATATATATATATATATATATATATATATATATATATATATATATATATATATATATATATATATATATATATATATATATATATATATATATATATATATATATATATATATATAGTAAAGTGCAAAAATCATCCCTGTGGTTTGTCAAAAGTTTGAATTACATCCCTCGTTAATACTTCGCGCAATATACATCATTATGGTTGTAAAATAGTACACCATACATCCCTGAGGACGGATGGTGCAAATATTTTTCCGTTAAGGGTTAAAAGTGTTTGTTATCTTAGGGGTGTTTTAGTCTTTTTACAACCTAGGGATGATTTTTGCACCTAACTTTTCAAAAAAAAAATTTCCAAAAAAAAATTTCAAAAAAATTCCAAATTTTTTTAAAAAAAGTTTCGAAATGTTTTCTTTTTTCGAAAAATGTTTTTTTAAATGTTTTTTTTAAGTTTCGAAAAAATATTTGAAAAAACTTTTTTTCAAAAAAAATTAACTTTTTTTTATAAAACTTTCGAAAAATGTTTTTTTTTAATGTTTCGAAAAATGTTTTATTTTTAAAATGTTTTCTTTTTTAAAATAAGTTTTAAAAAAAATTTGAAAATTTTTTTTTTTTCGAAAAAATTCAAATTTTTTTTTTTTAATTTTCGAAAAAAGTTTTTTTTTCAAAAGTTTTTTTTTAAATGTTTTTCGAAAAAAAAAACTTTTTTAAAAAAAAGCTTTTCTAAAAAACTTTTTTTTCAAAAAAATTCAAATTTTTTTTTAATCTTCGAAAAAAAAATTTTCAAAAGTTTTTTTTATAAAAGTTATTTTTTAAAATGTTTTTCGAAAAAAAAACTTTTTTTAAAAAAAGCTTTTTTTAAAAAACTTTTTTTAAAAAAAACTTTTGAAAAAAAAACTTTTTTTCGAAAATTTTTAAAAAAAATTGAAACTTTTTTCGAAACATTAAAAAAAAACATTTTTCAAAACTTTTTAAAAAAAAATTGAATTTTTTTGAAAAAAAACTTTTTTCAAATATATTTTCGAAACTTAAAAAAAACATTAAAAAAACATTTTTCGAAACTTTTTTAAAAAAAATTTGAAATTTTTTTGAAATTTTTTTTGGAAATTTTTTTTTTTGAAAAGTTTGGTGCAAAAATCATCCCTAGGTTGTAAAAGGACTAAAATACCCCTAAGATAACAAACACTTTTAACCCTTAACGGAAAAATATTTGCACCATCCGTCCTCAGGGATGTATGGTGTACTATTTTACAACCACAATGATATATGTTGCGCGAAGTATTAACGAGGGATGTAATTCAAACTTTTGACAAACCACAGGGATGATATATATATATATATATATATATATATATATATATATATATATATATATATATATATATATATATATATATATAGAGAGAGAGAGAGAGAGAGACAGAGAGAGTAAGGATCCAATAAGAAGAAACTTAAAATAAGAAGTGGTGAGAAGAGACTAAAACCATACATTTAAGATGCAACGATTTGCATTAGATGCATTTCTATTCATGTAGATGCACCATCTTGAGTTTCAAAAGTTAATTTGATGTGTAGATGGTACAAATTGATTTTCATGACTTGGGCACGTGTAGAGGAACAAAAATATAGATAAATCATGAAATGCATCTAATATACGTATATGCATCTAATTAAATGTTATAAAACATGTTATGATGCATTATAATGCATATAAGATTATAAAAATGCCTCTAATTTTAGTGCATGCATCTCGAATATGCGGTTATTGTTTCTTCTTGTCCTTCCTATTTTAAGGTTTCTTCTCATTTGATCGTAACTCTCTCAATCTCTCTCTCTCTTTATCTCACTCTCTCTCTCTCTCTCTCTATATATATATATATATATATACATATATATATATATATATATATATATATATATATATATATATATATATATATATATATATATATATATATATATATATATATATATATATATATATATATATATATATATATATATACATATATATATATATATACATATATATATATATACATATATATATACATATATATATATACATATATATATATATATATATATATATATATATATATATATATATATATATATATATATATATATATATATATATATATATATATATATATATATATATATATATATATATATATATATAGAGTTGGGGTAAAATAAAACAATTTTTAAAATAAAATAAATGAGGTGGAACCACATGCTGCCATGTGTCCACCCTTTTTTCAAAAAAAATGGTGTCTTTTTGTAATTTATAAAACTTCAGGGGCCGTTTTCAACAATTTTCTTAAACTTATATAATATGGGTTTTTTCACACACACGTTTGGATCGACAGTTTCATTTCCACCGTAACCAACCACCATCTTCTCCTCCATTTTATCCGCCATCTTCTCCATCGTGAACCACCACCTTCCCCGCCAGGTCCATCGTCTTCCCCACCTTCGCCACCACTAACCACCACCTCCCCCGACTTGTTCATTCAAAGATTCAACGGTTTGATTTGATAACCCTATTTCTTTATGTTGATTCACCATCGCACCACCTTCTGTCCACCGTAGTTTCACCATCGCACCACCAGCGTCATGTTAACAACCGTTCCCCAGTTGGTATGTGTTTAGATTCGACCAAAAACTTTAAAAGTAAGCTTTTTTATGTTCTATTTTGTTATCGTTGATGAATACGATATATTGATCTTTGTTTTTACTACTTTCGTAACGAATTTTGAGAGAAAAATAGTTGAAAGAGTATATATGAAACCTGCATACTAGGTGTTTGATAAAATGTCTATATGATTTTCTATAACTGTGATGCGTTAGTTCTAATTGTGATGCTTTAATTCATATTGTGATACAGTAAGATATACAGTAATGTAGTAGATCGTAACTGCAATGCGGTAGAAACATATATGTGACGCAGTAGGATATAAAGTAATGTAGTAGAACGTAACAGTAATGCAGTAAAAGTTATTTGTAAAAGTGATAAAGTATGCCTGTGATTTGGTAGAAATTGCATTGTGACGTGGTAGGATATTTGCTATTGTTCATATGCATGATTTACTACATTGCAGCTTTATTTCTACTACACTACAGTTTAATTTTAATGCATTGTAATGAAGTAGGTTACGTACATTCTTCATATTCATGATTTAATGCATTAAAGTTTTATTTATACTACATTAAGGTTTAAGTTCTAATGCATTTAATGCAGTAGGTTACTCGTGTTGTTCATATGCATGATTTACTACATTGTAGTTTTATTTCTACTACATTACAGTTTAATTTTAATGCATTGTAATGAAGTAGGTTACGTGCATTCTTCATATGCATGATTTAATGCACTAAAACTTTATTTCTACTATATTAAGGTTTAAATTCTAATGCATTTAATGTTGTAGGTTACTCGTGTTGTTCATATGCATGATTTACTACATTGCAGCTTTATTTCTACTACATTACAGTTTAATTTTAATGCATTGTAATGAAGTAGGTTACGTACATTCTTCATATTCATGATTTAATGCATTAAAGTTTTATTTATACTACATTAAGGCTTAAGTTCTAATGCATTTAATGCAGTAGGTTACTCGTGTTGTTCATATGCATGATTTACTACACTGCAGCTTTATTTCTACTACATTACAGTTTAATTTTAATGCATTGCAATGAAGTCGGTTACGTACATTCTTCATATGCATGATTTACTATATTAAAAATTTATTTCTACTACATTAAGGTTTAAATTCTAATGCATTTAATGTAGTAGGTTACTCGTGTTGTTCATATGCATGATTTACTACATTACGGCTTAATTTCTACTACATTATAGTTTAATTTTAATGTATTGTAATGAAGTAGGTTACATACATTCTTCATATGCATGATTTAATGCATTAAAACTTTATTTCTACTACATTAAGGTAAATAAAGTTTTAAGTTTTAATGCATTTAATGCAGTAGGTTACTCGTGTTGTTCATATGCATGATTTACTACATTGCAGCTTTATTTCTACTACATTATAGTTTAATTTTAATGCATTGTAATTAAGTAGGTTACGTACATTCTTCATATGCATGATTCAATGTATTGAAACTTTATTTCTACTGATTTGTAGTTTATGTTTTACCGAATTATAGTTTATCTTTGACTGAATTATAGTTTATGTTCTACTGAATTATAGTTTATGTTCTACCGAGCTATAGTTTATCGTCTACTGAATTTTAGTTTATATTCTACTGAATTATATATATGTTCTACTGAATTATAGTTTATGTTCTACCGATTTATAACTTATCTTCTACTGAATAATAGTTTATGTTCTACTGAATTATAGTTTATGTTCTACCGAATTGTAGTTTATCTTCTACTGAATTATAGTTTATCTTCTATTGAATTATATCTTTTATAAGTTTCAGATGAAGGTTAAAATCATTAATCTAGGGTACGAAATGATAAAGCGAAGAACTGAAATAACTGTTGAAGGACTAACCAAGAGAAGGGGTTGTTCGGCATATGGAGATAAATGAGGCCACAATTCCAGTTCTACGAGTTGTGTAAATTATTGTTTGTATCGAAGAAAACAAAGACACAAGATATGTCGAAGAAGGCTAGTTTAAGAGAATCTATACATCGAAAATAAATTGTTTTTCAATTTTTTTTGTCATTTTTTACAAATAAAATTATGATTTTATGTTACAGCTTCAATGTAAACATGAGTACGTTGTAGTTTTTTATTTAAATGTGTTTTAGTGCATCACAACGTTAAATATATTGCATTTCAGGATTTTGACTCATTATAGTTACGTTTTAATGCATTTTAGTTATTTTATATCCTACAACAGTTATTTTGTTAGTGTATCATTCTTTTTCTATAATAAAATAACAGTAACAAGTAAATGTAATGTAGTAGAATATAAAATAACAGCAACAAATTTTATTTTACTACATTATAGGATTATATCCTACTACATTAGTGTTTATTTTTACTCATTCAATTTATATTATACTACATCTCAGTTATATGTAAATTATAAGAATACAGTGCGGTAAAATATAATTGTAATATCTTAAAATATAACTGTAATGTAGTAGAATGAAATATGGTAATGCAGTAAAATAAACGATAATAATGTAGTAGAATATAAAATATGATTACAAACGAACAATGTCATCATTAAAAGAGACACTACATCCTATTAGACATTCAAAGTATTACATCTAATAAAATTTAAACATTATTTTAAATGATGCACAACTATCTTCCAAGAATCCTGTTACGCGTCCAATGCATCCTTGTACCATTTCATCTTTCAATTAGAGTATATCATTTGGTATTAGAGGAAGCTATATATTGTTTGCAGCTTGTAAAATGCATCTTCCTTTGTCCCCTGGGTTTTTTTTTGTGCCTTTTTACCTGTAGAATAGTTCAAGAAATAAATGCATTAAAATTAAACTGTAATGTAGTAGAAATAAATATGCAATGTAGTAAATCATGCATATGAACAACACGAGTAACCTACTGCATTAAATGCGTTAGAACTTAAACCTTAATATAGTAGAAATAAAGTTTCAATGCAGTAAATCATGCATATGAAGAATCTATGTAACCTACTTCATTACAATGCATTAAAATTAAACAGTAATGTAGTAGAAATAAAGTTGCAATGTAGTAAATCATGCATATGAACAAGACGAGTAACCTACTGCATTAAATGCATTAGAATTTAAATAACCTTAATGTAGTAGAAATAAAGTTTTAATTCATTAAATCATGCATATGAAGAATGTACGTAACCTACTTCATTACAATGCATTAAAATTAAACTGTAATGTAGTAGAAATAAAGCCGCAATGTAGTAAATCATGCATATGAACAACATGAGTAACCTACTGCATTAAATGCATTAGAATTTAAACCTTAATGTAGTAGAAATAAAGTTTTAATACAGTAAATCATGCATATGAAGAATGTACGTAACCTACTTCATTACAATGCATTAAAATTAAACTGTAATGTAGTAGAAATAAAGTTGCAATGTTGTAAATCATGCATATGAATAACACGAGTAACCTACTGGATTAAATGCATTAGAACTTAAACCTTAATGTAGTAGAAATAAAGTTTTAATGTATTAAATCATGCATATGAAGAATGTAGGAAACTTACTTCATTACAATGCATTAAAATTAAACTGTAATGTAGTAGAAATAAAGTTGCAATGTAGTAAATCATGCATATGAACATAACGAGTAACCTACTGCATTAAATGCATTAGGACTTAAACCTTAATGTAGTAGAAATAAACTTTTAATGCATTAAATCATGCATATGAAGAATTTACGTAACCTACTTCATTACAATGCATTAAAATTAAACTATAATGTAGTAGAAATAAAGTTGCATGTAGTAAATCATGCATATGAACAACATGAGTAACCTACTGCATTAAATGCAATAGAATTTAAACCTTAATGTTGTAGAAATAAAGTTTTAATACAGTAAATTATGCATATGAAGAATGTACGTAACCTACTTCATTACAATGCATTAAAATTAAACTGTAATGTAGTAGAAATAAAGTTGCAATGTTGTAAATCATGCATATGAACAACCCATGTAACATATTGCATTACGATGCATTAAAATTTAAACCTTAATGTAGTAGAAATAAAGTTGCTTATTATTATTAAACTCTTACCAAATCACATGCATAGTATTAGTTTTACTCCATCATCATATTAATTCTACTCAATCATAGTGTTAATCCTACTCCATCACAGTTATAATTTTACCAAATAACTTCTATATTACATACAAATACTTAATTTCGACAAAAGCTCAAAATACAACTTTATCCTACTTAAGCATATGCACCGGAGTATAAATATAATGTAGTAGAAATAAAGTTGTGATTAAGTAAAAACTATAAAAACACTACAAGTAGCTTTTACTACATTACTGTTACGTTCTACTACATTACTTTATATCCTACTGCGTCACATGTATTATTCTACCGAATTGCAGTTATGATCTACTCCATTACTGTATATCTTACTGCATCACATTGTGAATTAAGTGTATCACAGTTATAAAGTCTAGTTTAGACATTTTATCAAACACTTCGTATACAACTTTCACATTTTCTATATTTGTTTACAGATCTAAGAACATGTATGTATAAAAAAAACAAGATATAATGTGCGAACCAGTAGGAGAAGGCGGGGGCGATAGTCCTATAAATGTGCGAACCATCTCGATGCGAGATGATTCAGTAGGTTTGATTCGAGAGGATTCAGTAGGTTTGATTTGGTTGATTTGGTGGATTCGAGCGGATTTGATGTACTGTGTGTTTTGATCAGTTTTTTAGTCTGTGAAGTGTGTGTTTTTTGATCGGGCCCATTTTAATTTTCATTATTCTCAAAAATTACCCTTAAAGTTTGAGAATTCACAAAAAAGACACCATTTTTCTATTAAATTAGGTGATTTTGATCCAAGGGTTGAGATTTCACCTCATTTATTTTATTATAAGTTTTGTTTTAGAATAACCCAACTCTATATATATATATATATATATATATATATATATATATATATATATATATATATATATATATATATATATATATATATATATATATATTAGTTCACACACAATTCATATAATTTATCTAAAATTCAACCATAAATGTCTTTATTAATGACTCTTTTACATATGTACTTATTATCTGTGTGATGCTGGTTATGCACACGACGAAGGCTTTTTAACACCGAATTTTTGTCAATGATACCATCTTAATGATTGGTTTAATCTGCCTACCATAGCTAACGAGTTATATACTAAAAAGAACTCATCGGCTAAAAATGTTATCGAAATATGTTTGGATTTTATCTTGCGTGATAATTCATACCATCTAATTGAATTGATGCCACGTATCATTATCGTTTGTTGCTCGATGCATAAATTTATACGCATAGAAATGGATCAAGACCCCTCGACAATGAAGTGCTAGTTGAGCACACACAAGATGGAAACGAACATGATGATGTTATTAGCACTATTGAAGTTTTAAATGTATAGAGCGATCAAAGATATACTATTGCCAGTGCCATGTTCAATGATGGTTAGTTTCAAGTGTATACCAGCAAGATTGCGTGACTATGTATAGCGATTGCTCGATTTTGCAAACTCTGTCATTGTATGCTGACTAAGTTTAGATTCTATGATTCTAGCAAGTTGTTCGTGACAACAAGTTTCTTAGCATTTTATTTTAGTTTTGTTGTTTGTACGTGCTGAAGCATTTTTTGTGTGGTGTTGCAATTTGTGATACAACAAGTTGTATTTACGATATTTTTGTGGTCCTTTGGCTATTTGTGAATTTAGTATGAATATTATGTCTATGTTGGTTCATGACCTTTTTGGTTTTGTGGCATGTTAAATGAATTCTATTTTTGAGCTCCATTTGAATTTTTTAATCTCCTCCTACCAAACATGCCTTTAATTTTAAAAGTCAAAATATAATTGGTTAAACGTGCGTTATTTGAAATCGCATGTGATAAAGTTAATAAATGTCAAATAAGTGTTTTAGACAACACCCGCAAGGCTGGGCGCATTGGTATCGGTCGTCGAGGGTCGATTGAGTTGTAAAATCGATTGCCTCGATGTTGCGATCGAATAAACTCGCTTGTTAAAGGAAAAGGGTCGAGCGGAGGACCATATTGGGAGAGACACATGAGGACAAAAAGTGATCTTTTGAAACTAAAAATAAAATATAAATATATAAATACTCAATTCATGTATCATTTTTCTCACCATTTAAATTATAATTCAATAAATTACCCGTTTCACCAAAATCCTGACTTCTTAAAGAAAGTGTTTCACATTCAACACCGACTTTGAATTTTCGGTTATCCGTTGTCTCACCAACCATTCATTTTCAACCCTCATGTGTTGAATATCCATAACCACAAAAAATAACTTAACATTTATTATCATAATAGTCTTTTCGCTACCCTTTATAATAACCAATAATCTTAATTTATACCCACATGGGTTGTATCGTCCAATTAAAAATTCATCGACGTCTCGCATGCAAAACAGTCGTTTCCTCCGGTTGGAAAGACGTTGTGATGCCTTCCATTTTACTATCATATAACAAAAAAATTCAAGACTTCTCAAACCACCCATGGGTCAGTACAAGGTGGTATTATGAATTTGAACAATTTAGCGGATGGGGACAAGGAAGAGACTCGAGAAGAATGACCAGTTGGTCGTAACAGAGCCATGAAGAAATCATCTGCCTCGTCGACAAAGGATCTTCATATGCAAACATTGTAGCTACCAAATGAGAAAATTTCAACATATTGAAATGGGGAAAAAAGAAGGAGCAACAAGAACCTTAGATGTAGTTGAAGTAGTAGGAGTTGAAAATGAAAGTGGCGGTCCAACAGGAAGCAACGGCGTTGAAAAGAGACAAACTTGAAATAAAACATTAATCAGTGGAACTTGCATAGAAAGAGAAATGGTACAATGACTTATGGTTCAACAAAATTGAAACTAATCCCAATTTTCCCTCGGCAAAACAAACGACGATGCAAGAAATAAAGAACGAGATTATGAAAGCATATATTTTTATTATTTATTTAAGTTTCTATTTATTGTTGTAACGTTTTATTTTATTCTAAATAATTATGCAATGTTTTTTATGTAACATTTTTTATTAATGTAATGTTTTATTTTATGAAAAAAAGTTGCCTTGATGAGGAAGAAAGTTAACATAGATTGTTGGAGAGAGAAAAACGAGAAAACGGGAATTAGAGTGTGAACTTAGTTACCTCATGCTACCAGCCTTAGTGAAATTATGTTTCCATTATTATGTACTTCTATAAGTGTTAGATGTACTTTAAAAAAAGTTTTGATGTTGAATGAATATCAAAAAATAGTTTGAAATGTTTTTTATGCGTTAAACGTCCCCGTAAATCATTCAACAAACGTCGTTGGCCCATCGAGAACTTATTGACTTCATTTTTCTTGGGAGTGGAGGAGGGATCCACAATATGAAGATGAAATCCAAGAATTAGACGCACTAAACAGTTTATTTTCTCAATTCAACTTAGCAGCTCTCGAGGCTCATGGGAAATTACAGTTTGTGAATAAAGAAAATATGCGGTTAACGCTTTTAGGAATACGTACACAAGCTCTCTACATAAGCTTTACAACAACTATGAACCAAGATGAAACAATTGCATACCTATCAAAACAAATAACAATTCTTAGAGAGCAGTAAATAAAGACTTCTAGGAAGAGTTAACTTAGATAGTAGATGAACTGATCTTCACTAGGTTCGGTGCCTTATTTTGACAATGATCTCGAAACAAAAATCACATTGCGCATTGTGCCACAACAAAGTAAATGTGGTATATTTTGAAATGATGGAATCTACACCACTTAAGTCCTTGTAATTTTTTTAGGCAGCGGATGGGGAAAATCTCACATCTATTCTTACATATCTTCTTGATGGTGTGATTCAATCAGGTATTTGGGTTCTTTGGCGGAATAGAAATCATATAACTTTCAAGACCAACAAAAGCAACAAGGATGTGATTCTAAATGATGTAATGCTTCACTCGTTCAACAAGTAGATGTAGCAAAAACTTTTATAATTGGATAGAGTGGTATTCTAACCCTCGCCATATTTAATCATTGTATCATTTGATGATAGATTCTTGCTAGATTTTTAATATCAATTGCTATTTCAAAAATAAGTTAAATAATAAGTTTTATTCTCACACTACAAGAAACGAATGATCAAGTGGCGGCGTTTTCCCTGATGACATAATGTCGCTGGGAAAGCCTGTAGCGACACGTCCGCCGTGGCACAAAGTCAGGAAGACTTTTTGGTCAAAGTTAGACAGAGTATCCCAACGACATGTCGCTGGAGAAATTTTGCGCAACTTTGACCAAAATATTCTACCAAAAGAACTAGCGGGAATTATTTTCTTAGAATGATGGTAAACCAAACCTGCCAGTCTTCGAAACAAGACCACTGCTGATAACCAAGACCCCACCATCGACATCTATTCTTAGTTATTTTAATTGGTATAACCGGCGTTGCCATCTTTCTGTTTCTTGGACAGATTGGTTAAAAATCCTTGTTCCATTTCTTTGTAATTTTCTAGCACCTTGTTAGTTTTTTTAAATAAAATTCACCGTTAAAAAAAGAACTAGCGAGAAATTTTCCAGCCAAGGTTTCCCTAGTACATAACAATTACATATGATTAAAGTTAACCTTGTTGGTAACTTGAATAACTCTTCTCTGTCGATATGTCGCTGGGATAATCACACAAAATGACAAAACCATAAATGATTTAGCGAAAACGTTGGCGGGCTTTTACACACCAATGTATCCCCGGGGACATGTCGTCGGGGATACTTCCTGTCAAAAATTAATATTTATGGTTTACTTATTATTTATTGTTTTTTAAATATATTATTATTATTTATAAAATAATAATTATAAAGTATCGACCAGTTCTTTATTATTTTATTTACAATATAAATCTTATTTAAAAAACAATAGAATTATTATTTTTAAAATAAAGTGTAACTATATAACTATGGCGTAATTTTTTTCGCGACGTTTATATACTACAAAATGAGAGTTTATACAACAAACATTTATTTATTCAGGCACTTAATTAAACATGGATATTCGACACGGACACTTAAACATGCGCTTAATTAAACATGGATATTATAACGATAATAGACTCATAAAGACGAAATGGACATATCACAAACTAGTTCAAACTAATGTTCCCCATGTCATCGCAAAGGTCGTGAAGTAGTGCAGCTGAATCTATTGTGTGCCTCTCGAGATAGCTATAAAGTTCTATTGTTTTCTAAAGTAAATGATGATATTACTGATGTTGAAGACGCCCCTCATGGTTTAAGTGATGAATAACGTATCAATGATGATGATGATGATAGTGAAGACATAGTATATTATAGTGAAGAAGAAGATTGACCTTTAGTTGTAACTTGTAAAAGACACTTACTTATTTGAATGAATGAATGAAATTGATGTAGATTGTTTAAATGTGTATATTTATTTGGATGTGTTGTGTTTAGATTTGTGCATGCTTATATTATTTTGTTTATGAATTTGTATATGTTATGCTAATTGTACTTTTATAGATGTCGTTAGCAGATGTTGCATGTTCACACGGTGGTGACGATGGCGGTGAGGATGATCCTCTTACGCCCCGTTTCCCTCACGGTTGCTAGACTATGTTTGCCAACCAAGGTAAGAATATTTGGTTTATTGTAATACAATCATAAATTTTGTACATATATCTTGCTTGCCTTAAATTTTTATGACTTTACCACTCACTTGATTTTTGCAGGTAAAGGCAGAAGGAAACCAAATTTGGGCGGCAGAGGGGCCGGTAGGTTAAATACACGGGACATTAGTAGGCACCCCGAGTTGAGGAAATGCGTTGAGACTGGGGGGGGCCGTGTCGCGATACGCTTTCATGTGCGCGAAAAAAGTACATTCCGTGCTCTCGGCGACCATGTTGCTCAAGTTGGCTAAAGGTCCTGGCTAAGCAGAAGGCGAACGTTTGTGGAGAAATAAAGTTCAGTTATCTCATTATTCTTTTTATGTTTATTACATTATTGTGTTTATTTATTTAATGGCGTATATTTATCTAAGTTTGTTTATTTATATCATATAAATAAATAAACAAATTTAAATAAATAAATAAATTATATCTTATTTATTTATATCATATAAATAAAAAATAAATTTAAATAAATACATAAATTATATCTGTAACTCTAATTTTGTGTTTGTTTTGTTGTATATGATTGCAGAGTAACTTTTATTTGAGGACCCATAGGTTGGATCCCAAGTGGAACCTCATAGAGGCCGGCATCATCGCTGAGTTACAGCATTCGTACAACACCAACAAATCAGCCTTCAATTCAAGGTATTAGGTCAAAGACCTCGACAAAGAGACGTATGACTTGAACAAGATATGGAGATAATTTTCCGAGAACATTAGGGCTGAAGAGTGGAAAAGCACATCACCTTCTGGAACGATCCAAAAACCAAGCAATATCCGAGACAAATAAGCTAAATCGGTCTAAGATGAGAACCTTGTGTCGGCAGGGATCCCGATTACTCGCCCACCTTTGGGATGAAATGGTAAGAAACATTATAATTAATTTACATACATATATGTCTATGATTACATGATTTGGTTGGTTGTGATTTTTAGTTTTTAATTTGTTTCATTTATACGTGTGTATGTACAGATGTAAGCTGCAACTCCTCGGGAGTACCCGTCTCTCATTGAGACATTCTTCATGACGCACACCAACAACGTTGGAGAGTTTATTCACGAGTAGGACCCCCATATCTATGTAAGTATTTTTTGTTTTTAATTTTTTTTGTATATACTTTTGTCTTCGACTATTTCCAAGGCGACTGTCGAGAAATAATGTAGCAACCCGACTAAATAATATATTAACTATCTTCTATTTTTGTCACTTCATTAGGAGGAGATGTTCAGATTACAAGCTACAAGCCAACATACAGAGGACGAGATCAACCATATCGTCAGAGGTGGTAAGTAGCGGGGTCACATCCCCTGTGTCAGTATGGTAGTGCCATCAAGTGCCCAAGTTGTCCCATATACTCCCCACCCCGCCAACGGCCGCCGAATGGACTTCATGTATAATATGTTAAGAAGTGACGACAAGTACTCCGATGCATTCCAACAATTTGAGTCGGGTCGTGTGAGCGGTAGTGGGAATGCTCGCGAGGGTGATAACGAGAATAATGGCACTTATATTAGCTTGTTTTAAAAAAAAATTGGGTTAGTATTTTGTAAACACTTGTTTTTCCTACCTTAACATGTTGAATAATTGTAAACCCCGAATTGTCACTAGGAACCAATGTTTTGACGAAAGACAGTTTCGCTGGGGAAATCTATGTCTTTCTCCAAGGATACTTTCACTTACGCTCGATCCCCAACGATCATTCCCGTCGCTAGGGATAGTTTTCCCCAACATCATATCGCCAGGGAAAAATGAGGATTTTCGCTAAGGAAAGATTGTAACGTTGTAGTGTCAGAAAAGATGAAAAATGCAGGTTTGGTTAGACGTGTCTTCTTTGAAGTAGAGGCCAAAATGACTCTTTACGGCCATAAAAAATATTTGGGGGGAGTATTACTGCATGACTTGAATAGTTAAATACAACTAAAACTATTGTTTGTCAAGTATATTAAACTATGATTTTAAATTATATTTGATAGGAATTTAATCCGACCTCTACATCTGAGGGCAGGGACGACAAAATATCAATTCCCTTCTTTATGAGCTCAAGTGTTTTTACCTTAAGTCAATAAGAGACTTGTATGGTTAAAAGAAATTTAATTTTACACTAATAGCTAATCTAGCTTTAAGCCACGCGCGTGTTATAATATATTTAGATATAAAGAATAGTTAAATACGACTAGAGCTGTTATTGGCCAGGCATGTTAAACTTCGATATTAAACAAATTTGATTGAAATCTAATGCAACGTGCGCAATTAAGGAATCACCCGATCTATGATTAAAAAGGCTTAAAAACTATATCAAAGAATACAATTAACTCTTTAAACGTTTTATGAAACCTTACCATGGAATAATGTCGACTCACTATATGAAAACTATAAGAAAACAATATTTTTTTGCAAATTTACAAATTAAAGCTTGGATAAAACAAATATAATTAATGTAGCACAACCTTAGTACTAATAGTTATCATGTGTTAAATTCTTTTTTTTTTACAGTTTGTAGCATTATTATAATTTACAGAACTTTTGGTTATACATTGCGGGTGAATATTTATACATGTAGGATTAACTAATAAGATTAATTAAAATTAAATGAGAAAAAAATAAGAGGAAAGGCCACCATATATTTCAGATTCGCTTGCAAAAATAGATGCATATCCTACTAAAAATTACTCCTTCCGTCCTATAATAATAGTCCACCGACAAAAAACACGCAATTTAATAAAAATCATTTTTTCAGCTTTCTCTATTTTACTTTTTTACAAAATGACAATTTTACCCTTAAACAATTAATTTACAACTTCTTTATTATTTGTAATAATACACTCAAGTGAGAGTGATATATTAAACTTAATCTACATCTCTTATCTATTTTTGAACTGGACTATTTATTTAAGACGTTCAAAAATAATAACCTGAACTATTAATATGGGACGGAAGGAGTACTCTTTTATTTAAAATGTGTGGCTATAAATCTCTTTTCCTATCACTTCAATTTTTCTTCCTATTCAATCCATACTCGATATTTTTTTAGATGTCAAAATATTCATGGCAAAATAGAAACATAATTATAAGACGGAAAACGAAAGGGGTGGTCTTACAGGAATCTCCGGCTGGTTCGACTCTATTTCCAATGCTCTCTCCATGAAAGTAAGAAGCATCTTCATATCTGGGCGTTGTAGACGATCCTCGACGATGCATACACACGCTGTACGTACAAACACATTTGACGAGTCCGAGATCACTTGATTCGATATATCAAGATGGATTATATCCTGTAGTGTATTCTTTTTCTCATGAATTTTAACCAATGCAGTTAGAAACTTATTATCTTCGCATTCGTCTGGAAGAAATGCTTTTCTCCGGCACATGAGTTCACATAAAATGACCCCATATGAGTAGATATCCGACTTTTGTGTCACATCTCCACTCTTTATAGTTTCCGGGTCCATATAACCTTGAGTGCCAACGACTTCAGTAGGAACATAGCGTTCGATTCGATCCGGTGAATCTTTTATGGAATATTCGAATCCAGATAACTTAGGCTCAAAATTATCATCTAATAAAATCGTGGAGCTATTGAGGTTAGAATGTATGATCGAATAATTGCGTCCTTCTTCAAAATGGAGGTAACTTATTGCACGCGCAATACCAACACCTATTTTGAATCGTTGGATCCAAGTGAGGGCTGGATCATCAAGATACATGCACAGACCTCCGTTGGCTTCTAAGCGGGTTATGATGATCTTCTCACCTTTTTCATCACAAAATCCGATAAGAGAAACAATATTTGGATGTTTGAGACCTGAAAGCACAGAAACTTCAGTCAAGAACTCGATGTCTCCTAGTCCTTGACTACGATCTAACCTCTTGGCGGAAACATTTATTAGCTCCCCGGAGTGCAAGAGCTGCCCTTCGTAAATATAGCCGAAATCACCTCTCCCGATTTTATTTTCTTGAGAAAAATTGTTGGTGGCTTTTTGTATTTCATCAAGTGGGATTCGTAAGTGATTGAACTGGGTGATTGAGGTTGACATGTTTCGATTTTCTCAGGTAAAAATGGATAAGCTCAAAATGAATTTGGGATACAAATGAATAAATGTGTAGGTATACAAATGAATGAATGTATTTGGGGCTATTTGTACTTTGTAATGTGAATGAAAATATGTTTTTATTTGTATAAATTAAATGATCAAGCTGTCAACGTGATTACTAGTTTACTACTCACATAATTAATCTAATTATATGATCACGATCAAACTGTAAGGCTGTTTAATGATCAAGTTTATTTGATATTTTATTCAGGGAATTAAGCTCAGTTCTTTTATTTTATTATCACATCCGAATAATGAAGTTAGACGATTTTTTAACCGAACTATTGTCTTTTGAAAAAGTATTTACCATTTGGATATCAAAACTTTACTTGGATACTAAAACAATAAGAGCACACACAATGCATGATTTTTCAATAGTTTTTTTATTATTTTGTAAAGTCTTTTTCTAAGGTGTTTTGCATTGTTGTAAAGACTTTTGAAATAGCGTTTTAAAAATTGACTTGGTGAACTCTAAGCATTTGCCAAAAGCTTTTTACACTCTATCAGTATTATTTTATTATATTTATTCATTTATTACCAAGCTTTTAAATGACTTGATACCATTGAAGTAATGATTTTTAGATAACTTACTTTATAATGAAAAAATAAGAGCATCTACAATACCTCAAACACACAATAGCTTTTTAGGATTTTGCCAAGTCTTTTGAAGGGTTTTTTGGTATTGCAAGGAAGATTTTTTATAAAGCTTTTCCTAAAGACTTGTTAACCTCCAAGCTTTTCTTTAAAGCTTTTGCTTATTAATGTGTGTTGCATTGAATGCTTTAAATGCTTCAAGTCTTTGAAAGACTTAAGTATTGTAGTTGCTCTAAGTAATTAAATGTAAAAAGTCTTTGAAAAGATTGGGCATTGTAGATGCTCTAATCTTTATTATTAATCTCTATCTTAATCCAATAAATAATATTAAAACAAAAACACATTTTCCACCATTTTTAACATTAATATTTTGTAAACCATTAATCGTTATACGAAAAATTATATCATTACGACGGTCATTTAATTATCTTTCTACAGATATATTACTCTCTCCGTCCCAAATTTATAATCCCCTATACCATTTTGGGACGTCCCAAAATTATAGTCCACTTCCAAAAATAGATGTAAATAATGTAACAAGTTTACCATATTGCACCTAGTGGTACTAGAAACCACAAACTATATATAAAGTTTTAATTAATTGCATAACGGTAAGAGTGTTATTTTGCAAAAAAGTAAGAGCGAGAATGCAGTGATAAAAATATTTTCTAAAACAATGTGTTTTTTGTCGGGAGACTATTAATTTGGGACGGAGGGAGTATATGATATAATTTCGACATATATAATAGTAACACTTGTATCATATATGATATAACGTATCATATATGATATAAACCAATATCATATATGATGAAACACTGTTATCATATATGATATTTTACGCAAATTTTAGAAGACGAAAAAAAGACGAATTTTTTTTCCTCAAAAGTATATCATAATACATATCTTTAGAAAACTTATAAAATACTCGTTGCGATGATATAATACATGTTTAGCTAATAGTATGTTCTTTAGAACTAATGGCGCAAATATTTATTCGTTATCTTTTCACGAGCGATGCATTTTGCAGAAAAATTTTAATTATTTGTAACGAGGTATGTATTTTGCAAAAAAGAAAAGAAAATTCGAAAAAAAAAAGTTTTGTTTCTTTTTTGAAAAAAGTTTAATATTTTTTCAATTTTTTATAGTAAAGTTCTTTTTTTTTAGTTTTACTTTTCTTTTAGAATTTGTTTTTTGAAACATTAAAGTTATAATAATGAATGAATTTGGGTTACAAATGAATGAATTTGTAGGTGTACAAAGTCGTTGGGCCTACTTATTTTTAAGGCTGGGCGCAACGCATAGAGGTCGTGACCTCGTTTTTTCGGCCGGCGATCTAGTGCGACCTATTTGCCACAACCCGGCGACCTAGTGCGACCTAAATAAATTTTTTTTTTTTTTTTTAAATCATTATTTTTTCTTTATAAATACCACATTTTCACACACAGTTTTTTCACACACAACTCAACACACAACTCTGTTTTTTCACACACACATTCAGAAATCAAAAATGGCATGCTCATTCCCACATACCGAAGCCGAGATTAAGGCTATAGTTAACAGACAAATACTTCAACAACAACGCCGTTACGAGCAGCTTACGAAGTTAGGTGATGATTTTGATGCTGCGTCCGAAGAGAATAGGGAATTGAGCTCGGCATGTAAGAAATGCCGTGATCTCTCCCCACAGGAGCGTCAGTTTATCGACACATATCTTAGTAAGCAAGCTGATTTGGATTTCAGCCAGGGCCGGATTTAGCATCGGGCGAAGCGGGCGACCGCCCAGGGCATCAAACATACAGGGGCATCAAGTTTAATGATGTTGTTGATAGGTTTTATGTGACGGATATGATGCTTAATGATAAAACGATTCCCAAAGTTGAAAGAGAATAGCAAATAAAGAGAGACACAACATATGATCAAAAGATTTAGACGGAAAAAATATTCAGACGTTAAATGAAAATGAAGAAGAAGACTTAATGTTGGTCACATAAATGAAGGGTATCTATATTTTGATGGTCACGTGAGGTGTAACATGTGAAATTTTATGCATAGATAATCGTGAATTTAGTTAATACTAGTACAATACATTTACCTATTCATTAGAGTACTTCTCATCTTTTGTTTATTTTTGGTAAAGTTTATATAGTGGGCTTATAAGCTTATTAGCTTATATAAGCTTATAAGCCGAAACCAAGTGTTTGATTAAGTTTATATAAGTGGACTTATAAGCTTATATGTGGTTGTTTTGGTAAGCCATAAAAGTGAGGCTTTTATAATAAAAGGTGGGCTTATATAACAATAGCATATAAAAAGACTTTTATACCCCACATTTAATAACTATATCATTTAATACTCTATGGACTTTTTTGTCATTTAACTTATTAATTTTAATGAGCTAAACCAAACACTAAATTTAGGCTTATAAGCTTATGCTATATAAGTCATAAATGGCTTATATAATATAAGCCTAACTCAACTCATAAGCTTAACCAAACACCCTCTTAAGCTTATCATAAATCTGAGTTTTTTTATATTCATACTACTATACATTCTTCTCAAACTTTTAGTCCAGATTTGTGTTTTAATATTTTTCAAAATGAATGTGTATTTTTATATTTAAACTAATCAAAAAGAGTTTATATTTTATGTGCAATCACATTTTGATTGTGTACTTTTATATATAATTGTCTTATTTTTATCAAACTTTGTGTAGTTTGTCTACTAAAGTAAATTTGAAACAGATGAAATAGTAAACTATAAACTTTGGCAGTTGATATGTACACATACCAATTTGATGCATACACATATTATCAATAGCAAAAAGACTCTTGTGCCCCTATATGATATATGTTACCCTCTTTTGTGAGATTCTCTTCTTCTATCTCGTCACTAATTTCCTCAGTTAACTTATCTTTTTATATGTCGTACTAAATGTACTAGTAATATTTTATTAGATTAATCGAACATATGTAATCGGTTATTATGGTTTTCATCTGTGATAAAAGAATCAAATATTCATTAACCCAAAGAAACATAAAAAACCTTTTTCCAAATCAAGTTTGTTTCGTCTATAACGATGCGAAGAGGAGCGTTACTAAGGTAACCGATGGTGCTTTGCAGTTTTTGAATATTAAAATCGCGTATAACATAAGTTTGGTCATCCAAGTTTGATCTCAAACTCGAATCTATTTGATAAACCACCTGGAAGTGACGGAGAGTGTGTTCAAAGAAATAGGTTCAAAGGTTTTTTTTAGGGGTGTTCACTTGTAACTTTTAACCTGCATGCTTAAATTGATGACATATCATAGGTAGGGAGCTATTTTCTTGTTTGATAAAATTTAAAACATAAAAAGTTGTTATAATCTTGATTTTATGCGAAGTAGATCCACCTGTGCAAAATATGACATTGTGGCAGCTAGAAGGAAGAAATGGACGTGATGCATACATTAAGGATGAGCTAAGTTTAAAGATAAGTCAATTCATGGACTAAAAAAAAGGGCATAACAATCTATTTACACTTGCTGATATGTACATGAATCAAATTGATATGTGTAAATATCAATTCTCTAAACTTTACAAAAGTAGTTTGAAATGGTTTTTAAACTTTGTCTCTATTTTGTTAATGCTTAAGCATATATTTTCAATTCAAACCTAATGAAACTACAATTTCATCAGGTTCCTAAAGCTAGTCATGCTAGTCGAGTCATCGAAACCAATAATTGGGCTAATTATCCTGTGCATTAAAATGTTGTTTTCTCATAAATTTTCTATAATATTAATATATTAAAAATATTGATCAATATGCAAATAAAATGTCAGCTCAATTTTTGCATAATATAACAAATATGTTAAATCATTTTTAATCAGTAAGAATTTCTTTACTCAGATATATAAAAAGTATCATAAGGTTGATGACTTATTACATAAAGTAAAATACGTTAAGTAATATTTTGTTATGTTTGATAGAGGTTAAAAATCATTTAGTTTCTATTACCTCATTGTAACTCTCTTTCTTAGCTTTCATTGGTTTTTAATAAAAGCCATCGTTCATAAAAAAAATGTTTTGTTAAGTTAGTAAGGCGGTTTTCTTTGCACCATCAAACGTTAAAGACATATTATTTTGTTTATTTTTTTACTTCGCAGGGGGGCATTTTTTGTTAGTTTCGCCCAGGGCAACAAAATACTCAGGATCGGCCCTGATTTCAGCCTCCGGAGATCTTGCGCAAGAAAGTCGTCAAAATTGGAGGCTAGAATTGAAGAAAATACTAAATGGTTGAATAACTTTGGTTCTTCGTCCCGATCTCAAACAACTCATATCGGTTCTTCGTCGCAACAACACCGAATAAGAAATGAGTCGCCCGATCTATCCTTTCTAATTCCAAACCTCACAGATGGAGAATGACTGACATTGAGGTGTATCAAGAATACCTAGATCAAAAAGTGTTGAGACAAACTCAGGAAGAAGAAGAAAGGGAAAGAAGGGAGCTGGAGGCGCAAATTATGGCCGAAGAAGATGAAGAAGAAAAATTGCGTTGGGAGTTTCCTTGTGGTCTGTTATCGGATTCGGATTCGGGAACTGACTAATCGTATTATGTAATTTTATTTTTTATATCGTATTATGTAATTTTATTTTTAGTATCGTATTGCATTTCCTATTGTATTTCAGTATTTTCAAGTTTTATTATTATTAAATAAATTTTTAACTTTCGAATACAAGATTTTTACAATTTCTTACAGTATACAGTATAAATTATATAGTAAAATTTTTTTTTTTTTAAACACAAACAAACCATTTATTTTTTTTTCAAACAAACACAAAGCCAAAATTGATTAGACTGTGACCAAGGTCGGGTTGGGAGAGATTTTTACCGGCGAACGAATCGCCGCAACGCAACGATTCGGTCGCGACCGAGTCCCCGACCGAAAAAATCAGGTGCGTTGCGCCTAGCCTAATTTGTAATGTGAATGAAAACATCTTTATTTTTAATAAATGATCGACATAATTAAACTAATTATATGATCACGATCAAACTCTAAGGCTATTTAATGATGTTTGTTTGATATTCTATTCCGGGTATTGCGGTTTGTTCTTTTATTTTATTGTCACGTCCGAATAATGAAGTTAGACTACAAACACTTGCACATTACAAAATGGGCTTTGGATTGGAATACTCGTATGTCTAATATATTCTTAAAGATATGTGTCAACAACTAATAACATATATTATAAAAATATACATATATTATCTATTTTAAATGATAGTGTATATTGTTTTAAAATCGAACCGTGCATGCCAATGGGTTCAACCGAAAACCAGAGTCACCATGAATTCGGCTAGCTAGTTACAGAAAGTTACCCAAAACTAAAATTTTTGTTTTTTATATGTCGTTGTAAGAAAAACATAAAATTAACATTAAGTTCACCGAAAATTATGTTACAGGGTATCCGCCGCCGTAACGCGCGAGTACCCTGCTAGTTTCTCTAAAAATGAGAAAGTTGTTTTAGATCCTTGTGTTTTACTAGATACTAATGGACTAATCTAATCCATCCATTACTTAAGATTAGAAAAACACAAAAAAATTATTTTTGGCAAAATATCTAAAAAGTTGTAAAGACAACGCAGGGAATAAAGTTGTATATATAACGAAAAATAGTTATCACTAGTGAAATAAATAAAATATCATCAGTGATAAAATAATGAAATATCATCATTTATCACTAGTGATATTTCAATATTTTTCACTAGTGATAATCTAGTACTTTGTTATATATACAACTTTATCCCCTTTACCATTTTTACACCTTTTGAATATTTTGGCATGAATGACCCCTCTGTGTTATTTTAATCTTAGGTAAATTCCATCATTAAATCAAAAGCAAATGAAAGATGGTCCCTTAGTATGCAGTTTAAAATAAGGGTGCAAAAAATAACTAAACGGTTATTTTGCATTATTCTTTTTTCTTATATCCTAAAGGACTAATTAAAGTCATTCATAACCCAAGATTGAATCCCATAAAAAAACACGAAAGCACTATTTTTTTCGTAAATATCCAAAAGTTATTAAAAATAGTGAAGGGATTAAAGTTGCAAATATAACAAAAACTGGTTATCACTAGTGATATTTAATAATTATAGTAATTATGAAATATCACTAGTAATATTTCATTACTTTATCGATAATGACTATCATAACTATAATTTCAAGCTATTAAGAGGTTGTTGCAGTTTAGATAAGAGTAAATGATGTTCTTTATGTTAATTTATACCATTTACTCTTATACATATTGTGTTTTAATTTTTCTTTTTGTTGTTATTTTCTCATAATTGAATGTGATAGAACTTTCATATGGCGAGAGGATACAAGTTGTTTATATATTCTTTTTTCATATGTATTTACTTCGTGTGGCTTTGGCCCATTCCAATTGATATTGTTACATCAAACAGTAAAATAATACATTAGGGCACACGTCTTAGCGTACAAACCAAGCATTTCACTCACATCTACCGTATGGACCAGAAGAAAACCAATTCATTGGATTTTTTTCTATCTTATCTTATGATATATTTTCCGACGCCATAAAAATTTTGGATGATGGAGACCTACACACTCTTTGCTGGCTTACAAATTAATCTTGTGCAATAATATCAATTCACTTAATAATAGTTGCTTTCATGAGAAATGTTTACGTTTTGATATGTACAAGCACTACTGTATGTCACATACCGTGTAATTTTAAAGGATGGTGTGATGAATTATCCTGTTCCAATATTAGTTGAAGAATTAATAATGATGCATGACTTTGCAAATACTTAATATTACGCTATTTTTATGGATCTACCTTTGGTTATTTATGTTAGTTTGTAATTTGTATTTTTTGTTTCTAATTTTTTTCTATATGTTCTTTGATACATATTAAGAATTTGTGCTTGAGTTAAAATAGCAGTCTCATAACTGTTTGTAATTACATTTTTACCTTTTCACCTTCTATTTTGAACAAAACTACTCAAAAACTTACCATGATGTCGCATATCATTAATTTGTTGTCGCTAGGAATTTCTATTGCTATGCAAGTGAAGTCGTCGAGTTAATTATGATCGTATGAGTAACATGTTGTCGAGATGTAAATACATAGTTTTCACTCTCATTTAACATGTGGTGCGTTTGACAAAAGTTCAATAGATCTGAGTAGTGATTTTAAAAAATGCTTGTAACATAGTTGTATTTCTAATCATAATATGTGAATCAACTCTAAAATGCTCAAAACTCCTAAATGCTACATCATGGAGTGCTAAAAAATAAGCATTCCAAAAAAAAATCAAAAAACTGCTTGTCGCTTGAAAATTAAGGATTTAAACCAACGCTTTCCGCTCACTGATTTTAAGTGTCATTGGTCACATAGTTTTCTTAATAATTATTTGATATAATTAAATGTAAAGGCAGTTCATGATCGAGTCTTTGATTTGCTCATGACGGTAATTATGCTAAGAGGTGGAGATAATCCGTGTGTGTGGGAGGGGATGGGGTCACATTGGTATGTGTGATGTTTTAAAGTACAGTTCAGATACACAACAAATGACAAACCTTAACATGCTAGTCTCTTAATGACACATACAATATTGAGAAAGAATACACATTGAAAGATAAAGATATCATTTTATAGTAGAAATCTAAAAAGAATAGAAATACTTTGCTTTTGTCTAGGTTCAAAATGTTTCGTTCATTCATGAAATACATGAGTGACTGCTATTTGCATAGCATCATTATTGTCACAAAACAGTTCAATTGGAAACTTCAAATCAAAACTGAGATCCTTTATAATTTTAAAATTCGACATTTCTTCACATATTATAGCCCTAACTTCAACCTCAACTAAAGATTTAGGAAGAACACTTTCTTTGCTTTTCTATCTTACCGGATTATTTTTAATAAGCATAGAAAATCATGTTAAAAACTTTGAACTAACTTTGCATTTTGCCGAATCTAAATCAACATACAATCTCAAATCCAAGTTGTTACTTTTATTATTTGTAATTCCTTTACTTGAGAACCTGGAAAGCTAACTTTAAATGAGAACTCATAGCAGCATGCATAAACTCGTGCATGAAATTTTTTAACGTTATATCCAATAAAGGATTATATCTGATTGTTTAACACTTTTAGAGGGCGTTTGATTTTCCTAAATCACATGGATATAGGTATAGGTATAAGATGGAAGAAAAATGAAAAAATCATTCCAATATCAATTGTTTTGAGTGACTGTCAATTAAGAGTAATTTCATCCCAAAATCATACTAGCGTCATTTCATTACCATTTAAAAACTTGAAAATTAAAAAAATGATACAAGAGTTTACTTAAAATAAAGTTATACCACCTAATTTACATATTATCTTTTTCTTTGTTTCAAGTTTCACGCAAACATAAAAAGTTGAAAATACTTTTTATCTTCAATCATGTTTACAACAAATATTATTATGAACATTCTATAAAGTTCATACCCTTCTAGTTCTAAGGCTCATAATTTAATATCATGTAAAAGCATATGAACAAAATAGAATAATATAAAAACAACCACGCTTATATTTTTGAAACTATAAATAAGTATTTTCATCAAATACCACTCTTTTTAATCACAATCTAAATTCTACAAAGAGTAAATTGTATCGTTCATCCTAGTGATCTGGGCCAAATTCCTAAATGAGTCGCCCTATCTTTTTTTTCTTGCATGAACCACCCTTTCTTGCGTAAAACTATGTAACACCATTGGTACTTATATCTATATATAAGGAAGAACGATGTTATATAGTTTCAAGATAGGGATGATTTATGCAAGAAAAGAAACATAAGGACTCAGTTCAGGATTTAGCCTAAACCACAGGACGAACAATGTAATTTACTCTTTTACATATGAACATTTTAATCACCAATAAGACAAGAAACGGATCATGAACCCGCTCTGGTAATTACGAACCTACTCCTATGAACCAACTCTAGTGCGAGCATGAACCTGCTCCAAAGAAGCTTATGAAGTATCAAGAACTACTACATTAATTCTATCATTAAATTATTTTTAAGAAAAGTAGTTGCATATCTTGATAGGTTGATAAAAAAAGTTGAAAAAAGAAAATCGACGAATCATGAAAAATAGTTGTAGTTAATGAGCCTTTAAAAAGAGAGATAAAGTAAACATGTAATGAATAGAAAACGAGCCTTCTAATCATAGAATGGTTATATGGAAATTCTGACAACTTTCATTCACATAGCAGTCAACCAAACGAATAAAACAAATAATGCTTAGATTCTTTTCATTACATATCCCTGAAACAAACAGGCTTCTTTTTATCACTACTAGGTTCTATTGTAAATTTTCTTCATTACATGCAAGCATTACAATTTTCAAATCTGCTAACAGTTCTAGAGAGCGATGGCAGATCCAGGACGGCGAATCTAAGATTTCAAACAATGTGTTGCATGATTTTTCGCTTAGTTTGCGTCACGAGTTGCTCTAAACATTTTCTCACTTCTCATGCGTATACCGTTTTTTAATTCTTTTTAATTCATGAATCCGTGTTATTCGAGCACATTATAAAATTGTTGGTAGCTTATAACATATCCCCAAGTGGAAATCAGAAGTGCTTAATGTTGATATATTTCTGTTTCGGTAAACTGCAAATCTTGTCTCTTAACTATTATAAAAATGTGAAAAGACCCCTGAGACCAAAAGGTCGTGAAAAATGCCACGAACTTTGCTTTTTCATGTGAAAAAATCCCTTGAGACATTAAATCTCACCTTTCAATCGTTATCACCCTTTAACTCCTCACGTGCCATGCACGTGAGGGCAATTCCATCATTTCAAAATCGTTCCTTTCACGACTTCCCACCCCCCAACTTTCCCTTGTGCGACATTTGACCCCGAAATCTTTCCACCCTTCACTTCCACCTTTCTATTATGTAAAACTTATCCCTGAAACCATTTTCCCACAATAAAAGCGATGATCGTCAAAATTTTGACAATTTATTTCAAAGAGTAATTTTGCACGATATTTCAAAGACTATACATCGTGATCTAAACCTCTCTTTCACCCACATTTCAATTTATCCTAACCACAATTCTCTGATAAACCCTTTTGATTATTAACTTTGTGTTTGTGAAAGATGTTCGAAAAAAAATCCAATTTTGAATGAACTGAACAAAGTCTGTGTTTCTTCATAGATCAATACATGTATGACCCTCTATAATGTTCCAATGGTTGCTTCTGAACAGTCATTGGATGTGTTGCGCATTTCGTGTGAACAACTTAGAAATAGCCACGGAAACATTAAAATGTTAATTTTCGAGTTGAAAAGTAAGTATGATGATGAAGAAGGGGTTTAGGTGGAGTGTTTAAAAGAATTCTGGGATACGGATATTGAGAAGGTGACTGATTTGACGCAAATGATTGAAAAAGTTAGGGATGATATTAGCCAGAAGCAAGCGTATGTTTCTTTCATGAATGACGATAACGATTAGGGTGTGAAGGTTGGGCTTATTTTGTTGTGTTTATGTTATGTATTATGATTTTGTTATTTTTTTGTTATTTTCTTTTTATTGGTTTACTCTATAATTTGCTTGTTTTTGTAATGATTAGCTTATGTTTGATTACTATACCGAATTAAACGTGTACATAAAACTCTACCCGCCAATTCCAATGTTGTTGCTTTTCTCGCATCTGCCCACTTTATCTGAAGGACCAAAATTTCGGGTCTTTCAACAGCTTTAAAGGATAACGTTTGTCTTCCGAATGAAACCTTGTTCATTGTCAGAATCACATCTACTTAACACATACTATAACCATAAACTTCTCATTCGAAACAAACCTTATTCTCATACTTATCCACTCCTAGCATATAATGGTAAACCTTACCCGTCTTCAAGAAGTATAATCTGCTTGGAAATCCACATTATTGGTTGCACGTGTAATTGGGTTCATGGAGAAGGAAATGGACAAGGAGCTGCAATTTGAGGAAAAATTCAGAATCCTTAGTTCGGAGACTGTCACAGACAAAGCAAGCTTCAGTGAGGAGATGGAAAGTTATCTAAGGCTATGGGATGACATAGATGCAGACCAAACTGCTCATGGTTTGAAGCATGCTAAAAAGAGGGATGTGAAGAAGGAAACTCATCTCCAAACTATGGAGGATCAATCCCATTTGGTGCGCGTTAGATGATCAACCGTGTGAGATTGACAAAAATTAAATGTATGCTTGAGAGCTTGACATGGTTTGTAGGTTTCCAAATGTTGTTGCATCGAAACAGCCTGTTATCAGCTCTGCAAATCATATCCAAATACTCCCCTTATACAATGCAATCAAGTTAATAAGCCATAATCACTTTATACAATTGCACACAATTGGTCATTTGTTAGGCTTCCAAAATCCTTTGTAATGAGTAATTGTAGTTTGACATAGATTCAAACTAAGTTTACCATGTAGAAGACCTAAAGGAGACGGATGCGTACCGTAAAGGAGACTTAAATCAGGGAAGGTGATAGTGTAAGTGCGATTTTGCAAAAACTTAACAATTTTTTGTTATTGTTCTTCTTGTGAGATTCAACTCGAAGGAAAAAAATGAGATGATGTATATTTAAAATAAAAACATAGTTTAAATTACAAATTTTGATCTCTAACAATTTTTTTACGGGAAAGCGACAGTGGAAGTGACAGGTGAAAATGGTTTCGAGACAAATTTCGCACATGGGAAAGGTAGATGGGCAGTGGTGAAGGGAACGAATTGAAATGATGGAATTACCCTCACGTGCATAGCACGTGAGGGAGATAACGGGTGATAACAACCGAAAGGTGAGATTTAACGTCTTAAGGACTTTTTCGCATGAAAATACAAAGTTCGTGGACTTTTTTGCACAGCCTTTCCTAAGGGAATTTTTTCGCATTTGTGCGATTGTTAAGGGACAAAATTTTGCAGTTTATGGATTGTGTTTTATCAAGTATAAATGCAGAAACTAAAAAACTAGTATATCGGTTGTAAATGATTACATGTGTACGAGGTTGTAGAGACTATAAATCACAGTTTCCAACAATATGGGTTATAAATGAGGGTAAAAGCTATAAAATACCATTTTACTTATTGATTTGTGCCGACTTTAAACACTTACTTTTTTATCTCGTGAATGAACTTTAATATTTGTTCCGACTATACCAATATAAGCATGAAATGACTATATTACCCTCGTCTTCTTCAATATAATTACATGTATTGCCACACATCTGCTTGTTACAATTATGATATTTAAAATCTCTAATTTCAAGAAAATATAGTTCTGAAATTTAAAATATCAGTAACTGTTTGGTTGGCAAGTTTCATAAAATGTCATCAAGTTATTAATTGATAATGGTCTCACTGCCCTTTTGCCTCCAATCGTATCTGCTTTGCTTTCATTGTACACGAATTTATTATTGTTCTCAATATGAATTGTTCTCCCTCCCACTCTCAGTTGGATTTGAAATCCAAAAAGGCTGTCCATGTTGATGTTACACAGGCCCAAACTCCGGTCAAGGTGAAACCTCAAACACCTGCTGCAGTTAGAACATGTTCTTCATACAAAAACAAAAAAGATGTAGTAATTGATCCTGAACAGCCACAACTTGATAGTCAGCTTGATCAGGATGATACATCTGTGTTGGTTGTGCCAACTCAAAAGGCGGTTGCTGCAAAATCAAAGGGTGATCTATTTCTGAAAGATTTAGATGTTGGTGTTACTGGCACAATTATGGTGATAATATGCAGGTCGTGGGATGTTAATTCTACAACCGGTCGTTATTTGAGTACCGATTTCATAGTTTCAGATGCTATGGTATGCTGATTATTTGTTACACCATAATCATGTAAATTAACAAAATAAGAAAAAAATATTAGTTGAAATGCATCCTCATACTATTTGTTGCAGGGTAATATAATGCACTGTACGGCAATGTCGAATGTGGCTCACTATTTTCTAAAACTGAAAGAGGGGTCCATATACTCAGTCAGAAACTTTGATGTGCAACCTAGTAAGGATGAATTCCGTGTCATCAAGAATGGAGCTTTCATTCTGGAATTTGATGGCGGAGCTATAGTGTGAAGGGCGGCTGTGAAATCGAATGGCTTTGTGAGATATCCGTTTGAGATGGTGGATATTCCAAACCTTGAAAACACCCACAACAAATACATGATTGGTTAGCATCTATATGTAGTTTTTTTTAAATATGATGTAATCCATTGTTACCTAGGTTAATATTTATATCGATTTACTGCTATGCAGATATAGCTGGGCATGTACAACATGTTGGGAGGATGATTTTCCAACGTTCAGGATCGAGATGTATTGATTTCAAGTTGGTCAACCGGATGTATGTTGCAATATGCGAACTTATATTTTGTATGTGTGGTCTAATAGTCTATGATTTTTTTTAAAGTAACAATTACATTTATATATGTAGGGGAGAATCAGTTAGAGTTGCCTTCTGGGGAGCTTTGGGTGAGCGTTTGATTGAGAAGAGAACCTTCCGGGCTGGCGTTTATGCTGTGGTTTTGACCTGCATGATACCGAGAACTTATAACAGTAAGGATGTTCGCATACGAAACATATAAAAAAAAGAAACAACAAAAAAATAAAGACAAGTAAACTTATATTAAAAGAAAAAAAAAGAATTAAAGTACATTATTTTATTGACTGCATATGGTGATTGCCTTATAGATAAGTTGTATATTTCAAGTTCATCCTCAACTATGATACTCGATGATGATGCTATCCCTGCCATACGAACTCTGATGGGCAAAAACAGGTCGGTCAGTCTATGAATTTTTGTATGGATTTATGGTTTATCAGTAGTTATTGTAAATTATAACACCCATTTTGTTTATGATTTCAGTGCTGCCGAAGGTGGGTGGGAGATGTTGGTTGTTGATCACACTGAGCCCAAAGATGGGACATTGGAAAACTTTCTATTGTGGTCACGTAATAGGTCACAAGATGTAAGCATTGTTTGGTTTTATATGTTGTACATTTGTTGCCTATTCATATTTCTGAATTTTGCCCCTAGTACTATGTGCAGAGTTCTACTTTACACTGCAAGGTTCGCATAGACAACATCAGGAGAAAGAGGGGTTGGAATTTCCCACATTGTGGTGGTGACAAGTGTAAAAAAGGTTGTGGACAGAGAGAAGGCAGGTTCTATTGTGATTCGTGTGAGAAGCCCGTAGAGTACCCGGTGTTGAAGTATGTGTATTGTTGATTACAGCCTACTCTCTACAAATTTCCTATGTATAATGGTAAGAGTAAAATGTAAAATGTGTGGGGTGTTTTCAGGTTTAGACTTGAGTTGAGGTTTCTGACCCTACGTCGTCGGTTGTGATTGTGTTATTTGATGAGACGGCCAGAGAGTTGGTTAAGTGCTCAGCCGATTCAATCGCACATGTTGATGAACAGGTATGATGATGTGTTTATAAACATACAGGTTACACTGAGCCTATCGCTATTTGTAATACAGACTGCTGGAGAGAGTGCAGAATTACCTCGCGCGTTGGTAGCTCTCATTGGTACTTCCCCAATATTGGAGCTCAAAAGAAACACTTATTTTGAGCATGCCAATTTTGAGAGCTTCACATGTTAGAGAGTCATTTCGGCATCGGACATTGATGAGCATGAAGATTCCACAGCAGATAGCCAGCCACCCTTAAAAAGTAATTTGTTGAAGCGTTTGGTGAAGGAGCCAACGGTTTCTACCCCGGCTAAACCTGTTGAGGAAGGCAAACATGCCAGGTTATTCTCATAGTGTTTATGTTCACTCTACATGCATTTAAAAGCTATAACTCTCGATAATCAAGTAACTTACATTTTGTAAATCACTTGGTGGTTGCAGGAATGAACTTGATGATTCGGATACTGAAGAAACCTCATCCGTCGCGTCTGACAAGAAAAGAAAAGAAGGTATTGTTGTGCGTAATTATTGTATGAAAGTTCAAATGACAGCCATCGCTTATATTGAGTACCTGATGTACTGTTTTCAGATATGTCGCATCCGATTCTGCTTCAGAGAGAATTTCCATCTACATTTCCACTGAATCAGCAATAAGGACATAACTAAAGTGTTTGGCTCAATAAAATGCCGCTGCCAACATTAGAGATAACGTCAGTTGTCATGTTTAGCTTGATTTAGTGCATTTAAACTATATGTTTGGATATTGGTGTGTTTGGACAATTGTTTTGGTTTGGCAATGGTTACGTTCAACAATTTCTGTTGTATATTTTTTGTTAGACTATTGTTTTATAAATCTGTTAAGCTGGATATGATTTATAACAAATGCAGCTTTACCACAGAACGCCCCTGCGTAAATAATAACAGGCATGCATATCTTTTACTACATACATGATCTTATTTTGAATAATGCTATGCTATTTTTTATATAAGATATAAGTCTTTGGTGTTGTGTGCAAGATGTGTACGGTAACCTCCAGTCGTTGTTGCTTGAAGATTGGGTTATGGATAGGACAAGGATGTAGTTTTTGCACATTAGTGTTAGTTGACATAATTGTTGTATACCACAAAATATAATAGCTTAATGTTACACAAGGTTGTAGTTTTTGCACCAAACGTAATAGTACTTGATTTATTTGAATTTCAAGCTTTATGTCATACATTTGAGCATGTGAACTCTTATTCTATCTTACTATATAAGTTTCCAAAAATGACCAAATTAGTTCCTTTAAAAAACCTACCGGATGCCTCCTTAAAAGTTTACACAAGGTTGTAGTTTTTGCACCAAAAGTAATAGTACTTGATTTATTTAAGTTCCAAGCTTTATGTCATACATTTGAGCATGCGAATTCTTATTCTATCTTACGATATAAGTTTTTATAAAAGACCCAATTAATTCCTTTAAACAATCTACCAGATGCCTCCTTAAAAGTTTCACCCTATTTGTCCATATTTACAATTGCATTATGACAACCAGAATCTTACACTTTATAAAATCAAATTTGCAAGAAACCGGTCTGTGTGCAACTATATGAACAATCAATTCCTTCCATAAACACTTACCTGCCAAGTTGTTTAATATCTTAAACTAATCATACAAAAATATTGTATATTGTGTAAAGTGCTATTTACTTAGGATGTTAATTGTGACCTCTTATTTCCTGTTACTACTATGTATGTACATTTTTTAGGGTGAATCTTATATATTTAATTTGCTGATTAGTAATAAAGATATCATTTATTTATATTAACAGCTAAAGATACATAACTGATGACCTTTTGATAAACCTAACATTAATTATTTTTTAGTCATTATCTGCCAATAGTCTTTCTCATATATATACTTTCTGATATCTACCAAGTAAAACACACAAAACCTCTTTCAATCTATGATTGTAGTTATCCTATAACAAATATATATTACTTCTTGATGGAAGACCATTCTGGCGTTATGCTTGCGGGTCAGCCAAAATAATCCTGCAACTGTTCCCACCCTATCCAACATATTGAATAACACCATGGTTATTCACTCGCATACAGTTGTTGAACATGGAACGTTGCGGAGTTTTTGTGGCCTAAAGTTGACAGATATACCTTCGTCGTTCCATGGTAATTCCTAATTGTGTACTTTATATGTATAATCTTCAAAAGTTAATGGTTACCATATTTTCTAGATAATAATGAACCAAATATGAACAATAACAATATGGCGTCTACTTCAAAACATCCATATACACAATCAGATTCGAAACTCAAAGGTATTCGGTTAACCTATTGATATGAAATACGATTATCTGTTAGAAATATTACGTCCCAAATTAGGATTTCTGGTTATGTCATGCATATTTCAGGACAAACATTCAAACGTGGGAGGAATAAGCTTCACAAAGGGCAAGGGTTGACATCTGCAGGTATTGATGTGGAATGCCATTATCTTGGTCTTCCATCATATCATTGTAGATGTTGTAATGCAATTATGTGGTATGACGAACGAAATAACAAAGGATATAAATCTCGGAATCCTACATTCTCCCTATGCTGTAATCATGGAAAAATACTACTACCCAAATTCCAAGAAACCCCACAACCATTGAAGGATTTGCTTGACTATGATGATTCTACTACGTCTCGATTTAGAGACCAAATTAGGATATATAATAGTATGTTTTGCTACACTTCTTTTGGTGCCAGAATAGATCATGACATCAATGAAGGAAGGGGCTCATATACGTTTAGAATAAATGGGCAGAATTATCACAGGATAGGTTCCCTGCTTCCTAAAGAAGGCACGCAGCCCAGATATGCGCAGCTTTGGTTTTTTGACACGGACAATGAAATAAGGAATAGGATGTCCGCTTTCCTTGATAATAATGAAGAATCTGGGCTGGATGGTATAATAGTAGGAGGTTTGATTGAGATGTTTGATCGGGTCAGCTCAATTGCCAAGTCTTTTCGCATGGCAAGAGATTGGTGCATTTCACATGGTTCTGTTAGCGCGGATTTACATTTACTTGGTGACAGAAAAACAACGAGGCAGTACAATGCACCAACTGTTTCGGAAGTTGCGGCCCTAATTACAAATGATTTTGGGGATGGAGAACCCACAAGGGATATTGTTGTCAATACATTAGACACTGGCCCAAAAAGGATATCAGAATTGGACCCATCATATATGGCGTTACAGTATCCACTGTTATTCCCGCACGGAGAGGATGGCTATCACGACAAGATATCCTATCATACTAACACAGGGACAAACAAGACTGCACGTGGGTTTGTGACTATGAAAGAATATTACTGTTATATAATACAACAAAGGAATGGTCAAGGTACTACTTTGTTACGAGGAGGCCGTTTGTTCCAGCAATATTTAGTGGATGCATTCACTGCTGGTGAAGAACAACGGCTTAAATGGACGAGGAACAACCAAGAGACCTTGCGCGTAGATCTTTATAACAATGTTTGTGATGCTGTAACAAGAGGCGACACTAACGTTGCTGGGGAAAGAATAGTCTTATCGAGTAGTTTTACCGGAGGCCCGAGATATATGATGCAAAATTACCAGGATGCTATGGCTCTATGTCGATTTTACGACAATCCAGATTTGTTTATCACATTTACCTCTAATCCTAAGTGGGTAGAGATTTCTGAAATGCTATTAAATGTGTCTGGCCAAAAGGCACACGATAGGCCAGAAGTTGGGACACGCGTTTTCAAACTGAAGCTAATATAATTGTTAGATGATATAACCAGAAAGAAAATATTTGGTGAGAGTCGTGCAGGTAATCCACAACTTACATTACCCATTATTCTATAAAATTTAAAGTATTACATGATTTTATAATGTTAACATTTGGTCAACGAATATAACAGTTGTGTATGTTATCGAGTTACAAAAGCGTGGCTTACCCCATGCACATATATTACTATGGCTTGATGAGGATTATAAATGTAAGTCGGGAGAACAAATTGATGAACTTAATATCTACAGAACTCCCGTGTGCAACAAATGATCATGATGGATTCAAAGTTGTTACAGAATACATGTTGCATGGACCATGTGGTAAGGAGGTTAAATACGCCCCTTGCCATGTGGAGGGTAGGTGTTCAAAACATTATCCTAAGAGTTTTTTCGCTGAGACAATTATTGGTGATGATGGTTACCCTATTTATCGCAGGAGAGATAATAAATGTACGTTTAAAAGAGGGAAGTTTGTATTTGATAACCGAAATGTGGTCCCCCACAACCGTTATCTTCTTTTAAAATACAATGTTCATATAAATGTAGAATGGTGTAATATATCCAAAGCAATCAAGTACCTATTCAAGTACTTGAACAAGAGACCCGATAGGGCAACAATTGTGATTCAAGAAAATTTAAAGGACGGTCATCATGTGACGACTGAAACGATCACCGAGGTTGATAAGATAAAAAATTACCTAAATTGTAGGTATCTAGCTCCATGTGAAGCTGTTTGGCGACTTTTTTCATTTGACATTCATTATTCATATCCATCAGTTATGACAATGAATTTTCATCTGAAAAATCAGAATCCAGTCACGTTGCACGATACCGAATGTTTACATGCTTTACTACAAAAGGAAGGTATTGATGTAACCATGTTCCCAGATTGGTTCGCGTTGAATGTACGAGACACTGATGCCCGTTCACTCACTTATGCACAAATACCTGAACACTATGTCTGGCACGATCAGCGTAAGCTATGGCAGCCGCGAAAACAGAGGAAAGTCATAGGCATGATAGTATATTCTAGCCCGGCAGCGGGTGAACGATACTATCTCCAGATGATATTGAATATTGCTAGAGGACCAGAGTCATATGAGGAATTGATGACTGTGAATAATAAACTATATGGAACATTCAAAGAATCATGTTTCGCGTATGGATTACTTAGCGATGACCGGGAATGGACGCATGCTATATCAGAAGCAAGCGTGTGGGCTTTTGGGCCACAGCTGCGTGACATATTTGTTACAATATTATTATTTTGTGATGTCAGTAGGCCACTGAAACTATGGGAAGAAAATTGGGAACTGCTATCCGAAGATATTCTATACAAAAAGAGGAAACTTTATAATTATCGGAGTTGCAATTTACAGATGAGCAATTGCAGAATTATTGTTTTATTGAAATTCAGGATTTATTGTACAGGCACGGAAGAAATTTAGATGATTTCCAAGATCTTCCAAAGCCTACCCCAAAGTTACTAACAAATACTGACAGTCGTTTAATCAGGGAAGCCCTTGCATTTGATATGCGAAGGGTAAGATTGAACACGAAAAGCTTCATGCATTGTTAAATCCCGAACAGATGTTGATTTATCAAGAAGTTATTGATTATGTCAATAATAAAAAGGGTAAGTTCTATTTTGTTTATGGTCCTGGCGGAACCGCCAAGAATTTTGTGTACAACACTATAATTGCACGCTTAAGATCAGAAAGAAAAATTGTGCTAGTTGTAGCATCTTCAGGTGTACTGTTTATCAAGTATTTTGTACACATGATTTGAAAAATTTATAAAATATTACATGAACTCACATTTTTTTTTTGTTTGTTATGTGAATATTGGTACAGGTATTGCTTCGTTACTACTGCCAGCAGGCCGGGCAGCCCATAGCAGGTTCATTATACCGCTAGAATTGGTATAAAACAGCACGTGTGGCATAAAGTAGAACACACATTTGGCTCAGCCAATGCAAGAAGTCCATCTTATCATTTGGGACAAAGCACCCATGACTCAAAAGTATGCTTTTGAGGCATTAGACAAGACACTCAAAGATATATTAGGATACCAAGTACCAACACGCAGGGATGAGATATTTGGAGTCATGACCGTGTTACTTGGAGGCGACTTTAGGCAGATATTGCCTGTCATACCAAAAGGAAAACGAGCCAATATAGTACAAGCATCCATAAACCAGTCGGTATTGTGGAAATTTTTCAAAGTGTTTACTCTTACACGCAGCATGAGGGTGAATGAATTTTATGCCAACGGGGATGTTAACAGGCAGAAGCAGGAGTTTAATAAATAGGTTTTAGATGTAGGGGACGGTAAAGTGCTAGCAAGAATAAAAGAAAGTGAAGATGAAGCAACCTGGATTCAAATTCCTGAGAGATTCCTTATCAAATCATGGACTACACCAATCGAGCAGATTGTTGAAGAAACATACCCATATTTCATCACGCGGCAATCAGACGGAGAGTACCTTAAGGAAAGGGCAATCTTAACTCCGAGAAATGATGATGCCGACACAATTAATAGATATATGTTCGAAAAACTAGAATCCGAATCAGTTACATACAATAGTGCGGATGAAATATGTAAAGCATCGATCGATACTCTAGATCAACATAGCCTATACCCTATTGAATTTTTGAATTCGTTAAACTTTTTAGGTATGCCTCCATACGCTCTTGAACTAAAAAAAGAATTACCTATCATGCTTTTGCGAAATATCAACCCAACCAAAGGACTTTGCAATGGGACTAGATTGCTTATCACAGATCTTGGTCAGTTTGTTATTTACGCTGGAATACTTACTGGATCACATGTTGGTGATGATGTCGTGATACATCGGATCATTCTCACCTCTACGCAGTCCAAGTGGCCGTTTGTATTAAAGCGACGGAAGTTGCCAGTCAGAGCATGTTATGATGAAAATTAACAAAAGCCAAGGACAATCGCTTAATTATGTAGGTCTCTTTTTACCTCAGCCGGTTTTCTGTCACGGACAGATTTATGTTCCACTCTCGAGGGTTTCAAGTCTGGACGGCCTAAAGATTCTCATGATCGAAGACGAAGACCCCAATCTTAAAAATTATACTAGAAATATTGTTTACAGAGAAGCTTTCAATAACCTTTCACTAAACACTTAAGGTATCTACTTTATACATATCGTGATTGTAATAAATTGCCCAAATGACAAGTTTTACATTTGTAGCATAACATGTTACTCCTGATCAAACCATGTTAATTCTACATACCTATTACTTTCTATTCAATAAGAAATCTACAATATATAACTGGGTAAACTACCTAACAGATTATCAGGTCTAATCTAATTGTAACCATAAATATTAAAATACTTAGTTGAATTGAAAAAAATAATTGATTATAAATTTTAATCGGATTGCATACCTTTTATAAACACGTTCGTGTTCTAAGACGATCATTGAAGATCGTAACCAGACGCCAAATTTTAAATAAGATAACTGAAATGAAACAGTTTTTGATCGATGTTAACAAAAGGTTTACCCAGTAATATTTTTTAAAAACACCCTCCAAAAAGATAGTTTCCAAAAATGGTACATATTTTGTATGTTTAGCTGTTATTTAAAGTAAACCCAAACACTCTATTAATAATAACTTAGTTATTATTTCAAGTAAACCCAAACACCTGTTAATTGATTTCTAACCATCAAATCCTGATTTTTATTCAATGTCTCACTGTTCTATTTGAGATTATAAACATATGATCACATAACATGCGTCACAACCAATTTATACGTATATGTGAACAAAACGGTAAAATACTAAACACCTAAATACGACACGGGTAAGATGTATCCTGCTGACGCAAACGATATGAAAACTCATATATTGAAAGGCATAAATACAAAGTAAAAATCCTGACAAATTTACCTACATTGAAATCCGTAAATAAGTGGAAGTAAACATCAGCCAAATACTTAATGGCATACAAGTTTAATATGCAGACCTGTTACAAAATTATCACTACCAACAAATAGCCGACCAAAAAAATAAAACAAATTTTTCTGATATGTTTGAAGATAACGTATAACCAAATCATGATCCTGATGAGACAAGCGTAAAGCCAATGGACAGTTGCAGAATGATATGTTACCCACTATTGTGCAAGTAACCGCATCGGGTTTCCTTAGAGGGGTGAAAATTTAAATAAGTGGGACAAAGTTGCAGAAAGATAAGTGTGATAATTTTTTGAAGGTCAACTGTTATATACCTTTAGCTATTCAACAAACACGAAAAACAAAAAATTTTGCCCGGTGATCAACTGTTAATACCAATCCCTACAAACTATATAAATTCATTCCACCATTGAGAGTCATATGCGCATTATACTATAAACACATACAACCATATGCAACCATTGTTGTCGTCCCCATGTCACTACCATTGTCGACCACACCCACTAGCAGCATTTCCTCTACCACCCTCACCTCCTTATATCTTATTAGTATGTATACAGAACAACTACAATCTACGATCACCACCATTGTCGCTCACTATCGTTGGTACTATTACTGTGCCCTACAGTCATTAACCCGCGACCACCGTCAATACTCTTGAGTCCACCACAAAATTCACAAAATAAGCACCCGAAAGCTATTTTTTTACATTAACTTGCTACTAAATGCAAGCAACAAAGCATTTAGCTGCCTGCACCGCAACATTCTGAAATATAGCAATACAACCACGAATATACTTGAGAAAATATGTGCAGGAACACACAGAACATTAAGGCCTGCGTGAAGCTCAAGTAGCATATGATGAGCCAACATCAGTTATTGTCTTAAAAACATTTGATGCAACTTATGGAATGACAGCCATGGTCTTTTCATATTATCAACAATAGTTACTACTATTTATTCAGGAAGTTGAAATCTATAAATAATCCAAGCATATTGAATCTGATGACATAGACCAATATGATTACAGATGACTCAATCGGTCAAAAGGTTATTCTGCCATCAAGTTTCATTGGTAAAATATCACATGTTTTTTGCAATAAGTTGCTCAATCACCCTTCCTATCGCAACAAGAATATTAGAAATAAGCTGCTGGATATCGAAGACATATCTAAACATCAGTCTAAGTGTGTGAAAAAAAACTATGCTATTAAGGAGAAATAGGCGTGTATCCAAATGTGATAACTTTACCATCCGTGTCGTGTAATCCTGAATCAGAAATACATGAATGAATAAAATTAATGCTTCAAGGTTGGATTATATGGGTTTAGACTATACTTCATAAACCCAAACATTTTAGCTTATTTTGATAATCATCTGCTTATGTATCTTATTATGTGATTATACTTCATAAGCCCAAAATCTCTGACTTATTTTAATAATTATGAGCTTATATATCTTATTATGCCTGAGCATGTCTAAAAATAAGCTGACAAAATAAAGCGTGTATAAATCAACAAATAAGCTTAAACAAATACCAAACTTGCATAAGCATGTGGGTCTAAAAATAAGATGTAAAAATCAAGCTTATGAAATATAAGCATATATCATATGAACCAATAAATAAACTAAAGCAAACACCAATTACTTATGACTTATTGATATTAGCCAACAAATAAGCTTAAGCAAACACCACAAGCTTATGACTTATTTAATGTTAACCATATACACTATGAAAACCTCAGGTAACATATTTAAGATGGGACATTCTCATATTCTAAAGATCAACACAACTAAAACTTGCCACAATTGACTGAATTAAATGATAATAATAAAAAAATAAAAATAACAAATCATAAGTAAACCACCATTCCATTGATTCGATTTCCAAAATAACATAGGTTCATTGTTTTCCAAACATATGGTTCACCAAAACAAGCTTCATAAACTTAGTACCTAATTACATAACATAAAACTTAAATAAAAGGCTTTACATCAACCATTCTAATAACCCCAAAATGCAAAATGAGGACATGGATAAATGTCTATTCATCATGGAGAGCCACGAAGCAAACATACCCATCCTTCTGGCTGATTGAATCTTTGGCTTTTGACAACATGAGCTCGATTGAAGCCATCGTCCTGCATTCACTTTCACGGAGTTCCTTTAGAGTTTCAACAGCATCCAAGACCTCCTCTGTTTTGCAACTCGTGCTCCAGCTCACCAACGAACATAGATGTCTTTGCAATACAAGCTTTGAGATTATCACACTGAGTGCTCAACACATTAGCAAATAGTTGTTCCAGGCTCTTCATCTGATCAATGTAAAACCTAACGCACTTGCTTATCTCATACTCTCCGGTTATTTCTTTAAGCTCATTCATCACAGGCTTGGAAGTAGAACTGGCCATGATCAATTATTTGTAGAAGGTGGAAGAAGGATGGTATATAGGTTAGGTGGGATACACGGTGTATATATAATACCAAAAGGACGCATATAACCGTGGTAAACCATCGGTCAAAGCTCTGAAAGGCCATGACAGTTACCATGGAACGAGTATTTACACTTGAAAAATTAATGATTTGGGTGTTATGAACACACAAAAGAAAAAAAAGCCCCTAAAATCATGGTTTAAATAAAAAATATACATCCCTTAATTTTGTATTATTACAATAGTAATCCTTCAAATACTTCCAATATTTATTTTAGGTTATTATTAAAGTTTCAAAACCTGTTAACGTACACAATATGATCATGTTAATATACCCGATGTAACATGTATACATGACTATTCATTTGTTTGTAACACTTGCCTTATATATAGTCTTAAAAAAAATAAATCTTAATTTACACAATTTATAACACGTCTTTAAATACATGACACAACCGGGGTATCGCCCATGTTTCGCAAGACTCGTAGTAGTTAATGATCCAGTTTTTGAGTTGCTACTGAGTAACACTTGTACACGACAGGAATTTAAATGCTTTATGCTAGTGAATATACACATTATCAAATTTATAAGCGTACATCTAGTTTTCTCGTTTATTACTAATACCATACACTGACAAATTCATATATGTCTACTATTTCTAATATATACTCTCTGGCACCTAAAAAAGAATTTAAAAAAAAAAAAGTATAACATTTCATGTATGTCTACTCTTTCAACGCCTCCAAGTTCTTGAAAGACAAAGTAATGTAATACGTGCTTAGATGTAATAAGGTCATGACAAACCACAATGAGATCACGAATATTATTACGCACTTTCAGGGATTTCATTTAATTTGCCTCGAGGAAAAGAATAATGTCGCACGTTCAATTTATTGTTATTCGCATTTTTATGCACGTTGAAATATAATATTACGCACTTTCAGGGATTTCATTTGATTTGCCTTCAGCTGGTCATATGTTATAAGTTGACATGTAAATGTCATGGTATTTTTTCAAACCATCTTATAAAAAGATCATCTAATTTACGTACTGAAACGCCCCATCAGAAATTAAACTCTCTGTATCTCGATCAAAATGAGTTCACCTCCAGATTTTCAAACCAAGAGCAATACGAGCATCGTAAGCAGTAGATATGATAATACCCAATTGGCACCACCTCTAGACTTTGAATGCCGAAGAATACGAGTGATTGGGTATAGCTGATGATAATCAGTCTGTATTTAAAGCAGCACCAGGTCTGGAAGGTGTTGTTCATGAGAATCCATCTGGAGCTAACTTAAGTTTTCAAAGTACAAGTTACAAATCAGCTCCTGGATACACCGATATAGGTCCAAACAATCTATCTGAAATAGATGCAGAATCTGCCGACAATACTAGGGACAAGTCAGCTCCTGGATACACTGGTATAGGTCCAAAAAATCCATCTGATATAAATGAAGACGGTGTTGGGAGGAGGATCAAGCGCGTCAACCTGACTGAATACTACGTCAAAAAGAAATAATGAGAATTGCTTTGATTTCGATGGTTTACATTTGTACTTGTAGTGTTTCTGAAAAGCTATCTAGGTGTAAGTTTGTGAAAGTTTGTTGTAAACGTGCCAATAATTCAACCAAATGCATGTGGTTTGATACGAGCTGTGTAAGAATTTGAATTATCAAAGTATATCATTCTTATCCAAATTGTCATCTCGGAATACAAAATAACTTGTATCAGTTTTGGAACAAGTGAAACACAGAACAATGCACAATCACTTGGCCTGGCATTTACACAGCTACTCCACTTTAAGTCCTAGCGTAAGTGCCATGTCCAATTTTATTACAAAAATATTTACTCCAATTTAAACGTGCTTATAAAGATCTGCTTTCTATTCACGGATATAATGCATCAGCCAGACCCAACACATTTCAAACATGATCAATATGTACCCATGTTGAGCAAAAGCCATTTGACATGTTCCCGACCCTCCCATCATTAAAGAATAAAAAAACAATGACGATTAAAATCCCATCATTACCTCTTGTATTTTCCCTAAATTATCAACCAATTTTCAAAATCTCTCGAACCTCAGCTAATTTAATCATAAAAGACCACTAAACCTGCTAAAAACACATAATGCATTGATGAAACTTACATACTTTTCATTCAGATGCCGCAGAAAATGGTTTATACAAATATTATGTAAATTTAAGCTCCTCGCTGCATTCAGATGTCTAGTTTCCAAGGAAGTAAAAACACAAAATACTGTCAAGGAAATTGAAAGAACATATTGAAGTAAAAAAGAAAAACATTCTTGAACATGACAATCCACATGACAAAAACAACAAACGATCTCAAACATCTTAGGTGGAGCAACAACATAAAACTTGCACTCTTGCAGATAATCATCTTGCCAGTACTTCAGCAACTTTAGCCTCCAAGTTTTGCATCTTGACAAGTTAGCTCTATGCACACTTCATGGTTTTGGGACACTAAACTTTGAACTGGACTAAACAAAGACAAAACAAAGTCGAAGAGCAAAGTCTAAGTTGAAACATAAAAAAATTCAAAGCAAACCACATTTTTTAAAACAGTGATTACTTACTTGCAATTCTAGTGCCTTCTGAAGCTGAACTAGAACATGTTGTGCTGTTGGTCGTTGGTCCCTATCATCATGTAAGCATTGGTAGCCAATCTCCTGAAATGTGACTAGTGCTTCTGGCGCGATTTCGTTCTTTATAGCATTAAAGACAACCTCATCTAATCTTCTTTCCTCACGGCGTCGTTTAACTAAACTCTGTAGAAACTGATTCTCCCGTTCCTTGATCTCATATGTTGATTTCCCATACAAGATCTCAAATAAAACCACACCAAGCGAATAAATATCAGATTCTTTGGTTAAGAAACTTGATTTTTGATAAACTGGGTCCAAGTATCCTGGTGTGCCGCTAACATGATCGATGACATAGTCTGTTTCGTCATTCTTTGTATATATTAACGAAAGCCCAAAACCAGCGACTTTTGCCTTCCAGTCATCACAAACTAGAATGTTAGCCGTTTTCATGTCTCTATGTATCACCGCCTCGTGTTCTCGAACACCTGCATGAAGGAAAGCCAGTCCCCTTGCAATATCAATGCATATGTTAAGCCGATCAATCCAAGTAAGACTAGCATCATTCAAATGGTTATCAAGACTTCCTCTGGCTGCATATTCATATACGGTGACTCTTTCTTCTCCGTCGTTGTTATAGCCTACGAGACCGATGACATTCTCATGCTTATACTCAGAAAGAATATGTAGCTCGTTGTAAAACTGCTGATCCCCTTGACGACTACGTGTATGTAACCGCTTTGCGACAATTGTACTGGATCCATGTTCGGATGCAAGTTCTCCTTTGTACACCCAGCCAAAAGCACCAACTCCGATTTCATTTGCACGACTAAAGTTTTGTGTTGCTGATTCAATGTCTTTAAATGACATTCTCAAATGGTCCTTGTGGTGTTTCTGTAAATTATAAAACACTTGATTAATCTTCTCTGATAATATATTTTCTGAATTCTAATGTTTTCAAGTATTCAGATAGGTTATAAGTTCTCAAATAATAAACCATGCAACTAGGACCCCCAACAAGTTTTCGAACTAATTGTAAAATTTTCTTAATTATTGTTACGGTACAAAAATTGATGTCATTTTTTGGTTTAATTGGTCATAAAAACTTGTTACCAAATACTAAAACCGTACGAGAATAAATGTAATTTAAGGATATACTATAAAACATTCCAAATTTATATATGCATAGTGTAAATATAATAACATAAACTATAAGACTTACCTGAATCCATGATGCTTTCTGCAGTTGCTTGATGATGACATGCAAAGTTGGACGTTCCTCCGGATTTTCCGCCAAACATTGTTCAGTGATTTTTATATATATGTCCAACGAGTCTTCATTGGGTCCTTTCTTAAGAAACAATTTGTTGTCGCGATTATCCTCCTTTATTTTCTGATTTACCTTTTGCTTTATTGTTCCGTACTTGAACCCGTGTTCCGACCCAAATTCAGCATCCCTCATCATGTAAACTTCGCTATAAGGTTTCCCACATAGGATTTCATGTTGGACTTTTAATGTCGGTGATACAAAAATAAAAGAAAATAGCCTGCAACGTTTATGTTTGGGCCCACAGACTCAAGCCCAGGAGTGCATAATATGGCAGTTGTAGGTTAGAACGATTAGATGTATCTTTTACTTTTAGGGAAACGGTATGCCTATTTGTATGAGGCATCGATTCAAGTATTATATATAGATTACGATTTTTGTAATTCAAAGCAACCCACTTGATTCAATATATCAGAAAGTATATTAGGGTTCATATCCCTTTGTTCTTTATTTTCTTATTTTGTGATGTCGATATGATGATTGCTTTCCTGATGGCTGTTTGATATGAACGATCTTGGAAGTCACATGATTAAAGGCCTGTCAACATTGGTATCAGAGCGAAGGGATCAAACAACACATCAAATCATGATCAATCATCAATCGATCACGCCTAAAAGGCAGCAGATGAAAATATAGATCAGGAAGGAAGGGATTATCAACAACGGAACTAGTTAGGATTAACAGCGGGGACGCAGGTTTGATTGTCGGAAACAAAGAAGCCGGATTGGTTGTCATTAGCAGAAGGCGGGATTGATAATCATTGGCGAGGAGAGTTTGACTTTCAACAGCGAGGCAGGTTTAATCAAGAACTAGAGGGAACGTTGTTGTGGAAGATAAATACTAGAGGAACAGAAAGCATGAGATCAACAGCGGGGAGAAGCGGGTTTGATTGTCAATAGCGGTGAAGCGGACATAGTTGTCATTAGGAGGAAGCAGACGTGACAATTATTTGCTAGGCGGATTTGACTCTCGACAGCAAGGCAGGTTTGATCGCATACCCAGAAATCAAATAGGCGCACGGAGTGCAGATTGCAAATAGGCGCAGGGAGTGCAAGGAGATTTTTGGCATCTCGACATTAGGGAGGAACTGTTGGACTTTTAATGTCGGTGATACAAAAATAAAAGAAAATAGCCTGCAACGTTTATGTTTGGGCCCACAGACTCAAGCCCAGGAGTGCATAATATGGCAGTTGTAGGTTAGAACGATTAGATGTATCTTTTACTTTTAGGGAAACGGTATGCCTATTTGTATGAGGCATCGATTCAAGTATTATATATAGATTACGATTTTTGTAATTCAAAGCAACCCACTTGATTCAATATATCAGAAAGTATATTAGGGTTCATATCCCTTTGTTCTTTATTTTCTTATTTTGTGATGTCGATATGATGATTGCTTTCCTGATGGCTGTTTGATATGAACGATCTTGGAAGTCACATGATTAAAGGCCTGTCAACATTTCAAACATAACTAGTCCAAAACTGTATATATCTGATTCTTTTGTTGCCTTCCCACTTTCACGAAATTCTGGAGCCATGTAACAACTAGTGTTTGGATTCAACAGATTTTTGCGGAGATGCTCATTGTCTTCATTTTGATTTGAAGACAAGAATGTCGATAATCCAAATCCACTGATTTTTGTCCCTTCACCACTACTTACCAACAAAATCATGTTACTCCTTATTTGACGGTGAATGACCACCTTTTGGTCCTCCATCTCATTGTGAATGTAATTTAATCCGCAAGCAATAGAACAGCACAAGTCTATACACAATAGCCAAAAATACTTGCTCAATAGATCTTGAATACTTATATGCTCAGAAGTACCCTCATAGACAAGGATCATATGACCACCTTCATCACAAAAACCAAGGAGAGATACAATGTTCTTATGCTTACAAGTGCTAAGAACTTCAATTTCAGTATGGAACATAGCTTTTGCATTTGCATTGTCGATGCGCTTTATTGTTACATTTTTATAGTGTCTCTTGGGCAGTTCTCCTTTATTTTTATCTTCCAATGAGAAAACAGACTCTCTATCAAAACATTCGAGATCACCTTTGTAAACACTATAAGACATTGTGTTCTCAAGCATAGATTGCTTTGAGAAATTATTAGTGGCCAACTGTATGTCTGTGAGTCGAATTCTCAGGTGTTCAAACTTGTTTCCCTGCAACATTGTGATAAGGGAAAAAAATAGTGAGGGTGCTAGATGAATGAGTACGTCAATTCTCAACTATTTTATTTTAGGTTTTTTCTAGTTTAATTATGTTTTTTTTTTGGTTATTTCTTGCAACTTGTTTTCTTGCAACTAGTTTGCTTGTGATCTCTTCTATACTGCAACTGGTTCGAACTAAGATTGTATTTGCTTGTGAAGCTAGTATTTCGGATATTATTATCTGGGTCACAAAATAAATGTTTACATTAGATTTTAAAAAATATCGCTTTAAATTTTAATTTTACATATTTTTGTTTGTGTTAAACAATATTTAACATATATGTATGAATTCGTTTATAAATGTAATTCCATTAACACAATTTTCCTCAAATAGTATATAACACAAAAAAATAGCTTACTCAAGATCAAATAAAAAAAATTCAAACAAGTTAAAGTAAACATGTATCGTGACGGAGGTACTAACATATAGCTTTAATATAATACACCCAATTTTGGATATTTTGATTTTAAATGTTCCACTTAGTTATATTATTGCTAAGCATTTTGAATAGGAAAAAAAAGTTACGAGGAGATATATCAACTTTTGTAAGTACATCGCAAATACGTAGTTATATTTTCTTCTCATCCTTCTCCATTTCATTTGATCCTAAATATTATTATTTAAATACTACTGAATTTATATCTTTAAAATAACGTTATGATCAAATAATAAATTTAAGTTCATTTGCATACCGGACTTTATTTGGATATTAAGGGACTAATCTCTATCATACATCTTCATCTCTATCCAATGAATAAGATTAAATCAAAAACTCATTTTCCTCCTTTTTCTTCAAAAATTAATATCTCTTAAAGCGTTAATCTTTATGCGAAAAAATATACAATTACGACGGGCATTTAATTATCTTTCTACAGATATGCTATATGATATACTTTCGATAAATTTTTTTTTCGTTTTTTCACATTTTTATTCGTTGTCGAAAAGTATCATATATGATACTCAGTATCATATATGATAGTAACACTAGTATCATATATGATATAACTTATCATATATGATATAAACCAATATCATATATAATGAAACACTATTATCATATATGATATTAAACGTAAATTAAAAAAACGATAAAAAAGACAAAAAAAATTTCTTCAAAAGTATATTATAATGCAAATCTGTAGAAAGCTTATAAAATGCTCATTACTATGGTATTTTTTTTCGTTTAATACTTAACGGTTTAAGAGATATTTAAATTATAAAAATAAGTTAAATAATTAGATATTTTTAATATTATCCATTACATGTGATAGAGATGGATGGTTGAGATAAGTCCTTTGGTATCCAAGATAAACATGATATCCAAAATAACTTTTCTCATAAAGTTAATATAAGATGGATATAAATAAACCACAACCATACATTTCACATGCAATACAAAAGTTGATGCATCTCTCTTTTGAATTCTCCAATCTATTTGATATATGTGGTTAATTTTTTTTTGATATTTCTCTCATTTGTATAGTATCCAACTATATATATGCATTAGCTTTTAAATTATGTAACACGGACAGGGAATCCAAAAACTAATTATAATTTATGTAACAGGAAGTCCCTTCGATATGAAAGTGAACTTCTTCAAGAAATCACAGTAAAGGTCTAGAAGAAAGTGTTAGGAAATTAGTGCTGGTTTTTTACATATAAGTGGCAATGGACTATCATGCATTTCCTTATGAAATGTGTCAAATTTGTGACAACTTTCAGACGAATTTTACACAAAATTAATGGATTTTTTATGAGGGATTTCCTATTAAAAAATTATGTCAAAAATTATCAAATTCGTTAAAAAACGTTTGTCACAAAGGGTTTCCGAGCATGGTTTTTGTTTGCAATTTTTCCCCTCGAAACTTTATCAACAAAGGCATTTTGTGACGGATTTTCAAGGGCTTCGGCTATAGTTAAAGGCCCTTTGTTTAGTAGTGATATTCATAGATGTCAAGATTTTTTTTATCGTTTTTTTAGCAAGTTTTTTTCACATCATATACCACCTATCTTAGATACTTTTAACTACCTTTTTGAACCGACAATCTTTAGATTGATGGGAAACTCACATACCATTACAGCAATGATTTTGGGTCATAAATGGTGAGAAATTTAATTTTCATGTGCTTGTTAAAGATTTAGCAAGTCTAGTGTGTTATGTGAGTACAATTAGTTAGTAGGATAGTTCACGCTGCTGAAATTGGCTAAATACATTCTAAAGTAATATTTTTTGGTATCCATTGCTTGTGTTTTCCTTCTACCCTTTTACTTGCTATTAGTTTAAAAATCTTTCTTGTTTTGTTAGTGAAACTTATGCAAAGCTGGTTTTTGAATTTGACATCTCTATATGATTTTATGTTCTAAAGAGATATGTCATTAAGTCTTTAACAATATCTTATTTAATTTGATATTGATATCGATGTGGCTTTGGTTAATATCTCAAAAAGATTATCACACTCGAAATTATTTGGCAAGAAAGCAAACACTAGTAATCAGTGCAGTATGACTACATCTGGTAGTTTTGTTGGGAATTTTTAATCCATTAATCTTTGGATTAGGCCCAACCCGAAACCCTAGAATATAGACAGCAGTTGTAAACGGTTTTATAGAAGAACAGATGTGTCGTATGGTGTTTATCAACCATCACACCTCTTCGTAGAATCATACCGATTCAACATCTATAAATAGTTTAGGATTCTTGTAAACAATGTAACCCAATTTATAATTACCAATAAGATTCTGCAGAAAGGGTTCACCCCATATCTTTTTCTTGTTCTTCCCAAAATCAATTCCTGTCTTTATATATATGATCGTTCATGATTAGTTTGGTCGTTATCTGATCCTGGAAACATACGATTATGACTTGCGCAAAAGTAGTATTAGAGACTGAGAATCAAACTTCATGGTTCGATCATCATTCGAGAAAGAAGAAAGAAAAAAGGACAGAAAGAAAGAAGAAAAGAAAAAGACAGAAGGGAAGAAGGAAGAACAGCAAGAAATAAAGGTTTTCTTTTTTCAAAGAATTTCTTATTTGGATTATGATAAGAAAAGTTTTTTTCAAAAGATTTTTTATTTGGATTATGATAAGAAAAGAAGATTTTTCAAGATTCTTATTTGATTTATGATAAGAAGAATAATTCTTATTTGGTTTATGATAAGAAGAAGAAAAAAAGAAGAAAAAAATGCAGATTTCAATAACATGAGAAAGAAAGAAAAGAGAAAGAACATGGATGGGCTTTGTTACAAGGAAGAGAACACATCCTGTGTTTACATGAAACGCAGGGAGTGCATGAAAGTGCTGGAACCGCAGAAAGTGCAAAAGAAGATTTTTAGCAAGGCACAGCTTCATGAAGATCCTGGAAGAGAAGACCAGGAGCATGGACAAGAAGATTGGAAGCATCAAATATTAATAGATTAGGGGGGAATGTTGGGAATTTTTAATCCATTAATCTTTGGATAGGCCCAACCCGAAACCCTAGAATATAGACAACAGTTGTAAACGATTTTATAGAAGAACAGATGTGTCGTACGGTGTTTATCAACCATCACACCTATTCATAGAATCATACCGATTCAACATCTATAAATAGTTTAGGATTTCTTGTAAACAATGTAACCCAATTTATTATTATCAATAAGATTCTGCAGAAGGGTTGACCCCAAATATTTTTCTTGTTCTTCCATAAATCAATTACCGTCTTTATATATATATGATCGTTCATGATTAGTTTGGTCGTTATGCGGTCCTGGAAACATACGATTATGACCTGCGCAAAAAGTTTCTTTAGGGTAATTATGTTCACTTGCATGGCTTATGAAATATGCAGAGCGAAAAATACATACATAAAGGACGAAACAAACGAAACCCTTTGATAGACACATTTGAAATATAACATAATATCACAAGTATAAAGAATGTTTGGGAATTACTTACTTGGTCGCACAATGAACATAAGTTTTTAGACCATTTGTTAGGATTTGCATGCAATTGAGGCAGAGGAAATGAGATCGGAGTTATGAAATATACTCCTATCAATTTGTTATTGGGGGAGTTAATCAAGGAATAGAAGATATAATCATCCACAGAGTTCTCATAAAAGATCAATGCTCTTTAATGAGTAAATCTTGGAATGTGAGAAAGGTACAACTTATAACTATATGGTTTAACTAAGGTGAACCTTCGGGGTTGAACACCAACACTTAGGCATCATAATAAATTATATATACGTGATATATGGTATTATTTAAGCGTCAAGTATTAAGATAGAGAGAAATGTGTTGGGCTCGAGATGATTAACTTATAAGGCTAATCACAAATTTAGACTAACTAAGTGGCTAGTCCATTTAGCTAGCTCATATCTCACCCCAAAAGGATTCAAGCACAAGAATACAAAAGGATCCTACTTAGAACTCGAGCTACTTTTGTAATCTTCTTCTTTTTTGTTCGTCACTTTTATCTAGATCAAATTGATCATTTTCTTTCCCGACCTTGAATGATTGTTATGTATTGGTGTGCTTGTGAACGAGGTTTTTTGGATTAGCGTCCTTGTGATTTCGATTGAGGTGTTGCGTGGACTATAAAATGCATACTAAAAGGGCGTTTTGATAGCTTAGTGTATCGAGACAGCCTCAAAGGGAGAACGTCGCAACTTATAACAGGACGACCTCAAATTACGACAATGTGAAGCCGTCAAACCTTATTTATATTTCGTATTGTTTTTCATAATTTGTGTGAAACTTTCAGGATATAAATCATAGACGATTTTTACAGCTTTTGAGCCTTTTTAATCTTGAGAAACACCATCTACGATAATATAGCTTTATCAACTAATCATTCAATTATGTTTACCCTTAATTGCTTGATTATGTCTATTGATTGTTTTTGCATTACTATGCTAGGCTAAACTTAATTATTATATATTTAGAAATGTGTGACATTTAGTTCATAGTACTTAATCTACCGTCATTTGTTAATGGTGTGTGTTAGGAATTGAATATTGGCTAGGATTCATAGTCTAGCTTGAACGTCAACTAAAACACGTTTCATTAATGTATAAGTCTTAGGTTTTTAATCAAAATGGGTATTTGTTGCATATACTTAGCTATTGGGTGTATTTATTGACATTATGACATGTTTTATTAGCTTAGGCAAGTATATAGATGTGGTGCTGACCAAACCACAACCCTTAATGATGAATACCTTGCATTACATTTATAAAGAAGCGACAATGCAAAGAGTAGATAAAGAGAATTAGGAATACCCTATACTACATCCTAGGTAAATGCACTATTTTTTAATAAATGGAAATCTTACTTTAGTGGGTAACACTATTTTCGTACAAGTTCCTGGATAGATTGATGATTAAGAAAAAATTTTGAACAACCCAAATAAACCAAAACCGACCATACTAATACCCATATCCATACACAGACGAAAAAATTAGTTTACCTTCCACGCCTGAGATGACACACTTTCAGCCATAGCTCCCAACTCTCCATTTAAGGGCAGCGACAAAGCATTAAATTCGTCCTTTATTAACTTCAGAATTTTTACATCAAATCACAATTTTTTTCAACATGAAATCAAGTTATTTAAAAGGAAGCCAACAATTTGAAAAGTTGATTACTTACTTGCAATTCCAATGCTTTCTGAAGCTGTACTAGAACATGTTGTGCTGTTGGTCGTTTTTCACTATCATCGTGTAAGCATTGGTAGGCAATTGCCTGAAATGTGGCCAATGCTTCCGGCACGATTTGGTTCTTTATAGCGTTAAACACAACCTCGTCTAATCTTCCTTCCTCACGGCGCTGTTTGACTAAACTCTGTAGAAACTGCCTCTCACGTTCATGGATCTCATACGTTGATTTCCCATACAAGATCTCAAATAAAACCACACCAAACGAATAAATATCAGATTCTTTAGTTAAGAAACGTGATTTCTGATATAGTGGGTCCAAGTATCCTGGTGTGCCGCAAACATGATCAATGACAAACTCTGTTTCCTCATTCTTTATATATATTAACGAAAGCCCAAAATCAGCGACTTTTGCCTTCCAGTCATCAAAAAGTAGAATGTTAGCAGTTTTCATATCTCTATGTATCACTGCCTCGTGTTCTCGAACACCTTCATGAATGAAATCTAATCCCCTTGCAATATCAATGCATATGTTAAGCCTATTAACCCAAGTAAGACGGTCATCTTTCAAATGGTAATCAAGACTTCCTCTAGATGCATATTCATATACAGCGATTCTTTCTTGTTCGTCGTTGTTATAGCCTACAAGACGGATGATATTCTCATGCTTATACTCGGAAAGAATATGTAGCTCATTGTAAAACTGTTGATCCCCTTGTTTACTACTTTTATCTAACCGTTTTGCGACAATTGTATAGGATCCATATTCAGATGCAAATTTTCCTTTGTACACTCTGCCAAATCCACCACCGCCAACGTCATTACTAAAGTTTTGTGTTGCTGATTTAATGTCTTCAAGTGACATTCTCAAATTGTCCTTGTGGTTCTCCTGTAAATTATGAAAACACTTCATTAATAGTCTTCGACAATATATACGTTTCTGACTGATAATGTTTTCAAGTAACCGTCTTTGATAAGTTTTTAAATAATAAACCTTGCAATTATGACCCTCATCAAGTTTACGAATAAAACTATAATCAATAAGAGAAATGATACATCCATTCAAAGCTTACACAAAAAAATCCACACATATCAAGATTTTAATTGGTTTATACAAAAGAGAGAGAAAAATAAAAGAATAAATCACTAATCAAATTTTTGACAAGTCATTGTCTGAAACTTTTTGTGTAAACTTTAAATGAATATAGTATTTCACAATCAATAATGAATAGAAATCACACTCTTCTCCATAAAAAGAACTAGCTAGTTACAATTTGCAAGTTTTTATGCGAATGATTCAACTTTGCAACTTTCTAATTTTTTTCTTAAAATGACCAATGTGTTTTTTTTCTCAAAATGGCCCATGAGTATTAGAAAAGTTGCATAAACTGTTTAAATCGCATTACAAAAATTCTTAAATTTTGTAATAATCATTTCATGCAATTATAATATTATAACTTCATCAAACATTTCTATCTACTTTTAATAGTTGATAGATAAATTGGAACACCTTTAAAAGGAGACGTGTAAATAAATATGAGACGTAAGAAACAGGGGCGGAGTAAGAATTTTTAGTTAAGGGAGGCTAACCATATTTAAGGCCAAAGTATAAAGTGTAAGGCCAAAGTTCAAAGTGTTTAGGAGGCTGAATGTAGATCAAAATAATAGAAAAATAGCTTGTAATACACATAAATAATAAACGAATATATTGATTGGGGGAGGCTTATCACCCCACTAGTCTTCTACTAGCTCCGCCCGTGATAAGAAGTATGACAGTTTGATAGCAAATAATTACAATAGATGAAATTAAAGCATTAGTCTTTTAAAATGTTTTTTGGGTTGTCCTTATATAAACATAGAATAATAATTACATGATACAGAGTATATAAATACAATTACGTACAACTTCGAGTATTTATTTACACCAAAATTACCCGTACTTTCTTTTTGATATTTATAATTCGATTCCCTTACATATACATGTTCTACTTATAAAAACAACATGTATGTTATATCTTCAAAATATAAGATAAGTTTATACTTCAAGTGTAAGGTTATTTTCAGAATCAAATAAATGTATAGAACTGCGAGAAACATCTTTATACTCTTAACAATGCATATGTATTTTCACTATTATGTTTAAGTTAACATTTAATAATTGTTTTATTGGTTATAAATCGGAGTATGATGAGCGATATGAAGAGTGCACATGTGTTTTCATATTGTCCAACAAAAAGATAGTTATAATACATACAAAACAAATACATGTGCATGGTCTTAGGATACATGTTCTTAGTGACCTACGACAATAAAAATTCATGTATTTCTACCTAATAAACTAACCCGATAAATATACATGTGCATTTTAAGAGCAAAAAGATGGTTCTCGCAGTTCTGTACATTTATTTGATTCTGAAAATAACCTCACCCTATACTTCAATTCTTGTAATATAATTAAAATTCAACCATCAAAGTTTCTATATGTTTTCAGTAATTACCCTCCTTTCTACATTTTGGTTTTAACAAATTTGATATCAATATTTTTATGATTATTTTTTCCGCCAAATTTTTCACCAAACTTATCAAAGTTTAAATAAAGTTTTTTCGGTCTTAACTTCCAATTAAAAAATTGCTCGGTTTTTACTTCTGAATAACAAAATACTAGCAGTGAGCATAAAACCGAAAAACCGAACCAAAAACCGAAAAGCAAAAAAAAAACGGCACCAAAAAAACCGCCCCATTTCAAAAACCGAAGGGATGGTTTACATATTTTTTAAAACTGAATGTTTGGGGCGGTTTTTGGTTGCATGTATAAAACCGAATCGAAAAAACCACCCCGCCCCACTTAGGTCTTCAAAATTAATATACTTTTATATTTTTAGATAGTTCTACTTGTGATATTTCTAATATGTTTAGTTGTTTTCTTTTTATTTAAATATACACATTTGTAAAACATTTTAAAGTAATAGATCATGATTTTTTTCACCTAAATTTTGTTAGATTTGTGATTCCTATATACGAGTTTTCATTATGATTTTTAGTTTTTTTAAAAATTGATGATAGTTAATGTTGATATTATTGTAGTGTATATAATTTATTGAAATTATTATTTTTGGTTGCAATATGTAAAAACCAAAGTTTGCAGTTTGGTTTTTGGTTTTAGCATAAAACCGTCTCAAACCGCCCCATGATCACCTCTACAAGATACGTGTGCATCATAAATTCCTAAAAAAAAACTCGGACTAATTTTTCACCAACTTACCTGAAACGTTAACGCTTTCCTCAGTTCTTTCACGATGACTTGAAAAGTTGGACGTTGTTCTGGATTTACCGCCAAACATCGTTGAGTGATTTTTATAAATATGTCCAGCGAATCTTCATTGGGTCCTTTCTTCAAAAATAACTTGTTACCGCTATTTTCTTCCTTTATTTTCCGTCCCATCTTTTGCTTTATTATTCCATACTTGAACCCGTGTTCTGGCCGAAGTTGAGCATCCAAGGTCGAGAGAAGTTTATAAGATGTCGCACATAGCATTTCAAGCATAACTATTCCAAAACTGTATACATCTGATTCTTTTGTTGCCTTCCCACTGTCAAGAAATTCTGGAGCTATGTAACATCTGGTGGTTGGATCCAAAAGATGTTTGCGGAGTTGCTCATTGTCTTCATCTTGATTCGAAGACAAAAATGTCGATAGTCCAAACCCACTAACTTTCACCCCACCCTTTTCGGCTATAAAAATTGTTTCACTATTTATTTGACGGTGAATGACCACCTTTTGGTCCTCCATCTCATTGTGAATGTAATTTAATCCACGAGCTATTAAATCACAAAAGCTAACATTCGATATCCAACTAAAATTGCCCAAACAACTTTGAAGAGATCTATTTGTATGATAACCCTCGTAGACAAGGATCATATGACGACCTTCGTCACAAAATCCAAGAAGAGATACTATGTTTTTATGCATACAAGTGCTAAGAACATCAATTTCTGTATGGAACATAGCTTCTGCATTTGCATCCTTGATGCACTTTATTCTTACGTCCTTATAGCGTCTCTTGGGTAATTCACCGTTATTTTTATCTTCCAATGAGGGAACATACTTTCTATCAAAACATTCGAGATCGCCTGTGTAACAGCTATACAACTTTGTGTCCCGAAGTTTAGATTCCTCTGAGAAATTATTAGTGGCCAACTGTATGTCTACGAGTGGAATTCTCAAGTGTTCAAAACTGTTTACCTGAAACATTAGTGTGATAGGAAAATTAGTGAGAAAGCTTATACTTGCTAGATGAATGTACGTAGGATAGTATAAATTATAATATGCTTATTTTTTCTAATAATAATCATAAACTAATGTGTCATATATATTATGTATGTTAGAGATATTTTAATACTCGCGTTCTTGTTTAAGATTTTTTAGGTTTAGAAGAATTAGTTGGTAAGAGTAAGACTAATGTTTTGATACAGTGACTCGGCCAATTCAACCGGTTAAACGAGGTTTGTTCCGAAAAATAAGTCAAATTAAACCAGTTATATTTTTGAAATAATCCGGTAACACCCGTGGGATCTAATCACCAAAGACATCAATTTAACACTCCGTCTATTTCTCAAAAGTTGATTTTAAGAATGCTTTAGGGATGAAGTTGCTTTTTTTTTTTTGTAAGTTTTAATTTAAACATTCGGATTTGGAATTTTTTAAAAGAGAAACGTAGATTGTTGAATCCCCAATCTGGTGCATGTTACAAGAACTCGAGGACATACAATTTTCAAAAAGATTTTGAAACTGGCTCTCGACCGTAAGGCGAAGTTTGAAGAAATAAGAAACAAGGCTATCGAGAGGGTTGACCCGGATTGACCTAGCCGGTTAAACTGGTTGATCTGTGAACAAGATCGGAGACCATTCCGGATGTGATCGAGTTTTTCTTGTTTGAGAGCCCGATTGAACCATCAATTTTTTGTTGACCCGGTTTGATGGACGGGTCACTATTTTTATTTAAAAAAACTCTTATTTTGTAAACAATTTAAAATTTAATTGATAAATTGAAGTGGTAGAAACTAGTGTAAGTTAAAATTAAGTCAAAATTAATTTAAAACATCAACTAATACTTTTCTATTATAGTTTATTACAAATTATAATTATAAATTGATTCTTTTTAGAATCTTTGCTATAATGTTATAAATATAAAATATAAATACTAAAGTTATACAGTAAAAACTCAATATGTTTCATCGATTCAATTGAACGTAAGATAAGTTATAAGATCATACACAATACATATTGTCATTAGGGGTGGCAATTTTTGACCCGACACGAAACCCGACCTTAAACCGACACGAAAATTAATAGGTTTGGGTTGAGCAAATTTAGATTAAGATCAGGTTTGGGTCAACCTATCTGACCCGTTTATTATACAGGTTATGTTCGGGTTGTAAGAAATTAAGCGGGTCGACCCGTTAACCCGTTTAATTTTTTTACATTTAAAATTATTTATATTCTACTATGCAGGTTAAATGAGTTAAATGCCTCAATCAACAAATCTATTTAACTTGTTTAACCCATGTAATGTGTCGACTTCTAAATATAAAATGGATTAAACGGTTTAACCAAACCCCGTTTAACCTATTCAACATATTTGACCCGCCAATCCAAGTATATATACGGGTTAAATGGGTTAGGTTCAGATTATGTGTAAACAGGTTAGGTTTGACAAAGCTGACCAGATTATTTAAATGGGTCGGGTTTGGGTTGAGGTTTTATGACCCGCCAACCCGTCAACCCGAACCCGCCAACCTGAACCCGACACGAATTGCCACCCAATATTAGATATATATATAAATACAAATACGGAGTATATAGAACCTGTTTAACCAGGAGGTTTAGTCGGTACGACCTGGCAGTACAACCGGTTTGACATGACAGTATAACCGGCTGACCCATAAACCTCATTAGACCAGGTCAACTAACAACCCATTTTAAAACATTGATTTAAACCATAAAATGTCATATTTTGCAACCTTGCTAAAAATACGACATATAATATTGTTTTAAGCATACAATATTAAAGCATTGTGAAAATATTTATGTAAAAATCATTCATACTTATTAGTCATACATATATCATAATTATAAAATATTAAATACGAAAAAAATATTTGTATATTAAATCAAAATGTTAAAATAAATTTGATTTGTGTAGAAACATCATGCATGCACAAATGTTGTTCCTTATAAATTAGTTATATTTTTTTTAGAGATATCTTTATACTCTTCTTAATTACAAGAGTATTGTACTATCTTTTTTTAATCATAATATAACTTTTGTTATATTATCTTATCCTATTATTAAGCATTTGAAATAATTTTATTTTTAGAAAATCTAAATATTAAAGCATTCCGATTTGAGTTTTATGAAAACATTTATTTTATAATTGATCATTCACTTTTTTTCATAACAACATTTTGTAACAATTTATTAAAAATATATATTTATCTTTAAAATTGAAATTTCTTTTTATAAAGTTATTTTTTTATAATATAATTCCATCATTTTTTTTAAAAAATTTTATTCTCTTTGATTTTATATCCATCTTTTGAAAATTGAAGTTGTAAATAAAGTAATTCAAAAAATAAAATAAAACCTTAAGAAATAAGATTAACTAGAAATTAATTAAAATATAAATTTAATAGGTAAGAGTAGTAATATTTGTCACTTTTAAAATTGTCACCGGATAATGCTGTATTACACGGGCATCATGCTAGTGTAATATTATATGTGTTTGTAACTTATGTGTTTCGCTTCCAACATTTGCTGCAACTTTCTATCTTTCTTTTTTCTCTGGTCTTTAAAAAGTGTTCAAGTAAAAGGAATTTGAGTATTCAGAAAAAAAAACAATATAGATAGCGTGAGGCGTGTTATGACGGTATAATCAGGCTTCACTCTTTAGAGTTTTTATGACGTGGCTCAAAACGGCACAAAATATGAAAATATTTATACATTTATATCATATTTTTTATATGGTATATGGCACTTTATCCCGCCTAATAACACGCTACACATAAAGACGACGTCTTAATCTGTTTCGTAACGTGGAGGACATGCCCGTAAAATAAACTAAGCATATTTTTGAATATCCTCTTTATTTGGTGAGACCATTTCGGGACATGGTGTGAGATGGATTAGTGATTTGAAAAGAAAACTAAATAATCATCTACCATATAAAAAAGCAGATTTTGTTTACCTTCCTTGCTCCGGATGTGGTAGTTTCATCCATATCTCGAAGCTCTTGCTCTGAGCGCGCGCAGGAAGAATACATGTGTTGTAAGACCTTGGGGATTTCTACCTTAAATTAAAAATAGACATATATCGTTAGAAATAAAAATAAAATTACAGCATAAAAAATGACAACATAAAGAATAAACTACGACAAAAGGAAAAGAAACTTGATACAACAATTTATTATATACAATTCAGTGGTCACAGACATGGCTGGATCTGATACAACAATTTAAGGACATCTAAAAAAAATTGTTCGTTGTTTACTAATAGGAAACCCCAATTTAAAAATGAGAACATGCTTTTTATTTTAGAAGTAGTAAAAATCATGAGGTGACCGACAAAGATGGGGTATCTTACTACTTTATAAAAGGTTTAAGCCTTTTTCTATATTTAGAAGTCTTAAACCTTTAAGCCTTAAACATTTCCATATTAAGTAATAATCTATTATCTTACTACAAAAGGCCAATTAAAAGTATGTTGGAGTACGTTTTTAATTCATGCATAATGCATTTGTAACTTACATGTGTTAATAGCCCATTTAAAAGCATTATGTTTTAATTATAATTAACTTCAATTAACTCTTGGTAACAACCCATTTCAAAACGCTTGTAACCTCCGATAGTAAATAAAGACAATAATCAAAATTAATTATCTTTAAATACATATAAAACCATCACCACAATCATGCCAAAACCTACGGGAATTGTTGGTGGTTTTACAAATATAAAAGACAATACACACATACTAATACACAAACACTTCTCCCACCAAACAATTATCTGAATGCACCGCTTCTCTCATCTGAATCCCTGCCGCTGTCACTACCTCGATATTTGTATGTTTGTGTATGTGTCCCTTGATGATCAACGAATCGAATAACATTTTCTCACCGCAAAGTATAGTCACAGGTACCCGCCGCCGCATTGCGCGGGTACCCTGCTAGTGAGTTAGAAAGCCTAAAACGTAATCCTAACCCACTATTTAGGCTGGGCGCAATGGTGGTTCGGTTGAGCACGGGTGACGAGTCGCACTCGGTCGTTTCCGTTCCTACGACCGAATCGCCGAATTCGGTCGATCAAAATCGATTTTAGGAATGGGTGTGAAATATGACCGTTTGATATGAATAAAAAAATTGTTTTAAATTTAAGCTTTTATTTTTATAAAAAATTCATTTATTCAATAATTTTTCACAGAAATTAAACTCATAATTATTTTTTGCCGGCTCTTTCGACGACGAGGATGATGTTACGAGTGAGCTTGCGGTATTTACGTAAGCTTGTCAATCGGCTTACGAAGCATCAAAACCTCCAAAACAACAAGCATACTTAAATAGAGATTACGAGGGTGCGCATAGTTGTCTAGTGAAACACATTTGGGCTAACTATAATCAATAAATTAGATTTTGAATTCAATGTAACGTTTTTTCAATATAATGTTTTATATTCAATGTAATGGTTTTTTTTTTTTTTGAATTTTTTTTAACTATGTCCCATTAGATCCCATTTTTAAGGTAAATAGGTCGATGTAGGTCGTCGAAGTAAAAAAGCTGATGTGGCACATCACACAAAATCGTTTTTGTTAGTAAACTTAATCATCCATCTATCAGATCTTAAAAAGGACTTTTTGCTAATATTTTTCTCACATCATTCATTTTTCTTATCATCTCACTCTTTTTTCCATCAATTAATCATCACAATCAGCTTTAATTTACCCTAACCCAGATAGAATCTTGTTCTATGTCGTGACTGCGGTCGGGATGCTCACCACGTCTACTCAGTCTCTGCCACGATCGTACCTCTGATGACTACTTTACAGGTTATCTGTCACCGTTAGATCACGCCGTCACTTAGAATTTGTATATTCTTAACCACAATAAAAACCAATCTCCAATACGATGGGTTGGCTGTTAATTGAAAATAAGGTGCACGTGTTGACCACGTGACATATGGTTGCTGATATCTTCACAAAAAGAAAATGAACATACGTAGATCTCAATCCAAATGTTTGTCGCCTTCCCCTTTTCCCTTATTCATTGTACCTCATTTTCATGGTTTTATTTAATGAAAATCGTTATGACTTGATCAGTGAAATGAACTGGAGTTATCGAGTTTTGGTACTGTTAATAAGCTACACATAAGTTATTACATATTTAATGAAATTGTTATGAGTTATTTTTACTAATGTTATCAATAAAAAATGATAATGTTAACCATTTTATCATATATTTATGATAATGTTCGAGTAATAGTTTTTTTTTTAAAAAGCCATGTATTTATCTGTTGTTTTAAAAAATAAAAAAATAAATATTTATTAATTAGATAATGAATGTTGATCAGATGATTTTAATAATGTTCATTAGTGTCTATCAGTTTTTTCGAAAAAAATTCACGTTTTTCATCGAGTGTCTAAAAAAGTAAAAGAAATGGATGTTCATCGGTTCAATAACGAATATTTATCGGTTGATCAATTTTTTCATAATGTTGATGAGTTGATCATTTATTTTTTTTATAACTTTTTCAGTTTTTGGAAAATCACGTATTCATCAATTGTTTAAAAAAATAAAAAAATGTTCATCAATTGTTTTGAAATATTTATCAAGCATGAGTTATTTCTCATAATGTCCATTAGTTTTTAGAAAAAAAAAATCACGTTTTTATTCAGTTGTCTAAATAAAGTACAAAAGTTAATGTTCATCGGCTCGATAATGAATATTCATTATCTCATCAATTTTCTTTTGATAATTTTCATCAGTTAAATCTTATAACGTTCACCGGTTTTTGAAAATGAATCACATTGACCATCGAAAACGTTATTCATCAATGAAAAAGTTTTCATTAATAAAAATTGACGTTCAATAAATGAAAAGACAGGTTCATCAATAACAAGTATTATTGTCCAACAATTAGAAAAATTGTTCATGAATAAAAGAATTTGTTAATTAATAAAAACGTTAAATTCATCAATAAATACGTTATTTATCAATAAAAATTGTTATTTATCAATAAAAAAATTAGTCACCAATAAAATGAGTGTTTTTTTAATTATCCACGAAATGAATCTCGGATGACTAATGGATACTAAAGTAAATTAAACATAAAATTAATATAAAGACATTTAAGGAGATTGGACGTACTTTACATCGGTTTTGAAGGACCTTAATGCATCTCCTAAGCATGTCTTTACCGAAAAATTGTTTCTCTTTACTTTTTTTTTTTTGAACGATAACTCTTTACTGAAAGGTGCCTGCAAATATAGAAATTTAGTAACATAAACATATGTAGTACTAGAGGCCTAGATTTTGATCCAATAAAACTTATGAGAATTAATGTTCAATAATTTGAGCGGGACACTATTTTTTATGCATTATATAGTTGTACTTGAGAGTAGGGGTGGTAATCGGGTCGGGTTGGTCGGGTTCGGGTTATTCGGGTCGGGTTGAATTCGGGTTGAGGGTAAAAATATTTTACTCGAACCCGACCCGAGTTGAACTCGGGTTAGTCGGGTTCGGGTCTATTCGGGTCGGGTCTACTCGGGTCGGGTCTATTCGGGTTCGGGTCAACCCGACTACGGGTAAAATATAAAAAAAAAAAAAAAAATTATATTTTTAATAGAATTTATATTTAATTTAAATTTTAAAAATAAAAAAAAATAAAAAATTTTCTTATTCGGGTCAATCGGGTTGACCCGAACCCGAATTAGGCATAAATATTTTACCCGATGTCCGACCCGATTTCGAATTCGGGTTAGTCGGGTTGACCCGACTAACCCGAATTCAAACTTCAACCCGAGTAACCCGACCCGAATATGCTCGGGTCGGGTTCGGGTCGGGTCGGGTTCGGGTCGGGTCGGAAATATTGACACCCCTACTTGAGAGCACACTATGCTTTATAGATTAGTACTTTGAGTATCGCAATAAAAAAAATTGAGTTTATAAATCAACTCCTTTAACTTATTAATAGGTGGCTTGGGTTTTATTCATTTACAAAATAAAAAGGTCTTGTTGGGATATTACACCCACCGCAACTAATCACAAAATGAATAGCCAAACAATTAAGAACGAAGAAAAACAAACACAACACACAACAATTACAAGTTCGGCACCTCAAGCTTAAACTAGTAGAAAAACTTACTAAAAGTTGTGATTAGAGAGACGCTACTGATGGAGTTGTGGGTCTTTTAGTTGAAGAAATAAAGAATTCAAATAAAGCTGATTTGGTCAAGTCAAGTGAAGCTCTACACACGTGATTATACCGAGTCTTATGCTATAACGGTTGTTTAGTATTATCTCCTATTTCCTAGCTATTGTTTTGCTATTCAGTTGTATTATTTGTGTATTTAAAGCCACTTTGGCATCACTCAATGAATTTAGAATTCAGTGAGCAATACCCGTGATTTACTTTATCATTGTGGTATCAGAGCGAAATTCAATCACTAAAAGAGAGAGAGAGAGAATGAACGACGATAAGTTGAAGGTGCCAGTTTTCGATGGGCATTACGAACACTGGAGTGAGATGATGGAGAATTTGCTGCGTGCAAAACAACTATGGCACTTGGTCGATCCAGGAATCAGAGAACCCGCGGTTGGTGTTGCCCAAAGTGAAGGGGAAAAGAAGAAGTTGGAAGAACTACGAATGAAAGATCTGCAGGTCACACATTATTTGTACCAGGCAATCGATAGGGTCACGTTTGAGCAGATCCTGGATCGAAAAACTTCCAAGGCGGTGTGGGAATCCATGCGAAAGAGATTTGCAAGGAATGATCGAGTGAAGAGATCTATGCTGCAGAAACTTCGAAGAGATTTCGAGGTTTTAGAGATGAAGACGACTGAAACAATACCGGAGTATTTTGGTAGGCTCCTGACAATATCCAATCAAATGAGGAGCAATGGTGAATCAATGACTGATGTGAAAATCGTTGAAAAAATCCTTCGAACGTTGACTGAAAAGTATATGTATGTGGTCGTGTCGATTGAGGAATCAAAGGACATTGATCAGATGTCCATAGAAGAATTGCAGAGCACACTAATTGTTCATGAACAGAAGTTTAAGAAGAATGAACGAGAAGACGAGCAAGCACTGAAGGTAGATACAGGTGATAGCTCGTATACTAGAGGACGTGGTAGAGGGCGCTACAGCTATAGAGGAAGAGGTCGTGGTCGAGGGCACCAATCTTTCAACAAAGAAACCATTGAATGCTATAACTGTCACAAACTAGGGCATTATTCGTATGAATGTCCAACCTTAAAGGAAGCAAACTATGCTGGTTTTGACGAAAATGAAGAAATCATGCTCATGGCTGATGGAGGTGTAGAAGAGAATGGATTTATGGCCCAGAGAAAGAGTGAGAACAAAGGTCTATTATGGTTTTTAGATTCTGGATCCTCTAATCATATGTGTGGTAACAAAGAGATGTTTGCAGATCTAGATCAAAGTTTATATAACACTGTTAAGCTTGGAAACAATACACGCATGACTGTAGAAGGAAAAGGAAGCATGAAGCTGGTTCTAAATGGGGCGACATATGTGATCAGAGATGTATACTTTGTACCAAAACTTAAAAACAACCTTCTCAGCATCGGGCAACTCCAACAAAAAGGTCTGTCATTTCTATTCCAATATGACATTTACAAAGTTTTTCATCCAAACAAAGGATTAATTTTTCAGTCCAGAATGAGTACCAACCAGATGTATCCTCTTAGTGAGGATGCTAACGAGACCGGTGAGCAAAATACAGACAAGTGCATGTACTCAAGTGATGATGATATTTCTAAATTATGGCATGAACGTTTGGGGCACATCAGCAAGACTGGCATGAAAACTTTGCAACATAAAGAAATGGTACGTGATTTACCAGATTAAATTTATTGTTGATACGTCTCTTTGTGAAGACTGTATGATAGGAAAACAGACTAAGGAGGCCATACCAAAGTCAAGTTCATGGCGTGCTGGAGAGATATTAGAGTTGGTACACTCTGATATATACGGGCCAATAACGCCAACTTCACATACTGGAAAGAAATATTTCTTGAGTTTTATTGATGATTATAGTCGGAAGGGTTGGGTTTATTTTTTAACAGAAAAGTCACAAGCCTTCGAAAGCTTCAACGATTTTAAAAGCAAGGTAGAAACAGAAACTGGAAAGGTGGTCAAGGCTCTTCGAACAGACAGGGAAGGAGAGTATCTCTCTAATGATTTTGCCAAGTTTTGCAGGGAACATGGAATAAAAAGGCAATTGACCACGAATTTTACACCTCAACAAAACAGAGTTGCGGAACGAAAGAATAGGACGGTAATAAACATGGTGGTTACCTTACTCTCTGCCAAAAACATGCCTAAGATTTTTTGGGTAGAAGCAGCAGCTTGGAGTTTTTACGTATTAAACAGGAGCACAAAAGTCAAGTTCATGGCGTGCTGGAGAGATATTAGAGTTGGTACACTCTGATATATGCAGGCCAATAACGCCAACTTCACATACTGGAAAGAAATATTTCTTGAGTTTTATTGATGATTATAGTCGGAAGGGTTGGGGTTTATTTTTTAACAGAAAAGTCACAAGCCTTCGAAAGCTTCAAAGATTTTAAAAGCAAGGTAGAAACAGAAACTGGAAAGGTGGTCAAGGCACTTCGAACAGACAGGGAAGGAGAGTATCTCTCTAATGATTTTGCCAAGTTTTGTAGGGAACATGGAATAAAAAGGCAATTGACCACGAATTTTACACCTCAACAAAACAGAGTTGCGGAACGAAAGAATAGGACGGTAATAAACATGGTGGTTACCTTACTCTCTGCCAAAAACATGCCTAAGATTTTTTGGGCAGAAGCAGCAGCTTGGAGTTTTTACGTATTAAACAGGAGCACAACCAAAGCACTTTCAGATGTTACCCCACAAGAAGCTTGGAGCGGACTGAAGCCAACAGTCAACCATTTCCGAATTTGGGTGTGTTTGGCTCATGTACATGTGCCTAAGGAGAAACGGGCTAAATTAGATAACAAGAGTTGTGTTTGTGTTTTGACAGGTGTAAGTGAGGAGTCAAAAGCATATAGACTTATTGACCCAGAAACCATGAAGGTGATAATAAGCAAAGATGTGATATTTGAAGAACACAAAGGCTGGAATTGGAATCAAAGAAAGGAGGCGCATACTGCTCAAGAAGATATTTCATAGGGAAACTATGATTTTGTTGATGATGATTACATTCTCATTGATGAACATGGTGCCGAGATGCATGATTTGGTGGAGCAAGATCAGCCGACAACTGAACAAGATCAGCCGACAACTGAACCAGGTCCTAGTACTACATCAGTAAGGGAGAGTAGACAGCGCAGAACTCCTAGCTATCTTCAAGACTTCGTCACCGGTGATGACTTAGACTCAGACACAGAAGAAGTAAATGCGGTGGAGATAGCCCATCAAGATCCAATTCACTTTGAAGAAGCAGTCACAGAACCCAAGTGGAAGATAGCAATGGATCATGAAATCGAGATGATTGAAAAGAATCACACCTGGTGCCTAGTTGAGTTACCAAAGTATGCCAAATGCATCAGTCTAAAGTGGGTATATAAAACTAAGCTGAACGAAAGAGGCGAGATTGAAAAGCACAAAGCAAGACTGGTGGCCAGGGAATGTGGTCAAGAATTTGGAGTTGATTATATGGAAGTGTATGCACCGGTGGCAAGAATGGATACGATTCGTTTGATGATTGCTTTAGCAGCTCAAAAGGGCTGGAGCATTTATCATATGGATGTAAAATCCACTTTTCTCCATGGAACATTGCAAGAAGACGTGTATGTTTAGCAACCACAAGGTTATGTAGTGAAGAATAGCGAGCATAAGGTGTACAAGCTCCAAAAGGCCTTGTATGAGCTCAAGCAAGCGCCCAGAGCTTGGTACAGTCGCATTAAATCCTATTTCGTCAAAGAAGGGTTCACAAAAAGCCAATCTATTCATACGTTATTTATAAAAAGACAAGCAGGAGATAAACTATTATTTGTGAACATATATGTAGATGATTTGCTCTTTACAGGTAACGATGAGAAGATGATAGAAGAATTCAAGGTGTCTATGAAAGCTGAGTTTGAGATGACTGATTTGGGAAAAATGAGGTACTTTCTGGGAATTGAGGTAATACAAAACTCAGCAGGCATTCACATTTCCCAACAGAAGTATGCAGTGGACATGTTAACCCGTTTCAAGATGGTGGAATGCAATTCAGTAGTCAATCCTATGGTTCCTGGAAGTAGACTAAGACACGATGATGGTGAACCAGTGGATGAAAAGTTGTTTAAACAACTAGTTGGAAGCCTGCTGTATATCACCACCACAAGACCTGACATACAATTTGTGGTAAGTTTCATTAGTCGCTTTGTGTCGAAACCAACTGAAACACACTTTGCAGCAGCTAAAAGGGTAATGAGGTATATTCAAGGAACCATAGATTACGGAATTTGGTACAAAAGGGGAGGAAAAGGAAAGATGGAAGTCTTCACTGATAGTGACTATGCCGGTGATCTTACTGACCGGAAAAGCACTTCTGGATACACATTGTTGTGGGATGTCTCATGGTCATCGAAGAAGCAAAGTATCGTTGCCCTGTCGTCTACAGAAGCTGAGTACGTGGCGGCTGCGTTATGTGCTTGTCAAGTGGTCTGGGTTCGAGAAATCTTAGAAGAACTCGGTGTACAACAGAGAGGAGGAAGTGTTATAAAGTGTGACAATACATCAGCTATTCAGTTATCAATAAATCTTGTTTTTCATGGCAGATGCAAACATATTGGAGTAAGATTTCACTTCCTAAGAGACCTTGTGAGCAAAGGAATAGTGAGTTTGGAGTATCTTGAATCCAAGGAGCAGGTAGCAGACATTTTTACTAAGCCTTTGCATCGTGATCACTTTGAAAGGCTAAGAGAACGACCTGATGTGTGTTCTTTCAAAGGCAAACAAGACATGGAATCCTAGTCATGTTTGAGGGAGAGTTTGATGGAGTTGTGGGTCTTTTAGTTGAAGAAATAAAGAATTCAAATAAAGCTGATTTGGTCAAGTCAAGTGGAGCTCTACACACGTGATTATACCGAGTCTTATGCTAAAACGGTTGTTTAGTATTATCTCCTATTTCCTAGCTATAGTTTTGCTATTCAGTTGTATTATTTGTGTATTTAAAGCCACTTTGGCATCACTCAATGAAATTAGAATTCAGTGAGCAATACCCGTGATTTACTTTATCAGTTACAACTCTCAATGTTCTCCCAAAACACTCTGCAAGTTTTTCTCACCTCTTCTGGATTATAAAACCCTGCATAAGCATAGTGTTTTTGTTTAGGCTAAACATAGTATTTTCCTAGTTTAAACACATCATAAATTAGAAAGTATACTCTTTGTTGTTCAAGGATTATCCAAAAATTATTAAGGTAATTTGATTCATAGCCTTATAAATCCTCCCTTACCTAAAAGTCCCTAATACTTCATTTTAATCCGACTTTGATTTCACTAAATTTACATTCAAAATGAAGCTTTGATTAGAGAAACATAAATAATTTGGCACAACTCTAAAACAGTTATCACATGTTATATATACATATATATATATATATATATATATATATATATATATATATATATATATATATATATATCTTGAGTTAGGATTCTTTAAATGTTTGTAGCAATTTTGTTTCCGAAATATTCAGTATTGTTTATTTTAACATTTATTATTTACCAATAACTTTAAATAATAAACTTAGCAGGTGAAATGTTTTGTTATACAGTGGATCGATTGATGATTAGAAAAACAAAAATGTTATTTCCTCCTATTATTTCTTCTTACTTTACTTCCTACTGACACAATTGGGACATATGGTAGAATTGACGGTTTGAGTTAAAAGAGATAATTAGTGGAAAGAAAACATATTATATGTTTGTCGGAGGATATAACAATACTTTTAGAAGAAAAAACAATGAATAAAACTATTTGATTGAAACTGGCCAAACGAACACCCTTACCGTTGTATAAGAGACTTGTATGATTAAGAGCAATGATATACCCATCAAATATTTACAAATTTATTTCAACATAAGGAGTTGTCAACTAAATGTAAAAGGTAATAAAGTAAAAAAAGAAAAAAGTAAAAAACAATATGATTGTGGAACAAATTAGTTGTCAAGTCATTTTGTGAATATTTTTTTGTAAAATGTAGCAATTCTCAATAGGTAATCTACCTTTTAAAACGCCTCTTTAAAAGGAAAAGAAAACTACAAATAACAATTTATTAAATATAAATGGTTTGTCAAATTTAAGTCACGTGCATGTTAGAATATATTTAGATATAAAAATTCATAAATATGTTGAGTTAAATAAAACAAACTTGTGAGTTGTGAGAGATATCTTGTACAAAATAAAAGTTCCTAGTTTTATTTTGTGTTATAGAATAGGGTGTGTTTGGTGGATGATGGGTTGAGGCTCGGGCTAGAAATAAGGCTTTTGTTATAAGAGAAATTAAATTTTTTATTTTTGTAAACTAGTTTGATAAATAGGTCGGTGCCATGCATATTAAACTAAACTAAATTTGATTGAATGATATAGACGTGCGCATTTGAGGAATATAAACTAGTGTATTCATAATATGAAACTGATATAGACGTCAAAAAATTAATGATAGAATAGAAACTTAATAATAAGACGAAAAACGAAAGGATGGTCTTACAGGAATCTCCGACTCTTGTTTCAATGCTCTCTCCATGTAAAACACATGCAAGCTCATATCTTCGCGTTGTAGGTGATCCTCGGAGATGCATACACACGCTGTCAATGCAAACATATCTAACGACTTCGAGATCACTTGATTTGATATATCAGGATGGATTATATCCTGTAATGTTTTCTTTTTATCATGAAATCTGACCAATGGAGCCAGAAACTTATTATCTTCGCTTTCGTTTGGAAGAAATGCTTTTCTCCCGCACATGATTTCACATAAAATGACCCCAAACGAGTAGATGTCCGACTTTTGTGTCACATCTCCACTCTTTATAGTGTGCGGGTCCATATAACCTTGAACGTCAACGACTTCAGAAGGTATATAACGTTCCATTCGATCTACTGAACCTTTTATGGAAAATTCGAATCCAGATAACTTAGCCTCAAAATTATCATCTAGTAAAATTGTAGAGCTATTGAGGTTACAATGTATGATCGAATAATTGCGTCCTTCTTGGGAATGGAGGTAGCATATTGCACGCCCAATACCAATACATATTTTTAATCGTTGGATCCAAGTGAGGGCTGGATCATCAAGATACATGCAAAGACCTCCATTGGCTTCTAAGCGGGTTATGATGATCTTCTCACCATTTTCGTCACAAAACCCGATCAGAGAAACTATATTTGGATGTTTGAGACTTGAAAGCGCAGAAACTTCAGTCAAGAAGTGGATATCTCCTAGTCCTTGACTACGATCTAACCTCTTAGCGGAAACATTTATTAGCTCTCCGCCGGAGCGCAAGAGCTGCCCTTCGTAAATATAGCCGAAATCACTTCTGCCTGTTATATTATCTTCAGAAAAGTTGTTGGTGGCTCTTTGTATTTCATCAAGTGGGATTCGTAAGTGATTAAAATGGGTGATGGAGGTTGACATGTTGTATTTTCTCTGCTAAAATTGGGGAAGCTGAAAATGAATTTGGGTTGCAAATGAATGAATGTGTATTTTTGTACCAAGTGCTGGGGCTATTTGTACACACAATTTCCAGTCTCAATTTTATATGCTTAAGTTGCACCTTGTAATGATCTATTTAATATGTTCTTTGGCAAGCTGTAAGGGCATTTAAGTTCGTCCATTTTTAATAATACCAAATCTGAATAATGAAGTTTGTTACACCACAAGAGCATCCAATATAATTAAACATTTTTAAAAGTTTATATACTTGTGTTAAAACATTAATTTATAGGTAAAATTTTTGTTTTGTAAACTTAGCTTAACCATGTGTAAAGTTTTTCAAGTTTTATAAACATCTAACATTATTCAAATTTATTAAATTATTAAATAGTTTAAATTTCATACATTTTCATGTCACGCAAGTTTGAAACTACTACCTCCGTCTCATAATTATTGTCCACTTTTGACTTTTTAAGTCTTTCTTCGTTAACTTTGACTTTAAATAATTTTGGTTGTGTTATATAATATTTGATGAAAGTTATATCAATGAAAAATATATTTAAAACTCTATTCATTCATATATTATGCATCAAATATTAAATAACACAAACAAAAATATTTATGGTCAAAGTTGACGAAAAAAGACTCAAAAAGTCAAACATAGACAATAATTATGGGACGGAGGTAGTAATATTTACTATAGTTTACAAGTTTTTATAATTTTAATATTTTATAAACTTTTTATAAAATTAACAAAGTGAATACCCTAACAAAAATGAAAAAGAGTTGTAGATAAAAACACACGTTATCAAAATATCAAATTACGGTACACCTTAATTTTCTCGCTTAGAGCACACGGTACAGTGGCTTGCCAGTGGGCTGGCCACGACGGCGCGAGACCACGGCGGCGCCAACCGTACCATGGCTCGCGTCGTCGAGTTTGGGCTGGCTACTACCAGCCGACGACATGGGCCACGACGCGACCCCATGGCGCAGCCAACCACACCGTGGCTCGCGCCATGGGTGGCGTTATGAGTTTTTTTTTTAATTTTTTTTTTTTTGAAAATTTGAAAAAGTTACCGTTGGGAGTAACAGATTTTTTTTTGAACGTATTCGTGTTATTCTTTTAATTAGGTAATTTTTTTTTATATTTTTTAATTTCGTGTTGTTTTTTTTCTATTAGTGATTGTATTTTTTTTATTAATGAAAATTTTAAGTTTATGTTAATTAATTGTTGAAAAAAAAATGTAGTGGGTGACGACGACACGAGAATTCTCGTGTTAACCAGGGAGGGGGTTGAGCCATCGTGGGGAGTTTTGGTGTCGTGGGAGTAAAAAGTGATGTGGCATCACTTTTTGACCACGACACGAGCACGACGGCTCAATTGTACCGTATGCTCTTAAGAAAAAGAAATTTCAATAATTTGATACTAGTTTTAATAACTGTACACGCACGGGACTTAAACATATATGATATATTAAGTAATAATTTTGTTATTGCAATTATATATATTTTATTATATATATATTTTAAAAACATCTAATGTTTATATGTTTGATTATCTTTTTGTTTTACTGTGTACCGTGTAAATTAATATAAATTCATCGTAATTTTTATTTTTTAAATTTCATGTTCTTTTTACTTTCGATATTTTATTCTAAATAGTTATATTTTAATATTAATCAATAAACAATTTACATCAACCTTACACGTACACGATTTATAAATTCATAATTTTGTGCTGTTTAATATCGTTATATATAAAAATATTAAATTTTCAATATTTAAATAGTTATGGTGCTCATAGACCCACGAGTTTTAAATGATTATTATTATGTGATAATATTAATTGATATATTGTATAAAGAGGGAATTGCAAGAATCGTCCCTAAAGTTTGGAGAAATTGTAGATTTCGTCCCAAAGGTTACGAAAGTGCAATGCTCGTCCTTGTTTGAAACCTATGGTGCAAGGACTGTCCCTGGGCTCAAACGACGTTAACTTCCATCCATTTACAAAAAACACGTGCCTTTCACACGAGCACTTTTATGTCCTTTTACACTCACCCACCCTTTTAATAATCCCCACCCACCTCCTTATAATCCCATTGAATTTTATACCACTGAAATCAATCCCAATAACAAGAAACCCTAATTTATAAAATACCCAAATCAAGTCAAATGGCCCTTTGCTTTTGTAACAGAATATCTCATGTTCGTACTTCATGGACTGATCATAACCCAGGACGTAGGTTCTATTGTTACGCCCAATCCGTAAGTTATAAGATCCCATTTTACTTAACAAATAGATGATCTATATATTGTTCGAAATTTGAGATAGATATTGCATTTTGCAGCTTGGAACTAATTGTGGCTTTTTTGATTGGGTTGATCCACCCATGTGTGCCCGTTCAACTCAAATCATACCTGGATTGATAAGGTCAAGGAATGTGCTTGAAAAATCAAGGAATGTGCTTTAAGAATCTTTGAACTCAATACAAGCTGCAAATCGAAGATTGATGATTTGGTTGGTTTCAAGTTGGGTTTTTTTTTCCTAGTTTACATAATGTTCTAAATGGTCTAGGGAATGTATGGTTCTTAGATTAGTTGAACTTATACCTTAACCAATGTATGGTTAATGAATTATGATGTAAGGTTGTTAATGTTCAATGTAATCTAAGTTTTAAGACTATTTGAAATTGTGTTATGTTTGATGTAAGGTTGTTTATGTTCAATGAAATCAATTTCTGAAGTCATATAATACACAATAGTATTAAGTGAATAACACAAAATGTATCCATGTCACAAAATAACAAGTTATAGCTTGTTACATTGAAAATGCATAGTAGTAACACACAAAAGTCTTAACACACATAGTACTAAAAGTCATGGAAATACACGATAGTAATAAAAGAAAGTCTTAAACAAACAACATTCTTAAACAAACAACAATTGAAACTGAAACTGCTACTTTGTTGGAGTGAGTCTGCAAGCTTGTGCCTTTGTTCTTTTGAATGGACTTGCACTTGTAATAGCTCCTTGAGTTGCAGGTATTGGTTGAGTTGCAGTTTGACTACCACTTGTAGGTTTTGGTTGACTTGCAGCTTGACTACCACTTGCAGGTTTTTGTTGAGTTGCAGCTTGACTACCACTTGCACCAGATGCTATACCCCTCTTACAACCTCTTTTGTTGTGGCCTTTTTCGTTGCAATTTCTACATGTAACAGTTGATCCTTTCTTTGATAGCTTTACACCTTTGACCAAATCAAGTTCCACTTTACTTTTCTTTCTATTCTTAGGAGGCCTTCCAATCTTTGGATGTGGTTTTGGGGAAATTAGGGTAGATGGCCATTCTCTTTTCTCCCAGTAATGTCTTCCAACAATAGGGCTGACCTTGAATTTGTATTGCTCCTTCCAACTTTGTAAAGTATATGAGGCATGAACCCAATTCTCTGGCAAACCCCCATTACCACCATTTTCATTCATGTTGTTGATACAAGCCACTGCATTTTTACAAGGTAAACCTGATACTTCCCATTTCCTACAAGAGCATACCCTTTCTTTCAAGTTAACTACAACCTGATCATCAAAAGGCCCTTTTACCTTATAAAGGTCTCCACCATTCAAATCAACACTGTATTGAGTTGCTTTTTCTTTGATTATGTTAAAAACTTTGGTAACGGTTGGAGTTAATGGACCATTTGACTTGTCAATCACACCTTGAACAATCAAAATCCTTTTCATTAAATATTCTCTAACATACTCTAGGCAAGTGATGATTGGGGAATTCCTAGCATCTAAAAGTTGCCGGTTAAAAACCTCACAAATGTTGTTTATCAACAGATCACAGTGAGCCCTACCTGTTAATTCCAATCAATTGTCAAAACCTAACTAATTACTTACATACCGGGCATTATAAAAAGTTAACTAACCTGAGAAGTAAGATTTGCTCCAGTGTTCAGTAGGTATTTTCTCTAACCACTCATATGCTTTGATGTTGTATGACATCAACACATCCATACGTCTGTTAAACTGTGAAATAGTTGTAGTAGTTGCACAAGTCCAAAGCATTTCCTTATAAGCTTCACCTTTCCAAGTCAATTCCATATTCTCACAAATGTGTTGGACACAAAACCTATGTTCAGCAGATGGAAATAATTTCTTGATTGCAGGTAGCAGTCCCTATAATGAAGAGAATATAAACATTTTAGTAATTCACAAAACATTACAAATCTACTTAAATAGAAAAAAGACAATGAATATAAATTAGTTACATACCTTCTGTCTATCTGTGATAAATGTGAAGTTCGAGTTGCTGTATAAGTCAAAATCATCTCCAAATGCAGTGAGGAACCATGTCCATGAATCCAGTGATTCAGACTCCACAATACCATAAGCAACGGGATATATCCCGTTATTTGCATCCACGGACACAACGGTAAGTAGTTGTCCTTGATATGGTGCTTTCATAAAGGTACCATCTAAACCCATTAGATCTTTCCCACCAACTTTAAACCCTTCCTTAAGAGCACCTAAACACACGTATATTCTCTTAAAGTTTTTGGTATTGCTCTCTGCATCTGCAACTTCATCCCTACACACATCTATTTTAACTATAGTGTTAGGATTACATTTCTGTAATTCTATCACATAATCTCTTAACAACCCATACTGCAAATCATTGTCACCTTTCAAAGTGTCTTCTGCCTTAGTTTTAGCCCTAAAAGCCTTGTGATGTGAAACACCAAGCTGGAACTGTTGTTGCATTTGAGATTGAATTGCTTTTACAGGGATTTTTGGGTTTAGATGAATTATACTTGTAACATGATTTGAAAGAAAAGTGGATGTGCAGTGTTTGACCTTTCTTGATTACAAACAAATATGCTCCTTGTTTAGTGTTCTCACTTGCCAGCTACCATTGTCTGCCTTAGCTACATACACACTCCATGTGCATTTATATTTGTCATCTACCACCTTTGAAGTTACATTTTTACCCTTTTGGGAAATATCAACCTTATCTACAACTTTATCACGTTTCTTTCCTATTGAAGATTCCATGGGTCCATCATCTTTGCTTGGAACAATTCTTGCACATTTAGCCCTTACTCTTACATTATCATTTTTCATAATTTCCACATTTCTCCTAGACTCTACTGAGTATGCCTTGATCCTCTTCTTAACTTCCTCCCTATTACCAAATTCTTGTCCTAGAAAGAAATGGTTCACAATTCCACTATCTTTAGAAGCTTTACCCTGTTTCTTTAACTTTTTTAGTGAAGCTCGTCTACTACTTCCAATTTTATCCTCATCTAGTTCACTTTCAAAATCATCAAAATCAATAACCTCTATGTCATCCTCATTGATATTCAGTTCAGGCCTAATAGAATGACCACCTATGTCCCTTTCATCATCTGAATTAACTGTGAACATAAACCCTTCCATATTCACATCTAACTGATCTATAATATGTTCATCATCTACAATATCTTCCCCACCATCCACATTATCATTTTCATTGCCACTCACATCATTCTCACTACTAGCATGCTCATTATCACTCACAACATTCTCACATCTAGCATTCTCATTACCACTCACAACATTCTCACAGCTAGCATTCTCATTACCACTCATAAAATTCTCACAGCTAGCATTCTCATTACCACTCACAAAATTCTCACCACTTAATACACTATGTTGCCCAACCTGATCATTTGAAAACCACTCTAAGGCACATGTCTTTCTACGCACAGTCATTCCTAGGAATTTCCTCTTTCCAGTTTATGGAACAATAGCCAAATCTTCATCTAAATCCATTACTTCATCATTGTTATCCAGTTCCTTTAATTGAAGTTTTTCATTAAAGGTAGGCATGTAGTAACTTTCAACTGTGGTTTCACCATGTTCAATGTACACTTCAATAACCTTATTTTTTAAATTTCATATTCTTTTTACTTTCAACTATAGTGTCTTTTTGTTTTATGGTGTACCGTGTAAATTAATATAAATTCACCGTAATTTTTATTTTTTAAATTTCATATTCCTTTTACTTTCGATATTTTATTCTAAATAGTTATATTTTGATTATTAATCAATAAACAATTTACATCAACCTTACACGTACACGATTTATAAATTCATATTTTGTGTTGTTTAATATCATTATATATAAAATATTAATTTTTCAATATTTAAATAGTTATGATGCTCATAGACCCATGAGTTTTAAATGATTATTATTATGTGATAATATTAATTGATATATTGTATAAATATTTGTTTCTTAAAGGATTTGACTTTATTTAACTAAAATGTTAGCTATAGATAATGTGTGTTTAGTAACAAAGAACGACCTTGAGAAAATATATGTTGTTTAAAAATGTAAAATCTCGTCTATTTATTTTTCTCTCACTCCGATGTTTGATTTTCACTTTTTTGGACCAATCATATTGCTTGAAATTTCTTACGTGTCAAAATCAAGTTATTTTATTGATCCAATTATTTTTTTACAACAGCTACTTTTTACTAATTAAAAAATCTAATTTTTTTTTATTATATAAAAGATTACAAATATTACTCGCATTATATTTTGGCATATATAGCTGCTATTTCTGAAAGGTTAAATACCATAAATAATGTATAGACTATAATGATTCATTATGCTTAACAAATACAAATAAATTTCACTCTGATTTATTAAATCTTACATGTCAGTCCATGTGGTTATTTCTCTTGTTGCGTTTATTAGGGTTGCAAACGAACTGTTCGTTCAACGAACTGTTCGTCGATCGTTTGTCGGAAAACTCGTTTATGTTCGTTTATTTGTTAAATGAACGAACAATAACAAGATTTTTCGCTCGTTTAGTTAAATGAGCGAACATGAACAATGCTACGTTCGTTTATTTGCATTCGTGAACGGTCGATTATGTTTATTCGGTTAGTTCGATCGTTTACGCTCGATTGATTTTGTTCGACTAACATACTAAATATTAAATAGAAGTTAATAAATCATATATTATGTATTTCAAAATTTTCAAACAATAACATAAACTACATATTGATTATTTCAAAGATCACGTGGGTCATTTAAAGTAACAAATTTGATTTCATGCTCGTTTATGTCTGTTTAGGTTTATATATGATCGTTTACACACATTTATGACAGTTTACGTTCGTTTAACTTATTAATAAACGAAAATGAACAAGTTCAAATTTAAATAAACGAACATGAACAAAAACTTAGGTCCGATTACGCGTTCATTTTTGTTCATTTGTTTGGCTATATTAACTAAACGAACACGAACACACCTTCGTTCGCGTTCGTCCACTTCGTTTACAGCCCTAGTCGTTCCAGGTAGACAAATTATGGATGGCCCTTTCGTCCTTAATGAATTTATGCAATGGTGTTCTTTCAGAAAAAAACAAGCTCTTATCTTTAAGATATATTTTGAGAAAGCATATGACTCGGTGCGGTGGGATTTTTTGGACGAGGTTCTTCATAAATTTGGTTTTGGTGCTAAATGGAGACATTGGATACAAAGTTGTTTAAAGTCGTCTAGAGGGTCTATTCTCATCAATGGCAGCCCGACAGAAGAGTTCCAAATCTTCAAAGGCCTTAAACAAGGTGATTCTTTATCCCCTTTTTTATTTATTCTTGTCATGGAAGCGTTGCATATTTCATTCAAAAGGGTGGTGGAAAAGGGGATGTTCACGGGTATTAGACTACCGAATTCGATGGAGGTTTCTCATATGTTTTTTGCGGACGATGCTGTATTTATTTGGAAGTGGTGCAATAAAAACATTGACACTCTTACTAATGTACTGGAATGTTTTCGTCGAGCATCTGGTCTTAATATTAATATGATCAAAAGTAAAATCATGGGGGTTCATGTAGAGCAAAGTATGGTTAGACGTGTAGCGAGTAGTTTAGGCTGCTTGGTCCTTCGAGCTCTGTTTACATACCTTGGTACAAAGGTTGGTGGTAATATGCATCATGTAGTTTCTTGGCAAGAAGTCATTAATAAAGTTAAAGAGAGACTCTCAAAATGGAAAATGAAGGCCCTTTCTTTCGGAGGAAGGCTTACGCTCATCAAATCCGTGTTAGGATCAATCCCAATCTTTCGTATGTCTATTTACAAAGCTCCCGTTCAAGTTTTACAAGAACTGGAATCTATTCGTCGTAGGTTTTTTCATGGGCATGAGCAAGGTAAAAATAAATCGAATTGGATTCAATGGAAAGCTATAATTTCTGGGAAAGATCAAGGTGGGCTTGGAGTAGCCAGTTTGTATGCTTTGAACCGAGCACTCATATGGAAGTGGGTTTGGAAATTCTTCACAGATAGAGAGTCCATATGGACGAGAGTGATCAAAGCCATTCACGGGGAAGACGGGAGTATAGGTAAAAACAACGTCAAAGGGTACAGGTCCACTTGGTTGCATATTATTAATGAGATTAATGTGCTTAAAGAAAAAGGGATAGACTTTTTTGAGTTCATGAAGCTTAAAGTTGGGTTATGCACCAATTATCTGTTATAACGTTGTTGTTACTCCATTATTCGGATCTTTACTTGTGTTTGTGTTTTTTTTTAATTTACATAGAATGGCATTTATTCTGCCTCAACTCATCTTCCCTATACGCATTATGAAGCTGCTAGTACATGTTCCCGAGGGGTCAAATGGTATATAAATAAATTGGCAAGTTCTCAAAATGCATCGATCTTTAACAAAGGTTGTTTGTGTTCTTTGAATAAGATCCTACATGTAAAAGTTCTAAAAATATTCTATGCATAAATAGAAATTGCTCTAATTAAAGTAGGAAGTTGATCACATGATCTTTTTATTTGCACACATAAAATTTTATTGAAATGACATTTGTATCCTTTTCTATTCTCTAAAAATAACTCATCGACTCATCTATTTGAAGCTTTTTTTTTTCTCTTCTCGTCATTCGTGCTTTCTTTAAATAAATGAGTTAACACATCATTGAGGAAACATGGGCTATCTTGAGTACGTGGTGCAGTTAGGTATGTTCGTTGTTTGGGTTTGACTCACGAAAATTGAAAACTAAAACGAATCGATTTCGAATTAGAACCGAATCGAAATAGAATTTGGGTTGTGGGTCATAATCGAACCGAATCAAGCTACAAATTTTGTTTTCGGGGTGGATATGGGTTTAGCAATCGGACACGAAAATCGAACCGAAAACCGAGATTATTCAAATATATATATTTATATATATAAAATAATTATTCAAAATTTAATATTAATATAAAAATACAATTTTATACTTGAAATAAAATTTTTTGCTAAATATTTAAACAATTATGTATTTTTTAAATTTTTTTTGGATAATTCGGGTTATTCGGTCAATCGAGAACCAAATCGAATTCAAATTCGATTTTCGGTTTAGTTCGATTTTCCGGTTAACCTGAGAAAAAAATAACCGAATAAACCGATCAACCCGAAAATCGAACCGAAGTACAACAAGGACACATATCTTATGTTCTATTTATTGATTTTTTTAATCGACGGTCAAAGAAAATTTTTATGTCTGTGTTTAAAAGAGTGTTGTATGGCTCTCTTAAAAAAATTACTGAACAATAATAATAATTTTTTACCAGAGAGTTTGGAGGACAAAAACAAAGAAACCGAATAAAGCAGATTGGGGAAAATAAATATGGGTATAGATGTCATTTTAAGTTATATATTATGTGTGCAAATAAAAAAACTATGTGTACATATCAATTGCGAATAAATTATTAAACGATAACGTGTTACTATTATATATTAAGTGTGGTGTAAGAGATGATGACCTTCTAACCAAAAGTTGACTAATAATTTGTTTTAAAGAATCATATTAGACATTTGTATTCGTATGTTTTTATTTAATTTTGTATTAAAACAAAACTTTTGTTTGTCCGGTATTAGATATTTTTGATAATAAAAAAATAAAACAGGCAAACAAAAGTTTTGTTTAATACAAAATTAAATAAAAACATACGAATACAAATTTCTAATCTAAAGGTATCAAATTCTTATTTCAACGGTACAAACCTAACAAGTACGGAGTAATAGAAATGTATAAAGAAAATTAGAACTATTATTTTAAAATTTATATGATAAATAAAATTGTTGAAAAAGTCGCACAAATTACTATATTTACAAGACGAGCCATAAAGTTTAACACACTGTACTAGCAAAATATCCATCGTGAGTTAAACTTTGCTATATGATTGTTTTGCTAATTGAATTTGGCTAATATCTTTAGCATTTGAAACTTTGAATTTAAATTAACAAAACAATCCAAATTTCTAAAACAAAAACAATCTAAAGCAAATGTCGCCAAAACGAACAAAAATTGTTAACTAAAATGTCCAAAGTCGATCAACTAAACAAGAAAAAACTTCAAACACTTCCTTCACCAAACACAATTAAATTCAAAAGACTAACTTCAAAAATCTCACAAGCAAAGATATGAATTTCCAAATTCTAAACAATGGAACAAATTCTAAATTATAACGCGTGAGTATTATTATATTACAAGTGTAAAATTGTAGACCTGGAGATGATGACTTTCTAACTAACATTTGACTATAATATTTTACCACAAAAGTCTCTAAAGAACTAATATAAAATAATCAAATTAGTTGGTTCGAGAGGGAAACAAGAAATAAATATAAGATTCGATTTAAGTTCATTTGGATACCAAACTTATCTAATATATGAGGGGACTCATCTCCACCTTTCATCTCCTCACCATCTAATGGCTGAGATTAAATCCCCATTTTATACTGCAGGGGTATTTTCGTCAATTCACCCGCCACTATATAAATAATTTTATCCTCTCTTTCTCATAAAACACATACACCGTAACATTACTTCTCTCTCTACCTCCCGATCTACTTTCTCTCTCTATAAGTTGAAGCGTATAATCACAAATCCATCACGAACATCATTATTAATCCATCGCAAATCGATTAATTAACACGAATTCATATCAGGTTTGTATTCTCATAATATATTCTTATTTTTTTAATTTATTTGATTTTGAATAAGCTTATTAATTTATTGTCATTAGCTTATTTTAAACGAAATATTCTGATTAATAGTTCGTGTTTGGATCGAATCCTTCCATTTGATTGTTCTTATTTTGATCAAATTATTTTAATTAGCTTTTAATTATATGATTTATGTGAATAAGCTTATTTGTTTGAATAAGATTTTGAATTAGATGAGAGTTATGAATAATTTTATGAATTAGATAGGAGTTGTGTGAATACGCTTACAAATTATATGAGAGTTACGAATAAGCTAGCTTTTTAGCTTATTTTGACGCATCACAAGGTATTTTATGTAAGTTAAATTAAGTTTACTGATGTGGGCTGTAATAAGCTTGATATATCATATATGATAGTTATATATCATATATGATAGTTATATATCATATATGATATATCATCAGTTATCATATATGATATAACTATCATATATGATATATCAAACAAACCATAAGAAAAAACAGATTTTGTGTGAGTTTTTTTTCAGAAAATCTGTATAAACTCTTGAAACGTGCCTACTATCATATATATGAGTAATACTTTTTGTTGTTAAATTTTGCATAATATGTTCTTTTCTATATTTTATTAGTGCAGTCAGACAGAGGTGGTGTGATTGCCCGATTTGGAGCAAAGCATAGAGGGATGTTGATTATAACAAGAGGATGTGCACGGATATGTTATACGGATCAAGACGGAGTAGGCGTTGTTCATGAATTCATCAGTTAATAATTTGTTTTAACAATAGTTTATTGTTGAAAAAGAAGAGTAGTTTTAATAATAATGGTGTTTGCATCTTTTCATTTTGTATAAATGGTTATCATATATGATATCAGATGTGTATTATATACGATTTTACATTAGGTTATGTTATGTTTGAATTATCATATATGATTCTGTTCATAAGTACATTTTTTATGTTATGAACAAGTGTTTAATTATTAATTGTGCATACTCTTCGTTGTAATCATGAATTCATCCAATTCTTTGTTTATTATACGAAAGTTTTTTTTGAGTATCATATATGATAATGCATTATCATATATGATAGTGCATTATCATATATGGCTTAATTTATCAAAACCATCATGACATAATACCAAGAAAGCTAAACCATATTAACAAGACGTTGTACAAGATACCAATCGATTACAAAATCGTCCATATACGTCAAAACTCCATTAGGAGATTACAAGGAAAAAACAAACAATACATTTTAAACGTAAAGTAAAAATTCACGAACTTCTTCAATAAGCTTCTTGGCCTTTTGGATGCTTGTAATGTTCAACATTCCTTGTAAACAGCCTTCTCTACACAAATAAGAAGATTTAATTCATTTTTCAAGCGCATCACCATATATGATATATTTTATCATATATGATATTTTAGCTTACATCATATATGATAAAATATATCATATGATATTTCACTAACAGGTCACACTAAATTTTTTTAACAAGATTAAGCCATAAAATCTTATAATTCATGAAAATAAGCTAATAAGTTAGCTTATAATTCATCATAATAAAAATGATGATAATTTATAAGCTTATTCCCATTAATCATCTAATAAAAAATCAAACACATCCATAATCACATCAAAATAAGCTTATTTACATCAAATAAGCTAAAAAAAGATATAAATGATGATGATATAACCTGGTGATTCGTTCTTCAATAGCATCGACATCTTTTTTTTTTAATTTTTAACGCGATTTGTTGATGATTTTTTATTTGTGTGTGTTTTAGTATGTGTTTTGGATCGAGATGATGTTGAATAAGCTTATGTGTGTGTGTTTTTGTGTGTGTTTTGTGTTAGATCTGAGATAAGAGAAGGGGTGAGATGTATTTGGGAAGTGGGTGGGATGAGTGGGTTTAAAATGACGAAAATGCCCCTCCGTTTTTTTAATTAAAAAATAAAAGTTAGTCTGGACTGTTGATTTTTTTGGTAGATGAAAGGTGGGGATTGGTCCCCTTGTATCCAAAAGATACAAAATACCCAAAATAACTGGACTCGTAAGATTATTAGATATTTTTTATAATAAAAAACAAAACAAAGAAACAAAATCATGTAACGAGAACATAAGATTGTTATATATTTTTGGTAATAAAAAAAGAAACAAACAAACAAAATTAAATGTTAAATGTTAATGCAATCTATGTCTAAAAACATTATTTATAATAACAAGTCTTTTTTTTAGTTTAATCACGACAACGTGTAAAATCATTTATCGTCAAAGATAACCATAAGACGAATTATTTAATAAGCACTATCATTAAGGTAATAATTAGAATAGGCTTGGATTGTAACTTCTTGTTTTGCATATTTAAACAATTTTTAAAAAACTCAGAAAAAATACAACACAAACATATCTTATACATGTTTAGAGATCATTAAAACTGATTAACATTAAAAATCATTTATATAAATGTGACAAATTATTTTAATAAACTTTTTTAAGAAAATGTTTATTAAAATGAAAATTTGAATTTTGCATAATCCAAATGGTCTAAGAATATCCAATTTGGATATAATCTTCACCAGATGGTATTCCCCCACTAGAAGACAAAAAGGAGTGTAGTCGATAGCCTGCGTTTAATATAAGTGTATGCGGATCATTAGTGACAATGAGCCGCATGCCTATTTAATGAGACGCGCCCAGACTAGCAGTTGGAACTTGTCTCCTATAAATAATGGATCACTTCTTCATTTTCCAAAAAGACTTTTTTGGACAAATTTCTCATTCTTATTTCTTTTCTATATTCCAATCATTATTAAATGATCAATTAATGTGTTAATTATGTTTACTTATGATTATCCCATTGACCTCCTTCTTTATATGTCCAAAGAGAAGATCAGTCACACACTTGTGACGTGATAAAAGATGAAGCCTTGATGAAGATCATCCTTTCTTAGATCTAGTCATGTTCGTCATATTGTTTATTTGAGTCTTGTGTAGATCCAAGGTATTTATGTATACTTGGATTAGTCTTGTGTTGATCTAAGGTATATGTGTATACTTTGATATGTCTTGTGTTAGTTATCACTAAACTCTAAAGTGATGTAGTAGTTAGTGTATTGTGTGTTAGTTCACACTAAACTACAAAGTGATGTAAGTGTAAGTATGAGTGTTTGAGTTCTCACTTAACTAGAAAGTTATGTGAGTGAAGATTGGTTCTAGCTTTGGATTAGAACTCGACATCCAGCCTTGTATCGGAAAAGAAGATGGGCGACGAAGATTGGTTCTAGCTTTGGATTAGAACTCGACATCTAGCCTTATGTCGAAAAAGAAGATGGGCGACGAAGATTGGTTCTAGCTTAGGATTCGAAGTCGACATTTAGCTTAGTGTCGGAAAACATTGTAAGCAACGTTGTAAGGTTTTCTTCGCCAAGAAGGGATCTTGTGGGTATAGTGTAAATCTCGAGTAAGGTGTACTCGAGGAAGTGGAGTAGGAACGAAGAGAGAGCTTTGTTGCCGAACCACTACAAATCTTGGTGTCTTTCCTTAGGTTGTTTCTTTCCTTACTCTTTACTTACTTGTCTTTACATTTAAACATTGAAAATTGGCCTAACTATTATGAAACAAGTTTTCAAGTAATAGTCATTTGTAATGACGAACATAATTTTAATTAGGTAAACTATTCAACCCCCCCCCCCCCCTTTCTAGTTTCTACAATTGGTATCAGAGCGATGGTCACACAAGATCTTTGAAGTATATTATACTTTAAACCTTGTATCAATCTATTGTCTCTAATAATTAGAAGGGTTGGTTGCTCTAAAGTTTTCCTTTTGGTTAAAACTATTTTTATTTTAAAATTAAAGCTTAATCAAATTAACTTGATTATGATATTGTTAGTAGCTTTTGTGCATTTTCGATTTACTCTTGAAATGTATCTACTAGTTTATATCTCTCTTTTGTGTAGGTACTCATGAAGGCTAATCATTAATTTGATTATGGATTTCGTCACTTACACTTGTTGAAGAATCATCTTCTTTTGATCTCCAACATCATGAGATGATGATATTAAGAATGGTGGATGTGATACTAGTCCTAGAAGACTAAGTATGCATCTTGGTCACGTTTGGTTTTTGTATTAGTCCATAGAAGACTAGGGATGCACTTTATGTCTAAGGTACGTTTTCATCCTTCCACAGGTCCTTTGATCATTCTTTTGATCATTACTTGACTATGTGAGTGTTCTTGGCATCCTTGCCTTGACACTTGTTTGTGGTACATGATTCTATTGTTTCACCCTTTCAAACCTTCATGGTCTTGGATACTTAACTCACATAGGTGGTGTATTGTGAGTTAGTCGTAGCTTAAAGTATCGACCATGATTTTCATGGTTTGTTTTGATACAAAAGTTGGATGGACCGAGCTTGACCCGAATTAGGCTTAATTCGGGGTCTTGTGTACTCTGGCTCTTGCACCAAGTGAAACTTGCTTTGTGGACCCTGCGCACTAAACAGACACCGTTAGGCTTACCGTGGGTTTGTGACCCGCGATTAGACTCCAGCGTGAGAGTAAGTAATCGATTTGAGTGTATTAGGGTTTAGGGTATTGTTTGTATCGTACCTTTGTAGAACCAGGTTCCTTTTATACCCGAGAGAGTCCAGGCTGGGCTCCCTGTTCTTACGGCCTAAGGAAGAGATAATGACTCAAAATAGCTTGATCCTTATCACATAACAAAGGTAAGTGTATATCTCTTTCCCTTAGGCGAATATAACTATAATATAGGCTATATTATGTCTGATCCTGTCGCATTACGACGAGGACCTGGTTAAGCAATTAACCATCATGCGACAAAGGCTTATCGGGCCTCTTGGGCTATGCGCGCATCGTATAATTATCAATCCATTCCTGATGGATGCGGGTAGTACCCGTGAGTCAGACTACCCAACCCGACTAGGGACTATACGTCATCATGTCCCCCCAGTCTAGTGGTCGCAGGTGTTAACCGCGGCTTACTAGACTATAATCGTCCAAGTGCTCGAAAAACCAAGACGCGAAAAAATACATACGAGTAATTCTAATTCAAACACCCCCGCCAAGAAGACATTCACCCCTTTTTCACCTAACCTCCTCGAAACCCGGGAAAAGCGTCTGCCACGTCATAGTTACCTCTTCACATTCCACCGTTGGATTTTTCAAGTGGGTAACACGTGGTACACATCTAGGCTGGGAACAGTAACTCAAGAGGGCTATATATATACCCTCTACGCCTCCTGTGGATGTTTATTCATTGTCAAACTCTTAAGCTTCCATTATCATCTTCAAAAACATACTATCGTCACCAGACTTCTGCTAAGGTACCCTTTGCGACCACCTCATTCCATACATGCCATTATGGTGAGACAATTATCCGATGTCACATCGGTCCTCACCATAGGGGAGCTAGACCAATCTACGACGGATTACTTCATACCAAATTATCTACACCCAGAAATTCATAACCCTCGACATAATATAAACCAGGCGCCGGTAGGAAAGATAGGAGTTTACACCCAATTTTTTGACTACGCAAATCAACGCATACCCATGTCGCATTTTCTTGTTAGTGTACTTATTCATTATGAGACCCACGTCTCCCAACTGCATTGTATAGGGGCGGCCAAAATTTCTAATTTAGAAATTAATTACCGTACCCTGGATATTGAGCCCACCGTAGACCTATTTCGTGTCTTCTACCAACGGCAACTAGCCAATGGTTGGGTTTCCTTCGCTATGTGAAAGGGTGGGATGCAATGCTATGATGGAAAGATAGACTCCCTAAAGGACTGGAATGATAGGTTCTTTTGGGTTGACGAAGCCGCCTTTTCTTTTTACTTCCCTTTTTTGACCCCGAAATGTGAGGAAGGACCCAATGCCTGGCCCAGATATCTACAACTCTTTGGACGCGGAGACCATGAATAAAAATCGCATCCCCGTGCAACCTTATCCTGAGACGTTGTTGGTAATCCTTAGTCTGAGTCGCGCAGTTATCTGCGATGCACATCAAGTACCATTCTTTCGCACCCAAAGTGACCAGGTTTAGTGGTTCTTCTCACGCTCTTTGTATCATTGTGTAAGTACCACCTTGTGCCAAAAAAACTAAAATATTTTCTCCTGCTTGTTTGTTTGTTGTCTGCGCAACCATGGATATTCTTAACCTCGTTCGTGGTGCCTTCCCCGAAGATCTGATAGTTTACTCCCGCACTGAGAGGGAGAATGAGGAGACGATCCAAGAACTAGCGCAGAGGAATACCATGGACTTGGAAGTTGGGGAGGCTTCCGCCACACAAGAGAATGAGGATACTGGCGCAGACCAGCCAATACGACCACCAGTACAACAACCACAACAACAACCACCAACACAACAACAACCATTGCACTTTCTCAGCTCTTCGCTATCGTCGGATAATCTTACCGAGGACGCTGAGAAAGCCGCGGAAGAGTTTGAAGAAGAGGAGAACTCTGCATTGGAGAAGAGGCAAAGGAGCCCCCAGCATCGTCGCACAAAGCCGCTCGTACGGGGGCCGACCCCTCATGAACATAGGCGCACGCGATCGAGGAAGAATTTGAGGAGAATCTCGCGAGGACTCCTGACCGTACTCCTCCTGCCACCATCATTTTAAGGTGAACACTTTTTTCTTGTACTATGGCTATCCCCTTTTTTATTTATTCTTGTCATGGAAACGTTGCATATTTCATTCAAAAGGGTGGTGGAAAAGGGGATGTTCACGGGTATTACACTACCGAGTTTGATGGAGGTTTCTCATATGTTTTTTGCGGACGATGCTGTATTTATTTTGAAGTGGTGCAATAAAAACATTGGCACTCTTACTAATGTACTGGAATGTTTTCGTCGAGCGTCTGGTCTTAATATTAATATGATCAAAAGTAAAATCATGGGGGTTCATTTAGAGCAAAGTATGGTTAGACGTGTAGCGAGTAGTTTAGGCTGCTTGGTCCTTCGAGCTCTGTTTACATACCTTGGTACAAAGGTTGGTGGTAATATGCATCATGTAGTTTCTTGGCAGGAAGTCATTAATAAAGTTAAAGAGAGACTCTCAAAATGGAAAATGCAAGCCCTTTCTATCGGAGGAAGGCTTTCGCTCATCAAATCCGTGTTAGGATCAATCCCAATCTTTCGTATGTCTATTTACAAAGCACCCGTTCAAGTTTTACAAGAACTGGAATCTATTCGTCGTAGATTTTTTCATGGGCATGAACAAGGTAAAAATAAATCGAATTGGATTCAATGGAAAGCTATAATTTCTGGGAAAGATCAAGGTGGGCTTGGAGTAGCCAGTTTGTATGCTTTGAACCGAGCACTCATATGGAAGTGGGTTTGGAAATTCTTCACAGATAGAGAGTTCATATGGACGAGAGTGATCAAAGCCATTCACGGGGAAGACGGGAGTATAGGTAAAAACAACGTCAAAGGGTACAGGTCCACTTGGTTGCATATTATTAATGAGATTAATGTGCTTAAAAAAAAGGGATAGACTTTTTTGAGTTCATGAAGCTTAAAGTTGGGTTATGCACCAATTATCTGTTATAACGTTGTTGTTACTCCATTATTCGGATCTTTACTTGTGTTTGTGTTTTTTTTAATTTACATAGAATGGCATTTATTCTGCCTCAACTCATCTTCCCTATACGCATTATGAAGCTTCTAGTACATGTTCCCGAGGGGTCAAATGGTATATAAATAAATTGGCAAGTTCTCAAAATGCATCGATCTTTAACAAAGGTTGTTTGTGTTCTTTGAATAAGATCCTACATGTAAAAGTTCTAAAAATATTCTATGCATAAATAGAAATTGCTCTAATTAAAGTAGGAAGTTGATCACATGATCTTTTTATTTGCACACATAAAATTTTATTGAAATGACATTTGTATCCTTTTCTATTCTCTAAAAATGACTCATCGACTCATCTATTTGAAGCTTTTTTTTTCTCTTCTCGTCATTCGTGCTTTCTTTAAATAAATGAGTTAACACATCAGTGAGAAAACATGGGCTATCTTGAGTACGTGGTGCAGTTAGGCATGTTCGTTGTTTGGGTTTGACTCACGAAAAACTGAAAACTGAAACGAATCGATTTCGAATTAGAACCGAATCGAAATAGAATTTGGGTTGTGGGTCATAATCGAACCGAACCAAGCTACAAATTTTGTTTTCGGGGTGGATATGGGTTTAGCAATCGGACACGAAAATCGAACCGAATACCGAGATTATACAAATATATATATTTATATATATAAAATAATTATTCAAAATTTAATATTAATATAAAAATACAATTTTTATACTTGAAATAAATTTTTTTGCTAAATATTTAAACAATTATGTATTTTTAAATTTTTTTTTGGATAATTCGGGTTATTCGGTCAATCGAGAACCAAATCGAATTCAAATTCGATTTTCGGTTTAGTTCGATTTTCCGGTTAACCTGAGAAAAAAATAACCGAATAAACCGATCAACCTGAAAATCGAACCGAAGTACAACAAGGACACATATCTTATGTTCCATTTATTGATTTTTTTAATCGACGGTCAAAGAAATTTTTTATGTCTGTGTTTAAAAGAGTGTTGTATGGCTCTCTTAAAAAAATTACTGAACAATAATAATAATTTTTTACCAGAGAGTTTGGAGGACAAAAACAAAGAAACCGAATAAAGCAGATTGGGGAAAATAAATATGGGTATAGATGTCATTTTAAGTTATATATTATGTGTGCAAATAAAAAAACTATGTGTACATATCAATTGCGAATAAATTATTAAACGATAACGTGTTACTATTATATATTAAGTGTGGTGTAAGAGATGATGACCTTCTAACCAACAGTTGACTAATAATTTGTTTTAAAGAATCATATTAGAAATTTGTATTCGTATGTTTTTATTTAATTTTGTATTAAAACAAAACTTTTGTTTGTCCGGTATTAGATATTTTTGATAATAAAAAAATAAAACAGGCAAACAAAAGTTTTGTTTAATACACAATTAAATAAAAACATACGAATACAAATTTCTAATCTAAAGGTATCAAATTCTTATTTCAACGGTACAAACCTAACAAGTACGGAGTAATAGAAATGTATAAAGAAAATTAGAACTATTAATTTAAATTTATATGATAAATAAAATTGTTGAAAAAGTCGCACAAATTACTATATTTACAAGACGAGCCATAAAGTTTAACACACTGTACTAGCAAAATATCCATCGTGAGTTAAACTTTGCTATATGATTGTTAAACTTTGCTATGAAAATTTGAATTTTGCATAATCCAAATGGTCTAAGAATATCCAATTTGGATATAATCTTCACCAGATGGTATTCCCCCACTAGAAGACAAAAAGGAGTGTAATCTATAGCCTGCGGTTTAATATAAGTGTATGCTGATCATTAGTGACAATGAGCCGCATGCCTATTTAATGAGACGCGCCCAGACTAGCAGTTGGAACTTGTCTCCTATAAATAATGGATCACTTCTTTATTTTCCAAAAAGACTTTTTTGGACAAATTTCTCATTCTTATCTCTTTTCTATATTCCAATCATTACTAAATGATCAATTAATGTGTTAATTATGTTTACTTATGGTTATCCCATTGACCTCCTTCTTTATATGTCCAAAGAGAAGATCAGTCACACACTTGTGACGTGATAAAAGATGAAGCCTTGATGAAGATCATCCTTTCTTAGATCTAGTCATGTTCGTCATATTGTTTATTTGAGTCTTGTGTAGATCCAAGGTATTTGTGTATACTTGGATTAGTCTTGTGTTGATCTAAGGTATATGTGTATACTTTGATGTATCTTGTGTTAGTTATCACTAAACTCTAAAGTGATGTAGTAGTTAGTGTATTGTGTGTTAGTTCACACTAAACTGCAAAGTGATGTAAGTGTATGTATGAGTGTTTGAGTTCTCACTTAACTAGAAAGTTATGTGAGTGAAGATTGGTTCTAGCTTTGGATTAGAACTCGACATCCAGCCTTGTATCGGAAAAGAAGATGGGCGACGAAGATTGGTTCTAGCTTTGGATTAGAACTCGACATCTAGCCTTATGTCGAAAAAGAAGATGGGCGGCGGAGATTGGTTCTAGCTTAGGATTCGAAGTCGACATTTAGCTTAGTGTCAGAAAACAATGTAAGCAACGTTGTAAGGTTTTCTTCGCCAAGAAGGGATCTTGTGGGTATAGTGTAAATCTCGAGTAAGGTGTACTCGAGGAAGTGGAGTAGGAACGAAGAGAGAGCTTTGTTCCCGAACCACTACAAATCTTGGTGTCTTTCCTTAGGTTGTTTCTTTCCTTACTCTTTACTTACTTGTCTTTACATTTAAACATTGGAAATTGGCCTAACTATTATGAAACAAGTTTTCAAGTAATAGTCATTTGTAATGACGAACATAATTTTAATTAGGTAAACTATTCAACCCCCCCCCCCCCCCCCCCCTTCTAGTTTCTACAATTGGTATCAGACCGATGGTCACACAAGATCTTTGAAGTATATTATACTTTAAACCTTGTATCAATCTATTGTCTCTAATAATTAGAAGGGTTGGTTGCTCTAATGTTTTCCTTTTGGTTAAAACTATTTTTCTTTTAAAATTGAAGCTTAATCAAATTAACTTGATTATGATATTGTTAGTAGCTTTTGTGCATTTTAGATTTACTCTTGAAATGTATCTACTAGGTTATATCTCTCTTTTGTGTAGGTACTCATGAAGGCTAATCATTAATTTGATTATGGATTTCGTCACTTACACTTGTTGAAGAATCATCTTCTTTTGATCTCCAACATCATGAGATGATGATATTAAGAATGGTGGATGTGATACTAGTCCTAGAAGACTAAGTATGCATCTTGGTTACGTTTGGTTGTTGTATTAGTCCATAGAAGACTAGGGATGCACTTTATGTCTAAGGTAAGTTTTCATCCTTCCACAGGTCCTTTGATCATTCTTTTGATCATTACTTCACTATGTGAGTGTTCTTGGCATCCTTGCCTTGACACTTGTTTGTGGTACATGATTCTATTGTTTCACCCTTTCAAACCTTCATGGTCTTGGATACTTAACTCACATAGGTGGTGTATTATGAGTTAGTCGTAGCTTAAAGTATCGACCATGATTTTCATGGTTTGTTTTGATACAAAAGTTGGATGGACCGAGCTTGACCCGAATTAGGATTAATTCGGGGTCTTGTGTACTCCGGCTCTTGCACCAAGTGAAACTTGCTTTGTGGACCCTACGCACTAAACAGACACCGTTAGGCTTACCGTGGGTTTGTGACCCGTGATTAGACTCCGGCGTGAGAGTAAGTAATCGATTTGAGTGTATTAGGGTTTAGGGTATTGTTTGTATCGTACCTTTGTAGAACCATGGGGGTTCCTTTTATAACTGAGAGAGTCCAGGCTGGGCTTCCTGTTCTTACGGTCTAAGGAAGAGATAATGACTCAAAATAGCTTGATCCTTATCACATAACGAAGGTAAGTGTATATCTCTTTCCCTTAGGCGAATATAACTATAATATAGGCTATATTCTGTCTGATCCTGTCGCATTGCGACGAGGACCTGGTTAAGCAATTAACCATCATGCGACAACGACTTATCGGGCCTCTTGGGCTATGCGCGCATCGTATAATTATCAATCCATTCCTGATGGATGCGGGTAGTACCCGTGAGTCAGACTACCCAACCCGACTAGGGACTATACGTCATCATGTCCCCCCAGTCTAGTGGTCGCAGGTGTTAACCGCTGCTTATTAGACTATAATCGTCCAAGTTCTCGAAAAACCAAGACGCGAAAAAAATACATACGAGTAATTCTAATTCAAACACCCCCGCCAAGAAGACATTCACCCCTCTTTCACCTAACCTCCTCGAAACCCGGGAAAAGCGTCTGCCACGTCATAGTTACCTCTTCACATTCCACCGTTGGATTTAGCAAGTGGGTAACACGTGGCACACATCTAGGCTGGGAACAGTAACTCAAGAGGGCTATATATATACCCTCTACGCCTCCTATGGATGTTTATTCATTGTCAAACTCTTAAGCTTCCATTATCGTCTTCAAAAACATACTATCGTCACCAGACTTCTGCTAAGGTACCCTTTGCGACCACCTCATTCCATACATGCCATTATGGTGAGACAATTATCCGATGTCACATCGGTCCTCACCATAGGGGAGCTAGACCAATTTACGACAGATTACTTCATACCAAATTATCTACACCCAGAAACTCATAACCCTCGACATAATATAAGCCAGGCGCCGGTAGGAAAGATAGGAGTTTACACCCAATTTTTTGACTACGCAAATCAACGCATACCCATGTCGCATTTTCTTGTTAGTGTACTTATGCATTATGAGACCCACGTCTCCCAACTGCATTGTATAGGGGCGGCCAAAATTTCGAATTTAGAAATTAATTGCCGTACCCTGGATATTGAGCCCACCGTATACCTATTTCGTGTCTTCTACCAACGGCAACTAGCCAATGGTTGGGTTTCCTTCGCTAAGTGAAAGGGTGGGATGCAATGCTATGATGGAAATATAGACTCCCTAAAGGACTGGAATGATAGGTTCTTTTGGGTTGACGAAGCCGCCTTTTCTTTTTACTTCCCTTTTTTGACCCCGAAATGTGAGGAAGGACCCAATGCCTGGCCCATATATCTACAACTCTTTGGACGCGGAGACCATGAATAAAAATCGCATCCCTGTGCAACCTTATCCTGAGACGTTGTTGGTAATCCTTAGTCTGAGTCGCGCAGTTATCTACGATGCACATCAAGTACCATTCTTTCGCACCCAAAGTGACCAGGTTTAGTGGTTCTTCTCGCGCTCTTTGTATCATTCTGTAAGTACCACCTTGTGCCAAAAAAACTCAAATAATTTCTCCTGCTTGTTTGTTTGTTGTCTGCGCAACCATGGATATTCTTAACCTCGTTCGTGGTGCCTTCCCCGAAGATCTGATAGTTTACTCCCGCACTGAGAGGGAGAATGAGGAGACGATCCAAGAACTAGCGCAGAAGAATACCATGGACTTGGAAGTTGGGGAGGCTTCCGCCACACAAGAGAATGAGGATACTGGCACAGACCAGCCAATACGACCACCAGTACAACAACCACAACAACAACCACCAACACAACAACAACCATCGCACTTTCTCAGCTCTTCGCTGTCGTCGGATAATCTTACCGAGGACGCTGAGAAAACCATGGAAGAGTTTGAAGAAGAGGAGAACTCTGCATTGGGGAAGAGGCAAAGGAGCCCCGAGCATCGTCGCGTAAAGCCGCTCGTACGGGGGTCGGCCCCTCATGAACATAGGCGCACGCGATCAAGGAAGAATTTGAGGAGAATCTCGCGAGGACTCCTCACCGTACTCCTCCTGCCACCATCATTTTAAGGTGAACATTTTTTTCTTGTACTATGGCTATCATCCATACGCCCCCTATATCTACCTACTACTTGTTTCTTGTATCAGTGATGACCAAGAGAAGTCCTCTGCGAATGCTGATACCACGCCTTCCCCCCCAAAAGTATACTTCAACGACGAGGGGAAACGGGTTTCCCCAAGACCCTGTCTTTGTTCCTGATTAAGAGTTGCCCGTGTCTTCAGATTTGACTGGGGCGTTCGACTGCTCCAGCTTTTTGGACAACATCGTGCCGCCTGGTCGAGCTACGATTTTGGAGGGGATAAGCGATGCGGTTCTGGTGAACGAAGTCAGTTATTTTTCATCGTATAACGTGACATTGATATCGCGCATCAAGAAGAGGTTTTTGGAGCTGTCCACCCAAGTTCGGACCACTGAAGAGAAACTTGGGAAAATTATTGAGGAGAATTCTCTCACCCTAGGGGAAATGCAAGAGAAAATCACCCAAGAGGTCGAGAGAGGCCGACAAGACGCTTCCCTCATCGACTCCTTGACAGAAGAGAGAAATAAGCTAGCCTTTGCACTAGAAGAAGAGCGCGCCCAGCTGAACCATCTGAAGGCCTCCAACCAAGTTGCAATCGGGGCCTTTGAGGATGTAAATGATAAATTTGTGGCGGATGTGGATGCGTTAGGCGCAAGGGTTAAAGAAGATATTGGTTGTAACACCCCATTTTGGTAAATGGAATGTCACACGTGATTATGGCGTGTCATCAAAGCATACAAGGATAAATGTATAAAACATTACATGACCATAAAGGAAATGTCGGAAACAAACATCGGTACCCCAAAAGTAAAGCTCATCACACACAAACATAAGTACTATAAATGAAAAGGACAAAACAATTTCCATAGAAATGAGTATCAAAGTATGAAGAAATGCATAAAGTAATGAAGGCTAGGAAGCTTCCAATCCATATGCACGTACGCTTAAAGTCTACGAGTGTCCCTGAGTACCTGCCGTTTTGGGAACATGAAAGGAAAACGGTTGAGCATAACGCTCAGTGCACGGATATACAAGCATAGCATGAATAATATAAACATATACAACATATAGCAGCGGAAAAGACTTAGTCCTGGATAACCTGGCATAACTTAGTAAAACTGGTTTTATAGTTTGAAAAGCCTTATGTTTACCTTATAAAATCTGTTTAATATGTTTACCATTAGCCAATATAGGTCAAGAAATATCAACGTGCATGAATACTTGGAGGGGTGACACCGTCATGCAATTAGAGGGGCTGTCTCTAATTAATATAAGTTTAGGGTAGGACGGATCAGCTCCCTGTGAAGGATGCAAGACACTCCACATTCACCTGAATAATCTGCTGAAAACATGTAACCTAGGATGCACCAATACGCCCCACATGATAACATAATAATATGGCAAAAAACTGAAAGGGACGCCACGAGCTATCACTCCGCCGTAGTGAAGTCATAACACTGGTGCCTCCATTGTTATGGTTATGGTACCTCCATAACTAGGTGAAACTGGTCATGCATGTATATGGCTTAGGCATTTATTAAACATAAGCAATCAAAACATATAAAACATATACTAGGAAAACAGTTGGCTGCATACGGGGAAATCCTAATATGGAAAGAATGTCCATACTGAAAGGACGGAGAATCCGTACCTTGTGTCCAGTGAACGAAGAAGACGAACGAAAGAGAGTCCTACTTCGATATCACTAATGCTACATAGATAATATACGTCTATAAGTATTCTGATTACTGAGTACGTAACTAGTTTTTATATCATGTCTTAGCTTGTTTTATATGTTCATGTCATGTTTTACTGATTTTAACGTTATGCTCTGTTTATCATGTATTCTGTTTATTCTGACTAAGTATTACTTGTATTTCTTGTATTATTATACTTGTTGTTTAATAATAAGTAAGTTTCTAAAAATAGCAGGTTTCCAAAAATAGAAAGTTTCCAAAAATAGATAGTTTCCAAAAATAGAAAGTTTGCAAAAATAGAAAGTTTCCAAAAATAGAATAGCTGCCTTAAATAAATAAGTTCTAAAAAAAGAAAGTTTCCATAAATAGATTAGCTCCTTGAAATAAATAAGTTTCTAAAAATAGAAAGTTTCCATACTTAGAAATAAGATGGATTATTAAGCTAATAATATAAGCTTAAGTTTTACTGATAATTATTCTAAGTCATGTGATATATAGTATAGTTTATTAATAATTACATGTAAATTAAATAAACTATAGATTATAAGATTTAATTAAATATAACATGATTTAATTAAATAAAAGGTAATTATACTTAGGTTAAAACATTTATTAATATTTATTATTAATATAACCTAAGTCATCGAAATTATTTAATTATATGCCATGTTTTAATAATTAATTAATTACTTTAGTCTAAAATTAAATCATAAAATACTTAGGTTAAAATCATGTATTATTATTAATAATAATTAACCTAAGTCATGTCTATATTAAATTAATTACATAACATGTTAAATTAATTTAATTAAACCTTGTAATTATTTAACTGGTAAAAATAAATAATTTACTTGTAAAATAAATCAAGAGCTGAACCCGTGTTTTAAATCTAAACATGTTGTGAACCGGTCCGTGAAACCCCTTGAACCGGATCAACAAACAATCCCTTTAAAGGTGCGACCGGCTTAAGCCGGTGGTCCCTTGGCCCTTGGCTAGCCGCTGCCCATGCGGCGGTTTCCCCTGCTTGTTCGGTTTAGCCACCGGCTTAAGCCGGTGGTGTTTGTTTGTTTGTAGTCGAGACCCCTACGACCACCAAGGCCAACCCCGACATGTGTCGGAGTCCCTTGGTCCCTTCCTGCTGCCGAGCCACAAAACCCACACCGAGACCACTTGGTCTTGGTTGTGGTCACTAATAAGTGTGTAAACACTTATCCTTTTGCTACTAAAATCAAGGAAAAACAAGACCTAATAATGTGTTTAATATCGTAAAAGTCGGAATTACGCGTGGTTTTGTGTTTTTGTGTGAAATAGGTACAAATGATCAAAAGGAAAGAAAACACGGGATTTCACGGTCAAATGTTGAAGAAAAGTCCAAGAAAGAGACGAAGACAAAGTCAAAAGACCAAAAGTGTGCCCAAGTTCACGAAAACCGGCAAAATCGATACGATTTTGAAGAAATGATCATCAAAGTCGAATTCAAACTCGATTTTAGTGGATTTAATCATTTACGAAGACTTTGGGCCAAGTGGGTCCACATTCGGGTATTGGGCGCAAAGGCCCATTAACATTTTTTAGATATCTAAAATATGGGCCAAAAGCCCATTACTTGGAAACTTAAAAAAGCTTTGCACAAATTTGGGTCCAAATTGAGACAAGCCCATTTGGTTAAAAAGCTGTGGACGAATTTGGGTCCAAATTGGGACAAGCCCATTTGGTCAATTAACTTGGACGGAGGAAATGATGTAAACCTGGTCAACCTTTCACAATTTATTTACTTTCACCCCACCCCACACACACGTTAATCATTCACTCACCCTCACTTTTTGATACAAACAAAGATACAACATTCACCCACCTTCATCCTTCTCTCTCAATACACAACCACCATTTTTACTGTTTATCCAAACCCTAAAATAAAAAATTCATCATAAAAATTTGGGGCTTTTACTCAAAACGTGTGATTCACACACTTGGGGATTAAATCCCCAAGTTAATCGGAAGCAACACTACTGGTGGTCCTCTCCTCAATCTGACATGGCCAATCTCTCTCATTTGATTGGCTGTGATAACACCACAAAACCAATCCACCAATCCTTGATGTCCACATAAGCTCTCAACAAACACAAGAAACACACTTTCGCCAGCGTGGCGATCCATGTGACCCTTGGTGTGTTTTCAACCGCAAGATCAAGAAGAGAAGAAATAGAAGTCAGAATAGATGGATTAAACGGCTCAGATTAAATTTATTTCTCACGAAGCTTCATGAAGAAGCCTTGGGGGTTGGCTATAAATACCCCCATAGATCTGTAATTCAAGGGTGCCTAGTTTTTATTCTTAATTTTATTTTCTGCAAAAATAGATTTAGGGTTTATTGTAATTTACTTTTAAAAGTATTGTAATCAGTTTTTTTAGTATTAATAAAATTTTATTTAGTTTAAATCTTGTCTCTTTGATTATTTAAGTTTATTTACAAATTACTCTTTAAATCAGTTTGTGTTTAATAAAATTGAAAATAAAAAGTCGGTAATAAACTTCCCCTACTGGGACGTTTTATATTAAACTGTTCGAAAATGGTGATTGGCTCGATGATGGTGGAGTTTGGGTAAGGAGGTGTTCGTATTCGGTTTATAAGGGGGCTCAGCGCTCATCCCTTCGTCATCAAAGGCTATCATCACAAGGTTCATTTTCTCTTTATTTTTTCTAAGTTTTGATTAATCTGTTTATGTTATTGATTAGTTGTGTTATGTGATTTAAGTTTGTTCTAATATGCTCTTTTGGTTTTCTGCTTGTAAGTTTTTGTCTGTTTTAGTTCTTTGGATCGAACATAAGTCTGCACTGTTTGATTTTGATAACTGCTTCTTGTTTGCTTATCTGCTTAAGTTGTTAGTTTTTATTTGATTTGATATAGTTATTAGCTTATTTGCTTTTTGGCTTTATTTTAGCTTTGGGTGGATTTGCTAATTTTACTTATCTCCTCATTTGTGCTTATCAGTTTAAGTTCTTATGCTTGTTTTTCTGATTAGACTTTTTAGCTTAAGGATTTAAGTTTGAGTTTGGTTTATTTGATACTATTTATCTGCTTATGAGATTTTGTCTTGCTTTATATAGTATTTAGCTTTTCAGCTTATTTGCTTTTTGGTATTCTGCTTATTTGTTTAACTTTTCTGCTTATTTAGTCTTCTAGCTTTACTAATATAAGCTGTTATGCTCAGACTGCTTAGCTGAAGTGCTTATTTGATTTCTTTGTCTGGTTTTTATTGCTGCATAAACAACAGACTCAATTAGTCTGTCTGTTTCAAAGTTCCAAAAAAATAAATAGAAAAAAAGGACATAGCCGGACTCGAACCTGCGACCATTAGCTCAGCTGTCAAACGCCTTACCATCTTAGCTAGACTACTTTGTGAGTTTTAATACATATCATTTTATTAATATAGACTATAAAGTTACTGCCAGTTTATTTAGTTTAAATACAAGTTTAGTTTTATTAAATTTATTTAAAAATTTTATATAAATTTTATTTTATTCAGTTTAAAAAAAAAGATAAAAATATTTTGTTTTAATTACTTTTATAATTTTAAATTAGTTTTCAATTTAGTTTTATTTAAAAATAGATTTCATTTAAAGTTTTTAGTTTAAAATCAATTAGATTTAAATTCAGTTTTAAGTTTTATTTTAAAATTAGTCTTCAAATTTATTTAAATAAGTTTTAAAAGTTAATTAAATAGTTTTTAGTTCTTAAAAATACCAAAAAGAGTAATTTTACCAAGAACAATTAGTCTTACGTTTAATTGGATATCAATTTGAGTCTTGTCGAGGAAACGAACATTAATTAATTGAAAAAAATTCATACATTAAATTGGCGCCGCTGCCGCTTCGCTCGTTACGATTGAAGATTTCGTGAGACGTTTGGATTTTAAATTGGGATCAGTTCATTTTGAACGTTAATTTTCTTGCAAAAAAATTAAAAACATAAAAAATAAAAAACCTAAAAAATTCATAAAAATTAAAAAATCACAAAGCAATTTCTTTCCTAAGATTTGAAACAAAAAAAATTAAAAAAAATCAAAAAGTAATACTTTTTCCTAAAAGTATTACACAGAAAATATTACGTATTAGTGTTATTTTTCTTAGTTCGATTTCTTTCGATTTTTATTGTGAATATATATTTTTCTAAAAAATACAAAAAGATTTTTCTTTTACTATATTATATTACGTAGCACAATTAATTTACCTACTTTTCAAATAAGGCCTTAGTTGGGATTTCATCACCTAACAATTGTATTCGAATCCACAACGAGAAAAACGGCAAAATAGATAAATACTAGTAAGACGTTTGAACTCGATATATACAAACTATAAAGTGGGTATAAGGCGACGCGCTATAAAAGGCCGTCTAAGGAAAAAGGTTTTTAAGTGCTTTGTGCCACCTCGTTTCCCCGCTTGCTTGTGCGTATATTGAGAGGGACGACCGATTATTGTTTTGCCAACTCAAGTAGTAATTAAGTATATATTTTTGTAGCTTTTTCATATTGCACCTCGAGAGGGATAATCCCTTTCCTCTCAAAGTCAACCGAGGTCACCTACCTCATTCCAAAGTTTTAATTGTATGCGCACTCGCGCGCGTACATACATACCGATTGGTGTACCAAATACTTTTAATTCTTCCAAAAAGAAGAAGAAGAAAAACAAAAAGACCGTCAATCAAGCCGATCCCGAGAATCGAGCTTTGAACAACACGATGGCAACGGATAATCGACCAATGATTGAGATTCTACGATCTCACGTTGAAGGAAACGATGACGCGATTGTGGTGCCGGATATTGGAGCGAATAATTTTGAACTTAAAACGGGTTTTATTCAAATGGTTTCCGCTACACCATTTTTAGGCCGTACTAATGATGACCCACACGCTCATATCAAACGTTTCATACAATTGGCAAAGACCGTCAAATACAATGGGGTGCCACAAGAGGCCATTCGTTTACAACTCTTTCCTTTTTCCCTCGAGGGACAAGCCCGGATTTGGCTTGATAAGGAACCACCCCAAAGTATTACTACATGGATTGACTTAGAGACCAAGTTCATAAACTACTTTTTCCCACCATCACAGACCACCGCTTTAAGGAATGACATCATTACCTTTGAACAAAAATATGGGGAAACGTTTAGTGAGTCTTGGGACCGTTTTAAAGAGCTTTTAAGAAAATGTCCACAACATGGTTTCACTAAAGTGCATCGAATTAATAAGTTTTACAATGGTTTAACTCTAAATGACCAAGACTCACTTAATAGTGCCGCGGGGGGCAATATTCTTGTGAAATCCATGAACGAGGCTTGGGCCATAATTGAAAACAAGGCTAAAGTTCAAACCAAGAGTGTTCGGACTACAATAGCTAGTGCTAGTGATAATGAGGTGACTAATCAAATTAAGGAGCTTACTTCAATTGTGAAACACCTTGTTTTAAGAGATAACCCTCCCACTACACATGTGAATGCCGTGAAAGAAACTTGTGAAACGTGTGAGACTTGTGGTGGACCACATTCGTACTATAATTGTGACAAGGTTTACAATAATCAACAAGAAATTTATGCTTATAACAACAATGAAAATGAGCGGATTCATTTCAAACTAAATGTTGATGTTAACCATTTGTCTTACAAGTCTAATAAGTATTTGGCTCCCCCGGGTTTTGTAGCACCACAAAGACCATACACACCCACCCAAAATAGGAACCAAGGTCCTCAACGGGGTAATTTTCAAGGAAATTCTAAACAACGAGGTTTTATCAAAATCAAGGGAATTTTCAAGGGCAAAACCAAGGGTTCAATAATCAAAATCAAGGATTTAATAACCAAGGTTTTCAAAATCAAGGATTTAATCAAGGTTATAATCAATATCAAAACCAAAGTTTTCCTAATCAAAGTTTTCCAAATCAAGGGTATAATCAAATGAACATGCATAATCCTCAAATGGACTTGGTTCTACAAAAATTATCCGAACATGAGCGAACCATGAAAGAGATGCAAGAATATAATAGATAAATGCAAGAAGAAAACGATAAGAAATTTTTGACAATGATTCAAACCCTTCGTCCCCAAGGTGCCCTCCCTTCGGACACCGTGACCAATCCTAGGGCTAACGTTAATGCCATCACTACTAGGAGCGGTAAGACCACCGTAGAACCTTCTTATACCCGACCTAACCAAGGACCCGAGATACCTTCTTCTTCTACCCACCCTACTTCTCCTTCTACTTGTGACATACCACCCGTTATGCCTTCGTCTACTCCTTATGTTCCACCGATACCTAAATTTTCTACCACACCTTCGGTTCCCAAACCGGTTCTTTCACCTTCCATTGCTACCCCTCCTCCACCCAAGGATGTGAGTGAGCAATCCACTCCAAAGCCTTCATCTCAACCCAATATACCTTATCCCTCAAGGTTGCGGAAAGAGAAATTGAAGAATAAGGATGATATTCAAGTTTCGAACTTCCTAAAAATGTTCAAACAATTGAATTTTAATATCACCTTTTCCGAGGCTCTCGCTCACATGCCTAAGTACGCTAAGATGTTTAAGGACCTTTTAAGTGATAAGGAAAAATTGCTCGATATTGCCAATACCCAATTGAATGAAAATTGTTCCGCGGTTCTTTTGAGAAAATTACCGGTTAAGTTAGGAGATCCTGGTCGATTCCTTATTCCTTGCAATTTTTCGGGTGTTGAGAATTGTATGGCCTTGGCGGATCTCGGAGCGAGTATCAATCTTATGCCATTGTCCGTGTGGAAACAATTATCTTTACCCGAGCTAGTCCCCATTCGTATGACCTTGGAATTAGCTAACCGCACGGTTGATTATCCGGTGGGGATAGCCGAGGATGTTTTTGTAGGAGTCTACAAATTCACTTTTCCCGCCCTTTCATTGTAGTCGACTATGAGATGGATCCCCGTGTTCCCTTAATTGTGAGACGACCCTTCTTGAGAACCGGGCGTATATTAATTGATGTAGCCGCGGGTGAGCTTATCATGAGGGTCGGGGATGACAAAATCGTCTTTAACATGGGTAAACTTTCCAAACTTCCCGATGAGCCCGAATCCGTGAATTACATCGATGTGCTCGACGAAGCATGTGAAGAACATTTTCACGAGGCTTGTAAGAGCGGGATTTCTCATTTACCTCATGTTGAGACCGTAGCTTCTATTGCTCCTTCATTGACTCCATTTGGAGAAAGTGACTTTCTTTTACAAGAATTTGAAGCGAGTATAGGGGATGTGGATTTAAAATATGACGATTCTCCCACCGATTGGGAAGAAGACATTCGTACCATTGAGAGACTTCTCAATGAGGACCATATTTCTCTACCTACTCCTAAGGAAGTTACAAACGATGATCCAAATTTGACTAAGCCTTCAATCGACAATCCACCGGATTTAGAACTTAAGGATTTTTCGTCTCATTTAGAGTACGTTTTCTTAGAGGAGGATAATAAGTTACCCGTCATTATTGCTAAGGACTTAAAAGAAGATGAAAAATATTTTCTTATCGATGTGCTTAAAAATCATAAGAAAGCAATTGCTTGGAAAATCTCCGACATCCGCGGAGTTGATCCTAATTTTTGCACTCATAAAATTCTCATGGAAGATGACTTTAAATCCGCAATCCAAAATCAAAGAAGGGTTAATCCAAAAATTCATGAAGTCATTAAGAAAGAAGTTATCAAACTTCTAGATGCCGGAATGATTTACCCTATCTCGGATTCGCCATGGGTTAGTCCCGTCCATTGTATGCCTAAGAAAGGCGGAATCACCGTTGTTCCCACTGAAAACAACGAGTTGATTCCTACTCGACTCGTAACGGGTTGGCGAGTTTGCATCGACTATCGTAAGATCAATGATGCCACTCGTAAGGATCATTTCCCTCTTCCTTCCATAGATCAAATGCTCGAACTTTTAGCGGGTAATGATTTCTATTGCTTCTTACATGGTTTTTTCCGGATATTTCCAAATCCCTATCGATCCAAAAGACCAAGAGAAAACCACATTCACTTGTCCCTATGGAACATTTGCTTACAAACGAATGCCTTTCGGCTTATGCAATGCTCTCGGGACTTTCCAAAGGTGTATGATGGCAATATTTCATGACATGGTTGAAGAAACAATGGAAGTCTTTATGGACGATTTCTCGGTGTATGGTGATTCTTTCTCTTCTTGCCTTACTAATTTAGAACGAATGCTTAGACGGTGTGAAGACACTCGTCTAGTTCTTAATTGGGAAAAATGCCATTTCATGGTAAAAGAAGGCATCGTCCTCGGTCATAAAATTTCCAAAGCCGGTATCGAAGTTGACCGTGCTAAAGTTGACGTCATTGCTAAGTTACCTCCACCTACCACCGTCAAAGGAGTTAGAAGTTTTTTAGGCCATGCGGGATTTCATCGACGTTTCATCCAAGATTTCTCGAAAATAGCTCGTCCAATGACTCATCTCTTAGAAAAGGATGCTCCTTTCATCTTCTCTCAAGAATGTCTCGACTCTTTAGAACTTCTTAAAGGTAAATTAACTAAGGCACCGGTCTTAGTCTCTCAAAATTGGGAGTTACCTTTCGAGTTCATGTGCGATGCTAGTGATTTCGCGGTCGGAGCGGTTTTAGGTCAACGAGTGAATAAACACTTCCAACCCATTCATTATGCTAGTAAGACGATGACGGCGGCTCAATTGCATTATACCACTACCGAAAAAGAGCTTTTAGCCGTAGTGTATGCTTTTGAGAAATTCCGCCCCTATCTTGTGCTTTCCACCAGCATCGTTTACACCGACCATTCCGCCTTGAAATACTTATTGACCAAGCAAGATGCTAAACCGAGACTCCTTCGTTGGGTTTTGCTCCTACAAGAATTTAAAATCGAAATTCGTGATAAAAAGGGAGCGGAAAACCTAGCCGCGGATCATATTAGTAGACTTGAGGATCCTTATCAAGGGGAACCTCCAAATCAAGTGATTAATGAATCTTTTCCCCTTGAGACCTTAATGTCTATTAATTCCAATCTTGATGATACCCCATGGTTTGCGGACATTGCAAACTATTTGGCGGGTGGTGTTCTTATTGAAGGGTTAACGTCTCAACAAAAGAAAAATTCTTTAAGGACGTCAAAACGTACTATTGGGACGACCCTTATCTTTTCTAGCAATGTGCAGAATTAATCATTCGTAGATGTCTTGATGGGCCGGCGGCTTTACAAATCCTTGAAGCTTGCCACAAAGGACCCACCAGTGGTCACTTTGGTCCTAACTACACCGCTAAAAAACGTTTTCGACTCCGGATTCTATTGGCCCACCATTTATCATGATACTCATGAAATGGTTAAGCATTGTGATGCTTGCGAAAGACAAGGCAAGATCACACATAAAGATGAGATGCCTCAAAATTTAATCCAAGAGTGTGAAATCTTTGACATATGGGGCATCGACTTTATGGGGCCATTTCCATCATCCAAAGGGAACAAGTACATCCTCGTAGCCATTGACTACGTATCAAAATGGGTGGAAGCAAAGGCTTTACCTACTAACGATGCGAGGGTGGTTGTTAACTTCTTGAAACAATTGTTTGCTCGATTCGGTGTGTCTCGTGCTATTATTAGTGATCGCGGGACTCATTTTTGCAATGATTAATTTGCACGAGTCATGGCTAAGTATGGTGTCAATCACCGACTTTCCACCGCGTATCATCCACAAAATATTGGACAAGCCGAAGTTTCCAACCGTGGTCTTAAGAGAATCTTAGAGCAAACCGTGGGAGAGCATCGTGCCTCATGGGCCGATAAATTAGATGATGCTTTGTGGGCTTTCCGTACCGCTTATAAGACACCTATAGGTTGTACTCCTTATCGCCTTGTGTACGGAAAGGCGTGCCACCTCCCCATGGAGTTGGAGCATAAGGCTTATTGGGCCTTGAAATGGGCTAATTTTGACATAAACAAAGTCGGTGATCATAGGAAAATCCAACTCAATGAACTTAATGAACTTAGGAATGAGGCTTATGAAAATTCATTAATCTACAAGGAGAAGACTAAGCTCATTCATGATTCCAAGATTAAGAACTGAGAGTTCCACGTTGGTGATCAAGTTTTACTCTTTAACTCTCGGTTGAAAATCTTTTCGGGCAAACTTAAGAGCCGTTGGTCCGGTCCATTTACCGTGGCCCAAATCTTCCCTTATGGCACCATTGATTTATCTCAACCAAATAGGTCCAACTTTAAGGTGAATGGCCAACTGGTTAAGTTTTACTTTGGAGAGGACATCCCTCATGATATGATTCCATCCCTCTCCATATTTCCCTTTAATTAATTCGGTAAATCGAGTCGAGCTAGAGACTCGTGATAAATAAATCAAGCATCATTTAACTAGGTTAGATTTTTACCTTTTCCATCCTTTCCACCCTTTTTCACCTTCACCCATTTCCACCAATAAGTGTAGGGGGGAGCCAAGTAGGTTGTTTGTGTGTTGTGATGTTGTGCTTAGTGATCCACTTTTGGTGTTTTTGACGCGAGCCGTGATCCCGTGTACCCGGTTCCTTCGATAAGTTTTTGCTATTGTGATTCATACATGTATATAAATAAGACAAATAAATGTAATCACTTTAGTTGTCTCTTCCTTAGCTCGATTTTAAACAACGTACTCAATGTCCTAAGTGTAGGGGAGTTTATTCTCCCACATGCTTAAACATTGAGGACAATGTTTATATTAAGTGTAGGGGGGATTTCTATCGAAATTTTAGTGGGCTTTTCCATGAATTTGACCCCATTTAACCAGAAAATTAAAAATTTTTCAACATTTTTAAAATTTTTGATCTATTTTGGCCTAGTAGTATTTTCATTTATTTTCTTTCCTTTTGTCATCGCATCGTATTTATTTCAAGAATAAAGTCAAATAATAAATAAATAAATAAAATGGTTCTAACAAGTTTAGATATCTTTGATATATTAGGCCCGTCGTGAATATTTTGACTCAACCCGAGTTTACTTATCCAAGTTTACTTTAGCTAGTATCCTTAACCATATGGACCTTAATTGGTTTATTAGGCTAAGCATCCACGAGTCTCATTCCTTGAGATTTTAAATTGTGTAGAACGAGAAATGATAGAGTTGATAATAAGTTTAAGGGTTAATTCTTACTTATATGAGTTTTTGTGGCTCTTTCTTCCCGCTTGTATATTTAATTGCTTAATAAATGAGGATTTTTGCGGTGTAGATTCGATATCTTAACTCTTAGCCATATCTTTTATCTCCTTGTAATTAAAGCATGAACACATTGAGGGTGCCAGCATTGTGGACTTCCGACTAAGGTGGCTCATAACCACTAAGTAGGAGGTATTCAGACCATGGGACCGCGGATTTTGGCCTACTGATGAGATGGCATTTATACATGATCTCATCATTCTTTTAGGGCTTTAAATACACTAAAATGTCATAAATTACCATATATATGCTTGTATTTGTTTACTTGTGTGTTTTAGGTATGGATATCGTGAAAAAGACAAAAGATCACAAGAAACAAGGAAAAACGGACACGAGAAACGAAGCCGTACAAAGAACCGGGCCCTAGTTCATGATTTATCCAAGATTAACCCTTGAAGACTTGAAGATGCACAAGATTTATCCTCAAAATATGAAGAATTGACACTTAAAACCCTTGTATATTCATAATTACAAGTTTGGTCCCTTAAGTTTGTCAAAATTACAAAATGGTCCTTCAACTTTGAAGAAATGGCAAGTTTAGTCCCTCAACAATTCTAAAGTGCCAATTATGGTCTCTCATGAAGTCAAAGATACTATGAAGACCTTTGAAGATCAAGAAAGTCCAAAATCAGTCCCTCAATTATGGAAAAATGGCAAAAACAACCATTGAAACACTTTTGCCAAAGTTTTGGGGCAAAAGTGTGAAATTCATAACTTCAAATACAAAGGAAAACGTGTTTGATGGCTGAAAAACTTGTTTTATCCACTTCACCAAAACACAAGGGCTAAACATGTACAACTGAAACTTTCAAACATAATTTGCGCCAAACACTTACCTTTCCCCCAATATCGGATCAAAACAAGTTACTGTTTACCATCAAGAACCCAGTAACTACTCTTACTTAAACAAAGGGTAAATTGCAATTACCCATACCCACACTTGATTCACACGCCCAAAAACATAACCCACACACAAAACCCTCAATCCCACTACCCAAGTGACCCCACACTCAACCTCGTCCACCAATGAAAACACAACTTTCTCTCCAAGGAATCTGACGTGTCAAAATCAACAGCCTAGACTCATAGCTTAACTCCAAAGCTAAAATGAACGTCCCTGATGCATTAAGACAGCTCACCAACATCAAACGACATCAAGCACTCAAGGGCAGTTTTGAGATTTCACATCTAGGGTTTTCATGTATTTTCAGCATTCTAGAATAGTCCATTAGGCCTATATAAGGAGGCCTCAACTTGTGAGAGTCCCTTGTTCCAGTTTTACCTTTTAAACATTGTAATTCCTTTTTGAAATTTATAAAAGTTGATATTTTGAGAAAATTGTAATTCCTTTTTATGTTTATGAAAGTTGGTGTTGTTTAAGGGTAATTCTGAGTTCCATTTGATGTTATAAGTGTGCTTGAATCATTTGGTTCAAGGACGTTTATGTTTGGTAAGGTTTTCAAGTTTGAAAAAAGCTTGAAAAGAGGTTTCTGATTTTGCTATTTTTGTTGTACTAATCCTTAACCAAAAGCTATAAGCTCTTACAAGCTTGTTGACACCAAGCTTGTAAAGGGATTGGAGCCTTTGGTTGTGCTGTTTGTTCATTGTGTTGAAGAAATCAAGCCCTTGAGTTTCTGCTTTGAAACATCAACCAAGGCAGTCATCCATCTTTCTTGTTGAAGTACCTTGGTCTTGTTCTAGTTTTTGAACAAGGTCCAAGGAGCATTGCTGGTCCTCCTAGGATGTTGTGGAGGACAGGTATAAGCTCTTGTTAAGATTCCTCTAAAAATTCATATGATATGGTCTGTTTTATGTTTTGGTATATGATTTGGTGATTTTGTGTTTGTGCTTTGTGTTTTATGGTTGCTATCTGTTAGTTGTCACCTAGAGTAGCTATTTGATCTATAAAATCAGTAGGTTGTTTGAAGTATTAAGAAGTTTGTTTGAAAAGTGCTTAATAAAGGATTGTTTGGGATTACTGGTTCATAAGGCCTTGTGGACTTCTGCCCTTGGTTCTTAGGGTTTGGGAAGTCTAAACAAGTCATTTTGAACAAGTTTTAGCCATTGGTTAAGTTTCTGAATGTTTGGAAAAGGGATTTGAAGTTTTGCTAAAATCTGATAAAAGTGTTTTTGAGATTGGTCAAACACATCAGATCCAATAACTTTTTTTGTTAGTTGGATCTAGGGTCTGAAATTAGGTTTGGGAATAGTTTGGGTGATAAGCTATCTATTGGTTATCTGGTTGTTAAATTTGGTGGCTTATTGAGTGTGCTATAGCTTATTAAAGTTGGCTGAAGTGGTCATTTGCATCAGCAAAGTGACCACCTCATTTGATGCTTGCATTTGTATTTCTAGTGTAAGGCTTGGTGTTTTGTTGCTTGGATCCTGTTTATGTGCTGCTTGTGAGGTTATTGGGATATTTGGATTGCTTTGTTGCTAGCTTATAAGCTTACTGGCTTATTAGCTTATTTGTGCCAATACTAGTCAACTCTGCCCAACTGGTAGACCTTGATTCACAAGGTATGTACTCAAGCCTTGACCAGCAGGTTGGAAACAAAGTTTTAACACTTCATTAAGTCTGTCAACGTCCAAAATTGTGCTTGTCAGCGTTTGAATTACTCTTGTCAGCGTTTGGCTTAGGGTCAAAGTTGGTCAACAAGCTTATTGAAGCTGTTTTGCTTATTGATACATGCAACAACTTGGTTTTTGTAATAGGTACTCATTATTTGACCCATTTGTTCATACTAGAGCATTTGGTGGGTTGACTTTAGGGTTTGACTAGAAAACCAACTTAATTGACTTTTTCATAAGTGCTTATTGGCTTATTTCAGCTTATTGGTTTTGCTTATTGGATTTTGGTTGATTGATTTGGCTTATTAAAGTCATTTGTAACATTTTTCAAGTTGAATCAAGTCCTGAGGTGCCCTAGAACTCAAACCCGACTATTTTGTCTTTTAGTGGATTTGTTCTTTGCTTATTTCTGGCTTATTGAGTGAGCTTTTTCAAAATTTCTTTTTACAGATCTCTTAGGCATCTCAAAAGAAGGTTGTGTGTTTAAGCAGAGCTTATAGCATTGGCTTATTGCTTAATGGGCTTATTGGCCCAATAAGCATAAGCTGTTTGTTATTTAAGCTGTGATAAGCTCATTTTCAGCTTTTGGGCCTTCTGACTTTTGTGCTTAGAATTAAATTTTGAGTCAAATAGGATTTTTCAGGTCATTTAGGCTTATTTTGACTTTTTGGGCTAAAAAGCCCATTAAGGTTGACTGAATTTGCTTTTAGCCCATTTGGGGGCCCATTAGGGGTATTTTGGTAATTTCACTTTCATTTTCAGTTTATTTAGGTTAAAATAAACTAGTTTGCAAGTTTTTAGAATTTTTAATAATTTCTGGATTTTAATATTATTTTAATATTATTTTATTATTATTTTTCAAATTTCACATTTTTGCACTTTTTATATTTTCTTAGCTTAAATACATTAAAATCGGAATTTTGCAACTCTTAGATTAATTTTATCATCTTTAGATTAATTTTTATAATTATTTTAAGTTTTAATAGTTTTTAAATCATTTAAATAGTTTTTATTAGTTTAAAAATTTATAAAAATAGTTTTTAATCTTTTTAGGTCATTTTAGAGGTTTAGCAATTGAAAAATCTTTATTTGGGCTTTTTGATAATTAATTTAATTTTTAGGGCTTTAATAAGCATTTAAAAATTAATATTTAATTAATTAAAAGGTTTGAAAAAATTTTGATCATTGGTAAATTCTTAGTTTATTTATTTTGATTTTTGGTATATTTTTGGGATTTTTTTAGAATTAATTTTTATTTTTGTACTTTTTACGGTTTTACGTTTAGTCGTAGTAGTAATTAATTTCACGTCTTCGTCATTCTCTTTTCTCATCTCCTTCTACCCAATATTAATCTCAAACCAATTACGAATTATTCACACACATATACCTACTTGGGAAACGAACTTTCACATCATAAGGGTCATTTGTACACGGTTTTCCTAAACCGTCGTATTTAATACATTCCCTATTTACCTCCTTTTCCTAAAGGTGTGGTAAAACTCTACAAATCATTTTGGCGCCGCTGCCGAGGAGGTGTGTCGTGATTAATTTGTCTTGTTGTTTTTAATATTAACCATAAATAGTATTTGTATTAGTAGAAATCTACTAATACGTATTATCGGTTTTTTGTTTTTTCTTGTGAAATTATTATTACTATATTGTATTAAGTATCACAATCAATTCAAAATATCTCCAAAAGTGTGAAAACACAACATTAATTGGGATTTGATCTCCTAATTATTGTATTCGAATCTCAAACAAAAGAAAAAGGCAAAAATAGATAAATACTTTCGTGAAGCTCGATTTTGAAAAATACAAACTATAAGATGGGTATAAGGCGGGTATTATAAAATATACCCTAAGGAAAAAGGCTCTTAAGTGCTTCGCGCCGCCTCGTTTTCCCGCTTGCTTGTGAGTATTTTGAGATTGAAGGCTAATCGAGGGTTTTGCCGCCCAAAGTATTATTACGTATAATATATTTGCTTGGTTTTCTTTGTGATTAAACCCCCTTGAACAATTTGATTTTCACCAAAGTTCTAAAGTCATTCGAAGGCGTTCACTCCACGTGATCGTTTTCATTCTTTTGAGGCTTCTTTAATCAAGAGTTTGATTCGAGGAGAGATTTGGTAGATTGTTGTCTACGAAGATACACCAAAATCCAAAAAAAATTAAAAACAATCAAAAACACAAAAAAATTGAAAATTCACAAAACACCCAAAAAGAATCTTCTTTGCTCACCTCCCATTCTTCGTGAAGCTTATGATCACTCGTAATCAAGCAAAACGAGCTCGTAAACGTCTTCAAAAGCAAGCAAATCAAGAGACGTTGATTGAAGAACAAACTCCAAATGTTGAACCTATTGTAGAACACGAAGTCGTATTGGCTAATCGTACTATGATGGAGTTGCTTCAAGCACCCACCGAGGGTTTTGGAGAGGCCATTGTGATTCCCGCTATCCTTGCGGAGAATTTCGAGATTAAGACGGGTTTAATGTCGATGTTGCAAGCTAATAAGTTTAGAGGTCATGAGAAAGACAACCCGCATTATCACATAAGGGATTTTAATCGTCTCACCGCAACTAGCAAGTTTAAGGATGTTCCACATGACGCCATTAAGATGATGTTGTTTCCATACTCGTTAGATGGACCCGCTAAAATTTGGCTTGAGAAAGAACCGCCAAATTCGATTTTGACATGGGGTGATCTCGTTTCTAAGTTTGTGAACAAATTTTTCCCACCATCTAAAACAACACATTTGAAAAATGAGATTTCAAGATTTGTACAACGAAATAATGAAAGTTTTTCAATGGCATGGGAACGATTTAAAGAAATTTTACATGAATGTCCACACCATGATTTTTCGAAATTACATCAAGTTGATACTTTTTATAATGGGCTTAATGATCATGAACGAGATTATTTGAATGCCGCCGCGGGTGGTAATTTTTTGTGCAAAACGACCGATGAAGCTTTAAAGATTATCGAGAATAGATCTAAGGTTCATAGCCCTTAACACACCGAGTGTTGCCAATATGGGTTCGTCATCGTCGTCATCGTCTCGTAGCATTAATGCCTTACATGATGAAGCTAATGAGGAAAATCGGTTTTTCGATAGGTTTTCAAATCTTATGACTCATTGGAAAGCACAAGAGGCTTTGAATTCCACTTCGGTTAAAGCTGTTGATAAGAGTTATTTATCTTGTGGTGGAGCTCATGATCTTTCCGAGTGCATTACCGCCGGTGGTAACACTTCGAGTGCTTACGTAGCAACGGGAACTTATAACCAAAACGGCCAAGGTTCCCGCCCAAATCAAGCTCCACCAAATCAAAATGCTAATAACTATCGAATCAACAATCAAGGTGGTAATTACCAAGGCAATTCACGTAACTACAACAAAGGGAATTATCAAAGTGGGAATGGAAAAGTTACTAATCAAAACCAAAACCGTGATTTTCAAAACACTACACAAGGTTTTCAAAATGCTCACACTAAAAATCTTCAAGGAGAATTTTTGGATTATGCTAAAGCAAATGATGCTAAATTTGATAACATGAAACGCGAGATGATTAGCTTAAGATCCGAGTTGAAAAACGAGCTTAAAAACGAACTTGCTAATGAACTTAAAACTCATGCAAATAAAATGGAAGGATATGTTCAACGTCTTCAACAAAATCAACAAAAGATGGAACAAGGACAACATGAGATTAAGCAAGAATTGTTAAAAGCGGATTTAAGGCAATCAAAATTTGAAGACCGAATGGCAAAAATGTTTGAAGCAATCATGTGTAAACCCTCTTCCTCGGGTGGTCTTCCTAGTGATACTATTACAAACCCGAAGGGAGAAATGAAGGTTATTACTACACGAAGTGGTAAAACTTTCAAGGAACCAATCTCTCGTCCAAGTACTTCTACGGAGAAGGAAATCGAGAAAGAGCCCGAGGTGATGGTCGAAAAGGAGCATATTACAAGCCCACGAAGTACCGCTCATACCACACCTACGGTTGAACCAATACCAATCATGGAACCCGAGATTCCAAGGACGTTGCCTAATATCCAACCCACACCACCCTTACCTTACCCTTCGAGACGTAACAAGGAAAAGGCACAAGAACGGAATAATTATCAATTTGATCTTTTTATGAAAATGTTTCGTGACATACATTTTAACATAAGCTTTGCCGACGCTCTAATCATGATGCCTCGATTCACCGTAAACTTCAAAAGTATGCTAAACAACAAAGAGAAGTTACAACAATCATCTAGTTGTTCATCGGTTTTTCTTAGCCGCATACCACAAAAAGTCGGTGATCCCGGTAAATTTTTGATTCCGTGTGCAATTCAAGATATGGAGGAATGCTACGCCTTGGCCGATCTTGGTGCTAGTATTAATTTAATGCCTCTTGTGATTTTCAAATCGCTTTCGCTTCCGGCTCTTACTCCTTCGAACATGTCTATCGAGATGGCCGATCATTCTACGATTTTAGCATGTGGAGTAGCCGAGGACGTTTTCGTTAAAGTTGGAAAGTTTTACTATCCCATTGACTTTATCGTTGTAGACATTCCTATCGATCGAAAAGTTCCTCTCATTTTGGGTCGTTCATTTTTGGATACATCAAGAGCACTTATTGATGTTCATGCTCGAAAAATCACCCTTCGTTTCAATGAGAAAGAACTTGTCATCAATGCAACACAAAACTCCAATCTTTCTCATGTCTATTCTATTGCAACTTTAAACCATGGTGATTCAACCAATGTCGTTTGCAAAGAATTTTTACCAAGAGTTTTAGGAAATGTCGCCAAAAACAATTTACTATTTCCTCCACCGGTGGAGGTTATGAGTGTAAAGCCTACAAAGAAGAAACCGTCAATACTTGAATCGAAAAATCCTTCGCCTCACCTCGAACATTCATTCTTGAAAAGTGTTGATAAGTCGCCAGTTTCTACGGAAGATATTTCGGATGACGAATATGTTGACCCCGATGGGGAGGTTTTCTTTGTCGATAAACGTTTTGAGAACTTACCACCACCAAAACCAAAACGGTTTTCAAATGTGAGAATTTTTAGTGTGACTAACATCGTCTTAGAAACACCAAATATTTTCGACATAATCAAAAAGGGTTTTCGTAAGGAGAGTTTAAAAGGTAAAAAAGGAAAAGATTTTAAATGCGATTTAATTGATTTTTCTACAAATCTAACTCCGTCATCACCACGTGTTTTGAGTGCTACAAGCTCGTCTACTCCTTTTGACGATGCTTTATGTGGTTTTAGTATGGGGGAAGCCCCTTATGTTCCCTCATCCTTGTCCACAGAGGACGAGATATTCGATCATGGAATTTCATGTAAAGGGAAATCTCAGTCTTCCACCGATGCAATAAATGGAAACTATATCTATTTGCTTGGTACGAGTCTACCTCGAGTAGCTCAAAAGTTTGTCTTACCAATTTTCCCACCCTTCTACTTCTCATATCTTTTCCTCAAACTCTTTGAGTTTATGGCACGTGTTGAAGTGGCGTTAATTTGTTTATCCAATGAAAACAAAGACGCCATCTTCGATCCCGGTATTTTGCATTATTAAAGGACTTAGTCCTTAATACCGATTGCTTTTTGGGCCTTGTTTATCATGTAAGCCCCATCAAAAATTTACCATACCATGATTTTTCCCTAAATGTTCACATTTTGAGGGGATCGAGTCGAGCTCATGACTCGGTAATCAAAAACGAGGTGCCTCGTGGGGGAGATCCCATGCTTATCCTTTTATGCTTTCTAATAAATAATGAGAGGGGATTTGTGCCCTTCCAACTTGTTGTCTCGTGGTTGTTTGTGATTGTGTTATCTAGATCATCATCATCATTATCTACGATTGAAGACTCTCGTGTTCGTTTACGTGAGCCTCGATCGTTTGTTTGAAGAAGTTTTTCACGAATCCATGACATAGCCTTTATTGTTCTAACAATTATCTTTTGGCATAATTCATAAACGGCTTTAGATATATTATTGATCACCCTTTCCATGCTAGATCCTAAGCATTCGATTCTTCGTCTCTAGTATGGGGGTGCTCCACCTTTAGACTCGAAACATTGAGGACAATGTTTACTTTTAGTATGTGTGGGGGGGGGGGGGGGGTGAATAGATACTTGCTTTGCTACGCCCTCACGTTTTCCAACTTTCAATGTTTTGTTTTGTTTTATTTCTAATAAGGCTAAAAATGGCCAAATTTTAAATTTTTTCTTAGTTTTCATAAGTGTTTTTAAGACACGAATGTATATTTTCCGATGGGTAGAATAAGAGCTAATTTTTGACTTGATGGGCATTTGGAGCCCTTTACATTCCTTAACCCGCTCAATTCAAGTTTTTCTAGACTTTTATATAAGGAAATTTAAGACGCGAAAGTCTTAGCTCATTCGGGTTAAGAACAAGAACTTTTCGCAAGTTCCTATAATTGATCCTAAAAAGTCACTTATCAAGGGAACTATAAAATGCATTCTCTAAAATTGAAAAAGTCCAAGAAAGTGCAAGTTCCTATAAGTGGCTTGAAAACCCAAAACTTTGATTTGATATAGTCTTAATGAAAGCTAATCCAAATTTGGCTTAATTTTGACCTGTATGGCTAAGTATTCACGAGTCTCTTTAATTAGAGGTCTTTATATAGTGAAGAACGAGAGATGATAGAGTTAGACAAGTGATCATGCTAAACGTAGAACATGAAAATGTTCTTTCAAAAACTCATATGTTTTTAATTGTGGCTTTTTCTTCCCATAAGATCAATGCATTAGGAATAAAAATAATTGCAATAAGTAAGGTCGTACGATTTGAAAGGTTACTTAGCTTCTAGCGCAAGATCGTTTAAAAGTTGCTCGTGGTTGAATAGAGTTCATAGCCAAGGCATAACTTATTGAAGCGGGACACGAAGATTGTGAAGATCCAAAAAGGCCCTAACAAGGCATGAGGAGCTCTATTTTTGCTAAAGATCCAAGATGATGTGAAGTATCATTATTCCTAAATCAATATGAAGGATCGAGACACACGACGAAAATCAATTACTCCCCTAAAGATCATGGAGAAAGTCTATCCAAAAAGACCCTAACAAGGTATGAGGATAAATATATCCAAGTCCGAAAAGGAGGCGGATCGTTGTATATCCAAGTCCAAAATAAATATTGAAGAAAAATGATGAAGTCGTGGTCCAAATATGAAGAGTCTCTCAAAAACGTCAAGTGAAGAAATTCCAAATATATGAAGAGAAGACCATAATTTCAAGAACATCTTCCCAAGATTTGAAGTATGAAGTACATGCCAAATATCGGTCCGAGAAAGGTCTCAAATCGTGAAACGAGTTATGCCAAGATATGAATTTAAGGAGATACACGAGAAGCCGTTTTAAAAGATTTTGTCCTTCGGCTAACTATCGATTAAATCGTGCTACTTTGCTTTCGGACTAATAAATACTAAAATAATTCAATATGAATCACTTGTGATCCATGACAAATAGTTAAAAAATGCTAGTAACCCATTTCCTTTTATAATAACTAGGATTGCGGAGAGAAAAAGTATTACACAATTTGGATGTATGAGTAGTGTTAGCATTGTGACTTGTACCAACAATGGTCTCGTTTTTTCACTTAGCATGGAATGTATGACAATCAAGGATGACGAAATTTACTCTATGGAACATTTACTTGTTTCTATTCATTGACCCTAAAAGTCACATTCGTGATGAAAATCATACATTATGTCTTACACATCTTCGTAGTATTGTTGCAAGTCTTTTAAATTTCAATAAAGGTTAATAAAACTGAATTTTGGTGATGCTTAGATACTTTATTCTTGCATTGCGTAAGGGCACGACAATGGCTTAGTATTGGGGAGTGATGAGATGGCCTTTATACATGATCTCATCATTCTTTTCGGGCTTTAAATACACTAAAATGTCATAAATTACCATATATATGCTTGTATTTGTTTACTTGTGTGTTTTAGGTATGGATATCGTGAAAAAAGACAAAAGATCACAAGAAACAAGGAAAAACAGACACGAGAAATGAAGCCGTACAAAGAACCGGGCCCTAGTTCATGATTTGTCCAAGATTAACCCTTGAAGACTTGAAGATGCACAAGATTGATCCTCAAAATATAAAGAATTGACACTTAAAACCCTTGTATATTCATAATTACAAGTTTGGTCCCTTAAGTTTGTCAAAATTACAAAATCGTCCTTCAACTTTGAAGAAATGGCAAGTTTAGTCCCTCAACAATTCTAAAGTGACAATTATGGTTCCTCATGAAGTCAAAGATACTATGAAGACCTTTGAAGATCAAGAAAGTCCAAAATCAGTCCCTCAATTATGGAAAAATGGCAAAAACAACCCTTGAAACACTTTTGCCAAAGTTTTGGGGCAAAAGTGTGAAATTCATAACTTCAAATACAAAGGAGAACGTGTTTGATGGCTGAAAAACTTGTTTTATCCACTTCACTAAAACACAAGGGCTAAACTTGTACAACTGAAACTTTCAAACACAATTTTCGCCAAACACTTACCTTTTCCCCCAATTTCGGATCAAATCAAGTTACTGTTTACCATCAAGGACCCAGTAACTACTCTTACTTAAACAAAGGGTAAATTGCAATTACCCATACCCACACTTGATTCACACGCCCAGAAACATAACCTACATACAAAACCCTCAATCGCACTACCCAAGTGACCCCACACTCAACCTCGTCCACCAATGAAAACACAACTTTCTCTCCAAGGAATCTGACATGTCAAAATCAACAGCCTAGACTCATAGCTTAACTCCAATGCTAAAATGAACGTCCCTGATGCATTTGGACAGCTCACCAACATCAAACGGCATCAAGCACTCAAGGGCAATTTTGAGATTTCACATCTAGGGTTTTCATGTATTTTCAGCATTCTAGAATAGTCCATTAGGCCTATATAAGGAGACCTCAACTTGTGAGAGTCCCTTGTTCCAGTTTTACCTTTTAAACATTGTAATTCCTTTTTGAAATTTATAAAAGTTGGTATTTTGAGAAAATTGTAATTCCTTTTTATGTTTTTGAAAGTTGGTGTTGTTTAAGGGTAATTCTAAGTTCCATTTGATGTTATAAGTGTGCTTGAATCATTTGGTTCAAGGACGTTTATGTTTGGTAAGGTTTTCAAGTTTGAAAAAATCTTGAAAAGAGGTTTCTGATTTTGCTATTTTTGTTGTACTAATCCTTAACCAAAAGCTATAAGCTCTTACAAGCTTGTTGACACCAAGCTTGTAAAGGGATTGGAGCCTTTGGTTGGGCTGTTTGTTCATTTTGTTGAAGAAATCAAGCCCTTAAGTTTCTGCTTTGAAACATCAACCAAGGCAGTCATCTATCTTTCTTGTTGAAGTACCTTGGTCTTGTTCTAGTTGTTGAACAAGGTCTAAGGAGCATTGCTGGTCCTCCTATGATGTTGTGGAGGACAGGTATAAGCTCTTGTTAAGATTCCTCTAAAAAATCATATGATATGGTCTGTTTTATGTTTTGGTATATGATTTGGTGATTTTATGTTTGTGCTTTGTGTTTTATGGTTGCTATTTGTTAGTTGTCACCTAGAGTAGCTATTTGCTCTATAAAATCAGTAGGTTGTTTGAAGGATTAAGAAGTTTGTATGAAAAGTGCTTAATAAAAGTTTGTTTGGAATTACTGGTTCATAAGGCCTTGTGGCCTTGTGCCCTTGGTTCTTAGGGTTTGGGAAGTCTAAACAAGTCATTTTGAACAAGTTTTAGCCATTGGTTAAGTTTCTGAAAGTTTGGAAAAGGGATTTGAAGTTTTGCTAAAATCTGATAAAAGTGTTTTTGAGATTGGTCAAACACATAAGATCCAATAACTTTTTTGTTAGTTGGATCTAGGGTCTGAAATCAGGTTTGGGAATAGTTTGGGTGATAAGCTATCTATTGGTTATCTGGTTGTTGAATTTGGTGGCTTATTGAGTGTGCTATAGCTTATCAAAGTTGGCTGAAGTGGTCATTTGCATCAGCAAAGTTACCACCTCATTTGATGCTTGCATTTGTACTTCTAGTGTAAGGCTTGTTGTTTTGTTGCTTGGATCCTGTTTATGTGCTGCTTGTGAGGTTATTTGGCTATTTGGATTGCTTTGTTGCTAGCTTATAAGCTTACTGGCTTATTAGCTTATTTGTGCCAATACTAGTCAAGTCTACCCAACTGGTAGACCTTGATTCACAAGGTTTGTACTCAAGCCTTGACCAGCAGGTTGGAAACAGAGTTTTAACACTTCATTAAGTCTGTCAACGTCCAAAATTGTGCTTGTCAGCGTTTGAATTACTCTTGTCAGCGTTTGACTTAGGGTCAAACTTGGTCAACAATCTTATTGAATCTGTTTTGCTTATTGATACATGCAACAACTTGGTTTTTGTAATAGGTGCTCATTATTTGACCCATTTGTTCATACTTGAGCATTTGGTAGGTTACTTTAGGGTTTGACTAGAAAACCAACTTAATTGACTTTTTCATAAGTGCTTATTGGCTTATTACAGCTTATTGGTTTTGCTTATTGGATTTTGGTTGATTGATTTGGCTTATTGAAGTCATGTGTAACATTTTGCAAGTTGAATCAAGTCCTGAGGTGCCCTAGAACTCAAACCCTACTATTTTCTCTTTTAGTGGATTTGTTCTTTGCTTATTTCTGGCTTATTGAGTGAGCTTTTTCAAAATCTCTTTTTACAAATCTCTTAGGCATCTCAAAAGAAGGTTGTGTGTTTAAGCAGAGTTTATGGCATTGGCTTATTGCTTAATTGGCTTATTGGCCCAATAAGCATAAGCTGTTTGTTATTTAAGCTACGATAAGCTCATTTTCAGCTTTTGGGCCTTCTGACTTTTGTGCTTAGAATTAAATTTTGAGTCTGATAGGGCTTTTTCAGGTCATTTAGGCTTATTTTGACTTTTTGGGCTAAAAAGCCCATTAAGGTTGACTGAATTTGCTTTTAGCCCATTTGGGGGCCCATTAGGGGTATTTTGGTAATTTCACTTTCATTTTATTTTTATTTAGGTTAAAATAAACTAGTTTGCAAGTTTTTAGAATTTTTTATAATTTTTGGATTTTTAATATTATTTTAATATTATTTTATTATTATTTTTCAAATTTCATATTTTTGCACTTTTAATATTTTTCTTAGCTTAAATACATTAAAATAGGAATTTTTCCACTCTTAGATTAATTTTATCATCTTTAGATTAATTTTTATAATTATTTTAAGTTTTAATAGTTTTTAAATCATTTTAAATAGTTTTTATTAGTTTAAAAATTTATAAAATAGTTTTTAATCTTTTTAGGTCATTTTAGAGGTTTACCAATTGAAAAATCTTTATTTGGGCTTTTTGATAATTAATTTGATTTTTAGGGCTTTAATTAGCATTTAAAAATTAATATTTAATTAATTAAAAGGTTTGAAAAAGTTATGATCATTGGTAAACTCTTAGTTTATTTATTTTGATTTTTGGTAAATTTTTGGGATTTTTTTTAGAATTAATTTTTATTTTTGTACTTTTTACGGTTTTACGTTTAGTCGTAGTAGTAATTAATTTCACGTCTTTGTCATTCTTTTTTCTCATCTCCTTCTACCCAATATTAATCTCAAACCAATTACGAATTATTCACACTCATATACCTCCTTGGGAAACGAACTTTCACATCATAAGGGTCATTTGTACACAGTTTTCCTAAATCGTCGTATTTAACACTTTCCCTATTTACCTCCTTTTCCTAAAGGTGTGGTAAAACTCTACAAATCACCTACTATACATATCATAAATAAAGAAAGAATAAGATTAAAACATGACCTTAAGGAGCCTTAGGGTGTGGGGCATGTAACACGAACCTTGTCATTAGAGCCTTAGGGTGTATGGCATGGTAAGTGTTGAATAAAAATTGATCAACAAAATCAATTCCCTCGTTTATCGTTCAAGGAGCCTTAGGGTGTGGACAATAGATGAGGAGCATTTTTACATCTTAAAGAGCCTAATGGTATATGATGTGAACTTGCTAAACTCCACATAAAGTCTACATGACTTTGGAGGAATAATTAATAAGTAGTACTATTGGCCAAATTTTGGGTCCGGGAATTTATTCCCCAAATCGTGTTAAATCATCCTTGGTGTGGGCTTACTTTAGTAACATCATTTACGAGGTTAGGTTTTGAGTATCGAGTTTGCACCGTTTTGCCTTCATTTTTGGCCTAATAACTATCGAATAAGTCAAATGAGCCTACGGGTGAATGACAATCAATAAAATCTAGAGATACAACGTAGGAATTGGAGAAAGAGTATTACACAATTATCTTTTATGAGTGGTTTTAACTTAAGGACTTATGGTAAACAATGATCTCGTTTTTAAGCTCGGTATGGGGAACGTGAAACTTGAGGGTGATTAATATTCATGACACCAAAGCCCTAATTTAAGTCTTAGATTTCTTTACAAGTTTCTTCCATCAAATAATTTCCAAGTTAATAAATTGTTATAACTTTTGTTTCCTTTAAAGTTTTCATCTTTTCATAGTAGTAATAATAGTATATCTTAATAAAGGCCGAGATGGATTAATTATGAGAAAAATGTAACTTAATGCTTTAAAACTATGCATTGCATGGGGTCATTGCAATGGTCAAGTGTAGGGGATTTAATAAGTGTGTAAACACTTATCCTTTTGCCACTAAAATCAAGGAAAAACAAGACCTAATCATGTGTTTAATATCGAAAAAGTCGGAATTACGCGTGTTTTTGTGTTTTTGTGTGAAATAGGTACAAATGATCAAAAGGAAAGAAAACACGGGATTTCACGGTCAAATGTTGAAGAAAAGTCCAAGAAAGAGACGAAGACAAAGTCAAAAGACCAAAAGTGTGCCCAAGTTCACGAAAACCGGCAAAATCGATACGATTTTGTAGAAATGATCATCAAAGTCGAGTTCAAACTCGATTTTAGTGGATTTAATCATTTACGAAGATTTTGGGCCAAGTGGGTCCCACATTCGGGTATTGGGCCCAAAGGCCCATTAAGATTTTTTAGATATCTAAAATATGGGCCAAAATCCCATTACTTGGAAACTTAAAAAAGCTTTGGACAAATTTGGGTCCAAATTGAGACAAGCCCATTTGGTTAAAAAGCTGTGGACGAATTTGGGTCTAAATTGGGACAAGCCCATTTGGTCAATTAACTTGGACGGAGGAAATGATGTAAACCTGGTCAACCTTTCACAATTTATTTACTTTCACCCACCCCACACACACGTTCATCATTCACTCACCCTCACTTTTTGATACAAACAAAGATAAAACATTCACCCACCTTCATTCTTCTCTCTCAATACACAGCCACCATTTTTACTATTTACCCAAACCCTAAAATAAAAAATACATCCTAAAAATTTGGGGCTTTTACTCAAAACTTGTGATTCACACACTTGGGGATTAAATCCCCAAGTTAATCGGAAGCAACACTACTGGTGGTCCTCTCCTCAATCTGACATGGCCAATCTCTCTCATTTGATTGGCTGTGACAACACCACAACACCAATCCACCAATCCTTGATGTCCACATCAGCTCTCAACAAACACAAGAAACACACTTTCACTAGCGTGGCGATCCATGTGATCCTTGGTGTGTTTTCAACCGCAAGATCAAGAAGAGAAGAAAGAGAAGTCAGAATAGATGGATTAAACGACTCGGATTAAATTTCTTGCTCACGAAGCTTCATGAAGAAGCCTTGGGGGTTGGCTATAAATACCCCCATAAATCTATAATTCAAGGGTGCCTAGTTTTTATTCTTAATTTTATTTTCCGCAAATATAGATTTAGGGTTTATTGTAATTTACTTTTAAAAGTATTGTAATAAGTTTTTTTAGTATTAATAAAATTTTATTTAGTTTAAATCTTGTCTCTTTGATTATTTAAGTTTATTTGCAAATTACTCTTTAAATCAGTTTGTGTTTAATAAAATTGAAAATAAAAAGTGGTTAATAAACTTCCCCTACTGGGACGTTTTATATTAAGCTGTTCGAAAATGGTGATTGGCTCGATGATGGTGGAGTTTGGGTAAGGAGGTGTTCGTATTCGGTTTATAGGGCGGCTCAGCGTTCATCCCTTCGTCATCAAAGGCTATCATCACAAGGTTCATTTTCTCTTTATTTTTTTTTAAATTTTGATTAATCTGTTTATGTTATTGATTAGTTGTGTTATGTGATTTAAGTTTGTTCGAATCTGTTCTTTTGGTTTTCTGCTTGTAAGTTTTTGTCTGTTTTAGTTCTTTGGATCGAATATAAGTCTGCACTGTTTGATTTTGATAACTGCTTCTAGTTTGCTTATCTGCTTAAGCTGTTAGTTTTTTTATTTGATTTGATATAGTTATTAGCTTATTTGCTTTTTGGCTTTATTTTAGCTTTGGGTGGATTTGCTAATTTTACTTATCTCCTCATTTGTGCTTATCAGTTTAAGTTCTTATGCTTATTTTTCTGATTAGACTTCTTAGCTTAAGGATTTAAGTTTGAGTTTGGTTTATTTGATACTATTTATCTGCTTATTACTGCTTATGAGATTTTGTCTTGCTTTATATAGTATTTAGCTTTTCAGCTTATTTGCTTTTTGGTATTCTGCTTATTTGTTTAACTGTTCTGCTTATTTAGTCTTCTAGCTTTACTAATATAAGCTGTTATGCTCAGATCTGCTTAGCTGAACTGCTTATTTGATTTCTTTGTCTGGTTTTTATTGCTGCATAAACAATAGACTCAATTAGTCTGTCTGTTTCAAAGTTCCAAAAAAATAAATAGAAAAAAAGGACATAGCCGGACTCGAACCTATGACCATTAGCTCAGCTGTCAAACGCCTTACCATCTTAGCTAGACCACTTTGTGAGTTTTAATACACATCATTTTATTAATATAGACTTTAAAGTTACTGCCAGTTTATTTAGTTTAAATACAAGTTTAGTTTTATTAAATTTATTTAAAAGTTTTATATAAATTCTCTTTTATTCAGTTTTTAAAAAATAAAAAATAAAAAGAAAAAAATATTTTATTTTAATTACTTTTATAATTTTAAATTAGTTTTCAATTTAGTTTTATTTAAAAATAGATTTCATAGTTTTTAGTTTAAAATTAATTAGATTTAAATTCAGTTTTAAGTTTTATTTTAAAATTAGTCTTCAGATTTATTTAAATAAGTTTTAAAATAGTTAATTAAATAGTTTTTAATTAAATAGTTTTTAGTTCTTAAAAATACCAAAAAGAGTAATTTTACCAAGAACAATTAGTCTTACGTTTAATTGGATATCAATTCGAGTCGAGTCGAGGAAACGAACATTAATTAATTGAAAAAATTCATACATTAGTCACATGAGCCACACCGAGAGCATGGGCTCTCGGTTTGTGTGCGCCGGCCGAACCAAACACCCCTTAAACCATATGTTTTTAATACCCCATGATTAAATCTACATGTTTATTAATTAGTTTTTAATAACCTCATGATTTCATGTGTTTAGATCTAACAATCTAAAATAAAAGGTTTAAGAAATTACCGATTCGTGGATAACAAGGAAATTAATAACACGAACGATCTAGCAATAATTGGATCTACTAAAATCAACCAGTGGTGTTTATATGTGGCGGCCAAAAGGAGAAGGAGGAGCAGGGTTTTTGTGATTTTCTAATATTCCGTATTATGAAAATCTACTTCCCTTCTTTTCCTTTTAGTTAAATTTTTAAGTGGGCTTCGCCCATCTCCTTGTCTATGCCGCGGCTATGAGGGGCCCACATGGGGAAACCCGTTGTTTTTCCGTGTTCTATTTATTTACGTGTTCTCGTGTCGTGTTTATGTGATTTAATTATTGTTCGTTCGTGTCGTTAAATATATTTACACGTAATCATAATAAATATACGTAAATACATATTATTATGTTCGTGATTATATACGTTCATGATTTTCATGTTCGTGATTATAATTATTGTTGATAATAATTATCGTGTATTAATACGTAGTAAGTACTTATCGTGTAATAACACGTACGTACTACTTGTAATTCCTATTCGTGAAACATAAACGTGCTAAATAAGGAATATTCTAATCATGTACGTACGATTATATAGGTACTGTTCATGGTAAAAGCGTGCGGGTTTTAAAACTCTCCCCCCCTAAAAAGAATAATTCGTCCCCGAATTATAGATAACGTAAACTGGAAAAGAAGAACATACCCGAATTCAAAACTTGAAATGAGTGTAAGAAGCCCGGATAGACTCCTCTGTTTCCCAAGTGGCTTCCGCTCGGTATGATCCCTCCGAAGGATTTTGGCGAACGGAATCGTCTTCCTCCTCATGACTCGTTCTTGTCTGTCAAGAACTCGTTCGGGTTCTTCTATGAAGGTAAGATCTTCACGAATCCGTTCCAGTGGATACTGAACCATGTGAAGGGGATGATACTTGTACCCTCTGAGTAAGGACACATGGAAAACATCGTGAACATGAGAAAGCTGTGGAGGTAACGCTAAACGATAAGATAATTCACCGACTCGCTCAATGGCATCAAACGGTCCGATGAAACGAGGACTGAGCTTCCCTTTGATTCCAAAACGTCTAACACTATGTGCCGACGATACCTTAAGGAAAACGTGATCTCCTACGTTAAAATGTAAGTCCCTACGATACTTGTCGGCATAACTCTTCTGATGTGATGTGCTTCTTGCAATTTCTGCTTAGCTACTGTGACCTTCTCATTCGTCAACTCTATCATTTCTGGTCCTTTAAGTATTCGCTCACCAACCTTATCCCAGCAGATTGGTGCGCGACACTTCCTGCCATACTACATCTAAAATGGAGCACACTTAATACTTGCGTGCCAACTGTTGTTGTATGCAAACTCTACTAGACAGATGTAATCGTCCCAATCTCCTGTCCATTCCAAAAAACATGACCTCAACATGTCTTCTAATGTCTGTTTGAGGATGAAAAGCCGTGCTTAAGCTTAAGTTTTGTACCCAAGCTTTCTGCAAACTTCTCCAAAATCGCGAAGTGAAACGAGGATCTCTATCCGAGATGATGCTGGATGGAGCACCATGAAGTCTCATGATATCCTTTTTATAAATATCAGTGAGTTTACTGACCGAATCTTCCTCGCGGATCGGTATGAAATGAGCTGACTTAGTAAGTCGATCAACGATACGCAAATCGCATTTTGCTTCCTCTTTGTCTGCGGAAGACCGGTAACAAAATTCATGGTGATCTTGTCCCACTTCCACTCTGGAATATCTAACGGTTGTAGAAGACCACCAGATCGCTGATGCTCGATCTTAACCTGCTGGCAGGTAAGACATTTGGAGACGTAAGTCGCAACATCCTGTTTCATACCACTCCACCAAAAGTATTGCTTGATGTCATGGTACATCTTGGTCAAACCAGGATGAATAGAGAATGGGGAGCTATGAGCCTCAGCTAACAATGCTTCCCGAACTTCTAGATCGTCAGGGACACAAAGTCTCGTGCCCTGCCATAAGATACCGTCTGCGTCTACTCGAAATTCTGTATGCTTCTCCAAATTCTGAATCATCACCCAGATTTCACCATCATCCTTCTGAGCTTCCTTGATCCTAGAGAGTAACTCAGGTTCCACTCTAAGATTAGCCCAGTAAACCTGCTGTCCACGTATCATGATCTCCATGTCTAGTCACTCCAAGTCTCTAATAATTCCATCCTTTATTTCAATACCGTTTATCATTTTGGACTTCCTACTAAGTGCATCTGCCACTACATTCGCCTTGCCGGATGATACTACAGATTAATGTCATAATTCTTTAACATCTCTAACCATCTCCTCTGTCTCATGTTCAATTCACGTTGAGTGAAGATGTACTTCAAGCTCTTGTGGTCCGTGAAAATGTCACATGATTCTCCATACAAGTAGTGCCTCCATATCTTCAATGCAAACACGACTGCTGCAAGTTCCAAGTCATGCGTAGGGTAATTTTCCTCATAAGGCTTAAGCTGCCGTGAAGCGTACGCGATCAGTTTCCCATGTTGCATGAGAACACAGCCAAGTCCCTTCCATGATGCATCACTGTAGATCTGAAATCCACCTGTACCAGATGGGAGAGTAAGAATCGGTGCAGATACTAACTTCTGATTTAGGTCTTCAAAGCTCTTCTCTCTTTCTTCAGTTTAGACGAATTTCTCCCCTTTTCGCATCACTTTGGTCAATGGTAGAGCTAAACGGGAAAAGTTCTCTACGAACCTACGATAGTAACCAGCTAAGCCTAGGAAACTGCAAAATTCAGTCGTTGATGTCGGTCTTGGCCACTAGGTGATAGCCTCAACCTTTGCTGGGTCCATGGTGATTCCTTCTGGTGATATAATGTGACATAAGAATGCCACCTTGTCTAACCAGAACTCACACTTGGATAATTTAGCATAGAACTGCTTCTGGCGAAGAATCTGTAGTACTGTACGAAGATGGTCTTCGTGTTCCTCCTTGGACTTAGAGAATATCAGGATGTCTTCAATGAACACAATGAAGAACTTGTCTAGAAATTCATGGAAGATTCTATGCATCAAATCCATAAACACTTCTTGAGCATTGGTAAGGCCAAATGGCATAACTACGAATTCGTAGTGCCCATAGCATGTACGGAAATCAGTCTTGGCGATGTCCTGCTCTTTAACCCGTAGCTGATGATAGCCCGACCTCAGATCAATCTTGGAGAAATGTTTGGCCCCTTGGAGTTGGTCAAACAGATCGTTAATTCGTGGTAGAGGATATCTATTCCTGATGGTAATCTTGTTGAGCTCGCGATAATCTATGCAAAGACGCATACTGCCGTCCTTCTTCTTAACGAATAAGACCAGTGCGCCCCATGGAGATACGCTCGGTCGAATGAAACCTCGTTCTAGAAGTTCTTGCAATTGATCCTTCAGCTCCTTCAACTCTATGGGAGCCATGCGATAAGGAGCCTTGGAAATTGGCTCAGCTCCTGGGATGAGCTCGATATTAAACTCTACTTCACGTGCAGGTGGTATGCCCGAAAGTTCTTCTAGAAATACGTCTGGAAATTATGACACTACCGACTGATTCTGAATTGATGGAGATTCAACATCCATGTCATGAACAGTAGCTAGATTGCCCTCGCAACCATGCGAAAGTAACGCACGTGCTTGCAGGGTTGATATGATTTGTACAGACCTTCCAGGTATGAACCCGTTGTGAATGTACTCTGGTGCATTAACATCGCCAAAGATGACCCGATATGTATGGCAGTATACGGTGGCGTGATGTTTGGATAGCCAATCCATGCCTAATATCATGTCAAAATCATTCATGTCCAGCGGAAGTGCGTCAACCAGACGAACCTTATCATCAAACTCTAGGGGAAGGCTCTTATACGCATGGGTTATGCGTACAGAGTCTCTTAAAGGCGTGGAAATGTTTAATACATACTCTAATGGCAAAGGGTATATCCTAACATTCTTAGCATAAGCATTAGAAATGACCGAGTGAGTAACACCCATGTCAAATAAAACACATGCAACTTCACCATACATGTACAAGATTCCAGTGATGGTACCTGTAGACTTGTTGTCCTGATCGCGAGAAGTCGTGTAAACGCGTCCACTAGTAGGAGGCAGCTTGGTATCAGCATGTCCTGATGTGCCCTCTATCTCGCCCTTGCGGCAGTCCTTCATGCGATGACCAGTAAGGCCACACTTGTAGCATGCGTCGCTGTCGCGGTGTCATAGCCATGGGTGCCTACGGTTGCATGTAGTGCAAAGAGGATGAGTATATCCTCCAGCAGGTGTCCTTGCTGGCTGAGAGTCTGACAAGAAGAGTATACATGAGACATGGTTTATAGGTACAAAGGACAATGGGGAAAATTCGTAAGATGTCATACCAGTGATAGCTGGACGGTTAGGCTGCGAACCTCTCTGGTTCTGTTCCATCTCGTTACCGTGGTTCCTGGTAGAAGATTACTAATGTGTCAGAATTATGAACTATAGCATGTAACATAAGAAAATGAGTAAGTGTAAGGACCTGCTGCTGTTGGAGTTTCCAGCGTTGTTACGGTAATTATCATTACCTCCACGCCTATCCGTAGCAGAACGGTCGTGAGTCTGACCGTTTCCCTTGGGCTAAGTAGGCTGTTGCTGAGTAGCCGGCTGAGACCGGTCCCCAGTCTTCTGCCTGGAAGATGCAGTTTAAAAGAGATGTAAATATGCTGAAAGAATACGGTTTTTCACCGCTGAATAACGAATGTTAACCTCTTCTCCGGTCTCTCTGCTTCCCCGAACTCTTCTCTTTCTTGTAGCATCTCCAGCTTACGTGCTGCATCGGCCACTTGTGCCACAGTGTTGAACGTAGCACACACCAAGTTGTTTGCAACCGATGTACGAAGAGACCACCGGGAGTGGTATGCTTGCTCTTCGGGAGTACCTGCTGTTGCATCAAGAAAACCAGTCAAACGAAGAAAGGGCTGCATGAAATCGTTGTTGTTTTCCCCAGCTCTTTGTCGGATTCCATGGTACTCTCTCTTCAGCTTGTCTTGCTCAGCCTTGGGAAAGAACTGCCCCATCACCAAATCCCTGAACTGAGCCCAAGTCAAACCAGCCACCCAAGCGTCACCTCCCTTAGACTGCTTCACTAACATCCACCATGATAGCACATCACCTTCGAACTGGTAGCAGGCCAACCTCGACTTGAAGACGGGGTCACATCCCATGGCATCGAAGATCTTCTCAATGTGAGCCAACCAGCTTTCAACTTCACTGGGGCTATCTGTTCTCTCGAAAGCTCGAGGGCGTAGCTTATTGAATCTCTCCAACCATGTGACCAATGTTGCTGGAGGAGGAGGAGGAGGATTAGGCTGCTGGTGCTGGTTGTTGGCAGCCTGCACTTCAGCCCTGATTTCATTCCTCAACTGAGGAAGCATAGCTTGCATTGCAGTTTGGACTGCTACATTGAGTTGTTCTTGCTCGCGTATGAGAACCATCTAACAGTATAACATAAAAATACATGATTAAACTGATCGAAACATAAAATATATACATGAAAAAAAATTTATACCAGTAAATCATGAGAAAAATTTTATGCAGGAAAACTAGTACATGAATGCATGATGCAGTTTTATGAAACTTTTATATAATCGATAGTGAACGTCTATGGTCAGTTCACTCAAAACAAAATACATGGCGACAGGACGCCAATGGGTCGGTCCCAAAGTTAAAAGTTTCGATAAAACACATGCGATTAAATAAGGCCAGTCCTGTATCAACCATTACTTAGTCATAAACCTGCGACAATGACATATATATGTATGCATGAAAACAATGAATGCATGAAAACCGACTGTCAGTTTTTAGAAAGACCATAGTGACTACCCACTAATGACATGTCGTATTTTGAGAGCCTACATGTCAAAGCCTTGGCTCTGATACCATAATTGTAACACCCCATTTTGGTAAATGGAATGTCACGCGTGATTATGGCGTGTCATCAAAGCATACAAGGATAAATGTATAAAACATTACATGACCATAAAGGAAATACCAAAAACAAACATCGGTACCCCAAAAGTAAAGCTCATCATACACAAACATAAGTACTGTAAATGAAAAGGACTAAACAATGTCCATAGAAACGAGTATCAAAGTATGAAGAAATGCATAAAGTAATGAAGGCTAGGAAGCTTCCAATCCATATGCACGTACGCTTAAAGTCTACGAGCGTCCCTGAGTACCTGTTGTTTTGGGAGAATGAAAGGAAAACGGCTGAGCATAACACTCAGTGCACGGATATACAAGTATAGCATGAATAATATAAACATATACAACATATAGCAGCAGAAAAGACTAAGTCCTGGATAACCTAACATAACTTAGTTTTGAAAAGCCTTATGTTTACCTTATAAAATCTGTTTAACATGTTTACCATTAGCCAATATAGGTCATGAAATATCAACGTGCATTAATACTTGGAGGGGTAACCTCGTCATGCAATTAGAGGGGCTGCCTCTAACCAATATAAGTTTTGGGTAGGAGGAATCAACTCCTTGTGAAGGATGCAAGGCATACACCACATTCACCTGAATAATCTGCTGAAAACATGTAACCTAGGATGAACCCATACGCCCCACATGATAACATAATAATATGGCCAAAAACTGAAAGGGATGCCACGAGCTATCACTCTGCCATGGTGAAGTCATAACACTAGTGCCTCCAGTGTTATGGTTATGGTACCTCCATAACTAGGTGAAACTGGTCATGCATGTATATGGCTTAGGCATTTATTAAACATAAGCAATCAAAACATATAAAACATATACTGGGAAAACAGTTGGCTGCATATAGGGGAATCCTAATAAGGAAAGAATGTCCATACTGAAACGACGGAGAATCCGTACCTTGTGTCCAGTGAACGAAGAAGACGAACGGAAGAGAGTCCTACTTCGATATCATTAATGCTACATAAATAATATACGTGTATAAGTATTCTGATTACTGAGTACGTAACTGGTTTTTATATCACATCTTAGCTTGTTTTATATGTTCATGTCATGTTTTACTAATTTTAACGTTATGTTGTGTTTATCATGTATTCTGTCTATTCTGACTAAGTATTACATGTATTTCTTGTATATTATACTTGTTGTTTAATAATAAATAACTTTCTAAAAATAGTAGGTTTCCAAAAATAGAAAGTTTCCAAAAACAGATAGTTTTTAAAAATAGAAAGTTTCCAAAATTAGAAAGTTTCCAAAAATAGAATAGCTGCCTTAAATAAATAAGTTTCTACAAATAAAAAGTTTCCATAAATAGATTAGCTGCTTAAAATAAATAAGTTTCTAAAAACAAAATGTTTCCATATTTAGAAATAAGCTGGATTATTAAGCTAATAATATAAGATTAAGTTTTACTGATAATTATTCAAAGTCATGTGATATATGTATAGTTTAATAATTATTACATGTAAATTAAATAAACTATAGATTATAAGATTTAATTAAATATAACATGATTTAATTTAATAAAAGGTAATAATACTTAGGTAAAAACATGTATTAATATTTATTATTAATATAACCTAAGTCATAGAAATTAATTAATTATATGCCATGTTTTAATAATTAATTAATTACTTTAGTCTAAAATTAAATCATAAAAATACTCAAGTTTAAATCATATATTATTATTAATGATAATTAACCTAAGTCATGTCTATATTAAATTAATTACATAACATGTTAAATTAATTTAATTAAACCTTTTAATTATTTAACTTGTAAAAATAAATAATTTACTTGTAAAATAAATCATGAGCCGAACCCGTGTTTTAAATCTAAACATGTTGTGAACCGGTCCGTGAAACCCCTTGAACCGGATCAACAAACAATCCCTTTAAAGGTGCCACCAGCTTAAGCCGATGGTCCCTTGGCCCTTGGCTAGCCGCTTCCCATGTGGCGGTTTCCCCTGCTTGTTCGGTTTAGCCACCGGCTTATACCGGTGGTGTTTGTTTGTTTGTAGCCGATACCCCCACAACCACCAAGCCCTAACCCCGACATGCGTCGGGGTCCCTTGGTCCCTGCCTGCTGCCGAGCCACAAAACCCACACCGAGAACACTAGGTCTCGGTTGTGGTCACACGACCCACACCAAGAGCATGGGCTCTCGGTTTGTGTACGGCGGCCGAACCAAACACCCCTTAAACCATATGTTTTTAATACCCCATGATTAGATCTACATGTTTATTAATTAGTTTTTAATAACCTCATGATTTCATGTGTTTAGATCTAATAAACAATTTAAACGAAAAGGTTTAAGAAATTACCGATTCGTGGATAACAAGGAAATTAATAACATGAATGATCTAGCAATAATTGGATCTACCAAAATCAACCAAACATCCCTTGGTGGTGTTTATATACGGCGGCCAAAAGGAGAAGGAGGAGTAGGATTTTTGTGATTTTCTAATATTTTGTATTATGAAAATCTACTTTCCTTCTTTTCCTTTTAGTTAAATTTTTTAAGTGGGCTTAGCCCACCTCCTTGTCTATGCCGCAGCTATGAGGGGCCCACATGGGGAACCCTGTTTTTCCGTGTTCTATTTATTTACGTGTTCTCGTGTCGTGTTTACGTGATTTAATTATTGTTCGTTCGTGTCGTTAAATATATTTACACGTAATCGTAATAAATATACGTAAATACATAATATTAGGTTCGTGATTATTTACGTTCATGATTTTCATGTTCGTGATTATAATTATTGTTGATAATAATTATCGTGTATTAATACGTAATAAATACTTATCGTGTAATAACACGTACGTACTACTTGTAATTCCTTTTCGTGAAACGTAAACTTGCTAAATAAGGAAATTTCTAATCATGTACGTACGATTATATATGTACTGTTCATGGTAAAAGCGTGCGGGTTTTACAATGGTGGTCTTAGCAGCCAACTAAGGAGGTTGAGCATTGAGATGGATGAAGACCTATATCCGCGCTTGATGAAGAAGGTGGCCGAGAAACGATGGTTGGTGTACTACGAATTGCGCCTAGCTGCGATGGGTTATTTGGAAGACCCTACCTTACGGTCCACCTTTTCCCAGTCGATCATAGCTGCGGTTAATGAGGGTACATCCAAGGGTTTGGTGAAGGCGCACAAGGCTGATTTATTGAAGAAAGAGTTGACAGAGGTGCCTTTATATGACCCTACTGCCGAGGCAAAAATCACAACCGACCTGAAGGACATGAGCGCCTGTCCCTTGCCATCTTTCGGCCTAGGTGACAAGGACCATGAGGTTCCTATTGAGGTCGTAATGGAAGGCCTAACTCTGGCGCGCCATAAGCAGACTTTCACTTCAAGCCCTCCCTAAAGCAGCTCACCGTACCAATATTTGCCCATCCTAGGGATGTACTTGACCCCTTTAGGGTTGAGAGGGAGGTGCCTTTGTCCGAGGTTCTTGCGGCGCACGATAGGCGTGCTGCTGCCAAGAAGGCTGTGCTTAACATAGAGGTTGTGCCATCTGTTGGTGCAACCCATCTTTCTGCTTCCATCCCAGTTCTGCCTTTGCCACTGCTAGAGAGGGATGCACGCGTGCTAGATGTAATTGAGAAGGAAATGAAAGAGCACCGTGCCGCATCATATTGTCTCCCTTCTGAAGTTGAAAATATCCTTTTCTGACACCAACTTACTTTCCAATAATCTAGTTGATCTGTAAATATTGTATGTACTTTATGTGCGCGAACATTCACTGTGTACTTGTAATGAACACTTCCCATCTTTTGTTTATGTTTATGAGAAATATGTTACGACGCTTTAATGTTTATAGCGCAGAGTTTGTTTTTATGAATTAATGTAATTGCATAAGTGGTCTTTATGGGTGAGGCAGACTCATTGCGTGCGACATGTCGCTACTACCATAAAGACGGTCAGGTGAGGCTGACCAATTGTTAGGCGCGCACGATTGTGTCTTATCAGTCTCAGTATGTACTGGCTGTATAGCTTGCTATAACGTCATAAATAGCAAGGCGCCTAGCAAGGATACACGATCCATGGTTTATGGGGTTGCATCCCTCTTACTCGACGAGTCTAATTAGTAGGGTAGGCTCATTCCTCTTATTTCTCCTGGAAACGTTGTGCACGCGTGCGCCAGTAGGCAACATATAACATAGAAAAAATATATGACAAAAATAAATGTTTTTATAATGCGCCATGGAACTAGATAGGGACCACGACAGTTTTATTTAATACTTGCGAGATGTTTAATACATGAAATAAAAGAAGAAATAATACATTGGTTCAAGAAGTTCGCCGCTAAAGGTAACACTTCTTTAGGTGGCATATGTTCCAAGGCCTTTGTAGGTCGCGACCGTCCATGTCGCGTAGTCGATATGCGCCATTCCCTAATGCATCTGTCACCATGTAAGGTCCTTCCCACTTAGGCCCAAGTTTTCCTGTATTTTCAGCACGACTGGCCACGTTTGAGAGGTACACGAAATCACCTGGCCTAAAGGAAGTCTTTCGTACCCTAGCATCATAGTAACCCTCATTTTTGCTTTTGACTTGGCTTCGTGGATAGCTACCAACTCTCTCCGCTCCTCGATTATGTCTAAGTTCAATCTTAACTCATCATCATTTGTGACCATGTCCACTTCTGCTATGCGGAGTGTTTGTAATCCAATTTCGGCTGGGATAGCTGCCTCTGTGCCGTATGCTAGAGTGAAAGGGGTATCACCCGTAGCTGTTTTTATCATTGTGCGAAGTGCCCACAAGACATGTGATAACTCATCGACCCATTTTTTATTGTGTTCCCCTAATCGTGCTTTTATGCCATCTCCTAGACTCCTATATTCTCTTTCCATAAGTCTATTTGTTTGCGGATGGGATACTGATGCGAACCTTTGGTTTAAGTTATTTTTCGTGCACCAATCTTTAAATGGGTTCTCCGCAAATTGTTTTTCCATTATTAGAAACTATCTCCAAAGGTAGTCCGAAACGACATACTATATTGTCCCACACGAACCTTTATACTTGGTTCCCTGTGATTGTTGCGACTGCCTTATCTTCAATCCATCTCGTGAAGTAATCCATCGCGACTATTAGGAACTTAATTCCGCCCGCAGCTACGGGAAAAGGTCCTGCGATTTCTATTCCCCATTTGAAGAATGACTAAGGGTAAGTGATGGGTGTCAGTTCCTCTTGGGTTTGTCGTGGTATCGACCTTTGTACCTGGCAGTCATTGCATTTGTTGATGAGCGTTCGTGCCTCCGCGTGCATGGTTGGCCAGTAATACCCACTTCGCTGTTGCCACCACAGACCTTGGTTCTGCGTGTATGCCGCAGGATCTCTCTTTTATTTCACTAAAGACATATTGCGCTTGATGCGGCCCCATACATCTTAGCCATGGCTGAAGGAATGATCATTTGAAAAGAATCCCGTATCTGACTTCGAGTTGCCTCGAGCGTCTGTGTATTCGCCGCGCTTCAGTTTCGTCATGCGGGAGCGAATCCTTCGTCAAATAGTCCACAATTGGTGTCATCAATGTAGGACCTTCTTCCTCTACTACCGATGTGACTTCCTGCTCTTTTATTGATTTGTCTTTAAGGATCTCTACCAGGACCTGTTTTGATAGGTGTGCAAAGCTGGTGGACGCTATTTTGCTAAGTGCGTCTACTTTTTTGTTCTCCCCTAGGTACTTGGCGTATTAGGAGCCTATCGAACCCTTCAATCAATGTCTTGTATTTTTGCAAGTATTGTACCATGTTTTCTTCTTTCGCCTTGTAGAATATTGATAATCAATGAATCTATGAAGGGGTTTGTTGATTTCTAGAGAGAGAAAGTTAGAGAGAGAAAGTGAGAGAAACTATGTGAATTTTATTAAATGGAAACAAAGAAATGACAACAACCAACCCCTTTCCATGGTGGAAAGGGGTATTTATAGTTCTAAGCATAACATGGGCTTGGGCCGGTCCATGACAAGCCCATGGACCGGTTCTTACTTAAGTTAATAAGTAACTAATGACTATTTTCTAACTACGAGCTATTACAACATATTATTGTGGAGTGACTGATACTTCTAATATACGTAAAACGTATTTCTAACAATCTCCCCCTAAGGGAGGTCACTTCACGTTACAAAATTCTAAACCTAGCATACTATACTAAGTCTTCGTTCTTTAGCTCGTAGTCTTTTCTTCTTTTCTTTCTTTTGTTGTGACTATGTTGGTTTGATCTTTTTGGCTTTGGCTTGAGAGCATTGTTCTTTGGCCTTTCACGTGCGATCTTTGCCTTTCTTGTGAACTTTGCCTCCTCGTGACTTCATGTTCCACACACTTACGTCTTTTTGTTGAATTCTCGAAAGCTTCAGAGTTTGGTACAGCGGAAGACTTCATCTTTTACTTTCTTGAATTTTTGCTGAACTTTGTTGCAAAAGACATAAGCATGTGGGAACGACTTTTACAGGTACACCGCAACACCACCGTCTTCACTGGTACACAGCAACGCCACCGTCTTCAACAGGTACACAGCAACGCCATCGTCTTTAACAGGTACACAGCAACGACACGAATAAAATGGCTTTGAACATTTTATTCTAATTCGGTAGCATTTTACCTCCGGTCGGTGAAGACCGTTGGACGATATTAGATATCGTACCCGTGACGGATAGTTTCAATTAAGTAACTTCCTGACAGGATTTCGCGGGTAAACCCGTTCTCTTTATTCGACCGTCCAAAGCTGACTGCGAACATAAAGAGTGAATCACTTGGATAAATTATCCTTGTGATTAAAAGCCGTCAATTCATGAAACCTGGAACAAGTGAATTTCAATTAAGATTTTCACCATCGTTGCTTTCCAGTTGTCACGAGCTCAATTCATAAAGAATCTTGCACGTTACCTACCAAGTGCTGTTTGATGTTGACACTAGAAGGATTTCCACTCGTCACTGTAGTCAATAAAGAGTCACTCTGAGTGTTCTGGCAAGATCATATGATAATGCGAAGAGGCCTGGAACGAGTTTAAGTTCAATTAAGAATTAAACCACTGTTACCTTCCAGTTTTTCACAAGATTAGTTCTAAAAGAACCGCACGTGTAACCTACCATGAGCTTGTTTGATGTTGGCTCAAGCAGGATTTCCATCTTCATTGTAATACTTGCGTATTACTCGGATGTTCTGGCAATATTACAGGAATATTGCGTAGGACTCATGAAAATCTCTTACTTTTCACAGTGTGTGAGAAAGCAAGGAATAAATTGAAAGTGTCCTAATGAGACTTTTGATGATCTCTTGGCTCTAGACTCGATTGTGCGTTTTGATTTAGTGAGCGATGGCTGGAGAGGAGTGCCACCTTTTCAATACCAGTCTATTCGGAGTGAATAAACCAATAGATAACGTGTTGATCTCCGTGTGATTAAAACAAATACCTTTTGAGAGATATTTGATTTAGCTGGGAAGGGTTGTGCATTGCATCACTGGGTCCATGATGTCTTTCTTCAATACCGAGAATCATTAGCAAAAATGACCTCAATAGCATATGTATTGACCCGGTTTCTGCCTAAAGTTGTAAGGAGGGCTTCTTTCTTTACACCCTTTATCTTTACATTTCTTTTTCATTCTTCAACCCCTTCAATGCTTACCAATACGTCATCACTAGCACCTTGTTGTGATTGTTCCAGTGCTAGCTTAAGTACTTGGTCGGCATTCAGCTACGTTCACATTCTTTCTCCATCTTTCCTAGGACTTCTAATTCTATCTAGGGAATTGTCCTTGGGAAGATTCCATCGGCTCTGATGAATCATTGGACTAAACCTATTCCTACCACCCTTTTGTCACCACATCCGTCGTGAATTAAGCGTGTTTTGGGAAGGAATTGCCACCATGAAAAATCATTGAAAATCACCTAAGGTACTTGTGATATTAGAATCAAAAGTTTTGTACCTTAGATGTTTTGCTCATCAAAAACGCTCCCCCTTAATACGTGCTTAACACATATTAAGTTGGATTATCGTTAAGTCTTTTTCATCTTTTAGCCAAGTATCACTTACGTCTCCTTAATCCCATTTTCTCCCCTTATCCAAAATGTTAACCATTAATATTTGGGATATTGAATGGATTAACCGGTCTTTGGGTAAAAATGAAATCGATGTTTGGCCATAGAACCAGTTATTGCTCCCCCTTAATTTAATAAGGGATAGTTGTAGTGCTTTGGTATGACATATTTTGAAAGATTTAGAATCTCGTGAGAAATTCTTGAAAAATTATCATACCTTAACACTACAGCAAGCCATACAAGCACATTATTCACAAATATACATATTCACAATTGAAAACCAATATAAAGTGACCTGAAATGTACGACCCATTAGATGGATCGTTGCAGTAGCTTGTGGTGCACTAAATACGGTCTTCCACCCACGAATCTTTCCAAGCTCCTCATCAATCTACGTTCACGGAGCTTTTGATCGATCTTTTTGATCACATACTTCGCCATCTGTCGGTAACCCGGATGCCAATCCTCCGTCATCTCTGGCAAAGTCCCACCCGAGTTCAGATGCTCCAACTTTCCTCTGACTTGTATAAGAGTTCCATCACTATACTTGTGGAGCTCCCCCACCCTCATAAACTTCATCAAACCTCGACTGTTCAAGTAGAAAATGCCGTAATTCGGGACAGAAATGCCGGTATAGGGACATCTTTCTACATGTTGAGGTAGCACTTGATTCACAGGACGGGTTAAATTGAGCTTCCTCTGATAGCTTTCGACTCCCAACTGAAGATCTTCAACTCGTGACTTGATGACAACGCTTCGTGTGAACATGCGAAGTGCTATATTCAAAGCAATCAGGTCTTCACGAGGAATGTGTGTAAGTTGATCTCGGGTCATCAGAAGCAGCATGTCTTCGATATCCTCAAGGCGAATGATGGAAAAATCTCCCTGCTGGATTTTGTATTCCCTGTCATCCTCCCTTTTCAAACGAATCTCCGTCACATGATAATAGCCATTCTTGGCTTCAGTTTTCATTCCTAAGATGCTGGAGATGCGGATGTCAGATCTAACATTGCTTCCAGAATTGACCAAGCAGCAACCCCTGTACGCCCTTCGGACTCGTTCGTCCCAATGAGATGCACCTATGACAGCATACATATCATAATTACGATTCATTTTTGGGACCCAGAGTCGATTTACCTTTTCCTCGATGAAGGGTATTGTCCCCCAGTTGGCAGCTTTCAGTAAGGTCAGGGAGGTTGCGTACTTTGATGACCCCTTCAGTAGATACACAAGATCATTGGTGACGAAGAAGTCAAGAGCAATCTGATTATCTTGAGCAGGATCCATTGGAGGTGGAGCTCTTTCTGATTCATGAAGTCCTGGCCGTTGAACGGTTTTCAAAGCCTTCAGGATCTCATCGGCATAATACTCGAACTCCATTCGGGTTAATCGTGTTTTGGCGCGAAGTCTCCTATCGTTCAGCGCTTTCTTCACCAAGGATGGAGTAACCGAAGTCTTATACTCATGAGCAAGAAATGCACATAAGTCAATAGGACTGCGGATACGGAGATACAGCACATCTTTGTCAGCATCTGTGATCGGATCATATTGTGCTGCTGCCGTGATCCAAGCCTGTGGTGGTGCAGTTTCGTCTATCTCCAACGTGTCTTCCCAAACTCGTGTGCTTGGTTCAGGAACCGTAGATTGTTGTGCTTGTTGTAGAGGAGTTGAAGTGCGAACATCTGTTGGTTCAGTTTCAGGCATTTCGGCAGTGTCGTGAACTGGAGAGTGTTGTGCAGCTTCGGGTTCCGTCACTGATTCTGCAATCACAGGAGGAACAACAACATAACTAATGGGGTTAGTGGTAATAGGTAAAGATACAACGATAGAGATACCGGGAACCGATGACGCTGTAGTGGCATTCACATCGTGGCGCCACTTAGTTCGTCTTGATTCCGATGATGTAGATTTGTCCTTCTGCGCTGCATCTTTCTTGGACTTGGTTCCAGTCTTAGCAGTTTTCTTGGAGCTGGTAACCTTGTCTCCCTCTTTCGGCTGTTCACCCCCATCATCATCCTGATTGTCATCCCCGTTACTACCCCTAGCACTTTCCTGATTCTCATCACCACCATCATCGCCATCATCATCATCCTCATCCTCGTCATCATCATCCTCATCATCATCACCACCCTCGTCATCGTCTTCATCCTTTTCTCCTTCTTCTTCTTCTTCTTCCTCTTCTTCACCCGTACCCTCTTCTTCACTTTCTTCCCTTTCTTCCTCAGGTAAGATGTGATATGGTACCACACTTCCAAACGTTTTGAATAATCTATCATCCTCCATGATAGCATCATTTAGGGATTTGTATAGAGTCCGTTGAATCCTAGACTTATCAAACGATCCAAGTTCCACCATACGAGCCTTAAGGATCTTCTTCAATTCAAAATCCGTCAGGTCATAAGCAATCTTGTAGGCGGCTTCTGAAGGATTGGATGATTTGATCATCAAGTTGTCAGCAGCAAGTGTCTTCAACTCATCACGAAGTTTAGGCATTAGGGATTCAACGGATTCTTGCACTCTTTCTTTCACAGAGGCTTCAAGTGCTTCTTTTTGCTCTTTGTATTTATCCCTCATCGCTTGAAGTCTAGTAATACGTGCAGCATGCTTATCAGCCTCAGCTTGCTTAACCCGAGCTAGTTCTTCTGCATGTGCTTTTCGAGTCAACTCCATATCTGAAGCGAACTTAGCAATCATCTCCTCTTGGGCTTTCCTAGATGCTTCTTCACTTTGAGCTCGTCTTTGCAACTCTTGGCGAAGTTCATCCATTTCGCGTTTGTGAGTATCCACATGTTTGTCAAACATTTCGGCCATCACTAATGCAGCCATTGCAGATGTTGCAGAGCTGCTCTGGGTTGATTGAATAGGCTCGGTTGTTACTGCGGTGCTAAGGATGGGAATTATAGGTGGTGGAAGAAATGGTGTTGAAGCCGGTCTGGTTGGTAAGGGTTGTATGGGTGGAGGTTGAGTTGCTAAGGGTTGAGTTGATACCATGATCGTAGGGGCAACAGACTCCTTTTCCAAACTTGCTGTAATAGGAATTGATGGCTCCTTCGAAGTGGAATAATGTTCAGGTGACCCAAACTCATCAACATCATCCGGTTCCACGTACTCATCCTCAATATCTACCCTTGCACCTGAACCACTACCGCCTGTATCTTTCCTACTCCTTTTAATTGCTATCTTCATCATTTGTTTCTCGGTCTTGTCAAGAGCAGGATCAACAATATCTTCTTCATCACGTAAAGCCATCTCATCAGCCTTACCCTTTCCCTTCTTACCCTCTGTCTTCTTCTTCTTGGTTTCGGGTTCAGGTAACGCAGCTGGTTGTTTGCGTTTACCTTTACTCTTAACCGTTGTGGACGAGTCTTCTCCAGTCTGAAGGTTTGCTTTCAGCCTCTTGATTTCTATCTGCAGTAGCTTGTAATCAGCAGAACCTTTGATTTTCTCAGACAGAAGGTAATCAGGAATAGGACCCGGAATCACACCAATAGACGGTCCTTCATGCCTCAGATCCACAGTGTCATCAGCTTCTTCAGTGTGATAGCGACTTCCTGCACGCCTATTAATAGTAGTATCATTCTTCATAAAGTAATTAATGATAAGCTTGATGAACCTTGGATAAGGAAAGAAATTTGTCTTCAGCTTCTTGTTCTGGAAGAGTTGAAAGGTGAATTCTTCCCATATCAACAAAGCATAATCTGAATTTGCAGCTTTGTACATGCCATAGAAGAGGTTTATTATCGGACTGCGCAAAGCATCATGGCTACTCGTTTTTGGTGTAAGACATTTACTGAGAATACCCATCAATGCTCTCCAAGGTTGTCCTACCTTAGCAGTGGTGAACTCAGACGCAACTCGTATTTCCGGACATCCAAGTGCGTCAAATAACTCCACGAGTTCATCTTTAGTAGGATCCCTCGAGAATGACATGCCTTTGGGTGTATCCCGTATACCAAGAATCTTACGGAAGTCTGAAACTGTGAGTGTCTGCTGCTTGTTGTCGATGGTGAAGGTGATCTTGTTCGAAGTGATTTCCTTGGTAGCCCAAAATTCAAACATATACTCATAAGGCACCGAGGCTGTACTCCTAAGGGCGTTCTTGAAATGAGAGTTATCGAGAATGGCTATAGCGACCTTAAAACCATGGTGAGTGGATTTAGAGACTTGCTTCAGCCGGTAGTTGTTGGGTATAAACTTAAGGGTTCGTGCTTTAGCAATATCGGCTTCTCTAGATTCTTGGATTGCTTGTACTGTTGGATTAGTCATTGTATCTGCTTAAGATAAGACATGAAAGGTTGATGCACAAAAACATATAGATATATATCATTCTTACTTCTAAGCATAACACATTTCACAACAAGTACATATATAGCATGCAAACAATAATAATCAAACTCTTCAACCGGAACTTTTCCTCATTCGGAACTTCTTCATCCTTAACATTCCTTCATTCGGAACAACCTTCATTCGGAAGTTCTTCATCCGGAACTTCCTTCATCCGGAAGTTCTTCATTCGGAACTTCCTTCATCCGGAAGTTCTTCATTCAGAACTTCTTTCATCCGGAAGTTCTTCATTCGGAACTTCCTTCATCCGGAAGTTCTTCATTCGGAACTTCCTTCATCCGGAAGTTCTTCATTCGGAACTTCCTTCATCCGGAACATTCCTTCATTCGGAACTTCCTTCATTCGGAAGTTCTTCATTCGGAACTTCCTTCATCCGGAAGTTCTTCATTCGGAACTTCCTTCATTCGGAAGTTCTTCATTCGGAACTTCCTTCATTCGGAAGTTCTTCATTCGGAAGTTCCTTCATTCGGAAGTCCTTCATTCTGAACTTCCTCATTCGGAAGTTTTGTTCAAAAATTCCTTCATTCGGAAGTTGGTATCCAGTGTTCATTCGGAACTTTTCAAACGAAGCTTATGATGAATAATCTAAGTGCGTTTGTGAGTTTCTAAGGCAATCTATGGTAACCAAACATAATCTAATTCTATTCCGCGCAAAACCCATCAAAAATCCCTAATCAATTAGCCTAATTGGGGCGAACGAACCCTAACTAGATTTAAGTTGATTATTTGATTTAATCAATTGGATTTACATGATTTATACGAATTAGAGATTGAATAATTGATGTTATTTACCTTATAGAGCGAATGAACAGGAACTAGACGAGTGATTTGATTTCTTGTGTGTGTTTTGTTTTCAACAATGGCGGCAAATGAGTGAATAAACAGTGAAAGGAAAGTAAGGGGCGGGGGTGTTTTATTTGACTTAGGTCAAAAAGTTGACAAGTTTCAACAAATAACACTTTAGTCCCTACATTTTCTCATTCTTTTCCTTTTTGTCTAAAGTTTTCATTTTTCTTATCCCTTGTTTAACTTACACACATCTTAGCAAACACAAGTTATTAGCATATCTCCAATATCTAAAAGCAATGCCTAACACTTAGAACGAACACAAGTCGTTTTCTAAAGCAAAACCACTCAAATACCGTGTAGCCCTTAATTTTCACAATCACTTTTGAAAATCAATTTTAATGACGAAGATGATTTTAATATTTTCTCCCCCTTAAACGATGACCCGTTTTCTATTTAAAGACCTGTAGTCATTGTTTAAAGAGTCAAATATTGATGAAAGCATTTCCAATTTATATCTTGAAAAATTTTGATTCGTGGTGTCAATAAGATTTCTCTTATTTTAACAAATTAATGCACTGAGACGTACACAAATTCGTGTTAGACCAAGTTGTAAAGTAAACTTGATCCCTTTGCATGATTTGGCTTGTAAATCACGCCCGAGAAAATTAATTCCCGTTCTGAGCCAACGTTTTCCAAGGAAATACGTGACTTTAATATGAAAACCGGGTTGCAGTCTGAAATAACTACAAGCCATAATGGGCATGTTTTAAAAATGTACAACTTTTATACGGACTCTATTTATGGCAACGTGTCAATTTTGATCGACATTTCTAAGGCCGTAAATATTACCGTACTAAAAGACATGCCCGATTTAAAACGAAAAATATTTTTGGTTTTTCTTGATTTTATAATTTTTGTGGTTTTTCTAGGTTTTATATTTTTTCTGGTTTTTGTTGGTTTTATATTTTTGTATTTTCTTTTTGTGGTTTATATATTTACGATAATATACATGATCACAACTAAAGGATACTCTGAATAGTTTACCACGACTATTCAGCTGATTCTTCTGCCAACTCTTTGAGAGTCGCTGGAGTGAATGATTTCATACCAAGCTTGTCGATCAAAAACTCGATTCGTCCTCGATCTAAGGCTTTGGTGAACATATCCGCCAGCTGATACTCAGTAGTGACAAAATACAGCTCGATCACTCCGTTCTCCACCTGCTCCTTAATGAAATGGTAGCGAATGTCTATGTGCTTGGCCCGGGAGTGTTGAACATAGTTGCAGCAAAGGGCAATGGCGCTCTTGTTGTCACAATACATCGGGATTTTGTTGAATCCCAAACCGTAGTCAGTTAATTGTGATCTCATCCAAAGGACTTGAGCACAACAACCGGACATGGCGATGTATTCAGCCTCCGTGCTTGATATCGCAGCGCTTTTCTGCCTTTTTGAAGACCAACTGATCAATCTATCTCCTAGGAGTTGCACAGATTCAGAAGTGCTACGCCTCGTGTCTTGACATCCAGCATGATCGGCATCTGCGTATGATATTAAAGCCATCGAGGAATCTTTCGGATACCATAGACCACGATGAAGTGTTCCTTTTAGATACCGAAAGATCCTTTTAACTACATGTAAGTACTTTTCGGTAGGCCGAGCCTGATACCGGGCACACATGCATACAGCAAATTGCAAATCAGGCCTGCTAGCAGTCAGATATAGAAGGGTGCCGATCATCCCACGGTAAAGTTTTGGATCGACAATAGTCCCATTCCTATCTTCATCTAACTTGGATTTCTCCACCATTGGAGTGTCCACGGGGTCACAATTTTCAAAGTGATATTTCTTAAGAGATTCTAGAGCATATTTGGATTGATTAATAAAGATGCCTCTGGGATTCTGAGAAATCTGTAATCCTAAGAAAAATGAAATTTTTCCCATCATCGACATCTGAAAGCGTGTGGACATTATCTTCTCAAATTGTTTAGACAATTCTATGTTAGTGGCAGCAAATATTATATCATCAACATAAATTTGTACCAGAAGCATGTCGTTGCCGTCCTTGAGAGTGAATAGAGTGGGGTCCACTTTGCCTTTGGAGAAGCCTTCCGACATGAGATATGTTGACAGGAGATCATACCACGCGCGTGGAGCTTGTTTCAACCCATAGAGAGCCTTCTTAAGCTTGTACACATGATTAGGAGACTCCGTACTGACGAACCCATCCGGTTGACTAACATAAACTTCTTCCCTTAGTTCACCGTTCAAAAATGCCGTCTTCACATCCATTTGATAGACAATCATGTTCATATGAGCAGCAAACGCAAGGAATAGTCTAATCGCCTCCAATCTAGCCACAGGAGCAAAAGATTCCTCAAAGTCTATACCCAAGGCTTGTTTATATCCTCTAGCGACCAATCTAGCTTTATTCTTCAATACCGCACCCATCTCATCAAGTTTAACCTTATAAACCCATAACAAAGTAAGGATGTTAACCTTGTCAGGGCGAGGAACCAATTCCCATACTTCTAGTCGTTTGAATTCATTGAGTTCCTCCTGCATAGCTTCAATCCAAGATGATTGGCTCATAGCCTGCTGCCAATTTTTGGGTTCAACTTCAGAGAGAAATGCATCAAAGTAACAATAAAGTGCACTCTCTTGTAATTGATGGCGTGTAGAGACTGGTCGATCTAGATCTCCAATAACATTCCTAATTGGGTGATCTTTTGTCCATTTAGTGCTATGGTTTTCAATCCTAGGTGGTCTGGAGTGAACAATAGAAGGAGCTTCTTCTGAGGTAGACGCGGCTGAAGGGTTTTCAGGGATCGCTACACCAAAGAAAGGAAGCTCTTGCAAGTGAGCATATTCCAAGTCGTGATCAGTAGAATCCTCTTCCACATCATTAGGCACAAGTAGGGGTGATGATTCAGGTGTAGTTTGAGAATCACTTGGTGAAGGTGCATCCGGTTCAATGTGAATTGTAGATGCATTAGATAAAGGTTCATTAACTGGAGCAACCACTTCAGGTATTGGAGCAATTACTACAGGTGCTGGAACTTCATCAGTCGGGGGATCGAAGAATTCATCAAACAACGGTTGAAACAGTTTATCCCACTCGGGCCTTGATGGTGGTAAAAATGATGTAGAAGTAGGATTGTTGGGAACTAATCCGGAACTTATAGCACCGGTTCCCATCTCATGAAGCGCGGGTTCAGAGCTGTGTTGCTCAGAAGCCATCGCTGTCAGCTCGTCGAAATCTGCGTCCATAGTTTCTACAATCTTGCCAAGACGACGGTTATAGATTCGGTATGCTCTTTTGGACGGTGAGTAACCAATGAAAATACCTATATCGGCTTTCGGTTGAAGCTTACCCAAGTTCTCACTATTGATGTTTGGATAACACAGAGCACCAAACACATGGAAAAATGAAACATCGGGTTTACGGTCATGTAAAAGCTCATAAGGTGTTTTTCCATGGCGTTTCCGAAGGATAGAACGGTTTTGGGTGAAACATGCAGTAGAAATAGCCTCTGCCCACAAGAACAATGGAGCGTTCGCATAAATAAGCATGGTCCTAGCAGCTTCCATAAGTGTACGATTCCGTCTTTCAACGACACCGTTTTGTTGTGGAGTGCGTGCAGCGGATGTTTCATGTGATATACCAACTCCTTCATAATAATCACGAAGAGTCTGGTTGACGAACTCTGTACCATTGTCTGTACGAATACGGCGGACAGTGGTATTCAAACGTACCTGAATGAACTTCAGAAAAGTGATGATAGCCTTCGGTGCTTCATCCTTTGTACGTAGAAATCTAACCCATGTAAACCTGGAAAAATCATCCACAATGACGAGAATGAATTTCTTACCGCTCACACTTTCAGTTCTCATTGGTCCACAAAGATCCATATGCAAAAGATGAAGTTTTTCTTGATTGGTATCTTCAGCTTTGGGCTTGTAAGATTTCTTGGTGCTTTTCCCCCTTGAACACGCGGAACATAAATGGTCCTTGTGAAATTTAAGCTTTGGAAGACCACGAACTAATTCGTTTTTAGCCAGATGATTAATAGCATCAAAGTTAAGATGAGATAATCTGCGATGCCATAACCATGACTTGGTCTTAGAAGCTTTAGAGAGAAGACATACTGGAGAAGCGGCCATCATGTCTTGTAAGGACAAAGTATAAAGATTTGCACCACGAGATCCCTTCAACAAATCTTTTCCTTCCAAGTTGCGGATGAAACAAGTGTGTTGTCGAAAAGCAACCTCAAGGTTGGAATCACAAAACTGTCCTACTGAGAATAAGTTATGACCAAGACCTTCCACATAGTATACCCTAGAAATCGTCACGTTTCCAATCTGATATTCACCATACCCCATAATCTTTGCTATATGATCATTCCCGAATTTAACCGTACCAAGAAACTTGCTGACGAAATTTCGGAGCATCGAGCGATTTCCGGTCATATGTTTTGAACAACCGGAGTCCAAATACCACAGGATGATTTGGACCACCTGAAAATATCACCACACAAAGACAATGTAGAGGTATCGGAATCTGAGTGTTCCTTGTTATTAGCAGGTACAGATTTAATAATCTTAGATTTGCTAACTCTAGGTTTCTTAGATTTCCTAGCCTTCTTTTTCTTAATAGGTGGTGTAGATTCTAGTTGGCTCAGATCCTGAGGTATTTCTTCACTGATAGGCACTATAGTGGGGGCTGACCTAATTAAAGGGCGCTGTTTCCATACTTGAGTGCGAGTGTTCCTAACTAAAGGACGCTCAGACCTAACCTCAATGGATGCATTCCTAGTTAAAGGGCACATTTTTCCATCTAATGTAAAGGTCCTACCAGTGGGACGCCATTGCCAGCCAACTTGGGCACGAGTTCTACCCGTTGGCTTCCATTCAAGACCATTCTTAATAGCATTCATTTCATTAACGTGATCAATCAGACACAAATCATGACGCTGGGAAAACATACATTCATTACAATTCCAACAATTTAAATCAGAATTCACGAATGGTTTAGGCTGCTGCACAGACGCAGAGCTTTTAGTCTTAACATGATTCTTTTTATTTAAAACTGAACTAGCATTCCTATTGTGGACTTCTACTTTCTTCTTTGTGGCACTACTAGTGGAGGGCTTGATCTTAGCTTTCTTGAGTGGCGATCCTTTAGCCTTAGTAGTCTCTTTTAATCCTGTAGAAGGCAAAGTGGGAACATTAGCAACAGATTTTAAAGGTGTCTTACTTGATTGTGCCAATGACGGTTTCGCTCCTGGAGTCTTATTAAATGGAGTGACAGCAATGGGCCTATTATTAAGTAGTGCAGAACCTGGTGTACCTATGTATTGCAAATAAGCCAAGCAATATTGAACTCGCTTAACATATTCATGAGCCGAATAATAGTCGCTACTTGAGGGATCTAAGGCATAAAGATCGTCTAAAATATCCCTAAGAAGATCGACATGCTTAATGGCATTCCTCATATAATCATCGTAGGTAACCTGGTTTCTCTTATGAAGCGGATTCTTATAAAGCACTACTGACTTGGTTGTTGGAGCACTAGTGGACGGTGCAGAGTCGGTAGCTAAGTTATCAACAACTTCTTGTCGGGTGAGAAGAAGTGTCTCCTTTAATTCAGCCAAAACCATATTTTTGTCTATGAGCAGGATGTTCAAGTCAGAGATTTCCTCGCACTTTTGGTTCAGTTGTTCAACAAAATATTGTTGCTGTGCCGCATTAAAAGCGAAGCGTTCTTCTAGTGAACCATAAAGAGCGGATAATCCCTGTCTTGTCCGATCCATCTCCCCTAGAACAGATGAAAGTCTAATTTCTAAAACTTGGTTTTTAGACTCTGCAGCCTCTAGTTCCAATTTTAATGTTTCCTTTGATGATACCTCTCTCTTCAATCTCATGATTTCTTCCTCTAATGTCTTAACAATTGCAATCATCTTGTCACTAGTCTCAACACCGTTTTCACAAACATTTGATATCAAAAGATTCTCATTTTGAGTTTGTTGTTTTAATTCTAAAGATATACAATGTTGTTCTAGTTGATTAAAGCGTTTTGAAAGTAAATTGTAGGAATCTTGTAGCTTTAAAAACTCAGCGTTAGATTCGTGACAAGAATGATTATCTACCTCATTTACAGTATCAGCAACATTTACAGAAAGATTACAAACATTGATAGTTGTAAAATCACACTTGTTTAGGAAAACAAGGCAATAAAATAGGGTAAGCACGACGATTTAGGAAAACCGTGTGTAAATGACCCTAAAGGTGAGTTCGTTCTCTCGAGGAGGCACGTGTGTTATGTAATTAATGATTGATTATGTTTTTGATTATTAATGAGAAGAAAAGAAGAGAAAATGACGAAGACGAAAAAAATACAAAAATAGAAAAATAAGGCGAAAACACTACTAGAAAGTTACGACGAAGAACGTAAAAAAACACAAAATTTAAAATTTTAATCTAAAAATTCCTAAAAATTACTAAAAATCCCAAATAATATTCTAAGAGTTTACAAAAAATCCAAAATTGCCAAAACCTTTTAAATGATTTAATAATGACTTTTTAATGCTAATTAAAGCCCTAAAAATCACTTTTAAATATTAAAAAGCCCTAAACAAGATTTTATAATTTGTAAACCTCAAAAATGACCTAATTAAACTATTAACTATTTTTAAAAATTTTTAAAACCAAATTAAACTATTTTTAAACTCCTAAAAACTATTAAAAACTATTAAATCTTAAATTAATTCTAAAAATTAATTGGAAAGCCTAAAAATTATTCTACAAATGGGAAAAGTCCTAATTAATGATATAGAACCTAGGAAAAATGAAAAAGAAATAAAAATAAAACTTTTTATTTTAATGAATAAAATAATATTAAAATATTCAAAAAAAAATTAAAAGTTCTCAAATAAATTCTAAAAAATTCTCAAAAATCCTAAATAATCTAACTAAGAAGAAAATGTAAATTAAAGTTCCTAAAACCTTTTAGTTAATTTTATATTAATTTTTAAATTTGCTAAAAAAAACTAAAATCTTATAAAATTAAAATTAAGCCAAATTGAAAACCTAATAAGCTGTAAACCTCAAAATATTATTTTAAAACCTAAAAATGATTTTTCCTAAAAATTAAAACTATTTTTTCTATTTTTTATTGATTTTCTAAAATACGTCTAATAAATAAATTCTAGAAATAAATTAAATAAAAGGAAAAATATGAAAATGGGCTAGAAAAATCACAACTCCTAATAAGGTCCTAAGAAAAATAAAAAGAACAAAATTTGCTTATCAAATAAGCTGAAAAGATGGAATAAAGGCTACGGCTTTTAAATAAGCCAACAATTGAAAAACAGGTTAAAAGAAATACCCTTGCACCCTTGGTCAGTAAAAGACCCAAGGGCGCAGTGGTAGTGTGTGGTGTGTGTGAGTGTAGTGACCAGGGTTCGAGCCTGAAGAACCCCTTTTTGCAAGTTTTTTTTTTTTTTTTTTTTTTTTTTTTTTTTTTTTTTAACTTTTACTTTCTCAATACCAATCTGTTAACCTATTATGCTTATCAATCCAATCCCATAACACTTTTTACCAAAGATTAAGCCAAGATTAAGAATCCAAAGTGGCCAGGTTTCACTTTTTAAGAACACACGTTTTGTGTTCTTTCTTTCAATTTCTTCACAAGTGGATGAACCTCCAAGAGGGCTTGGAGAATGCTTTGTTTGGTGTTGTTGTGGAACACAAGGCACCCCTTCACTCTTTCTGAGTGGAGGGAGTCAAGACAAGCACAAATTGCACACTTTGCACACCAAAAGATCAAAACAAATGCACACACAGGCTCATACAAGTTTCTGTGACAGTATGATGAAGTCTGGTGGCTTATGAGCAGATTTCTAGTGACCCAATGACTTTTAGACTCTAAGCTTATGCAAACACAAACTCCAAACAGCACTTAAGCAGATTCAATAATCCTTATAACCTAACACTTGACAGGATTAACAAGATTTAGCATCAAAATGAAGAAAACAAGCAGATTAGTGACTAAACAGATTTCTAGCTACTCTTTTTCTTTTTAACCACTCAAACTTGCTCAAAACATGCACCAAATCATAACACAATTATCAAACAACCTTACTCAACCTAATCCAATTGCTCTAACACCTTTTTAAATCATTAATCCTAATTACTACCCTGCTAAAACTTGTTTCCAAACACCCTTTTAAATTTTGTAAACCAACTTTTAACACATCAAAACACTTTAAAACCTAACCAATTTGATCCTATGCTATTCTATCATGCATAAGATCACATAAGTACACTAATCAAGCAAGATTAACAACAATCCAATCTCTGAATCAAACCAAATCACTTAAACAGCCTTTTCTCAGATTTTTCAAAAAGGAAAAATGGTTTTACCTTTGAACCTCACATCCAAGGTTCAAGTGGATGCAATTCCACCTCCTATACCAACTCGGGTTGGTGCTGACTAATATCAACAAACAATGACCTGCTTAAGACAAAATCAAAGAAAAAAAACAAAATAATATAACAATATATATGTTCTGTTTCTTTTTCTTTCTTCCTTAACCTCTTTCAAAAACTTTTTAAACCTCTTAACACGTTTTCAAAACATTCAAAATTTACAAACCAATAGCTCCTTTCCACTTTCACTTCAAAGAGCTATGATTCATGAATTTTGACTCTACTTTGAAACCTTCAAAAACTTTTGAACATCAACAAAATCTTTCTCAAATTAATAGTGGAACTCAGCTTTTTGCAATGACTAATACCAACTTTTTATAAAAATAAAAGGAATTATAATAGCTAAACACTAACACCAACTTTATATCATAAAAAAAAGGATTACAAAAGCGTTTTGCAAAAAACTGGAACAAAATGGAGTGGACATGCCCATCTCCTTTTTATACTACAAAAGGAACTATCTAGAACAACTGAATAAAAAATTACAAAGCATAAACCCTAAATGCTAAAAGCCCTAATTTGCCCCTCTCTTCTTTGACTGATTTGGGTCAAAAACACCACCATGTGATATGACAGCTTGTTGGATGAATCGTGGACGTCAAATTAATCTTGGAGGCCAAGTAGTGGGATCTCAATCGCTAATTTGGTCGGGGCATGGGGTTGTGGGAAAAGGACGTTGCAGGGTAGTGTGTGGGTGAGGACCACAGGCCACGTGGCACTGTTCTGGAAGGTGGGATTAAGTGAGGGGATCCTCAATTAAGGATCTGCACCATTTGGTCTTAAACCCCTTTGAATTAAGGCTTAATTAATCTGGAAATTTTAGGGTTTATAGGGGATTAGGGGTGGGGTTAAATCTGTTTTTGGTTTAAACACGTTTTGAAAAAGTGTTAAGGGAGGGAAAGGTGGGAATTAGTGGGGTTGACCGGGTTTGACCAACTTAAACTTAAACCGGGTGAAAGGGTTTGGGTAGGGTCGGTTTTAAATGGTATTTGGGTTAATGGGTGGGTGGATAATGAGGTGTCACGTCCTGAGTGGGGGATAAGGTTTGTGGGTTTGGCAGTTTGAGTCCCCAGGTTTTCCACTTTCTTTCACTTTGTATTTAAACTCCAACAGTGCCAAAATAACTCTTATCAACTTTAGGGCATTTGTCAAATTTGGCACAATCCATTCCAAAACTTTTCCAAAGGGCTCCTTTTGTATTTTCTTGATTTTCCAAGGACTGATCTTGTATAATCTTCAAACTTTAAGGATTATACTTGTACATTTGATATTTTGAGGGTCAAATGTGACAAGTTCTTCAAAGATGAGGGGCCATTTTTGCCAATCTTCAATTCTTCAAGGGTCTTTTTGCAAATTTCCAAACTTGGGCTTGGTTCATTGTGCGACTTCGTTTCCCGTGTTCGTTTTTGATTGATTCTTGTGTTCTTTTGCCAATTCCTCAATATCCGTACCTAAAAATACACAAGTAACAAACACGAGCATATATTTGGCATATTTTATGATATTTTATGCATTTTAAGGCCGATTTGGACGATGAGACCATGTATAAATGCAGTCTCATCACTCCCCCATACTAAACCATTGCCGTGCCCTCACGCAATGCTAGAATAAAGTATCAAAGCATCTCCAAAATTTAATTTTATTCACTTTTATTGAAATGATAACTAGCTACACTACACTATTGCTACTACTTGTGTTAGAGACATAATGTATGATTTTCATCACAAAATGGGACGTTTAGGTTCATAGAATAAGAACACGTGAATGCTTCGTTAGAAATAATTTCATCGTCCTCGATTTTCACCTTAATTCCATGCCAAGCGTGCAACGAGATCATTGTCATTATAAGTTAGTAATGCTAACACTACTCATATGCCCTAATCACGTACTTATTCTCCCATTATTCCTAAGTTGTATCTCTTATATTTTATTTTGTCTTTAATGATCACGAGGATACATTGTTGACTTATGCGATAATAGAGATTTAGGTCTAAAAATAGAGTGCTAACGGTGTAACTAAGACCATCAAATCAATAACCCCTCCTAATAGACAACGATGTTAAAAAATTAAGTTGACAAGAAGAATCGATAAACACGGTTTTATAACGGTTTTGAACATGAGACTTATTACCAAGACTTTTATACGCCCCCTAACGGAAGGGCCTTATTATCTTTGGTTTACCTCCATCTTTTATTCAACTTCGCCATGAAGCTTTTATTATGACTTCGGTCTTGCCTTGCCTTTTATTATCCGCCTCATCGGTGGTTTTATTAGCCAAAGACGTATATCCTCACGCTAAAGCGAATTTTGGATCTTTAAAGCTTCGAAGATTAAGGCTTGATTCACTTTCAATTTTTGCATAGATTTTAGGCCTTGTGGGGCTTCAAATTGTTTGCTAGATTTAGGTGAGCACTTGAAATCTTATTATTATTAGGTGAAGCTTTCGATTATTCGGGTTGCCAATACTTCAAAACCGTGACGCTGGCGATACCTTAATGTCTTCCCAATTTAATTACACAGAAGTTACTAGAAAAGACTAGAAACCCAACAATCAAAACTAAACCGCTAAGTCAATATTTATTAAGCAAAAATATTTACATGCGAAGGGAGAATAAGCAAACAACGAGAACACATGAGTTTTTGAAAGAATACGAGTACTCTACGTTTAGCATAGTAACTTATAATTAACTCTATCATTTCTCGTCCTCATTTAAGAGACTTAGCCTAATGTGTAGTTAAGGAATCAAAGCTAAGTGCTCAACACGCACGGTCGAGTCAAAAATTACTCTTATTCTCGCCATCGGAAAATCTACATTCGTGTCTTCAAACACTTATAAAACATGAGAAAAATTTTAAAATTTGGCCATTTTTAGCCTTATTTTGCAAGAAAACGATAACAAAACGATAAACTTTGGAAAGCGTGAAGGTTTGGCAAGGCAAGTATCTATTCACCCCCCCATACTAAAGTTAAACATTGTCCTCAATGTTTCGAGTCTAGGGGTGCACACACCCCCATACTAGAGACGTAGTCGAATGCCTAATCTAGCATGGAAAGGGTGTAACCGTTAAATTAATAGCCGTTTATGAAGTGTGCTAAAAACCTAAGGTTAGAACATAAAAGGATATATCATATGTGGATATTGGGAAAGGCCTCCAAAGCAAACGATCGAGTGCTCCCATGAAACGAACACGAGAGGCTCCAATCGTGAAGATGATGATCTAAAAGACACAATTCACAAATAACCACGGAACAAAGGTTGGAAGGGCACAAATCCCCTCACATTAAACTAATTAGAAAGCAATAATATGTACATGGATAAGCATGGGTCTCCCCCACGAGGCACCTTGTTTTTGATAACCGAGTCAAAAGCTCGACTCGAATCCCCATAAATGTGATCATTTAGGGATAATCTTGGTATGGTCATTTTTAGTGGGGCTTACATGATAAACAAGGCCCAAAAGTACGTGGAGTACTTTAAAAATCCGATAAACGTATACCGGGGTCAAAGATAGCGTCCTCGTTTTCGGATGAAAGACGAGACAACACAACTCCAACACAAATCCCAATGGGATAGAAGAAAATAGGAGAGAAGAAATAGAAGGGTGGGACAATGGGTAAGGCAAAACATTGAGCTACTCGAGGTAGACTCGCACCAATCAAATGAAAAGATTTTCCATTTATTGCATCGGTGGAAGACCGAGATTTCCCTATATAAGCAATTCCAGGATCAAATATCTCGTCCTCGGTGGAGAAAGGGGAAGGAACATAAGGGGCTTCCCCCACACTAGGTCCACACAAAGCATCGTCAAAAGGAGAAGACGAGCTTGTAGTACTCAATATACGCGGTGATGACGGAGTTAGAATTGTAGAAAAATCTTTTAAATTAGATTCAAAATCTTTTCCTTTTTCATCTTTTAAACTCTCCTCGTGAAAACCCGATTTAATTATGTCAAAAATATTTGGTGTATCTAAAACAATGTTAGTCACACTAAAAATTCTCACATTTTGAAAGCGTTTTGGTTTAGGTGGTGGCAAGTTTTCAAATCTTTTGTCAACAAAGAAAACCTCCCCATCGGGATCAACGTATTCATCATCCGAAGAATCACTCGAGATTGGAATCATAGGCTTAACACTCTTAACCTCCATCGGCGGAGGGGACGGAACTTCATTTTTCTCAACTCCTAAAACTCTATTGGAAATCTTTTGACAAATGTTTTTGATGGGATTGACATTGTACAAAGATGTGATCGAATAAACATGAGAAAGAGTGGAGTTTTGGGTTGCATTAATGACGAGTTCTTCCTCATTGAAACGAAGAGTGATTTTTCTTGCATGCACATCGATAAGTGCTCTCGAGGTATCCAAAAAAGATCGACCTAAAATTAACGGAACTTTAGGATCGATGGGAATATCAACAACTATGAAGTCCACGGGATAATAGAATTTCCCAACTTTCACAAAGACGTCCTCGGCAACTCCACAAGCTAGAATCGTAGAATGATCGGCCATTTCGATTGACATTCTTGAAGGAGTGAGATTTGGAAGATTGAGCGATTTAAAAATCTCGAGAGGCATCAAATTAATACTAGCACCAAGATCGGCCAAGGCGTAGCATTCTTCCATGTCTTGGATAGCACATGGGATTAAAAACTTTCCAGGATCACCAACTTTTTGAGGTATGCGGCTTAGAAAAACCGATGAACAACTAGACGATTTTTGCAATTTTTCTTTGTTATTGAACATACTTTTGAAGTTCGCGGCAAATCGAGGCATCATGACTAAGGCGTCGGCAAAACTTATATTAAAATGCAAGTCACGAAACATTTTCATAAAGAGTTCAAATTGATAATTATTTCGTTCTTGTGCCTTTTCCTTGTTTCGTCTTGATGGGTAGGGTAAAGGTGGTGTGGGTTGGGGCAAATTAGGCATAGGCATCGGCCTTGGAATCTCGGGTTCCATGATGGGTATTGGTTCAACCGTAGGTGTGGTTTGAGCGGTACTTCGTGGGCTTGTAATGTGCTCCTTTTCAACCACAACCTCGGGTTCTTTCTCTTTTTCCTTCTCCATAGAAGTACTTGGACGAGAAATGGGTTCTTTGAAAGTTTTACCACTACGAGTAGTAATAACCTTCAATTCTCCTTTCGGGTTCACGATGGTATCACTAGGAAGACCACCCGAAGAAGAGGGCTTACACATGATAGCTTCAAACATTTTAGCCATTCGATCTTCAAACTTAGATTGCCTAGCATCCGCTTTCAACAATTCTTGCTTAATCTCATGTTGTCCTTGCTCCTTTTTTGTTGATTTTGTTGGAGTCGTGTGACATTTCCTTCCATTTTATTAGCATGAGTTTTAAGTTCATTAGCAAGTTCGTTTTTAAGCTCGTTTTTCAACTCGGACCTTAAGCTAACCATTTCACGTTGCATGTTGTCAAACTTAGCATCATTAGCCTTAGCATAATTCAAAAATTCTCCTTGAAGATTTTTGGTGTGATCGTTTTGAAAACCTTGGGCATTAGTTTGAAAATCACGGTTTTGGTTTTGGTTTGAAATTTGCCCATTTCCACTTTGGTAATTACCTTTGTTATAATTTCTTTGATTTCCTTGGTAATTTCCACCTTGGTTGTTGTTGTTGCGATAATTATTAGCATTTTGATTGGGTGGAGCTTGATTTGAACGTGAACCTTGACCGATTTGGTTATAAGTTCCCGTGGCTACAAAAGCATTCGAAGTGTTACCATCCGCGATAATGCACTCGGAAAGATCATGAGCTCCCCCACACGACAAACAACTTTTAGAAACCGCTTTAACCGAAGCGGTGTTGGAAGCTTCTTGAGCCTTCCAATGGGACATAAGGTTTGCAAATCTATCGAAAAATCGGTTTTCTTCATTTGCTTCATCATGTAATGCATTGATACTTTGAGACGATGATGAGCCCCTTTTGGCAACACTCGGTGTGTGACGAGGGCTATAAACCTTAGACCTATTCTCGATTATGACCAAAGCTTCTTCAACCGTTTTACACAAAAAATTACCACCCGCGGCGGCATTTAAATAATCTCTTTCATGATCGTTAAGCCCATTGTAAAACGTGTCGATTTGGTGCAAATCGGAAAAACCATGATGAGGACATTCGTGTAACATCTCCTTAAACCTATTCCAAGCCGTAGAAAAACTTTCATTTGATTCTTGTGAAAATTTAGAAATTTCGTTTTTCAAATGCGTAGTCTTAGAGGGCGGAAAAAATTGGTTCACGAATTTTGAAACGAGATCCTTCCACGTCAATATAGAATTGGGTGGCTCTTTCTCTAACCAAATTTTAGCGGGCCCCGCTAAGGAATACGGAAATAACATCATCTTAATCGAGTCATTCGAGACATCCTTGAATTTGCACGTGGCGGTAAGACGATTAAATTGGCGGATATGGTTGTGGGGATTGTCCTTCTCATCACCACGGAATTTGTTGTTTTGGATCATCGACAACAAACCCGTTTTCACCTCAAAATTCTCCGCAAGGATAGCGGGAATAACAATAGCTTCTCCATAACCCTCGGTGGGTGCTTGAAGTAACTCCATCATAGTTCGATTTGCCATGGTTGGTTCTTCTCGTACAATGGGTTCGTCAATAGGAGACTCCTCACTAGAAAGAGTGAGTGATTTGTTTCTTCGTTTACGAGCACGTCTAGCTTTAGAGCGAGTTTGCATAAACGTCACGTACAACGAGAAGGCGAGCAAAGAAGATTCTTTTTGGTATTTTGTGTTTTTTCAATTTTTTTGTGGTTTTTGATTGTATTAACCTTTTGGAATTTGGTGAATGTATTAAGTAGACAATGAGTCCACAAATCTCCTCACTAATCAAATCTCTTGATTAAAAAGGCCTCAAGGAATGAAAACGATCACGTGGAGTGAACGCCTTCGATGACTTTAGAACGATGGTGGAACACCAAATCGTTCAAGAGGGTTTAATCAATATGAAACCAAGAAAATATATATGATATGTAGTAATACTTTGGGCGGCAAAACCCTCGATTCACTCTCAAAATCAAATACGCACAAGCAAGCGGAGGAAACGAGGCGGCGCGAAGCACTTAAGAGCCTTTTTCCTTTAGGTTGTGAAATACAACCGCCTTATACCCACCTTATAGTTTGTATTATCAAGATTAAGCTTCACGAAAGTATTTATCTATTTTTGCCTTTTTTCTTTGGTTTGAGATTCGAATACAATGATCGAGTGATGAAATCCCGAATCAAGGTTGTGATTGCTCACGTATTTGGAGTACTTGTGGATTTATTTTTCTACGTATACAATATAGTAATAGTATTCACACAAAAACCGAAAAACGATAATACGTATTAATAGAGTGCTATTAATACAATTATATTTATGGCTAATATAGAAAAACAACAATTTTCAATCAAAACACAACACGCCTCCCCGGCAGCGGCGCCAAAATGATAGTTGTAAAATCACACTTGTTTAGGAAAACAAGGCAATAAAATAGGGTAAGCACGACGATTTAGGAAAACCGTGTGTAAATGACCCTAAAGGTGAGTTCGTTCTCTCGAGGAGGCACGTGTGTTATGTAATGAATGATTGATTATGTTTTTGATTATTAATGAGAAGAAAAGAAGAGAAAATGACGAAGACGAAAAAAATACAAAAATAGAAAAATAAGGCGAAAACACTACTAGAAAGTTACGACGAAGAACGTAAAAAACACAAAATTTAAAATTTTAATCTAAACATTCCTAAAAATTACTAAAAATCCCAAATAATATTCTAAGAGTTTACAAAAAATCCAAAATTGCCAAAACCTTTTAAATAATTTAATAATGACTTTTTAATGCTAATTAAAGCCCTAAAAATCACTTTTAAATATTAAAAAGCCCTAAACAAGATTTTATAATTTGTAAACCTCAAAAATGACCTAATTAAACTATTAACTATTTTTAAAAAATTTTAAAACCAAATTAAACTATTTTTAAACTCCTAAAAACTATTAAAAACTATTAAATCTTAAATTAATTCTAAAAATTAATTGGAAAGCCTAAAAATTATTCTACAAATGGGAAAAGTCCTAATTAATGATATAGAACCTAGGAAAAAATGAAAAAGAAATAAAAATAAAACTTTTTATTTTAATGAATAAAATAATATTAAAATATTCAAAAAAAATTAAAAGTTCTCAAATAAATTCTAAAAAATTCTCAAAAATCCTAAATAATCTAACTAAGAAGAAAATGTAAATTAAAGTTCCTAAAACCTTTTAGTTAATTTTATATTAATTTTTAAAGTTGCTAAAAAAAACTAAAATCTTATAAAATTTTAATTAAGCCAAATTGAAAACCTAATAAGCTGTAAACCTCAAAATATTATTTTAAAACCTAAAAATGATTTTTCCTAAAAATTAAAACTATTTTTTCTATTTTTTATTGATTTTCTAAAATACGTCTAATAAATAAATTCTAGAAATAAATTAAATAAAAGGAAAAATATGAAAATGGGCTAGAAAAATCACAACTCCTAATAAGGTCCTAAGAAAAATAAAAAGAACAAAATTTGCTTATCAAATAAGCTGAAAAGATGGAATAAAGGCTACGGCTTTTAAATAAGCCAACAATTGAAAAATAGGTTAAAAGAAATACCCTTGCACCCTTGGTCAGTAAAAGACCCAAGGGCGTAGTGGTAGTGTGTGGTGTGTGTGAGTGTAGTGACCAGGGTTCGAGCCTGAAGAACCCCTTTTTGCACGTTTTTTTTTTTTTTATAACTTTTACTTTCTCAATACCAATCTGTTAACCTATTATGCTTATCAATCCAATCCCATAACACTTTTTACCAAAGATTAAGCCAAGATTAAGAATCCAAAGTGGCCAGGTTTCACTTTTTAAGAACACACGTTTTGTGTTCTTTCTTTCAATTTCTTCACAAGTGGATGAACCTCCAAGAGGGCTTGGAGAATGCTTTGTTTGGTGTTGTTGTGGAACACAAGGCACCCCTTCACTCTTTCTGAGTGGAGGGAGTCAAGACAAGCACAAATTGCACACTTTGCACACCAAAAGATCAAAACAAATGCACACACAGGCTCATACAAGTTTCTGTGACAGTATGATGAAGTCTGGTGGCTTATGAGAAGATTTCTAGTGACCCAATGACTTTTAGACTCTAAGCTTATGCAAACACAAACTCCAAACAGCACTTAAGCAGATTCAATAATCCTTATAACCTAACACTTGACAGGATTAACAAGATTTAGCATCAAAATGAAGAAAACAAGCAGATTAGTGACTAAACAGATTTCTAGCTACTCTTTTTCTTTTTAACCACTCAAACTTGCTCAAAACATGCACCAAATCATAACACAATTATCAAACAACCTTACTCAACCTAATCCAATTGCTCTAACACCTTTTTAAATCATTAATCCTAATTACTACCCTGCTAAAACTTGTTTCCAAACACCTTTTTAAATTTTGTAAACCAACTTTTAACACATCAAAACACTTTAAAACCTAACCAATTTGATCCTATGCTATTCTATCATGCATAAGATCACATAAGTACACTAATCAAGCAAGATTAACAACAATCCAATCTCTGAATCAAACCAAATCACTTAAACAACCTTTTCTCAGATTTTTCAAAAAGGAAAAATGGTTTTACCTTTGAACCTCACATCCAAGGTTCAAGTGGATGCAATTCCACCTCCTATACCAACTCGTGTTGGTGCTGACTAATATCAACAAACAATGACCTGCTTAAGACAAAATCAAAGAAAAAAAACAAAATAATATAACAATATATATGTTCTGTTTCTTTTTCTTTCTTCCTTAACCTCTTTCAAAAACTTTTTAAACCTCTTAACACGTTTTCAAAACATACAAAATTTACAAACCAACAGCTCCTTTCCACTTTCACTTCAAAGAGCTATGATTCATGAATTTTGACTCTACTTTTAAACCTTCAAAAACTTTTGAACATCAACAAAATCTTTCTCAAATTAATAGTGGAACTCAGCTTTTTGCAATGACTAATACCAACTTTTTATAAAAATAAAAGGAATTATAATAGCTAAACACTAACACCAACTTTATATCATAAAAAAAAGGATTACAAAAGCGTTTTGCAAAAAACTGAAACAAAATGGAGTGGACATGCCCATCTCCTTTTTATACTACAAAAGGAACTATCTAGAACAACTGAATAAAAAATTACAAAGCATAAACCCTAAGTGCTAAAAGCCCTAATTTTCCCCTCTCTTCTTTGACTGATTTGGGTCAAAAACACCACCATGTGATATGACAGCTTGTTGGATGAATCGTGGACGTCAAATTAATCTTGGAGGCCAAGTAGTGGGATCTCAATCGCTAATTTGGTCGGGGCATTGGGTTGTGGGAAAAGGACGTTGCAGGGTAGTGTGTGGGTGAGGACCACAGGACACGTGGCACTGTTCTGGAAGGTGGGATTAAGTGAGGGGATCCTCAATTAAGGATCTGCACCATTTGGTCTTAAACCCCTTTGAATTAAGGCTTAATTAATCTGGAAATTTTAGGGTTTATAGGGGATTAGGGGTGGGGTTAAATCTGTTTTTGGTTTAAACACGTTTTGAAAAAGTGTTAAGGGAGGGAAAGGTGGGAATTAGTGGGGTTGACCGGGTTTGACCAACTTAAACTTAAACCGGGTGAAAGGGTTTGGGTAGGGTCGGTTTTAAATGGTATTTGGGTTAATGGGTGGGTGGATAATGAGGTGTCACGTCCTGAGTGGGGGATAAGGTTTGTGGGTTTGGCAGTTTGAGTCCCCAGGTTTTCCACTTTCTTTCACTTTGTATTTAAACTCCAACAGTGCCAAAATAACTCTTATCAACTTTAGGGCATTTGTCAAATTTGGCACAATCCATTCCAAAACTTTTCCAAAGGGCTCCTTTTGTATTTTCTTGATTTTCCAAGGACTGATCTTGTATAATCTTCAAACTTTAAGGATTATACTTGTACATTTGATATTTTGAGGGTCAAATGTGACAAGTTCTTCAAAGATGAGGGGCCATTTTTGCCAATCTTCAATTCTTCAAGGGTCTTTTTGCAAATTTCCAAACTTGGGCTTGGTTCATTGTGCGACTTCGTTTCCCGTGTTCGTTTTTGATTGATTCTTGTGTTCTTTTGCCAATTCCTCAATATCCGTACCTAAAAATACACAAGTAACAAACACGAGCATATATTTGGCATATTTTATGATATTTTATGCATTTTAAGGCCGATTTGGACGATGAGACCATGTATAAAAGCAGTCTCATCAAACATCATCACAAATATCCTCACAAATATTCACAGCATCACAATTAATCACAGCAGATGTAAGCTCATTCGAATAATTAACATTTACAGTAGTAAGCACATTACACGAGATTACTTCGGATAAGAATCGGTCATATTCGGTTAAAATCTTTTCTTTTTCATTTAGTTGCAGTTCGTAAGCGGTGTCCATTTCATAAAACACTTTTTGAACTTCACCAATTTCAAACTGAAGATTTTCTTTAAGAGATGCAAAACTTCCTTTTAGACTTTCGACAAACGGTTTGATCTCAGTTTTAAACACCTCGTTCATGTGTTCGAAAGCCCATTCTCCGGCGTTTAAGCCATTTGAAGTCGTACATTCCAAAATGACCTTGTCAAAGTTAGTAAAGTATCGGTTAATCTCTTTCAAGTTTAACCATACAGTGCTAACAGGTGGAAGATTCTTTGGAATTTCCTTAGGACCTTCCATGTTGACAAGTGTAGGAAATGTACTAGGGCTTTCTTCCTCTATCATGTAGGTTGGTGCTGTGATGAGATCTTTATCCATATGGAAGCGAACTCTAAAATCAGTTTTTACAAGCTCCTTATTCATTTTAAAATAATCACAATCGGGATATTTTGCAGAATTGTATGACCGATCCTCATCAACTAGATCCTTACTTGTTCGGTCATCGGGAAAAACAATCGGGTCTAAAGCCAATCCTAATTGAGTTGCATTATAAAGTCTAGGACTATGTCTTAAAGCTTGTTTTGCATACCGTGGATTAGGGGGAAGGCCTTTTTGACGTGATAAGTTAAATTCTCTAAATGAAGCATCAAATAAGTGAACTAGTTGAGAAGCAGCGTATTGTCTTAACAGCAAGTAATCTAGACTTCTAATCTTATTAGTGGCATTAATCTCCATTTCATTCTTCTTAGATTCAAGTGATTCAAAATCCGTTTGAAGTTTTTGAAAATTAGTGACCACTAACTCCTTTTCTTTAAGTTCATTAGACAGATTTGCTCTTAAGTTTTCGATTTCTTGCAAGTGACCCATTTGTTTGTTTCTAAAGTGATCATATTCGAGATTAGTTAGAACACTAGACGAAGGCACTAGTTCCAAGGTTTGAACTTTCTCATTGCTTAAGGCAAGCTCATCAGACAAATTCTTATTCTTAGCTAAGGTTTCTAAGAGTGCAGCATTCATTTGGCTAAGTAATGTAGCAGGAACCATGACCAAATCTTGTCGAGCAGGAGTAGGCGTATGCGAACTGGGTCCCGGTTGTGATTCACTCAAAGTCTGGGGACTCGCATTGATATTGCTATCATTGTTTGTCTCCTCGTTTGAAGGACTCACCACCGAAGATTCATTCGAGTCAGCACTCTCTTGCACAACTTGATGTGGTTGAATACTAGCATCAGTGGTATTATCGGTGGTATTAATAAGTACCTCAGATCTCTTTTCTGGCCCTAAGCTGGAGATAGTTGCCATGAGAGCAGCCTTTGCAGATTGAAAGTCATCACAGTCGGAATCATACGCATCAAGATCATCGGCTTGGTAAGCTGCATTCTGCGTAGTGACAACGTCTTGTTCAGCAATCCCTGGATCAGCAAGAAATGCAAGCTCCTCTTCATCAAGTTCCCTTCCTTGCGCCTGAGCATTTACCAGATAGATCTTTTCTGCAAACCACTGTCCATCTCTTCTCCTCTTGGGTTTCTTACAATCCCTGGACATATGACCCTCTTCCTTACAGTTGTAGCATGTAATCATTCTCAACTTGCCTGTATTAGCCCGTGGAGGATTGTTGACCATTGGAGCAGGAGCAGGATTGACGGTGCGAACATTGGTTGATGTGGAAGTTCTCCCCTGATATGGTTGAATTGGCTGAACCATTACCCTGCCATTCTCAATTGTAGCTTGTTGGCGAGAATTGGATGAATTCCTCAACTGATTGTTGGTAGGAGCTGATCCTCTGTATCCTCGTTTGCTTAAAGTTCTTGTGAGATAAGCAGACATAGTAGTTAGCACTTCAACTGGGTCAGCTCCTTGTTGGAATACAGGAACGGGGACTTCCTCATCATCACAATACAGTGCTTGATCTGGATGAGCTGCATAATCAGTAGAAGTAATACTCATTTGATCAGGGTGGCTTGTTAGATATGCTGCATTCTCTTGATAAGAAGAATATGAAGGCTGAGCATAAGGTGCAACATTTGCTGGATGAAGTTGTGAAGCATACTGTGGTGAAGGTGCAATTAACCGATATTGTTGCTGATGTGAGGTGGGTGGTTGTGGTAGAATCGAGTATTGGGGAAAGGCTGGTGTTATGTAAGGTGATTGATGATAGGCTTGATGTCCCAAGATATAAGGTGTGTTGTTGTGTGACAAACTTGGTTGATTCGCCATCAAAGCTAAGGAATCTGGGTACATACCACGAGGAGAACGGTGCATAATCACATGCTTCTCATGCTGCTGAAGGAAGGCATATATTTGATCCAAATTGCACTTATGCAGATCCCTGGTTAACTTGACATCGGTTATGTACTCACCCCATTCAGCTTGAGGTAGAGTATTCAAGAATTTGGTGTTAACCTGGAATGGTGCAATCACAAGATTGTATACATTCAGATCATTCATGAGTGTGGTGAATCTGAAGTAATAATCGTGAAGCGTTTCCCCTGGGTTGTAGGTGAATCTATCAAACAGGTCATACAACTGACATTCCCTTTCCTGTTTGGTGAGAGACGTACCTTGTAGCAACACCTTAAGACGTTCCCATAAATCCTTTGCCACTGTATACTGACTTACCATCCTATAAATATCATGGGGAAGAGCTTGGAGAATTGTTTGAAGAGCTTTTTCATCTGCATCTGCAACAAGTTGTTGAGCTGGAGTGAGTTCTTCAAATTCTCGTGGTCGAGTAACGTCGTCAACCACAATGGTACCATAGTCGAGTGGACCATTCAAAATCGATTTGACCATAAGCCTTCCGTATGTCGGTTTGCCCTTTAGATATTGCATCATGCGACCTTGCCATGCCTCGAACACCTCTTTGATAAGCATCGGTGGACGGCTATCAGTTCCCGTTATGATTGATATATCCGTAAGAGATGTCATCTGAGGCATTACTGAATTTGGATTCATTTTGTTTTCTTCAAAGAAACAGAGATTATCGGTTGATCGAGCAGTGAAGTAAAGCTTGTGAATTGTGTTAAGTTTTTGTTGTAGGAAACCAAGATTAAATCCTCTAAAAAATCGTCGAAAAAACAAACAAAATCACCCTTGATTCGGAACTTCTTGAGTCGGAACTTCTTGAGTCGGAACTTCTTGAGTCGGAACTTCTTGAGTCGGAACTTCTTGAGTCGGAAGTTGTTGAGTCGGAAGTTGTTGATTCGGAAGTTGTTGATTCGGAAGTTGTTGATTCGGAAGTTGTTGATTCGGAAGTTGTTTGATTCGGAAGTTGTTGATTCGGAAGTTGTTGATTCGGAAGTTTGTTGATTCGGAAGTTTGTTGATTCGGAAGTTCTTGGTTCGGAAGTTTGTTGATTCGGAAGTTTGTTGATTCGGAAGTTCTTGGTTCGGAAGTTTGTTGATTCGGAAGTTTGTTGATTCGGAACTTTGTGGCTTGATTCGGAAGTGTTTGGTTCGGAACTTTTTGGCTTGATTCGGAACTATTGGCTTGATCCGGAACTTCTTGGTTCGGAAGTTCTTGATCCGGAACTTCTTGATCCGGAACTTCTTGATCCGGAAGTCCTTGATCCGGAACTTTTGCTGAATGAACAGAACCTTGTTCCGATGAACAGTCGAACAGTAAAGATGAAGATTAAGCCCAGATTTTAACCAAATAACCCAAAAAGTTTTGTGCTTTCGACTAAAATAAGTAACAACTAATACTTATCCACTAATCCCAATCATAAAAACACCAAAAACACCAAGAATCAAGATGGTTTTTCTTAAAGAACACTAATACAATCAAAAACTAAAAAAACCACACAAATCACTACCTTAAATCACCCCATAGCTCTTGATACCAAATGTAGAATATTGATAATCAATGAATCTATGAAGGGGTTTGTTGATTTCTAGAGAGAGAAAGTTAGAGAGAGAAAGTGAGAGAAACTATGTGAATTTTATTAAATGGAAACAAAGAAATGACAACAACCAACCCCTTTCCATGGTGGAAAGGGGTATTTATAGTTCCAAGCATAACATGGGCTTGGGCCGGTCCATGACAAGCCCATGGACCGGTTCTTACTTAAGTTAATAAGTAACTAATGACTATTTTCTAACTACGAGCTATTACAACATATTATTGTGGAGTGACCGATACTTCTAATACACGTAAAACGTATTTCTAACACGCCTCATATTCGCCAAGTATGTGGTTTGCTACCAGGTGAGAATCTACGTTTGCCTCGAGATTGCGCTCACCCATTCGTGCTACAATTCTTAGTCCTGCTATCAGTGCCTCGTATTCTGCCTCGTTATTTGTGGTTGTGAACTCAAAATGTAGTTGCGTATGTGAATTCCATTCCTTCAGGATTGGTAAGTATGATCCCTGCGCCAGATCCATCAGTGCAAGAGGACCCATCAGTGAATAAGATCCATGGGTCTTGGTCTTCTTCCCTTTGTCCTAGCTCCTAAATGTCCTCTTCTGGTTTTTCGATGATGAAATCTGCCCGAATTTGTCCTTTTACGGCATTGCGCGGTCTGTAGGTGATGTTGTGTTCTCCTAGTAGAACACTTCACTTTTATAATCTAACTGCGACATCCGGTTTGGATATTATTTGTTTTATGGGTTGATCTGTTATCACCACTATGGGATGCGCTTGGAAGTACATGCGCAACCTTTTTTCTGCAAATACTAGCGCGAGTACCAATTTCTCAATTGGGGTATAATTTAGTTCTGAGCTCTGTGTAGAAACTAGAGGGGGGGGGGGGGGGTTAATAGTTTCTTATATTTACTTGATAGATGATGGTTTTCAAAAAATCCTTTTTCTCAAAAACTTAGACTTAAGGAAATATGTGAAATCTTCTTATACACAATATGAACAATGATAGTGTAACTAAACTAATACTAACTAATACATATGCACAAAGAATAAAGAATGTAAAGAGCTAAGGGTAAAGAAAGATCAAACCAGACACCAAGGATTTATAGTGGTTCGGCAACGAAGCTCACTCCTCGTCCCTACTCCACTCCTCGGGTACTCCTTACTCGAGAGTTCACTACACAACAAGCTCCTTATGGTGGAGAAAACAGTACACGTCGCTTAACCAATTTCCGACTCTAAGCTAAAAGTCGAGCCCTAATCGTAGCTAGGACCAATCTACACAACTATACTTAGTACATACACAACTTCAAAATAGACACAACTACTTGGATCTTCACAACTATGACATAACAACAAATGTATAAGATTTGATCTTCAAAGGATCTTTGGTGGTGGACTCAACACTTCACAATGATAGTGTTCTTCTCTTTGCACTTGAAGAGGAAAGGATGGATGAGATAGATTCACTTCTAAACAAGTAGTAATCAATCAAATGATCAAGGATTTGAGTGATTTAAGAAGTATGTTTGAATCTGGAAATTTATGTGCAAAAGAGGTGAGTTGAAAATCTGAGAAAGGTCCACTATTTATAGGACAAAGGGCCAACGACTATATCTGCCCGCGGTTCCTTATCTCAGTCGGCGGTAACTTATCGATAAGGAACCGCCTAGGCGCTAGGGAACCGCCAGAGTAGACTCCGCTCCCTTTTTGTCCTTTAGTGGTGGAGGTCTTATCTGATTATAAATATCCTGAAAGAATATTCCAAATCAAAAAAGAATATGCCATTTTCAAATTTTCAAATATTTAATTTAATAAAACATTTTCTTAAAAAGAAAGTTTATTTGAAAACTTGTCACACTTAATAAAAGGTGAGTTTTAAGAAAAGATTAAATCACTTGATCACTTGATTAAGGTTAGTACTTGTTTATTCATACCTTAAGTGAAAATGGGTAAAATGAAAAATACTTGAACTCAAGAATTCGTTTTTCATTGTTTTCGTAAATGCTTGTTTTTACGTATTGTCGTAATCAAAACAAAGCGAGACCGAAAAATGCAAGTAACGTTTTTATGCATTATTGCATTAACAATCTCCCCTTTTTTGATTCCAATAATACGTAACTCAATCATACAAAAACAAGATTTTCGAAGACGAGTTTATTCATTTCTCCTCCTTTGTCGAAGCAAAAAGGTTGCACAAGTCGGTGTTGAAGAGACGGACTCTGCAAAGACTCCCCCTTGGTGCTTACTCCTCCTTTCTTGGGGCACCGAGGAATCGAGATATGGTGACAAGCTACAAAAAGGGTTAGTTGAACAAAACAAACAACCAACAAGAGATATCTATAGGTCACAAAAAAGAGAAGAAAACACAAAGACTAAGATCCAAGTGAAGTCATATAAAATAAAAGGAATCATACAAAGATGTATGAAAGAGGAAACAAGCCAAAAGCATAAATCTAATCCTAGTTAATCTAGATTTCTAATATTTTCTTTAATAGGGTGTCTTGTGGATAAGCAACCAATGTTTATATGAAAGACAAGGTAGTGGTGGAAGGTGGTGGTGGTGGCTTGGTGGAGATCTCATAATCAAAGTGAAGAGGAGGCTTGATTAAGAGACTCTTGATATAGCTCAACTCCTCATAGATGTGTGACATGGTAAGATGTTGATATTGATAACAATGACAATATGTCCCATGGTGCATCACATTCTCATGAGAAGGAGGAAGAAGACTAAAGGGTGGTGGTGGAAGAAAAGATGTTCCACAATCAACATTCTTGGTAGGATAGATGTGATTATGAGTGTTCTTGGGTGAATTTGGATTGAAAGTGTTCTTGGGTGAGTATGGATTGAAAGTGTTCTTGGGTGAGTTCGGATTGAAAGCAATTGGAGAAAATGGAGGAGAATAAACGCTTTCATTTGGAGAATAAGACATTTTGGGATGTGAAGTATGGCAAAATGCTTATGGTTAAATAGGGAAGGCTCAAGGTATTTTTGGGATGGTCAAAGGGTTGAAGCAAAGATTCCCAAAACTGTTGGAACAAATTTGGAATTTCAGGAAAACCCAAAAAAGGAAGCACTGTACGCGGTTCCTTATTGCTTCCGGCGGTTCCTTATTGATAAGGGACCGTGGTTCATATATGGAACCGCCTACAATGGCTTTGTTTTGGTGGTGAGGGAAGATTTTTCAGCAAATCTTATTTTCTAGTCTAACTTATCATAAGGATATGCTTAAAAGCAAAGATAGACAAAGAGAACACATACTAACTCACCAAATAAAGATTTGACCAAAATACATGGATTTTAAAATAAAAATCGATGTAGGAGGTGTGTAAGACAAGACCTTAAGTCATGACACAATGATCCTCCATGATTCTATCTTGTTCTTGCTATGTTTGAGAGAATCATACATATGAATTATCTAAGCTCGAGATTAATAGCATGAATCTATGAAAAAAGTTTTTAGATTGAATTAACAATGTCAAAACATATCTTGACCATTTTCGAAAGAGACTTTGAGGATTTTGAAAAGGAGAAGAGAAGATTTTCAAGAAGAGTTTAGGAGACTCAGTGACTCAAAGTGATAAAAGACTCAAAAGAAAATAAGAGACTCAATAAAGGGAAAGCAATTAAGGAATATGTTCCATTAATCCTAGACCTAGACGCAAGTAATTAAAAGGTTCCCTCTTAAGTGGCTTAGTGAAGATGTCGGCTAAGTTATCCTCGTAGGGTACCTTCTCAATTGAAATGTTCCCCTTTTGAACATTATCCCTATGAAAATAGTGCTGAATTTCTATGTGCTTGGTTCACGAATGTTGCACGGGATTCTTGCTAAGGTCTATAGCACCTTTATTGTCGCACATGATGGGAACATCATCAAGACAAATCCCGTAATCAACAAGCGCTTGCTTCATCCATAGAGCTTGTTGGCATGCTTTTCCGGCACTCACATACTCGGCTTTTGTGGTGGATATCGCAAGAGCGGTTTGTTTCTTGGAGAACCAAGAAGTTAAACAACAACCCATGAAGGTACAAACACCACTAGTGCTTTTCCGGTCCACATAGTCTCTCGCATGATCCGAGTCCGCGTAGACAATGGTTTCTACGTCGGTCCCTTTAGGATACCATAATCCTAAATGTATAGTGCCCTTAATGTATCAGAAGATACGCTTAACCGCTTCAAGGTGAGAGGTTTTGGGAGCCTCTTGGAAGCGAGCACAAAGGCGAATACTAAACATGATATCCGGTTGACTTGCCGTTAGGTACAACAAACTACCAATCATACCTCTATATTTGGTGTTGTCTACCGACTCACAATCATCATCTACGGTGAGTTTAGTATCCGAGGCCATTGGGGTCTTCATTGGTCTAGATTCTTCTAATCCAAATTTCTTTAGCATTTCTTTAGCATACTTAGATTGACTGAAGAAAATACCATCGTCTATTTGTTTAATTTGGAGTCCTAAAAAGAAGTTAAGTTCTCCCATCATACTCATTTCAAACTCATCATGCATGATTTTGGCAAAGTCATCACACAATTCTTGACAAGTTGAGCCAAATATAATGTCATCAACGTATATTTGCACGATTATGAGGTGAGAGCCTTTCTTCTTTGTAAAGAGCGTGTTGTCTACCATTCCCATGGTATACTCATGTTTAACAAGAAACGCTTTAAGTCTATCATACCAAGCTTTGGGTGCTTGTTTAAGACCATAAAGTGCCTTCTTAAGCTTGTAAACATGATCCGGTTTCTCAAAATCAATGAAGCTGGGAGGTTGAGCCACATATACCTCCTCATTGATCAAACCGTTAAGAAACGCACTCTTTACCTCCATTTGTTGAAGCTTAAAATCTAAGGCACAAGCGTAGGCTAAAAGGATTCTAATGGATTCTAATCTAGCTACCGGTGCATATGTCTCGTCATAATTAATCCCTTCTTGTTGATTATACCCTTGAGCTACAAGTCTAGCTTTGTTACGAGACACAACAACATTCTCATCTAGCTTATTCTTATATACCCATTTGGTTCCTATAATGGTAGAACTTCTAGGTGGAGGAACAAGTTCCCAAACATCATTAGCAACGAATTGATTTAATTCTTCTTGCATCGCAATGACCCAACTCTCATCCGTCAAAGCTTGTTTAACATTCTTTGATTTAAGTCACCAATGATATTATTGAGAGTATGATCCTTTGACTCCTTAATGTTTACTTCATTTTCAACACTAAGGTCTTCAATTCCTATTTTTCTAACCTCTTTGGCTTTAACTACTTCTACTTCATCCAAGTCATCATCAACCAATGGTGGTGTCTTGGTTAAAGGATGGGTTTCATCAAAAGTCATGTTAAGTGATTCTTCAATTACGCCCGAGGTTCTATTGAGGACTATGTAGGCTTTGCTAGTTTGGGAATAACCTAAAAAGATAACTTCGTAAGACTTTGGGTCGAACTTGGTAAGGTAGACTTTGGTGTTGAGGATAAAGCACTTGCTTCCAAAAACCCTAAAGTATTCCAATGAGGGTTTCTTACCTTTAAGAATCTCATAGGGGGTCTTTCCTAGGAAAAGTCGAATAAGAATTCGGTTGAGAATATAAGTCAATGTGTCCACGACATTGCACCAAAACTTTTAAGGTAAAGATTGCTCGTTTAACATCGTCCTACTCCTCTCTTGGATAGTCCTATTCTTCCTTTCAACTACCCCATTTGATTGTGGAGTGCGAGGAGCCGAGAAGTTATGGGTAATACCATGAGCTTCACAAAAGGCACCAAATTGCACTTCATTATCAAATTCCCTACCATGATCCGTCCTAATAGAGACAATTGGACATCCTAGTTGATTTTGAATTCTTTGACTAAAGATTTTGAAATGATCGAAAGCTTCATTCTTAGATGCCAAAAATCTAGTCCAAGTGAATCTAGAGTAGTCGTCAACTATAACTAGGGTATAAAGGTTACCTCCATAACTCCGTATGGCGGAAGGTCCAAAGAGATCCATACGTAGGAGTTCTAAGCACCGAGAGGTTGAAACCAAATTCTTAGATTTGTGACTTGAGTGAACTTGCTTTCCAACTTTGCAAGCATCACAAAAGTGACTATCAAACTTCATCTTGGGGAGGTGTCTTACCAACTCCTTAGAGACTAAATATTGAATTAGACGCATATTAGCGTGACCTAATCTAGTATGCCAAAGAGTAGAACTATCATCTATAGTCGCAAGACATATGTTGTCTTTTGACTTCTTATTGACTTTCATGACATAAAGCCCATGCTTTCTAACACCTTTTCCAATGACCTTTCCATCTTTTACGATTTCACTATCATTTTCTGAAAAGATGACCTTACACTTATTGTCACAAATTTGACCTATGCTTAAAAGGTTAAACCCTAAATTATCTACGTGCTCAACATTTTCAATAGTCATAGAGTCAAGAGAAACCTTACCTTTGCCAATGATATTACCACGTAGACTACTAGCGAATGTGACGTCACCTCTATCATATGCTTTGTAGCGCGAGAACAAACTTCGATTACCCGTCATGTGTTTAGAACAACCACTATCCTTAATACACTCGTCGGGCTCCAAATCATTTCTCAAGCATATCTAGATAACAACACACACGATCAAACATTTGGTCCCCAATATCTCATGGGTCCAAAATTGTTAGTTCCAAACATCCCTTGCATTTGGTTGGGATGCATGAATGCAGGAGGGGTTCCCCATGGGGAACAAAAGGGAGGAGGATAATAATTCATATAACCATTTTGTTGTTCATTATTTCTCCTAAGTGTATTTGATCTTGGTTTAGAGTTGTGGTCATTCCTTCTAGGTGTTGGAGTTTTACTTCTAGGTCGTGAATTGTTTTGACTATCTCTTCTAGGTGTTGTTGTTCTACTTCTAGGCCTAAACTCATTCCGTATTCTTGGTGGAGTAGAAGATGGTCTTGATAAACTTCTATTTCCCATTAGAGGTTTACTCAAAGGCTTATATAACTTATTAACGGCATTGTCGTCAAGTATGGGTAATTTTACCTTGTTAACAATAAGATGCTTATGATGTTCACTTAAATTTGACTTTTCAGAAAGTTCAAGATTTTCATAAAAAATAATTTCTGGCCGCGGTTCCTTATCTATGGCGGCAGTTCCATATTGATAAGGAACCGCCCCATACAATCTAGTACCGCGTACAATAGATAGTATTTATGAAAATCGGACTTGTTTAGGTTCACTAGTTGATGCTTCATTTGAGTTAAAACCTATGCCAAGTCCTTCCTTAGAATGAATTTGTTTGTTTAACATATCATCAAGAGTACTAGTACCTTTCATGAACTTTTCCAGTTTAATGGAGGTGCTCTTGAGATATTCATTCTCTAATCTAAGTTTCTCACAACTTACGCAACCTACATCAACTTCTTTATTTTTCTCAATCTCATTTTCAAGCTTAGTTTTAGTTGATTTTAAGGTTTTTTTTTCTATGAATTTAAGACTAAGTTTGTGTAAATTATCATATTGGCCTTCTAATTCAATATCATCTAAGGTGGAGCTATCATTGCTATAATATTCGGTTTCGGAATGTACCTCTTTACAAGTGTGAGCCATGAGACATTTCTCCTCTTTGGGGTTGTCATCAACATCTTCACCTCTATCGCTCCAAGAACCACTAACAAATGACGTGTGATTCTTATCGTGTGAAGGCTTTGGACACTCACTAATGAAATGATTTGGATCACCACATCTAAAGGAATTCCTAAAACCTTTTTCGTTCTTGGCAAACCGATTCTTTGAGAATGGTTTCTTGTCATTGTTGGGTTGCCTCACGTGTTGACCTCGGCTTTTGAAGAACCTCTTGAAATCTCTCACCGCGAATGCATAATCCTCGTCATCGCTATCTGAGGAACTATCATGATTGCTTTGTGCCTTCTTGGCTTTGAGTGCAAGATACTTCCTTTCACTCTTGGTTTTCACCAATTCCGAGTCCTTCAAGATTATCATCTCATGACCCTTCAAGTTACCTATGAGTTTATCGAGTGATAAAGTTGAGAGATCTTTCGATTCTTCGATCGCCGTGACTTTTTCTCTCCACTTCGGATGTAAGGCCCTTAGAAACTTCCTAATATTGTTCTTGCTAGAAAAACCTTCTGTTGGGTCCATATAGCCCACAAGAGCATGATGATCAGACGAGGCCTTCTGCTGCATTCTGCGTGTCTTGACGGTAGAACCAGGATCTCCAATAATTTGAGTGGTAGGATGGTCTTTATGGGATTGCAAGACTGGATTGGAAGAAACCTCCACTTCTGGTGCCAAGTTATTGAGATCACCAACAAAATCAGCATCATATGAAGCATTTTGGAAAATCCCGTCTACCGGTTGTTTATGTATATCATCCAGCTTGGTAGAAGACTTCTTTTCATGGTTCCCCAAATCAGAAGGACTGGAGAAACGTGTATTGGAAGCAGACTCACTAGCCGGAGTACCAGTAGTTGAGTGACTAGCACTAGGAGCAGAAGCTGGAGTACCAGGAGCAACTTTGTCAGTAGGCTCAACCAAGGGAAACTCAAAACTACCTTGAGCCGCTGCTTTAGTAGCTTCTTGTTGTTGCTTGAGAAGAGTATCAAGAGCTGCTTGAGAATCCTGTACATCCAATGGAGTTGCATCACTAGGAGGAGTAGGAGAAACCGTGGTGGAATAGGATGGAACCACAAAAATGTCATCCTCATCATCTGAATCAGAAAGACTAGAAGGAACACTAGTACTTGAAGTTGCAAACACTTGTGGTCCTGCATCATGGTTAGTTTTGAAACGAAAATATCCTAACGAATCACTAAGATAATCAAGATCAAAATACCATTCTGGACCTGTTCCTTGTATGTTTGTCTTCTCCTCAAAATACCTGAGATTAATAGTTTCAATTATCCGTTTGGCTTGAAGATTGTAGACACGATACGCCCGAGAATGAGCTGAATATCCCACAATATATCCTTCATCAACCTTGCCATCAAACTTCCCCAAATAGTCACTAGTATTCAGAATGGTGACTGGACACCCAAAAGGCTTCAAATGAGCAATATTTGGAACTTTGCCCGTGAGCAGCTCATAAGGTGTTTTCTTGTGTGGATTGGTAATAGACACCCTATTCAAAACATAAATTGCAGTATTAACAGCTTCTGTCCAGAACATGGTCGGAAGCTTGGAATCGGCAAGCATAGTTCTTGATGCTTCTATTAGTGTCCGGTTCTTTCTTTCTGCCACACCATTCTGTTGAGGAGTCCTAGCAGCACTATAATCTCTTTTGATGCCCTTATCATTGCAAAGTGCGATGAGGTCTCTATTTTTAAACTCGGTTCCATTGTCGCATCGAATACCTTTAACTTTCTTGGACAACTGATTCTCTATCAAGGTAAGAAAATCTCGAAGAATTGAGTAGGTCTCACTTTTGGCAGCCATGAAGAACACCCACGCAAACCTGCTATAACCATCAGTCACCACCAAACAAAATTGCTTGTGGTCAATGCTTCTGATGGAAGTAGGACCAAATAAGTCCATGTGTAGAAGCTGCAATGGTTCAGTAATAAGACTTAAAGCAGTAATGGCCTTGAAGGATGCTTTGTGTTGTTTGCCTTTGCTGCAGGCAATACAATTTATATCATTTCGAAACGTCTTGGGAGGTAAACCAGAGACCAGATTCATATTGGCAAGTTTGTGAATGGTCTTGAAGTTCACATGTCCCATCCTTCGGTGCAATTTAGTGGCTTCATCTTCTGAGGCTTTTGCAACAAGACATGCTAGTTGACCAGTAGGGTTGACTTCATTCAACTTGATACTATATAGATTGTGTCTTCTAGGAATTCTGAGTAGAACTTGTGAGTCATTCGGAAGCTGAAAATCTTTCGAAAGCACAAGTGCATCAGTATCGGTGAAGAGTACAAACTGCTTCTTGTCACAAATCTGAGAGACCGATATCAAGTTGAAGTGTTGAAGTGCTTCCACATAGTAGACATGCTCAAAATTTAGATTTGGAGTCTTTATCGTTCCTTTGCCAGTGATTCTGCCTTCACCTCCACCAAAATAGACCTTGCCTCCATAAAATGGTACAAAGTTAAAGAGAAGGCTTTTATTGCCAGTCTTGCTCCTGGAGCAACCACTATCAATAATGCCTAGACTAGGATCCTGGTATGGAATAACCTACAACAACAAGATAATAACAATGCAAAAGTTAGTGTCTTAAGGGGACCCAAACCTTTTCAGGTTTGAGCCTGCCTTGTGGATCATTAGAAGAATGCCAAGAAGATTGATGAGATCCACTATTGTTCCTTGGTTGCCTATGCATCATATGGGTACTATTATTTGACCAAGAACAACCTGCTGAGGGCTTAACAGCAGTTCCCAAAGTGCCCAAACCAAGATACGTGTGGTCTAAATTATGCGGATAGATTGGATTAAAATTTGGAAAGAAATTACTGGTTGGTGGGAATCCATTATCTCTCTAATAATCAGACGCGAAAGGAGAGGATACTCTAGATGTATGAAACATTGGAGCGCTAGGATTAAGTCTTCTAGAAGCATATGAAGCAGCTCTTGGTGAACCAGGAGCAAGTAAAGCATGATTAACAGATGCATGTGTGTCATAATAATCACAATCTTTAATTAAATGAAAGGAACTGCCACAAACAAAACATGTTTTGAAAGACCTTTTATTAGAATGAGACTGTTTCATACTGCCTACTTTATTACACACATTTCTAGGAAAAACATTCTTCCTAGGACTCAATAAACAAGGACCAGACACACTTGACTTGACAGCAACTGTTTCTTCACACTTCCTAGCACCAGTAGCAGCATGTTCATTCGACTTGGAACTCGTAGGTCTTGACTCTTCACTTGAACCATTAGATGCAGAGTCACCGGCTTTGTCACTGAAAGTACATGAGACAAAGTCATTAGTATTAGTAGAACTAGTTGGGGACTCAAGCATCTGTGATCCATCCGAGTCATGACGCCATGAGGTGGGCATAAAAGTTCCAGTAAGAGGAGGAGGGACAGCATGCATTTCTGCTACTGGTTTAAACCTATTGTAACTAGGTTTGCCCTCATCCTCTTTGTCGGCATCAAAGACACTTGAGAAAGATAAATCAAATACATCTTCAGAATCAATATATTTTTCAAATCCTAAGCCTCTTTTAGTTCTGCCAGACATGCTACTATCAATTAATTTTGAAACATTTTTAGGTGCCTTTTGCCATTTGTCAAATCTTAACATTGTAGCATCTAATTTAGCTTGCATATCCTCTTTTTCTTTGATACTAGCATCTCTTTCAGTTTCTGTATATTTAAGCATATTTGTAGTGTTTTCTAAATCAATGCTTAGTATCCTGATTTTATCCTCATACGCACGTTGTGTATCTTGTAACCACTTCTTTTGTTGTTCCAATGTGTTTAATGAAGCTTTATAGGCTTGTACCTCTAAAAAATACTTATCATTTTGATCATTTACTTCATTAAATTGGGACAACAATTCTGTGTATTTATCATGACAACCAAGAGGACAATGTTGTACCTGAGGTGAGATGCCCATAAGAGCAAACTCTTCTGCTTCTTCTGCATCAGAGAGATTCCCAGCAATCATTGCCAACACATCAGTCGAGGATTCCGCTGATTCCAGAGTAGAAGCCTGATGATCATTCCAGTTGACCATAGAGTCAACAGATACCAATGCCTTCCTGTCATCTTTAACCTCCTGAACCTTGAAAGCGGAGTACCTGCTCTTCTCTTGATCATTCTTGCTAGGGCACTCTCTTGCAAAGTGACCCTGTTGCTGGCAGTTATAGCACCGTACCTTGCTTCTATCGAATCTTGCTGGCTCCCAAGGGTTGTAATTAAATTTCCTTCCTGCTTTCTTCTCAAACTTGTGAACCCTAAGAGTAAGCATGGCCATCTGCCATTTAAGATCTATCTCATCCAGATCAAGTTTATCGATCTGTTTGAAGTCATCAAAAGCAAGTTGTTGTTCAGCAGTAACATCAGCCACAAAAGAATGAAGAACAGCTTCTACCATACTACCAGACTTGGCAGCAGGATCAGGAGCAGAAGACATGGGACCAGATGCATATGACATGGGACCAGTATGCTGAATAGTATGATGGGGAGAGACAGTATTGCTCGGGCTACTTGCATATGACATGGGACTAGATGCCATAGAGCTCACAAAGGCTGAATTAGCAGGGGTGGGAAAAGAGTCACTCGGATATCCTCTCACATGAGGTTCGAATGTTCTGAGCCTATGAAACAAATCATCAAAGGTGAGATAGTCAAGCCCACCTTTGGCTTTGAGAGAGATCACCACCTGGTTCCATGAGTAGGGTAAGGCTTTAAGAAACCTTGCATTAATGTCACCATCATCAGGTTTTGACCGTAGTTGATTCAATTGGCTCAACATCTTCTGGAACCTATCATACCCTTGATTTAGACCTTCAGTTTCTGAGATTTTGAATTCGGTAAATTCATCTCTCAGCATGGACCTTCGCATTTTCTTTGACTCCTCATTCCCGCCGAACCTTGCTTTTATGCCATTCCAGATTTCTCTGGCATCATCCAAATGGTAGAAGTCACCCATGTGATCTTCAGGAAGAGATTGAAGCAAAATTGTTTTTGCTTTTACCTCCTTCTGAATAGCGATGATTTCCTCATGAGATTTAGGGTCAAGAAGAGTAATATTACCGTTCTTGTCTCGTCCAGTAAGCTTCCTGCTGTTTTCATTCAGAATGATCTTCCAAAGATCTTGATCAGTGTTGGTGATCCACCATTCCATCTTCATTGCCCAGTTATCATATTCACCCTTCTTCAGAAGAGGGAATTTTCCATTCGTGTTGGAGACCGTAGCCAGGATCTGCTGAGGTTGCACAATTTTAGGAGTGCCTTCTTCTCCTGTTTGAGTAGAAGTTGAGGCAGACATGATAAACAGATTGTTAGTAATAAGAGAACTTGATTCTGCTTGTATAGAGACCCTTCCAGTCTCTGATACCACTTGTTGGGTCCACTAGATGTAGATCTTGCAGCCGGTCAGGACCGGTGAATGACTTCTGTAATCACAAGTCAAATCACAAAGAGACTCTATACACAATATGAATGTAGAATATAAATATAAACAAGAGAAACAGAATAACTATAAAGACTTGATCCTTTCTAAGGATTTCTAATATTGATAAAGACTAGAACTACGTTTTGTGAAGGTGTGTCTAACCCTTCTGCCTAAGGTTCCTTTTATACTACAAGGAAACCCTAATACATCATTGAAGAAAACGTGTAAAACTGATATGCATATCCTTTCCTAACATATCTCATGCATATCCTAACAGAATATTAAGTAAATAATAAAGTTTGACTTCGACTAGGACCAGGAGCAGGACTTGCTCCTACTACGACTAGGACCAGGAGGAACTACATACCTCCTAGTCTACCTATTACATATAACTATTACAATGGTCCTAACACCTTCATCAAATGCTTTTAGACTAGTAATAATAGTGTTAAATCTAGCAAAAGCACTATCAATAGCTTCATCTTATAAGATGAAAAATTGTTCATATTGTTGGACAAGAAGATCGATTTTGCTTTCTTTGACTTGGCTATTACCTTGGTAGGTTACTAAAAGACTGTTCCAAATATCTTTAGCGGTTTCACACATAAAAATTCTTTCATACTCTTTCTTAGGTAAAGAATTATAAATCACCATTTTAGCCTCATTATTTTTCGAAAGTTTCTTTTTAGTATCGTCATTAGCTTTGTCAAAAGTGACCAATTCCTTTGTTTTAGAAACTTCATTAAATTGATTAGGTAAAAAATCACCATTGGTAATAACATGCCAAAGATCTAAATCTTTTGATTTCACATAAGTCTCAAATCTATTTTTCCAATAAATAAAACTATCGGTTTCAAAAAATGGTGGTCTTTGCATAGATAGCCCTTCTAGGTACTTGTTGGAATCCATAGATCGATTCAAGTTTTAAAATACAATATACTTTAAAAATACTTGAGCAACCCGCTTTGATACCAATTGTAGAAACTAGAAGGGGGATTGAATAGTTTCTTATATTTACTTGTTAAATGATGCTTTTCAAAAAATCCTTTTTCTCAAAAACTTAGACATAAGGAAATATGTGAAATCTTCTTATGCACAATGTAACACCTTCAAATTTATACAACTCAATACAGCGGAAGACTCGTTGGTGTTACGGGATAGCACATTACTCACATCATAGACAACGCTTAAAAATCGCGTCGTTTAATAATAAAACATTTTCATTCATAAATATCAAGTTTACATAGGTCCCAAGTCATATTATTTCATACAGAGTTTTACAAAGTATTTGAATGGAAATTATTATTTAAGTGCGGGCCATGAATTCTTGTTGTCTTCCCGAGAATTACCTTCAAGTACCTGAGATAAAACATGTTAAAAGAAAAGGTCAGCGATAACGCCGAGTGAATTCATAGAGTTTAATAAAATCCATCAATATAACATCGGTATGAAATTATTACCAAAAATCGTTTTGTACAAATCATGGTAATAGGCCATAAAATAGACAAAGTCATTTTATACAAATCCTTATCAAAATCATAATATAGGCATTTGCCTTAAAAATCATTATACGAGCCAATGTCGTAAAAACATCATACAATACATTTTTATAACGTTGTATAGAAATAAAAACCGTTATATGAATATGGTTATATAAAACCAAAACACGAACATAATATCAATAGTATGACCCCGTATTGCTAGTCAGGCAATACATCGTAATTTGGTGCGTATAGTAGTATTTCGTTAATTGGATTATTATAAGCCGCATGACATTGTTACCTTACTATAACAAACAACGGGTAGCTATCCCGAAACTCAATTTGCCCATCTAAATTATCGTGTCGTCACAAAGGTCACGCTATGGAAATCTTCTCATACATAAATTCGCTTACCAATCAATGTGGCACGACGGGAATCAACCGTCAAGGCGCGAACTGGGGTGATCGTCCCCAAATAGTACTATTATATGCATAAGAGTCTACCAAATCCCGGTAGTTCACAATTCATGCTAATGGGACTTTCAGTGACATAACCTAACTTTAATAATCCATTTCATTTCATCTATCATGTCATTTAATCATTTATCGGGTCATACAATCATTCGGGTCCAAATCAATAAACAAACAATCGGGACAAATGGTGTCCTATTTTAGTAAAACTAACATGTTATTTCCCTCGCGGGTTTATAAAACATTTCATAAAAACATTTAAAAGAGTGCGAGGCTATGAACTCACGTTGATGTGGGAAGGCGGGTTATCGGCAGTTCGGATGTACGGTACGTGCTTCAATCACGGAAACCTACACAAATAATACTCGTCTTAGACTCTTGTCCAATGACTTTATAAAAATAACAATTATGTATACATATGATGATTTTATATATATAATGATCAAGTGGGTTTACATGTTCTCATTTACTCATTTTAGTGTTATGTGTCGATAACTTTTATACTAGTTTACTAGTCTTACCTATTTACATATTTTAAGTCCAATAAACTTATTATAAGTTGTTTAACTTGTTTTAATCTATTTTACACTTGTATTATCAGTATTTAAACTTTACATGTTGGGCCCAAATGGGTTAAGCCCAATAAGTACTTTATATAAGTGTTTAACTTATTTAGTTAAATTATTAGTCCAATATGCTAACTTAGCTCGTTAATGTCCGTATGTTATATAGTTCGGGTTTTATCGGTTTTTACTTGTTATATATGTTTATATATCAGTATATGAGTTTATAAAAGTTTACATTAGACGGGTCCAACCGTCTAAGTTTTATTTAACAAAAACGTTAATTTTACGGTAATAGCCGAAAAAGTCGTAAAAATCATGTTTATAGTTTTATAACTTATAAAACTTATCAAACTATCATTTTTATAAAATGTCCATTTATTTATCCTTATACATATTTATATAAATGTATTATTTAAGTTAGTGGGTTTTAATTCACATTTTATACTATTTTTATTTGAGTTCTTATATAATACTATTATACTTTAATTTCTCAAAATCTGATTTTTATTTTCATGTTCACCAAAACAGCCATATCTAGAGTTCTATATGGAGATATAAGCTCAAATCTTTATGACATAAACTACATGATATGTGCTCCATTTAACTTTATTATAGCTACTGTTGAATGAGCCTCTAAGTATTTTCTAAATATCGTCCAAAACAGTGAACTCAGATTTGTACTCTAAACTTGTTTTGATCATATCTCACTCATCCTAATGATTCCATTGCATGGCCAACTCTCACATGTGTACAAGACATATTACTTACTGTATATCCATTAATCTATGCCATTTTATCAGTTCATCACATGGTTCTTTACTGTTTTATACAGCCATCATTTTTAAGCATGATTTTAACCTTTTTACATATAGTTTTTCATCTTTTTACCCATGATTATCAACACCAAATCCCCACATAATATTTTTATCATCATATAAATATACAATAGGAAAGAAAATACATGATTACATAATCAAAATAACAAGAAGATGAGGCGAACAATCTTTATACCACCCTGATGATGTAGGTTGTGATCAAGACATGGATTTTGATCACACAACTTGTGATAAATCAAGACCATCTTCAAGACCACCATTCTTCAAGAACTCCTTGTGGAAAATCAGCCTTAAGACTCCATAGAAACTCCTCCTTGTATGTTATAATCACCACCAATCAATAGGGCTTCAAAAGGGCTTCAACTTATGCTTGAATAACATGAGATTTTGTGGTTAAATTTTGATCAAATGGGTGTTTAAGGGTGATGGTGGGACGTCATTTTTGAGAGAGAGATGAGAGAGTGGAAGTTGTTTGCATGTTAGAAATGAGTGAATGGTTTTGGCTAGGTGGTTTGTTGGCTTACTTATTAAGCTAAGATGACAAGTGTTATGTAAATTGTTTAAGACTTGACACCAAGTTGGTGTGTTGGAGTTGTGTGGCCGTCCCATGTGTATAGTGAGGTGGGATAAAGTAGTTCGTCCCATCCCACTAATTTACGGGTATTCCTCGATTCTAGTTTCCTCGATTTGCGTGCCCTCGGGTCGTTTTACGAAAAATGTTTTTATAAATTATGAATCAACGGTACAAAACGAATCTAATAAAAATTGTCTCATCAAAAACGGAGTTCGGAAACGTAAATACGTAATCCTAAGGTTTCCGGTTTAGTCGTAAAGGACGTTAAATTAAAATCGTAAGTCCTAATCTCTTCTCGTAAATTTGTGAGTTTATGAACCAACACAAATTTAAAATCTCAAAATAATATTCACGGACAAATTTATTTTCTGAAATGTCGGACTGTCACCAAAACGGTGTATGTAAATGTAAGCACGTAACGTAGAATCCTCCGGTTTAGACGTAGTCGATGTTACTTCAAGACGTAAATCCAAATTACTTTCCAAAAATAAGTGAGTTCATAATATAACATTAAAATAATGTTTTCAAATAAATATTGAGAATAAAATATCAACCATAAATTGACAGATTGTCACAGCATTTACCCTTAAACAGGATCTTTGTCCTCAAAGATCATCTTACTACTCGCTTCTTATAGAGTTAAATCCATGTGGGATTTCCTCCACATTCGGTCTTTTCTCACAAGTGTAACCCATTTCAATACACGAGTTTCATCAAACAGAACTACGGGAATAAGATCAGGCTTAATGTTGACTTACTTTCTCTATCCATGATGTTCATGGGTTTTTGATGAATACAAGTTTTCGCCGATCTAAACATTACTAAGAAACAATCAGATTTTCACTTGATAGACATTTCATCAAGTTCGATATACGAAACATAATTCACGCAGCTCTTGAAGTCCTAGGGTAGATCCAGCTTATATGACTTTCAAACCAACTTTTACATCATCTCAATGGTCCCATACAATAGGGACTTATATCCCATGATCTTCCTGTTCATCAATTCATTTTTCATGGTTAATATTTTTGGCATAACTTCGCTACCCATTTGGCACTTCAAGATCTACATTTCATATTCACATAACCTCCTGCCTACTATCGGCAGTCAATAATCAGATTCTAATTTCAACAATCATTTCAGGTCTCGCTGGTCGAGTATTTTGTAAGGTTAGGTTCGCCATCATAGGAAACCTAAAACCTAAAAGACATGTCCAACTCACAGTGGGTGTATGTCGGGTGTCTTCATCCCAACTCCTGCTTATAGATGCTCTAATACAGATCCTAACAAGATTCAATCTCGATACTAAAACGATAATTATCAATGATAATCTTTCCAATGGAAAGCTATGATACGGTTTATTACCAAAGGTCAATCATTCAAACGTAAAACAGCACTTATAGTATTTTGTATCGTTACTTTACCTCGTCCCTTCGATTTGGGGTGGTAAACAGGATTCTCTTCAAGGTTCGTTCCTAACGACTTCTGAGCAAATCTCTAGAAATTCGATGCGAAGCGAGGATCTTGATAGAGATGATCGATACAGGCACACCATGTTTACATTACTCCTTTAAATACAAAAGAGTCTATTTCTTCATCAAGAATCTATCATTAACAGGAATAATATTAGCAGATTTGGTCAGTCTGTCGACGATGACCCAAATCAAATCAAATTCAGATGATGACCTTTGCAGTAGTTAGACGTTTACTAATCTATGAGGCGATGTCTGCCTTCATAATTTGCCATTAGTACAACGTCTTCAGATAAAGATACATTAAATCAGAAATGACAGGAATAGATTACTTATACTTACAAGATTCCAATATAACTATATCTCACAATCCTCCATATTTAGGCAACCACAAACGACCTTTTATACATTTAACGCCATTGGCTTCTTAATTCTAATGGTTCACATTAGCCGCAAACCCCTTTTATTATCTACATTATCCTTCTTACAAGCATTGTTTATTTTTATATCGTTCGGCAATTTATTTTGCACCTTCATTATTAAGGAACACATCCTAATTGGTTCTTTATATTTTCTACATAATGTGTCAGTAATTACGTTCACCTTTCTCTCTCTATGTGGGCGATTCACATAACCTTAATTTTTCAATCCTGTTAGACACCAATCATTGATTAACGCTTGATTATTTCTTATTAGTATTCAACTGATCTTGTCGCTGTAGATTGTGAGTTGCTATAGGCTTGTGATTCGTCATTCCCTATTCTTTAACTGTGATCATTTGCAACCGGGGATTGGTTTAATCCTGATTTGCCTTTAATCTCGTTTTAATTAATTCGACGTTTCTTTAGGATTGGATCTAGGGGTATCGTGTGTTTCTACACATAGCTAGGGTTTTTGTTGGTTTTTGTTATGGAGGCCGGTTAGGGGAAGGTGAAGAGGCGTTTTGAAACCCTAATTTTTTTTAGGGTTTGTTTTTTTTTGGTGGTGCAGTTTTTTATTAGCTGTGTGTTTTTGTGTGCTTTGGAGAGATGGTGGTTGAGGGGAACGTGTTGGACAATTCGCAAATTGATGTACAAGAGTTTACTGCTCGAATGGACAGATTGAGAGATGCTAAGTTGGGGCCAAATGTTACGGAATCAACTGTTAAATCATTTGCTGAGATGGTTGCTAATGAAGCCAAACAACCTACTGGCTCATTTAGATATCTGTTTAATGAAGATGAAAAAATTGATGATACGGATTTTGTTCTTCCTGTTGAGAATGTGTTGGCAGCTCAACACCGTTTTGCTAACTCGTTGGTGGGTTTTTTCGTTGGAAAAACGGTTGCCTTCCCTCTTGTGAAGAATTATGTTGTGAACACGTGGGGAAAATTTGGTCTTCAAAAAGTTATGAAAGATGATGACGGTGTGTTCTTTTTCAAGTTTAATTCGTTGACTGGGCTGGAACAGGTTATGGAAAAAGGACCATGGATGATAAGAAACCAACCGTTAATATTGACGAAGTGGAGTCCGAATTTGGTACTATCTCGGGACAAGGTGGTCAAGGTGCCGGTATGGGTTAAGATACATAAAGTGCCTGTGGTTGCGTATACTGCTGATGGTTTAAGTCTCATTGGATCGCAAATTGGTACTCCAATTATGTTAGATGCTTTCACTAATTCCATGTGTACGGAGGCATGGGGGCGTTTGGGGTATGCACGGGCTCTAATTGAAGTCACTGCTGTACAACCTCTCAAAGAGGAAGTTGTTATGGCTGTTCCTAATATTGATGGACCGGGTCATGCTAAGTGGCATATGCAAGTTGAGTATGAGTGGAAGCCGCCCATGTGTGAGGACTGTAAAGTTTTTGGACACTCTCGTGCTCAATGCCCAAACCTTCTGAAGGTGGATACGGAAAGAGAGCCTACTCAGGTTGGAAATGATGGGTTTACCACTGTTACGAACCGGCGGAGGAAAAATAAGAAGGTGGACAAGCCTCAAGGTAGGCAGGTGGAGGGTATTAAGCTTTATAAACCTAAGGTGAACTTCCTATTTCAGAGGGAGAAAGCCAAATCACCTCTAAGTTCTAATGACAAGAATGATGTAGTTTCAAAGAACAAATTTGATGTTCTTCAGGTTGATGATGAGTGTTCTGATAGTGTGGAGGTAGGGGAAACTAGTGACACCGGGCAAGCAGGAACGTCTAATAGTAGGGAACGGCAGTCCAGTGATTGTATTGTGGAGGAGGACAGTCAGGTCGAGGAGACACCGGAAACTATTTTCTCATCGCAGGGGGCAAGCACTCCCAGGAATGATGTTTTTGATGTTTAGTGTGGCCTCATGGAATATAAGGGGCATGAACCGAGTCCCTAAACAAACTGAGGTTCGGCAAATAGTTAATGAAAATTGTCTCAGTGTTTGTGCTATTTTAGAGTCGCATGTGGAGGTTTCGGGTTTAGCGGCGGTTTGTGCTAAAGTGTTTCGTACGTGGGATTGGACGTCTAACGCCAGTTTGTGTTCGAAAGGTTGTCGTATTATGTTAGGTTGGAACGTTGCTGTTGTCTCTGTTATGGTTGTTGCTCAAATGCGACAAGCTCTTCACACCAAAATCTACCATCGTGAGACTAATACTTCTATGTTGTGTTCCTTTATTTATGCGGATAACAGTCCTATTGTGCGAAGGCTGTTGTGGGAGGAATTGGGGTTACATAAACAGGTCACTAGGGATTGTCCGTGGGTTATCATGGGTGATTTCAACGTTGCCTTAAATATTGAGGACACGCATGCTGGGTCATCATCCATGACAACAGGTATGTGCGAATTTAAGGATTGTGTATCGAATATTGAAGTTTTGGATCTTACGTGTACGGGGCTCCATTATACTTGGAACCAAAAACCAAGAGGCAGTGGTGGTATTCTTAAAAAGCTAGATCGGGTTATGGGAAATTTGGAATTTACGGATGCGTTTCCAGGAGCTTTTGTTATATTTCAGCCATATAGAAATTCGGATCATGCGCCTTCTGTCCTAAAAATTCCTACGTTGGTTGCTCATAAGCCTATGCCATTTAAATTCGCGAATTTCTTGGTTCATAAGGCCAAGTTCTCGGAGGTGCTGGATGCTAACTGGAACTGTGATATGGAGGGCTATAGTATGTACAAGGTGGTCAAAAACCTTCGTAACATGAAGACTCCTCTTCGTCATCTTTTGTATGACCAGGGTAACTTGCATGATCGAATTGTGAGACTTAGACACGAGCTAGATGAAGTTCAAAAAGCTTTAGATGCTGATCCTTCAAACCGTTTATTGCGTGAAGAAGAAGCGATTTATGTACAAGCTTTTAATGATGCTAAACTGGACGAAGAACGGTTTTTAAAACAAAAGGCGAAGATTGAATGGTTGAACCTTGGTGATACTAATTCTTCTTATTTCCATAAGACTGTCAAGAGCAGAAATCAGAGGAGTAGGATTGAAGTTCTTATTGATGCGGACCAAGAAATCATGGGAGCTGCTGTTCCTCAGGCCTTTGTTGACCATTATACATCGTTTCTTGGTGTTGCAGGTACTTGTAGTGTTCTGGATACAACTTATTTGTTTGATAAGCAGGTTTCGGATGCCACTCGTGGTAATATGATTCGTCCTGTCACTAATGATGAAATTAAGACAGCTATGTTCGGGATTGGTGATGATAAAGCGCCGGGGCCGGATGGTTTTACGTCGGCTTTCTTTAAACATGGCTGGAGTGTGGTGGGGGACGATGTATGTAATGCTGTTCGTGACTTCTTTAATAATGGGCAGCTATTGAAAGAAGTGAACCATACCTTCCTTGCTCTTATCCCGAAGGTTTCAACCCTAGTCAAGATCAATGATTATCGTCCGATTTCGTGTTGTAATGTGATTTATAAATGTATTAGCAAAATCCTCACAAATCGTATCATTGATGGAATCAAGGAGGTTGTTAGTGAGAATCAATCTGCTTTTGTTCCGGGTAGAAGAATATCTGATAATATTTTAGTCACTCAAGAGCTTATGTATAATTATCATCTTGATAGAGGTCCTCCTCGATGTGCCTTCAAGGTGGATATCCAAAAGGCATATGATACGGTTGACTGGCGGTTTTTAAAAGGTATTCTTTATAAGTTCGGGTTTCATCCAATGATGATTAAATGGATTATGGCTTGCATTGGATCTCCTTCGTTCTCTTTATGTCTTAATGGTAATGTTCATGGTTTTTTCAAAGGAAAGCGAGGGTTGAGGCAAGGTGATCCTATTTCCCCTTACCTATTTACATTGGTTATGGAGATTTTGACTCTCATTTTGAAGAGACGGGTCCGTATTTCTGATTCTTTTCGATACCATAGGTATTGTGAGGAATTAGGAATTGTTAATGTTTGCTTTGCAGATGACTTATTTATATTTTCTCGGGGTGACGTTAACTCAGCTAAACTTGTTATGGACTCTCTTGAAGAATTTAAATTAGCTTCGGGGCTGGTCCCAAGTATCCCTAAGAGCACGACGTTTTTTTGTAATGTGCTTAATCATGTCAAAATTGCTATTCTCAATATTATGCCGTTTTCAGAAGGGACTTTACCGGTTAAGTATCTTGGAGTACCTCTTATTTCATCTAGATTACTTAACAGGGATTGTAAAGTGCTTGTGGAAAAGGTCAAGAACCGAATTGGGGACTGGAAGAACAAATCATTATCGTTTGCGGGGCGTCTTCAACTTTGTAAGTCGGTTCTTTCCTCTATGCATGTGTATTGGGCATCGGTTCTCCTTATTCCTAAAGGTGTGATTTATGATATGCATCAATATATTAGAGGGTTCTTATGGTGTAATGGTGAGTACAAACGTGGTAAGGCAAAGGTAGCTTGGGAGGATATTTGTCTTCCGGTTCAAGAGGGCGGATTAGGGATTAAAAGTCTTCATGTATTTAATATGGCCCTTTTAACTACCCATATTTGGAATATTATTTTTCATAAAGAGTCGTTATGGGTGAGGTGGATTCATACTTTCAAAATCAAGAATCGAACTTTTTGGGATATACAGGAGACATCGGACATGAGTTGGGGGTGGAGGAAGCTTCTACAACTCCGTGACATTGTTAGGCCTCATATGTGGAAGGTGATTGGAAATGGAAACAATACATCGGTATTTCATGATACATGGGATACTCGATGTCCCTTATCAAGGTTGTTATCGCCTAGGGACGTATATAGGGCTGGATATAATCTAGGTAATACAGTGGGTGATTTGGTCTCTAATGGAGCATGGGGTTGGCCGCAGGAGTGGTTGGCTAAAGCACCTAATCTTGCTCTTATTCCCATTCCATTACTTAGTAATAAGACTGACATGTGTAAATGGCGAAATATTCAAGGGGAGTTGGAGCCGTTTTCGGTTAACGCTGCCTGGGAAGTCCTTCGGCCTAGAGGGAATGTGGTGCCTTGGTGTGATGTTGTTTGGTTTTCGCATTGCATTCCACGTCATGCTTTTAACCTATGGTTAATAATGAGAAGATCCCTTAAAACTCAGGATAGGTTGAGGCAATGGGATGTAGGGGATGAGATAGACTTATTCTCACTTCGGTGTCCTTTATGTGAAATGGTCCCGGACTCTCATGCTCATTTATTTTTCGAATGTACTTATGCTTCGCAGGTGTGGAGTCTTTCTCGTGATCTTGCTGATATGGGAAATGTGCCTCCTATTCTTGATGTTATTATTGCGTATCTTCAGCCTCTAGCTTCTCAACGAACAACTCGAAGTATTATTGGGAGAATGGTTTTGGCGGCTTCATGTTATTTTGTGTGGATTGAGCGGAATAATAGGCTGTTCAAGAAGGGTAAACGATCGCCTCGTGAGTTGTTTGATCATCTTGTTGTCACGGTTCGGCTGCGGCTGCTAACTTTCAAGTTGAAGAACTCAACAACGGCAAACTCTTTGTTGGAACGTTGGAATATGCCTACCACTTTTAGGATCTATGGCTAAAGTGTTAGGTTTTTTGTGTTGATGTAGGTTGTCACGTATGGGGTTGTCCATATTGTGAGTAGTTCAAGTTTGTCTTGAGGTTAATGTGGTACTCTAGCCACATTCCATTGTACTTATCTTTTTCTTGTGATTAATACCATTAACGGGGTAAAACCCTTTACCCAAAAAAAAAAAATTACGTTCACCTTTCTTCATATTTTCTAAGTTTCAGCTATTATTTTTATCAGTTTTGCTCAATCTAACGTTTTAAAAGCGTCGATAATTACTACAAGTAATTAAATAATAAATATTTAATTTTTATGAAACGTAACGCAAAAGGTTTTTAAATTTTCTCAGTTTGTCCAATTATATAAATATGTTCAAAATAAATTTGAATTTAATTAACACAATTTTTGTTGATTTATCGAAAACAATTAGTAAGATCCGTAAATGTTCGAAAAACCTTCGTTTATTCTTTGGTATAAATTTTCTTAGTTGAAAAGCAAAAATTGTCGTTTCAAATTTCAAGTAATAAGTTATATAGTTTCCTCAATTCTTCTTAGGTTGTCTATAAGTATACACAAACATTTACCTCTAAACAGGAGTTTAGTTAAATGATTTGTGTATAAGGAAATAATCCCTTAAAAATTTCTTTGATAAAATATCTGTCAAAACATATTTGCACTTTTCTTTTTGATATATCCCAAAGCCTTAAGAGGGCTCTAAATTTTTGAAGAATCAATATAGATTCCATTATCTTATTAATCACACAGTCAAATAATATAGAGGATTAAGTCTTTAATCACATGTTAAATATTAAGGTACAGGTTTTCATTGTTCGGTCAATTCAGGGCAATCTATAAATAATTACTAACTCCTTCTTATACTTATAAACAAACAAATGGTCCTTAATGATCACAAGCATGAATTTATCAAATTACAGCCTACACACGTGATTCACCAAATTTATGAATGCTACATGTGCATTGGTCAATCCAAACGACATCACGTGAAACTCATAATGTTCATTACAAGTACCGGATGTAGTGATTGGAATACATAATCTTCTTCGCGGATGCGAAGTTGATAATAAACATGTCGTGGATCAAATCTTTAAAACATACGCTAGAACCTTGTAAATGATCGAACAAATCTTCCATTCGAGTTATGGATATCGTTTTCGATTGTCAATTTACTCAGTTCACAGTAATCTATAAATATAAGGAATGATAACACCATAGCTCTCCATAATGACGAGCTTGGTAGAATAAAATCTTTCTCCGCCAACTCTCTTAGTTGTACGATAATTCCTTTAATTCAGATGGTGCTGACGTACAGTGCGTAAGCCAGAGGTGCAGCACCGGAAATATAAAGGTTTCAGATAACAGAAACATCTTTTAATAAATTCATATTAAGTTCTTTCTAGATTATAATATCTATGACTAATTCACAACCATTCACGATATAATTTCATGTCTAAAAGCAGGATATGGTCATCCATCAAGAATTATTTAGATCACTTTTGATAATCAACATCTTATCATTTAAGGGAATTCTATTCGAGTTCCCATCAATTAAGACAATGTCGTCATGTCAAAATCAATCAATCTATTCTACTGGCACTATCAATTTTTCAGTTTTATTGCCGTCGATAAGATGTGAACTTCTCAAAAGACTAATAATAACTCATAATCTTTCAAAAATTCAAGGATATCAGGAGACACAACTACTATTAAAAGAGTAAGGTCAACGCATAATCTACACGAGAGAATTTCAAATCATATACAGACGAAAACATTTAATGAATATGAATATATCCCATGTTTTCATAATTTTGAGTACGCATTCGAAAGCTCCTCAGATCGTTACCCAGGTCATTCAAATGAAATCAAATCAAAAGAAATGATAGGAACGTCGATACATCCAATCGGGTATCAACACTTGGTAATCAGATACTTTTCCTAAGAATCTCACTACGGGAGAATTGGACAAGAAAGAATTGTCAATTGTCAAACAAGACAATTTCCATAGATGAGTAAATTCGATTCAAAAGAATAGATGCTACAGGCACATATGTGTTGGGAATAAATTAAAGCCAATCTACTTGAGCGCTAACAAGAGTGAAACAAGCGTTGACAGAAGTAAAACAAACGCTGACAGCCCGAGCGTGGATAAGACAATGTCAAGCGTTGATACATTGAAGACAAGCACTGATGGGAAGATATACTCTACGCGTTTATTGTATTCTAGATTACTTCTAGTAAAGATAGGAACAACAATGTATTTTCTATATTTATCTTTACCTAGAATAGTTGATACGTAGATTATTGTAAAAGGCTTCTTATGTCTATAAAAGAAGACCTTTAGGTTAATGTTCAATATAAGTTTTCATACGTAAACTACTTTCATTGTAAGCAAGTTTGATATCATTAATCAAAGTGAAAGTTTGTTTATATCTTGTGTGTTCTTGTTTAAGTGTTAATTCTGAATAACACATAGATTATCATATACATATACAAAGGTTTCTCTAAGTGTATTACTTGATCTAATCTCGTATACATAAAGCTAAATCGTTCTAAGTTTGGGATCAACAAGTGGTATCAGAGCTTGTTGAGGAACTTTTGATCTTAAAGAACACAGAACCCTAAAAATCACCAAAACCCTAATTATCTCAAAAACCCTAACAACATCATGTCAAATCCAGAACTAACCTCCTCCTCCTCACCTTTACCAAACATCAAGATTCCCATGCTTGATGCAACCAACTTTGAATTATGGAAATTCAACTTTGAACAATACCTGGGGATCTATGACTACACACTCTGGGAGATTATTGAATATGGAAACACATTCGATAAGTCTCAAAAGATTGCCAATGCCATTGCTAGAAGAACAGCTGTTGCTGGGTGTTAAGAAGCAGATAAGAAGGAAAGCCTGATGATGGTAGAGTTGTGTCTGCTGAAGACATAGCAAAGAAAAGGGTTGATATGATAACCCTAAATATTCTGAAACTCTCTTTGGGACAAGAGAACCAGCATAAATACAGAGGTTATGAATCTGCTAAAGACCTTTGGGCAACTCTTGAGGTTGCATATGGTGGCAATGAAGATACTAAGGAAGAGAAGAAGAAGCAACTCATGCATGATTATGCTGTCTTCAAGGCTCAACCTAATGAAAAGCTTAGTAGTGTGAGAAGCAGATTGCTTGATATTACAAGCAAATTGTCCTTCATGGGGATACAACTTGGTGACGTTGACATCAATGCTACTTTTCTTAAAAGTATTGGTGAGGCTTGGAAGATTGAGGCAAGATCTATTCTGGCCAATAATACTTACAAAAGTTCCACGTTTGATGATATCTACAACAAACTGAGGCTGTTGGAAGATGAAACTCTCTTAGAGCATGGAAGCAAGTCCACCAACAGTAACATGGCCTTCTTTTCTCATAGTGAAGGTCAATTCAATCAGAAGGACTCCTACATGCATCCAGTTACTGGATCATCATGTGTCAGCGCTGGAACATGTCCTGTCAACGTCTCCTTTTCAGACGCTGACACATTCAAAAGTGACTCACCAAGAGTTAAACCTGCTGGTTTGGATCTAGATACTGTATGTGCTTATATTGCTTCTTTGCCTAATGGTTCAGTGATTACATATGAGGACCTTGAGCAGATAAGTGATGAGCACTTGGAAGAGATGGACATTAAGTGGAACATCGCTCTTGCTAGTATAAGAGCAAACAGGTGGAACATAAGGTTTAAGAAGAAGATGACCTTCAATGCAAAGGACACAGCTGGATTTGATAAATCCAAAGTTGAATGCTACAATTGTCATCGTATGGGCACTTCATGAGGGAATGTAGTTCTCCTAGAAGATCTGATGCTGGTAAACCCTCAAGTCAAATTGTTAAAACTCAGGATCCTAAAGCCATGGTTGCAGTTCAAGGAATTGATGGTATGGGATGGGATTGGAGCTATCTGGCTAAGGATGTGGAAGAGGATAAAGATTTGGTTGCTGAAATTAAAGAAGAAGAGCATGTTGAATATGCTCTCATGGCACACTCCTCCTCTTCATCTGATAATGAGGTATATGATGATGCTTTTTGTAGTAACGGTTGTAGGTTAAATACTGAGAGACTTAACAAAGAGGTGTTAAGATTATTAAATGATATGAGTACTGAAAGATGCAAACTGTCTAACTATCAAATAGCTCTCACTCAAACTGAGAAGACAGTTTCTGAATACAAGAAAATGGAATTTGACTTAAAAGATAAAATAAATATCTTAAACACATGAGTTAAATGTTAGTATGGATATTAGAAACATCATGGAAAGGGTTAATGGTGAACTACAAGCTATGTTAGATGAAGCCATTAAGAATAAAGATAATGTTGGCCTTAAAATTCAAAGATTTGAAAAGGCCACACAATCCTAGGAGAATGTGTGAGTAAACAAAGGGATCCTAAGGACATGACTGGGATTGGGATGAAAGATTACTCTGTGGTTCCACCACCAGCTGGTGACTTCTATGGTGTCCAACAAAAGGACCTATCTTGGACTGGGTTGCCAGAACTCCAAGAGGAGGAATTCATTCCTCCACCAAGAGTTGTCACCCCAGTTGAAGAGTATCAACAAAAGTTGACTGACCTGAATGAATGGAAGAAAGCTAACCCTACATTATTTGTTAATGGTGGCTTGCTATGTGAAAGTCCTAATGAGTCAACTCCCATTAAGGTTACAAACCCAATCACTGGTAAAGCTGTTGACCTTGGCTCAAACACTGTTAGAAAACCTAGCATTAAGTAAGCAGAGATGTATAGGAATACTAGGTCACCTAAGAGCCAAGTTAGCAATGATGGAACAGGCTTCTTCTCTTCTAGACCTAGGGTTGTGTCTAGAAAATCCTGTTACACTTGTGGTAGCTTTACACATTTAGCATATAAGTGTGTCAACGCTCCCAAAGTCAGCGCTGACAGGAACAAATTCAGCACTGACAAGAACAAAGTCAATGTTGTTAGAAAGTCAAACGTTGTCAGACCCAAACCTTGTGTGCAGCAAAGTCCACAAGTTGTTAGACCTGCCCCATTCTTCAGTAGAGGGTCTAACACTCATGGACAAAGACCATTTCAAAAGATAAACACTTGGTCTAATAGGAAATGGGTTTCTGTAACAAACCCTAGGTTCAACGCTGACAAGGGTAATTTCAGCGTTGATAAGACCAATTCCAACGCTGACAGAAACGTGTCCAGACCTAAATATTTGCAACCACAGGGTAAGGGGTCTAAAGCTTCTTCAAGCTTAACATGGAGACCAAAGAAAGATCAAAAACCTAATGATAATGGGATTTTAATGACCTGCAACAAATTTAATTACATTTGAAAGGTCATTACAAAACCTATTGGGGTTAATTGGGTATTTCATCCTAAGACGGATGAAAATGGGGTTGTTATGAGAACTAAGTCTGTTCTTATTGAACAACCAGATGAATCCAAGTCTTCTAAGGCTTGGGTTCCCAAAGAAAACTAACTTGTTTTCTTTATGTGCAGGGCATTCAAAAACAGGTCAATGATTATGGATATTGGGACAGTGGATGCTCAAGGCACATGACATGGAAGGAAGATTATCTTACAAACTTCACTCCCATTAAGGATGGTGATAAGGTTTACTTTGGAGGCGGATATGGCACTATCACAGGCAAAGGAACACTTCACACGATGAACTTGCGTTTTGAGAACGTATTTCTGGTAAAGGAACTTGATTACAATGTTTTTAGTGTATCACAAGTTTGTGATAACAAAAATAAAGTTCTGTTTACTGATATTGAATGCTTGGTGTTAAGCAAGGATTATAAGATCCCCGACGAGAAATTTATTGACTATAGAACACCTAGGCATAAAGACATATACAATGTGAATCTAAATGGGATTAGAATGAATAACAATATGTCTTGTTTTTATGCTAAAGCTTCAGTAGATGAAAGTAATTTATGGCACAGGAGACTAGGGCACAAAAATTTTAAGAATATAAACAGGCTTATGAGACTTGGCTTGGTTGATGGTTTGCTTGAGAAGGCCTTCCACAATGACCACTCTTGTGTTGCACGTCTTAAAGGCAAGCAGCATAAGGTCTCATTCAAGTCCAAACAGGTGCACTCTAGTACTAGACCTCTTCACTTGCTTCATATGGACCTCTTTGGTCCAACCAATATAGAAAGTTTGAATGGTAAGTCATACTGCTTTGTTATAACATATTACTTTTCTAGGTTTACTTGGACCTTGTTTCTAGCTATGAAGAGTGATACAGCTGACACTTTAATTGATTTTATCACTCAGATTGAGAAGAAATCAGGAAATGAAGTTAAAATGCTTAGAAGTGATAATGGTGGTGAATTTAGGAATAAAGTGTTAGATGATTTTTGTGCCAGGAAAGGAATTACTAGGCAATTTAGTGTTGCCAGAACCCCACAGCAAAATGGAGCTGCTGAGAGGAAAAATAGAACCCTAATTGAAGCAGCCAGAACCATGTTGGCTGATGCTCATTTTCCTATAGCCTTTTTGGCTGAGGCTGTTAATACAGCTTGCTATGTTCAAAATAGAGCATTGGTTAACAAAATTCAGAACAAAACACCTTATGAGTTACTTTGGGGAAGAAAACCTAATATTGGTTTTCTCAGACCTTTTGGTTGTCATGTAGTAGTTTTAGATACTAGTGATGCCTTAGGTAAATTTAGTGCAAAAGGTGATGAAGGCTACTTCATGGGGTATTCAGTGTAGAGAAAGGGATATAGGGTTTATCTTAAAAAGGAAAAACGTATTCTTGAAAGAATACATGTTAGGTTTTTAGAGAATAAACCTAGTGATCCTGAAAGTGGTCCAAACTGGTTGTTTGACTTGGAACCTTTATCTAGGACTTTAAATTATATGCCTGTCACTAATCCAGACATTGTGAAGGTAACTTCAAGTTTTGTGGAAGAACAAGTTGTTAATGTTTCAGGTACACAGGTTCATGAAAAGGTTGGATCACAAGCAGAAAAGTCATCTCCTATACAAGAGTATGTCACAATTCCTATATGGACAGATGCTTTTGCTGCTGCTGCTGCTGCTGGTAAAGATAATGGTGGTCTCCAAGTACCACCAGATAACAACATGCATGGTCCTTCAGGCGCTGACAAAGGAAAATCTAGCGCTGACAAGACCAATTCAGACGTTGATGGCTCAGACGTTGACAACAACAGTTCAAGCGTTGTTAGCTCACATGCTGACAGACAAGGTTCAGGTGTTGACAACACTTCTGCACATCTTTTCTCCTCCACTTTTGAACAAGGTGAACCTTCTAATTTATATGAAGAGGTTCATCCTCATGTTGATGAAAGAGACTCTGAAGAAGAAGATATTGGCAACATGGAGAATGAGATTGAAAACACCAGATTGTTTGAAGGAGGAGTTCTCACTTCTACTATGAAGAATCACCCCACTTCTCAAATCATTGGTGATATTATGACTCCTGTTCAGACTAGAAGATCTCATCAAGGTCTTGGTGGGTTTATTGCCAATATTCACAAGAAGGTTGATACCCCTCTTGTGCAAGCATGTTTGTTTGCCTGTTTTTTGTCACAACAGGAACCCAAGAAAATATTTTATGCTCTCAAAGAACCAAGTTGGGTGGAAGCAATGCAAGATGAGCTTCACCAATTTGCAATTCAGGATGTTTGGGAGCTGGTTGATTGTCCCAGATATGTCAGACCTATAGGGACAAGATGGGTTCTAAGAAACAAGAGAGATGAAAGACGTATTGTGGTCAGAAACAAGGCAAGGTTAGTGGCTCAGGGATATACACAAGAGGAGGGGATAGACTATGAGGAGGTCTTTGCACCAGTTGCAAGGATTGAAACTATTAGGATCTTCTTAGCCTATGCATCCTGCATGGGCTTCACTGTCTATCAAATGGATGTCAAGAGTGCCTTCCTCTATGGAACAATTGTTGAGGGGGTATATGTGATGCATCCTCCTGGTTTTGAGGATCTAGAGAATCCAGACAAGGTGTATAGAGTCAAGAAGGCTATGTATGGACTTCATCAAGCCCTAAGAGCATGGTATGGTACTTTTTCTACTTACTTAGTGGACAATGGGTTCAAAAGGGGCACCATAGATCAGACACTATTTACAAAGAAGAAAGGTAAGGATGTGTTGCTTGTTCAGGTCTATGTTGATGACATCATTTTTGGGTCTACTGATCCAAAGATGAGTGAGAATTTCTCCAAGCTGATGATAGACAAATTCAAGATGAGTGCTCTGGGGGAGATGAACTTCTTTCTTAGTTTACAAGTTCAGCAGAAAGAAGATGGTATCTTCATCTCCCAGGATAAATATGTGGCTGAGATCTTGAAGAAGTTTGGCTTTTCTCCAAATGAAAAGAGGGCTACTACTCCTATGGATAGAGAACACCCTTGGGGAAAGATTGGAGATGGGAAAGATGTTGATGTCAGGCACTATAGATCCATGATTGGATCATTGATGTACCTTACAGCCTCCAGACCTGACATCATGTTTGTTGTGTGTGCTTGTGCACGCCATCAAGTGACTCCCAAAGAATGTCACCTTTATGCTGTGAAGAGGATCTTTAGGTACCTAAGATGCTATCCTAGTCTTGGTTTGTGGTACCCAAAGGATTCACCATTGGAGCTGATTGCATATTCAGTCAGTGACTATGGAGGTGATAAGTTTGATAGAAAATCCACAACTGGTGGATGTCAGTTTCTTGGGAGCAGACTAATATCTTGGCAATGCAAGAAACAAACAGTGGTGGCTAATTCTACAACTAAAGCTGAGTATGTGGCTGCAGCTGCTTGTTGTGGACAAGTTTTGTGGATTCAGAATCAGCTGTTGGACTATGGGTATAATTTCATGCATACCAAGATATTTGTAGACAATAACAGCACTTGATGCATTATTAAGAATCTTGTACATCATTCTAAAACTAAACACATAGAAATTAGACACCACTTTATAAGAGATTGTTTTGAAAAGGGTTTAATACAACCAGATAGGGTTGACACAGAAGAGAATGTGTCAGATTTACTAACTAAACCTTTTGATGCTGGGAGGTTTCAATACTTGGTAACAAGTACTAGAATGATAAATCTCACATAATATGTGTTTTGGAGTCTTTTGTAAAAGTATGTACAGGATAATGTATTGTTATTGGTCTTTTTGAGGATTTAGATTTTCCACTATATTTTTCTAACACTGACAAAGGTTGCTTGAACGCTGATAAGTGTTTTTGTGACGTTGTCAGCAATATATTTGTCTAACGCTGACAAAGCTTCCCTCAACGTTGTCATGTGTTATCGGGGCGTTGTCAGCAACAATGTTAGTTTTGTGGTTTTCAATATGTGCAGGTGGTGTTAGCAGTATACCATTGGATACAGAGTTGCTTATGGATCATTGGAGAAGCATTTGGACATGTTTTTATTTATGGATGATGGTTGGAATTTTTAATTCCTATCTTGACATAAATTTTTATGTTCATGCATATTTTTAGCAACTTTTGTATCACAGTTTAAGGGGAGGTTTTAGGAACCTTTCGGATGGTTAGGTATCCATATGATACTCTTATCACAATTCTAGATTGTGTCCACAGGTGAGTATGAGTTAGTTTTACTAAATCATGAGGCACTGTAGCATGCAAAGTTGATGTACTATGCATGCTGCCAAGACATTTTTGGCCTAGAATTGGTTGTGGTCTGTTGGGAGACTTGGGAATGATTTTCTCATGGGATTTACCTGGGAGTAACAAGGAATTTTATAAGGTAACTCAGCTGTTAAGAGTTTTGGTTAGCAAGGGACACTAGAGGACTGTTATGTCTTTCTTGCATAAGCAAGTGTGCATAACTGGACAGTGCTTGCCGCCCTATAATAATTATCAGCTTTTTGGTTATCTTCTCTAGGATAAATTACTTTGTTAAGGTCATTTTTCATTTTTTAAACATTTTTATTTTTGGACGCTGACAAGTATTTTCCCAAGCGTTGTTGTGACCAATTTAGACGCTGACATGGCTATGGCAAACGTTGACAAGGATATAGCCGTTGGGCGTTGTTAGGTTATTTTTGACCGTTGATACTCAATGGGACCTACCTAGTTGTTACTTTTTGACATATTTTTAGGCCGTAATTTTGGGAGCTGATAACTTTCATTTAATGCATGAGATAAACTTATTCTTTTTCAATATTTTCATGATTACATTTTGAAAATACTTGCCTATTTTTGGGCCAATCACATGCATTTTCTTCTCCTATAAATTTGGCTCCTATTTTTAAACAGGGTACCTATTATTCTTGTCTAATACAATTTTCTCTTATCAACTTCATCTTTCTCAATCATTTTAACAGCTTTCAACAATGGCACCAAAGTTTAAACCATCAGATTTGGAATTGGGGTTCAGAAGCCAACACAACATGATCGCGTATCTTGAAGCTGATGATGCTCTGTTTCCCCAATACACATAAATGGTGGCGTATTTGAACGCATCTCCTTTTAGGTATGCTCTTTCTCATGCACCACTCATTACTGACACAAATATTAAACAGTTTTGGAACAATGTTAGTTCCTCAACAGTTAACAGAGTGACTACATTATCTTCTATTGTTCATGGGAGAACTTGGGTGGTTACTGAAGCTTTGGTACGCCAAGCTTTGCATCTTGATGATGCTGATGGTATAACCACCCTTCCCATTAGTGAAATAGAACAAGGACTAAGGCCTTTGGGTTATCCTTTTCCTGCTCAAGTAACTTTAAATAAATATCATAAACAGGAGTTTCCCCCAGCCTGGAAGTACCTAATACATGTCCTCCTACAATGTTTGAGTCCCAAGTGCACTGCACACAATGAGATCAATAGATCTATTGCAAGTGCTATTGTGTGTATTGCTACTGGGAAAAAATTTAATTATTCTAAAATGATTTTTGAGGGCATGTGTAAAAATAAAGGGAACAAAATGACTTTAGCTTATCCCAGATTTTTACAAATGGTTTTTTATGTCCAAGGATACTACACAAGGGATCATGATGATTTTTATGAGATCCCTGTGCAAAAGAAAGCAATTTTTATGAAGATGAACTCACCCCCACATCATGACCTACCCCTAACCCCAGCTATGATTTCTGTCATTGAAGCAGCTCAACCCAACCAGACCCCCAACCCCAAATTGACCCAATCCCTGAACCTTTACCTTCACCACAACATATGCAAATTGACCAAGAACCCTTCGATGCTAACACATTAAATGTTGGCGTTGATGTGCCTATTTCAAACGTTGACACACAACCTTCACAGACCCAAACACCCCTTAACCAACCCACATCCACCCAATCCACATCATCATCTCCACCACAACAATATAGGTTACAAAAATGCCAAAGGACTACTGGAGTGTTCTCCTCTAGTGGTCCTAGCCATGTAGTAGAGAGAACCACCACCACAAGTGTGGTTGGTGTTATGGATGAGGCTGGGACTATTGGTTCTGGCTTAGAAGCTGGCCAAGGCAGTCCCACCATAATTAAGACCTCCTCCATGCCCAATGAATCTACCTTGGGAGGTCAAATACTCATTTTAGAAGAGGACAAATTGGAACCAATGACCCTAATGGAATTGACGGATGTCTGAATGAGCTTGCAAAAGCAAAATGCAGACTTGGTACAAGTTGTCAGCACACAGGCCTTGAACTCAAGCAATTGAGGGAGAGGATTGTTATTTTGGAGACTGCTAGTACAAGGAGAGGGATGGAGGAATCTTCCAAGGGGAGGATGAACAAATAAATGTGAGTGATAAGGGCAGCCATGATGGTCAATCTTTGGATGTTGCTGAGGCCCTAACAAGTTTGAAGAAACAGACAGGTTTTGATACGTCTCTAGTCTCTCCTACAAACTTAAAATTTTCATTTACAGCCATGTTGGAGGAAATTGCAAAAGGCGCTGAGGCAGGAAATTTGAGCGTTGACAAGGAGAATTTGAACGCTGACATGAGTATTTTGGGCGCTGACAAAGCAGAATTGGGCGTTGACAGATCTGCAAATGAGGTTGATGTATCCCAGTCATCATCCATCATCAAAGAGGTTTCTTCACAGGTATTACCATCTACCTTACCAACAATTGATCCATTAGATAAGGGTAAGGGTATTATGGTAGAAGAGGTTGTTCCAAAGAATGCAACACAAATTGAATTTGATAGAAGGTTAGCTGCACAAATTGTGGACCAAGAAAAGAAAAAGGTGGGTGAATCACCTTTTGTTATCACTTCAGAAGAGCAAGAAGGAAGTGATGAAGCCAGTTCAGACTCAAGTGTTATGATCATAGAACAGCCAGAAAGACTTGAGTATGGAGATGAGTTGGCCAAGGAGAAATTGAATGAGTTGAAATTACAGGTTGATTTTGATATGCCAGAGGTGGTTCAGATGTACCTTGCTTGGGAAGATAGATGTATGGAGAATCCACACTTGACCATTTCAGATCAAATATGGGGTTTGGAGATTCTTCTAAGAGTCAAAAAGGATTGCAAGGTTATTCTGAAACACAAAGCCAGCAATGTTCTCTCAAATTTGAAAAGGGATAGAAGGGAGTTGTACTGCATGTTGCTCAGGTGTCATGGAACAGGGTGGACTTATAAGAAGTTGATGGCATTGACATTTGATGAGTTGGAATGTAGAGCTTATCCCATTTGGGTTAGAGTGCAGGAAGCAAACACTCTAAGACTTATTTCTGATGAAAGAAAAGAAGAACTTGCAGAGGAAATGGAGCTCAAGAAAGCAATGTTTGTTCCCAGACCAGTGAAAAAGGGAGTTTCTCTTGAGTTTCCCAAAGATATGGATCCATTACATCCAAGTGAAGCTGTCATAAGAAAGAGCCTCAAGCTCTCACCATTAGAAGCTTCAGATATGGTACAAGTGTTACCACTTGATTCCATAAACTCAATTGTAAGTTATGAAGAAGATGAATGTGGGTTTTGGAAGATTGGCAAGTATGGAAAAGAGATTCACACTTTTACCACTCTTATATCTTTGTTTACAAGTTTTGACAGAGAATACTTGGTAGACCTATGGAGGTTATTAGAGGCCAAGTATGAGGCTGAAGCACCAACTTCAGTCAATGGAATAAAACTGTGGTCCACATTCAAGAGAATGTGTGGACCAAAAGATGAGGATCCTACTATTTGGAAGGATCTTGAAGATGATCTCAGTGGTCTTCAATGGAGATTGTATTCAGCTGCTGGTGTTTATTATCTGAGTGCTACAAAGTTTGCTGAGTATCTACTTATGGATGGTCAGTATTTCATGTCCAAGGAAATCTTGGAAAAGATGAAGAACACTTAGCTGGAAATTGATTATTCAAGTGATGTGGCTAAAGACTTGATCAGATTTATTTATTACCAATATGAGAAGGTTTGTAAGATTCCTCCTAGTTCTTAATGTTTATTCAGAAACTTGATCACTGGAATAGATATCAAGTTTAGGGGAGGATTGTTGGGAATAAATTATAGCCAATCTACTTGAGCGCTGACAAGAGTGAAACAAGCGTTGACAGGAGTAAAACAAACGCTGACAGCCCGAGCGTGGACAAGACAATGTCAAGCGTTGATACATTGAAGACAAGCACTGATGGGAAGATATACTCTACGCGTTTATTGTATTCTAGATTACTTCTAGTAAAGATAGGAACAACAATGTATTTTCTATATTTATCTTTACCAAGAATAGTTGATACGTAGATTATTGTACAAGGCTTCTTATGTCTATAAAAGAAGACCTTTAGTTTAATGTTTGATATAAGTTTTCATACGTAAACTACTTTCATTGTAAGCAAGTTTGATATCATTAATCAAAGTGAAAGTTTGTTTATATCTTGTGTGTTCTTGTTTAAGTGTTAATTCCGCATAACACTTAGATTATCATAAAATTTAATCAAAGTGAAAGTTTGTTTATATCTTGTGTGTTCTTGTTTAAGTGTTAATTCCGCATAACACTTAGATTATCATATACATATACAAAGGTTTCTCTAAGTTTATTACTTGATCTAATCTTGTATACATAAAGCTAAATTAATCTAAGTTTGGGATCAACAATATGTAGGTGTCCCTAACACTATATCCCTATTTTTCACTTCTTGCAGATCTCATAAAATTTAATCTTTCACAATCTTCAAAGAAAATGTAGTGTTTATTCATTAGTTTTATGGTGACTACTAATCAGCCTTGCATGGTCCATTCCAAATTGTATGTAGGCGCGCAACTATATACAATTTCAAGATTAACGATGCAATACTCAGTTCGTCAAAATTTTATCATCATGTTTATACTAAAAACATTTTCATGCTTAATTCTTAATTAAGAACCAAGAATAACTTTACAAAGATTTTCTTTATTATGAAAACAATTAAGTCTTTCCAAGGTGTTTTATAAATAGCCTCATTTCGTTAACAATCACTTATAAATCTTACTTTAAATAATCCTTATGGTGATGAAAATTCAAATTTTCTCAAGGGATACTGTTTTATCTTATAAAAATAATAAGTGATCTGCAAAAGAGTGATGAAAGCTTGTTCACCAAGAACTAACTACAATATGATAGGAAATGAGCTTTAGCCAATTAATCATGAGGTTCAAGATCTCGATGGCACTCAAAAGAATAATCCACAACGTAACTCAATTCAAGATGAGTACTTGTTCAATGGTTGCATCACTAATGCGAACATTAGGATGAAGCAATAAAAGATAGATAACGTCGATACATGTAAGATTTAGCAATCAAAGGTAGTCTTTTTCATTAATCACAAACAAGTCAAAATTGTACCGTAACACATTACGTGTCACTATGTCATAAAATTCTCAGAACTCATCCTACCAACTGATATCTCAGTTAGGGATTTTTAAAAGATACCACAATGAATAATAATCTACAAGAGTCATTAGGTGTTCCACATGTCCCGAAAGATCCATCGGTCCCAATTTAGAAGAAGATTTCTTCAATTTATTTCTTGCACACTGGGCATCCTCGTTAGTGGACAATGGCCTAGGAACAAGCCTTAACACAAACTACAATCATTTAAAACCTCATAATTCAATCAAAGAACTTAACGACTTCCTCTTAACAATTTCATATTCCATACAAGTTAAATTTTACTTTATTCAAGTTTCAACCAATTTAATCTCAATTCGATATCCTACCTCATTCTCCAATACTTTCAATCTTATTCATAAACCTTAAAAGGGCAATAAAAGCTCGATATGATCAACACTTAATTTCCAATCCAATAGCTCTTACAACAACAATTATCAAATGAGTCACTAGCATGAGATGACTCACACATTCAATTAGACTTGTCGGAAAGGTACTAGTGGCATGAGGCTTTTGGGTGATGTTTCCAATGACAGCCTCAAGTGCAACATTCACCCTTTCGATTTCAAATTTAAGAATTGGGTGACAACGAATCAGATGACATCTTTCTAGGTGGTTACGTTTTGTCGAACTCCACTCTATCAGAAAAGATCGTCATAACATCGATATCATAAATATCCGCAACTTGGTTTAGATCAAGAATAGCTAGAATTCCTACGGGAATAGCTTCAATTAATTTACTAGGGGATTTAGGGTTCCTTGTGACAATCTACGTCGTATAAATACCTCGTATAAATATAGAAATAATCATCAAACAATCATGTAATCAAATTACATCATATATATAATCCAAGTTATATATATATTAAAATAACACTTCTCAGTTTGGCCTTGTCGGTAACTCGGGAATTCTTCGGCACCGTTATAGTCAAAAGATTTTTAGACATTTAAAAAAAAATGTTTATAGTTAAAAGATTTTGAAATGTTGTATTCAAAACCTTAATTTTAAAAATCTTTCGTTCTCTATAACGAGAGCTCTGGTACCAGACTGTAACACCCCCCAAATTTATACAACTCAATACAGCGGAAGACTCGTTGGTGTTACGGGATAGCACATTACTCACATCATAGACAACGCTTAAAAATCGCGTCGTTTAATAATAAAACATTTCCATTCATAAATATCAAGTTTACATAGGTCCCAAGTCATATTATTTCATACAGAGTTTTACAAAGTATTTGAATGGAAATTATTGTTTAAGTGAGGGCCATGAATTCTTGTTGTCTTCCCGAGAATTACCTTCAAGTACCTAAGATAAAACATGTTAAAAGAAAACGTCAGCGATAACGCCGAGTGAATTCATAGAGTTTAATAAAATCCATCAATATAACATCGGTATGAAATTATTACCAAAAATCGTTTTGTACAAATCATGGTAATAGGCCATAAAATAGCCAAAGTCATTTTATACAAATCCTTATGAAAATCATAATATAGGCATTTGCCTTAAAAATCATTATACGAGCCAATGTCGTAAAAACATCATACAATACGTTTTTATAACGTTGTATAGAAATAAAAACCGTTATATGAATATGGTTATATAAAACCAAAACACGAACATAATATCAATAGTATGACCCGTATTGCTAGTCAGGCAATACATCGTAATTCGGTGCGTATAGCAGTATTTCGTTAATTGGATTATTATAAGCCGCATGACATTGTTACCTTACTATAACAAACAACGGGTACCTAGCCCGAAACTCAATTTTCCTATCTAAATTAGCGTGTCGTCACAAAGGTCACGCTATGGAAATCTTCTGATACATAAATTCGCTTACCAATCAATGTGGCACGACGGGGATCAACCGTCAAGGCGCGAACTGGGGTGATCGTCCCCAAATAGTACTATTATATGCATAAGCGTCTACCAAATCCCGGTAGTTCACAATTCATGCTAATGGGACTTTTAGTGACATAACCTAACTTTAATAATCCATTTCATTTCATCTATCGGGTCATTTAATCATTTATCGGGTCATACAATCATTCGGGTCCAAATCAATAAACAAACAATCGGGACAAATGGTGTCCTATTTTAGAAAAACTAACATGTTATTTCCATCGCGGGTTTATAAAACATTTCATAAAAACATTTAAAAGAGTGCGAGGCTATGAACTCACGTTGATGTGGGAAGGCGGGTTATCGGCAGTTCGTATGTACGGTACGTGCTTCAATCACGGAAACCTAGACAAATAATACTCGTCTTAGACTCTTGTCCAATGAATTTATAAAAATAACAATTATGTATACATATGATGATTTTATAATAGCCGAAAAAGTCGTAAAAACATGTTTATAGTTTTATAACTTATAAAACTTATCAAACTACTATTTTTATAAAATGTCCATTTATTTATCCTTATACATATTTATATAAATGTATTATTTAAGTTAGTTGGTTTTAATTCACATTTTATACTATTTTTATTTGAGTGCTTATATAATACTATTATACTTTAATTTCCTAAAATCTGATTTTTATTTTCATGTTCACCAAAACAGCCATATCTAGAGTTCTATATGGAGATAGAAGCTCAAATTTTTATGACATAACCTACATGATATGTGATCCATTTAACTCTTTTATAGCTACTATTGAATCAGCCTCTAAGTATTTTCTAAAAATCGTCCAAAACAGTGAACTCAGATTTGTACTCTAAACTTGTTTTGATCATATCTAACTCATCCTAATGATTCCATTGCATGGCCAACTCTCACATGTGTACAAGAAATATTACTTACTGTATATCCATTAATCTATGCCATTTTATCAGTTCATCACATGGTTCTTTACTGTTTTATACAGCCATCATTTTTAAGCATGATTTTAACCTTTTTACATATAGTTTTTCATCTTTTTACCCATGATTATCAACACGAAATCCCCACATAATATTTTTATCATCATATAATCATCATATACATATAAAATAGGAAAGAAAATACATGATTACATAATCAAAATAACAAGAAGATGAGGAGAACAATCTTTATACCACCATGATGATGTAGGTTGTGATCAAGACATGGATTTTGATCACACAACTTGTGATAAATCAAGACCATCTTCAAGACCATCATTCTTCAAGAACTCATTGTGGAAAATCTGCCTTAAGACTCCATAGAAACTCCTCCTTGCATGTTATAATCACCACTAATCAATAGGGCTTCAAAAGGGCTTCAACTTATGCATGAATAACATGAGATTTTGTGGTTAAATTTTGATCAAATGGGTGATTAAGGGTGATGGTGGGACGGCATTTTTGAGAGAGAGATGAGAGAGAGGAAGTTGTTTGCATGTTAGAAATGAGTGAATGGTTTTGGCTAGGTGGTTTTTGTGGTTTGTTGGCTTACTTATTAAGCTAAGATGACAAGTGTTATGTAACTTGTTTAAGACTTGACACCAAGTTGGTGTGTTGGAGTTGTGTGGCTGTCCCATGTGTATAGTGGGGTGGGATAAATTAGTTTGTCCCATCCCACTAATTTACGGGTATTCCTCGATTCTAGTTTCCTCGATTTGCGTACCCTCGGGTCGTTTTACGAAAAACGTTTTTATAAATTATGAATCAACGGCACAAAACAAATCTAATAAAAATTGTCTCATCAAAAACGGAGTTAGAAAACGTAAATACGTAATCCTAAGTTTTCCGGTTTAGTCGTAAAGTACGTTAAATTAAAATCGTACGTCCTAATCTCTTCTCGTAAATTTTTGAGTTTATGAACCAACACAAATTTAAAATCTCAAAATAATATTCACGGACAAATATATTTTCTGAAATGTCGGACTATCACCAAAACGGTGTATGTAAACGTAAGCACGTAACGTAGAATCCTCCGATTTAGACGTAGTCGATGCTACTTCAAGACGTAAATCCAAATTACTTCCCAAAAATAAGTGAGTTCATAATATAACATTAAAATAATGTTTTCAAATAAATATTGAGAATAAAATATCAACCATGAATTGACGGATTGTCACACACAATATGAACAATGATAGTGTAACTAAACTAATACTAACTAATATATATGCACAAAGAATAAAGAAAGTAAAGAGTTAAGGGTAAATAAAGATCAAACCAAACACCAAGGATTTATAGTGGTTCGGCAACAAAGCTCACTCCTCATCCCTACTCCACTCCTCGAGTACTCCTTACTCGAGAGTTCACTACACAACAAGCTCCTTATGGTAGATAAAACCGTACACGCCGCTTAACCAATTTCCGACTCTAAGCTGAAAGTCGAGCCCTGATCGTAGCTAGGACCAATCTACACAACTATACTTGGTACATACACAACTTCCAAATAGACACAACTACATGGATCTTCACAACTATGACACAACAACAAATGTATAAGATTTGATCTTCAAAGGATCTTTGGTGGTGGACTCAACACTTCACAATTATAGTGTTCTTCTCTTTGCATTTGAAGAGGAAAGGATGGATGAGATAGATTCACTTCTAAACAAGTAGTAATCAATCAAATGATCAAGGATTTGAGTGATTTAAGAAGTATGCTTGAGTCTGGAAATTTATGTGCAAAAGAGGCGAGTTGAAAATCTGAGAAAGGTCCACTATTTATAGGACAAAGGGCCAACGGCTATATCTGCCCGCGGTTCCTTATCTCAGCCGGCGGTACCTTATCGATAAGGAACCGCCTAGGCGCTAGGGAACTGCCGGAGTAGACTCCGCTCCCTTTTTGTTCTTTAGTGGTGGAGGTCTTATCTGATTATAAAATATCCTGAAAGAATATTCTAAATCAAAAAAGAATATGCCTTTTTCAAATTTTCAAATATTTAATTTAATAAAACATTTTCTTAAAAAGAAAGTTTAATTAAAAGCTTGTCACACTTAATAAAAGGTGAGTTTTAAGAAAAGATTAAATCACTTGATCACTTGATTAAGGTAAATACTTGTTTATTCATACCTTAAGTGAAAATGGGTAAAATGAAAAATACTTGAACTCAAGAATTCGTTTTTCATTGTTTTCGTAAATGCTTGTTTTTACATATTGTCGTAATCAAAACTAAGCGAGACCGAAAAATGCAAGTAACGTTTTTAGGCATTATTGCATTAACACTTTGTAATGCTCTGCTTATGAAGTATACTGGTGTTTGCACATTTTCCCTATCCGTCATTAGCATCGCGTGGGTAGCAGACAAATACATTATAAGTTCTTCTTTAGGACGTGGTGCACTAACATAAGAAGTGAAGCTAAATGTGTTTTCAGTTCCTCAAAGGCATTCTCAGCTTCTTTTGTCCAATTGAAGTCTCCTTTCTTGATGCACTTCTTGAGTGTTTTAAATAAAGGGAGCGACTTCTCCGCAGACTTGGACAGGAATCTATTCAACCTTGCGAGTTTCCTATTTAGCGACTGTACTTCATTTTTCGTCTTTTGGCTTTTAAGCTGGATGACCGCGTCTGTCTTTTCTGGTCAGGGCTTTATGCCATCAGGGTCAATCATGTATCCTAGGAACACGCCTTCTGTGGCCCCAAAAGTGAATTTCTTTGGATTCAACTTCATGTTTATTCTCCTAAGTGTTGAGAATGTTTCCTCTATATCCTGGATAAGTTCACTCTCTGTGTGACTTTTTATTACCAGGTCATCAACATACACCTCCAAATTTCTCCCTATTTGACCTTCAAACAATTTATCAACCAACCGTTGGTACGTGGCCCTTGCGTTCTTAAGTTCGAATGGCATTTTTGTGTAGCAATACACGCCTTGACTTGTATGAAATGCTGATTTTTCTTCATCTTTTTCTACCATTTGTATCTGGTGGTATCCTTTCTATGCGTCAAGGAAACACTTAAAAGGATATCCACACAAGGATTCTACTTTCCAATCTATCTCTGGGAGTGGATAGCAATCTTGTGGGCAAGCCTTATTAAGGTCTGTGAAGTCAACACACACGCGCCAGCTGCCATCATGTTTTTAACCATTACTGGGTTAGCGAGCCATTCATGGTAGTAAACTTCTCTCATGATTCCTGCGTCTACCAATTTCTTTACTTCCTCAAGTATCACCTTGTTGCGTTTTGGGGCCTGTCCTATTTTCTTTTGCCTAACTAGGGGTATCCTTCGCGGATTTGAATCTTGTGTTCAGATATTGACCTTGGTACTCCCGTCATATCTTTAGGTTCCCATGCGAATACGTCTAGGTTATCTTTTAAGAGGCGACACATGTCAGCCTTTCCTTTATCAGACAATGTCCCCCCGATCGTTATCTCTTGATCTAGATATTGTAGATGGACTGCCACTTTTAGGTTCGGCGGTGAGTTTACCTTGGGTTACATTGTAACCCGAGGGGGTTCCGTGACCGTGATGCACTACGGGAGTGTTGTCGCTGTGTTGAAGATCGTCACGATTCCTCCCTTGACTGGGAACTTTATCATGCAATGAGCCGTAGAAGGTACTGCTCGCATTGCTAGTATGGCAGGTCGCCCAATAATTCCGTTATACTACGATGGCGACCGTATGATTAAAAAGTTCATGGAAACTTTTGTTGAATGTTCATCGTTTCCCACTTTTACTACTAGATTCAGTTGGCCTAAAGTCCACAACGCTTCCCTACTGAATCCAATGAGAGGGGAGGTTGCAGGCACCATTTGGCTCTTTACTTCTGCACTGAGTTTCAGGAAACAGTGCTCATATATTATTTCTGCTGATGAGCATCCATCAACATACATACGATGTATGTTGTGTTCGCCAATGTTTATTTCTATAACTAACGGGCCTTCTGCCACATTCCTCGCGCTGAGGGGGGGGGGGGGGGGGGAAGGAGATGTCTCTTCCTTTCGAGAATTTTTGGCTCGCCTCTTGCTTTGTCCTTCGCTGCCATGTTTCCACCATGTAAACATGTGCGTTAGTGGTTTTTGGTTTCCCGTCCTCCGCGGTTCCGTTGACAAGGTGTTTTAGCTTCCCTTCTTTTACCGTATTCTCGATATGTTTCTACAGCTGAATACATTCATTCGTAGCGTGCCCCTTTTTATCATGATACTCACAATATCTGTTGCCAATGCGCCTTTCTACCGGGGTGGTCATTGGCAATGGTCTTAGGATGTTCGCACCTTATGATATAAGGATTTCTCTCGGAGTTAACTTAAGCGGAGTAAACCTGAAATTACTGGCTCGCCCCTCTCTTTTATTCCTTGGTAATCGAGACCTCCAGGCCTGCTTAGCTTGATAAATCCTTTATTAGGCGCTTCGCGAGATCTATAACGATGGGCGTTTTGTGTGACTTCCGAGATAGCGGATTCCCCCTGTATAAAGGATCTTACCCGCCATAGTACTCCATCGAAGGTTTATGGTGTTCTTTCATTCAGATTTTTTATTAGATCAGTATTGCGCATACCTGCCATGAAGCAAGATACTTTCAAGATCTCTGGGCATTCTTTTATTTGAAGACACTTGCCCTTGAAACGTTCTAAAAAATCCTCCAGGTACTCGCCCTAGTACTGCTTGATTCTGGCAAGTGATACAACACTCTTATCATGTCTTTTCTGTTGCACATAGTTTCTTTTGAATGCTTTTCGCAACACTTCATACCCATTAATTGTTCGCGGCAGAAGTCTTTCAAACCAGATCCACGCGTTTCCTACGAGCGTAGAGTTGACCATATTGCACCATACAGGTTATAGACATTGCTCGATGCCTGTTTCAGATTCGAAGACCTTTAAGTGGTCTTCCGGATCTGAGGTGCCATCATACCTTTTTACGTTTGCTGGCATGCGCCACTTTCTTATATCCGCATAATACTGTATGTGTCTCGTGAAAGCATTTTTCTTGGCTCTTCTCCAAGGTTGTGACAAGCTTTGGTCATATGAGGAGTAACATTCGTGCCTGCGCTTTGCAGGGTGGTTATCACTCGATCCTGATGGACTGACTTTAGAGGATTCTCCATGCTCTGTGCGCTCCTTTCCTTTCGTTCCCTTCTAGTTCTTTCTATGTTTGGCAACCAGCGGTACGAGGGATTATAGGTTATTGGCTACATATTACTCCATTGCGCGCGCCTCCATAGAAACAACTTCCACGCTTTCTTCGTGGAGTATCCTTCTTTTTTGTTTATTAGGAGGAGGCTGGGTTGACTCTCGCTCTACGTTTCTTTCCTCCACAGTAGGTAGGGGAGTTGAGAATAGTACGTCTGTTCCTCTGAAAGGTGGATTTGTTACATCCCTAGTGATTGCCTCACTGGCAGATCTAGGAGTAACATTCGTATATGTGATATGACCATCTATCGTCGAGGACCTTCGTTGGACTTCATGCATACCATTTTTCGTCATTGCTCAAAGATTTAGTGTAGGGTACCATGGATGGCGCCAAATTGTTGATACAAGAGTTGGATGGACCTAGCTTGACCCGAATTAGGCTTAATTAGGGGTCTTGTAGACTCCAGCTCTTGCACCAAGTGAAACTTGCTTTGAGGACCCTACGCACTAAACAGACACCGCTAGGCTTACCGTGAGTTTGTGACCCACGATTAGACTCCGACATGAGAGTAAGTAATCGATTTGAGTGTATTAGGGTTTAGGGTATTGTATGTATCGTACCTTTGTGGAACCATGGGGGTTCCTTTTATACCTGAGAGAGTCAAGGCTGGGCTCCTGGTTCTTGCGGCCTAAGGAAGAGATAATGACTCAAAATAGCTTGATCCTTATCGCATAACTAAGGTAAGTGTATATCTCTTTCCCTTAGGCTAATATAACTATAATATAGGCTATATTATGTCTGGTCCTGTCGTATTAACTATCACGCGACAACGGCTTACCAGGCCTCCTGGGCTGTGCCCGCATCGCATATGTATCAATCCATTCCTGATGGATGCAGGTAGTACCCGTAAGTCAGACTATCCAGCCCGACTAGGGACTATACGTCATCAGTTTGCAACCTTATACGGTGAATAGACCCTATATCATGTGTAGTGTGTGTAATTGAGCTCATCTCTAATTTGATTGATTAATTATTTGAGATATCAAATTACATCATATGATGTAGTTAGGACATTATACATTTGGAATTAAAATATTTCAAGGATATTGTCATTGTGATCCTTAACAATGATATTTATCCGATCAAGAGGGAGAGAAAGTGAATCTATATCCTTGTCCATGTTTTATAACAGCTTAATACATTTATTTTAAGTGTTCTTAATGTATATAACAAAAAGATCTTGGTTTTGTTCGTTACCAAAGCCGTTTCGTCTTATGCCGGAAAGGCATGTCATGAACCACTATATATGACACAAGCTCTTCGCCTCAACAAATTGAAGATTGTCATTCATCTCTTAAGCATTGATACTTGGCTTTGATTCACTCCTTTTTCTTTCTCTCTTTCCTCTCTTTATTTACGAGTAGTCGTTTTTCGGTCTTTTTTATCTTGATGTCACTCATAATCCTCATTAAGGCATTATAACCTAGTATTGAAATGCTCCAATGATTTTCAAAAGGATTAAAATATATTTAAGTATTTTAAAAAGCTTGGTTTGAAAAAATTCTTTCATTATCATGAACTTAACATGGCTCTGCTCGCGGTTCATTAAATATGCGCGGTGCTCTCCGCGGTTCGTTATCGACAATGAGCCGCAGGCCTACCAGGCATAAAATGTTCCAAAATTTATTATTTTACACTTTTTCAAAAAATACCCTTTTTCTTCTTCACTTCTGGTGCGATGGGGAAAACTCTAAAACTACCATTAACACTTTCCCAAACCTCCAAAATCACTCAAATTAATTGGTTTCAAGACGAGGGTTTTATTTATCTTTCATATATCATCAGTTAATTGTAAATATTTCCATTCAATTTCAATTAATTTGTTCCAGGGTTCTTAATTTCATAATTGGGGATTTTCAAAATTAATTATATTAGAACAAAATTAGGAATGTTGGTATCCATAGTTTTAGTGCTATGATTCTTTTTGGTTCATATTTCTTGAGATTTCACAAAACACACTTTTGAAACGAATCTGAAATTTAATCAAAGTAATTTGGTTTAATGTTGGAATTGATATTAACCCTTGAATGAATTGGTAATTGCATTGTTAATGCTTACCTAAAAACGGATTTTGAAAACTAATGTTCAGATTCATGGTTGATGTGCATAATTCATATGCATTTTTCAAAAATGAAATTTTAACATGATGAACATGAGAATGCTAAGGAATCATCCTTTGGTTAGTCAATTAATTGATTATGGTTTTAAGTTTTACTAATTCATATGTAACCTAGAGTGATTGTGGATTTGTATTTCATTTATTATAGGTACTTAACATGTCATAGGGAATTCAAAACAACCATGAGAAAACTAAAGAGTACATGCTTATTCTTCCCAATTCGTGTCATTCTCGTTCTTTCAAAAATACCCTTCGATCTTTAGAAAAATGATGTTTTCATGAAGGACAGTTCGTCTCACCAAATCTTGTTGGGAAAGAACTCACTCGTTTCATGTTTAAGTCCATTGGATTTGATAGTTTACTTAACATTGATGAGAAAATATTTCCTTTGTTTCTTATCGAGTTCTTTAGTTTGTTCTCTTTGATGTGCATCAATAATGGTTTGTCTATAAGATTTTCCATTAAGGGGAAAACTATTGTTTACTCACTTGAAGAATTCGGTCGAATTCTCATGGTGCCATATGATGGTCAGTGTAGGTTCACCGATGCTTGGAGTGTTGACTCTTTGAAATCGGCCTCTATTGATGCGCATTATGTGACCGAACTTCCATCTCCTTTGTTCATTGCTAGAGCCATTACTAAACCTCGTGAACATTCTCTTCTCGGTGATTTTGAAGGAAACATTCGTACTCTCACTCCTTTGGAATTGCTAACTAGTGAACTTAATGCTTTCATGATACCGTAGGTCGAAATCATTAGGGAAAATGCAATGTGTCTTGGCGGCGATCGCAGTCGCGTACCCGCATGTTTCGCACATATGTTGTATTGTGTTTCTACCTCCACTCTGTACAATCTTGCGTATTTCATTGCTAGTAGGATTAACTTTTTTCTCTTTAAATCCAAATCTAGCCTCCCTTTCGCCATGCTCCTCACTCGCCTTTTCAAAATGGTTGATAGTGACTACCCTCACCTCCATCTCTCCATTTATTAGCATGTCAATCGTGTGATGTATCCCATTCAAGGTAACCTTCCATGAAAGATTAGGAGTGATCGTGGTAGGTGTAGAAGCGATCATCAGGAATCATCTTACGCAGTTAGGAAAGATTCCTCTTCATCTAGTGATGATGATGAAGTTGGAACTAGTGCCGGCGTAGGTTCCCCGAGTGGCTCCTCACTATCTTTGAACACTTTCTTAGGCATGCTTACTGTTCTAACCTTGAAACCTGATAGGAATTACACGATCATCGTGTTGAAATGAGGGGAGCATTCAAAGCCATGAGAAAGATGCTAAGGAAGTTTGACAACAAAAAGAAGTGAAGCTTCTTGGAAGACTTGGTTGGTGTTCTTAGTTCTTATGTTGAATTATCTCTTGCTTTATAGATTTTTATTCTTACGAACTTTGGTATGTAATAATACTTGATTGTTTAGATTGCTAGATTTTAATCCTAACGTTTTTGCATGTGTTAGAAGTTTCTAATCACATGTTTATGTAAAATTATGTGTTATTTATATATTTAGATTTTGGTTGATAATCTATCTTGGCTTGAATACTAAGTGTTAAAATCTGGGATTTTGAAAAACGATGGAAGTTCCTTTTTCTGAACCTTCTGTCAACGGATCAATAAACCTGACGGATTACTATTTATATTGAGTCGCAGGTATATTTATTGAGCCGCGGTTTTTAATTTCCAACATATTCTTTCCTTCATATTGTTCTTTCTAAATCTTTGTAAAGATGGATAAATAACACAAAGTTCTTTCCTCTTGGATGAGAACCTCATAACACTCCAAATCATTACCTTTGAGGATGAATTTGTTGAGCCTTCACCCATATTACCCTTGGACACCATGACTCCTCCTCCCCCCAACACTCCTATTTTAGGTGTTCCTCTTTACCACCATTTGGGTGATCCATACTTCTTTGATTTTCTTGAGGCACATGGTACTAATTTTCCATGTTGTCTTTACAAAAACTACATTATCCAATCTCTTAGGATGGAAATTTTTGGGCTTCATGCAAGGTTGCAAGAGTTCTTGCTAACTTTGTTTACCAATCCTTCTCCTCCTAGGAGATGAAATGATGATATTTTTCTAAAAATATCTTGTAAAGACTCAAGCCAAGAAGACTAATTAGTCAAGATTAGAATAGCTAGCTTGATTGTTTAGTTAGTTGTTTTTCAATTCTTGTATCTTATTTTCTACATGAGTTTTTCATGTAGATTGAACCTACATCTTTGTTTTCACATTAATCAACTTCAGTTTTAAATTAAATTGAACCTAATTCTATTATAACCTCTAAAACTTAACTAAAATTGGATCAAAATATTATCTAGTATTTTGTCACCCTTTGTCAAGATACTCTTGTGAGTATGTTGCTATTTATGCGACCATAGCCTAACCTAGTTCAAATAGAGGTAAAAATCCAAAACTTTCTTAATTTTGAAAAAGTCTTGTCTTTTCTAAAACTTTCAGAAAATCGAGTTTTGACGTCCACTCTGGGCTTCAATAAATAGCCCAGCGGATCATTATTGATAATGAGCCGCAAACCCATTTAACGAACCGCAAACAGTACCCCTGTTTTTGTTAGTTTTTGTTCTTCTCCTTTAACCACTTTTCTTCAAGATTCTTTGTTTGCCTCTTTGAGCTAAACATTCCTTGAAATCTTTTTTTCTTTCTATTCTTTGCCTTCTCTATTTTCTATATATTATATTCTTTTGGGATCTCTCTTCTCACCCCTCACCATGTCTTCTTCTTCTAATCTTAACCTTGACGTCTCTTTGTCACAACCTTCTAAACCCAAAGCTTCTTCTTCTAAGCTTTCTAATAAACCGAAAATATCGGTGAGACCTGGATAAAAAAGAACAAGGATCTCTATGAGCCTTCTTCTCCAAAACCTTTCAAGACTTTTAATCCCTCCAAATGAGAATTAGAATGAGTCTTACTCTATCAATCTAATTACCAGAGAATGGGAAACTCTTCCTCCACCACCTAAACCTTCAAACAAACCTCAACTAAATGACCTCTCTTCTTACTCTAACCTCACTAAGTATTTTGATGGCAACCTCTCTATTTCTTCTCCACATTCTCTTTCTTCACCACTACCTTATTTCTATAATTATGGACCTCCCCCATCTAATGATTTTGTTTTGCATCATGGAAGCGCGTGCGCGTGCTGTAGATTTCAACAAATTAAACTTGCTCATCTCTTTGAGAAGTTAATTTTTCTTAAATTTCTCCACACTCGACCTCCTCTTCGAGTATTTGTTTCCATGAGAAAATCTACCGAAGATGCATCTTCGTCTTATTATATCGGTTAAAACACATTTTGTCTTCTAATCATTCGAGTCAAAAATAAAAACCTAAGAAATATTGGAAGACTACTTCTACTAGAATAGTTGTTATGCTTATGTTGTTTATTTTCTTATTTCCTGATTTTGTATTCATATTTTCATATATGAATATCTTATAGTATGTGCTTTCATATTTCTTGAATATGATTGTTATGTGTGTTATTGCTTGTTTTGCTTATTCTTTTATCACACATAGGGTTGAGAGTTGATTTTGGTTAAACCTTGAATTTTCTTTGATTATTCCAAAAATTCTAAGCTTTTAACCATTTGACATAATATCTTCAAATTGTTGAATGTTTCTTTTCTACCTTTATTCCAAAAAATGTGAATTGATCTTGTCAAAATACTCTCTTTGGACATACTTAGCAAATATTGACTTTCTAGTTTGAGATTTCTTTTCTTCCTCCCTCTCAAGTTACTTAGTAAGTAGTGAGTATTGACTATACATGGGTGTTTCTTTTCTTTCTACTAACCCTTTTATGTAGCTTGTCACCATAGCTTGATCACTTGGTGTCCGAAGCAAGGAGGAGTAAGCACCAAGGGGAGATACTAGCAAAGTCGATTCTTTTCTTCTTCGAAGACTTGTGCTAAATATTTGCTTCGACAAAGGGGGAGAAATGATAGTGATAAAATCGTTAACAATTCGAAAACCTTTGTTTTTTTATAAATGAATTTATAGTTTATCGTAATAAAAAAGGGGGAGATTGTTAATGCAACAGATGCCTAAAAATATTATTTGTAATAACAAGTCTTTTTTTAATTTTGATCACGACATCGTCAAAGATAACCGTAAGACGAATATTTAACAGACACTATCTTTAAGGTAATAATCATTAAAATCTTACACAAACATATCTTATACATGTTTAGTGATCATTAAAAGTGATTAACCTTAAAACTCACATTATACAAATGTGACAAAATATTATAATAAACTTTCTTTCAAAGAAAATGTTTTATTAAAATAGAAAATAGGAATTTGAATTTGGCATATTCCAAATGGTCTAAGAATATCCATTTGGGATATATTCTTCACCACATGGTATTCCCCACTAGAAGACAAATAGAAGCATAATCTAGAGAATGCGACTCAATATAGGTGTATGCAGATTGTTTGAAATACATTTTTATTATTAGAAAGTCTCGGTCACTCCAGCAATATAGTTACGGGCTCGTAGTATAGTAATTGTAATAGATTAAGTAAGCCCGAACCATGAGCATGTTCATGGGCAGGAGGCCCAAGTCCATTTATGGACTTGGGTTTTTATATAAACCCATTTCCTTTATGGAGAGGGTGTTGGTTGTTTCACATTTTCACTTAATAAAACACATATTTTCTCTCTACTTTCTCTCACTACTTTCTCTCTTTAGAAACATAAACCTCACTTTTAGGATCAAATTACCATTGTTCTACAATTAGTATCAAGAGCCATGGGGTGAAATAAAGTCTTGTTGTGTTTAGTTCGTGTGTTTTATACCATATATACATGTGGTTCAATTTTTTTTTGTGGTTTTTGCCTCTAAATCTTTCTTATAATCTCATAAATAGTTGTGGTAGGGATTTGGGTTTCTTATTTTGGTGAAAAACGCAATTTTTTTGGTATTTAGATCATTTTTAGTGAAAATTATCGTATTTTCATTGTTTTGTCTGAGTTTCGAAAAATCTATCATATTCCTAACTCATAAACCCTAGCTTTTTCGAATTGGTTGCTTATTGCGAATTGGTGTTGTTTTGTCAAGTGACATTGCGCATTGACTTTGCGAAGTGACATTGCGTATTGACATTACGAAGTGGTTTGTAAGGGATATTGCGAAGTGACTTTGCGCATTGATATTGGGAACTGGCTTTGTAATGGATATTGTAAAGTTATGACAATCCATTAATTTGAGGTCGTTATTTTGTTCTCAAGTATTGTTTATAATCAATATTTTATTGTTCGATTATGAAATCACTTATTTTTGGGAAGAAATTAGGGTTTACGTCTTAAATTAGCATCGTCTACGTCTAAACCGGAGAGCTCTACGTTACGTGTTTACGTTTACGTACTCCGTGTTTGTGACAGTCCGACATTTTAAGTAGTAAATTTATTCTCGTATATTATTTTGAAATTTTATTTTATGTGGGTTCATGAAAACACAAATTTACGGGATGAAATTAGGGCTTACATGCATAATTTAACGTCATTTACGATTAAACCGGGAACCCTAGGTTTACGTATTTACGCTTTTGTACTCCGTTTTATTACGAGACAACTTTTATTAGAATCGTTTTGTGCCGTAGTTTCATGATTTATAAAAACGTTTTTCGTAAATCGACCCGAGGGCACGTAAATCGAGGAAACTAGAATCGAGGAGTACCCGTAAATAATGGGGATGAAAGAAGTTTACACTTGTCCTACCCCCATAATGGGTGGCCATAACAATGCCACCACACCTCTTTGGTGTCAAGTTATGGCTAAGTACATGAGACACTTGTCCCATGTTTTGACTAAAAACTTAAAACCATCAAAACCACCAAGTTTCTCTCACCCACTCACACATACATGCAAACTTAGTCAAAAAGTTATCAAACTCTCTCTTCCTCCCTCATTTTGGCCGTCCAAACACCATCACCATACACCATTTTCATCAAATTTTGACCATAAACATAAGATATAATCAACATATGTTGATAGCTACTTGAAAGGAGATTGATTGGAGGTGATTTTAACTTACAAATAGAAGTTTCCATGGAGTCCTAGGGCTGATTTTCAAGAAGTTGTTCATCCATTTGAAGATTTCAAAAAGTGGTCTTGCTAAGTTGAAGATTTGGTGACAAGTTGAAGCCTTGTTCTTCATAAATCTTAACCTTTTCATTACTTGGGTTGGTATAGAGATTGTTTCTTCCTATCATCCTATTGTTTTTGTACATATATTTATCTATTTACTTCAAAATGTATATGTATTATGATGATGAATGATGATCAATGTATTGCATGGGGATCTTGTGTTACTAGATTAAGTTAAAAAGGCTAAAACTACAAGTAAAAGATGTTAAAATCATCACTAGATGAGTAGGCTGTTAAAAACAATAGGTTTCAATATTTTTACTTAGTTAAATGGATGAGATTATTAAGTATACTGATGGATAAATAATTTTTACATAAGTGGTGAATTAGCCACACAATGGAATGTTAAAAATGAGCAAGATATGGCCAAAACACTTTTGTGGTACTAATATGTCTGGTCTGTTTTGGACGAATTATTAAAAACACTTAGAGGCTATTTGAGCAGGAGCTACAGAAGAGTTATTTGTATCAAATATCATGTAATTTATACAGTAAAAATCTGAGGTTCCAATTCATTGTATAACTCAAGATATGATCAAAATGGTGGACTTGAAATTACACATCAGATTTGAATAAAGTATATATTATTAAAAAGGCACTAAAAGTGAAATACTATATAAAATAAGTATGTATAAATTAATTAATTGATATAACTAATAAAAAATATGTTTATAAACTATAATAAGTAAATATAACATTTTATAAAAATAAAACTCAAATTTTTTCTAAACTACAAACTATATATAGATTTTTACGTCTTTTCGGCTAAAACCGAAAGGATGGCGTTTTCGCCAAATAAAACTTAGATGGTCGGACCCGTATAATGTAACATTTTTATAAATCATATACTGATATGTAAACACACTTGACAAGTAAAAATCGACAAAACCGAGCTTTGTAACATATGGACTATATAGCCCAAATTAGCCTTGTTGGACCACTAGGCCCAACTAATTTGACTTAACACTATTGGACTTACTCCTGGGCTTAACCCATTTGGGTCCAGCATATGAGTATGGGCCTGGTCTTAAATGAATAATGGACTAATATAATGATATTGGACTCTTAATGGGCCTATTGGGCCTTAACATATACATGGGCTATAACTAGTATAACTAGACTAAGTTAACTAGTACCTAATAACTAGTAATGTTGTATAAGGAAATAAAACCCCACTTGATCATCATGTTATGACATTATTACATATACATAACAACTTTTATAAAGTTATTACTTGACGATAGTCTAAGATCGAGTATTATATGTTTAGGTTTTCATGATCGAGGCACGTACCATACATCCTAATTCCCGATAACTCGCCTTCCCACACCAATGTGAGTTCATAGCCTCACACTCTTTTAAATATTTTATGAAGTGTTTTATAAACCCGCGAGGGAGATAACATGCTATTTTTAATAAAATAGAACACAAGTGGTCCTGATTGTATGCTTATTGATATGGACCCGATTGATTTGAATGACCCAAGAATGAGTGAAATGGATTATTTGGGGAAGATCACCCTAGTTCGCGTCTTGACGGCTGATCCTTGTCGTGTCACATTGATTGGCAAGCGAATTTATGTATGAGAGTGGTATATTTAGCGTGATTATTGTGACGACACACTGTTTTAGATGGGCAAATGAGTTCCGGGCTAGCTACTCGATATATTATAGAAAGGTAACAATGTCATGCGGCTTATCATAATCCGATAATAATAAGATAATAATAATACTGATAATGGTAACACTGAGGCTGGGGTCTAAGGAATAATGTATTATAAATGATTTGGATTATAATATATTGCCTGACTAGCAATATGGGGTCTTATTTATTATTATACATGTGTTCTGGTTTTACATAACTGTTTTGTATAACAGTTTTTATTATACTATAAACTACTAGTAGAATGTATTGTATGATGCCGTTACGACAATGGTTCGTAAAATGGTTTTGAAGGCAAAGGCCTATGTTATGATTTACGACAATGAATCATACAAAATATTTTTGGCCTATGTTATGGTCTACGACAAAGGTTTGTACAAAATGTTTTCCGGTAATGATTATATACTGGTTTTATGATAATGGCTTTATTTTAACTCTATGGACCCGCTCAGCGTTTCGCTGACTTTTAACATGTTTTATCTCAGGTACTTAAAGGTAATTCTCGGGAAGACGACAAGAATTTATGGCCCGCATTTAAATAGTAATTTACATTCAAATGTTTTGTAAATTTGTAAGACATACTTTGACCTGATGACCTATGTAAATTGATATTTATGAATGGAAAATGCTTTGTTATTTAACGACTCGTAAAAATGAAAATAACCAAAATCTAAAAGCAAATAAGCCCATTAATGTTTATTGACTCATGACTTCAATTAAATAAGCAAAAACAAAAATTGTATAAGAAACAACTGGTGCACTAGAATCACAAGAGCAAGATCCTAGCACACTGATAAGATCCCCCACTCCTCCAACGAGAGGTCAAGGGATCGAAGTCGGGCTTGGGGAGTTTTTTGCTAACCTTTTTTAAGTGTTTTGTGCAACAAGCAAAAAGAAAAAAAAACGAAAAAGGGGAATCACGGGCCAAGGGGAACCACAAGGATTCGAACCCTCGACCTCATGATCAACCCCTCTTATCAACACCTCAACACACCACACAGAAACCAACTTTGCAATATTTGTTTTTTCCTTTAATTAGACATACTTTTTGTACTTTGGTTTGAAATCAGATTTTCCTTTTATTATTCTATTTTTTAGGATTAATTTTTTCCTGTTTTTATTTTAAGTCATTTAAAAGTAGTTTTCGTTAATTAAAAATTTTGAAAAAATATTTTTCTGTCTTATATTAATACTTTTGAGGTTTACAACTCATAAAAACCCAAATTAATCTTTTTAATATTTTATTTAACTTTAAAGGTTTTAATTAATATTTAAAAATTAATTTAAAATTAATTAAAAGGTCCAAAAAAGATTTATTAGTTTTTATATCTTATTTATATTCTTTAAGACTTTTTGGTAAACTCTATTTATTTTTTAGGTCATTTTCATTTTTTGTCACGTTTTTTGGTTTTACGTTTTTAACTAAAAAAATGTTTTTAGGGTTTAAAATAAGTTTTAATTGGTTTAAATTTTTGAAGAAATAGGTTTTAGCTTAATTTGAATATTTGTAAGGTTTACAAGTTTTAAAATCTTAGTTTGGGCTTTTTGTTAACTTATTTAATTTTTAGGGCTTTAATTAGCATTTAAAAATTAAATATTAATTAATATAAAAAGTTACAAGAAGTTTTGTTCGTTTGTAAAGTTTAAGCTTCTTTTTAGGTATTTAATTTGAATTTTGGGTAATTTTTAGTTATAGTTTTTATTTTGTCGATTTGTACGATCTCACGTTTTTTACGTCTTAGCTTAATTTTTAGCATAATCCGTCATTAAATTTAGTGCTCTTTCATTTCATTAATATTAATCCAAAACACTACAAGTTTAACACATACACTAATCCTCCTTGGTGAACGAACTAATAACTTGGGTCATAAGTGTTTTACGTTTCACTAACCGTACCCTTAATACTTACCGGTTTTAGCCTCTTTCCTAAAGGGTGTAAGTTTACTACTATCATTTTGTTTGGCTTATTGGGCACTGGTTTTATGGCTTTTGTATTTTTCTTACATTTAGATTATAGTTTAGGAGTTTTCTGTTTAAAAATTTTATTTTTCACTTTTATAAATTGTTTATTAGGATTATTTTAGTTATTAATTTTAGAAAAGTCACTAAAATAGAAAAAATTAAATTAAATTTTTAGGTTTAGTGTAATATTATTTAGGTTTACAAACTTTAAATTTGATATTTTACTTTTTCTTAGCTAGTTTTATTTTTAGGGTTTCATTTAAACTTTAAAAACTAATAATAATTATTTAAAACATTTTCAAATTTTTTGGTTTTCGTATTTTTCTTTGTTAGACTTTTTAGGTAATTTTATTGTTTTTAATAACTGTTTATGACGGATTAAAGTTGGGGTTTTTTTTGCAAGGCTTCCATGTGACAATCTTGATTCTTTGAGTGCAAATTTCTGATGGAAGCATATAACTCACGCCAAATGTATTCACCTCAATTAAAAGCGTTCCACTCACCCAGATTCTCAACCATTATAAGGAAAACATCGTCAACAGTTTTTTTAGCTCATGGCCCATAAATATCACATCCAAAGATAAAAGTAGACAAACTCGTATAGAGTCTTCATCAGACAACTTGGAAAAACGCTCTTCCACCTCAATCAGTCCTAAAAGGTCTAGGATCTTAACATACTCCCCTATCTTTTCAGGGAATACTCGATCACGAAAACTGATGTTACCCTCCCTAAACATACGGAAGCTAAATGTCCCAAATTTAAATAAGGTAATGAGATAGAATTCACAACGACCAAAATGTAGGGTATGTCCGTTGACATTATAAATGAGTGGAAATTCGTAATGATGAGTATCAGAGAAATTTTGCTTCTGTATCATATAATGGATGATACTGATAACGACCTAATTATACATATTCAACCTATCAATATAATGCCACTTTGTAGTATAAATAAGATCTTCCGATACTTAATATATTGTGTTTCATATGCAGATGTAATGTATGAAGGAGCAAAGTGAAGATATACAAAGAAGGGGCCTCAATATGCAATAAAGACAAAGATATTAAAAGAAGATTCTGATTCGCCCAGAAGTGTGGCGCACTTGAGGAGAAGTGCGACACACATTTGCATCTCCAAAGTGCGGCGCACTTGAGGAGAAGTGCGGCGCACATTTGACCCCCGACAGCACTATAAATAGAGGCCATTTCCATCTATTTTTCACGCACCTCTCTCTCAATACTTCATAGCTCGAGTATTTTAGTCTTTCTATCAAATTTTCAGTATTATCCACTTTTGGGAGATACTTGTAACGAGAGTTTTCAACTCTTAGATTCTTGGAGGAACGATACAATCGTGACACTTGTGTACTCGTTTATTCAATCCAATCTAAGTATGATGTTCTCTTACTCTTTTCCAATTGTTACTTTGATTACAATGTTAGGCTAAGATATTTGTGACTATATGGGTATATGAATATAATTAGTAATGATGCTATGGTATGATCCTTTATAAATGATTTCAAGCTAATATTGTAGAACCATTTTACCTCCTAGTTCTACAAACCATATTTTATCTAAGTTGATTTGTTACGATAGTTTGGCGTTGAAAAACGTAAATTGTCATAATACGTTTTCTAGAACTTGTCTATGGTCATGAATCTTTGGTTGGAGAAATCCGCCTAGAAACTTGATAAAATATTGAACTCGTTGGCAACTTGTTTTGAGCATAATCGCTTAAAAAAACATAAGTCTTGAATCAACCCAAGTAAATTGTGTAAACGCCATTTTGACGAAAAAGGATTATCACACTTTACCTACAATAACATATCTTGATCATTATTATCATCATCACGAACTTATACGAACTATCCCATATTAGTAATATTTGTTATTATTGATATTACTTCAACCATTTATTTCTTCAATTGTTATCTTGATTACCAAGACGAAACTAAGTCTCAGCGAACGATCATGGCTTACCACTACAAAGCTATATTACGAATGAAAGGGTATACTTGCCCGTGTTTGTCTTCTAGTCCCTTGTTTTGTCAAAACCTTGTAATATAAATTGAAGACTTGCAAACGAACATCAAGGTTTTGGCGCCGCTGCCGGGGACTTATAATCCTGTTTTGTAACCAAATTAGTATAATCCTTGAAGAAATTGAACCATTGCTACTCATTTTAAACCAAAAATTCTTTCTACAGTACAGAAAGTACGCCGCATAAACCAAAAAGTGCGCCGCACTTCTTGTAGCGAACCCAAGTGCGCCGCACAAAACCAAAAGTGCGCCGCACATTTCTACTGAAAACACCAAAACCTTGTTGGATGCACACCCGTTCATCCGGAACACCACCAATATCACCGTTACCTGAACCTGAACGTACCCTTAACCGAAGGCTACGTAGACTCCATCGCCGTGTACCTTTATCTAGGAGACACGAACAAACTCAACCTCGCTTAATTAACCAGCCTTTTGACGATCTTTCATAAATCCTATTTCTCACCAAACTCATCAACCGTTATGATCCAATGTCGGACACTGATGATGAATCTATGTGGTCAGCCGATAGAGTTGTCGCACCAACTCCTGGTTCTGCAATCGTTTTACCTGAAATTGCAAACGATTTTGCAATCAAACGGAACCACTTAACACTTGTTAAAAATAACCAATTTGATGGTAGAATCAAAACCGATCCTCACAAACACATCCATGAATTTAGCGGAATTTGTAAAATATTCAACTATGGAGAAGGACAAGCCGAAGCCGTCCAACGCATGATGTTTCCATCATCTCTGACTAGAGAAGCCAAGTCATGGCTCGGTGAACTTAACGAAGGAACCATTAGAACATGGGAAGGTCTTAGAACTACTTTCGCTAGCCGATTCTTTCCTCGTGCCCTATTTGAAAAACTCCTTAGAGAAATCTGAAGCTTTTCTCAACAAGAACGAGAAACTCTCACTGACGCTTGGTTAAGAATGAAAGAACTACTTAGGAATTGCCATGGTCATGGACTTAAGAAAGAAGGAATAATCAAAATTTTCTATCATGGTCTTGACGATGTTACCCAAGATGCATTGAACGCCGCAGCGGGCGGAATTTTCTTTTACAAAACCCCTAACCAAGCTTACCAATTATTGGATGACAAAGTCCTACTTAAGCTTGATTGGTCCAAAAATCACAAAAACAAAAACTCACCAAAAAATGTATCTTTTGTTGAAGGAAGCAACAACCCAACCGACACTGAGAAAATTATGGCTTGAATGGATGCCATGTCTCTTAAGATTGAAGAGATTAAACACAAAACCTGCACACACTGTAGAGGAAACCATCCTTCTAGTGAATGTGATGACGATGACACACCCATGACGAAGGAAGAAGAAGCCTACTTTATGAATACCTTACGTCGAACTCGATTTTATAACGATTATCGTAATCGCGACCGCGATAACTGGAGATCAAATGATAAACCAAGTTATGATCGAGACGACAAGAAACCCACTCAAACCGAATACAAAAAAACCTCGAAAGCAAAATCGAAAACATTATAGAATCTCAAAGAAAAACCAACATTTTTGTTCGAGAAACATTCACTGACTTCAAAACCAAGTTTGAAACCACAACCAAAAACCACCAAGCTTCCATTCAAAACCTTGAAGCTAAATTTGATCGTTTGGCCGATAAACAATCAAATCGCGCTTCTGGTTCTTTACCAAGCAATACCAACCCAAATCCCAAGAACAACAACAAATATCAACCCCCACAAGTTCGTAACGAGCAGGTGAATGTCGTATTCACGCGGAGCGGTTTATCTTACGAATCACCTACTCAAGATACACCAATCTAAATTCCATTCGATAGTGATAATGAGGATGAAGCCCAACCAACCCATACCAAAAAAACTAAAAACCCAACACCCAAACCATATAAACCAAAAGTACCATATCCACAACGCTTACGCAAGCAAAAGATGCAAGCTAAGTATTGTAAATTTCTCGACATAATACAAAAAGTTAGAATTAACATGCCTTTAGTCGATGTTCTGGCTGGAATGCCAAATTATGGTAAATTTATCAAAGAACTTATCAAGAGCAAGCATAAGTTTGAAGAAGTCTCTTCAACTTTTCTAAACGATGAATGTTCTACCATTATCCAAAACAAAGTACCACCAAAATTGGGAGATCGTGGAAGTTTCCTAATCCCATGCACTTTTCCTCACTCATACTCTTGCAACGCCTTGGCTGATCTTGGCGCAAGTATCAACCTCATGCCATACTCTTTGTATGCTAAAATATCTAAAAACGTTTTAAAACCCATAAAAATGAGCGTTCGACTCACGGACCGTTCTTTCTAGTACCCAATGGGGATAGCTGAGAACATGCTCACAGAAGTCGGAAAATTTATTTTTCCTGTTGACTTTATAATCTTAGAACTGGAAGAAGATAGCAAGGTACCCCTTATCCTTTGTAGACCTTTCCTACACACAGCTGATGATGTAATTAAATTAAAGAAAAAATAACTCAATCTTGGAGTTGGAGAAGATAGAATTTCTTTTTCTATCGACGAAGCTATGAAACACTCGTACTCTAATGACGATACTTGTTTTAGTATCGATGTCGTTGAAGAAATCGTTGAAGCCGATTTTGATGATCTTCTTAACGAAGGATGCGAAATTTTGCATTGTCTCGAAGGAACTATAATCGAAGAAGATCTTTTTGCTGAATTTGATGCCTTCATTGTCGACCATACCGATTATGAACCAATCATAAAAATCGAAGAAGAAATCGAATCCCCATTTGAAACCATAACTTTCGAAACCAATTTCAAAGTTAAGAAATCTGTTGAAGAACCTCCTACAGATTTAGAACTCAAACCTCTTCCTGAACATCTGGAATATGCGTTTCTTCACGAAGAAAAATTACTCCCTGTAATTATCTCATCTCAACTTTTGGAAGAACACAAAGACGATCTAATTGACATTCTCAAGAAGCACAAACAAGCATTTCTTGGAAAACTTCTAACATTCCTGGTGTAACACCCCCAAATATTCATACTTTAGTTCAGCGGAAGAGTCGTTGGTGTTACGGGATAACACATTATTCAAATCATAGACAACCCTTAAAACCGCGTCGTTTAATAATAAAGCATTTTCCATTCATAAATATCAAATTTACATAGGTCCCAAGTCATAGTATTTCATACAATTTTACAAAACATTTGAATGGAAATTGTTATTTAAGTGCGGGCCATAAATTCTTGTTGTCTTCCCGAGAATACCTTCAAGTACCTGAGATAAAAAATGTTAAAAGAAAAGGTCAGCGAAAACGCCGAGTGAATTCATAGAGTTTAACGAAATCCATTAATATATCACCGGTATAAAATTATTACCGAAAATCATTTTGTACAATTCTTTTTCGTAGGCCATAAAATAAGCCAAAAACATTTTATACAAATCTTTGTTGTAGATCATACTATAGGCTTTTGCCTTCAAAACCATTATACGAACAAATGTCGTAAAAACCTCATACAATACGTTTTATAACGTTGTATAGAGTTAAATAAAAACCGTTATATGAATATGGTTATGTAAAACCAAAATATGAACATAATATCAATAATAAGACCCCGTATTGCTAGTCAGGCAATATATTGTAATTCAATGCGTATAGCAGTATTTTCGTTATTGGATTATTATAAGCCGCATGACATTGCTACCTTACTATAACAACCAACGGGTAGCTAACCCGAAACTCAATTTGCCCATCTAAGTTAGTGTGTCGTCACAAAAATCACGCTATGGAAATTGATGAGACTGCTTTTATACATAGTCTCATCGTTCAAAACGGGCTTTAAATGCATAAAATATCATGAAAATGGCCAAATATATGCTTGTGTTTGTTACTTGTGTATTTTTTGTACGGATATTGAGAAAATGACAAAAGATCACAAGAATCATGAAAAAACGAACACAGGAAACGAAGCCGCACAATGAACCAAGCCCTAATGAAGATTTTCCAAGATAAACCCTTGAAGATTTGAAGATTATGCAAAAAGGGTCCTCCAAATACTGAAGAATTGACACTTTAAACCCTTGTATATTCATAATTACAAGTTTGGTCCATAAAGTTTGACAAATTTACAAAAAGGGCCCTCCATTTTGTAGAATTGGTAAGAATAGTCCCTCAACAATCATGACTTGTCAATATTAGTCCTCGAAAAAGTTAATCAAACAAGTCAAGACCATCATCTTTGAAGAAAATGCCAAAACAACCCTTCAAGAATCAACAAATTGCAAGAAATACCCCTGAAAATACTTTGGAAAAGTATTTGTGGCCAAAGTATGAAAAAAGAAACTTTGCTAACAAAGGAAAACGAGTTTGGGCTGTTTTATTTACATCTGACAAAGAAAGAAAAGATGAGGGGTTAATTATGGCAGACAAGCAAACAAACCTAGACCAGTGGTGGGGTGACACGTGCCCCACTCACTCTATACAACCAATCACCAGCCACCATTCCTCCACATGATCTCCCACTCACACCAGGCATAACTAACTTAATTTATTAAGTTAATTAAGGCGCTAAACACTTTTTAAAACCCATAAACAGATCAAAACATGCATTGTTTATCATATGAACATGATTTGGGTTTTCTTAATCTACTAAAAATTAAACCACCAAAACATCCAGATTAATGATTAAGCTAGTCTTAATCATAACCCAACTCTGAAAACCCTTGCCACATCACCCCACTATCACATGATAAACCCTCTTGTCCCACCCTTTGAAGAAGAAGCCAAAAACCCTGCCACATCCAACGTCCAAGATTGAAGCTTGAAACTTAAGCTTGTTTTAAGCCTTTGATGCAATTCCAATAGCTCATCCATCAACAAATAGCCAAAATTTCATCACATGATTCCAAGATATTCAAACTTTCAAAGGGCATTTTAGGGACTTCAAGCATTAGGGTTTATACGTTTTTATGAATTGTGTAGTTCACTTGTAGCCTATATAAAGGCATTTAGGCTTTCATTTTCAGTTTGCTCCTGATGTTTCCTTTGTTCAAGTTTTGTAAATCCTTGTTCATTGTTTAATGAAAAGTGTTTGAATCTTCGAAGAAAAACCAAGTGCCAATCTTTATATTCTGTTTGTTTATGTTACATGTTTGCTAAAACTAAATCTCAAAATGTTTTCTTAAGCTTTGTGCAAGAAATTGCTCAAAGTCCTAAAAACTTGATATTTTGCTAAGTCTTGGTTTAAACCTTGGAAATCTTTGGTTATAAGTGGATCATAGCATCCCAGTATAGTGTTATCAAGGTGTTGTGAGGCTTATAACTTGGGGATAATCAAGTGTGGGAACAAGGTTGCATTAATCAAGTTTATTTTCCAACTTGTCACCTTTCTGTTTAGATTTTATTGTGCTAACCTTGTTGAATCTTAGCAGGGTTGTTGTTGGAAGCTTGTGCTTGTTCTTGCTAGCACATCAGCTCAAAAAATCGTGAGTGTGGATGTACATTCATGAGGTTTGAGTTCTTGAACCCAAAAATCTGAAAAATACTTAATTTTTATGATTTTGTGTTCTGCTTGTGTTCTTGTTGTTTTTATGGTTTAATCTTGCTTGATACTGCATAATACATCTGTTATTATGTTTGATTGGGCTTGGGTAACACTGAATCACACTTATACTTGTTTAATCTCAATTTGAAAAAGATAAGGGGTGTTTGGGTTAACCTGCTTAAGATCATAGCTTGTTATTTTGTTGTTGGAAGTTGTTGTTTATGGTTTGTATCTACTATTCACTTGGTTGGGTGCTCATTGCTACAAGTTATTGGCTTTAAAACATCAAATCCTTGATTGTGCTATATCTCACTTGTTTTGACTGATTTTGACCTAAGATTTTGGTTACACCTAGAGTGTATGTATGATTAGGGCTAAAAAGTGTTAAATCATAGTTTGTGTAACCTGTTAACAAGATTTGAGTGTTTGAAATTCGACTTGTGGTCAAGTATATCAGCTAAGTGTTCATAACTACTTGTTAGTGTTCATCAATAACTTTAATGTGCTTGAATCTTGATCTAGACTTTGAATCATTGCATGAAACCTGTTTAAATTTGTTCATTTGAATTTATTATAGCTTTTGTATGCATTTGGTGAAGTTTGTCTCGCTGATTTTTGCTAAAACTACTTATTGAGTAAAATCTGCTTGTTCATGTCTGTGACTGATCTAGTGAAGTTTTGATTAATGTGTGCTAATTGGCTGTTTGTAATTGTGTTTTTGTGATTGTTATTGACTCCTTATGATTAACTGATCATTTGGGTGCCTTTGCTAAACTTGAATCCACGAAAAAGCCATATAAGACAAAAAGTCAATTAAGTCAAGCAGTGGAAACTTTTCTCACTGCTCAGACTCCAAAACTAGCCACTGCTAGTGTTAATCATCATTCAGCTTATTCATAAGCCAAATTGGCTTATCCAAACTTGAAACAACTTATTTTTTGTGATAGATCTTCCTCATTTGACCCATTTATTTGATCTGGAGCTTATTAGACTTTGACTTTGACTTTTTACTAGAAAACTCATTAAGTTGACTTTTAAACAAGTGCTTATTTGCTTATTCTGGCTTATTTCTTGTGCTTATTTGAAAACTTTTTGATTATTTAGCTTAATTAAGTCATTTAAAAGCTTTTGAAAGTTGAATCAGCACTTGAGGTGGTCTAGAACTCAAAAACGACTATTTTGTCGTTTTGTGGAGAGAGTCTTGGCTTATTTCAGTCTTATTTCTTGTGTTTTTTTCCAATTTTCTTTTTACAGATCTCTTAAGTAACTCAAAAGAAGCTTGTGTGTCAAATTTGAGCTTATGGCATCAGCTTATAGCTTAATGGGCCAAAAGCCCATTAAGAATAAGCTGCTTTGAAATAAGCTAGCTTAAACACATTTTCAGCTTTTGGGCCTTCATTGTTTTGTTCTTAAAATCAAATTTTAAGTCAGAAAGGAGCTTTTGGGCTTATTTGGACAACATTTTTCTTATTGGGCCTATTTGAGCCCATTAAGGGGTCTGTTTGGACTTTTAGCCCATTTCTAGGCCCAATAGGGGTATTTTTGTAATTTCAACTTCATTTATGTATTATTTAGGTTAAAATAAGCTAGTTTGCATCTTTTTAGAATTTTTTATAAATTTTGGATTTTTATTAATATTTTATTATTATTTTATTATTAAAAAATAAAATTTAGATTTTTCAAGTTTTTTTCATTTTTCTTAGTTCAAATACATTAAGTTAGGAATTTTTCAATTTTTAGAATATTTTTATTGTCATTAGATTAATTTTTAGAATTATTTTAAGTTTTCATAGTTTTTAATTGTTTTTAAATAGATTTTATTAATTTTAAAATTTTCATAAATAGTCATAAATTTAGTTAAGTCATTTTAGAGGTTTACAAGTGAAAAAATCTCATTTTGGGCTTTTTGTTCATTAAATTAATTTTGTTGGGCTTTAATTAGCATTAAAAATTTATTATTTAATTAAATAAAAGGTTTGAGTGATTTTTGATTTTTTGTAAACTCTAATTACATTTTTTTGGATTTATTGCAATATTCTAGGAATTTTTAGGGTAAATTTTTAATTTTGTCACTTTTTACGGATTTACGTGCACGACTATTCGTCTTAGTGTAATTCATAATCGTAACTGTCATTCTCTTCTAATCTCTTTTATTTTCTTTCTTCTTAAATTATAATCACAAAAATTAATCATCTCTTAACACAACGCACAAGCCTCCTTGAGAATGATCCCCACTTTGGGTCATTAACTTGTGGTTTTCCTAAATCACTTTTTTTATACTTACCCTAATTACGTTCTTTTTCCTAAAAGACATATTTTACTCAACATCATTTTGGCGCCGCTGCCGGGGAGGCGTGTTGTGTTTTGATTTGGAAATTGTTGTTTTTATATATAGCCATAATATCTATTGTATTAGTAGCACTCTACTAATACGTATTATCGGTTTTTCGTTTTTTTGTGAATACTATTACTATATTGTATACGTAGAACAATAAATTCACAAGTACTCCAAAAGTGTGAAAACACAACCTTGATTGGGAGGTCATTACTCAATCATTGTATTCGAATCTCAAACAAGAAATCAAAGGCAAAAATAGATAAATACTTTCGTGAAGCTTAATTTTGAAAAACACAAACTATAAGGTGGGTATAAGGCGAGTATTATAAAATATACCCTAAGGAAAAAGGCTCTTAAGTGCTTTGCGTCGCCTCGTTTCACCGCTTGCTTGTGCGTGTTTAGATAAAAAGGGCTAATCGAGGGTTTGCCAACCAAAGTATTATCTACATATCATATATATTTTCTTGGTTTCATTTGATTGAACCCTCTTGAACGTTTTGGTGTTCCACCAACGTTCTAAAGTCATCGAAGGCGTTCAATTCACGTGATCGTTTTCATTCCTTGAGGCTTATTTAATCAAGAGATTTGATTAAAGAGGAGATTTGTAAATTTTTATCTACTTAATACAATCACAAATATCCAAAAAAAAGAAAAATCAATCAAAAACCACAAAAAAATTGGAAAATTAAAAACACCAAAAAGAATCTTCTTTGCTCATCCCCACGTTGTACGTGACGTTTATGCAAACTCGCAACCAAGCAACACGTGCACGTAAACGTAGAACTCGAAAGGAGTCAATACCTACTCCTAATCTTTCTAGTGAGAAGTCTCCTATGGACGAACCTATCGTAAGAGAAGAACCAACCATGGCGAATCGAACTATGATGGAGTTACTTCAAGCACCCACCGAGGGTTATGTAGAGGCTATTGTGTGATTCCCGCTATCCTTGCGGATAATTTTGAAGTGAAAACGGGTTTGTTGTCGATGATCCAAAACAACAAATTCCGTGGTGATGAAAAGGACAACCCGCACAACCATATCCGCCAATTCAATCGTCTTACCGCTACTTGCAAATTAAAGGATGTTTCTAATGACTCGATTAAGATGATACTTTTTCCGTATTCCTTAGCGGGGACCGCTAAAATTTGGTTAGAGGATGAGCCACCCAATTCTATATTGACGTGGAAGGATCTCGTATCAAAATTTGTAAACCAATTTTTCCTGCCCTCTAAGACTACGCATTTGAAAAACGAGATTCCAAAATTTTCACAAGAATTTAATGAGAGTTTTTCAATGGCTTGGAATAGGTTTAATGAAATGTTACATGAATGTCCTCATCATGGTTTTTCCGACTTGCATCAAATTGACACGTTTTACAATGGATTAAATGATCATGAAAGGGATTATCTAAATGCCGCCGCAGGTGGTAATTTTTTATGTAAAACGGTTGAGGAAGCGTTGTTGATAATTGAGAATAGATCTAAGCTGTATAGTCCTCGTAACACATCGAGTGTTCGTAAGGCTTCGTCTTCGGCTTCACCTTCTTTGTCTAATACCATCGATGCTTGCCAAATTGAGGCGAACTTGGAAAACAAAAACTTTGATAAGATTAAAGGACTTTTAATTAAATTCAAAGTTGGAGAACAAAGTGCTCCCGCTATGGCTAAAGCGGTTGAGGTTTCATGTATGTATTGTGGTGAAGGTCATGATTTCTCCGAGTGCATTACCAACGGTGGTAACACTTTGAGTGCCTACGCGGCCACGGGAACTTACAACCAAAACGGTCAAGTTACCCGCTCCAATCAATTGACTCCACCGGGTTTTGCTCCCAATCAAAATGCTAACAACAACTATCGAAACAATCAAGTTGGTTTCAAAAACAATTACAAAGGAAACTATGGGAATCAAGGGGCTAATAATCAAGTTTCAAACAAAAATCAAAACAATGATTTTCAAAACAACAACAAGGGGTTGCAAACTTTGAAAGATCTTCCAAATGAATTTGTTGAATACGCCAATGGAAACGATGCTAGGTTTGACAACATTCAAAGAGAAATCATTAGACTAAGATCCGAGTTTAAGAACGACTTGAAGAAGGAGTTGAAAAACGAGTTAGCAAATGAGCTTAAAATCCATACAAACAAAATGGAAGGAAATGTAACTAGGTTACAACAAAACCAACAAAAAATGGAACATGGGCAACATGAAATAAAACAAGAGATGATTAAGGCCGAGAAGAGGCAATCCATGTTTGAGGATAAAATTTCATCTATGTTTGAGGCTATTATGTGCAAACCGTCTTCGAGTAGTCTTCCTAGCAACACCATATCGAACCCTAAGGGAGAGATGAAAGTGATTACCACACGTAGTGGTAAGACACTTAAGGAACCTACTCCTCAACCAATTGCTCCTACGGAGGGTGCAATTGAGGAAGAACCCGAGGTGGTGGTCGAAAAGGAGCATGTCCAAATCCCACGAAGTACCGCTCATGCCACACCTACGGTTGACCCATTACCACATTTGGAACCCGAGATTCCAAAGGCTATGCCTATGCCTCAACCCACGCCACCTTTTCCCTATCCATCGAGACTTAGAAAGGAGAAACGTCAAGAGCGCGACAACTACCAATTTGAGCTTTTTATGAAAATGTTTCGTGACGTTCATTTTAATGTGAGTTGTGCCGATGCTTTGGTCATGATGCCTCGATTTGCCGCTAACTTCAAGAGTATGTTGAACAACAAGGAGAAATTGCAACAATTGTCTAGTTGTTCATCGGTTTATCTTAACCGCATACCTCAAAAAGTCGGTGATCCCGGTAAATTCTTGATTCCTTGTGCAATCTAAGACATGGAAGAATGCTAAGCCTTGGCCAATCTTGGTGCTAGTATTAACTTGATGCCACTTGCAATCTTCAAATCGCTCAATCTTCCTAATCTTACTCCTTCACTAATGTCTATCGAGTTGGCCGACCATTCCACGATTCCCGCATGTGGATTGGCGGAAGATGTTTTTGTGAAAGTGGGAAAGTTCTATTATCCGGTAGACTTTATCGTTGTCGATATTCCCACGGATCCTCAAGTTCCTCTCATTTTAGGTCATTCATTTTTAGATACGTCTATGGCTTTAATCGATGTGCATGCTAGAAAGATCACCTTACGTTTCAACGACGAGGAACTTGTTACAAACGCAACTTAAAATTCTAAAATTTCTCATGTTTATTCCGTTGCATCCATAAACCTCGTTGATATGATTGACGTTGTTTGCGAGGAATTTTCACAAGAAGTTCTAGGTTTTGGTGATGATGAAAATAGTGGCAATACCACTATGTTAGATCCTATTCTTGATAACTCGACACCAACCTTCACTCCATTTGAAGGTGGTGGTTTTACGTTGGAAGAATTCGATGTTCCACGTACTTGTGACGAAGACCTCGACAATGATGAGGACTTCTCGATTATCAAGGATTTTCTTAACGATTTCCCATTTCCTCCACCCAAGGAGGTTATGAGTATCAAGCCCAAATCTTCAATTGAGGAACCATGTGACACCCCAGGCAAATCCCACATCGGCTGTGGCCAGGAGAGATCCATGGTTCATAAGATAACAATCGCCTTCTCATGACACAACGCGTTTTGTGGTCTACTGCACGTGGGGTTCTTAGGAACTGGCAGTTAAGCGTGCTCATGGAAGAGTAGTACTGGCTTGGGTGACCTGCCGGGAAGTCTTCACAAGAGGGCCACAAAGCAAAGCCGTGAGCTTGTGGGCAAAGCAGACAATATTGTGGTATGAGTAGGCGGCATGTTGCAAGTGGTATAAGAGCCACTCCTGAGCCGTTCGGGATGGTGGGGCAAACCTCATCGAGGACGATGAGTCCCGAAGGGGGGGTGATTGTGACACCCCAGGCAAATCCCACATCGGCTGTGGCCAGGAGAGATCCATGGTTCATAAGATAACAATCGCCTTCTCATGACACAACGCGTTTTGTGGTCGACTGCACGTGGGGTTCTTAGGAACTGGCAGTTAAGCGTGCTCATGGAAGAGTAGTACTGGCTTGGGTGACCTGCCGGGAAGTCTTCACAAGAGGGCCACAAAGCAAAGCCGTGAGCTTGCGGGCAAAGCGGACAATATTGTGGTATGAGTAGGCGGGATGTTACAAACCACCTATCCTCGAGTTGAAAGATTTACCTCCTCATCTCGAATATGTATTTTTGGAGGAGGACGACAAGTTGCCGGTTATTACTGCGAAAGATCTTTCGGATGATGAAAAAACCGCACTTGTCGATGTTCTAAGGGATCACAAAGGGGAAATTGCGTGGAAGTTATCCGACATTAAGGGATCGATCCCAAATTTTGTACCCATAAAATCTTAATGGAGGAGGATTACAAACCCGCAATCCAATGTCAAAGGAGGGTGAACCCCAGAATTCACGACGTCATCAAAAAGGAAGTCCTAAAACTCCTTGACGCGGGAATGATTTACCCTATTTTCGATAGCCCTTGGGTGAGTCCTATTCATTGTGTCCCTAAAAAGGGAGGAATGACCGTTGTGCCAAACAATGCCAACGAGTTAATTACCACTAGACTCGTGACCGGATGGAGAGTGTGCATTGACTACAGTAAGTTGAATGACGCCACTCGAAAATACCATTTTCCCTTGCCCTTCATGGACCAAATGTTGGAGCGTCTTGCGGGAAACGATTTCTATTGCTTTTTAGATGGTTTTTCCGGTTACTTCCAAATCCCCATCGATCCTCATGATCAAGAAAAAACTACATTTACGTGTCCATATGGAACGTTTGCCTATCGTAGAATGCCATTCGGACTTTGCAATGCACCAGGAACCTTTCAAAGGTGCATGATGGCTATTTTTCTTGATATGATTGAGAAGACGATGGAAGTCTTCATGGATTACTTTTTCGTTTTTGGTAGTTCGTTCACTTCGTGTTTGTCGAATCTTGAGAGAATGTTGAAACGTTGTGAGAAAACCAACCTTGTGCTTAATTGGGAAAAATGTCATTTTATGGTTAAAAGTGGAATCGTCTTAGGGCACAAGGTTTTGAAAGCGGGGATTGAGGTAGATCAAGCTAAGGTAGACGTCATCGCCAAATTACCTCATCCCAAAATCGTCAAGGGATTTAGGAGTTTCCTAGGCCACACGGGCTTTTATCGTCGATTCATCTAGGAGTTTTCAAAGATCTCTCGACCTATTACACATCTCCTTGAAAAGGATGCACGTTTTGTCTTTGACGAAGATTGTGTACGAGCCTTTGAAATCCTTAAGAGGAAACTTACCTAAGCTCCCATTCTTGTTGCTTCCAATTGGAACCTCCCCTTTGAGCTCATGTGTGATGCTAGTGACTACGCTATAGGGGACGTATTGGGGCAACGCCATGAAAAACACTTCTTGCCTATTCACTATGCTAGCAAGACGATGACCGAGGCTCAACTAAAATACACAACAACGGAGAATGAATTCCTTGCCGTGGTGTATGCATTTGAGAAATTCCGACCTTATCTCGTCTTGACGAAATGCATAGTGTATACGGATCATTCGGCTATTAAGTATCTTATGGCTAAACAAGATGCAAAGCCGAGATTACTTCATTGGATTCTCCTCCTTCAAGAATTTGATCACAAAATCGTTGACAAAAAAGGAGACGAGAATCTAGCGGCCGATCATCTTTCTCGTTTGGAAGATCCTCACCAAAGTGTTTACAAGCCCAAGGAAATCACCGAAACATTTCCGCTCGAGAAACTTGGTGTAGTGATTTATAAGCTCGATTCTTCTACCCCATGGTTTGCGGACATCGCAAATTACCATGCAGGCAACTTCATCATCAAGGGTATGACGACTCAAGAAAAACGAAAATTCTTTCGTGACGTCAAGTTCTATTTTTGGAACGACCCTTACTTGTTTCGAACTTGTGCGGATCAAATTATTCGACGTTGTGTCTTTGGTACCGAAGCTTCTAACATCCTTAGAGCTTGTCACGAGGGACCCACGGGTGGTCACCACGGTGCTAATCTCATGGCTAAGAAAGTTTTTGATGTCGGTTTCTTTTGGCCTACTATTTATCGAGATGCACATGAGCTTGTGAAGTCATGCGACTCATGCCAACGACAAGGAAAAGCCTCACAAAAAGATAAAATGCCACAAAATATCATCCAAGTGTGTGAGATCTTTGATGTTTGGGGCATTGACTTTATGGGGTCGTTCCCATCATCTCGTTGTAATAAGTACATCCTTGTCGCCGTTGACTACCTATCTAAGTGGGTGGAAGCTAAGGCTTTGTCGACTAATGATGCTCGTGTGGTAGTCAAGTTTTTGAAAATCTTGTTTTCTCGGTTTGGAACCCCTCGTGTGATCATAAGTGATCGTGGAACCCATTTTTGTCACGACCAATTCGAAAGGGTCCTAAGGATATATGGAGTTAGACATCGTCTTTCTACGGCTTATCACCCACAAACGAGTGGGCAAGTCGAGGTTTCAAACCGAGCTTTGAAGAGGATCTTGAAGAGATATATTGGGGAAAACCGACAATCTTAGTCGGATAAGTTGGACGATGCTTTATGGGCCTTATGGACCGCTCATAAGACACCCATCGGGTGCACTCCCTATAAGCTTGTGTATGGGAAGAATTGTCACTTGCCATTTAAACTTGAACACAAAGCTTATTGGACCCTTAAGCATTGTAATGATGATATGGAAACCGCGGGAAAACACCGGAAAATGCAATTAAATGAATTGGATGAATTAAGGGATATTGCTTATGAAATTTCATTGATTTATAAAGAAAAGAATAAAAAGTTTCATGATTCTAAAATTAAAAACCCGGTTTTTAACATTGGGGATCAAGTTTTGCTTTTTAACTCTCGTTTGAAAATCTTTTCTGGTAAGTTGAAATCCCGTTGGTCCGGTCCATTCACCGTGACTCAAGTTTTTCCATATGGGACCATCGAGCTAGCTCAAATGATGGCCCGAATTTCAAGATGAATGGACATAAGTTGAAGCACTACTTTGGCGGGGAAGTTCCATCCTTGAACTACCTTGACCAAATCACCTTCCCCAATGATAATTAGTATTGAGGGGATAGAGTCGAGCTCATGACTCGGTAATAAAAAACGAGGTGCCTCGTGGGGGAGTCCCATGCTTATCCTATGTATATATTATCGCTTTCTAATGTAGTAACGTGTGGGGATTTGTGCCCTTCCAACCTTTGTTCCGTGGTTGTTTGTGAATTGTGGATTTTAGATGATCATTATCTTCACGATTGGAGCCTCTCGTGTTCGTTTTGTGGGAGCACTCGATCGTTTGCTTTGAAGACTTTCTCAATATCCATGATATATCCTTTGATGTTCTAACCTTTTATAGCACACTTTATAAACGGCTTTAAATTTAACGGTTACACCCTTCCCATGCTAGATTAAGCATTCGAACACGTCTCTAGTATGGGGGTTTTCCAACCCTTAGACTCAAAACATTGAGGACAATGTTTAACTTTAGTATGGAGGGGTGAATAGATACTTGCCTTGCCAAACCTTCACGCTTTCCAAAGTTTATCTATTTGTCTATTGTTTTGTTGCAAAATAAGGCTAAAAATGGCCAAATTTTAAATTTTTTCTCATGTTTTATAAGTGTTTGAAGATACGAATGTAGATTTTCCGATGGCGAGAATAAGAGTAATTTTTGACTCGACCGTGCGTGTTGAGCACTTAGCTTCGATTCTTTAACTTTATATTAGGCTAAGTCTCTTAAATGAGGACGAGAAATGATAGAGTTAATTATAAGTTACTATGTTAAACGTAGAGTATTCGTATTCTTTCAAAAACTCATGTGTTCTCGTTGTTTGCTTATTCTCCCTTCGCTTGTAAATATTTTTTGCTTAATAAATATTGACTTAGCGGTTTAGTCTTGATTGTTGGTTTCTAGTCTTTTCTAGTAGCTTACATGAAATTAAATTGGGAAGACATTAAGGTATCGCCAGCGTCACGGTCTTGAAGTATTGGCAACCCGAATAATCGAAAACTTCACCCAATAATAAGATTTCAAGTGCTCACCTAAATCAAGCAAACAATTTGAAGCTCACAAGGCCGAAAAATCTATGCAAAATTGAAAGTGAATCAAGCCTTAATCTTTGAAGCTTTAAAGATCCAAAATTCTCCTTAGCGTGAGGATATACGTCTTTGGCCGTAATAAAACCACCGATGAGGCGGATAATAAAAGGCAAGGCAAGACCGAAGTCATAATAAAAGCTTCATGGCGAAGTTGAATAAAAGATGGAGGTAAACCTATGATAATTAGGCCCTTCCGTTAGGGGGCGTATAAAAGTCTTGGTAATAAGTCTCATGTTCAAAACCGTTATAAAACCGTGTTTATCGATCCTTCTTGTTGACTTAATTTTTTGACATCGTTGTCTATTAGGAGGGGTTATTAATTCGATGGTCTTGGTTACACCGTTAGGACTCTATTTTTAGACCTAAATCTCTATCATCGCATAAGTCAAACAATGTATCCTCGTGAAACATTCAAGACAAAATAAAATATAAGAGATACAACTTCGGAAAATGGGAGGATAAGTACGTGATTAGGGCATATGAGTAGTGTTAGCATTGCTAACTTATAATGAAAATGATCTCGTTGCACGCTTAGCATAGAATTGGGATGAAAATCGAGGACGATGAAATTATTTCTAACGAAGCATTCACGTGTTCTTACTCTATGAACCTAAAAGTCCCATTTTGCGATGAAAATCATACATTATGTCTAAAACGCAAGTAGAAGCAATAGTAGTTGTGTAGCTAGTTTATCATTCAATAAAGTGAATAAAAATGAATTTTGGAGGTGCTACGATACTTTATTCTAGCATTGCGTGAGGGCACGGCAATGGTTTAGTATGGGGGAGTGATGAGACTGCTTTTATACATATTCTCATCGTCCAAAATCATAAAATATCATGAAAATGGAAAAATATATGCTTGTGTTTGTTACTTGTGTATTTTTGGTACGGATATTGAGAAAATGACAAAAGATCACAAGAATCATGCAAAAACGAACACGGGAAACGAAGCCGCACAATGAACCAAGCCCTAATGAAGATTTTCCAAGAAAAACCCTTGAAGATTTGAAGATTATGCAAAAAGGGTCCTCCAATATTGAAGAATTGACACTTTAAACCCTTGTATATTCATAATTACAAGTTTGGTCCTTAAAGTTTGTCAAATTTACAAAAGGGCCCTCCACTTTGAAGAATTGGCAAGAATGGTCCCTCAACAATCATGACTTGTCAATATTTGTCCTCCAACAAGTCAATCACACAAGTCAATACCATCATATTTGAAGAAAATGCCAAAACAACCCTTCAAGAATCAACAAATGGCAAGAAATACCCCTGAAAATACTTTGGAAAAGTATTTGTGGCCAAAGTATGAAAAAAGAAACTTTGCTAACAAAGGAAAACAAGTTTGGGCTGTTTTATTTACATTTGACAAACAAAGAAGAGATGAGGGGTTAATTATGGCAGACAAGCAAACAAACCTAGACCAGTGGTGGGGTGACACGTGCCCCACTCACTCTTTACAACCAATCACCAGCCACCATTCCTCCACATCATCTCCCACTCACACCAGGCATAACTAACTTAATTTATTAAGTTAATTAAGGCGCTAAACACTTTTTAAAACCCATAAACAGATCAAAACATGCACTGTTTATCATACGAACACGATTTGGGTTTTCTTAATCTACTTAAAATTAAACCACCAAAACCTCCAAATTAATGATTATGCTAGTCTTAATCATAATCCAACTCTCAAAACCCTTGCCACATCACCCCATTGTCACATGATAAACCCTCTTGTCCCACCCTTTGAAGAAGAAGCCAAAAACCCTGCCACATCCAACATCCAAGATTGAAGCTTGAAACTTAAGCTTGTTTTAAGCCTTTAATGCAATTCCAACAGCTCATCCATCTACAAACAACCAAAATTTCATCACATGATTCCAAGATATTCAAACTTTCAAATGACATTTTAGGGACTTCAAGCATTAGGGTTTATACGTTTCTATGAATTGTGTAGTTCACTTGTAGCCTATATAAAGGCATTTAGGCTTTCATTTTCAGTTTGCTCTTGATTTTTCCTTTGTTCAAGTTCTGTAAATCCTTGTTCATAGTTTAATGAAAAGTGTTTGAATCTTTAAAGAAAAACCAAGTGCCAATCTTTATATTTTGTTTGTTTATGTTACATGTTTGCTAAAACTGAATCTCAAAACGTTTTCTTAAGCTTTGTTCAAGAAATTGCTTAAAGTCCTAAAAACTTGGTATTTTGCTAAGTCTTGGTTTACACCTTGGAATTCTTGGGCTATAAGTGGATCATAGCATCCTGATATTGTGTTATCAAGGTGTTGTGAGGCATATAACTTGGGGATAATCAAGTTTGGGAACAAGGTTGCATTAATCATGTTTATTTTCCAAGTTGTAACCTTTTTGTTTTGATTTTATTGTGCTAACCTTGTTGAATCTTGGCGGGGTTGTTGTTGGAAGCTTGTGCTTGTTCTTGCTAGCACATCAGCTAAAAAATTCGTGAGTGTGGATGTACATTCATGAGGTTTGAGTTCTTGAACCCAAAAATCTAAAAAATACTTGATTTTTATAATTTTGTGTTCTGCTTGTGTTCTTGTTGTTTTTATGGTTTAATCTTGCTTGATACTACATAATACATGTGTTATTGTGTTTGATTGGGCTTGGGTAACACTGAATCACACTTATACTTGTTTAATCTTGATTTGAAAAAGATAAGGGGTGTTTGGGTTAACCTGTTTAAGATTGGTTGGGTGGTCATTGCTGCAAGTTATTGGCTTTAAAACATCAAATCCTTGATTGTGCTATATCTCACTTGTTTTGACTAATTTTGACCTAATATTTTGGAAACACCTAGAGTGTATGCATGATTAGGGCTAAAAAGTGTTAAATCATAGTTTGTGTAACATGTTAACAAGATTTGAGTGTTTGAAATTGGACTTGTGGTCAAGTATATCAGCTAAGTGTTCATAACTACTTGTTTAAATTTGTTCATTTGAATAATTATAGCTTGTGTATGCATTTGGTGAAGTTTGTCTGGCTGATTTTTGCTAAAACTGCTTATTGAGTGAAATCTGCTTATTGTTTATGTCTGTGACTGATCTGGTGATGTTTTGATTAATCTGTGCTAACTGGCTGTTTCTAATTGTGTTTTTGTCATTGTTATTGACTCCTTATGATTAACTGATCATTTAAGTGCCTTTGCTTAACCTGAATCCACAAAAATCCATATAAGACAAAAAGTCAATTAGGTCAAGCAGTGGAAACTTTTCCCATTGCTCAGACTCCAAAACTAGCCCCTGCTAGTGTTAATCATCATTCAGCTTATTCATAAGCCAAATTGGCTTATCCAGACTTGCAACAACTTATTTTTTGTGATAGATCTTCCTTATTTGACCCATTTATTTAATCTAGAGCTTATTAGACATTGACTTTGACTTTTTACTAGAAAACTCATTAAGTTGACTTTTAAACAAGTGCTTATTTGCTTATTCTTGCTTATTGCTTGTGCTTATTGGAAAACTTTTTGATTATTTAGCTTAATTAAGTCATTTAAAAGCTTTTGAAAGTTGAATCAGCACTTGAGGTGGTCTAGAACTCAAAAACGACTATTTTGTCGTTTTGTGAAGAGAGTCTTGGCTTATTTCAGGCTTATTTCTTGTGCTTTTTCCAATTTTCATTTTACAGATCTCTTAAGTAACTCAAAAGAAGCTTGTGTGTCAAATTTGAGCTTATGGCATCAGCTTATAGCTTAATGGGCCAAAAAGCCCATTAAGAATAAGCTGCTTTGAAATAACCTAGCTTAAACATATTTTCAGCTTTTGGCTAGAGTTTTGTTCTTAAAATCAAATTTTAAGTCAGATAGGAGCTTTTGGGCTTATTTGGACAACATTTTTCTTATTGGGCCTATTTGAGCCCATTAAGGGGTCTGTTTGGACTTTTAGCCCATTTCAAGGCCCAATAGGGGTATTTTGTAATTTCAACTTCATTTATGTATTATTTAAGTTAAAATAAGCTAGTTTGCAACTTTTTAGAATTTTTTATAATTTTAGGATTTTTATTAATGTTTTATTATTATTTTATTATTAAAAATTAAAATTTAGATTTTTCAAGTTTTTTTCATTTTTCTTAGTTCAAATACATTAAGTTAGGAATTTTGCAATTTTTAGAATATTTTATTGTCATTAGATTAATTTTTAGAATTATTTTATGTTTTAATAGTTTTTAAATAGTTTTATTAATTTTAAAATTTTCAGAAATAGTCATAAATTTAGTTAAGTCATTTTAGACGTTTACAAGTGAAAAAACCTCATTTTGGGCTTTTTGTTAATTAAATTGATTTTTCGGGCTTTAATTATCATTAAAAAATTATTATTTAATTAAATAAAAGGTTTGAGTGATTTTTGATTTTTTGTAAACTCTAATTACATTTTTTAGGATTTATTGCAATTTTCTAGGAATTTTAGGGTAAATTTTTAATTTTGTCACTTTTTTACGGTTTTACGTGCACGACTATTCGTCTTAGTGTAATTCATAATCGTAACCGTCATTCTCTTCTAATCTCTTTTCTTTTCTTACTTCTTAAATTATAATAACAAAAGTTAATCATCTCTTAACACAAGGCACAAGCCTCCTTGAGAACGATCCCCACTTTGGGTCATTAACTTGTGGTTTTCCTAAATCACTTGTTTATACTTACCCTAATTACGTTCTTTTTCCTAAAAGACGTATTTTTCAAGTTTTTTTAATTTTTCTTAGTTCAAATACATTAAGTTAGGAATTTTGCAATTTTTAGAATATTTTTATTGCCATTAGATTAATCTTTAGAATTATTTTAAGTTTTATTAGTTTTTAATTGTTTTTAAATATTTTTTTTAATTTTAAAATTTTTAGAAATAGTCATAAATTTAGTTAAGTCATTTTAGAGGTTTACAAGTGAAAAAATCTCATTTTGGGCTTTTTGTTAATTAAATTGATTTTTTGGGCTTTAATTAGCATTAAAAATTATTATTTAATTAAATAAAAGGTTTGAGTGATTTTTGATTTTTTGTAAACTCTAATTACAGTTTTTAGGATTTATTGCAATTTTCTAGGAATTTTTAGGGTAAATTTTTAATTTTGTCACTTTTTACGGTTTTACGTGCACGACTATTCGTCTTAGTGTAATTCATAATCGTAAACGTCGTTCTCTTTTAATCTATTTTCTATTCTTTCTTCTTAAAATATAATCACAAAAGTTAATCATCTCTTAACACAACGCACAAGCCACCTAGAGAACGATCCCCACTTTGGGTCATTAACTTGTGGTTTTCCTAAATCACTTGTTTATACTTACCATAATTACGTTCTTTTTCCTAAAAGACATATTTTACTCAACATCAAAAATCTTCTCATACATAAATTCGCTTACCAATCAATGTGGCACGACGGGGATCAACCGTTAAGGCGCGAACTGGGGTGATCTTCCCCAAATAGTACTATTATATGCATAAGCATCTACCAAATCCCGGTAGTTCATAATTCATGCTAATGGGACTTTTAGTGACATAACCTAACTAATAATAATCCATTTCATTTCATTCGTCGGGTCATATAATCATTCATCGGGTCATACAATCATTCGGGTCCAAATTAATAATTAAATAGTCGGGACAACTGGTGTCCTATTTTATTAAAACTAACATGTTATCTCCCTCGCGGGTTATAAAACATTTCATAAAAACATTTAAAAGAGTGCGAGGCTATGAACTCACGTTGATTGGGAAAGGCGGTTATCGGCGATTTGGATGTACGGTACGTGCTTCAATCACGGAAACCTAGACAAATAATACTTGTCTTAGACTCTTGTCCAATGACTTTTTAAAAACAATGACTATGAATATATATGATGATATTATAAATATGATGATGATCAAGTGGGATTGTACATCTTTATTTACTCATTATAGTGTTATGTGTTGGCAAATTTTTATACTAGTTTTACTAGTTTAACTTCTTTACATGTCAAGGCCCAATAAGCCCATTATAAGCCCATTACATTATATTAGCCCATTTTATACTTTTAACATCAGCCCTATAATTACATGTTGGGCCCAAGTGGGTTAAGCCCAATAAGTAAGTCCATTAGTGTTTAGCCAAATTAGTTGGGTTAATAGTTCAATATGGCTAATTTGGCCCGTTAATGTCCATATGTTATAAAGCTCGGGTTTTATCGGTTTTTACTTGTAATATGTACTTATTCATCAGTATATGAGTTGTAAAAAGTTTACATTAGACGGGTCTGACGTCTAAGTTTTAATTTACGAAAACGTTAATTTATCGGTTTTTGCCGAAAAGACGTAAAACTCATGTATATAATTTTATAACTTATAAACTTTATCAAATTGCCATTTTTATAAAAAGTCCCTTTTATTTATTAAAGTACATACTTATTTATATGTAATATATATGTTAGTGGGTTTTAGGTAAACTTCTTATATTATATTAACTTGAGTGCTAATATTATACTATATACTTTTATTTTACAAATCTGATTATTATTTTCACTTTCACCATTTTTACCATATCTTGAGTTCTACAAGGAGATAGAATCTCATCTTTGGATGTAACAAACTAAATATTATGTTCTACAATTAACTCAGCTTTAGCTACTGCTCAATCAGTGGCTATGTTTCTCTAACAGTCCTTACAAAACAGACTACTCAGATTTGTACTTCAATATTGTTTTGATCATATCTCACTCATTTTAAGGATTCCATTGTGTGGCCAACTCTCACATATGTAAAAGTCTTATAAGTTACTGTATATTAATTCATTCAATCCATTTTAACAATTTACCATAAGTTCTTTACTGTTTTTATACAGCCTACTTATTTAAGCAAGATTTTACCACCTTTACATGTAGTCTTCAATCTTTTTAACTAAATTTATCAACACATGATCCCCACATAATATTTTTATCATTATATATCATCATATACATATACATCAAGAAAGAAATTACAATTTACATTTACAAAAATAACAAGTGTTGGTCCCTTGTAATTAGTACTATACTTATGTATACTAAGTATAGTCCTAACCCATGGTTAAGTAATGCAATAAACTTAATACAAGTAAGTAAATAACACAAAGGTTTTCAATGTTTAACTCTTAGCTTTATTAAAGAATTATACCCTATTGTATACGAAGCTACAATAGGGATTGAATAGACAATGTGTGGTTTTGTGATCTTCTCACTAACAAGCTAGTCCAATCCTAACGATTGCTAAGCTTGACGATTCTATCAACAGGAGTTTAGAACTCAAGTGTGTGATCGTGTTTGGAGGAGAGAAAACTTGTTTGTGAATGTCTAAAGCATTTAGTGCACATACTTGGTTTTCTCTCCTTTACGAGCATCCTATTTATAGAAGGAAAGTGGGTAGAAGACAATAATTGCCCATGTGAAATTCTTGTCTTATTGGTATAGTGTAGTATCTTGTCTTACCCTATTCTAAATAGTAAGACGTAAGTCCTTTACACATGTCAGTACCCCATCTATCCCAAAAGGGTAAGTCACACTAATTGTGTGATGTACTTCATCTTGTCACAATTCAACTTATCCCGCCTTTTCTTCAGTCTTGGAGAATGCTTGTTTTCTTCAGCGAGATCGTATGGGGTTCAGTGAGTCTATTGCCACAACTCACTGAACCCATCACCTTCTTCTTCGTCATAGAAGACATTCGTTGAGCTTCGCCTCTCTGAATGCTTGAGTCTTCCTTTTAGACTCAGTCTAAGAACTCGAAAGCAACTCACTGAGTGATTGTTCACTCAGTGACCTTGTTATGTCCAAGGTTAATATTTCACTTAGGTTGATTGTTATTCAAATCCTTCAGGGAGGTCATTAGGTACTGAATTGACCTAACAATCTCCCCCTATTTGGACATAAAATTTGCTTAAGTTAAATTGTTATAAGTGAGCAAAGAGGCCTCTTCTTATTACAAACTATTCTACTTGATGAAAAGACTTGATATAACAAAGTACTTCATTTTCATTCATCATTACATAAGACGGAATAGTCTGATACAAGAAACATAAATAAAACAAAAGATTACAGTTATTCAGGAATTCTTTGCTTCCCTCTTCACCCTTGATGACTTTAACACTTTTTCTTTGTCAGGCCTCCTTGCAATTATCTCCCTGAGTTTCTCACCAAATCTTTTATTCTCACCAGTCTGAATTTGTCCAGCCATCACAAGAAAGATGAGAACACTCTTAGTGGTGTATTTCTCTATGTCACTCATTCTTTGAAATGCTTGATCCCCAAATACATCTATGAAGAAGATACCCCACTCTGGTTCTTCTATAACCATGTTTTTCACAAAGGGGATATTTTCAGGGAGAGTACGATTGCATTCTAACCCAGGGATCTTAGTCTTATCTTCAAGCTCAACTCTTTTTCTCTTTCTTCCCAAGGTTTTGGTAGGATCCTGTTCAGCTAAAGGAAGATCTTCAATGATTCCTAATTGTTCCTTCATCTGATTCAACCTCTCATATCTCTTACTGAGAGAGTTGAGTATCTCAGGGACACATTTGTTTGTTTTGGTCCTGAAAATCCTTCCCATTTCGTCCCACTCACTGAGACCGAAATCACTAAATGAAAATTTCTTCATGACTTCAAAGTTCCTCTCATCATTGTTTCTGTAGACAGATACTAAGACTGGTGTGGTATGAGGAATGATCTGAAGGTTAGTGATTGGCTCAGGCTTTCTTCTTTGGGTGACAACTTTGGTATATTGGTCATACAATTTCTTAAGTTGTGTGGTTCTTTGTTTTTGCTTCAAGACCATTTCATCCTGAATGGCCTTGAGTTCTTCCTCCTGCTTCTAAATGAACTCCTCTCCCCTTTCTTGCTCAGCAAGACCTCAGGGTTACCACCCACTTCTTTTACAAACTCAGTGGATACCTTCAAGATCTCAGCCTTTGTTGCTTCATTAGCCTTAGCTGACTCCATTCTATCTAGATACACTTGGATTTGATCAGGAGTCATTTTGTACATTATTCCATTTATCTCATATGGTACCAAGACCATGGCATCAGGATCAGGCCTTACTTCCCTTGAAGCTTTTACAAGTTTCTTTGGAGGTGCTAGGGTTTCATCAGCTATACCTTTGCCCCTATCTAACTTAGATACTGAGGGCTCAGGGTTGGGAGGAATTGAGTTTAAGAGTTGGGGTTGTGCTAGTCTTTCCTGCTCCCCCTTAGTGTGAGAAGGAGGTTCATTCCAAGTTAACATCATCGGTGGCACATGCTCCACCTTAAAAGTTGAAGGATCAGCCTGACTAATCCCACCTTTTGTTCTTTGTGAGGATCTTGAGGTGGTGGAAGATCCCTTAAAAGCCTGAAACATCTCAGTCACCATTTCCTTCATGGACTAAGTGGCTGATTTGATAGTTCGAACATCTAACTTAATAAGGGATTGAGTGTTTTCAATGGTGGTGATCCTTATCCTGAGCCTAGGAATATCAGCTTCTTTCAAGGATTTGGATATGTTAGAGAGATTGGTGGCATTAGCCATGTATCCTTGTGCAGCCCTTGAGAATCTGAACTCTACTTCAGCATCCATATGAACATCCTCATAGATGGCATTGATGAGACTGCTTTTATACATAGTCTCATCGTCCAAATTGGGCTTAAAATGCATTAAATATCATGAAAAATGCCAAATATATGCTTGTGTTTGTTGCTTGTGTATTTTAGGTACGGATATTGAGAAAATGACAAAAGATCACAAGGATCATGCAAAAACGAACACGGGAAACGAAGCCGCACAATGAACCAAGCCCTAGTGAAGAATTTTCCAAAGAAAACCCTTGAAGATTTGAAGAATTATGAAGAAGGGTCCTCCAATATAGAAGAATTGACACTTTATACCCTTGTATCTTCATAATTACAAGTTTGGTCCCTAAAGTTTGTCAAAATTACAAAAAGGACCCTTAACTTTGAAGAATTGGCAAATTTAGTCCCTCAACAAAACTAAATTGCCAATATTGGTCCTCCAAGAAGTCACCAAACAAGTCAAAACCTTGAAGTATGAAGACATGTCATTAAAAGCCCTTGAAGATTGCATTTATTGCACTTTTGGTCCTTGATAAAAGTTTGTATAAAACTTGTGCCAAAATTGACAAGTTGATGAAAGTTAATTACAAAGGAAATTGGGTTTTTGGCTGTTTATTACAACATGAAGATATGAAGAGAGTCAAGGGGGGTGTTTTGTTATTTCTGAAAGTTAAAGACCAGTCCAAATCTTTAATTCGACCCTGTCACAACCCTTTTTGAACCTCTTTTAATTAAACTTGTTAGTTTAATATAAGTGGGGGAAACACTAAAATTTAAAAAATAAACACCCAAACCGGATTAAATCCCCTAATTCCCTTTCCCTCCCAATCATAAACCCTAAAAACCTAATCCTAATTACCCTTTTAAATCAAAGGGTTTTTACCCCAACTTTTCCAGATTGGCAATTTAACTTCACCTAAACCCATCCCACCTCCCAAAACATTCGTCACTTTCACCAACAGACCATCCCATGTGTCCCCTGCCTCACAAAGAATAAAAAAACAAAGGAGCTCAGTAAATCAACGAACCAAAAGCATTTCTTGGCCTCCAATGTTCGTTTAAGGGTCCTGATCATCCTATACAACTGTACTACATTCAGAGATCACGGGTTCAACAATTGACCAAGATTCCAAGAATTCAAACAAAGGGCATTTCTGGAAAAGCTAGCATTAGGGTTTCAACTGTTGTATTTTTTATTAATAGTTCTAGAATATTTTTGTAAGCCTCTATATAAAGGCAAATATGTTTTCATTTTACTTGTTCTTTTTCCTTCTCTTTGGTCACGACCTTGTAAATCCATATTTGTTTAAAGTGAAATGAAATGGTGCTGAGTTGTTGATGAGAAACAAAAGAGCCAAATTTACTTTCCATTGCAAGTTTAAATTTTTAAGTTAAAATTTCATGTTCTGTTTTTGTGTTGTTTGGAGACTCAAGTTTAATAAGTTCTTAATTTATCCGTCCAAGCTTGTTAAACTGATCATATGAGCCTGATATTCTTGTTGAATATTAAGCTCAAGTGAGGTTTGAAGGGTTTGTTGATTTAGTTAAATACTAGAAATTTTTCAGAAAATCAGAAAAAATCAGTTTTTTTTCTTTGTGTCAAATAATCCATAAACAGCTTAACTAATAAGATGGCTTATTAGCTTATTTGACTTGTGAACGGGTCACCCTTTTGTTTACTTCCTTTCTTAGCAGGTTCATAATATCCATTCTTTTTTAGAAGACATATTGGGTGTGTGTGTCTTTGTGACCACCACTAGCATCTCTACTAGCTATCTTGTTCCTATAAGCCAATAGCCCAGCTATAAGCTGATGGGAGATGGCTTTGCTGCCATAGTGGGGCCTGGATGTGGGTCCCACAAGGTATAAACCTTGAACTCATTGGTTTTTAGTTTACAAGTTTGCAATTTGTGTGATTTGGATGATTTGCTTGAAAGTTGTTTAGGTGTTTGTTTAATTGTTTGATTATGCTCATTTGTGCCTAGGATGCATGTTAGAAGTATTTGAAATCAGATTTGAGTAGATTTGAGAAGGTTTGCTTTGATAAATTTTGGTTTTTAGATTTAAAGGGGTGTTTGGAAATACAGGATAAGCTCATTTAAGCTACTGCATTTTGCTTTAAAATTGGTTTAACACACTCAACAAGTTAGTAATAGGTTGTATGTTACTTGGCTTTTAGTTTGGATAGGTGTTTAAAACAGTTGCATGATAAAAAAAAATTGGGTAGTATAGCATAAAAACAGTCAAATCATGTGTCTGCCAGTTTTTGTGTGAATTTGACCTTCACATCTTGCAAGCTGCTAGGTAATAGGTTCATTTAGGATTGTGAGTAGTTGTTATTTGATTTGGTAGGGTTGTATGCATGTTCTTGGGCTTTAAAAATCGTTTTTGTGTACAGTATATCAGTCACTGTTCATCAAGTAGGGTAGTGCTTAATCAGAAACTTCTTTGGGCTTGATTGTGTGATTTTTGGCTATAAGCTTGTGTTTTTTGTGCTTTTATTGACTTCCCACAACCCAACTGGTTTTGGGAGTGCCCCATTGTCCAAAGAAATCCAAGCAAAAGAGCTTTCCTAAGCTCATTGGTCAACTGACCAAGAAATTTCACTAAGAGTGGGAAAACGGTTCCCCCTGTTTGCACAATAGTTACCCCTGCTCAGCTATAGGACAAAACCTTGTCAAATGTCCCTTTCAGAAACCAGATTTTTTGTCTTTAGTGGGTAAAAACAAGAATTAGGGTTTCAAACAAATTGCATTATTTTTCTAATTTTATTTTTGATTTTTCTGTTTAATTAGTTTTTAATTTACTGTTCATTTAATATTTTTAGATTAAATAGCCATTTTTAAATTACTTTTAAGTTTCTGTTTTTGTCTTTTAGTGACAAAAACATTTATTTTTCAGTTTTAAAATTTTATTAGACTTAGAAAAATAATTTAAGATTTTTAGTATAAAAAGTTTTCACTGTTCACTTTTTATTTATTTTTTAGAATTAAATTAGTTTAATTAGGGTTTTATTTATTATCAATTTTGTCTTTTAGTGAAAAATTTTATATTTTTCAAACTTTTTCATTTTTCTACTGTTCTTTAGAGTCAATTAGGATTTTTAAAATTGTCAAATTATTTTAGCATTATTTTATTATTTTCTATAATTATTTTAGTTTAAAAATAGTTTTTAGTGATTTAAAAATAGAAAAATAGTTTTGAAAATTTAGGAAAAATAATTTTTAGTCTTTAGATAATATAAGTAAGTTACTTGTTCAATAAAATAATATTTTGGACATTTTGTTAATTATATTTAATTTTAGGGCTTTATTTAGCATTTAAAATTGAATATTTAATTAATAAAAGGTTTTAAAATATTTTCATTGGATTTTTATTCTTATTTATATTATTTTGGACCTAGTTTTAACTTTAATTAATTTTTAGGTTTAAAATTTTTAATTTGTAGCTTTTTTACGGTTTTACGTGAACGACCTTTTCGTCTTAGCTTAATCCGTCTTCGTAACCGTCATTCTCTTCTTACCCCCATTTATACTTTCTTTCTCTCAATCATATAATCACAAAAAGTTAATCATCTCTTAACACAACGCACTTGCCTCCTTGGGAAATGAACTTGAACTTAATTGGTCATTAGTGCTTGGTTTTCCTAAACCGACACTTAATACTTGCCACGTTTGCTCTCTTTTCCTAAAGAGTAGTAAAATCACTACATCAGGCATCACATTTCCCTTTCACCACATCCATGTCAGAACTGAGAGAGTCTAACCTAGTGAAAACCTCAATGAGCCTGTCCACCTTCAGTAACTCAAGTAATTGACCAACTCTGGAATTGGACTCAGTGGTGCTAGTGATCAATCCATCCAGAGTTGTCTTCAATGACACATTTGCTTCGACCGTAGGAAGAGCATGGTTAAGGAAGTTGATGAGCTTCTTTTCTTGATTTTCATGACTGTTGTTAACAGAGCTGATCAATTCCATTTGATTATCTACCTGAATTCTCATCTTCTCCTCAGCCACATCAAACCTATCACCATATGTCCTGAACTCATCAAGGAGTTCATCAGCCTTTGAAGCCAAATCTTAATGAGCCTGAGTGACCTCAGCCTACAAGGATTTTAAAGCTGTCTCATCTAGAACCACAGTCTGAGTCTCCAATGTAGAGGTGTCAAGTTTTGCCTCATGGGAGGGATTTTTGGATGCCTCAAGGGAGGGCTCTTTTTGTTTGGATGCCTCAGGGGAGGGCTTTTGTTGAGCCTCAGGGGAGGGTTGTATGTCTACGAACAATGGTGGGGACTGTGGCTTCTGGTCTGATTGAGGAGGGTCCTGAGTTTCAAGTTCATCCCCAGCCTCAATCATATCATCGTCGTCACTGAACCCTTGGAGTAACTCATCAGGCTTCTCAAGTAAACTTATAAACTCTACAAAGTTCAGTGACCCCTTAGGTTTATCCAGCTCCCCTTCAAAAGAAAGTTTGCCTTTGTTATCGTCACTCCCTGCCCTAAATCCTGAGGCTTGGGATTTAGCCAACTGATACTCAGGGGCAGTTTGTGATTGATCAGTTGTGAAGGTAGGATCCCTATCCCCCGTGGGCGTCCCTCTGAGTCTTTGGGATCAAGAGTGGTTCCCTCAGGCAAAGACTTTTGTTTTAGTGTGCCTTCATCGGGAGTTGTGGAGGTGAGATTCCTATCAGCGAGGTGTTTTACCCGTGGGCGTCCCTCTGAGTCTAAGGAATCAAGTTTTGGGTCCTTAGGCAAAGACTTTTGAGCTATTGTGCCTTCATTGGACTTGGTAGAAGTGATAGGCCTATCAACGAGGTGTGTTACCCGTGGGCGTCTCTCTGAGTATTTGGCCTTAGTTTTGACCTCAATCAAAGGTTGTGATTTACGAATGCCCTCATCGGTCTGAGTGGAAGGCAGTCCCGTAGGAGAAGGTTGTTTGTTTCCTTCTTCATAATAAGGACTAGTAGGTTGGCCCGTCGACCCTGAATGTGATGTATCAGGGCCTCCCTTAAGCTCTTTCCCTTGGGGTATTTGAAGCTTGATCTGAAAAAGGGTAGTCTTTTTAGCCTTGGACTTTTTGGGTCGTGCCTCGGAAGCCTCAGGGCCCTGTGCCTTTGTTAGTTTGGTCTTTGGCACAGTTTGAGTCTTCTTGTTCCCCTTCTTTGGTAAGAAGGGAATGGGAGACACGGATGATTCATGACTGATCACATCAGTCATGTGAGCCATCAATGCAATGGGGTTGACTTCAGATGGGTTCTTTGAAAAGTTTGTGGAACTCAAGATTGGAGTAGAAAAAACATTGAATTTTTCCTGAGTCTAAAGGGAACCCAGTAACCGTTCTAAGGCGCATGATATGAATCTTTGGTAAGAAACATATTTTTGCCTTGACTCCTTCAGGAGCCTGGTTACGAGATCATTATAAACAATCTCTCCTATGTCAATCTTCAGTCATTTAATAAGACTGTAGATTAGCATCTGCTGAGTAGAATTAACTTGCTCAGTAGACGAGTAGTTCCCATCGATCACCTGAATCACAAAAGTGACCAGGATCCTCCAAGCCATGAGGAAAGCAGTTTTGATCAATGGGGTTTTAGTCACAAGTAATTCAGGGACCCCGATTTCTTTTAGTCCTTTTTTAACTGACTCCATGTCAGGATGTGCAACATACTTTCCATTGTTATAATCAAGTCCACTGCTTTGACAAAATGTTTAGAAGTCTAAAATCAATGGTGTCTTCCTATTGTTTGTAGTGAACATGATGACACAGTTCTTATGTGACTTGATCTCAGACCCCTGAGATCCTTCAGGCCCTTGGGTAGGGGTTACAACCACAACCGTAAACCAGAATTCCCTGAGATATTCATTGTAGAAGACTGAGGGAGTTTTTGTAAAGGCATCAACCCAATCATAGTTTTTCAAAAATTTGCAAATTGGTTTGTAGGCTGATACACTACTAGGGTAATTGAAATTTCCCTCATAGTTGTTTCCTACAAAATGGACACCCTCATTGGTGAAATGTTCAGCCTGAGGGGCATATTTGATAGCCTTGGACATTGCCATTAAAGATAGCTTTTAATGATTTGAAAAAGGACAATGGCAATTTGTGGAAATCAAATCAAGACTTGTTTCTTGTTATAATACAACAAGATTCACCAAGTGGCCTAATGAGGACTTTTGCCTTATAAAAAAGGATCAAGAGTTATAAACAATAGGTAACTTTGATGGTTTGTGCTATATAACAATAAAACGAGTAATCAATGTGATCGCCTTGTTTACAAGCAACCTTTTCTGGAAATTAGTTTGAAGACACACACTTTTCTTTGAGAGAAAATTTTGGCAAAGTAAAATTGCAAGTTATTTGTGTGTGTGTTTGTTGTGATTGTGGGGTATTTATAGGCTCGGATGTGAAGAAGATTTTTATTTGCTATAATTTCTTTTCACATCCGCATTTAATGAAAGCGTACAAGTGGTCCCCCTATTTTCTTGGCAACTGTTCCATTACTACAAAGATAACGCTTTTTCCAGAGATGACGTAGGGTCACATGCATTTGAAAGGACGTTTTTACAACGGATTTTGCTAGAAAAAGGGTAAGCATTTAATGCTTAGTGGGATACTTGTCATGAGTGACCCTTTGACTGGTTTTATGACAATTTATTGAAGGAATATATGTTCCTTATTTAATATTGTGACTCACCAACCTAGGACATTAAGTAACTAAATCCTTAGAGCATTTAGTTACATCATTTAATGTACCTTAGTGTCAAAGGGAGGACAATAAGATATATTTACTTAGAGAGAAGATAAAGAGTATACATTATACTGAATCCAATGTCATCAGGGAGACTGATTAATCAATATTCAGCATACCAAGTTCAGCTTTTAGTCTAGTGAATGTTGGTTCATCCAAAAGTTTGGGGAAAATATCAGCTAGCTGATATTCAGTGGGGATGAAGTGTAATTAAATATCTCCTTTTAAGATGTGATCCCTGAGGAAGTGATATCTTATGTCAATGTGTTTAGTCCTAGAATGTAGGACTGGATTATTTGAAATGGCAATTGCACTGGTGTTATCACAAAAGATAGGGACTACTTTGTATTCCACATTATAGTCCCTGAGTTGACTTTTCATCCAAAGGATGTTTGCACAACAACGAGCAGCTGCCACGTATTCAGCCTCAGCAGAGGACATTACGACTGACTGCTGTTTCCTTTCACTCCAACATACTAGCTTGCCACCAAGGAATTGACATGCACCTAAGGTACTTTTTCTATCCATGTTGCAATCAGCATAGTCTGAGTCTGAGTATCCTTTAAGATCGAAGCCTGAACAACGAGGATACCATAGACCCTGTGAGGGAGTACCCTTCAGGTACCTGATGTGATACCCTAGAACCGAGGTCACTAACATTACCCTAAATTACGCTTATTTTTGAAATTTTTAATAAATTTTAATTGCTATATATTTTAGTATTTTGGTTGAAACTGATGTTCGAGGTTATAATTTTGACGATTGACGATTCAAGAAGGACGATGACGAATACGATCCCGATGGATGCCCAAATTTCTATAATTATTGACGTTTTATCGATAATGTAATTTTTCGAGAATTTTACTTACGGTTCGTGTTAAGTCGAGTCGGGTGTGTTTTATTGCTTTCCGGGTACATTTAAAGTATCCTAAAAGTATTTTGAAGTGTTTGGGATGATTCCCGACTCCCGTAAAATTTTCTAAAATGACTAGTGAGTCAATCCCGTAAAGTTTTGGGGTCGTTTTTGCTTAAGGTCAATAGAAAGCTTAAATTGCACATTGGTCCCTCCCATTTCACAAAAGGGGAACAAACATACACACACAAAACATTTTCAAGAAAAAAAGATCAAACCCCCTCTCCCTTGCTCCTTAGGCCGACGGCCAAACACCCAAAACCACCACCATTTCACAAAAGTGTTGAGTAACGGGTCGTAGAAGTGAAAACTTTTGTTGGGATTAAATATGTGATTTCTAGAGGTCAAAGTATTTTTGAGAATTTTCTCAAATTTTATAAAAATGGTTAAGTATAGTAAAACAGTCCGTACTTTTGGTAAGTATCGGCGAAAACGAGTAAAAATGAATAACGTTAATAATAAGGACAAATGGTATAAAACGAGTAACACTTGTCGTTTTGTTTTGGCGTGAGTTGTAATTGTCACAAGTGACTAATATTTATGTATTTTATACAGTACCATAAGGTTTATAAAATGAGATTACTCATTACGCGTTATTTGGTTTGATAGGTGTTGATTTACCCGGGCATCCGTATCGTCGTCAGTGACCATCTCTTGAACTATCGACTACTTGTTATATAAGGTGTGAATTTATAGCCTCGCTTATTATTATTTCAAACTGTTTTACCCTCGAGGGAAATGCATGCTAGTTTTCAAAATGAACATATGTCATGAATGATTGTTGGACCCGAATGTTGCCTTGAAATTGTGTTGAGTACCTAGTTGCAAAAGGCCCTAATTTCATGAACTATTAACTATTGTTTAGTCCTAGCGTGGATTAGAAATAGCCGCTTATACAAAGTGATAGTACTATGGGGTTGACCACCCTATCCGAGACGAGGGCTAGTACGGTGATACCCCCTGCGGACGGTTAATTTGTGATAAGAGATAAGGTATAATTGCAACTGATGCCTTAGTAGGGGCACTGGTTTCATCTGAATCACGCCGGTAATTATTACGCGGGTGATTGAGTTAACGGTTTAGTGTCATGAGCTTAAACACAATTGTCAGTATCTTGAATATAGATTTTTGATCGACAAGTCTATGAATGATCGTGAATGGTTTTTATTTCACATATGTTCAAAATGAATTGTAAAACCTATGAATTCCACTCAACGTTTTCGTTGACCAAATTTAGCATGTGTTTCAGATAACCGCTGAAGTGTAGCATGGAGCGTGCATTGGATGGATGTTGTGTGTGGAGCTTGGAGTCTACTTGTTTTTCATCCCGTTATTACTTAAACATTATTAAACTTTGATGTCATGTTGTTGTGAAAACTTTAACTTTTGGGGTTGAGATTCATGGGGACCGAAAACGCAAAACTCTGTTGTATCATTTGGGGTTGGAAAACCGTAGACATGTAACTTTTTAACAATTTTTTATTTAAGTTTAAATTGACGTCTCTTTGGAGTCGTTCGATATATCTTGTGTGCGATGATAACTGCCTAGCACCCAAATCTTGTAGTTCCGCTGCGCATAGCATTTGGTGGGGTGTTAGAGATTGGTAATCAGAGCCATGAGTTATAGAGAACTAGGTCGTTTTGAAAATTCCTAAACTATAACTTTTGGTGTCGTAAGAAATTGTCCAAGCGCACACAACTATCCTGCATGGCTCCGGTAAGGTTTATTTTTGTATTCATGGCATTTGACGTATACTTTTGAGTTGAAGTATATATGTGGGTATTTATTACGTAAATATGGAAATTACTATATGTAAACGTTGAAATTATACGTGGAATACCCGACACCATAATTCTTGTATTAATCATGCATGAGCATCATATTATCGTATTTTGGGCATGTGTACCACCTTTGCATTGCATTTGCATGCATGTATTTATAAATATTGTATAGTTATCTTACGTACCCTCCAAAATTCTCTATTATTGAAGGAATGGCCGAGGTACCGCCTAATGGTAATGGAAACGATTACGTCGTGGGTCACGAAGGGGGAAATGTTGGAACAGCTGTTGAAGGACAGACCGAGGCGAACAATGTGCAAGCCCAGGACCTTGACCAAAGGAGAACTATTTACCCACAACGTACTTCTCATCTGGTTGGTGCACCAGGTATCCCCAGGAGATCCGAAGGTGCAGTGAGCGCAAATTTTCTTCATCAGGGCATCTCAAGAGTTTGCTGCCCCGGACCAAGAGTTTATCATGATGTACGGCGTGTTGTGAGAAGATTGGATGAATCGATATTCGAGCGGTGCATAGTGGAATCAAGGGTGATCGACAGATTCGACGAGAATGAAAGGGCACACCAAAGATTATTGGCAAGAACTTCGAGAATTGAGTATGATGGAACTGCAAACAAGAGTGATATCAACAGTCTAAGATCGATGATCGCGAACTTGAGCGCCAGTCTTGATCGAGTTAGGGAAGATCAAGCGAGATTGTCTAGGATGCAGAGTTGGGAGCATCGAGTGAGAGCATCATTGCCCCCAGATTGGAGATTTGTGGATGATTTGGAAATGGAAGCTAATGACTTCATGATCCAGCCACCTGCCAGAGGTGCTTGTATCACTGTGGGAAATCATGTAGCGGTTGAGTGTGGGTCTACGTCAGGGACGAAGAAGGCGACTGAATGTGGGCCAAACGACAAAGTAAAGAGAAAGATGGATGAAGTGGACGAGGAATATAGCAATGTGGAACCCGAGGAAGATGATGATGAACCGCCATCCAAGAGGCCGTGTGGATCACCACATGCCTAGTTGCTTGTCTTGTATTTTATCTTTCATCGTTATAATAGAACTGTTTTAGACTTTTGTATAATGGCATTGTGACGAAAAACTTGAGGACTTAAGTTTTATGGTGAATGGTTGTAGTGACAATACTTGTCACAATTTTGGTTGATTATCAATACAATCCATGTTTACCTTTCATGATCTGTGATATGTCTTTAATTTAATCTTTTGTGATGTGAATTGATGAATATTAGTAACTCTGTAGTGATGTGTTGTTGTATTTATATTATGTCTTGAAAGAGAAATCCATCTTGATCTTGATGTGTATACTTACATTGTTTTTCTATTTTCCCTGTCTTTGCAGAGAGGTGTATTTGATAACGCACCATGCCTCCAAAACTAACCGCCGACCGTGTGAACACGATGATTCAGGAAGCTATTGCGAATGCGCTAGAAGCAGATCGAGCAGGAAGGAATCCAGACCAGGGCAGAAATGCGGGGAGACAGCAAGCCCCAAGAGAGTGTACTTACTCTAGTTTCATAAAATGTGGCCCCACGCAATTCCGTGGAACTGGTGGAGCTCTGGAACTCAGGAGATGGTTAGAAAAGGTCGAAAGTACTTTTGAGATTAGTGGTTGCTCAGAAGCAAACAAGGTCAAGTTTGCGGCTGCTACTTTTCTTGACGATGCATTGAGTTGGTGGAACACCCAAGTAGCCACGGTTGGGTTAGCAGTAGCGAATGCAAGAACATGGACTGCAACTAAAGCTCTTTTGACCAAGAAGTTCTGTCCTGAAGAGGAGTTGGGTCAATTGGAAGATGAGTTGAGGCACCTGACTTTGAAGAACAATGATATTACTGCTTACACCAGGAGGTTTAAAGAACTAAGCCTTTTGTGTCCAGACACCTTTGCCGATGATAACAAGAAGATGAAACAGTACATCAAAGGTCTATCCAGTAATATCAAGGGTGAGACAACTTCGTCTAAACCTGGGTCGTTTGATGAAGCGGTCCAGATGGCTCACGTGTTGATGGATGTCAAACTCCAAGACAAGAAGAACTTCATTGCTGAAGGAAATAAGAGGAAGTGGGAGGCGGCGCAAAGCAATCAATCTCAGGGTCAAAGCCGAGGTGGAAATCGAAACAACAATGGTCAAAACCGCAATCAGCAGTTCAACCAGCGAAGGAATGACGGGATGAGAGTTGTGATAAACCCCAGAGGAGCGAAGGTGAATCCCCACTGTGGTCGATGCAACTTGTACCATGTAGGGAGTTGCTCGCCTGCGTGCAGCAAATGTGGAAAAGCGGGTCACAAGATGTCTGATTGCCGAACAAAAGGGTTAGCCACTGGGGCGAATGCTACAAGAGTGATGGGTTGTTTTGGATGTGGAGAAAGAGGCCATAAGCAAGGAAATTACCCGAAGGCAGGAAACAAGCAAGGAGGTAACAATGCTGCTGCCGTGTATCAAGTAGGGACGGCTGATAAACCACAGGGTCCTAACGTGGTTACCGGTACGTTTTTGCTAGACGCTTGTTATGCTAGTATTTTGTTTGATTCTGGTTCCGACAAGAGTTTCGTAGATGTTAAATTTAGTCGTCATGTCGATAGGAAACCGGTATTGTTAGCAACTAGTTATAACATGGAGTTAGCTGATGGGAAAATTGTTAGTACGAATTCTATACTGAGAGGGTGTATCTTGAAGTTGGGAAATTACGCTTTTAAAATCGACATGATGCTTATAGAGCTAGGATCGTTTGATGTGATTGTGGGAATGGATTGGCTGATGGCGCACAGTGCTGTGATCGTCTGTGGTGAGAGATTAGTTCAGATCCCGTTGAGGAATAAAGTCTTGACTGTGAAGGGAGACGAATGCACTTCTCGTTTGAAAGTGATTTCTTGTTTGAAAATGATGAAGTATGTAGAAAGTGGATGCAATGTGTTTTTGGCACAAGTTTCGAGTGATGGTGATTTAGAGGCGAGGATTGAAGAGGTACCTGTAATCTGCGAATATCCGGAAGTTTTTCCAGACGAGTTGCCGGGTTTACCACCCACCCGTGAGGTCGAGTTTCGAATCGATTTGGTTCCGGGAGCTGCGCCGGTTGCGCGTGCACCCTATCGATTAGCACCATCCGAGTTAAAGGAGTTATCGGATCAACTAAAGGAGTTGATGGACAAAGGATTTATTAGGCCGAGCTCATCACCATGGGGAGCGCTTGTGTTGTTTGTGAAGAAGAAATATGGGTCATTTCGGATGTGTATTGACTATAGAGAACTCAACAAGCTGACGGTTAAGAATCGATATCCATTGCCGAGGATTGACGATTTGTTTGATCAATTGCAAGGTTCCTGTGTATACTCAAAGATCGACTTAAGATCAGGGTATCATCAACTGCGTGTAAGAGAGGAGGATATCCCTGTAACTGCCTTTCGTACGCGGTATGGACACTTCGAATTTCGAGTGATGCCGTTTGGGTTGACAAACGCGCCTGCTGTATTCATGGACCTTATGAATCGCGTATGCAAGCCGTATATAGATAAGTTTGTCATTGTTTTTATCGATGATATTCTTATTTACTCTAAGAGTAAGGAGAAGCACGAGAATCACCTGAGAAAGATATTGGATCTGCTGAAGAGAGAGAAGTTGTATGCGAAGTTCTCGAAGTGTGAGTTTTGGTTAGAGTCTGTACAATTCCTTGGTCACGTAATTGATAGCAAAGGAGTTCGCGTGGATCCTGCCAAGGTCGAAGCGATCAGGGAATGGTCGGCACCGACAACGCCGACTGAAGTTCGACAATTCCTTGGTTTAGATGGGTATTATCGGAGATTCATTAAAGGATTTTCGTTGATTGCGAAGCCAGTAACAAAGCTTACCGAAAAGAATAGAGTGTATGAATGGGGAGATGAGGAAGAATTCGCTTCCAAAACGCTCAAGGAAAAGTTATGTTCCGCACCGATATTGTCATTACCTGAAGGAACCGAAGACTTTGTAGTATATTGTGACGCATCTCGAAAGGGTTATGGAGCGGTGTTGATGCAGCGTCAAAAGGTGATAGCTTACGCGTCGAGACAACTGAGGAAGAATGAGGAGAACTACACGACGCACCATTTGGAATTAGGAGCTGTAGTCTTTGCGTTGAAGATGTGGGACATTATTTGTATGGGACGAAGTGTGTTGTATTCAATGACCACAAGAGTTTGCAGCACATTTTAGATCAAAAGGAGTTGAACATGCGACAGAGACGATGGGTAGAATTACTGAGTGACTATGACTGTGAAATTCGCTACCATCCTGGCAAGGCGAATGTTGTAGCGGATGCACTTAGTAGGAAGGAACGAGAGAAACCTTTGAGAGTCAGAGCATTGGTGATGACTGAGAGTGTTGACTTAACCGAAACTATATTGAAGGCTCAAGAGAGGGGATTAATGAAAGAGAATGTTGATGCTGAGAACTTGGGAAGAATGTTGAAACCTCTTTTTGTGATTAGGTCGGACGGACTGAGATATTTTGAGAATCAGATTTGGTTACCGTTGTGTTCATCCGAGGAAGGAAAGCCTGGAGTACGAGATTTGGTTATGAACGAGTCTCATAAGTCGAAGTACTCGATACATCCTGGATCGGATAAAATGTATCATGACCTGAAGAAAGTTTATTGGTGGTCGAATATGAAGGCAGATATTTCTCGTTACGTTAGTAAGTGTTTGACTTGCGCGAAGGTTAAAGCAGAACATAAGAAACCGTCTGGGTTGTTGGTACAACCAGAGATCCCAGAATGGAAATGGGAGAAAATCGCTATGGATTTCGTGACGGGTTTACCCAGAACTCCTAGTGGATGTGACATGATTTGGGTAATAGTGGATAGATTGACAAAATCTACTCATTTCTTACCTATGAAGAAGACGGACAGTATGGAAAAGCTGGCTAGTGTGTACGTGAAGGAGATCGTTTGCAGACATGGAGTACCGTTATCGATCATTTCGGATCGCGATAGTAGGTTTACTTCGGAATTTTTGAAATCGCTTCAACGTGCGACGGGCACTGAATTGAATTTAAGTACGGCTTATCATCCGGAGACTGACGGCCAGAGTGAACGAACTATTCAGACGATGGAGCACATGCTCCGAGCATGCGTGATTGATTTTGGAGGAAGTTGGGAACGCCACTTGCCTTTAGTGGAGTTTTCGTATAATAATAGTTACCATGCGAGCCTCAAGGATGCACCGTTCGAAGCATTGTATGGAAGAAAGTGTAGATCGCCTGTGTGTTGGAGTGAAGTAGGAGAAAGTCAGTTGACTGGACCCGAAATGGTTTTAGAGACGACCGAGAAGATTGTGCAAATCAAGAACCGACTACTTGCTGCGAGAAGCCGACAGAAGAGTTATGCCGATAACAGAAGAACACCGTTGTAATTTGAAGTCGGAGATATGGTTATGTTTAAGGTATCGCCGTGGAAGGGTGTAACTCATTTTGGGAAGAAAGGAAAGTTGAGTCTGAGGTATATTGGACCATTTAAGATCGTTAAACGAATTAGACCAGTAGCGTATAAGTTAGAGTTGCCAAGCGAGCTTAGTGCTATTCACGACACGTTTCACGTATCGAACTTGAAGAAGAGTTTAGCGGATAAGGAATTGGTGATTCCTTTGGACGAGATTCAACTGGACGACAAAATGCATTTTGTGGAAGAACCCGTGGAAATTATGGACCGAGAGGTCAAGAGGCTGAAGCGTAGTAGAATTCCCATTGTGAAGGTTCGATGGAATTCTAGGCGTGGACCGGAATACACTTGGGAACGTGAGGACTTTTTCAAGGAAAGGTATCCTCATCTGTTCCAGCGGCACGAAATGTGAGTATAAGAAGAGGCGAGCGTCGGGACGTCGCTCTCTTTAAGGAGGGGTGGATGTGATACCCTAGAACCGAGGTCACTAACATTACCCTAAATTTCGCTTATTTTTGAAATTTTTAATAAATTTTAATTGCTATATATTTTAGTATTTTGGTTGAAACCGATGTTCGAGGTTATAATTTTGACGATTGACGATTCAAGAAGGACGATGACGAATACGATCCCGATGGATGCCCAAATTTCTATAATTATTGACGTGTTATCGATAATGTAATTTTTCGAGAATTTTACTTACGGTTCGTGTTAAGTCGAGTCGGGTGAGTTTTATTGCTTTCTGGGTACATTTAAAGTATCCTAAAAGTATTTTGGAGTGTTTGGGATGATTCTCGACTCCCGTAAAATTTTCTAAAATGACTAGTGAGTCAATCCTGTAAAGATTTGGGGTCGTTTTTTCTTAAGGCCAAAAGAAATCTTAAATTGCACATTGGTCCCTCCCATTTCACAAAAGGGGAACAAACATACACACACAAAACATTTTCAAGAAAAAAAGATCAAACCCCCTCTCCCTTGCTCCTAAGGCCGACGGCCAAACACCCAAAACCACCACCACTTCAACTTTTTTTTAGTTTTGATAAATTCTAATCAAAGACCACCTTCTAAAATCATTTAGTGAGTGTTAATCCATGGTTATTTCACACATGCATTAACAAAAATTCTTCCAAAAATTCAAGATTTTTCAAAAGTCCATTTGGATGTTAATTGGGCATTTGCATGTTTAATTCATGTTAGAATGATGCTAGAACACCAAACAAATCAACCAAAATCAATTTGGTTGGTGGGTTTTGATCACCCAAACCCCACGGCTCAATGGGGGGTGTTTGGGGATCATGGTGATCAATGTTTTGATGTTTAATTTTGTGTTTACTCTTATATTTACATGTTTTTAGATGGGTATATTTACTTGCATGCTTGTTTTTATGAATTGGGTTTTATGAGGTTGATGATCAAGAGGGGATTAGGACTGAAAATGATGATTGGTTATGATTAGGAATGCTTAGGATGACGTCTAGTGTTGATAAATGGGTTTGAAAACGAGCGTTGGTATGATTTTGGTATAGTTGATTTTAGGCAGAAAGTTTAGGATGTTTTCGTAAAAATTATTTTGTAAACAGGTCTTGTGGATAGGATAGAGTTGTAGAGCATCTTCTTAGCTTCGATTTGGTATAAGGTAGAGCTTACGACTCCTAACGAGTCAAAAGTTATGACGTTTTGAAATTCGTGTACCGGGAGATGAAAACCGTCATAATCCGAAATTATGCTTGGTTTTAGGTCAAATCCCGGGGACTATAAGTTTAGTTTGGTAAATGGTCAAGGATTGAATTTTGGTCTTAAACCTGCACATTTGAGTCTATTATAAGTCTTAGGTGTCAAATGGGTCAATGGAGTATTTTAAACGGGTCAAATGAGTCCGACTTGGTCAAAGTACAATTTCAGTCCGAAAAACGTAGTTTTGGAAAAGTGTTGAGTAACGGGTCGTAGAAGTGAAAACTTTTGTTGGGATTAAATATGTGATTTCTACAGGTCTTAAAGTATTTTTGAGAATTTTCTCAAATTTTATAAAAATGGTTAAGTATAGTAAAACAGTCCGTACTTTTGGTAAGTATCGGCGAAAACGAGTAAAATGAATAACGTTAATAATAAGGACAAATGGTATAAAACGAGTAACACTTGTCGTTTTGTTTTGGCGTGAGTTGTAATTGTCACAAGTGACTAATATTTATGTATTTTATACAGTACCATAAGGTTTATAAAATGAGATTACTCATTACCCGTTATTTGGTTTGATATGTGTTGATTTACCCGGGCATCCGTATCGTCGTCAGTGACCATCTCTTGAACTATCGACTACTTGTTATATAAGGTGTGAATTTATAGCCTCACTTATTATTATTTCAAACTGTTTTACCCGCGAGGGAAATGCATGCTAGTTTTCAAAATGAACATATGTCATGAATGATTGTTGGACACGAATGTTGCCTTGAAATTGTGTTGAGTACCTAGTTGCAAAAGGCCCTAATTTCATGAACTATTAACTATTGTTTAGTCCTAGCGTGGATTATAAATAGCCGCTTATACAAAGTGATAGTACTATGGGGTTGACTACCCTATCCGAGACGAGGGCTAGTACGTTAATACCCCCTGCGGACGGATAATTTGTGATAAGAGATAAGGTATAATTGCAACTGATGCCTTAGTAGGGGCACTGGTTTCATCTGAATCACGCCGGTAATTATTACGCGGGTGATTGAGTTAACGGTTTAGTGTCATGAGCTTAAACACAATTGTCAGTATCTTGAATATAGATTGTTTGATCGACAAGTCTATGAATGATCGTGAATGGTTTTTATTTCACATATGTTCAAAATGAATTGTAAAACCTATGAATTCCACTCAACGTTTTCGTTGACCAAATTTAGCATGTGTTTCAGGTAACCGCCGAAGTGTAGCATGGAGCGTGCATTGGATGGATGTTGTGTGTGGAGCTTGGAGTCTACTTGTTTTTCCTCCCGTTATTACTTAAACATTTTTAAACTTTGATGTCATGTTGTTGTGAAAACTGTAACTTTTGGGGTTGAGATTCATGGGGACCGAAAACGCAAAACTCCGTTGTATCATTGGGGTTGGAAAACCGTAGACATGTAACTTTTCAACAATTTTTAATTTAAGTGTAAATTTGACGTCTCTTTGGAGTCGTTCGATATATCTTGTGTGCGATGATAACTGCCTAGCACCCAAATGTTGTAGTTCCGCTGCGCATAGCATTTGGTGGGGTGTTAGACCTGAAGATTCGTTTAACAACAGTAAGATGTGATTCTTTGGGATCGGCATGATATCTTGCACATAAGATTGTTGATAACTGAATATCAGGCCTAGTTGCAGTTAGGTACATTAATGATCCAATCATTCCCCTGAATAAGGTTTGATTGACTGGTTTACCAGAAAGATCATGATCTAAGTTGTTGGGGGGAACCATGGGAGTCTTTACTGAAGCACACTCAGAGATATCATATTTCTTAAGTATTTCTCTAGTGTATTTTTCTTGACAGACTGAGATCCCCTTGTCCCCCTGTTTGATTTGTAGTCCAAGAAAATATGTTAATTCACCCATCATACTCGTTTCAAATTTCTTTGTCATAAGTTTTTCAAACTTCCTACAAAGATCATAGTTAGTAGATCCGAATATGATGTCATCAACATATATCTGAACTAGTAGAACATCCTCCTTTGTTCTGAAGATAAACAAGGTGTTGTCTATCTTCCCCCTAACAAATTTGTTCATTATCAGGAATGTAGAGAGAGTTTCATACCATGCCCTTGGTGCTTGTTTCAGTCCATAAAGGGCTTTGTCAAGTTTACAAACATGGTTTGGGAACTCAGAACTCTCAAAAGCAGGAGGCTGAGCACCATAAACTTTTTCAGTGATCTTTCCATTCAGGAAGGCACTTTTTATATCCATTTGGAAAACTTTGAAGTTCATGTAGGTAGCATAGGCAAGGAAGATCCTGATGGCTTCCATTCTTGCTACAGGGGCGAAGGTTTCCTCATAGTCGATCCCTTCAAGTTGACCACACCCCTGAACAACCAGCCTAGTTTTGTTTTTTATGACAATTCCATCTTCATCAGTCTTGTTTTTAAATACCCATTTTGTACCAAGAGCTGATTTCCCTTTAGGGAGAGGAACTAGTTTCCACACTTTGTTCCTGAGGAATTGTTTGAGCTCTTCTTACATGGCCTCAACCCACCCTGGATGTCTCAGGGCCTCTGAAACCTTCTTTGGTTCAATTACAGAGAGAAAGTCTACAAACAGACATTCATGGGCTGAGGCAGCAGATAGTTTAGCAGCCTGACTGCGTGTGAGCATCCCCTCATATACATCACTAATTAAGTTTACAAGCTCTATGTGTTGTTGTCTTGACCATCTGTCCTGAGGAGTTGGATTAGAGCTTGTTGATGGTTGGTGATTATCAGGGACCAGAGATTCAGTACATTGTACTGGGACATCACTTCCTTCTAAAGGATTTTCAGTAATAGGGGATTTGATATTTTCATCACTTGTCCCTTCAGTGTTCTTATAGATGGGTGAATCGTTTGATTCATTAGCTTGAGAAGTGATAACTTCAGGGACATGTTGAGGTGTGATTAAATTATCAATTGACCTATTATGAGGTGATATATGAAAGGATATATCAGCATCAGTTTGATAATGTTCTGAGGGACAACATTCATACTCATCAGGAGGATATCTTGATGAGTCATTGATCCCTATTTCTTCTATTGATTGATTTTTGAAGTTAATGGCATCCATACTTTCATCAAAGGTGACATGAAATGACTCCTCAATCTGTTGTCTCCTTGTGTTAAAGACCCTGAAGGCTTTGGAGACAAAAGAGTATCCAAGAGAGTATCCATTATCAGCTTTGGCATCAAATTTACCAAGATGGTACTTTTGATTGTGAATCAACACAGGACATCCAAACACATGAAAGTAGCTGATATCTGGAATCCTTTCCCTGAATATTTCATAAGGAGTCTTATCATGTCTTTTGACAATAATACATTTGTTCCGAGTATAGCAAGCTATTTTTACAGCCTCAGTCTAGAAGTGTTTTGAAAGATTGGATCCATTAAGCATGGTTCGAGCAGCTTCAATGAGAGTTCTATTCTTCCTTTCAGCCACACCATTTTGTTCAGGTTTGTAAGGAGAAGAGAAGTTCTGAGAAATTCCTTTCTCATCACAAAAACTCTCAATCTCTTTGTTCCTGAATTATGTTCCATTATCAGTTCGTATTTGTTTAACATTAGTATTATTTTGATTTTCTACTTGTCTGATAAAAGAAATTATGAATTCAGTAGCTTGACTCTTCTTTTTCAGGAAGTATACCCAAGTGTATCTAGAGTATTCATCAACAATCACAAGAGTGTATTTCTCTTGATTTATAGACATTGGACTGACTGGTCCAAACAAGTCCATGTGAAGAAGATGAATACACTTCCTGATAGAAAAGTTTTGTTTTGGCTTGAAAGAAGCTCTCTTGTGTTTACCTTTTTCACAGGCTGAACAAGGTTTGTCTTTTGAATACACAAGAGAATGTAAGCCAAGAACTTTGTTTTGTTTTGCAAGTTTGTTCATATCTTTGAAATTTAGATGTGACATTCTCTTATGCCAAAGCCAATTGACAGAGTCTGAGGCTTTAGCAAAGAAGCATGCTCCTGAATTTGTTACAGATGACATGTCTAGGACATATACATCATTTCTTCTTGGACCAGTCAACACAATTTCTTTGTTAGCATTGAAGATTGTACCTTGCTTATCATCAAACTGAACGATGTACTTAGCATCACACAGTTGGCTGATACTGATGAGATTGTACTTCAGACCGTTTACAAACGCCACTTTTGAGAAAACTATTCCACCCCATTTAATTGAACCATATCCCTTAGTAACACCAGATGAATTATCACCGAATACTACCTTAGGACCTGGTTGCTCCACGTATTTGTGTAGATAACTTTTGACCCCTGTCATACTTCTTGAACACCCACTGTCTAAGTACTAGACAGGCTCCTTGAAGTGTTTCTGCACAAATAACGAGGTGGATTAGTTTCTCTTGTGAGCCCACCTTTTAGTAGGCCCTTTGGCTCGAAGAGCCTGACGTCTTTCACCTCGTTTGAAGTACTCAAACTCAGCGTGATCTGAGGTAGAATGAACATTGCTTCCATATGTTTTGCAGCTTAGTCCGACTGAGGATTCAGTACTTTGATATGACTCAGCTAGCATTCCTCTTCTGACCATGATGATTATATTGTGTCCTGAGGTAGTGTGATCATTGCTTCCGAAAAATCTCACACTCAAGATAATATACACAATCATCAGGTCTGTGATCGGGAATCCCACAATGTGTACAAGGTGGGTAAGGCTTAGCCTTGTATTTTCTGGTTTGTTCTGAGGTGGGACCATAGTTGTAAGGCTGAGCATTGTATCTTTTAGCATTTTTAATAGAAGCAATGTGCATCTCATGATATGCTGTCCTGTGATCTTCACTTTTACATTTCATGCAATAGAGAACTCTATAGCAGTCGTCAGTGGTGTGATTTGTATAGTGACATAGCTCACAGGTGGGTTTCTTTGTTTTAACTTTCTTAGAAGACTCAGGTTCAGTTTTGTTACTTGTTGATGATTCAGGCTGTGAGGACACAGATGTTTCACCCTGAGTTTTAGAGGCTGAGTTCAACTTCTCTTCCATAAAGCGTTGGAACAATCTACTTAACTCCTATTGATTTACAATATGAGTAGAGTTGACTGAATGTTTAGGAGTCCCTGATGGAGATATAGGTTTGGTTGTATTTTTAGTGACAGTTCCTTACTCAGTGTGATCTGGTATCCTTTTTGAGTCAGGCTTTGTTTGTTCAATACAACCTAACCCAGCTCTTCCTCTAGGTGAGTGTTCTTGATAAGACAATGGAATTAGTTCAGAACAGGGACTTGCTCCTTGAAGGTTTTTCAAAGGAGGTAGAGGTGTCTGAATGTTTAGTGTTACTGACTTTATCAGTCTCTTCATTCAGGCCAAGTTTTTCATTAATAGCCTAAGATTCAGGAATTAATATTTTTCTAGTGTCAAAGTTAGGCAAAACACTCTCAGGATTTGATCTCTCAACCCAGTCTTTTGACTTAGGAATCATTTCATGATCAAACCCAACTGAGGCAGGGAGAAATGATTTTTCACTCATTTCCATAGTTGGTGCCTTTTCAGTGAGTTGTCGTGCCCCAATAATTTTCTTCTTTGGGCAGGTATTTGACTGTTTATCCACTGAGAAGCTAAGGTAGAGCTATTTATCCATTTCTCATTGATTTGTTTTTCTTCCTTAAGTTGTTCTTGAAGAGCATGATTGATTTTAGTAAGTTCAGTGTTCTGAATTTGACAGCTTACCGCTTCAAGTTTAGCTTGTTTTACAACTAATAAATCTTCTCTACATTTGTTTAATTCAAAAACAAGTTTATTATATTTTGACAAAAGATTCAATCTCTGCTCTTCAACAAACGATAGGTCAATGTTGATTTATTTAAGGAAATTTTGCCAATCAGATTCTTCATCCATAGAGAGAAGCATATTTACCTTTCTCATGGTGATGTCAACCCATTCTCCATTTCGAGCATGATTCTTTCCAACTGATAACGCATCATCATCTAGAGCCATTAACACTTGATACCTGGCTTCCTCGTCTTCTGAGGACAAATATTCATCATCCCAATCAAAAGTTTCAGCTACTAGAACTTTGGCTTTGTTTTGAGCGGGTTTTTGAGTTTGAGCAATAGTAGGTTCAGCTTCCAAGAGTGCAATTTTAGCTTTTACCTTTTTATACTCAGACCTATAGTCTTTCTCAATTTTCTTACTATTCTGAAAACTTTGGTTAATTAGAGAAGCCGGAATTAGTTTTGGTGTAAACTTGGGTTGAAAATTTTCATTGCCTGATGAAAAACTTTGATTTTTATAAGAGGCCAATGGGGTTTTTGAAAGACAATATTTAGCAAAATGCCCAGTTTTATGACATCGATAGCAATCCACTCCCTCAGTGGATTGGTTACCAGCAAATATAGCTCTTTTGATATAACGTTTGGTATTTGCCAACATGGCCCTTTCATGATATTCCGTGTTCAAATCCCTTATGTATTTAGTACTAGATCTTTCATCCACCTCATCATCTAAGGTTTCCTGAAAATCTTGAACAATTGCATTTGAGTAAAAAGCAGTTGTAATGGGGCCATGATCAATTTGGGTAGGTTTGGTTGAGGTGTCTGTTATTAAGGCCTTCTTGGACTCAGGATATCTTCTATTTATCAGATTATCTTCATAGATGAATCTCCCATAAATATCTACAAGATCCTGAGTCTGTATGTGATTAGTATTTCTCAATCCTTGAGAAAAACCAAGCCATTTTTCAGGGAGACTGTTCATAAAACCAACATTGATTTCATGCTTAGACAGTTTCACCCGGTCATTGGGTAGCTCATTGAGCAAGGTTTTATACCTGGTGTAAGTCTGAGGAAGTGTTTCAGATGTTTTGGCCCTGAAAGTGTTATATTCTAACTTCAGGTCCATAATCCTATTTTCCTTAGTGTCGGATGGTCCTTCAAAACTATGAACAAGATTTGTCCAAGTCTCTTTGGCCGTCTCACACTCGATGACAAGCTCCATAATATCGTCAGGAAGACAAGATATTATGATGCTTTTGAGACGTTGGTCTTGATTGACCACTCTCCTTTCATTGTCAGACCATTGGTTTTCAGGTTTGTCATCACCAGTTGCTGTTTTTGGTTTGAATGGACCATTCTTAATACAAGTTATGTAATAAGGTTACATTCCCATCAAATAACATAGCATTATTTTCTTCCATTTGTTAAATCTTTCAACTTCTAACTTAGGAGCGTTAACATAGTAACTCGCTCCCTTTTTGTTAACAAGTTGGGGGTACATTACTTTCAGCCATAATGGATCAAGGTTTTAAAAACATTGAGACGGTGGTTAAAAGTTTTATAATCCTACCGCTCTGATACCACTTGTTGGTCCCTTGTAATTAGTACTATACTTAAGTATACTAAGTATAGTCCTAACCCATGGTTATGTAATGCAATAAACTTAATACAAGTAAGTAAATAACACAAAGGTTTTCAACGTTTAACTCTTATCTTTATTAAAGAATTATACCCTATTGTATACGAAGCTACAATAAGGATTGAATAGACAATGTGTGGTTTTGTGATATCCTCACTAACAAGCTAGTCCAATCCTAACGATTTCTAAGCTTGACGATTCTATCAATAGGAGTTTAGAACTCAAGTGTGTGATCGTGTTTGGAGGAGAGAAAACTTGTTTGTGAATGTCCAAAGAATTTAGTGCACAAACTTGATTTTCTCTCCTTTACAAGCATCCTATTTATAGAAGGAAAGTGGGTAGAAGACAATAATTGCCCATGTGAAATTATTTTCTTATTGGTACAGTGTAGTATCTTGTCTTACCCTATTCTAAGTAGTAAGACATAAATCCTTTACACATGTCAGTACCCCATCTATCCCAAAAGGGTAAGTCACGCTAATTGTGTGATGTACTTCATCTTGTCACAATTCAACTTATCCCGCCTTTTCTTCAGTCTTGGAGAATTCTTGTTTTCTTCAGGGAGATCGTATGGGGTTTAGTGAGTCTATTGCCACAACTCACTGAACCCATCACCTTCTTCTTCGCCATAGAAGACATTCGTTGAGCTTCGCCTCTCTGAATGCTTGAGTCTTCCTTTTAGACTCAGTCTAAGAACTCGAAGGCAACTCACTGAGTGACTGTTCACTCAGTGACCTTGTTATGTTCAAGGTTAATATTTCACTTAAGCTGATTGTTACTCAAATCCTTCAGGGAGGTCATTAGGTACTGAATTGACCTAACAACAAGGAAATGGGAAGGATGATCTTGTTACCACCAAGATTATGAAAGTTAAGATCAAACTTGTCTTTTGTTGGCAAAACTTATGGTACACCAATATCAACTTCAAGATCACCAATCTTCAAGAACACCTTGTGGAAAATCAGCCCCAAGACACCAACAAATCTCCTCCTTGGATGTTAAAATCACCACCAATCAATAGAGCTTCAAAAGGTTTTCATCATATGTGTAAATAACATATGATATAGTTGAATCAAGATCAATGAGGGTTGTTTTGTGTGAAGATTGGACGGCCAAAAGAGAGTTGAGAGAAAAATGGAGTTGTTTGCATGTGGTGTGTGTGAGAAAATGGTTCTAGTTGCTTGTTTTGTTAAATTAAATGGTTTGGTCAAATGGGGAGGACAAGTGTCCTTCATAAGTGTAAAAAGTTGATACCTTGTGGTGTATGTGCTAAGCTTTACCGCCCATTATAGGGGGTGGGACAAGTAATACTTGTTTCATCCCCTTATTAATTTACGGGTAATCCTCGATTCTATTTTTCTTGATTTGCGTGCCCTTGGGTCGTTTTACGAAAAACGTTTTTATAAATTATGATTCAACGGCACAAAACGAATCTAATAAAAATTTTCTCATCAGAAACGGAGTTCAAAAACGTAAATACGTAAACCTAGGGTTTCCGTTTTAGTCGTAAAGGACGTTAAATTATGCACGTAAGTCCTAATCTCTTCTCGTAAATTTGTGAGTTTATGAACCAGCACAAATTTAAATTCCAAAATAATATTCACGAATAAATTTATTTTCCTGAAATGTCGGACTGTCACCACAAACGGTGTACGTAAACGTAACACGTAACGTAGAGTCCTCCGGTTTAGATGTAGTCGATGCTACTTCAAGATGTAAACCTAAATTTCTTCCCAAAAATGAGTGAGTTCATAATATAACATTAAAATAATGTTTTTAAAGAATACTTGAGAATAAAATATCAACCATAAATTGACGGATTGTCACAGTATTTACCCCTAAACAGGATCTTTGTCCTCAAAGATCGATTTATCTTACTACTCGCTTCTTATAGAGTTAAAGCCATGTGGGTATTTCCTCCACATTTGGTCCTTTCTCACAAGTGTAATTCATTACAATACGCGAGTTTCGTCAAACATAACTACGGGAGTACGATCAGGCTTAATGTTGACTTACTCTCTCTATCCATGATGTTCACGGGTTTTGATGAATGCAACTTTTCGTCGATCTAAACTTTATCAAGAAGTAATCAGATTTTCAGTTGATAGACATTTTATCAAGTTCGATATACAAAACATAATTCACGCAGCCTTGAAGTCCTAGGGTAGATCCAGCTTATATGTCTTTCAACCAACTTTTTACGTTATCTCAATGGTCCCATACAACGCGGACTTATTTCCCATGATCTTTCTGATCATTAATTTATTTTTCCAAAGTGAAAACTTTGGCATAACTTCGCTACCCATCCTGTACTTCAAGATCTACATTTCATATTCACATAACCTCCTGCCCACTACCGGCAGTCAATAATCAGAACCTAATTTCAACAATCATTTCAGGTTTAACGGGTCGGGTATTTTGTAAGGTTAGGTTTGTCATCATAGGAAACCTTAAACCTAAAAGACATGTCCAACTCACAATGGGTGTATGTCGGGTGTCTTCATCCCAACTCCTGCTTACAGATGCTCTCATATTTAGATCCTCACAAGATTCGATCTCGATCCTAATACGATAATTATCAATGATTATCTCTCCAAAGGAAAACGATTATACAGTTTATAACCAAAGGTCAATTATTCAAGCAAAAAATGACACTTCTAGTGTTTTGTATCATTACTTTACCTCGTCCCTTCGATTGGGGTGGTAAACAGTACTCTCATCAAGGTTCGTTCCTAATGACTCTTGAGCAAATCTCTAGAAAATCGATGCGAAGCGAGGATCTTGATAGAGATGATCGATACAGGCATACTATGTTTATACAACTCCTTTAAATACAAAAGAGCCAATTTCTTAATCGAGAATCTATCATTAACAGGAATGATATTATTAGATTTGGTCAGTCTGTCGACGATGACCCAAATCGTATCAAATTCAGATGATGACCTTTGCAATAGTTAGACGTTTACTAATGTATGAGGCGATGTCTGCCTTCATAATTTGCCATCAGTACAACTTCTTCAGATAAAGATACATTAAATCAGAAACGACATGAATAGAATACTTGATCTTATGAGACTCCAACATAACTAAAACTCACAAACCTCCATGTTTAGGCAACCACAAGTGGCCTTTAAAACATTTAACGCCATCGGCTTCTCAATTCTAATGGTTCACATTGGCCGTGAACCCCTTTTATTATCTATATTATCCTTTTTTTACAAGCATCGGCTATTTTTAAATTGCTCGGGCAAATTATTTTGCACCATCATTACTCACGCACACATCCTAATTGATTCTTTATCTTTTCTACATAATGTGTCAGTATCTACATTCACCTTTACTGATGAAATAATTATCATGACCACAATTTACTCAGAAATTCTTTCTTCATATTTTCTAAGTTTTAGTTTTGTCTCAACTATTATTTTTATCAGTTTTACTCAATCTGACGTCTAAAGCGTCGATAATTATTACCAGTAATTAAATAATAAATATTTAATTTTTATGAAACGTCAACGTAAATATTTCAAATTTCTTAGTTCGACCAATTTTAGAAAAATGTTCAAAATAAATTTGAATTTAATTAACACGATTTTTGTTGATTTATCGAAAATAATTAATAAGATCCATAATTGTTCGAAAATCTTTGTTTATACTTTGGTAAAAATTTTCTTTGTTGAAAAGCAAAAATTGTCGTTTCAAATTTTGAAATCATGGTTTAAATGGTTTCCTCAATTCCTCTTAAATTGTCTAGAAGTATACACAAACATTTACCCCTAAAGGAGTTTAGTTAAATGATTTGGGTATAAGGGAATAATCCCTTAAAAATTCTTTTGATAAAACATTTTTGCATTTTCTTTTTGGTATAACCCTAAGCCTTAACGGCTCTAATCTTTGAAGAGTCAATATATATTCCATTATCTATTTATTAATCACATGGTCAAATAATGTAAAGGATCAAACCTTAAATCACATGTTAAATACTCAAGGTACAGGTTTTCATTGTTTGGCCAATTCAGGGCAGTCTATAAACGATTATTAACTCCTTCCTATTCTTATAAACAAACAGATGGTCCTTAATGATCACATGCATGAATTTATCAAATTACATCCTACACACGTGATTCACCAAATTTATGGATGCTACATGTGCATTGGTCAATCCAAACAACATAACATGTAACACATAATGTTCATTACGAGTCCCGAATGTAGTGATTGGAATAGATAATCTTTTTCGCGGATGCGAAGTTGATGATAACCATCCATGGATCAAATCTTTAGAAAATACACTAGAACCTTGTAAATGGTCGAACAAATCTATCATCGTGGGTAATGGATATCGATTTCGATCGTCAATTTACTTAGTTGACGGTAATCAATAAACATAAGGAATGATAACACCATAGCTCTTCATGATGACGAGCTTGGTAGAATAAAAGCCTTCTCTGACAACTCTCTCAGTTGTACGGTAATTCTTTCGATTCAGATGGTGCTGACGTACAGTGCACACACCACGGGTGTAGCACCAGGAATATAATCAATACCAAATTCAACTTGCCCTAATGGCAAAAGTCTAGGTAATTCACCAGCAAATACCTCCTAAAATTTCAGATAACAAAAACATCTTTTAATATATTTACTTTAAGTTCTTTCTAGATTACAAGATCTATGATCAGTGCATAACCATTCATGGTATAATTTCAAGTCTAAATGCAGGATATGGTCATCCATCAGGAATTATTTAGATCACTTTTGATAATCAACATCTTATATTTTAGGGGAATTCTACTCGAGTTCCCATCCATTAAGACAATGTCGTCATGTCATAATCAATCAATCCATTCTACTGGCATAACCAACTTTGCAGTTTATTTACCGTTGATAAGATGTGAACTTCTCAAAAAACCATAACTCGTAATCCTTCACAAATCAAGGATATCTGGAGACATAACTAACATTAAAAGAGTAAGGTCAAAGCATAATCTACGCGAGAGAATTTCAAATCAGATACATACGAAAACGTTAACGAATATGAGTCTATCTCATGTTTTCATGAATTGAGTACTGATAACTGGTTTTTACCAAGTATAAAAATTAAGTTCGTTGAAGTGGTCTAATCGAATTGATTACTGGTTTAAGTGTGACTCAGCTGTTCTTGGTGTAAAACAATAGTTTGGTCATTGTAGTAAATGGAAAGTGCAAAAACTTTAAAGTAAATGGCAGGTAAATAAATATAAACCTAATTGAAAATAAATGACGAGAAATTAAAGCGTGACGAAAAGTAAAAGGCAAACTTAAAACTATCCTAAAGGCAAGCTTAAAATAAAACTAAGGCAAGTAAACCAAAAGTGCGACTAAGGAAAAAGGCGGGAAAAGTAAAGTTTAAAACTTAAAAACATAAACTTAAAATAACCTAAAAATGCTCATCCGGAATAGTTGCTTATACGGAATAATCAACACAAAACACTCATTCGGAATATTCATTCATCTAGAATAAACAAATGCTAACCTTCATCCGGAATAACACTTGATCCGGAATAAAATTCTGGTTCAGAATAAACACTGATCCGGAATAATTGAGAAAAAGTGCTCACTCGGAATAATTAAAATGAAAGCTTGATTCGGAATATGGGCTTGGTTCGGAACAAAAGTGTTCATCCGGAATATTTGGCTTCGTCTGGGATAAAAGTGTTCATCCGGAATAAATAAACAAAAGCTTCATTCGGAATATCTGTTGATCCGGAATATCTGACTCATGCGGAATATTACCTTTATTCGGAATAATCAATTGATGCAGAATAATACCTTTATTCGGAATATCAAGCTCATGCGGAATAAATCATTCGTTCGGAATAAACTGGGAAACTAAACAGTGTGAAGAACAAGGGAAATAAAAGTTACGAATTTTAATCAAAACTAACCAAAATCAATCTAAAGACTAAACCAAAATAACCACAAATGATTAACTAACAACAATCAAACAAACCAAATCAATAAAACTAACAATTATAACCAAAATAATCAAAACCCACTTAATCAAATCAATAAAAACTTAAGAACATGAACATAAACATAAAGCATAAAGATTAAATCAAAACAAGAAGAGTAGATGAGAGATTAACAATAAAAGTAAGGATTCAATAACAATAAAATAAAACTTACTTGAAATTAAAGGTACAAGACAAGGTAATTAAATTTGTAATTAATGTAAATGACATGAAAATTAAATGTGCAAGTATTAAGGGTGGAAGACTAATTTGTCAATTTAGCCAACAACTTTTACAAATGAACATAAAACTCTATTTATAGGGAAGGAGGGGAGGAAAGTAGGTTGAAGCTTCCTTCTTCTTTCTTTCTTTCTCGACTTCTCGTCTTTTAAGTTCTTCGACTTTATCGACTTTTGTCTCGGGATTACTTTAAACTCATCTAGTGATTTCTTCATAAATTAGACTTGAGTTCTTCGACTTTATTAAACTTCCGTCTTTGGACTTTTTCTTCGATAAATCTTCAGAATAGGCCTTGGACTTCCGTTCTTTTTGCACTTCTTGATTTCTTGACTTCGTCTTTTGTCTTTTTCTTCGATAAAAGCCCGTGAAAGCCCGTGTTTTTTTCCCTTTTTACATTTTGATCCTAAAATCACAACAAAAACACAAACCACACATAATTCTGACATTTATGACATAAAATACACGTTATGGTCTTGTTTTCATTATAATTAAGTAGTAAAAGGATGGGTGTTTTCACACCTATCAAATCCCCTACACTTGACCATTGCAATGTACTCATGCAATGCATTTAATTACAAAGCAAGATTACACTTTTCATCACAATCAATCCACATTGGCCTTTATTAAAGAGATAGAAAATAACAAAACAAGTAAAGAAATCAAAGACTAACCTTAGGGTTCTGGAATTTCATGAATGATTATCATCCTTAAATTTCATGTTCCCCATACCGAGCTTAAAAACAAGATCATTGTTATTATAAGTTAGCAAACTAACACAAATTCATGTGGCCCAATTATTTACTTAGACTCCCTTATCCCTAGGTGTATCTCTTATATTTTATTATTGTCTTGAATGATCACGAGGATGCATTGCTGACTTATTTCGATAGTTGTTAAGGCTGAAAATAAAGTGAAACGATTTAATCAATAGTTAGCTAAAGGACAAAATCTTATAAAACTGCTTCTCGGGACCTTTCAAAGTTCATATCTTGGCATAACTCGCTTCACGATTTGAGACCTTCCTCGGACCGATATTTGGCAGTGAATTCATACTTCAAATATTGAGAGACGTTCATGAAATAATGGTCTTCTCTTCATAATAGGAGTTTCTTCACTTGAAGTTTTGAGAGATTCTTCATACTTGGACCAATACTTTTTCATTTTTCTCCAATCTTTATTTGGGATTTCGATATACAACGATCCGCCTCCTTTTAGGACTTGGATCTATTTATCCTCATACCTTGTTAGGGCCTTTTTGGATAGATTTCTCCATGATCTTTACGGGAGTTTTTTGCTTTTCGTCGTGTGTCTTGATCCTTCATATTGATTTTCGATAAATGATTCTTCACATCACTTTTGGATCTTTAGCAACAAAATGTAGCCCTCATGCCTTGTTAGGGCCTTTTCGGACTCGCCAATCTTCGCGTCCCGCTTCAATAAGTTATGCCTTGGCTATGAACTCTAATCAATACCGAGCAACTTTTAAACGATCTTGGGCTAGAAGCTAAGTAACTTTTCAAATCGTACAACCTTACTTATTGCAGATAAATTTATTAGCAACCGATGGGAGAATAGGCTTATAATCAACTCACATAAATTCACGAAAGAATACCAAACTTATAATTGACTCTATCATCTCTCGTTCTCCACAATTTAAAATCTCAAGGAATGAGACTCGTGGATGCTTAGCCAATTAAATCAAATTTTTGGGTTTTCGAGTCATCTATATGATCTTGCAAACTCTTAGACTTTTTCAAGCTTAGAATTCGCATTTTAAAGTTCCCTTGATAAAAAACTCTCTAGGATCAATTATAGGAACTTGCGAAAAGTTCTTGTTCTTATCCCGTGAGAGTTAAGACTTTCGCGTTTTAAAGCTCCCTATATAAAATCCTAGCAAAACTTGACTTAAACACGTTAAGGATACTAGCTAGAGTAAACTTAGATAAATAAACTCGGGTTGAGTCAAAAGATTCATAACGTTGAAAATTAAAACCACTTTATTAAAATTTATTCTAGTAAAGAAAGAAAATAACTATAACAAGGGAAAAACTAATAGGCCAAAATAGATCAAAAAATTTGAAAAATGTCGAAAAAAAAATCAATTTTCCGGTTAAAATGAGGACATATACAAGGAAAAGACTACTTAACTTCGATAGAAGTCCCCCCTACACTTGATATAAACATTGTCCTCAATGTTTAAGCATGTGGGAGTAAACTCCCCTACACTTAGGACATTGTGCACTTTGTTTAAATCTTGCTAAGGAAAAGACAACTAACGAGATTCCTATTTTAATATTGAGAAATATAAAATTGTGTATCGAAAAGAGTTTAGGATAGAACCGGAAAGACGGAAACACGGAATCACGGGTCGTCAAAAATCATCAAGAGTGGATCATTGAACGCTCGAATCCCTGAATATGAGAAGAGAGGAAATAGCAAACACCAACGGGTCTCCCCTACACTTAGGATAGAAATAGCTAAAAGATAGATACATGGGTTGCCTCCCAAGAAGCGCTTGATTTTTGTTCACCGAGTCGTGAGCCTGACTCGACCTTGATTAGCATAGGAAGAAGCTTGAAAAACATCCACCGGGATCAAATACATAGTTTTCGTCCATCAAATAGCACAAGCTTAAGGCGAACAAGGCAAGCCAAAGAAGAGTAGGCAAGGTTCCCTTAAGCAAAGATGGAGCACGGTGGTAGCAAGGGTGAAGTGTAAGCATATCTCCATAAGTTCCAAAGATTTTTCCTTTTATTTCATCAGATGGATATTGAGATGGCTTGAAAATTTCAATACCGGGGTCGAACACCTTGTCCTTTAGGGGAAAATAGCACTCAGGCTCAGTAGAATTTGAAGAACATCCGCTAAGAAAATGCACAATCTCGTCCTCAGAAGGTGGACAAAGAGGTGTCAAAACATACGTGCTGCGGATGTTGGTGTCGTCCGGTGTCGTCTCCTTTGAAAGAATATTCTTCAAATCCGTAGAAGGATGAAGACCATTGAAATGTGTATAGTTGAAGTTCGTTTTTCTCAGTTCTTAACAAATTGAAAGTCCTAACAAGATCGAGTTTTTAATTGTTTTTGGTTGGTAAAGTATTTGGATAATCTATAGCTAATTCAAACAAAGCCTTGCTAAAATGAAAAATACAGTCTACTTATACGTAAAACAAAGTGCACAAACCAAATTTTTATTCAAGTAAAATGCTAGAATGTAAATTCTACAAAATATAAGGACTGAAAATGTAAATTCTATGAAAAATAAATGCCAAAAATACAAAATCAACAAGTCTAGGGACTATTTATGCAAAATCAGTAAACTAAATGGACTAAAAATGAAAATTTATCAAACAAAGTAACTAATTTTGAACTAATTTGAAAACTGACTAACCACTTTTTAACAATCTTGGAAATACAAGGACTGAATTTTTGCAAACCCTAATTAGTTGAAAGTTTAGCCAGAATTAGAAACTGTTTAACACTCTAGGGACTAAAAGGCAATTTTCAAGACTTTTTAATCAAAAACGGGTTAAGTGACAAAATAAGCTCGCTTGAGCTCGTTTCTTGACCAAATAAGCTCAAACCACTTTCAAAAGTCTTAAAATCAAAATTAAGCTAGTCTTGTCCAAGGAAATAAGCTGAAACTGGCTAAAACTCTGATAAGCAACTTCTAATAAGCTCGAAATAAGCTAACTAATAAGCTACACATGCACTACTTGATTTTATTAAATAAACTTGTTAAACAACTCAAAAGAAGATTGGGAAATCTAGTTTCAAAGAAAATGATCCAGTAATAAGCTCTAAAATTGAAAATAAGCTAAAATGAGCTTATGTTGACTTTCGTTGACCAGATTTTTCAAAAAGCTCAAATTCTCAAAACCTACTCAGGAACACTTTTTGGATAGAAATATGAAAGTAAATCAGCAAGTTTATGAAGTGGAATTAGAGATATGAGAAATCAGTTCACATATTTATCACAGGGAATTGAAAATGCTCTAGTGCTTATTAAAGTGCTTATTTCTCACTCAAAACTGGATACTGTATAATTTCCTTCTATAAGCTAAAACTTCATATGTTGAGTGAAAGATGAGAACTGGTTTCAAAAGATTTCATCAAGAAACAAAGAATTACCAAGCAATTGAAATCATGAACTTTCTGAAAACTTACTTAACAAAAACTGACCCAAACTTTTTTGTGTACCAATTGCCTTTTTGACTAAAGCCTTGACTTGAAACTGACTGAAATCATTATGCTATGACTTGATGACTTGAAATGAACCAAAATTTCCCAAATACTAACACTTGAAAAACAACTATCAAGCTAATCCCAAACACTACGTATCTGAACATGAACAAACTTTTATAAAAGGATTTTAAGCAATTGGCTAGACTGAATGAAAAGTAATATCAGAACAAGTTTTATAGCTAGAATGAAGTGCAAATGAACTAGTTACAAACAGTTTAAAAGGCTAACACTCAAATTGACTTGTTAAGCTATATTGAATGATTAAGCTAAAAACATGACAAGTATAAGAATAAAGAGCAAGTATTAAGCTACAATAAAGCTACTCAAACACTGAAATCAGATCAAATACTAGCTAAACACACTTTATCATGCAGACAATCAAGGATTAACTAGGAATTGAACAGGCAAGCAACAATTGAGTGGAACAAGAACTCAGAATTGCAACACCTTCTAGCTTAGGCCTCCATTGGCGAGTAGAGAAGCGCTGATCTTTCTAGCTAGTGCTAACCACCACCTTAGCACTAGAAACAACCAAACATCTACAAATCAACAGCTACAATCACCATAATCTCCATTGTTAAGCTTGAAAACTTCAAATTCTACTCAGACTTGAACTGGAATGAACAAAGCAGGTACAACAGCTACAGGACTTCTCAATCATCTAATCATGATCAAATGGTGATCATAACTAACTAGAATAGCAACAGAGTAACAATGATGCAGGGTATGAACAGTAGATGAAGAAGATAAATGTGAATTTTTATTTATTGAATTGGAAAAGTAGTTACAAGGCTGGTAAATTGGTTACAACTAATAACAGACTTAAGAGATTGTCAGTCTCTTGAGTTGTTAAGCTAAAACTAACTGAGATGAGAGAAAACTAAAAAGTGTGTGTGTTTTCACACTTTTCTACATTACAAGAAATGAGAACTCCTATGCCTATTTATAGAATGGAAATGTGAAGTAGTTGGGGATTGTGACGTGTCAGAACCAATCAAATGCTTCCACGTGGACAATTCTGCTTGATTGAATTTTGCAGGTGAAGAACACTTTTGGGGATTTTGGATTGAGATGATTTCATGTTAATTGAGTTGTATGGTTGTATTTGTCTCTTGATTTTGATCAACTTTGATGTTTATATCATCTTCTGAAATGCATCCTAGCTCAATCCCGATCCTGGCAAATTTGTTGAAGAAGATGAACACGTGGCAGGTTGTGATTTGTGCTCACTAGCTCACACGGATTGTTATCTAAACTGGATAAAAATATTTATTGTATGGCGTGTTGTCATTGGTGGAAAAAGGAAGTAGTGGAGGCACTGTTGGGATTCGGTTTATTTAATGCTGACGGTTGTGATTGGCCAGGTGGCACTGAGTTGGCAATCCATGTTTATTTATCCAAGCTCTCCCATTGGTTGAGAATAGTTCACACGGATCAATCACATATAACATCCAACAAATGGCAGAATTAACCCCTTAACTTTGGCAGTTTGAACTTTTGAGCTATAATCTTCATTTCTTTGACAATTTCAGTCCTTCAACTTGCATTTTTAAACATTTAAGCCCTTTGACTTGATTGACTTGAGAGTTGACCAGATTTGACTTTGATCTTGACTTTGACAAATTTACACTTTTGGTCCTTCATCTTTGGCAGATTGTCAAGATACGTCCTTTGTCTTCAAAGTCTTGTCACTTTTGATCCTTCTTTGTCTTTTTCATCCAATTAAGCTTTATTTTTCCTTTGTTTGCTTGAAATTGTATCCTTACCTATTTGAGCACAAACACAAAACATACCACATAATTCCGCTTTATAGCACAAAGTTTAGGTATTTTTCTTGTGTTTTAGGGTGATTTGTTGATTAATTGATATGAGTTTTTGCTCATATCAAATCCCCTACACTTGAACATTGTCATGTCCTCATGCAATGCTATATTTTAAAGAACAAATTTACATTCTCCTCATAATTAATTCACCTTGGCCATTATGGAATGCATCTACACTACTCTACACTATATGATGCATGATTTTGATTTTTAACAATGCAATGAACAAAATACAATTCTATTTATATCTTTTTTTATTTTATTGAAATAGGTTTAATGGAAATAACTCATAAAGAATTCAATGACTTGGATTAGGGCTTGGATACCATGGATATTTATCACCCTCAAGTTTCACTTTCCCCATACCAAGCTTAAAAATGGGATCATTGTATTCACAAGTAAAAAGTGCAACAACTTATTCATGACAATTAAATGTGGAACCGGTTATTATTTGAGCAAATTGCTTGTGGGCAAATTTGTCATTTATTTCAAGTGTGAAGTATAAGAAATGCAAAATCCAAAAATAAGGAAGCACGGTTTTAATCCTAAGTAATCCTCTCATCCATTACTTGAAAAACAGCTCACAATTAATATAAGTCCGTTTCAAGAGTAATAAGTCATTATCCTTATGTGTAAAATCCTCATGTCATGCTTTCATAAGTAGCTACACACTCGCTAAGGAAAGAAAAATAAAACTCTCGCAATAATTTACATCCGCCATCTTTTTGAGACTTTGGATCTTCAACCCCGCAACCCGTCAAGGTAATATTGGATTGGAGCAATCTATTGAATCCCCGCAACCCGTCAAGGTAATATTGGAACTCAATAGTCACTATAATTAACACCAAACTGCCCCTCTTGGGAGTCTTGTATATATATTTTTTTTTTCTTTTTCTTTTTTTTCCTAGCCACTCATTTTTTTGTAAGCCGCTCTTATTTTTCTTTATTCCTCACAAAGAAAGTTTAAAAGAATAAAAGGAAAAACACCCGCTAAATATTAAGCATGACATAAGTCTAATACACATAAAACGTTCTAACTTAGAATCTTAAGACGTACTTATATCAACCATGAATGTTTAGACTAAAATGTGTAAGAGATTACAAACCAATTAAAACCGTTCTTGATTATTTATTAACATATATACATGCGAAGAAAAATAGAGGTAAAGAAGAGAAGGGTTTAGCCACAAGTAATTATCATGAAGTTTATCTAGCCCTTTTATACTTGCTTCAACTCTATCATTTCCTATTCTCCACAAATTTAAAATCTCAAATAATGAGAATGGTGGATGCTTAGCCTAATAGACCAATGAAGGACTACATGGTTAAGGATACTAGCTAGAGAATGCTAAGATAGGCAAACTCGGGTTGAGTCAAAATATCCATGGCGGGCCTAATATGTCAAAGAAGTCTAAATTTGTTAAAACCATGTCCTTATTATATTTTTTTTCTTTTTATATATTTTTGATGAAAAGTGAAAGAAGAAATATATACAATGCAAATGTGTTATGAAAAATGATTGATGCAAAAGTTATGAATGCCTATTTTTGGTGGCCAAAGTAGATAAAAAATTTGAAAAATGTTTGAAAATTTAATTTTCCAAGTTATCATGAAGATCAATGACAAGTTCTAGGTAAGGTCACATCGATAGAAGACCCCCTACACTTAAGCTAAACATTGTCCTCAATGTTTAAGAGCATGGAAGTATAAAAACTTCCCCTACACTTATGACAATGAATAGACTTTGCTTAACCCAAGTTAAGGAAAGGGAAACTATTGGTGAATTCATGTTTAAGCACAAGGTGTCAATGAAAGATCACAATAGTAACGAAGTGAACCGGATACAAGGGCCTCCTCCATAAGCTCCAAAGCATGAAATGAGTGAACAACCCTACAAACAACATGAAGACAAAAGAAGGTCTCCCTACACTTATCTCCAATTCTATACCCTTATTGCTAACCTACAACACTCTAAACCTAGTTATACGATGCTTGAGTTAAGGAGTCTCTAGCTCGACTCGTCCCTCAATGAATTAATTCATGGGGAAAATGGGGATCTCTTGGACCATTTCAACGGAAATGTCCTCCCAAAAATAATGTTTCAGACGGTGACCATTCACTTTAATGTTTGGACCATCGGGTTGTGACAACTCAATAGTTCCATACGGAAACACTTGAGCAATAGTGAATGGACCGGACCATCTCGACTTAAGCTTGCCCGCAAAAAGTTTCAACCTTGAGTTAAAAAGTAGAACCGGCTCTCCAACTTTAAAACACGGTTCTTGATCTTAGCATCATGTAATTTCTTAGTCTTTTCCTTGTAAAGCAAAGAATTTTCATAGGCATTGGCTCTCAGTTCATCCATCTCATTAAGTTGATCTTTCCTATGTGAACCGGCTTGGTTTAAATCAAAGTTAGCCCACTTGAGAGCCCAAGATGCCTTATGTTCTAACTCGAATGGGAGGTGGCACGCTTTACCATAGACAAGCCTATAAGGAGTACAACCAATTGATGTCTTAAAAGCCATCCTAAAAGCCCACAAAGCATCATCAAGCTTATCCGACCAAGAAGCTCGATGCTCTCCCACCGTTCTCTCTAAAATTCTCTTTAAACCACGATTTGTGACCTCGGTTTGACCATTGGTTTGAGGGTGATACATGGTAGAAAGTCTATGATTAACTCCATATTTCTTCATAACTCTCGTGAATTGATCATTACAAAAGTGCGTACCACGATCACTTATGATGGCCCGAGGTACACCAAATCTAGCAAACAATTGCTTTAAGAACTTCACAACAACTCGAGCATCATTGGTAGGTAAGGCTTTAGCCTCCACCCATTTAGACACGTAATCCACGGCTACAAGTATATACTTGTTTCCCTTAGACGATGGAAAAGGTCCCATGAAGTCTATGCCCCATACATCAAAAATCTCACACTCTTGAATAAAACTTTGTGGCATCTCATCGCGTTGCGTAATTTTTCCTTGTCTTTGACACACATCACAAAATTTCACCATTTCTTGGGCATCTTTATAAATGGAAGGCCAAAAGAAACCCGAATCAAAGACTTTCTTGGCGGTATAGTTGGGCCCAAAATGTCCACCCATAGGTCCTTCATGACATGCTTCTAAGATTTTAAATGCCTCGGGCCCATCTACACACCGTCTAATGATTTGGTCCGCACATTGCCTAAAAAGATAAGGATCATCCCAAAAGTAGTACTTAACTTCCTTAAGAAATTTCTTATTTTGTTGGTAAGTAAGACCCTCAATAAGCACATTCCCCATAAGATAGTTTGCTATAACCGCAAACCAAGGAGTGGCATCCTCTTGGGAAGAGATAGACATGAGCTCCTCTAATGGAAAGGATTCATTGATTTCTTGATTTGGAAAATCTCCTTGAAAAGGATGCTCAAGTCTACTCAAGTGATCAGCCGCTAAATTCTCGGCCCCTTTTTTATCACGAATTTCTATCTTAAACTCTTGAAGCAACAAAACCCATCTCAAAAGCCTAGGCTTAGCATCTTGTTTTGTCATGAGATACTTGAGAGCAGAATGATCCGTATACACTATGGTTTTGGATAGCACAAGGTATGGTCTAAATTTCTCAAAAGCATAGACTATATCAAGCAACTCTTTTTCCGTGGTAGTATAATGAAGTTGTGCACCGATCATGGTTTTACTCGCATAGTGTATAGGTTGAAAATGCTTATTCACTCTTTGTCCTAAGACGGCCCCCACCGCATAATCACTAGCATCACACATAAGCTCAAAAGGTAATTCCCAATTTGGAGAAACCAAAACGGGAGCCTTTGTCAATTTCTCCTTAAGAGTCTCAAAAGATTCCAAACAATCTTGGTTAAAAATGAAAGGAGCCTCTTTTTCCAAGAGATGAGTCATCGGTCTAGCTATCTTAGAAAAATCTTGTATAAAGCGCCTATAAAACCCCGCATGACCTAAGAAACTCCTTACACCTTTAACCGAAGTGGGTGGGGGAAGCTTAGCAATCACATCAATTTTAGCTCGATCCACTTCTAATCCCTTGTTGGATATTTTGTGTCCTAAAACAATTCCCTCTTTCACCATAAATTGACATTTCTCCCAATTAAGCACTAAACGTGTTTCTTCACAACGCTTAAGCATCCTTTCTAAATTGGTGAGACATGAGGTAAAGGAATTTACAAAGACGGAAAAATCATCCATAAAAACCTCCATAGTTTGCTCTATCATATCATGGAAAATCGCCATCATGCACCTTTGAAATGTCCCCGGTGCATTACATAAGCCAAAAGGCATCCTCTTGTAAGCAAATGTACCGTAGGGACAAGTGAATGTGGTCTTTTCTTGATCCTTAGGGTCAATAGATATTTGGAAATAACCCGAAAAGCCATCAAGAAAACAATAGTACTCATTTCCTGCTAAGCGTTCAAGCATTTGGTCCATAAAAGGTAATGGGAAATGGTCTTTCCTAGTAGCCTCATTGAGCTTCCTATAGTCAATACAAACTCTCCAACCGGTAACAAGTCTCGTAGGAATAAGCTCATTGTTCTCATTAGGCACTACGGTGATTCCACCCTTCTTTGGAACACAATGTACCGGGCTAACCCATGGAGAGTCGGAAATGGGGTAAATCATGCCCGCATCAAGGAGTTTAATGACTTCCTTCTTAATCACCTCATGGATTTTTGGGTTAACTCTTCATTGAATTTGAACGGCGGGTTTGTAATCATCCTCCATAAGGATTTTGTGTGTACAAAAATGTGGATCAATTCCCCTTATGTCGGATATTTTCCATGCTAAGGCTTTCTTGTGTTTCTTAAGGACTTCAATGAGTTGCTCCTTCTCATCCTCTTTCAACTCTTTAGCAATTATCACAGGTAATTGGTCTTTGCCCTCTAAGAAAGCATACTCTAAGTAGGATGGAAGGTCCTTAAGTTCAATTGGAGGTGGACTCTCTATGGAAGGTTTTACTATGGAAGGATTCTCATTGGTAACTTCTTGTGGAGTAGGAGAAGGAATAGGGTCCTCATTGAGCAACTTTTGGATAGTAAGAATATCTTCTTCCCAATTAATAGGAGAATCATCATCACCAAGAAAGTTAGACTTAAGTTCCTCTAAGAGGAAATCACTCTCTCCAAAAGGTGTTAAAGAGGGAGCAATTGAGGCCACGGTTTCAACATGGGGCATTTCATCACTAGTACTCTTGCAAGCATCATGAAAGTGTTCATCACACACCTCATCTAGTACATCAACTATGTTAATAGTCTCACACAGTGTAGACTCCTTAACCTCTTTCCTATCACAAACTTTCCCTAACTTAAACATCACTTTCTCATCCTCTACTCTCATAATTAGTTCTCCATCCGCCACATCTATCAAAGTATGACCCGTTCTCAAAAACGGTCTACCAAAAATCAAAGGAACTCTAGGATCCATGTCATAATCAACCACTACAAAGTCGACCGAAAATGTAAACTTATCCACACCTACAAACACATCCTCCGCTATACCTACGGGGTAAGCTATGGTTCGGTTGGCTAACTCAAGGGTCATCCTAGTGGGAGTGAGCTCGGGAAGAGAGAGTTTTTTCCAAATCGATAAAGGCATGAGGTTTATGCTTGCCCCTAGATCCGCCAAAGCCATGCAATTTTCCACACCGGGAAAATTACAATGTATCAAGAAACGCCCCGGATCTCTAAGTTTTGTTGGTAAGGTTTTAAGTAGCACGACGGAACAATTTTCATTAAGGGATGTGTTGGGCAAATCAACCAATTTTTCCTTGTTTGAGAGTAAATCCTTGAACATCTTAGCAAACTTTGGCATATAAGCAAGAGCTTCCGCAAAGGATATGTTGATGTTGAGTTGCTTAAACATCCTTAAGAAATTTGAGACTTGGATGTCATCCTTGTTCTTTAACTTGTCCTTTTTCAACCTTGAAGGATATGGAAGAGTTGGTTTAGGTGTAGGTGTTGTAGTGGAAGATTTGTCTTTGCTAGCTTCTTCATTGGGAGTTGTGGAAGGTAGAGGAGAAGTAGGAATAGGTTGAGAAGGTGTGTTTGATTGAATGGGAGTATTTTGAGGTGGTGAAGTAGATGTAGAAGGCTTGTCACATGTAGGAACAAAAGTGGGTGGAACAATAGGAGGCTTAGGAGATTAAGGATCCTTTGTTGACTTTCCACTTCTTGTTGTAATAGCATTAACATTTGCCCATGGATTTATTTGTGTGTTAGAAGGTAAAGCCCCTTGTGGTCTTTGATTATAAAGTATCATAAACTTCTTATTTGATTCTTCATGCATATCTCTCATTCTTTTTTCATTAGCTTCATGCATTTCTCTCATTCTTTTCTCATTAGCTTGGAACCGCCTTTCATTCTCTTGATTCATTTTGTGAAGAAGCTCAATTGTGTTATAATCTTGTGGCACATTTCCTTGAAAACCTTGGGGTTGGAAAGGTGGAGGTTGATTGTAAAACCCTTGATTGGTACCTTGAAAGTTATTTCCTTGATTGTAAAATGTATTTGGTGGTCTATAGTTATTCCCTTGGTAAGGTAGTCTTTGACCTTGATTCCTTTGTAACACTTGAGGAGGATTTTGTTGAAGTTGGGTGGGTGGTTGGGGTGGGGATCCCGGTGGAGTAAGGTAATTTTGGGACTTGTAAGAAAGGTTATTAGGATTGATATTTGGCTTGAAGTGTTCACGATGTTCCTCTTGGTAAGCATAACATTACCCTTGATAACCTTGCACCTTATCACATTGTTCATAGGAATGAGGACCTCCACAAGTCACACAAGAAAGAGTAATGCATGCACACCATTTAAGGAATGATTTCCCATAGAAAGCTTCATCAAGTCATTCATCATTGTTTCTTGCATCTTTTGAGTATTTTGCATGAATGTTTGACTTTCCTTTTGAGCTTGAGTAAATGCTTGAATGCATGAAATGAGTTGAGTCTCCAATGGTTTAGAAGTTCCTTCTTGAATGACATGGACTCTTTCATCAAATTGTGTGTTGGTTTGAACCATTGCTTTAGTCTCAATAATATCCCAAGTCTCTTGAATGGATTTAAGAAGAATATTCCCTCCCGCGGAAGCATTGAGTGAGTCTTGGTGATGAGGTTTAAGGCCATTGTAGAAAGTATTGATTTGGTGAACTTCATCCAATCCATGGTTAGGGCATCTCCTCAATAACTCTCTAAACTCCTCCCAAGCATCATTAAAGGTTTGACTAGGTTTTTGTTGAAAGCCTATAATTAAGTTCCTCAAAGTCGTGGTCTTAGATGAGGGAAAGAACTTGTTCAAAAACTTAGTAGTGAAACCATCCCATGTGGTGATACTATCGGGTGGTTGTGTATCTAACCAATGCTTAGCCGGACCCTCTAGTGAAAATTGCACCAATATCAACTTAATGGCATCATGGGGAACTCCATTGTACTTAATGGTATTGCAAAGAGCAAGAAATCTCTTAAGGTGATCATGAGGATTATCATTCTTGTTTCCATAGAAAGGTGTGTTTGAAACCAAGTTAATCATAGCCGTTTTTAGCTCAAATGAATTTGCGGGAATATCGGGAATCTTGATAGCATCGGCATATCCGTGAACATTGGATTGCAAACATTCCATCAAAGAACGAGTATCAACTCTAGCCATGGCTTCTTGTTGTGGATGAATCAAAGCACGATTCTCGTGATCGGCTTGATGGACGGTGGTGTTCCTACTCTTTCTCTTTTTCTTCCTATTTAGAGGAAGGGGTTGTACACCAATCGGTATTTGTGCACGCCCGCGAGTGAGCATGCAACTCAATACGAGGAATGAGAGAGAAGCTCTCGTGTGAATTTGAAGGGAAAAGGATTATCCCCTTCGAGTTTCAATATGAAATATCCACAAGAAAATAATAATATACGTATGTACTACTTGGGTGCAAGACCCCCAATGAAGCCTTCCTTTTTAGAATACTCACAAGTGAACGGGGGTTAGGTGGCTCGAAGCACTTAAGTACCTATTGACCCTTAGATGGCATTTTATAGCACATCGCCTTTCTATTCACTTAATTGTTTGTATTCTTCGAATTTTTGCTTATTGGAAGTATTTATCTATTCTTGCTTTATTTTGTTTAATCGATACACGTGTCAAGGACTGGAACGCCCCTCAACACGATGTATTGCCTTGGCAATACTTATGGAGAATGTGTGAATTGGTTGTTCTTATACGTATACGTATTTACTTATAATAATATATGGAAAATATTTTTGTATTTATGAGTTTTTAAGAGAAAATACTATATGTACATAAAAACCGAGGGAATCCAATAATATATATTTTTGGGTGCAATCTCTTAGGAAAAAGATTGCTTTTTGGATTTTTTAATTTGTTTGGTCAATTCATTAGGAAAAGAATTATTTTGTTAATTTTTTAGTTTTTATATATTTTTATATTTTTGATTTTTATTTGTTTTTTATTTATGATACGTAAAAATAACGTTCACTAGGTGAACGGATCCCATAAGCCAATGAAAACCGTCAATTGATAGTCTCTCGTAAAGTCAAAGAACCGGCAGCGGCGCCATTTGAAATGTGTATAGTTGAAGTTCGTTTTTCTCAGTTCTTAACAAACTGAAAGTCCTAACAAGATCGAGTTTTTAATTGTTTTTGGTTGGTAAAGTATTTGGATAATCTATAGCTAATTCAAACAAAGCCTTGCTAAAATGAAAAATACAGTCTACTTATACGTAAAACAAAGTGCACAAACCAAACTTTTATTCAAGTAAAATGCTAAAATGTTAATTCTACAAAATATAAGGACTAAAAATGTAAATTCTATGAAAAATAAATGCCAAAAATACAAAATCAACAAGTCTAGGGACTATTTATGCAAAATCAGTAAACTAAATGGACTAAAAATGAAAATTTATCAAACAAAGTAACTAATTTTGAACTAATTTGAAAACTGACTAACCACTTTTTAACAATCTTGGAAATACAAGGACTTAATTTTTGCAAACCCTAATTAGTTGAAAGTTTAGCCAGAATTAGAAACTATTTAACACTCTAGGGACTAAAAGGCAATTTTCAAGACTTTTTAATCAAAAACGGGTTAAGTTACAAAATAAGCTCGTTTGAGCTCGTTTCTTGACCAAATAAGCTCAAAGCACTTTCAAAAGTTTCAAAATTAAGCTAGGCCTGTCCAAGGAAATAAGCTGAAACTGGCTAAAACTTTGATAAGCAACTTCTAATAAGCTCAAAATAAGCTAACTGATAAGCTACACATGCACTACTTGATTTTATTAAAGAAACTTGTTAAACAGCTCAAAAGAAGATTGGGAAATCTAGTTTCAAAGAAAATGATCCAGTAATAAGCTCTAAAATTGAAAATAAGCTAAAATGAGCTTATGTTGACTTTCGTTGACCAGATTTTTCAAAAAGCTCAAATTCTCAAAACCTACCCAAGAACACTTTTTGGATAGAAATATGAAAGAAAATCATCAAGTTTATGAAGTGGAATTGGAGATATGAGAAATCAGTTCACCTATTTATCACAGGGAATTGAAAATGCTCTAGTGCTTATTAAAGTGCTTATTTCTCACTCAAAACTGGATACTGTATAATTTCCTTCTATAAGCTAAAACTTCATATGTTGAGTGAAAGATGAGAACTGGTTTCAAAAGATTTCATCAAGAAACAAAGAATTACCAAGCAATTAAAATCATGAACTTTCTGAAAACTAACTTAACAAAAACTGACCCAAACTTTTTTGTGTACCAATTGCCTTTTTGACTAAAGCCTTGACTTGAAACTGACTAAAATCATTATGCTATGACTTGATGACTTGAAATGAACCAAAATTTGCCAAATACTAACACTTGAAAAACAACTATCAAGCTAATCCCAAACACTACTTATCTGAACTTGAACAAACTTTTATAAAAGGATTTTAAGCAATTGGCTAGACTGAATGAAAAGTAATATCAGAACAAGTTTTATAGCTAGAATGAAGTGCAAATGAACTAGTTACAAATAGTTTAAAAGGCTAACACTCAAATTGACTTGTTAAGCTATATTGACTGATTAAGCTAAAAACAGGACAAGTATAAGACTAAAGAGCAAGTATTAAGTTACAATAAAGCTACTCAAACACTGAAATCAGATCAAATACTAGCTAAACACACTTTATCATGCAGATAATCAAGGATTAACTAGGAATTGAACAGGCAAGCAACAATTGAGTGGAACAAGAACTCAGAATTGCAACACCTTCTAGCTTAGGCCTCCATTGGGGAGTAGAGAAGCACTGAGCTTTCTAGCTAGTGCTAACCACCACCTTAGCACTAGAAACAGCCAAACATCTACAAATCAACAGCTACAATCACCATAATCTCCATTGTTAAGCTTGAAAACTTCAAATTCTACTCAGACTTGAACTGGAATGAACAAAGCAGGTACAACAGCTACAGGACTTCTCAATCAGCTAATCATGATCAAATGGTGATCATAACTAACTAGAACAGCAACAGAGTAACAATGATGCAGGGTATGAACAGTAGATAAAGAAGATAAATGTGAATTTTTATTTATTGAATTGGAAAAGTAGTTACAAGGCTGGTAAATTGGTTACAACTAATAATAGACTCAAGAGATTGTCAGTCTCTTGAATTGTTAAGCTAAAACTAACTGAGATGAGAGAAAACTAAAAAGTGTGTGTGTTTTCACACTTTTCTACATTACAAGAAATGAGAACTCCTATGCCTATTTATAGAATGAAAATGTGAAGTAGTTGGTGATTGTGACGTGTCAGAACCAATCAAATGCTTCCACGTGGACAATTCTGCTTGATTGATTTTGCAGGTGAAGAACACTTTTGGGGATTTTTGATTGGGATGATTTCATGTTAATTGAGTTGTATGGTTGTATTTGTATTTCTGATTTTGATCAACTTTGATGTTTATATCATCTTCTGAAATGCATCCTAGCTCAATCCCGATCCTGGCAAATTTGTTGAAGAAGATGAACACGTGGCAGGTTGTGATTTGTGCTCACTAGCTCACACAGATTGTTATCCAAACTGGATAAAAATGATTATTGCATGGCGTGTTGTCATTGGTGGAAAAAGGAAGTAGTGGAGGCACTGTTGGGATTCGGTTTATTTAATGCTGACGGCTGTGAGTGGCCAGGTGGCACTGAGTTGGCAATCCATGTTTATTTATCCAAGCTCTCCCATTGGTTGAGAATAGTTCACACGGATCAAGCACATATAACTTCCAACAAATGGCAGAATTAACCCCTAACTTTGGCAGTTTGAACTTTTAAGCTATAATATTCATTTCTTTGACAATTTCAGTCCTTCAACTTGCATTTTTAAACATTTAAGCCCTTTGACTTGATTGACTTGAGAGTTGACCATATTTGACTTTGATCTTGACTTTGACAAATTTACACTTTTGGTCCTTCATCTTTGGCAGATTGTCAAGATAGGTCCTTTGTCTTCAAAGTCTTGTCACTTTTGATCCTTCTTTGTCTTTTTCATCCAATTAAGCTTGATTTTTCCTTTGTTTGCTTGAAATTGTATCCTTCTTACCTATTTGAGCAAAACACAAAACATACCACATAATTCCGCTTTATAGCACAAAGTTTAGGTATTTTTCTTGTGTTTTAGGGTGATTTGTTGATTAATTGATATGAGTTTTTACTCATATCAACCATAATCATCAAAGTCTAAAGGAGGAGCATCACTCTCATGAGGGAATTATGTATTGAGAAAAGTAGAAAAGTCTTCCTCAAATGAGTAGTCATCCAAAGTAGGATCAGTCATGGTTGGCGGAGAATCTTCATCATGTGAAGAATCACTCGAGAGAGTATCAACCTCATCAAAATCATCATAAGTGGGCATGTCTGGATACTCAGAAGTAAAATCAGCATAATCATCCCCATCGGAGCTAGAATCATCATCATAAGCATCATAGATCGGTGGAGAATCATATATGGGTGGAGGTTCCAAATTGGAGAGAGAATCATCCACATCATCTTGAAACAGTGGATTATCATTACAAGAATCGAATACAGGATTGTTGTAGACGACAAAATCATCAAGCACATTAATCATATTCGCCGATTCTCTTCCATTATATTTGCTTGTAAGCTTCCCCATTTCAAAAACTTGTGCATCATCCCTGACTCTTAAGATGAGTTCACCTTTATCCACATCTACTAAAGTTTTACCGGTTCTCAAAAATGGGCGTCCAAGTATTAACGGAATACGAGGGTCCATTTCATAATCAACAACGACGAAGTCGACCGGAAAAGTGAATGTGCCAACTTTAATAAAAACATCTTCGGCAATACCAACGGGGTAAGCGAGAGTTCGATTGGCTAGCTCAAGAGTCATCTTGTTGGTGTAAGATCGGGCAATGATAACTTTTTCCAAACACTTAAAGGCATCAAATTAATACTTGCCCTGAGATCGGCTAAGGCAGTAAATTCGTCGGTTTGGTTAAAAGTACAAGGTAGCACAAAACGACCGGGATCTCCAAGTTTTTCCGGAAGTTCTTTAAGAAGGACGGCAGAACAGTTTTAATTCAATCGAGTGTTAAAAAACTTGGCCATCTTCTCCTTCTTATTAATAAATTCCTTAAACATCTTGACAAATTGTGGCATTTGGGAAAGAGCTTCAACAAGGGTAAAGGTGACGGTCATGCTGGCAATCTTGTTCAAAAAGTTAGAGATTTGAACTTCATTCTTAGTCAAAATTCTAGCCTTGTTGAGTCGAGAAGGGTAAGGAATGCTTGGGTTGGGTGGTGGAGGTGTAGAAGGTGAAGGTTGAGATGTTGAACGGTTAAGGGTGGAAGGTAGGGTTGGTGGAGGATTCTTCTTGGGTACTTCTTCATGACAAGGCGGAGACAGTAATGGTGAACTAATACTAGGTGTGGGAGTAGTAGGGATAAATGGCGGTGGAGGAGGTGTAGATGATGTAACTGGGGGTGGGATAGATGGTCCTACTAAATTTGCTCCACTATGGGTAGTAATAGCACTCACATTCGCTCTCGGGTTGGTGACGATGTTTGAAGGTAGAGAGCCCGAAGTAGAGGGTTGAGTGGTTGGTAAGAAACTAGCCAGCATATTCTTCAAATCATTCGTTTGAGTGCTGAAGGAGGATTGTATATCATTTCAAAGCTCGGATCTAATATCATTCCCTTGCTTAGTGATATCCCCTTTCAAATTGATAATTTGGCTTTGTAGATTCTTGATTTGCTCTCCTTGGGTTCTCATTAAGGCTTCAACATCGTGATTAATGGGTGGGGTTTGTTGAGCGGGTGGGTGATAAGGATTAGAAGCTCGAGGTGGGATTTGGTTTCTTCTATTGTAATTGTTCTTGGGGTTGTGGTTTTGAGGAGAAAAACCGGGTGAAAGATAGTTGTTAGACCGGTAACTTAGCAAATTTCGATCCCCTTGAGGTCGGGCTTGGTAATTTTCCGGTGAATAGTTACCATAAGCCGCATACACGTTTTCTGGATTGCCTTGAGTAGAAGGACAATCAGTGTATGAGTGAGGACCGCCGCATGTCTCACAAGAATTGGCTACCGCTTTAACTTGTTGTTGTTGGTTTGTAGCGATGAGCAAGATATTTTTATTCATTTCGGCCATCATGCGGGTGAATTCGGTCATATCGGGGTTTGCTGAAGTAGAAGAAACATTGACTCTCGGGTTGTTCCTTAAAGAAGCAGAGGAATCCCAATTTTTGTGATGAGTAGTCATGTTCTCAATAAGCTCTCTACACTCCTCGGGTCTTCTTTTCATAAATGTGCCACCGGCGGCTGCATTAATCGTATCACGATCTCGAAAAGTTAAACCATTGTAGAAAGTATCAATCAACGTAACGGGGAGCATGTTGTGGTTTGGACATCGATCGATCAAAACATTATATCTTTCCCAAGCGTCAAAGCGAGATTCATCGGATTCTTGTATGAAACCGCTGATTTGATTTCGAAGGCTAGTGACCATGGATGGTGGAAAGTAGCGCGACAAAAATCGTTGAGTCATGGCGTCCCAAGTATGAATGGAATTCTTCGGGAGACGATCAAACCATTTTTCGGCGTGGTGTGATAAAGTATGTGGAAAGAGCTGTAGGCGAAGGACATCCATAGTAACACCGGGCAACTTCATGCTTTGAGTAATAGTAATGAATTTGTCGAGGTGCTTGTTGGCATCATCATCAGGCAATCCGCGAAATGGATTAGTTTGCACTTGTTGGATCATGTGATGCTTCAATGAAAACTCCGAAGCCGTGATTTGCATCGGCGCAATCGGTCCTCCTCGTCCAAACATTATGGGTTGACAAAGCTCCTCCATTTTCCGAAGATCGGGCTGTGGAAGAACATTGTTGTTGTTATTGTTGAGGTGCGGTGGGTTATTGTTGTTGTTCACACCTGCCATACCTAAATCTTCACGAGTCTCGGGCTCTGGATAAGTTGAAGATCTAGTACGCATACACCTGCAAAAACAAAAGAAAAAGATACCAAAGCAATAGACAATATATATACACTATAAAAATAAAAATAAAATCTTTTTGGATTTTTGAAAAATTTTAATTTTTATGGATTTTTAACAATTTTTAAGCAAGAAAAACAACGCTCACGAATGAACGGATCACAAAATTCAACGGGTCTCTCACAGAAAACTGTTAATCTTTACGAAAAGAGCCGGCAGCGGTGCCATTTGATACATGGAATTTACCTAGTATAAAATTTAAGTTCGTTGAAGTGGTCTAATCGAATTGATTACTGGTTTAAGTGTGACTCAGCTGTTCTTGGTGGAAAACAATAGTTTGGTCGTTGTAGTACAGGGAAAGTGCAAAAACTTTAAAGTAAATGGCATGTAAATAAATCTAAACCTAATTGAAAATAAAGGACGAGAAATTAAAGCGTGACGAAAAGTAAAAGGCAAACTTAAAACTATCCTAAAAGCAAGCTTAAAATAAAACTAAGGCAAGTAAACTAAAAAGTGCGACTAAGGAAAAAGGCGGGAAAAGTAAAGTTTAAAACTTAAAAACATAAACTTAAAATAACCTAAAAATGTTCATCCGGAATAGTTGCTTATTCGGAATAATCAACACAAAACACTCATCCGGAATATTCATTCATCCGGAATAAACAAATGCTAACCTTTATCCGGAATAACACTTGATCCGGACTAAACTGCTGGTTCGGAATAAACACTGATCCGGAATAATTGAGAAAAAGTGCTCACTCGGAATAATTAAAATGAAAGCTTGATTCGGAATATGGCTTTGGTTCGGAACAAAAGTGTTCATCCGGAATAGTTGGCTTCGTCCGGAATAAAAGTGTTCATCCGGAATAAATAAACAAAAGCTTCCTTCGGAAAATTTGTTGATCCGAAATATCTGACTCATGCGGAATATTACCTTTATTCAGAATAATCAACTGATGCAGAATAATACCTTTATTCGGAATATCAAGCTCATGCAGAATAAATCATTCGTTCGGAATAAACTGGGAAACTAAACAGTGCGAAGAACAAGGGAAATAAAAGCTACGAATTTTAATCAAAACTAACCAAAATCAATCTAAAGACTAAACCAAAATAACCACAAATGATTAACTAACAATAATCAAACAAACCAAATCAATAAAACTAACAATTATAACCAAAATAATCAAAACCCACTTAATCAAATCAATAAAAACTTAAGAACATGAACATAAACATAAAGCATAAAGATTAAATCAAAACAAGAAGAGTAGATGAGATATTAACAATAAAAGTAATGATTCAATAACAATAAAATAAAACTTACTTGAAATTAAAGGTGCAAGACAAGGTAATTAAAGGTGAAATTAATGTAAATGACATGAAAATTAAATGTGCAAGTATTAAGGGTGGAAGACTAATTTGTCAATTTAGCCAACAACTTTTACAAATGAACATAAAACTCTATTTATTGGGAAGGAGGGGAGGAAAGTAGGTGGAAGCTTCCTTCCTCTTTCTTTCTTTCTCGACTTCTCGTCTTTTAAGTTCTTCGACTTTATCGACTTTTGTCTCGGGATTACTTTAAACTCGTCTAGTGATTTCTTCATAAATTAGACTTGAGTTCTTCGGCTTTATTAAACTTCTGTCTTTGGACTTTTTCTTCGATAAATCTTCAGAATAGGCCTTGGACTTCCGTTCTTTTTGCACTTCTTGATTTCTTGACTTCGTCTTTTGTCTTTTTCTTCGATAAAAGCCCGTGAAAGCCCATGTTTTCTTCCCTTTTTACATTTTGATCCTAAAATCACAACAAAAACAGAAACCACGCATAATTCCGACATTTACGACATAAAATACACGTTATGGTCTTGTTTTCATTATAATTAAGTGGTAAAAGGATGGGTGTTTGTTTTCACACCTATCAAGTACACATTCGAAAGCTCCTCGGATCGTTACCCAGGTCATTCAAATGGAATCAAATCAAAAGAAATGATAGGAACATCGATACATCCAGTCGGGTATCAATATTCGATAATTAGATACTTTTCCAAAGAATCTCACCACGAGAGAATTGGACAAGAAGGGGATATCAATTGTCAATTAAGACAATTTCCACAGATGAGTAAAATCGATTCAGAAAAATAAATGGTACGGGCACATATGTAGGTGTCTTTAACAACATGTCCCTATTTTTACACTTCTTGGAGATCTCATAAAATTTAATCCTTCATAAATTCAAAGAAAATGTTTATTAATCAATTTTATGGTGACTACTAATCATCCTTGCATGGTCCCTTCCAAATTGTACGTAGGCGCGCAACTATATACAATTTTAGGATTAACGATGCAATACTCAGTTCATCAAAACTTTGTCATCATGTTTAAAATATATACATATTCATGCTTAATCATGAAATAAAAATCAAATGAATTTATAGAGATGTTCTTTGTTATGGAAACAATTAAGTTTTTTAAAGTGTTTCATAAACAACTTTATTTCGATAACGATTATTTATAAGTCTCACTTTAAATAATCCATATGGTGATGAAAATTCAATTTTTCTCAAGTGACACTGTTTAAATTTATAAAAACAATGAGTGATCTGCAAAAGAGTGATGAAGAGTTGTTCACCAAGAACTAACTGCAATATGATAGGAAATGAGCTTTATCCAAATAAAAATGAGGTTCATGACCTTGATGGCACTCAAAAAGAATAATTCACAACGTAACTCAAATCGAGATGAGTACTTGTTCAACAGTTGCATCACTAATGCGAACATTAGAAAGAAGCAAGGAAAGATAGATAACATCGATACATGTAGGATTTAGAAATCAAAGGTAGTCTTTTCATTAATCACAAACAAGTCAAAATTGTATCGTAACACATTACGTGTCACTGTGTCATACAATTCCAAGAACTCATCCTACCAACTGATGTCTCAGTTACGTTAGGGATTCTTAAAAGATACCACAATGAATACTAATCTACAAGAGTCATTAGGTGTCCCACATGTCCCGAAAGATCCATCGGTCCCAATTTCAGAAGAAGATTTCTTCGATTTATTTCTTGGACACTGGGCATCCTCGTCATTGGACAATGGTCTAGGAACAACCCTTAACACGAACCAACAATCAATTAAAACCTTATAATTCAATCACAGAACTTAACGACTTCCTCTTAACAATCTCACATTCCATACGAGTTAAATTTTTACTTCATTCAAGTTTCAACCAAATCATACTCAATGCGATATCCTACCTTATTCTCCAATACTTTCAATCTTATTCTTCGGCCTTGTAAAGGCAATAAAAGCTCGACATGATCAACACTTAATTTCCAATCCTATAGCTCTTACAATAATAGTTATCAAATGAGTCACTAGTATGAAATGACTCACACATTAAATTAGACTTCTCGAAAAGGTACTTGTGGCATGACGCTTTTGGGTAATGGTTCCAATGACAGCCTCAAGTGCAACATTTACCCTTTCGATTTCAATTTAAGAATTGGGTGACAACGAATCAGATGACACCTTTCCAGGTGGTAAAGTTTTGTCAAACTCCACTCTATAAGGAAAGATCGTCATGACATTGATATCAGATTTAATTTCGCCAATTCTTCTTCAAGATCACAATCAACTAATATCAACATTTCTACGAATATTAACCATTTCGTTGGGACTATAAAACATCCACAACTTGGTTTAGATCTAGAATAGCTAGAATTCCTACGGGAATAGCTTCGATTGATTTTCTAGGGGAGTTAGGGTTTCTTGTGACAATCTACGTCGTATAAATACCTCGTATAAATATTAAAATAATCATTAAGCAATCATGTAATCAAATTACATCATATATATATATATATATATATATATATATTTATATATATATATATATATATATATATATATATATATATATATATATATATATATATATATATATATATATATATATATATATATATATATATATATATATATATATATATATATATATATATATATATATATATATATATATATATATATATATATATATATATATATATATATATATATATATATATATATATAATCCAAGTTATATATATATATTAAAATAACACTTCTCAGTCAGGCCTTGTCGGTAACTCAGGAATTCTTCGGCACCGTTATAGTCAAAAGATTTTTAGACATTTTGAGAAAAATGTTTATAGTTAAAAGATTTTGAAATGTTTTATTCAAAACCTTGGTTTTAAAAATCTTTCGTTCTCTATAACGAGAGCTCTGGTACCAAACTGTAACACCCCCAAATATTCATACTTTAGTTCAGCGGAAGAGTCGTTGGTGTTACGGGATAGCACATTACTCAAATCATAGACAACGCTTAAAATCGTGTCGTTTAATAATAAAGCATTTTCCATTCATAAATATCAAATTTACATAGGTCCCAAGTCATAGTATTTCATACAATTTTACAAAACATTTGAGTGAATTGTTATTTAAGTGCAGGCCATAAATTCTAGTTGTCTTTCCAAGAATTACCTTCAAGTACCTGAGATAAAACATGTTAAAAGAAAAGGTCAGCGAAAACGCCGAGTGAATTCATAGAGTTTAATGAAATCCATTAATATATCACCGGTATAAAATTATTACCGAAAATTATTTTGTACAATTCTTTGTCGTAGGCCATAAAATAAGCCAAATACATTTTATACAAATCTTTGTTGTAAATCACACTATATGCTTTTGCCTTCAAAACCATTATACGAACCAATGTCATAAAACATCATACAATACGTTTTATAACGTTGTATAGAGTTAAATAAAAACCGTTATATGAATATGGTTATGTAAAACCAAAACACAAACATAATATCAATAATAAGACCATGTATTGCTAATCAGGCAATATATTGTAATTCAATGTGTATAGCAGTATTTTCGTTATTGGATTATTATAAGCCGCATGACACTGCTACTTTACTATAACAACCAATGGGTAGCTAACCCGAAACTCAATTTGCCCATCTAAGTTAGCGTGTCGTCACAAAAATCACGCTATGGAAATCTTCTCATACATAAATTCGCTTACCAATCAATGTGGCACGACGGGGATCAACCGTCAAGGTGCGAACTGGGGTGATCTTCCCCAAATAGTACTATTATATGCATAAGCGTCTACCAAATCCCGGTAGTTCAAAATTCTTGCTAATGGGACTTTTAGTGACATAACCTAACTAATAATAATCCATTTCATTTCATTCCTCGGGTCATATAATCATTCATCGGGTCATACAATCATTCGGGTACAAATCAATAAGTAAACAGTTGGGACAACTGGTGTCTTATTTTATTAAAACTAACATGTTATCTCCCTCGTGGGTTATAAAACATTTCATAAAAACATTTAAAAGAGTGCGAGGCTATGAGCTTACGTTGATTGGGAAAGGCGGTTATCGGCGATTTGGATGTACGGTATGTGCTTCAATCACGGAAACCTAGACAAATAATACTTGTCTTAGACTCTTGTCCAATGACTTTGTAAAAACAATGACTATGTATATATATGATGATATTATAAATATGATTATGATCAAGTGGGATTGTACATCTTTATTTACTCATTATAGTGTTATGTGTTGGTAAATTTTTATACTAGTTTTACTAGTTTAACTTCTTTACATGTCAAGGCCCAATAAGCCCATTATAAGCCCATTACATTATATTAGCCCATTTTATACTTTTAACATCAGACATATACTTACATGTTGGGCCTAAGTGTGTTAAGCCCAATAAGTAAGTCCATTAGTGTTTAGCCAAATTAGTTGGGTTAATAGTCCAATATGGCTAATTTGGCCTGTTAATGTCCATATGTTATAAAGCTCGGGTTTTATCGGTTTTTACTTGTAATATGTACTTATTCATCAGTATATGAGTTGTAAAAAGTTTACATTAGACGGGTCCGGCCGTCTAAGTTTTAATTGAAGGAAAAGTTAATTTATCAGTTTTTGCCGAAAAGACTATAAACTCATGTATATAGTTCTATAACTTATAAACTTTATCAAATTGCCATTTTTATAAAATTTCCTTTTTATTTATTGTGACAATCCGTCAATTTATGGCTGATATTTTATTCTCAAATATTATTTAAAACCATTATTTTAGTGTTATATTATGAAAACACTCATTTTTGGGAAGAAATTTGAGTTTACGTCTTCAAGTAGCATCGACTACGTCTAAACCGGAGAATTCTACGTTACGTGCTTACGTTTACATACACCGTTTTTGGTGACAGTCCGACATTTCAGTAAATAAATTTATCCGTGAATATTATTTTGGGATTTTAAATTTGTGTTGGTTCATAAACTCACAAATTTACGAGAAGAGATTAGGACTTACGTTCATAATTCAACGTCCTTTACGACTAAACCGGAAACCCTAGGTTTACGTATTTACGTTTTTGAACTCCGTTTTTGATGAGACAATTTTTATTAGATTCGTTTTGTACCGTTGATTCATAATTTATAAAACCGTTTTTCGTAAAACGACCCGAGGGCACGCAAATCGAGGAAACTAAAAACGTTTTCTCGATTTGCGTGCCCTCGGTTCATTTTACGAAAAACGTTTTTATAAATTATGAATCAACGGCACAAAACGAATCTAATAAAAATTGTCTCATAAAAAATGGAGTTTAAAAACGTAAATATGTAAACCTAGGGTTTCCGATTTAGTCGTAAAGGACGTTAAATTATGCACGTAAGTCCTAATCTCTTCTCGTAAATTTGTGAGTGTTGGGAATAAATTAAGGCCAGATCACTTGAGAGCTGACAAGAGTAATACAAGCGTTGACAAGAACAAAACAAGCGCTGACAGCTCAAGCGTTGACAAGATAAAGTCAAGCGTTGACACATTGAAGACAAGCACTGATAGGAAGATATACTCTACGCGTTTATTGTATTCTAGAATAGTTCTAGTAAAGATAGGAACAACATTGTATTTTCTATATTTATCTTTACCTAGAATTGTTGATACGTAGATTATTGTACAAGGCTTCTTATGTCTATAAAAGAAGACCTTTAGGTTAATGTTTAATATAAGTTTTCGTTTTGTAAACTACTTTCATTGTAAGCAAGTTTGATATTGATAATCAAAGTGAAAGTTTATTTATATCATTGTGTGTTCTTGTTTAAGTGTTAAATTCCGCATAACACTTGAATTCATAAGCATATACAAAGGTTTCTCTAAGTGTATTACTTGATCTAATCTCGTATACATAAAGCTAAATCGATCTAAGTTTGGGATCAACAAGTGGTATCAGAGCTTGTTGAGAAACTTTTGATCTTAAAGAACACAAGAACCCTAGAAATCACCAAAACCCTAATTTTCTCAAAAACCCTAACAACATCATGTCAACTCCAGAAACCACCAACTCTTCCTCCTCACCTTTACCAAACATCAAGATTCCTATGCTTGATGCAACCAACTTTGATCAGTGGAAATTTAACTTTGAGCAATATCTAGGGATCTATGACTACACACTCTGGGAGATTATTGAATATGGAAACACATTCAATAAGGCTCAAAAGATTGCTAATGCTATTGCTACAAGAACAGCTGTTGCTGGATGTTCAGAAGCTGACAAGAAGGAAAAACCTGATGATGGTAGAGCTGTGTCTGCTGAAGACATAGCAAAGAGAAGGGTTGACATGAAAACCCTAAATATTCTGAAGCTCTCTTTGGGACAAGAGAATCAGCATAAATACAGAGGTTATGAATCTGCTAAAGACCTTTGGGAAGCTCTTAAAGTTGCACATGGTGGCAATGCAGACACTAAGGAAGAAAAGAAAAAGCAACTCATGCATGATTATGCTGTCTTCAAAGCTCAACCCAATGAGAAACTGAGTAGTGTGAGAAGCAGATTGCTTGACATTACAAGCAAGTTGTCCTTCATGGGGACACAAGTTGGTGATGTTGACATTAATGCTACCTTTCTTAAAAGTCTTGGTGAGGCATGGAAGATTGAGGCAAGATCTATTCTTGCCAACAATACTTACAAGAGCTCATCGTTTGATGACATCTACAACAAACTAAGGCTGTTGGAGGATGAAACTCTTTTAGAGCATGGAAGCAAGTCTACCACCAACAACATGGCCTTCTTCTCTCATAGTGAAGGTCAATTCAATCAGAAGGACTCTTACGTGCATCCAGTTACTGGATCATCATATGTCAGCACTGGAACAAGTCCTGTCAACGTCTCCTATTCAGACGCTGACACATTCAAGAGTGACTCCCCAAGAGTTAAACCTGCTGGTTTAGATTTGGATACTGTTTGTGCTTACATTGCTTCTTTTCCCAATGGTTCAGTGATTATATATGAGGACCTTGAGCAGATAAGTGATGAGCACTTAGAAGAGATGGACATCAAGTGGAACATGGCTCTTGCTAGTATAAGAGCAAACAGGTGGAACAGAAGGTTTAAGAAGAAAATGACCTTCAATGCTAAAGACACAGCTGGATTTGATAAATCCAAAGTTGAATGCTACAACTGCCATCGTATGGGGCACTTCATGAGGGAATGCAGATCTCCTAAAAGATCTGATGCTGGTAAACCCTCAAGTCAGGTTGTTAAAGCTCAGGATTCCAAGGCCATGGTTGCAGTTCAAGGAATTGATGGTATGGGATGGGATTGGAGCTATCTGGCTAAGAATGTTGAAGAGGACAAAGCTTTGGTTGCTGATATTGAAGAAGAAGAAGAGCATGTTGAATATGCTCTCATGGCACACTCCTCCTCTTCATCTGATAATGAGGTATATGATGATGCTTTTTGTAGCAAAGGTTGTAGGTTAAATACTGAAAGACTTAACAAAGAGGTGTTAAGATTATTAGATGATATGAGCACTGAAAGATGTAAACTGTCTAATTACCAACTAGCTCTTACTGAAACTGAGAAAACCGTTTCTGAATATAAGAAAATGGAATTTGACTTAAAAGATAAAATCAATATCTTAAAACATGAGTTAGATGCTAGTATGGATATTAGAAATATCATGGAAAGGGTTAATGGTGAGATACAGGCTAAGTTAGATGAGGCTATTAAGAAAAAAGATAATGTTGGCCTTAAAATTCAAAGATTTGATAGAGCCACTCAAACCCTAGGAGACTGTGTGGCTAAACAAAGGGATCCTAAGGACATGACTGGGATTGGGATGAATGATTACTCTTTGGTTCCACCACCAGCTGGTGACTTTTATGGTGTCCAACAAAAGGACCTATCTTGGACTGGTTTGCCAGAGCTCCAAGAGGAGGAATTCATTCCTCCACCAAGAGTTGTCACTCCAGTTGAAGAGTATCATCAAAAACTGACTGACCTGAATGAGTGGAAGAAGGCTAACCCTACTTTATTTGTCAAGGGTGGATTACTATGTGAAAGTCCCAATGAGTCCACACCCATTAAGGTTACTAACCCAATCACTAGTAAAGCTGTTGACCTAGGCTCAAACACTGTTAGAAGACCTACCATTAAATATGCAGAGATGTATAGGAATACTAGGTCTCCCAAGAGCCAAGTTAGCAATCATGGAATAGGCTTTTTCTCTTCTAGACCTAAGGTTGTGTCTAGAAAAGCTTGTTACACTTGTGGTAGCTTTTCACACTTGGCATAAAAGTGTGTCAACGCTCCCAATGCCAGCGCTGACAGGAACAATTTTAGCGCTGACAGGAACAAAGTCAACGTTGTTAGAAAGTCAAACGTTGTCAGACCCAAACCTTGTGTGCAGCAAAGTCCACAAGTGATTAGACCTGTCCCATTCTTTACTATAGGGTCTAACACTCATGGACAAAGACCATTTCAAAAGACAAACACCTGGTCAAATAGGCAATGGGTTTTCGTAGAAAACCCTAGGTTCAACGCTGACAAGGGTAATTTCAGCGTTGACAGGACAAATTCTAACGCTGACAGAAACGTGACCAGACCTAAATATTTGCAACCACAAGGTAAGGGGTCTAAAGCTTCTTCAAGCTTAACATGGAGACCCAAGAAAGATCAAAACCCTAATGATAATGGGATTTCAATGACTTGCAATAGATTTAATTACATTTCAAAGGTCATTACAAAACCTGTTGGGGTTAACTGGGTTTTTCATCCTAAGAAGGATGAGAATGGGGTTGTTGTGAGAACTAAGTCTGTTCTTATTGAACAACTAGATGAATCCAAGTCTTTTAAGACTTGGGTTCCCAAAGAAAACTAATTTGTTTTCTTTATGTGCAGGGCATTCATAGACAGGTCAATGATTATGGATATTGGGATAGTGGATGCTCAAGGCACATGACAGGGAAGGAAGATTATCTTACTAACTTCACTCCCATTAAGGATGGTGACAAGGTTTACTTTGGAGGCGGATATGGTACTATCACAGGCAAACGAACCCTTCTCACCAAGAATTTGCGTTTTGAGAACGTCTTCCTGGTAAAAGAACTTGATTACAATCTGTTTAGTGTATCACAAGTTTATGATAACAAAAATAAAGTTTTTTTACTGATACTGAGTGTTTGGTGTTAAGCAAGGATTTTTAAGATCCCTAATGAGAAATATATTGAGTATAGAACACCTAGGAATAAGGACATATATAATGTGAATTTAAAAGGGATTAAAATGAATAATAATATGTCCTGTTTTTATGCTAAGGCCTCAGTAGATGAGAGCAATTTGTGGCACAAGTGACTAGGGCACATAAATTTTAAAAATATAAATAGGCTTGTGAGACTTGGTTTAGTTGATGGTTTGCCTGAGAAGGCATTCCACAATGACCACTCTTGTGTTGCATGTCTTAAAGGCAAGCAGCACAAGGTCTCATTCAGGTCCAAACAGGTGCACACTAGTTCTAGACCTCTTCATATGCTACACATGGACCTCTTTGGTCCAACCAACATAGAAAGTTTGAATGGTAAGTCATATTGCTTTGTCATCACAGATGACTTTTCTAGGTTTACTTGGACATTCTTTCTTGCTATGAAGAGTGACACAACTGATATTCTAATTAATTTTATCACTCAGATTGAGAAGAGGTCTGGCAATGAGGTTAAAATGCTTAGGAGTGATAATGGTGGATAATTTAGGAATAAGAAGCTAGATGATTTCTGTGCCAAGAAAGGAATTTCTAGGCAATTTAGTATTGCTAGAACCCCACAACAAAATGGGATTGCTGAGAGGAAAAATAGAACCCTAATTGAAGCAGCCATAACAATGTTGGCTGATGCTCACTTTCCTATAGCCTTTTGGGCTGAGGCTGTTAATACAGCTTTCTATGTGCAAAATAGAGCATTGGTTAACAAAATTCAGAACAAAACACCTTATGAGTTACTTTGGGGAAGAAAACCTAATATTGGTTTTCTCAGACCTTTTGGTTTTCATGTAGTAGTTTTGGACACTAGTGATGCCTTAGGGAAATTTAGTGCAAAAGGTGATGAGGGTTACTTCATGGGGTATTCAGTGCAGAGCAAGGGTTATAGGGTTTATCTTAAGGAAGAAAAACGTATACTTGAAAGAGTACATGTTAGGTTTTTAGAAAATAAGCCTAGTGATCCTGAAAGTGGTCCTAATTGGTTGTTTGACATGGAACCTCTATCTAGAACTTTAAAATATATGCATGTCACTAATCCAGACATTGTGAAGGTAACTTCAAATGTTATGGAGGAACAAGTTGTTGATGTTTCAGGTACTCAGGTTCATGAAAAGGTTGGATCACAAGCAGAAAAGACATCTCCTATCTAAGAATATGTTACCATTCCCATTTGGACAGATGCTTTTGCTGCTGCTGCTGCTGCTGGACAAGATAATGGTGGTTTCCAAGCACCACCAGATACAAACATGCATGGTTCTTCAGGCGCTGACAAAGGCAAATCTAGCGCTGACAAGACAAATTCAGACGTTGATGGCTCAGACGTTGACAACAACAGTTCAAGCGTTGTTAGCCCAAGCGCTGACAAACAAGATTCAGACGTTGACAACACCTTTGCACATCTTTTCTCTTCCACTTTTGAACAAGGTGAACCTTCCAATTCATATGAAGAAGGTCATCCTTATGTTGATATAAGAGAATCTGATGAAGAAGATATTGGCAATATGGAGCGTGAGGTTGAGGACACCAGACTTTTTGAAGGAGGAGTTCTCACTTCCACAATGAAGAATCACCCCCCTTCTCAAATCATTGGTGATGTTATGACTCCAGTTCAGACTAGAAGATCTCATCAAGGTCTTGGTGGGTTTATTGCCAATATACACAAGAAGGTAGATACCCCTCTTGTGCAAGCATGTTTGTTTGCCTGTTTTCTGTCACAAGAGGAACCCAAGAAAATATTTGATGCTCTCAAAGAACCAAGTTGGGTGGAAGCAATGCAGGATGAGCTTCACCAATTTGCAATTCAGGATGTTTGGGAGCTGGTTGATTGTCCTAGATATGTCAGACCTATAGGGACAAGATGGGTTCTCAGGAACGAAAGAGATGAAAGAGGCATTGTGGTCAGAAACAAGGCAAGGTTAGTGGCTCAAGGTTATACACAAGAGGAGGGGATAGACTATGAGGAATTCTTTACACCAGTTGCAAGGATTGAAGCTATAAGGATTTTTCTAGCCTATGCATCCTGCATGGGCTTCACAGTCTATCAAATGGATGTCAAGAGTGCTTTCCTCTATGGAACTATTGTTGAGGAAGTATATGTAATGCAGCCTCCTGGTTTTGAGGATCCAGAGCATCCAGATAAAGTGTATATAGTCAAAAAGGCTATGTATGGCCTTCATCAAGCCCCAAGAGCATGGTATGGTACTTTGTCTACCTATTTGGTTGACAATGGATTCAAGAGGGGCACCATAGATCAGACACTGTTTACAAAGAAGAAAGGCAAGGATGTATTGCTTGTGTAGGTATATGTTGATGATATCATTTTTGGGTCTACTGATCCAAAGATGAGTGAGGATTTCTCCAAGCTTATGACAGACAAATTCAAGATGAGTGCTATGGGGGAGATGAACTTCTTTCTTGGTTTACAAGTTCAGCAGAAAGAAGATGGTATCTTCATCTCCCAGGATAAATATGTTGCTGAGATCTTGAAGAAGTTTGGCTTTTCTCCACATGAAAAGAGGGCTACTACTCCTATGGATAGAGAACACCCTTGGGGAAAGATTGGAGATGGGAAAGATGTTGATGTCAGGCACTATAGATCCATGATTGGATCCTTGATGTATCTTACTGCCTCTAGACCTGACATCATGTTTGCTGTGTGTGCTTGTGCACGCCATCAAGTGACTCCCAAAGAATGTCACCTTTATGCTGTGAAGAGGATCTTTAGGTACCTAAGATGCTATCTTGGTCTTGGTTTGTGGTACCCAAAGGATTCACCATTGGAGCTGATTGCATATTCAGATAGTGATTATGGAGGTGATAAATTTGATAGGAAATCCACAACTGGTGGATGTCAGTTTCTTGGGAGCAGGTTGATCTCTTGGCAATGCAAGAAACAAACAGTGGTGGCTAATTCTACAACTGAAGCTGAGTATGTCGCTGCAGCTGCTTGTTGTGGCCAAGTTTTGTGGATTCGGAACCAGCTGTTGGACTATGGGTATAATTTCATGCATACCAAGATATTTGTTGACAATAACAGTACTTTGTGCATCATTAAGAATCCTGTACATCATTCTAAAACTAAACACATAGAAATTAGACACCATTTTATAAGAGATTGCTTTGAGAAAGGTTTAATACAACCAGATAGGGTTGACACTGAGGAAAATGTGTCAGATTTACTAACTAAACCTTTTGATGCTGGGAGATTTCAATACTTGGTAACAAGTATTGGAATGGTCAATCTCACATAATATGTGTTTTGGAGTCTTTTTGTAAAAGTATGTACAGGATGATGCATTGTTATTGGTCTTATTGATGATTTAGATTTTCCACTATATTTTTCTAACACTGACAAAGGTTGCTTGAACGCTGATAAGTGTTTTTGCAACGTTGTTAGCAATATAATTGTCTAACGCTGACAAAGCTTCCCTCAACGCTGTTATGTGTTATCGGGGCGTTGTCAGCAACAATGTTAGTTTTGTGGTTTTCAATCTAAATATGCAGATGGTGTTAGCAGTATACCATTGGATACAGAGTTGCTTATGGATCAATGGAGAAGCATTTGGACGAGTTTTTATTTATGGATTATGGTTGGAATGTTTCATTCCTATCTTGACATAAATTTTTATGTTCATGCATGATTTTAGCAAACTTTTGAATCATTGTTTAAGGGGAGGTTTTAGGAACCTTTAGGATGTTTGGGTATCCATATGATACTCTTATCACAATTCTAGATTGTGTCCACAGGTGAGTATGAGTTAGTTTTACTAAATCATGAGGCACTGTAGCATGCAAAGTTGATATACTATGCATGCTGCCAATATTTTTTTTGGCCTAGAATTGGTTGTGGTCTTTTTGGTGACTTGGGAATAATTTTGTTATGGAATTTACCTGGGAGTAACAAGGGATTTTGTAAGGTAACTTGGTTGTTAAGAGTTTTGGTTAGCAAGGGACACTAGAGGACTGTTATGTCTATCTTGCTTAAGCAAGTGTGCATAACTGGACAGTGCTTGCCGCCCTGTAATAATTATCAGCTTTTGGTTATCTTCTCTAGGATAAATTACTTGTTTAGGTCATTTTTCATTTTTAAAACATTTTTATTTTTGGACGCTGACAAGAATTTTCCAAGCGTTGTTGTGACCAAATTGGACGCTGACATGGTTATAGGCAAACGTTGACAAGATTTTAGCCGTTGGGCATTGATGGGTTATTTTTGACCGTTGACACTCAATGGGACCTACCCAGTTGTTATTTTTGACATATTTTTAGGCCGTAATTTTGGGAGTTGTTACTTTACATTTAATGCATGAGATAAACTTATACTTTTTCAATATTTTCATGATTGATTTTTGAAAATACTTGCCTATTTTTGGGCCTATCACATGCATTTTCTTCTCCTATAAATTTGGCTCCTATTTTTAAACAGGGTATCTATAATTCTTGTCTAACACAATTTTCTCTCATCAACTTCATCTTCTTCACTTAAATTTAACAGCTTTCATCAATGGCACCCAAGTTTAAACCATCAAAACTGGAATTGGGGTTCAGGTCTCAACACAACATGATTGCATATCTTGAAGCTGATGATACTCTGTTTTCTCAATACACACAAATGGTGGCGTATTTGAATGCATCCCCATTAAGGTATGCTCTTTCTCATGCACCACTCATTCCAGTCACACATATTAAACAGTTTTGGAACATTGTCAGTTCCTCAACAGTTAATAGAGTGACTACATTGACTTCTATAGTTCATGGGAGACCTTGGGTGGTTACTGAGGCTTTGGTACGCCAAGCCTTGCATCTTGATGATGCTGATGGTATAGCCATTCTTCCCATAAATGAAATAGAACAAGGGCTTAGGGCTTTGGGATATCCTTTTCCTAATGAAGGTACTCTAAACAAGTATCATAAGCAGGAATTTCCCCCAGCCTAGAAGTACCTCATACATGTCCTCCTTCAATGTTTGAGTCCCAAATGCACTGCACACAATGAGATCAATAGATCCATTGCTAGTGCTATTATGTGCATTGCAACAGGGCAAAAGTTTAATTATTCTAAAATGATTTTTTGAGGGGATGTGTAAAAACAAGGGGAATAAAATGACTTTAGCTTATCCCCGTTTTCTACAAATGGTTTTTGATGTCCAAGGTTATTGCACAAGGGATCATAATGATTTTTATAAGATCCCTGAGCAAAAGAAAGCTATTTTTATGAAGATGAATTCACCACCCCATCGTGACCTACCCTTGACACCAGCTATGCTTGCTGTTATTGCAGCAACACAACTCCAACCAGACCCCCAACCACAAATTGAACCCCAACCATAACTTGAACCCATCCCTGAACCCATACCTTCACCTGAACATATGCAACTTGACCAAGAACCCTTCAACGCTGACACATTCAATGTTGGCGTTGATGTGCCTATTTCCAACGCTGACACACAACCTTCACAAACCCAAACACCCCTTAACCAACCCACATCCACCCATTCTTCCACACCATCTTCCACACCCCCTGAATATAGGTTGATGAAACGCCAAAGGACTACTGGAGTGTTCTCCTCTGGTGGTCCTAGCCATGTCGCAGAGAGAACCACCACCACAAGTGTGGCTGGTGACCTAGATGAGGCTGGGACTATTGGTTCTGGCTTAGATGCTGGCCAAGGCAGTCCCACCATCATTAAGTCCTCATCCTTGCCCAATGAATCTGACTTGGGAGGTCAAATCCCCATTTCAGAAGAGGGCAGACTGGAACCAATGACTCTTATGGAATTGACGACAGTCTGCATTAGCTTGCAAAAGCAAAATGCAGACTTAGTACAAGTTGTCAGCTCACAAGGCCTTGAACTCAAGCAATTGAGGGAGAGGATTGTTGTTTTGGAGAGTGCTAGTGCAAGGAGGGGTATGGAGGAATCTTCCAAAGGGAAGGAAGATCCAATAAATCTAAGTGATAAGGGCAGTCATGATGGTCAATCAATGGATGTTACTGAGGCCCTTACAACTTTGAAGAAACAAACAGGTTTTGATACGTCCTTAGTCTCTCCTACCAACTTAAATTTATCATTTACAGCTATGTTGAGAGAGGTTACACAAGGCGCTGAGGGAAGATATTTGGGCGTTGACAAGGCTGAGTTGGACGCTGACAGAAATATTTTGGGCGCTGATAGGACAAATTTGGGCGTTGACAGACCTGCACATGAAGGTGATGTATCCCAGTCATCATCTATCATCAAGGAGGTTTCTACACAGGTATCACCATCTACCTTACCAACCATTGCACCAACTTATAAGGGTAAGGGAATATTGGTAGAAGAGATTGTTCCAAAGGATGCAGCTCAAATTGAGTTTGATAGAAGATTAGCTGCACAAATCTTGGAACAGGATAAAAAGGAGATGAAGGAGTCACCATTTGTTGGGACTTCAGAAGAAGGAAGTGATGGAGCTAGCTCAGACTAAAGTGTGATGATTATAGAACCAGAAAGACTTGAGTATGGTGATGAGTTGGCTAAGGAGAAGCTGAGAGAATTGAAATTGCAGGTTGACTTTGACATGCCAGAGGTGGTTCAAATGTACAATGCTTGGGAAGAAAGATGCATGGAGAATCCAGACTTGACCATTTCAGATCAAATATGGGGTTTGGAGATTCTTCTTAGAGTTCAGAAAGATTGCCAGGTAATTTTGAAACACAAGGCAAGTAATATTCTCTCAGAGTTTAAAAGGGATAGAAGGGAGCTATACTTTATGCTGCTCAGATGTCATGGAGTTGGATGGACTTACCAAAAGTTGAGGGCTTTGACATTTGATGAGTTGGAAAACAGGGCTTATCCCATTTGGGTGAGAGTGCAGGAAGCAAACACTCTCAGACTTCTTTCAGATGAAAGAAAGGAGGAACTTGCAGAAGAAATGAAACTCAAGAAAGCTATGATTGTTCCCAGGCCAGTAAAGAAGGGAATTTCATTTGAGTTTCCCAAAGATATGGATCCACTATATCCAAGTGAAGCTGTCATCAGAAAAAGCCTCAAGCTCTCACCTTTAGAAGCTTCAGATATGGTGCAAGTGTTACCATTAGATTCCAGGAACCCAATTATGAGCTATGAAGAAGATGAATGTGGGTTTTGGAAGATTGGCAGATTTGGCAAAGAGGTACACACTTTTACCACTCTCATATCTTTGTTTGCAAGTTGTGATAGAGAAGACTTGGTGGACCTTTGGAGGTTGCTGGAGACCAAGTATGAGGCTGAAGCACCAACTTCAGCTAATGGAATAAAACTTTGGTCCACATTCAAAAGAATGTGTGGACCAAAAGATGAGGATCCTGCTGTTTGGAAGGATCTTGAAGATGACCTCAGTGGTCTTCAATGGAGGTTATATTCAGCTGGTGGTGTTTACCATTTGAGTTCTACAAAGTTTTATGAGTATCTACTTGTGGATGGTCAGTATTTCATATCCAAAGCTATTTTGGAGAAGATGAAGGACACTCAGCTGGAAATAGATTATTCAAGTGACGTGGCAAAAGATTTGATTAGATTTATTCATTATCAATATGAGAAGGTTTGTAAGATTCCTCCTAGTCCTTAATGCTTATTCAGAAACTTGATCATAAGAGTGGATATCAAGTTTAGGGGAGGATTGTTGGGAATAAATTAAGGCCAGATCACTTGAGCGCTGACAAGAGTAATACAAGCGTTGACAAGAACAAAACAAGCGCTGACAGCTCAAGCGTTGACAAGATAAAGTCAAGCGTTGACACATTGAAGACAAGCACTGATAGGAAGATATACTCTACGCGTTTATGTATTCTAGAATAGTTCTAGTAAAGATAGGAACAACATTGTATTTTCTATATTTATCTTTACCTAGAATAGCTGATACGTAGATTATTGTACAAGGCTTCTTATGTCTATAAAAGAAGACCTTTAGGTTAATGTTTAATATAAGTTTTCGTTTTGAAAACTACTTTCATTGTAAGCAAGTTTGATATTGATAATCAAAGTGAAAGTTTGTTTATATCATTGTGTGTTCTTGTTTAAGTGTTAAATTCCGCATAACACTTGAATTCATAAGCATATACAAAGGTTTCTCTAAGTGTATTACTTGATCTAATCTCGTATACATAAAGCTAAATCGATCTAAGTTTGGGATCAACAGTGAGTTTATGAACCAACACAAATTTAAATCCCAAAATAATATTCACGAATAAATTTATTTTCCTGAAATGTCGGACAGTCACCAAAAACGGTGTATGTAAACGTATGCATGTAACGTAGAGTCCTCCGGTTTAGACGTAGTCGATGCTACTTCAAGACGTAAACCCAAATTTCTTCCCAAAAATGAGTGAGTTCATAATATAACATTAACATAATGTTTTTAAATAATACTTGAGAATAAAATATCAACCATAAATTGACGAATTGTCACACCTGGCATATGTCCATCGTTCTGTAAACACAAAATCCAAGTTTTTGATAACAAGAAACCAATTGTTGAAAAACAACGAAGAATAAATCCTAACATGAAGGATGTTGTTAAAAAATAAATCTTTAAACACTTAGACTCTGGAATAATCTACACAATCGCCGATAGCCCATGGGTTAGTCCTATTCATTGTGTACCTAAAAAGGGAGGTATCACTATAGTAACCAACGAAAACAACGATTTAGTACCAACACGAACCATCACCGGATGGCGAGTTTGTATTGATTATCGAAAACTAAATGATGGAACCGCGAAAGATCATTTCCCTTTGCCCTTTATGGATCAAATGTTAGAAAGACTCGCAGGGAATGAATACTTTTGTTTCCTCGATGGTTTTTCTGGATACTTTCAAATCCCAATCGACCCTATGGATCAAGAGAAAACTACGTTTACTTGTCCATTTGGAACTTACGCTTATAGGCACATGCCTTTTGGCCTATGCAATGCACCTGCTACATTTCAGAGGTGTATGATTGCAATCTTTCACGATATGATTGAAGAATCAGTCGAAGTCTTCATGGACGATTATCCGTCTTTGGAAATTCTTTCGGCACATGTCTAAACAATCTCGATAAAATGTTAGCACGATGCGAAGAAGCAAATCTTGTGCTAAACTGGGAAAAATGTCACTTATGGTTAAAGAAGGAATTGTGCTTGGACACAAAGTGTCTGGAGCTGGCCTTGAAGTTGACAAAGCAAAAATAGACGTAATCGCAAAACTGGCACCACCTACTAATGTTAGAGGCATATAAGTTTCTTAGGTCATGCCGGTTTTTACCGACGATTTATCAAAGACTTTGCGAAAATCGCAAGACCTTTAACTCAACTTCTAGAAAAAGAAAGAACGTTCGATTTTACCGACGAATGTTATTCAGCATTCAAAATACTTAAAGAAAAATTTACATGCACATCCATTATTACAAGCCCTAATTGGAATCTTCCATTTGTACATATGTGTGATGCTAGTGAATATGCCCTTGGAGCCGTCCTTGGACAAAAAGATGATAAACAATTTCATCCCATCTATTTTGCAAGTAGAACTCTTAACGCAGCCCAACAAAATTATACAATTACAGAAAAAGAACTCATGGCTGTAGTTTACGCATTTGACAAATTTCGTTCCTACCTCGTGTTGTCAAAGACGATAGTTTACACCGATCATTCAGCTTTGAAATACTTGTTCAAAAAGCAAGACGCCAAACCACGTCTAATACGATGAATAATGCTTTTACAAGAATTTGATTTGGAAATTAAAGAAAAAAAGGAGCTGAAAATGTTGTTGCCGATCATTTATCTCGCATAGTGAATGATGATTCTAGCGATGATGAAATCGACGATTTTCCCGATGAGCATATAATGCAAGTAAACACTAACAAAACACCATGGTTCGCAGACTTTGCAAACTATTTGGCTGTAGGAATTTTACGAAAAGGAATGACGTACCAACAAAAGAAAAGATTTTTCTCTGAACTAAAAAAATATTTTTGGGACGATCCCTACTTATTTAGAATCTGTCCTGACGGAATAATCCGACGTTGTATTTCCGGATTCGAATCTAGAAAAATTCTCGATGAATGTCACTACAGACCGACCGGAGGACATTACGCCGCGAACACCACCGCTAAAAAAGTGTTTGACGCTGGCTTTTATTGGCCAACTATTATGCGTGAAGCTCATACCTTAGTACGACTATGCGAAGCATGTCAAAGGACTGGAAATATTTCTAAAAGAGATGAAATGCCTCTAAATAACATCCAAGTCTGCGAAATCTTTGATGTGTGGGGTATCGACACCATGGGACCATTTCCTAAATCTTACAAATGTGAATACATTTTAGTCGCCGTCGACTATGTATCGAAATGGGCCGAAGCTCAAGCCTTACAAACAAACGATGCCAGAGTTGTTATCACATTCTTAAAGAAATTATTCTGTCGTTTTGGAATGCCAAAAGCACTAATAAGCGATAGAGGAACTCATTTCTGTAACAAACTCATGGAAAAAGTTATGAAAAGATATGGAGTGAACCACCGATTTTCCACATCTTACCACCCTCAAACGAGTGGCTAAGTTGAAAACACTAATAGAGCTCTAAAACGTATACTCGAAAAGACCATTCAAAACAACCCTGCTTGTTGGTCTAAAAAATTAGAAGATGCTCTATGGGCCTTTCGTACCGCATTCAAAACACCAACTGGAACCACACCGTAAAAACTGTTGTATGGAAAGACATGCCATCTGCCTATAGAAATTGAACACCGTGCATATTGGGCACTTAAAAACTGCAACCCAGATCTTATTGCAGCCGATGAAAAACGTAACTTTCAACTTCACGAGTTAGATAAATTTCAAGATCACGCTTATGAAAGTTCATGATTATATAAAGAACGAACCCAAGTTTGGCATGATCGTAAATTACGACAAAGAAAAGAATTCAAAAAAGGAGACAAAGTACTTCTCTTTATCTCGAAATATAAATTCAAGCAACCTAAGATTACTTCGAGATGGACTGGACCTTATCTAGTAAAACACCAATATCCATCCGAATATGTTGAATTACACGGTCTAAACAATATCACCTTTATAGTCAATGGGCATAGACTTAAACTCTATCATGAAGAAGAACACTGTAATGAAATTGAAGGAGAAGAAATTCCTTTCTTCTTAAAATAGATTCGAGTAGCCGAGTCTGGCCGAAGACTCTAAACTTAGCGCTATTCGGAAGGCAATCCGTATTTTATACCCACATTTTAACTTAAGTGTGGAGGAGGACCTGTAAATAAATAAAATCGTCCTTGTATATATTTCATGTGTTTTGTTTTGGTTTGTAGCATGCAGGAAAATAGCAAATTGGAGCTCTAAGCTGGATTCATTCTCGAAGTTTCGCAATTTTCTAATAAGCCCCAGGAAGTTCTCGTTTCCCTTTGCATTTTTCCTATTTTTAATATTTTACCAGTTATTACCTCGAGGACGATGTTCAACTTAAGTGTGGAGGAGGTGACAAATAGAAAAAATGAAATAATAATAAAAATATAATAAAATTTCTCCACATGAAAATCTTTTTGAAAATCAACAAAAATATATATGTTTTGTAAATAAATAAGTTTTTAGCAAAGAAAAAATCTCATTGATTGACACTATAATCTAGCACAAAATTCATTTCCCAAATATGTGAGAAAAACTTGGCCTTATATTTCTCTATTTTGTGTGAAAGCCGATAATCTAGTATGCTTCAGAATTTGTGCTTGAGGATCATTTACTAAACCACAGTGAGGTTAATTTATAGATATTTTACAAAGGAAGCAAAATAAAATCACCCTTATATCATTTTAGTTAAGCTACACTCGCTTACTAAAATATCTGGCACTCATACGCATATGTTATATTATCCATTGTGCCAATATCCTTATATGTTATGCCTAACCACTCGTCAAGTTATAAAGTTTATGATGTTCTCTTAAAAAAACAAAACAAAAATGTATGAAAAAGAAAGAAAAAATATAGTCAAGTACTCTAGTATAGTTTGTTCTATAACTTTGACAAAGGCATACACGTTTTGATCCTACACCCACATCATTTATCACGTTTTTCTTCTTTGAAAATTTATCTGGTGCTCATGCCGCAACGGTTATGTTTATGTATCTTGTACAAACCTATGATAGCTATCTATTTTATGACCGAGCTAATTGAGTGTTCCCTTACATTTACCCTTTTTGTGAGTGACACTTGTGTGAACTTAAAATCCAAACACTATCCATGTGAGGTGCTAAAGTTATTTTGTCATTTGCTTTTGCTATTCATAAATTAAATCATTTTCCTATCATATTTCACAACACTTAAAAGCATTTTTAAAAATTGAAATTGTTTTCTCGCTTGATTGCTTGAGGGCAAGCAATAGCTAAGTGTGGAGGAATTTGATAACGACCTAATTATACATATTCAACCTATCATTATAATGCCACTTTGTAGTATAAATAAGAGCTTCCGATACTTAATATATTGTGTTTTATATGCAGATGTAAAGTATGAAGGAGCAAAGTGAAGATATACAAAGAAGGGGCCTCAATATGAAATAAAGACAAAGATATTAAAACATGATTTTGATTCGCCCAGAATGCGACGCACTTGAGGAGAAGTGTGGCGCATATTTGCATCTCCAAAGTGCGGCGCACTTTAGGAGAAGTGCGGCGAACATTTGACCCCATACAACACTATAAATAGAGGCCATTTCCATCCATTTTTCACACACCTCTCTCTCTCTCTCTCAATACTCCATTGCTCGAGTATTTTAGTCTTTCTAGCAAATTTTCAGTATTATCCACTTTTGGGAGACACATGTAACGAGCGTATTCCACTCTTCGATTCTTGGAGGAATGATACAATCGTGACACTTGTGTACTCGTTTATTCAATCCAATTTAAGTATGATGTTCTCTTACTCTTTAATAATTGTTACTTTGATTACTATGTTAGGCTAAGCTATTTGTGACTATATGGGTATGTGAATATAATTAGTGATGATGCTATGATATGATCATTTATAAATGATTTCAAGCTAATGTTGTAGAACCATTTTACCTCCTAGTTCTACAAACCATATTTTATCTAAGTTGATTTTGTTACGATAGTTTGGCGTTGAAAAACGCAAATTGTTATAATAAGTTTTCTAGAACTTGTCTATGGTCATGAATCTTTGGTTGGAGAAATCCGCTTCGAAACTTGATAAAATATTGAACTCGTTGGCAACTTGTTTTGAGCTTAATCGCTTAAATAAACATAAGTCTTGAATCAACCCAAGTAAATTGTGTAAACGCCATTTTGACGAAAAAGGATTATCACACTTTACCTACAATAACATATCTTGATCATTATTATTATCATCACGAACTTATAGGAACTATCCCATATTAGTCATATTTGTTATTATTGATATTACTTCAACCATTTATTTCGTCAATTGTTATCTTGATTACCAAAAAAAAAAACTAAGTCTCAGCGAACGATCCTGGCTTACCACTACAAAGCTATATTACGAACGAAAGGGTATACTTGCCTGTGTTTGTCTTCTAGTCCCTTGTTTTGTCTAAACCTTGTAATATAAATTTAAGACTTGCAAACGAACATCAGATTCCTTCCTCGTTACCAACATAAGTTAAATCCAACCAGCGACCAAAGCATGTGGAACGAAATAATTCACTACGATCAATTCCCAGTCTCTCCTTAATCATAGGGAAATAATGGAGCTTGCTCCTAGCGTACACCGTAGCGTGATACTCCTAAATCGCATAAGAATTAGAAAACCGGTCAGACGGTGTTCGAGACATGGAAAAATGTAATGATTCATATGTTGGTTGACTTGCAAAAGTTTGTCTTCTTGCTCAATAATTAAATCAAATATAGCATCGATAGAACAACAAAATCTATTCATTTACCCTTTTTATGTAAGGACTTCTTATTTTGCCACTCACTTCCGTTTTTTCATGCGTATCAACTTCATAAATAAAATGATCCTTTTCAGTCTTTATTAAGCAAATCATTTATTTTCTGTTGATTTCTCAATCTTTTTCTTAGCCATTTGTAACTTTTGGCGATCGTTTGGGTAGCAAATATTTTGATTCACTCTAAATATTGTAAAGTTAAATTTGAGTTTGAGTATCTGAGTATAATCCACACTTGGATCATTCAAGATACTAAATGCATGAAATAATCCACACATATAAATCCTAATACTCAAAAATAAAAAGAGTATTCAGATACTACTCAAACTTAAAGTGATAGTATTCGGAGTGATTTTGCTAAACAAATAAGCGCCTAAAGTTACAAATAGGTAGGAACAAATTTGACCATTCAAAAGAAAATAAAAGACTCACTCAGTAAAGACTAAAATGGATCATTTTATTGATGATATTCATAACCAGGAAAAAGCGAAGGCGAGGGGAAAAATAAGAGTTCGTTACATAAAAAGGGTAAACGAAAAGATTTTGTTGTTCGATCAATGTTATATTAGATTCAATTATTAGGCAAGAAGACTAAGTTTTCACAAGAAAGTTAGTTGCTGACACACTTAGCTGCTATGGCAGGGAACAAAGATCTCACACTATTTTTTTGTACAGATGTTTCAAAGTGAAATAAAAGCTAATATTAGCTATAAAACAAGGGAAACAACCTACTCAATAATTGTAATCCTGCTTAGCTGAAATGACAGCATCAATGATGTTTCAAAGTGATATAAAAACTCATATTAGCTATAATATTCCTAAAACAAATTCATTAAGGTACTATACGTAATGCTACCAATTCATTAAGGTAAGACCTATGATGTGACTGCAATCAACTCAGTATCTGGCCAGTAACCCATAGTTAGATCGACCCAGTGAAGTGTTAAACAAATTAGACACAAGTTAAGAGCAGCAAGGGTTCCTCATATTAGCTATAATATTCCTCAAACAAATGATGTAGTCACACTTAACGTCAAAAGATTAGATTTTTACAAACGAAATAAGTTAAGCCAATGAAAAATTAAAAAGTGGAGACCAGCATGTATTTAACACCACAATGAAAGTAAATAACGAAAGCACTCGATACAAGCATGAAGGACCTTATATCTTGTCCTTTTTTACTATACCAACACCACCGCCAACAATCTTACCTTAGAGTGATGCTAGCCCTAAATACAACCACCACCAACAATCTTACCTACAGAAAACTTCGTTGACTATCAAAGTCAAATCTTACACTAATTTAACAAATAACTAATCATGAATCAATTCAATTAAATCAAAAAAAATTATTTACCAAATTGGTCAATTAAATCCTTACTCATGAATCAATTCAATCAATTAAATAAAAAAATTAATTACGAAATTCTTCAACTAAAACCCTTAATCATGAATCTATTCAATCAAGTATAAAAAAAATTAATTGGAAATTAGTCAATTAAAACCTTAATCATGAATCAATTAAAACAATCAAATCCTTTAGTGATTTAGCAAATAATTAATCAATAATCAATTAATCATGAATCAGTTACTTAAGAAACGAGTTTGATGAGATTATGGAAAAAAAATTACCAAAGGGATCATGATAGAAAAATGGATTCAAAAACATATAATCTAAATATAATATAAGCAAGTATAAATCAAATATAAACATTTTAAAAAAAGGACAGAAACAAGTACAATCAAAAAAATAAACACAAAATTTAAGAAAAGGAAAGTGGTGTTCCTTCCCTAGATAAAGTACGGTGGATGATCAAAACCGGTTGATCCGCCGTTAGTTGATCAATAAGTGTAGGTCAAAAATTGGAAGAAAATATTAATAAAATATAATAAAGTTGGATGATCAGTTGGACACATGTAATAAAATAAACCCGTTTGATCAATTGATTAAAAGTAAATATCTCTTTTAGAATTGAAAAAAAAATGTCTTGTTTGGGATAACAAGGTGTACTTTTTGTCTACTTTTGTACTTAGCCCTTAAATTATTATCTTCTCACCTGTCCCGATGCATCATCTCTATCAACATTTCTCTTTTTTTAAACTTTCAGATCCTATATTTTAGTTCATTATCTCACAGCAAAACTTAAATTTAACATTGCGTGTGAAAGCTTTGTAAGGTTCAGAGGCAGCAAGACCAAATGTTTGACTCTGACTAAGTAAGAAGTTTCGCATTTGACCACGTCTGACTCACACGAGAAAAAAAAAGCCGGGACGTCTGACCGCGTCTGACTGGTCAGATGTCAAAGACGAATCAGACGTTTTTGGCGAAAACAAACACCACCTTAATTAACGTCGTCACTTAAGATATTCAACCTAACATTTTGCATTTTTAAATTTTAGAGAATGTGTTATAATGACGCCATAACTAGGGGTGTTAAACCAAAAAATCGACGAATCGAGCCGGAGCGCTTAATCCGAAACCAAAAAACCGAAACCGAAAAAACCCGCTCATCATGGTTCAGTTTTTGTTTTTACTTTTAAATATCCGCGGTTAACTTAACCGAACTATGTATATTATACATGATTTTTTAGCTAAATATTCAAAATCGTACAAGTATTACGAGACACCGAATACAGATTAATAAATACATTAACAAGTTGTAATACAAACACATTTTCTCTTTAATATTACTAGCAGGATATCCGTTCGTTGCGGTGGTGGACACCCTGTAACATAATTTTCGGCGAACTTAATTTTAATTTTATGTTTTTCTTACAACGACATCTCAAAAAATAACAATTTGAGTTTTGGATAACTTTATGTTGCTGGCTAATCGAATCCACAGTGACTCCGGTTACCGGTTAAACCCATTGACAGGATTTGGTTTTTAAAACTATATATACACGATAATTTTTGGTAGAAAACATACGTAGATTATTGTAGATATATACTTTTAATTGTTGTATAATGTGAATATATACTTATACTTTTTAGGTAATGGGGTGTTTTAATTATATATAATTAAGTTGTATTACTTATTTTTATTTTCAATTGTTTAGTAATTATTATGTATTAATTAGTTTTAATATGAGTATGAATTATGTGTTTATTAATGAAGTGTTAAATTTTGTTATTTTGGTTTCTAGGCTTGTTTTGATTTTATTCAATGTATTAGTATGTAGAATATTGATAATCAATGAATCTATGAAGGGGTTTGTTAATTTCTAGAGAGAGAAAGTTAGAGAGAGAAAGTGAGAGAAACTATGTGAATTTTATTAAGTGGAAATTAAGAAATGATAACAACCCAACCCCTTTCCTTAGTGGAAAGGGGTATTTATAGTTCCAAGTCATAAGTGGACTTGGGCCGGTCCATGACAAGCCCATGGACCGGTTCTTACTTAAGTTAATAAGCAAATAATAACTAAATACTAACTACGAGCTATTACAACTTAAATCATATTGTGGAGTGACCGATACTTCTAATATACGTTAAAACGTATTTCTAACAATCTCCCCCTAAGGGAGGTCACTCCACGTTACAAAGTTCTAAACCTAGCATACTATACTAAGTCTTCGTTCTTTAGCTCGTAGTCTTTTCTTCTTTTCTTTCTTTTGTTGTGAATATGTTGATTTGATCTTTTTGGCTTTGACTTGAGAGCATTGTTCTTTGGCCTTTCACGTGCGATCTTTGCCTTTCTTGTGAACTTTGCCTCCTCGTGACTTCATGTTCCACACACTTATGTCTTTTTGTTGAATTCTCGAAAGCTTCAGAGTTTGGTACAGCGGAAGACTTCATCTTGTACTTTCTTGAATTTTTGTTGCAAAAGACATAAGCATGTGGGAACGACTTTTTCAGGTACACCGCAACACCACCGTCTTTACTGGTACTCAGCAACGCCACCGTCTTCAACAGGTACACAGCAACGCCACCGTCTTTAGCAGGTACACAGCAACGACACGAATAAAATGGCTTTGAACATTTTATTCTAATTCGGTAGCATTTTACCTCCGGTCGGTGAAGACCGTTGGACGATATTAGATATCGTACCCGTGACGGATAGTTTCAATTAAGTAACTTCCTGACAGGATTTCGCGGGTAAACCCGTTCTCTTTATTCGACCGTCCAAAGCTGACTGCGAACATAAAGAGTGAATCACTTGGATAAATTATCCTTGTGATTTAAAAGCCGTCAATTCATGAAACCTGGAACAAGTGAATTTCAATTAAGATTTTCACCATCGTTGCTTTCCAGTTGTCACGAGCTCGATTCATAAAGAATCTTGCACGTTACCTACCAAGTGCTGTTTGATGTTGACACTAGAAGGATTTCCACTCGTCACTGTGGTCAATAAAGAGTCACTCTGAGTGTTCTGGCAAGATCATATGATAATGCGAAGAGGCCTGGAACGAGTTTAAGTTCAATTAAGAATTAAACCACTGTTACCTTCCAGTTTTTCACAAGATTGGTTCTAAAAGAACCGCACGTGTAACCTACCATGAGCTTGTTTGATGTTGGCTCAAGCAGGATTTCCATCTTCATTGTAATACTTACGTATTACTCGGATGTTCTGGCAATATTACAAGAATATTGCGTAGGACTCTTGAAAATCTCTTACTTTTCACAGTGTGTGAGAAAGCAAGGAATAAATGGAAAGTGTCCTAATGAGACTTTTGATGATCTCTTGGCTCTAGACTCGATTGTGCGTTTTGATTTAGTGAGCGATGGCTGGAGAGGAGTGCCACCTTTTCAATACCAGTTTATTCGGAGTGAATAAACCAATAGATAACGTGTTGATCTCCGTGTGATTAAAACAAATACCTTTTGAGAGATATTTGAGTTAGCTGGGGAAGGGTTGTGCATTGCATCACTGGGTCCATGATGTCTTTCTTCAATACCGAGAATCATTAGCAAAAATGACCTCAATAGCATATGTATTGACCCGGTTTCTGCCTAAAGTTGTAAGGAGGGCTTCTTTCTTTACACCCTTTATCTTTACATTTCTTTTTCATTCTTCAACCCCTTCAATGCTTACCAATACGTCATCACTAGCACCTTGTTGTGATTGTTCCAGTGCTAGCTTAAGTACTTGGTCGGCATTCAGCTACGTTCACATTCTTTCTCCATCTTTCCTAGGACTTCTAATTCTAACTAGGGAATTGTCCTTGGGAAGATTCCATCGGCTCTGATGAATCATTGGACTAAACCTATTCCTACCACCCTTTTGTCACCACATCCGTCGTGAATTAAGCGTGTTTTGGGAAGGAATTGCCACCATGAAAACATCATTGAAAATCACCTAAGGTACTTGTGATATTAAAATCAAAAGTTTTGTACCTTAGGTGTTTTGATCATCAAAAACGCTCCCCCTTAACACGTGCTTAACACATATTAAGTTGGATTATCATTAAGTCTTTTTCATTTTAGCCAAGTAACACTTACGTCTCCTTAATCCCATTTTCTCCCCTTATCCAAAATGTTAACCATTAATATTTAGGATATTGAATGGATTAACCGGTCTTTGGGTAAAAATGAAATCAATGTTTGGCCATAGAACATGTTATTGCTCCCCCTTAAGTTAATAAGGGATAGTTGTAGTGCTTTGGTATGACATATTTTGAAAGATTTAGAATCTCGTGAGAAATTCTTGAAAAATTATCATACCTTAACACTACACCAAGCCATTCAAGCACATTATTCACAAATTTACATATTCACAATTGAAAACCAATATAAAGTGACCTGAGATGTACGACCCATCAGATGGATCGTTGCAGTAGCTTGTGGTGCACTAAATACGGTCTTCCACCCACGAATCTTTCCAAGCTCCTCATCAATCTACGTTCACGGAGCTTTTGATCGATCTTTTTGATCACATACTTTGCCATCTGCCGGTAACCCGGATGCCAATCCTCCGTCATCTCTGGCAAAGTCCCTCCCGAGTTCAGATGCTCCAACTTATCTCTGACTTGTATAAGAGTGCCATCGCTATACTTGTGGATCTCCCCCACCCTCATAAACTTCATCAAACCTCGACTGTTCAAGTAGAAAATTCCAGAATTCGGGACAGAAATGCCGGTGTAGGGACATCTTTCTACATGTTGAGGTAGCACTTGATTCACAGGGCGAGTTAAATTGAGCCTCCTCTGATAGCTTTCGACTCCCAACTGAAGATCTTCCACTCTTGACTTGATGACAACGCTTCGTGTAAACATACGAAGTGCTGTATTTAGAGCAATCAGGTCTTCACGAGGAATGTGAGTAAGTTGATCTCGGGTCATTAGAAGCAGCATATCTTCGATATCCTCCAGGCGAATGATGGAAAAATCTCCTTGCTGGATTTTGTATTCCCGGTCATCCTCCCTTTTCAACCGAATCTCCGTCACATGATAATAGCCGTTCTTGGCTTCTGTTTTCAACCCTAAAATGCTGGAGATACGGATATCGGATCTAACATTGCTTCCAGATTTGACCAAGCAGCAACCCCTGTACGCCCTTCGGACTCTTTCGTCCCAATGAGATGCACCTATGACAGCATACATATCATAATTACGATTCATTTTAGGGACCCAGAGTCGATTTACCTTTTCCTCGATGAAGGGTATTGTCCCCCAGTTGGCAGCTTTCAGCAAAGTCAGGGATGTTGCATACTTTGATGATCCCTTCAGTAGATACTCAAGATCGTTGGTGACGAAGAAGTCAAGAGCAATCTGATTATCTTGAGCAGGATCCATTGGAGGTGGAGCTCTGTCTGATTCATGAAGTCCTGGCCTTTGAACGGTTTTCAAAGCCTTTATGATCTCATCGGCATAATACTCGAACTCCATTCGGGGTAATCGGGTTTTGGCACGCATTCTTTTATCTTTCATCGCTTTCTTGACCAAGGATGGAGTAACCGAAGTCTTATACTCATGAGCAAGAAATGCACATAAGTCAATCGGACTTCGGATACGCAGATACAGCACATCTTTGTCAGCATCTGTGATCGGATCATATTGAGCTGCTGCCGTGATCCAAGCTTGTGGTGGTGCAGACTCGTCTATCTCCAACGTGTCTTCCCAGGCACGAATGCTTGGTTCAGGAACCGTAGATTGTTGAACCTGTTGTTGAGGAGTGGAAGTGCGAACATCTACTGGTTCAGTTTCAGGCATTTCAACAGTGTCTTGAACTGGAGAGTGTTGTGCAGCTTCGGGTTCTGTCACTGATTCTGCAATCACAGGAGGAACAACAGCAGAACTAATGGGGTTAGTTGTAATAGGTACAGACACAGCGATAGAGATACCAGGAGCCGAAGACGCTGTAGTGGCATTCACATCGTGGCGCCACTTAGTTCGTCTTGATTCCGAGGATGTCGATTTGTCCTTCGGTGCTGCATCTTTTGTGGTCTTGGTTCCAGTCTTTGTAGCAGTCTTCTTGGAGCTGGTAACCTTGTCCCCCTGTGGTTGTTCACCCCCATCATCATCATGATTGTCGTCCCTGTTACTACCCCTTGCACTCTCCTGATTCTCATCACCACCATCATCGCCATCATCATCATCTTCATCCTCGTCATCATCCTCATCATCCTCATCATCATCACCACCTTCTTCATCGTCTTTCTCCTTTTCACCTTCCTCTTCTTCTTCTTCCTCTTCTTCACCCGTACCCTCTTCTTCACTCTCTTCCCTTTCTTCCTCAGGTAAGATGTGATATGGTACCACACTTCCAAACATTTTGAATAATCTATCATCCTCCATGATAGCATCATTCAGGGATTTAAATAGAGCCCGTTGAATCCTTGATTTATCATGCGACCCAAGTTCCACCATTCGAGCCTTAAGGATCTTCTTCAATTCAAAATCCGTCAGGTCATAAGCAATCTTATAGGCGGCTTCGGAAGGGTTGGATGATTTGATCATTAAGTTGTCAGCAGCAAGTGTCTTCAACTCGTCACGAAGCTTAGGCATTAAGGATTCAACGGATTCTTGCACTCTTTCTTTCACAGATACTTCGAGTGCTTCTTTTTGTTCCTTATATTTATCCCTCATTGCTTGAAGTCTGGTAATGCGTGCAGCATGTTTATTAGCCTCAGCCTGCTTAACCTGAGCAATTTCCTCTGCATGAGCCTTTCGTGTAGCTTCCAAGTCTGCAGCAAACTTGGCAATCAACTCTTCTTGAGCTTTCCTTGATGCTTCTTCACTTTGAGCTCTTCTATTTAATTCTTGGCGAAGGTCATTCATTTCTCTCTTGTGAGCATCCGTATGTCTATCCAACATCTCGCCCAACACTATTGCTGCCATTGCAGAAGTTGCAGATGTTGCAGATGTTGATGGAGTAGGCTCGGTTGTAACTGCTGTACTAAGGGTAGGAATTATGGGTGGTGGAAGAAATGGTGTGGAAGCCGGTCGGGTTGGTCGGGTTGTTAAGGGTTGGATTGGTGGTGGTAGAGTTGCCAAAGGTTGAGTTGTCACCATGATCGTAGAAGCAACAGGTTCCTTTTCCACACTTGTTGAAATAGGGATTGATGGCTCCTTCGAAGTAGAATAGTTTTCAGGTGACCCAAACTCATCAACATCATGCGGTTCCTCGTACTCATCCTCGATATCTACTCTCGCACCTGAACCACTACCTCCTGTATCTTTCCTACTCCTTTTAATAGCAATCTTCATCATTTGTTGCTCGGATTTATCAAGAGTAGGATCAACAATATCTGCTTCATCACGTAGACGCATCAAATCCTTACCCTTTCCCTTCTTACCCTCTGACTTCTTCTTCTTGGGTTCGGGTTCAGGTAACGCAGCTGGTTGTTTGCGTTTACCCTTACTCTTAACCGTTGTGGATGAGTCTTCTCCAGTTTGAAGGTTTGCTTTCAGCCTTTCGATTTCAAGCTGCAGTAGCTTGTAATCAGCAGAACCTTTGATTTTGTCTGACAGAAGGTAATCAGGAACAGGACCCGGAATCACACCAGTAGACGGTCCTTCATGCCTCAGATCTACAGTATCATCAGCTTCTTCAGTGTGATAGCGACCTCCTGCACGCCTATCAATAGTAGCATCAAGCTTCATAAAATAATTTATGATGAGCTTAATAAACCGAGGATAAGGAAAGAAGTTTGTCTTCAGCTTCTTGTTGTGGAAGAGTTGAAAGGTGAATTCTTCCCATATCAACAAAGCATAATCTGAATTCGCAGCTTTGTACATACCATAGAAGAGGTTCATTATTGGACTTCGCAAAGCATCATGTCCACTCGTTTTTGGTGTAAGGCACTTACTGAGAATACCCATCAAAGCTCTCCAGGGTTGTCCCACCTTAGCAGTTGTAAACTCAGATGCAACTCTTATTTCCGGACATCCAAGTGCATCAAATAACTCCGCGAGTTCATCTTTAGTAGGATCCCTTGAGAAAGACATGCCCTTGGGTGTATCCCGTATACCAAGCATCTTACGGAAGTCTGAAACGGTGAGTGTCTGCTGCTTGTTGTCGATGGTGAAGGTGATCTTGTTCGAAGTGAAATCCTTGGTTGCCCAAAATTCAAACATATACTCATAAGGCACCGAGGCTGTACTCCTAAGGGCGTTCTTGAAATGGGAGTTATCAAGAATGGCTATGGCGACCTTAAAACCATGGTGAGTGGATTTAGAAACCTGCTTTAGCCTATAGTTGTTGGGTATAAACTTAAGGGTTCGAGCTTTAGCAATATCGGCTTCCCTAGATTCTTGGATAGCTTGTACTGTTGGATTAGTCATTTTATCTGCTTAAGATAAGACATGAAAGGTTGATGCACAAAACAGATAGATATATATCATTCTACTTCTAAGCATAACACATTTCATAAGATAAAAATAACAAGTACATAGATAGCATGCAAACAATAACAATCAAACAACTCATCCGGAACTTTTCCTCATTCGGAACCTTTTCATCCGGAACATTCTTCATTCGGAACTTCTTCTCATTCGGAACTTCTTCATCCGGAAGTTCTTCATTCGGAACTTCCTTCATCCGGAAGTTCTTCATTCGGAACTTCCTTCATCCGGAAGTTCTTCATTCGGAACTTCCTTCATTCGGAACATTCCTTCATTCGGAACTTCCTTCATTCGGAAGTTCTTCATTCGGAACTTCCTTCATTCGGAACATTCCTTCATTCGGAACTTCCTTCATTCGGAAGTTCTTCATTCGGAACTTCCTTCATTCGGAAGTTCTTCATTCGGAACTTCCTCATTCGGAAGTCCTTCATTCGGAACTTCCTCATTCGGAAGTCCTTCATTCGGAACTTCCTCATTCGGAAGTCCTTCATTCGGAACTTCCTCATTCGGAAGTTTTTCAGAAGAAATCCTTCATTCGGAAGATTTAATCCACGTTCATCCGGAACTTTTACATAACTAAACTCAGATGATTAATCTAGCGCATTTGTGAGTTTCTAAGGCAAACTAAGGCAATATACACATCATTTAATTTATTCCGAGCAAAACCCACCATAAATCCCGTGTAAATTAACCCTAATTAAGGAATATCCCTAAATCTGATAAATGTTAATTATCTGGATCAATTTCTGGAATATAGATGATGATTTAGACGAAATTATGAGTTTAATATAGATGATATATACCTTAATTAGATGAATGAACGGGATCAAGATGGATTTAGGCAAGAGATTTGATTGTTTGGATCGTGTATGTGTGTTTATGCAACAATGGCGGCAAAAGCTCAAGTAAACAGTGATTAGAAAAATTTGGGGGCGGGGGGGGGTGTGATATTTGACTTAGGTCAAAACCAATTTTGCCAAGTTTCAATAAAACACACTTTTAGTCCCTACATTTTCTTAACTTTTCCTTTTTGTTTCTAATTTTGCCATTTCACTTAAACCTTGTTTAAACGTACACACAACTTTAGCAAACGCATCTATTAGCATATCCTCAAAATCTAAAAGCCATGCCTATCACTTAGAACGAACACAAGTCGTTTTCTAAGGTAAAAACCACTCAATTACCATGAAGCCCTTAATTTTCACAATCACTTTGGAAAATCCATTTTAATGACGAAGATGATTTTACTATTTTCTCCCCCTTAAACAATGACCCGTTTTCTATTTAAAGAGCTGTAGTCATTGTTTAAAGAGTCAAATAGTGATGAAAGCATTTCCAATTTATCTCTTGAAAAATTTTGATTCGTGGTGTCAATAAGATTTCTCTTATTTTAACAAATTAATGCACTGAGACGTACACAAATTCGTGTCAGACCAAGTTATAAAGTAAACTTGATCCCTTTGCATGATTTGGCTTGTAAATCACGCCCGAGAAAATTAATTCCCGTTCTGAGCCAACGTTTTCCAAGGAAATACGTGACTTTAATATGAAAACCGGGTTGCAGTCTGAAATAACTACAAGCCATAATGGGCATGTTTTAAAAATGTACAACTTTTATACGGACTCTATTTATGGCACCGTGTCAATATTAATCGACATTTCTAAGGCCGTAAATATTACCGTACTAAAAGACATGCCCGATTTAAAACAAAAAATATTTTTGGTTTTTCTTGATTTTATACTTTTTATGGTTTTTCTAGGTTTTATATTTTTTATGGTTTTTGTTGGTTTTATATTTTTTATGGTTTTTCTTGGTTTTATATTTTTTATGGTTTTTCTTGGTTTTATATTTTTGTATTTTCTTTTTGTGGTTTATATATTTACGATAATATACATGATCACAACCAAAGGATACTCTGAATAGTTTACCACGACTATTCAGCTGATTCTTCTGCCAACTCTTTGAGAGTCGCTGGAGTGAATGATTTCATGCCAAGCTTGTCGATCAAAAACTCGATTCGTCCTCGATCTAAGGCTTTGGTGAACATATCCGCCAGCTGGTACTCAGTAGTGACAAAATACAGCTCGATCACTCCGTTCTCCACCTGCTCCTTGATGAAATGGTAGCGAATGTCTATGTGCTTGGCCCGGGAGTGTTGAACATAGTTGCAGCAAAGGGCAATGGCGCTCTTGTTGTCACAATACATCGGGATTTTGTTAAATCCAAGACCGTAGTCAGTTAATTGTGATCTCATCCAAAGGACTTGAGCACAACAACCGGACATGGCGATGTATTCAGCCTCCGTGCTTGATATTGCAGCGCTTTTCTGCCTTTTTGAAGACCAACTGATCAATCTATCTCCAAGGAGTTGCACAGATCCAGAAGTGCTACGCCTCGTATCTTGACATCCAGCATGATCGGCATCTGCGTATGATATTAAAGCAATCGAGGAATCTTTCGGATACCATAGACCACGATGAAGTGTTCCTTTTAGATACCGAAAGATCCTTTTAACTACATGTAAGTGCTTTTCGGTAGGCCGAGCCTGATACCGGGCACACATGCATACAGCAAATTGCAAATCAGGCCTGCTAGCAGTCAGATAGAGAAGGGTGCCGATCATTCCACGGTAAAGTTTCGGATCGACAATAATCCCATCCCTATCTTCATCTAACTTGGTTTTCTCAACCATTGGAGTGTCTACGGGGTCACAATTCTCAAAATTATATTTCTTAAGTGATTCTAGAGCATATTTGGATTGATTTATAAAGATGCCTCTGGGATTCTGAGAAATCTGTAATCCTAAGAAAAATGATATTTTTCCCATCATCGACATCTGAAAGCGTGTGGACATTATCTTCTCAAATTGTTTAGACAATTCTATGTTAGTGGCAGCAAAAATTATATCATCAACATAAATTTGTACCAGAAGCATGTCGTTGCCATCTTTGAGAGTGAATAGAGTGGGGTCCACTTTGCCTTTGGAGAAGCCTTCCGACATGAGATATGTTGACAGGAGATCATACCACGCGCGTGGAGCTTGTTTCAACCCATAGAGAGCCTTCTTAAGCTTGTACACATGGTTAGGAGACTCCGTACTCACGAACCCATCCGGTTGACTAACATAAACCTCTTCCCTTAGTTCACCGTTCAAAAATGCCGTCTTCACATCCATTTGATAGACGATCATGTTCATATGAGCAGCAAACGCAAGGAATAGTCTAATCGCCTCCAATCTAGCCACAGGAGCAAAAGATTCCTCAAAGTCTATACCCAAGGCTTGTTTATATCCCCTAGCGACCAATCTTGCTTTGTTCTTTAATACAGAACCCATCTCATCAAGTTTAACCTTATAAACCCATAACAAGGTAAGGATGTTAACCTTGTCAGGGCGAGGAACCAATTCCCATACTTCTAGTCGTTTGAATTCATTGAGTTCCTCCTGCATAGCTTCAATCCAAGATGATTGGGTCATAGCCTGCTGCCAATTTTTGGGTTCAACTTCAGAGAGAAATGCATCAAAGTAACAATATAGTGCACTTTCTTGTAGTTGATGGCGTGTAGAGACTGGTCGATCTAGATCTCCAATAACATTCCTAATTGGGTGATCTTTTGTCCATTTAGTGCTATGGTTTTCAATCCTAGGTGGTCTGGAGTGAACAATAGATGGAGCTTCTTCTGAGGTAGACGCGGCTGAAGGGTTTTCAGGGATCGCAACACCAAAGAAAGGAAGCTCTTGCAAGTGAGCATATTCCAAGTCGTGATCAGTAGTATCCTCTTCTACATCATTAGGCACAAGTAGGGGTGATGATTCAGGTGTAGTTTGTGAATCACTTGGTGAAGGTGCATCAGGTTCAACTTGAATTGTAGATGCATTAGATAAAGGTTCATTAACTTGAGCAACCACTTCAGGTATTGGAGCAATTACTACAGGTACTGGAACTTCATCAGTCGGGGGATCGAAGAATTCATCAAACAACGGTTGAAACAGTTTATCCCACTCGGGCCTTGATGGTGGTAAAAATGATGTAGAAGTAGGATTGTTGGGAACTAATCCGGAACTTATAGCACCGGGTCCCATCTCATGAAGCGCGGGTTCAGAGCTGTGTTGCTCAGAAGCCATCGCTGTCAGCTCGTCGAAATCAGCGTCCATAGTTTCTACAATCTTTCCAAGACGACGGTTATAGATTCGGTATGCTCTTTTGGACGGTGAGTAACCAATGAAAATACCTATGTCGGCTTTTGGTTGAAGCTTACCCAAGTTCTCACTATTGATGTTTGGATAACACAGAGCACCAAACACATGGAAAAATGAAACATCGGGTTTGCGGGCGTGTAGAAGCTCATAAGGTGTTTTTCCATGGCGTTTCCGAATGATAGAACGGTTTTGGGTAAAACATGCAGTAGAAATAGCCTCTGCCCACAAGAACAATGGAGCGTTCGCATAAATAAGCATGGTCCTAGCAGCTTCCATAAGTGTGCGATTTCGTCTTTCAACGACACCGTTTTGTTGTGGAGTGCGTGCAGCGGATGTTTCATGTGATATACCAACTCCTTCATAATAATCACGAAGAGTCTGGTTGACGAACTCTGTACCATTGTCTGTACGGATACGGCGGACAGTGGTATTCAAACGTACCTGAATGAACTTCAGAAAAGTGATGATAGCTTTCGGAGCTTCATCCTTTGTACGTAAAAATCTAACCCATGTAAACCTTGAGAAATCATCCACAATGACGAGAATGAATTTCTTACCGCTCACACTTTCAGTTCTCATCGGTCCACAAAGATCCATATGCAAAAGATGAAGTTTTTCTTGATTAGTGTCTTCAGCTTTGGGTTTGTAAGATTTCTTGGTGCTTTTCCCCCTTGAACACGCGGAACATAAATGATCCTTGTGAAATTTAAGCTTGGGAAGACCACGAACTAACTCGTTCTTAGCCAGATGATTAATAGCATCAAAATTAAGATGAGACAATCTTCGATGCCATAACCATGACTTGGTCTTCGAAGCTTTCGAGAGAAGACATACTGGAGAAGCGGCCATCATGTCTTGTAAGGACAAAGTGTAAAGATTTGCACCACGAGATCCCTTCAACAAATCTTTTCCTTCCAAGTTGCGGATGAAACAAGTGTGTTGTCGAAAAGCAACCTCAAGGTTGGAATCACAAAACTGTCCCACTGAGAATAAGTTATGACCAAGACCTTCAACATAGTAAACCCTAGAAATCGTCACGTTTCCAATCTGATATTCACCATATCCCATAATCTTTGCTATATGATCATTCCCAAATTTAACCGTACCAAGAAACTTGCTGACGAAATTTCGAAGCATCGAGCGATTTCCGGTCATATGTTTTGAACAACCGGAGTCCAAATACCACAGGATGATTTGGACCACCTGAAAATATCACCACACAAAGACAATGTAGAGGTATCGGAATCTGAGTGTTCCTTGTTATTAGCAGGTACAGATTTAGGAATCTTAGATTTGCTAACTCTAGGTTTCTTAGATTTCCTAGCCTTTTTCTTCTTAATTAGTGGTGTAGATTCTAATTGGCTCAAATCCTGAGGTATTTCTACACTGATAGGCACTGAAGTGGGGGCTGACCTAATTAAAGGGCGCTGTTTCCTTACTTGATTGCGAGTGTTCCTAACTAAAGGACGCTCAGACCTAACCTCAATGGATGCATTCCTAGTTAAAGGGCACATTTTACCATCGAGAGTAAAAGTCCTACCAGTGGGACGCCATTGCCAGCCAACTTGGGCACGAGTTCTACCCGTTGGCTTCCAGTCAAGACCATTCTTAATTGCATTCATTTCATTAACGTGATCAATCAGACACAAATCATGACGCTGTGAAAACATACATTCATTACAATTCCAGCAATTTAAATCAGAATTCACGAATGGTTTAGGCTGCTGCACAGGCGCAGAGCTTTTAGTCTTAACATGATTCGTTTTATTTAAAACTGAACTAGCATTCCTAGTGTGGACTTCTACTTTCTTCTTTGTGGCACCACTAGTGGCGGGCTTGATCTTATCTTTCTTGTGTGACGATCCTTTAGCCTTAGTGGTTGCTTTTAATCCTGTAGAAGGCAAATTGGGAACATTAGCAGCAGATTTTAAAGATGTCTTACTTGATTGTGCCAATGACGGTTTCGCTCCTGGAGTCTTATTAAATGGAGTGACAGCAATGGGCCTATTATTAAGTAGTGCAGAACCTGGTGTACCTATGTATTGCAAATAGGCCAAGCAATATTGAACTCGCTTAACATATTCATTAGCCGAATAATAGTCGCTACTTGAGGGATCTAAGGCATAAAGATCGTCTAAAATATCCCTAAGAAGATCGACATGCTTAATGGCATTCCTCATATAATCATCGTATACAGCCGGGTTTCTCTTATGAAGCGGATTCTTATAAAGCACTACTTTCTTGGTTGTTGGAGCACTAGTGGACGGTGCAGAGTCGGTAGCTAAGTTATCAACTACTTCTTGTCGGGTGAGAAGAAGTGTCTCCTTTAACTCAGCCAAAACCATATTTTTGTCTATGAGCAGGATGTTCAAGTCAGAGATTTCTTCGCACTTTTGGTTCAGTTGTTCAATATAATATTGTTGCTGTGTCGCATTAAAAGCGAATCGATCTTCTAGTGAACCATAAAGAGCGGATAGTCCCTGCCTTGTCCGATCCATCTCCCCTAGAACAGTTGATAGTCTAATTTCTAAGACTTGGTTTTTAGACTCTGCGGCCTCTAGTTCCATTCTTAACGTTTCCTTTGATGATATCTCTCTCTTCAATCTCATGATTTCTTCCTCTAATGTCTTAACAATTGCAATCATCTTGTCACTTGTCTCAACACCGTTTTCACAAACATTTGATATCAAAAGATTTTCATTTTGAGCTTGTTGTTTTAATTCTAAAGATATACAATGTTGTTCTAGTTGATTAAAGCGTTGAGAAAGTAAATTATAAGAATCTTGTAGCTTTAAAAACTCAGCGTTAGATTCGTGACAAGAATGACTATTTACCTCATTTACATTTTCAGCAACATTTACAGAAATATCACAAACATCATCACAAATATCCTCACAAATATTCACAGCATCACAATTCATCATAGCGGATGTAAGCTCATTCGAATATTTAACATTTACAATAGTAAGCACATCACACGAGATTACTTCGGACAAGAATCGGTCATATTCGGTTAAAATCTTTTCCTTTTCAATTAGTTGCAGTTCGTAAGCGGTGTCCATTTCATAAAACACTTTTTGAACTTCCCCAATTTCAAACTGAAGATTTTCTTTAAGAGATGCAAAACTTCCTTTTAGACTTTCGACAAACGGATTGATCTTAGTTTTAAACACCTCGTTCATGTGTTCGAAAGCCCATTCTCCGGCATTTAAGCCATTTGAAGTCGTACATTCCAAAATGACCTTGTCAAAGTTAGTAAAGTATCGGTTAATCTCTTTCAAGTTTAACCATACAGTACTAACAGGTGGAAGATTCTTTGGAATTTCCTTAGGACCTTCCATGTTGACAAGTGTAGGAAATGTACTAGGGCGTTCTTCCTCTAACATGTAGGTTGGTGCTGTAATGAGATCTTTATCCATATGGAAGCGAACTCTAAAATCAGTTTTAGCAAGCTCCTTATTCATTTTAAAATAATCACACTCGGGATATTTTTCTGAATTGTATGACCGATCCTCATCAACTAGAACCTTACTTGTTCGATCATTGGGAAAGACAATCGGGTCTAAAGCCAATCCTAATTGAGTTGCATTATAAAGTCTAGGACTATGTCTTAAAGCTTGTTTTGCATATCGTGGATTAGGGGGAAGGCCTTTTAGACGTGATAAGTTAAACTCTTTAAATGAAGCATCAAATAAGTGAACTAGTTGTGAAGCAGCGTATTGTCTTAACAGCAAGTAGTCTAGACTTCTAATCTTATTAGTAGCATTAATCTCCATTTCAGTCTTCTTAGATTCGAGTAATTCAAAATCAGTTTGAAGTTTTTGAAAATTAGTGACCACTAACTCCTTTTCTCTAAGTTCACTAGACAAATTTGCTCTTAAGTTTTCGATTTCTTGCAAGTGACCCATTTGTTTGTTTCTAAAGTGATCATATTCGAGATTTGTGAGAACACTAGACGAAGGCACTAGTTCCAAGGTTTGTACTTTCTCATTGCTTAACGCAAGCTCTTCAGACAAATTCTTATTCTTAGCTAAGGTTTCTAAGAGTGCAGCATTCATTTGGCTAAGTAGTGTAGCAGGAACCATGACCAAATCTTGTTGAGCAGGAGTAGGCATATGCGAACTGGTTCCCGGTTGTGATTCACTCAAAGTCTGGGGACTCACATTGATATTGCTATCATTGTTTGTCTCCTCGTTTGAAAGACTCACCACCGAAGATTCATTCGAATTAGCTCTCTCTTGCCCAACTTGATGTGGTTGAATACTAGCATCAGTGGCATTATCAGTGTTATTAATAAGTACCTCAGATTTCTTATCTGGCCCTAAGCTGGAGAAAGTTGCCATGAAAGCAGCCTTTGCAGTCTGAAAGTCATCACAATCGGAATCATACGCATCAAGATCATCGGCTTGGTAAGCTGCATTCTGCGTAGTGACAACGTCTTGTTCAGCAATCCCTGGGTCAGCAAGAAATGCAAGCTCCTCTTCATCAAGTTCCCTTCCTTGCGCCTGAGCATTTACCAGATAGATCTTTTCTGCAAACCACTGTCCATCCCTTCTCCTCTTGGGTTTCTTACAATCCCTGGACATATGACCCTCTTCCTTGCAGTTGTAGCATGTAATCATTCTCAACTTGCCTGTATTAGCCCGTGGAGGGTTGTTGACCATTGGAGCAGGAGCAGGATTGGCGGTGCGAACATTGGTTGATGTGGAAGTTCTCCCCTGATATGGCTGAATTGGCTGAACCATTACTCTGCCATTCTCAATTGTAGCTTGTTGGCGAGAATTGGATGAATTCCTCAACTGATTGTTGGTAGGAGCTGATCCTCTGAATCCTCGTTTGCTTAAAGTTCTTGTGAGGTAAGCAGACATAGTAGTTAGCACTTCAACTGGGTCAGCTCCTTGTTGGAATACAGGAACTGGGACTTCCTCATCATCACAATATAGTGCTTGATCTGGATGAGCTGCATAATCAGTATAAGGAAGACTCATTTGATCAGGGTAGCTTGTTGGATATGCTGCATTCTCTTGATAAGAAGAATATGATGGCTGAGCATAATGTGCAACATTTGCTGGATGAGGTTGTGAAGCATACTGTGGTGAGGGTGCATTGAACCGATATTGTTGCTGATGTGAGGTGGGTGGTTGTGGTAGAATCGAGTATTGGGGAAAGGCTGGTGTCATGTAAGGTGATTGATGATAAGCTTGATGTCCCAAGATATAGGGTGTGTTGTTGTGAGACAAGCTTGGTTGATTCGCCATCAATGCTAAAGAATCTGGGTGCATACCACGAGGAGAACGGTGCATAATCACATGCTTCTCATGCTGCTGAAGGAAGGCATAGATTTGATCTAAGTTGCACTTATGCAAATCCCGGGTTAACTTCACATCGGTAATATACTCACCCCATTCAGCTTGAGGTAGAGTATTCAAGAATTTGGTGTTAACCTGGAATGGTGCAATCACAAGATTGTAGACATTCAGATCATTCATGAGTGTGGTGAATCTGAAGTAATAATCGTGGAGTGTTTCCCCTGGGTTGTAGGTGAATCTATCAAACAAATCATACAGCTGACACTCCCTTTCTTGTTTGGTGAGAGACGTGCCTTGTAGCAACACCTTAAGACGTTCCCATAGATCCTTTGCCACCGTATACTGACTCACCATCCTATAGATGTCATGGGGAAGAGCTTGGAGAATTGTTTGAAGAGCTTTTTCATCTGCATCTGCAACAAGTTGTTGGGCTGGAGTGAGTTCTTCAAATTCTCGTGGTCTAGTCACGTTGTCAACCGTAATGGTACCATAATCGAGTGGACCATTCAAAATCGATTTGACCATAAGTCTTCCGTAGGTCGGTTTCCCCTTTAGATATTGCATCATTCGACCTTGCCATGCCTCAAACACCTCTTTAATGAGCATCGGTGGACGGCTATCAGTTCCCGTTATGATTGATATATCCGTAAGAGATGTCATCTGAGGCATTACTGAATTTGGATTCATTTTGTTTTTCTTCAAAGAAACAGAGATTATCGGTTGATCGAGCAGTGAAGTAAAGCTTGTGAATTGTGTTGTGTTTTTGTTGTATGAAACCAAGATTAAATCCTCTAATAAATCGTCGAAAAAACAAGCAAAATAACCCTTGATTCGGAACTTTTTGTTGATTCGGAAGTTTGATTCGGAAGATTACCTTGATTCGGAACTTTGTGTTGATTCGGAAGATTACCTTGATTCGGAACTTTTGGTTGATTCGAAAGATTACCTTGATTCGGAACTTTTTGGATTGATTCGGAACTTCTTGGTTCGGAAGTTATTGATCCGGAACTTTGGCTTGATCCGGAACTTCTTGACTCGGAAGTTCTTGGTTCGGAAGTTTCTTGATCCGGAACTTCTTGACTCGGAAGTTCTTGGTTCGGAACTTTAGCTTGATCCGGAACTTCTTGACTCGGAAGTTCTTGGTTCGGAAGTTTCTTGATCCGGAACTTCTTGGTTCGGAAGTTTCTTGATCCGGAACTTCTTGACTCGGAACTCCTTGATCCGGAACTTCTTGATCCGGAACTTTTGCTGAATGAACAGAAACTTCCTTGATGAACAGTCGAACCGTAAAAAAAATGAGATTAAGCCCCGATTTTGACCAAATAACCCAAAAAGTTTTGTGCTTTCGACTAAAATAAGTAACAACTAATACTTATCCACTAATCCCAATCACAAAAACACCAAAAACACCAAGAATCAAGATGATTTTTCTAAAAGAACACTAATACAATCAAAAACTAAAAAACCACACAAATCACCACCTTAAATCACCCCATAGCTCTGATACCAAATGTAGAATATTGATAATCAATGAATCTATGAAGGGGTTTGTTAATTTCTAGAGAGAGAAAGTTAGAGAGAGAAAGTGAGAGAAACTATGTGAATTTTATTAAGTGGAAATTAAGAAATGATAACAACCCAACCCCTTTCCTTAGTGGAAAGGGGTATTTATAGTTCCAAGTCATAAGTGGACTTGGGCCGGTCCATGACAAGCCCATGGACCGGTTCTTACTTAAGTTAATAAGCAAATAATAACTAAATACTAACTACGAGCTATTACAACTTAAATCATATTGTGGAGTGACCGATACTTCTAATATACGTTAAAACGTATTTCTAACATAGTAGTTGTAACTTGAATTTTTAAGTATTCTATTATTAAAATACCTAAATGTTTTGTATGTAGTATAGATTTGCAGCATTAACTTTTTTATGCTTGTTTTGATTGTACACAATGCATTAGTAGCTCTAACTTGAATTTTCAAGTATTCTATTATTTCGACCCGAGGTGTTTACTTATTTTTATATGAATTTAGAAAGTATTTTTTTGAATTTAAAAAGTATTTTTTCTGAATAAAATTTTTTGTTTATTAAATACAACTAGAGTCGATATTTTTGACCCTAGGATACAAACTGCATGTCGAACCTAAGAGTGGTCAAACGAATATTATGAAAAGTGGTGGTCCTAATTGTTGACTCTAGGTTCAAAGGTGGAATTGAAGTCGACCCTAGAATTCTAGTGTCGAATTTTTAAATTCAAAATTTTAGTGTCGAATTAATCAACTCAAGAAGCTTAGAGTGGATTCCTTTTGTATTCTAGGGTCGAAATAATCGACCGTAAAATCTTGTTTTATTATAGTGTAAGCCTCCGAATATTTGATCCTATATTAGATAATAGTGAGCATGTCTGAAATTAAAAAAGGTTTAGCCAAAAAAGAACAGACCTAATGGGTGAAAAGTCAGGAAAATTTCATTATAATGCATAAATGTTTCTTGAATAAAACAAGTTACTACGGAGTAGGGTGAGCATAGTGTGAAGCGGGGCGGTGTGGTTTTTGGAAAAATCTCACTGCATTTGTAATTGCAGTTTTTCAAAAAGAGTGAATCTGCATTACGCGGTTTTTACGGTTTCGGTTTTACTGGTTTTTAGGGGTTTTTCCGGATTTTGCGGGTTTTTAGCGGTTTTTTCGGGTTTTGCGGATTGTAGCCGCATCGATCCATGTCTTATAATTTATATGTTTATGTGGATTTTTACGGTTTTTGGTTAAACCGTTGGTATTTTCGGTTATAACAATGCATATAGTTAATGAAAACGCACATTACTTAGTATATTGTTGATAATATGCTATAGAACCGTTATACAACGCATTAAATAATTGATGTGTCATTTTTAGGCTTATATAATTAATGCGCGGTGTGGTGCGGATTTTGTGGTGCGGGTTTATGGGTAAAACCGCAACCGCAACACGTTTTGCGATTTTTCTTTTTCTTAAAACCGATCCTCCGGTTTTTTTATGATGCGGTTTTTGTGATGCGATTTTTTGCGGTTTTTGTTGTTTTGCGATTTGTGATGCGGTTTACACTGTTTACGACTTTTCACGGTGCTTCTTATTGAACCAATAATGAAAACATACATAACGGTTCTCTCTGGAGCGACGACACAATTGACAATATTAAGCATGAGGTCGACATCATTAGTAACTGTTGATACGTGACGGGTCGTACGTTGGCCTATTACAACTCCTTTCTATAGGCTATTTTGCTTCTTCTGAAAATCACCGCATGCATGATTACGAAAAGACCTCTTCGAAAAACAAATTAAAACACCCGCCGCAAGGCATGAACATACGATTCTTTCTTTAAACAAACTTAACAAAAAGCCTAACAAAATATATACTCGACAACCAATAATAAGCCCACTGCAACGGGCAGACCGCTTTTGCCCCTCGTTCGTAACATCATATGTAATCACAAGCATTTTGGTTCAATTATTGGCACGTTTCAACAAACTTACAGGTACATCGAATTTCAGAAACAATACAAGGTACAAATGTAAACACAAATTTCCGAAACATCAAGCTAGAAATGCAAACAATAGAAATCAAAGCAATTCTCGTTATTTCTTTTTGACGTAGTATTCAGTCAGGTTGACGCGCTTTATCCTCCTTCCAACAACCTCTTCAGTTATATCAGAGGGATTGTTTGGACCTATACCGGTGTATCCAGGAGCTGACTTATTCCTAGTATTATCGGCAGATTCTTCATCTATTTCAGATGGATTTTTTGGAGCTATATATGTGTACCCAGGAGCTGGCTTGTAACTAGTACTTTGAAAACTTATGTTAGCTCCAGATGGATTATCATGAACAACACCTCCCAGACCTGGTGCTGCTTTAAATACAGACTGATTATCAGCTATACCCAATTCACTCGTATTCTTTCGGCCTTCAAAGTCTGGAGGTGGTGCCAATTGGGCATCATATCTACCGCTGACAATGCTCGTATTGTTTTTTGTTTGAAAATCTGGAGGTGAACTCATTTTGATCCAGATGAAGAGAGTTTAATTATTAGATGATGCCCTCATATAGACATTTATAAGTCAACTTATAACATGGGGGATGACTTGTTGGTAATTAATTTTACATCATAAAAAAATATTATACATTAAATGCCCATCGTGTTCACACTTGACACACCTTTTGTCCGGTTCTAAATCTGAGCCAAATTATTTCACTATTTCGGTTTAAAAAAATATACACGTACGAAGATTGTTGAAAATGTAGCCTGAGCAATCTTTCAACTTTATTTTTAGGGTGATGTTATAGGTACCCTTTCTATGGGGTAAAAAGTGTTGGATTAGGTACATGTAATTATATATTTTTGGAAGTCGTTTTAAGATATAAAAGACACACGTTTAAATCGTTAAATAATATTTAATTAATATTGTATTGAATGTTAATTATAGATAAATAAATAAAGAAAACAAAGTTGAGAAAACCAAAATAAAAGCTTATGAGGCTTTTGAGCTTGTTTGTTTGATCACCAAGTAAACACATGTATATAAAGAGGATTTGATTCATTAATTATTCACAAGTTAAAACATTAAGGGCATGTTTGGTACAGACAAATTGTGTAAGAGAAATTGAATTGAGATTATTTCTCTTGTTTGGTAGAGAGAAATGAAAAAGTGGAGAAATTGAGAGAAATTGGTGGAGAGTTTGAGAGTGTTGGATACTCTGTATTTCCGTTGTTTTTATAGAGAAATGGGAGAAATAGATTTTTTTTTTTGTAAAAAAGTTTTTTATTTTATTATTATTTTTTTTTTTGTAATCCCTTTCACATAACTGTAAAAAAGATACTTTTTTTATTTATATAAATAAATTACATGCAACATCTCATGATTATAAAGTTTAAAAAGTTATTTTGGGTGACATTACAATATTTTTAAATTTAAAAAATAAAAAATTAATTTTCGTGATTATTTTTTATTTCAATTCTGTGACGCAACCAAGCAGTGGAATTCAGTAAATTTCTCAATCAATCTCATTTCTCTGAAACTCAATTTTCTGCTTCATTTCTAGTCTCTAAAATTCTTTCTACCAAACGTGCCTTAAATCTCTCTTTCTCTTCTCTCTTTGTGAGATCGACCGAAACAAACCCAAAAGGTTGTTCGGTTTTTTTGCGATTGACTCAAGACAATAAACCAAAGGTTTCATTCGTTGATTAATCCAAGTGGTCTCGTTTATTGGTTGTTTAACACAAACGTACTAGCATACTTATTGCTTGTATAAACGTATTTTGTGCGTATTCTTAGAAAAATCATCATTTGGTCTTTATTAGGTTTTCGGTTATTTGATGTTCGATAAAAATTAGTCTATTACTAAAAAGTAAGCTTTTCTTTACAAATTGTTTATTACAGTACTTTTTATACGTGATCTTATTATTTCGTTGCGTACTCGTGTTCATTAACGTGTTAATATGGTTAAAAGTTTTTATAAATTCCAACAAAAATTACATAAAGTACTTCGCTTACTTTTCTTTTGTCCTCTTCAATTTACATATAACACAGTTTTTTTAATTTATATTTCGTATTTTTTGATAGTTTAATAATTTTAACTTGTTAAACTTTATATTTTTTATATCGTACTTTTTGTTTCATAGTTTTAAAACAAAAACAACATTATAAGAAGAAAACTTTAAATTTAAGAGGGTGCATGAAAAATAATAAGGGTACTAATAATCCAACCCTTGTTTTTCTCATATTTGTGTTGGTAAATGTTTACTCTTAGAAGGCTAGGTACCGTAACACCATGACACTCAAATAACACCGCCACATCAGCATAACACCCAAATAACACCAACCCCTCTAATCATAACACTAACCAACACCACTTTTTCCTTCTTTTTTTTTCAAAAAAGCGCCTCAACAATTATTTCATTCTTTAACCGTACACCCATTTCATTCATAATATTAAAATACGAACTACATTAGGAATAAAATAAAAACATTAAGAAAAAAAATACACTACAAAAATAAAAAAACAAACAAAAAAAATAATTAAAAAAACTTAAAAAAAAACACGCCCGGACGACTAGTCTTCATCTTCGTCTTCATCTTCTCCTTGAGTATCCTCGACTTCATTTCAAATATGGTTCATACGGTCTTGTTGTAGATTACAATGCGTATCTCTGTCACGTAATTCCCTTGCTTGACGACGTTGAGTTCCACATCGATCGACCAAGTATGTTTGCAAAGACCTCGTCGGATTAGAATAAACATGCTTCTAATCAACAATTGCCATCTCTTGATCTTCTAAAATCATGTTCTGCATTATGAATCCTGAATACATGATTCAACGTAACGTGTTGACTTCGTAAGCACGGTCCGGTTGTTGAATATGTTCGTCCCTCGTAATTCGTTATTACTTATCAACTTAAGTAATAACTCCTTACTTCGACTCAAGTGTGTTGTTTTAGCAATAGATAAGAACTATGAACAATTAAAACAACAATACCAATAAATTTTCAACGTATAGAATTTTATTAGAATCAAATAAAGAATCTATAACCCACTTTGTTTGCGGAATAAAAAATTGGTTGAATGACAATGGGTTTTGATCTCCTCTACTTAAACGTCTAACCAAAGTTAAAGTCTAAGCTCCAACCTAAACGTTCATATGCATCTTGGCTATATGGTTTAGTTGGTATTGAGAGAGAAAGGTTTTCCAGAGTTTTATCTCTTGTATTGGTTAACCCTTTCTCTCCCAATGTACACTCCTTATATAGGCAGTGTAAATTAGGGTTTGTATTTTGCATGTTCCAATGCATGGGTTTATCCAATGGGTGGTGGAGGCCCATGCTGGATAAATAGTACAAAATACATATTAAACTATTATAGAAAAGATAAAGGTTGTACTTATAACTAAGTATACAAGCAACCTTCTTTGACTTAAAGTTATCTTTTCCCGCCTAATACAAAACATCAAATTGCTGAAGAGTCTTCAGTATCCTAGAGAAGTTCGACATCATTTAGTTTGGTATTTTCAAACCAAACTGAACTAAAAGCCCTTCTTCAGTCCTTGTTCTTCAGCAACTAGACCGCCTAGTATTTGAAGTGAAGACTCCTTTGTCTTCTAAGTTCACTGGGAGGGGAGTGCTGAACTTTCTTCAGCTATAAAGCTTCAGTAGGAACTTTGTTCCTCTGGTCATCCTTCAGCAGACTGGCCTTACTGTTGAGCATGAAACACTTAGGGGGATGTTATATTCAAATCCTAGAGTTGCTTCAGGGTTAGTAAATATTGACCCAAAAATCTCCCCATATTTGGATATACAAATAGCCTATGTCTAATGTTAGTAGTAAGTGAGCATAACAACTTCTTCTTACTTGCACTGAAAAATTAAATACTTATAAACATCAGATAACCATTTATTCAATAAACATTACAATTACAAGAAAGATAGTACAAATGATTATTCAGTTTTCCTTTTGCCTTAGTTCTTCAACGACAGGGGTCTGAACTGATGGATCAGAGTTTCTGAAATCCAGTATTGATAGTAAGCACATGCTGAAGGTTTTAGCAGCTTCAGTGAGTCCTGGACCACCATGGTGAGCAAAGGAGATAATCTGAATGTTTCCAAGAAGTTCGTTATTTAGATCATCAAGATTACTAATCCCCACAAAATCTTGTCGTTCACGATGGTTAAACATAATCATTCCCAATTCTGGTTCTTCTAACACATGTCCAGGGAGATGATTTTCAAACTGAACAAGATCTTTGTATTTCTTGGTGGTGACAAAGATGTCACCACACCAGGTTGAACCAGATTGGCTCTCTTGTTCAGTTATAGAATTGGATCTTGATCCTCCAGTGAGATTTGGTTGCTGATGTTCAGATGCTGACCAAGCCTTTCATGATTTCTCACAAAGTGTTCAATTCTTGTGCGAACCTCATCCCATCTCTTGGATTTTCTATTTTCAATGTTTCTGCTCATCTCTAGCCATTCAGTATAGGAGAGCTCCTTCCCTTAGAAGTCATCTATGATCTCATCAGACCCATAAGCCCTATAGAACTTAAGATTGATTTCTCCATTGTAAGTCATCATGTCAACGTTTGTGATTTCTGAGAGATATCTTCTGTTCAACCTTTCTATACAAAACTTTTCGTATAACATATTTTTCTTGAAGAGGCCTTCAACCTCAGATTTTCCAATTCTTTCATATAAGCTCATCTTCAGATCTCTGAGCTTTTCCTCATCTTGAAGCTTGTGTAATTTATCAAGTTCTTCTTGAGTGGCCAGCCCAGACTTGATAATTCTTTCATCTAGTGTGAAAATCACCTTTGTTTTTGGGTTGGATAGGAGGTGACCCATTATCAGATGAGTCATTGCTGGTGGTAAGTCCCTCAACATAACTTTCCTTAGCTGAAGACTCCCCCTTAGTCTTAGCTGGACTTCCTTTACTGAAAGGTGATACATACACAAAAGGTTGTTTTGGGGCCTTCTTTTGTGCATGTTTTTTAAAGAGATGTTGAATAGTGACTTTCTCCCCCTCAGCAGAAGAGTGCCCTACAACTTTTGATGAACCCCCAGCAGGTAAACATTGACATAGAGAGTCTAAGGCGGATGAGACTTTGTCCAGCATTGTTGGAACATTAGCAAGAGCATTCAGTTTCTGCTGAACTTCATCTGAGAGGTTCAGTTTTTGTTGTTCCATATGACCCACCCTATCCATGATCTTCGATACTGAATCACATAGCTCATTAAGCAGACTGGGAATGGGCATAAATTCAACAAGGGGGCTCAAAATATGTAGTATTAATGGAGTCCATGAGTGAGGTGATTTCTTGCTTGACAGAGGTGGTGATTGCCACATCCTTCACTAATGGCTTCAGAGCTGTGAGAATTGCATCCTTGATCTGCTCAGTAGTGGGAGGAACTGGCCTTGCTTTAAGAGTAATTAGTTCAGCATTAGCAAGAGCCTTTTCCTCCATGAGCTTGGTCCCCTGTGATTGTAGAACCAACACCTGATTTGTCAGTTCATTTACCTTAATGGTTCTGGGGGATGGAGGCTTGGAAGCTTGATCAGCAAGCTCTTCTTTAGGTTTACTATCATCCAGATTTACTGGAGTTCTTTCACTCAGCCCCAACTCTTTCTCCAAGTCATTAGCAAACATGCTGAATACAAATGTAGGCAAGTATCCCCTTATGGCGCTAGTAGAGAGAGGCACTTCCTTGGTTGTCTACTGATCGCCACCTTCAGTGTGTTGGTTAGTTTCAAGTCCTTCACCACCAGGGTTGGTTTTACCTGATGGATCCTGAGAAAGAGTCCCTGATGAGTTAAGATCAATGATAATGTTTATGGTTCCTTCAGTAGGACCCTGTTGTGAGGGAACTATATCATGAGAAATAGAAGGGCCAGTTGTATTTGCTGACGCCTCATGCCCTGATGTAGACTTAGAATGACAAATGACCGAATTTGGTAATGAAATTTGAGATGTATTTAGATTAAATTTGCAGATCAATACTGACTCCACACTATTGATCTGAGGGTACGATCTATCTTCACCCTTCTCTCCTAAAGAGGCTAAGATAGGGGTTGCCATTAGGGACTCTTAATGAATGCCACCTTCAGCAGAGACTGAAGGTGGCGGCTGGCTAGGGTTCTGGTCCTTGGCCGAGGACTTTAGTTTCTTCGAAGCTTGGCCTTTGGGAACATCAGAACACTTCTTTGATGAAGATTCTGTGGGGTGCCTCCTTTTCTTAGACTCACGTATACACTTAATAGTATTCACAGATGTGCTCTTTTGACGTGGTCCAGAAGAAGCTCCAGATTTTGTGCCTGTCATATCCCCTTCTCCAGTTGGAGGAGTGTCTTGTGGAGCTTTGAACACTACTGGAGCATTCGTTGAGCAAATGTACAGCATGGATTGTGTGAAAGGAGGGTTAGTTGTGCTTACTGGAATGTTCCAGCGATTGGTATCAAAGGTTTGAAAAACTATTTTAACTCCTTGGTTCTTTGAATACTCGTCACCAAAGTTGTCAGCAAAATGAGGGATAAGAATCTGGTGTAGACCACATTCTTTTCCATGGTTTTCTTTTCCATTTTTCCATGAAGATCCTCAAAGATTAATTTTCCAAAATCAGCTTTTGTGCCCTTTGCCAGACAATATAAAATAAGAGAATCCTTTTGGTTGATTTGATCAAGCCCTCCAGTTTTCCCACCCAGACACTCAATTAAGATTGATATCAAAAGTTTCCACTTAGGTGGTAAATAGCTTCTTTTCAACCCACCCTTGTCACAAATCTCTTCAGTGTACTCAATTTCTTTAAAAAAATGATTTGACAACTGAGAAATCATTGGGTACAGCCTGATACTCACTAGAGTCCTCCAAATAGTTTAACCCTAAAACCCTTCTAAACAACTTTAAAGTAATTTTCCCATAAATACCTAAAGTTGTAGAATCAAACTCAATAAATTTCTTGTTCTTTGACCCTTGTGCCATGAACCAAAATTCTTTTAACACATTTTCAAATATCACCCCTTGATCTTTGAACAAGGCATCACGAATCACATATTGGATAAAACAAAGTTTAGTACTTGCTTTCCAGGTTCAGATGTTAGGGTTTCTACTTTGATCAAGGTGAGGTTGTTGGGTTTAAAGAATATGTGCTCAATAGGATATTTAACATAGATGGAAGGATTGAGGGTGATCTCAACCTCTTGTGGTTGTGAAGATGATTCAGCAGCCATTGATGTTTGTTGTGTGTGTTTTCTTTTGAAAGAGAGAGAGAGTTGTGTGTGTTTTTTTGAAAGATTTTGCAAATGATATGAATCTTTAATCTTCAAAAGATATGTGTAAACACTTTTTAAACTGATTTGTCAATGTTCGTAAAACATTTGAAAAGACAGTGAAACTTTCAGGGTTTCTTTTGAACAAATGGCACAAACTCTCTCATTAATCTTCTGAAAAAGTGATGATAAACTGTTGCTTTGAACAGTGAAACGCCTCATGGTGTCAGAAAGTTGTTGACTGTGATATGGACGCTTGATATTTCCTTGATAAACAATTAACACCTTTTGAAAGAATGTTTTGTATTTATTCTCAAGAATTTTAATGCCATTAACTCCATTGAATCACATGATTGATTTGTTTTAAATTATGTTGCTTAGATATGATGAAGCTGATGGCAATACTTGTGAGCTTCAGTGCGTCAGATGAGGCGACAAAACCCCATATACATGTTCACATAAGTGAACAAGACATATGACATTGTACGCTCCTCTACTCAGGCGTAGCTAATTAGTTGTATTTAAAATTTAGTTCAGCATTGCTGAAGGAACCTTTTGATGACTAATGATTATTTGTTCAGCTTCAGTGAATCAGATAAGGCGATAAATCATCATATATACAATCACATAAAGTGAAATAGACACATGACATTGCACACTCCTTTACTCAGACACTGCTACTTGAAATTAATCAAAATCTTTTATGAAATGCTAAACCTTCAAGCTTCTTCAGTGAATGATGAAGGTTCAGGTTTTGTATCATCAATGTTCAGCATACACAGCTCCATTATCAATCTTTTGAAAGTTGGTTCATCTGGTGGTTTGGTGAAGATATCAGCCAATTGGTATTGAGTGGGGACGAAATGTAATTCAATATCCCCTTTCACAATGTGATCTCTGATAAAGTGATATCTGATATCAATGTGTTTTATTCTTTAATGGAGGACTTGATTGTTGTATATTGCAATAGCACTAGTGTTACAATATCAGCCAGTTGGCTTTCCAGCCAAAGAACATTGGCATAACATCCAGCAGCTGCCACATATTCAGCTTCTGCTGAAGACATGGCAACAGTTTGTTGCTTTTTAGTACTCTAACACACAAGTTTGCCACCTAGCAATTGGCAGGCACCAGAAGTGCTTTTTCTGTCCAAATTGCATCCAGCATAGTTAGAATCTGAATACCCCTTTAGATCAAAGCCTGAGGATTTGGGGTACTAAAGACCTAGACTTAGTGTACCTTTTAGGTATCTGAAGATTCTCTTTACAGCAGTAAGGTGTGATTCCTTTGGATCTGGTTGGTATCTTGCACAAAGGCATGTGGAGAATTGAATGTCAGGCCTGCTTGTTGTTAAGTACATGAGTGACCCAATCATACCTCTATACTGAGTCTCATTGACTGATTGTCCATTGATATCAGGTCCTAAGTTGTTAGGGGGTACCATTGGAGTCTTCATTGAAGAACAATTGATATCATACTTCTTCAGCAGATCCTTGACATATTTTTCTTGATTGATGGAGATGGCTTGGTCAGATTGTTTAATCTGAAGACCAAGGAAGTATGTGAGTTCTCCCATCATACTCATCTCGAACTTGCTGGTCATAAGCTTGGCAAATTTTTTGCAAAGTTTCAAGCTTCTAGAACCAAAGATTATGTCTAACACATAAATTTATACCAGAATGGTGTCAGTTTTAGATTTATAGATAAACAAGGTGCTATCTATTTTTCCTCTGACAAATTTATGTTCACTGATAAATGTTGAGAGAGTTTCATACCATGCTCTTGGGGCTTGCTTCAGTCCATATAAAGCTTTGTAAAGCTTGTAGACATGATTTGGGTATTTACTACTCTCAAAGCCAGGAGGCTGAGTAACATAAACTTCTTCTTTTAGGTCACCATTTAGGAATGCACTTTTGACATCCATTTGGTAGATGATGAAGTTCATGTAAGTGGCATAAGCAAGGAAGATTCATATGGCTTCCATACCTGCAACTGGAGCAAAGGTTTAATCAAAATCAACACCAGGCTCTTGATTGAATCCTTGGGCCACCAGCCTAGCTTTATTTTTGGTCACCACATTGGTTTCATCTCTTTTGAGCTTGTAAACCCATTTGGTGCCAGTGGTTGATTTACCATATGGTAGAGAAACCAATTTCCATACTTTGTTTCTTTCAAATTGATTGAGTTCCTCTTGCATGGCATCCACCCATCCAGAGTGTGTAAGTGCTTCAGAAACCTTTGTAGGTTCAATTTATGAGATAAAGTTTGCATAGAGGCATTCTCTAGATGAAGTAGCACTCAGTTTCTTTGCCATAGATCTAGTGACTCTACCTTCACCAAGATTGCCTATTATGTTCACTAGGTGTATGTGACTATTTTTAGTCCAAGATTTTTGTGGAGCTGGAGAATAGGCACTGGTATTATGATTAGAGCTAGAACTTGGAAGTCCATGACATGGACTTGGACTTGGATTATGTCTAGTGTCTACTGAAGGATATTTAGTGGACAAAGGTTCAATCAATGGAGGGCTTCCTTCTTGGTAAGAAGCAACACATCCAAGACCTAATTCCCTAGAGATGGTAGGAGAGTTTTGAGAAAGGGGCTCAGATTGTTCATCAGCAGCTTCAAATGATTGATCATTTTGATCATGTGTGTTAGCATGTTGATTGTTTTGAGACTGGCCATTTTGGTCATTTGTGTTTCCTTGCTAATCATTTTGATCATTTTAAAACTGATCATTATTTTATTGACAGCCATCAGTATGTGATACTGAAGGATTTCCTTTTGTATCACTTGTCATATCTTTAAATGGATCAATATGAGGGACTGAGTTGCTTGTTTGATATCTTTGAGAAGGCTCATAATGTTGAAATTCATCAGATGGATATGTGAGATTCATGAATATGAAGTTCATCTTCTGATGGCTTTGTAAATTTGAGAGCTTCAGAACTTTCATTGAATGTGATGTGATAGGTTTCTTTAATACATTGTCTACTTGTGTTAAAGACTCTGTATGCTTTAGATACTAGAGAGTATCCATGGAAGTAACCATCATCATATTTTTCATCAAACTTTCCAAGGTGATCCTTGTGATTGTGAATGAAAAATGGACACCCAAACACATGTAAGAATGAGATGTTTGGAATTCTCCCCCTGAAGACTTCATAGGGAGTCTTCATGTGTCTCTTCACAATGATGGATCTATTTTGAGTGTAGCAAGCAGTGGCTACAACATCAGTCCAAAACTCCCTAGAGAGAGCAAATACAGCAAGCATTGTCCTTGCTGCTTCAATCAAAGTTCTGTTCCTTCTTTCAGCCACACCATTTTGTTCAGGTGTGTAAGGAGATGAGAAATTTTGGGAAATTTCTTTGTCATCACAGAATTTTATCAGTGTGTGATTTCTGAATTCGGTGCCATTGTCAGTTCTGAGTTGTTTGACATGAGTGTCATTTTGATTTTCAACTCTTTTGATGAAAGACATAATGGCATCTGGTGCATGGCTTTTCTTTGACAGCAAATATACCCAGGTGTACATAGAGTACTCATCAACAATGACAGGTGTATATTTTTCATGAGAAATGGCCCTAGGTGATACCGGGCAAAATAAGTCCATGTGAAGCAAATGATGACTTTCTTTGATTGAGAAAGTTTGCTTTGTTTTGAAACTGGCCCTATGGTGCTTCCCTTTTTCACATGCTGAGCATGGTTTCTCCTTGGAGTAGACAAGTGAAGGAAGACCAATAACAAGGTTTTGTTTTTCCTAGCAGAGTTATTGTTTTGAAATTGAGATGTGAGAGCCTCTTATGCGAACGCCAATTGGTAATATTGGAAGCTTTAGCAAAGAAGTATATCTCCTGAGTAGAGTTCATGTTCATGACATAAACATCTTTGACTCTGGGAGCAATCATCACAGTTTCATGATTGGAGTTGAAGATAGTACCCTTTTTGTCATCAAACAGCACAAGATACTTTGCATCATGCAGTTGACTTATGCTGATGAGGTTGTGCTTCAATCCATTGACATATGCTACCCTTGGGAAAACTACACCATTATATTTTACTAAACCAAATCCTTTAGTAGTAGCTGATGAGTTATCACCAAAAAAAATTTAGGACCTAGTTCCTCCTTATACTTGTGCAGATAACTTTTGGTGCCAGGCATATGCCTTGAGCAGCCACTATCTAGGTACCAAATAGGCTTCATGAGATCACGTTGCACAAGTTTAGGAAATGGTCAGTTTTGCTTTGAAACCCACCTTTGTTGGGTGGAGGTTTTAGATCTGGAAGGTTTTCTAGATCTAAAAGGTCCTCTTGTAGAGGGTGTGTGTGATTGCTCAGAAGAAGAAGAGGTCTAAAGAGCTTTTGCTTTCTTTGCCTAGAGGGCTTCACCTCTTCTAAACCACTCTATATGGTTGTGATCAGACGTAGTGTGGACATTGCTTCCCCAAGTTTCACAACATTTGATAATAGAGTTTGGGTTTCTTGGTTTAATACCTCTTCTGAGTGAGATGATTCGATTATGTCCATTGGTGTCATGGTCATAACTTCCACAAATATTACAAACAGGGTAATAGTGACAGTCATCTGAGTGATGATTGCCCATACCACAATGAATACATGGTGGGAAAGGCATATTTCGCCTGGATTGAGATGCTTTAGTATTGTAAGCATCAACACTAGTTTTGGCCAGCATATACTGAGTATGTTCACAAGTGCGATGATCAGTCCTCTCACATTTAGTACAATAAATCACTCTTAAGCAAGTTTGAGTGAGATGGTTGTTTAGACCACATAACTCACAAGCCCTTTTAAATTGTGTCTTGTACTTTAAATGAGGAGAATCTGAAGGTTCATCTCTGAATCGTGTTGGTGTTTGTTGCTGCCTGAGTTGCAATTTGAGATCATTGATCTCTTGCATGACAAGAGACATTCTCTCATCATCCTTAGATCTAGCATTCTTCAGTTTATTAGTTGAAACTAAAGAGGTAGTTCCCATATGTGAACCTCCAGCAGGAGCTAAAGAGTTCTTTAAAGTGTCAATTTTGACATGTTTGGAAGAACTACCATTGTGTGGGGTGTGAGACTTGATGATAGACTGGATTGATTTGGGTCTAGTAGAGGGTTCTGCACCAGCCAGCTTCTCCAAAGAAGGAAGTGGGGTACTTACTTCATTCTCTATAAAATCATATGAGTCATCCTCAGTAAGTGAGGACTCAACTGGTGCTGAAGTGTTAGCATTTGCTTAAAACTCAGGAATAAAGATTCGTCCAGTGTCATGATTGGGTAAATTCTCTTCACCTGACCTTTCAATGTCAGGGATCGATCTACCATTCTCATTTGAGGCTTTGACAAAGACGATAGAGTTGGTGCTGGAGGATCCTTTAGTACCAAGCATTTTCCTTTTTTGAGCAGGAATTTGTTCATTTATGCATTGATTTACCCTATCAGAGTTTCTAAGCCAAGACTTAACAATATCTTTTGCTTCTTTTAATTCAACTCTTAGGGATTTATTTTCTTCCAAAATTTCTTTGTTCAATTGTTGAAAAGTAAGAATATCAAGTTTAGCTTCTTTTAGCTCTATTTGCTTATTTTCAAAATCTTTAAGTTTTAGAACAAGTTTATGAAATTTTTCAAGCAAATTGTTTCTTTGTTCTTCAACAAATTTTAGATCAATGCACAAGTAATCAAAGACAAATAGACAACTAGACGTGGTTTAAAGTTTTGAGTTAATCAGTTTTTCAAAATCAAATAAAAGTTTAATTACATAGCTGTAGAAGGCAAGCGAGCAACAAGCTGTGCCGCAAGCCCTTTGTGAATTACAAAGCTAATTCTAGTAAAAAGACAAATTTAATGTCATCTTTATCTTCTAATTCAAGAAGAGTTTATACCTTTTTTATTGTAACATTGACCCATTCACCATTTCTGGCACATTCTCTGGCCACAACATTGGAGTTAGCCCCTTCATCATCACCAAGTGCCATCAACACTTTTACATTAACCATTTCATCATCATCTGAAGAAACATCTTCTTCATCCTTTCATAAGCTTCAGCAACAAGTCCTTTGTTCTTGTCTTGCTTGGGAACCTTGGAGGAAGAGCTTTTATTGCTCATGAGGGCCAGTCTAGCCTTAATTTCTCTGTATTTGGCCTCAAAGTCTTTTTCTGGATGAAGTTCAACCCTTTTTTGCTAAAATGAAGTAGAAGCAATTTGTTTTGGTTGAAATGATGATTAACCAGATGGTCTTGATTGAGCTGGTGAGGAATATGAAGGGAGAGATGTTTTTGAATAACAATCCCTAGCATAGTGACCAGTCTTCCCACATTTGTAGCATTCAGTGTCAACTAAAGCGTTTGTGGAGCTGGATAACTTGCCTCCTTTCTTAAAGAACCTTCTAGACTTGGCCAAAAGAGCTCTTTCATGAAATTCCTCTTTGAGGTCATTCATATATTCCTCACTAGTTCTAGTATCTTCCGCATCATCAGGAATATCTAGGTAGTCTTGAATGACAGATTCACTAAAGAAAGCTATGGACAAGGGTGTAGCAATGGTTAATGCTTTACTCTTGCTTGAGCCTTCATAGATCCTATCGACTATGTTTTCTTCGTATTTTAGTTTCCCAAAAAGAGAGGCTAGATCACAATATTTAATATGATTAGCATTTCTTAAGCTTTGACAGAAACTGAGCCACTTTTTTGGCAATGCATTAACAAAAATTGTGTTGATTTCAAGTTTTGAAAGCTCAACACCATCATTCACAAGTTCATTCATCAGTGCTTTGTATCTACTAAATGTCTGTGTGAGGGTTTCCCCTTCTTTGTGCTTGAAGGTGTTGTATTGAAGCTTTAAATCCATAATTCTGGTTTCTTTTACATTAGAGGGTCCATCATGGTAAAGAATAAGGTCCTCCCATGTAGCTTTGGCTGTTTTGCAATTTATTACAAAATTCATTTGGTCATCTGGAAGTACAGACATGATGAGACTTTTGAGACACTAATCTAGGTAAGCAACTTTTCTCTCATCAGCAGTCCATTGTACTTCAGGTTTTTTTATTGTCCCCAACTATGGGAACAAAATATGACTATTTTCAATGATTTCAAGGAATTGAGGTTCAATTCCAACCATTTGGACAAGAAACCTCTTCTTCCAATTTGTAAAATTGGCTACCTCTAGTACAGGAGCAGCATTGAGTTGGCAACCCCTATATTCTAGGGTTTGTGGTATAACTTGAGCCATTTTTGGATCTTGATTTGAAAACTTTTAAATGAACAGTTTAATAAAATAAGTGTTTAGCTAATCAAACTGCCCTGATAACACTTGTTGGTCACTTGTAATTCGTTATTACTTATCAACTTAAGTAATAACTCCTTACTTCGACTCAAGTGTGTTGTTTTAACAATAGATAAGAACTATGAACAATTAAAGCAACAATACCAATAAATTTTCAACGTATAGACTTTTATTAGAATCAAATAAAGAATCTATAACCCACTTTGTTTGCGGAATAACAAAGTGGTTAAAGTTAAAGTCTAAGCTCCAATCTAAACGTTCATATGCATCTTGGCTATATGGTTTAGTTGGTATCGAGAGAGAAAGGTTTTCCATAGTTTTATCTCTTGTAATGGTTAACCCTTTCTCTCTCAATGTACGCTCCTTATATAGACAATGTAAATTAGGGTTTGCATTTTGCATGTTCCAATGAATGGGTTTATCCAGTGGGTGGTTGATGCTCGTGCTGGATAAACAATACAAAGTACATATTAAACTATTCTAGAAAAGATAAAGGTTGTACTTATAACTAAGTATACAAGCAACCTTCTTTGACTTAAAGTTATCTTTTCCCGCCTAATGCAAACCATCAGAATACTGAAGAGTTTTGAGTATCCTAGAAGAGATCGACATCATTCAGTTTGGTATTGTCAAACCAAACTAAACTAAAATCCCTTCTTCAGTCCTTATTCTTCAGCAACTAGACCGCCTAGTATTTGAAGCGAAGATTCCTTTGTCTTCTATGTTCATTGGAAGGGGAGTGCTGACTGGCTTTACTACTGAGCATGAAATACTTAGGGGGATTTTATATTCAAATCCTAGAGTTGCTTCTGTGTTAGTAAATACTAACCCAACAGAATAAGTCCCCAACGTCCTTGAAGAACACCAAAAGCACGTTCAATATATTTTCGTAAACTTTCTTGGTGCTGTTTGAAGTACGTATTCTTTGGATAATTTTCAAACGTAAATGACTTCACGAAACATGCCCATTCAGGGTAAATTCCATCGGCCAAGTATTACCCATTAAGATATTGATTACTGTTTACTAGATACGGAACCACTAGAGCTATGTCATCTAACAAGTCGTCGAATAACTGAGTAAACCTTTTCCGCGCTTTCTATCTTCCCTCGTGGGCCAATGGTTGGATATCCTTTTCCAAATTTTTGGGACCGCTTCAATGTTACGAGGAAAAGCTTGATTCTCTGAAAAATTAGAACATCAAATTTTTCTGGATAGACAACGTGATATTCCCTTTGACATTGACTTCGTGACTCGATAGAGCATGACGAGGGATGGATCACATGAGCCAGGAACATATAACGCTGCTGATGGCAAAGCAATCAATATTAATCACATACCTATACAATCCTTTCTAGAAGCACTCATGTATGCTATCGGGCTAAGTCATAATATAATTCTACGCGAAGACCAAGTCCCTCGATTTTTTGATGACTTCAGCCATGGTTAGTAATCACCCTTTCGTATTATTTATATGATCTGGCACCATTACACCATACTAAAGTCACACTACCACCTTGATGCAGAATTAAGTATTTATCAATTAGTGAGGCGTCGGCATCCTAAGATCGTGACTATGCGGCCACGCATGCTAGCGGAAAGAGAACAACCGCTAAGGATAGTTGTAGGGGGTCGCACTATGGATTTAGAAGTTCAAGAATCAAGTCCTACCCTAGAAGGAATGGGAAGACTAGTGTTAAATCCTACCTCACTCCGTAACGTACCTGGATATGTAGAGATGCAATCCCAAGAAAAGAACGAAAACACAAGTATAGACACATCAGAAGTGTCCAAAGCCGATGAAACTATCTTGGAAGAGGACGAAGCTAACACCACAACAGCCTTAAACCTGACCTAAAAAAGACAGAGAGAACCGTCCGATGACATCCCGATAAAAGTAGCACAAAAGGGTATTGGAGAATCATCCTCTATCAGACATGCTTATGAAAAAAATTAATGTCTCCTCCTTACCACCTGTGGACCGTTTTCTTGAAGCGAGCTCATCGAACTCTTCTACTGAAGCCCCTTCGCATAATGAAAAGTAAAGTTATGATACTTTTCCCATATATCTTCATATTGGCGCGCCACACTGTCTTGTCTTGGTAAATTCTAATCATATGTATCATGGTGTACTATAGATCGGATGCTGAGAAATTTACCTCACCGAGAGTTGCCCCTACAACCGATATCAGTTTTCTCATGGTAAATATGGTTCTCTTTGTTTAATAAGCGTGATAATTGTATTTTCCTTGCTTTACATGTGTACATGGATGATATTATCATGTCTAGGAATACTTTATCATAAATTAAAAAATTTAAAGCTTTCCTTAAGTCAAAATTTATGATTAAAGACTTAGATAAATTATATATTTTTTTAGAATTGAGGTGGTTGATACTAAAAATGGTATTTGTTTGAATCAAAGGAAGTATGTGTGCTTGATTTGTTATCTGAGTATGGCATGCTTACTTGTAAGCCTGATAAAACTCCTATGATGTTTAAGATTGTTACTTCTAATTAAGCTACACAGGATGATCGTATTCTTGATATATTTCTTATTATTAAAAGTTAATGGGTAAACTAATCTATTTGACTAATACTAGACCTTATATTTCTTATGTTGTGCATTGTTTAAGTCAGTTTATGCATTCTCCTTTGAATTTCATCTAAGAATTGCATTTTAAGATATTAAGATATCTTAAGATTTCTCTAAGTTTGGTTATTCGCATTGTTAAATATTTTGGTATGTTTCTTAAAGATTTTTCTTATGGTGATTAATATGTTGTTACAAGAAGTGAGTCACTAAAGATTGTATATTTCTTAATAACAACATTATGTTATAGAAAAGTAAAAAGCAAAACACTTCTAAATCTTTTACTGAAGTAGAGTATATGCTCTTGCTTCAGTCACTGATAGAGTGATTTAGATTTTAAAAATCCTAAAAAATCTAAACTGTGAAAAACTTTTACATGTTTTAGTTTAGTGTCACAACAATTCTTCATTTAAGATAAAAGTCAACCGTATATTTCATGAAAGAACTAAACACTTAGAGATTGACTTGCATTTTGTAAGTAGAAAAATCTAAATGGAGTTGTTAAAATTATTAAGCTAGATTCTTCAAATCATCTTGCAGATATCCTTACAAAAGGATTGGATACATTACAACACAATGTGTTGGTTAAAAAACTTGGGATATTTGACTTATACCATATAAGGGATTAAGGGGGGATATTGAAATTAAAGACTAATTTGTCATCTGGTATTTACTTTTTGTGCTTATAGTATAAAGTTTTATTTAGAAGTTTTATCCTTTTGGACGGATGATGTGAATCCTTGTTAGACATGTTAATATGGCCAAAGATCAATGACTTAGATCTAATATACGAAGCATGGAATGGTCGGTTTGCATGTAGGTTAAGAGTATGAGGGCCAAAGTAGCAATTATGTTTGGTCAAGGCTTATATAATCTCTCTCTCTCTCTCTCTCTCTCTCTCTCTCTCTCTCTCTCTCTCTCTCTCTCTCTCTCTCTCTCTCTCTCTCTCTCTCTCTCTCTGATCATATTGATCATTGTTGTTTTGATTTCATTGTACGAGTATAATAATTAGATAATATACTCGCATCTGATTAACATTTGTGGGTTAGAGGCTATTGATTGAGATTATATAGCTTGTTCAAGTTTCATAAGTTCTTTGTTAATTGAGATTAGTAAAGTGTTTCTTACAATCATTTTGTGTTTTTCAAAAATATTTTGATTTTGAGATAAAAGAACTCAGCATAATTTCGTCACGAGCAACTCAGGAGCTCGATCATGAACCATCTTTGCAACTTAATCATATCACATAGTTAAGTAAGAAAACTATGTGATTAATGACACTTAAAAGCACTGAGCGGCGAGTGTTGTTTTAAATCCTCGTTTTGCAAGGTCCATATAGTTTTTCTTGTTTTTTTTTGTATGCTTATTTTCTAACGCTCTATGATGTACTAACATTTAGGAGCGTTAAGCATTTTTTAGTTGTTTTACATATTATAACTATACATTCAACTATGTTATCAAACTTTTTTTTAACTAATGCTATTCAGATCTAAAGATTTTTTGTCAAACACACTCCATTTATAAAATGAGAGTTGAAACTATGGTTATGTTTGACAAAATTAGCTGAAAGTTGTAAGCTGTAAGCTGGTTTACTAAAAAAAACTGTTAATTTTAATAAAAGTGTTTGGTATATTAATAATTAAGTTTAAAATTAAGATGTAAAATTAATTAAAAGAATATATTTAAATAAATTAAAATAAGGTTAGAGGTTATATCAGTAATTTATATCTTTAACAGCTCTTGAAAATTTAAAAAGTTGTATGTATCAACTTTTTATTTAGGCTGTGTTTAGTAACAGCTTTTTTAAGAACGTTTCTAACTATTAGCATTAGCATTTAGCATAATTAAAAAAAAAGCTTGTTTGGTAAGAATTATTAAAATGAGCATTTATCACAAAAATGCTCTCTTCTAATATGCTTTTTGAATAAGCATTTTTAAATAAGCATATTATTGAAAGAGCATAAATATTAATAAATTACATAAATACATTTATTAATATTATACATTAAATTTAAGAGTTTCTATCTGTATATGCATGTCCTTTTATATTTTTTACACATTTTTACAACTACTACTAATTAATCAAACACTTTTATAAATTAACTGCTACTCTTAACTGCTTATGCTAACTGCTACTGCTACTCCTAACTGCTAACTGCTTCTTCTTTTTGCTACTGCTTACTGCTAATGTTAATGTCACCAAACACACTCTTAATAGCTACTTATTTAAAATAAAAAACTAATAGTTCTAAAAAAATTGTTGTATCAAACAAAGTTATTAGATTATTTTTTAATAAAAAAACTAACAGTTTTAAAAAAGTTTTAAAAATACTCCTACCAAACGGACCCTATGTATTTACCGTCTCGGCAACATGTTACTCATTCGTTTGTAACCAATATTGTTTTTCAGCTATCATATTCTTTTCTATCTAGCGAGAAAACTAATGGGTAAATAATTCAATATTTTGATAATGTTTTTGTGGTGTGAGCCCTTTTTCATTTTTAAGCACATGCTCACTTTCCCATCAGGAATAATTATAAAAATGAGTTTTTGTAAAATAGTACGAGTGGTCCAAAAATATACATAATTGATTTGTGAAAAACGAGTTTAGGCCACCGGTGTCTCTAACAAAACATTAACACATGTTTTTATGCAAAAATATTAGAGAAACGAGTATCCCAATCTATGCTCCTTTTTAATAATGTGCAAGTGTTGAGTCTAACTTCACAATTCGATGTGATAATAAAATAAAAGAACTCAGCGTGATTCGCGGAATAAAATATCAAATCAATCTCGTGGATCGACAAAAGTTATTACTTCCTCCATTTTAAAATTATATAAATCAAAATACTTGTTCTAATGTTTCAAATTAATAATCTATTTTTCTTAAATAAATTAAAAATTTATTAATAATTCACATAGCTGGAAACATCGACGACTTTAAAGATAAAGAGGTCAATAAGCTTTTTCATGTTGTTTGCTCTTTAACGATTTGGCATATTTTCGATGTGGAAGAACAAAATTTGTCTCGCAACCCTCATTAGATGACATGAGTGCTTTTCGTAATGAATACATATTTCGATGACCCAAAAGACTTCTCTCTTGTAGGCCTCAAAAAGAGCTCCAAAAAATCGTTTCTCATGGAGAAATTGGTCTAATAGCCCGGGTGAATTGAACATCTTGTAGTTTATGTGAGAGTATTAGTTTGTTTTATTTTTTGTTTTTTTCCTTCTCATGTTCTTTGGCTCCTCCTCAGAGCCTTTTTAGTTGTTTCCCTTTCTGTGTTTGCATTTATAGTTTTATATATCTTAGATTTTCAAAAGAAAAAATATTATATCTTTGTCAGTTGAAAATATTATTATAAACAATAAAAAATTGTAAATTAATTGGTTAAAGGTAAAACAGTCATTGTATAGAGAGAAACTGAAAAAGTTATGTTTTTATTAAAGTTTGTGTTTTTTGTCGACGGACTATAATTATGAGACAAAGGGAGTATGTGTCTTTGTTTTTTTGTGAAAATTACCCAGACACCCCCTTTTTAAAACTATTTGTCCGACAAAGGTCTCTTTATTTCACATTCCCAAAACACCTACTATTGCGCGGGTTTCTCTACCCGCAATAATTATGGGACATATGTCATTATTTGGTTTGCTCGTTTAAAAAAATACACATACAAAACCCGCGCAATGCAAAAAATAATTAAAAAAAGGTGTACACAATGAAGTTCCTGCGCAATCCTAATATTAATAATAAATTGTTAGTGGCCTAGGAAACTGTGTCTCTTTAATTCATTTTATTAAGTTAGTTATAAGTGTTTTTACTAGTGTTAAATTAATGAATATCACTTTTTGTGTCACAATCTGCCACGACGGAATCACGAGGCGCGAACTATGGATATCATCATAACAAACGGTGTCTCAATAGAGAAGAATAAAGGCAAAAATGTCATTCAAGGCGACACAAAGTCATGACAGTATCTCAAAACATGAAGGGGTCTAGGTAAGTAGGTAACAAGTCCTCCCTCTTATCCAAGAAAAACAAACAAAACATACAAATCCAAACAATGCACTTATTCAAATCATATTAAAAAGAAATCTAAGAGGAATGAGGTTCCTTTGTATGCAATCCTAGGTATCTCCAATCCTAGCCACTTCTATTCTATACCTTGACCAAATCCTCACGTGAAGGAGACACTAAAACACATCAACATAAAGTTGGTGAGAGTTGTAGGTTTAGACTCCAAGAACCAACATATAAACATAACTTTTAAAATATTTCTCATATGGAAAAGGTGCTACATAATGCATTAACAAACTAGTAATCAAGGTTACACATTCCAATCCAAACTAGGATACTTGCATTACCAAATCACAACTGGTCCCATAGACGGCCATACATCTATGTACCAAAACAAGGCTACCTGCTTTACCAAATCATAACTGGTCCCATAAACGCCGATACATCTATGTACCAAAACAAAGCTACCCGCCTTACCAATATCCACTGAGACGGTACGTGTCCCTCGATCCAAATCACAAACACAATCAAGATTCACATAGCAAGTCTAACACATATGTCCAGCACACTAGTGTCTAACATAAAACCATTCAAAACAATCATAGCAACACATTTCAAAACCTTTACAGTGTCTCTTCAATCCCATCTGGAATTAAAGAAAAGCGTTTATAAAATTCAAGAATATGAAACTCACCTTGCGAATAGCAATCCAAAAGTCTCTTCACGATCAATCAATTATCTAAAGCACACAACAGAATATCACACGTCAACATTGATTTCAGCACTCTAATCCTTCATCAATGTAACAATCTCTATGATGGATACATCTCAAATTCTATCCCAAATCAGCCCCATGTTAGCTCTCTAAGTTCCCATTATCCTAAAATATCGAAAACACGACCTTAAGTCTTGTCGTACAAACAATAACCTTGAACTCGACACTAGTACAAAGAATTCGACTACGCTACTGACATCCAATGACTATACATTCTGAATATTTGAAAAGTACACGCCGAGTACATAATTTTAGGCTTTTGAATCACCCAAAAATCTGTAAAAACGAATAAGTTATGACCAAAACGAATTTACCCAAAATCTGGCCAGACATTAGCGACGGTTTCTGTGACAGTTTAGCGATGGATTCTGGCAGATTAGCGACAGTCCAACTGAATTAACCCTAATCCGATTTTTAACCCTAAAAGGTACCCATTAATTACCCAATTCAAAACCTAATTTATCTTAAATCCAGAAAATCAAAAACCTTAATCCATCACATGATTAATTACATGATTTGAATATGATTAAACAATTAAAAACGATAAATAATGTATGATTATACCTTAATAGCAACCCCCCCCCCCCCCCCCCCACCAAAAAAAAAACTTCCTACCGTCAACTCTCTGCCATCCCCCTATCTGTTTTTTTTGTTTGATTAAAACTACTACTCTCCATGTATATAAATCTAGCCCAAGCTTAACCCCCTTTTCCTTTTCTTAACCGATCCCTACTTTTTTTTAAAACCTTTGTCCCTTTTTTTCACTTTTCCTTTTTTTTTAAATTTTGTTTGTACAAAATATTTCCTTATTTACAAAAACCCTTTATTTATTTTTAAAACCTTGTACTTCATAAGAACAACTATTTACTTGCATTTTCATTAAAACCTTTCGCAAATTAAAATTTTATTTTATAAAATTTTACTATCTACGGCTCCTAAGTAAATATATGAAAACTTCTAAACTAGCCCGAAGCTATTAACCTACACCACTAAATGCATACATATATAATTACATAATAATACTACGTACGCGGTAATTAAAGACGTATACGAACCTTATTAACAATAATACTCGAATTTCACGCAGTTCATATCCGATTCCATTACATCAAATTCCATATCCGACTTGTACCATGATTTACATATCATATACCTCATAACCATCATTCACCTCCACCATATCACACATAAAAACACATAAAACACATAGTTTACACAAATCTAACATATAAATAAAAATCAACGGATGACAACTAACCCGTCAAAAAACCAGAGTTGTCACAATTTATCAATTTGATATTTTATTATTTTATCACTAGTGAATTATCAGTAATGAAATTCGTCATATTTACAATTTAATCCTACGTCATATTTTTTATAATTTTTAAACATTATGGAAAGCGATGATCTATTCATATTTTTTTTAAATTTTAGGTTAGTTTTCAACGTTAGATCAAAAGTAAATGATAAGTAAGGATTGGTCCCTTGGTATATAGAAAAAATAAAAATACAAAATAACTTATCTTGGCGGGAACAGCTTGATTTTAAATCTAAAAAAGAAAGCATATTTTGTATTTCCGTTACAAATTTATACTACATATAAAGCGTTTACATGCTTCTTTAGAAAGCGAATTTTTTTATATTTCGTAATTGTTAAATATTATTGAGTTACGGGTTCAACCATTGGGTTAACCCGATTAATTTATCGGGTCACGGGATCGACCACTAGGTCAACTCGGTGAGTCATCGGGTAACTGGATCGACCATCAAGTCAACTGAATCTTGTAAAACCCGTATTTAAATATTAAATACGCCGAAACTATACGTTCGGAAAACTAAACACGCGAGAAAAATATACAAGCGTACGATTAAGTTTAAAAAAAATGAAAAGTTATTTTTGAAACTAAAAGGGTCCGGTTAAAAAAAAATTCAAAATAAAAAGGAAATAAAAGGCCCATAGCCAGTTTTGGTTTAAAAGAAAGGAAAGAAAAGAAAGTCTTGTGCCAAGCCATTAGAAAAAAAATATACGGGGTAACCCCCTTTGTGTCCAAACAGAAAGAACAAAAAAAAGAAGGAGAGAAATAGGGTTCTAGTGTGGCCGCCGATTTAAAAAAAAGGGGTTTCGGGTCTGATTATTCATCTCTAAGCATTGTATAAACATTCATCTCCGTAAATCATTGCAAGGTAATCATCCCTTTTCTTTTCTATTATAAATCATGATTCATGGAACTTCACGTCAAGAAATCACGGTTTAATCAAAAACATAATTAAATCATAAAGGGGGTGTCGTGTTTCTGTGTGATCCACGAAAATCGAGACCACAAGGTCTCGGTGTGTGGTGTATTGGCCAGCCGTGACCCACATTAGGGTTGCTGGTGCCTTGTCTTACCAGCCGCAGCCCATAACAGCCCCAAGCAAGGGTGACGGGCCATAAGGGGTGTTTGTTTTTATGATACAGTGGGTATAGAACACAAGCAGGGGGTTGGGTTGGATTCGCAGGGTGTGTTTGGGTTAATTCGCAGAAAGGGGGTGTTTGGGAAAGAAAACAGTGGGAACAAAATATAGAAAGCAATGGGAACTAGTAGTCCACCAGTGGGAAAGAAAGAGACAGAAAACAGTGGCATTTTAAAAAAAATTAGCGACAGTTTTGCGACAGCTTTTCTGTCGCAGAATTGTTATATGGGCAGTTTTAAAAGGCAGCTTTTAGTGACACTTTTTAGTGACTTAGTTTTCTGTCACCAAATCATATTGACAGATTTTAATATAGTTGTGGAATTGTTTAGTGCGACCGAGAAGGAGGTATCTCGGTCGGCTCGGGGCGTAATTATTATAGTAAAAATAAAACGAAGATTTTTATATTGTACCTTTTTATTACTTGTTTTATAAATGTTTTAAATTGTATTTAAATAAGTTAAATTAAAATAGTCTTTAATATTTTAAAAGGGTTAATTTTATTATATGAATTAAATTGTTTTAGAAACTTTCAAATTAGAAACCTTATGGTTCAACGAGTTAATTATTATAGTATTAAATAACGTTAGAACACGTTTGTATCCTAATTATTAGTAGGTCGTTAACATATTAGAAAGTTATTATAAGTTCAGATTCATCAGTTAATATACGTACATATTTCAGAAATAAAATAAATAAATGACAAGCCAATAAGATCTGTAAATTAAATAATAATCAAGTAACTTATTCACGTCTATTATTATTGTAGCTTCCGTGGAAGCCCGAGTAGTATTCGTTCAGTCTTCCATTCAGTCAGTCACTGGACTAGAGGTACGGATTTTCTGTCCTTTCAGTAAGGACTTCCTTTCCTATGCATGATTAGGATTTCCCGTCTGCAGCCAAATGTTTTCCCCAGTATGTGTTTAAGCTTATCAGTAATCATGTTAATAACTAAATAGATTGCATGGGCATTATATACAAGCATGACCAGTTTATGTACTAGTTACGGAGGTACCATAACTATGGCACTAGAGGCACCGGTGTCGTGACTTACATGCAGAAGAGTGATATCCTGCATCGTCCCACTCAGCTTAGTTTGGCCATTTTATCAGTTTTTTAGTGAGGCGTATGGATGCATCCTAGGCTTATCAGTTTACAGTTATCAGGGTGAATGTGGTGTGTGCTCTACATCCTTCACATTGGAGCTGATCCCTCCACTCAGCACAGTATTTAGAGGTCACCCTCTACAGTTATTTAGAGGTCACCCTTCTACAACATGACGAGGTCACCCCTCTAGTTATTCATGCACAGTTGTTACAGCACATGACCTATATAAGCTCTGGCAATTAAAATACAGTAAATGCATGTTTTCAGATCCAACAGTTATTAAATCAGTTTATTATTTATAAATCAGATATATCAGATTTTAGACAGTTTGCTCCCATTGTCATAACAGTTTAGTTTCAGTATTTGTTACCAGTTCTCTTCCAGTATATTGTTATCAGGCTTCATATCCGTTCACTAAGCGTTATGCTTAGCCGTAGTTCCTTTCATGTTCTAACGACAGGTACACCAGGACGCTCTTAGGATTCTGAGAGCATGCGCATTTTGATGGAAGCTATTCAAACTTCTTACTTTATGCACTTCATACATTATTCTGCTTATTTGGACATTCTTTAATCCTTTCCTTCATTATTTTTTTATGTTTTGAGCTTATGTTTAGATTACCGATGTTTGATTCCGGTATTTCTGTTATGGACAGTTAATGTTCTAAGACATTTACCTTATGCTTTGATAACACGCCATTAATACACGTATCGGTCCACTTATCCAAGTGGGGTGTTACAATTATGGTATCAGAGCGCAAGGTTCGACCTGTAGACTCTAAAACTTGACCTGTGACTAGTGGGTAGTCACCAGTAGCTTCCCAGATTTTGGCGTTGTTATCTTTCATATTTCTCATGCAATTATCAGTCAGTTTTCTTAAAATTTTGACTAATTAAGAGGTTGGTACAGGAATGGCCATATTTAGTCGCATGTGCTTTTCTGCGAATTTTGTTTTGGTGAACCGACCCATAGGCGTTCACCCTTGCCCGTTCAGATTTTGTTTTGGTAAACCGACCCATTGGCGTTTACCCTTACTCATGTCAGATTCATGTTTTCAGTCAAAATATTACTGGGTGAAACCGCCAAAAACGTTCACCATTTTTCAGGTCAAATTTTCATGCTATTCAATCGAATGATGTTTTGTGAACCGATCCACAGTTGTTCACCCTTGTCATATCAGGACATTTCATAAACCTTGAAAAGTATGGATTGGACTACAATCAACAATATTTAGTCCCAAATTATAAATTTCTATACCTGACAGTTCTTAGAAAATTTTGACAAGTATGGATCGAACTAGAATCGCTCATACTAAGTCACATGTTTTGTTTCTTGAATTCTGTGGATTGAACCATAGTCATCCACATAAGTTGATGTTAAACCTCATTCGATTATCTTTCCATGTTCTTTGTATCGGTCATGTTTTGTACTCACACGTGGACATCGTTTTCATGCTGATTAAGTCTCATGTCTCTTGACGCTGATTATGTTTTTAGCAAGGTGACGATGCTTTCAGGCTAAAATACAGAAGGGTTACAATAAAATCCAATTTCATGATAAATCATATTCTGGTCTTCATCAATCATGTCTTCATACTGAACATTGATGAAACTCCGTTAATCATACTTTTCAGCCTCTATACAACCAGCAGTAAGTCGACGAAGGAATCGTCAGCCTATCATGTTACTTATTTTTAGTTCAGTTTACTACCGTTTAAAATCAATTTATTTCTTTGATCATGTCAGACAAGTGACACCAGTATTGATCATTCCATAAAGTTTCCACCAGTGCCACGTACAATATTCCATATGTACCCTATGTATAGTATCTCAGTTATACTTCATGTACAGTATTTCATGTGTACTCCACGTACAATGTCTCAGATATGCTCCAGGTGCAGTATTCATTTTGTACTTCATGTATAGTAGACCAGGTGTACTCCATGTACCCTACTCCATGGATATCGCTAATCAGTCCTCAGTCATCCCAAGCGTTTTCCACTTGTCGATATTCTATCAGATGCTGATACTGCTCGTGAGTTGAAGATTTTACAAGATACTAATGTTGCTAACACTTTGAAGACCTCACAAATGCTGATGCTTCCGATGCTTTGGAGTTTTCTCAAGATGCTGATGCTGTTTATACTATGAAGACTCTACAGAACAAGGACGAAAACTATAAATTTGAAATTTCTGACAAGAATAAATTTCAACCATCAGACATTACCATTCTATTCCATGCTTTTATTTTCCCAGTTAGATGTCACATTTCACTCATCTAATCTCTCAGTCAGAAGAATGGGGACCGCTAACCAGCCGGTCACTCAGCAGAAATAGTTACATGAATCACGGTCATAATAACGACCATGGGGAAACTGACAGACAAGGCGGTAATGACAACCACCGTGCTTAAAAATAATCAGTCAGTAACCATCAGAATTCCGGAACGGACGTGACCAGAAATACAGAGGTCAGTACTCTAGCCGGTTCGCCAATCCTAGCGGTTACCAGAAATTCTTATCCTTATTCAGACTCACCATTAAAATACATGTCCAGACAACAGTTAAGACACAGGTCTCGAGTATCATTTCAGAAGACATTTGTTAGGACACCAGTCATGGTACACGTCATACTAATATCTTCTCAAAGTACGAGTCAAAACTCATAACTCCGTACGTTTCTAAACCAGGCCCTCAATGATTCAGGGCACCCTCCAAGGGGGATACACTCGTTCTATTATGCCACACATAAATCAGATCATTGAAAAATTCAGTCACCACCACTGGAGTATTATTCAGGTTAAACACGCAGTATTCACTTTGTGAGGTGATGGACGAACACATTCAGTGAAAAGTCCCCATGTTTACTTCACGTATTCCTATGTCAGCTTTTTCTTATATCAGGTAGTCACCTGTCTCTCAGCCAGAAAGGACTCAACAGTATCACCATATTTGTTAAAGTTTTATTTTCAGTTAACGACGAGATCCGTCTTACCAACCCTGAACATATTCATTTTACTCCTACTAGAAAAATCGGTACAAATTGTTCCAGCGTTACGAGCACGTGAATTATTATCTTTTAGCTCTGAAGAATTCTTGTCACCATTCATAATACGAATTCTGAAATTCCTTAAATTCATGATCAACAGATTATCCCAAAGTTTCCAGATGTAATTCCGAAAGGTTTCCCAGAAATTCATTCCTGACCACAAGACAGAATTTAACATCGAGTTAGTCTCAAGAACGGAACCTGTTTTCAAAACTCTTTATTGCAAGGCTTCAGCTAAGTTAAAGAGTTGTAGCATTTGCTGCAAAAATTACCGGAACGAGGCCTAATTCGCCCTAGCGCACCACCAGGAAGTGCACCGTTTATGTCTATCAGGAAGAAGGCAGGTATCATGAGATCATGTATCGACCACTAAATTTTTTTTTACAAGATCAACATTCTTAATCAATGTTCATTCCGTAAATAGCAGGTTTATCTGACCGGCTACGATTTCTTAAAACATTTTCTAGAACAAATTTCCGATCATGGCACCATCAGTGGTGAGAGAAAGAACATGACGTTTCTAGACTGCTGTTGCACATATTACAGTCTCTCTGAAAAAAATTGATTTTATACTTCTGAGCTCCCTAATGCTCCAGCTATATTATGAAATTATGAATAAATTTTGTTTTCATGACTCTCTGGCAATATCATCAGTATATTCATTGATCACATTCTGATCTACCTAATGCTAGAGAAGAACACGAGACTCATCTTCTCACAGTTGTACAGAATCTTCAATATGAGTTATTTTTTATACACAACTTTCCAGATATAAATCTCACTTGAACAAAGTGGCATTTTTGAGCCACCATATTTCAGTAGAAAGAAATTTTAGACAATCCTGCGCAGGTGAAGGCCACCACTTGATGGTCCCGACCGACGCCTGTGAACAAAGTTCAAACATTTCTAGAACTCATTTAACTGCTACCGCAGAAATTGCTGACAGTTCTCACTAAAAATTCTTCCATGACTATCCAACCAGATTTTCACCAGAATATCCCATGATCTCAAGTAGAATTTTGATGGAAACAGTATCACACATTGATGCAGCTATGTTCATATCTAGATGCCTGATATACCGCAGGTTTAAGACAGAACACTGTTACGTTAGCAAGTTATTACGATCCTTAGTAATTTTGAGCAGAAATATGACGAAATTCCATGAAATTGATATCAGCTACCACATGCTCAAAGAAAGTATGATACTATATAAGTTATCTTCAACCATGTAACCAGCCTGCGCGTTTCTTTCATCTGAAAGGATCACGCAGTAGCGTACCTACAGAAAATTTCAAGTAAATTGTACAAATTCAAGGTATTCCAACGATCATTATATCAGACAGAATATATGTTCACGACACATATACGTTTACGTTCACGTTATTTTCACTTTCACGTCTACGTCTTATTCATATTATGATATTGTTTTAGTTCATCTCATGATTTAAGTTCACGATTCGCATTCATGACATTGTTCACGTTCAGGTTCGTGTTCCATCTCCGTGGATACGTTACATGTCTGGTACCGGAGTTGGTCACAGAAAGCTTAAGAAACCAGACTAAAGTTAGCACATCTTTTCCATACTCAGACAGACGTTTCACGTCTCAGGCCGTATTGTTTGGCATATTTTTTTTTCCTCAGTCAACATACGTCCATGATATATTCTAGTACCACGTTCACAGTATGTTTCGCGTATCACATTCATGATATAATTCATGTTGAGCGTACCTCACATAATCGTGAACCACGTTCACAATTGCTCACGTATCATGTTCTCAATTATTCACGTAGTTTGTCCCAATATATTTTCGCAGCTTACTCAGAGATATAAATGTTATCTTTTCAGAATATTTACACGTACCGTTTCATGAGGCTACAACTCATTTCATTCTATCAGATTCAGAAAATCCATCTTAAGTATGGAACCAGAAACTATTCAGCATCATCAAGACAGGGTCATCAGGACCAAGATTTTGTTAATTATGTTGAGACCTTTGAAGGGATCGTTTCGAGCGGGAAGCCACTCGAAACAGAGGGTTCCATCTGGACTATCATTCCTTTTCCTTCAATAAATTCAATTAAGTCCTTTCAGTCATGTCATGTTCCATGTTCTCTTCAGCCATTTCACGTTACATGATCATTTTATTCATGTCAGGTTTAACCTATCAGCAGCCTTATGTCTTAATATAGAAGAGAAATTATCCTTCAGCTTATTTGTCTTCCCAGTTTACGTGTTCTTTCAGTTTCTATAACTTCATCAGCTTATTACCTTTAATTCGGGGACGAATCTCTCCTTTTTAGAGGGGAAGAATTTGTAAAACCCAGTACAGTCGTATCGTTAATTCGGGGACGAATTATTCTTTTTAGAGGGGAAGAATTGTAAAACCCGTATTTAAATATTAAATGCGTAGAAACTATACGTTCGGAAAACTAAACACGCGGGAAAAATATACAAGCGTACGATTAAGTTTTAAAAAAATGAAAAGTTAGTTTTAAAACTAAAAGGGGCCGGTTAAAAAATATATATACAAAATAAAAAGGAAATAAAAGGCCCATAGCCGGTTTTGGTTTAAAAGAAAGGAAAGAAAAGAAAGTCTTGGGCCAAGCCATTAGAAAAAAATATACGGGGTAACCCCCTTTGTGTCCAAACAGAAAGAACAAAAAAAAGGAGAGAACTAGGGTTCTAGTATGGCCGCCGGTTTAAAAAAAAGGGGTTTCGGGTCTGATTATTCATCTCTAAGCATTGTATAAACACTCATCTCCGTAAATCATTGCAAGGTAATTATCCCTTTTCTTTTCTGTTATAAATCATGATTCATGGAACTTCACGTCAAGAAATCACGGTTTAATCAAAAACATAATTAAATCATATAGGGGGTGTCATGTTTCTGTGTGATTCACGAAAACCGAGCCTATATGGTCTCGATGTGTGGTGTATTTGCCAGTCGTGACCCACATTAGGGTTGCTGGTGCCTTGTGTTACCAGCCGCAACCCATAACAGCCCAAACAGGGGTGACGGGCCATAAGGGGTGTTTGTTTTTATGATACAATGGGTAAAGAACACAAGCAGGGGGTTGGGTTGGATTCATAGGGTGTGTTTGGGAAAGAAAACAGTGGGAACAAAATAAAGAAAGCAGTGGGAACTATCTAACACCCCACCAAATGCTATGCGCAGCGGAACTACAACATTTGGGTGCTAGGCAGTTATCATCGCATACAAGATATATCAAACGACTCCAAAGAGACGTAAAAGTTTGATCTTAAATTAAAAATTGTTAAAAATGTACATGTCTATGGTTTTCCAAACCCAAATGATACAACACAAAGTTAGCGTTTCGGTCCCCATGAATCTCAACCCCAAAAGATACAGTTTTCACAACAACATGACATAAAGTTTAAAATATTCAAGTAAGAATGGGTGGAAAAACAAGTAGACGCCAAGCCACACACACAACTCCCATCCAATGCATGCTCCATGCTACACTTCATCGGTTACCTGAAACACATGCTAAATTTGGTCAACAAATAATGTTGAGTGGAATTCATAGGTTTTACAATTTCATTTTGAACATATGTGTATAAAAATCATTCAAGATCATTCATAGACTTGTCGATCAAACAATCTATTTTCAAGGTTATGACAATTGTGTTTAAGCTCATGACACTAATCCGTTAACTCAATCACCCGCGTAATAATTACCGCCGTGATTCAGATGAAACCAGTGCCCCTTCTAAAGGCATCAGTTGCAATTATACCTTATCTCTTATCACAAATTATCCGTTCGCAAGGGGTACCCAACGTACTAGCCCTCGTCTCGGATAGGGTCGTCAACCCCATAGTACTATCACTTTGTATAAGCGGCTATTTTCAATCCACGCTAGGATGAAACAATAGTTAATAGTTCATGAAATTAGGGCCTTTTGCAACTAGGTACTCAACACAATTTCTAAGGCAACATTCGGGTCCAACAATCATTCATGACATAAGTTCATTTTGGAAAACTAGCATGCATTTCCCTCGCGGGTAAAACAATTTAAAACAATAGTAAGCGAGGCTATAAATTCACACCTTATATATAAAGTAGTCGACGATTCGAGTGACGATCACTGACGATGATGAGGATGCCCGGGAAAATCAACACCTATCAAACCAATAACGCGTAATGAGTAATCTAATTTATAAACCTTAAGTACTGTACATAATACATACATATTAGTCAATTATGATAATTACAACTCACACCAAAACCAAACAAATAAGTGTTACTCGTTTTATACTATTCGTTCATGTTATTAACGTTATTCCCTTTTACACACCGGTACTTATCAAAAGTACGGACTGTTTTACTAGACTTAACCCTTTTTATAAAAATTGGGAAAATTCTCAAAAATACCTTAAGACCTGTAGAAAACACATTTTTAATCCCTTTAAAAGTTTTAGCTTTTATGACCCGTTACTCAACACTTTACTAAACCTACGTTTTTCGGACTGAATTTGCACTTTGACCAAGTCGGACTCATTTGACCCATTTAAAATATACCATTGTCCCATTTGACACCTAAGTCTAATAATAGACTCACATATTCAGGTTTGAGATCAAAAATCAACCTTTGACCATTTACCAAACTATACCTATGGTCCCCGGGATTTGACCTAAAACCAAGTATAATTTCGGATTTTGAAGGTTCTCATCTCCCGGTACACGATTTTCAAAACATCATAACTTTTGACTCGTTAGGAGTCGTAAGCTCTATCTTATACCAAATCGAAGCTAAGAAGACGCTCTAAAACTATATCCTAGTCACATGACCTGTTTACAAAATAATTTTTATGAAAACATCCCAAACTTTCTGCCTAAAATTACCTATCCCAAAATCAATCCAACACTCGTTTCCAATCCAATTTATCGACACTAGACCTCAACCTAATCACTCCTAACCATACCTAAACATAATAATCAGTCCTAAACATCCTAATTATTAAATCCATCATAAAACCCAAACACAAAATTAAACATGCAATGGGTTTTACCCATTCAAAAACCTCTAAAAACAAGAACAAACACATAATTCATAAACCAAAATAACAATCACCAAGATCCACCAAACACCCCCTTTGTGCCGTGGGGTGTGGGTGATTAAAACCCCCCAACCAAATTGATTTTGGTTGGTTTGTTGAGTGATTAAACATCCTATACACATGAATTAAACATGCATACATCCAATTTAACATCAAAACCACTTTGAAAAATCCATTGATTCTTGGAAAAATTTTTGTGGATGCATGTATGATTAAAGTACATGAAAAGGAAGGGAAAGAAGTAATTAAAGGTGGTCTAAGCTTACTTTTGATCAAAACAAGCTAGAAAAAAAATGGTGGTGGTGGTTTGGGTGGTTTGGCCGTCGGCATAAAGAGAGAAAAAGGAGAGATTTTTGAAATTTTTTGGTGAATTTGTTTAGTGTGTGTTTGTTTTTCCATTTTGTAAAATTGGGAGGGACTTGTGGTGCAATAATGGCTTTCTTTGGTCCTTAAGTGAAAACGACCTCACAAGTTTACGGGAATGACTCACTAGTCATTTTTGGAAAATTTTACGGGAGTCGGGGATCATCCCGAACACTCCAAAATACTTTTAGGACACTTTAAATGTACCCGGAAAGCAATAAAACTCATCCGACTCGACTTAACACGAACCGAAAGTAAAATTCTCGAAAAATTATAACATCGATAAAACGACAATAAACATAGAAATTTGGGCATCCATCGGGATCGTAGTCGTCATCGTTCTTCTTAAATCGTCAATCGTCAAAATTATGACCTCGAATATCGGTTTCAACCAAAATGATAAAATATATAGCAAATGAAATTTATTAAAAATTTCAAAAATAAGCGTAATTTAGGGTAAGGTAAGTGACCTCGGTTTTAGGTATTACATCCACCCCTGCTTAAAGAGAGCGACGTCCCGGCGCTCGCCTCTTCTTATACTCACATTTCGTGCCGCTGGAGCAGATGAGGATACCTTTCCTTGAAAAAGTCCTCTCGTTCCCAAGTGTATTCCGGTACACGCCTAGAATTCCATCGAACCTTCACAATGGGAATTCTACTATGCTTCAGCCTCTTGACCTCTCGGTCCATAATTTCTACGGGTTCTTCCACGAAATGCATTTTGTCGTCCAGTTGAATCTCGTCCAAAGGAATCACCAATTCCTTATCTGCCAAACTCTTCTTCAAATTTGATACGTGAAACGTGTCGTGAATAACACTAAGCTCGTTCGGCAACTCTAACTTATACGCTACTGGTCCAATTCGTTTAACGATCTTAAATGGTCCAATATACCTCGGAATCAACTTTCCTTTCTTCCCAAAACGAATCACACCCTTCCACGGCGAAACCTTAAGCATAACCATATCTCCTACCTCAAATTCCAACGGTTTTCTTCTGTTATCGGTATAACTCTTCTGTCGGCTTCTCGCAGCAAGTAATCGGTTCTTGATTTGCACAATCTTCTCTGTTGTCTCCAAAACCATTTCGGGTCCAGTCAACTGACTTTCTCCTACTTCGCTCCAACACACAGGTGATCTACACTTCCTTCCATACAACGCTTCGAATGGTGCAGCCTTGATGCTCGCATGATAACTATTATTATACGAAAACTCCACTAAAGGCAAGTGGCGTTCCCAACTTCCTCCGAAATCAATCACGCATGCTCGGAGCATGTCCTCCATCGTCTGAATAGTTCGTTCACTCTGGCCATCAGTCTCCGGGTGATAAGCCGTGCTCAAACTCAATTCAGTGCCCATCGCACGTTGAAGTGATTTCCAAAATTCCGAAGTAAACCTACTATCGCGATCCGAAATGATCGATAAAGGTACTCCATATCTGCAAACGATCTCCTTCACGTACACACTGGCCAGCTTCTCCATACTGTCCGTCTTCTTCATAGGTAGAAGTGAGCAGATTTCGTCAATCTATCCACTATTACCCAAATCATATCACATCCACTAGGAGTTCTGGGTAAACCCGTCACGAAATCCATAGCGATTCTCTCCCATTTCCATTATGGGATCTCTGGTTGTACCAACAGCCCAGACGGCTTCTCATGTTCGGCTTTAACCTTCGCACAAGTCAAACACTTACTAACGTAACGAGCAATATCCGCCTTCATATTCGGCCACCAATAGACTTTCTTCAGGTCATGATACATTTTATCCGATCCAGGATGTATCGAGTACTTCGATTTATGAGTCTCGTTCATAACCAAATCTCGTACTCCAGGCTTTCCTTCCTCGGATGGACACAACGGTAACCAAATCCGATTCTCGAAATATCTCAGCCCGTCTGACCTAACCACAAAAAGAGGTTTCAACATTCTTCCCAAGTTCTCAGCATCAACATTCTCTTTCATTAAACCCTTCTCTTGAGCCTTCTGTATTGTTTCGGTTAAATCAACACCCTCAGTCATCACTAACGCTCTGACTCTCAAAGGTTTCTCACGATCCTTCCTACTAAGTGCATCTGCTACGACATTCGCCTTGCCAGGATGGTAGCGAATCTCACAGTCATAGTCACTCAGTAATTCTACCCATCGCCTCTGTCTCATGTTCAACTCCTTTTGGTCTAAAATGTGTTGCAAACTCTTGTGGTCAGTGAATACAACACACTTTGTTGGGTCTACTAGATGTAGATCTTGCAACCTGTCAGGACCGATGAATGACTTCTGTAATCACAAGTCAAATCACAAAGAGACTCTATACACAATATGAATGTAAAATATAAATACAATCAAGAAGAACAGAATAACTATAAAGACTTGATCCTTTCTAAGGATTTCTAATATTGATAATCACTAGAACTACGTTTTGTGAAGGTGTGTCTAACCCTTCTGCCTAAGGTTCCTTTTATACTACAAGGAAACCCTAATACAGCATTAAAGAAAATGTGTAAAACTGATATGCATATCCTTTCCTAACATATCTCATGCATATCCTAACAGAATATTAAGTAAATAATAAAGTTTGACTTCGACTAGGACCAGGAGCAGGACTTGCTCCTACTACTACTAGGACCAGGAGGAACTACATACCTCCTAGTCTACCTATTACATATAACTATTACAATGGTCCTAACAATCCTCCCCTAAACTTGAATTTGACCTGTTGAGTTCAAGTTTCCTGGAAAACGTGCAAAGAAAGCTCGAGAATTGTATCAGCAAAACAAATAGCAGCATCAATAAGATAAGAATCAGAGTAACCGCCGCAACATGAAACACTAGAAGCTTCTCCAAAGCTTGGAACAAAAGCATAGTGTTGAATCTTTTCAGTAACATGAGCAGATTTGATGAGCCTTTACCAAGTAGCTGCTCGCTCTTGGGCTAGCTAGTCATTCTGGTGGAATAAGCATCACCCTGGGAGACTAGAACCCAGCCCAACTCTTAGAACGTGAATCAATGGTGAGTGGGAGTACCCTGATGATTTTAGGCAAACCATCACAGCCGTCAACGGATTTGATGCGTCTTTACCAGAATCCGTACCCCTTTGGACTCGCCAACTCTTAGTAATGAAGAATCGGTGAGTTGAACACCCTATAGCTTTAAGCAAGCTATTACAGCTGTCAACGGATTTGATAAGATCTTTACCAAGAGCCGTACCCCCTTGGATTAGCCACTTTTCAGTCCAAGACGATGGCAAGTGAAAACCATCCAGTTTTGGGTAACCTGGCAACCATCAACGGATTTGAGAATCGCACCAGGAGCCGTACCCTCAAGGTGAATCAACTTTTTCTTGTCGATTAGACATGGTAAGTTGAGAACCATTTGTTGTGTGGACCACGTCCAACACCAAGTGAAACCAAATACCAGGACAAGCACAAATCAGTAACCAGAACCCACAATGTGAAGCACCCAAGGGATATTATTCACAAGTATAAAATCCAAACTGTGTTAAAAGTATAAGCAGATATTATATACAAAGTTTTTTATTTTTATTTTTTTTATGAAGTGTTATATTATTTGTTTTTTTTTAACTATAAAGAATGAAGTTCACCAATCACTTTACATATTGGTGAAAAGAATGAGAATAAGAACAAATGAACAAAAATACAAAACATAAACACTTACAACCCAAGCTCATCACAAACCAGAAGCAACCTTCTTATCTGCTAACAACCGCGCCTGAATACCTTCCACCAATGCCGTGGCCATAGAGGACTCATTTCCAGATGGAGCAGTAGAAATTTGCATGTGACTAGCCAACATCGCCTCCATCGAAGAAATTGTCAAAGGATACTCCACATCCGTCAGCATAAAAACCATATGACCAGATTCTAATTCCAACATATGAACACCACAGCCAGCATATAGCTTCCAGCGCTGAATCACCCATTGCATTTGATCCTTCCATATACCCGAAACAGGAGCATTAGGAGGAGCATCCAACATCAGCTTAAGATCAGCCCAGATACGCAGACCAGGCTATGAAGACACAGCCATTGGGTCAAAAGGCATACTAGAATCAACCAGTCCATACAACGCCATAAGATCCATATGGTCAGCCCAAGACAACACACCCTGCAAACCCATTGCCAAACGCACAGACCCATCACTCAAAGTAATCCGATGGGATACGCCACCAGGAAGTGTTGTAGAACGCTCAACCGTATAACCAGTAATGTTCCCATTGCCCAAAGGTAAGTCAGAATCGCTGTCAGAAGCTGCATCAATCAAATTCTCAGGATCACGCTTCTCATAAGGGACTATCTTACCACGGCGAACACGACGAGCTTGTTTCTGGCGAAGGGAACCTCTAGGTGTGGGTTCAACCTTTACCCTAACCTTAGCACCAGCAGGGGGAGGAGTAGAAGGAGACTCATGAATGTGCCCACCCAATGGACCAATAGGAGCTGCATCAGAATTAGGATTTGGTTGAGTTCCAGGAACTGGTGGTGATGGAGATGGCAAATCAGGTGTAGTAGCAGTAGTTGTGGTGGTGGTAACAAAGGTGGTGGTAGCAGGACTAGCAGTAGAACCCAAAGGAGCAACCAAAGGAGAAGTAGAAGTACCAACGGAAGTAGCAACAAAACCAGATGGACTAGCAGCAGAACCAGGAGTGGGAGCAGATGAAAGACCAGTAGAAACAGCAGGCGTAGAAGAAGTCACACCACGAGGATGGTAAATAAATCTTTCCGGAATTGGTTGACTCTGACGCTTAACCATCTTTTCATAAAGTGCCTTGAGCTCATCAAAAGTCAAAGCCCGCACCCGGTCCCACTTCCAAGGAGCATTAAAATGAGCAGCAGACTGATATTTCACATAACGTTTCATTTGCTTGCGCTCCTCAGTCCGAGATAAAGGTCTCCTTTCTCTTTTCCCTAAGTTGTGCAGCAAGGGCCAACTGGTGCTTACGCATCAATACCATAGCCCTCGGAATACAATTGTGCTCATCAACATCGTCACCCAAAAGATCTGTAAACTGAGCATAATCCTGGGTGAGAACAGTCAAAACTTGCATCCATTCACTATCACTCCAATGCATGGCATCGTGCTGAATTTGTTCACGCCTCCGCTTGCGAAGCTCTTCTTCAGCAGCCCTATCAGCTTCATCAATTTCGGCTTGAACCCTTCAAGCAGCCTCCTCACCTAGCCTTTCCTCTTCAAGCTGGCGACGGGTACGCTTGCAAGATGGGGATGGAGCATCAGTCATTGGGGCCTTGCCCTTCGAATCATGAGAGGGACCAGCATGAGAACCAGCAGCAGGATCAGAATCACCACCCATAGGATTGGGAATAGCACCAGGAGAAGGAACACTAGAGGATGTCGGAGGAACTGGCAAATCATCATAAACTTTATCAGCAAAGGCAGCCTTTGCCAATAATGTCAAACCATCCTCAACTTTCTCCGCGCCCTCCTCATCAGAATATGAATGGATTACATGCTTCTTGCGACGCCGTTGCTGAGTTTCCAACGCTTTGATGCGATCAGCCAAAGGAAGAACAAACTCCCTAGTAAGTTTCCGATGTTGGTTCAAATCAGCTTCCAAAGAAATCATCCGCTCATGGTACCTGCGCATAAGATCAAGCAAAGATATAAGTGTAGTAGGCTCCTCCGCCTGCCCACCAAGAGAACTTGGATCAGGGAAAGCGGCATTGGAGCCCGAAGCAGCATATGGGTCAACCTGTGGAGTACTAGCACCAAACGGTTTATCAGTCGAGTGTGGGACAGGACTAGGAGGTGGAGTCTCCACAAATGGAGACTTTTGTGGGACTGAAGAAGGACCAACATTGGAAAGGGATGGTTTTTCAACCACCACCTCCTCAACCAGCTCCTCCTCAACCACATGAGTGGCACTAGCAGTAGGAGCCTCCTTCTCCATGGGGTCATCATCAATCACAACAAACTCAGGAGCCTCCTCCTCCTCACCCATAGGACCCTGAGCCAATCCCATCATGGCCTCAGTCAGGGGCCTCCATTCCCCAGTAAACCCATTGACCATATTGTAATACACTTTTGCTGTAAGCTTAGACGGCACATGCTCAGTCCTATCACGAGGAATGCAAACTAGGATTTGCTGAAGAAACCTAGGGTACATAAGAAACTTCTTTCTCGAACCGGCATTAGACAGATTACTAACCATCCCCTCAAATAGATAATGAGAAAAGTTAAAAACTCTACCCTGGGTTAAGCAAATAAGACCAGTAGCCAAAGGAGTAGGGAAAGCATCCCAACTCCCAGACATGGGACTCATACAATGGATTAGAAAGTGGACCAGAAGCTTCCATTGGGGGGAAAACCTATTTTTCTGGAAGTTAAACTTCCCCCCATGTTCGTATCCTAAAGCAGCCATCCCCTCCAATACCTCCGAATTGGGGATGGATTCAACACCACCCTCATCCTGAAGATGAAGAGAAGAGCGAATAGAAGCCTCAGTCACCACATATGCACGTCCATCTATGGAAGCATGGAGTGCACGTGAGCGACCAACCTCATCCACAAGTCGAGCAGACGCCCAAAATTGTCGAATAACACTATCATATATGGTGGGACATACAGTAAATGCAAACCTTAGGTTGGATGCTTCAATGTAATCCAGGATGTCAGCAAAATGTTCACGATGTGGACCATCACCCAGATAAGCAACTCGGTTGTGAGCAGGTTGGTAAGCAAGAGCAGCCATGGATCTTGATGAATTGATGAAAGAAGGATTGTGAAGAAGGTGGAGATAGTAGGAGCGGTTTTGTGTGTGTGTTTATTGTAATGAGTGAGTCAAGGGTGTATGTTGACCATAAATAAAGAAATTGGTAACTGTTCATTGACCCCTATTAATGGGGGGTTATCCTTTCAAATTAAACCATAATTGCATAGTAACCACTTGCCCTTTTTAACATAATTACCAACTCCCAATTTACCATACTTAATTAAAAATATAAACACCAGGATTGGGATTGTTGACCAAAAGTCAAAGCACACAATGATTAGACCAGGAGCAAAACGCGAGTAACAAAGGACAATAGGAATGAACATTATGCCAGACCAGTACCAGGAGCCAAACACCACTTGACATGGAAGGATTTTAAACCACCAGAAGCCAACCAAGTATAACTAGAAGCTGACCAAGGAGGACCAGAAGCCAGTCATGTAAGGCCATATCCACCAGAAGAGAGTAAAATCCTCCATAAGAAGGACCACACACCATCAGAACCAATAAAATATGTTGTTAAAATCTATCAATACGTTAATCCGTCCTAATATGTACACAAAGCCTCCCCTTAGGCTTTGCCTCCCCTCAATCCTAGACCTCAAGGATTGGCCATCCCAATATGAACCACCAAGTGGTTAAATCGAGGACCATCAAAAGCTTTAGTCAGCAAATCAGCAACATTGTCATCCGTATGAACTTTAAGAACCTGTATCAGCTTCTTCTCATTGGCATCCCGTATAAACTGATGCCGAATCTCAATATGCTTCGTCCGTTGATGAAAAACAGGATTCTTCACAATGCAAATAGTGCTTTGATTGTCAATAAAAATTTTGGTATTCATAAAATTGAAACCATAATCCAACATCTGATTTTGGATCCACAAAACTTGTCCACAACAACTAGCAGCTGCAACGTATTCAGCTTCTGTTGAGGAAGTAGCTACTATTGTCTGCTTCTTGCATTGCCATGAAATAAGTCGACGACCCAAAAAATGACAACCACCAGTAGTAGACTTCCTGTCATTATTAGCACCAGCATAGTCACTATCACTATAGGCTTCTAGAACAAAAGGTGATTCTCTAGGATACCATAGACCCAATTTAGGTTGAGCCTTGATATACTTGAAAATCTTCTTCACTGCATTTAAGTTCGAAACCGTTGGAGTCACCTGGTGTCTAGAACAAGCACTTACTGCAAACATGATGTCCGGACGTGATGCAGTCAAATACATGAGGGAGCCAATCATAGACCTGTACATGTGAACATTTACCGGGGGGTCTGGCTCATTCTTAAGTTTGATTTTAGCAACTTCATAAGGAGTTGCTGCTGGACTAAGAGGATCCATGTCAAACTTCTGAAGAATCTCATGGACATATTTATCTTGACTGATGAAAATCCCATCCGATTGTTGCTTGACCTGAAGACCAAGGAAGAACGACAGTTCTCCCATCGCACTCATCTGAAATTCGCCTTTCATCAAGTGTTCAAACTCATCACACCACTCCTTCCTAGTAGAACCAAAGATAATGTCGTCCACATAAACCTGAACAAGGATAATGTCCTTGGTATTCCTCCGAAGAAATAGTGTTTTGTCAATAGTACCTCTTCTATAGCCATTCTTTAACAAGAAAGTTGAAAGACGCTCATACCAAGCTCTAGGAGCCTGATGTAACCCATAAAGAGCCTTCACCACCTTGTAAACTTTCTTGGGATGAAGTGGATTTACAAAGCCCTTAGGTTGAGTAACATACACCTCCTCGTCAATTTTGCCATAGAGAAATGCACTCTTGACATCCATCTGAAACACCGTAAAGCCCACATAATAAGCAAAGGCCAAAAACAGACGAATGGCTTCTATCCTTGCAACCGGAGCAAAAACTTCAGTATAGTCAATGCCCTCAATTTGAGTGTGTCCTTGAGCGACAAGCCTAGCTTTATTCCTTACGACAATTCCCCGTGCATCCTTCTTGTTCTTGAGAATCCATTTGGTATTGATAGCTGTCTTTCCATCTGGTAAGTCAACCAGAACCCAAACATTCTGAAACAAGAATTGCTACATTTCCTCCTGCATAGCCTCCACCCAACTTTGATCCTCAAGAGCATGAGAAACAGACCTAGGTTCCACCCGTGAAAGAAAACAAGCAAACAAACAGTGTTGAAAGTCCGTATGATTATTACGCTTTTGATCCTTAATATAGCCCACAAGAGCATGATGATCAGACGAGGCCTTCTGCTGCATTCTGCGTGTCTTGACAGTAGAACCAGGATCTCTAATTATTTGAGTGGTAGGATGATCTTTATGTGATTGCAAGACTAGATTGGAAGAAACCTCCACTTCTAGTGCCAAGTTATTGAGATCACCAACAAAGTCAACATCTATTGAAGCATTTTGGAAAATCCCATCGACTGGTTGTTTATGAATATCATCCAGCTTGGTAGAAGACTTCTTTTGATGGTTCCCCAAATCAGAAGTACTGGAGAAACGAGTATTGGAAGCAGACTCACTAGCCGGAGTACCAGTAGGTGATAAGCTAGCACTAGGAGCAGAAGCTGGAGTACCAGGAGCAACTTTGTCAGTAGGCTCAACCAAGGGAAACTCAAAACTACCTTGAGCAGCTGCTTTAGTAGCTTCTTGTTGTTGTTTGAGAAGAGTGTCCAGAGCTGCTTCGGAATCCTGTACATCCAATGGAGTTGCATCACTAGGAGGAGTAGGAGAAACTGTGGTGGAATAGGATGGAACCACAAAAATGTCATCCTCATCATCTGAATCAGAAAAACTAGAAGGAACACCAGTACTAGAAGTTGCAAACACTTGTGGTCCTGCATCATGGTTAGTTTTGAAACGAAAATATCCTAACGAATCACTCAGATAATCAAGATCAAAATACCATTCTGGACCTTTGCCTTGGATGTTTGACTTCTCCTCAAAATACCTGAGATTAATAGTTTCAATGATCCGCTTGGCTTGAAGATTGTAGACACGATAAGCCCGAGAATGAGCTGAATATCCCACAATGTACCCTTCATCTGCCTTGCCATCAAACTTCCCCAAATAGTCACTAGTATTCGGAATGGTGACTGGACACCCAAAAGGCTTCAAATGAGCAATATTTGGAACTTTGCCCATGAGCAGTTCATAAGGAGTCTTCTTGTAAGGATTGGTAATAGAAACCCTATTCAAAACATAACTTGCAGTATTAACAGCTTCTGTCCAGAACATGGTTGGAAGCTTGGAATCGGTAAGCATAGTTCTTGCTGCTTCTATTAGTGTCCTGTTCTTTCTTTCTGCCACACCATTCTGTTGAGGAGTCCGTGCAGCACTATAATCTCTTTTGATGCCCTTAGCATTGCAAAGCGCGATGAGGTCTTTATTTTTAAACTCGGTTCCATTGTCGCAACGAATACCTTTAACTTTCTTAGACAACTGGTTCTCTATCAGGGTAAGAAAATCTCTAAGAATTGAGTAGGTCTCACTCTTGGCAGCCATGAAGAACACCCACGTAAACCTGCTATATCCATCAGTTACCACCAGACAGAATTGCTTGTGGTAATGCTTCTAATGGAAGTAGGACCAAATAAGTCCATGTGTAGTAGCTGCAATGGTTCAGTAATAAGACTAAGAGCAGTAATGGCCTTGAAGGATGCTTTGTGCTGTTTGCCTTTGCTGCAGGCAATACAATTTATATCATTTCTAAACGTCTTGGGAGGTAAACCAAAGACCAAATTCAGATTTTCAAGTTTGTGAATGGTCTTGAAGTTCACATGCCCCATCCTTCGGTGCCATTTAGTGGCTTCATCTTCTGAGGCTTTAGCAACTAGACATGCTAGTTGACCAGTAGGGTGGACTTCTTTCAACTTGATGCTATAGAGATTGTGTCTTCTAGGGAGTCTGAGTAAAACTTGTGAGTCATCCAGAAGCTGAAAGTCTTTGGAAAGCACAAGTGCATCAGTATCGGTGAAGAGAACAAACTGCTTCTTGTCACAAATCTGAGAGACCGATATCAAGTTGAAGTGTTGAAGTGCTTCCACATAGTAGACCTGCTCAAAATTTAGATTAGGAGTCTTTATCGTTCCTTTGCCAGTGATTCTGCCTTCACCCCCACCAAAATAGACCTTGCCTCCATGAAATGGTACAAAGTTAGAGAGAAGACTTTTATTGCCAGTCATGCTCCTGGAGCAATCACTATCAACAATGCCTAGACTAGGATCCTGGTATGGAGTAACCTACAACAACAAGATAATAAACAAAATGCAAAAATTAGTGTCTTAAGGGGACCCAAACCTTTTCAGGTTTGAGCCTGCCTTGTAGATCTTTAGAAGAGTGCCAAGAAGATTGATGAGATCCACCGTTGTTCCTTGGTTGCCTATGCATCATTTGGGTATTATTATTTGACCAAGGACAACCTGCTGAGGGCTTAACAGCAGTTCCCAAATTTCCCAAACCAAAATACGTGTGGTCCAAATTATGTGGATACATTGGATTAAAATTTTGAAAATAATTACTGGTTGTTTGGAACCCAATATTTCTCCAATGATCAGAAGCTAAGGGAGAGGACACTCGAGAAGAAGTAAACGTTGGAGCACTAGGATTAAGTCTTCTGGAAGTATATGAAGCAGATCCTGGTGAACCAGGAGCAGGAAAAGCATGATTAACAGAAGCATGTGTATCATAATAATCACAATCTTTATTTAAATGAAGGCACTGCCACAAACAAAACATGTTTTGAAAGACCTTTTATTAGAATGAGATTGTTTCATACTGCCTACTTTATTACACATAATTCTAGGAGTAACATTTTTCCTAGGACTCAATAAACTAGGACCAGACAAACTTGACTTGACAGCAATTCTTTCTTCACACTTCCTAGCACCAGTAGCAGCATGTTCATTCAACTTGGAACTTGTAGGTCTTGACTCTTCACTTGAACCACTAGATGCAGAGTCACTGGCTTTGTCACTGAAAGTACATGAGACAAAGTCATTAGTATTCGTAGAACTTGTTGGGGACTCAAGCATCTGTGATCCATCCAAGTCATTATGCCATGAAGTGGGCATAAAAGTTCCAGTAAGAGGAGGAGGGACAGCATGCATTTCTGCTGCTGGTTTAAACCTATTGTAACGAGGTTTGCCCTCATCCTCTTTGTCGGCATCAAAGACACTTGAAAAAGATAAATCAAAAACATCTTCTGAATCAATATATTTTTCAAATCCTAAGCCTCTTTTAGTTCTGCCAGACATGCTACTATCAATTAATTTTGAAAGATTTTTAGGTGCCTTTTGCCATTTTTCAAATCTTAGCATTGTAGCATCTAATTTAGCTTGTATCTCCTCTTTTTCTTTGATACTAGCATCTCTTTCTGTTTTTGTATATTTAAGCATATTTGTCGTGTTTTCTAAATCAATGCTTAGTATCCTGATTTTATCCTCATACGCACGTTGTGTATCTTGTAACCACCTCTTTTGTTGTTCCAATGTGTTTAATGAAGCCTTATAGGCTTGAACCTCTAAAAAATACTTATCATTTTGATCATTTACTTCATTAAATTGGGACAACAATTCTGAGTACTTATCATGACACCCAAGAGGAAAATGTTGTACCTGAGGTGAAATGCCCATAAGAGCAAATTCGTCAGTTTCTTCTGCATCAGAGAGATTCCCAGCAATCATTGCAAACACGTCAGTCAAGGACTCAGCTGATTCCAGAGTAGAAGCCTGATGATCATTCCAGTTGACCATAAGGTCAACAAATACCAATGCCTTCTTGTCATCTTTTATCTCCTGAACCTTTAAGGCGGAGTACCTGCTCTTCTCCTGATCATTCTTGCTAGGGCACTCCCTTGCAAAGTGACCTTGTTGCTGGCAGTTATAGCATCAAACCTTGCTTCTGTCGAATCTTGCTGGCTCTCGAGGGTTGTAATTAAATTTCCTTCCTGCTTTCTTCTCAAACTTGTGAACCCTAAGAGTAAGCATGGCCATCTGCCATTTAAGATCCATCTCATCCAGGTCAAGTTTATCGACCTGTATGAAGTCATCAAAAGCAAGTTGTTGTTCAGCATTAACATCAGCCACAAAAGAATGAAGAACAGCTTCTACCATACTACCAGACTTGGCAGTAGGACCAGGAGCAGTTAGTAGCTTATTAGTAAGCAGTTTATGAATAAGAAAGCCTTGTTCATAACTTTGATTGTGTTTGTTATTATGTTCCGCTGTGCATTACAATCATTGTTATATATCCCAGATGAGTCTAGATCCTAAGACTCAACACTTTGACCGAAGTTGATTCAACTGGCTCAATATCTTCTGGAACCTATCATACCCTTGATTTAGACCTTCAGTTTCTGAGATTTTGAATTCTGTGAATTCATCTCTCAGCATGGACCTTCGCATTTTCTTTGACTCCTCATTCCCCCGAACCTTGTTTTTATGCCATTCCAGATCTCTCTGGCATCATCCAAATGGTAGATGTCACCCATGTGATCTTTAGGAAGAGATTGAAGCAAAATCATTTTTGCTTTTACCTCCTTCTGAATAGCTATGATTTCCTCATGAGATTTAGGGTCAAGAAGGATAATATTACCATTCTTGTCTCGTCCAGTAAGCTTCCTGCTGTTCCCATTCAGAATGATCTTCCAAAGATCTTGATCAGTGTTGGTGATCCACCATTCCATCTTCATTGCCCAGTTATCATATTCACCCTTTTTCAGAAGAGGGAATTTATCATTTGTGTTAGAGACCGTAGCCAGGATCTGCTGAGGTTGCACAATTTTAGGAGTGCTGTCTTCTATTGTTTGAGTAGAAGTTGAGGCAGACATAATAATAAAAAAAATATCAGCAAAAAGAAAACTTGATTCTTCTTGTATAGAGACCCTCCCAGTCTCTGATACCATTTGTTGGGTCTACTAGATGTAGATCTTGCAACCTGTCAAGAAGAACAGAATAACTATAAATACTTGATCCTTTCTAAGGATTTCTAATATTGATAATCACTAGAACTACGTTTTGTGAAGGTGTGTCTAACCCTTCTGCCTAAGGTTCCTTTTATACTACAAGGAAACCCTAATACAGCATTAAAGAAAACGTGTAAAACTGATATGCATATCCTTTCCTAACATATCTCATGCATATCCTAACAAAATATTAAGTAAATAATAAAGTTTGACTTTGACTAGGACCAGGAGCAGGACTTGCTCCTACTACTACTAGGACCAGGAGGAACTACATACCTCATAGTCTACCTATTACATATAACTATTACAATGGTCCTAACACACTTCGTCCCATACAAATAATGTCTCCACAAATTCAACGCAAAAACCACAGCTCCTAATTCCAAATCATGCGTCGTGTAGTTTTCTTCATTCTTCCTCAGTTGTCTCGACGCGTAAGCAATCACCTTCTCACGCTGCATCAACACAGTTCCATAACCCTTACGAGATGCGTCACAATACACTACAAAGTCTTTGGTTCCTTCTGGTAATGACAATATCGGTGCAGAACATAACTTGTCCTTGAGTGTTTTGAAAGCGAATTCTTCATCATCTCCCAATTCATACACCCTATTCTTCTCGGTAAGCTTGGTCAATGGCTTCGCAATCAACGAAAATCCTTCAATGAATCTCCGATAATACCCAGCCAAACCAAGGAATTGTCGAACTTCAGTCGGCGTTGTCGGTGCCGACCATTCCCTGGTCGCTATGACCTTGGCAGGATCCACGCGAACTCCTTTGCTATCAATTTCGTGACTAAGGAATTGCACAGACTCTAACCAAAACTCACACTTCGAGAACTTCACATACAGCTTCTCCTTCTTCAGCAGATCCAATATCTTTCTCAGGTGCTTCTCGTGCTCTTCCTTACTCTTAGAGTAAATAAGAATATCATCGATAAAAACAATGACAAACTTATCTAGGTACGGCTTGCATACTCGATTCATAAGGTCCATGAATACTGCAGGCGCGTTTGTCAACCCAAAAGGCATCACTCGAAATTCGAAGTGTCCATACCGCGTACGAAAGGCAGTTATAGGGATATCCTCCTCCCTCACACGCAGTTGATGATACCCTGACCTCAAGTCGATCTTTGAGTATACACATGAACCTTGTAATTGATCAAACAAATCGTTAATCCTCGGCAATGGATACCGATTCTTAACCGTCAGCTTGTTGAGCTCTCTATAGTCAATACACATCCGAAATGACCCATCTTTCTTCTTCACAAACAACACTGGCACTCCCCATGGTGACGAGCTCGGTCGAATAAATCCCTTATCCATCAACTCTTTCAGTTGATCCGATAACTCCTTTAATTCTGATGGTGCTAATCGATAGGGTGCACGAGCAACTGGTGCAGCTCTCGACATCAAATCGATTCGAAATTCGACTTCACGGGTGGGTGGTAAACCCGGCAACTTGTTTGGAAAAACTTCCGGATATTCGCGAATTACAGGTACCTCTTCTAACTTCATCTCTAAGTCGCCATCACTAGAAACTTGTGCCAAAAACACATCACATCCATCTTCTACATACCGCATCATTTTCAAACAAGATATCACTTTCAAACGAGAAGTGCATTCACCTCCCTTCACAGTCAAGACTCTATTCCTCAACGGGATCTGAACTAACCTTTCTCCACAGACGATCACGGCACTATGCGCCATCAGCCAATCCATTCCAACGGTCACATGGAACGATCCTAGCTCTATGGGCATTAAGTCGATTTCAAAAGCGTAATTTCCTAACTTCAAAGTATACCCTTTCAATATAGAATTTGTACTAACGATTTTCCCATCGGCTAATTCCACGTTATAACTAGTCGTTAACAATATCGGTTCTCTGTCGATATGACGACTAAATTTAACATCTACGAAGCTCTTGTCGGAACCAGAATCAAACAATATACTAGCATAACAAGCGTCTAGCAGAAACGTACCGGTAACCACGTTAGGGCCTTGTGGTTTATCAGCAGTCCCTACTTGATACACAACAGCAACATTATTTCCTCCTTGCATGTTTCCAGCCTTCGGGCAATTCCCCTGCTTATGCCCTCTTTCTCCACATCCGAAGAAAACCATCACTCTCGTAGCATTTGCCCCAGTAGCTACCCCTTTAGCTCGGCAATCTGACATTCTATGACCCGCTTTTCCGCACTTGCCACACGCAGGTGGGAAACTCCCTACATGGTACAAATTACATCGACCATAGTGGGGATTCACCTTCGCTCCTCTAGGGTTTGTGACAGCCCTCATCCCATCATTTCTTCTCTGGTTGAACTGCTGATTGCGGTTCTAACCTTGGTTGTTACGGTTTCCTCCACGGTTTTGACCTTAGGATTGATTACTCTGAGCTGCCTCCCACTTTCTCTTGTTTCCTTCAGTAATGAAGTTCTTCTTATCTTGCAGTTTGACATCCATTAACGCGTGAGCCATTTGGACTGCTTCATCGAATGACCCAGTCTTAGATGAAGTCGTCTCACCCTTGATATTACTTGACAGACCTTTGATGTACTGCTTCATCTTTTTCTATCATCGACAAAGGCATCGGGACACAAAAGGCTCAATTCATTAAACCTCCTTGTATACGCTGTAATATCATTGTTCTTCAAAGTCAAATGCCATAACTCATCTTCCAGTTGACCCAGTTCCTCTTCGGGACAGAACTTTTTGGTCAAAAGAGCCTTAGTAGCAGTCCAAGTCCTCGCATTTGCTATTGCTAATCCAACAGTGGCTACTTGATTGTTCCACCAACTCAATGCGTCATCAAGAAAAGTGGCAGCTGCAAACTTGACCTTATTTGCCTCTGAACATCTGCTAATCTCAAAAGTACTCTCGATCTTCTCTAACCACCTTCTGAGTTCTAGGGCTCCGCCAGTTCCACGAAACTGCGTGGGACCGCATTTCATAAAACCAGCATAAGTACACTGCCTCGGGGCTTGCTGTCTCCCAACATTTCCGCCTTGATCTGGGTTTCGGTTTGCACGATCTGCTTCGAGTGCATTTGCAATTGCTTCCTGAATCATTGTGTTCACACGGGTTGCTATTAGCTTTGGAGGCATGGTGAGTTCTCAAGTACACCTCTCTGCAAAGACAGGGAAAATAGAAAAACAATGTAAGTATACACATCAAGATTAAGATGGATTTCTCTTTCAAGACATAATATAAATACCACGACACATCACTACAAGGTTACTAATATTCATCAATTCACATCACAAAAGAGCAAATTAAAGACATATCACAGATCATGAGAGGTAAACATAGATTGTATTGATAAATCAACCAAAATTATGACAAGTATTGCCACTACAACCATTCACCATAAAACTTAAGTCATCAAGTTTTTCGTCACAATACCATCATAAAAAAGTCTAAAATAGTTCGATTACAACGATCAAAGATAAAGTACAATACAAGCAACTAGTCATGTGGCGATCCATACGACCTCTTGGATGGCGGTTCATCTTCATCCTCCTCGGGCTCTTCGTCACTGTCTTCCTCGTCCTCTTCGTCCATCTTCCTCTTTCCTTTGTCATTCCGCCCACACTCAGTCGCCTTCTTCATCCCAGAAGTAGATCCACACTCAACTGCTACCTGATTTCCTACAGTGATACAAACACCTTTGGCAGGTGGCTGGACCATAAAATCATTAGCCTCCATTTCCAAGTCATCTACAAATCTCCAATATGGTGGCAAGGATGCTCTCACTCGATGCTCCCAACTTTGCATCCTAGTCAACCTCGCTTGATCCTCCCTAACTTGTTCAAGACTGGCACTCAGGTTCGCTATCATCGATCTCAGACTGTTGATATCACTCTTGTTTGCCACTCCATCAAATTCAATCCTTTAAGTTCTTGCCAACAACATTTGGTGTGCCCTCTCATTCTTATCAAACCTCTTGATTACCCTGGTTTCCACCACGTACCGCTCGTACATCAACCTATCCATTCTCCTCAAACGATCCTCGGGATCCTAATAGTTTCTCGGCCTCGGAAAATAGACCTTCGCGATATTCTCATGAATAGATTGCGATCTCGACGCATTGCTGGATTCCGCACCACTCCCATTACTTACTCGAATAAACCCTGGCACCGTCCTCAGGTAGTCCTTACAATTGTCCATCGGGGGACGAACGGGTTGCTGATCATATCGGCCGGTCGGAGGCACGTCATAACCTTTCGGCGAATTTGGAGATTGAAATTATTCAGGTTCGGTCTGACCGACAGCACTCTTGGGAATTCCATCATCCACCGGATCCTCTTTGTTGGGTCTACTAGATGTAGATCTTGCAGCCTGTCAGGAACGGTGAATGACTTCTGTAATCACAAGTCAATCCACAGAGAGACTCTATACACAATATGAATGCAGAATACAAATATAATAAAGAAGAACAGAATAACTATAAAGACTTGATCCTTTCTAAGGATTTCTAATATTGATAATCACTAGAACTACGTTTGGTGAAGGTGTCTCTAACCCTTCTGCCTAAGGTTCCTTTTATACTACAAGGAAACCCTAATACAACATTAAACAAAACGTGTAAAACTGATATGCATATCCTTTCCTAACATATCTCATGCATATCCTAACAGAATAATAAATAAATAAATAAAGTTTGACTTCGACTAGGACCAGGAGCACGACTTGCTCCTACTACTAGGACCAGGAGGAACTACATACCTCCTAGTCTACCTATTACATTTAACTATTACAATGGTCCTAAAAATCCTCCCATAAACTTGAATTTGACCTGTTGAGTTCAAGTTTCCTGGAAAACGTGCAAATAAAGCCCGAGGATTGAATCAGCAAAACCAATAGCAGCCTCAGCAAGATAAGAATCAGAGTAACCGCTGCAACATGAAATACTAGAAGCTTCTTCAAAGCTTGGAACAAATCAGCATCGTGTTGAATCTTTTTAGCCACATGAGCAGATTTGATGAGCCTTTACCAAGTAGATGCTCACTCTTGGGCTAGCCAGACTTTCTGGTGGAATAAGCATCACCCTGGGAGACTAGAACCCAGCCCAACTCTTAGAACGTATATCAATGGTGAGTGGGAGTACCCTGATGATTTTAGGCAAACCATCACAGCCGTCAACGGATTTGATACGTCTTTACCAGAAGTCGTACCCCTCTGGACTCGCCAACTCTCAGCAATGAAGCATCGGTGAGTTGAAAACCCTATAGCTTTAAGCAAGCTATTACAGCTATCAACGGATTTGATAAGATTTTTACCAAGAGCCGTACCCCCTTGGATTAGCCACTTTTCAGTCTAGGACCATGGCAAGTGAAAACCATCCAGTTTTGGATAACCTGGCAACCATCAACGGATTTGAGAATCGCACAAGGAGCCGTACCCTCAAGGTGAATCAACTCTTTCTTGTCGATGAGACATGGTGAGTTGAGAACCATTTGTTGTGAGGACCAAGTCCAACACCAAGTGAAACCAGTAACCAGCACAAGCACAATTCGGTAACCAGAACCCATAATGTGAAGCAGCAAATGGTATCATATTCACAAGTATAAAATCCAAGATGTGTTGAAATTATAAGCAGATATTATAAATTTTTTTTAAACTAAAAACGTATTTAGTGTTAGTTTGTTTGTTTTTTTTAACTATAAAGAATGAAATTCACCAATCACTTTACATATTGGTGAAAAGAATGATAATAAGAACAAATGAACAAAAAAATACAAAACAGAAACACTTACAACCCAACCAAATCACAGACCAGAAGCAGCCTTCTTATCAGCCTTCAAACGTGCCTGGATGCCTTCCACCAACGCAGTTGCCATAGAGGAATCATTCCCTGAAGGAGCATTGGAAATATGCAAGTGACTAGCCAACATAGCCTCCATCGAAGAAATCGTCAAAGGATAATCCACATCTGTCAGCATGAAAACCATATGACCAGATTCCAACTCCAACATATGCACACCACATCCCGCATATAACTTCCATCGCTGAATCACCCATTGCATCTGATCCTTCCATATACCAGAAACAGGAGCATGAGGAGGTGCATCAAGCATCAGCTTAAGATCAACCCATATGCGCAGACCAGGCCATGAAGACACAACCATGGGATCAAAAGGCATGCCAGAATCCACAAACCCATATAAAGCCATAAGATCCTTACGATCAGCCCAAGACAAAACACCCTGCAAACCCGAAGCTAATCGCACAGACCCATCACTCAGAGTAATTCTATGGGATACCACACCAGGAAGAGTTGTGGAACGCTCAACCGTCCAACCAGTAATATGTCCATTCCCCAAAGGCAATTCAGAATCACTGTCAGAAGCTGCATCGATCAAATTTTCAGGATCATGCTTCTCATAAGGGACCGTCTTGCCACGTCTAACACGTCGAGCTGATTTCTGGCGAAGCGAACGTCGAGGTGTGGGATCACTAGGTGTGGGTTCAACCTTTACCTTTACCTCAGCAGCAGCAGTGGGAGCAGGAGAAGTAGACTCATTAGTTTGCCCACCCAAGGGATCAATAGGAGTTGCACTAGAAGTAGGAATTGGTTGAGTTCCAGAAACCGGTGGTGATGGGGATGGCATATCAGGTGTAGCAGTTGTAGTTGTTGTGGTAGCAAAGGTGGTGGTGGTAGCATGTGTGGTGGTGGTAGCAGGACCTGAAGAAGAACCCAAAGGAGCAACCAAAGGAGAAGTAGTGGTACCAACTGAAATAGCAACAAAAACCGATAGACTAGCAGCAGAACCAGGAGTAGGATCAGACGAAGGACCAGTAGTAACAGCAGACGTAGAAGAGGTCACCACACGAGGACGGTAGATAAATCGTTCCGGAATTGGTTGACTCTGATGCTTAACCATACGCTCATAAAGTGCCTTGAGCTCATCAAAAGATAAAGCCCGAACCCTGTCCCACTTCCAACTAGCTTGAAAATAAGCAGCAGACTTATACTTCACATATCGCTGCATCTGCTTTCGCTCCTCAGTTCTTGATAAAGGTATTTTCTTTCTCTTCTCACGAAGCTGTGCAGCAAGGGCCAACTGTTGCTTGCGCATCAACACCATGGCTCTTGGAATACAGTTATGCTCATCCACATCGTCACCCAAAAGATCAGTGAACTATGCATAATCCCTGGTAAGAATAGTCAATACCTGCATCCAATCACTATCACTCCAATGCATTGCATCATGCTGAACTTGTTCACGCCTCCGCTGTTGAAGCGCCTCTTCCGCAGCCCGATCAGCTTCATCAATCTCAGTTTGCATCCGCTGAGCAGCCTCCTCACCTAGCCTATCCTCCTCAAGCTGTCTGCGTGTACGCTTACGAGGTGGTGAGGGAGCATCAGTCATTGGGGCCTTCCCCTTTGAATCATGGGATGGACCGGCATTGGAACCAGCAGGAGGACCAGAAGCACCAGTCATAGGAGTGGACACACCATCCGGAGAAGGAACACTGAAGGATGTTGGAGGAACCGGCAAATCATCATACAATTTATCAGCAAAGGCTTCCTTTTCCAACAATGTCAATCAATCCTCAACACGCTCCTTAACCTCCTCATCCGAATCAGAGTGGATCACATGGTTCTTTCGTCGTCTTTGCTGAGTCTCCAAAGCTTTGATGCGATCAACCAGAGGAAGAACAAACTCCCTAGTAAGTTTCCGGTGTTGATTCAAATCAGATTCCAATGAAAGAATCCTCTCATGATACCTGTGCATAAGATCAAGTAACGACATAATTGTAGTAGTGATGAGACTGTATTTATACATAGTCTCATCGTCTAAATCGGGCTTAAAACGCTTAAAATATCATCAAAATACCCAAAATATGCCTGTGTTTGTTCATTGTGTATTTCAGGTACGGATATCGTGAATTCATCAAAAGATCAAAGGAATCAAGCAAAAACGAACACGGGAAACGAAGTCGCACAAAGAACCGGACCCGAATCATGATTTTCCTATCAAGTCCTTGAAGTTTGAAGAATTGGCAAGTTTGGTCCCTCAATTCTGGAAGAATGACACTTTATACCCCTAAAAAAACCAAAAATATGAATGGGGTCCCTAAAGTTTGAAGATATGTCAAGAAATGCCCTTGGAAAATACCAATATTGCACAAATGGTCCTTGTCCAAAGTATTGTGATTCAATTGTGCCCTAAATGACAAGTTGACCAAAGTTTTAACAAAGGATTTGAGGGAAGAGCTGTTGATAACTTGATATGCCAAGATTAGGGAAGTCCAGGGGTGAGTTTTGCCTATTCCTATACCCAAACCCGTCTAATACCCACTATGAGCCCACCAGCTACACCATAAGGCCAAAACAACACCCATCAAAACCCGACCCACACTCAAAACCCAGTCCACCCACCATCCCACGTCAGCCTTCCATTAACTTTAGATTAAGATAATAATAATTTCAAAATATTATTATTTATCCAAAAAAACCGGTTAACACCCCATCTTTCCCAAAACAAGATTCATATAACCCACTGTTCACGATTCTTAATCCTCTTAAACCCTAATTTACAAAACCTAAAATCACCCCCCCAATACCTTCCAGATCGGTGATTACCTTTACCCTAATCCTATTTTCACCCTCCAAACTAGTCCACGTCACCCCCACATGCACTATGGCCCTTCCCCTGACCCATTCACATGGAGAGTTTTGCAAGAATACAAAAATTGGTAGAGACATCAACGATCCTATTAAGTTTCGTGTTGGCTAAGGGTTATTCAACGTCTACGATGACTTCAAACAGCCTGGCATCTTCACATGGGTCTTTTGACCAGAAATTCAAAATTCAAGATGAGGGCTTTTCAGGAATTTTGATGCTATTAGGGTTGATCATTTAGGAGTTCTAGAAAAGTCTGAGAGCTTGTATAAATATGGGTGCTTGTACCCATATAATTTCGTTCCAGCACTTGTATATTTTTTTTATATTAATGCAAGTTCTATTTTAATTCTATACAAGGCTGTGTTCCATGTTTATTTATCTTACTTAGTGTAAAACTTTTTAATTTTCAGCAAATAGTTTAATGAATTCACAAGTTTTTGATTCAAAGAACTTTGGTCAAATTCGTTTTGAAGAACCATATGTTTAAAAAGGCTCATTGTTCTGATTCTTGATTGACATCTAAGATCACAAAAGTTTTTTTTAATATATGTTAAAATTTTGTTTAGTATCTTATTTCTTTTGAAAACTTTCTTATCCCAAGGTTTGTAACAAAACAGTCGACCCTTTTTCGTGTCTTCAGTGACTTACTGTAGCATAAGCCCCAATAAGTTCACTCTAACAAAGTGAGTTTATTGGATAACTTAGACTACTTAGTCTTTCTTTGTTTGGTTTTGAATGTGATAGCAGGTATCTAGAGCAGGACCATCATTCCCTCTTTTCATTTTGAAGTTGTTGGAAGATATAAAAGGTGCTAGGACTGTTGTCATCACCTTCTCTCTCTCTTGCAAAAATCTGCCATCTCCATAAGACTCATCATTAGCAGCAAGATTTTAAGCTGGGGCATCAGCCAGGTTCGGGCTTGAACTCCCTTGATCTTAGTTGCTTACTTTGTGTGATGTTTATGTGATTTGAGTGGCCTTTCTTTTTGAAATCTTAGGACTTGTAGAATTTGTTCTTGACATCTGTTGGTAGAGTTGGTAGTGTTAAATTCCAGATTAGTTGATGATAGTTAAGTGGATTAATGTTTAGTTAAGTTTGGTATGGCCTTGTTTGCAAGAATTTAGTCATCAGTTAATAAGGGGGTGTTTGGATCTGCTTGTTAGGCTGGTAGTTTGACACTATTGTGGTTTACAAACAGCTATAACATACTCCAGTAGGGTAATATTGGTTAAATAGGTTGCATGGTTTGAGTTTGATAGGTTTAAAAAGAAAAGTTGTAGGGTAAAATTTGGTATAGTAGCCTTAAAATCAGTAACTTAATTTTTAGATAGTTTTAGTGTAAAAATTCCCTTTAAAATATTGTTACTAGTTAGATTATAGGTCAAGTTAAGTTTATGTTTAGCTTAAATATGATTTGGTGAAATATTGAGCATATTCTTGGACCTTTAAATCCGTATTTGTGCAACTAGAGAACCAACACTGTAGCACAGCCCCCTAACTTAGACACAGCAACTGTTATTGGTGATTTTTGTGTGATTCTTGAACTGTGTTTGTGTGTTTTTTTAGTATAACTTGACTCCCTACACTCCACTGAGTGTAGGGGTGCCAATCTTGTCCAATAAAACGAATCATAGCTCAAGTAATCAAGTAATCTGCCCTCAGCCCGTTTTTTTTATTAACAGTGGGAAAAAGTTCCCACTGTCTTTGTTAAGAGTTCCCACTGCTGGACTAGAGGACAAAATTAGCTTAGTGTCACTTTCAGTTTCCTTATTTTTTTTGTCTTTAGTGGTAATTTTTAGGATTTAGACTTCCAACTTTTTTCTATATTTTTATTTTTTAATCTTTGATTTTTCAGTTTAATCACTTTTTATTTTACTGTTCATTTTCCATTTTTCATATTATTTAGCTATTTTAATTACTTTTTAATAATCTGTTTTTTTGTCTTTTAGTGTAGAAAATACATATTTTTCTGTTTTAAAATTTTTCTTAGGATTAGAATAATATTTTAAGATTTTTAGTCAAAAAGGTTTTTACTGTTCATCTTTTTAATTATTTTTTATAATTAAATTAGTTTAATTAGGGTTTATTTTATAAACTGTTTTGTCTTTTAGTGTAAATTTTTACATTTTTCAAACTTTTTCAATTTTCTACTGTTCATTAGGGTAATTTAGGATTTGTAAAATTGTCAAATTAATTTTGGCATTATTTTATTATTTTCTAGGGTTATTTTAATTTAAAAATAGTTTTAAGTCATTAAAAAATAGAAAAAATAGTTTTAAAATTTAGGAAAAATACTTTTTAGTCTTTAAATAATATAAGCGAATTATTAGTTCAATAAAATAATATTTTGGGCTTTTTATTAATTATATTTAATTTTAGGGCTTTAATTAGCATTAAAAATTGAATATTTAATTAATAAAAGGTTTTAAAATATATTTGTTGGATTTTTATTCTTATTTATATTATTTAAGACTTAGTTTAATATTTTGATTAATTTTTAGGTTTAATTTTTAATTTCGTCACGTTTTACGTATTTACGTTCGCGTTTTACGTTAATTCGTCGTAGTTTAAACGTAGTCGTAGCTCGTCTTTTATTTTTCTCTCTCAAAACCAAAAACGTCACTAATCCAAACATTGTTATTTTATATATTGGCACATAATCCACACACCTCCTTCGAGAACGAACCCGCATTTATTCGGTTTTACGTTTTTCCTAAAGCGTATAACTTAATACTTGCCACTCATACGCGTTTTTCCTAAAACGTGTACGATTTTACTTACATCAATTTTTGGCGCCGCTGCCAGGGAGGTGTTTAGTGTGCCATTATTATTATTATCGTGTTTGTGTGAGTAGTGCGTTTTTGCTTTTCATTTTTTGAAAAGCGTGAATATCGTACATACTCATTTTTGTTATTTTTCCTTATTATATTATAGTATCCAAATAAATCGTGTTTAGTTTTCCTAAATTAAACACACAACAATCTTTACTATATTGTAGATATATTGGTTTTCGTTTTTTCTTGTGAATATTATTATTACTATATTGTACTACGTAAGAACAAATAAATATACAAGTACTCCAAATACGTGAGAAATCACAACCTTGATTCGGGATTTCATCACTCGATCATTGTATTCGAATCTAAAGCAAAAGTTTAAAGGCAAAATAGATAAATACTTTCGTGAGGCTTGATTTCAATTAACACAAACTATAAGGTGGGTATAAGGCGGTTGTATTTCACGACCTAAAGGAAAAAGGCTCTTAAGTGCTTCGCGCCGCCTCGTTTCCTCCGCTTGCTTGTGCGTGTTTTGAGAAAGAAGGCTAATCGAGGGTTTGCCGCCCAAGTATTATCTACGTTTATTATATTTGCTTGTGTTTTCAAGATTAAACCCTCTTGAACGTTTTGGTGTTCCACCAACGTTCTAAAGTCATCGAGAACGTTCACTCCACGTGATCGTTTTCATTCTTTGAGGCTCCTTTAATCGAGAAAGTCGATTCGAGGAGAGATTTGTAGATTTGTGTCTACGTAATACATTCAAAAAATTCCAAAAAAAATTAAAAAAACCAATCAAAAACCAAAAAAAAAAATTGATTGAAAAAATCAAAAAGCCGCAAAAAGAATCTTCTTTGCTACCACCCATTCTACGCTTAGTGCATGCGCACTCGATCGAAGGATTATTCCAATTCTAGTGAAGCTTCGAATCGACGCAATCATAATCGAAGGAATCGACGACATAGACGAGAATTAGAAACCGACGTTCCTAATATCATTGTTGAAGAGACCTTAGACGAGATGGCTGACAATCGTTCTATGATGGAATTGCTCCAAGCGCCCACCGAGGGTTATGGAGACGCGATCGTAATTCCCGCTATCGAGGCGGAGAATTTTGAGATCAAGAGCGAAATGCCTTCGTTGATCCAAGCTACGAAGTTTCGAGGTCGTGAAGCCGATAATCCTCACGACCATATTCGGAATTTTGATCGTCTTTTGGCCACGAGCAAGTTTAAGAACGTCGACACCGATGTCGTCAAGCTTATGCTTTTTCCGTACTCGCTCGATGGTGCCGCCAAGGATTGGTACGAGAAAGAGCCACCTAATTCCATAACTACGTGGAAGGATCTCGTTTCCAAGTTCGTTAATTATTTTTTCCCACCGCCTAAGACAACGTTTTTCAAAAACGAGATTACTAAATTTGAGCAAAAATCGAATGAATCTTTTAGAGACGCGTGGGATCGTTTTAAGGAATTGCTTAGGCAATGTCCTCACCATGGTTTTTCCGAGTTGCACCAAATCGATACGTTTTACAACGGTCTTAATTTTCACGAACAAGACTCGTTGAATTCCGCCGCCGGTGGCAACTTTTTGTGTAAAACTCCGAGAGAAGATTTGATAATTATCGAGAACCGATCCAAGGTTTACCAACTCCGCAATGCACCGAGTGTTGCCAATGTCGCCAATGTTAGTAGTTCTAATCGCGACATTGAGAGAGTTGATGCAAAAGTCGATAAGTTGACGAATGTGTTCACGTCTTATCTCATTGAGATGCAAAAGAAAGACGCTCCCGCTACGGTGAAAGCGGTTGAGGTTTCGTGTACGTTTTGTGGTGGACCTCATAATTATTACGAGTGTGCGGCTACGGATGGCCAAACGTCTAATGTGAGTGCGTTAAATGGAAACAACAATTTTTCTAATCAAAATAACGCCGGTCCATCACAACAAGGAAATTATAACCAAGGCAACAATTTTAATCAAAACCGAAACAATTTTCATGAAAATAATCAACAAGGAAATTTTTCGAATCAAAATCAAGGAGGTTATAATCAAGGTCGTAATATAACTTGGCAAAATAGAGATAACAATCAAGGAAATAATTTTTCAAGTGGGAATCAAAACAATTTTCAAAGAAGTAATCAAAACCAAGGGAACTTTAATTCAAATCAAAATAGTTCGTCAAACGATTTTCAAAATTACATGAAAACGAATGAGGCTAATATGAGACGATTAGAGCGAGAAATTGGTACTTTGAAAAACGACTTTACAAATACTTTGAAATTGCAAAACACGAAGATTGAGCAAGGGCAAATTGATATAAAAAAGATGTTTTCGGCTATAATGAACAAAGCCTCGGGTTCGTCATCAAGTTCGTTACCTAGTGACACCGTTGCTAATCCGAAAGAACAATGTAAAGCCGCCTCGTCTCGTGAGAAAGGTCGTGTGATTACCCCTAACCTTGAAGGATTCCGTGTTGTTTATCCCTCTCAACCCTCGACTTCTAAGACGTCTTCTTGTTCTAAAGTCGATGGGGTGAACGTGGCGACCAAGAAAAAGAGTGCACACCCTCGTGTACCTCAAATTCCGTCCACGGTTCAAAAAGAGAGCTTGTCGACCTTACCAAAGTAACCCTTGAAGAAACTTGTGCATCGATCCTTCTTAAAAAGCCCAAAAGGCGTATGCCGAGAAAGGAAAAGGATCCGGGCCAATTTCTACTACCTTGTGATTTTTCCGAGATTGAGGGATGTTTAGCCCTTGCCGATTTAGGTGCTAGCATCAATCTTATGCCTCATTCTCTATGGAAATTGATGATATTGCCTTCGCTTACCCCCACAAACATGACAATCGAGCTTGCAAATTGTACACCTTTAATACCAATTGGAATAGCCGAGGATGTCTATGTTAGGATTGGAAAGTTTGTCTTTCCCGCGGATTTTGTTATATCCGATTACGAGTGTGACCCTAAATGTCCCATTATTTTAGGCCGACCATTCTTATCGACGGCTAGAACCGTAATCGACGTTCACGAGGGGAGACTTACTATGAGATATGGGGATGAGAAAATAGACTTTTTCGCTAGGAAATCCCAAGGATTTTATGAGAATGAAAAAACCGAGGTTTTAAAACCTAATAATTCAAATTCTAATGATTTCAAAATGTTTACTTTAGCGGAAAGAATGAAGCTTGATGCATGTTTTGAAAGAATTAAGAAAAACGGTTTTAAAGATGATGATTTTAATGATAAAGAATACGTGTACCTAATTCAAAAGGGTATGTGTAAATTTATGGATGAAAACTCACTTTGGGATGTTTTTAGCGAAACACGTGAATCACCAATTCCGAAGGGTGACGTTAATGCCATCACGACAATGACCAAAATGGATTCGTCTTCACCACCTTCGAAGGACCACGTCTTTGAGGCTTCAACTTCTAACTCCATCGAAGTGCCTCCTTTGCCTAGCCCAACACCCGTTGAGGCTAAAGGGTTTATCGACATCGATCCTCTCGTCTTAGAAAAGTCACCTAAGCGTAGCCCTAGTGCTTGTAAGTCCATGGTTGTGAGTGCTCACATCGACTCTTTCTTTGACGATGACGATGGCGATTTTGCCGAGCTTGATCACGTACTTCGACATCCACATGCTATTTTTGATTCTCCTAAGAAGAAACATGTGAAGTACGATGATTATGAGTTTGATCCCGAGATTGAGGAAATCATTGAACGAGAGCTAGCTCTTATGCCTTCACTTCCACCTACGAGTGAGGTCGACCTTTCCAAGATCGAGGATGAACTTAATGAGTTGGAACGTCTTATTTTCGATGACGAACCAACTCATGTGACCACCAAAAATCCCATTCTCAAGGAGTTACCTTATCAACACTCCTCATTTGAGAATGACGTTTACCACATTCGCGAGGATCTAACTTATCAACGATCCCCACAAAAGAATGATGGTTTCGTGCTTGATCGTGATCTTTTCGAGAGAGTTTCTAAGATACTCAAGGAGGGGAATGACAAACCGTGGTTTGACAAGCCTATCTTTGATGAAGAAATCGATGAGATCGACGTTTATGAGGATGACGAGTATGTAGACCCCGAGGGGGCGGTGTTCTTTATTGACAAACGTTTTGAGAACTTATATAATCCGCCACCCCCTCCCGCCAAAGACTTAAATGTGAGGATTTTTAGCGCGACTAATTTTCAATTTGACACGCCAAATATTTTCAACATTATTCAGTCGGGTTTTCATAAAGAGTTTTTGAACGACGAAAAAGGAAAGGATTTTAAAAATGTTTTAAATGATTTTTCTACATTACTAACTCCGTCATCACATCGTGTTATGAGTGCTACCACCTCGTCTACTCCTTTTGACGATGGTTGGTGTGGATCTAGTGTGGGGGAAGCCCCAAATGTTCCCTCCCATTTCTCCACCGAGGACGAGATTTACGATCCCGGAATTGCTTGTAAAGGGAAATCTCGGTCTTCCACCGATGCAATAAATGGAAATCGTATCTATTTGCTTGGTGTGAGTCTACCTCGAGTAGCTCATAAGTTTGCCTTACCCATTGCCCCACCTTTCTACTTCTTATCTCTTTTCTTCTACCCCATTGGGGTTTGCATTGGAGTAGCGTTGTTTCGTCTTTCATCCGAAAACGAAGACGCTATCTTTGACCCCGGTATACGTTTATCGGGTTTTTAAAGTACTCCATGTACTTTTGGGCCTTGTTAATCATGTAAGTCCCACCAAAAATGACCAAACCAAGATTATCCCTAAATGATCACATTTATGGGGATTCGAGTCGAGCTTTTGACTCGGTTATCAAAAACAAGGTGCCTCGTGGGGGATACTCATGCTTATCCTTGTAAATATTATCGCTTTATTAGTTTAATGTAACGAGGGGACTTGTGATCTTCCTACCTTTGTTTCGTGGTTGTTTGTGATTGTGATCTATTAGGTTCATCGTCATCATTGAAGCTCTCGTGTTCGTTTTACGGATCACTCGAGCTTCGATCATTGCCTTTGGAGATTCCGATATCCGATGATATCCTTTTATGTTCTAACGTTTATCTTATTAGCATAATTCATAAACGGCTTTTAGGTTATTCGTTTTACCCTTTCCATGCTCGAGATTAAGCATTCGACTTCGTCTCTAGTATGGGGGTGTTTACACCCCTAGACTCGAAACATTGAGGACAATGTTTAGTTTTAGTATGGGGGGGTGAGTAGATACTCCACCTTGCTTACGTCAACACGCTATCCAATATTCATCTTTTTGTTATCGTTTTGTGGCAAATAAGGCTAAAAATGGCCAAATTTTAAAATTTTTCTAGTTTTTCATAAGTGTTTAAGACACGAATGTAGGTTTTCCGATGGTGAGAACGAGAGTAATTTTTGACTCGACCGTGCGTGTTGAGCACTTAGCTTCGATTCCTTAACTTTTTAGGCTAAGTCTCTTAAATGAGGACGAGAAATGATAGAGTTATTTATAAGTCTCGTAATCGTCACGATCTTATGTGTAGTAATTATTAGCTTATTCTCCCAACGCTTTTGCATAAATAATTGTTAATAAATATTGATTTGGAGGTTTAGTCACTATTGTTGGGTTTCTAATTTGTTTTGGTAGCTTCCATGTAATTAAATTGGGAAAACATTAAGGTATCGCCAGCGTCACGGTTTTGAAGTATTGGCACCCGAATAATCGAAAGCTTCACCTAATAATAAGATTTAAAGTGCTCACCTAAATTAAGCAAAAATTTGAAGCTCACAAGGCCGAAAAATCTATGCCCAAATTGCAAGTGAATCAAGCCTTAATCTTCGAATCTTTAAAGATCCAAAATTCGCTTTAGCGTGAGGATATACGTCTTTGGCTAATAAAACCACCGATGAGGCGGATAATAAAAGGCAAGGCAAGACCGAAGTCATAATAAAAGCTTCATGGCGAAGTTGAATAAAAGATGGAGGTAAACCAAAGATAATAAGGCCCTTACGTTAGGGGGCGTATAAAAGTCTTGGTAATAAGTCTCATGTTCAAAACCGTTATAAAATCGTATTTATCGATCCTTCTTGTTGACTTAATTTTTTGACATCGTTGTCTATTGGGATGAATTATTGATTTGATGATTTTGGTTACACCGTTAAAACTCTATTTTTAGACTTAATCTCTATTCACGCATAAGTCGATGATGTATCCTCGTGATCATTAAGACAAAATAAAATATAAGAGATACCAAGTAGGAATAAGGGAGTTTAGGTTCGTAATTAACACTCATGAGATGTGTTCGTGTTGCTAACTTATAATGACAATGATCTCGTTACACGCTTAGCATGGAATTGGGTGAAAATCGAGGACGACGAAATTATTTCTAACGAAGCATTCACGTGTTCTTGTTCTATGATCCCAAAAGTCACATTCTCGTGATGAAAACAATACATTATGTCTAAAACACGTGTAGTAGTTTATTTAAATTTATGTCTTGAATAAATGTCATCATAAAATGAATTTTGGAAGTGCTACGATACTTAATTCTAGCATTGCGTGGGGACACGGCAATGGTTTAGTATGGGGGAGTGATGAGACTGTATTTATACATAGTCTCATCGTCCAAATCGGGCTTAAAACGCTTAAAATATCATCAAAATACCCAAAATATGCCTGTGTTTGTTCATTGTGTATTTCAGGTACGGATATCGTGAATTCATCAAAAGATCAAAGGAATCAAGCAAAAACGAACACGGGAAACGAAGCCGCACAAAGAACCGGACCCGAATCATGATTTTCCTATCAAGTCCTTGAAGTTTGAAGAATTGGCAAGTTTGGTCCCTCAATTCTGGAAGAATGACACTTTATACCCCTAAAAAAACCAAAAATATGAATGGGGTCCCTAAAGTTTGAAGATATGTCAAGAAATGCCCTTGGAAAATACCAATATTGCACAAATGGTCCTTGTCCAAAGTATTGTGATTCAATTGTGCCCTAAATGACAAGTTGACCAAAGTTTTAACAAAGGATTTGAGGGAAGAGCTGTTGATAACTTGATATGCCAAGATTAGGGAAGTCCAGGGGTGAGTTTTGCCTATTCCTATACCCAAACCCGTCTAATACCCACTATGAGCCCACCAGCTACACCATAAGCCCAAAACAACACCCATCAAAACCCGACCCACACTCAAAACCCAGTCCACCCACCATCCCAAGTCAGCCTTCCATTAACTTTAGATTAAGATAATAATAATTTCAAAATATTATTATTTATCCAAAAAAAACCGGTTAACACCCCATCTTTCCCAAAACAAGATTCTTATAACCCACTGTTCACGATTCTTAATCCTCTTAAACCCTAATTTACAAAACCTAAAATCACCCCCAATACCTTCCAGATCGGTGATTACCTTTACCCTAATCCTATTTTCACCCTCCAAACTAGTCCACGTCACCCCCACATGCACTATGGCCCTTCCCCTGACCCATTCACATGGAGAGTTTTGCAAGAATACAAAAATTGGCAGAGACATCAACGATCCTATTAAGTTTCGTGTTGGCTAAGGGTTATTCAACGTCTACGATGACTTCAAACAGCCTGGCATCTTCACATGGGTCTTTTGACCAGAAATTCAAAATTCAAGATGAGGGCTTTTCAGGATTTTGATGCTATTAGGGTTGATCATTTAGGAGTTCTAGAATAGTCTGAGAGCTTGTATAAATATGGGTGCTTGTACCCATATAATTTCGTTCCAGCACTTGTATATTTTTTTTATATTAATGCAAGTTCTATTTTAATTCTATACAAGGCTGTGTTCCATGTTTATTTATCTTACTTAGTGTAAAACTTTTTAATTTTCAGCAAATAGTTTAATGAATTCACAAGTTTTTGATTCAAAGAACTTTGGTCAAATTCGTTTTGAAGAACCATATGTTTAAAAAGGCTCATTGTTCTGATTCTTGATTGACATCTAAGATCACAAAAGTTTTTTTTAATATATGTTAAAATTTTGTTTGGTATCTTATTTCTTTTGAAAACTTTCTTATCCCAAGGTTTGTAACAAAACAGTCGACCCTTTTTCGTGTCTTCAGTGACTTACTGTAGCATAAGCCCCAATAAGTTCACTCTGACAAAGTGAGTTTATTGGATAACTTAGACTACTTAGTCTTTCTTTGTTTGGTTTTGAATGTGATAGCAGGTATCTAGAGCAGGACCATCATTCCCTCTTTTCATTTTGAAGTTGTTGGAAGATATAAAAGGTGCTAGGACTGTTGTCATCACCTTCTCTCTCTCTTGCAAAAATCTGCCATCTCCATAAGACTCATCATTAGCAGCAAGATTTTAAGCTGGGGCATCAGCCAGGTTCGGGCTTGAACTCCCTTGATCTTAGTTGCTTACTTTGTGTGATGTTTATGTGATTTGAGTGGCCTTTCTTTTTGAAATCTTAGGACTTGTAGAATTTGTTCTTGACATCTGTTGGTAGAGTTGGTAGTGTTAAATTCCAGATTAGTTGATGATAGTTAAGTGGATTAATGTTTAGTTAAGTTTGGTATGGCCTTGTTTGCAAGAATTTAGTCATCAGTTAATAAGGGGGTGTTTGGATCTGCTTGTTAGGCTGGTAGTTTGACACTATTGTGGTTTACAAACAGCTATAACATACTCCAGTAGGGTAATATTGGTTAAATAGGTTGCATGGTTTGAGTTTGATAGGTTTAAAAAGAAAAGTTGTAGGGTAAAATTTGGTATAGTAGCCTTAAAATCAGTAACTTAATTTTTAGATAGTTTTAGTGTAAAAATTCCCTTTAAAATATTGTTACTAGTTAGATTATAGGTCAAGTTAAGTTTATGTTTAGCTTAAATATGATTTGGTGAAATATTGAGCATATTCTTGGACCTTTAAATCCGTATTTGTGCAACTAGAGAACCAACACTGTAGCACAGCCCCCTAACTTAGACACAGCAACTGTTATTGGTGATTTTTGTGTGATTCTTGAACTGTGTTTGTGTGTTTTTTAGTATAACTTGACTCCCTACACTCCACTGAGTGTAGGGGTGCCAATCTTGTCCAATAAAACGAATCATAGCTCAAGTAATCAAGTAATCTGCCCTCAGCCCGTTTTTTTTTATTAACAGTGGGAAAAAGTTCCCACTGTCTTTGTTAAGAGTTCCCACTGCTGGACTAGAGGACAAAATTAGCTTAGTGTCACTTTCAGTTTCCTTATTTTTTTTTGTCTTTAGTGGTAATTTTTAGGATTTAGACTTCCAACTTTTTTCTATATTTTTATTTTTTAATCTTTGATTTTTCAGTTTAATCACTTTTTATTTTACTGTTCATTTTCCATTTTTTATATTATTTAGCTATTTTAATTACTTTTTAATAATCTGTTTTTTTGTCTTTTAGTGTAGAAAATACATATTTTTCTGTTTTAAAATTTTTCTTAGGATTAGAATAATATTTTAAGATTTTTAGTCAAAAAGGTTTTTACTGTTCATCTTTTTAATTATTTTTTATAATTAAATTAGTTTAATTAGGGTTTATTTTATAAACTGTTTTGTCTTTTAGTGTAAATTTTTACATTTTTCAAACTTTTTCAATTTTCTACTGTTCATTAGGGTAATTTAGGATTTGTAAAATTGTCAAATTAATTTTGGCATTATTTTATTATTTTCTAGGGTTATTTTAATTTAAAAATAGTTTTAAGTCATTAAAAAATAGAAAAAATAGTTTTAAAATTTAGGAAAAATACTTTTTAGTCTTTAAATAATATAAGTGAATTATTAGTTCAATAAAATAATATTTTGGGCTTTTTCTTAATTATATTTAATTTTAGGGCTTTAATTAGCATTAAAAATTGAATATTTAATTAATAAAAGGTTTTAAAATATATTTGTTGGATTTTTATTCTTATTTATATTATTTAAGACTTAGTTTAATATTTTGATTAATTTTTAGGTTTAATTTTTAATTTCGTCACGTTTTACGTATTTACGTTCGCGTTTTACGTTAATTCGTCGTAGTTTAAACGTAGTCGTAGCTCGTCTTTTATTTTTCTCTCTCAAAACCAAAAACGTCACTAATCCAAACATTGTTATTTTATATATTGGCACATAATCCACACACCTCCTTCGAGAACGAACCCGCATTTATTCGGTTTTACGTTTTTCCTAAAGCGTATAACTTAATACTTGCCACTCATACGCGTTTTTCCTAAAACGTGTACGATTTTACTTACATCAAGTAGGCTCCTCCGCCTGCCCACCAAGAGAACTCGGGACAGGGAAGGCGTCATTGGAGCCCGAAGCAACAGATGGGTCAACAGTAGGAGTACTAGCACCAAAAGGCTTATCAAAAGAATGTGGAGCAGGACTAGGAGGTGGAGTCTCCACAAATGGAGACTTTTGTGGTACTAAAGAAGGACCAGCCTTGGAAGTGGATGGTTTTTCTACCACCACCTCCTCAACCAGCTCCTCCTCAACCACATGAGAAGCACCACCAGTAGGAGCCTCCTCCTCCATAGGGTCATCATCAATCACAACAAACTCAGGAGCCGCCTCCTCGTCCTCCATAGGACCCTAAGCCAGCCCCAACATGGCCTCAGTAAGGGGCCTCCACTCCCCGGTAAACCCATGGACCATATTATAATACACTTTTGTAGTAAGCTTAGACGGCACATGTTCAGTCCTATCACGAGGAATGCAAACCAGTATTTGTTGTAAAAACCTAGGATACATAAGAAACTTCTTTCTAGAACCAGCAATAGATAGATTACTAACCATTCCTCAAACAGATAATGAGAGAAATTAAAAACTCTACCCTGAGCCAAGCAAATGAGACTAGTAGCCAAAGGAGTAGGGAAAGCATCCCAACTCCCAGACTTGGGACATAAACAATGAATCAGAAAATGCACCAAAAGCTTCCATTGGGGGGAAAACCGATTTTTCTGGAAGTTAAACTTCCCCCCATGATTGTACCCTATAACAGCCATCCCTTCCAATACCTCCGAATTGGGGATGGACTCAACACCACCCTCATCTTGAAGATGAAGGGAAGATCGAATAGAAGCCTCAGACACCACATATGAACGACCATCTATGGTAGCATGTAGTTCACGTGGACGACCATCCACAACCACAAGACGAGCGGATGCCCAAAACTGATGAATGACACTATCATAGATAGTGGGACATACAGTAAAAGCATACCTTAGGTTTGAAGCCTCAATGAAGTCCAGAATATCAGTAAAATCATCACGATGGGGACCATCACCTAGAAAGGCGACCTTGTTGTGAGCATGTTGGTAAACTAGGGCTGCCATGGATCTTGACTAATTGATGGAAGACGGATTTTGGTTAGGGTTGAGAGAGTAGGATCGGTTTTGTGTGTGTGATGAATGGAATGATTGAGTCAAGGGGGTTAATTTGACCATAAATAAGAAAAATAGTAGCTGTTCATTGTCCCCTATTAATGGGGGGTTGCCCTTTCAAATTACACATTATTGCATAGTAACCACTTGCCCCTTTTAACATAATTCCCAAATTCCAATTTACCATAGTTAATTAAAAATGTAAATACCAGAATTGGGAGCGTTGACCAAAACTCAACGCACACAATGATCAGACCAGAAGCAAAATGTGGTCAACAAAGGACAAGAAGAATGAACAGTGTCCCAGACCAGTACCAGAAGCCAATCACCACTTGACAAAGAAGGATTCGGAACCACCAGAAGCCAACCAAGTATGACTAGAAGCTGACTAATGAGGACCAGAAGCCAGTCATGTAATACCATAACCACCAGAAGTGAGCAAAACCCTCCACCAGGAGTAACACACACCACCAGAACCAATGTTGTTAAAATCTATCAATACGTTAGTCTGTCCTAAGAATATGTACACAAAGCCTCCCCTTAGGCTTAGCCTCCCCTCAATCCTAGACCTCAAGGATTGACCATCCCAATGTGAACCACCAAGTGGTTAAACCGAGGACCATTAAATGCTTTAGTCAGCAAATCAACAACATTATCATCCGTATGAACTTTAAGAACCTATATCAGCTTCTTCTCATTGGCATCCTGTATAAAATGATGCCGAATTTCAATATGCGTTGTTCGCTGATGAAAAACAGGATTCTTCACAATGCAGATAGTGCTTTGATTGTCAATAAAAATTTTGGTGTTCATAAAATTGAAACCATAATCCAACATCTGATTTTGGATCAACAAAACCTGTCCACAACAGCTAGCAGCAACAACGTATTCAGCTTCTGTTAAAGAAGTAGCTACTATTGTCTGTTTCTTGCATTGCCATGAAATAGTACAAAGTTAGAGAGAAGACTTTTATTTCCTGTCATGCTCTTGGAGCAACCACTATCAACAATGCCTAGACTAGGATCTTGGTATAGAGTAACCTACAACAACAAGATAATAAACATGCAAAAGTTAGTGTCTTAAGGGGACCCAAACCTTTTCAGGTTTGAGCCTGCCTTGTGGATCTTTAGTAGAGAGCCAAGAAGATTGAAGAGATCCACCGTTGTTCCTTGGTTGCCTATGCATCATATGGGTATTAATATTTGACCAAGAACAACCTGCTGAGGGCTTAACAGCAGTTCCCAAACTTCCCAAACCAAAATACGTGTGGTCCAAATGATGTGGATAAATTGGATTAAAATTTTGAAAATAATTACTGGCGGTTTTGTAATCCAATGTTTCTCCAATGACCAGAAACTAAAGGAGAGGACCTTCTAGAAGAAGAAAACGATTGATCACTAGGATTGAGTCTTCTAGAAGTATATGGGGCAGCTCCTGGTGGACCAGGAGCAGGAAATGCATGATTAACAGAAGCATGTGTGGCATAAAAATCACAGTCTTTAATTAAATGAAATGCACTTCCACAAACAAAACATGTTTTAATAGACCTTTTATTAGAATGATATTGTTTCATACTGCCAACATTATTACACACAATTCTAGGAGAAACATTCTTCCTAGGACTCAATAAACAAGGACCAGACACACTTGACTTAACAGCAACACTGTCTTCACACTTCATAGCACCAGTAGCAGCATGATCATTCAACTTGGAACTTGTAGGTCTTGACTCTTCACTTGAAACACTAGATGCAGAGTCACTGGCTTTGTCACTGAAAGTACACGAGACAAAGTCATTAGAATTAGTAGAACTTTTTGGGGATACATGCATCTGTGATCCATCCAAGTCATTATGCCATGAAGTGGGCATAAAAGTTCCAATAAGAGGAGGAGGGACAACATGCATTTCTGCTGCTGGTTTAAACCTATTGTAACTATCTTTTGTTGATCCCAAACTTAGATCGATTAGCTTTGTGTATACGAGATTAGATCAAGTATAGCACGTAGAGAAACCTTTTTTATATGCTTTGTGAATCTAAGTGTTATGCGGAATTTAACACTTAAACAAGAACACACAAGATATAAACAAACTTTCACTTTGATTATCAATGTCGAACTTGCTTACAATGAAAGATGTTTATGAACGAATACTTATGTAAAACTTGATATTGAACATTAACCTAAAGGACTTCTTTTATAGACTAAGAAGCCTTGTACAATAAGCTACGTATCAACTATTCTAGGTAAAGATAAACATAGAAAATACATTGTCGTTTCTATCCTTACTAGAAGTATTCTAGAATATAATAAACGTGTAGCTCATATCTTCCATCAGTGCTTGTCTTCAATCTGTCAACGCTTGACTTTAACTTGGCAACGCTTAAGCTGTCAGCGCTTGCTTTGTTCTTGTCAACGCTTGTTTTGTTCTTGTCAGCGCTCAAGTGATCTGGCCTTAATTTATTCCCAACAATCCTCCCCTAAACTTGATATCCACTCTTATGATCAAGTTTCTGAATAAGCATTAAGAACTTGGAGGAGTCTGACAAACCTTCTCATATTGGTAATGAATAAATCTGATCAAATTCTTTGCCACGTCACTTGAATAATCTATCTCCAGCTAAGTGTCCTTCATCTTTTCCAAAACAGCCTTGGATATGAAATACTGAGCATCCACAAGTAGATACTCAGCAAACTTTGTAGAACTCAAATGGTATACACCAGCAGCTGAATATAACCTCCATTGAAGACCACTGAGGTCATCTTCAAGATCCTTCCATATTTCAGGATCTTCCTCATTTGTCCCACACATTCTTTTGAATGTGGTCCAAAGTTTTATTCCATTAGCTGAAGTTGGTGCTTCAGCCTCATACTTGGTCTCTAGTAACCTCCAAAGGTCCACCAAGTCTTCTCTATCACAACTTGCAAATAAAGATATGAGAGTGGTAAAAGTGTGTACCTCCTTGCCAAATCTTCCAATCTTCCAGAATCCACATTCATCCTCATCATAACTCACAATTGGATTCCTGGAATCTAATGGTAACACCTGCACCATATTTGAAGCTTCTAATGGGGAGAGCTTGAGGCTCTTTCTTATAACTACTTCACTTGGATATAGTGGATCCATATCATTTGGAAACTCAAGTTTAAATCCCTTCTTCACTGGCCTGGGAACTATCATAGCTTTCTTGATTTCCATTTCTTCTGCAAGTTGCTCCTTTCTTTCATCTGAAAGAAGTTTGAGAGTGTTTGCTTCCTGCACTCTCATCCAAATAGGATAAGCCCTATGTTCCAACTCATCAAATGTCAAAGCTTTCAACTTCTGATGTGTCCATCCAACTCCATGACATCTGAGCAACATAAAGTAGAGCTCTCTTCTATCCCTTTTCAATTCTGAGAGAATATTGCTTGCCTTGTGCTTCAAAATCACCTTACAATCCTTCTGAACTCTAAGAAGAAGCTCCAAACCCCATATTTGATCTGAAATAGTCTAGTCTGGATTATCCATGCAGCTTTCTTCCCAAGAATTGTACATTTGAACCACCTCTGGCATGTCAAAGTCAACCTACAATTTTAAGTCTCTCAACTTTTCCCTAGCAAGCTCATCACCATACTCAAGCCTTTCTTGTTCTATAATCATCACACTTGAGTCTGAGCTAGCTCCATCACTTTTTCTTCAGAAGTCACAACAAATGGTGACTTTTCCTTTTCACCTTGTTCCATCATTTGTTCAGCCAATCTTCTATCAAATTCAACTTGGGCTGCATCCTTTGGAACAATTTCTTCTACCAATTTACCCTTACCCTTATCTGATGGTGCAATGGTTGGTAAGGTAGATGGTAATACCTGAGTAGAAACTTCCTTGATGATAGATGATGACTGGAATACATCACCTTCATGTGCAGGTCTGTCAACGCCCAAATTTCCTCTATCAGCGCTCAAAATACTTCTATCAGCGTCCAAATTTGTCTTGTCAACGCTCAAATATTTTCCCTCAGCGCCTTGTGTAACCTCTCTCAACATAGCTGTAAATGACAAATTTAGATTGGTTGGAGAGATTAAGGACGTATCAAAACCTGTTTGTTCCTTCAAAGTTGTAAGGGCTTCAGCAACATCCATTGACTGACCATCTTGACTGCCCTTATCACTCAGATTTCTTTTATCTTCCTCCCCTTTGGAAGACTCCTCCATACCCCTCCTAGCATGATCACTCTCCAAAACAACAATCCTCTCCCGCAATTGCTTGAGTTCAAGGCCTTGTGAGCTGACAATTTGTACTAAGTCTACTTTTTGCTTTTGCAAGCTAATGCAGACAGCCGTCAATTCCAAAAGAGTCATTGGTTCTAGTCTCCCCTCTTCTGAAATGGGGATTTGACCTCCCAAGTCAGGTTCATTGGGCATGGATGAGGACTTAATTATGGTGGGACTGCCTTGGCCAGCATCTAAGCCAGAACCAATAGTCCCAGCCTCATCCAGGTCACCAGCCACACTTGTGGTGGTGGTTCTCTCTGCTTCATGGCTAGGACCACCAGAGGAGAACACTCCAGTAGTCCTTTGGCGTTTTATCAACCTATAATCAGGTGGTGTAGAAGATGGTGTGGAAGAATGGGTAGATGTGGGTTGGTTAAGGGGTGTTTGGGATTGTGAAGGTTGTGTGTCAGCGTTGGAAATAGGCACATCAACGCCAACATTTGATGTGTCAGCGTCAAAGGGTTCTTGGTCAATTTGCATTTGTTCAGGTGAGGGTAAAAGTTCAGGAATGGGTTCAAGTTGTGGTTGAGGTTCAATTTGAGGTTGGGGGTCTGGTTGGGGTTGTGCTGCTGCAATAACAGCAAGCATGGCTGGGGTTAAAGGTAAGTCTCTATGGGGTGGTGAATTCATCTTTGTAAAAATAGCTTTCTTTTGTTCAGGGATCTTATAAAAATCATTGTGATCCCTTGAACAATAACCTTGATCATCAAAAATCATTTGCAGAAAACGGGGATAAGCTAAAGTCATTTTTGTCCCCTTGTTTTTACACATCCCTTCAAAAATCATTTTAGAATAGTTATATTTTTGCCCTGTTGCAATGCACACAATAGCACTTGCAATGGATCTATTGATCTCATTGTGTGCAGTACATTTGGGACTCAAACATTGAAGGAGGATGTGGATGAGGTACTTCCAGGCTGGGGGAAATTCCTGCTTATGATACTTATTAAGAGTACCTTCATCAAAAAAAGGATATCCCAAAGCCCTAAGCCCTTGTTCTATTTCATTTATGGGAAGAATGGCTACACCATCAGCATCATCAAGATGCAAGGCCTGGCGTACCAAGGCCTCAGTAACCACCCAAGACCTCCCATGAACAATAGAAGTCAATGTGGTCACTCCATTAACTGTTGAGGAACTGACAGTGTTCCAAAACTGCTTAATGTGTGTGACTGGAATGAGTGGTGCATGAGAAAGAGCATACCTTAGAGGGGATGCGTTCAAATATGCCACCATTTGTGTGTATTGAGGAAACAAATCATGATCAGCAACAAGATAAGCAATCATGTTGTGTTGAGACTTGAACCCCAATTCCAATTCTGCTGAGTTAAACTTTGGTGCCATTAATGAAAGCTGTTAACTTTAAGTGTAGAAGATGAAGTTGATAAGAGAAAAGTGTTTGACAAGAATTATAGATACCCTGTTTAAAAATAGGAGCCAAATTTATAGGAGAGAAAGAATGCATGTGATTGGCCTAAAAATAGGCAAATATTTTCAAAAACTAATCATGAAAATATTGAAAAAGTTATAAGTTATCTCATGCATTTAATGAAAGTAACAACTCCTAAAATTACGGCTTGAAAATATGTCAAAAAGTAACAACTGGGTAGGCCCCATTAGGTGTCAACGGTAAAAAATAACCTATCAACGCCCAACGGCTATAATCTTGTCAACGTTCGCCTAAAGCCATGTCAGCGTCCAATTTGGTCACAACAACGCTTGGAAAAATCCTGTCAGCGTCCAAAAATAAAATTGTTTTAAAAAGTGAAAAATGACCTTAACAAGTAATTTATCCTAGAGAAGATAACCAAAAGCTGATAATTATTATAGGGCGGCAAGCACTGTCCAGTTATGCACACTTGCATAAGCAAGATAGACATAACAGTCCTCTAGTGTCCCTTGCTAACCAAAATTCTTAACAACAAAGTTACCTTATAAAATCCTTGTTACTCCCAGGTAAATCCCATATCAAAATCATTCCCAAGTCTCCCAACAGACCACAACCAATTCTATGCCAAAAATGTCTTGGCAACATGCAAAGTTGATATACTATGCATGCTACAGTGCCTCATGGTTTAGTAAAACTAACCCATACTCACCTGTGGACACAATCTAGAATTGTGATAAGAGTATCATATGGATACCCAAACATCCTAAAGGTTCCTAAAACCTCCCCTTAAACGATGATACAAAACGTTTGCTAAAATCATGCATGAACATAAAAATTTTATGTCAAGATAGGAATGAAACATACCAACCATCATCCATAAATAAAAACTTGTCCAAATGCTTCTCCATTGATCCATAAGCAACTCTGTGTCCAATGGTATACTGCTAACACCATCTGCACATTTAGATTCAAAACCACAAAACTAACATTGTTGCTGACAACGCCCCGATAACACACAACATCGTTGAAGGAATCTTTGTCAGTGTTAGACAATTATATTGCTGACAACGTTTGCAAAAACACTTATCAGTGTTCAAGCAACCTTTGTCAGTGTTAGAAAAATATAGTGGAAAATCTAAATCATCAATAAGACCAATAATAATAATGTATCATCCTGTACATACTTTTACAAAAAGAATCCAAAACACATATTAAGTGAGATTAACCATTCCAATACTTGTTACCAAGTATTGAAATCTTTCAGTATCAAAAGGTTTAGTTAATAAATCTGACACATTTTCCTCAGTGTCAACCCTATCTGGTTGTATTAAACCTTTCTCAAAGCAATCTCTTATAAAATGGTGTCTAATTTCTATGTGTTTAGTTTTAGAATGATGTACAGGATTCTTAATGATGCATAAAGTACTATTATTGTCAACAAATATCTTAGTATGCATGAAATTATACCCATAGTCCAACAGTTGGTTCTGAATCCACAACACTTGACCACAACATGCTGCTGCAGCCACATACTCTGCTTCAGTTGTAGAGTTAGCCACCACTGTTTGTTTCTTGCATTGCCAAGATATTAACCTGCTCCCAAGAAACTGACATCCACCAGTTGTGGATTTTCTATCAAACTTATCACCTCCATAATCACTATCTGAATATGCAATCAGCTCCAATGGTGAATCCTTTGGGTACCACAAACCAAGACTGGGAAAGCATCTTAGGTACCTAAAGATCCTCTTTACAGCATAAAGGTGACATTCTTTGGGAGTCACTTGATGGCGTGCACAAGCACACACAGCAAACATGATATCAGGTCTGGAGGCAGTAAGATACATCAAGGATCCAATCATGGATCTATAATGCCTGACATCAACATCTTTCCCATCTCCAATCTTTCCCCAGGGGTGTTCTCTATCCATAGGAGTAGTAGCCCTCTTTTCATGTGGAGAAAAGCCAAACTTCTTCAAGATGTCAGCAACATATTTGTCCTGGGAGATGAAGATACCATCCTCTTTCTGCTGAACTTGTAAACCAAGAAAGAAGTTCATCTCCCCCATAGCACTCATCTTGAACTTGTCTGTCATAAGCTTGGAGAAATCCTCACTCATCTTTGGATCAGTAGACCCAAAAATGATATCATCAACATAGACCTGTACAAGCAAAACATCTTTGCCTTTCTTCTTTGTAAATAGTGTCTGATCTATGGTGCCCCTTTTGAATCCATTGTCCACCAAATAGGAAGACAAAGTACCATACCATGCTCTAGGGGCTTGATGAAGGCCATACATAGCCTTTTTAACTCTATACACTTTATCTGGATGCACTGGATCCTCAAAACCAGGAGGTTGCATGACATATACTTCCTCAACAATGGTGCCATACAAGAAAGCACTCTTGACATCCATTTGATAGACTGTGAAGCCCATGCAGGAAGCATAGGCTAGAAAAATCCTAATAGCTTCAATCCTTGCAACTGGTGCAAAGACCTCCTCATAGTCTATCCCTTCCTCTTGTGTATAACCTTGAGCCACTAACCTTGCCTTGTTTCTGACCACAATACCTCTTTCATCTCTTTTGTTCCTGAGAACCCATCTTGTCCCTATAGGTCTGACATATCTAGGACAATCAACCAGCTCCCAAACATCCTGAATTGCAAATTGGTGAAGCTCATCCTGCATTGCTTCCACCCAACTTGGTTCTTTGAGAGCATCAAATATTTTCTTGGTTCTTCTTGTGACAGAAAACATGCAAACAAACATGCTTGCACAAGAGGGGTATCAACCTTCTTGTGTATATTGGCAATAAACCCACCAAGACCTTGGTGAGATCTTCTGGTCTGAACTGGAGTCATAATGTCACCAATGATCTGAGATGTGGGGTGATTCTTCATTGTGGAAGTAATAACCCCTCCTTCAAAAAGTCTGGTGTCCTCAACTTCACGCTCCATGTTGCCAATATCTTCTTCATCAGACTCTCTTTAATCAACAGGAATCTCTTTATGAACATTGGAAGATTCTCCTTGTTCAAAAGTGGAAGAGAAAAGATGTGCAAAGGTGTTGTCAACGTCTGAACTGTGTTTGTCAGCGCTTGGGCTAACAACGCTTGAACTGTTGTTGTCAACGTCTGAGCCATCAACGTCTGAATTTGTCTTGTCAGCGCTAGATTTGCCTTTGTCAGCGCCTGAAAAACCATGCATGTTTGTATCTGGTGGTATTTAGAGACCACCATTATCTTGTCCAGTAGTAGCAGCAGCAGCAAAAGCATCTGTCCAAATGGGAATTATGACATATTCAAATGTAGGAGATGCCTTTTCTGCTTGTGATCCAACCCTCTCATTAACCTGTGTACCTGAAACATCAACAACTTGTTCCTCCACAACATTTGAAGTTACCTTCACAATGTCTGGACTAGTAACAAGCATATAATTTAAAGTTCTAGATAAGGGTTCAAAATCAAACAACCAATTAGGACCACTTTCAGGATCACTAGGTTTATTCTCCAAGAACCTAACATGTACTCTCTCAAGAATACGTTTGTCCTCTTTAAGATAAACCCTATAACCCTTTCTCTGGACTGAATACCCCATGAATTAACCTTCATCACCTTTTGCACTAAATTTCCCTAAGGCATCACTAGTATCTAATACTACTACATGACATCCAAAAGGTTTGAGAAAACCAGTATTAGGTTTTCTTCCCCAAAGTAACTCATAAGGTGTTTTGTTCTGAATTTTGTTAACCAATGCTCTATTCTGCACATAGCATGCTGTATTAACAGCCTCAGCCCAAAAGGCTATAGGAAAGTGAGCATCAGCCAACATTGTTCTGGCTGCTTCAATTAGGGTTCTATTTTTCCTTTCAGCAACCCCGTTTTGTTATGGGGTTCTAGCAATACTGAATTGCCTAGTAATTCCTTTCCTGGCACAAAAATCATCTAGCTTCTTGTTCCTAAATTCTCCACCATTATCACTCCTAAGCATTTTAACCTCATTGCCAGACCTTTTCTCAATCTGAGTGATAAAATCAATAAGAACATCAGCTGTGTCACTCTTCATAGCTAGAAAGAATGTCCAAGTAAACCTAGAAAAGTCATCTGTGACAACAAAACAATATGACTTACTATTCAAACTCTCTATATTTGTTGGACCAAAGAGTTCCATGTGTAGCATATGAAGAGGTCTGGAACTAGTATGCACCTGCTTGGACTTGAATGAGACCTTGTGCTGCTTGCCTTTAAGACATGCAACACAAGAGTGGTCATTGTGGAAGGCCTTCTCAGGCAAACCATCAACTAAACCAAGCCTCACAAGTCTATTTATATTTTTAAAATTTATGTGCCCTAGTCTCCTGTGCCACAAATTACTTTCATCTACTGAGGCCTTAGCATAAAAACAAGACATATGTGTATTCACTTTAGTCCCATTTAAATTCACATTATATATGTCCTTATGCCTAGGTGTTCTATACTCAATATATTTCTCATCAGGGATCTTAAAATCCTTGCTTAACACCAAACACTCAGTATCGGTGAAAAGAACCTTATTTTTGTTATCACAAACTTGTGATACACTAAATAGATTATAATCCAGTTCTTTTACCAGGAAGACGTTCTCAAAACGTAGATTATTGGTGAGAAGGGTTACTTGGCCTGTAATGGTGCCATAGCCCCCTCCAAAGTATACCTTATCACCATCTTTAATAGGAGTGAAGTTCGTCAGATAGTCTTCCTTTCCTATCATGTGCCTTGAGCATCCACTATCCCAATATCCATAATCATTGATCTGTCTTTGAATGCCCTGCACATAAAGAAAAAAAATTAGTTTTCTTTGGGAACCCAAGTCTCAGAAGACTTGGATTCATCTGGTTGTTCAATAAGAACAGACTTAGTTCTCACAACAACCCCATTCTCATCCTTTTTAGGATGAAAAACCCAGTTAACCCCAATAGGTTTTGTAATGACCTTTGAAATGTAATTAAATCTATTGCAAGTCATTGAAATTCCATTATCATTAGGGTTTTGATCTTTCTTGGGTCTCCATGTTAAGCTTGAAGAAGCTTTAGACCCCTTACCTTGTGGCTGCAAATATTTAGGTCTGGTTACATTTCTGACAGCGTTGGATTTTGTCCTGTCAACACTGAAATTACCCTTGTCAGCGTTGAACCTAGGGTTTGCTACAGGAACCCATTTCCTATTTGACCAGGTGTTTGTCTTTTGAAAAGGTCTTTGTCCATGAGTGTTAGACCTTCTAAAAAAGAATGGGGCAGGTCTAATCACTTGTGGACTTTGCTGCACACAAGGTTTGGGTCTGACAACGTTTGACTTCCTAACAACGTTGACTTTCTTCCTATCAGCGCTGAAATTGTTCCTATCAGCGCTGGCTTTGGGAGCGTTGACACACTTGTATGCCAAATGTGAAAAGCTACCAAAAGTGTAACAGGCTTTCTTAGACACAACCTTAGGTCTAATAGAGAAGAAACCTGTTCCATGATTGCTAACTTGGCTCTTGGGTGACCTATTATTCCTATACATCTCTGCATATTTAATGGTAGGTCTCCTAACAGTGTTTGAGCCTAGGTCAACAGCTTTACCAGTGATTGGATAAGTAACCTTAATGGGTGGTGATTCATTGGGACATTCACATAGCAAACATCCCTTAACAAATAAAGTAGGGTTAGCTTTCTTCCACTCATTTAGGTCAGTCAGTTTTTGTTGATACTCTTCCACTGGAGTGACAACTCTTGGTGGAGGAATAAACTCCTCTTCTTGGCATTCTTGTATACCAGTCCAAGCCAAATCCTTTCTAAGGACACCATAGAAGTCACTAGCTGGTGGTGGAACCAGAGAGTAATCATTCATCCCAATCCCAGTCATGTCCTTAGGATCCCTTTGTTTAGCTACACAGTCTCCTAGGGTTTGGGTGGCTCTATCAAATCTTTGAATCTTGAGGTCAACATTATCTTTATTCTTAATGGCCTCATCTAACTTAGCCTGTAGGTCTCTATTGACCTTTGTCATGATATTTCTAATATCCATACTACCCTCTAGCTCATGTTTTAAGATATTTATCTTATCTTTTAAGTCAAATTCCATTTTCTTGTATTCAGAAACGGTTTTCTCAGTTTCAGTAAGAGCTAGTTGGTAATTGGACAATTTACACCTTTCAGTGCTCATATCATCTTTTAGTTTTAACACCTCTTTGTTAAGTCTATCAGTGTTTAACCTACAACCTTTGCTACAAAAAGCATCATCATATACCTCATTGTCAGATGAAGAGGAGGAGTGTGCCATGAGAGCATATTCAGCATGCTCTTCTTCTTCAATATCAGCAACCAAAGCCTTATCCTCTTCAGCATTCTTAGCCAGATAGCTCCAATCCCATCATGTACCATCAATTCCTTGAACTGCAACCATGGCTTTGGAACCTTGAGCTTTAACAACCTGACTTGAGGGTTTACCAGCATCAGATCTTCTAGGAGATCTGCATTCCCTCATGAAGTGCCCCATACGATGACAGTTGTAGCATTCAACTTTGGATTTATCAAATCCAGCTGTGTCTTTAGCATTGAAGGTCATCTTCTTCTTGAACCTTCTATTCCACCTATTTGCTCTTATACTAGCAAGAGCCATGTTCCACTTGATGTCCATCTCTTCCAAGTGCTCATCACTTATCTGCTCAAGGTCCTCATATGTAATTACTGAGCCATTGGGCAAAGAAGCAATGTAAGCACAAACATTATCCAAATCCAAACCAGTAGGTTTAACTCTTGGAGAGTCATTCTTGAATGTGTCAGCGTCTGAAAAAGAGACGTTGACAGGACTTGTTCCTGCGCTGACATATGATGATCCAGTAACTGGATGCATATAAGAGTCCTTCTGATTGAATTGACCTTCACTATGAGAGAAGAAGGCCATGTTGCTGGTGGAAGATTTGCTTCCATGATCTGAAAGAGTCTCATCTTCCAACAGTCTTAATTTGTTGTAGATGTCATCGAACGAGGAGCTCTTGTAAGTATTATTGGCAAGAATAGATCTTGCCTCAATCTTCCATGCCTCACCAAGACTTTTCAGAAAGGTAGCATTGGTGTCAACATCACCAACTTGTGTCCCTATGAAGGACAACTTGCTTGTGATGTCAAGCAATCTGCTTCTCACACTACTCAGTTTCTCATTGGGCTGAGCTTTGAAGACAACATAATCATGCAGAAGTTGCTTTTTCTTTTCTTCCTTAGTGTCTGCATTACCACCATATGCAACTTCAAGTGCTTCCCAAAGATCCTTAGCAGATTCATAGCCTCTATATTTGTGCTGGTTTTCTTGTCCCAAAGAGACTTTTAGAATATTTAGGGCTTTCATGTCAACCCTTTTCTTTGCAATATCTTCAGCACCTACAGCTCTACCATCTCCCGGTTTTTCTTTCTTATCCTCTTCAGGGCATCCTTCAACAGTTGTTCAATGACTAATGGCATCAAGAATCTTTTGAGCCTTATTGAATGAGTTTCCGTATTCAATAATCTCCCAGAGTGTGTAGTCATAGATCCCCAGATATTGTTCAAAGTTGAACTTCCATAAGTCAAAGTGGGTTGCATCAAGCATGGTAATCTTGATGTTTGGTAAGGCTGAGGAGGAGGAGGTTATTGCTTCAGACATGATGTTGTTAGGGTTTTTGTATTTTTAGGGTTTCTGAGAAAATTAGGGTTTTGGTGTTCGTGTATGGTTCTGGTGTTCTTCAAAGATCAAAAGTTCCTCAACCAGCTCTGATACCACTTGTTGATCCCAAACTTAGATCGATTAGCTTTGTGTAAACGAGATTAGATCAAGTATAGCACGTAGAGAAACCTTTTGTATATGCTTTGTGAATCTAAGTGTTATGCGGAATTTAACACTTAAACAAGAACACACAAGATATAAACAAACTTTCACTTTGATTATCAATGTCGAACATGCTTACAATGAAAGATGTTTATGAACGAATACTTATGTAAAACTTGATATTGAACATTAACCTAAAGGCCTTCTTTTATAGACTAAGAAGCCTTGTACAATAAGCTACGTATCAACTATTCTAGGTAAAGATTAACATAGAAAATACATTGTCGTTTCTATCCTTACTAGAAGTATTCTAGAATATAATAAACGTGTAGCTCATATCTTCCATCAGTGCTTGTCTTCAATCTGTCAACGCTTGACTTTAACTTGTCAACGCTTGAGCTGTCAGCGCTTGCTTTGTTCCTGTCAACGCTTGTTTTGTTCTTGTCAGCGCTCAAGTGATATGGCCTTAATTTATTCCCAACAGCTTTTCCCTCGTCCTCTTTGTCAGCATCAAAGACACTTGAAAAAGATAAATCAAACACATCTTCTGAATCAATATATTTTTCAAATCCTAAGCCTCTTTTAGTTCTACCAGACATGCTACTATCAATTAATTTTGAAAGATTTTTAGGTGCCTTTTGCCATTTTTCAAATCTCAACATTGTAGCATCTAATTTTTCTTGCATCTCCTGTTTTTCTTTGATACTAGTATCTCTTACTTTTTCTGTATATTTAAGCATATTAGTTGTGTTTTCTAAATCCATGCTTAGTATCTGGATTTTATCCTCATACTCACGTTGAGTGTCTTGTAGCCACCTCTTTTGTTGTTCTAATGTGTTTAAAGAAGCCTTATAGGCTTGAACCTCTAAAAAGTACTTATCATTTTGATCATTGACTTCATTAAATTGGGACAACAATTCTGAGTATTTATCATGACAACCAAGAGGACAATGTTGTACCTGAGGTGAGATGCCCATAAGAGCAAACTCGTCTGCATCTTCTGCATCAGAGAGATTCCCAGCAATCATTGCAAACACGTCAGTCGAGGACTCAGCTGATTCCAGAGTAGAAGCCTGATGATCATTCCAGTTGACCATAGAGTCAACAGATACCAATGCATTCTTGTCATCTTTAATCTCCTGAACCTTAAAGGCTGAGTACCTGCTCTTCTCCTGGTCATTCTTGCTAGGGCACTCCCTTGCAAAGTGACCTTGTTGTTGGCAGTTATAGCATCGAACCTTGCTTCTGCCGAATCTTGCTGGCTTCCGAGGGTTGTAATTGAATTTTCGACCTGCTTTCTTCTCAAACTTGTGAACCCTAAGAGTAAGCATGGCCATCTGCCATTTAAGATCCATTTCATCCAGGTCAAGTTTATCGACCTGTTTGAAGTCATCAAAAGCAAGTTGTTGTTGAGCATCAACATCAGCCACAAAAGAATGGAGAACAGCTTCTACCATACTACCAGACTTGGCAGTAGGATCAGGAGCAGAAGTATGCTGAAAAGTATGTTGAGAGGACACAGTATTGCTTGAGCTACTAGCATATGACATGGGACTAGATGCCATAGAACTCACAAAGGCAGAATTAGCAGGAGTAGGAAAAGAGTCACTTGAAAATCCTCTCACATGAGGTTCAAAAGTTCTGAGCTTATGAAACAGATCATCAAAGTTGAGATAGTCAAGCCCACCTTTGGCTTTGAGAGAGATCACCACCTGATTCCATGAGTAGGGTAAGGCTTTAAGAAACCTTGCATTAATATCACCATCATCAGGCTTTGAACGAAGTTGATTCAATTGACTCAATATCTTCTGAAACCTGTCATACCCTTGATGTAAACCTTCAGTTTCTGAGATTTTGAATTCTGTGAATTCATCTCTCAGTATGGATCTTTGCATTTTTTTTGACTCCTCATTCCCACCAAACCTTGCTTTTATACCATTCCAGATCTCTCTGGCATCATCCAAATGGTAGAAGTCACCCATGTGATCATCAGGAAGAGACTGAAGCAAAATCGTTTTTGCTTTGACCTCCTTCTGAATAGCTATGATTTCTTCATGAGATTTAGGGTCAAGAAGAGTAATATTACCATTCTTGTCTCTTCCAGTTAGCTTCCTGCTATTCCCATACAGAATAATCTTCCAAAGGTCTTGATTAGTATTGGTGATCTACCATTCCATCTTCATTGCCCAGCTATCATATTCATCCTTTTTCAGAAGAGGGAATTTACCATTCGTGTTGGAAACCGTAGCAACGATCTGCTGAGGTTGCACAATTTTAGGAGTGCTGTCTTCTCCTGTTTGAGTAGAAGTTGAGGAGACATGATAAAACAAAAATGTCAGAAAATGAGAAAACTTGATTCTTCTTGTATAGAGACCCTCCCAGGCTCTGATACCACTTGTTGGGTCTACTAGATGTAGATCTTGCAGCCTGTCAGGAACGGCGAATGACTTCTGTAATCACAAGTCAATCCACATAGAGACTCTATACACAATATGAATGCAGAATACAAATATAATAAAGAAGAATAGAATAACTATAAAGACTTGATCATTTCTAAGGATTTCTAATATTGATAATCACTAGAACTACGTTTGGTGAAGGTGTCTCTAACCCTTCTGCCTAAGGTTACTTTTATACAACAAGGAAACCCTAATACAGCATTAAACAAAACGTGTAAAACTGATATGCATATCCTTTCCTAACATATCTCATGCATATCCTAACAGAATAATAAATAAATAAATAAAGTTTGACTTCGACTAGGACCAGGAGCACGACTTGCTCCTACTACTAGGACCAGGAGGAACTACATACCTCCTAGTCTACCTATTACATTTAACTATTACAATGGTCCTAACACTCTTCCTCGGAATCCTCACTACCATCGTTACTAATACTGAAGTTGTCCACGTCACTTTCATCACTGTCATTTTCCGGCTCTATCGCTTCTTCTGGAGCGATCCATCCATTGTCATTATTCGGCGGGTTCAGAGGAAATGGTCCCCCTTCGTGTCCTACGACGTAATCATCTCCATTTCTGTTAGGCGGTACCTCGGCCATTCCTGCAATAACAGGGAATTTTGGAGGGTACGTAAGATTACTATTCAATATTTATAAATACATGCATGCAAATGCAATGCAAAGGTGGTACACATGCCAAAAATGCGATAATATGATGCTCATGCATATGTAATACAAGAATTACGGTATCGGGTAGTCCACGTATAATTTCAACGTTTACATATAGTAGTTCAATATCTACGTAATAAATACCCACATATATACTTCAACTCAAAAGTATACATCAATACCATGAATACAAAAATAAACCTTACCGGAGCCATGCAGGATAGTTGTGTGCTTGGACAATTTCTTACGACACCAAAAGTTATAGTTTAGGAATTTTCAAAACGACCTAGTTCTCTATAACTCATGGCTCTGATTACCAATCTCCAACACCCCACCAAATGCTATGCGCAGCGGAACTACAACATTTGGGTGCTAGGCACTTATCATCGCACACAAGATATATCAAACGACTCCAAAGAGACGTAAAAGTTTGATCTTAAATTAAAAATTGTTAAAAATGTACATGTCTACGGTTTTCCAAACCCAAATGATACAACACAGAGTTAGCGTTTCGGTCCCCATGAATCTCAACCCCAAAAGATACAGTTTTCACAACAACATGACATAAAGTTTAAAATATTCAAGTAAGAATGGGTGGAAAAACAAGTAGACGCCAAGCCACACACACAACTCCCATCCAATGCATGCTCCATGCTACACTTCATCGGATACCTGAAACACATGCTAAATTTTGTCAACAAATAATGTTGAGTGGAATTCATAGGTTTTACAATTTCATTTTGAACATATGTGTATAAAAATCATTCACGATCATTCATAGACTTGTCGATCAAACAATCTATTTTCAAGGTTATGACAATTGTGTTTAAGCTCATGACACTAATCCGTTAACTCAATCACCCGCGTAATAATTACCAGCGTGATTCAGATGAAACTAGTGCCCCTTCTAAAGGCATCAGTTGCAATTATACCTTATCTCTTATCACAAATTATCCGTCCGCAGGGGGTACCCAACCTACTAGCCCTCGTCTCGGATAGGGTCGTCAACCCCATAATACTATCACTTTGTATAAGCGGCTATTTTCAATCCACGCTAGGATTAAACAATAGTTAATAGTTCATGAAATTAGGGCCTTTTGCAACTAGGTACTCAACACAATTTCTAAGCCAACATTCGGGTCCAACAATCATTCATGACATATGTTCATTTTGGAAAACTAGCATGCATTTCCCTCGCGGGTAAAACAATTTAAAACAATAGTAAGCGAGGCTATAAATTCACACCTTATATATAAAGTAGTCGACGATTCGAGTGACGATCACTGACGATGAAGAGGATGCCCGGGAAAATCAAAACACCTATCAAACCAATAACGCGTAATGAGTAATCTCATTTATAAACCTTAAGTACTGTATATAATATATACATATTAGTCAATTGTGATAATTACAACTCACACCAAAACCAAACAAATAAGTGTTACTCGTTTTATACTATTCGTCCATGTTATTAACGTTATTCCCTTTTACACATTTTTCGCCGGTACTTACCAAAAGTACAGACTGTTTTACTAGACTTAACCCTTTTTATAAAAATTGGGAAAATTCTCAAAAATACCTTAAGACCTGTAGAAAACACATTTTTAATCCCATTAAAAGTTTTAGCTTTTACGACCCGTTACTCAACACTTTACTAAACCTACGTTATTCGGACTGAATTTGCACTTTGACCAAGTCGGACTCATTTGACCCATTTAAAATATACCATTGTCCCATTTGACACCTAAGTCTAATAATAGACTCACGTATGCAGGTTTGAGACCAAAAATCAACCTTTGACCATTTACCAAACTATACCTATGGTCCCAGGGATTTGACCTAAAACCAAGCATAATTTCGGATTATGAAGGTTCTCATCTCCCGGTACACGATTTTCAAAACATCATAACTTTTGACTCGTTAGGAGTCGTAAACTCTATCTTATACCAAATCGAAGCTAAGAAGACGCTCTACAACTATATCCTAGTCACATGACCTGTTTACAAAATAATTTTTATGTAAACATCTCAAACTTTCTGCCTAAAATTACCTATCCCAAAATCAATCCAACACTCGTTTCCAATCCAATTGATCGACACTAGACCTCAACCTAATCACTCCTAACCATACCTAACCATACTAATCAGTCCTAAACATCCTAATTATCAAATCCATCATAAAACCCAAACACAAAATTAAACATGCAATGGGTTTTACCCATTCAAAAACCTCTAAAAACAAGAACAAACACATAATCCATAAACCAAAATAACAATCACCAAGATCCACCAAACACCCCCTTTGTGCCGTGGGGTGTGGGTGATCAAAACCCCCCAACCAAATTGATTTTGGTTGGTTTTTTGAGTGATTAAACATCCTATACACATGAATTAAACATGCATACATCCAATTTAACATCAAAACCACTTTGAAAAATCCATTGATTCTTGGAAAAAAATTTGTGGATGCATGTATGATTAAAGTACATGAAAAGGAAGGGAAAGAAGTAATTAAAGGTCGTCTAAGCTTACTTTTGATCAAAACAAGCTAGAAAAAAAATGGTGGTGGTGGTTTGGGTGGTTTGGCCGTCGGCCTAAAGAGAGAAAAAGGAGAGATTTTTGAAAATTTTTGGTGAATTTGTTTAGTGTGTGTTTGTTTTTCCATTTTGTAAAATTGGGAGGGACTTGTGGTGCAATAATGGCTTTCTTTGGTCCTTAAGTGAAAAAGACATCACAAGTTTACGGGAGTGACTCACTAGTCATTTTTGGAAAATTTTACAGGAGTCGGGGATCATCCCGAACACTCCAAAATACTTTTAGGACACTTTAAATGTACCCGAAAAGCAATAAAACTCACCCGACTCGACTTAACACGAACCGAAAGTAAAATTCTCAAAAAAATTATAACATCGATAAAACGACAACAAACATAGAAATTTGGGCATCCATCGGGATCGTAGTCGTCATCGTTCTTCTTAAATCGTCAATCGTCAAAATTATGACCTCGAATATCGGTTTCAACCAAAATGATAAAATATATAGCAAAAGAAATTTATTAAAAATTTCAAAAATAAGCGTAATTTAGGGTAAGGTAAGTGACCTCGGTTCTAGGTATTACAAACTAGTAGTCCACCAGTGGGAAAGAGATAGACAGAAAACAGTTGCATTTAAAAAAAAATTAGCGACAGTTTTGCGACAGCTTTTCTGTCGCAGAATTGTTATATGGGCAGTTTTAAAAGGCAGCTTTTAGTGACACTTTTTAGTGACTCAGTTTTTTGTCACCAAATCATATTGATAGATTTTAATATAGTTGTGGAATTGTTTAGTGCGACCGAGAAGGAGGTATCTCGGTAGGCTTGGGGCGTAATTATTATAGTAAAAATAAACGAAGATTTATATATTATACCTTTTTATTACTTGTTTTATAAATGTTTTAAATTGTATTTACATAAGATAAATTAAAATAGTATTTAATATTTTAAAAGGGTATAATTTTATTATATGAATTAAATTGTTTTAGAAACTTTCAAATTAGAAATGTTATGTTTTAACGAGTTAATTATTACAGTATTAAATAACGTCAGAACACGTTTGTATCCTAATTATTAGTAGTTAGTTAACATATTAGAAAGATATATTATAAGTTCAGACTCATCAGTTAATATACGTACAGATTTCAGAAATAAAATAAATAAATGAGAAGCCAATAAGATCAGTAAATTAAATAATAATCAGGTAACTTATTCACGTCTATTATTATTGTAGCTTCCGTGGAAGCCCGAGTAGTATTCGTTCAGTCTTCCATTCAGTCAGTTACTGGACTAGAGGTACGGATTTTCCGTGCTTTCAGTAAGGACTTCCTTGCCTATGCATGATTAAGATTCCCCGTCTGCAGTCAAATGTTTTCCCCAGTATATACAAGCATGACCAGTTTATGTACTAGTTACGGAGGTACAGTAACCATAGCACTAGAGGAACCGGTGTCGTGACTCACATGCAGGAGAGTGATATCATGCATCGTCCCACTCAACTCAGTTTGGCCATTTTATCAGTATTTTTAGTGGGGCGTATGGATGCATCCTAGGCTTATCAGTTTACAATTATCAGGGTGAATGTGGTGTGTGCTCTATATCCTTCACATTGGAGCTGATCCCTCCACCCAGCACAGTATTTAGAGGTCACCCCTCTACAGTTATTTAGAGGTCACCCCTCTACAGCATGACGAGGTCGCCCCTCTAGTTATTCATGCACAGTTGTTACAAAACATGACATATATAAGCTCTGGCAATTAAAATACAGTAAATGCATGTTTTTAGATCCAACAGTTATTAAATCAGTTTATTATTTATAAATCAGATATATCAGATTTTAGACAGTTTGCTCCCATTGTCATAACAGTTTAGTTTCAGTATTTGTTACTAGTTCTCTTCCAATATATTATTATCAGGCTTCATATCCGTTCACTAAGCGTTATGATCAGCCGTAGTTCCTTTCATGTCCTAACGGCAGGTACACCAGGACGCTCTTAGGATTCTGAGAGCATGTGCCATTTGATGGAAGCTATTCAGACTTCTTACTTTAGGCACTTCGTACATTATTCTGCTTATTTGGACATTGTTTAGTCCTTTCCTTCAGTATTTATTTTTTTATGTTTTGAGCTTATGTTTTGATTACCGATGTTTGATTCCGTTATTTCCGTTATGGTCAGTTAATGTTCTAGGACATTTACCTTATACTTTGATAACACGCCATAAATACACGTAACGGTCCACTTATCCAAGTGGGGTGTTACAAATCAAGTCACTCGTTTATTGATTCGACCACCGACCAAATCCAGTTGAGTCACCAGATTACCGATTCGATCAACGAATTCATTAACATATTATTAATTATTTGTCATTACATGATTTCAGCAGTTACTCACAAATACATATCTGCCGGGTACAAAAAGCTCAAAAATTTAATTTGTACACATTCATTCATTTGTAACCCAAATTCATTTTGAGCTTATCCAATTTTATCAGACGAAACAAGTCAACCTCAATCACCCAGTTTAATCACTTACGAATCCCACTTGATGAAATACAAAAGGGGTGGTTATTGGTACCCCTCCTAAATGAATTTCAATACCCCCCTAACTTTTTGATTTTTTTAAATTTTTTTTAAATTTTTTTAATTTTTATAATGTTGTTTTTGTTATGAAACTATGAAACGGAAAATGCGGAATAAAAAATATAAAGTTTAACATGTCCAAAACAGTAAACTGTCAAAAAATACGGAACAGAAACTGACAGAAAACTGTGTTGTACTGTAATAGAGGGGACAAAAGGGAGGTATTGTAAGTACTTTTTGTACTTTTTGGTCAAAAGGGGGGTATTAGTAACGTAACCCATACAAAAAGCCACCAACAACTTTTCTGAAGATAACATAATAGGCTGAGGTGATTTCGGCTATATTTACGAAGGACGGCTCTTGCACTCTGGGGAGCTAATAAATGTTTCCACCAAGAGGTTAGATCGTAGTCAAGGACTAGGAGACATCGAGTTCTTGACTGAAGTTTCTGTGCTGTCAAGTCTCAAACATCCAAATATAGTTTCTCTGATTAGGTTTTGTGACGAAAAAGGTGAGAAGATTATCATAAACAGCTTTGAAGCGAATGGAGGTCTTTGCATGTATCTTGATGATCCATCGCTCACTTGGGAGCAACGAATAAAAATATGTTATGGTGCTGCGAAAGCAATAATTTACCTCCATTACGAAGAATGTGACAATCTAACATTTTCAGGTAGTGAATTATTTTCTCTTATAATATTTTGAAACTTATTTTTGTGTTGGCTGATGAACTCAAAATTTACGGATTTAAATTTGGGCTTACGTGCATAATTTAGCGTCCTTTACGACTAAACCGGAAACCTTAGGATTACATATTTACGTTTTTGAACTCCGTTTTTTATGAGACAATTTTTATTAGATTCGTTTTGTGCCGTTGATTCATAATTTATAAAAATGTTTTTCGTAAAACGACCCGAGGGCACGCAAATCGAGGAAACTAGAATCGAGGAATAACCGTAAATTAGCGGGATGGGACAAAACAAGTTTATCCCACCCCACTACTAAGGGACGACTAAAACTTGACACCACACAGGTGATGTGTCAAAGTTTTAGCTACAAGCTTACACTTGTTAAGCTTAGCTTAACAAGTAAGCTTCACTTTCCACCAAACATCAAAACCACCTTAGCTTAACCATTTGCTCATATTCACACATGCAAAATAACTCACAAACTCTCTCACACCCTCCCCATTGGCGTCCCATATTCACCATCAAACACCCCATTTGATCAATTCTAGCCACAAATTTTATGTTATCTACTCACACCATGGAGAAACCATGAAGCCTTGATTGATTGGTGATCATATTAACATCAAAGAAGGTGATTTGCTTATGTCCTAGGGCTAATTTCTCAACAAACAATCTTGGTGGTTGATGATCTTGAAGATATATTTGGTGTTCATCAAGTTATTGTCATCCAAAAACAAGATATAATCTTGGTAGGTAAACAAGATCATCCTTTCCATTTCTCTTGTTATTTTTGTAAAGATCAAATGTATTTTATTTCTTATTGTATATGTATATGATGAATATATGATGATAAAAATGTTTTGTGGGGATCAAGTGTTGATGAATATGATTAAAGAGATGAAAAACCATAGGTAACAATGTTAAAATCATGCTTAAAATTATGGCTGTATAAAAATAGTAAGTAACTAAGTTATAAACTGATAAAATTGCATGGTGGGTTCAACTTACAGTAAGTATTAGATGTCATAAACCTATGAGAGTTGGCCATGCAATGAAATCATCAAAATGAGTGAGATATGATCAAAACAAATTAGTATACCAATCTGAATAGTCTGTTTTATAGGGACTATTAAGGATAATTAGACATGGATTGAGCAGTAGCTATACCTAACTTATTTGTAGCACATAATATGAAGTTTATGCCATCCAAAAATAAGCTTCTATCTCCTTATAGAACTCAAGATATGATAAAAATGGTGAATATGAAACTAAAATCAGATTTTGTGAAATTAAAGTTTAATAGTATTATATAAGCACTCAAAATAATATAGTATAAAATGTGAAATTTAAACCCACTAACTTATATATTTCATTTATATAAATATGTATAAGGTTAAATAAATGGAAATTTTATAAAAATAGTAGTTTGGTAAGCTTTATAAGTTATAAAAACTATAAACATGATTTATACGTCCTTTCGGCTATTACCGTAAAATTAACGTTTTTCGCCAATTAAAACTTAGACGATCGGAACCGTCTAATGTAAACTTTTTAAAAGTCATATACTGATGTATAAGTACCTAATACAAGTAAAAACCGATAAAACCCGAACTATATAACATACGCACATTAACGAGCTAAGTTAGTATTATTAGACTATTAATCCAACTAAATGGGCGAAACACTTATAAATTTACTTATTGGGCTTAACCCACTTGGGCCCAACATGTAAAGTATAATACTGATAATAAAAGTATAAAATGGATTAATACAAGTTAATGGACTTAAAATAGGCTTATTGGACCTAAAACATGTAAATAGGTAAAATTAGTAGACTAGTATAAAAGTTACCAATACATAAACACTAAAATGAGTAAATAAGAATGTAAAAACCCACTTGATGATCATCATATGTATAAAATCATCATATGTATACTAGTTATTTTGATAAAGTCATTGGACAAAAGTCTAAGACCGATTATTATTTATATAGGTTTCCGTGACCGAAGCACGCCCGTAGCCGATAATCCGCCTTTCATAGCCTCGCACTCTTTTAAATGTTTTATAAAATGATTTTTAAACCCGCGAGGGAGATAACATGCTAGTTTTTGATAAAAATAGAACACAAGTAGTCCCGATGGTATGCTTAATGATATGGACCCGAATGATACGATGACCCAATAAACGAGATAAAAAGGATTATTAGTAGTTAGGTTATGTCACTCAAAGTCCCATTAGCATGAATTGTGAACTATCGGGATTTGGTAGACGCTTATGCATATGATAGTACTATTTAGGGACGATCACCCCAGTTCGCGCCTTGACGGTTGATCCCCGTCGTACCACATTGATTGGTAAGCGAATTTATGTATGAGAAGATTTACATAGCGTGATTTTTGTGACGACACGCTAACTTAGATGGGAAAATTGTTTGTCGGGTTCACGACCCATTGTTGTGATAGTAAGGTAACAATGTCATGCGGCTAATAATAATCCAAATGTATTTCAAATGTAATCTAAATATCTGATATGATAACGATGCTAATAAAGATAATAATATTACCTATAATGGTAATATTGAGGCTACGGTCTCATGGACGGTTTAAGATGTATGCTTTGATTTATATATTGTCGGACTAGCAATACGAGGACTTACTTCTGATTTATACTTGTGTTCTGATTTCAACGATTGTTTTGTATAACGGTTTTATTAAACTCTATGAATTCACTCGGCATTCGCTGATATGATTTTTACATATTTTTATCTCAGGTGCTTGAAGGTAATTCGGATGGAGATCGACTCTGATGGCCCACATAATAATAAAAATGTTCATTCGATCTATGTTTTGTAAACTTAATGACCTGTATAATTTGGGACCTGTTGTACACTTAAAACTTTTTATCGAATGAATGTATGTTGAACCTTGTACAACCATTTTTATGTGTTGTCTATGATTGGATTTATTTTGCTATCCCGTAACACTCTAAAAGACTCTTCCGCTGTACCGATACGAAATTTGAGACTGTTACAGTTTGGTACCAGAGCTCTCGTTATAGAGAATGAAAGATTTTAAAAACCAAGTTTTTGAACAAAACTTTTCAAAATCTTTTAACTATGAACATTTGAGAAAATATTTGAAAAATCTTTTGACTATAACGGTGCCAAAGATCTCCGACGTTACCAACAAGCCCTATTGTGAAGATATATATTTTGATATATATAATTTAATTTATATATATGTATATATCGTGGTTTCAGTATGTAATTGTTTAGTAAGTATGTTATCCTAATACGAGATATATATAAATGCAGATTGTCATGGCTGACCCTAATATTCCTGTAGAGAACCATGCTAATCCCGAACCTAATGTAGATGATGACCCTTATTTAGACTTAGTAGATTATGATATGGATGATGATGAGGAGGAACCATTTAAGGATCCCGAGCCCGAGATAGGACTAGGAGATCAGATTACCCTTCAGGTTGATATGGTAGAGAATGAGATTGATAATGTTGATATTGAGAATGATGATGATGAGATTGGGATAGATAATTTAGATAATGAGGTTGACGACGAGGATGTCGAGGAGGATATAGGTATAGACGATGAGGTTGATGATGATGAGGAAGCTGAGCTTAATTACCCTTATGATGTTCCGGAGGGCGAGCCCTTACCCCCTCCAGTTTATTTGTCTGATTCTGAGGTTGATCTACCTAAAGATGAAATGTCTGAATCGTCTGAATCGTCTGAATCTGATTCTGAATCAGAGGAGGATGAGGATGATCATGCACCTGACGATACTGATGGTATTGCTACTCGTAGACATGTGGTAGGAGATTCGTCCAGTGTTCGAGAGGCTACTCATATGGATGGTCTTGCACCTTGGGCCTTGAGACGTGATTTAGATGCTTCCCGTGCTCAGAGTAGTATGACAGAGATTGGATTAGGTGTTGTTTAGACTCATGTTGCTTATTTGGGGTCGAAGACTAAGGTTGGTGAAAAAGAGCGGGAATTACTTAGTTTGGATTTGACTGATGTAGAGCGTGGTTTGAATGCGGCTTTTAGGAGGTTATCTGTGTTAGAAAGTGGTGAGTTTGCTGCAATGAAGAAAAAGGTGAATTCTATGGAAATTCAGTTGAATGTAGCTCGTGTGATGCGTGAGAAAGATGAGAAGGAGTTGAATATATCTGTGGATTGGAATAGTAGATTTTATGTTGATATGGTTGAAAGAGGAGTGATCCGCAAGCGCCCAGCTGAAGATGTGTCTAGTGATCGTCCGACAAAGATACATAAGACGATGGATGATGGACCATCTGGCGGTTCTCAGTAGACCAATTTGTGTTTAGTAGTGACCTTTGTATCTTTTGCACCTTTGTAACTTTGACTGAACCGACTTGTTAGTTAGTAGACCTGGCATAAATTTTGAGTATGTACAGTGCTAGAACTTTGATATGGGATGTAAATTAAGACAATGATTTTGTTTCAAATCCAATGAAATATGTATCTTGTCTTGAATTCCATATTGTGCCTTATTTGTATCTTGATTATGAATTCAATCCATATTATATGAATCTCTTATTGGGTGAATGCTTAATACTTTGAAATTGTGAAATTATAGAACTATGCCGCCCAAGAAAGCTGTGACTGAGGATGATGTACGTAGGATTATTACGGAGCAAGTTACCGCATCTATGACTGAATTTATGGCAAATGCTAGAAATGAAGTTGGCGGTAGTGGAGCTGGCGGTAGTGGAATTGGTGGTACTAATGTGAATGTGAATGCTAATAATGTGAATGTTAATGCTGGAGGAAATGTAGGAGGACTTGGAACTAATGCACCTGAAGTTGGTGGTTGTACTTATGTGACGTTCATGAAGTGTGAACCTCTACCTTTTAATGGAACTGAAGGTGTTGTAGGATTAAGCTAGTGGATTGAGAAGATTGAGTCGGTGTTTAGGATTAGTAAGTGTAAGGAGGAAGATAAGGTTACTTTTTCTATGGCTACTCTTAAAGGTCGTGCGTTGACTTGGTGGAACGGGAGAATTGCTTTCATGGGTATTGATGCTGCTAATGCTACTCCTTGGGCTGAGATTAAGAAGTGGTTGAATTTGGAGTTATGTCCCCGTAGTGTGATCATTAGGTTAGAAAAAGAGTTGATTCATCTGAGAATGAAAGGTGTGGAAATTGATAGTTACACAAACCGATTCCATGAGTTGGCCTTGCTGTGTCCTCGATTGGTGGAACCCGAAGAGATCCGAATTGAGAAATATATTACAGGGTTGACCAAGAACATCCGGGGGATGTGACATCATCTAAACCACTGGCCATTGATGATGATGTTCGAATGGCTTACAAACTCATTGGACAGATAATTCAGGATAGAGAAGATGAAGCCCGTGTTGGTGAGAAAAGAAAGGGTGACGGTGATCGTGTAGATAGAGGTGATAATAGGAAGAATTTCAATCACCGTCAGAACCAGAGAAAGGGGAATGCAAATGCTCTTACCAATAACACACCGTGCAACGATGATAGATGTCCTAAGTGTGGCAACAAGAGGCATGCTGGCGACTGCTGGAAGTGCCGAAATTGCGGAAAGCTTGGACACAAGGTTGAAAGGTGTAAGAAGGGAACCATTTGCTTCAACTGTAACGAAGAAGGTCATAGGAAATCGGATTGCCCTAAGTTGAAAGTGATTGTACCTGGAAGAAACACCCAGGGTGGTTCTTATCAACTTGGAATAGTCGAGGTGAAGAAAGAGGATCCGAATGTTGTTACTGGTACGTTTTTACTCAACAATCATTATGCTGTTGCTTTATTTTATTCGGGTGCTGATAGGAGCTCTGTATCCACTAAATTTAGTGCCCTTATTGACATTGAACCTGTTGAGATAAATACCAGTTACGAGGTGGAATTGGTTGATGGTAAATTAGTGAAAACTAATAAGCTATTAGAAGGATGCTCTCTAAATCTCTTAAACTATTCCTTTCCGATTGATTTAATGTTGATAGAATTAGGTAGTTTTGATATTATTATTGGTATGGATTGGTTGTCGTTGAATAATGCAACTATTTGATGTGGAGAAAAGAAGGTTAAGATTCCTCTTAGGAATAGGACGTTAGTAATTGATGGTAATCGAGGTGAATCCCGTTTGAAAATAGTTTCATGTATTAAAGTCCAAAAGCACATCAGGAACGGTTGCGAGTTATTCTTAGCTCTAGTGACCGGGAAGGATTCTAAGGAGAAACGATTGGAAGATGTACCTATTATCTGTGAATTTCCTGAGGTATTTCCTAAAGATTTACCCGGACTACCACCGATAAGGCAAGTTGAGTTTCGAATCGATTTAATTCCTGGTGCTGCACCGGTGGCACGTGCGCCATACCGATTAGCCCCTTCTAAATTAAAGAAGTTATCTGAACAACTTAAGGAGTTGTCTGATAAAGGTTTTATTCGACCGAGCTCGTCGCCTTGTGGAGCTCCAGTCTTGTTCGTTAAGAAGAAGGATGGATCTTTCCGTATGTGCATTGATTATAGGGAACTGAATAAGTTGACGATTAATAATCGATATCCTTTACCAAGGATTGATGATTTGTTTGATCAACTACAAGGATCTAGTGTGTATTCTAAGATAGATTTGCGGTATGGATATCACCAACTTCGCGTCCGTGAAGAAGATATTCCTATAACTGCATTTAGAACTCGTTATGGACACTATGAATTTCAAGTAATGCCATTTGGGTTAACTAACGCACCTGTGGTTTTCATGGATTTAATGAATTGAGTGTACAAACCCTACTTGGATAAATTCGTAATTGTGTTTATTGACGATATTCTAATCTATTCTAAGAATGAAGATGAACATAGAGAACATTTAAGGATTATTTTGAGTTTGTTAAAGGATGAAAAGTTGTATGCTAAGTTTTCGAAATGTGATTTTTGGTTAGATTCTGTGCAATTTCTTGGTCATGTGATTAACAAGGATGGAATTCATGTTGATCCTACAAAGGTTGAAGCCATTAAGAATAAGTCTGCACCGACAACGCCAACGGAAGTGCGACAGTTCTTAGGATTGGCTGGCTATTATAGGCGATTCATTAAAGAATTTTCTTTAATAGCTAAACCCTTGACTAAGCTTACCCAGAAGAATAAAACTTTTGTTTCGGGAAGTGATGAAGATGGAGCATTTCAGATATTGAAGCAAAAATTATGCAGTGAGCCAATTCTATCATTACGCGACGGGAGTGAAGATTTTGTAGTATATTGTGATGCATCTCTTAGAGGCTATGGAGCTGTTTTGATGCAGCGAGAAAAAGGGATAGCTTATGCTTCTAGGAAATTAAGGAAGAATGAGGAGAATTATACTACTCATGATCTTGAGTTAGGAGCTGTAGTCTTTGCTCTTAGGTTGTGGAGACATTATTTGTATGGCACCAAGTGTACGGTATTCATCGATCACAAAAGCCTACAGTATATTCTCGATCAAAAGGAATTGAACATGAGGCAACGAAGATGGATAGAGTTGTTAAGTGATTATGATTGTGATATAAAATATCACCCAGGAAAAGCTAATGTAGTTGCCGATGCATTAAGAAGGAAAGATAGAGAGCTTATCAGGGTGCGTTCTCTAGTCTTGACCGTGCACAATAATTTGCCTGAGCAAATTAGAGATGCGCAAATAGAAGGTTGTAAGAAAGAAAATTTTGTTAATAAAGGGTTCCGAGGAGAAGGAGATCCTTTAGAGGTTAGAGCTGATGGAGTAAAATGCTTAAGAGGTCGTATGTGGATACCTAAGTTTGGAAGCTTAAGAGATTTGATTATGTTAGAATCCCATAAATCTAAGTATTCCATTCATCCGGGATCTGATAAAATGTACTATGATTTGAAGAAGTTGTACTGGTGGCCGAATATGAAAGCTGATATTGCTATGTATGTTCTTCAATGCTTGACTTGTGCTAGAGTCAAAGCTGAACATCAAAAGCAATCAGGACTACTTCAACAACCAAAGATTCCTGAATGGAAGTGGGAGCGAATTACAATGGACTTTATCACCAAGCTTCCTAGAACATCATCTGGAAATAACTCGATTTGGGTTATTGTCGACAGCTGACCAAATCAACACACTTCATTCCGGTTAAAGAGCAGTTCTCACTGGAGAAGCTGACTCGTATTTATCTTGATAATGTTGTATGCAAGTATAGAGTGCCTGTATCGATCATTTCAGATCGAGATCCTAGATTCGCATCGAATTTTTGGAAATCTCTCCAAAGATCTTTGGGAACGAATCTTGACATGAGCACTGCTTATCACCCCAGACTGATGGGCAGAGTGAAAGGACGATACAAACACTAGAAGATATGTTGAGAGCTTGTGTGATAGATTTTGGTAAGAATTGGGATAAACATTTGCCTTTAGCAGAGTTTTCGTATAACAATAGTTATCATTCTAGTATTAAGGTTGCACCGTTTGAAGCTTTGTATGGTAGGAAGTGTAGATCTCCTGTATGTTGGAGTGAAGTTGGGGATACCCAGCTCACGGGACCGGAATTGATCCGACAGACTACGGAGATGATAGTTCAGATTAAGAATAGGATGTTGACTGCCCGTAGTAGACAGGAAAGTTACGCGGATGTGCGGCGGAAACCGACAGAGTTTAAAGTGGGTGACCAAGTAATGTTGAATGTATCGCCATTGAAAGGCGTTATACGATTTGGAAAACGAGGGAAATTGAATCCTCGCTATATTGGACCCTTTAAGATTTTATCTAGAGTAGGTCCGGTGGCTTATAAACTAGAGTTACCCCCAGAACTTCATGGTGTTCACAACACATTCCATGTATCTAATCTGAAGAAATGTTTAGCAGTGAGTGATGGGAAAATTTCGTTGGGTAAGGTTCGAATAGATGGGAAGTTGCATTTTATCGAAGAACCCGTAGAGGTTATGGATCGTGAGGTAATGCAACTGAAACAAAGTCGGATACCTATTGTCAAGATCCGATGGAATTCAAAGCATGGACCAGAATTTACATGGGAACGAGAGGATGAAATGTGGAAGAAATATATGCACCTCTTTGATTTCAATAAGAAACGGACATCAAAATGAAATGGATCACGAGGACGTTGATCCCTTTTAGGAGGAAAAGCTGTGACAATCTAACATTTTCAGGTAGTGAATTATTTTCTCGTATAATATTTTGAAACTTATTTTTGTGTTGGTAGATGAACTCACAATTTATGGATTTAAATTTGGGCTTACGTGCATAATTTAGCGTCCTTTACGACTAAACCGGAAACCTTAGGATTACGTATTTACGTTTTTGAACTCCGTTTTTTATGAAACAATTTTTATTAGATTCGTTTTGTGCCGTTGATTCATAATTTATAAAAACGTTTTTCGTAAAACGACCCGAGGGCACGCAAATCAAGGAAACTAGAATCGAGGAATACCCGTAAATTAGTGGGATGGGACAAAACAAGTTTATCCCACCCCACTACTAAGGGACGGCCAAAACTTGACACCACACAAGTGATGTGTGAAAGTTTTAGCTACAAGCTTACACTTTTTAGGCTTAGCTTAACAAGTAAGCTTCACTTTCCACCAAACATCAAAACCACCTTAGCTTAACCATTTGCTCATATTCACACATGCAAAACAACTCACCCTCACACCCTCCCAATTGCCGTCCCATATTTACCATCAAACACCCTATTTGTTCAATTCTAGCCACAAATCTTATGTTATCTACTCACATCATGGAGAAACCTTGAAGCCTTGATTGATTGGTGATCATATTAACATCAAAGAAGGTGATTTGATTATGTTCTAGGGCTAATTTCTCAAAAAATAATCTTGGTGGTTGATGATCTTGAAGATATATTTGGTGTTCAACAAGTTATTGTCATCCAAAAACAAGATATAATCTTGGTTGGTAAACAAGATCATCCTTTCCATTTCTCTTGTTATTTTTGTAAAGATCAAATGTATTTTCTTTCTTATTGTATATGTATATGATGAATATACGATGATAAAAATGTTGTGTGGGGATCAAGTGTTGATAAATATGATTAAAGAGATGAAAAATCATAGGTAATAATGTTAAAATCATGCTTAAAATGATGGCTGTATAAAAACAGTAAGTAACCAAGTTATAAACTGATAAATTGCATGGTGGAATCAATTTACAGTAAGTATTAGATGTCATACACATGTTAGGGTTGGCCATGCAATGGAATCATCAAAATGAGTGAGATATGATCAAAACAAAATTAGTATAGCAATCTGAATAGTCTGTTTTGTTGGGACCGTTAAGGATGATTAGACATTGATAGAGCAGTAGCTATAACTAACTTATTTGTAGAACATAATATGAAGTTTATGCCATCCAAAAATGAGCTTCTATCTCCTTATAGAACTCCAGATATGATAATAATGGTGAAGATGAAACTAAAAATCAGATTTTGTGAAATTAAAGTTTAATAGTATTATATAAGCACTATAAAATGTGAAATTAAAACCCACTAACTTATATATTTCATTTATATAAATATGTATAAGGTTAAATAAATGGACATTTTATAAAAATAGTAGTTTGGTAAGTTTTATAAGTTATAAAAACTATAAACATGATTTTTACGTCTTTTCGGCTATTACCGTAAAATTAACGTTTTTCGCCAATTAAAACTTAGAAGATCAGACCCGTCTAATGTAAAATTTTTAAAAGTCATATACTGATGTATAAGTACCTAATACAAGTAAAAACCGATAAAACCCGAACTATATAACATACGGACATTAACGAGCTAAGTTAGTATTGTTGGACTATTAATCCAACTAAATGGGCTAAACACTTATAAATTTACTTATTGGGCTTAACCCACTTGGGCCCAACATGTAAAGTATAATACTGATAATAAAAGTATAAAATGGATTAATACAAGTTAATGGACTTAAAATAGGCTTATTGGACCTAAAACATGTAAATAGGTAAAACTAGTAAACTAGTATAAAAGTTACCAATACATAAACACTAAAATGAGTAAATAAGAATGTATAAAACCACTTGATCATCATCATATGTATAAAATCATCATATGTATACTTGTTATTTTGATAAAGTCATTGGAAAAAAGTCTAAGACCGATTATTATTTATATAGGTTTCCGTGACCGAAGCACGCCCGTAGCCGATAATCCGCCTTTCATTATCAACATGAGTTCATAGCCTCACACTCTTTTAAATGTTTTATAAAATGATTTGTAAACCCGCGAGGGAGATAACATGCTAGTTTTTGATAAAAATAGAACACAAGTAGTCCCGATGGTATGCTTAATGATATGGACCCGAATGATGCGATGACCCAATAAACGAGATAAAAAGGATTATTAGTAGTTAAGTTATGTCACTCAAAGTCCCATTAGCATGAATTGTGAACTACCGGGATTTGGTAGACGCTTATGCATATGATAGTACTATTTGGGGACGATTACCCCAGTTCGTGCCTTGACGGTTGATCCCCGTCGTACCACATTGATTGGTAAGCGAATTTATATATCAGAAGATTTACATAGCGTGATTTTTGTGACGACACGCTAACTTAGATGGGCAAATTGTTTTTCGGGTTCGCGGCCCGTTGTTGTGATAGTAAGGTAACAATGTCAAGCGGCTAATAATAATCCAAATGTATTTCAAATGTAATATAAATATCTGATATGATAACGATGCTAATAAAGATAATAATATTACCTATAATGGTAATATTGAGGCTACGGTCTCATGGACGGGTTAAGATGTATGCTTTGATTTATATATTGCCTGACTAGCAATACGGGGACTTACTTCTGCTATTATACTTGTGTTCTGATTTCAACGATTGTTTTATATAACGGTTTTATTAAACTCTATGAATTCACTCGGCATTCGCTGATATGATTTTTGTATGTTTTTATCTCAGGTGCTTGAAGGTAATTCGGATGGAGATCGACTCTGATGGCCCACATAATAATAAAAATGTTCATTCGATCTATGTTTTGTAAACTTAATGACCTGTATAATTTGGGACCTGTTGTACACTTAAAACTTTTTATCGAATGAATGTATGTTGAACCTTGTACAACCATTTTTATGTGTTGTCTATGATTGTAGTTATTGTGCTATCCCGTAACACTCTAAAAGACTCTTCCGCTGTACCGATACGAAATTTGAGAGTGTTACAAAGAAGGACGCGAGTTTTCTATCATACATCGTAACATCAACAACTCCAAAATTTTATTACATGATAATTTTGAGGCTAAGTTATCTGGATTTATATTTTCAATAAAAGATTTAATGGACCGGATAGAGCACTATATTTCAATAAAAGAATATGTTTGTGCATCCAAAAGGATCGGCTAAACCGCCCAGATATGAACATGCATCTTCTTTACTTCAAGCACATGCTGACACACGAAGATTTGAAGATGCAACTCCTTTCCCGAAAGGAAATGTTCGAACAAGAGTTGGGAAAACCGCATCTTTCGTTGGAAAATAAAAACGAGGTAAGACCACCCCTTTAGTTGCATTATTTTACAAAGTTATACTCATCCCGTCCCAAGTTAATACTTCCCCGATAAAAAACAAATTATTTTGTAAAATATCACTATCACTGTATTACCTCTCTTACTTTTTCGCAAAATGACACTCTTACCCTTATGTAATTAATTAAAACTTTATACAGACTTTGTAATTTTTAGTACCATTAAGTATAATATTATAAATTGGTTACATTACTTACATCTAATTTTGGAAGAGGACTATATTTTTGGACGTCCCAAAATGGTATAAGGGAATATAAATTTGGGACGGAGGGAGAGTACTAGCAAAAGTTTGAAATAATAAAGGTGAGACAATAAATAATTTCTCATATTATAAATTAAACGCCTTTGGGATGATATTAGGTGAGACATATGAATGATCGATGGGAATGGACACCTTGATAAGGTCATGACAATAAAACATGACAATAGTTGATAAAGATATGCACATTCTCTCTCCAACATTATCTTTAGTGCTGGTTGGCCATCAACTAAATGCAAAAGCATATGTGGCGTTTGTAGTGGAAATCAGATCTAGTAGATTTTAAATATAGAAAAAAGTAAAGATCTGCTAGCTAGTAAACTTTTAAGGGGTGCTTGGTTAATCTGAGAGGAATGGGAATGGGTAAGGGTAAGAAAATACAAGGGAATGTAATTAACATTCCTTAATATTATCATTACCATTCTTGGTGCTTGGAAAATATAAGACGTGGTGGTGATTGGAGATGGTGGCTACAACTGTTAGGGTGATAGTCAATGGTTGTGACGATGACGAGCGTCGTGGTGACGTCAGGAGGGTGGTGGTAGCAACAATAGTGGTGATCAGTGGTGGTGGTGACATTAGAGAGTGGAGGCGTCGGAAAGTGGTGGTGGCGTTAGGAGGGTGGTGGTAGCGACAATGGTGGTGGTGGCGTCAGAGAGTGGTGGTGTCGGAGAGTGGTGGTGGTGTGCGAGAGTGGTGGTGACGTTAGGAGGATGGTGGTAGCGACAATAGTGGCAGTCACTGGTGGTGGCATAGAGAGTGGTGGTGTCGGACAGTGGTGGCAGCGTTAGGAGGGGTGGTAGCGACAATGGTGGTGGTGGTGGCATCGGAGAGTGGTGGTGTCAGAGTGTGATGGTGTGTCGGAGAGTGGTGGTGGCGTTAGGAGGATGGTGGTAGCGACAATGGTGGTGGTCAGTGGTGGTGGTAGCGTCAAAGAGTGGTGGCGTCGAAGAGTGGTGGTGTCGGAGAGTGGTGGTGGCGTCATGAGGGTGGTGGTCAGTGGTGGTGGTGGTCAATGGTGGTGGTGGTGTCGAAGAGTGGCGGCGTCGAAGAGTGGTAGCGTCGGAGAGTGGTGGTGTCAGAGAGTGGTGGCGGCGTCATGAAGGTGGTGGTGAGTGGTGGTGGTGGTGGTCAGTGGTGGTGGTGGCGTCGGAGAATGGTGGTAGCGATAATTGTGGTGGTCAGTGACGGTGGTGGTGCTAGGTGAAGACACACATATGCATACGTCAATCTATTACCTTGAATCCATTACCCCCAATTTATAGAGGAATGGTTCATTACCCATTAGTGGGTAATGATTACCTATATTTTCATTAACCAAACAGTATTAATCATTCCCTTTCCTATTCCTTACTCCTTAATACCCTTAACCAAGCACACCCTTAATAATTGATAATGGTGGGTTTTAAGTTTATTTGAGTTGATTAATACTAGTAATTGATAATGATGGTAGTGAGAATGAGAGATAAAAATGAGAAGAAAAAGTATTTGAGTTTATTTGAGTCTATTTTTTATTTTTGTTTGTTACAAAATTATTTTCCAATACTAAAAATAGATATGAAAATTTGATAAATTTACTATATTATATTTGCTTGAAATTGTTATTACAAATTTTAAACAAGAATTAATTAATTAGCTAACGCGTAAACCTGTCATTATGCTAAAAAGTAAAAGAGGAAAAAATATAATAAATGTATGTTTTTTAAACTGTATGATTCTTGTCTGGTGATAATAATTTTAGGACGGAGAGAGTATTTAATATAATTGAATTTTATTGGCATAGTCAATTATGGAAAATAATGTGAGTTCTTCGGACTGTAAAAAGTTAGGGACGTGCCAAAAAACTAAAGTAGGAGTGTTTATACCATAGGACTCATACTCCCTCCGTCACAAATTAATAGTCCCCCGACAAAAAACACATTCTTTTAGAAAACATCATCATCATTGCATTCTCTCTCTTATTTTATGGTAAAATGACATTCTTACCCTTATGCAATTAATTAAAATTTAATATATATCTTGTAATTTCTAGTATCAATAGGTGCAATATGGTAAACTTGTTACTCCACTTACATCTATTTTTGGAAGGGGACTATAATTTTGAGACGTCCAAAAATGGTATACGAGACTATAATATTAGAACGAAGGGAGTATAACTTAAGAGTGATATGATTTGGTCACCGGTGGACCAAATGACACACTAGACACCACTGCATTATTTAATAATTCATACATGAAAGTTCCTGTTACCACTACCACTGCATTTAACTTTCATCTTTTTATTTTATTTTCTCTATAAACCTTTCATATTTTTAACCATCACGATCACACAACCGCCACCTCCGGTCGACCAATCACCACTATAAACCAGGCTGAAGTAAACACCAACACTGCCATTTTTTGTCAAGAGACTATTAATTTAGGACGGAGGGAGTACATGTCAAGAGAGACATGTCAAGAGACACATGTCTCCTTCATTTTTTAAAATATATTTATTGCCTCTTTTTATTCATGTGGGGGACATGCTGACAATATCCATTTTACCTTTGGCGAGGGCTAACTTTTTTATTATGTTTTATTTTTATAATTCTATTTATTTATAAAATTGAAATCCTGAAAATAAAAAATTAAAATTATAAATTTAATTGGTCAAAAGTAATAAACAAACAAAAATTCGAAATCAAAACTGATAAAAAAACTAAAGGCATTTACATAAATATCCAAAAAATTCAATAATACATAAATATTATTCTCACTTTTATAATTATGTTAATATCATTCCTAAACAATTTGCATCAATATCATTCACAAACATTTATAATAATATCAATACTTTTCCAAACATTTATAATTCTCATGTATATATTTAAAGATCAACATAGTCTTTAATTACTCAACGCAAAAAATAAATTTGAAAAAACGAATATTTATTTGTAATATTTTTTTTCATATCTATATATAATTTTCTGTAATTGTACTATAATATCTATTCATTAGTCGAGGTTAAAAAGTATGTAAGAACATTATAATTCCCATAAATAAAAGATAAATTGAAGACAAATAATAGTTTGAAAATTTAAAATGAATATAGTTATGTTTCAATTAATATTTGAACATACATGAATATTTAAAAGTTTAAAAAAGATATTTATGTAATTAAAAATTTTTAAGAAGGAGATTAATGTAATTAAAAAAATGAGAAAGATATATATGTAAATACAAAATTTATTTATGTAATACCAAACTTAAAGAAAGATATACATGTAAATTTCTCAAAAAAACTATGCTGAGTGCGCTACTAGTAGGTGTACTTTTTTTTTTTTATCTTTTTTATCCAAATCTCTATTCTTTTTTCGTAGTATTATCCTCTTGCCTATTAGTTTATTTTTCATTTTAAGGTTTTCTTTCTCGTATTTTTTCTTCTATTAGTTTAACAAGAACTTGTTCTAAGCTTAGAAGTGGGTTACTAGGCCGGTTGGGGGTAGCCTAACATCCCGTGGCCCCGGTCTCTTCCACGGGCTTCGTCCCTGTCTAAACGTCGTATAGTCTTAAGTTATACGTTGTACAGAGATAAGCTCTACACATTATAGAGAATCTAATGTTGAAAACTACTCTTTTCGGAAGTCGGACTTGCACGACTCGATCTTCCATGGAACCTTGCATACATATTTGGAATATCATATACCCGTTTACCGTTGTTATTTCAAACACCCCTTTATATACCTCAAAACATAAATCAGATATAGTAACTCTTTTACATACAGTCAAATTTTGTAAGTTTTACTTGAAGACACATAAAGCATCTGAAAATATGCAAAACGACAAGTAACACTTATCAAAATGAATAAAACATGATGGTTAGCTTTCTTCATGCATGCTATTAAGTTCACTATTTGCCTATTATTGCAAAACGACATGTAACTTCGAACATGTTTCAATCCTTAAGCTTTATGAGTCATCACCTAGACTTAGTGTAGAAAAACAAGATGAAATAGATTTAAACAAGAAATAGAGTTACGAATCAAAACCTTTTATTAAAAATAAGATAAAGCTTCAAAATAAAATAAAGATCACCATAGCTACACTGGTGTGATTCTATTATCTAAATGATAATAGTTTTAAAGGATTAAACAAGAACAAATTGATTTGGGTTACATTTTAAAAAAGAGAGAGGACACACAAAAATACACAGATGAAAATACCCAAATGCCTCTCTCGAATGAGAGAGGCTAGGGTTTATAGCTAAAGAATAACAGTAACATTGCAAATGGGCTTGGGCTTAATCTTTGGGCTCGGCTAAAAGACTATCATGACATGGAATCATTAGTCCTTCAATATCCAGCCTTGTATCATTAGAAGTTCAAAGGGAGTAATCTGAAATAACAAAAGTAACATAATAAGTCCCTGATTGTTAGTATGGATGACTGATTATGTCATCAAAATTAACATCCCCCTTAATCAAACACACCATACATGTTAAACATGCCAAGTTTTTTGAAAAGGGCATTATATTGTAATGTGTCCAATTATTTAGTAAGGATATCTATAATTTGATTTGCAGAATGCACTTTGCAAGTTTTGACAACCTCATTAAAAAATTTTCCCTTACAAAATGTAAGTCAATTTCCAAATGTTTGGTTCTTTCATGGAAGACAAGAATGGCATCTATTTTGATAGCTGAATTACTGTCACAGTAAAGTGTTACAGGCAAAAGATTTTCAAAACGTAAATCTTTTAGGATTTTAAGAATCCACACAACTTCATTGGTTACAGAAACAAGAGCTTTATAATCTGCTTCTATACATGTTTAAGAGAGAGTATTATACTTTTTACTCTTCTAAGAAACATGATTGTTATTAACAAAAACACAATAACCAGTTACAGATTTCCTAGTGACAATGCACTTAGCCGAATCAGTATTAGACTCATCATGCTTGTTTTTAGAGACAGAATCCTTAAAAGGAAAAATAGACATAAAGAAACAAACATCTCTAGAGACAAAATATTGATTTCTATCAAGACTAAAAAGATTGTAGCCCTTTTGTGAATTAGAATAACCCATCATAACACATTTTTCAGATCTATTAGACAGTTTATCATGACTATTTAACATAGTAGCAAAGCACAAACAACCAAACATTCAGATAAGAGAGAGATAAGGACAAGTATTATAAATCATTTCATAAGGTGACTTTCTATTTAACACATAAGAAGACAATCTGTTAATAAGAAAAGTAGCAGTTAGGATGTATTCAGACCAAAACTTCAAAGGTATTCCCCCTGAAACATAAGGCACCTAGCCATATTTAAAAGGTGTCTATGTTTTCTTTCAGCCACCCCATTTTGCTGTGGAATATATGCACAAGAAGTTTGATGAAGTATCCCTTTGTTATTACAAAACTTGTTAAAGGTTTGGCTAACAAACTTAGTTCCATTGTCACTTCTAAAGACTTTAATGTTCTTTTTAAACTGATTATAAAAAAATAAGTAACAACTTCATCTTTAGACTTAATGAGATATACCCGAACAACTTTAGTATAGTCATCCACAATGGTTAAAAAATATCTATGGCCAGAATGACTTGTCACCTTATAAGGTCCCCACAAATCAAGGTGAACAATGTCCCCCAAACATTTAGTTTTATTATCACTTAAAGGAAATGGTTTTCTGGTTTTCTTAGCTCTTTGACACACTTCACACTTATCATATTTGTGAAAAAAACACTTATCATATTTTTCATTTTTATTGATTTTTAAGGAACCTTTTAAAACAACTAAAGCAGGGTCCGCAGGGTGACCAAGCCTATAGTGCCAGTCATAGTAAGATAGAGAATAGACAACAACAGTTTGATTAACATTGCACTTAATACTTTTAGTATCTAAGTAGTATAAACCACCACACTGATTACCAATCCCTAAAATGTTTCTCAAATTCAAATCTTGATTCATAAATAAACATTTATTCTCATCAAACACAACAAAGATTTTGTTATCCTTAGCTAGTTTATGCATAGATATCAAGGTGACACAATACTCAAGTATAACCAACACAACAAAAAGAACAAGACCATTCCCCAACTTAGGATTTCCAATTTTAGATATGAAAGCTTTAGTACCATTAGGATGAGCTACTTTGATTTTAATATGAGATATGTCAAACACACTATCTAATTCCTTTTCATTGTTGGTCATGTGTTGGTTAGCCCTTGAGTCAATGACTTTGTCATGTTGAGTTACTTTAGAATGAATGTTTGTATTAGAACAAATTTTTTTCTCAAAATTGTCATTGAAGACTTTACTAGAATTGAGATAAGTACCTGCCATATTGGCTTGCACACCTTTTTCAGAACTAGTATTTTCTTTGATAAGAGAGAGTAAAGTAGTGAGTTATTCATCAGAAAACATAGAGTTTGAGTTGGTGCCCATAGAGTAGTTAGAAACATTTTTCCTTTTAAAAATTTGACCAGGTCTCTTTTTCCCAAAATCATTTGGATAACCAATAATTTTAAAGCACCTTTTAATAGTATGCCCATTAATAACTAGGTTTTCACTTAGTTATGAAAATTCGTTGTTTCGATCTCTTCGAATTGATTACTAGTTAAAAATGTGATTCAATCGTTCTTGGTGGAAAATAATATGGGTGTTTGATTATCTATTTTAAACTAAAAGCATATATGAAAATGTCGTTGAGTAAAATAAAATCTTTAAAAATTAAACTAAAAATTACTAGAAAAACACTTGGTAAAAACAGAGATTTCGGGAAGCATGCAATCTTTAGAAATTGAAACGTATTGAATTTAAAACTTGAAAACTTTGTAAAACTAAAAATTCAAGCCGTCAGAATACACCATCGAAATCCCAATCGGAATGTGTCAGTCGAAAAGCAATCGGAATATGGCAAAAGAAACCAGTCGGAATCCAGTCGGAATAAGCGTTTATCGGAATGTAAGAAAACGAAGTCAATCAGAATGTTGCACCTAAAAACTATCGGAATTAACAATAAATACCATGGTCGGAATATGCATGGGAAACCTTATCGGAATGCAGTAAAAGAAAGCTGTCGGAATAAGGCAAAACTAATCCAATAGGAATATGTCTAAAACCCTTTTCCGATCAAACGATCAGAATACTAGTGATCCAGATCGGAATAAAAGAGCTCTGGTCAGAATGCTCAATTGGAAAGGGGTTTACCCTTTCCGATGGTATGTATTTCGTATAAGCCAAGTTAATAAGATATATTTTATTAAGCTCAAACCAAACTTAACCGAATCTACTACGAAAAGAACTAATAAGCTCAAAATAAGAACTTTTAAACTTAAAATAAGCAAAACTTTTTAAATCAAACCATAAAAAGATTAGACTTTTTAAGAAAACTAAAAAGTAAATAAGCTAAACACAAACTAAGCCAATAAGCATGAAAAGCTCAAAGCTTAATCCGTATAAAAACTTAAAGATGAATAAAAAGATAAACTTTTTAATCACATAAACATCAAGATTAAACTAAATCAAAAATGAGAAAGAATCGAAAGTAAATAAAATCAAGAAAGGTAGAAGAAGATTAAAGATAAAAAGCTTAACTTGAATTTGTAGATCAAAGATTCAAAGATACAAGATTGAATTAAAGCTTAAATATGAAAGAAAGAAAAGATGAAATTTTAGTGAGAGAAAGTTAAACACTTTCTCTCTCTAAAAACTAGAAAAATGAAAAGTGACTAAAAACTAATTAACTAACACCCTCCTAATGTGTCATTAGGAGGGTATTTATAGGAGATGGGGAGGTGCATGTGCGTCCTTCTTTCTTTCTTTCTTCTCGACTCGATTTTAATTCTTTATTTTTCTTGACATCGTCTCGGGATTTGTCGATGTAAATTGAACTTATCTTATAATTTTCTTCTTCTATTATACTTGAGTTCTTCGACTTCATTAAACTTCCGTCTTTAGACTTTTTCTTCGATAAATATTCAGAATAGGCCTTGGACTTCCGTTCGTTTTTGCAATCTTGATCTTTTGACTTCGTCTTTTCTCGTTTTCTTCGATAAAAGCCCGTGATAGCCCATGTTTCCTTCCTTTTGCATATTTTTATCCTAAAACACAATAAAAACACAAACCACACATAATTCCGACTTTTACGACATAAAATACACGTTTTGTTCTTGTTATTATTGGAAAATAAGTGGTGAAAGGATAAGTGTTTTCACACTTATTAAATCCCCTACACTTTACCATTGCAATGCCCTCATGCAATGCATTAATTTCAAAGCGCAGATTACATTTCTCATCATAAATAACCCACCTTGGCCTTTATTAAATACTAAACTTTAAGGAAACTAAAAAGATAGAAATATGTACGAAACAAGAAATCAAAAACTTACATTGGGGTTTTAGTCGTCATGAATGTTTATCATCCTCAAGTTTCACGTTCCCTATACCAAGCTTAAAAACGAGATCATTGTTATTATAAGTTAGCAAACTAACGCGAACTCATGTGGCCCAATTATTTACTTAGACTCCCTTATTCCTATGTGTATCTCTTATATTTTAATTTTATCTTGAATGATCACGAGGATGCATTGTTTGTCTTATTTCAATAGTTTATTTAGGCCGAAAATAAAGTAGGACGATTTAATCGATAGTTAGCTAAAGGACAAAATCTTTTAAAACTGCTTCTCGGGACCTCATAAAGTTCATATCTTGGCATAACTCGCTTCACGATTTGAGACCTTTCTCGGACCGATATTTGGCAGCGACTTCATACTTCAAATCTTGAGAGACGTTCTTGAAATTATGGTCTCTTCTTCATGATAGGAATTTCTTCACTTGAGGTTTTTGAGAGATTGTTCATACTTGGACCACGACTTCTTTATTTTTCCCCAATCATTATTTTGGACTTTGATATACAACGATCCGCCTCCTTTTAGGACTTGGATCTATTTATCCTCATACCTTGTTAGGGCCTTTTTGGATAGACTTCTCCATGATCTTTTGGGGAGTATTTTCTTTTCTTCGTGTGTCTCGATCCTTCATATTGATTTTTGATAAACGATTCTTCACATCACTTGGGATCTTTAGCAACAAAATGTAGCCCTCATGCTTTGTTAGGGCCTTTTCGGACTCGCCAATCTTCGCATCCCGCTTCACTAAGTTATGCCTTGGCTATGAATTCTAATTAATACCGAGCAACTTTTAAACGATCTTGGGCTAGAAGCTAAGTAACTTTTCAAATCGTACAACCTTATTTATTTCAGATAAATTTATTAGCAAGCGATAGGAGAAAAAGCTTATAATCAACTCTCATAAATTCACGAAAGAATACCAAACTTTTAATTGACTCTATCATCTCTCGTTCTCCACAATTTAAAATCTCAAGGAATGAGACTCGTGGATGCTTAGCCAATTAAGTCAAAGTTTTGGGTTTTCGAGTCATCTATAGGATCTTGCAAATTCTTAGACTTTTTCAAGTTTATAAATCGCATTTTAAAGTTCCCTTGATAAACGACTCTCTAGGATCAATTATAGGAACTTGCGAAAATTTCTTGTTCTTAACCCGTGAGAGTTAAGACTTTAGCGTTTTAAAGTTCCCTATATAAAAGCCTAGCAAAACTTGACTTAAACACGTTAAGGATACTAGCTAGAGTAAACTTTAGATAAGTAAACTCGGGTTGAGTCAAAAGGTTCACAACGTTGAAGAATTTAAAACCACTTTATTAAAAATTTTATTCTAGCAAAGAAAGAAAATAACTATAACAAAGGTAAATACTACTAGGCCAAAATAGATCAAAAAATTTGAAAAATGTCGAAAAATCAAATTTTCCGGTTAAAATGAGGACAAATTAATGGAAAATCCCACTTAGGCTTTGTTTCTTTTTTTCCTTCTTGATATGGAAGGTGGATCCCACATCCACTATAACATCATAATAGGGAGGGAGAGGCTTTATATCCCTTGTACATATGGAAGATTTAACAAAATTTTAATATTAAAATAATGCTTGGCCCACTTCTTTCCCTACTCATACAATTTAGTGAGAAAAAGAAACACCCCCTTACTTCGATAGAAGTCCCCCCTACACTTGATATAAACATTGTCCTCAATGTTTAAGCATGTGGGAGTAAACTCCCCTACACTTAGGACATTGTGCACGTTGATTAAATCTTGCTAAGGAAAGGACAACTATAGTGATTTCAATGTGAACATATAAGACATGAAATAATGAATCACGACAGTTTAGGATAAAACCAGGAAGAAGTGTACACGGGATCACGGTTCGTCAAAAGTCATCGAGAATGGATGTTTGAAGCTTTAATCCCTGCATATCATATGAAAAAAGAAAACAAACACATACGGGGCTCCCCCTACACTTATTATGAAAACGGTAAAGGATAGATCAACGGGTTGCCTCCCGAGAAGCGCTTGTTTTTGTTAACCGAGTCACGAGCCTGACTCGACTCAGAACTAACTCAAGAGAAACGTGATGAGGGATGGAATCATCTCATGAGAGATGTCCTCACCAAATTACAGCTTCACACGATGGCCATTCACTTTAAAATTTGGCCCATTTGGCTGAGAAAGCTCAACGGTGCCATAGGGGAAGACTTTGGCGACGGTGAATGGACCAGACCAACGGCTCTTCAGCTTTCTAAAGAAGATCTTCAACCGAGACTTAAAGAGTAAAACTTGATCACCAATGTGGAACTCTCGGTTCTTAATCCTTGCATCATGAATGATCTTAGTCTTCTCCTTGTATATCAATGAGTTCTCATAAGCTTCATTCCTCAGTTCATTGAGCTCGTTGAGTTGAATCTTCCGCAGATCACCGCCTTTGTTGATGTCAAAATTGGCCCACTTCAAGGCCCAGTACGCCTTTTGTTCTAGCTCAATAGGGAGGTGGCATGCCTTCCCGTACACAAGACGAAATGGAGTGCAACCAATCAGCATCTTATATGCGGTACGGAAATCCCACAAAGCATCATCTAACTTATCGGCCCACGAGGCATGATGCTCTCCCACAGTACGCTCAAGAATTTGCTTCAATCCACGGTTAGATATCTCGGCTTGACCATTTGTTTGAGGATGATAAGCGGTAGAAAGACGGTGATTGAAACCATACTTAGCCATGAATCTTGCAAATTGATCATTGCAAAAATCAGTCCTACGGTCACTGATGATAGCATGAGGAATACCGAATCGAGAAAAAAGTTGTTTCAAAAAGTTCACAACCACCCTCTCATCGTTCGTAGGGAGATCCTTAGTTTCAACCCCTTTAGAGACGTAGTCAACGGCTACGAGGATGTACTTGTTCCCTTTAGATGACAGAAATGGACCCATAAAGTTGATTCCCCATACGTCAAAGATTTCACACTCTTGGATGAAATTTTGAGGCATCTCATCTTTATGTGTGATCTTGCCTTGGCGTTGGCAAGCATCACAACTTTTAACCATCTCGTGAGCGTCACAGTAAATGGTGGGCCAATAGAATCCCGAGTCAAACACTTTCTTCGCGGTGTAGTTGGGACCAAAATGACCACCGGTGGGTCCTTTATGGCAAGCTTCGAGAATGTCTAAAGCCGTGGGTCCATCAACACACCGACGAATAATCATATCAACACATTGTTTGAAGAGATAAGGGTCATCCCAAAAGTAAGTCTTAACATCTTTAAAGAACTTCTTCTTTTGTTGGGATGCTAACCCTTCGATGAGAATACCACCCGCTAAGTAGTTTACAATGTCCACAAACCACGGGGTGTCATCAAGATTGGAATTGATAGAAATTAAGGCCTCAAGGGGAAAAGAGTCATTGATCTCTTGATTCGGATAATCCCCTTGATAAGGATCCTCAAGTCTACTTAGATGATCCGCTGCTAGGTTTTCGGCTCCCTTCTTGTCACGAATTTCGATTTTAAATTATTGAAGGAGAAAAACCCAACGAAGAAGTCTTGGCTTAGAATCTTGCTTAGTCAACAAGTACTTCAACGCGGAATGGTCGGTATAGACAATGGTGGTGGAAAGGATAAGATTGGGGCAGAACTTCTCAAAAGCATACACTACAGCTAAAAGCTCTTTTTCGGTAGTAGTATAATGCAATTGAGCCCCTGTCATTGTCTTGTTAGTATAATGGATTGGTTGGAAGTGTTTGTTCACTCTTTGGCCCAAAACCGTTCTAATAGCAAAGTCGCTAGCATCACACATCAATTCAGAAGGTAGCTCCCAATTAGGGGTAACCAAGATCGGTGCCTTAGTTAGCTTGTCCTTAAGAAGATTGAAGGATTCAAGACACTCTTTGGAAAAGATAAATGGAGTATCTTTTTCCAAGAGGTGGGTCATCGGGAGAGCGATTTTAGAAAAATCTTGAATGAATCGATGATAGAAGCCCGCATGACCAAGGAAACTTCTCACACCCTTCACGGTTGAAGGTGGAGGTAATTTGGCTATGACATCAACTTTAGCACGGTCTACTTCAAGACCGGCTTTGGAGATTTTATGTCCAAGAACAATGCCTTCTTTTACCATGAAATGGCATTTTTCCCAATTTAGAACAAGGCGAGTGTATTCACATCGCTTAAGCATGCGTTCCAAATTGGCAAGGCAATGAGAGAAAGAATCACCATAGACCGAGAAATCATCCATGAAGACTTCCATAATTTCTTCAACCATGTCATGGAAGATAGCCATCATACACCTTTGGAAAGTTCTAGATGCATTGCATATGCAGAAAGGCATTCTTTTGTAAGAAAATGTTCCATAAGGACAAGTGAACGTGGTTTTCTCTTGGTCTTTAGGATCGGTGGTAATTTGAAAATACTCGGAGAAACCGTCTAAGAAGCAATAATAGTCATTACCCGCTAGACGTTCGAGCATTTGGTCCATAAAAGGAAGGGGAAATTGATCCTTTCTCGTAGCATCATTGAGTTTGTGTAAGTCTATACAAACTCTCCACCCTGTAACGAGACGAGTAGGAATCGACTCGTTGTTTTCATTGGGCACAACGGTGATTTCGCCTTTCTTAGGCACACAATGGACCGGACTAACCCGTGGTGAATCCGAGATAGGGTAGATCATTCCGGCATCAAGAAGTTTGATAACCTCTTTTTTGATAACGTCATGGATCTTGGGATTCACCCTTCTTTGGTTTTGAATAGTGGGTTTAAAGTCGTCCTCCATGAGAATTTTCTGTGTGCAAAAGTGAGGATCAATTCTACGAATATTGGAGATTTTCCAATCGATCGCTTTCTTATGATTCTTCAGCACGTCGATAAGTCGAGATTTTTCTTCTTCTTTCAAATCCTTAGCGATGATGACAGGTAACTTCTTATTGTCTTCAAGGAAAACGTACTCGAGATGAGACGGTATGTCCTTAAGCTCTAAATCCGGAGGATCATCGATAGAGATATCCTTAGGAGATGGTGGAGAAATATGGTCCTCATTGAGAAGTTTCTCAATGGTACGAATGTTTTCATCCCAATTGGAGGGAGAATCGTCATATTATAAGTCCACATCCCCCAAAGTTGCTTCAAATTCTTTCAAAAGGATATCACTTTCTCCAAATGGAGTTAGTAATGGAGCAATAGAGGCAACGGTCTCAAAAATGGGTAGAGAAGAAGAACCACTTTTACAAGCATCTTTGAAATGTTCTTCACAAGCCTCATTAAGTAAGTCAATGAAATTAACGCTCTCGTTTTCAGAAGGCTGCTTAGAAAGTTTACCCATGTTGAAGACGATTTTCTCGTCACCGACTCTCATGATTATTTCGCCCGTGGCTACATCAATGAGAGCGCGACCGGTCCTCAAGAATGGATGTCCAACGATTAATGGAACACGGGGGTCCATCTCGTAGTCAACGACAACAAAATCCGTCGGAAAGGTTAATTTGTCGACACCAACGAAGACATCTTCGGCTATCTCCACTGGATAAGCAACTGTACAGTTAGCTAATTTCAATGTCATTCGTGTGGGGACTAGCTCGGGTAGAGATAATTGAATCACGACAATTTATGATTTTTTAATGTTTTTGTATTTTTGAAAAATTTTTAAATTTTTATGGATTTATTTGAAAATTTTTAAGCAAGGAAAATAACGTTCACGAATGAACGAATCCCAAAATCCAACGCGTCTCTCACTAAAAACCGTTAATCTTAACGAAAAGAGCCGGCAGCGGCGCCATTTAATAACTAGGTTTTCACTTAGTTATGAAAATTCGTTGTTCTGATCTCTTCGAATTGATTACTAGTTAAAAGTATGACTCAATCGTTCTTGGTGGAAAATAATATGGGTGTTTGATTATCTATTTTAAATTAAAAGTAAATATGAAAATGTCGTTGAGTAAAATAAAAGCTTTAAAAATTAAACTAAAAATTACTAGAAAATTAAAACGTAATGAATTTAAAACTTGAAAACTTTGTAAAACTAAAAATTCAAGCCGTCGGAATACACCATCGGAATCCCAATCGGAATGTGTCAGTCGGAAAGCAATCGGAATATGGCAAAAGAAACCAGTCGGAATCTAGTCAGAATAAGCGTTTATCGGAATGTAAGAAAACGAAATCAATCGGAATGTTGCAACTAAAAGCTATCGGAATATCAAATAAATACCATGGTCGGAATATGCATGGGAATCCTTATCGGAATGCAGTAAAAGAAAGCTGTCGGAATAAGGCAAAACTAATCCAATCTGAATATGTCTAAAACCCTTTTTCGATCAAACGATCAGAATATTAGTGATCCAGATCGGAATAAAAGAGCTCTGGTCGGAATGCTCAAATATGATGGGCTGGGATTGCGAATACCGACTGTACGTCTACATTACCCTTTCTGATGGTATGTATTTCGTATAAGCCAAGTTAATAAGCTATATTTTAATAAGCTCAAACCAAACTTAACCGAATCTACAACGAAAAGAACTAATAAGCTCAAAATAAGAACTTTTAAACTTAAAATAAGCAAAACTTTTTAAATCAAACCATAAAAATATTAGAATTTTTAAGAAAACTAAAAAGTAAATAAGCTAAACACAAACTAAGCCAATAAGCATGAAAAGCTCAAAGCTTAATCAGTATAAAAACTTAAAGATGAATAAAAAGATAAACTTTTTAATCACATAAACATCAATATTAAAGTAAATCAAAAATGATAACGAATCAAAAGTAAATAAAATCAAGAAAGGTAGAAGAAGATTAAAGATAAAAAGCTTAACTTGAACTTGTAGATCAAAGATTCAAAGATACAAGATTGAATTAAAGCTTAAACATGAAAGAAAGAAAAGATGAAATTTTAGTGAGAGAAAGTTAAACACTGTCTCTCTCTAAAAACTAGAAAAATGAAAAGTGACTAAAAACTAATTAACTAACACCCTCTTAATGTGTCATTAGGAGGGTATTTATAGGAGATGGGGAGGTGCATGTGCTTCCTTCTTTCTTTCTTTCTTCTCGACTCGATTTTAATTCTTTGTTTTTCTCGACGTCATCTCGGGATTTGTCGATGTAAATTGAACTTGTCTTATAATTTTCTTCTTCTATTAGACTTGAGTTCTTCGACTTCATTAAACTTCCGTCTTTAGACTTTTTCTTCGATAAATCTTCAGAATAGGCCTTGGACTTCCATTCTTCTTTGCAATCTTGATCTTTTGACTTCGTCTTTTCTCGTTTTCTTCGATAAAAGCCCGTGATAGCCTATGTTTCCTTCCTTTTGCATATTTTTATCCTGAAACACAAAAAACACAAACCACGCATAATTCCGACATTTACGACATAAAATACACGTTTTGGTCTTGTTATTATTGGAAAATAAGTGGTAAAAGGATAAGTGTTTTCACACTTATTACCCATTATACCCACAATTTTCACAAACCAACTCAGAATTCCCATTAGGTCTATAAGTGTTAGGTCTAGCAATAACATTAGGTCTAGGGGTGTTACTGTTGTTAGGTCTAAAGCCTCCAGAGTTGAAACTGTGTTTTCTTTGAAAGACATTTCTAGTAGGCCGATTAGATAAAAAAGCAGACACTAGAGTCGTTTGAGAGGAACTAGACAGATTTCTAGATGCAACTCTATGAGACTCCTCACTAGATATGATAGTGTAAGCCACTTTAATATATGGGAAAATCTCTCTAGAGAGAATAGAGCTTCTAATAGTCATATAAGAGTCATCAAGCCCCATTAAAAATTGCATTAGCTTCAACAACTTGTTAAGATTCTTATACTCATTAGTTGCAGTGCATACACAATTAGGTAATTCAACCATAGCATCATATTGCTTCCACAAAGCATTCAAACCATGATAGTAATCAAACAAGCTAGAACCATTTTGCTTTAAGATATCAATCTTATGATGTAGGTTAAAAATAACAGACCCATCAACATTATGATAAGTCACTCTCAAATTATTCCAAACATGTTCAGACTTTTTAGAAAAAACTTGTCCAAGGAACAACTCTTCACATATAGAATAAAAAATCCAACCTAACACCACATCATTGACTTTGTCCCATTGTTTTCCCAAAATTTCATTATTTATTGACCTTATACAAGTACCATTTATAAAGGCAATTTTATGTTTTCCTTCCAAAGCAAGTAACATAGCATTAGACCAAACTTGATAGTTTTTAGTTCTTTTATGTTTTAAAGAAATGACAGTCAATGTGGCAGAGTCATTTGAGTGAAGCTACGAAGGGTCACTAATGTCAAGGTTACTAATCAGAGTAACATAGTCACCCCCAACTTGGTCAATATTTGGGTCACCATGTTGAGACATGGTGAAGAACACATATACCCAACACAAAAATGATAAAAGCAACTCAATCAATGCCAACTAAGTTTCTAGGCTTCCAAACCACTCAAGTGTGATAGGTCAAGGGCAAGTCAAGGATTAAGGGTCCAGATAATCAACAAAAGTAATAAAACAATCAACACGCAGACAACATGAGAGAGAAACAATGAGCATTAATCAAAACAGTCACCCAAGGTATAACCAAATAGATATTAACAAGTAAGAAAATAAGAGACAAACAACAAAAAATATAGAGAGAGAAAGAGGTGTTACAGCACATGCAACCAAAAGGCACAATCGATATGTTCCTCCTAGATTCACTTAGTCTAGGAAGAACAAAACCTCCACACCAAACCCTAATATGATAAAATTAGGGGAAATAAAAAACACCAATAGATCTACGATAGATCAATGGAATCAACCTTCCTGCACAATAAACAAGGTTAAGAAACAAGATATATATCGAAACACTAAAAAAAATTTAGAAACCCCTAACAAATTTTCAACAGATTAAGCAAAGAATATAAGTAAATAACACTGATCTAGCTATCTCAATAGCAGATCTAACCAAAAAAGGTACCAATTTGAAAAACCCTCAAAAAATTTCAAAACCCTAAATATAAATTTTATATTTTTCAGAGCAACCGGACTCTGATACAATGTAGAAAAACATGATCAAATAGATTTAAACAAGAAATAGAGTTACGAATCAAAACCTTTTACTAAAAAGAAGATAAAGCTTCAAAATATAATAAAGATCACCACAACTACACTGGTGTGATCTTATTATCTAAAGATAATAGTTTTATAAGATTAAACAAGAACAAATTAATCTGGGTTACATTTAAAAAAGAGAGAGAACACACAAAAACACACGGATGAAAATACCCAAATGCCTCTCTCGAATGAGAGAGGCTAGGGTTTATAGCCAACGAATAATAGTAACGTTGCAAATGGGCTTGGGCTTCATCTTTAGGTTCGGGTAACAGACTATCATGACATGGCATCATTAGTCCTTCAATATCCAGCCTTGTATCATTGGAAGACCAAAGGGAGTAATATGAAATAACAAAAGTAACATAATAAGTCCCTAAATGTTAGTATGATTGACTAATTATGTCCTTAAAATTAACACTTAGCTCATATAGGGGTGCAAAGTGAAGATAAACCATATCTATTGTCTTTTCCCCGTTTGATATTCCTTACCTTGTTTCAGCATACACCAACAAAACTCTTATAACTCCATTTTAGCTAATCAAAGTTAACCTATACTTGATAAAACTAAACTTCTTACGTTTTAGAACATATATTATAAAAAAACACATACTAAATTAACTTATGCATTCACCAATTACACTAAATTAAGTCATTTCTTGCATTTCAATACATGATACTTAACCCACACTTTCCTTGACATCAAGCAATAACCAAAGACTTGTCTCACATAATCATACAATCGTCCATCTAACAACATCTAATATGTGTTTAGAGCATCTTTAATCACTTTAAGCTTATCTAGTCTATGTCTTTTTATATCATTTTACACCTTGCTATTACAGTTTACAACTACGATGTCAAACACTTTTACAAAAACAAAATTACAACTTGCAGTAATTAGTAAACAATTTACAGTAAAAAGTTAACAGTTGCACTAACTATATAACTATATTTACCAAACATATCCATAACGTGAGAATTTTGATTACAGATCCAAGACGTAATAGATAGTGTGCCTGTTCGTCTATGGCTGATGGAAGAGTCATCTTCCGCTTTTCTTGGTCAAGGCCTTCAAAAAATCAGAACCGAGTCTAATGCTATTGTTAAAAGTACATCATCGAAAGTATGGAAGGTAAACTAAATTTGAACTTATGTAGGAGTCGTAACTATATTATGTATTTAGAATAGAAAAGGGGTTGCCTGCTTGGGTTGTAAATTAACCGGACGAACGCGAATGAAGACATTTTCGTGTTCATTTATTCAACATTTGGGTCGTAGGTTCGACCACCGGCTCAACCCGGTCGAATCATGGGGTTACGAGTTCGACCATCGTATCAATTAACATATCGTGAACTAACTAAGACAATTTTCGTCGCTATGTACCAATGCTCGTCTAGTTTTCAAACCAGAAAAATAAAATTTGTTGTTAATTACACAATTAGCAACCAAGGCAATATCTAATTAATTTAATTCAATGGATATAAAAAGAAGCAATGCTAGAATTATAAATATTACTAAAAAATTTCCACAATATAATGTAACATGCAATATTTAGATTCACTTCTATTCTTTAAATTGGCCGATATCATAAAACATTACTTCGTGAAAGTTGTTTCATAAAGCTCAAAAGAGTAACGGGTGGAAAATTCATCGTCATTTAAGTTTTTTTTCACTTATTATTATAGTCATTTTTCAACCGTAATATTGGGTAACCTTTAGTACCCTATCTTTTTAAAATATACTCGTATATCCGTAAATTAAAAAGGTAAATAAAAAGGTAATGTAAATGTACGAAATTATTTAAAACGTTAGCCGTACTAAATTAAAAACTTTTGTTCGTACATTAAAACTTAAACATTACATCGATAACCCAAAAGCACATAGAAAAATAAAAAGTAAATAAATAAAATAGCAAATCATACTTCGCGTTGATCTGAGCTCGTTGCCACTCCATTGTCGTCCGGGCATCCCAAACCAGATGTCCGGGCATCCCCAACAAGATGATCATACGGTTGAATATAGAAATTTATGTCTTCTTGTCGTTTTCGGTATTTAGTTTCTTTCGAATCTTATGCACGTAGTTCCATCTCTCTCATTTTGATCTCTAAGAAGGCATTGTGTTCTTCTTTCCCCACTTAAGTTTAAACTCACGGAGCAAAGTATCCCACTCTTTTAGACACAACTTATGCACAAGTGTTCGAACATGGGGGGGGGGGGCAAACCATCCCGCTCATCCTAAACTTTTCGTGATCCTACTATTTCTCCTAAAAAAACACAATAAACATAGTAAGCAATCTCAACAAACTGAACTATGTGAATAGGTTTAATAAATCTTAAACAAGCATGTGAGAATTAACATAACTCAACATCTCGGATCATGTTTGGCACGCTGGCTTATGAGAAGATTATGATTACATTTTTGAAAAACAAGCCAAAACATACCCTACGTACTCATTCATCTAGCAAGTGTAAACTTCCTCACTATTTTCCCCTTATCACAATAATGTTATAGGTTAACACGTTTAAACACTTGAGAATTCGACTCATAGATATATAGTCGACCACTAATAATTTGTCAAAGGAATCTACACATTGGAAGACAGAGTCTTATAGTGTTTACATAGGTGATCTCGAATGTTTCGATAGAGAGTATATTTCTTCGTTGGAAGTAAAAATAAAGGTGAAATACCCAAGAGACGCTATAATAATGTAAGAATAAAGTGCATCAACAATGCAAATGCAGAAGCTATGTTCCATACAGAAATTGAAGTTCCTAGCACTTGTAAGCATAACAACATAGTATCTCTCCTTGGATTTTGTGACGAAGGTCATCATATGATCCTTATCTACCAAGGTAATGAAGGGAATACTGTATATATGAAGTGAGTTTGTCCCTATACTTTCCATGGTGAATGCGTGTACTAATCTGTTTGAATATTGCTCTCGGATTAAATTACATTCACAATGAGATGCATGACCAAAAGGTGGTCATTCACAGTCAAATAAGTAGTCACACCATTTTGTTGGATGATAAGAACTGGATAAAAATTAGTGGATTTGGACTACCAACATTCTCGTCTTCAAATCAAGATGAAGACGCTGGATATCTCCTCGAAAATCTTTTGGATCCATCCGGTGAAAGATACATGGCTCTAGAATTTTGTGAAACTGGTAAGGCAACGAAAGAATCAGCTATATATAGTTTTGGACTAGTTATGTTTGAAATCCTATCTGGGATAGATTGCTGCATTTATAGTAGTGGTGAGGCTAAATTACGGCCAGAACACGCATTCAGATATGAAACAATAAAGCAAAAGGTATCTCAGGCAACAAAGGAAGAAAATCACGATAACAAACTATTTCTTAAGAAAGGGCCCAATGAAGATTTGTTGGAAACGTTTATAAAAATCACTGAACAATGTTTGGTGGTAAATCCGAAGCAACGTCCAACTTTGCAAGTCATCATCATGGAACTGCAAAAAGCGTTAATGTTTCAGGTAAGTCTAGTAGTTTATGTTAGATTATATCAGAAAAAAATGATCAATAAAGATTAATGAAGTGTTTTATAATTCACAGGAGAACCAAAAGGACCATTTAAGAATGTCATTTAAAGACATTGAATCAGCAAAACAAAACTTCAGTCGTATAAACGACATTGGAGGTGGTGGTTTCGGTAGGGTGCACAGAGGAGAACTTGCATCTGAACATGGATCCAGTACAATTGTCGCAAAGCAGTTAGATAGACGTAGTGGTCAAGGGGATCAGTAGTTTTACAATGAGCTACATATTCTTTCTGAGTATAAGCATGAGAATGTCATCGGTCTTGTAGGCTATAACAACGACGAACAAGAAAGAATCATTATATATGAGCATGCATCCAAAGGAAGTCTTGATAATTATTTGAATGATGCTAGTCTTACCTTGATTAATCGACTTAACATATGCGTTGATGTTGTAAGGGGATTAGCTTTCCTTCATGGAGGTGTTCGAGAACACGAGGCGGTGATACATAGAGACATGAAAACTGCTAACATTCTACTTTCTGATGACTGGAAGGCAAAAGTCTCTGATTTTGGGCTTTCGTTAATATATACAAAGAATGATGAAACAGACTATGTCAAAATCACGTATCTTAACTAAAGAATCTTATATTTATTCTCTTGGTGTGGTTTTATTTGAGATCTTGTATGGGAAATTGATGAGACTGCTTTTATACATAGTCTCATCGTCCAAATTGGGCTTAAAATGCATAAAATATCATTAAAAATACCAAATATATGCTTGTGTTTGTTGCTTGTGTAGTTTAGGTATGGATATTGAGAAAATGACAAAAGATCACAAGAATCATGCCAAAACTAACACGGAAAACGAAGCCGCACAATGAACCAAGCCCTAGTGTTGAATTTTCCATCAAGGGCATGCTAAACCCTTGAAAAAAATCTGTATATTTTTAACAGGGTGTTTGGATTTGCATTTTGAACTTCATTCGGAAGTAATAGTACAACAAAAAGGGGTTTTGTTATCTGGTTTAAGAGTTGGTGGGATTCAGTGTAGTTTGCTTGATATAATGAAACTTGAATTATGTTTAAATCTTGAACAAGTTTGCTGTATGTTGCGATAAGTGAAACTTGGATTTTCAGCTTGCTAGGACTTAGGGGTTAGTTTAGGTAAGAGTCTTTTGTATCTAGTCTTAATTGATTACCTTATGTGTGCAATTGAATCTGACTGAGATACAATCTAAATCAGCTAATCCGTTTTCGTGCAGACTCTTTGTATCAGTTTAGGTTTAATTTTTTTAAAGCTGAGAAATTTGGATTTTTATGCATGAAATTTATCCATCTTGCCATGACTAACTTAGATTTGTGAGTTTTATGCTATACACCTAAGTTTGTGGACGATTGAATAGCTTTTATTTGCATTACACCCTTTTTTCTCTCGTGTGCTCACTTATTGATTTCGTGGGTTAATTTTCGTACCACTGTTTTATTAAACTTCACAGCCCCTGATATGAGCAAAAACTCATATCAATTTATCAACAAATCACCCTAAAACACAATAAAAATACCTAAACTTTGTGCTATAAAGCGGAATTATGTGGTATGTTTTGTGTTTATGCTCAAATAGGTAAGAAGGATACATTTTCAAGAAAACAAAGGAAAATCAAGCTTAATTTGATGAAAAAGATAAAAGAGGATCAAAAGTGACAAGACTTTGAAGAAAAAGGACCTATCTTGACAATCTGCCAAAGATGAAGGACTAAAAGTGTAAATATGTAAAAGTCAAGATCAAAAGTTAAATCTGGTCAACTCTCAAGTCAACTCAGTCAAAGGATCAAATTTGTTCAAGAATGAAGTTTGAAGGACCAAATATGCCAAAGAAATGAAGTTGCTAGCTTAAAAATACAATCTGCCTAAGTCAAGGGGTCATTTCTGCCAATTTTGGAAAGATATACAAGTTCAATCCGTGTGAGAAGTTTTCAGCCAATGAGAAGCCAAAGAAAGTGGTACATGGATTGCCAACTCAGTGCATTTATTGCACCCAGCCGCCAACCATTTATTGGCCACAATCTCACCAGTTAAAACGCACTATCCATTTTTAAACCAATGAGAAAAGGCCATGTAATATTCAGTTATCCATTTTTGGATTATGATCCGTGTGCACTCTTTTCACCCAACCATATCATGACATGTGTCATCTTAATAACAACGCATTGCCAGGATCGATTTTGAGCTAGAGTGGATTTCAGGAGAAGTTATAAACATCAAACTTGCTCAAAATCACAAGACGAATCCAAGGGTTACAACTAATTAAGCTGAAATCAAGCCAAATAAAAAACCCCAAATCAGTTCTTCATCAGCAAAATCAATTAAGCAGATTTGTGACACGTGGAAGTTTGGGATTGGTTCCAACACGTCACCAACCCCAACCACTTCACTCCTAGAGTCTATAAATACCATGTTTAGCTTTCATTTTCAGAGTTGTAGAAAGTGTGAAATTTCACACACTTAAATTTTCCTCTCATCTCATTTTAGGTTTTTAGCTTAACAACTCAAGAGTTTGACACACTCTTGAGTCTATTAAAGTAGTTGTAACAGCTTAACTACCCTTGTACCTACTTTACATTCAATAAAAATTAAAATTCCAATTTTCCCTCCAAAATCTCTGATGTTGCAGTTTTGCAACCCTTTAGGAAAAGAGAGCAATAAAATAGGGCAAGCACGACGATTTAGGAAAACCGTGTGTGAATGACCCAAGGTGAGTTCGTTCTCGAGGAGGCTAGTGCGTTGTGTGTTGAATTGATTTTTTTTTTGTTTGAGATTATATTGATTGAAAAAGAAATGAGAAAGGAAAGAATTGACGGTTACGAAAACTAATTAAACTATGACGAAAAAGGCGTAAACATAAAACCGTAAAAACGACAAAAATTAAAATTTTAACCTAAAAATTCCTAAAAATTACTAAAAATCCCCAATAATATTCTAAGAGTTTACAAAAAATCCAAACTTGCTAAAACCTTTTAATTAATTAAATAATGACTTTTTAATGCTAATTAAAGCCCTAAAAATCACTTTTAATTATTAAAAAGCCCTAAACAAGATTTTATAATTTGTAAACCTCAAAAATGACCTAATTAATCTAAAAACTATTTTTAAAAATTTTAAAACCAAATTAAACTATTTTTAAACTCTTAAAAACTATTAAAATGTATTAAATCTTAAATTAATTCTAAAAATTAATTGAAAAGCCTAAAAATTATTCTACAAATGGGAAAAGTCCTAATTAATGCTATAGAATCTAGGAAAAATGAAAAAGAAATTAAAATAAAACTTTTTATTTTATTGAATAAAATAATATTAAAATATTCTAAAAAATTAAAAGTCCTCAAATAAATTCTAAAAAATTCTCAAAAATCCTAAATATTCTAACTAAGAAGAAAATGTAAACAAAAGTTCCTAAAACCTCTTAATTAATTTTATATTAATTTTTAAAGTTGCTAAAAAACCCTAAAATTAAATAAAATCAAAAATTAAAGTTTTTGAAAACTTTTTCACATGTAAACCTCAAAAATAAGAATAGAAACCTAAAAACTATTTTTTTGTATTTTTTAGCTACTGTTTACTATTTTTAATTGACTTTTTAAATATAAAACTAAAAATAATCCTATTAAATGATTAAATAAAAGGAAAAAAGAAATTTTTAAACAGAAAAATCCTAAACCCTATTCTAATCCTAGGAAAAATGAAAAGAAGCCAAGGGGCTTAATCAATAAGCTGAAATTAAGCAAATAAGCTACGGATTATTTAGAAAAACCAAACTTAAACTCACCTTAAATACAATTCCAAACCAAAGTTATCAATCAAAGTCCCCAGGGCGCAATGGTAAGAGTGTATGTGTGTGAGTGTGGAGACCAGGGTTCGAGTCGTGCAAACCCCCCTTTTTTATCACTTAGTTGCGCCGCAACAGGTAGTACTTGCGCCGCAACTAGTGAAACGTGAACACCTTGGTCTGTAGCTTCTTCAGTTGCGCCGCAACAGGTTGGGTCTTGCGGCGCAGCTTGTGAAACGAAAGCAACTTTGGTCAGTAGCTCCTTTAGTTGCGCCGCAACTAGTAGGTCTTGCGGCGCAGCTAGTATTTTTTTTTTGCTTTTTAAACTTTTTCCAACCAACACTGATACTTTGTAACAAGCTTAATCAAATTCCACTTCACTTTTTACCAAAGATTATACCAAAACAAAGATCAAAATATTGCCAGTTTAACTATATGATGAACACAAGGTTTTTTTGTGTTCTTGCTTTTTCTTCACAAGTGGAAAAGTACTCCAAGAGGGGCTTGGAGTTTGTTTGATGGTGATTTTTGGATGACAAGGCACCCTTGTGCTCTTTCTGAGCACAAGGAGTCAATACACACAAGGATCAAGCACACACTTAGCACCAAATCAAAAAATCAAAGCACATAAGGACCTAAACAAGTTGCTGAGGTCATTATGATGGATCTGTGGGTTCTTAAGCAGATTTCAAGCACTCCAGTGATTGTTAAATGCTCAAATTTAGCACATACAAACTCCAAATAGCATACAATCAATATTAAACTCTCAACCAACTTAATACTCAACAGAAATCACAAAATCATGCTCAAAATTTGGAAAAATAAGCAAGTTATGGCAATAGCAGATTTCAACTCACTTTTTCCTTTTTTAATCACACAATCAACTCAAAACTTGTTCTAAATTAACTACCTACCAACTACAAACCTATCTCAATCCTAATTAACTGATCTAACACGTTTTAATATTCAAAATCTAACAATCTAACAATCTAAAACTGGTATCCAAACACTCCTTTAAACTTCTTAAAAACGATTTAACCAAGCAAATCCTTTCAAAACCTTTTCAAACTGATTCTTAATGCTTTTATCATGCATACAAACATAAAAGTTCAAGAATCCAACAGCTTAATCACACTATAGCACAGAATCAAATAAGTTCACACAAAACATTTTTTTTTTTCTGAAATTTTCAAAGATAAAAAGAGAATACCTTAGGTTCTTACATCCAAGAACCTTGTGAATGTATAATTCACCTCCAAACCAACCCGGGTTGGTGCTGAACTTAATCAACAACAAACAAACCTGAAAAATCAAACACAGAACAAATACAAGCACAAATGTGATATATTTTTGTTTCTTTTTTAAATTTTCTTAAAAATCTTACACCAAACTCCCAACCCTTACAAACACGTTTCAATGATATCTTTTCAAGGCATTAATATAAATTAAAACTAAAAAGCTAAATCTTGACACAAGTACTTACCAAGAACTTGCTCAAAGATTCAGAAACTTAAAAATCTTTTTGAAAACTTTTTTTTTTTAACACGAACTTGAATGAACAAACTTAAAAATTTAAATGCTGGAAAGTAAATGGTTCTCAGTTTTCATGTAAGTAAAAGAACTTTTTTCATTAATTTAAAGAAAAATAAAAATTACATCAAAAACTGGAACAACTCTAAAAGCTAACACCTAAGGCCTTTATATACTAGGCTTACAAATTCTAGAAGCAAGAAGAAAAATGCAAACCCTAATGTAGTTAATTCCAACAATGCCCTTGGTGTTTGAATTCGTGTTGACTGATCTTGGTCAATATGAGCCATCTTGTGATCTCCTGCTGCAAACCATGTGATTGCCAGTGGTGTAGGATTGATCTGAGCCGTTGGTGATGCCTTTGGGAGGAAGAAAACCACATGGGTCGTTTGATTTGCTGTGTCCTTTGTTTTCTTGCACAAAAGTGGGGTCAGGGGAGCCTCATTAAGGGGACAAGAGAGGGGAAGGTCGTTTTCTGGGTTGGGTCTTGTATTGGGAGTGGGGTTGTGGGTAAAACCCCCAATATTAATTTAGGTTTAGGTTAAAAATGAGCTTAATTAATTCTGGGTGTGCTTAGGGTTTTTGGGATGAAGGTGGGTAAAAGGCAGGTTTAGATTTGGATTAGGGGGAGTGAGTTTTTAAATTTAGTGTTTCCCCCACTAATCTTTATTAAACTGATTTAAAAATAATCAGTTATTTTAAAAACTGAAGTGGGAAATGATGTGTGGGTTTGGATGGTGGTGATTGGCTGAGGATGGATAGTGGGGCACGTGGCGTGTGGGTATTGGATGGGAGAGGTTTGTTTGTCTGCCCAGATTGCCCCCTAGACTCTCATATCTTCTTCACTTTGTATTTAAACATCAAAAGTCCAAATCCCTTTGTTATGACTTTCAGCAACTTGTCATTTTTGGCACATGTTTATGTAAACTTGAAACAAGGACCATTTATGCAACTTCTTCATTTCCCAAGGACTGAATTTTTGCCATATCTTCAAACTTCAAGGCTTTGACTTGTTGGTTGACTTCTTGGAGGACCATATTTGACAATTTAGATTTGATGAGGGACTAAATTTGCCAATTCTTCAAAGGAAAGGGTCCTTTTTGTAATTTTGACAAACTTTAGGGACCAAACTTGTAATTATGAAGATACAAGGGTATAAAGTGTCAATTCTTCAAACTTGGAGGACCAATCTTCAATATTCTTCAAATCTTCAAGGGTTTTCTTTGGAAAATTCCTCACTAGGGCTTGGTTCATCGTGCGGCTTCGTTTCCCGTGTTCGTTTTTGCGTGATTCTTGTGATCTTTTGTCATTTTCTCAATATCCGTACCTAAATAACACAAGCAACAAACACAAGCATATATTTGGGTATTTTGATGATATTTAATGCATTTTAAGTCCAAAAAGAACGATGAGACCATGTATAAAAGCCGTCTCATCACTCCCCCATACTAAACCATTGCCGTGCCCTCACGCAATGCTAAAATAAAGTATCGTAGCATCTCCAAAATTCATTTTTATTCACTTTATTGGAATGATAAACTAGCTACACTACTACTATTGCTACTACTTGTGTTATAGACATAATGTATGATTTTCATCGCAAAATGGGACGTTTAGGTTCATAGAATAAGAACACGTGAATGCTTCGTTAGAAATAATTTCATCGTCCTCGATTTTCACCTCAATTCCATGCTAAGCGTGCAACGAGATCATTGTTATTATAAGTTAGTAATGCTAACACTACTCATATGCCCTAATCACGTACTTATTCTCCCATTATTCCTAAGTTGTATCTCTTATATTTTATGATGTCTTGAATGTTTCACGAGGATACATTGTTTGACTTATGCGATAATAGAGATTTAGGTCTAAAAATAGAGTCCTAACGGTGTAACTAAGACCATCAAATCAATAACCCCTCCTAATAGACGACGATGTTAAAAAATTAAGTTGACAAGAAGAATCGATAAACACGGTTTTATAACGGTTTTGAACATGAGACTTATTACCAAGACTTTTATACGCCCCCTAACGGAAGGACCTTATTATCTTTGGTTTACCTCCATCTTTTATTCAACTTCGCCATGAAGCTTTTATTATGACTTCGGTCTTGCCTTGCCTTTTATTATCCGCCTCATCGGTGGTTTTATTAGCCAAAGACGTATATCCTCACGCTAAAGCGAATTTTGGATCTTTAAAGCTTCGAAGATTAAGGCTTGATTCACTTTCAATTTTGCATAGATTTTAGGCCTTGTGGGGCTTCAAATTGTTTGCTTGATTTAGGTGAGCACTTGAAATCTTATTATTAGGTGAAGCTTTCGATTATTGGGGTGCCAATACTTCAAAACCGTGACGCTGGCGATACCTTAATGTCTTCCCAATTTAATTACACGGAAGCTACTAGAAAAGACTAGAAACCCAACAATCAAAACTAAACCGCTAAGTCAATATTTATTAAGCAAAAAATATTTACATGCGAAGGGAGAATAAGCAAACAATGAGAACACATGAGTTTTTGAAAGAATACGAGTATTCTACGTTTAGCATAGTAACTTATAATTAACTCTATCATTTCTCGTCCTCATTTAAGAGACTTAGCCTAATGTAGTTAAGGAATCAAAGCTAAGTGCTCAACACGCACGGTCGAGTCAAAAATTACTCTTATTCTCGCCATCGGAAAATCTACATTCGTGTCTTCAAACACTTATAAAACATGAGAAAAATTTTAAAATTTGGCCATTTTTAGCCTTATTTTGCAACAAAACGATAAACAAAATGATAAACTTTGGAAAGCGTGAAGGTTTGGCAAGGCAAGTATCTATTCACCCCCCCATACTAAAGTTAAACATTGTCCTCAATGTTTCGAGTCTAGGGGTGCAAACACCCCCATACTAGAGACGTAGTCGAATGCCTAATCTAGCATGGAAAGGGTGTAACCATTAAATTTAAAGCCGTTTATGAAGTGTGCTAAAAACCTAAGGTTAGAACAATAAAGGATATATCATGGATATTGAGAAATGTCTCCAAAGCAAACGATCGAGTGCTCCCATAAAACGAACACGAGAGGCTCCAATCGTGAAGATCATGATCTAAAAACCACATATCACAAACAACCACGAAACAAAGGTTGGAAGGGCACGAATCCCCACACGTAAGCTACATTAGACTAAGAAAGCGATAATATGTACATAGGATAAGCATGGGACTCCCCCACGAGGCACCTCGTTTTTGATTACCGAGTCATGAGCTCGACTCGATCCCCTCAATACTAATTATCATTGGGGAAGGTGACTTGGTCGAGGTAGTTCAAGGATGGAACTTTCCCACCAAAGTAGTGCTTCAACCTATGTCCATTCACCTTGAAGTTAGGACCATCATCTTGAGCTAGCTCGATGGTCCCATACGGAAACACTTGAGTCACGGTGAATGGACCGGACCAACGGGATTTCAATTTACCGGAAAATATTTTCAATCTTGAATTAAAAAGTAAAACTTGATCCCCAATGTTAAAAACCCGGTTTTTAATTTTTGAATCATGCAACTTTTTAGTTTTCTCTTTGTAAATCAATGAATTTTCATAAGCAATATCCCTTAATTCATTCAATTCATTTAGTTGCATTTTCCGGTGTTTTCCCGCGGTCTCCATGTCATCATTACAATGCTTTAGGGCCCAATAAGCCTTGTGTTCTAACTCGATAGGCAAATGACAATTTTTTCCATACACAAGCTTATAGGGAGTGCACCCAATGGGTGTCTTATGAGCGGTCCTAAAGGCCCATAAAGCATCGTCTAACTTATCCGACCAAGATTGTCGGTTTTCCCCCACGGATCTCTCCAAGATCCTCTTCAATGCTCGGTTTGAAACCTCGACTTGCCCACTCGTTTGTGGGTGATAAGCCGTAGAAAGACGATGTGTAACCCCATATTTCCTTAGAACCCTTTCAAATTGGTCATTACAAAAATGGGTTCCACGATCGCTTATGATAGCACGAGGGGTTCCAAACCTAGCAAACAAACTTTTCAAGAACTTGACTACCACACGAGCATCATTGGTGGGCAAGGCCTTCGCCTCCACCCACTTAGAAAGGTAGTCAACCGCAACGAGAATGTACTTATTACCACGAGATGATGGGAACGGCCCCATAAAGTCTATGCCCCAAACGTCAAAGATCTCACATACTTGAATGATATTTTGTGGCATTTCATCTTTTTGTGAGGCTTTTCCTTGTCGTTGGCATGAATCACAAGACTTTACAAGATCTTGTGCATCTCGGTAAATAGTAGGCCAAAAGAAGCCGGCATCAAACACCTTTTTAGCCGTGAGATTAGCACCGTGGTGACCACCCGTGGGTCCCTCATGGCAAGCTCTAAGGATGTTAGAAGCTTCGGTGCCAAATACACAACGGCGGATGATTTGATCCGCACACGTTCGAAACAAGTAAGGGTCGTTCCAAAAATAGAACTTGACATCACGAAAGAATTTTCGTTTTTCTTGAGTTGTCATACCCTTAATGATGAAGTTACCCGCATGGTAATTTGCAAAATCCGCAAACCATGGGGTAGAAGAGTCAAGCTTAGAATTCACTACACCAAGTGTTTCAAGCGGAAATGTTTCGGTGATTTCCTTAGGCTCGTAAACACTTTGGTGAGGATCTTCCAAACGAGAGAGATGATCGGCCGCTAGATTCTCGGCTCCTTTTTTGTCAACGATTTTGTGATCAAATTCTTGAAGGAGGAGAATCCAACGAAGTAATCTCGGCTTTGCATCTTGTTTAGCCATGAGATACTTGATAGCCGAATGGTCCGTATACACTATGCATTTCGTCAAGACGAGGTAAGGTCGGAATTTCTCAAATGCATATACCACGGCAAGGAACTCCTTTTCCGTTGTAGTGTATTTAAGTTGAGCCTCGGTCATCGTCTTGCTAGCATAGTGTATAGGCAAGAAATGCTTATCATGACGTTGCCCCAAAACGGCCCCAATAGCGTAATCACTTGCATCACACATAAGCTCAAAGGGGAGGTTCCAATTTGGAGCAACAAGAATGGGAGCTTCGGTAAGTTTCCTCTTAAGGATCTCAAAGGCTCGTACACAATCTTCGTCAAAGACAAAACGTGCTTCTTTTTCAAGAAGATGTGTAATGGGTCGAGAAATCTTCGAGAAATCCTTGATGAATCGTCGATAAAAGCCCGCGTGGCCTAGGAAACTCCTAACTCCCTTGACGGTTTTGGGATGAGGTAATTTGGCGATGACGTCTACCTTAGCTTGATCTACCTCAATCCCCGCTTTCGAGACCTTGTGCCCTAAGACGATTCCACTTCTAACCATAAAATGACACTTTTCCCAATTGAGCACAAGGTTGGTTTCCTCACAACGTTTTAACATTCTCTCAAGGTTCGACAAACACGAAGTAAAGGAATCACCAAACACGGAAAAGTCATCCATGAAGACTTCCATCGTCTTCTCGATCATATCATGAAAAATAGCCATCATGCATCGTTGAAAAGTTCCCGGTGCATTACAAAGTCCGAATGGCATTCTACGATAAGCAAACGTTCCATATGGACACGTAAACGTAGTTTTTTCTTGATCACGAGGATCGATGGGAATTTGGAAGTAACCGGAAAAACCATCTAAAAAGCAATAGAAATCGTTTCCCGCAAGACGTTCCAACATTTGGTCCATGAAAGGCAAGGGAAAATGGTCTTTTCGAGTGGCTTCATTCAACTTTCGATAGTCAATGCACACTCTCCATCCGGTCACGAGTCTAGTGGGAATCAACTCGTTGGCATCGTTTGGCACAACGGTCATCCCTCCCTTTTTAGGGACACAATGAATAGGACTCACCCAAGGGCTATCGGAAATAGGGTAAATCATTCCCGCGTCAAGGAGTTTAAGGACCTCCTTTTTGATGACGTCGTGAATTTTGGGGTTTACCCTCCTTTGACTTTGGATTGTTGGCTTGAAATCTTCCTCCATTAATATTTTGTGTGTACAAAATTTGGGATCGATTCCCTTAATGTCGGATAACTTCCACGCAATCGCCCCTTTGTGATCCTTAAGAACATCGACAAGTGCGGTTTTTTCATCATTCGAAAGTTCCTTCGCAATAATAACCGGCAACTTGTCGTCCTCCTCCAAATAGACATACTCGAGGTGAGGAGGTAAATCTTTCAACTCGAGGATAGGTGGTTCCTCAAGTGAAGATTTGGGCTCGATACTCATAACCTCCTCGGGTGGAGGAAATGGGAAATCGTTGAGAAAATCCTTGATAATCGAGAAGTCCTCATAGTTGTCGAGGTCTTCGTCACAAGTACGTGGAACATCGAATTCTTCCAACGTAAAACCACCACCTTCGAAAGGAGTGAAGGTTGGTGTCGAATTATCAAGAATAGGATCTAACATAGTGGGATTGCCACTAGTTTCTTCATCACCAAACCCTAAAACTTCTTGTGAAAATTCCTCGCAAACCACGTCGATCATGTCAACGAGGTTTATGGTAGCAACGGAATAAACATGAGAAAGTTGAGAATTTTGAGTTGCGTTTATAACAAGTTCCTCGTCGTTGAAACGTAAGGTGATCTTTCTAGCATGCACATCAATCAAAGCCATAGACGTATCTAAAAACGAACGACCTAAAATAAGAGGAACTTGAGGATCCGTGGGGATGTCAACAACAATAAAGTCTACGGGATAGTAGAACTTCCCCACTTTCACAAAAACGTCTTCCGCCAAACCACATGCGAGAATCGTGGAATGGTCGGCCAACTCAATAGACATTCGTGAAGGAGTAAGATTAGGAAGATTGAGCGACTTGTAGATTGCAAGTGGCATCAAGTTAATGCTAGCACCAAGATCGGCCAAGGCATAGCACTCTTCCATATCTTGAATTGCACAAGGGATCAAAAATTTACCGGGATCACCGACTTTTTGAGGTATGCGATTAAGATAAACCGACGAACAACTAGATTTTTGGTTTAATTTTTCCTTGTTGTTCAACATACTCTTAAAGTTAGCGGCAAATCGAGGCATCATGACCAAGGCATCGGCGAAACTCACATTAAAGTGCAAATCACGAAACATTTTCAAAAAGAGCTCAAATTGATAGTTGTCGCGCTCTTGTCGTTTCTCCTTCCTAAGTCTCGATGGGTAAGGCAAGGGTGGTGTGGGTTGGGGCATAGGCATAGCCTTTGGAATCTCGGGTTCCAAAATGGGTGATGGGTCAACCGTAGGCGTGGCATGAGCGGTACTTTGTGGGATTGAAATATGCTCCTTTTCGACCACCACCTCGGGTTCTTCCTCAATTTCCTCCACCGTTGGAGTAATTGGTTGAGGAGTCGGTTCTTTAAGTGCCTTACCACTACGTGTGGTAATCACTTTCATCTCTCCCTTCGGGTTTGAAACGGTGTTACTAGGCAAACCACCCGAAGTAGAGGCTTTGTTCACCATTACACATTCTAAAATTGTATTAAGCTTAGCATCAAAATTATTAAACTTCACATCTTGGCTAGCGGCTTTTTGGTCAATTCTTTGTTCAAGCCTAGCATGACTTTGCTCTATCTTGTTGTTTTGACCTCGAATTTGGTTAGCAAAATCATTTTTCAATTCATTCCTCATGGCTAGATTTTCCTTAATGAAAGTAGCTAACTCCTTTGCATTCTTAGCCGTTTCCTTAGCTTGATTAGCCATTTGCTCTTGAATGTTTTCCATAATCTTATCATTTGAAGTAGTGTAATTCAAAAATTCCAATGGAAGTTCTTTGTTATTTTGAAGAGCTTGACTTGCATTTTGAAAATTGCGGTTTTGATTTTGATTTTGCAATTGGCTATTACTACTACTCCCTTGATTCCTATAGTTGTTATTACCCTTATAATTGTTCCTTTGATTGCTTTGGTAACCAACTTGGTTGTTTCGATAATTGTTAGCATTTTGATTTGGTGAAAAACCCGGTGGAGTCAATTGATTAGTGCGAGGAACTTGACCGTTTTGGTTATAAGTTCCCGCGGCCCGCGAAGGCACTCGAAGTGTTACCACCGTTGGTAATGCACTCGGAATAATCGTGAGCTCCACCACAATACATACAAGAAACCTCAACCGCTTTAATCGTAGCGGGAGCGGGTTGTTCACCAACTTTAAACTCAACTAACAAGCCTTTCACTATATCAAAAATTTTGTTCTCCAAATTAGCCTCGACTTGGCAAGCATCAACGGTGTGTGACAAACTAGGTGAAGATGAAGACGAAGCCTTACGAACACTCGACGTGCTACGAGGATTATACACCTTAGACCTATTCTCAATAATTACCAATGCTTCCTCGACCGTCTTACACAAGAAATTACCACCCGCGGCGGCATTAAGATAATCACGCTCATGATCGTTCAAGCCATTGTAAAACGTGTCTATTTGATGCAAGTCGGAAAAACCATGATGAGGACATTCGTGCAACATTTCTTTAAACCTATTCCAAGCCGTTGAAAAACTCTCATTAAACTCTTGCGAAAACTTTGAAATCTCGTTTTTCAAGTGCGTAGTCTTAGAGGGCGGAAAAAATTGGTTCACGAATTTTGAAACGAGATCCTTCCACGTCAATATAGAATTGGGTGGCTCTTTCTCTAACCAAATTTTTGCGGGCCCCGCTAAGGAATACGGAAAAAGCATCATCTTAATCGAGTCGTTTGAAACATCCTTAAACTTGCACGTGGCGGTGAGACGATTAAATTGGCGAATGTGGTTATGCGGGTTGTCCTTTTCGTCCCCTCGAAACTTGTTGTTTTGAATCATGGACAACAAACCCGTCTTAACCTCAAAATTCTCCGCAAGGATAGCGGGAATCACAATCGCTTCTCCATAACCCTCGGTGGGTGCTTGAAGTAACTCCATCATAGTTCGATTAGCCATGGGTGCTTCTTTCACTACAACGGGTTCGTCAATAGGAGATTCCTCACTAGAAGGAGTGAGTGATTTGTTTCTTCGTTTACGAGCACGTCTTGCTTTAGAGCGAGTTTGCATAAACGTCACGTACAACGAGAAGGCGAGCAAAGAAGATTCTTTTTGGTGTTTTTACTTTTTTAATTTTTTTGTGGTTTTTGATTGTTTTTAACTTTTTTTTGGAATTTTTGGAATGTATTAAGTAGACCAAAATCTACAAATCTCCTCACTAATCAAATCTCTTGATTAACGAAGCCTCAAGGAATGAAAACGATCACGTGAAGTGAACGCCTTCGATGACTTTAGAACGATGGTGGAACACCAAATCGTTCAAGAGGGTTTAATCAAATGAAACCAAGAAAATATATATGATACGTAAGTAATACTTTGGGCGGCAAAACCCTCGATTCACTCTCAAAATCAAATACGCACAAGCAAGCGGAGGAAACGAGGCGGCGCGAAGCACTTAAGAGCCTTTTTCCTTTAGGTCGTGAAATACAACCGCCTTATACCCACCTTATAGTTTGTATTTTCAAGATTAAGCTTCACGAAAGTAATTATCTATTTTTGCCTTTTTTCTTTGGTTTGAGATTCGAATACAATGATCGAGTGATGAAATCCCGAATCAAGGTTGTGATTGCTCACGTATTTGGAGTACTTGTAAATTTATTGTTCTACGTATACAATATAGTAATAATATTCACAAAAAACGAAAAACCGATAATACGTATTAATAGAGTGCTATTAATACAAATAGATATTATGGCTAATAAGAAAAACAACAATGGTTCAATTCAAAACACAACACGCCTCCCCGGCAGCGGCGCCAAATTGATGTTGAAGTTTTGCAACCCTTTAGGAAAAGAGAGCAATAAAATAGGGCAAGCACGACGATTTAGGAAAACCGTGTGTGAATGACCCAAGGTGAGTTCGTTCTCGAGGAGGCTAGTGCGTTGTGTGTTGAATTGATTTTTTTTTTTTTGTTTGAGATTATATTGATTGAAAAAGAAATGAGAAAGGAAAGAATTGACGGTTACGAAAACTA